>OY757310.1:108666821-113466821 GCA_963583905.1 Stenurella melanura | reverse complement strand
AAAAGTTTCGTAGTTATATGCTCTCTTCTATTACTGATTGGAAGATGGTAACTTTTCGTCGTCGAATTGGTACGCCATTTCCCGCCACTAATGGACGTTGAAGCGTTGTACCTTGGGACGGTTTTATCTTGGGACATCGTATCTAGAAAGTGCTACGCTCATGTGACTGAAGCGGAAACTATGTCAGAACAGAGTTATGCTTACGTTCATGTAGTGAATGACTCGATATTGCCGTCAGTTGCATTTCGACACTACAGTGAACTGATTATGTTTTTGGTTGTTTTACATACCGGTTCTCTAATCTATAACTGTTTGGGTAAGTGATTTTAAATTATGATGTATTTTAATTGAGGTAGTTTTACCATTGGTCTAGTGTATTTTATAGTTAGACTTGTTCATTTTTTAATGGTTACAATTTTTTCTTTAATTTCATTTTTCATGTGCTTTTTTGTACCTTGAGACCGTCCGAAGGTACAACCAATGATATGTAAAATATTTTATTGTTACAGAAATAGGGAGACGTAAGACAGGTGTAAAGAGGAAGAAAATTGAAACAGAAAACATAACTACTGTAGCAGAATGTGTTCTACAAAACAGATTGTCATTGTGTGAGGCTACTAAAACGTATAATGTGTCAAGATCTTCGTTATCTCCTCACCTCTTGGCCCATAGAAGATCTGGTGTTGATCATTTTGTGTATCGGGCATCAAACTCAGTTAAACAAGTATTTTCATTAGATGAAGAAAAGCTTTTATTGAAGTACTTGATTACTGCAGCTAAATGGAATTATGACCTATCGGTGACAGGTAAGAAAATTAGTATATGAATACGCAAAAGAAAACAACAAAATATATCCAGCATCTTGGGACCATGAGAAAATAGCCGAACGTTAATGGTTTCGAGATTTGAGATATCAGAAAAGACTATCACTGAGGAAGCCAGAAGCCACAAATTTGGGCAGAATGACCGCATTTAACAAGGAAAACGTAAAACTTTTCTTCTCAAAGCTAAGGGATCTGTATTCCAGATGTTAATTACAGACGACTCATATTTGAAATATTGATAAGACAGTGCAATAATCCATGGTAGTTGCAGAACGATGAAACAAACAAGTCTGTATTTTGGTACATTTCACACTTCAGAATTTAGACGGTCTGTGACTGAAACGTCGAATTAAAGAACTAAAACAGAATTGCGCATTACACCGGAAAATTATGTAGGAGTTTTACACTTTAAAATATTTAGATTTATTATTTGTTTCCAGGTTGGTGCAGCGACATCTGTAGAACGTGGTGTCAATGTGACTTTAATAACATGTGGAAGTGCAGCTGACTTATTTATACCAGCTTCATTCGTCTTACCTCGCGTCCATATGAAAGACCACATGTTGAAAAATGCTCCTTCCGGATCTATAGCAGCAGCAAATAAATCAGGCTGGTCCAATTCAGAAATTTTAGTTAAATTTCTAATATATTTTATAGACATAGTCAAACCGGAAATGGGGAAAGAGGTACTTCTGGTGCTTGATAACCACGAAACCCACTTGTAACTTAATGCATTGAATCTTGCTAAGAAAAATGCGATTATTATATAAACGTTTCCACCACACACTAGCCACAAATTGCAGCCCTTAGACAGGACTCTATTCTCGCCATTTAAGAATTATTATAACAAAGCTTGTAAAGAGTGGATGTTATCAAATCCAGAGAAGCAAATATCAATCTACGAAGTAGCCGAGCTTGTAGGAAAAGCTTGTGTGTCTTGGCCTCTGAATTCGAACATTTTTAAGGAAGATAAGTTTTTGCTGTCGGAGGTTACTAATCGTCCAGAATCATCTACTGTTATAGTCCATGAGGTTCAGGAAAATCGTGGTGAAATGCCTTTGGAGTTGTCTGAACCCGAACCATCTACTTCAAAAGCACATGAAGTTGAAGATAATCGCCTCGAAATATTGTGGGATATAACGAATCAACTAGAATTTAAAATTGCATAATGTGCAAGTAGACCATCATATGCCGTTAATCATTAAGACTCCAGAGCAACTACGTCCATTACCAAAAGCTCTACCAAGAAAGGAAAGTAGGCGAGGAAGAAAATGAGGAAAGTGTAGGACTGCATCGGAGACACCTGAAAAAATGGAAATAGAGGAAGACTTCAGGAGAATAGAATAAAAAAAGGTAAAGACTGTCACAACAAAGATAAACCTAGAGAAGAATATTCGTATTCAACCTGTTATGGCTGCTAGTAACTGTAGTGATGAAGACAGAAACATATGAGTTCCATATATTGACTCATCTGATGATGGTGACTTTGTAGAGAACATTAACGAAGATGACAGTATTACAGATATGAAAACTGGCGACTTTTGTGTTGTGGAGTTAAGAGAGAAAAAATCCATAAAAAACTATGTAGTCGTGATCATAAACATCGAAAGAAATGACCTTAAAGTAAATTATTTGAAAAGAATTATTGGAACTAACAAATTCATTTATGAGGATATCAAAATATATGATCTTCAGTTAGATGATGTTGTATTAATACTGCCTCCTCCTACAACAGCCGATGGCACAGAATCTCAGATGGTGTTTACGATTGACATTCAATCATTCAATTTGTAAAAATGTTAAACTAAATAATACCTAATAAATATTTTTCAATAACTATTAAAAAAGTTAGTTCTTTTCCTCAACCTCTAGTACCAAGGTAAAACCGTCTATGTCCCAAGGTACATACTTGAGTTTATCTTGGGACGTATTTCAGGTTTTGGAAAACGTTAATTTTAATATAAATTTTGACATTTTGAGCGAGTTGTCTCGTTACACTTTTTTTGCATTAATACAAGCTACACACTGGCACAAGACAAGTACGTATGCTATAGCCATACATTTTTTAAAATGAATATTATAAAAGCGTCCCAAGGTATATGGTTCTCCCCTACCTTTTTTGTATATAGTATATTATTTAAGCACTCGCTCGGAATTTCAACCTTTCCTCATCTCGACCTAGAAGGTCTTTTGTCAACTACCCTA
This sequence comes from Stenurella melanura, assembly GCA_963583905.1. Lineage (NCBI taxonomy): Eukaryota > Metazoa > Arthropoda > Insecta > Coleoptera > Cerambycidae > Stenurella > Stenurella melanura. The sequence continues at coordinate 113,463,792 of OY757310.1, read as the reverse complement.
CAATCAGTTGTTGCCCAGAATTTACAAGCTTTTTACAAAGATTGTGATTTTCCTGAGATCTAATTTTCCTATATCTTCAGGCGTTAATTTTGCCCTTTCTAGGTACCTACTTTAACCTAATACGGACCATCATCTGCATTCGCAAAGAATATATCTGCAGTCTCCGTTGCAGTACCACATAGTATCTGCACTTATGTATCATCTTTCTGCCTTGCTCATATTCTTAAGATGATATCTTAAAGGACAGTGGCTCATTAGAAGACTTACTATCAGCCTTGTCAGAATTTTCGAGTTCAAGAAGCCGTGTGCCTTGTCAAACCAGTTATAAACTTTTCCGCGCATCGTTGATCTAGAATATTCCTCTAATAGAGCCCATTCTGTTTCTTTTCCTATTTTAGGAGTTCTGTCAGTATGCATCATTTAGATAAACTACATAACGGTTCGAGCCCAGCACCTTTTCTCCAAGAGTGTCAACTAATTTGTTTTCTTTTACTTCTTCGTGTCCTGGCACCTAACCCAAATTTAAAATCTCGACATTTCTAAATCTATTTCAATAAACAAAATGAAATTTCTTTACGATTAGGGGACACTTGTACCTTATCATATATTAACACATTTGGACACCTAACCAAATTCTTTGAGGGCCATGTGTGTAAAAATGTCAATTTCACACAATTTTTAAATTTCAAAGCGAATCGTTCCATGGTACATTATGTTCATGTACCTTAGAACACATCCTTATGTACATTGCATCACTTGCGTTTATCTCAATAAATCTTCTTCTTCGCTTCTAGTATATATACCAAATCCCAAATTTCTGTACTCTTACCAGCTTGCTTTACTTATTTTCCCCTATTTACCTCTATTTAACCCCTTACCCTTCAACGGAATAATCCCAAAATATAATCTAGTTCCTGATGTCATTATAACATATACGTAAAGTATATCAAATTTCAAGTGAATATCTCAATTTTATTTTATCAACCCCTTTTATAATGGAAAGGAGGGTAGTGGGGGGATGGAAAATATTATGAAAAATGTTGAGGCCTTGGCTTCTAGTACATACACCGAATTTCAAGTTTCTGTACTCTTACCAGCTTGCTTTATTTATTTTCCCCTATTTACCCCTACTTAACCCCCAACCCTCCAACGGAATAATAAAGTGAATATGTCAATTTTATTTTATCAACCCCTTTAATAATGGAGTGAGGGGGAGTACATACACCAAATTTCAAGTTTCAGTACTCTTACCAGCTTGCTTTACTTATTTTCCCTTATTTACCCCTATTTACCCCCAACCCTTCACCGGATGTGTTAAAAAAAACAATTAAGTTTCAGATCTCCGTATAATATATACGTGTACAAAATTTCATGTCAATATCTTAAACCGTTCCGGAGAAAACGTGCGGACAAAAAAAAGTTACAGACAGACCGACAGAGAGAAAAAAAATGTTTCGCTCAAATTTCAAATTTAGACGTTTCGTAACATTCTAAACCTATTTTAAGAAACAAAACTTTCTAAATTTTTTTTACGATTACTATACTTTCACTCCACTAGATACGTGAATGTGGAAGTAAAATACTTTCCTTTGATTTTAGTTTGATACACCTGTCGTAATTTTAAAATAAACGTATCACTTTTCTTTTTAGACTTGCCCACAAGTTATCCTCCAGCTCTTCAAAAAGCAGTATCAGTGTCTATGATAAGAAGATCCAAAGTGAAACTCTTAGAAGATTCATCATTATCGGAGGAGAAAGATGAAGTTTATATCCCTTGGAAGGCTTGTATGAAATATTTTTATTAATAAAACATAAAACATTAATCCAACCTTGAAAATCGTATTTAGCAAAGTTAGATACATCTCTGAACATTTTGTATAATGACACTTTATTGAATGGATATACCTGTGTGAATAACATCTTTATTTATAGTTCTAACCTGCCGATCAAAAACAGGGATTGTGATTTGACCTGTAGCTTCATTTGTTAGTTTATATACATTGTTACATCTTAAGTGTAAGCAGTGAAAACGACATCTTGGAATCTACTACTAGTAAAATACATCTCAAAGTGGTAGCTGGTGGAAAATATTATTCCAATTCAATATAGTATGCATTATTCTTTTCGTTCTTCCTTTACTCGATGGCGTGTCTTGCAAAAGCATGCCTGCTAAGCGTGCGACCCCAACAAACTTATTTCTCACCAGTTTCTTAGTAATATCAACCCAACGTTTTGGAGAGCATCCTCTTCTCTTCTTACTGTTTGATTTTCTTAACTCTTTAATCGCTCTATATTCCCCGCTCTCCGGTTACTGTAACCAATAAATCAGGGACCCTATTCTTGAATTCCGGGGAGTAGAACGGCCGAGAGAAAGTGGGCGTGGTTCTCTCGGGGAATAGAAAATTTTATTCAAGGACTCTATTCTTGAATTTCGGGGAGTAGAACAGCCGAGAGAAAGTGGGCGTGGTTCTCTTGGGGAATAGAGAATCATATTCTTAAATAATACTTCTCTCGGTAGGTAGGAGAACGCGCTCCCTGGTTTCATCTCTTGCAAATTTGCAAGGGAGCAGTCACTCCCTGACTGAATTAGACTATTTTATCTGTCACATCCGTTTTGACATGAGATCTCTAATTTTTGTGCAAGCGATTTTTTGTTAAATTCGTTGCTTAATTAATTATTAAAGGTTTTTTTTTAAATGGACGTGCATGAAATTTTGTTAGCAGACCAAATTCTGCAAGATATAGAGGATAGGGGATGCGGAGACAAATTTATAAATGTATACATGTATGTATTAATGTACCACCAGTTCGAGAATTAAGTGAAATGCTTACTCCACATTTACAACCAACGCGCATCGACCCGTAGATAGGCATTAACTGTTCAAACAAAAGTACATAGTAGATGGGTATCATAATCGCCACCCTTAGATTCTTGGGTTTGGTAGTTACCAAGAAATTACAGGATCGAATAATTTTGTTGGTATAGGTCATAGACCAGTGCAAATAATTTTTGGAAAAAAAAATTAATAACAGCATGAGAATGGTTGGAAAAGGAAGGAAATATAGCGCAACCAACGGAAAAAATAAATTAAAGTCGATCCGAGTTACGAAGGTGAAATAGGGTGAAGTTTAGGGGCGGGAAATGGTTTTTCACCATTTTCAGCGAAACTAGACCTTCTATCGAAAAAAGTTAAATGCAAAAATTGTAGGTAGTGAAAAGGTCTATAACTTTGTATGAACCGTGCTTTCACATAACCTAAAATTTTTCGAGAAAAATAAAAAAAACCTGTTTTTTCGTTTTTGATTTTTATCTCCCACAAAAAAAATTTTCTTCTCACAAAATTTAGTGGAAACTTACCTTTTTAAGTCCCAAACACATTGTAATTTTTTTGAATCGATATATTTATTTTTACATATTATTGTGATTCCAAACCAAAAAAGAGACCTCATTTTCACCCGAAAATACCCATTTGCTGGAAACAGTTTTTTCAAAGGAAACGTTGGTCTTCATTTTCGTTGAAATCTCTACTTTTAGATGGTGTAAAAAAATAAACATTACTATAGGAAAATTTGCTAGGAAATGCGAAAAACTAAAAAAACTAGATTTTAAGAAATTATTTTTCAATCATTGATAAAATTTTTCATTAGTTATTAAAATTCACAGTTGAAATCCTTGAAAAATGTGAGCTATAATATAACGTTAATAAATTAAGTAATTAGAAATCGTTGAAGTATGGGGTTTGCAAAAAACATTCGAAAATGGTATTTTCCAAGTATTAAATGTTAGGTGTGAAATGGTTTCAGTCAGAAAAAAGTGATTACTACCATATTTTTTAATATAAAAAAGTCTGTTAATTAGATTCAAGTGACATTTATGGAATAGAAAATTTTATAATAAAAAAATGTATTTGTACAGTGTTTACATTTAAATGTACCTAGAAATGTATACCTATTATTATATAAATTAAATATTCATGAAAATTATTACTATCATTTTTACAATATTTTTATTTACATTTATCACACTAATTAGAAATACAATCAATTGTCCATTATTCTTTGCCTCTTTGATGGCAGTTCTTCATCGTCAGATTCGATAAAACTTTCGGATTCTGGTGGATCTTTGAAATCTTCAATACCGCCATCGTCTTCAGATCCAAAATTTTGCCTAATATTTATCGGCTGATCGTTTATGATTTCTTCTGAATCACTTACTTCCTCGTAGATTTCTTTTTCAATATTAGAGCATTTTTCAGAATAGCAGTTTGAACATAAATTTGTGCATTTGAAACCGTGTTTTCGACAGCCGCATTTTTGACTGTTACACACACTTTCACAGTTGCAACAAATAGTTTTAAACAATATTTCAGAATCAATTCTTTATCTGTTAATTCGGGCATAATTCCATGTTGGTGTTTCTTCCAGCCCCAATCCGTTGCTGTTAGTTAGTTACCGAGCCAAGTTTGAAGCTGATAGTATGCCCTATAACCAGAGCTGGGCAGTACTCGAGTACAAGTACTTGACTTTGGTACTTAGAGTACATTCCATGTACTCTATACTCTGTACTCGGGTACTTTCTTAAGTCAGTGCTTGGTACTTGTACTCGTAAAAGTAAATACAAGTACTTGTACTCGAACTTTCAAAATTCAAGTACACGAGTACATATAAAGCCAGTTTCAACCAATCTGATCATGTAACAGAGACGGGGTGCAATGCAAGCTGCTATGAATACTACGATCAGTAGAAGTTGGGCTACCAAACAAATAAGAATTTTGTGTTTGTGTCGTGCTGTGCTGATAGAGAAGTGGTAGATAGAAAAATAAGGTAAGCAACTTCTTTTGTATTTTATATTTTTGTGATATATCACAGTATTATCTGAAATATTTAAAATATATGGGGTTAATAAAAAATTGTTTTGAATTGTAAGTACTTCCATCCAAACCGGAAGTTGAACAAATCAATGAGTACCATGTGTATATCAATAATATATATAACCATATCATTGTATGCAATAATTGTCCTCGACGCCATTAAGTGATGAAAACTTCCAAAAATTGGTAATCATGAAAGCCAATAAAGTAAACCAATAGTAAGTCAGCAAGCACGACAAACACCTTTAAATTTAACTGTATTAATTGGGTTTTTTTTCGTAACAGAATCTGCTTCTGGGTTCTGTACCCATTTTTCAAAAACGAGACAGAAGACAGAACAGAAGTACATTTTATTTTAGTAACTTAATTAATATGAAGCATTAGTATACAATATAACATTATAACATTAATATAATAAAAAGTATAGATATCTTATTACTTCCTCTTTTTACCATCAATCAAATTTTAAGTGTTAATGTATTCGTATGAAGTACTTGAATGGTTCAAGTACTTGTACTCGAATACTTGTAATTAAGTACCCAAAAAATTATGGTAGTACTCGCTACTTTGTACTTTGTGGGAAATCATTTCTAGAACTTGGTACTTGGTACTCGAGTACATTTTTTGTGTACTTGGCCCAGCTTTGCCTATAACAATGTTGTTCTGCTGCGTCTTCAGTTGGTGGAAGTTTTTCCAATTTAAATGATTTTGTTGTTACTACTTGATACTTCTGGAATCTTAATTAATTCAAAGTCACATATTTATTCTTACAGTTATAAATTGACTTTATTAATTGCAATCTATTTTCAGCGATATCTTTTTCGTCTGCATCTTTTTTATAAAAAATATTGGCCCAACTTCACAAATTTTTATCGGCTACTAATGATTTTACTGTTGTTTTTTGTTTTCATTTCTTATTTTCCATCTTACATTTTTTAAGGATTTCAACTGTGAATTTGAATAAATAATAAATCATTTTAAACAATGATTGAAAAATAACTTTTTAAAATCTAGTTTTTTCAGTTTTTCGCATTTCCTGGCAAATTTTCCCACAGTAATGTTTATTTTTTTACACCATGTAAAAGTAGACGTTTCAACGAAAGTAAGGACCACTGTTTTTTTTTAATAAACTATTTCCAGCACATGGGTGTTTTCGGATGAAAATGAGGTCTCCTTTTTGGTTTAGAATCACAATAATATGAAAAAATAAATATTTTGATCCAAATAATTACAGCGTGTTTGGGACTTAAAGGTAAGTTTCCACCAAATTTCGTGAAAAGGAAAAATATTTTTGTGGGAGATTAAAATCAAAAACGAAAAAACCGGTTTTTTCGATGTTTATCGGAAAATTGTAGGTTATGTGAAAAACTGGTTCATACAAAAGTTATAGACCTTTTCATTACCTACAACTTTTACATTTAACTTTTTTCGATAAAAGGTCTAATTTCGCTGGAAGTCGTGAATAACCATTTTCCACCCTAAAGTTCACTCCATTCCACCCTCGTAACTCGGATCAACTTTAATTTATTTTTTCCGTTGGTTCAGCTATATTTCCTTTTTTTCCAACAGTTTTCATGCTGTTATTAATTTTTGATTTTTTGCCTTTTTAAAAGGTATCTGCATTGGCCTATCAGTTAAGTGCGAGTCGTAATGTAAGTGACTTATGTGCTGCACTTTCCCCCCCCCAGAAATTTTAAATAGATTGGTATATTTTCCAGAAAATATACAAGAAATGGAAGATTATTAGAAGTTATTTCACTACCACTCAACTTGTTAAAAATAAATGCAAAGAACAAACATGAACTATCTATCAATGACAATTGTTGTTGAATTTAAGTTGTCAAAATTTACTATAATTTTTTTGACTGTTGTTTTCATGGCAACGTTCGTTCACCCGTGTTCAAGAATACCAACAAATAATTCTCCCGAGAGAATGCGATGAGGGATTGTTCCCCGGGGAACGCTCCTTTCTATCGCCGTCAAGAATAGGGCCCCTGGTGCGGGAGAATAGTTTATTTGGGGGAGAATTTCTAGGGTAATTGAGTTATTGGTGCGACGGGCTATTCAAGAAACCCATAGCAAACGTATCTGGACCCATATCAAGACGTCATCGACGTGTCTCATTAACAGTTTATCTATCAGAGGTATAGAGAATAATTTTAAACTGTATTTAGGACTTATTATGTGAAGACTGTTAAGTAGTTGTGTGAACTTATCTTTACTTACTTCATCCAAGGAGGTATCATCGGCAAATCTCAAGTAAGAAATCTTACTTCAGTCAGTAATTACCTACACACTCTGCTAGTCCTCCAGCACACGTCGCATCACATATGCACGTGTACTATAGATGTTAAAGAAAATTGGTGACAGAATATTATCATGCCTGATTTCTTTGTCAACTTTACATTTATTCGAATTAGTGTTATCAACTTTCACCACAGTTTCTTGTTCATAGTCGGCAAATAATGAAGATCAGATGTTTCGCATCTGCAATAGTACAGTCTACAGTCTGTGTCATTACACATTTTCAAGATTATTCTATAGTTTTTTAATAAAACTTACTTTTTCAATAGATGTTTGTCAAATTATGCTGAAAACTGGATTGAAGAATACATATTATGAAAATTGAGGTTGTCATCTAGCAAGATTTCTGTTAATCATATGTTTTTGGCATATTCTTTGAGGAATCTCAACTCTATCTTCATCAACTAACCTGCTGCCTTCGTCGTGATATAACCAACTGCAGCTACCTTGTCAGTTCTTAACTTTTGTGTGGCCAACTCATCTAAATCTGTATTGTAGGCTCGCATACTTAATCCTGGTATCAGTTTTCTTCAGAATCAGAATGATCACATCGGTTAGTTTCGAAAATATTTTTGCAGTATCAATGCCAAACTTCTGCAATCTGATTCCTATCATTTTTTAAAAAATCACTGAAATTTTTAATTTGCTACAGTTTAACTTCAATGTAAACTCTATATCAAACTTATAGCTTTCTGAGTTGTAAAAGTGTCCAGCCAAGCTACGAAATGCCGTCAACAAGTGAATCTCTTTCTTTTACACTATCGGAATGGGGGCAATTGCTACGACGTCTGTCATTAGTCTGTGTGTCGTACCTCCTTTCGTTTCATTTTAATGCGGCTGAATGACGAAGATAGAGACGCACGACACTGTCGAATGTTTGGCTTGTGCTTTTGGAAGAATTGTCTTTCCACCACGGTTTCTTCAGTGACTCAACACCTGAATATTTAATTTTGCTTTTAGAGTTACGAAGAAAATGGACATGAGTAATTTTATAGAAAATTAAATTTTCTATAAAAATGTCTTAAATACTTTTGGTTGAAAGTCGCACACTGGACAGCTGTAAATTTTGTATTCAGCTTTCAATCACTCTCACGCCTAGAGTATTGAAGAAAGACATATGCCATCCCTGACTTTTTTTATAGAAAATTTAATTTTTCATAACTCTAACGCAGCATGTCGAGTCAAAAGTTCTGGCGTTCAATTTTACTCGTGTTTTTTTTTGTACAGAGCCGGCAATTTAGATAATAATATTAGTAATGTACTATTCTGTTTGCAAGCAAGTGTACATGCCTGTTGTTCAATAAGATTTAACTAAGAAGTATTCAATAAGACTTCAGCCCATCCAATTTAATCAGCAAGAGAATTTACTTGTGTCCCTTGGTAGAAAAGCAAAATTCTAATATTTTAAGTTCTTGTCAAGCAGACGAATGTCATGTTTTTATTAGATCGAGCGCTTCTCTGTTTTACGACTTAAACTGCTATAAGTATGGTACGGTCTGTACGTGTAGTCATCCTTACTATCGAAACTAATCCCAGTTGTTATTATAATCTACGTGTGACTCCAATTATTTACAGATGCTTTAGAAATGAGAATTCATATTTCTTCGACAAATAATTTGAATTCTTCGCATGAGTATGATTATTTGGATTCTGATTTAAGGCAATGTTGACACCTAGATCCTTTAGGTTTTCCTAATTTGTACTTCATTTGAGAATTTCGTAGTCTGATATACTGTTTCACATTTCTTTATGTGTTGTCTTCTGTTCTCGTCGCTGTCTGTGTGATGTTCACAAGGTATTTGAATATGTGTCATTAAGTGGGCTGACTTTACTTAAATATTCTCTAAATTTATCATTAATACTTTAGGACATCAGTTACAATGGGCAATTGTTCTTTTATTTGCATTCCCACGCTTTCGGCATCAATGAAAAGGTTGCACATAAGCAGCTGATGAACTGAGACACAACAGCGCCAAAGTGTTACAGTGACTTATTGACGATTTCCACCGAATTTCTATAATTATAGTAAATCTGATTCCTGACGCTACCACTAAGTTGAAGCCTCAGTGGACGTTGAAAGAATTAACTATAGTATCGTATATTCTCGTGGTCCCTGCGAACATATTTGTGTACAAATTTGCTTGATTTTTTTTCAAATTAACCACGCGCGCTTTTGTCGTGCGGTGCCCTCTAGTCGACATATGCATTCAAGTGCTAAAATCACTACATAATTAACCAAATAGTCAGTAGAGGTGATTGTGAAGCAGTCATAACGTCAACTAGTACATCTAATTCTACAAAATCGCAAACTTGCCGAGGTAAGTGTAAAATATTAATGTTTAAATATCAACATGGCCCTCAATGTTATGACAACGTGCTTCTAAAGTATTCAAATTTCACTATCAATACACAATTTTACTAAAATTGTATCCATTTTTACATTTATTTGTACGCATTTGTGTTAATTGGGTCTTAGTGCGAACTTATTTTGTTCACAAATATGGACATAAGAACTGTGACGATTTAAAGTACTTTTTTTCCACAGTTACTAGAAAATAGTTACTTCTTCGCCACAGATGGTGAAGATTATAATCCGGGTAATTATGTCTCCGGAGGCGATTCTTCAGCCACGGAGTCTAGCGATGATGGTGATCTAATTTTCACAGATTCACCAAAGATCAAGGAAGTGATTTCAGCGGTTGATTTCCTGGACCTAAATCGTCCACGGCACCAATTCCTTCAAAATCAACTCCGAACCCAAAAAGAGAATAGTGAAGTCAAGAGCATTACATCTACCAAGAACTATGGCCATCAAAGAGGCTCAGAGATGCAGAAACTCCAGGTGCATCAAACGTACTCGCATCAAGTGCATTTCTTGCAACATTTTTTTTGTGTACTTACTAAAAGAACGGGATTGTTTTGTAGAGTTTCATAGTTAGAACTATCATTAACTTGTATTTTGATTTAAAATAAAACCTCTGTTGTAAAAAAATTGTTTTATTTAAATTTGTACACAAATGTGTAACTTGGGACGACTTACACATTACAAATTTACTGTTTTAAAGCTAAACTCAACGTCCACATATGTGTACGAATTATATCTGCAGCCTCTAGTGGTGGATCAAAACATTTGCCTCGGATTATAGCTCAGAGAGCCAATAGATGGTGCCACATGCCTAGTTTTGTTTTTATACACGTCTGTGTTACGTGGGTCTGACGAGGATATATCTAGACAGGATTCAACCAGTCTTTTGCTTCATTCTTTCATTCTCATATGCCAAATTTACCAGCAACACCTCACAAGTGAACATTTTCCAGTGTAGAACAGATTTTAGCATTAAAATCATTCATCAGCGAGTCTATGGTAATTTTTCTATTTGAAACAATGTGGAGTAAAGTTGCTGGGTCTTCATAGAACGTTTCCAATTCCTCCTTTTCAACAGGTATATACAGTATGTCTCACTTTTCACGACTCCCATATCACAGCCTCTTTATTAACAATCAGATTTTTTTTTTAAATTCGGGTGCAATGTACTTGCCCATCAGGAGATTGTGTCACGGTAAAATATTGAAAAATCAACCAACGGGGTTCGTCGTCATGAAGAAAAATGAATCTAATTTTTCAAAAAAGATATTAGGCCAACCAATCTCATAATCTTATTCGTTATTATCAAAAAGTCACTAATACCGAATTTCAATAAGATGAGAAAATAAAACGTTCCTTTTTAAACTATCAATCATTAGTCATAACTTTATTTTCTGACGTAATTAAGAGTTAATTAAGCTGAAGGAAGACGGTCGTTTCATTTAGAATTAATCATGAGATATGTTGAGCAAACTGTGTGTGTCTGTTTTTGTTTTTACGGCACTGGTTTCACCAACTAGCCAGTCTCTTTGAGCAAACTGTGATTTAGTTATCTATGTAATTTTTATTATTTAATGAATTTTTCATGAATCGAATTAGTCTAAAATTTAACTTTTTTTATTTCCTAGTCAATTATTGCTTGATTTTGACTTTTAAGTAAACTGACTGACGTCTCGTGATTAATTCTAAATAGAGGCCTGTCTTCCCTCTACTTAATTAACTCCTAATTACGTCCGAAAATAAAGTTAAGATTGCAATAATTAATACTTTAAAAAGGGAAGTTTAATATTCCTATTACGAACACCAAGTGCACCATCTTATTATAATTCGGAATTAATAAGTTTTTGATAACAAATAATAAGATTATGAGATTGTTCTACAGATAAAACTTTGCCTAATATCTTTTTTGGAAAATTAGGTAAATTTTTCTTCGTAACGACGGACGCCACTGGTGGATTCTTAAATATTTTACCGTGACACAATCTTCTGATGGTTGAGTATCTTTCATCCAAATTTTTTTTTAAATCGCATGGTTAATAAGAGGGCTGTGATAAGGGAGTCATGAAAGTGAGACATACTGTACTTATATACGCTTATGCCAAACCCGAAACCAAACCCATTTTTGAGTGAACACAATAAGTCCTAAAAATGTGTTTTTTAAGTAATACGCACGAAATCTGGACAAAGCATTTGTGTCTTTTATTAAAGATCAACGTTCGTGAAGACTATATCATCCGTAATAAACGAGTTCAGTTTCTTATTAGAACCCCATCTAATTTTACTAGTGATCTAGGAAATGGCGTGCAAAATCGACGATGAAAAGTTACCGTCTGCCACTCAGTAGTCGAAGAGAGCATATAAATGCGAAATTTTTTTCACTCTGAAATTTTTTGATATGGCGAGAGAATATAGAGGGGGGGGGGATTTTTTTTAATGAATCTATCGATATCTGTCCTCATAGGTAGTTAGAATATGTACATCACATACCCCAATTACAGTGGTAGACGAAAATTTCGCTCGGTGCGCGGTAGAGGGAATTTTAAACAAAACATTGTTTTCTTTTTAAAATTTCCTCTACCTCGCACTGAGCGGAATTCTCTTCTGCAAGTGTAATTGGGGTATGTGAAGTATATATTCAAACTACCTATGAAGACAGATATCGATAACCATTCGTTATAAAGGAAATGTCCCACCTCCTCCATATTCTCCCACCATACCAAAAATTTTAAGAGAGAAAAAAATTTCGTAGCTATATGCTCTCTTCAATTACTGAGTGGTAAACGGTAACTTTTCGTCGTCGATTTTGTAACCAGAACCTTCTCAGTTGGCTACTGAAAAAATCGTAGTAACCATAGCAATTAGTTAGCTCAGTAGTTGGTTTGAAGGTTCGGTGTGTGTAAAATTTTATTAACAAAAACCTTTAGGGCGCCAGCGTATTCAACTATTAATCTAATAACAGAAAACTGATATTTTTGCAACAGAACTAGGAGAAAACAGTCCAAAGAAACAAATTCAAATAACAATATATTGACAACAAGGTTAAAATTTACAAAGTGTTTACAGTAATATGTATTAATGAGGAATTTTTTAAAATTTACTACATTAAAGAATATAATGCTTAGAGTGACTATTTACGTAAAACAAACAATAGAAAATTTTATTAAGAGAAAAAAATTTAATTTGAAAAGAAAAGTTGTAAAATTGAAAAGATCAACTGGTTTACAGAGTTATTTCTTCTGACCAAGAAAAGCTACGATGATAGGTATTGCTTACGTAACTTTAGGCGGAGATTGCGGAGTTCTAATGTGTCAATTCCTGAAGATGGCCGCAGGTATGTGGGATAGACGAGTTATATATGTTTGCCCGGGTATTCGAGGAAGTTCCAGGATGACACGAAGTTGGAAATGTTCAGCCAATTATAATTTTCATTCAGCCACTAGCAAAACTACTTGATCCAGAATTGGTTGATCCAAATTATTACATGAAATCAGTGGTAAATCAGGAACCAGTTGATACAAATTAAGTTAAATTACAAAGTAGAAAAAAACTAATGATTTAAATTTGAAATGACTTGAATTATCAATTGACATTAAAACTTATTAAAAAATGTTTAAAAAATTGAATACCATTGGTTTAGCCAAGGTCACGAATTTTATAAAAACTAAAAAAAATTGATTTTGTAAAATTTAAGCACTGAATTAGGAAGAAAATGGTTGAGGACCAATGAAAAAGAAACTCTACTACTTAATTTAAAAAAAATTCGACCCTAAGGCTCTAAATTCGACGATATTGCTAAATATTATGATAAATGTTCTGTTAACGTTAAGCAAAATTTTCCAAAAGTAAAAAGTATGTTAATAATACTAAAAGTTCAAAGTAGCACAAGAGAAGTAGATATTAAGATATGGAAACAATAAAAAATGAAACACGATAATACAAAATTTTGGAAGTGATCTCCCGTACTATGACAAAATTAAATTTAAATGAATTGACTTTACGTCTCGCGTTTCGACAAATTCAATAATGTGCAATTAGTATTCTAGTTGTAAAATGAGACTATCTAACAAAGAATTCTATTCCAAATACAAAAAAAATATATGTAAGTATATATTAAATTACTGGCAAAATTGATAAGATAATCGGATTCCTATCCACTGCACCTAAACACAAAATATCCAGCAGTAATTGTACAAAGCAACAATTAAATAAATTACCGCTGGGGTAGTCAACTAACAGGCGGTTTCTATTGACCACGAGGTTAACCTTAAATGTGCTACAATAATTCAACTAAATGCCAGCTTAAAATTCAATATTAACCCAAAATAACTACGTTACTATCTTAATGTAATAATAGTCCAATAATAAAAATAAAAATTTCAACAAAGTATTATAGTATGGCTCTAATAATTCCAAATCTCATGAAAATTGGAAAAGTCTCACCTCATCAACCATGAAACGGAAAGTGAAGCGTTCTGTACATGGAATTCGCGAGTCTCCCTCACGTATGCCGGTTTTATCGCACCTGCGCAGTGTATATTTGAGCGGTATTTTGTCCGAATCACAAAGTATTAGGGAGTATGGTCACTGTGTTGACAAATTTCAACACAACGGAACGTGTGTTACAATTTTGCATGATATTTCTCCAACTATAGCCTAATACATACTAATTATATTACAAAATTACACCTGACATTTGTCGATATTATTTTCAATTATCTTTCATAATAATACAAATTGCTAACAACCATCACACCATAGACAATAGCATTTGTTGCTTAATACGAGAGGTTCAAACTGACAGAAAACCTCAATCTCCAGGCACATTATTTTTGCATGAAGTTTTCTGTCGAAGGAATCACTACTTCCTCATCCAGATTTTCCATTCATCTCTTTAAACGGAAACATCTTGATACTGTATTTGCACTTTAGTAAATGGAAATAATTGGTCATAGAATATTCATAATTTAATATTTGAAATAAATCAATATCTTAAATCGTTCCAGAGAAAATGTGTGCACAAAGAAAAGTTACAGACCGACTGACAGACAAAGATACATTTTTTTTCTCTCTTTAAAATCTCGACATTTTATAACATTCTTAACCTATATCAACAAATTTTCTTTCTGATTACTATACAGCCACTCCACTACGTGGATGTGGATGTAAAATATCTACAACTTATTTTGATTGGCAGAATAATGATCTGTAGTAAGGCTAATAAGTCTAGTCAGCAGAGTCAGGGAGCATGTGGATTTACGAATTTCGTAAATTGGCACGTACGTAATTCGAAGAAATGAAAGTACTCGGATTGTGTTAATTATGCATGAGCTACCATATATCTTAAATTTAAAATATTATCCATAAATCTGGCAACATTATCTTCACGTATTATAGCAGCGCAGCCGCAAATATTTGTCCATTGCATTAAAACCGTTACTATTGTAAATATATGTGGCGCCACTGAATGCGATAGGATGAGCTCGTCAAGTTCGTTTATGACAGTTATTCCGCCAATTTCGTAGCAGTTGAACAAATTATTAGGTATAAAGACACCACGTTCAAACATTCATTCTAATTGGTCGATTGTAGCGATTACACATAATGACCTAGTCGTGGCTTTCATCTCTGGTAGGCGGACAAAACTTAATATATTTCTCTAGATTATGTGGGATTATATAGTAGAACGAGGTGTTGCTGAAGTATTACATACCAGCAACTATCATTTGACCACAATGCCGCTGATTTTTTGCTTTACTGCCTACACTTATTGGCTCTAGTATAATATTTGTTTTCTTAACGTTGCTATAAGCGATTCAAACTAAGTGATTATTTCTGCCCTCTGCATAGTGTCCATTATTATTTGTGGCACTAACAGTAAAACAAATATTTGTTTGCTATGGCTTATTTTAGATGTAATGATTCACTAATTATTTCGTATGATTAAAGAATTAATAAAATGATATAATATTATAAAATAATTATAGGTGTATAACAAGTTGCAGATTACATTACAATGTGAAACCGAATTTTCTAATGAAAACCGGTAATTTGAATCGCCTATGGGAATATTGCGTAGTCCGTTCATGTGACCACTAAATTTATTTTTATTTTTGTATTGTTTTAGTACCGAAAAGAAACCCATTAATGAAGACTCCACGGAGGTTGCATAAAAAACCAAATCTTGATAAAGAAAAGAAAAGAGTTGTGATAAATAGTTTTCCAGAAATATCTAACATCTAAAGTTTATTCCTCATTTAAATGTCTTGTAGGAAACTATTTCTGTGTCGTAATTTTTCGCAATGTACAACATACATGTTATATTTTATTACCTATCTAATAAATAATAACAGATTTGTGTGGCAATTTTAATGTATCATTTCTCTCCAAAAGAAGTCAACTAAATTAATTCAAATTGCAAAAAATGCATATAGTACTCTAAAAGAGACATGAGAAGACCAACATCGACGCATGGTCAATGGACAAGAGCGCCAAATTTTACTAACGCGACCATCATTTATGTAAACTTACGTAAAATACTCTTAATAAAGAAAGGGGTGTTCTGAAGTAACTATATTTTAAGTATCCCAGACAACACGTACTATTATAATCCCATTGTCCCAGATAATGTCCTGTAAAGATCCAAATTATGGATATCCTACGGATATGAGCAGCTGATATCTTAAGAATATGGACAAGTCAGATAATGATTCGTGCAGATAAAGTCGGGTACAGTTTAAGCTGACTTGTGTCATGACCCCTAAAACGTCTGAACTAAGATTTTATTTGATGCATAAGAAATGCCAGTAGTTCTCAAACAGAAGAAATAGGAAAGGTGCTATCATAAAATGTTAAGATTATTAATTTAGTAACTTAGTCACTTTAGTGGAATTCTGACTACTTATACAGTGTCCTCCATAAAGTTGGCTACATATGGGAAAAAGTTGTATTATTGACATTTCCAAAAAACTATTTGTGGTTCGTTTGTGCATGTCCGACAACAAAAAAATACATTTTGACACATGTCATGTGATCACCGGTTTGGCAGGACTGTGAAAGATAGTTGACGGTGGTACCGAAAAATGGGTCAAATTGTTAAGAATAGGTATCGAAAAAAATTATTAAGAAAAAGTGCATATAATACAACAAGGACCCCATATATCAATGAAGCAGATATGAGGAAAATAAAAAAGTGCAGATTTTACCCTTACCATTAATTACTATATGAAAAGTCATAAATTCTTGTGTCTATTTCGCAAATATTCGATTAATTTCAACAAAAACTTTATGTATTTTAGTTGAATAAAGATATTTTCATGTAAAAAAAGAAGCGAACCCCAATATAGTATTTTTTTGAAATCTCAGTAATACAAATTTTTCATATATGTAGCCAACTTTATGGCGGACACTGTAGATATATAGGCTCGGGCTCAAATGAACCTGACAATAAAAAATAGATTGGCCCATTCAGTCAATAATAATAAGTTATCAGAAAAAGAAATCAAAGACTAATATTGTTACAGTCCATCAAGAACCACGGGGAGGTATGGGAATTTCTTACCAGGAAAGGATAGGATCGTAGTATTAGTAGCGGAAATGACGTCAGTAAAAATAAAATATTTCATATAAAAACAAACAAAAAATCTGAAATCTCTATGAGAATAACGAAAATAAATTATTTTATTTTAGCGGTAATAAATAAAAATTCTGGTTGACAAAATAAATATTAAGAAAATTAACAATAATTTTTAAACAAACACATTAACACAATTCTTAAAGAACGACGCACTGACACGTTTTCATAAACACTAAAACTCTTGAACACTACACTTGAACAATTTACGACGCGTTTTCATGAACAATACAAGACTACACTTGAACAATTTATCTTCTCGGCGCACGTTTCACCATTCGTGTGTTAATATATAACGTAAGAAAGTCGATTTTATTAAATAAACACGCGCTAGTAGTAATAAAAGACACGTTTTGGGGGAAAATGAAGTTTTAACAAAACTCGCGGCTCAGTATAATGAAATAAAAATTTTTAAGGAAAATTATTAACTTTTAATTGAACTTAATCAAATTAAAAAAAAGGAGAAGTGAGGATCGAACTCGCAACCACCCGATTTACATTTATTACTGCTCGAGTACCTTATCGATTGAGCTACGTGATCCTATGTTCATTCCATATAAAACGTGTAATATATACATACTACAAAATTTTAAGACTTAGTGGTTTGACATTGTCCGTTTGACGGATGAATATCTAGTATTTACCACTAAAGATAACTTAAATATTTCATACTTAGAGCGGTGTTAGTTCACGGAAATAAATAATATCTGTCATCAAATCACACAGTTTGAGAATCGCTGAGCTTATGACTATGTTTCTCACTCCTCAGTGTACATTTCATATTTACGTCTCAAAAGAAGAGGAAAAGAATCTTGGTAGACATACATTGACAATGTCTTTAGGCTATTGCTTAAAGTTTGTGTGCAAGAGATAGTGAAAACGTATGCGCAATGTTAATTCACACATCGGTCATTTTAAACTAGACCCAACTTCTACTGTGATACTGCAATAGAAACTGCGGAACATATTTGCGAATGCAAGGTGCTAGTCCGCACTAGGCTAAAGTACCTAAAAAAGGTGGAATTAACGCCTGAAGATATAAGGAAATTAGCCCCTAGAAAAATCATAAGCTTTGCAAAAAGCTTGGGAGTCCTGGGCAACAAGGAGGGTAATTCACAAAAGATCTTTTAGGTCGATGTGAAGGACTGTTCAGAGCCGAGCGACCCCTTAAACAATCTACATCTTTAATCTACATCTATATCCTACAAAATAATTTAGAATTTGTCAGTAGAGTGCCCCTTAAGATAAAGATGAGATACTCATCTGCAAAACGTCAGCACATTTATTCAACGTAGAAGTGAGGTGGTAGAGGCGACGTGTCAGTACTCCGATGCGAATGGTACAAAGCAGTACCTGGAAATCACCATTTAGTAACCTAGTATGTGTGACGGTAGCCGAGAAAGTTTATTTTATTGTCTACCGTCACCGGGGGTAAGTTGCCTACACATTTTACACATATTAACCTGAAACTCTTGACATATTTAAACAAAACTAACCTAATTTCGACTCAGGTGTGTTTGAGATCTTAGAAATAAAACCCCAAATTCAAACAAAAATGAAATTCCCCCTATTTTTTTTAATAATAGTGTTCCAACACGTCCCCATATTTAGAGCGACTTGGAATATCCCTTTATTTTGATGTAATGTGAAAGTCGATCAACGCATAAGATGACTCGAGATAGAAGAAAAACTTTAAAAAAATATTTTCTATACCAAAGATACAAATAAAAGTTTTCTTTTATGTTAAATAAATCTCCACCTCGTCTTAATGGTGATGATTCTTTAAATATTGTCCTATTTGCGTTATGTTAATATTACATATCTTATATCAAGCACATTGGGCAAGATTTGGCCAATGTACATTTCGTCAGACTTTATGTTTTCTACAGAGCATTTAATTAAAATAAACATATCTTTCTTCAGCATATCAAACAAGATATTATCTTATGTTGCAATAGTCTCATTGTCTACAACTTTCACTTCCTTCCATTTCTTCACATTGGTCACCCAGAGCATTTTCTTTAGATCCTGAAGGCATTTGAGAGCTTTATGCTTAGGCAAAGTTAGTTTCAGTAACATATTCTTCGGGATTCACATTCACACTGATCCTTTCCTTTTTCCTTCCCCAACACTTTTCTTTATTGCGGGGATATAACCCGGTAGCTTTAAAGTCAGCTTTACGTGTGTCAAGTTTTAAAAGACATTTTTGAAGCAAACTTAGAAAGAGTTGTTTAGGCAAACAACACTTATGTCGTGCTCCATTCTGGAAGTATTTTTCTCCACTGAATTTTCATAGGTCTGAATCAGGCCACGTCTAGTGGTTGTGTTAAATGTGTACTGTTTCCAGGGAGAAGAATCAGGGCCGTCGAGAGAAAATCGGGGCCCGGGGGTTGTAACATAACACTCCCACCAATCTTCAATATAAATTTTGAAGGAGCGGGGGGTGGCGCTCATAATAATAAACTATTTACCTCTACCAAAATTTCAAAGAGCGTGGGGGTGATTATTCCCTACAATTTAATATTTTTCTCGCCGAAATTTTGGAAAGCGCGGGGTACCATTCCGTAAAATTAAATATTTACCTCAATCAATATTTTAAAAAGTGGGGGGGGGGTGATACTCCTCAAAATTGACTATCTGTCTCAATCGAAATTTTGAACAACGGAGAGGTGATATTCCTTAAGTTTCAATACTTGGCTTCATCAAAATTTTGAAGGGGTAATATTCCTTAAGAATATACAATACAAGACTCATCATTATTAATCATTTAAAAACATACCTCTCTCATTTTACCCAATGCAAATTCTAATCTTAAACTTCGGGTGAAACCCGGGTCCCCTCAAAACCGCCGGGCCCTAGGCGAAACACCCCCGACCCCCCCTCTCTCGTCGGGCCTGAGAAAAATGAATTTTATATCATGTTCTTAACATTCTTGGAAAATTTTAATGATAGATGACTGGTAAGATTATCTCCAATAATAGCTTTTAATCCGTTTAGTTTTTTAAAGTATTGGATAATGATGGAAGAGAACCAATCCTCAAAAATATTTTGGTCGAACCATCCGGATTTTGTCCTGTTGTATCGTGTGTCATGAGGATCATTATGTGTCCACTCCTCCCACAAATGCTCTGATTTATACACGATATACGGCGGTAACTTAGTTCCACTTGCAGTAACAGAAAACGTTATGGACGTTGCTGTTCAAGATCTTCGAACTAATGCTTTCACATTTCCGGGTAGTCTACGAAGTTTGTTCCGTCATAATTTACAAGGTTCTTGGGGTCATGTAACGTCTCTTCTAAGTTCCTGAAATATTCTTTAATCACTTCTACAGATACGGCTCTAGGTTCATTTGTATATTAAAACACAATCTTGTTTTACTTCAGTATTTCACTTTAGAAATTTTGTTATCCAGTCAAGTGACGGTAAATTGTTTTTAAACTGGAATCTCTTTATGCTTCGCCTATCTAAAAAAATTTTAACTAATAGGCAAATATCTCCTTCTTGGGAAGGGGGGATCTCCAATCAGACATCACACCAATACAGTCAACAATCAGTTTTTCTTCTTCTTTACTCAAAAGCGTTTGTCCCACATATTTCTTTAAATGTGTTTGATATATGTGTCTGAATAAGGTGGCCGCAACTGCACCCCATACCTATCACATGCCTTTCTGTATAATTTACTCTTTTTTATAGCTTCAATATCTTTTTGAAGGTTTTCTTCATTATAGGTAGCATAAACTCATTTTTCTTTGATAATTTCTAACCATGTTCCATGTCACCCTGAAAATAGCCGTAATTAATAAAACACCCTGTACACTTTGTATAATAATAATAATAACACTTTATTCATGCAAGGATCACAGAGGCATACCCACTAAACATGAAAACATTACCGAAATAAAACAGTAATGTATCATCGTTACCTACTTTGTAACATTATTTAATAGATAATTTTAATGTTTATATAACAAGTATGTTATAGATTATGTCCCAGTCAGCAATATTACAGAGTTATATTATTGAAGACACAACATTAAAACAATATCCTCTCAACATATCTACTACATTAATGTTTTAATGTTATATTTTAAATACTACATTATGACTACATTTTTTAAATGTAACAAAATAAACGTTTTAATTTGATTACTACGATAATATTTCAGTAATATTAAAAGAAACATAATTTAATTATGAAAATTATATTTAAATAATGTTCTTTTGATGTACTGTTTGTTAACATTTATACAATTTTATATTTTATAAATATTTACAGGGTGATCTTTAAATAATAGCTACAAGATTATTTAATGATGCTTCTCCTCTATGTTCTTACTTTTGGTTTGGAGATGACTGAATGACATTTACACAACTCTAAAATTGAATGGATAAAAAGTGGAAATATAGGCTCATATTTAAAAATCTAATAGCTCAAAATGCAAGGAATATAATATGCTACTGTACAGTATAGTCGCCATTACATTTCTTGCACTTTGTGGTATTCGATTTTTAAATGTGATCTTATATTTTCACTTTTTATCCCTCCAATTTTAGAATTGTGTAAATGTCATTCAATCATTTCCAAACAAAAAGTGAAACAGCAGAAGAAACGTATTATGTGAAAGAACCTTGTACCTATCATTTAAAGACCACCCTGTAAATAAATATAAAATATAAAATTATATCATAGAATCATTAAACTTAATTTGAGAATTTATAAAACATAATCACAATTATTATATTGTTCACTAAGTAATTATTAATAACAAAGCACCAAATATAACTTTTGTGCCTTTCAGTGTTGTTTAGAATTTAAAAAATTAGTTGATTACTTGAAATCCAGAATTACTTAATATATTTAGTTATATTTCGAATTTTAAAATCAAATAAAGTGCGACAACTAAACACAAATATCTAGAGGTTTTGGTATTGAAAATAAAATAAAAATTTGAAAATGCAGAATTATGTGTAATTGTGCGTTTATACACAGTGTATTACCTGTTCTGAACCAGCTTATGAATAAAACCAGCAGAAATTTATAAATGTTTATTATTCAAACCCGGTTAAATTATTAGTACAGATGATATAATATTCACCACACAATATTTTTTCTGATGGAGTTTATCATAATCAATTTGATTTGTATTATGTATTTTGAGATAATGTGCATTATTTAATATACAAAAAATAAACATGGATTTATAAATTGTGTGAAAATAGCATAAAATATTTTATGTAGACATTCTTTGCTTTGAAAATCGTAGACACTCGAAATTTCGAAACATTCTTTGGTGGTATTCGGGAAGCAACTCTAAACCGCATCTGAAATTAAAACAGAGCAAATTGTTAAAATTATTGATAGTATATGGAACATTATAAATTCGGTGTCATGGGAAACAGGATGTTTAGAAACGAACACTCGTTTGGGGGGGGGGGTTCCATAAATGTTACAAGGGAGAAGGGGGGGGTGCCTTTTGCAAACATGTTTTTTTGGATAGTCTCTTAAATGTAAAATTTATCACAACACAACCTATTAGTTTAACATATACTTATTAACAAATTGAATATTTAAAATTAAACCATGCAATAATAATACTGAACTAATGGAGTAGGTATCGGTATATTAAATAAATGTGAAATATCAATCTTGCAATCAAAAAACTTTTATTAAATTTGTTTTAGTAAATATTAATAGTCAATTTGTCAGTTGATCCGAACTAATTACTATACGCAGGAGCAATGAAGCAAAAAAAAAACGACAGTGAAGCACATATTTTCACCTTTGTAGTCGTAAATCTCAAAATATTAATAGAGAAAAAATGCTTAAATAAAAATTGCAACCTTTGTTTCCTACAATATTGGTAATATAATTAATTTCAGGGCAGAACTAATGGGAAAGCAGAAAATCAAGAAAAAATTATTTTGACTGACAATTTTCCAATATAAAAACTTATTAAAATGATTGTTCCATGTATATATAGATATATATAAAACCAAAATTTATTTTTAAACATTAAATACCCTAGTTTCACTTACCGATTCTCCATGTTATTATCTGTTTTTAGTTCTTTTACTAGCAGAAATTCATCGAATTATGTTGTCTTTCAACAAGTCCTTTTCAGTAGTTTCACCACTTGCATTTACTGCTTCATCCGCTGCATCGTAGCTTTAATTGCCAAGATCAAGTAAGAGTTGGAATTTATATAAGAGTTGCTTGATCTAGATTAATTGCTTCCTAAAATAGGGATTTAAAACATTAGTTCATTAATTTCAAATATACATAAAAACACATTTTTACATTTTCAATAAGTGTGAACCGTTAGCTAGGTAAGTACCAAATTATTTTTCATCACTTCTCAATGTAATTTGTCAATGTGAGCTTGATTTTTAAGGAAATCGAACTTTCGAAAAAATGTTAAATATTAGGTACTGAAACTTAATTACAAAGTAGCCCTGTGTAGCACAGTACATCTTTAGGATGAAGGCAACAGTTTTGTAGCAGAATATATGAAATTATAGGTATTTTCTTAAATCTAATATTAATAAGTGCAATGAACCTTTTTCACTGGGTTCATCGGAAATTCCCACTTGTGAAAAGAAGAATCGCATTCGTTGCATAAATAAATAACTATCAAGTAGGTACGTGTACAATAAACATTTATTTACTTACCCTTTGTTTTCGGACGTATTGAACACTAACGTGACACTAACCATAGATAATCTTTGACTAAACTATTATATAAAGTCGTCTTCGCGAACAGGACAACAATCAATTTGTTAATGACGAAATCAGGATAGCTTACTATTTTGTTTTCGAACATATTGAACACTATTAACTATTAGGAATTATAATGCTATCAGAGAGAGTCATTCTCTCTGATGCTATCTTTGCAAACAAATTCGAGGCAAAATGGCGAGTGACTGACTATTCTCCTTTTCTTCTTGTTTAGCCGTCTCGGTCCTCGGATGCGGCCGTTACGTTCGGTCTGGAATAGCCAATAAATAGCATTTAGGAGTATCACGTGACTATAGATGAATGTTGGTTTAATAACATTTATAATTATAACCATAAATGTAACTTTAATTTAACAACAATGTTAATGACAAGTGTTTTTAATATAATTTTATAAATATTACACAATAACATTATGGAGCTGTTATAGAATAATATTGCATTATGTTACATTCCAGTAATATTATCAGAGTGTTTATGAACAATATGGCATATATGTTATATTTTAAACACATAAATAATATTGATTTCTTGTAACATAGCTGTTTTAATAAATAATGTTTTTTGGACATATTACAATAAAATTATAATTACATAAAAACAATATTACAAAAAAACATTGGCAAAGTAACTTTAAAAAAATGTTTTTTAATATTTTAGTTATGTTTCATGTTTAGTGGGTAGGATACATCAGAGATTGAGCAGTGGCATAAAGCTTAGAACCACATACCAGAGCAAATATCAAATACATGTAGAATAATGACAACAATAATAATAATAAACAATAAAAGAGTAAATTAGTAGTATAAATTACTTGCAATAATTTTTTGCAGTATCACATATAAAACTTATGTTAAGATATCACAATTTAAAACTAATTTTTGACAAAATCACATTTAAAACTTTAGTTAACAGGTCACAATTTAAAAATTCAGCAACACTATAGAAGCTGTGTTGTAGAAGTAGATTTTTTGTTTTGATTTTAAATTTGTTAACAGACATAGTTTTGTAATGCCTGGGCAACTTATACAGCAAAATGCCTTTATACTCTGGGCTTTTTTCATACGCACTAATCCTATGATTTGGAATTTCCAACAATTCTCCATTACGTGTGTTATAGGTATGGGATTCGCCAAGTTTTTTTAATGTTGCGATATTTTTGTGTGTGTATTAGTAGTTGTTGGATGTATACACATGGAAGCGGAAGGATTTTAAGATTTTTAAGCAACGGTTTACAAGATGATCTGCCATCAGCGTTTACAATTAATCTTATAGCACGCTTTTGCAGTCTGAACACTTTAGAGGAGTCTGTTTCAGCTCCCCAGCATATTAAGCCATATGACAAAATAGAATGAATCTGGGCAAAGTATGTTTAGTCCTAAGAAGCAATGACACGGTTTTTGCTGTAAGCTCTTATTTTTAAACTTTATTAACAGACTTTTGTCCAATCCATTTCTCAGCTCGAAGTTTACAAATACAGTTTTATTATTGTTTAATGAAAGTTTGTTTCCAACATACCAATCGTTTAAACGTGCAATACCAGTAGATATCTTTGCCCGAGTCTCATCCTGATTTTCAGTTGCTACCAGAAAAGAGTTGTCATCCGCAAACGTGACAATTTTCCCAAATTCCATAAATTGAGGTAAGTCATTTATGTAGATACTAAACAGCAGAGGTCCTAAAACAAACCCCTGTTGTACTCCTATAGTGTTCTCAAAAGCCCTCGAACACTCGCCTATCAACTCTACATAGCACGACTTATCTTTGAGATAGCTCCTGAACCAATTGTAGAAGGGCCCATGACCTCATTATACTGAATCTATACTTAAGGCTTTTAAAACATATACATATCACAATGTCCACATACCAATAATGCCTTTTATACACTGTAGTTATTTCGGAATACAAAAAATCTCATTTTTCTTACCGTCTTCCTCGTTTTTTTTTTCTACTTAAACACGCCAAGAACTTTAATACTTTATTGCAGAACTAACTGGACTTCACAATGCAGGCTTCCCATGCTAACTTTTAGATACCCCCAATCATCGTCGCCATGATCCGTCAACTTATTTGAGGTTGGCAAGATTCTATAGAAATTTAAACTGATGCAATGTTGGCAATCTGGATATAGTAACTGTTTTGCCGCATATTGCCAAATGTCTTAAATTTTCGTTAAACTTTCTCCCGAAATGCGACCCCAATGCCTTTAAACAGAAATATCATTAACAAACGTGAGCAACGGATTAGAGATGGGCGGTCCGGCTCCTTTAGTGGATTCGGTCCGTTTGGATCCGTTCCGCTTGTGGACCCGTTCAACTGGATTCGTTCGATTGGATCCACTTCAAAATTTCCTCATCGTGACGTGTGACTGTGAATGTGAGTGTGACTCACTGAATAGTCTTATTATTAATTATTGTATAATTATACTGCCTCGATAAGTCATATTATAATAAAATAGTAATAATACGCATATGCAGTAATACGAATGGGTTTGGATAAATAGTAAATAAAATCTTGAAATCACGGTGCAGGCACCTAAGTATTAAGTATGCAAGTGGGGTACTTACTATTTATGGAGCGACGACAGTCAACTCAAACTTCATAAAAACTATCCAAGCAGTCAGTCAGAGTCCAGGGTCAGAAGTTCAGGAGCTCAGCTCAGAACAGTACCAGGACTTACATACCATAACAGATCAATGGACCGGACCGCGGACCCGGTTCGATCGACATCGTGGATTCGGTCTGACCCGTTCCACCTTCGGATTCGTTCACTTGAAACGGGTCTGCTCGGACCGCCCATCTCTACAACGGATAATATTGAATGAAATCTGACAACACAAAATTTGTACTTTGTTGTGACTTACTATGTGAATAATGCAATAATTGAAAGTAACGCATTTGACAAGTCGAACAATAAAACAACACCGTTTCACTCAATCAGCTGATCGGTCAGACCTTCTTATAATTTAACATTTCGACTGATCCGACCGTTCACTTCTCGTAACCTTGGCGTTGGTGACCTGTCATGGCGACCAGCATGTCTGGTGTCCATATTACTAGTCAAAGTGAAGTTCATTCTTATGAGAGAGCGATATACCCTAGAAAAAACGCTCAGAAAAGCAACCTAAGTTACCTCGAAGTTTTGAAGTTTGGAGTCGATTTATTGTATTGTCAACAAAAAACCTTATTAAACTTTTTATTCCCATGACAGATAATTTATTAACAAAGAAGTTGCAACATAAAATCAAGAGAAAATATCATTTTCCAAATACATCCTTTAGGTTAATTGGGCCAAAATAAACACTTTTTGTCTCTTGACATATTTTTTCAAATCGCGCCACTTTACTACAGGCGATTAAAAGTCGAAAAATTGGCAAAAGTGGCCATCTTTAAAAATGTATTACTCAGCTTCTACCAAAGCCTTTTAAACTTATTTTTTGTATTATGTTTAAGACCATATTTTTTTATATAGTTCACCTTTTTTGGTACTCGTGGTATTTGAAACCTAGGCTGTATGAAATATTTCATTTTGCATGACAGTATGAAATATGGAAGTCACAGGAAATAAATCCGCAAATCTTTTTAATAGGCCTTTACATCATAGAGAATTTTTGTGCGCACGCGTTGAGTTCTGCCATGTTTCTTCGTACAGATTTCGCATGTCAGCATTGGACTTCATATACAATTACGTTTTTTAAACAGATAATGATGAATCTGTTGCTAATTTTCTGAATATAAATAGTGCGATATCATATAGTTTATTTAAAAAATTTGAAAACAGGGAGCTATGGGCAAATGATCTAATAAAACGGTGTTGTTTTGGCGCGTGTAATAGCGACTCTCGCTCGAAATATTTCACAAACTGTTTTTATTATTTTCTGCCATTCCCTAAGCCGTGTGCTGAGTACAGAAAATGTATTAAATGCTCAAGAAAAAACATGCAAGACATTGCCAACAGTGCGGGAAATACGAGTCGTCAGTGAAAGCTCGCCGATGTGGTGATGGAAGATTTTCGTCGATAGACGATGGTAGTAAAGATACATACATTTGTTCTCTTCATTTCGAAGGAAGAATGTCGTCAACTTTTCAACATTTACATGTTGTTAACTTAACACAATTGTTTTCTCTTAATGCACTTGTACAAAAACTGATGTGTTGAATCATAATAACCTTGCAACCAGTTCTTTTCTTGCTTCCACTCACTTTACTGTAGAGATGGGCGGTCCGAGCAGACCCGTTCCAAGTGAACGAATCCGAAGGTGGAACGGGTCGGACCGAATCCACGATGTCGATCGAACCGGGTCCGCGGTCCGGTCCATTGATCCGTTATGGTATGTAAGTCCTGGTACTGTTCTGAGCTGAGCTCCTGAACTCCGGACCCTGGACTCTGACTGACTGCTTGGATAGATTTGATGAAGTTTGAGTTGATTGTCGTCGCTCCATAAATAGTAAATACCCCACGTGCACACTTAATACTTAGGAAGTGCCTGCGTCGTGATTTCAGGATTTTATTTACTGTTTATCCAAACCCATTCGTATAAAATTATTTTATTATATGATTTATCAAGGCGTAGTATAACTATACAATAATTAATAATAAGAATATTCGGTGTCATGCACACTCACATTACAGTCACACATCACGATTCACGATGAGGAAATTTTGAAGTGGATCCAATCGAACGAATCCAGTTTAACGGGTCCACTAGCGGAACGGATCCAAACGGACCGAATCCACTAAAGGAACCGGACCGCCCATCTCTACTTTACTGTCATGAGACTTGAGCCAGCGTCTTAAATTGAGCGCAAGTGTGTTCTTCCACAATTTGTGCACTAATTTTGCGCCGCCAATCAGACTTTCATTTAAATTAATGTTCAAAAATGATGCCTGTCCAGTCATTTTGCTAAAAAGTGTCCGAAAGTTTCATATTTCCGGCAAAAAACATGGTACCAGAGCATGCGCGCGACAATGATGAAATGGCCTTGAAATGGCCTATTACTTGGATGCACTTTTCGACACTTTATAACTGTCGTTACTTTTTTGAAAACGCGCCTTTTTTAAACTACGTCAATTTCAAATTCAAGAAATGAAAAATAATTTGCTTTCTTAACGTTATAAATCCGAGTATTTACCCAAATAGCACAAGGACATCCGCAGAACATACTGGGGACAACTTTTCAGGACATATCGGATATCCTGGGAAGATCCCATTATCACCTTAGGATGTCCGTAGGATATTGAAATGGGACAGTTCGGGCTTTGCTGATGACGTCCTCAGGACATCGGTATGGGTGTGTACAGGATTATATAATTAGCTCTTATATGGGTTATGCCTGGGCTTTACTATGAACAACCCGAGGACATTGATTGGACTTTATAAAGGACATCCCCAGTTCTTTTAGGGTTTATTGGATATTTCTAAATACATATTATTTTATAATATAGTAGATCATTACTTTTAAACTGAGCCAATAAGCAGAGACAAAGGAATACAAGTTTATATAATGGTAGAGGTAAAATGATTAATAAAATTGTGATACATATATGCATATAGTCAGGATGCTTAAAGAAGCTATGTATGAGTTCTATGGTTTTCCTGCTTGCATAAATGTACTAACGGCGTGGAACCCAAATATACTCTTTTTCCGTCGACTCGACTTCGAGCGACTACTATGGCGATGACCTCCTGAGCGTGGATTAAGGCTATTTTGGGTCTGTCGGAATCGATAATCCTACTTTGAATTTTCATGGGCGTTCTTGTCGTTTGAACATTGATTATTCTCCCCCACTTTCAGAATACTTTAATAAGGATTTTGGTTTTTATTGGAAAAACCGTACCAGTAATTTTTCCTTAAATTTTGACATTTAAAATAGCTACTCGCTACATCCTGACTGAGAATTCCGCCCTGTGCGATCCTCTTCGTGGTACTTTCGAAAAAGTTAATTCGTGGTACTTTCAAAAATTTTGTCGAGAGGAGCGGTTTTCCGTCCTGTGAATCTCCTTATTGTACTTTCGAAAAACCAAATTCGTGGTACTTCCGAAAAATTAAATTCGTTGTACTTTCGAAAAATTTGTCGGACGGAGCAGTTTTCCGCCCTCTACAATTCTCTTCATGGTACTTTCGAAAAGTGAAATTCGTTCTACTTTCGAAGAATTTGTCGAACGGAGGGAGCGGTTTTCCGCCCTGTGCAATTCTCTTCGTGGTACTTTCAAAAACCAAATTCGTGGCACTTTCGAAAAATTAAATTCGAGGTACTTTCGAAAAATTTGTCGGGTGGAGGGGTTTTCCGCCCCGTGCATCTTTTGCACGCAAATTTTTTCTAAGTCAATATTTTGGTACTTTCGCAAAATATTTATTTTTCGAACGACGGAACCAAACGGCGATTGACGGTCGTCCTCGGGATGAAAAACTTTTCTGTCAATTTTTTGCTCATTTTTAGTGAAATAATTTTTTATGCAGATTTCGATGAAAGACGATGCCAAATAAGGTGGTTATCGGTCTTTTGTAAAGTGATAATGTTTCAAACTCGTTTTTTTCATGGGAATTTTGGTCTGAATTTAATTTCTTAGTAACTTGGATATTTTTTAAAATGGATCATTTTGCTGGGTTCAATAACAATTCCAGCGCCGCGCGGTGGTAAATCCTGATCTCATCCAAAAAATTAAGTCTATTTACCATTTACTAGAGCTGTTTTTTTATTGAGCGTATTAATGGTGCGCTTACAAGAGCATTGTACGATGACGTCACGAAAATGAATTCCGCAGAAAATGCATACGCTTCGATTTGACATCTTCGACCTTGTCGTCATGCATTGTTTTTTTTTTTTCGTTTTGTTTTTAAGTCTTCGGCCCTTGGATAGTGTGTTGAAATGGAGTTAGACTCTCTAAACCCATATCTTTTAATAAATGATCAAACCGGGCGCAATTTATTAATATTGCATCATCTGTTAAATGGCACTGAAGACGGTACTCCAGTAATATATACGTTGTTCAAATAATAGCAAAATTTGAGCAGTCTCCGAGTCGACTGTGATTAATAAGCCTTTATTGTAATTTCGACTAGCCCTTGTTCCGTTCTTATTTGTACACTGTCAAAATACACAAGCAAGCAACCTCAAATTCAGAAAGAAACAATAACAAATATGACGTTTATCCCCACTTTAATCCCGAATACGCATTTGAAGCGCTCTCAGAGGACGCTATAAAGTGCATTAAAGCGCATTCATAAATTACGTCCACGCTTAACCAAGAAAAACTGTCCGCTTATAAGCACATCAATACGCTGAATAAAAAAAAATCAGCTTAGATAGCAATACATATTAACTAGTTAATGGATATATGAAAATATCTAAATGGACGTGCGTTCCGAATCATACTCCTATTTTGAATCTAATGTTTATACTGGAATGCCAATTAATAATATACCCAAAAATCATAAATCAGAAACGGAATCCAAATGGCCCCACACAGCACATGGCATCCCTAGGATATCCTCATTTGGTCCCGTATATCCCAATCGAGGACAACATTCCTCGGGATATCCCTAGGATATCCCAATAAAATATATACAACCTGAGAATATCCCAAATGGGGATATCCTAGACAAATCCTGACAGGATGTCCTAGTAATATCCTGCAAAGATATTAAAAGCCTAACAAAATATCCACTGTGGGAATATCCTGGGCAAGTCTTAGAGTATTTAGGAGATTTCAACAACAAAAATAATGAAAAGTATATATATTATTTTGAGGCTATTTATTTATAGTGTCTTTTATTGGTTTGCAAAATTTGCTTCTAAAAACTTATTTGTTTGTTTGTTCTATTTGATAATCCCCTCCAGTACATATACTTCACTAAACATGTATATCTTATTTAAATAGCAGTTATTTATAATTTGGTTTTAATACACTTACTGTGTTTTGAATTAGCCGCCTTTTTGTGACAAGTCGAAAGTTCTAAGAAATCCACCGGACATTGATGTCTTTTCTACGTTCACTTTAAAACTCTTTCGACAAATAAGATTATGTTAAATATTTCATAAATATAATGCTGCTATGTTATATCTTTGTATTTATTATATCATCTTAAAGGGGAAAATGTGATTGGTTATTGTCCGCAGATGTTATTGTCAGATACGTAATCCTTTATATTTTTCTGAGTGAATAGAATTTTTTTTAAATTCATTATATCTTTTCAGCATGCTATGATTTTTTAAAGTTGTACATATCATCCCTTATAACTTCTAACCACCCTAAACTGTTGATTTTAATAATACCAAAAAAAGGAAAGAGATCATTTTTATGTAATATTTCATGCTTTTACAATTTTTATTTGAAACTTCTTTTACTATCTTTTACACATTTTGATTAATTTTGAAAAAACACTTTGTTGTATATTTTTTCACCCCTTCTCCGGGTTGAAAAAAAAATTCTTTCATGTGTTCAAATACTTCAAAGTAACATATCAAAAATTCAAGTATTCACCTTAAAAATTTGGTTTGGACTGTATATAACCTCTATTAGTTTGGTAGATTTACTTTTAAAGCGATATAAGCCAATTGATAGATACAAATATGTGTATGGAGTTGCAGTATATACAGGGTGCGCCAAAGTTCTGATTTTGGTCGATTACGGCTGTATTTGAAATGGTGGAAATATATTGTCTATAGATTATTTTCTTGATTTTCAATTCTGAATAACCAGAAAATATGTACAATTATACAGGGTACTCCGTTTTCGTTGTCCGAGCAACAACTTCGTTATTTTAAATGGAACACCCTATATTTTTTTCCTTTATCGAGTTACCCATCTAATTATATTCATAATTCTATTAAGGTGGTAGGTACTTAAAATGAACCGTTTACGATATAAAAAAGATTTTTTGACAAAAAGTGAGGTTTGCGGATAAGTTTTTGAGTACCTCTGATTTCATAGACAAGAGAGTTTTCAAAATTCTGCTTATACTGTTATGTTGAGCATATTAAGGGCTAGTAGGGCAGAAACATTATTAATATTAATCTTATACAGAGTGCTGAAAAAATTGAGTTTAATGTTTCGCTAATAAAAAAGGCCGTAATTCAATTTTTTCAAATGGGACGTACTATTTTCAGTTCTGTCATCTAATCAAGTGTTAAATTATCTTTCCATTGATATATCATAGTAGGTATTTATCTTTAGGAGTTGCATAGATATTAAGGTTAATTGTCTGGATCAGTCATTTTTCTTGCTGGAACTTCATGAGGTTTGTACTGCACTTCACCAGTTTCGATAAATCTGTCTCTAAGATTACTAAATGCAGGTTCTAAAGGGTGTCTCCTTTCAGGATATCTGGTTTTATAGACTCGGGATGCTAAGAGGCTGTTCCTTGAGCACTCCCCCAGAATAAAAATCATGTCAACCATTTCTTCCCGCGAATAATTCATATTTAATATAATTATATGCAAATGCAACTTCCTGGAACTGTAAAAGCTACTAGTATTTTATTAAAGACAATCAAAACAAAAGCACTTACCGATATAGCAGTAACACAAAACTTTAGAACATCCACAGACACGTGTTTTGACATCTATGTCTCTTCGGTGCGGCTTTTTCTAAAGTTCACAATCAACTGAAATATGTAAGCAAATACTCGTGTTATAACTATCAAAGGATTACCAGAACAGGATATTAAAAATTAAAATTAGATTATAGGAAATTCCCCGTAAAGGGATAATTATCAATATAATTATATGCAAATGCAACTTCCTGGAACTGTAAAAGCTACTAGTATTTTATTAATTATTTTTATATTTTATTATCAATATAATTATATGCAAATGCAACTTCCTGGAACTGTAAAAGCTACTAGTATTTTATTAGCTAATAAAATACTAGTAGCTTTTACAGTTCCAGGAAGTTGCATTTGCATATAATTATATTGATAATTATCCCTTTACGGGGAATTTCCTATAATCTAATTTTAATTTTTAATATCCTGTTCTGGTAATCCTTTGATAGTTATAACACGAGTATTTGCTTACATATTTCAGTTGATTGTGAACTTTAGAAAAAGCCGCACCGAAGAGACATAGATGTCAAAACACGTGTCTGTGGATGTTCTAAAGTTTTGTGTTACTGCTATATCGGTAAGTGCTTTTGTTTTGATTGTCTTTAATAAAATACTAGTAGCTTTTACAGTTCCAGGAAGTTGCATTTGCATATAATTATATTAAATATGAATTATTCGCGGGAAGAAATGGTTGACATGATTTTTATTCTGGGGGAGTGCTCAAGGAACAGCCTCTTAGCATCCCGAGTCTATAAAACCAGATATCCTGAAAGGAGACACCCTTTAGAACCTGCATTTAGTAATCTTAGAGACAGATTTATCGAAACTGGTGAAGTGCAGTACAAACCTCACGAAGTTCCAGCAAGAAAAATGACTGATCCAGACAATTAACCTTAATATCTATGCAACTCCTAAAGATAAATACCTACTATGATATATCAATGGAAAGATAATTTAACACTTCATTAGATGACAGAACTGAAAATAGTACGTCCCATTTGAAAAAATTGAATTACGGCCTTTTTTATTAGCGAAACATTAAACTCAATTTTTTCAGCACTCTGTATAAGATTAATATTAATAATGTTTCTGCCCTACTAGCCCTTAATATGCTCAACATAACAGTATAAGCAGAATTTTGAAAACGCTCTTGTCTATGAAATCAGAGGTACTCAAAAACTTATCCGCAAACCTCACTTTTTGTCAAAAAATCTTTTTTATATCGTAAACGGTTCATTTTAAGTACCTACCACCTTAATAGAATTATGAATATAATTAGATGGGTAACTCGATAAAGGAAAAAAATATAGGGTGTTCCATTTAAAATAACGAAGTTGTTGCTCGGACAACGAAAACGGAGTACCCTGTATAATTGTACATATTTTCTGGTTATTCAGAATTGAAAATCAAGAAAATAATCTATAGACAATATATTTCCACCATTTCAAATACAGCCGTAATCGACCAAAATCAGAACTTTGGCGCACCCTGTATATGTATCACATTTTTATTAGTCATTTTACCTCTGCCATTATATAAACTTGTCTTCGCTTATTGGCTCAGTTTAAAAGTAATGACCTTCTAAAATAATATGTATTTTTTGCTGTCTTTAGAAATATCCAATAAACCCTAAACGCACTGGGGATGTCCTATATAAAGTCCAATGAATGGCCTCAGGTTGTTCATAGTAAAGCCCAGGCATAACCCATATAAGAGCTGATGATGTCCTGTACACACCCGTACTTATGTCCTGAGGACGTCATCAGCAAAGCCTGAACTGTCCCATTTGGATATCCTACGGACATCCTAAGGTAATAATAGGATCTTCCCAGGATATCCCATATGTCCTGAAAAGTTGTCCCCAGTATGTTCTGAGGATGTCCTTGTGCTGTATGGGGCAGTATCAAATACTGCGATACATTATCAGTAAACACCGCAAATGTAGTCAATTGCAATTGGGAAAATAGGGGAAATATTACAATCGTTTGGAAATTATATGCATAATGTGACTAGTTTTCGGAAGCAAAGGAGTTTTCAAGTTGCAAGTGATTAATTCACTCCTAAAAATCACCGCTAAAATGCCACATCGGGTTTTTCGCGTTTCCGCGTGAAGTAGTTAATTGGTCCCACAGAAAATTTTACACTCACTGAAAAAAATTTATATAAAAGATTAAATCCTATACATATTGCTTATAGACGCAAGGTTTTCAAACACTGATCGAGCGATCAAAGTTGGGCCCCATCAATCATCGCGCCTCGCATGTTCATCTTAACCTAGCAAGGCAAGGTGTGCTTCTGGGTGGATGCTTCTACCTTCTCTACCTGCATTGAAGGGGAAGGCATCGCATTCTCATCCTTCTTCAAACTAATTTAAATCTTTCTGTGCCTCTGTGTAGGGATCTTGGAGAGTGTGCGGAGTAATCTCAGTACCCAAGTGTGTAAGCATTTGTGACTTTTGTAAGCCAGTGTTTATTCATGTGGCCTGTTCCTTATAAGGTCATACTTAATTCATCTACATTATCACGGACTCTTTACGTATCTAAATCCGTGACGTAGACAGATGACATTAGGTCAATTCTTTTCGTCTACACTTGGTGTAGAGCTTAATGTATGTGTATGTCGGTTTGAAGATAGTTTTACAACTTTAGAACAGAATGAAAAGAAGGAATTTTAAATCCATAGCAATCTCAGATTAAGAACATTTCTGTATCTCAGTTAGAAGGAATAACAACCATAACCATAGATAAATGATAAAACATAACATAACAATTCAATTATTCTGAGACGTTTTTGGCGTTTTTGCATGGTCTGAAACTATTCTATAATCTACACTAACCGCACCTCTGATAAAAAGGAAGTGTAGTTAGTGCAGTACTGGTGTAGCTGCACTTGACGAAAAGAACAATTTAAAAGCAGTTACACCCGTCGAAAGAAACAAAATATTCAGTTACACCAATTAAACTTTTAGCACTGGTGCACAAAGTGCTAACGAAAAGAACGAACCTATTGAAATATAGGAGTAATAAGTAGGCTTGTGTAGTTCACGAGCGAACTTATTCAAAGAACCGGCTCAGCAAATGAAGTAAAGGAACTAGTTTCCATTCTCCGAGAAGAACAGTTCCCGGTTCCTGGCTCTCGACACGAACAGTACGCCCATATTCGAGTTGTCCGCAGATTCGCTTCTTCTCTCTCTCACTATCAGATACGTGAGGTGGCGATGATCTCAGCGCCCGTAAAGTTCCTTTGAATATTTGACAATTGACACACGTTTGAACCATGGAATAGAATACTTAAACGAAGATTATTTAGACAGAAAAAAGGATCCATTGGAATGGCGGGAAGAAAGAAAAAACGTATATCTACATTTACATGCGTTTGTCTTAAAAAGATTTTGTATTGTAGCCACGTCTGTACCATGCGAAAGAATATTTTCAAGCACAGGAGACATTTTAAGCGCAAGACGCAAGTTAAGTCATATAGCAACCCAGATAAGACAAACAATAAAGCCATGTCAGCGGTTTCATCCCAGCTGCTTCCCTGTGACCAGCGATGAGATAACTCACTTCGCGTCGAGCTCTCATGCAGTAAACATCATTTTATAACATTTTAATATTGTGAATTCAATTAAATAAACTTTTGTAACTTTTTAAACTTTGTAATATTTTTTAAAAAGATATTAAGTCGGCCACACGGCTTAATTGGCGCAGTCGGAAACGGATTAGTGCCCAAAAGCTTTCAAAAATTAAAACTTTTGTTCGTACCTACGATTAAGGCACTATTTCGAACAATTCGCTAGTCCATCGAGGACCTGTACCAGTCAACCATCAATCCATTGAGGATAGTGAGCCATCAGTCTATCGAAGACAACTTAATAGTCCAAGACGAGAGAGAAAAATCATCAATGAAGTCAACTTTAATCACAACTCTAATTTTGTAAGTAATATTGATCATTCCGCTTTTTCCTTTTTACCCTTCCTCTCCAAAATTTAATAAACATACACCCCTCATTGCTTTCGAATTTTCATTCTAGCACTGAAAATTCACCTTCTAATTTATTTTATTCCTATGATTTTAAAAGTATTACCTGGATCGAGTAGGGTAAGAAATTAAAATCCAACATAACTGCTTTTTACTAACCATCTAGAATAAGTTAAATAAAATTTAAAAACCAAAAGCCCCGCAAGCAAAATATTCAGTCTTCGCACTAGAGCACGGCCGTACTCTGTACGTCAACCCTCCCTCGGTCTGAAGTAACCGTGAATACAGAGCTTACAATAAAACGACGATTTAAAATAAAGTGAAATAAAAACTAACACTTATTTAATGAGTTTTATCGACGACCTCGTTAATCAACTTGCCAATTTTCCAACCGAGAGGCAGATAATTCTGACAACCCCTTTACCAGAAGAAACCCCTATACCAGAAGTAAGCACTATGGCATTACCACAAATCTCTGTTCGGGACTACTTGGAATTAATACCTGCTTTTGATGGAGAACCAACGAAATTGTCAAAATTTATTACCGCATGTGAAGAAGTTCTTCCACTTATGGCACCGAACAATGAAGCCTCGAGAATAACATTCACGATGTTACACATAAGAAACAAACTAGTTGGAAAAGCAGCACTACTCCTGGCGTCAAGAAATTTCTCAACATTTCCTGAATTAAAAACTTTACTAATAAACTTATTTGGCGATCAGCGAAATGAAGAATCTCTGTTGTCTGACCTGAACACATTAAGACAACAACCCAGAGAAACAGCTTTACAATTTGCAGACAGATGTATAGACATAAGATGCTTATTACTATCAAAATTAACATGCCAAACAGTAACACAGGAAATTCGAAAAATGAAGGTCGATTTATACAACAATTTTACAGTAAGAGCTTTCTTAACTGGAGTAAATCCACAACTAAGCCACCTATTACGCTGTAGGAAACCTGAATCTATCGAAGATGCTATCCAGATTGTGACAGAGGAGGAAAATATGAACTATCACCGTTCAAAAATAAATCACACACCTCAAAATCATGAAACAAACAATCACAGAACGAATAATAGCCATCAACTAAGAATAAATCCACCACAAACACGGCAGATACCGAATTTCTACCAGCAACAAACAAGGCATTTTCCACAATTTAACAATACATACAAACCTATAGGACAACAACAACACCAACCACAACAACAGCAACAGCACTACCAACAACAACAATATCCGAGATATGTTCAAAATCAAGCGAGACAATTTCAAAACCAACCAAATCACAATCAACCTAGAAGCCAACAAAACGTCTTTCTACCGAGAAATAAACCTTTGACAAACACACCTGCACCCATGGAACTAGATTCTCAAAGGACACGTCTCACAAATCAAATGCCACAATATTCAAGATTTGCACCCCAACAGAACTGGAGGAACGAACAACTCCACGTACAACAGTCAGAAGAGCTAGAACAATTTATGACACCCGGAAATAATTACAACGAAAACCTTTCATATACGGAATATGATGAATTCAATTACGAAGAAGATCAAGAATCACACACCTCAAAATCACGAAACAAACAATCACAGAACGAATAATAGCCATCAACTAAGAATAAATCCACCACAAACACGGCAGATACCGAATTTCTACCAGCAACAAACAAGGCATTTTCCACAATTTAACAATACATACAAACCTATAGGACAACAACAACACCAACCACAACAACAGCAACAGCACTACCAACAACAACAATATCCGAGATATGTTCAAAATCAAGCGAGACAATTTCAAAACCAACCAAATCACAATCAACCTAGAAGCCAACAAAACGTCTTTCTACCGAGAAATAAACCTTTGACAAACACACCTGCACCCATGGAACTAGATTCTCAAAGGACACGTCTCACAAATCAAATGCCACAATATTCAAGATTTGCACCCCAACAGAACTGGAGGAACGAACAACTCCACGTACAACAGTCAGAAGAGCTAGAACAATTTATGACACCCGGAAATAATTACAACGAAAACCTTTCATATACGGAATATGATGAATTCAATTACGAACAACATCAAGAATCACACACCTCAAAATCACGAAACAAACAATCACACAACGAATAATAGCCATCAACTAAGAATAAATCCACCACAAACACGGCAGATACCGAATTTCTACCAGCAACAAACAAGGCATTTTCCACAATTTAACAATACATACAAACCTATAGGACAACAACAACACCAACCACAACAACAGCAACAGCACTACCAACAACAACAATATCCGAGATATGTTCAAAATCAAGCGAGACAATTTCAAAACCAACCAAATCACAATCAACCTAGAAGCCAACAAAACGTCTTTCTACCGAGAAATAAACCTTTGACAAACACACCTACACCCATGGAACTAGATTCTCAAAGGACACGTCTCACAAATCAAATGCCACAATATTCAAGATTTGCACCCCAACAGAACTGGAGGAACGAACAACTCCACGTACAACAGTCAGAAGAGCTAGAACAATTTATGACACCCGGAAATAATTACAACGAAAACTTTTCATATACGGAATATGATGAATTCAATTACGAAGAACATCAAGAATGCGAGACCAACGAACAAGAAAATGCAAATTTTCCGATAGGAGCCTCGGAAATTACAGACAAACGGAACTAATAGAAGTTCACACGTCGACAAATAATCGATTACCATATATTAAAGTACCCGAAATAAACGCAAGGTTTATGATCGACACTGGATCAACAAAATCATTCATAAACGAACAAATCGCTCAAAAACATTTTCAAAATTATATACAGGAGGACCCATTTTGTATTACAACACCACATAATACAACAACTCATCATTATAGTGCCGAAATTCCGATTTCAACTATATTTAACAGACCAGATTTAACCCATAAACATTACATTTTTAATTGCAACCCAAATTACGAAGGATTAATAGGGACAGACCTGTTGATGAATTTGGAAGCAAAAGTCGATTTCGAGCAAGGGCTTTTGATCACCCCAAGTACAAAAATTCCCTTGTACATCTGTGGAAATTTAATAGTTTCACAAAATACAAAATCTCAACAAAACACAACGAACAATCGAGTTATGGAAATTACTGAAACTATACCACCAAGATCCGAGTCGATTATTTCCATCCCTGTGCATACCACTTTACAGGAAGGACTCTTAGGGTATAAAAAATTTCAAAATAACCTGGAAATACCCGCATCTCTTGTCACAATAAAAAATAACCAAGCACTTACCACAGTGATTAATAACAGAGGAAACACAAGTTTTGAAAATTATAAAACCACTAACTATTTCTGAAATATTACCCCTCGAAGAACTACATCAAACCGAAATGGATATCAACGAATTGGAAATGGACTATAACGACATAGACAAACTACAAAAAGAAAATTTAAAAAACCTGAGACTAAATCACCTAAATAAGGAAGAATACCTCGCTATTAGAAACTTATGTACTGAATATAGAGATATATTTTATAATGAAAAATTACCACTTACATTTAACAATCAGGTTAAACATCACATCAGACTAAAAGACGAAACGCCCATATTCACGAAATCCTACAGATACCCTCAAGTTCACAAGGAGGAAGTCCAGAAACAGATTTATTCCATGCTACAACAAAACATAATAAGGCCATCTACTTCACCTTGGTCGAGCCCCGTCTGGGTTGTGCCCAAGAAATTGGACAATTCAGGAAAGAGGAAATGGAGAGTCGTGATCGACTACAGGAAACTGAACGAACACACAGTAGACGATAAATATCCCTTGCCGAATATTACGAATATTTTGGACAAATTGGGTAGAGCACAATACTTCACCTTACTTGACCTCGCCTCTGGTTTTCACCAGGTACAAATGAAGACATCGAGAAAACGGCGTTTTCTACAGAACAAGGTCATTATGAGTACACCAGGATGCCTTTTGGATTAAAAGGAGCACCATCCACATTCCAGAGGGTGATGGACAATGTTTTAAGGGGTATACAAAACGAAATTTGCTCAGTCTACCTCGACGACATAATAATTTATTCCGCTAGTTTACAAGAACACATTGAACATCTAAGAAAAGTTTTTCAACGTTTGCGAGATACACAGTTTAAGGTA
The DNA here is from genome assembly GCA_963583905.1 of Stenurella melanura. Classification (NCBI taxonomy): domain Eukaryota; kingdom Metazoa; phylum Arthropoda; class Insecta; order Coleoptera; family Cerambycidae; genus Stenurella; species Stenurella melanura. Next base: position 113,422,179 of record OY757310.1, on the reverse strand, counting down.
CAACTAGACAAATGCGAATTTTTGAAGAACGAAGTAGCGTATTTGGGACACATCATAACACCAGAAGGAGTCATGCCAAATCCTGAAAAAATTAAAGCTGTGCAAAATTACCCACTGCCTAAGACAACCAAGGAAATAAAAGGATTTTTAGGACTCGTAGGCTACTACCGCCGATTTATTCCCAATATGGCACAAATAGTTAAACCAATGACATCAATGCTAAAAAAGAATACCAAATTAGTTCACTCGCAAGAATTCATTCAAGCTTTCGAAACATGTAAGAAACTTTTAACTGAGGCACCAATTTTGCAATATCCTGATTTTACAAAACCTTTTATTGTAACCACGGATGCGTCGAACGAAGCCATAGCCAGTATACTTTCGCAAGGCACCATAGGTCAAGATCACCCCATTGCATACGATTCAAGGACGTTAAACGACGCCGAACGTAAATATTCAACCACAGAAAGGGAACTACTCGCAATTGTATGGTCCGTAACGAAAATTTTCAGGCCCTATCTTTACGGTCATAAGTTTACGATATACACAGACCACCGTCCTTTAAAATGGCTATTTAATTTAAAGGAACCAGCCAATATGAAGTTAACAAGGTGGAAATTAAAGTTAGAAGAGTTCGATTATCGAGTCGAATATAAAAAAGGGAAATCAAACACAAACGCCGACGCATTATCTAGGATCCAAATTCATCCCCTAGACTCACAATCTCTAATAGTCAATGCCGACATAGAATTAGATGCTCTTTTAGGCGAACTAGAAAGCGCAACGGAAGAACCACGAAGCTTAAATACACCTACACCACACCAGGTACAACAAAATCTAAACCCAGTTGATAGACCTATAACACCGATTTCTACGGCACATTCGATAAATGACGAAGATCCTACGATTAGCATACCTATATTGGATGAACCCATAAATACGAAAAGAAACCAAATTCACATCAAAACTGTTCTCCTAAATCCGAGAAAACCGAAAGTTACGAAACGAGGACAGAAAACGATCCTCGAAGCCGAAGTACAAATTGAAACCATAATGGAAGACCTATTTAAATTGCTCCGAGACTTTACGACAACAGATCGACAATATCATGTGTTCACCGACAAAGAAGACACATATAAAAATCTATGTGAAACATACACTAGCAAATTCACAGATAACGGACCCACATTGATTAGATGTACCAAAAAGTTAATCGATGTGTTAGAGCAAGAAGAACAGCTACAAGTAATACAAAACTATCACGAAGGAAAAACCAATCACCGCGGGACAAGAGAAACCGTCGCTCATCTTAAAGTAAAATACTATTGGCCAAACCTTCAGCGCGACGTGGAGGAATTTATAAGAAACTGCGAAATTTGTAAAAGAAGCAAATACGAGAGAATACCCGAAATTATGCCTATGATGCTGACTGAGACCCCAACAAAACCCTTCCAAATTTTACACATGGACGTACTTACTATGGAACAAAAATTATTTTTAACAATTATCGATGCCTTTAGCAAACTCGCTCAGGCATTTGAAATCCCTGCGAAAACAGCAGTTCACATTTCAGAAAAACTAATCACCTATTTCACGTTCTACGGAACACCTGAAAAAATCGTAAGCGACAATGGTAAAGAATTCAACAATAGCGTAATGAAAGAACTCTTAAAACTACATAAAATCGACATTCACTTTACAACTGTCAGAAATCCGCAGAGCAACGGTATTATGGAAAGATTCCATTCAACAATACTCGAACATGTACGAAAATTGAAAAACATTAATAATGACCCTATAACAGATCAGATGAAATATGCCCTATTAGCTTATAATAGTTCGATACATTCCGCTACAGGTTTTACACCATTTGAACTAATTATAGGACACACCGACAGCAGAAACCCTTTCGAAATTTATTACAATCAAGACATTTTCAGCAACTACTTAAATGATCACAAAACGAAAATGAAAAGAATATACGAAACCATCAACCAAAAAATAATACAAACTAAACAAACCGTCCACCAACGGAGAAACGAAGACGTTGATGACCCACAAACCACTTTTAAGAAAGGACAAACTGTATATGTTAAAAGTAGGAAAGCGACCAGACATAAAACTAAAAATCGATATGAGGGACCCTTCACTATCACTAAGATAAATAGCGATAATACTTGCGAAATTTCTAATACACGAAATAAATCTGTAAAAAGAGTACATTTAAGAAACTTAAGAAGACCTCTTGTTCCAGATGCACCCCCGTCATCCACGGAGGAGAGCGAGTCAGAAGATTAAACAATAACCCAGGACTACTACCCCTACCTCTAGGGAAATGTAGAAACATCTTCGACAAATGGACATTAGTACGATCTATCGATTTGCAACCAATCATGGACGAATATAGCAGATTAAAGTCGAATATTGACGATCTAGAGAAGGCATTAATATTAGATGAAAGAGAAAAAATGGAAGTTAAGAATTTCGCAATAATCACAGAATTCTTATTTGCCGAAATTAATCGGAAATTTAACCAACTAACGCCGCAATCTCGATCTAAACGAGGACTAATCAATGGATTAGGATCAATCTGGAAATCAATCACTGGTAACTTAGATAATGAAGACGGCGAAAGAATAGAACGACACCTAGAACACCTAGACAAAAATCAACTCACTTTAAAACAAGTATTGGAATCCCAAATAACACTAACCACCAAGGCAATAGACAAATTTGAGTCATCTATAAATAACCTGACCACGAACCAACTCGTGCTACGTTCAAGAATTCTACAAATCGAACAAGCACTGAAAGACCAAAAGGTCGAACTACACAGAATTCAATTTAATAATGTCTATACCCAAGTAAATATAATGGCACAAAGTATCCTACAAATATTAGAGACACTCGAGGAAGCTGTCACATTTGCAAAAATTGATGTTATGCATCCTTCAATTATTGAACCGGAAGATCTATACTAGACAGCCTCTTACAAATAAGTAATTATGTTAACTTACCTTTTCCTGCTGTTAAGGACCAAATCTTAAACTTCGAAGCCCTAATCAAAATTAAAGCCTACTGGAAGAAAACGAAGCTCAATTTTATCTTAGAAGTGCCAATAACCGACACCATTCAATATAATCTTTATCACTTATACTCATGTCCTGTATTAAATCAAAATAATACCTTCCAACTAATCATCCCCAATAAAAAATACCTTATTTTATCCGATCAATATTACAGCTCATCGAACGAACTCTGTAAACTTATAGATAACCACTTTTATTGTAATAACTTAGATTTGATAAATTTAGAGACTAATCAACCATGTGAAGTACAACTGCTACTAGCAAAAAGGCCATATTCTAATTGCCACATCAAACTAATACAATTAACAAGTCAAAAAGTGCAAACATTAGAATTTAATCAACTACTAGTAATAAATCCATCAGACAAATCAATTAATTTCAATTGCAAAGATTTGTCGGAAACAAAATTATTAACAGCCGGAACCTATATTGTAACCAATCAAAAAGGTTGTATAATTCAAATTTCAAATCAAAAATTTGCACATGTACGGACAGATATACCAAACCAAAGAGATATTTATATTCCCGAATTAGATTATAAAGTAAATGTTACATATAATTACGAAATAAAAAATATTAGTTTGTCACAAACAAATCTAGACGACTTGCATATTATAAAATACAAATTGGAACAAAACAAGCAAAATTTAAATTCAATAACAAGTTCTACTTCTCATTGGTATCAACCCAGTGTTTGGACAATATTACTATATGTTACCATAATATGTTTTAGTGTTTATATCTTTCAAAAATTACGAAAACGATTTCAAGAAACCAGGACCAACCCTAAAGAAGAATCGCCTCGAACTTCAGCTTAACCCTAAAGTTCTGTCTAAGGGTGGAGGAGTTAAGTCATATAGCAACCCAGATAAGACAAACAATAAAGCCATGTCAGCGGTTTCATCCCAGCTGCTTCCCTGTGACCAGCGATGAGATAACTCACTTCGCGTCGAGCTCTCATGCAGTAAACATCATTTTATAACATTTTAATATTGTGAATTCAATTAAATAAAAAAAATTGTAATATTTTTTAAAAAGATATTAAGTCGGCCACACGGCTTAATTCGCACTTTATTAAAATCTAACAAAGTTTCCAAATTAATATTTATACACAGTAGTACGTAAATATAACTTATATAAATAAATGACTCTATTTATTTCTTAAAATATTTTATTCTTTTATCATTTTTGTATTTGAGCTTACTATTTTAATTTGTAATTTACCTTCCTACTTGTTTACGTTCCCAATCGGAGAATTGTCTAGTGAACTAAATCAAGGAACTAGTTCAATTATTGTGACAAGTGAACTAAAAAGAGCGCTCCCTTCAAGGAACTAATGTGACACAAGCCTAGGAGTAAGTAGAATACGTGTTCTTTTTGTACTGTTCTCATGTGTATCTAGTAGAGATGGGCGGTCCGGGCGGACCCGTTCCAAGTGAACGAATCCTGAGGTGGAACGGGTTGGACCAAAACCACGATGTCGATCGTACCGGGTCTGTGCGGTCCATTGATCTGCTTGAAATGTATGTCCCGGTACTGTCCTGAGCTGAGCACTCCTGACCTTGGACCGCGACTGAGTTCTATAAATAGTAAATACCCCACGCACATAGTACATAAAACGTACAAAGTAGAGTAGTATTATTATGAGAAGATGCTCGGGGCGGAGCTAACGTGCGCGAATATTTTTACCAGTGACACATCATCTGGGGTAGAAGGATATATAATAATTGTAATCAAATTTTCGAAGTCGAAGAGCTGTGTAATGTAGAATATTAAAGCTTGTCACACTCTGGTGTTTACGATGAAGACATTCTTCACTGAAAGTAAGGTTATATCACTTAATTCAATCAGAAACGGTGAACACAACAAGTATATCGCAGCACAGATCCTGTGATAGCAGGTTGACGGTGCCACTGGCTTCGACGTCAAATATGACGCAATTCGCTCTCATTGGCCTAGAACAATGGAAGCACACAAACTCGTTTCTGCGCATTATTTTTTGCGAGCATCTTCTCATAATAATACTACTCTACCTGCTTTCGAAGACTCGCATCATAGTGAAAAAATCTACCGCACGGCCCTCTTTATTCAAACTAATTCGTATTATGGCAAAAGTATTTTATTATAATATGATTTATCAAGAAAATGAGATAGTATTATAATACAGTAATTAATAATAAAGGTATTCAGTGACTCTCACTCACTGACTCACATTGTGCAGTCGCACATCACGACGTGATAATTTTGAAGTGGATCCGATGGAACGAATCCCGTTGAACGGGTCCACAAGCGGAACAGTTCCAAACGGACCGAATCCACTAAAGGAGCCGGATCGCCCATCTCTAGTATCTAGAGTTTACTAGCGTCACCTGTAGCACGTTTTAAATCTTTCCATTTCATTGATATTTCCATAAGGACCGGTTTATCAATGCAAGGATAAGTGTTGTCCTATAGTTAAATCACAGTTTAATAATACGGTAGGATCTCTTCCCCTACTGAGTGTAGTCCACGCTACGATAGCGGAACTACACTCGGTAGGGGAAGTGACCCTACTGCATTATTAAACTAGGATAACACTCAGGGTCAGTTTATCAATGCGAGAATAAGTTATTAGGTTTGTTTTGGTTCGAAATTTTCAGAGTTCTAGAACCGTTCCCGTCTTGCGCAGTTTAAGAAATTATGAATTTTAGTGTACTGCTCATGACTGTTTCATCTTTACTGCGCATGGTGGGAACTGTTCTAGAACCGTTCTTGTTAGAACCAAACGAAAGCTATTATCATATGGTTATCACCATGACGTTCAATTAAATAGGATCATTTCCACGTGTCGATAGCAGGTGTAAGGTTATCGACGCGTGCAGTAGGTGAAGTGCAAGGAGCGATAGATTAAAGAAGGAGTGCTTATTGCCTATAATCTATGTTTACCAACGAGTAAAAGAGACAGAGATATATTGTGACGCAAATCATGCGTCATTGGAGGTAAAATAGCAGAGCTGTAATGTATAGTGTGTGTCTATTTCTCATCAAATTTCTGTTATTTTCCGTTTGTGTGAAACATTGCAATAAATACAACAAAAGATAATTTGTAAAAATATATAATCTTGCAGATATGTGTATATAAAAAATACTATAGTAACCTATATATTTAAAAATTATACACTGTAGGAGATTTTACTGAATTTTTATTAACTCTATATATCTTATTCCCTTTTTAGTTATTCATTAGAAATCTATAATTATGTTTGTTTAAAAGTCCATAAATTTTGCAAACAGCGGAAAAAAATATCTATGAGAACTAAAAGAAAAATTATATGTAAGAATATTGATGAAATCATTGCATTCTTTTGATAACCTGAACTCTGGTTATGCTAGAAAATTAAAATCCTAAAATTTCTTATTTGACATTCTCATTATAACACTAGCATCCAGCATAATTCCCTACGGCTATGCAAATTAAACTACTATCTACACGACCCCTTACGGTATGAAAATTCAGTTAAAAATGAGAACAAAAGCCTTAAATTAATTTATTTATCTACCTTATTGTCATCAAAATTTTTCATTCTAATGGATTACATTTTCATGAAATATCTCATTCAGTTTCTTAATAAATAATTCACTTTTAAACATTGCAGTATAGTTTACTTTGGTCCTGGCAGTGCGATGCAGATGGTGATAGCTTGGTGTGTATGACTATATAGTTATATTGTCTGTAACTGTTTATTTGTGGCATATTCAGATTTTCTTACTTTTTATTGGGTATTTTGCCACTGAAAAATATTTAAAAATTTTAATGAAAAAACCTCTGCGCCAAACGGATCAGACAGAGGTTGGTTCTTGAGTACTTGACTGTTTCAAAAAGTCTCACACCTAAAAATATATAAACTAGAACAATGTTATGAACTAAAAACTGAAAATCAAAGCTATAGGTAGTTAACGTTTCGGAAGAGAATCTACTTCCGTTCCCAAAACTTTTTGGCCGTCAACCATGACAGTTCTTTGTTTATGTATTTCCATAGTCACGTGAGACATTAAATTATATTTATCTTATTTTTACTTACTTCGTCTCTAAGGATGGGCAACCAACTAGTACAAAAATCTATTGAATAATTAGAAACGCATCTATCTTCGTTTAATAAAATAATCGCGGATTCTTTAAGTTTTCTTTTAGTTATAGTTATCAATTTTTGTCAATTCGGAGTAAAAGTGTGGCCATATAGAGCACATATAGATGTATTACATTGGAAATTTGTGAACACACCAAATAAATTATGGCAGCTATATCAGTTTTACTGAACACTGAACAAACTTTCAGTATAGTATTTCAACCAAAGAGTTTGATTTCAACATTTGTGGTGCATGCAGATATATTACAACAGTTTTGAACAAACCTGTCATGGTGTACCTAACTGATTTAGTCTTTTTGCTACATGTTGTAAGAAATCGTAACTATCAACTATATCACGAACATTTCTTCAAGTTTCATTATAATATAACACTATTATTTCAGACGTCTGTAATTTATACTGTGCATACCGTATAACGTCCACTAATTTTGGACACCATATACATACCTCCAACTGCGTCATAGTGACGATTTTTACGTATTGAGTTTTGATTGGTTAGTTCTTTATTAAGCACTCCTTATTTAATCTATCCCTCCTTGGGTGAAGTGACCCTACTGTACTATAAATTGTGTCTTAACTATAATAAACCGGCCCTAAGCTTTTGCTCTATGCTCTATGTAATAGTAGCTGCTTTCGTTTGCACTGAACATACCCACATAACATCTCATGGATATGTACATCCATAGCATATGCATTAGGTGTTGGAATTTGAATATGTTTTGTTAAATACACATGATATGAAATGTATATTCAGCTACTGATATCCATCAGCGTCATATACAGTGTATATTGCTGGAGGTACATACATAATGATTTATACATATAACATGTCCATTAAGGTATAATTAAATTATACGCGTACACGAATTTTATCTCATTATCCGATGCGCATGCGCTACTACCCAATTAGCATTTTCATATTCCTACGATATACTATACATATTCCAAAATAAAATTAGTATATTGCATAAATATTTGAAACTAATTCAAAATAAGTTGTATACTGGTTGTTTTGTCACAGGTTTTCACATTGTATACATACTCCTGCAATATTCATATGTATGTTGCTGACACGTTGTAAACATATTCTGAAATGTACATTCATTCTATAATATAGTTACAATATACGCAAACCTTTTCCGTACATACATGCAACATTATCCATGTATACTTTCAATATACAATGTATATTGCAAAACAACAATGGTATATTGAATAAATATTTAATACTGATTCAAAATAAGTTGTATACTGGTTGTTTTGTCACAGGTTTTCACATACTATACATATTTCTGCAATATACACACACATGTTGGTGACACATTATAAACATATTCTGAAATAAACATTTATTTTACAATATAGTTATAATATACACAAATGTGTTCCCTACATATAGGCAATATTATCCATGTATACTTTCAATATTGCAAGGAAACATTAGTATATTGAATAAATGTTTAATACTTATTCAAAATAGATTATACAGGGTGTCCCAATAAAACTCCCATGCTGGATATCTTCTAGATGAATAGAGATATTTTAATTCTGTAAAAGTCAGTTTGTAGTACATAAAGAGTATGCTTCAGTATTAAATATAAATCATTTTTAATACATATATGACACTGAGCAAGAAATATTTCGACGGGAGGAACTTTGAAATGTTGTTTGTGTAAAGGGAAATGCATTTCTAAGTAAATATTGTTTTTAAAAAAAATCCAACTGTTTTTGAGATATTTGTATCCAAACGTTGCCATTTGCTCCTGTTAAATAATTATTTCCGAAACATTCCACTATTTAAGTGATTTTAAAAGAAAAGCATATTTAAGGCACTTTCATATAAATAAAAATTTCATAGTTTATGAAATACAGATTGTCCCCTTTAAAGACTAAAGAAATCTTTCAGAGATTACAACTATTCAATAGGAACAAATGGCAATATTTGGACACATCTCAAAAACGGCTAGATTTGCCTTTTTTCTTAAGAACAAAATCTACTTAGAAATGTATTTCCCTTCCACAGAAACCAGATTTTAAAGTTTCTCCCAAAGAAATAAGATTTATTTAGAGCCCAGCGCCATCTACATATTGATATATTCAAAAACCATTCATTTATATTCAAAACTGAAGCACTATTTATGTGCTACAAACTGGCTTTTACAGAATTAAAACGTCTCTATTTGTTTAGAAGATATCCGACCTGAGACTTTTTACTGGGACACCCTGTATACTAATGGTTGTTCTCATCCCACAGCATATCGTACACATACGTCTTGTAGATCTGCATCTATGCTGAAAAAATATTGTAGATATTTCGAAATATATATTTATTGCTTCTCACAATGTACACTGCATGGAAAATTTGTTTTTACCATTACTTTTCAGTTAAACTCGAGCATGTTTTATTGATCAAATTTTGTTGAATGGAGCACACAAATGCTAAATAAACCTCGAAATAAACCTACCAATAAAACTGCATTTGCCATAACAATACTTTACAAAGGCCCAAGAATATCATATGCAAAAAAAATAATTTTACGTTAATAATAAGATCTGTTAGAAACCATTTTAAAATCACACATTTATCACTCTGAAAACTTCAGCTTTAATAGTCATATTAACATGTTATTTACGAAAGTCTGATAATCATATTATGTTGCCTTAAAGTTTTATCTAATTCAAATCATGTTTTAAATTGTTCAGAGCAAAAGATGACTTTATTCTATTAACTACTTTACATCGTCGTAACAATTATGTATCTTAAATTATAAAATAGGAAGAGTTATAATTAAAACAGTTGTGTTACTTTAAATATATTTTTATTTTTTGTTACAAAATGCAATTGCAATAATAAATAACAATTGTGCCAAGAATTTAAATCGACATTTTTTAAACAAAAAAAATGTGCTTTGCAACTTATGAACTGATCGATATTTTTTTAACAAAAAAAATGTTACTTATAAACTGTCGTATTTTACTATAAAAAATATTTTGCCAGTAAGTAAAAAATAGTAAAAACTGGAGGGCTTACATTTTCAAAACCAGTGTCCAGGTGTTGCCGATGGTGCTACTTATAATTGCGAAACTCCACTTGGCATTCTTAACACATCACCTGTGATTGCTCCTATTGGCTGAATACTTTCTTTTGGCTTTTCCAATTTTTGGGAGAAGGTATTTTTTTCCTGAGTAGAGGAGGTGGGGATACACGAGCTAGTTCCAACTATAAAAGAAAAAACAATTAATTATATTTGAATAGGTATTTCACTTTAAAAACTGTCCTTGATGAAATTAATAAATATAAACACATCTTACAGAAAAAAATAAAAATAATCAAAAATAAATTAAACAAATTGATATTATCATAAAACAAAACATAGGTATATGAATTTTTTTGGAATTCGGAAATATTTGTGTTTGTGATTTTAAATCCCTACCAGCGTTATTAGAAGAACAACATATTCTCTTTCAGCTTCTAGTAAGGACAACATTTCTTTCACTTTGGGAAGTCGCCGGCTTCCAATACGTTCTTCGATATCACTATGTTCATCTGACAATAATAATTTTTTCGGAGGACTAATATGCTTTTTGTACATATAGTCCCTTGATTTGTTTCTGTTCACTCTGTACATCAGATGTGCTTCCTGATCTTTTCCATTTACCTAATTGCAGCTTTTTATAATCCTCTGAAATAGATATAAAGCAAATTAATACGAATAAATATAACAACTCGTATGTTGTAATTAGAACCAATGGTTGTGATTTAAATAAACAAAAGCATCTTAATATTGAAATAGATCGAACCTACCTTCTTAAAAATAAGATTTAAACACCCCGTAAAGTGTCCAAGTTTCATCTGGGATTTCTCCTGGTTTTCAATGATTTGTCAAATTGGTTCCGTTTGAATGATGACCACCAAACTTTCTTTTCGAAGAGTGTTACTATTCCGAATTAGACTACCTCCGTTTCTTTTCAAGAAATTGGTGCCTACAAACGCCGTCATTATTATAACAACTAATAAAGTATGCTACAATTATAATATAGGTAAGTACAAAGGGATACATTAAACTTAAGTATCTGAATATAAAATATCTGAAAATGACAACAAGGGGGTCCATCCTTAAAACTATGTGGTAGGTAGTTGTATTGTGTACGATTGTAAAATACTTACTGCAATACAATAATTAAGGAACCTACACTTGGACTAATAATTAATAATCACGGGAAAACAAAACACAAACAAATTGAAATCGACATTTGACAGCTTGTGGCCTGTGATGGCAAATTACAGCATGCGCACTAATCTAAGGACCGTGGCGCGCATTTCAAAAATTCGACAAGGGGATGATTGTAACGACATGGAAAACGGAAATCTAAATATAACGATAAAATGTAATTAAATAATCATTTCTCAAGTACGAACTACCTGCTTAAGAAATGCCGATAGTTATTAATTAATTAAATACAGTAGGAAAATTGAAAAAGGGATGAATATGTTATCATTTTTATTATTCATTATTATTTAATATACGATCACAAGTCCAAAGTCTGGATTCAAAATTTAAATCATATTTCATATCTACAATTTTAACCAACGATTTAAAATTTATAAAACGTATGCCATTCACCACAGGGGATGATTATAAATGTACTTAAACCAAAACTAGATAGAGAAATATCTATTTGTTTTTGTTATGAGGTAGATAGGTACTATACCAACACCGCACAAGGCAATATTTCAACAAGACTGCCGTAGAATTAATATTTAACTTTACCATATTTTTTTATGTAATATGGCCCAAATGCATGCAGCATTATGCTGTCAAAATCAATCAGAAACCGCATAAATCTTGTTGGTCCTTTGCAAAATGTAACATTGCTGTGCAATATTACTATAGGGCTATATTGTTTCAAGTTTCGGTTGCAATGTTGCTAAAACTGCTTTGTCGGTGGCTTTACATAATTTACGTGGCTCAAAATGTTTACACCCCATTCTAAAATTCAATTTGGGTTTTATTGCATACAGCTGTAGTGTACATGTGTTCAACTTTTGAATGTAATGTTTTGAATATTAAAAATACAAACATGAATTTCATATTGCAGAAATGTTCGACTGGTACATTATCAGGGTATATATGATATGGTACACATATATTATCCATTAAATGTTTATGTGATATTTGTTAAAGATTTCAAAATTAATATAGCTTTTTGTATATATCTACAGTATACAAAAATATCATGTTGTAAAAATATTCCATTTGTAAATTGTAAAGAGATTGAATTAAGTACGTAGCATAAATATTGCCTATTGTATATCTAGATAATATTTGACACATCAGCAAATTTTTGAGAAGATTCGTACAATATTCTCTGTATACCGCAGAATCAACATTATTTCATGTATATTGTAGGTATATATAGGAATATCGTACAACGTACTGGCAATATCTTTCCTATATTGATATAAGTACGTCGCGAAACGTATATTACGGCTATATGTAAAAGAAGTTCTGAATATCGTTTGAATGTAGACAATGGGTTTTGAATGTTCATTTCATATCGCGTGCTATGTGGGTAATTTATGGCATACTACGTTAGCGCACCAGGCATCATTTGTTTACAGATTGTAGTTCGCAACAGCCGGCGTCGGCAGCCATTAAGCCCCGTAGTGTTGTGTGCATAGTGTTTATGTGTGATGGAAGTTAACTCTTTCTCATTTTCTGGATTTTATATTTGCTTATTGCTATATTATGCTGTTACATTTGCATGAAGCTCCCATGATGCAAGAGTATATTTATTATAATGCAATTCTTTAGATTTGTAAATACATACTCTTTTAGGGTTAGAAAATTTGCAAGTTTCATATTTAACTGATTGTGGCAGGTGTGTGTTTAGTTAAGATGGCGGAAAGTAACAGAGGCCTAAAAATTTGCTGTTATATCATATTGGGTACCTATGTATTTTATAAATATAGTGAATAAAAATTACATACGTTCATATTATATAACTTACTGATGGTTGAGAATGTTTTAAACATATATGTAGAACATGAGTAACTATTAGTAGGTATTATACATAAGTTTACAATTTGTTAAACTACCGGAAGGTAAAGAAGTATACGTTAATATTGAAAATTTTAAATATTGTGTAATATTAGGTTATTTTGTAAAGTTTGTGTATGTTTAAAATAGTTATATAAAATATATTTCTTATTAAGCTATATGGGTTTTATTACTTCTTATATGGATACTATTGGATACTTCTGAAGTAGTTCCCACGAGCATCAAAACACTCGAACACTTTCATTCGATGCGTGCTGCTCCAATCGTGTTGGTATCATCGAGATGATTAAAACTGTTCGTTTTAATCATCTCCCGATGATGCCAACATGACTGGGGCAACACGCGTCGGGTGCAGTATTCAATAAGTGTTTTGATGTCCGTGGAAACTACTTCAGAGATAGGTATGTAATGTATATTCATAAAATATGCGATTGTGTATCCCACACAGCACAATCGGGATATGGGATGTCAAATTGAAGTACCTGGATATCCCAGTACGTAAAGTAGATAGTGAAATGGACGTCCCATTTAGGATATCCCAGGATATCCTTCAAAAGGAGGCCAAGAGGATATCCTGAACTGGTTTCATTTTGGCATTAACTGTGAATTGACATCGGGATTAAAAAAGGACGTCCAGTGAAGGGCCCAAAATCTCCTTAAACTGTAACACAATATTTATCTTTAATATGTTCAAATAAGGCGCCATTACGATTTCCGGCGGCCATATATAATTTCACAAACCTGTACTTTCTATCACTTTCTATTGTATCTGGTGTAAACTCAAAACAAGCTTGGAATATCAGTTAATTTATCTACATCAAATAATATAAATTATGAGTGGTTGTAGGAAATATTTTCAACACTTTTGATTGTTTTTTTATCTGTTTAATTCAGTTTTATTTGAGACTTTTTTGTTCGACACTATAGAAAGTAAGTACAAGCCATGTAAAAATAACATAACCTATAAAACTTCCCAAATTTAATACAATTTTGTAAACTTTCAGGATGCCAAGGGAAACTAAAAAGAGGAAACTTTATAGAAAACTTACAGTATTAAACAAAAATTCTGGCTCCCTTATTTTCAATGACCAACAAACCTACAAAATGAAGCTTATTTGGCCCAAGAATTGAATGTTACGAAGCCAGGTTGAAGAGAGATTGTGAACCAGGTCGTACTTAGTGTTGTGAAGTTTGAAGATGAACAGTATATGAAAATAGGTAAGTAAAAATAATTTTGCTTCAAGATAATTGTTTGAAACTTTCATTACACTCTTAAAGGGAAATATGTATCAGACAGGACATGCGTGGATAAATTTCAGTTCATTTGCGCAAATCTGTCCTGATCTCCTGATCCTGATATATTGTTTCCTTTTGAGTAAATTGCACAAAACGGTTATTGGTTTATGAATGGTGTTATGTAACTGGCTTCGCAGCCACGGCCTGCGTGACTTGTATGGAAGACAGATATAATCATATACTTATTAACTATATACTATGAGTTTCGTTCCCAATTTGACGCCAAGGAAAGCCTGTCTCTCTATCCTTTAAGAGGACTTGGTATTGTGCGCATGTCTTAGTGGGCGGAACATCGACGCGAGAATGTGACAGTTCAACTAAATATAGAAGATGAGTGGTCACAATCTAATGGGAGAAATTGTGCACTATAGGCATTATATCAGTGGTTCCAAGTTCCAATTCCAGACATTAATATTATAAGCGCTTGTGTGTTCTAAGATTGTGAAGTTGTTTTATGTATTTTATTGTTTATCAAAATAGGGATTTGTATTTACATGGTGTAAACCTATATCCACAAAAATGAAACGGTGTTTTTTGTGTAAAAGCCAGCCGAAGCAGGACCCTAACCTGTCATATCATCGGTAATAAATTTTATTTAATAATCCAAAATCTAGTTACATGTGCTAATCGTGAAATGTTTTTAGTTTTCCCAAGAATATTGAAACCCGCTTGTTGTGGATTAAGAAATGCAATTTGAATGAAAAAAGGCATAATATTTCCGTGTTGTATATATGTTGTATATATGCT
The DNA here is from genome assembly GCA_963583905.1 of Stenurella melanura. Classification (NCBI taxonomy): domain Eukaryota; kingdom Metazoa; phylum Arthropoda; class Insecta; order Coleoptera; family Cerambycidae; genus Stenurella; species Stenurella melanura. Next base: position 113,406,858 of record OY757310.1, on the reverse strand, counting down.
GGAGGAAGAACCCTATTTTTTTCGATCGATCAATAAATAAAAAAGGTATACATTTTTTTAAATAAAGAAAAATTTACACATTTTTTTTATGTTTTATAATTAAACTAAAAATGTCTAAAACTAATATTATTTACAAAAAAACTGCGAAGAGTATCCTACAGAATGTGCAACAATTATATAAATAAAAGTGCAGTAAATCGGCGAAGAGTGTAGTGCATGGTTAGCTTGTTTCAATGACTTCAGAAAACTGAAGTCATTGGCTTGTTTAAATATATATACGTAAGATATGTATGTGAAATTGTATAGCTTTCATTAGCCAAATAAATAAAAAAGGATATTGCAAGAAATTTCCAAAAATTGATTAAAATATTCTGAAAAAATTCAGTTATTCTTTGACCTCTTACAAACAATTTTTGTTTTATCGTTGCATAAAGTGCGTTGTTTTGGGGTTAAAAATTCTAAAAATTTTAACATTGAAGATTTTTTCACCAAGTTTTACTGAAAAAGGTTGACTTTTTAGAAAAAATTTCAGGAACAATTTTTTTTTACTCAAAAAATAAGATGGCGTCCCAAGAACTAAAGAAAAAAAATATTTACCATTTCTTTCAATGTCAAATTGTTTTTTAACAATCTTGCCTTTTTACGGCTGAATCACCCATAAAACATAAAAATATAAATTGTGCCACTCATATTCGTAAAGTAGAATTTTTAGCTGAACATCGAAACTACCATTATCCTAAGACCCACTTTTTTGCTAATTCCACTGGACTATAAGTTTTTCTAATTACTGCTTAGGTATTCATTTATTGATTAAATAATTTAAATACCAAGAAACGAAAGCTTCCTAATAGCATGTGAATCATTCCAAAAGGGTGGTATATATTTTACCATAGTATACGAAATCTCCGTTTTCTACGGTTGCCGGTAGATTTCTTTGTTTTGGGACCACTGACCTGTTACAGCGCGCGCTTCCTTCTTCATCAGATCGTATCGTCAGAGTCCTCCATAGAGATAGAAAACTATCTCGTTCTCTAGCCTCAAATCCGTACATAGTGGCTTATGGAGTATTACCAGTATATAGTTAATAAGTATATGGATATAATGCATTAAAATGAAGTCGTAATACAGGATTGCATTTTATAATGCGACAAATTATTCTTATTAGTGCTTCAATTTAAACCTTTATCCCTCGATATTCTCTATATTATCTTTATCTTACCCAGTTTTCATATAGACTAAATTTTTGTTGATAACGCTGATTCAAATAATAAGTAAATGTTTATTTTAGATGCAACCATGAATGGGTACCTATAATATTATGAAATAGGTACAAAACGGGGAAGTGTTTAAAAGAATCCGAGCAGGGCAAAAAGAAGAGCAAGGCAATGAAGAGAGTAAAGAAGTAGGAACACATTACTTGATAAAAAAATATGTTTTCATATAATTCAGTTTGAAAATTGTTATTTTATGTTCTTTTAAGAAGTTTGCTTTTTGGTGTTACAAATGAGTTTTATCTTTAAATATTGAATATATTTAGCTTCTTATAACCCCTAGGTGTTTTTAATTTCTTGACTGATAATTTAAATAGTGTCATGTGTAATTTTTTTAATAACCTTCGACAGAAATAAAATTTTACAAAAAACAAAATATTTAAGGAGTTATGTGCAACATACTTATTTTGTTATTCTATGTTTTTTCGAAGTAGTTTTTTTTTTAAGTAGTTTGACACTACAAGTGTGAGTTTGTTTTTAAAGTATGTCTTATATCTGATTTTATTTTCTTGACCGTTTATATCAAATAACTAGATGAATAATTCCTTGGGTTTTTCGGTCAGTTCAAATGTGAAATATAATATTTTCTATTGTTTCAGTGTATATATTAACCATCATCAGAGAAATTACAATTTTACAAAAAACAAAAAATATATATGTGGATTTATGCGCTACCTACTTATATATAATTATAAGTAGGTAGCACTTCGGTCCATACATAGAAAATATTTTTAGTTTTTTTTTTTTTTGTAAAAATGTGGTTTTTTGGCGGTGGTTAATATATTGAAATATAAGAAAACAAAATGTTAGGATGTTCTGGGACGTTTCGCAGTGTGTACTTTGTACATCCTCTAATGTCCCTGTGGATGCCCATTCGTAGTACCTACGACGTCCCGAAATATCCCGGGATATCCTGGTATGTCCCTAGTTATGAGCTTCAGACATCCTTCAGGACGTCCGTCGTATTGCCATCTGGTACCAAGTTGTGACATTGGGATGACCAAAAAAGTGCCGAAAAGCATACATATTGGGATATTGGGACGTCCATAGGCAAGCCCAAATCCTAAATGGTCTTTGCCATAGTACGTCCCTCGGATAGCCTTGTGCTGTGTGGGATATGATGTGTGTTTCATATCCATTGAATGTACATTGCATATGTTTATGTACATTCAGTGGATATAAAATAGATATGGAAGTCGGCGACAAACGTATCTGCTGGGAATGTTAATTCCACATCCATTAGATGTACATTAGATATACTTTCTCCATCTTGTGGATATACATATCCATAGATTGAAGATACAGTGTATGTACATCGCATATCATTTTGTTATGTGGGAAAGCAAAGACGAAAGCAGCTATATTGTAATGTTCATGGTCTCAAGTCTGTCAAAGATAAGGGTTAGTTCTCTAATCTGTGACTCTGTAAGATTAGGGAATTAACAAGATAGAGGACAGCCAGCGGAAAACCTTTTATCTTTTAGCAACGGCGCCATTGACCTCGACATTTAAATTGGAGTCCTCGCCCTCGCGCAGTAGCCACAATGTGACAATCAGGCGGAGAAGGTGACATTAGCCTTATAGAGTAGCCAAGGTCACTAAAAAACAGGTTGCTTCGTAATATATGTCACATGAAGTATTTCTATGTTTATATGTAAGGTATCTATTTGGTTAGGATAGAATTGTACATGGAATGAATAATTTTAAAACTTTTTTCTATAAAATGAGGAAGAAACAGCCACACGCAGCTGTCATCGAGGTCTATACGTGACGTGGCACTTGTCGATTTTAATGAGCTAACCGATCTATTAGTAATCTTGGTTAAATTCGTTTAATGTCTAACCGACAAATCCCGAAACCGTTTCCCCTGGATGTCGTGTCCCTTTAAATTGGAGTTCACAACTGTCATCGTCTATTTCGTCTTCTCCGTCTGACTGTCCTACCTTGTTAGTTCTCTAATCTTTGACTCTGTGTTGTGTCATTCTCAATGCTCAAGTAATCTATGGTGTCTTTGTCATTTGGTAGATGATTTTAAGCGGAGGGAGAAGTATAAACAAGTGTGTGATTCCTAACCGTATTTTTTGTGTAGAAATCTGAGTAATTACAAAAACTTGTAAAAACTGAACTTAACATGATCTACTAGAAGAAACTATAATGGCAAATCGAACAGTAAAAGATGCTAAATCAGTTCATGGAACCAATCCTCAGTATTTAGTGGAAAAAATAATTCGTTCTCGTATTTATGATTCAAAATATTGGAAAGAAGAATGTTTTGCCCTTACTGCGGAACTTTTGGTAGATAAGGCTATGGAAATAAGATATATTGGTGGTGTGTTTGGAGGTAATATTAAGCCGACACCATTTTTGTGTTTAACCCTCAAAATGTTGCAAATACAACCAGAAAAAGATATCGTAGTGGAATTTATAAAGAACGAAGAGTTTAAATATGTTAGAGCTTTAGGGGCATTCTATATGAGACTCACTGGGTCCTCACTTGACTCGTATAAATATTTGGAACCGTTGTATAATGATAATAGAAAATTACGTAGGCAGAATCGTCAAGCACAATTTGAACTAGTCCATATGGATGAATTTATCGACGAACTATTAAGAGAAGAAAGGGTAAGTGTCTTTAACACTTCTACAAAGTCTGGATACCAGTCGGGTTTGTAATAACTACAATAATAGCAGTAGACATACAAGGTTTACTTAAAATAGCCTTTATCACTGAAATTGCAACCTATAAAGGTGGCTTCAGAGTGCATTTAACATAAGGCGTAAGCGTATGCCATCACAGAAATAAACATACCCAAATCCATATCAGCATTTATAGTGTACATAAGACGTATGGAGTAAGAATTGGTTTATTTTTATTCCCTTATGTCTTATGCTTAAGTCGTACTTACACGATCGGGTAAAAGCGTACGCTTTCGGGTACATCCGCAAAACAGTTTTGCCACAAATCTGACATTTCAGAATAGAATATATTAATTTTGAATATAGAAAAATTATTGGTGATAATCGCTTAGGCCTTTATTGAATGAAAATAATACTAAAATATAATAAATCATCAAAATGTAACTACTTCTGTCATGTAGATTTGTAGTGCACTGCGCACGCACCGATCTGACGTTTACCACACTATGAATGCACCTCTCTAAAGTCATATGTCTTATGCTTATGCTTACATCTTATGGCTTATGGCTTAATGCTAACACTCTGAGTGTACCTTTAGTAGCTTGAAAAATGTTACAAATAAATTATTGTTTTCATTTTTTCGTATTGAATTTATGAAGAGAGGAGCACAGAAGATCATGCTCCAAATGCATACCGTCGGGGATAAAAATTGAAATATAATCAGTTGACGTTTTAAAAAATTATGATTTTTTCCATTCTCTGAATTTCGTCTTTATAGTTGTTAAATTTTGTTAATTTCTTGATATTGGTAATATTAGTGTATTTGTAAAATTAACTAATTGATATTTTAACTAAGTAGGTACTTGAATAAATTAAATACTAGAAAACTGGTTAAATATAAATCGTAATAATTTTTTCAGTCTACGCCTTATTCCCAAAGTCTATGATTTTTATCATATTTTTCTGGTCAATGCTTTTGGAGACAGGGTGGCGGGTGTTGAATCAATTTTTAAACGTTTTTCTGGATAAGTGTTAAAATACATGAAAAAAAGAACAAATAATATATTGTCGAATTCGTACTTAAACAGACTTTCATTTGGCACCCCACACGATGACCTTGCTTTTTCTTTTTGTAACTTCTCATTTTACCCCCAAAACTAACCCTCAAAATCAAAATCACTTTTTGTACTTCATACGTGTTCCATTTTGCCAATTTTGGTATGAACACTAAAAATTAATATTTTAGTCAAAAATACGTAAGTATATAGGTATGCTAAGTTTGCAGTTCTGAAAATTTTTACTTAATGAAATTTTTCGATTAAACAAAGCCTACTTATTAGTACGCTTTTTAAATGTTCATATTTTTTTAACCATTCTCAGTAGGCCATGGTCAACGAAGTAACTTTTGTTTTTAGACAAAATAATAATCAAGTTTGTTGATTGCTATGACAAAAATTTGAAGTTGATCTGAAAAAAACTGAGAAAGATACGTGGATGTGTAGGCGAGAGGTGAGACACAGAGTGTTTAAAATTTCTTTAAATTTACAGATGTTATCAATTACTTACTCCACAGATTTTTATACTGGCTAGTTGCCAATAATACTCAGTAATTAAAAATAATATAAAACAAGCTAACCGTTATACTCTTCGCCGATTTACTGCACTTTTTATATAATTGTTGCACATTCTATAGGATACTCTTAGCAGTTTTTTTGTAAATAATGTTGTAGTTTTAGATATTTTTAGTTTAATTCCAAAACAAAAAAATTTTGTAATTTTTTTTTTATCTAAAAAAATTTATAACTTTTTTATTTATTGATCGATTTTGCTCAAACAACAATAGGGTTCTTCCTCTAGCTAACACTAACTTACTGTCCAAATTTCAATACAATTGGACTTTTCGTTCTTAAGTTATCGTGCTTACAAGAAACGTGACGGACGGACAGACAGACGGACGGACATTTTGAAAGTTGTTCAGAATTCGATCACCAACACAGTGCTACGAGCAATATTACCGGTTTTAGATATGTGCCGATCGAATGCAATATACTCTTCTTGTTGTATTTGCGAAGAGTATAAATACTAAATATAATGTATAGATCGGATGGCTCAGTCCATACGGACACTCCTGTAACTTTTCAATGGGTCAATGAATTGTCCGACTTCCGGTTTTGATGCAATGCATGAAAATAAAATTTTGAAATGAGACAACCTAAGTATAGCCCAATTGCCAGAGACAGAAATTGATAAATACCGGTCACTAAATGTTATATGGCTGAAATTTTCAGGATAAGTATAGAATACAATAAAAAAAAGTTTACAACTGTTAAGGTGCCGGCTACCCCTAAAGAAAATCGAAGATATTGGCCAAAATTAGGTTTTTGGCCAAGAACTTGCAAAATAAAAAATATGTATCAAAAAACTAATAGCACTAGACGATAGAGGGGGAAATTTCACACGGTTTTGGATATAGAGCTTGCCAAAAAATGATTATTTAAGTCAAATGATTTGCTTTTAAAATTTATTAACTTCTATTATTGTACAGGGTGTACCAGACTTGAGTTCCCAGACTGAAACCTTCGATTCCTGGGTTAATATTGAGCCCATATAACCCAACTTACCTTAGTCCACAAATGCATCTCTGAGGGACTATAACCTCTTACAGCCAGTTTTTCAATGTTGAGTTAAAGTTCGAGTTAGATAACTCTTACTCGCACCTTAACTCGAGGCTAAATTCGAGTTAACGTTACAGCTGTTTTTCATTACTATTTCTCATTCGAGTTAGTTAACTCGAGTTGTGTCAAATATTTTGTTATGTTGACATGAGGAGTATGAATTTTAACTGTATTTTCGGAATTTTACACAAGTATTCTAATGTCTTCTATAGTTTTGTGATGTTAAAAATGTTACATTAACCTAACTTTCTGTGATATTATTTGTAAAATGTAATATTTATATATTTGTTTATACAATTTATTTTAACGAGGTCACTTTAATGATGGTCTGTTGATCGGCAATAGTGGCCATCCTGTGAAACTCTACCTTATGACGCCTCTTGTGTGGATCAGAAATAATGTTGAGAATTTATTTAATTAATCCCACATCAGAACGAGAAACACAGTGGAGAGGAGCATTAGCACTAAGGCTGCGCCTTAAAATGGATACCATACAGACAGTTGCGGCTACAACAATTCTCCACAACATAGCATGCGATGAGAGGAAACCAGTTCCCTCATGTAAAATAAACATTGCATGTTAATTTTTATACAACACAAGATAACAAATACATATTCGTAGAATACGAAATAATATATTGCACTTCTTTTAATATATTATCTACAGTTCTTGGAGGCAAATGAAATCGCGCAAAAAAAATCGTGTCGATCCCATTCTTCCATGTGGTTTGGCCTATATCTGATTACCTTGGGACTTCTAGCTTTTTCATCACTGCTGTAAGCATTTACATTAAAATCATAATCCATGATGTGTTTGAAAAATATCATAATTTATTTACACCATAAAATAATTTTAGGTTAGTTTGTAATTAACTCATACCTCGTCTAGAGTTATCTTAACCTCGATTTAACTCGAGGTTTCAAGTTAACTCGCATTTGAAATACACAACAGTGCGCTTAATCCAGAGTTAACTCCAGTACAAGAGTTAACTCGACATTGAAAAACTGGCTGTTAAAGTGAGTCACAAAAAAAAAATTCTAATAATTTTGGTTATATTGAAAATAAAATTTTGATGGGAGCTGAATCTTTATAAGTACTCTATGTTAACTTGATAACATCCAAATATCTTTTGCTTCTCAATATTTTTTCAAAATAATTAATATTTGACTGGCTATATTATTTTAATCGCTCTGTAAAATTACTTAATACTTGCACATTTTTGCAGAGCATTGAAGAGGCTGCAAAAAAGGTACTCCTAAAATTTTTTGTAATATTAATCAAAATACAAGGAATTATCGTTTTTTTCTTCTATTTGTATTTAACACTTAGTAGAAGTATGAAGTTTTTTTGTACAATTAAAAATGTAGGCTCCAGATTTTTTTGTTTAACGCACGAGCATGGAACGTGGCGACACATTGTAACGGTGTTTTGCTCTGGGTAGCTGGAGTCGGAGATTAGTTCAGGATCCAGATTAGTTTAATAAGACAACCCAATCAAAATTAACAATTTTATTATCTTCAACAGGTAAAATATGCAGGTTTACATAATATACAATAGTTACAGGTTATCGGTTTTCAGGTCCGTATCTTTTATACGGTTATTGGTAATCAGGTGACATTTAAATCGTATGAATGAGAGAGACGACGAGAGTGTAATGCAGTGATGCGACGAGTAGGGGTTTTGGCGGCGGAAACGGCGGCGGGCTAATAACCGTCAACCCGAGCAAGCTATCGGCTCAACTCGCCGGGTCACTCCTCTGTTAATTTATATTTGCTCCGTGTCGGTTTCGTCGGGACGACGGGACATCGCTGGACTAAATAACATTTGGCACAAGGTCCGTTCTTCGGTTCAACGCGCCGTAGAACTTTTCTAGGTCAAGATATATTCGCTCCGGAGAGTCACGTCACTTGGTGCATAAATCAGCAAAGTGTCTTCGGCTCAGCGCGCCATCGGCAGTTTACGGAGAGATGTACCCAGTGCTCTTCTCGATCCGCGGCTGGGCTTTTATACACGAAACTATCCCTCCTTTTTGAGACGGTCGGAGTCGGGCGGTGTGCAAATTTAGTATATCGAGTATGAATCGCCGTCGTGTGGCAAATGTGCACACGGCACTACACTGAAACTTCTTAGTAATGAGGTATGACTTTAGGATGCTTCATTACAACATAAGTACGGCTCGCAAAGCGTGCGCGGCCTCGGACGCGCTACACTAAATTTGTTGTAACTTTTAAGCTAATTAATGAAATTGAGCTCCACAAAGCTTAAATGAAACAAGAAATATGTGGCTATTGGATTATCCTATTTTCAAATATAAAATGATTGTATGTAGGAATAGTACATATATGAACTCGGAACATAAAGAGATTTCCGATGAAGTCGGTAAAAGCTCTACCATTTCTATCATTCTTAAGATAAAAATCTGAAACTTTTACATATTACTATTGAAGTAATGTATAAAGAGATCCGATGGATAGGTATGCCAAATAATTTTTTAAATACAAATTATTAACGTTTATTTTACCCCTAGATTCACGAATTTTGGAGCAAAGAAAAATGTTTCTTTTATTTTTGTAAAATAAAGAGAGCTAATTTAATTTTTAAGGAAAATCCCCTTGTAAGCATCTTAAAGCACAAATTTCAATCTTTAAAAATCGCACCTACAGAAATAACGCGATTTAAACCAGCGTAATAATAATAATAATAATAATAATAAATCGCCTTTATTTATATTTCTGTCTTGGCGAAATTCAGCAAGCTGTTCTAATAGGTGGTTAAAGTTAGTTATACATATCAAATTTGATCGGTCTCTCAAGATTTTGAAATTTTGGAAGTATACATTGCAAAAATAAATTTTTGATATTTTTTTCACTCATCGCATCTTTTTATACATTGCTTCAAGAGTAATATATGAAAGTTCCAGGTTTTTATCTTAAAAATTGTAGAAATGGTAGATCTTTTACCGATTTCATCGGAAATCTCTTTACGTTCCAACTTTATATATATACTATTTCTACATACATTCATTTTTATATTATATAATAATCCAATAGTCACATGTTTATTCTTCGATTTAAGCTTTGTTGAACTCAATTTCTTTAATTAGTTCAACAGTTACAACTACAACAAATTTAGTGTAGCGCGTTCGAGAACACGCAAGCTTTGCGCCCCGTACTTATGTGTCGCCACATTCCATTTTTGTGAGTTAAACAACAAAATCTGGAGTCTACATTTTTGATCCCATAAAAAAACTTCATATACGTTTTTGATGTGAAATTTCCCCCTCTATCGCCTAGTGCTATGAGTTTTTTTGATGTATACATATATATTTTATTTTTGGAGTTATTGACCAAAAACCTAATCTCAGCCAATATTTTCGATTTTTTTTAGGGGTCGCCGGCATCTTACAGCTGTAAACTTTTTTTTATCGTATTCTACACCAACAAAAATACTTATCCTGAAAATTTCAGCCATGTAACATTTAGTGATCCCTTAAAACCCCTGACGACTGGGCTAGTATATATTTTTCCATATTGGATTCTAATGGTCAAAATACTCCAACCCTAAGATACTTATTATTTTAGTTTCAATAATCATAGAAGGCCGCGACATGGTCGAAATTATTAAAAATTGATCTACAGACACCTGTAAAATATTATCTCCTTAAATATTAGCATTAAACATGATTTACTTTTGATTTAAGTGGGACAACATTTAATTAAACTTTTGAATTACGAAAAGAGTGATATGGATAATGTCTACTGTGAAATAAATCATTAATTCAAAGAAGAAATGCTTTGTTATTAAATTTTTTATAATAATTAAGTACTTTGAATAGGTTGGCCCTGAGTAGGGTTGCTTTCTCAAACCTATGTAATGAAAAATAAATGGTATTTAATTATACTGTTTAAAAAGGTAATATCTTATGAGTGATTGCAGACTGAATTTTCATGAGTATGAATAAAATTAAGAACTAAAAAAAAAACCTTTGGAAAAATAAAACAATGTCTGAGGGCAGGATCGTACACATTTTTGGCCAGTAGGGTTGATTTCCGAAACCTACTTAATGAAGAATGAATCGTATTTAATTGTATTATTTAAAAAAATAATATTTTATGGGAGTGCTTGCAAATTGACTTTTAACAATTTTTATGAGTACAAATATAACGTAAAGGCACCGGATTCCGACCGCTCATGAGAACACTGAGTATAATCGACAAAAAGATTATTTTAAAATTGTTGAATCTATAAAATATACATATACATATAAAACCAATCTTGTTTTCCGTCAAATAATATCAAAATACAAGTGATAAATGCCATATTTTAAGAAAAAATAACGAATTTAGCTACTAATGCCAATATCATGAAAATGCACCTGTTTCCGTCCACCCACACCGGTTTTTCCTAATACCGTCCACTAGTGCACCAGTTTCCGACCTATACTTTACCTGTGCAAAATCGAAAGCAAATCGACCTTGATGACCAAATGTTGATTTGATTAAATGCTGCTTGAAAAACTAAACAACGCATTTCTTAGCACAGAAAAAATATATTTTTTTAATAATTTCAATTTTAAAAATATACTGTAGCAATACAAAGATGATATACGCATATTATATTATGTAATGGGAGTAACATATTTGAAATTAATATATATTAGTAAGCACTTTTTATTAATGTTATATTTTTTCCGCAAAACGTCAATTTCTGGAACACTATATACTCCACGGCTAGTTACCTTCGTTGGAATATTAATTTTTGATATTACATCGGACATAGGGTAAAATAAAATGTCATCTCTTTCAGGCCATTTCCAAAAATTTCCACTCATCGTCATACTTTTGACTTCTAGCCCATTATCTTTTTTTTCTAAAATTACCCCCGGAAAGTATTCATTTTCATATTGAATTATTACAAAATCATCTTTTGTAAATACAGATGTTTCTTGTACCTGTTTGTCTATAGTAGATGTCTCTTTGCCTGTTTGTCGTTGGCCACCTTTCTCTTTACATTTAGTTTTATTTTCTTTGCTTTTTCTGTTTATTCATCAAATTTTCCTTTCTTCTATCAGCTCTTTCCAGCTTTTCTCTCTCTTTTCTTTGTTTTTCCTCTTCAACTCTTCTTTGTTGCTCCATAAATTCATCGGCAATGGGAACCGTTGGATATATCTTTATTTTCTTCTTCGTTCCTAGGTTTTCTGCAGTTTTTTTCCTTTTAATGTTGCATTCAGGCCAAAATAGCGCTTTTTTAAAGGGGGTTGGATAATCATTGCATTGTGCATTATCATCTGGTTCAACTTCCTTTATTGGTGTTTTATGCTGCGAAGTTGAGGGCTGATGATACAGTGGGGTGGTTTTGTTATTTTTCTCTAAAGGTGTTATTTGTTTAAGTGGAATTCTCTCGGATCGAGGTGTTGACGTAGTTGGTTGAGATGGTAGCAAAATGACTGAACCGTCAGGCTCAACAGCTGCTTCTAACATATCCGTTGTTCTAAATAAAGAACTGTCGAGAATTATATCGGTTAATGTTATATTGGCTGCGTTATGTGGCAAATTGTTGTCTAGAGTAACGTCGCCTAAAAGTTTACAATCTGGATCTGGATGCAGACTTTTCCAAAATTCATACATGGCAATGTATTTTTCTTCTACTTCATTCACAGATACTGCGCTTCTAAATTTTTCTAAAACATCTTTGTTTAGACGTTTTTCTATCTCACGAAGTAGCTGAAAGTCAGATATTTCGCATTTTCCATTTTCATTTTGAGCGACTAGTTTAGCTCTTGAAGAATTGAGAGAAACATCATTATTTACGTCTTTGTTATGTTCTATTTGCTTTACTAATTTTGAATAGTCAATATTATTTTCGTTAAATGGAAATAATCCGCATGCTCGAAATGCGCTTTCTATTGTGGACTGAGAAAGCGTTGTTTGTAGAGTCTTTTCCAACAATTTTGAAAAATCGGCTCTTTGTAATTTTTTGCCATGGTTTTCCATACGCCACGAACGCACATCCTTACGCCAACAATTTTTTATTGGATAAAATACACCAACGTCAAGAGGTTGAAGACGGTGAGTAGCATTAGGGTAAAAAGCAGTTAATATGATACCGTTCTCTTTGCAGAATTCGCTAATAGTCAGATTTATATGAGACGAATGTCCATCAAGAAATAGTACTATAGGCAAAGGAATATCTTGTCCTTTTACCCAAGGGAAAAATACATTTGTGATATATTCAAAAAATGTTTCACTGGCCATCCATCCTGTTTCAGAATGCCCCATACCCCACTGTCTTGGCATTTGTGAAATTATTGCAGAGGGTACATATCGTTTATATGGAAATAAAACCAATGGCGGAGGTATTGAACCGTCTGCCCCCACGGTAAGCAAAACCGTCAAACATTCTTTTTCGTCGTTTACCACGCGACTATATACTTTTTTTGAACCTTTTCTTACTAGCACTTGCTTTTCCTGTGGTGACAAATAAAAACCACTCTCATCACAGTTGAATATTCTTCTGGGATCCTCAAATAAAGTAAGCAAATTAGTGTCAGTCATATACTTTCTTACATTAACAAACCAGTGTCTTATATCTTGCTCAGTAACAGCTGCCCTACATGACGATAGAGACTGGGGTACCCTTTTTGATATTTCTGGATGTCGAGAGAGAAATCCAGTGTACCATTTTTTACCCGGTGTGTCATTTTTAAATGGATTAGTACGTTTTAAGTTCTTGATGACGTTTGAAACTGAATCTATAAGTTGCGATTTTGTCACAGGAAATCCCAAATCGCCCATTTCTATTATCCATTTTACTAAAAGTTTTTCTTCACCTTCAGTTAACACTGTTGATCCACCAATATTGCCTGGATTTTTGTATTTATCATGCATTCTATTGATAATTGTACTTTTAGGAACGTTATAAACCTTAGAAGCTTGTCTGATGCTTAATTCATTTGAATTAACAGCTTCTAATGCTTTTCGCAAGTTTTCAGGTGATTTTAGTCGTTTCTTTGAATCCATTTTTCATTAACTGAAAATAAAAACAACTGCATAAAGTCTTGCGTGAAGATCACATGTATAGGTCGCATTTTAGTTAAGCTGTGAATCGCATTCCGACCACCCCGGTCGGAAATAGGTAAAGCCAAATATGATGTATCCTGTATGCGACCGATTTTTATTTTGTGACATACTACAATACTAACGATTTTTTAAATACAAATATTTCAAAAAAATAATTAGTTTATATTAGTTATTCATAATTTAAACAAAAATGCTTATTATAATCCTTTCCAAATATAAATTCTGGCATAATAAGAAGATACCGACAAAGCCGATTAACGCCACTAAGTTCATAAATAATGAATATTTAAGCTCAAATATTATCAAACATGTTATTTGTAGGGTAGGTCGGATACAGGTTTTTAATTACAAAAATACATGGACTTTCCATTGCAACCAGAAATATTGGGTCTAGGTAAATGTAATATAAACTAGAATCGTATAATTCCAAGATCCGGAATTCCCTAATACCGTCTAAGCGGACGGTATCACGCATCAAGGTATTCCCTAAGAATCCCTTTACTGCCCACATTTATTTTTGTAATAAAATTTATTGGGTAGGTCTGATTGCATATCGAATGTATTTATGTCATACTAGAAAACCTATTTTTAGAAATAAATAGTAAGAAACTTACCTGATTCTCCTCACTTGTTGATAAACTGAATAATTATGATAAGTCTTTTTATTGCTTTTGAACACTATTATTAAGGCACAACACACCCACCTTGACAACAACTCAAACTGCAATGACTAGAATTTTGTTACAGTTTATATATTAAGAGAATAAATGGAGGGGATAATTTTCTATCGGAAAATGTAAACAACATTTTGTTCACGCGGGGGGTAAAAATATTATTACAAAATAAATGAAACGGACGGAATCAGGAGACCGGTCGGAGAACGGTGCCTTTACGTTAATAAAAAATAAAAAAATAAATTTTTAAATATCAAAATAATATCTGAGGGCAAGATCATATGTATTTTTGCCAGTAGAGCCCACATATGCAAAAATATATAGGTTGTACCGTTTAAAAATTTGATTTCCATGTAAATTGCATTGAAACCGGTTTTGGTTCTTGGCACATAATATGGATTTTTTTTCATATCACTATACCAAATTTGAAAATAATCCATTGGCCCATTCAAGAGTTACAAGAGTGACCCTGTTAGCTGAGCCACCCAGTATATATAAAGAGAAAGCTGTCATATATTTAACTTTAAAAACAATATAATCAAGAACTAGCTTGTCTGATCATTTTAGCGGAGGTTATTTCATGAAAATCTCTAAATATTTTTAAGAATAGCAACTAAATAAAGTATAAAAAAAAAACACCAGACAAACACAGTTAATTAAAAATGTATAATAATACTTAATAATAAGCTTTATTCAATAAAAAAACATACATGTCAGAATACGTCAGTAAAAAGATACAGTGTACTCTGCTCAGTTATACTGCAGTACCTAATGCAAAAACACTTTAAAAAACCTTAAGTCTGATAATTAATCATACAGGCATAAAAAAAGAAAAAGCTAACAATCACATATTACAGATTAAAAATCAGGGTCAAAGAAATACTTGTCTACCATATAATAACAGTTTTTAACTAAAATATATTTAAAATTTCTTTTCAATTTGCATAACGGCTATTTTCTCAGTCTCTCTAGCACATGGTTGTAGACTTTAATTATTGAGATTGTTACACCTTTCTGTACTTGTGTAAGATTTGTACAGTACGGGACTAGTAGCTCTTTATGTCGGGTTTCATAGGGATGTATTTGTTGGTATTCTTCAAAGAATGTACAGTTTTTCTTATAAAAAAAAACTGCACACTCAAAGATGTAATGTATGAAGTAGCCACGAGGAGTCAACTGCTGGGAAAAATTGTGTACATACCTACTTCAAGTATTTCTAGTCATTCATTGTCTAGTTTATGTGATGCTTTTTGTTTTTCCACTCCCTGGGACCCTATTCTTGAATTCCGGGGAGTAGAACGGCCGAGAGAAAGTGGGCGTGGTTCTCTCGGGGAATAGAACATTTTATTCAAGGACTCTATTCTTGAATTCTGGGGAGTAGAACAGCCGAGAGAAAGTGGGCGTGGTTCTCTTGGGGAATAGAGAATCGTATTCTTAAATAATACTTCTCTCGGTAGGTAGGAGAACGCGCTCCCCGGTTTCATCTCCTGCAAATTTGCAAGGGAGCAGTCACTCCCTGACTGAATTAGACTATTTTATCTATCACATCCGTTTTGACATGAGATCTCTAATTTTTGTGCAAGCGATTTTTTGTTAAATTCGTTGCTTAATTAATTATTAAAGGTTTTTTTTTAAATGGACGTGCATGAAATTTTGTTAGCAGACCAAATTCTGCAAGATATAAAGGATAGAGGATGCGGAGACAAATTTATAAATTTATACATGTATGTATTAATGTACCACCAGTTCGAGAAATAAGTGAAATGCTTACTCCACATTTACAACCAACGCGCATCTACCCGTAGATAGGCTTTAACTGTTCAAACAAAAGTACATAGTAGATAGGTATCATAAATATCTTTTTTAAAATAGGCTTATTTAAGGTTTTCGCCACCCTTAGATTCTTGGGTTTGGTAGTTACCAAGAAATTACAGGATCGAATAATTTTGTTGGTATAGGTCATAGACCAGTGCAAATAATTTTTGGAAAAAAAAATTAATAACAGCATGAGAATTGTTGGAAAAGGAAGGAAATATAGCGCAACCAACGGAAAAATAAATTAAAGTCGATCCGAGTTACGAAGGTGAAATAGGGTGAAGTTTAGGGGCGGAAAATCATTTTTCACCATTTCCAGCGAAACTAGACCTTCTATCGAAAAAAGTTAAATACAAAAGTTGTAGGTAGTGAAAAGGTCTATAACTTTGTGCTTTCACATAACCTAAAATTTTTCGAGAAAAATCAAAAAAACCTGTTTTTTCGTTTTTGATTTTTATCTCCCACAAAAAAAAATTTCTTCTCACGAAATTTAGTGGAAACTTACCTTTTTAAGTCCCAAACACATTGTAATTTTTTTGAATCGATATATTTATTTTTACATATTATTGTGATTCCAAACCAAAAAAGAGACCTCATTTTCACCCGAAAATACCCATTTGCTGGAAACAGTTTTTTCAAAAGAAACGTTGGTCTTTATTTTCGTTGAAACCTCTACTTTTAGATGGTGTAAGAAAATAAACATTACTATAGGAAAATTAGCTAGGAAATGCGAAAAACTAAAAAAACTAGATTTTAAGAAATTATTTTTCAATCATTGGTTAAAATTTTTCATTATTTATTAAAATTCACAGTTGAAATCCTTGAAAAATGTGAGATATAATGTAACGTTAATAAATTAAGTAATTAGAAATCGTTGAAGTATGGGGTTTGCAAAAAACATGCGAAAATGGTATTTTCCAAGTATTAAATGTTAGGTGTGAAATGGTTTCAGCCAGAAAAAGTGATTACTACCATATTTTTTAATATAAAAAAGTCTGTTAATTAGATTCAAGTGGCATTTATGGAACAGAAAATTTTATAACAAAAAAAATGTATTTGTACAGTGTTTACATTTAAATGTACCTAGAAATTTATACCTAGGATTGTAACTATACAAATTAAATATTCCTGAAAATTATTACTATCATTTTTACAATATTTTTATTTACATTTATCACACTAATTAGAAATACAATCAATTGTCCATTATTCTTTGCCTCTTTGATGGCAGTTCTTCATCGTCAGATTCCATAAAACTTTCGGATTCTGGTGGATCTTTGAAATCTTCAATACCGCCATCGTCTTCAGATCCAATATTTTGCCTAATATTTATCGGCTGATCGTTTATGATTTCTTCTGAATCACTTACTTCCTCGTAGATTTCTTTTTCAATATTAGAGCATTTTTCAGAATAGCAATTAGAACATAAACTTGAGCATTTGAAACCGTGTTTTCGACAGCCGCATTTTTGACTGTTACATGGCCCAACTTCACAAATTTTTATCGGCTACTAATGATTTTACTGTTGTTTTTTGTTTTCATTTCTTATTTTCTATCTTACATTTTTTAAGGATTTCAACTGTGAATTTTAATAAATAATGAATAATTTTAAACAATGATTGAAAAATAACTTTTTAAAATCTAGTTTTTTCAGTTTTTCGCATTTCCTGGCAAATTTTCCCACAGTAATGTTTATTTTTTTACACCATGTAAAAGTAGACGTTTCAACGAAAGTAAGGACCACTGTTTTTTTTTAATAAACTGTTTCCAGCACATGGGTATTTTAGGATGAAAATGAGGTCTCCTTTTTGGTTTAGAATCACAATAATATGAAGAAATAAATATTTTGATCCAAATAATTACAGCGTGTTTCGGACTTAAAGGTAAGTTTCCACCAAATTTCGTGAAAAGAAAAAATATTTTTGTGGGAGATTAAAATCAAAAACGAAAAAAACGGTTTTTTCGATGTTTATCGGAAAATTGTAGGTTATGTGAAAAACTGGTTCATACAAAAGTTATAGACCTTTTCATTACCTACAACTTTTACATTTAACTTTTTTCGATAAAAGGTCTAATTTCGCTGGAAGTCGTGAATAACCATTTTCCACCCTAAAGTTCACTCCATTCCACCCTCGTAACTCGGATCAACTTTAATTTATTTTTTCCATTGGTTCAGCTATATTTCCTTTTTTTCCAACAGTTTTCATGCTGTTATTAATTTTGGATTTTTTTGCCTTTTTAAAAGGTATCTGCACTGGCCCATCAGTTAAGTGCGAGTCGTAATGTAAGTGACTTATGTGCTGCACTTTCCCCCCCAGAAATTTTAAATAGATCGGTATATTTTCCAGAAAATATACAAGAAATGGAAGATTATTAGAAGTTATTTCACTACCACTCAACTTGTTAAAAATAAATGCAAAGAACAATCATGAACTATCAATGACAATTGTTGTTGAATTTAAGTTGTCAAAATTTACTATAATTTTTTTGACTGTTGTTTTCATGGCAACGTTTACTACTGTGTCGTATCGTTCACTCGTGTTCAAGAATACCAACAAATAATTCTCCCGAGAGAAGGCGATGAGGGACTGTTCCCCGGGGAATGCTCCTTTCTATCGCCGTCAAGAATAGCGCCCCTGGGGTTCCGTAGAACCCTTGTAGTTTCATCATGTCCATATGTATGGCAAAAAAAATAATAAATTTTGTTACCTGTCAAACATTTGAGGTTGATCTGAAAGAAACTGAGGAAAATATGAGAGTGTGTGTATGTAAATTGGGGTTTTTATTTCACGCAATCTATTGAGATCTTTGAAAATAAGTTTCTTAGACA
The DNA here is from genome assembly GCA_963583905.1 of Stenurella melanura. Lineage (NCBI taxonomy): Eukaryota > Metazoa > Arthropoda > Insecta > Coleoptera > Cerambycidae > Stenurella > Stenurella melanura. The sequence goes on along the minus strand of OY757310.1, from coordinate 113,387,876 downwards.
GATTTTCATTTCTACATGACGTTTTCAAAATATTTAGTTTCAAAGTCATTTATATTGTTTCCTTTGATTTACCTATTGTGTTTTAAAAATTTTATTTTTTCCTGGCAACTTTTAACAAGAACTTTCAATGTAAATTATAATGAACACATGTGAAAAAAAGGAAAAGTTTTTATTAGCAATATAGAATGAAAAAAATGATGTTAAGGTGAAAGTTTCCATGACAAATAAAATGTGCACATTTCAATTCTGAAAGGGCTCGGAACCCTATGGTGCTCAACACACCCTTGCTCGTTTTTTTTTCTTTGTAGTACTTCATAAAATTTGTGCACCATGTTCTGGAGCAGTTAACTTCTTAAGTAGTTATAATATGTGTACAGTGTACATAAGTATGTACATATTATATAAGTATATTTTAGACATTTTTATATCTATAATATTCATATTAGTGCCAATAATTTGAGATATTTTCCCATTCTTTAAGAATTTCCTTTTAAATGTATATTTGATTGAACACAAATCTGATTATAAGTTAGGTTTCAACTTACCACAAGTCTTTAATACAGATAGAAACATTTACTCTCAACAATTATATATTTCAGGTATGTGATGTTATACTACCACGTATCCAAAAACGTTTTGTTTTGGAAGAGAACAATGAACTAGAAGCGAAAGTGTCAGCACTAGAAGATGATTTAGATGAAGACATTGAAATGGAAGATGAATCTAAATATGACTTAGAGGATTTAACAAAGGAGAAAGAAAAAGAAAAAAGAGAACGTAAAAGAGAACGAAGCAAATCTAGAGAAAGGCAGCGAAGCAGAGAAAGAGAAAGGCATAAAAAAGACAAGGAACGGGATAGAGAAAGGGAGAAAGATCGTGACAGAGAACGAGAAAAAGAAAGAAGAGATAAAGATAAAGATAGGAGAGAGAAAGATAGAGATAGAAGGGATAAAAAAAGGGATGAAGACAGAAAGAGACGATAAATATATTATTATATACAAGTAATTTCGCTAAGAAATTTTTAATTAAGTATGTAACTTGGATATTAAAAAGTAAATTACTTTATTTTTGTTTCTTTCTCATATGTTCACTTTAGAAACTAAAAACTAAAGTGTATATAGGTTAGGGTTGTCCAAGAAAATACTCGAAATTATTATTATTTTTTAGTATTTTTTAGTTTGGTTATTTGGACAATTTATGTGGGAAATTTTTATTAGGACAATAAGAAATATTCATGATCTTCTTTTGGTCTGAAGTAATGAAATTAAGTATGTTTTTTTTTTAATTCTTAAAAATACAATTGTGGAATTATAGAAAATTTAACGGACCAGGAAATATATTTCTTTAAGATTGCATTAGTTTACCTGCAGCTCCTAATCCATAGATTATATGTGAATTTCAGATTTTCTTATAATGCGGAAAGGGGTGCTGCAATTGAAAATTATTTAAAAAAATGCAAATTGTAATTTTCAAGTAAACGCTTTGGATTTTCTGTCTACTTTAATGGAGCAAAATATCAGTTTCGGTTTTTTAACTGAAAAAATTGTTTTAAATAAGCATATTTGAATTTTGTTTTTAATATTAACACCATTTCAATTATTGAAAGAAAATAAAATAAATTAATTCTCCTGATTTGGTAAATATTTGATATAATACAAAATAAATAAAAAATGTAAGTCTATTTTCTCGATAATTCTCTTTCTAGCTTAAAAAAATCGAAACTGAAGTTTTTAGATAGATAGATAGATGAATCTTTATTTGTTTGTGGAAAAATTTACAATACCCAGAGGGTGTAGAACATGTCACAGTCTACACTAAGTCTTGAAATCGAGGGGGGTGCCACTGATAAAGTTTTTGTACACCTAATTAAATTACCCAATATTTACCAGTAATTTTTAATTTTATGGTAATTCTGAAATTATGTGACGTATTATAGTAATTCTGAAATTACTTCACCTATTTTATGGTAATTTGGTATTTTTTTGTAATTTTTGGTACTTTCTGTGAGTTGAAAATATAATCCCTAATGTATTCGTAGCTATTTTAATTATATTTCAGTGACAATACATTAATACAACAAACAGAATGTTGGTACCATTAAAAAATATGGACACGGCGATAGAAAGCGAAAACACAAATCTCATAATTTCTGTATATTACATTTGTATTAACAAAAATATAAGTATTATTATAATATAAGAAACAAAAAATTAACAGTGATTAATTAAAAATGAGTAACGTAAAATAAGTTCTGACTCTTTGTAATTTTAATTTTATACCAGCTTAAATAACATAACATAATATTTAAAATTGTCTACTTCAAAAACCTATAAAATGATTTGGCACATCGGTAGTGGGGGTTAGGATGGTGATAGAGGGGAGGTAGTGGGGATGGATGAAGTAAAAAAAAAATTGAGGCCTTAGGTTCCTGTATATATGCTAAATTACAATTTTACTTATACCTATACTAAATACCAATTTTACGGACTCTTGTTGGTTGATTTACCTATTTACCCCTCATTTACTCCGATTTATCCCCCAACCCTTCAACGAAATAAGATGAAAATACGATCTAGTTCCAGATCTCGTTAAAATACATAGGTGTACCAAATTTCAAGTTAATATCTTAAACGCTCGCTTAAACGGTTCCATAGTAAACGTGCGCACAAAAAAAGTTGCAGACAGATCAACAGACATATTTTGTTTTGCTCAAACTTAAAATCTCGACGTTTCATGACATTCTAAGCCAATTTGGACAATAAGAATTTTCAAAGAAAAATTTTTTACAATACTTCCACTGGATGTGGAAGTAAAATAAAACTAGCTCCGGGAGAACTGGATTGATTGACGGGAGACAACTTCTACTTTAGAGATAGCAAGGAATATTTTATTTTTATAACATACGTTTGGATGTGAAAAGTTGAACAATAATTTTAGTTTAAACGTCATTTTACTTAATAAAATCCATCAGTCAACCATTAGAAGTTAGTATTAGTCAATAGCGAGGTCAATAGCGAAATAAAAGAACCAAAATTACTTATCCTTATAATATATAGTAACAGGTGAACCCTTAGGAAACAATTCGTTTAGTAATTTGGGTGGTAATTTGCACACCGGTAAATCACACCTGACTTTTCGACTCTTGAAGGCAGCAGTCTTGCCAGGCGGTAAATATTGTATCGACTGCTATACAGAGGTGGAACTAAGGTAGACCTTTAAGAAGTAATAGGTAATATGATCATAAATAATTTAATCCACAAGTAAAACGACAGTTCTAAGCAAATATAAAAAATAAATCATATTCATTGATATTACAAACTGTTTAACCAATCAAGATATTATACAAAATATAAATATATAGGTAGGCACAAAATACGCAACAATGTTAATCTGATAGGTACTTTGTGATATGTTAGTTCGTACATTCGGCGGTTACATCGAAACAATAGAAAACTAGACTCAAAATCTGATTTATCATTTTCCAACATTGTTGTTAACATCATTGTTAGTTCGCTAACCGATATCACTAATTTTATATATAAATAGAATACCTACATATAATAATAAGATAATAATATATTTATGGTAGTAATGGTAGAAATTAATGCAATAACGATAGTGCATAGTTCGAGGTTCAAAACAGTAGATCTACGCAAGAACGATAGACCTGGCAACACTGCCACTGAGACGAACGCGCTCAGAACGATCGAGGAACTTCGACTAACCTCGGTGATACACCGAATCACGTATTTTGGAATAACGCGCATACGCAAATGAAATAAAGCGAGATAGGTACTTCCTAGAGATGTTATGCTGATGCTGACATTATCTGGGACATTGTTTATAAATAACATTAATAGCAATATTTGATATGTTTTCTGGTAAATCTAATAATTTTTTTGTAATTGCAGTATTTCTTGGTAATTCTAATATTTTTTGGTAATTTCAGTATTTCATAGTAATTTCAAAGTAATTACAATAATTTCGCGTATTTTTTAGGAATTTTTTGTACTTCGTATACTTTGTACACCTAATTTTGGAAGTGGCACCCCCCTCGCTTGAAATACAAACGTAGTAAAATAATTAAAAGTTATAATGGTAGACAATAGTTACACATTAATAGAGAAAATTTAAAAATTATGTTAAAAATAATTTGGAATAGGTTTTTGGTTTGGTTTTTTTTTTTTTTCTCATCCATGGTATAATATGACCTTTCCAAAAGTATGGCTCGCAACTTTGCCTTCAGGTGTTTTAATGGTAGATTTTTGCGTAGATCAGGTAGTCATTTTAATTATTGATAAAGGTACATGTTTTGCATATATGTGAAGTTTGCTTTAATGTTTAATCTCGTGTTTAATAAGTCATTTTTGTTACTGGTATCATAGGAATGATCTGCAAACATAAAGACACATTTTTTACCACAAATACAGCTGCATATATGTATTGGCTTAAGGTAAGTATATGTTGTTCCTTAAATATTGGTTTACAACCAGTTGTCTGTTTAATATTAAGTATATTTCTGAGACATATTTTCTGTAGTACAAATATTTTATATACATGATTTGTGCCTCTCCAAAAGATTATACCATATCTAATTCTAGATTCTAGATAGGCATAATAAGCCATATAAGTGCCTCATCACTAACATTTCGTGATATTACTTTTATGGCGTAACAATACTTAGCGATGTTTTGTGCAAGTCAGTGTGGGATTTCCAGTCAAGCCTAGAATCTATTGTAATACTCAGAAATTATATTTGAGACACAGTGTTCAAAGTAAAGATACCATTGGTGAAACTTTTTTCAGCATTAGACTTACTATTTGAAAATGCAATAGCTTGCGTTTTTTCTTTATTTAACCTGAGGTTAAGAGCGCCAATATTCTTGACTAAAGATGACGGTCTCGGATAACTAGGGGTCGAGCTTGAGCTTTTTGCCCCAATCATTGCTGTAGACCTGGACTGGCCTCGTAAGGGGGGGGCCCGCTTTGTTGCCTATTCCCCCCGCAAATGCGGACGGTGTAGGCAATGTTAGCAGACCTCCACTGGTCCTGGCTGTTGGACCCTGCCAGCTGGGTCGTTTCTTTTGGCGCTCTTCTGCCTTGGTTTTCTTTCTTCGCTGGTATGTTGGCTCCCGGGAGCATCTTTAGTCTGTCGTGAGAGAGAGCGACTGTTGCTGTGCTCTCTCGGAGTTTAGAGGGGTTTGGGGGTGTCGACTAGTCGGGTGCCAGTTGGCATCATATGCTCCAATTTCGTTGGAGGGAAGTGTGGACTGTGTAGCTCAAGCATCGTGTTCTCGTGTTTTTTCTTTTTTTTTTTGTAAATAATATTTTAGACATTTTTTGTTTAATTACAACAGAACAAAAAAATATATTTTTTCAATTTTAAAAAATTTATAACTTTTTTATTTATTGTTCGATTTTGTTCAAAAATAGGGTTCTTCCTTCAGCTAACACTATCTTACTGTCCAAGTTTCAATACAATCGGACTTTTCGTTGTTAAGTTATCGTGCTTAGAGAATGTATTTGCGAAGAGTATAATAATGGGCAATAGGCTATTTTCAAGGTTCCTAACGCCTAGTTGTGTTTATGTGATATTAATATTACTTATATAATAATAATAATAATAATAATAATAATAAACAATTTTATTAAACAAAATATAAATGCATATTACAATGTTTTCCCAGGTAATGTACATATATGTGTATATTTATTTTATGCAATATATAAGTTTAAAAGGCGCAAGTTCAGTTGAAATTAACTGCTCTTCCACTTTGGCCTCAGGTACTTACATTACGAAAATAAATTTTAAGTAGAGAGAAAAAGTAGTGTATAACTAAACGATATGTGCTTCTAACAGAATTTGGGCTATGACATAATTGGGGATACTTAACACTATATGTTACTAAAACAAAAATGAAACAGATATGAACACACAAACACTATTAGTGCGGCTCTTGTTTTTTATGTAACAGATTGAGAACAAAGGTACGAAACCGTTTTACTGACAGAGACTTACACTCTTTTGGTAACTCATTTAACTGTGCGGCTATATTATATACAAAGGATCTTCGGAACAGCGAGGATTTATGCTGAGGAATAGTTAATGCATCCTTACGTCTTATATTTATATTATGAATATCTGTTCTGTATCTTATTTTATTATGAAGATTAGTTAAAATTTTATGATATAGTATATAAGCATGCAATTTTCTACGACTAGCCATGTCCAGCCAATGGGCTTTAGTTAGGGTATGTGATATTCTATCGTATTTACTTATGCCATATATAAACCTTAAGCATGAGTTTTGTAAGATTTGTATTCTTTTAGAATCTCTTGATGTAAGGCATGGCCCATAAACAAAGTCACAGTAATTGCACTGAGAAAGGACAAGAGAATCGCATAAAATTATTTTTGATTTTCTGTTTAAAGTGTGTCTGTTAGGATACATCATTCTTAATTTGCCATAAGACTTTTTTAGTAAGTAAGAAACATGATCCGTAAATCTGAGTTGATATATTATCTATAACCATACCTAGATTTTTTGCTTTAGATGCCACCTCTATCTTATCCTCTCCCAGTTCAATCACCATGTCTTTTTCCGAGAGGTTACCAAATAATACAACAGAAGATTTAGTGGAATTGATTTTAAGATTGTGTTGTTTGGAAAGATTTACTAAAGCTTTTATATCGTTATTAATTCTTTGACATTCAGCTGCAATACTATTACGATCAAAAAAGTGATATAGTTGCGTGTCTGCATACATATGATAATTACAGGTATTAAGAACAGAGGGGAAGTTGCATGTATAGATCGTATATAAAAGTGGTCCCAAGATTGACCCTTGAGCAACCCCTCTGACAGCATCATAACTCTCTGATGTTTCCCCAGATAATATCACTTTTTGTGTTCGACCCTCTAAATAATTTTTGAACAGCATTATAGTGCTTTGACTTAAACCTATAAAGTGGAGTATTGCAAGTAATATGTCATGATTGATCATGTCAAAAGCTTTAGTATAATCAAGTAGTATTAAGGCTCCAACATTTTTTTTGTCCAGTTCTTGAATAATATCATCGGTTATATTAAGAAGTGCAGTTCCACAGCTGGACGAAAACCTGATTGATTAGGTGGTAAGGAGTTATATTTTATTAAGTGGTTACGTAATTGTCCTTCAATTATCCTTTCTATTACCTTAGATAAAGCCGGTAGAACAGTAATTGGGCGGAGGTCTTTTATTTCCTTAGGGGAATCTACTTTTGGAATAGGTGTAACTCTACCCTCTTTCCATTGTTTCGGAAATACCGAGTGCTTAAAACAAAAATTTATTATGTGTGTTATATATGGCAATAGAAATGGACAAGAAAGTTCAATCATTACTATATTTATACCATCCATTCCATAGGCTTTAGATTTAATACTTCTTATGACTTTCAATTCTTCAATTTCTGTGACCTCGATTAGTTTAAACAGTTTCAGATTATTTGATTTTAAGTTATTATTGTAGAAATCTATTAAATTTTTATTAGGTTCTTCTCTAGTAGAACATACATTTGAAAAATATTCCTTGATTTCGTTAAGGTTAAAATTTGAAATTATTTGGCTTCTATTATTGTTGTTAATATCGAACTGTTTAACTGTGTTCCATAACTGTTTGTTATTTGAATTTAATAATTTGTGTTCCATGTAGCGTCTTTTTTCGGTTCTAATTGCAAAAGTGGTATAATTTCTAAGTTCTTTATAATAATTCCAATGATTTATATTTTGTGTTTTTTTGAACTTACTTAGAGCCTTATCTCGTAAATTCATTATTAATTTTATGTTGTCTGTAATCCATGGGGATGGAGGTTTTGTAAATCTTGAAGTTTTAATTGGAGCATGTAGATTCATTAAAAAAATTAAATTGTCACTTAGAAACCTTACCTTATCATCCACTTCCATTAGATCATAAATTTGATGCCATGGAATTTCACGTAAGCCGTTCTCGTAACTGTCTAAATTAAATCTTTTAAAATCTCTATAACTTCTTACAATTGGGTCTATTTTCCTAACGTCTACTTCTATGTCACAGATAACTGCAGAATGATCCGATATATTCGAGATATCCTTAACATTGCAGTTACCATAACTTAAATAATTATCAACAATTATAAAGTCTATCAAAGAGGCAGTATTTTGAGTTATGCGAGTGGGTTCATTAACAATTTGCTTTAGGCCTATTCCACTTAGTAAAGTATCAAACTGCGCGGCATTATTACTATGAATGTCTAGTAGATTGATATTAGAAACTCCGACGCAAATTAGATTATCACACTGCATATAAACACTGGCTAACGATTCCTCAAAGGTTTCCAAAAATGATTGCAATTGTGAATTAGGCGGCCTGTAGATAATTCCGATTCCCAGCGTCTTTTTATTAATTTTGACACATATCCATCCCTGCTCTAAACACTCGGTGATATTTTGCATACAGTCGATTGTATTATATTTAAGGTTATTTTGAATATAAAGGTATCTAAAAATTATACACTTGAACTATTTTTCATTTTTAGATTTGAAAGTGATAAAGATATAATTGTTTTGACATTGACAGCGTAACTACAATAATGACGAATACAATTTTGCATTTAAAATTTTGTGTTTAAAATTATGCTTTTACTTATTTGACTCTTCAGTGCTTGATTTTGCTAGTCTTTCAGTGTTATGTTTCTGCACAGGAAACACTATAATGACGGTCTGGAACACATCATTTATTTGCAGGCAGTTTCATTTTTTTCATGTTTCATTTATTATAACCAAAAAATACTACTAAAATGAGACTCTTCACATTCAAATGATAATTTTTATTACTGAACAGATGGGAAAATTAAAGTCCAAAATTTACAGCTATACTCACCGTGAGCGCTCACATCGAATTTAGTAGTAACTCTGCCCCCCATACGCATACCCTATATGATAAATATAGACTGGTTATTATAAAAATTAAAGATAATCAAATTTAAACACATTCAGCGCCATGGCGGACACCAGTGTCTGATAAACAACAGTTAGATCAGGCCATAGCGGTCAGCGGTGTTTGCCTTACTTAGCATTAGCATTGGCTAGCAGCCAGTCACATTCGAAGAATTTTTATTATTTATTACCTGCCATGGCCTTGTATAATGGCGTATATGCCATGGGTTCTTAATAATAAAAATTATATAGATTTTGAAAGCTGTGTCCATCATTGTGACTGCTGTGACCTGCTGAGAATGACTTAAAATTATATGTATTTTAGAGGCCAGGGCGAACATGTCAGTCCGTATCGACAGTATAGCGCGGTGTCCGCCGATTTATTTGTGTCCGCCAAAATGACCGCTGCGGTTTAGGAAATTAACCAGTTCTTCAATAAACGTGTCCGTTATGGCCTGGTGTAATACAAAATATGCATTTTTTTATATATAGGGTCAGATCAGACACCAGTGTCTGCTGAGCTTGCCTTATGGGTGGTCTCATGCGTAGATTCAACAATATTAGCTTGGCGCTGAATGTGTTAAACGAAGGTTATGTTTTAACACATTTTTTTATAGCAAAAAATATTTTTGTGGTTCGATTTCTGTGACAACCTTAACAATGAACTTGAGTTCATTTATAACTGTCTCAAAACCAATTTAGTTGAGAATGTCTAAGCTTTCTAGAGAAAAAAACAAAAAAAATAAAACAGTAAATTATGTAGTTCTTTTAAAGACAAAATTGATATATAAGAATCTGATTATCACAGCTTAGATAGATTAATCAGGTATAAAAAAATAATTACTGTATACAATTAAAACTTAACCCTTTTCAAATTCATTTACAATTTAAAATGATTACATTGTATTCAATTAATAACATAATAACATTATTTAGATTAGGGGTGGCATACATTGTAAAACTTCATTCACGTTAATGAAACCATCAGAAACTTTCCTCGGAAGTATTTTGCAATAGTCAATAAAAACAAATGAATTTTCTATTAGATTTTAATAAACAAAATGTGGATAATTATTAGATATTCTGGGATTCGGTAAATAATTGCATTAAATATGAAATTCAATACGTGTATACAGGCTGATTCAAATTGGTTGCTCACCATTGGGATCTCGGAAACTGTAAAAGCTAGAGTCGGTTAAATGGTGGTAAATTTGCACAATGTAGTACTCAATAATATGGCATAAAGAAATCCAAAATACTCCTGTTGATTTTTAAGGTATTACAAAAAAAATTAAATTATGGATTTTTTATTTTTCGAAGTATTTCAGTTATTATTGAACATATTAAATACAGATCTGGAGTTTTTACATCATTTTGGAAAACATTCTGTAATATGAAATTAATGATGTGTTGCTTTGTTAGTTAGCTTCTAAAAGTTTTTATGTCATAAAAAATTAATAAATAATGTGGAGTAACTCAACAACTTACTCAGAGCTGGACTACCCTATACGCAAATTACACACGGACGTAAAGTGGCAGAATGTAGGGGCGGCAGGCAAAATCAGAATAATATTGCCTATAATAATTATAACTTATTTTCTATCGATAAGTATTCTACCAACCCCTGCTGTTCGAATCAACAGAGCTAAATATTGTATTTTACGGAATGCCACCCCCAGCTTTTCGAATTTATATCGAAGAAGCGTCCCTAAAATTATTGCGTAAAGTGGCAAATTCTTTAATCTGCTTCTGAACTTACTTACTAATAATACAAAGTCCCGTCAAATCTAATTCAAAAAATAAAATGGTATTAGTTTAAGTGCAATGAAATGTGGGAAAATATTTAAATACGACATATTATTGAATTTGTATTACAAAATGCTTTCCGAAAATGATGTATCTCCAGGTCTATATTTAAAATTTTGAAGTTGATGTTGGTTCTGAAGCGACGTAACATCACCAAATAAAATGGTATTATCTCAGATGATATTCAAATAATTAGCGAAAATTTGGTTTATTTACTCGATTTTCGTCGCTTTACAGTTAAGAGCGGATAGTCGGGGAGATCTAACGAAAATCTAGGGATTTCAAAAGGGATAAAATCAATACCATATTCACTACATACTCCAGTAAAACATACATTTTTTATGACAACTATGTACAATTTGATAATTAATGAATTATTCCCTGAGATACCGACAGATGTAAATCGCTTGTTTGGATATATTAATGAAATTTGTATTTTTTCAGAAATCAAACATATTACTAACAAAGGCTGGATCGGTCCCTTGATATGAGTTTGTTTCAAATTGATTGCCCCAACGAAGGTGTATTTATTCAAATTAAAAAGTTGTTATCAAAGTTATCATATTATGAGGAATACCAGAGATAAATCGATGGTGTTAATTCTCACCATTTGTCATTGGATTTACTAGAAAAATGTTAGTTTGTTGCTAACAATGGTGGTGCGTTAAGTTCACATTTTATAATTTTATATGAGGTGCTACAAAATATACTGTAGATATATCAACCTAATACTTCACAAGAAGTATTTATATGTTTTGATAATAAAAATGATGGTTGGCCATCAAATTGGGTGAGGATGACTCCATATATCCAGCTAATAATACACCTACTTTTATAACCACCATTCCAAACAATACAATTCAGTACAAATTAGAATACAATTTCAAGACAATACGGGTGACAATGTGGGTGAAACCTTTTGGAAAACATTAAATTATGCACCCTCTACTGTACCGCCCTCCAACACTCCAAATTCTGATAAGCATAATTATGGTAATGAAATGGTATCAGGTTTGCTCTATTACATTAGTCTGTTCCTCTCTACTAATAGTATAGTGTATAGTTAGAATTATTCAGAAAAACATATAAAACAAGCTATCTTGTAAATAATATTAGTTTTAGACTCATTTTGTTTAATTACAAAACAAAACAAACATTTATGTAAAAAAAATTTGTTTTATTTAAAAAATTTATAATTTTTTTATTTATTGATCGATTTTGTTCAAAAACAATAGTGTTCTTCCTCTAGCTAACACTAACTTATTCTCCACATTTCAATACAATTGGACTTTTCGTTCTTCTGTTATCGTGCTTACAAGAACCGTGACGGACTGAGAGACATTTTGAAAGTGGTTCAAAATTCGGTCACCAACACAGTGATATGAAAATTTTTTCTCTACGAGCAATATTACCAATTTTAGAAATGTGCCGATCGAATGCAATATACTCTTCGTTTTGTATTTGCGAAGAGTATAATAATGTGGTTTTACTATGAATCCAGATGAATGTAATATTAAATATAATATTACAAATGAACAAACCCTTACTATGACTTTTATTAGTATTAATAGAGCACTGAGAGTTATGCTAAAATGCAATATCTATACTGTAATAAACGATATGCTAAAATGTTTAAATTGGATAAATATAGAAAATTTTCTTAAGTATAACGTTTTAGTTTTTATACATAAAATTAATAAAGGCATAGTTCCAGATTACCTAAAAAATATTTAAACTACATTACGAGATTTGCATAATTACAATACCCGAGGAATTAATAATTTTGTAATTAAAATAGCTAATAATATGCATATATGCACCGTTCAATTTTCTATGAAGGAGTGGTTGAGTACAACCGTTTGGGTATTGATCTACGTGAAACTAATTTACATACTTTTAAAAGACTATTAAAAGATGTTCTGTTATGAATTATATACAATAATATACAATATCTTTAATGTCTAAATTATATTTTTTAGTTGGTCCTGGGTAGTTTTAATTATATGTTTTTGTAGTCAGAGGTGCGTTTAGACCTAGGCGCACTAGGCGCGCATCTAGGGCCCCATTTTGTCAGTGGCCCCCATTTTCTGGTTTATTGAGATAAACAAACGATGTAAAACTTGTATTTCTTTGTTATGTCGTTATTTATTTTTGCCTAACCGATAGCAATATTAATTATAATTATCATTAAATTCTTCCTTCATCCGTATTAGATTTCAATTTGCAACAAAAATAACAAAATAATGATTGTACGCACGTAAGTAACATAAAATAATACATAATACGTTGAGTTGCATATGGTTCTTAATTCTTCATGTGCGTTTGTCGTTTATTTGTTCTATACTTTTGATTTTCATGCCATAATCAGCCAAAAATGATTTAGATATTTTACTATAGGCATCGAATGCTGTGGAAAATCAATTTTTAACTTGGAAATGGCATGATCCTCATATTTCATATTACTAGTGTGAATGTCCTTAATTTCACTCATACTTGTGTTCATAGGCTATCGAATTTAAATCAACTTGCTGGAGGTGTCCAGGAACTTCATCGCCTTCACCATCATGCCCACTCCACCCAGCACCGTAGCTAGTTTTATTATATTTCTAGACTATCAATACATTTCTCAACACTATCAATACATTTTATATAAAACATTTGCGTAAATGTTATTTTAGAAAAATATTGATATATTACTACGATCATCTGAAAAATAAAAAAAATACTCAGATTAAGAAATTTTCATTTATATAAGTTTATTCTTATCTCATAAAATTATTCTGTTAGAGTATGCAGCTGTCACCATCATACTCCCCACACCTCCACCATGACATGAGCCCCAACCGCTGGATTTGAGCATGACAACACCACCACTCCACCACCGCCGCCGCCGTTGCTAATCCCGATTGTGGACTTTATTAATAACCTTAAAAAACTATAAATATAATATACTTAACAGATGAGTAAACACTTACTATGACTTTTATTATTTTTATTTGCTCCTCAAATACACCTACCATTTTTGCTTCATTATTACTTGTTGAAATAGCTCAATGGGAGAGTGTCAGTTAAGAGCAGATGGTCGGGGAGATCTACCGAAAATCTAGGGAGGGAATCAATATGTAGCATATGGTATTGATCTTTTTCAATACCATATGCTACATATTCCGGTAAAACATACATTTTTATGAGAACTACTACTATGTACAATTTGATGAATGTACTATGAAGTCTGAAGCTCACAGTCTAATTCATGAATTATTCCCTGAGATATCGACAAATGTAAATGGCTCGTTTAGATATATTAATGGAAGTTTGTATTTTTTCAAAAATCAAACATATATATTACGAGTATAATGAATTTTTTGATAAAATAACAAAGGCTGGGTCCCTTGATATGAGCTTGTTTGGAATTGATTGCCCTAAAGAAGGTGTATTTACTCAAATTAAAAAGTTGTTATCAAAACAATCATATTATGAGGAATACCAGAGATAGATCGATGGTGTAATTCTCATCATTTATCATCGAATTTACTAGAGAAATGTTAGTTTGCTGCTAACAATGGTGCTGCTAAGTTCACATTTCATAATTTTATATGCGGTGCTACACTTCCCGAGAAGCATTTATATGTTTTGATAATAACCGCCATTCCAAACAATACAATTCAGTACAAATTAAGAATACAATTTCAAGACAATACGATGGGTGAAACCTCTTGGAAAAAATTAAATTATGCACCCTCCTATACTGTATCACCCTTCAACACTCCAAATTCTGAAAAGCATAATTATGGTAATGAGATGGTGATGTTTTTGGGAGTAACTCCAATATTAATTAATGAAAAATCGTTGCACCATATCGAAATTGAGACTGATTTTGTATGGAAAATGTAACTGTGGGTTTGTTAATGTCCTATGTTACATGAATTGACCAAACTATTGCCTAAAATTTAAACTACACAACTTTAAAATAAAGCGCGCCGTCAGCAGAATTCCTTTGCCCCTGCTACGTCATAAATTGAAAACTCTGATCCGCTAGCGCCGGATTATTGATCGAGAACGTAGGCCTAGGTCATGGTCCACGTTAGGCCGCCAGGTTATTGAATGACAGGGACGGGCACGGATAGATCGGTAAGTTCCGACTATTTTCGGAGACATTTGGCATTGCCCACTCTAAGTCATCATTTAAAGGGTTTAAAGAGCCACAGACCGAACTTTCATGCTAATTTACACCCTTAAAACGCATGCAACAAAAAAAAAGCAAAAAACAGGGGTCTAATATTTTTCATTATATTTTCAGAATATTCAATAAAAGAAATACGTGCAACGACCCCATTATGAAAAAATCTTGTACAAAAAATGTCGTGCTTTATCGGTATCTAAAATATTATTTACATAGTAGGCATATTTTCCAAAATATAATGGATTTAAAACTGGTATGGTGAAAATTTCCTTAAAAAGTAGGACATTTTTCAATACAGGGTGTAATCAGTTTCATGTCATTAAAAAAACTGGTAATGGGGACCGACTAGACAAACAAAAAACCTTCATGACTTTTCCCTCTAGGGGCCTTTGAAAAAAACTGACCTAGGTCAACGTCTTTAATATTTTTATTTTTTTTAAATATTAATGTAGAAAATAATTGAAAACCACTGCTTTTCTTGGTCAATGAACTGGTGGTTCCCAATTATACAACTTTTAAATTGTCATAAAAAAGTGCAAAGGCCTTGGATCACCGACCGCCTTTGATGGACCGCCTCAACCGAACTGAGACAATTATAAAGAGGTAAATAATTCGTTATCTTTTCCTGCACAACTGCAAGCAAATAATGGCCGTAGAAGTTTAAACAGAGCATTGTTTTACATGTGTGTCTTTTAATTTGGAACAAAATATTGGATTAATGTTTATAATTTAGAATATTTAAATGTGATTTATTAAGGTTTGTAACATAAATGAGTGTCCCGGGTTAAAAGCTTGCCACCTAAGTAAATTATTCGAATTCTGCATCAATACACAGTTCTCTACGTCGAATTAAGGACATACGTACTCCGTTCAACACTACACAATAAACTATCAACTAACGTTGTCAATAAAGAAAAATAAAAGAAAAACTTGGTCCAAAATCCAAAACGGAATACAAAAAGAACGAACAAGTAAGTTGTGTCTGTACGTAATCAAGAATTTAACAACTTGAACGGTAAAGTCAATAAAATAAATCTTCACTATAAATACACAGCGACCCGAAATTCAAAAATAACTAAAACAACGAACGGCAGGTTGGACATGTGTACATAACGAAACACCCACAGAAACTAAAATATTGCACAAGGGAGAGTCAGAGTATTTTTTTCAGATCAGATCTACTAAACACTCTGAAAACGTCGACGTCTTTCATCTTATTTGCCGCACCGCTAAAGACCGCCGACATTTTATAGCTATCTACACAAATATTGAGTATCATAGGCAAAGACACGAGCGACGATCTAAACCTACCTCAATATTCCAGCAGTTCTCAAAACATTTTATTGAAAATTTGCGAAATTTTTGTTTATTTTTTTTCTCCAAAACTATGAGCTTTAGACCCCATGTTATATAAGGTTTTTTTGGTTTGTCTTGTCGTCCCCTACCACCAGTTTTTTTTAGTGACATGAAACTAATTACACCCTGTTGTATAACTTAGCAGAACTTCAAAAGTGTCCTATGTATATTATTGAAATTTCAGTGAATGATTTAGAACAGACACATAATGAACACACAATTTTTTAAATTTTTTCCAGTCCTCCGTTTCTGAGACATTCACGGTTAAATTGAGGGGTCAATACATTTGAATCGTATATTAGTCGATCTGGCGATGATGATCAACTGGAAAAAGAATTTGAAGATGAAGAAAATTCGGAAAAAGACTATGACGATGAAAAACAGGCTGAAAATCGGCGCATTACAATGATCAATACACTAGTATCAACCTATAGACGACATAGATTCCGAGCTATCTCCAGATGAGTTGCATCCATTTTTAATATATGCCTGCTTAAATCGCCTACTGAAATGTATACATTTATTCTCAATAGGTTACAGGCGACATTTCCAAATGTTGAAACCCTTTTGCATATTTACTTGACCATTCCGGTCACTAATGCCTCAGGTGAACGTACTTTTTCGGCATTCAAAAGAATTAAGAACTATCTACCAACTAAGTACTTCGGGGCAACAACGACTTCAAAATTTATGTGTTCTGTATAGTAAATCAGAGAAAACATGAAACTGTGATGTCAAGTGTTCAAATTGACAACATAAAAAACCAGAAAAAAATAATATATGTATTTGTAACTATTGTTAAAAAAAAAATAGTTTAAAAATGTACTTGCCTTTAAATTTTTAGATCTGATGTTTTTTTTAATTTACGAGTTTTTCACAGCACCTAGTGGCTCAATTTATCTAAACACGCACCTGTGTATAGTTAGCTTTAGGTAGTTTTTTAGTTTAGTTCTAGTTTTGTGCCTATGTACGTGGATACAGGATACCAATGTAAAACAGCAATGTAAATTATGTATTTTAATGTATAGCCAAGAGCTAAATAAACGTATTATCTATCTACTTATTTTCTCCTCAAATAATAATAATAATAATAATAATAATAAATAAATTTATTGTACAGTATCAATATAATACAAACATACAAAAGGACAAGATACAGAAAACTGATATATAAACCTCACCCTAACATAGTAGTAATTAAAATTTTCATAACAGAAAGCAAATAAAGAATTAGAATTTTTGAATAACCATACAGCTCAACTCATTACATAGCAATTTATTTTTTAATTTTTCTTTAAAGGATGCAAGGCTTGTCTGAAATGCCTCTGGTGATAGCTGATTATATATATAAGAAACTAGATATGAAAATGATGTTTCAAATGCAGCAGTGGTGTGCCTAGGTATACTGATATCATTAGAGTTCCGTATAACTCTGCTATGGGCATTATGTCTAAATTCTATTTTATTATACAAATAACTGGGATTTTGAGTATCCATTATTTTTTTTATTAGGCAAGAGTAGTGAATAAATCGACGTTCGTCTAGCCGTAACATCATTAACTCCTTATAATAGGGAGTTATGTGCTCTCTAACTGGCACTTTACATGCAAATCTTACACAACAGTTTTGAATGACTTAACTATAAGAGTACCTAAGTAGAACTATAACAAGACTATTACTATGAATTTTCACTCAATAATTTCAGTGGTTTGCAAAATAGATAGATTTAAAACTACAAAATAGGAAGATTAACATAATTTTTAAATTTAAATCTAGTTATTTTGCAAACCACTGAAAGTATTGAGTGAAAATTCATAGTAATAGTCTTGTTATGATTCTACTTAGGTACTCTTATAGTTTTTTTAAATATACGTACTAAGAAAAAAAGTTATGGCCAAAAATAATAAATATTTCCCTATTGGATGTCTCTTTCTAGGGAATGGCCATATTAAGTCAAGTGAAAAATGTGACAATAATTAGGTGTTTTCACTATATGCTTTTTCGATATTGTTAAAATGAAGTACTTAATGTATTAAAGCATTTCCCTGTATTTAAAAAGCAATCCGTCGTTTATTAAATTAATATTTCAACAAATAAATAACATAAATTTGGAATATTTGAACAGCTAAGCGAAAGATGCCATTATTGGTGGTGACACCGGTGACGTCATCGATTACATCAAACAGTTGTCACATGTACATAGCATAAAACATAACATTTTAAAGACTTTTTGGACGTTTTTACCTGTGATTTAATTCGAAATGGCTTATACAGGATTCGTAAGAGCTACTTCAGCAAATTTACCGGCAGTGGATGTGTTCATGATCGTGGAATTCATGAAGAAAGATGAACGTTTCAACATACCAGAAGTGAGGGTCTCTAAAGCTGCAACATAAGTACTAAACTTTTTTATTCTCTTTGTATTTATCTATTACCTATTACTTTAACGGAGTCCATTGATTCCTATATTATGATTATTGTATATAGTTGCTCAATACAATATATATATAGAAGGTTGATATTATATAAACATAACCTATAAATGTTGCTCATAAACTTGTAATGTAAATAGTGTTAGGTAGCTAGTTATTCATTATTTTAGACTAATACTCATGCATGAATATGAAGTTTTAAACTTTTTTGATTACTCAACTTATTCTGAAATGATCCTCAGAGCAGAAAAATACTGATGCTGTTGTAGGTGGATCATGTCTAGCGGTTTTAAGTTACTTTATTTTGCAATGTATTTGTTTTGGTACTGTCACGAAAACCCTTTCACGTGCATTCTTGGATGTATTTTTTGCATCCTGGCACAAAACGCCACTTATTTTTCATTATAAAGCGTTAAGGTTTTGCAAAATAAGGTGTATTTATAATACACAACCTATGTTTGTTTACCAACAATGTAACCTCTGATGTCATCAGTGCGGGATATGGTGACATACGGTTTTTCGTGGTAAAATTTAAATTTAAAAGGGCTTATTTTAAGGAATAAATCGATTGCTTGGGAAAATTCATTTTTTTTTAACCATAATTAAATATTATCTTCACAGTCAAAGAGATTTTAAAATTTGTGAAAACACCAAATTTTGTGTTTACAATGATTTTCAAAAACACTGTAAATCTGTTACCTTAACATATATATAGAAAAATCACGTTTTATAAAAATGTTATCTAATCAATTTTCGATTCAGCTTTAAGTTTCTGATAATTTCACAGTTGTCCATCCCTCTAAATTTAGAACATTTAATTTTTTCTATAAGCCATTTGAATTTTTAATTACCTTGAAACAATCATAATGTAATTTTTATTACCAAAATAATTTTTATTTTGGTATAAAAATACAACAAAATTTCTTAAACTTCATAATCAAAATAAAATAAAATCATATAATAACTTAGGGTCATGCCTTCTTTTAAAGAAACTCTAAAATTAAATATATCTTTTATAACAAATATACATATTTATAATATTTACAAAAACAAATTATTTAAAAAGTAGGTGCATTTAAGTGAAATAATTTTTCTTCCCTCTTTTTGATCCAATTCAACAAACTTCCTACTAAACTAATGGCATTGGCAGTATCTACTAGTGGCTCAAAAACTACATATAACTCAAAACCTTTTGTATCCCATGCTAAAATAGCTTCTTTTGAGCTCCTTTCAAATACCAATTTTAAAGGTCTCGTACTACAATGCAACCTCTGGTGTGCCCTCTTGTAAATGTCTAGTAGGTGCTGCTTAGTTTTCGTATAGGGAGGACTTAAAGCAGGTTGGTAGAATTGCGCAGTAGATTTACATTTATATAGATAATGTCGCAACTCTGGAAAACCTGCAGCAGAGCAAGTACCATCTTTTGTACTTAACGACTCATTTATTGCCTCTAAACAATTTCCTCTTCGTAACTTCTCCACGATCCGTTGTTTAGCTTCGCTTAATGTGAAGAAAACATCTCTTTCAACAGTTAAAAGAAGTAAACATGCTTGACAATCCTCAGAAAGGTAGGACACATGACCATATAGGAATCCACTAGGATCAAATCGTGGTAAACAAAGGGGTGTCCAACTCTCGGAATTTTTAAAACTTTCGGATGCCTGAACTAAGTTGAATATTAGATGTAAGTCAGCTGGGTGTAAGCAGTATTTTTTCATACGAACTAACGTTATTAGTTTATTATTGGCTAGCAATATGGCGAACACCAAATTCTGTAAAAAGAAAATTAAATATATGTGACTTATAAGAACTGTACCATCAACATGAAAAGCAATGCATAGTTAAATAATCCAACAGTGTATACAAAGCAGCAATAAGTATGAGTTAAATGTGCAACGAACGACTAGTTAAAATACTGTTAAATGGAGATGACCAGATCTTTACTGTTATGTGCAATCTGTGGCAGAAGTATGAGCTCTATAGATAGTGTCATTACTATTAGCTACTTACACACGCAACAGCCTGTACACATTATGTAGATGAACATTAAACTAGAGCCTACACAGTTCCCCTTCAAATTTAACTATATCGTGTTGTATTTGAAACATAAAAATATTACTATTTTACATGGGAATTAAAGAACCAGAGAAATAAGATGTCCTGCTAATTAAGGTGGCAATATCAAAAATTCAATGCTATCTTCCCGATTATTTTATTAGGAAAGGTTGAGAAAGAAGCATAATCGATTTGACGAAATGTCCAAAAAATTTCGTTTTTGGTTCACTCATTTTCACTGAATTTCCAATTGCTGATGCAATTTACGATCCTCATAAAATGCCAATCTTCCTTTTTCCACAGACATCATACGACCTTTCAGTCGATGTATTTATTTAGTCGTGAACAATTGAAAATTTGAAGTATTAATATCTTGGACATTGCACCCCAG
Source organism: Stenurella melanura (assembly GCA_963583905.1). Taxonomy (NCBI): domain Eukaryota; kingdom Metazoa; phylum Arthropoda; class Insecta; order Coleoptera; family Cerambycidae; genus Stenurella; species Stenurella melanura. The sequence continues at coordinate 113,366,699 of OY757310.1, read as the reverse complement.
TTCATTGCAGGTGCAATGTCTGATGTTTGTTTTGCTTATTATCTACATCAAATCTATTACTAGAAATAAAAATCAATCGGTATGAAATCCCTACCAAAAAAGTCACGCTGCTTCCCCGACTAAAAGAGTTACAGCAAAAAAATAAAAAATACTGTAAATGTATGCGGTAATCACTTGATTATTAACTTTTTTTGAATACTGACGTGGGGAAAGACTCACTGTCACTACCAATGGTCCTTATATTACAAAAATTGGCAATAAGTATATAGCTGGTGCTATTCGGGATGAAAGTTGTACATCCCTAAAATTAATGTCTCGGTTTAGCTATAATAGTTTTTTTTTTTGTAGTTTAATTGTTTAACAAACTATGAATAAATATCTTACTCATATTGAAGTTCATCAACATGATAAGAAATAAGAGAAACATAATATCACTGAACCCTACATAACAAATGGAATGTCAATACAGACATATGTGCATAAACAAATATGACCAACATGCGATTGAAGGTTGGCAGTTTCGCGCCACCGCATTAGAAATCTTACATTAAAAATATGTTCATGCTTGAGCCAGAAAGCTTCCTGGGGACCTTATGCGCCAACGCATTTTTAGTGGATGCTTTGTGTAGTATTTTGTGACTTAAACAGTTCGTCTGTGTGATACAATATTAAAACGATATGGTCCAGTCTTGTATGGAATTGTATTGAAGAAATCGGGGCAAAGTCCCCGGTTTGTTATATTTTAAGTAAGTATCTACTTGGTTCTTGTCTGTTCTATAAAATACACTATTATCTACATTGGCAACAACTCCAATTTTTGGAATCTTTTCCTTTAACGCGGGTAATTTTGTCGTCACTAGGCTATATTCTCCGAGATATAACGATACAAAATACTCTAACCTCACTTCCTTTTTAAAAATTTTCTTTGCAAATTTTTAAGTTATTACTATTTGTGAATTATTATCTACCTAAATAATCTTCAACATGTTTGTGTTACTGATATTGTCTTAACGATCTATTTAAAAATATAATATAAAAGTACGATAATGTAGCATTATCATCCTTTTTATAAATATTATAAATGCAAATAATTGCAAACTGTGAAATGTGAGACTAGTCAGCAAACTTGAAAAAGTTGGGAGTATGACCAATGAATTGGCAGGCATTCAATTATTTTTACTTTTTATGGCATATAGAACTTGCGCAATGCCAGTCAATCTGTAATAATAACAATGCAAGACATATTATTTGCTAATTTCAATTTGCACAAAGAAGGTGTGTATATGTCAGTTGTGCAAACAGCCATATAATAAGCATTCTCTAGACTTACAACAAGAAAGGGACATATCCGCTCTCGCTATGCAAAATAAAGAACGTGCTTGATTTACACACTTGAACACTGAATATACATATTATACTTTATCTTGCACACACTGTGTGAAACAAGCAAGACTGAAAAAGGACAAAACGCAATAAAAATAGAGTCGGCTCTGGTGTTTTCCATATTGCGATAGCGCACCTCTGTTTGACCGACATACCTGCGTGAGATTCAATTTTACGTACAAATATTGGCATTCCACTTACTATAAATAGAGGTCAGTGGTTTATATTTGATATATTACTTGTTTCATGTAAGATACTTCAATTTTAATTTTAGTTTATGTTTTATTAGAAGGATGATAAACTGTTCATCTGAACTTATATATAAGATGAATACTTTCTAAAGATCCATAAATTTATTATTATTATTATTACTAATGTTCTTCTTATTTGCGACTTGACATACATTTTATGATCTATGATATGCATTCTTTTAAATGTATTTATTGACCTCTTAACCTTCTTCTCTCCTCAAAACAATGGAGAAAATACTACACAAACATATCAGAAGTGAAACCCATACACGGGCTCTGCTTCGTTCAAAATAATTTGCCTATCAATCTGGCAAAACTTAACAGTAAACGCTGGTCTGGTTAAAGGCATTGAGAAAAAATTAGCTGCAAAGGAAGCGGCTACGTGTGCATTCACAGATATGAAGGGTGCATATTTTATAACACCTCTCATGAAGACACACAGAGAAAAGGGGAATACAATCCACAGCAAATGAATACAATCCATGCTAAGAAACCGAATAATTACTACCGCAGGTAGTATATGAGGAGGTATTCACCACGGTGATTGCGGTCAAGGGTTATCCACAAGGTGGAGTCCCATCGTCCTTGCTGTGGTCAATTGTGGTGGATGACCTCCTACATAAACTGCGTAATTCTGGTTACAACGTTCAGGGATACGCTGATTATTACTGTGAGAGGTAGGCATGATCTCAAATCTCATGCTATCTCCTTAAACATAATATCCATAATATCTTGCTCTAGCAAGAGGAGAGTATCAATCCAAGCATAACAGTTATAGTTCCGTTTACCAAAAGGAAAAAGCTAAGTTTAAGAGCTCCTATATTAAATGGAACAGTGCTAAACTTTTCTAGTGAAGTTAAATATCTAGGAATAATTCTTCTCGAACTCGAAGAGCTGATATCATCTTAAGAATATGGACAAGGCAGACAATGCTATATGCAGATATTGTGATACTGCAATTGAGACTGTGGAACATGTTCTTTGCGAATACAAGATCCGTACTAGGCTAGAGTACCTAGAAAAGATGGAATTAATGCCTGAAGATATAGGGAAATTAGTCCCCAGGAAAATCACAAGCTTTGGAAAAATGCTTGGGAGCCCTGTTGAGCAACAACTAATTGTAAGATAATTCACAAAAGATCTGTTGGGTCAATGTGAAGGACTGAAAGAGCCGAACAACCCTTTAAACAATCTACAATCTACAAATGTATTTATTGAAATGATGGAAAGCAAGTCTGTTATTAGGCATATTTGTTAATTTTCAAATGTAACATTTACTTATTTAACAATAGTTTCCACAAGCGCCAAAATACACAAGTAATGCAATACAAAAATGCCTGAATACAATACTGAAATAGACTAGATGCGCGTTTCACCAACCATGTTGGCATCATCTGGAGATGATTAAAATTAGTTTTAAACAACTTCAGATAATGCCCACATCATTGAAGCACGCATAGTATTCGATTGTGGTAATCAAGTATGTTTTGGTGCTTGTGGAAACCACTTCACCATCAGCATCACATTAAATCCCTGCAAGATTAATTTACAAATCTTTTAGAAAAGATAAAGCCTTTGGCATGAACTCTTTTTCTAGATAAAGAGTAAGTAGTATAGTTGTCTCCATTTGTTTACTGCACATAAAAAACTCAAAGCTGCCGACCGAGCTAATATAAAGGGAGACCGGGGCATATTTCACTATTTTTTAATTCCTAAATAATAAATATAATGTATTAATTAACATGTTGTGCCCCGCTGCATAAAAAGTTTTTTGGTTCGTTCAGACCAGATCTTGATTTTCTTGTAAATGTTAATATTTGTAATGGTCCTTATTTCAATGTTTTTAAATTTCGAAAAAAATCTTTTTTTTTTGCTATTTTTGAGAAAAAAAAAATGAGGCTGATGCCTTGCGGACTGAAAGAGGAAATTGTTTCTTGTGGAGAGAGTGGTATCAATGTATTACCTCATAACAATCCGGTCTATTCTTGTTGCAAGTAACATAATTATTGCATATCTTGTTTTTTTGAACAACATCAGGCTACCCCTAAAAACTGAAATGTATGAAAACTGTCTATTGTTTGAGAAATATAATCATTTTTTTTTACAATTGTGTCATATTTTTAAGTTTCACAAATTTACAATGTAATATATTCCATAAAAATGTAGCTATACCTAACTCGCAACTAGCAGTGTTCTTGTTGGACCGCACTCTTTCTATTCCCATTTAGATTTCATTGCTAAGAGGCATCACATTAATCTCACGCGGTCCCAACAACATCTAAGCTGTGTGGCATTACGTTGGTACCTCGCGGTCCCTGAAGTGTGTGGTAGCGAGGCATCGCTTAGATGCCACCTGGGGCTCAACGTGTTAATAGATAAAACATCATTACTCTTATGTAAAGTATGTTCCGGCATGATTAAGATAAGAAATAAATGGAAACAAGCCTCTTTTAATTAAAATTTGTAACTGCTGAGACATATAGTTAAAGTTCTCTTCATATATTTAAGGCAAATAAAAAATATCGGGGTTTTTGATCTTTACCACAAAGTCAAAGGCGCCGACACTTTTTATGTACTTTAAATATATGGAGAGAACTATACGCAAATTACCCCTAATTAGAACATCATACCCAGGGAACACATAAGCAAAGCCGCACTTTGAACTTATCTCTCAATATGGGGAATGACAGGCAATGTGTCGACCAATGCTTCAGATATTCCTATATCTTGATGCAAGACAGAGTAAGATTTTTTTAATTTACCAGAAACTTCATTAATATTCTACCAAAAATACGATTTTTAAACCTCTGATATAATATTTTGTTCACTCTAATACGCAAAAATTTGAAATACAGCTCTGTAGTACCTTGTCAGCAATAATAGCAGATTATTTCATATTTTTATGGCTGCTTTTTAATGCCTTTTTATCTGCATTTAACAAATGGAGAGGACTATGCATAAGTAAATTTAAAATACCTTAATTTTATTGCAAGCACCCACAATAGCCGAACTGATACTCTCCCTCACAGAAGATGCAAGAGGAAGACATTGTACAGCTCCCAGAGTAAAAGATGGTTCTGTTTCAGAAAAATCTATTAGATGGTCTATAAGCCTCTCCACACCAGATAAAAGTCTTCTTAAATCATAATTTTGTCTCTGCTCATATATTTTGTTCAGTCTTGTTAAAGTTAAGATACTCGTTATTTGGTTAAACACGTAACTGCAAAATTAAATAAAAGAGAAATAAGTATACATATTTGAATTCATCTGAAATATTAAGATAGAATAGGATAAGTTTTATTTGTGACAAAAGTTTACAAGAAAGTACTAGAATGTATAAGTTAGTCACAAAAAATATATGTATGTGACTCTTGTCATATTTACAATTTATTAATAAGAACCTTAGTTCTAAATCACATGCAATGGTAGATTTAAAAACAATTAATGGGGAGGTGATACATAATAAAATTAACTCATATAGAAAATGGAACACAGTTGCCACCTTTGTTATTGTAAGATACGGGATGCCTGCACCATGACCATATATAAGGATAGCAATCCTCAAAAATGTGTTGCAAGCAAAAATCGGATATTTGTGACATTTTAAAATAAAAAATTAGAAATTTGAGTTGAAACAAGCTAACCATTATACTCTTCGCCGATTTACTGCACGTTTTATATAATTGTTGCACATTCTATAGGATACTCTTCACAGTTATTTTTGTAAATAATATTAGTTTTAGATACTTTTAGTTTAATTGCAAAAATTAATAACTTTTTTATGTATTGATTGATTTTATTTAAAAAAATGGGGTTCTTCTTCTAACTAACACTAACTTACTGTCCAAATTTCAATACAATCGGATTTTTCATTCTTAAGTTATCGTGCTTACAAGAAACGTGAAGGACAGACAGACGGACGGATATTTTGAAAGTTGTTCAGAATTCGATCACTAACACCGTGATATGAAAATTTTTTCTCTACGAGCAATATTACCGGTTTTAGAAATATGCTGATTGAATGCAATATACTCTTCGTTTTGTATTTGCGAAGAGTATAATAACTGCGTGTGTAAAGTAAGGAATTTCCTCCATTTTTAATTTCTCAAAAATTCACCATACACCAACCCTTTACATAGTAAGTAAGTAATTAAGCAAATCTTTTCCCACTAAACATGAAACATAACTAAAATATTAAAAAACATTTATTTAAAGTTACTTTGTCAATATTCTTTTGTAATATTGTTTTTACGTAATTATAATTTTATTTTAATATATCCAAAAAACATTATTTATTAAAACAGCTATGTTACAAGAAATCAATATTATTTATGTGTTTAAAATATAACATATATGCCATATTGTTCATAAACACTCTGATAATATTACTGGAATGTAACGTAATGCAATATTATTCTATAACAGCTCCATAATGTTATTATGTAATATTTATAAAATTATATTAAAAACACTTGTCATTAACATTGTTGTTAAATTAAAGTTACATTTATAGGTTATAATTATAAATGTTATTAAACCAACATTCATCTATAGTCACGTGATACGCCTAAATGCTATTTATTGGCCATTCCAGACCGAACGTAACGGACGCATCCGCGAGACCGAGACGGCTAAACAAGAAGAAAAGGAAAATCGTCAGTCACACGCCATTTTGCCTCGAATTTGTGTGCAAAGATAGCATTATAATACCTAATAGTTAATAGTGTTCAATATGTCTGAAAACAAAAGAGTAAGCATATTTTGTCCTGATTTCGTCATTAACAAATTGATTGTTGAAGTCCTGTTCGCAAAGACGACTTTATATAATAGTTTAGTTAGTGTTCAATATGTCCGAAAACAAAGGGTAAGTAAATAAGTTCAGTAATATTTAACATTTTTTCGGTTCGGTTTTCTTAAAAATCAAAGCTCACATTGACAAATTACATTGACAAGCGATGAAAAATAATTTGGTACTTATCTAGCTAACGGTTCACACTCATTGAAAATGTAAAAATGTGTTTTTATGTAGGTATATTTGAAATTAATGAACTAATGTTTTAAATCCCTATTTTAGGAAGCAATTAATCTAGATCAAGCAACTCTGATATAAATTCCAACTCTTACTTGATCTTGGCAATTAAAGCTACGATGCAACGGCTCTTAGAAGCAGTAAATGCAAGTGGTGAAACTACTGAAAAGGACTTGTTGAAAGACAACAAAGTTCGATGAATTTCTGCTAGTAAAAGAACTAGAAACAGATAATAACATGGAGAATCGGTAAGTGAAACTATATAGGGTATTTAATATTTAAAAATAAATTTTGGTTTTATATATATAAGTACATGGAACAATCATTTTAAGTTTTTATATTGAAAAATTGTCGGTCAAAATAATTTTTTCTTGATTTTTTGCTTTCCCATTAGTTCTACTCTGAAATTAGTTATTACCAATATTGTAGGAAATAAAGGTTGCATTTTTTTCTCTATTAATATTTTGAGATTTACGACTACAAAGGTGAAAATATGTGCTTCACTGTAGTTTTGTTTTGCTTCATTGCTCCTGCGTATAATAATTAGTTCGGATCGACTGACAAATTGATTGTTAATATTTACTAAAACAAATTTGATAAAAGTTTTTTGATTGCAAGAATGGTATTCCACATTTTTTTAATATACCTACCTACTCCATTAGTTCAGTATTATTATTGCATGGTTTAATTTTAAATATTCAATTTGTTAATAAGTATATGTCAAACTTATAGGTTGTGTTGTGATAAATGTTACATTTAAGAGGCTATCAAAAAAAAAAACATGTTTGCAAAAAGCAATCCCCCCCTTCTCCCTTGTAACATTTATGGAAGCCCCCCCCCCCTAAACGAGCGTTCGTTTCTAAACTTCCTCTTTCCCATATGACACCGAATTTAGAATGTTCCATATACTATCAATAATTTTAACAATTTTCTCTGTTTTAATTTCAGATCCGGTTTAGAGTTGCTTCCCGAATACCACCAAAGAATGTTTCGAAATTTCGAGTGTCTACGATTTTCAAAACAAAGAATGTCTACATAAAATATTTTATGCTATTTTCACACAATTTGTAAATCAATGTTTATTTTTGTATATTAAATAATGCACATTATCTCAAAATACATAATACAAATCAAATTGAATATGATAAACTCCATCAGAAAAAATATTGTGTGGTGAATACTATATCATCCGTACTAATAATTTAACCGGGTTTGAATAATAAAGAACATTTATACATTTCTGCTGGTTTTATTCATAAGCTGGTTCAGAACAGGTAATACACTATGTATAAACACACCATTACACATAATGGTGCATTTTCAAATTTTTATTTTATTTTCAATACAAAAACCTCTAGATAATTCTGTTGTCCCACAAGTAAGTGATCTCTAAGATGTTTGTTTCTAATACATGCACTTTATTTGGTTTTAAAATTCGAAATATAACTAAATATATTAAATAATTCTGGGTTTCAAGTAATTAACTAATTTTTTAAATTCACCTATTCTAAACAACATTGAAAGGCACAAAAGTTATATTTGGTGCTTTGTTATTAATAATTAGTGAACGATTTGTAAAACGCAAGCGGTTTTGAAATGCTAAGTGTATTGTGTCATACATATGCACATATAATAATTGTGATTATATTTATAAATTCTCAAATTAATTTTTATGATTCTATGATACAATTTTATATTTTATAATTATTTACAGGGTGGTCTATAAATGATAGGTACAAGGTTCTTTCACATAATACGTTTCTTCTGCTTTTTCACTTTTTGTTTGGAAATGATTGAATGACATTTGCACAATTCTAAAATTGAAGAGATGAAAAGTGAAAATATAAGATCACATTTAAAAATCTAACAGCACAAAGTGCAAGGAATGTAATGGCGACTATACTGTACAGTAGCATATTATATTCCTTGCATTTTGAGCTATTATATTTTTAAATATGAGCCTATATTTCCACTTGATCCATTCAATTTTAGAGTTGTGTAAATGTCATTCAGTCATCTCCAAACCAAAAGTAAGAACATAGAGGGGAAGCATCATTAAAGAATCTTGTAGCTATCATTTAAAGATCACCCTGTAAATATTTATAAAATATAAAATTGTATAAATGTTAACAAACAGTACATCAAAAGAACATTATTTAAATATAATTTTCATAATTAAATTATGTTTCTTTTAATATTACTGAAATATTATTGTAGTAATCAAATTAAAACATTTATTTTGTTACATTTAAAAAATGTAGTCATAATGTAGTATTTAAAATATAACATTAAAACATTAATGTAGATATGTTGAGAGGATATTGCTTTAATGTTGTGTTTTTAATAATATAACTTTGTAACATTGCTGACTGGGACATAATCTATAACATACTTGTTATATAAACATTAAAATTATCTATTGAATAATGTTACAAAGTAACGATGATACATTACTGTTTTATTTCGGTAATGTTTTCATGTTTAGTGGGTTATTTCAACAGATCTGAATACAAAATATTTTTGTCTGTGAAATACGTCATATTTCACCAAATATGGTGACACACATGGAAGTTATATACAATAAACACAGTTATACAAGCATATCAAGACAAAAACGGAAAAAAATATAAAAAATACAGACACACAACATGAACTAAAAACAGGCCTGGAAATAACCTTACCGTACAAAAAAAAAAAAAAAAAAAATTACCCTTATTATAATTTCTAAGGAATAAGGTTCTAGCTTATATAAAAAATCACAAACTAATTTTAAGAGTGTTTCATCACACCGATTATTTTTTATGTTGTATGGCAGGTGGTTATATAACTTTAAGCAGCGGTAGTATGACCTTTCTCAAATAATGTTTTCTTATGTGATGGATAAGTAAAGTCACCTCGAAACCTAGTATGGTAATCATGAGTTCTCAAGCAAGAGTCAAATATTGTACGATTGTTTGTTAAAAAAACTATACACTCATAGATGTAAATAGCTGTAACGGTTAGAAATCGGTTGGATTTAAATTTGCCTCTACAGGACTCTCTAAAATTCATATCAAGTATAAGTCTAATAACCCGTTTCTGACATATAAAGATTCTATTGAGTTCCGAAGAGCTTCCCCACATAATGATTCCAAATTTTACTAAAGAGTAAAAATTTGCTTAGTATAATGTCTTGGTCACCTCAAAATCTACTTGATTTTTTATAATTCTAATTGCATATGTTATCGAAGATAGTTTACTGCTCAAATAGTCTATAGGACTAGTCCATGTTAAAGTGTCATTTATATTAACTCCTAGGAATTTTACAGATGTAGATAGAGATATTCTTTGACTGTCTAAAATTATATTACTGGATGTATCGATTGAATTACTAATCATAAATAAAATACAATCAGTTTTCCCTACCTTCAGTACCAGTTTGTTTTCAAAAAACCACTGTTTAACTGATTTCATCAGATTGTTTCCTGTGTTTAATATGTCCATAAAATTGCATCCTTTTATTAATAAATTTGTGTCATCAGCATAGTTTACTATGTGTTGCTGATCCGTGATAATATTCGATATATCGTTCAAAAAAATAATAAACAATAGAGGGCCCAGAATACGTCCCTGTGGAACTTCAAGGGACAAATCTAAAAAATCGGACCTTCTCTTTTCACCCTTATGATCTATTTCAACCAGCTGTTTGCGACCTGTTAAGTAAGAATGAAACAAGCTAAAAAAACTACATTTTGATATGCTTTTTATCGCTGTTGGAATGATTCAGTACATTTTCGGCAGAGGGTCGCAAGATGACTCAGTACAACTTGACATGTTTTATTTTTCTTTTTTTTCTTTTTGCATTGACTAAAGTAAAGGCTAACTACATTTTGAAACACAGAAAGTGCATCGGTTCTATTTTTATTTAGTAAATGAAAATAAGGAAATGAATGATGATATTTTAAATATAACATTACACTATTTGTTTGCACCTATATCGCAGGGAGAATTTATCAATTTGTAATATTTTTTTAAATAATTCTATGGAATGCATTTTCGTAAATAACTCGTTTATTTCAAATTTTTCGAAAAAACTCTATTTCAGATTTTTATAGAGATTGATCGACGGAATAGTTAATTTTCGATTTTTATTAGGAAACTGTTCATTTGTAGAATTTATAAAAAAAATCAAGTTTTCCAGGATTTTCCAAATTCGCTTTTGTTTTGTCAAATTTCTCACAAACGTCAACTAATAGACCTAACCAAGCTCTATAATTGCCATTTTTGAAAATCAAAATCGGACCTTCGGTTCGGGAGTTATTAATTTCTTTGAATAATCATACTCGGCCCTGGAAAAAATACTTGCGGTCAACGGATTCGGGTCGCCAGCAATAGGCTTCATTTGTGGCCGTGTACCTTTAATCCCACCAAGTTTCATCTTAATCGATCAATATTCTGGACAGTTATCGAGCTTCCTAGTCTGATTTCGAGAAAACCAGTGTTTTGCAAAAAAAATCAATTTTCATTTGTTTTTCGACATAGTCTCTGGTATACTTATTTGTAGACCTTTGCCAGCGGCACCATTTCTTTTTTAAATATCTCGATCTGACTGCCCGTTACCGAGTTATTCAATTTCTCCCGAAAAACTCGAAACATCTATATCGAGTACTTCCGGTTTCCGAACGGGGCCGATTAGGGGGGCTGGGCGTGACAGACAGACCGACAGACAGACGGACGGAATTTTCCAAATTCGCTCTCGAGTCGATAGATATGACTTTCATTTTGATCCGACGTTTTTTTCGGGTTTCGATGGTCCACCGGAAAAATGCAAACCCTATAAATTTTTTTTCAAAATGTAGTAACAAGTTGTATGCATTACCTCTAATACCATAATTATATAATTTGGTGCGTAAGATATCATGATTTATGCAGTCTAAGGCCTTAGAAAGGTCCAAAAAAGTGCCACATGAGATATTCCCATTCTCAAGTCCCTGTAATGTTTCATTAATGAAGTCAAACAAAGCTGTTTCTATAGATTTTCTTTTACGATAACCATGCTGGTTTTTCAAAAACAACCCACACTTATGTCTTGTGGCCATGATGTATTCAAAAATTTTAGAAAAGCAAGTTTGCAGACTTATAGGTCGATAATTTGATCGTATATTAGGATCTCCCTTCTTAAATAGGGGTTTCACTATTGCCTATTTTAATTGTTCTGGAAAGATACCCGTTTCGAAAGACAAATTTATTAAATAGCATAGAGGCTGAACAATCTGACATGCACAGGCTTTTAAAACATTAATAGGGACATCATCGATACCCATGCTTCTCTTGTTTTTTATATTATTAATGATTGATAATAGTCCCTATGGTGTTACCAGACTCAAAAATAATGACATGTTATTATTTGGCAATAGCCCATACCGTAGAGATTACTGTAAATAGTAGGTTGGGCTGACAATCAATCTTTTGAGATGTTTGCAAAAAAAGTATTAAAATCATTTACTGTTTTTACAGGATCTTCAGTATCGAAGTCACTTTTTGAGACAATTTTTGTTATAACATTTAAAACTTGCCACATAGCTTTTGATACATTTTCAGCTAAACATATTCTACCTCTATTGCATCTCTTTTTTGTATCGTCTACTAATTTATTGTATTGCAATTTAATTTTATTGTATGCAGCTTTAAATGCCTCATAAAGATGTGAAATTGTTTGATACAAAACTACTTGACGTTTTAATTCTAATACCTCAGGGTCATTGTGGAATACATTTTTTTGGCATCGCTTGTTACGTATTTTTATTTTGGGAAAGTAGATATCAAATTAATGTAAGAAAATTGATAAAAAACATGAGAAGCTATGATTAATGTCTTGCCCTTTGTACACATCAGACCATGTCTGAAGAGTTTATTAAAAAAATTCAACATGTTGCTACTATTAAAGTCTCTAGTTTCTGTCGTCTTTTCTACTGAGGTAACGGCTACTACCTCAAAATCTAGTGTTTGACCCGCACGATCAGATATACCGGTTTGGATAACTTTACCTACCAGTTGTCCTTTAAAATTTGTTATAATATTGTCCAGACAGGATTTAGTAGTATACCTGTAGTTCTAGTCCAATCGTGGATGGTTAATTTAGCATCAAAATTATTTAGTATGCTTTTAAAATCATTACATGATCTGCCGTTGCTTAAAGTATCTATGTTAAAGTCCCCTGCAATAAAATAAATGAATGGTTTTTCACTTAAAATGGTCATCATTGTATAAAACTTATCTAAAAACACATTAATATCACTCAACGGAGACCTGTACATACTAATTACAACACATTTAAAATTTCCAAAATTACAAATAGCATTTGCACCCTCAAATACACACTCTTCAAATAAAAAATCTAAATCTAGGGAGTATGTGGAATTTCTATTGAAGCATATATTGCTGAGTCTCCATGAAGTCCAGGTCCTCTACAGTAGTCTGCAATTTTATTATAATTATTGATTTTATAATAGTCGAGTTGTTCTTTTGTTTGCCAATGTTATGTTACAAATACAACGGAACACTCCAGTTCATTGGTAATCGTATCAATCATATGAATGCTGTTTCCTAGAGATTGGACATTCTGATGAAATAGTGTACATTTGGTTGACTTACTCTTTGATTCTTCTATTGTTTTTATTTTTATTCATGTGAAGTTCTGATCCTGAGAATTTGAGTAAAAATTTTCCATTTGTTGATTTTTGTTTTTTCATAACACCCTCAACTCTCTTTCATGCCGGCTGAGTTTCTACCCTATTTCGCAAAGATTCTCCCAAAGACTACATGAAAATACAATGTATTTCATGTAGACTCTGAAGAGGACTAAGAATCACGAACATAACGTGGTTGCATTGTATCAAGTGTTGCATTGATGCATTGTTACTTTTGACATGTGACATCAGGTTATACTACTCGTAACAGCATCGAGCGAGTTGAAACATTGAAATTGCCTTAACATTGAGTATCAGCAAAGAACTATAAACCTGCACAAAACGATTTTTTTTATATGAATTTAACATGTACATGTGGAAATGAATTGATCTCAAGGTGGATTGCTAGGATACACCAAAAGTACAAACTCAGTGGGAAAAAATGTGTCTTTTAAATGATACCAAAAAAAACATGAATTTATATTTAATTACAAGTAGATAAATTGTGCTTTATTGTGTGAAAAGCCCTATTGTAATCTAATAATACCAAAGTTGGTCTTATCCAAGGCAGAAATCATATTATCCAACATATTCATTAACGCAGATGCTGTGTTGTGTCCCTATCTAAAATTCGATTAATGCTTAGGAAGTAATTTAGAAGTAGATAATCATTTATTTGTTCCCATACCATTTTTTCCGCAAATTCTTACAGGATTTTTAAAACTTATTAAAAACAAGCCACTTGAGGATGTTGAATTAGGGGTTATAGGACCATTATAATAACTAATGTTCTTTATGGTACATTGTACCAACCAAAAAACTATTGTTTATCTTTGATGCATCACATACTTCAGAAAGTAATTATATCATCAAAATTATTATTATTATAATCATTAATTCTAAAACCTAAATGGAAGAAGTCATTTGTACTTCTGTAAACTGGAGAAGCTATGCTTTCTCTGTCCTCACCAATGCAAATGTAAAATTTCTTAAGTTATATATATCCCATTTTCCTATTTTATTTATTCATTTGGTTAAGAATTTTTAAATGCATTCTTTCTTTTCCATGCCATTAGTTTTAAATTATACGTAAATCAAGATATAAAGAGCAAAGATTAAACATATAAGGAATAAAATATGATCCAATTGAGAGATAAGTAATTATTTTATCAATGTATATGGAATATGTAAGACCAATGAATGTTACATAACTCTGTAATTTTCTTCAATAAAATTCCTAAAAAATCTCCTGTAAGTAACCATTTTTTGCTTTTGGTTATTTTATAGTGAAACTTAACACACAAAACCCAATATGATGATTCATAAACAACTTAGCTTAATTGTGTCAGTGCTAGAAAAAAGTTGAACATTCGTAAAAGAAAAATAGAGTCAATGAAAGTGCAGACGAAATACTAGTGATCTTAATGGGTTCATTTATAATTTGACTCATCATAAATATCAAAATAATGACTAATTGGATTATTGTTCAGATTAAACATGTTTACATTTACATCATCAACCATAACATTATCACATAATATCACAATAGATAATACATTATTCAGACATTCCACCGGGTGGCTTTTAAAAGGCGATAAGCGATAGAAAAATAATATAAATTCGAGCAACACAATGTTTGAAAATTATTATTAAAACTATCAGGTGTTTATGTCCCATCCCATACGTACAAATATGATATTACCAGAGAATGGAAAGACCACTCTTGTCATTCTGTTTAATTTAAAAAAGTAACTCTGCATTTTTGTTAAAACCATATTATAATTTAGCACACATTAACGCATGCATGATTTATGCAATTATGCTTTCAAGAAGTCTAACAAAATAAGTGGGCTTGATTTTCAATTGAATATTTTACTAGGTTATCTGATATGTAAAGTAGTACAACTGTGTTCCATTGTAACCTAAATTTCGCCTAAATGTTGGGTTTGCCATTCTGAATCTACAAAATAATATCATTATACAGTATATTACTGTGAAATAACCTCTACGCCTGTAATTTTTACAACAAATTATCAGTTAGAGGGCGTTCTTTTCACAAATGACATGAATAAGAACAAAAATATAAACATAAAGAATTTCGCTAACGTTTCGGAAACATATTCTGCATCTCTTCAGTTTTTTTTTGGAAAATCCTTTGTACCTTGTATGTTAAATACGCAGCTCTAAGAATGTCTGTTATATTCAATATCCATAGGCAACAGCAACTACTATACTTACTTTTTACACAGAACTGTTGATTTACAGTTTTATTATACACAATGTTTAAGTTTGTGAAGTTCTTCTTTTAACATTACTGCTGTACAAACATCTACGGAACAATTCAACATCTATCGTCATTCTACAATATTATTTCTGATTGTTTAATTTTTCTTTTTTGCCCTCTTTTGTTAAAAATTTGTCCCAATTTATTACAAGCATGTTTGCAAATCATCAATCTCTGAATTTAATTTTTCTAATTGTTTGTTTTACTCGCATGGAATACTATAAATTCAGTTTTTTTAACTTTGCTTGCGGTTTAGCGGTTTTGTTCTTGTCAAAATAGATCTCAAAGTGTTCCAATTTGAAACACTGTTTTAATATCAAATTTATCACCTATACAGTGTAACTTTTCGAGTAATCTGTATTCACAAGGAATTAATGCTGCGTAATGTTTTTCAGATTTTTTTTGTACCTGATTGTTATTTTCAATATTTATGAAAGTTCTACCAACAAAGACTTCAGGGTATTGATCCATAAGATAAAACATTTCTCAATGTTTCATAATTCATTATTAGAAGAAATAATTTTGGCTCTATCATATAAACATTTTAACATACATCGACTGATTTGAATTAAAATTTAATACTTGTTGGTATGTGTTGGTTTTCTATAAACACTTGTTTCAATTATATCATTTACTCTTTTAATTAAAATTAACATTAATTCTGTAAAAGAGCAGAAAATGTCTATTTGATAAAAAAAAAGGTTTGAAAAGTATTTTACTTATTAAATACTATTTTCACAGAATATAAAATAATATTAATCAACCTAAATAGGCATCTATCAATTAGCAATTTTTGTTACAGAAAATAGGTTTCTATTTTCAGTGAAAAATGTCTTCTTGAGAGTACATGAAATATGTTTATGTCATTAAAATTTTCAATTAATGGTTTATAGATACTAAATATATTTAACCAAAACAGCCCAAAAATATATTCATTTGTTATCAAAACCGAAACCACATTACACCGGGCAAGTTTTTTAATGGTAGAGAAGTTACAAGCATAAGTATACATTTTCTTATTATAATGTATATCAATTCTACATATTTACTTTGTATTGAATGATAATTTAGAAATATTATTATATCATACAGTCATTTAGTTACTGACCGAACATACAATACTGAACCTAAACAGACATATAGGGAAACTTATGTACTTATGTATATGTATAATATGGGACAGGAGAGCACCATCTAAAATCTATTGGAATGGGGTAATCCAGTCTATGCAAGATGCCATCAGTTGCCTAATGAACATATTTATCTATCTATCTACCTAAAATCTTGTTTTACCTCCTGAACTTATTTTTTTTTTAATAATAATAAAAATGTATACAGCGATGCCGACCCTGACAGGGAGCTCATTTAGTATGTATATGACCAAACATATTGTTATGAATTACACCCCCTTGGAACTGGAAATTGATACGCCTATGCCTACTAGTGACTGGAAGCTAGTAGATGGAAATGGACTTTTCTGGAGTGTGGTAAGAGAAGATTCTTGATTGTTTCTAGATGGATCTAGAGAGTCAAATTCGGAGTATATAAGGCGCGATTACCAGCGCGGAAGGAGAAGTTTATTAAAGAAGAAGTTTACTAAAGTGTAGTTTATTAAAGTGAAATTAGTAGCGAAAAAGTGAGGTTAAATATAAAGTAAACAAAGTGTAAATGTTGTTTTGAAGTATTGTATAGTCAGTAAATTATAAAATAAAGTGTTAGTGGTGTTTATCTCTTGTTGAAATTATTTAGAACCCACGGATTCATACAGGGTGTTTCCAAAAAGGTGGAAAATACGCAACATTGGTGTCAGACGCGGAATTTGGACAAGAGGATTTTTCGGAAGTGTTGAGAAGACTGGGACAGTATTCTCGGAGTTAGTGCTAACACAGGAAGGACTAATTTACTGGACATTGTACGAGGATTATTTTCGAACAGGAAAATAGTGTCGAGTGCGTTTTTAGACATTGTAGAACATTTTTGTTGGACATTAGTGGTTAAGTGACAAAGACTCTAGATAAGACTTTTTTGTGCCGTTTTGAGGTTTTTCTGGACAGTCCCATTACCGACAGTGACGTAATTATTAAATTTATTTGATTTCAACATAATTATATGCCGATAACAACTAGAAGCATGGCATCCGAAAAACAAATGCAGGACTTTATGGCCCAAATGCAAAAGATGATGATGGACCAAGAAAAGAAACGCCAGGAAGAAAAAGAAGAATGGGAAAGAAAACGACAAGAAAAAGAACAAAGACGTCAAGAAGAAAAACAAGAAGAAGAGAAACGGCGTCAAGAGGAAAAACAACAGCGGCAAAAGGAAAATGATGAATTGAGAAAAATCATGCAAGACTTGGACATTAAACAACAAGAAGAGACGAACTAAGGAAAATTATAGAAGGCCAACAGAGTGCCATATTTTCCGTCACTGAAGAACTCAAAAATAAGGTAGCGGAAGAAGTCAGTGGAGTCAAACAAGAAATAAATGAAGTCAAAGAGAAAATGCACCAGGTAGAAGGAGAAATAGACCAACTGAAATAACAGTTGAGGGACAGAGGAAACCAGCAAGTGGTATCATCAGGTAGCGATTAAAAATTCCCTCCTTTGATGGTCAAAGTTCCTGGATGACTTACAAGACACAGTGTGAGGCAGCAGCGAGTGCAAACAACTGGAATGACGAAGAGAAGGCTAAGGCATTAATCGTGGCTTTAAGAGGCCAAGCATTGGAGTTGCTCCAGACAATTCCGGTAGACCAACAACGGAACTTTAGAGTTTTCGAAGCTGCCTTAGATCTACGATATGGCGATCAACACCTTGCCCGAGTGTACCAGACCCAGCTGAAATCACGTGTTCAAGGAGCTGGGAAAAGCTTGCAAGAGTTCGAAGCTGCCGTGTGGAGATTGGCTCACCTGCCTTACCCGGATGTACCGAAGGAATTCCAAGAACAACTGGCAGTAGAGGCTTTTCTGGATGGTATACAGGATGATGAGATCAGGCGAGTCCTCAGGTTATCTCGATACCAGAACAGCAGCGAAGCGTTGGTACGTGCACTCGAGGTGGAAGCTGTCTTTCAGGATGCCCCGAGTCCAAGAGTACAAGCTGTGAGTGTCGAAGAACCGCAACCAGAAAAGAAGAACCAGAACCCTATCTTGACCCAGATACAGGAGGTAAATAAAATGATAAGTCAGTTACTGGCTCAATGGGATACTGCAGGAAGCCTAGGAAAGCCAAGCGGGGGTATTAAATGTTACAAAAGAGCAGGGCATATCAAACGAGACTGTCGACAGCAGAACTCGAGGAAAGTGAATGTTAGAAAGATGGAAGAGACACAGAATAAACAAAGTAGTGGAAGGCCAAGTGGACGGCGTATGAAATGTTACAGGTGCGGAGAACTAGGACATATCCAGCTTGAATGTCCACGGAGAAGCTCGGAGAGAGTGAAGGCCGGAGATGCTATGAAGCTGAGGGGAAAATCAGAGGAAGCTGGTACCAGAGAGACTGTGTCAGATAAGGAACGTGGTACCCCGAGAGAAGTAAGGATTTCCCAGCTTCGAAGCATTCCGAGAAGTCCACCACTACAAGGATATGACGATAAAACGAAACCTGAGAGAGATGCAAACATTTCATCTGGAAGAAGATACAAGGAAGGTTGCAAGCACAACCACCGGGAGAAACTGCAGGTCACAGGAGCAGTCAAATCTGTCAAGGTGGAGGTGCCGGATGACAGGACAGATGAAGCGCTCAGACAAGAGCAACTGAACGATGAGGAAATTGGGCCTATATTGAGAGCCAAAGAAAGGGGAACTCGTCCAAAATGGAAGGATGTCTCAGGTGAAAGAGTGGGACTGAAGGCACTATGGGCGCAGTGGGACTCACTGGAAGTCATGAACGGGCTATTGCGGAGAGCATGGGAAAGCCCGGATGGAAAACAGGTGGTTATGCGTCTAGTGATTCCCAGGTGTCGAGTAGCGAAGGTGCTTCAGGAAGTGCACAATGGAACATCCGATGGACACTTCGGTGTTAACAAGACCCTAAAGAAAATACGAGAACGATTTTATTGGATAAGAAGTCGTCAGGATGTGGAGGCTTGGTGTCGCAAATGCAAGATTTGTGCAGCCAGTAAGGGACCACAGACTGGAAGTAAGGGTGAAAAGAAGCAGTTCAACGCCGGAGCACCTTTCAAGAGCGGAGCCATCACCAACCAGTGACCGAATGAAGGCTCGATACGACCGGAAGGGTAGTCCAAGAGGGTTCATCAAGGCGGGAGATCTGGTTTGGCTGTACAACCCACAGCGGAAGAAAGGAAACTTCAACCGCCTTGGGATGGACCGTATGCTGTTATTACCCGAATTAATGACGTCATCTATCGGATTCAACGAAGCAAAAAGTCCAAGATGAAGATCGTGCATTTGGACAGACTGGCGAACTACATCGATGATTCTGAGTTGCCTGATCGGGACGATCAGGCTTAAGGAGGGGGCAGTGTTATGAATTACACCCCCTTGGAACTGGAAAGTGAAATTAGTAGCGAAAAAGTGAGGTTAAATATAAAGTAAACAAAGTGTAAATGTTGTTTTGAAGTATTGTATAGTCAGTAAATTATAAAATAAAGTGTTAGTGGTGTTTATCTCTTGTTGAAATTATTTAGAACCCACGGATTCATACAGGGTGTTTCCAAAAAGGTGGAAAATACGCAACAATATAGTGTGTCCCTGGATGGGGTTGACAAGTGAAAACATCTCTATTATTGATTTTACGACGAAAAGTCGTTTTTTATAAACAATTCTGTTTGTCCAAATAATGAGTTTACCATATAAAAATCTTAGATCAGATGTACCAGGCGTAAATGAATTAAGAAAACATTGATGCATTTTATCAAGTGATGCATGCTTATTATTTATTGTTTATTATTTTGGACAAGATGTTTATAAAACAAAGTTGTTTATAATCCAAAGTAGAGCCTAGTATAACGGGAAAATAACCTGTGCGAAAGTTGTTGGGGTGATGGGGGGGGGGGCACTATTTGGTAACCTTAAATTTAACCTTGAAGGTTTTTTTTTTTTTTTTTTCCTTATGGGTTGCGGTACCAGATCCCCGCTGTACTGAAGCTTAAGCTTATTGTACCCCATAGTCTAACCTAACCTTGAAGGTGCTTTTCACCTTTAGATCTTAAGATTACCAAATGGTGCCCCCCACCCCCCCATCACCCCAACAAATTTCACACAGGTATCATCAGATCAAGAGAGCGATTTGAACTTCAGGTAACCTCTAAAAAATATCCCGCTGTCAAAATCCGAGGTAAAAAACGCGATTCCATTTGATAAACAAAAGTTGACCTTGGCCTGGTGGGGCAAGTAGTCTCAGATTCAAACCCAAAAACGTATAAGAATGGTGGTTCAGTTTAAATGTTTTAACAATTTGACCTTGGAATGACTTTGGCCATGACCTGATATATGGGGTCAAACAGATCCCGAATTCGGATTCAGCGACCACAAAAACATATACAAATCGTGGTTTCCTTCGCTTAAACGGTTTCTTCCTAATTTGACCTTATATTGACCACGACCCTGACCTGATGGGGTCAAACAGACCCCGAATTTGGATTCAGAGACCCCAAAAACACATAAGAATCGTGGTGTCCCCAATTTAAATGTTTTCCCAATTTTACCTTGGAATGACCTTGACCCTGACTTGATGGGGTCAAACAGATCCCAAATTCGGGTGCAGCGACCCCAAGAACCTATAGAAATCGTGGTTCTCTACGCTTAAATGGTTTTTCTGAATTTGACTTTGGATTGACCATGGCCTTGACCTGATGGGGTCCAACAGACCCCGAATTCGAGTTAAGCGACCCTTAGAAAGTATAGGAATCGTAGATTCCTTCACATAAATTTTCTTAATTTGACCTTGAATTGACCATGACCCTGACTTATGGGGTCAAACAAACTCCGAATTTGAATTCAGCGACCCCAAAAACGTATGGGTATGGTGGTCTAGTCTGATGCACAGAACAACTTTCATTTTTTGTGGGGCTGTGAATTATTGGTCTTTGGGCCCATTGACACTTTTGATTGGGACATTCAGGAGAACATTTTCCCATAGTTTCAAAATAATTGACCATACATAAGGATTGTGCAGGGTCCCTTCTACAGTTTCTTAATATATACTGTAGAAAAGACCCTGTAACAATTTATTTTAAATAAAACAGGAGATAACCCACCAAAGCAAACTTGCATTAAATGATGAAAAATGGAGATTTAAAAAAAGCACAAAATCTGTATTACAAAAAAGGTATACATGGTCATATAGATGTCAAATGACATCTATAAGGTCGACATAACTTTACCAAATACATCCTTAGAGCCACATAAAGTAAAAAAGATGTGATTTAACTTACTTTAATTGAGAACTAAGTTGATAAACACTCTCTTGTGTTTTTGAAACAGCAACCAATATTAAGGGCTTTTTAACTAAAAATACAAAATGTGTATCTCCAGCATGAATATTCTTTATACAATCATTATTATTCGACTGAACAAAACTAACTAAAGTTTGCATTACACCAAATAGCCAGGCTAGTTTATCCTCATTACCATACCTAAAAAAAATATTGCCATAAGTTCATTTATCAAATTTTCAAAATGAAATTAAAAAAATTGTTTATTGTTAATTTTGTATTCTTGGATCTTTTAGTTACTATATACAGTGTTCAGTTTTACGTCCACATCCAGTGGAAGTAGAGTAATCGCAAGAAAAAATTCAAATTTCTTTTGTTGAAATGGGTATAGAATGTGGAAATTTTTAATTTGAGAAAAAAAATGAGCAGCAACTGGAAGACACTGGATCCTCCCCACGGTGGATCTCTGAAGCCGAAAAGAGCACTAAACTGGGTGCCATAACGGCACTAAACGTAATCCGATCTCAACCATAACGTTTTCAGATCTTTTGGAGCACTAAAGAAACCCACATGCAAACTTCTGCACTTTTTTCTCACTTGCACTACATAATATCAACATATTGAAATTTATTATTTGATGTTCTTCTCTTATGTTTCAGGAGATAGGATTGCACTGCACGTATAATGATGCGAGTATAGAATACTATACTTTGTTCACGAGTGTTAAATATTTAATATTTATTTAATTCATTTTCATTTGATTTCTCCAATTTAAGAAAGATTCATACGCCATCATTTTCTCGATTTTTCGGCCAAAAAGTTTAATGAGGCGATTTCTGTAGCTTCCCTTGCCTCTGGCAGTGTCAAAGGAATCTCAATTTTACTGTCAGTATCCATTTGTTTAATTATATTGCTCTTTTTGAGTAATATGTAAAATTATTGTAAATATCTAACATTTAAATCGCACAAATTTTGATATTTCAAATCAATAATAAAATTACACTTTGACTAATTCGATAACACTGTGTTTTGTAAACAGGGCGCGAGCATTGTATGACTAACATAACTTCAAATATTACATTTCTGTAAGTTTATACTTATTTTTAATGTTTTTATTCACATTTCTAGATTGGTACCTGTGTAACATTAACGAACTCTCTCGTATAGGATGCATTTTTTTAAATCACTGATTTTTTAAAATATACAGGTTGGAAATTCAACCTATAATTAGCAGTCTATTTTTAATATACCAGGTATAGGGGTAAATGTGTAATAAAGAAATGTAAAAACATAAAAAGACTACTGGCACAGTTAATTCATACGTGCTTTATTATACAATGTGGGCACAGTGCTTCATGTTTGTCCGTGAATGTGTGAGGGTGCTGGTATGTATTACTGAACAAAGACAGTTAAAATTTAAGTTTATAAAGTGTTTTAAAAACCATCCACCACAATGACTATTTTATGTGGCATCTGTAAGTCATCAATATTAAGAAAACAACCTTCTATTTCTTGAAAAAGTAATAAAAAATCAAATAATTGATTATCTTGAAAACTATAATTTGTTAACTAAACCCAATTTGGTTTCCGAAAGAAATTATCAACTACAGATGCTATTTTAAACTACACTACATATACAATAGACTGTTTTAAAAAAGGTTTGTACTCTGCCTCGATATTTTGTGACGTCAGTAAAGCTTTTGACTGGGTCTCACATGAGTTATTATTAAAAAAATGTATTAAATATAATTTCTGTCAAGAAGCCATACATTTGCTAAAATCTTATCTCAATAACAGACAGCAGATAGTCTGCTTCCATAACCAAAATTCCGACATGCTAAATGTAAGAGCAGGTGTACCACAGGGCTCTATTTTGGGCCCTCTGTTATTTTTAATCTATATAAACGATCTACCGAATGCTGTAGAGAACGTCAACTGCTTGTTTTACGCAGACGATACAACACTTTCCGTATAAGGCGAAAATATTAACGAGCTAAAGATAAAACTTGCTGACACACAGTTAAGTGCAGAAAAATGGTTCTCAAGGAATTTGCTAACATTAAATAAAAATAAAACAGTTACGATGACATCTTCACTAAGACATGACACTCTAGAGGAAAACTCCAAATCTGTAAAATTTTTAGGAGTCTACCTAGACCCGGTTCTCAAATGGAATGAACATACAAATTATATTGCAAATATAACAACCAGAAACATCTATGTACTCAGACAAATGTCCACAAATCTCTCAAAAAATGTATTAAAAAGAGCATATTATGCACTTATCCAATCTCGTCTGTCCTATGCTATATTAGCATGGGGGCATGCTGCAGGTAGGCATAGGCTATTTGGTCTTCAGAGGAGAGCAATAAGAATAATAGGCGATGTAGGTTATAGAGAAGAAACCCGTCTCATTTTTCAATATAATATCCTCACATCATGCATTTATGCATTAGAATGCATTACATATGTCAAAAATAACATGTCGATATATAATAGAAATAAGGATTTCCACGATCATCTAACTAGAGGTAATAATGACCTCAGAATTAATAGTATCAGGCTTTCTAGAGCGCAAACTGGTATCAACTCTTATGGAATCAAGTTATTCAATACACTACCCAATACAATAAAAAGCCAGCCTCCGTCTAAATTCAGATTGACTATTAAACAATATATCATCAAATATGCTTTCTTCACACTTGAAGATATTGAATATGGTTTTAAAAATTATCCTGTGATGTAATATGCCAGTTTCCTTTTTTATATAATTGTCATTTTATAATATTTCTAAAGATTTTAGTGTTTGTATTTTTAATAGTTTTATAGTTTTCTTATTAAATATAATCATTTATTATGAATTTCGTCTCACATGTTTACTGTTTGTTTTTTAACTATATTTAACAAATACCTTTTGACGTTGTAAAATATTTTATATGATTACAATAAAGTCCTATTATTATTATATTATTATTATTATATTATTATTGTGCTGATGTATGCAAGAAACAATTCCATACCTATTGTGTACATAAGGGATCAGCTGATCTAAATAGTGTTATAAATAAAGTGTCTGGACTCACTTGCAAATGAAATGAATGAAACCGAGACTGTATGTTAAGAAAAAATAAATAACTTGATCGAACACAAACTAACTCATGTGCTATCAACCCTAACATCCCAATTTGAATCGTGAAAGCCACTCTAAATGTTATCCAAAACAATATCGGTGAACGTTCTAAATATGCGGATGTCCTAAAAAACTAAGTGATGCCAGCTATAATTATCAAACCTAAAAATCAGAAACAAAATACTTCCCAAACACAAACTGACATATTACAAACTATAAAACCCGCAGACAAACATTCAAATACCTAACTAAAATTAAAAATATCTGTAATGGAAGAGTTTTATTCGGTTGTAACGGAAAGGATGGCGGCACTTGGTATAAGATTTTGTCGATTATCTCAATAACTACTTAACTGATTTAAATGAGTGTGATGTCATATGATAGGTATTTAAATGCCTAACAAAAAGTGTCTGACGATATTATATGTAGATTTTATACTAAACAAGATATTTACAAAAACTTATTATTTTCAGGGATTTATTTTTAATTTTTTTTAAATCACGCAATAAATAACAATCATCTAAAAAATACTCCAATATAAAAAATCTGGCTGCATTTCTCGACTCTATTAAAAATTCTTAATTTTTGAAATTGCTTAAGAAATTACCAAATCATAGCCATTTTAGTATCCGTTGGCCAGCACGTGACGTTCATCTGCTGGGACCCTAGTGCCCGCTTGAGATACCAACCGAGATTGTTGCGCAATACAAGCAAATCTAGACTTGTGCGCGAGTGTGTTCATTATATTTATCGGAAATGGGTAGAAAACTTCTCGGTGTTCAACATGAAGATTCTTATGAAGATACTGTGAGCCTATCTAGCTTGGTAAGAGATGAAGTAGATGCACTGAAACTTTTTGAGTATTTTCAGAAACTGGAGGTACTTGACGAAAAAAATACAAAATTGGTAAATATTTTTAGCGACGAAGTTGCTTCAAATTAAATTATACATGACTTACTGACTGCTCAATCCTATGGATTAAAACTTTCAGAAGAGTTTTTAATGTCTCGTTTAGTGGAAAAAGTTGTTGATTTCTACAGCCCCTTGAATAAAGTAAAATAGAAAACGTTTAAGCATTTTAGCATATTTTGAAGCTACCGATCAAGAAAATAAATAAATCCGTTACGAGAGATGCAAATGTTTTAGTTCGTCAGATGTTTTCTGCTGAGAAGAGTGGGCGTCAAATTAGTGTTACAGAAATATTACAAAATGAGTTATGCGATCTGCCTCCTTCTTTGTTTGATAATAGCGGAGAACTCAGACAAACTTCGAAAGCATTATTAACCAACCAGTTACAAGAGAAAGTAAATACGTTACGTTACAAACATTAGTTAATTAACCGAAAATGAAATCTGCTACTTTAATCTATGGTCAAGCACTGATTCATGAGGCTATTAGGAAACCCAAAGATGCCATGAAATATGGAGATCTCAGTGATGCATTTTTTTCGCTACAGCAAGGCATCCATCAAGTCTGGAGCTTGATTGAAATGTAGGCAATAAACTATTCCAATTGAACACAAAATATCAAATGGTGATACACTCCTATCCTATATGATATCAGAAAATGGAACCGCTTCATACATTCAATTAAAAATAACACAAGCTTGACCGAATTTCTGTCCAAGGAAATTGTTGAGCACAATGAGCACGTATCAAAGCTACTTAGATATCAATCTCGAACTGTTGACCTCTGATGGTTTTGCTGATGCTGAGACAAAGTACTAATATCCCTCGAAACGTCAACCACTTGCAATCCACTCAAGAGGAAGCTGATACTCGTTCTGTCCTCATTGGAATAGATTTCAACTTAACTGGATTCGATAGATTAATAGTACACAGTCGTGACACGGACGTGCTGTTATTGATGATCCACTTTTATGAAAAGCTACCATACACTGCGCGAATAAAATTTGGAACATCTAAGAAACCCAAATTTATACCAATTCATGCCATTGCAAAAAATATGGATCTTGATATGAGAAATGCTTCACTTGCCTACCATGCTATAACCGAATGTGATAGCACCAGTGCCTTCTCTCGTCATACAAAAAAATCTAGTTGGCCTGTATTTAAAAATCACCTTAAGTTGCTGAATGATTCTGACGGTTATCCTCATCTCCATGTCGAGCAATTCGAGAAAGCAGTGGCATTCGTCATTCACATGTATTTATTTAAAGAACCGGCATTTAAAGCCATGTTTCAGCATGTAAAAGAACTTGACAAACTACCACCAAATATTGTCTAAATGTTATTTGTGGCATTATCTTAATTTTTTTCCTTCTTCAATTCTTTGGGACTTCCTGCC
Source organism: Stenurella melanura (assembly GCA_963583905.1). Taxonomy (NCBI): domain Eukaryota; kingdom Metazoa; phylum Arthropoda; class Insecta; order Coleoptera; family Cerambycidae; genus Stenurella; species Stenurella melanura. The sequence goes on along the minus strand of OY757310.1, from coordinate 113,339,251 downwards.
ACATGTGTTTTCTTTCTAAGCGGTGCTAGGGGAATCTACAAAATATATCACAATTAACCAGTATGTTACTGGTAAAAAACCTCTACGCCTGTGACGTTTACGTCAAAGGATCAGTTAAAGGTTGGTTTTTATAAATAAACAACACAAATAAGTATAAAAACTTGAAATTAAATATTTCGCCGACGTTTCGGAAATCTAATCTGTTTCCTTTTTCAAGGCTTTTTTGAAAAATCTTTTTTGCTGTGTATGACAAATACACAGCTCTAAAAATGTTTGTTATATTCAATATCCATAGATACTTACTATTTACATAGAACTGTTGATATAGTTAACAGTGTTTTAGTTTCTATACAATGTTAAGTTTGTGAAGTTCTTCTTTTAACATTGACAGCCAAGTTGTACAGACATCTACGGAACAATTCGACACGCAATAAAATAATAGAATAAACTGGGACTCGGCAAAAATTTTAACAAAAGAGGCAGATAGCAAAAAAAGAAAAATTAAAGAATCCGCGATAATACTATTGAATGAGGATAATTGCGTGTCGAATTGTTCCGTAGATGTCTGTACAACTTGGCTGCCAATGTTAAAAGAAGAACTTCACAAACTTAACATTGTATAGAAACTAAAACACTGTTAACAATATCAACAGTTCTATGTAAATAGTAAGTATCTATGGATATTGAATATAACAAACATTCTTAGAGTTGTGTATTTGTCATACACAGCAAAAAAGATTTTTCAAAAAAGCCTTGAAAAAGGAAACAGATTAGATTTCCGAAACGTCGGCGAAATATTTAATTTCAAGTTTTTATACTTATTTGTGTTGTTTATTTATAAAAACCAACCTTTAACTGATCCTTTGACGTAAACGTCACAGGCGTAGAGGTTTTTTACCAGTAACATACTGGTTAATTATGATATATTTTGTAGATTCCCCTAGCACCGCTTAGAAAGAAAACATACATGTGGCAGGAAGTCCCAAAGAATTGAAGAAGGAAAAAAACTACCACCATCTAGACATGTTCTCAGTCACCATCTAGAATGGGCAAATTATCAAGCATTTTACCGGAACACTGCTGACATGGCGATGCAAGCTTATCTTTGGCTGTCGATAGCGGTTGGACGATGCTCGATGAGCAACTACGTCCCATAGCATCGTTGAAAAATCGACTATCTCTCAAAGATTTGTAGTTAATCTCTTGTAGTTGCAAGACAGATTGTAGGACAACCCGTTGTGGTTGTGCTGACAGAAAGCAGAAATGTATGGAGGATTTTTGCCATATCGGTGTGGAATGTTTTAATCAGTATAATTATGAAAGCCAAGATGATACTGAAACGCTTACAATAATACTACTTGTCGGTATAAAACTACTCAGTTCCACGAAAATAATTTTTAATTCATTTGGCCTCCCTACTATAGAAGGAAAGGTCATAAATTTCTTTATGACATCTGCTATCCCCACCCTATTATTAAGGGAGTTACGAAAATAAAACTAACATATTCACTTGAAAATTCGTACCGTAATAGTATGTATTAAACAATATCTGGAACTAGATCTTATTTTGAGCTGATTCCGTTGAGAGTTTGTGGGGTAAATAAAGGAAAATAAATAAAGCAAGCTTGTAAAAGTCCAGAAACTTGGAGTTTGATGTATATATTAGAAGCCAAGGCTCTTTATGACATCTGTCACCCCCAACACCACCCCTACTCCATTATTAAAGGAGTTAGTAAAACAAAATTAAAATATTCACTTAAAATTTGGTACATGTATGTATTATAACGAGACCTAACAATATATTCTGAGCTTATTAACATTCACACATTAGCAATAGAATTTAGGGGATTTGATCATAGCAGGCTTTGAGTGTTGATTATGCCGTCTATTAATACCAAGGTAATTATGAAGTTGTCTGCTGCATATATGGTGGCCGTCCAAATACAGACGATTATACAGGGTGTCCAAGGGGTATGGGCAATATTTCGGAAACGAAATTTATAAAAAAAAAAGAATTTAGATATTAAGCAAATGACAAACCCTTCGTCGTTTTTATGTTGACGTGAAACCACGTTATTTTAATCAAAGGGAATAAAATTATATATACATAGAATATCTACTGTGTGTATGATTCGCAACGAATCAACCTGTATATAGGGGTTTTTCAATTTAAAATAACATTTTTTTGGGATAAAATTCGAATAGAATATTTTTAATGGGATTTAGCAAACAAAACAAAAAAATAATGCATAATCACTGAAAAACGAAAATTGACCTACTTGCTAATTAAAGTGACAGTTTCGAACATAAGCACAAAAGAAACTGATTGATTTAAAATGTTTCTAGTTATATATTCTACCGACGAAAAAAGCCTGATACAGCTACAACTTTATTTTTTTTTTTTTTTAATTTTCCCCTCCCCCCCTTTATTATTATTATTTGCAGAACATGTTTTAAATTTTTTTTTACAATAATTAAAAATTTAGTTAAAAAAGATTTCATTTTTTTATTTGCTTTGTATACATTTCATGTGAAAAAAAAAAAGGAAAAAAATGTACTTTTAAAATTGAATTTCATGCCATTATCAGTCAGCCATTTTGAATTTTCCGATTTTCTCTTCAAATTCGTAATTAGTGACCTCGAAAACTCCCGAGTATAAAAGTTGGACGATATTTTATTAATTTTAGAGCAATTATTAAATTTTTTTTTAAACGGATGCAAATTATGCACCTTTGGATGCGTTTAATGGCTACAATCGGCCCATAAAGGGTCTTAAATGACCCAATATGTTACTTAAGGCTTGTATAATACTAAAACAAACCACTTTTCTCAAATTTTTATGAATCTTAAATGATTATCTTTAAAAAACCCTTGAAAAATGCACACAAACAGCAAAAAATTGACTTTTCTTGCATAAGGTTTTTAGGTACTTTCCCCGTCATTCTGTGCGTACGGATTATGATTTTTTCAAGATTTTGTACCTAAAAGATGCATTCTATGCATTTTTAGGTACTTTCCCCGTCATTCTGTGCATACGGACTATGATTTTTCAAGATTTTATGCCTAAATGATGCATTCTATGCAATAAAATCTTTTGGAGATGAAACTTCTTGAAAATCACCTTTTTTTTATTAATTTCAATGGCCTAGTAGTTAAATTTTTAGCTTGATAATATTTCTTTTATCAATAGTAAATTGACATGCTATTTAAATGTTGATGACTAAGAACTTTCTACTGCGCTTGGTTCCTTTTAAAAGAACGCTATCCATATACAGATAGCGGCAGCCAAGTACGTACATGGATGAATTTATGGGTATCTAGATATTTCATATTCACAGGTGCTAAGCAGGTTGAATGTAAATGGTGGGGTATTGTAGAAGCAATCAGTTTGAAGAGATATCTCGAAAATGTTGTTATCAAAAAATGCCAAAAAGACCACTCTCTCGTTCGCCAGAAACAAAATATAAATAAAAAACATATTTACTAATTTTCTGACCGCTTTAAAAAGCCACCTAGAGCTAAGTATGTATTCAACCAGAGGCCTTCCTTACACGAACCTTTCTTATTTTCGCCTTAGCACGTCAATCAGAATCTATTTTTTACTGCCGAAAGGTACATGTGCAAACAACGAACCATTCAGGTAATCAAAATATTAGACAAGGGCTCCTTGAGATAATGAAGCATTCCTTTAATAAGAACAATGATAGCATTCATAGCTGCTGTCCATCATCCGCGAGAAAAACAACTTTTCAAGTAAACACCGACACAAAGACATGAATAGTCTCATAGATAAATTTACCTATAAATACCAAAATCGAAATCTTAATTTCATTCGTAGTTCTGCAGCCACAGTCCGCGTTTCAACAACACTAAGAGTGACAACCGGCCAACAAAAACCTTCGACGGGGTAGTATGGCACGTAAACAACCACTTCATTCGGTCTACAAATTTAACAAAATATCGGAAATTCGCGAGTATGGCGCAAACTGAATTTTCTCGCGGTGTGGTTTTAAACTGAAACAACTTTTGTACCTAGCGATAAAAAATAACTGTGTTCATTAAAAAATAAACTTTGTATATAAACCAAGAAATAAGAGTAAATACAAAACGAAAGCTGTAACTTCATAAATAAATTCGTACCAAAGCAAGCGATGTTATACTAAAATAAAGTGTTTAATTTCAACATCCAAAAGTGACCCAAATTAGAAATCTCCACATAACAACTCACTTGCATCTTTCGACGAAGAAAACCGACTGCCTAGCTAAGGTAATCGAGGGAAGCCTCCCCTGTCTCGGACACCCCTTTTAGCCCAAGGGATACATTAGCAAAGTTTCATCCCCATTCGTAACAAAATAAGGGAGTTATAAGCGACCCCTTCACCTGTGAGGACCAAGAGTACAGAAGTGAACTTCCTTATATTCGTCTCCAAGGGCGAATCAACCCTCCTACGGACTTGCTGCATCGACGAGGACATCCCTCCAGTAAGCAAACAATCAAGATAGGGTACTTATTCTATTTATTTCACTTATAAGAGCGAGACATTAGGGGTAATCTCCCCTCAAATCGAGACTTAGCAAAATCAGAGATTACCAACAATCCCCTACGACTAAAACAACACCCCCAAGAAATCACCACCCAAAATACGTCATTAATTTTTATTCATTTTTTCTTCGCAAGAGTAAAGGGGCTCAATCAAGACGGCTGCGGCTTATCGCACCCTATATCTCCGGAGGCTCGATCGAGATGGCTGCGACTTATTGCATGCTGTATGAAAGTACAATATTCTTTTTTTTTAAATTCATCCATTTTATTTTTTTACAATTTATCTATGTAATCAACCTTTTGTTTCTCCATATTTTCTGTACCAAATGTTAAATACGATATTATTATTATTATCTACTTGGCTGAGGGACTTAGGGTCGATGACCTTTTGATTGTATTGTATTACATTGTATACTAACTCAGTCAATAAAGAACTTTTATTATTATAGAGAGAGAGAGAGAGAGAGAGATTTATTCATGTGAGACAAAGAATTGTGTACACTCGTCAATATTTAGTACATAGTACATAGATTTACTCTGATTTATATAAAAATAATTAAGATAAAACAAATGGCAAAGTTATTTCATTAATAAAATTTAAGCTAAAATTTAAGACCTTAAAAAACAAAAAAACACTGAAACATTACAATACACACTTATTACATCCTAGTTAAAAACTTATTTAAAATGATTATAAAATTCATGAAATTCGTAGAATTATTATTACCTTTATTCCACTTTGAGCAGAAGCGTATAGACGTTTGTTTTGTAGAATATTTTACATTGTTAATTTATTAACATGGACGGTTATTAGGTTACTGAAAAAAATGCAGATAATTAAATGGTATTATGATGGCTGTTCAATGCGTGCAATTCTAGAAATATTTGAAACTAAATACATATCCAAATATGCCTTCTTATGCACTAGACACAATCAGCCAAATCATAAAAAGCCTCGAAAACATGGGTGGCTGTGTTTCTCCTGGAAGACATTAAAGATAATCTGTTCTGCAACACAATAATGATAATGAAATTAGGGAAATAATGGTTTTGACCACCGTTAATGAAAATTCCACAGTTTCTGTTAAAGCAATTGCTAAGGCGGTAGATTCAAGTGACAGGACACTAAGGATTCTCAAGAAAAATGGTTACTGATCATACAAAGTAAGAAAAACCCATGAGATATTTCCCGAGGACAATATCAGATAAATGACATTTTGTAAAAATATAATGGAAAAGGCGAACCATGATGAAAATTTCGTAAAAAATATTGTTTTCATGGATGAACCGTCCTTTGCTTTACATGGTCAACATAATTCATCAATCGTTCGTTACTGATCCTGGGAAAATCTGCATCAATTTTTTGCATTACAAACTTGGTATCCCCAGAAATTAAATGTATGGGGTGGTATATTGGGGGATCATATGATCGGTCTATTTTTCATTGATAGTCCACTAAACGGCATTAAGTACCTACTTCTTAAATCTATTGCATCAGCACATTGCTAAATCTATTGCATCAGCACATTGCTCCACAAATTAGATGGCTAGCAGGGTGAAGACTTAACGACAACTGATTTTAACAAGATGGTTGTCATCCTCATGATTTTTGCCTCAGTTCAAGATTTTCTGAATGTTACATGTCCAGGTTTATTGAACGGACGGGAACCAAATTGTGGCCAACTACATCTCCTGATTTGGCTCCAAATGACTTCTTTTATGGGGCCACATAAAATCTCAAATTTATGGCTTCCAGGTGAACAGGGCTAATAATCTTGAGGAGTTGCTGTTGAAAATCGCAAGCACTTTCAAACAAATTAAAATATATAGTAATATATTAATATATTGGTAAAAGTTTTTTTTTAATCTATTAGGTTATTGTTCAGCTCAAGAAGTACTGTTCAAATAGGCCCCCTATTTGAACATTTATTATAATTCTTCTTTTTTTTTTACATTTCTTTTTTATTTTAAGAATGTATTTTATATTAAAAACATTTGTTTATATTGCTTCCTACGGCCGAGTCATACGGCCCTTTCTAAAGTTTTATGAGAATAATTATAATTTTTAGATGCTGTAACACATGTACCTATACATCCTAAATTCAATAATTAAACATGTGTCCATCCCCACAACAACAACGTAGTACTGAGTCTGTGACTGAGTGACTAACAAATACCTATATACTCTGGGATAACACCTGCGTATGCTGTAAGTCTGTTGCCCACTTATTTCGCATGTAAAGACGGCCCTATGTATGCACTTGGTTGCCGCTTACTGGCATGGTAGCGCAGCCAAATAAGCATCTTAGTGGCAAGTACACTTGGTCAGACTGACAATCGTGTACTAGGTTTGATCGTCAGCCCCGACACTGGCAATGTTGGTGGGTAATAGATGTTGTGTCATTTTTTCAAATGTGTAACCCCCTTCCGGACAGCCTAGGCTTTGGATTCGGGGTTGTCTACTACGTGTGATGAGTGTATATATACCTAACAAAGTAGAAATTGCTAATTTTTTTGAAAAATATCATAAAGCCATACCTTGAATAAATAGGTTTTCCAGCTAAACTTAAAACAAATACGTGCTTTTTCTTAATGGTCCATTCTTTATTATTTTCCAAATCATCGTCATCCTCACTGTAACTCTCTATACAACTTGAACTTTCTTCAAAATGCTCATTCTGAGTATTTTCATTGGATTCCTCACTTTGTGAAATTGCATTGGTACTTTTAATTTCCTCCAGGCTAGAACTCATTTGTTCAAAATTATCAACAGAATCAGTGGTCACCAGGCCACTCTCTGCTGCTGCACCAGGTTCAACTTCCACATTTGAAGACATTTTATGGAAAATTTATATCTTTCAAATTTTGATAAATTATAAGTAAGTACCTATTACATTGTTAGATATTGTTTTAATTTTTTGTTAAATCCTAACCTCTCATATTGTTTTTTTACAGATTAGTGACAGACCACAATTGACATTTCACATATGTGTGAAGTTAGCAATGCGGAAATAAGTTTTGAGGCAAAAAATAGAAGATACCGAAACCGTTGCCGGAACACCGATTTGATGCCGACACATTCAGCAGTATATATACGTGCGTTTCTTACCACATTAGGCTACTATATTCCGCGTGGCAGCAGCATATCGGTGTATTGTACCCTCCTCTTCAACCGTACAAGATCGATGGGTGAAATAAAGTACAGTAAAAAAAATTAAAAATATTAATAAATTATTTTCTACGGCCTCTACACTCCCATAGGGGGAAAATCATGGCAACCTCGTAATAAAGTTTTTACAGTCAAAAAATTAAACAATAATAAACTGTTTTCTCCGGCCTGGGCCATTGAACGTTAAAAACGAAGGAATCAATGACCCCCAGGCCAGAGAAAATAATTTATTATTATTTTTCATTTTTTGAATGTAAAAACTTTATTACGCGGTTGCAAATGTTGCAATGACTTTCCTCTTATGGTGTAGGGGGCAGAGTAGATACGATGACGTGCTTCCTTCGTTTTCAACGTTCAATGGCCGAGGCCGTAGAAAATAATTTATTAATATTTTTCATTTTTTACTGCAAGAACTTTATTACGCGGTTGCAATGACTTTCACCTCACGGAAGTGTAGAGGGTAATACATACAATGACGTGCTTCCTTCGTTCTCAACGTTCAATGGCCGAGGCAGTAGAAAATAATTTATTATAATATTTTCCATTTTTTTAGTGTAAAAACTTTATTACACGGTTGCAATTACTTTCACCTTGTGGAAGTGTAGAGGGCAGTACATACGATGACGTGCTTTCTTCTTTTCATCATTCAATGGCCGAGGCCGGAGAAAATAATGTATTAATATTTTTCATTTTTTGACTACATTCCCTAATAGCACATGGACGTCCCGAAAACGTCCCAAGAACGTACTCACAGGACATGAAAACGTCCCGAGGACGTACTCTACCGACGTAAGACGTACCGAGGACGTTTGAGGGACGTTCCGTGTCAGCAAAACGGGGTGTCCCGAGGACGTCCCACCCAGGACTTATGTGGGACGAATGTAGGTCTAGAGAGGACGTCCTGAAAACGTTGTTGGGACATACTATGCAAAACATATAGGTACCTCCCCCTCCACCACTTTTAAGGTGTATTCACAGCAGAGGGTATTTATGTTCCTTTTTAGGTTTTCTAACCACATGCATTTCTTTCGAAATAGAATCCAGTGATTGGATTCTATTTGGAATTAAAGGAATAAATGTGGTTAGAAAAGCCAAAAAGATTAAAAAAATGACAGTATATAATTACCATGTAGAAAAATTATTCAATTAGATTGATTTTAATACTTAGTACTTTTATTTATCAACACCAAATGACAAATTTATGCGAACATTTTATTTCTATTGTGCTATTGAAAAATAAGTTATGGCATTTGTATTTTTTTTAAATTAACTTCTTACTCTACAAATTCAAGTGTCAAGTGTCAAAAATACAATTTTTATGGGATTTAAAAGTTATATATTATAATACCTAGTACAGTATAATATAGTTATATATACATTAAGACATATTGAATATTATAAGAAATAAGCCAAGTATGCAATAAAACGTAAGATAAATGTATATCTCACCTTCTCTTAACGTTTTGCACACTTCTTCTTTTTATAAAATTATCTTAGTTTATATTGTTTTCTAATATTCTCTCTTTTTTGACACCCTCCCTGTTCTTTCTTTTGCCCTCTTCAATCACGATGTAATAGCCATTTCGGTGTCCTTCCAAGACTTTGAAGCGTTAGCGACTGCAGCAGCCTCTGTGCAAATAAAAGAAAAATTAACATTTCAGATGAAATCTTGGCAAAAAACATTAAGACTAATATATGCCACTTGATCGCAAGCTTATATTTAAAATAAATTGTTATAATTTTCTTGGTGTCCTATTTAAAAAAAAATCACAGTTTAAATGTGAACATTTTTTTGTTTAACTGACTTTTGCATTTGAAAGGTTCCTTTGTTCATTTAAAAATTTTAAGAACACCTCTTTATATGAATGATCGATTCTACAAATAATACCAAAGACCGAGAGAAGCAGAAATATATTTTGTGACTAATGCTACCGCAGATTATAAGTTTAACGTTATATTTTTTGCCAATATTATTACAGAATTCAAGTAAAGAAAATGGCTATGGGTTAAGATGCATTAGGATTTACGGTTAAAAGCGGGTTTATTAGGTTGAACATTGATAATGTATAAAAGTTTCAGAAAAATATAACAAAAATAGGGCATATAAGTTACAAATTTGTAAATTTTCCTCAAAAAGTACCTTTATTAGTTTTTTCCTTATATTAATTTACTGAAATCCCTAAATATACTTTACAAGTTTGTTGATGTTTTCTGGCAAATGTTTTTATTACTCGATGTATCAAACCTTACCTATTAAAAGTTTCATCAGCTCCAATTGTTCATCAGAGATGTCGAACCATATATAACACTTCGTTTAATACACTGAGTAGGTACTTCTTTTCAATTTTTACTTCCCTCGCATACCGAAGGGAAGTATTGTATTTATAATGTTTAACCAACAATCTTCTTTTAAGTGAATAAGTTCGCTCCATGATAAACAACTAAAAACTACATACTCAGGTTCACAGGTGATCTCCCATAGAATTTTAACAGAGCCAAATAAGGTGGGTGGTAGTATATTTATTATAACCTACAAATAAGCCGCACCAAATTTATCTAGAATAAAATATCGATCTAAATACCCACACAGCACATGACATCCCTAGGATATCCTCATTTGGTCCTGTATATCCCAATCGAGGACAACATTCCTCAGGATATCCTTAGGATAACCCAATAAAATATATACAACCTGAGAATATCCCAAATGGGGATATCCTAGACAAATCCTGGCAGGATGTCCTAGTAATATCCTGCAAAGATATAACCCAATAAAATATATACAACCTGAGAATATCCCAAATGGGGATATCCTAGACAAATCCTGGCAGGATGTGCCCTAGTAATATCCTGCAAAGATATTAAAAGCCTAACAAAATGTCCACTGTGGGAATATCCTGGGCAAGTTCTAGAGTCGTCCTATTAAAGGTATTATTGTTTAGGAGATTTCAACAACAAAAATAATGAAAAGTATATATATTATTTTGAGGCTATTTATTGTGTCTTATTGGTTTGTAAAATTTGCCTCTAAAAACTTATTTGTTTGTTCTATTTGATAATCCCCTCCAGTACAAATAATTCATTAAAAATGTATATCTTACTTAAATAGCAGTTATTTATAATTTGTTTTTAATAAATTTACTGTGTTCTAAAATAGACGCTTTTTATGACAAGTCGAAAGTTCTAAGAACTCCGCCGGGCGTCAATGTCTTTTCCGCGTTCATTTTAAAGTTCTTTCGACAAATAAGATTACGTTAAATATTTCAAAAATATAATGCTGCTATGTTATATCTTTGTATTTATTATATTATCTAAAAGGGGAAAATGTGATTGGTTATTGTCCGCAGATGTTATTGTCAGATACGTAATCTTTTATATTTTTCTGAGTGAATAATTTTTTTTAATTCATTATAACTTTGCAGCACGCTATGATTTTTTAAAGTTGCGTACATATCCCTTATAACTTTAAACTACCCTAAACTCAATTGACTTTAATAATACCAAAAAAAGGCAAGGGATCATTTTTATGTAATATTTCATGCTTTTACAATTTTTATTTGAAACTTTTTTACTAGCTTTTACACATTTTGAATAATTTTGAAAAAATACTGTTATATTTTTTTTCACCCTTCTCGGGATTGAAAAAAAAATTACTTTCATTAATCGTGTTCAAATACTTCAAAGTAACTTATATAAAAAATTCAAGTATTTACTTCAAAATTTTGATATGTCGACCTATTTCATTGGATATATGTATCACATTTTTATTAGTCATTTTACCTCTGCCATTTTATAAACTTGTATTCCTTTGTCTTTGCTTATTGGCTCAGTTTAAAAGTAATGATCTACTATATTATAAAATAATATGTATTTTTTGCCGTCTTTATAAATATCCAATAAACCCTAAAAGAACTGAAGATGTCCTATATAAAGTCCAATCAATGTCCTCAGGTTGTTCATAGTAAAGCCCAGGCATGACCCATATAAGAGCTGATGATGTCCTGTACACACCCGTACTGATGTCCTGAGGACGTCATCAGCAAAGCCCGAACTGTCCCATTTGGATATCCTACGGACATCCTAAGGTGATAATGGGATCTTCCCAGGATATCCCATATGTCCTGAAAAGTTGTCCTCAGTATGTTCTGGGGATGTCCTTGTGCTGTATGGGTACTTATATATTAATAAATCAATTAAATAGACTTACCTGTTTTTGGTACTTTCTTTTGTAGCCGTTAAAAGTGACTAGTGCCAGTGTGCGGAAGAAATAAAAATGCAAAGAATTTATATAAATTCTTTGTAAAAATGATGCAATGCCTGCCAAATTGAATTTCCCATTTTCCCATAGTTTGACAGCAACTGAGTTATTGAGTCAGGTTGAGTAACATTACATAAGCTCTGCTTAAATATTGCCGTGAAAATGGCTGTAATGTAACCGAAACTCATGAAAAAAATAGTAAATATATAGTATATAATATATAATAGTAAATAAACGAATATAAGATTTCTGAAATCAGAAAAATCAAATTGACAAAATTTAAATGGACCATGAAATATGAAAATGTTTTGTTATCAAAAGAAATTTTGTTTGCAAAACTTTTTAAGGATTTTAATTTCATTTTTACAGTTTTTAATTTCCTTTTTTAATCATATCCTCATCTGCTCAAAAAAAACATCACTCCTAGAGGTTATTTCACAAATGTGTTTAGGTTTGTCTTGACTAGACTCTAGCAGGATGTCCTCAAAACGTTTTATTCAGAACGTTTTAGGGACGATAGCAAACGGACGTCCCTGGGACGTACCATGTAAACCCGGGACGTTCAGACCAAACGAGGACCTAAGTGAACGTCCTGGGGACGTTTGGTGTTATCAGGGTTATTTCACCCGTTGATCTTGTACGGTTGGAGAGGAGAGTACAATACGCCGATATACTGCTGCCACGGGGAATATAGTAGCCTAATGTAGTAAGAATCGCACGCATATACTTGCTTTTTATCATGGTGAATACGCCGGCATCAGATCGGTGTTCCGGCAATGGTTTCTTCCATTTTTTGCCTCCAAACTTATTTCCGCGTTCCTGGCAGGGCGTTGCTAGCTTCACTTAGGTCATTCGACAATGTCATATCATTTGGCAAGAAAGCAAAAATAATGATCATCAGGTGTTCACGGTGAAATTCAATTCACCGTGCATGATGATGGAAATACCTGATGTAGTTTGTAACATTGTAACTGAACTCTAGTAGCATGAATACTAGAGACAGGTATTCGTGATGGGAGTATAGACTAGAATAACTGGCTGAGAGGTTTCTTTTCTTTAGTCTGTGTCCGAACGTTCAGTCACCGTGATTTAAAGTTTAGATAGGTTATTTCCTAACAGCTTAGCTGCTTTCGTTCGGCAGTTGATTCGTAATCATGTTTCATTTGTTGACTCTTTCCCTACCATGCATTTTGCCTCATATGATTATTGTTCATTGAAATCCTGTTGATTATGTTCACTGCAAACGAAAGCAGCTCTTGTTCGGAACCCGTGAATCATGATTGAATACCATGCCCCAGAGTAATACACAGCGTTTTCGATTGACAGGCACACAGGGAGTGCGGTTTGCCTGCGAATGACGTCACGCCAGCTACTAGTTTCAAATAAAATTGACCCAAGAGTGAGTGCAATCGAACATGCTTTTAAATACCAGTGCGGATTTTTCAATCACATTTTTCTCAAATTGATTAGTTTTACTTATATAAGTACTCCCATAACAGAATTTTCTTCTTCTGATGAACTGACAAATGCTGATAGGATAGGAAAGGATAAATAGTGATCGTACTAAAATATTGTTACGTGTTTCCGCCTTTTAGGAAACACCCTGTATGAATCTGTGGGTTCTAAATAATTTTAACAAGGGGTAAACCACCAACATTTTATTTAATAATTTGCTGACTATACAATACTTCAAAATAACCTTTACTTCACTTTAATAGAACTTCTTCTGCTTTCGCCGGTACTCGCGCCTTATATATTCTGAAATTGCCTCCAGAGTCATCCAGAATACAATCGAGAATCTTCTCCGACCACGCTCATCTAGAAAACTCTATCTCTTTCTACAGGTTTCCAGTCACTATTAGGCATAGGCATATCGTAGGGGGGGTAATGCATAACACTCCCGCTCCTTAAGCCTGATCGTCCCGATCAGGCAATTCAGAGTCATCAATGTACTTCGCCAGTCTGTCCAAATGCACGATCTTCATCTTGGACTTTTTGCTTCCTTGAATCCGATAGACGACGTCATTAATTCGGATAATAACAGTATACGGTCCATCCCAAGGTGGTTGAAGTTTCAGTGACCTTCCTTTCTTCCGCTGTGGGTTGTACTGCCAAACCAGATCTCTCGCCTTGAACCCTTCTGAACTACCCTTACGGTCATATCGAGCCTTCATTCTGTCACTGGCTATGGTGATTTGGTCTCTAACTAACTCATGGACATTCTTTAGCCGTTCACTCGACTTCATCTACATAGCTGTTCACAGGAAGCCGTTCTCCACCTGGTGTTCCAAACATCAAATCACACGGCAGTCTGATCTCATGTCCAAATACTACACGAGCCGGAGTTTGCTTTGTAGTCTCGTGGATATCAGCTCTATATGCCAGAGGGAAAACGGTATGTGGAGATCTCAGTCACGTTGATTCTTATGAACGACTTTAGAGGGATGTTCTTTCATAGTCTTGTTATGTCGCTCCACCATTGCGGTTGAAGGGCTGTTGTCCGTGTCTTGTGTATTCCCAACAACTTGCAGATTTGCTGAAACACCCCTGACTCAAAGTTTCTCCCTTGATCCGAATGCAGCTCCAGCGGTACACCAAGCCGACATATCAAGTTATCTACCAAGACGTTACGACATCAGTAACCGCTTCCTGGTTCGGAATTGCGTAGGCTTCCGGCCATTTACTAAAATAGTCCATGACAACCACTGAACTATACATAATAAATGGAAGACCAATACAGATATATGCGCGTGAACAAAATACTTCAATCATGCGATTCAAGGTTCCCGGGATATGCGTCGCCGCAGTAGAAATCTAGTTTTAAAAGTATGTTGGAGCTTGAGTCAGAATTCTTGTGGGGGACGTTACGACACTGTGACGTTATGCGTTTGATTTGTCTCCTGTGGCGGGAGGTCTTAGATTAGTGCAGAATTTCAGAGCCGGCGTCAAGTAATCCCCTCGCTTGTTGAAATTGAAAATTTAATAATTGTGTTTTGGGCATGACAACTTTTATGTTGTTTCATAAAAATTAAGACAAAAGTTAATTATACATGAAATGTCAATCTATGCAAGCATATTTTTGATGATTTCTGAAAAAAGACAAATTAAAAACACTTGCAATAAAAATACAGCCGGCCCTGGCTCTGTACACACTGCGAATGCGCCCCTACCGGGGGTCGCCATACTTGCGCGAGATTCAATTTGACACATAAATAGGTATAGACATTAGCATTCCATTTATATGTATAGTTCAGTGATGACAACTAGTATGTACTTGTTATCGTCCTTGGTTACTGAGAAAGGTCCGGCTATATCGATCGCAATCCTCTCAAAAGGAGCTCCGACGTTATATTGCTTCATTGCACCCCTACTTCTAGCCTGTGGTCACTTACTGGCTGCACAAATTTTAAAATTACGGCACCAAGCTTCAACTAATCTTAACTATTTACGCAGTAAAATCGT
Source organism: Stenurella melanura (assembly GCA_963583905.1). Taxonomy (NCBI): domain Eukaryota; kingdom Metazoa; phylum Arthropoda; class Insecta; order Coleoptera; family Cerambycidae; genus Stenurella; species Stenurella melanura. The sequence continues at coordinate 113,323,819 of OY757310.1, read as the reverse complement.
TCACGTACTTTATTCAGGGTCTTGTTAACGTCGAAGTGTCCACCGGATGCTCCATTATGCACTTCTCGAAGTAATTTCGGTACTCGACACCTGGGAATCACTAGACGCATAACCACCTGTTTTCCATCCGGGCTTTCCCATGCTCTCCGTTCATGACTTTCAGTGAGTCCCACTGCACCCATAGTGCCTTCAGTCCCACTCTTTTGCCTGAAACATCCTTCCATTTTGGACGAGTTTCCCTTTCTTTGGCTCTCAAACGTGGAGTCGTGTCTACCGAAGCAAGCGGACGTGTTCTTCTAGCGGCAGTAAAGTGAAGCGACTAGTTAGTTATGTAGTAGTGAAGTGGCACAACGAGGTTAAGGAAAGAAGGGGAAATTCTAGATGTCCTTTTCAAGGCGGCAGAATTAAAAGATAAATAAAAGTCTCCCTCATTTGGAGACGCATTTGTTTATTTTTATTTTATTTATATGTATTTTTCTCCTACTAATATTAAAGGTATTCCCTTTCAGAAACAAATCAAGATAAACAACATTGTGGAGGACAGTGTTATGGAAGACGACTCCTCGAGTACCATAAGCTCCAGGAGTGCGACGCCGTTTTCCGAGATGGACGTCAAAGATGTGACCAATCATAAGCTCTTTGCAGAGAATGATGCTCTCAAGGAAGAAGATTAAAAGCCTCAATCAGAAGCTGGCCCAAATGAGTCATCAAATGACAAATGTCAATCGGGGGAACTCTTGGACGCCCAAAAAGCCTAACACAGAGAGCTACTCACCGCCATTCAGGGCTCCGCCTTCCAGGCCTCCGCACCCATGGCCTCCGCCCCCCAGGCCTGCGGTGCCATGGAGACGGCCAGAAAGGATAAGCAAAAACGCAAAAAATCCGTGGAACAGGTTGATACGGATGAGGAAGAGCCTAAACAGGCGAAAACGCAATCTGCGCAAGCCACCACCCCAGCTACCACCTAGCCAAAAGAGGTCCAAGTAGCAAATAAAATAAAAATTCCGCCAGTCATCCTCAGGAAAAAGCAGACGTGAACGTCTGTCAGCCTCAGGCTGAAAGAAATAGGTATCAAATACCTAACAGCCAAGATCGTCGGAGAAGGCATTTCCATAGAGCCCCAAACGGCGGAGGACTATAGGCGGATGACCAGGCTATTCATGTCAGAAAATTGTGAATATCATACGTATGCCCTACCTGAAGAGAAGCAAGCTACTTAGGGTGGTTATCAGAGGTATCTCCACTGGAGTAACCAACGAGGAGATAAAGGATGACCTCAAGGAGCAGGGACTGACACCCTGGTCGTCAGGGTAGAGAAACAGCGAGCCGCCCCTGCCGTCACCCAGTGCCACCGCTGTCAGCGTTTTGGCCACGCACAGGGTAGGTACACTGCACGGCCAAAGTGTGTGAAGTGCGAACAGGCCCACCACTCGGCTGAGTGCCAGAAGAAGGAGAGCCCCGCCAAATGCGCAAATTGCCAAGGAGCCCACCCAGCCAGCTAGAGGATGCCTCAGTTACCCTAAGAAACCAGCAGGTCCCCAGAAGACAAACCAGGTGTAACGTACCTTTTTATACAATGTCTGAGACTTTATATTAATACGAAATAAAGGAACGCTTTGTACTGCTTACTACGTACTTTATTGTCTGTCTACTAATAATAACTTCCATCTACATATAATAATGATTACATAGAATATGTTACATCGAATATACTACATCGAATCTATATATATGTTACATGCCCCCCCTTAATCAAAATTATAATCTTGCAACCTTACGCGTTTATGAACTGTTCTTTGACTTCTTCTAATTTCGATTTCTTTGCTGTCGCTATATGTACATCATTTACTACTTTCAGTTTCCGGAAGGCTTTCTTTAGTCGGTGACTTTTCTTCATTCCGGGACTGTGTCTGTTTGGTATTATTTATTTCGGGTTCTTTATTGACTTGGTCAGGATTTGTAATATAATTTTTACGGTGAGTTTTATTTCTTCTACATATATAGGTATTCCTCCTTCCTCCGTTTTAACCCAATACGAATTAGGATGATCATCTTTAATCATAACCTTTCCTTGAATCCAATCCTTTGTTGATTTTTGCACGAGTACATCATTTCCTAGTTCTTTGTCAGTTTTGCTGTTCTGTCATGATATGTTTTTTGTTTGTCTTGTTTGTGTTTAAGTTGCCTTTGGATGTATCTTGAATTATTTAAACATGCACTATCGGTTAACGGTATATTGCATTTTATTTTTCTACTCATTAAAATTTTTGCAGGTGATGGTAATTTGTCTTTTGGAGCATTACATATTCTCATTAAACTGTAAATACTTTCCTCTGGTGACTTTATTATTAAGTTTTTAAATATTTACACCTGTCTTTCAATAAAACCATTGGATCTTGGATAAAGTGGGCTACTCGTTACATGTTTTATATCTTCTTTTTTAAATATTCCTTAAACGCATGCGAATCAAAGGGTGGTCCGTTGTCGATTTCAACTGGTAATCCATATATTCCAAAAATTGGTTTCAAACTTTCGATAACGTCTACTGCTCTTGTATTCTTCATTGGTACGATTATTGTAAATTTTGAATAGTAATCGGCTATTAATAAAAATTTGTTACTTTTTAGTTCCATAAAATCCATTGCAATTTTTCCCAAGGAACGTTTGGTATTGGATGCGGTTGTAATGGTTTTTTTGTTTTGCATTAGAATGTTTCTGGCAAATTGAACAACTATTTACATATTTAGTAATTTCCTCAGTCATTTTTGGCCAATACATCTCTTCTTGCGCCCGTCTTATGCATGAACTTATTCCAAAATGTCCCATGTGAATCTTCTCTAGCATTAAACTTCTTAATGACTTATATAGGTATTATTAATTGTGTATTTTTAAAAATAAATCCATTATGCTCATATATTTCAAATCGACTGTTAAAATATTGCTTTGCCTTTTTACTTATCGAAGATAATTTTTAGGCCATCCATGTCTAATATAATATAGAATTTGTTTTAATTCCGTGTCAGTTAGGGTTTCTTCCTTGATTTGTTTAATTTTCTCATTGCTGGCAATTACTATTTATTGAACTTTATACGGTATTATGATTTTCTGATTTACTGACTTGGCTGCTTGCTTTCAGTCTGGACAATGCGTCTGTATGTACTGCATTTTTCCGGGTATATATTCTAACGTCACTCTATATTTAATCAATCGTAGTACTAGACTTTGTAGTCTTGGTAATAAATTGTCAATTGACTTGTTGACTAGTCCTATTAGGGGTTTGTGGTCTATTAGTACCTTGAAGTCTCTTCCATAAACGAAATGGTGCCAGTGTTCACAAACAGCCACAGCCGCTAACAGTTCTTTTTCAATTACAGAGTACTTCGACTGTGCCTTAGTTAAGCTAGCTGAATAGAATGCTATAGGATATCCACCCTGCATTAAAACGCCTCCAATTGCTGACTTGCTTGCATCCGCAGCTATTGTTACTTCTTTGTTAGTGTCAAAAAATGATAACACGGGTGCTTCACAAATTAGATTTTTTAATTTACAAAAACATTTTTCTTCATTAGCATTCCAAATCCACGCTGTATCATTTTTCAATAAATTTCTTAAAATGTCTGTTTCTTTTGACATGTTAAGTATACATTTGGATAAATAATTTATCATTCCTAGAAATACTTGTAATTCTTTTTTATTGTTCGGTTTTTCCATGTTTAAAATTGCTGTTACTTTTTCTTTTGAAATTTCTATTCCATGTTCTGATATATCGTGTCCTAGGTATTTAATTTTCTTCACTGCTAACTGTGTTTTCTTTTTCTTAAATTTCATATTGCTTTCTCTAGCTTCTTTTAATACATTTTCTAACCTTTCATTGTGTTCTTCGATATGCTTGCCATAAATTAATACATCATCTGCATATGCTAAAACTCCATCAACTTTTCCTACTATCTTATTAATTTCTCTCTGAAAAACTTCAGATGCACTTGATAATGGCGTAGATATAGTACATATTTTCGCACTTTCTTCATCTAATGCTATTTGATGGTATGCTGAGTTGCATCAAGAACTGTAAAGTATTTGACATCTTTAATTTTTGATAAGGTAGTTTCTAACGTTGGCAATTCAAGTATTTCTCTTTGTATGTTTGTTTAATGGTCTCGGATCCATGCATAATTTCAGTTTTCCATCAGTTTTTTCAACAATCACCAGAGGATGAACCCAATCTGTTTCTATTTTCTTTATTATGTTTTCTTTCTCCATTTCCGTTAACTGTTTTTTCACTTTGTCATGTAACGCTATTGGTATTTTTCTATATCTTGCTATTGTTGGTTCTACATTGTCTCTCAATTTAATTTTGTACACACTTTTGGTACATCCTATGCCTGTAAACACATCTTCATATTTTTCTACAAGTTCTGTACATTTCTTTAAACCAAATTCTTCATCGATTTCTTGTGCCTTGCTATTTTTCTCAACGTCAATTTTTTCTATTCTCTTTATCAACTTTAATTCTTCAATTCCTTCTAGGCCTAACAGTGGCTGCCTTTTGTCTATTGTTACAGAAATTCTAACTTCTTTTTCACAGCTTTTACTTTACATTCTAGGTCACAAATGCCTTTAATCTGGATGTCATGGTTTGTATACGATACTAGCTTTCTATTTTTTGCTTGTAATTTAACTTTTTCAGTTAACTTTTTGAAAATATCATTAGGTAATATATTAACTGACTGGCTGCGTCTAATTTAAATTTTACTTTTTCTCTTCCAATTTTTATTACCTCTAACCATTCTTTTTTATCTTGTACACAATTTACTTTAATAATATTATCTTTTTCCATCTCATGTATAGCACCAATGTCTATAACTTCTTCTTCATCCTCATCTACATTTTCTTCATTCACTTCATGAATTTGTTGGGACTTACATGCTTTTGCATTGTGGTTGAATTTTTTGCACTTTGCGCAACGTTGGTCCATGGCTGAACATTTGTTATATTCATGTTGGTACGTACAACGACTACATTTTCTTTGACTGGTTTTCTCTTCATTTCTATTGTTCTTCTTAGCTCCTCTGTGCTCTACCATTTTTCACCATTTGTTTCTGTTTAAATTTTCTGTCTCTGATGTCATCTACTTGGCTAGGGCTATTTAAACTCATAGCTGGTCGCTTCTTATACCACCAACTATCTTGTCTCTAATTAACGAGTCGGTTAAATTCCCAAATCCACAATCACGTACTTTTATTTTTATTTCCGTTACAAATTCATCAATTGGCTGGCCTTCAGTTTGATTTTTGGAAAAGAATAAATGTCGAATGTAAGTTTCATTCTTAAAGGGTGTGTAATGAGATAAAAATGCATCTAAAATCATGTCTACTGACGAAAAGTCATTTAAATCTCTTTCTGCTCCATTCTCATCTAATTCAACTTCAAACTCAAATGTATTGTACAAGTTTAACCATCTCCCAATATGTGTAGTAAGATGGCTTTTTGTTTTATAAGTGGTTGGGTTTCCAAATCGGCGGCTATCCAATAAATGTCTACTACCTGACGCCATTTTTCCCAGGCTTCTGCCGGATTCCTTCCGGATTCGAACGGTTTGGCTGGTTTTAGTAGGCTCATTTTCTTACTTAAATTTTGTTATTTTCAGTTTTACCGCTGCCACCATGTAACGTACCTTTTTATACAATGTCTGAGACTTTATATTAATACGAAATACAGGTAATAATAACTTCCATCTACATATAATAATGATTACATAGAATATGTTACATCGAATATACTACATCAAATGTATATATATGTTACACCAGGGATCCACATCGATGACGGCCACGGCAGAGACCAGGCATTGCTGAAAGGAGTGACGCCGATGCAGCCAACGCCAAGGGCAAAGCCGTACCTGTAAACAAGGCCAAGACAGAGCCAAAGAAGGGGGTCAAACCCTCGAATTCTGCGTGGCAAGTAATTTCACAGCTGCGCTGGCACAGATGCAGCAGATGTGCTCAGCAATGAGCGCATTCTTCGCTCAGATACCCAAAAATGCTGCAAGAGTAGATGGCTACTACGCTGGTGAAGCCGAAAATCTTGCAGATCGCCTCATGGAACGTGAACGGCCTCCGACAGAGGAAGCTAGAAATAGAAGAAATCTTGGAGAGGTACAACATCGACGTGATGCCCCTGCAAGAAAACAAACTTCGCCAGGATGATACCGAACTTCGAATCTCAGGTTACGAAGTCTATAGTGAACAACGCAGAGCAAACGCAGGAGGAGTTGCTCTGCTCTTCAAGAGGACTATAGACCACCACCTCATCGACACGCCGAAACTGGAGAACATGGAAGCCATCGCCATAGTAGTTTCAACGGAACGAAACGGCCCACTCAAGATTGTTTCCTGCTACCAGACAACTCAACGTCAGCTCCTACAGCATGACCTCATACAAAACCCCAAAAACGTACAGAAAAATAGTCAAAGAATTCAAAGCCGGAGGGTCGATTCCGACGAACCCAAAATACTTTTTATCCCGGCTCAAGCGGAGAACGCCACACTAATCGCTCGAAGGCGAGTCGACGGAAAGAAAGTATATTTGTGTTCGATGCCGTTAGTACGTTTATAAAAGCAGGAAAACCATCGAACTCACATAGATAGCTTCTTTAAGCATTCTGACAATCATTACGATAATTTTAGTGCAAAATTCAAAGTGAATAATTTTCAAAAAGTTTCGCATGCATTTTAAAAATATTACTAATTGTGAGTCTGAACCTTTTTGTACAGTCGATTGTCATAGTTGTCTCGACGCTGTATAAGTTACACTCCTACGGGAGGTAACGGCTTGCCGAGTGGAGGTGCTCTTTGATGTTTGCCTTATACACATTAGCTAAGTATTGGATATTTATATTTTTTACATTTTACGAATTATTTCAATAAATGAGAATATATTTTGAATTCGATTTCTTATTGATCCACTAATTATAAGATTTGTGACCGACGCGACGTACGGTTCTGTGGCGTGAGTCGGACAATTACTTTCTGCGGGTCACCTTTGATCCCGCCAAGTCGGTGTACTTGTCCGAATACTCATAGAATCCAATGGACGGTCTTAATTATTAAGAAGTGTTTCTGATAAAGTGCTAGTTATAAGATATATTAATTAAAGGTGCACCGCCCGACATAAGATTTCGACGGAGAGAGCAGACTGTAGCAATCACAGTAAGTATAATTTTGTCTATTTTCGTCTTGGGGAGTCTGAAGGGTATCTTGAATCCCCCTTGTGAGTAGAGTTGATCAGTATCGTAGCGGCGACACGGCTCCGGCCTAAATTATATAAAATCCTCGTCGTGTCCATTAGATCAAACGATACTAGGTTCATTTACATTAGCACCAACTCGGAGAATACACTGTCCAAACCTTCTCGAACACTTACGAAAAATCCTCTTGTTAAAATTTTGCTTCTGACATCAGCTGTTACGTGTTTCCGCTTTTTAGGAAACACCCTGTATAAATCTGTGGGTTCTAAATAATTTTAACAAGGGGTAAACCACTAACACTTTATTTAATAATTTACTGACTATACAATACTTCAAAATAACCTTTACACTTTATTTACTTGATATTTAACCTCACTTTTTGCTAACAAACTTCACTTTAATAGAACCTCTTCTCCTTCCGCCGGTAATCGCGCCTTATATACTCTGAAATTGTCTCCAGAGTCATCCAGAATACAATCGAGAATCTTCTCCCACCACACCCTAGAAAACTCTATCTATTTCTACAAGGGGGTGTAATGCATAACAATATAACAAAATATTAAAAGCTGTATTTCTTTTTATTCCAGTTTATCGTAAAAAATGTAGGTTAACACAAAATTGATGGTTGAAAATTTGTACATAAATGCTTCTAATTGTTCAAAAGATGCATAGGATAAAGTTTTGTGAGTAGTTTCTGAAAATCTTCCTAGCAACAGTTTCCAACATTTTCATATTAATACTTTCTAATATTAACTAGGAATACACTATCTATGTTTGATTTTTAAAATTAATACTCAGAAGTCAAAAAATACGTATTTATAGAAATACATAAAGAGCATACAATTGTTAATATAACACACTGAACGTGGGTATATACAGAGTACATTGATTGTAAATGAAATTTAAAAAAAAACGGATCAACAAACATATACTTAGATATCTCGATAACTAAATATCCAAAACAAAAGTTGTTATAATAGTTTTCATGAATAACGGTAAAGTAAATATATGTTTTTATATTTCTTGCCAGCGTTACTTCAAAATAGACTAAGTTATAGAAGACAGTCTCGGATGCCTCGGAAAAACAAATTTTCATGTGTGTGTGTGTGACAATGTCGACGTCGTCGGCGTTCGGGTGTGTTTTGGGGATGATGAGGAAGAAGAAGAAGAAGAATTAGAAGAGTTAAGGGCTAATCGTCCCTTACGCTTCTCAGTGACAGATCACAAATTTATAAAAGGGCGCCATTGATCCGATGATATCGAACGCCTCCTTGTCGGCTTCTCAGAGGTGAGTTCTTTGTCACTACCGAAGTGGGAGTACTAGTGGTGAAGGACCGTTCCCCCGTCCAACCACTAGATATGAATGTCGATTAATTATTGAAGTAGGTAATTGATTTTTGTAATGACCCCCTTTGATACGCCCCTGACTGGTGCGGAAAATAAAGGGCGTAATTCGTGTCAATTAGGAGTATATTACAATAAAACATAAGACAAACGAACAAGCATGAGAAAACCCACATAGCACGCGATATGAAATGAACATTCAAAACTCATTGTCTACATTCAAACAATATTCAGAACTTCTTTTACATATAGCCATAATATACATTTTGCGACGTACTTATATCAATATAGGAAAGATATTGCCAGTACGTTGTACGATATTCCTATATATACCTATAATATACGTGAAATAATGTTGATTCTGCGATATACCCAGAATATTGTACGAATCTTCTCAAAAATTTACTGATGTGTCAAATATTATATAGATATACAATAGGCAATATTTATGCTACGTACTTAATTCAATCTCTTTACAATTTACAAATGGAATATTTTTACAACATGATATTTTCGTATACTGTAGACATATACAAAAAGCTATATTAATTTTGAAATCTTTAATAAATATCACATAAACATTTAATGGATAATATATGTGTATCATCATATATATCCTGATAATGTACCAGTGGAACATTTCTGCAACATAGAATTCATGTTTGTATTTTTAATATTCAAAAAATGACATTCAAAAGTTGAACACATGTACACTACTGCTGTATGCAATAAAACACAAATTAAATTTTAGAATGGGGTGTAAACATATTGAGCCAATCGTTGGCACACGTAAATTATGTATACCCACCGACAAAGCAGTTTTAGCAACATTGCAACTGAAACTTGAAACAATATAGCTCTAGTAATATTGCACAGCAATATGTTACATTTTGCAAAGTACCAATAAGATTTATGCGGTTTTTGACTGATTTTGACAGCGTAATGCTGCATGCATTTGGGCTATATTACATAAAAATTATGGTAAGTTAAATATTAATTCTACGCCACTGTCGGTATATAGTGCCTATCTACCTCATAACAAAAACAAATCGATATTTCTCTATCTAGGCTTGGTTTAAGTGCATTTATAATCATCCCCTGTGGCGAATGGCATACGTTTTATAAATTATAAATCGTTGGTTAAAATTGTAGATATGAAATATGATTTAAATTTTGAATCCAGACTTTGGACTTGTGATCGTTTATTAAATAATAATGAATAATAAAAATGATAACTTATTCATCCCTTTTTCAATTTTCCTACTGTATTTAATTAATTAATAGCTATCGGCATTTCTTAAGCAGGTAGTTCGGACTTGAGAAATGATTATTTAATTACATTTTATCGTTATAATTAGATTTCCGCTTTCCATGTCGTTACAATCGCCCCTTGTCGAATTTTTTAAATGCGCGCCACGTCCTTAGATTAGCGCATGCTCTTTGCCACCACAGCGCACAGGCTGTCAAATGTCGATTTCAATTCGTTTGTGTTTTGTTTTCCCGTGATTATTAATTACTAGTTCATGTGTGGGTACATTAATTGCTTTGCAGTAAGTATTTTACAATTATACACAATACAACTACCTACCACATATATAGTTTTAAGGATGACCCCCTTTGTTGTCATTTGCTATTTGCAGATATTTTATATTCAGATACTAAAGTTTAATGTATCCCTTTGTACTTACCTGTTGTTATAATAATGGCGGCGTTTGTAGGCACCAATTTTTTGAAAAGAAACGGAGGTAGTGGTTGGTGGTCACTATTCAAACGGAACCAATTTGACAAATCATTGAAAAACAGGAGAAATCCCAGATGAAACTTGGACACTTTACGGGGTGTTTAAATCTTATTTTTAAGAAGGTAGGTTCGATCTATTTCAATATTAAGGTGCTTTTGTTTATTTAAATCACAACCATTGGTTTTAATTACAACATACGAGTTGTTATATTTATTCGTATTAATTTGCTTTATATCTATTTCAGAGGATTATAAAAAGCTGCAATTAGGTAAATGGAAAAAATCAGAAATCAGATGTACAGAGTGAACAGAAACAAATCAAGGGACTATATGTACAAAAAGCATATTAGCCCTCCGAAAAGATTATTATTGTCAGATGAACATAGTGATATCGAAGAACGTATTGGAAGCCGTCGCCTTCCCAAAGTGAAAGAAATGTTGTCTTTACTGGAAGTTGAAAGAGAATATGTGTTCTTCTAATAACTCTGGTAGGCATTTAAAATCACAAACACAAACATTTCCGATTTTCAAAAAAATACCTATAACTATGTTTTGTTTTATGATAATATCAATTTGTTTAATTTATTTTTGATTATTTTTATTTTTTTCTGTAAGATGTGTTTATTATTTTATTTATTAACTTCATCAAGGACAGTTTTTAAATTGAAATACCTATTCAAATATAATTAATTGTTTTTTCTTTTATAGTTGGAACTATAGCTCGTGTATCCCCACCTCCTCTCCACTCAGGAAAAAAATACCTTCTCCCAAAAATTGGAAAAGCCAAAAGAAAGTATTCAGCCAATAGGAGCAGGTGACGTGTTCAGAATGCCAAGTGGAGTTTCGCAATTAGAAGTAGCGCCATCGGCAACACCCGGACACTGGTTTTGAAAATGTAAGCCCTCCAGTTTTTACTATTTTTTACTTACTGGCCAAATATTTCTTATAGTAAAATATGACAGTTTATAAGTTGCAAACAACATTTTTTTGTTAAAAAAATATTAATCAGTTCATAAGTTGCAAAGCACATTTTTTTGTTTAAAAAATGTCGATTTAAATTCTTGGCACAATTGTTATTTATTACTGCAATTCATTTTGTAACAAAAAATAAAAATATATTTAAAGTAACACAACTGTTTTAATTATAACACTTCCTATTTTATAATTTAAGATACATAATTGTTACGACGATGTAAAGTAGTATTTTTTTTTTTGATATGATATTCTTGGGCCTTTGTAAAGTATTGTTATGGCAAAGCAGTTTTATTGGTAGGTTTATTTAGCATTTGTGTGCTCCATTCAACAAAATTTGATCAATAAAACATGTTTGAGTTGAACTGAAAAGTAATGGTAAAAACAAATTTTCCATGCAGTGTACATTGTTAGAAGCAATAAATATATATTTCGAAATATCTTTACAATATTTTTTCAGCATACATGCAGATCTACAAGACGTATGTGTACGATATGCTGTGGGATGAGAACAACCATTAGTATACAGGATGTTCCAGTAAAAAGTCTCAGGCTGGATATCTTCTAAACAAATAGAGACGTTTTATTTCTGTAAAAGCCAGATTGTAGCACATAAATAGTGCTTCAATTTTGAATATAAATGAATGGTTTTTGAATATATCAGTGTGTAGATGGTGCTGGGCTCTAAATAAATCTTATTTCTTTGGGAGAAACTTCAAAACCTGGTTTCTGTGGAGGGGAAATACATTTCTAAGTAGATTTTGTTCTTAAGAAAAAAGGCAAATCTAGCCGTTTTTGAGATGTGTCCAAATATTGCCATTTGTTCCTATTGAATAGTTGTAATCTCTGAAAGATTTATTTAGTCTTTAAGGGGGACAATCTGTATATCATAAACTTTGAAATTTTGATTTATATGAAAATGCCTTAAATGTGATTTTTTTTAAATCACTTAAATAGTGAAATGTTTCGGAAATAATTATTTAACAGGAGCAAGTGGCAACGTTTGGATACAAATATCTCAAAAGCAGTTGGATTTGCGATTTTTTTTAACAATATTTACATAGAAATGCATTTCCCTTTACACAAACCACATTTCAAAGTTCCTCTCGTCGAAATATTTCTTGCTCAGTGTCATATATGTATTAAAAAATTATTTATATTTATTACTGAAGCACTCTTTATGTACTACAAACTGACTTTTACAGAATTAAAATATCTCTATTCATCTAGAAGATATCCAGCATGGGAGTTTTTATTGGGACACTCTATAATCTATTTTGAATAAGTATTAAACATTTATTCAATATACTATTGTTGCTTTGCAATATTGAAAGTATACATGGATAACATTGCCTATATGTAGGGAACACATTTGTGTATATTATAACTATATTGTAAAATAAATGTTTATTTCAGAATATGTTTACAATGTGTCACCAACATGTTTGTGTATATTGCAGAAATATGTATAGTATGTGAAAACCTGTGACAAAACAACCAGTATACAACTTATTTTGAATCAGTATTAAATATTTATTCAATATACCATTGTTGTTTTGCAATATACATTGTATATTGAAAGTATACATGGATAATGTTGCATGTATGTACGGAAAAGGTTTGTGTATATTGTAACTATATTGTAGAATGAATGTACATTTCAGAATATGTTTACAACGTGTCAGCAACATACATATGAATATTGCAGGAGTATGTATACAATGTGAAAACCTGTGACAAAACAACCAGTATACAACTTATTTTGAATTAGTTTCAAATATTTATGCAATATACTAATTTTATTTTGGAATATGTATAGTATATCGTAGGAATATGAAAATGCTAATTGGGAAAGATTGAAGTGGTTACAATGGGGAGGCTACCTAATTGTGCATAGATGCCCAATGACCAATAAGTGGTTAAAAATGTACCTTAAAACTACTTAAAATGGGGAACATACATTTGTTTCCCCAGAGCGGGCGCTACCTAAAACGTAGAATTAGCTAAATGCAAAAAAATTGAGAAAAGACAAAACAAAAACAAAATTATTAAGGAAAAATTAAAATAAGAAATATACATATAACTGAATGAAATATGATATACTCGTAGATTACGATCTCCAGGTGTGAGTGATTAACCCGGTGCCTGTGTTACCCTTCGTTTTATTCACGTAAGTCCCAGATAAAAATATATTTAGCGGATACTAATAATTAAATCACGGACTTAGTTGACTAGGTCCGGAATTGTTAAACACCCGGTATGTAGTTCAGTAAACACAATTAATATGAAAATTATTGAAAGGAAATGAACTGAAAATCAAGGGGTGTGGTTTCCGTCTATGCGTTGGTGATGATTTCTAGGGTTAGCTGTTTTATGCTGTCCGGTCCATAGTATAGTAGTTCGTTATTTATTTTATCTATTCCCGGGGCCGTGTTTCTCTTAGCTCTGGCCATTATTTCTAGTAGTTCGTCTTTTGACGGTGGCTTGCTCAGAGGCCAGCGGTCCATTTCTTGTATTGGTTCTATTTGACTTATCTCTGCGTTTCCTTCTTCTAGTTTCCTGACCCAATGCTGCAGTGGTATGTATTTTCTTGGCTGCGTATTGTTGTTTCTCCTGTATGTTTTGAGGTGTCTGAAAGTTTGGTTTAATCTCTGTCCTGCTGGAGTGGATTCTATGTTTTCGAAGAATTCCCTGCATTTTTTCTGTTCGTGCCTCCTCTCTGCGTGTCTTTTTTCTTTTCCCGCTTCTATTCTCTTTTTGTCTATGTTTGGTGTATATTGTTTTCCTGTGGCCTTTGTTTTCTTTAGTTTTTTGTAATTTTTTTTCGTGTCTTTTCTTGTTGGGCTCATAGGGGATTTGTTCCTTTTCAATGTTTGTCTCGCCGCTATTTTGATTTTTAAACTCATTGTTGACCAATTTAGTTCCTTTCCTGTTAATTCCTGTTAATATTTTGTGATCTGTTTTGACGTTTGTTGCTTGTTTTGCCTTAATGTTTTTAACCCTGTACCTTATTTGTCTATCCACTAGGATATGGTCTATTTGAAAGTTAATGTTTCCTTTACTCCAGGTATTAAGGCAGGTTAGGTTCTTGCTCCATGTGTTTCTAACTGTTAGATCGAACAGATGTGCCAAGTTTTTTAGCGAGCTTCCATTATCGTTTGTACATGTGTGGAGTAAGGTTTTTCCTATGATATTCTTGTCTTCATGTGTTTGGTAGTCCTTTCCTACATGCGCGTTGAAGTCTCCTAGTATTATTATGTTCATTTTTCTATTCCTATTTCTTCTAGTCTCTTGGATGATCTGTCTGAATACTCATCCTGCCCGTTTGTCGGAGGGCACATGTACTCCTAATATGAATATGTTTTCCTTTCCAATTTGTAAGTCTGCCGTGGTTATGTTTTCGTTTACTTTTCTTGTCTTTATCTGGATAGGGGTGTTCCGTCTTATTGCTCATGCGACTCATCTGCTGGTTTTTTCTTTGTCCCCTCCACTTAGATGCCATTTGTAGTTTTGAGTAACTGCGGTTCCGTCTATCATGTGTGTCTCTTGTATGCATGCAACGTGTATGTGTTCCATCATAAGGGCCTCAGCGATTTTTTCTCCTTTCTCTCTCGTTATGCAGCCTCTGACATTCCATGTCGCCAGAATGATGTCTCGTGTTGTAATTCTTGACTGTTGGCTTCTTCTGTTCTTTGTGATATTTGGTACATGTTTATGTGCGTTGCTTCCTCTAATTCTGGACGGGGTGTTATTGCCCCAGTTCGAGCGTATGTTTCTTCTGGTTGTTCTACTTCATGTTTTTCTTGTGCAATAATCACGCTATCGTAGTGATTTCTTTCGATTCCGTGCTTCCTATATACTATCTCTAGTGGTGTGTTCTCTCTTCCCTGGTTAGTAGGATGGAAGATTATATGCTCTCATTCTTCTTGGTGTACTATTATTGTCCTGTTTTTCATATTTGCTGTTGCAGCAATTGTTTCCTGCCCCCCCCCTCCAAAAAAATCCTTCTCTTCTCAGTTCTCGAATGCACGCATTTATTTTTCCAGTATTAGAGTTGTAACTATTGTAACGGGATGCTAGTTCATGGATGGATGCCTGCATGAATGGCATGAAATGATCTAAGTTATTTTCGATATAATCAGTTACTTGTTTTCGTAGGGTTTTCGTTGCATTGGTATGTACCTGTGATGTTATATTTTCTCCCTCCACTTGGTGGCTTAATGCTCCATATAGACAGTTTCCGTCGCCGTCGATTTTTTGTCCCAGTAATTGGTGTGTTCTCGTTTCAACGTCCCGTATTAGTGTGTCCATTTTATTTGCTTTGTTTTTCAAGACATATATTAACTTGCTGTAAGAGAGTTTTTTCATTATGTTATCTGTATCGCGGTAAAATAGCTTTTTACAGTGAGTTGCAAATGAGAAGGAGGCCCGAGAGAAGCCCCGCACATCCTGTATATTGTTTTGATTTTTGTAGTGCCTAATTCAAACTGCCGTTTCCCAAACGGGAATAAAATAAGATGTTATAAAAGTAAAGTAAAAACAATACTAAAAATAGACAGACAAACAGAAATAATAAATTATAAATTAGAATTAATCAAATAATTAATCAATCAATTAAATATTAAATATATAGCTTATCTTTCTTGTGGATTGCTGGCATCTGTTGCATCTAATAAACTCCACTTCACACAACTTGTTTATTTACACTTCCCAAGAAAGCATTGGCGTTTTATTCTGGTCCCTTTCACGTCTATAACTCTTAGTGTTTGACACTGAATATTTATTACTCCGGTGCTAAAAAATCCATATTTTAAGTTTTTTAAGGTTTTTCCAATTTTACCAGAAAGGTGTTGAAGATAACAAAAAAACTCAAATAACGTTTTTTGTAGATTCTTTTTAGACGAATAATTTGTACTTTGATTTTTATTTCTAGCATAAATACTCGAAAAGTTATGGGCAATACATTTTTTTTTAACAATGTAACTATTTTTATACTGTTTTTCACTTTAAAAAGAGATTGAGGTTAGTGAAAAAATTCATACATTTTTCGTGGCATTATTGAAACAAATATTTTGATTTTCAATTCATGCTTTTACAGTAAATGCGTTGAAAAATATGTTAATGATAACCATTATCGATCGCTAATCAAATTAACTTTAATATTTTTAAGACTTATATATAACATTTATCTACGTTTATTAGATTATATATTAATTAATCAACTACTTTTGAACATGTAATAGTATCCATAAACAAATCGGGTGATTTATTATAACTCCCTAGTGATTTATTTCTACAATCACCTTTAACTTCATGCCTAACCTGTCCAATCGATATAAAGCGCAAAATAAAATAGAATGGTCCATTATTATTGAGGGAAGGAGGTGATTTGACATGTTTGAATAGTTTGAACGTTATCAAACTATTATTTTTATTTTTATTTATTTAATTTTATTTTAACGTCCTGGCGAAGTTTAGCTAATGCTGCTCTACCACTTAACCTGTTACTATTATAATCGTAGATAAAGTATAGTATTCAACTTGCGATAATGGTAATAACACACTTGATGATTTACAGAAAACTTCATATGTGTGAGTTATTACTTGCATTATTGCTCGTTAGATAATAAGTATACTATAAATAATGTAATTTAAATAGTTATTTTATTATTCAAAAAGTCATTGGACATGTACTATTCTTAATTTATATAATCCTCATCGCTGTCCTGGTCTATAACTGGACACATTAGCTAAATAAAAAATATTGGATAACATTTCTGTGGTTTTAATAATTCTAGAAATATATCTACAGTGTGATAAATAATACACTAAACATGTTACATGTGAGCAACTACCAACTGTTCATAATTTATTTGCACAATTGCAGCAATAACCTTCAATGGCTTCAATAACGATTCTTTACTGTACTTAACATAACATTTATATGTTCTGGTGTTCATGCGTCGTTTAACTTCAAACCTAACAATAATTTCCTTTAAAAATCTTAAAATAAGAGTGCCATTATTTTAAAGTATTTCTTCTAGATATGAAATCGTATGCGAAAGCTGATACGAGAAGCTCAGTTGATGAATTGCTTTGAAATGGAACACTCTTTCTACCATCATTGTAAGAGGAAACAAGTTCTTCGTAAATAACCCGTTTATTTTTAATTTCTCGAAAAAACTTTATTTCAGATTTTTTGTCCAAAAAGGTCCGTGCCTTATACTGGTTAAGTATAGAGATTGATCGACGGAATAGTTAATTTTCGATTTTTATTAGGAAACTGTTCGGAATTTGTAGAATTTGTCAAAAAAATCAAGTTTTCCAGGATTTGCAGATTCGCTTTTGATTTATCAAATTTCTCACAAACATCAACTAATAGACCTAATAGAGCTCTACAATTGCCATTTTTGAAAATCAAAATCGGACCTTCGGTTCGGAAGTTATTAATTTTTTAAAAAATCATACTTGGCCCTGGAAAAAATACTTGCGGTCAACGGATTCGGGCCGCCAGCAATAGGCTTCATTTGTGGCCGTGTACCTTTGATTCCACCAAGTCTCATCGAAATCGATCAATATTCTGGACAGTTATCGTGCTTCCTAGCCCGATTTCGAGAAAACCAGCTTTTTGCAAAAAAATTCAATTTTCATTTGTATTTCAACATAGTCTCTGGTATACTTATTTGTAGAGCTTTGCCAGCGGCACCATTTCTTTTTTGAAATATTTCGATCCGACTACCCGTTACCGAGTTATTCATTTTTTTCCCGATAAACTCGAAAGGTCTATATCGGGTACTTCCGGTTTCCGAACGGAGAAGGACTTCCGGCGTTAAGGTTTTCTAAAGACCTCCTATTATCCACCCAAGTCTCATCGAAATCCGAAAACGGATTAGGGGGCTGGGCGTGACAGACAGATAGACGGGCAGACGGACGGACGGACGGACGGACGGAATTTTTTAAATTCGCTCTCAAGTCGATAGATACGAAAAATGCAAAACCTATAGGTGCATTTTTTTTCAAAATGTAGTACCCCAGCAAGGCAACGTACTGTGGTAAAATTGATTATGTAGTAACCTATACTTTTGTCCCAGAATTCCGTTAATCGATTCGATAATCCACCGACGGTTTGTTACAAATTGGAATTTATTAGACTCTTTTGTAGTGAGTCGATTCCTTTTTCCTTTCAGGGAAGACATTAAAACTTGATACCTAACTGTTTTGCTCTAATAAATCTACCACATCTCGAAAACCACGATCGAGAATGAATATGTCTTCAAGTTTCAAGATATTAATAATGTTGGATCTTTTAATACCTCTCTTAAAATTTCTGCATCATTACAAGTTCCGTTATATATCCATTTATCGTACACATGATGAATGCCTTACATACAGACAATTTTTTGCACAGAATATGATTTCCTTTTATATAGATTATTGCTACTTTTTTCATGTCGTAGATATGTACCATCACATATAGACACTAATTCATCACCGATTTCATGTAAAAGTCAGCAGTTTCGTCAAGTATAAACTTTTCTTGATTTAGTATCAATGCCAAAGTATACTGGAAGCATATCTCTTTCAAAACTATTTAAGGCAGAATAAATAGAATTGTTGACCTTTTCCCTTACTTCCATATCACTATATTAATATAAATTATCTGATCTTAACTTAAATAAAAACTTATTAACGCTTTGAGTACGTTTCGATTTTCAGACTTGACATTATGCTATTAAATCCTAGCCTCAAAGGGAACGTCTCGCAAATTATTTTTTGATCGACAAATGAAATATAATTTGTGAGTAGATAATACTCGTTTAAGCTGCATCAATACTGTTTGTAGGGGTTCCTTTAATCCAAGAGATTCATAAATAGAGATATTGCTTGTGTGTTGTGACAGTGTATCTTCCGAGAAGTTTGAGTGCTTGGGGTTTTTGTTGATTGTTGATCAAACTGCAAATATTTCGTCTTAAGAAATGTCGTATGAGTTTTTTCGCTAACCTTAACCTGTCTGTTAAATTGAAAAACAGTTAAATTGGCCCGGAAATTCTAAAAAAAATATTTCAATGGTCATAACTTAGCGAGTATTGCTAGGGACAAAAATCAAAAAACGGATTGTTCATCTTATAAAAATCTACAAAAAATGTCATTTGAGTTTTTTTGCTATCTTCAACCATTTTCCCGTAAAATTAAAAAAATCTTTACAAAAAAATTAAGAAATGGATTTTTAAGCATGGCGAACCAAACCAAGCTATTTAAGATATATTCCAGAAGGTAACATCCGATAATCAGAACAAAATGACAAAGAAAAAAATTCATGTTGCACCTGCGTCTTTTGGGCGAAAATTCCATTTTTAACATTTTAGAATTTATTTAATGAGGTTAGTGACTTTAAATTACCTTGAAAAAATTCCGTATATAAGTAATGCAGTCAACTATCTTCATGATTTTTTTCCGAAATTTAGCGTAAACACAGCCTGAGAAAAAAAAGTAAAAACCAAAATAACTCCTTTCTTTACCCTGTGGAAGTGGGGGGGAGGTCATATAAACTGTGACTGCCTTATTCTTATACCCCCATAACCAATATATCAAATTTATTTTGAATTCCGAGATTGGGGGCAATTTGCCATTCTTAACGGGGGAGGTCCTTTGCGCGACCTCGAGCACGACTTTAACTAATTAAATACCTACATTAAATAATCAGAAAATCTGATAGCTTCTCATAATACAAAGTTTTATAGATTATGCTATGTCCCTAACGTTAGCACTTTTAAATAATCTAGAGTAAAAGCACTTAAATAAAACTGAATTATAAGCACATAAAACATAATAAATAGTTTTAACCCTATTCGCTTTTTTAGAAAGAAATTAGAAGGTACAAAATGTTTCGTTTTTTCCTTGGAGTTGAACTTGCAGATATAAGTGCTTACATACATCTGACAATTTGTTAGAGGGTGTGGTACGTCGTACCTCACAATAAATATGGAACATTAACACAATTCTATTTTTTATTAAGGCAACTTGTAAAGAGTAGTGTCATATGCAAACATCTAATAAACATCTATTTTCCATGACCGAAACATTAACGTGCTGCAGAAGGTGGAAAAATATTTTTACAGAGAAGGTGGCCAGTAGGTAGATTGAAATAACAGTAGTGCGTAGGGCTATCAGCGAACGTCCACTTCAAAAACCCAACGTGCCTGTTTTCAGAACTTCTAGTTGGATTCAAGCACATGCGTGCCCCCTCCCTCTCCCCCTTCACCCAACCAACCAACCAACCAAAATTATATTCTGAAAAAAAAATCGGCAGCTACTAGAAGCGGCTGGAACCTCCCCACCCAGTTGAAATTAGTGATGGGCTGCCAAACAGCAGTCTATTACTTTTTAACTGTAATTTGGTTCGTGTCACACACACACACACGCACACGCGCACTCCTTCTTTTATTTGAAGCTTTAAAAATTAGCCTATTTTAAATTAGGATATTTTCTTAAGAATTTCTTATAAAATCGTTTTTACATAGTTACGGTAATGGAGAAAAAATTAACTTTCTCTATCGATCTGTTCACTGGAAGTTTTGTATGTCTCTTAGTTTTTCAAGTGTTTGAAAAAATCCACTTTCGCTCCCATTTTTTCAAAATTTTGTACAGGAGTTGTTAATTTTTTTCTGCCTTAGTGGTCTCTGTGATATTTTATTTACTTGCATTATTTTTCAGGGTCGTTTACGAAAATAGTTTTTATTTTTTACCATTGTATTTTTGGAAGGCAGCCGATTAAAATTTTTGTTAAGTCAGGAGAAATAAACCGGTTTAGAACAATTCAATAAATACGTAAGATACTGTTGAAAATTGATGACACCGGAACTGTAGAAAATGGCTATATAATAATAAAAAATTTAAAACTGCATTATGCAATAGGTACTCTAAAACTTTATCAAAATGCAGTATTTTGAAAATACTAATCGACCTGTCTGACATTTTTTCAATATTATTTTTTGCCGATTATTGAATTTGTTTTGTTTGTAATCGCCCATGATTGAGTATATATTTTTCATAAAATAAAGGACTCACGTGATGATGATCAAAATGTTAATACATGAATATGATATTATATAACAAGGATATTATTGCTATAGATACGGCAAGGAGTAAGGATAGTAGTAACTAGATAAACAACTTCTTTGACAATGAGCAACATGCATGAATTTTAGAAATGCAATAATTTATTATTTTTTCGTTATATATGTTATATAAGTTGTGAAAGTAATGAAGAAAAGGTATAAAAAAAATGTGTAGCCTAAATAAAAGACTTTGAAATTCAAAATTTTATGGGAACATATCCACGTGACTGAAAACACCACGCTATTGGTCTGACGTCATTCGGCATAATGTCTAATGGTCGTCTATCTGCCAAGGCGTTAAATCGTAAATTGTTTTGTGTTTTGTAAATGTGTATTGATATTTTCATAAAAGAAATCATTCATTTATTTATTTATTTTAATTATTAAGTGATAAAAATGACGGACAGTGGGTTTTTACGGGGCCAGAGTGACAGTTTGCACGTCGTTGATGTGTTTATGATGACAAACTTTTTTGCTACTAATACTGATTTTATTAGTGCAGAAATTGGAGGTACTAAAGCAGCAAGGTATGTGTCATTCATTATTCTAAATATTAATTCAATTGTGCCCATTTTTATCCTTTTACTGTAGTTAAATATAACAAATTATTTATGTACCTAACCTCAAAATAGGTAAACAAGGCAATGTTTTAATGTTATATTAATTAATATTTTTCATCTTAGAATGCTTTACTTTTTTATATAATAAATACCTCCCGTCACTTACTAAGTATGTACTTTTAGGTAGGTAGGTACATTAATAGTAAAAATAACTGTTGACATACATAGGTATATATAAATATATAACTGGATAATATGTAGAACGTCGAGAAGTTACATTATTCCCACCGTTCTTATACATTTATACATTTTAATTCAAGGTTCCTATTAATAGAAGTTAGTAAACTTTTGTATTCCTATAAATAGGAAAGTGACCAAATTCACCATGATATGTAAACAAATTATCACAATAATATTAGGGTTAGGTACCTACATATTTTCATAATATTATTATAAAATAATTAGTTTTAATGGGTAAATTTACATCAAAAGGATCCTGGCAGCAATATAATCTTGAGGATGACGATAATTCTGCATTTCGGTCGTCTCGTCTCATAGCTCTGCACCATTTCTTCCTAACTTTATCGCGTCTAGGCACATTAAAAAATAACTTTTCTGGAGTTTTTATTGTAGTATTTGTACATTTGGGGACAATACAATATTTATAGCTACTTTTCTTTGGATTTTCCATAACACAACATAAATAATGTGTACACATTCGCAATCACAATACGTTTTCCGTCGGTGCGATGTGCCCGATGACGTCACACACAAGTAGCGCGGAAACTTCTCCATTTAAACGCAGTTAAATTGACAGCTGCAGTAAATAATTTTTTTAACCTTTAATTAGAACATAAAACAAAAATGATATATTGGAAAAATAATGTTTTTTAGTGATCTATTCATCTGTGATGTTTAAAAAAATTATGCATTTTGCTCATTGGAAATTCTTATGAGCTATGTAAGAATTTTAATTATTATTTAATATTCTTAGCAGTTACCTTCAATGGTTATTAATATATTATAAATAAACTGATTATACTGTTTTATTTGATGTCTTTCTTCCGGTTGGTGTAAGTCAAACATGTGTTTATTTGTATTTCTAACGCTCATCTTATTTATCGGTAAGTGTACTTTTTGTCACATTGCCAGTATACCAGGTACATGACCCAGTCCATAGATCCATTCTTGTAACTTTTGAATGGGATAATGGGATAACGAATTATTTTCAAAGGTGTAGTGAAATAATATAAAATATTCAATTATGTAATCTAAAGAACCAACATGGCCGACTTTCTGTTTCGTTGCAAGTTAGATGAAAGTTAAATTTTTGAACTGGACAATCTCTATATTTTTCTGTATTTGGAGGCTGGAGGCTAAAATACATATTATTCAACCCGTACGTATTGTTTTGATTTTCAAGATTCTTTCATTTTATTTTAATTTAATTAGAAAATTACAAAATTATTAAAAATCCGTGCAAGTACCTATAAAATATTATCTCTTAGGGTGGTAGGTGGGATTAAACACAATTTACTTTTCACTGAGTTCTGAGATATTGATTTTTCAACAAGAACTGTATTTTTTTTAAATGGAACTCCTAATAATAATTATTTTGAATAAATTTGGCCAGAATGAGAGACGCGACCTTCTCTATGAATAAAAGTAAAAAATTAAAAAATGTATTTTTTGAAAGTCAAAATAACAACTGAAGGTTGTATTTTTTATGTCATATGGTTAGCAGGATCCAAGTATAAAAAAGGTACAGGTTGTCCCATTTGAAAATTTGTAATATTAAAACCGAAAGTCGTCCATTTTAGCTATTTACACAACAGAATTCAAAGTATTAACTAACATCATTACATCAAAATTATTCTTTTGCAAATTCAAAAGATACAGGAGTGTCCATATGGGTTGAGTCGCTCGAAATAATTAATTCGACGTCCCACAGATTTAAAAATTTATTTAAAGATGATTGAAAAGTATATTTTATAATCTACGGGGATGTACCTGGTTCTCACGACACCCACTTTCTTCCTTATTTTGCAAGTTAGAAATTTAAAATTAGTGTGAAGGATATTTGGCATTAAAATACATGTTTTGACCTAACCAAACCTAAAAATACACTCAAGTTCAAATCCGAAGTGAACTTTTGGGCCTGGTTAGGTCAAAGAAAATATTTGTATGCCAAATATTCTGTACCCTAATTTCAAACTTTTGTCTTAAAACATAAAAAAGAACCGCTGCCTAAGAAATCACTACATACGCATCCAGATTTCCGAAGTCATAAAAAAATGAAAAACTTGATTTCTAGTATACCGGGTGAATCACGAATTGCGCTCGCCCGGATATTTCCTAAAATATTTGGAATAGAAAATTGAAATTTGGAGGCCTTATTACACGACTAAAATTCCATATTTTCAATAAAAATTAAGTTTGGTGCACATCCGGTTTGACCGGAAATGCCCACAACTTTCGATTTTTAAATGGAACACCCTATATATTTTTACATTTTTGGAATTTAGAGGAAATTTTGAATACAATACATCCATTTTGGTCACTTTTTGATAAACATTAAAAATTTTATTAAAAAATCTATTTCTGAATCCAGAGTGCTGTGGTGCCCAAAATATATTTTAGTTTGTGTGCTACGTTACTATAAAAATAAAAAGAGCAATATGATTGCATTACTTAATTCTCTAGAGGCGTTTAAAATTTTTAAATGTGATTTTTACCCACTAACTCGTTTTTTTTAAATGGGAATTTAATCGTTCACCAACATTTTTAAATACCTCATTTTCATACGAATCTAATGATACCAAAATTTTGAAAATCCGCTCAGAAATATTTGAGATTACAGCCAAAATACAATGCAACCAAGCTTTTAGAAACATGCGGCTAATAGATAATAGATTAGTGGGCTTTGGAAACTAAAATGGCACATCTCTGTGTAAATCTGGTAACCTAATAACATTGGAAAAATCATAGTAGCCATTGAATGTAATAAAACAATATCAGCTGTCAGACAGATACAAAATAAAGCGTTGCGGAAATCTCTTTGAGTAAAAATTAAAGAAAATGAATAATTTTAGTAGAAATGAAAAGGTCGATATGTTACTGATATATGGAGAGCGTCTCAAAAATTCAACTGCAGCTGCAGAACTTTATCAGCAACGATATCCCAACAGACGTCATCCAAGCAGACACTTGTTTGCCAGAGTGGAACAAGAATTAAGAAACCAACCCAATCAACAAGATGACCATCAAACATAAGTGAGGACAAAGAAATTGATGTATTAGGATTTGTGATGGTACACCCAACAACATCAACAAGGGAATTGTCAATGGAATGCGACATTAGTCAGTCTTCGGTTTGCAGAATTTTAAAGAAACATGAGTTTCGGTCTTATAAATAACAAATACACCAACATCTTTATGGAGATGATAACGACAGGAGGCTAGTATATTGCAACTGGTTCTTAAATGCAGTACAACAAAACCCAGGTTTTCCTTTTCATATTTTATATTCAGATGAAAGTAGATTTACGAACCAAGGTATGTTTAACAGAAATAGTACTAGGTACTGGGCTTAAGAAAATCCGAGGTTGGTAGGGCGGGGGAATATTCAGGAAAGATTTGGGTTTAACTGTTGGCTTGGAGTACTTCGAGATCAAATAATTGGACCCATATTTTTTGATGGAACACTTACTGGCGAACGATATTTATTCTTTTTACAAAACCAGACAGCAGATTTTCTTGACTTACTTCCTCTTGCTTATTTACAAAATCTGTTTTTCCAACAAGATGGTGCTCCCCCACATAATTCCAGAAGAGTGGTGGAATATTTAAACAACTTGCATGGTGAACGCCTTATCGCAAATCAAGGTCATATCAGGTGGCCTCCTAGGTCACCTGACTTAACACCCCTCGACTATTATGTATGGGGCATTCTCAAAAATGAAGTTTATAAAACTTCTTCAAATACCCGTGAAGAGCTGCAAAATAAAGTTGTACGGGCTCTTAATGAAATAACGCCGGCTGAATTGCATAGAGCCATTTAAGCAACTGTACGCAGAGCCGAATTGTGTATAGAAAAAAATGGTGGACATTTTGAACAATATCTATAAATGTCAATTTATGGTTTAATTATATTAATTATTTTTAAGATACCTACTTTTACCTAGTTTAAGTTTAATTGTTCAAACGGAATTGATTTTTATTTATTTATAGGCCCGATATATATGTTCATTTAAATAAAACTCTGAAAACCGAACTGATGTCGCATTCTATTGCAAATGTCCTTGTGGATGTAATTGTGTTTACCTCCACATACCTATGCTAAACTTAATTGTAACGTTTTTTGCGCTCACAATTATTAAATGTTTGATAGCTCAAGATTGCCTATAACTACACGAGTCTGTCTGACAGCTGATATTGTTTTATTACATTCAATGGCTACTATGATTTTTCCAATGTTATTAGGTTACCAGATTTACACAGAAATGTGCCATTTTAGTTTCCAATGCCCACTAATCTATTATCTATTAACCGCATGTTTCTAAAAGCTTGGTTGCATTGTATTTTGGCTGAAATCTCAAATATTTCTGAGCGGATTTACAAAATTTTGGTATCATTAGATTCGTATGAAAATGAGGTATTTAAAAATGTTGGTGAACGATTAAATTCCCATTTAAAAAAAACGAGTTAGTGGGTAAAAATCACATTTAAAAATTTTAAACGCCTCTAGAGAATTAAGTAATGCAATCATATTGCTCTTTTTATTTTTATAGTAACGTAGCACACAAACTAAAATATATTTTGGGCACCACAGCATTCTGGATTCAGAAATAGATTTTTTAATAAAATTTTGAATGTTCATCAAAAAGTGACCAAAATGGATGTATTGTATTCAAAATTTCCTCTAGATTCCAAAAATGTAAAATATATAGGGTGTTCCATTTAAAAATCGAAAGTTGTGGACATTTCCGGTCAAACCGGATGTGCACCAAACTTGATTTTTTATTGAAAAGATGGCATTTTAGTCGTGTAATAAGGCCTCCAAATTTCAATTTTCTATTCCAAATATTTTAGGAAATATCGGGGCGAGCGCAATTCGTGACTCACCCGGTATATTATATCAAATCTCAAATTGAGGACTCTTACTAGCTTGCTTTGCTAATTTACCCCTACTTACCCACAACCCGTCAACAGATTAAGCTCAAAATATAATCCAGTTCCAGATGTCGTTATAATGCATATGTGTACCAAATTTTACATCAATGTCTTAATTTTATATTGTTAACCCCTTTAATAATGGAGTGGGGATAATGGTGAGGGTGAAAATTTCATAAAAAATTTTGAGACCTTTGCTTCTAGTATATACACCTAATCTCAAGTTGTGGACTTTTCTAATTTACCCCTACTTGCCCCCAAGCCTTTAACAGAATAAGTTCCAAATATAATCCAGTTCCAGATGTCGTTATAATGCATATGTGTACCAAATTTTACGTCAATATCTTTATTTTATTTTGTTAGCCCCATAGCCCCTTTAATAATGGTGGTGGAGGTGGAAATTTCATTAAAAAATTGAAACCTTTGCTCCTAGTATATACACCAAACTCCAAGTTTCTGAACTCTTACTAGCTTGCTTTACTTATTTACCCCTATTTCACCTTAAATCCTTAAGTGGATTAAGCTCAAAATATAATCCAGTTCCATATCCTGTTATAATAATACGTACGTGTACCCAACTTAATATCTCTATTTTATTTTGATAACGCCGTTAATATTGGAGTAGGGGTGGAAAATGTCATAAAAAAGTTTTGGACTTATGCTTCTAGTATAGACAGCAAATCTCAAGTTCCTGGACTCCTACTAACTTATTTTACGCATTGTATTACTAATTATTGACGGAGTGGTGGTGCTGTGATGGCAGATATCATAAAAGAATTTGAAACCCTGGCTTCTAGAATACATACAGGGTATAATTAGTTTCATGTCATTAAAAAAAAACTGGTGGTAGGGAACCACAAGACAAACAAAAAAACCTTCTATGACATGGGGTCTAAAGCTTATAGTTTTGGAGAAAAAAAAATAAACAAAAATTTCGAAAATTTTCAATAAAGTCTTTTGAGAACTGCTGGAATATTGAGGTTTAGATCGTCGCGCGTGTCTTTGCCTTATACTCTGACTCTCCCTTGTGCAATATTTTAGTTACTATGGGTGTTTCGTTATGTACACACGTCCAACCCGCCCCGCCGTTCGTTGTTTTTGTTATTTTTGAATGTCGGGTCACTGTGTATTTATAGTTAAGATTTATTTTATTGACTTTACCGTTCAACTCGTTAAATTCTTGATTACGTACAGACAAAACTTACGTGTCCGTTCTTTTTGTATTCCGTTTTGGATTTTGGACCAAGTTTTTCTTTTACTTTTCTTTATTGACAACGTTAGTTAATAGTTTATTGTTTAGTGTTGAACGAAGTACGTATGTCCTTAATTCGAAGTACCGAACTGTGTATTGATGCAGATGCAGAGATTTCGAATGATTTACTTAGGTAAGCTTTTAACCCAGGACACTCATTTATGTTACAAGCGTTAATACATCACATTTAAATATTCTAAATTATAAACATTAATCCAATATGTTTTTCCAAATTAAAAGACACACATGTAAAGAAATGTTCTGTTTAAACTTCTATGGCGATTATTTGCTTGTAGTTGTGCAGGAAAAGATAACGAATTATTTACCTCTTTATAATTGCCCCAGTTCGGTTAAGGTGATCCATCAAAGGCGGTCGATGATCTAAACAAAGCCTTTGCTTTGACACCGCGTGTGACGCCCAGGACTGCACTTTTTTATGACAATTTAAAAGTTGTATAATTAGATGTTTTCACAAATTTTAAATTAAATTTAACTGTGAAACTAATGCTTTATAATAGTTAAAAACACTTGAATTTTGAGATGCAGTCGAATAATACCTTAAAATAAGTCATTTTAATTTTGTATTGAAATTTTTTCGCCAAAAATACTACATCAATTCACTACGCACTCATGACGCCATCAGTTATATTGTTAGTGTCATTTTGTGTTATAAACACGTTATTTTTCAGATAAATTTCCTAAAGTAGCTGTTATAAATTTCGTATTAGGTAGGCGTTACTTTTTTAATCACATGTAAAATGTGAATAAAATGTTGTGTTTAACAATGTTTACACGCGATTTAAGAAGTTAATATAACCGATGACGTCACTGCGTGAATTACTAAAACTTTATGTTATTTATTTGTTGAAATTTTAATTTGATGGACGATAGAATGCTGTTTAAATATCAATAAGTGCTTTAGTATAATAAGTACTTCATTCTAATATTACCAAAAAAGCAAATTTGCACATAGTAAAAACAAGTCCTTTGACCAAGAAAAGCAGTGGTTCTCAATTATATTCTACATTAATATTAAAAAAAAATTTAATATGTTAACCCAGGTCAGTTTTTTCAAAGTGCCCCTAGAGGGAAAAGTCATAAAGGTTTTTTGTTTGTCTAGTCGGTCCCCATTACCAGTTTTTTTTAATGACACGAAACTGATTACACCCTGTATAAGTAAACCAAATCCCAAGTTTCGGGACATTTACTAGCTTGCTTCATTCATTTTTTCAGTTTCGTCTGCCAGCGTAGTTGGGGTATCTAAAGAACATATACTAACTAACTATGCGAACAGATATCGCTAATCATTTGATGATCCCCTCCCTATCCGCCCACCATATAAAAAAATTCCAGAGAGAAACGTGTGGTACTTATATGGTCTCTTCGATTACCGACTGGCGGACAGTAACCTTTCATCGTCGAATTTGTACGCTATTTCCTAGACTATAAGTTAAAATGGCTTTAGTACCTTCATGAATTTCTTAAGGTGGCTATTCCCTAGAAAGAGACATCCGATAGGGAAATATTTATTATTTTTGGCTATAACTTTTTTTTCTTAGTATGTATATTTAAAGAAACTATAAGAGTACCTAATTAGAACTATAATAAAACTACTACTATGAATTTTCACTCAATATGTGGTTTGCAAAATAGCTAGATTTAAATTTAAAAATTATAACGTAATTTCTTCCCATTTCCTAGATTTAAATCTAGCTATTTTGCAAACCACTGAAATTATTGAGTGAAAATTCATAGTAATAGTCTTGCTATGGTTCTACTTAGGTACCCTTATAGTTTTTTTTAATATACGTACTAAGAAAAAAAAATTATGGGCCAAAATAATAAATATTTCCCCATCGGATGTGTCTTTCTAGGGAATGGCCATCTTAATATATTTATTTTAACTATTGACAAAAAAATAGTTAATCTTAGTTAATATCTGTTGTAGATGTGCAATGTGCTATCGAAGAACGTCTCAAGTCAGATTTTTTTAATATTTACAAAAATGTCGCAATTGAAACAAGAGAGATTCAAGACAAGCCTGTAACCCCTGACAACGTCACTTACTATTTGTATACAAAAAATCAACCAAATGAGTATGTCAAACTAAACGATGAAAATTTGAATCTATTAGCAAATAAAAAGGTTGTGTTTCTCATTCATGGTTGGACTGGTAGCAGAGAAGTCCAGTGGTATGAAGACTTAAAAAATGCATTCCTGTTAACTAATAAAGACTATTCTGTTGTTCAAGTAGATTGGAAAGAACCTGCAAATCAATTATACTATGTATCTTCTATTAACACGTATGATGTTGGTAAGTTTTGCTAAAACATTATCTCTTAGTAATGTTTTTAAAATGTTCAACCATAATTACATAGGAGGAATTTTCCTGAGAATACCATTTGAATAGTTCGGTTGAGTTTCTCAAAGTGAACAGACGCTTCGAAGAAAGCTCTCGAAAAAAAACTCAGAAACAGGTTAATACACCGCTAATTTATATAAAATTTAAGTCATCGACAGGTCAAGAGATTTTGCGTGTTATGAAGTGAAATAGTCAAAAACAAAGTTCATATGGAATTAATATTTGATAATTTCTAGTACAGGGCTTTGTCATATAAAATGTAAGGTAAAAAAGTAATATAATATAACAAGTGTGGTGTGTTAAGATCAGGCCTATCTGTACCCAAACGGCCCTTGAAGTGATTGAGTACTCAAGACCAGGGTAATAAATATTCAGTGTCAAACAATAACAGTTATAGACGTTAAAGGAACCCGAATAAAACCCCAATGCTTTCTTGGAAAATGTAAATAAACAAACAATGTGTGAAGTTGAGTTTATTAGATGCAGCAGAGCCAGCAATCCACAAGAAAGATGAGCTATATTGATTAATTATTTAATTAATTCATACTTTATAATTTATTATTTCTGTTTGTCCGTCTATTTTAGGTATTATTTTTACTTTGCTTTTATATTATCTTATTTTATTCCCATTTGGGAAACAGCTGTTTAAATTAGGCACTACAAAAATCAATACAATTTACAGGGTGTGCGGGGATTTTTCTCGGGCCTCTTTCTCATTTGCAACTCGCTGAAAAAAACTATTTTACCGCGATACAGATAACGTAATAAAAAGATTCTCTTACAGCAAGTTAATATAGGTTTTGAAAAACAAATCAAATAAAATGGACACACTAATACAGGACGTCGAAACGAGAACACTCCAATTACAAAATTACAAAAACTCGACGGCGGCGGAAACTGCCTATATGGAGCATTAAGCCACCAACTGGAGGGAGAAAATATAACATCACAGGCACATACCAGTGCAACGAAAACCCTACGAAAACAAGTAGCTGATTATATCGAAAATCACTTAGATCATCTCATGCCATTCATGCAGGTATCCATCCATGCACTAGCACCCCGTTACAAGATTATTGCACAAGAAAAACATGAAGCAGAACAACCAGAAGAAACATACGCTCGAACTGGGGCAATAACACTTCGCCCGGAATTTGAGGAAGCAGCGCACATAAACATGTATCACAAAGAACAGAAGAAGCCAACAGTCAAGAATTACAACACGATGACATCATTCTGACGACATGGAATGTCAGAGGCTGCTTAACGAGAGAAAAGAGAGAAAAAATCAATGAGACTCTTATGATGGAACACATACACGTTGCATGCATATAAGAGACACACATGATAGACGGAACCGCAGTTACTCAAAACTACAAATGGTATCTAAGTGGAGGGGACAAAGAAAAAAACCAGCAGAGGAGTTTCATGGGCAATAAGACGGAACACCCCTATCCAGATAAAGACAAGAAAAGTAAACGAAAACATAGCCACGGCAGACTTTCAAATTAGAAAGGAAAACATATGCATATTAGGAGTACATGTGCCCTCCGACAAACGGAAAGGACGAGTATTCAGACAGATCATCCAAGAGACTAGAAGAAATAGGAATAGAAAAATGAACATAATAATACTAGGAGACTTCAACGCGCATATAGGAAAGGACAAACGATAATAGAAGCTCGCTAAAAACTTGGCACATCTGTTCGATCTAACAGATAGAAACACATGGATCAAGAACCTAACCTGCCTTAATACCTGGAGTAAAGGAAACATCAACTCTCAAATAGATCATATCCTAGTGGATAGAAAAATAAGGGACAGGGTTAAAAACATTAAGGCAAAACAAGTAACAAACGACAAAACAGATCACAAAATATTATATGGAACTAGTAATAAAGAAAGTAACACAAAAAAACAGCAAATGACACATGGAACATCTCCCTGCTACAGAACGAAGAAATCAAAAAGAAATACCAGGGGGAGATAGAATAAACAGAAAAGGAACTAAATTGATCAACAATGACACGACAACACTGCAATACAATGATTTGGACCGACGCGACGACGAAATGAAAACTAAAGAATATAGGAGTCAAACAAGGATGTTCACAGCCTACAGAGTGACAAGAGCTCTACTACCCTTCATTGAGGACAATAAATCACCATGGTGCCTAACCAAAATGATATATACGACCATCATAATGCCTACGACGATATATGGAGTCGAAAATGCAGCAACGACAAAGGCCAACAGAAGAAGCCTGAGAAGAGCTGAAAGGCATTATCCAACTGTTAGCAAAAACTGGAAAACCACAAAAACGACAGAAAACGTCAACATTACTAGAGGGAAGAACAATAATCAAAACAATAGAATCAGACACGTAAAAAGACGAGACACGACACACCTAGCGCTGCGACTGAACAGCTACAAACTGAAAATAGGGAGGCCATGCTACATATGGATAACAAAAATCGAGAGGATTATGAATAAGTTAGGAGCGGTCGAGCGGATTAGACACACTGGGAAAAATCGGCACAACAAAACACGGAATACAATAAAGAAATATCAAGGATATACACACTGCCAGACTCAGAAACAGAAGAAACAGAAAACTGAGAAGTAGAATAGGAGAGAAGATGATCACAGACAAAAACTAAGAAAAATCATCTCACAAAAACCTGAAAGTAAAAAGAAGCACGAAAACCTAAAAGAAGCATCTCAGAAACGCCTACACTTTCCATCCGATGAAGACAGAAGGAAAACAAGAAGAAACATCTCACAAACACCTACACGCTCCATCCTATACTCCTACCCCATACGTCATGCGGCTCTCGCTGCTGACAACAAGGATGTCCAATGTCCAATCCAGCATATGCAGCCGGTCCGGCGGTATATAAAAGCACCGTGGGTTTGTTTCGGCACACGGTGGGATGAACCGTTGGTCGGTCGGGTGGAGCCGCATGAATATGTAATAGACGACTGGTCGACTGCACATGGACGTTCGGCGGGCGATCGGGCTGCGTGATGGAACAAATCTCCACGCACCGGAATTGGCAGCAATGCTTACGCTGGCAAATCAATCAATCAATCAGTACCATTCGAATAAAATAAAAGTTGGAATGAAACAGCCACAATCCTTACAAAAGCAGTGTTTAGTACCTACTGAGGACAATTTAAATAAGCATTTATTTCAAATATTATGTGGTAAAATATTTGTACATTTGACAATCTTAGTATTAAAAAAACCGTTGCCTAAGGAATCACTACTTTCACATCCAGAATATCCATTCAAGTCTCCCTAAACGAAAACATCTTGATACTTATATTTGCACTCCAATATGTGGAAATAATTGCTCATAGAATTTCAATAATGTATTTGAAATCGTCTGCCTCGAGGTGGTAATGGAGAGCTGATGCCAAAAAATTTATTGAGAATTTTTGTTCTGATTCACACTAAATCACAATTTTCTTTTTTTTAACTTCTTCAATATCGGGGTGGGGATGTTGGAGGTTGTGGTGTGGGTGGCTGAAAAAATTGGGACCTTGGCTTCTAATATACGATTCAAATATATTGACCCCTCACTTTAACCGCGAATACCTCAAAAACGAAGGAGCGGAAAAAATTGATAAAATTATATGTTCACTACATGTGAATTGTACATCACTCATTGAAATTTTAATAATTTATGTTAAAACGTTATGAAAATTATTCAATTTACACCACAAAATGTGCCCATTTTTAACGAGATTCTCGTCACATTATACTTTAAGTGGTCATATCTCGAAAACCACTTATTATTTTTTTGTAAAATTTTGGTATGCCATGAACGAATATTTTTTTCATATGTGGTAATTTTTTAAAACATTTTTGCCCAATCTCCTCGTTATTATTTACAAAAATGTGCCGCCATGTCTGTTCAGTTGTCTTAGGAGACGAGACGAAAATTCTTTCTCGGACGTTCATTTCTAAGCAAATGTACAGTTATTCCGAAAAAAAAAAAAAAAAAAATAGGAAATATCAATTGTTAATTAATTATAGCATTTATTCTATCCCAAGAGCTGAGGTGCCGTGCAGCACGGGTTCGTTTGCTTACTGCTTAGACGTTCTGTCGTCGACCTCGCCATCTTATCTGCATCTCTCGCTCGCATTAATATTATCTATTGGACTTAATAACTTAACTAATACTTCATATACCCGAATTCTTTTTTTCTGAAAATGTTTATAATTTATGTAATCAACCATTTTATCAAAGACTTTTTAGATACCTTGATAAATAACAGAATAAACATGAGGTCACGCTTTTGAGAATAACTGCAACTGCATAAAAAATTATTTAAAAAAAAGTTTCTGAATTTTTACTAGCTTGTCCTACATATTTTTTCCTATTTACCCCCACAACACTTCAATAGAATAAGTTCTAAATATAATCTAGATCCAGATCTCCTTATGATACATAAGTATACCAAATTTCAAGTCAATACCTTGAAACATTCCAGAGTGATCGTGAGCACAGAGGAAGTTACAAATGATCGATCTATAGCCTGATCATCAGACAAAATTTCTTTTTGCTCAAATTTAAAATTTCAATGTTTCATGCAAAGAATTTGGTTTCATGACAATCTAAACATAGTTCTACAAAAAAATCAAATTCAGCGAATAAAATCTAGAAATACTCAAGTATTTCTAGATTTATTTATCTATTTATTCAAATAATGTATATTAACTAGCGTCATAAAAGAAAGGGTACTTCGGGATAAAATAGATCAAATGCTTTCGAACACCGTATTTTGGAATAAACTTAATAGAATCCTTTCTTGGGCTTGAAAAATTAGGTCCACAGAGTCTGTATATCAAGATTACCTCCTGCCCTTTGTAGGCCCAAAAAGGGCCCGTTTTGGTTTTTATCTTCTTGATCTATGCATTTAATGGTCCCAAGGGCCTTTAACCTCAATATTTTTGGACCTTAGTGTGCACCATTTAGGTCCCTAAAAATGAGAAACAAAATTTTAAAGCCGAATATTTCTTGATAATGAGGTGCGGAAAATTTTAATTCATCATATTATTTATGAACAAAAAACGCAGCTATGAAGGTAGTTTAACTAAACTCGGTGTGTCAGGTCCAAAATTCACTTTTTAACAAAAAATACTTTTTATTAGGTAGGAGGGGGTAGCTATTAATATTGTACATATAATATTATTATAAGTAGGGGGTGGTGGTGTGGGTGGCAGATGCCACAAAAAAATGCCACAAAAAAATTGGGGCTTTAGCTTTTATTGCATATATCAAATTGCATATATCAAATCAGAAGTTTCAGTACATTTTACCAGTTTTGTTTATTTACTCCTTTTTACCCCTATTTAAACCCAAACCTTTCAACGGAATAAGCTAAAAGCATAATCTAGTTCCAGATCTCGTTATAATACATACGTGTACCAAATTTCAAGTGAACGTCTCAATTTTATCTTGTCAATCCCTTTAGTAATGAAGTGGTGTTGGTGATGTGGATGGCAATTATCATACAAAAATGAGATCTTGGCCAAATCCCAAGTTTCTGGAATCCTACTAGCTTGCCTTCGTTATTTTCTCCTGTTTGTCCCTATTTACTCCCAATCCTTCAAGTTCAAAATGCAATTTAGTTCCAGATCTCCTTATATTACATTCGTGTACCAAATTACAACAGAATAAAAACTATAATTGTAGACTGAGCAAGTAAGAACTGTCCAGATACGTTAGGGGATTATGAAGTGGTAAACAAGATTGGACAGATTGGATGAAAAATACAGATGGCAGTATAGGCAACTTGACAGTTGAGGAAAATTTGGCATGACAGGAGTATCACGAAACACGTAAAGAGATCTGCTAGTTTCCTACTTTTCTCCATCTTTCTTTATACCTCTGACATATGGATATTTTGAAAGGCGAACAAGCGGCATATTGATACTTTCGAGATATAAGTCTGGGTACGTTTATTACGAATTGGCTGGACAGTCCATCGCACCAACAGTTCAATTATCCAAGAAATGCACTCTTCGAAGCAACTCTGCGCCATCGTATTATGCCTTCTCCTTATTTTGCCATATAAGCCAGATATGGTAGGACAATATAGAAAGATTTACAATTCAGGGGAGACTAATATAGATGGCGAAGAAGACGCCCCTCGATTCTCGAAACATGGGACTGACGTTACCTGAGGGATGCAGCTTTGAGGAGGCATAGGCAGTGCGCTTAACAAATCACCGTGATATATGATGTTATGCCGTCGACCGTGCCATACAGCCAAACGTGGCTAACTAAAATAATGTGTAGAGCACAAAACGTCTTTCAGGACGTTGTGAATAAGAATAGAAGAACTTTCCAGTGCATGCATGTTATAGTATTTTATATTTATTTACTTTTACTGAATAATGTTAGATATTAACGGTAAGTAATTAGCTAGCTAATGCTCGGCATATTTACAAAAAAGATTTATTTATCTAATAATTTATTTTATATTCGATATCTATGTAACAAAATTAAAACAAATTGGCATGTTCTTTTCCACATTATTTTTGAGGAGTACCGTAGTTTAAATTCTGTGAATGTACCTATTTTACTTCCGTATACATCACGCGTCGCCGTCATTTACAATTTGTAGCTGATTGATATTGAGATATCAGCTCATGGAAAAATTATAATATTTTTAATCATATCATGTTACAAAAAACTAATGATAAATAATGAAGTGTTGATTAACATTTACATTTATTAATATAACGAATAATTCTTAACGTATTTAAATTGTCATGGCAATGGTTATTTCCATAACAGTTTGTTGCATAATATTCTCCTATATTTTCTATATAACGTACATAGTATGTACTTGTGTATTTGACCATATTATTTCCAAATTAAATTAGTAGAAATATATGATAGTACTTTTAAAGCTTGAGTATTTTAATACATGTAAATATTCTTGAATTTAGTTAATTTTTCTTAGGGGGGCTCACCACCTCTCCCAATACAAAGATTTAGATAATGTTGCAATGTTTGAAAATGTTTGAAAAATATTAATTTATATTTACATTATTAAGTATGATTAAAAGTGAATTATTATTTGTTTGCTTATAGTTGTATTGAGACATATACTTTATAGGATTTTGCAAACAGCAGAAAAAAACAACTATCTATGAGAACTAAAAGAAAAACTGTGTGTAAAAATATTAATAAAATCTTTGCATTCTTTCGATAACCTGAATTCTGGTTATTCCAGCAAATTAAAATCCTAAAATGAGATTGTCTAATTTCTTATTTGAAAATTCTCATTCTAACACTAACATCCACACAGCCGTAAACAGCAACTTGTCACCTACGCCCACCAAAATTTAAACATAGGCAAACATGTTCTTTCGCTGTCGCTTGATTTATCTAAAGCATTTGATACCTAAACAAGATATTTTTACAGCAACAATTTTGTAACATCGGTATCAGGGGAAATACACTATCGTGAGTAATGTATGGAAGGAAGAGCGATGAGAATGAAATTAGACAGAACACAACCGGAGTTAAAAGAACTATTGCTTGGAGTTTCCCAGGGTTTAATGTTGAAGCCATTACTGTTTATGTTGTATGTTAATGAGCAACGGACACTTGACAATGTTTGCAGTTGACTTCACAGTAACTTTGGCAACAGACACATCTGAGGAGCTTCAAGAGGCAGTAATAGTAACTCTTGAAGTTGAAAAGTCGACACTTGGTCCCAAACAAATAAATTAATATTAAATGCCAAAAAACCGTATTTACAAATTTTTATGTTCAGAGACCATTCCCGCACAATATAACATTTGTATGATGACATACGTTCATCTGACAGTGTTAAACTACTGGAATTTGTATCAATTGCAAATTAGCGTTCGATTTCCAAATTGAACACATTTGTGAACAACTATAGTACGGCCGCCCGTAACCAAAATTTTCGACTTATCGCCTAATGGGAAATTCGCGCCTAGTGCTCATTTCTTTGAACAAGAATAAAAATAGTTCAGAGCGACAGAAATTTTTAGCGTCGCGAAAGGGTTGAAATGTATCCCCCAACATGTAAAAAATAACAGGTCATTTGAGTAATCACCTAATGTCCGTTTACTGTTTCTTGGTGTTTATAAATATGCATAGTTCGAGGAAAAAATGAAAACGGAAATTTTGAGTGTTGCGTGAAGATATAAGGGGTTAAATACTGAAAACTGGGAACAGGTGGAAATCCGTGTCATCGCCAAATGTCCGTTCCGACAATTCTCGTCAATTTCTTTCTGAAGTATTTCTACACCAAAAAAATTAAAACGGACATTTTAATTGTTGCATATCATAGTACCTGCATTTCAATTTTGCGTCTTTTTGTTGGCTAATGTTGGTACTCCCTAGTATCCGTTCTCTAATCAAAATGATGTTTTAATATCAAAAAACATGTGTGAATAATATGAACGGACAATTTTCAACTTGATATGTTGAAAAAAATCATGTTCATTCCCAATTCAATAACAAGAGCGCGGAGTGTCATATGGTGATACAGCTGCGTAAAACTTCGCTCCCTGTTTTTTGGGCGATTAATCGAATGCCAGTAGTCTCAGTAATCCCCCCCCCCCCAGACGCACCCCTATGGGTAAAAAGCAGCTCTGAAATGATAATTTCATTATTGTCGAAGTACAAACTGATTTTTTGATGTTAGTATACAACGCGGAATTATTTTTCAACTAAAAAGAAACCGAGTCGCGCTTTGATATTAATAAAAATCCCCCGTTTTAGGAGACTTTTTTGCCGATAGGGGTGCCAGCGATTGGTGGAGGGAACTGTTGATAGGGAAGTTTTTATCATTTCTTTGGGTTTCACTCGTGTTAGAAAACTGAAAATATTAACAACACCGTTAGAAACGGGTAATTGTATACTACCTAGAATATCCTAGGCTGAGATTGTCGGTTGTATATGCAAAAACGGCCGCTTGTATGCGGCTTTTATTATAATGAGAACTTACAGGTTCAGGGCATATATCAGGAATAAACGAGAACTTTTTCATATAAAATATAAAAATTATAAAGTTATCTGGTTATACTAGCATAACCAGAATGCAGGTTATCGAAAGAATGCAAAGATTGGATATTAATATTTCAAATCCTATAATGAATAGGTATGCTTTATTATTTGTTATAATTATCCGCAATCAAGAAATAATTCACTTTTATACCCTTCAAGTTTGTTCTTTATATTTTAGAGAAGGAAAGTTTGTTTTCAGGTTAAGAATGAGAGAATAATCGACAACAAATTCTAATCAATTGTTTTATTTTTGGTTAAATATGTCGGAAAGATAGACATAAACAAAACAATTTGATTTTTTCTCACTTGCACCACAGAATATCAACATAATATTGAAATCTATTAATTGCTGTCTTTCTTTTATGTTTCGGGACATACAATGGTATTGCAGGTAGCTCATAATTTTATCGAGCTTTACAGCCATTTTACTAATAAATTTGCGTATTTCATTTTAGAAAAAAAAAAAAACTCGAGTATCCAGTCAATAACACTGTGTTTTGCAAACAAATGGCGCAACTTAGCGGCCATATTGCCTGTGATATCAGGTGGTAAATGCTGATGTCAATACAGAGATGTTAATTTTTATGTTATTGCCAGGGCAATGGAGGGGTACAGCATCTCTATGAAGCGCGATACATAGCGTCGAGATGCATTTAGTATACATAGCATCTCTATTAAGTACGCGCGCCACCGCGACAACATGCGAGCGCACTGCATTTCGTGCACCTGTACAGCATAGGAAATGTCCGTTCACTTTTTTTTCCGATTATTTGAACCATATTTTATAATTTAAAAAAGGTTTCAGCCATTAGGGAGAAACTTTTTATACTATTTTCTTATACAATTTTGATTTTTGTTATTGAAATTATGCAACATAAAAAATTTCCGTTCTGTATTGATTCTTGTTTTATTCAACATCTATAACAATAATTCATCGAGAACGGACATTAGGGGATACAGAAATGACGTCTTTTTTTTAACGGATGGAAAATCATTTTCCCGGCTACTGCAAAGTTGTGGGAGTTTTTCTCGGAGGAAAATCGGTTTTGTATTGTAATAAACTATAACCCGGTGATCGAAATTAGCATTAGGCGATAACAATTTTTCAGTTTCATGAGAATGTCGAAAACATCATTTTACGAATGACTGTATATTTTGGAAAATGATTTAATAAAGAAGAATACCCGAATGAGAAACAATCTAATAAAACAGTATAATAACTACTTCTTCTCAGCTCTTTTCTTTTATTTTAGTCACCATAATTATTGTTTCTCATATCCCATATAGCAGGTCGTTCTTCAATTACATTTATTAATAATTCAGTATCAGTAATGGGATCTATTTTAGATGCGTAAATACAATACTTTTAACGTGCAATTTGGCTTCAATGCAAGCTCAAACCGCTCGACAAATAAAAATAAGTGAATGTGTGAACAGGTCCATTTGTTTACATTGCAGCATACGCCGCTCGAAGCAATAAAAACGATTCGGCACATGAGTTGGACGACGGTACGCGCGGTGGTGGATGCTGCTTTCTCGCAGCGCGTCATAGTGTGAACAGCTCCATTTGTTTCTATTACAGCATCTGTCGAGTCGTCTGCCGATTCGACGGCCGATTCGACGAAAACCGCCTAGTGTGTTTTTAGCCCTAGTTTATACCATAATTTGCTGGGAAAGCTGTTTTCAAAAAGCTGTACGGAATATATGAATCGACATCATGTGAAAAATGTTTCTTAAGCCCAAAATCTATGTAAAGAGGAAATGCAAACACTGGACTGGTTATTTCTAAATAGTTTTACTAACTATAACTATTTGTTATTAAAACTTGATAGGTAGTAAGAACTTTTCAAGAATTAGCGTAATTAAATAGTGAATAATTAATTAAAAATTAATATATTATTATTATTAGCATGAATATATCATTAAAATGCACGGCATCTTTAATAGATATCAGGACTATGAGGTAAACAACTAATTAATTAAAAGGTAGTAGTTCAAGGTGAAGTTCACTATATTTAATATTCATTAATAGGTTGGTCATGAGAAGGATACAGAGGTAAAGAAAAAGTAAGTTTTGTTAAAGTAATGACCTACTTTGAAATTGTATAGTGAGCATTATTTCTTTAAATCGTTTTTTTGTCCTACGGCTAATTGTCAAGAGATCCACTTTTGGCAATATTAACCAAAAAGTCACGATCAGATATTAAATTACTGAAAATGTAAACGAGAATATACTTAGAAATTAATCTTACCTTTTAATTCGCTGCTTGTATTAAAATTAATTTCAGTTAAAATTATAAAATAATAAGTCTTAACAATGTAAAGTTGCGAACCAAGCCTCACAAAGGGGTCTCAAAGCGTTTCTGGTATAATTAGTACAAGACGTCGCACAGTGGGAAAAAATTAGCCCTTCTTGGACAAAAATCTGCCGGCAGTAGATATATTAATCAATTTAAATTAAAAAATCGGTAAAGGTATTTACACAGAACTTCCTTCTTTATTTGTGCATGGCGGTCACTCTAAAAAATTAATAATTACGAAGTGACATTGAAAATAATAATCGGAATAGAGTTATCACTATAATTACAAAGAAAACCTGATAAGTTTTGGTCAAAAATATATACAGAGTGCTCATCCAACAGCAAAAGTTCAATACTAAATAACAGGTGCCAAATATGGAAGGCTTGCGCAAATACCTTTACAAATGTTCACCATGACTGAATAATTTCTTGGGATGAGCAACCATGTACATTTTTCAATAAAAGTGTAATAGGTGCATATGCCAAGTATTATTGCCATCTGTCACATTTTCAATTCCACATTCACGTAGTGTAGTGGAAGTAGTGTTGGCAAAAAAAATTCCAATTTCTTTTCTTCTGAAATAGGTTTAGATTGCCATGAAACGTGGAAATTTTAAATTTGAGCAAAAAGGAAAGTTTCCTTCTATTCTACAGTGATACATATTTTTTAAATAGGTTTAGAACGCCATGAAAGGTGAAAATTTTAAATTTGAACAAAGAAAAAAAAAATCCATCCATTTTAGTGGTAAATTTTTTTTCAAAAATGTTGGTGAAAAAAATTTTCAATTTTTTTTTTCTGAAGTAATTTTAGAATATCATGAAACGTGAAAATTTTAAATTTGAAGAAAAAAAACATTTTCCATCTATTTTAGTGGTAAATTTTTATTCCAAAATGGTAAAAAAATGTTGCAATTTCTTTTTTCCGAAATATGTATGGAATGTCATGAAATGTAGAAATTTTAAATTTGAGCAAAAAAAAATATTTTCATCTCTTCTATAGCAAGTAGTTAGTGATAGATTAAAATTTTTTTCAAAAAAATTTTTAATCAAAAAATGTTTTAAATTTGTTTGAATAGGTTTAGAATGCCAGGAAAACGTGAAAATTTTAAACTTGAACAAAGAAAAAAAATCCATCTGTATTTGTGGTAAAATTTTTTCAAAAATGATATAACGAGGGAAGTTCTGTGTAAATAACTTTACCGATTTTTTTTTCAGAAATAGGTTTAGCGTGTCATGAAACGTGGAAATTTTAAATTTGAACAAAAATTTTTTTTTATCTTGGTAAAAATTTTTTTTTCCCGAAATAGGATTAGCGCGTCACGAAACGTGGAAA
Source organism: Stenurella melanura (assembly GCA_963583905.1). Classification (NCBI taxonomy): domain Eukaryota; kingdom Metazoa; phylum Arthropoda; class Insecta; order Coleoptera; family Cerambycidae; genus Stenurella; species Stenurella melanura. Next base: position 113,280,354 of record OY757310.1, on the reverse strand, counting down.
TTTTAAATTTGAGCGAAACAAATTTTTTTTTACTATTTATTCCGTTTAGATGGTCCACCCTGTATATTTTCCAGTGAAATTTCTACCATTTCTGCGCTGACAGTAGCGTCAACTACCTGCCAAATTTGACTGCTCTCCGTCAAGTAGTTTTTTAGTAAATGCACCAACAGACAGACAGACAGACAGACAGACAGACAGACAGACTGACGGAATTGAAAAACCTATATTTTCGTAATCTACGTGATCTGAAACTTCAGAATCCGAAAAAATCTCGGAGGATGATTTTTTCTCGAATACAATACTTCCCTTCGGTATGCGAGGGAAGTAAAAATGGAAAATGCCCTTTAGTGCAGTAAGATAAGGAATCAGCTTCGGAATCCTCTGTAACAGAGCGGACTCTTTTCCATTCTCTTCTAAATTGTATCAATAATGTACGATAAAAAGTCCGCTTTCTAAAAAGTGCCGCTGTAATAGTCATTAAACAAAATAGTTGTAAAATTACGGTTTTTCGCGAATAACTTTTAAAATTTAACTTTCCCAAAAAAACTGCTTGCGCCCATCGAAAGAGGAGGAAATTTTACGTAAATGATGTATAAGAAAATTTTTTATACGATCAAGTCCCTTGGAGATGTGAATTTGTTCATTAAGGTCTAATATATGGCTGCCTAATACGTGCGTATGAGCCTGTCCAAGAAGCGAGTCTTCTGCTTACTCTTGACTTAATTTTTTGATTATTTGATTGCCCCGCATTGGTGAGTTATGTCCAGGGATTTATTAGATATAGCTTTGTTTTTGACGATTTTTTTATTTGTGATTTTGTTGTTGTTCGATGGGTGTTTGCTTAGGATAGGGTCGCCTCGAACTTAGTGTACGACTATGTTGATAGGCCTAGCAAACTTGTTGATTAAATGGGCGCCAACTAGCTCCTGTGTCTCGGAGACATGGACTGTTCCTGGATCTGGTTGATTATTTGCCAGATAGGCTTTGATTGTGCTGATCGTTGAAATAAAACACCCGGTGTTATTTGGAAAATGTGAGTATAAAATAATTTATTACGATTTGTTTTACAGATTTATGAAGAAAAGATTTTTGATTTAATATCACTTAGATTATAATTTGTACACTTGTATTTTAGTAAAAACTTAACTATTGAGAAAGTCACTATGATTTGAACGCGAATTTGAGGTAGTAGAAATGTTTTTGCGCGACACGAATTATATTAATTTTGTAGAGCAACCCGGAGAGAGAGAAGAGCGGAAATGTTTACTGTTAACGCGATGTGGAGATACTGCCTGTATACTGCACGATCTCGGCGCCTTTTATACTAGTGAGAATTTCCAGAACAGGGAAGTGACGTAGAATCATGACATAATAAATAACCGATGAGATTCAGTGGCCTACGTGACTTTATACATGTAGCTGGAGAGAGTCATCAACGTCCTTGACCGGGGCTCGTGTCTATCAGGAAACTGATTATGTTGATTCACGTAACAAGTTTTGTACTGTTATCAATAAGATAGGGTACTACTGCCATCCGGTTCCTTCTTGCAGAACCGTTTGGTGTCCATTTTTGTCATAGTTAGTCTTTAGTGTAATGCTGTAGCGAGCAGACGTGTGTTAAGATATATTCTGTTATTTCTGAATAAACCATTTTCATTTATCTCGTATATCGATTTCGTTTAATACTCTAATTAAAGTATATTGAGATTATTCTGCACAAGCAAATTTACTTAATTTCAACAGCAGGCAATGTAGTTAAAATGTGAATCGGCCACTGTTCAAGTCGACTCATCCTCCGTTGCAAAAAGTTCCTACTATGCCATAGGGTGTAAATATCTGAATACATTCAAAATTTATAGTAATAAAATTTGTCATCATACTTATAAATCGCAAGCGAATTGTATATACGTATTTAAAACATAATAACATGGAACCGAGACTGTAGTGTGAAGTTGCTTCACGTTTTGACCTGAGAAATAGCTTCCTACCTAAAAGCAACGATTCAGTCTTAAACTGAATGGACTTTAGCACTACAATTAAAATGATCAAATTTGCTCTCATATAAACACTAATCAAAATATTATTTTGTAATGGAGTAAGGCAGGTAGTTGGGGACTTGGGGTGGCAGATGTCATAAACGAATTTGAGAAGTTGGTTTTTAGTGTATACGCGAAATTCCAAGTTGCTGAACTCTTACTAGCTTGCTTTATTTACTTATCCCTATTTACCCCCAACCTCTCAAAGAAACAAACTTAAAATATAATCTAGTTCCAAATCTCATTGTGTTATACACGTGTACCAAATTTAAAGTCAATATCATTAGTTTATTTTGTTAGCTCCTTTAATACTGTTGTGGCAGATGTCATCAAACAATTTGAGACCTACGTTTCTAGTATAAACAAGTCTCAAGTTTCTGGACTCTTAACCAACTTGCTTCACTTATTTACCCCTATTTACTCCTAAACTTTTCAACCGAATAAGCTCAACATATAATCTAGTTCCAGATCTCGTACGATACATACATGTACCAAATTTCAAGTCATTATCTTAAATTTTATTTTGCTAACTTCTTTAATAATGATGGTGGTTTGAGTAGCAGATATCAGCTAAATTTGAGATCCATGGATCTCAAGTTAGAGCACAACATATCTTGTCGCTGTTATCTCTCGAGACTCAGCTGCGGTAGATCGTTGTTGTGTTGATGTCTATATGTCCTGGTTGAGTGATGGAATAGCAATAGCTAAACTTCATGAGGACGTTAATATAAATATGAATTTAAAAAAAATCCTGGGCTCTTATCAGATTACCGAATAGTTGGCTCCATAGTTATACTGCACATAAACAACTCAAAGCTGCCGACCGAGCTAATATATAGGGAGACCGGGGCATGCTGAATTTTTCTACACTATATTAAATAATAAATGCAATGTATTACTTAATAGATAAAGCATCATTACTCTCATGGAAAATATGTTCTAGCATGATCAAGATAAGAAATAAACGAAAACACGCCTCTTTTAATTAAGATATTGTTACGCGAATCACCCCTAACTAAAATGTCATGACTAAGGAACAGATAAACAGAGACGTACTTTGCATGTATCTGTCAAAGTCGTGAAGGATGGGTAATACGTCCACCAATGCATCACATATTCATATCTTGATGCAAAATAGAGTAAAATTTTTAATTTGCCAGAAACGTCATTAGGATTCTGCCGAAAATACGATTTTCATAATCTTTAGTATTCATATTGTTCATTCTAATACGCAAAAATTTGAAATACAGCTTTGTAGTACCTTGTCAGCAGGCAATAGCGATCTCTTTGATATTTGGATGGTTGGTTTTTATTACCTTTTTTATGTGCATTAAACAAATGGAGACAACTATACCTATTTAACCCTATCACCTTCCGATGGAATAAGCTCAAAATATGGCCACCTATGGCCAGAAGACCTAATCACCCAAAAATTTGTATTTTTTCGACGCAGGCCCTACTAACGCAAATAATGTTCGTCCTATCAATTTATCGAGTGGTAAAAATAAAAAAACTCAACATTACAAACAAGTGATAAACATCTTCCATTTAAATATACAGTGCCTAGGCAATAAAACTTTAGAGCTTGAAGCCTATCTAAATGATTCAGTCTCCTATCACTTTCTCTATTTAAATGAACACTGGCTGAATGAGGAAGAAATTAATTCTATAAATGTGGAGGGCTACACACCAGTATCTTCCTTCTGTAGATTGCATAGAATACACGGAGGTGTAAGTATTTTTGCCCAAAACCACCTTAAATGTTCACCGTTAACCTTTGATATTAATAGTTTGTCCTGTGAAATTCATTGTGAGATGGCTGGCTTACTGTTTGATGATTATCAAATTGTCACGGTATACAGATCACCCCTAGGAAATGTTAACATTTTCGCAGAAAAGTTAACCCTACTTCTTGATAAACTTGCACTCACAGGAAAGAGAATCTTACTAACAGGTGATTTTAACATTAAGTTCAACACTCGGGACCCACAGGCACAGCAAATCAGTATAATTTTTCTTACGGATTGAGACAAACTGTCTTTACGAATACAAGACAAAATTCTTGCCTAGACAATATTTTCACAAATTGTGAATTAAATACAATACTGGTTGAAACTTGTGGTCCAAATCTTTCCGATCATCTCGGTATTTCTATACAGATTAGACAAAAAAACAACATAGGTAGTAAAACTAGAATTAATTATAGACCGATTACCGATCATGGATTTTTGCAGTTTTATAACTTAATTGAACACACAAACTTTGATTTTATAAATGAGGCTAATTTACAAACTGAAAATAAATGCGAACTGTTTTTGGATTGCATAAGAAACGTTAGTGAAATCTCATTTCCATTAAAATCAAAACTTGTTGATCTCTCTTGTAACAAGTCTAAGCTGAACTGGTTTACTGATGACCTTAGAGCTATGAGAGATTATCTGAACTTTCTCAGAAGATCGCACTTAAGCGATCCTAATTTTATTACAAAAGAATATCTTAACTCGTATAAAGCAAACTATCGTACTGAACTCAGTAGGTAAAGCTAAAAAAACATGCTCATGACAACTATATAAAAAACTCTTCCAATTCTCAAGCAGCCTTTTGGGACCTCATAAAAAGAAATAAAAAACATCATCATAGTGAGTCTCTGACAGCAAACGAGTTCAACATTTATTTTACTGATATTGCAGATAGCATTATTAGCGAACTCCCAGAAACAAATCAAAATCATCGGAAATATTTTAAAAAGACAAATGAATGATGCTTCAAATTTCAAATTTAGGGAAATTACCTACAACGAAGTTCGTGACATAATCGATAACCTTAAAAACAGCAAAAGTCGGGACGCTTATGACATCAATGTAAAACTTATCAAAAGTATTAAAAACTTAATTATAATCCCCTTGACAAACTTGATAAACATGTGCATTAAAGATAAAGTATTTCCCAATGTTTTAAAACTTGCAAAGGTAATTCCCATTCATAAGATGGGTTCATATGACGATGTTAACAACTATATGCCAATTTCATTGGTACCAATATTAGCAAAAATTTTTGAAACAGCATTAAAAAATCAAATTAATGAATACTTCGAACATAACAACCTATTTCACTGCTGTCAGTATGGTTTCAGGAACAAGCGATCCACAACTCTCGCAATTAATAATGTTGTTCAAGTTGTCCTTGATACATTTGAAAACAAGAAATATACAACTGCTAGTTTTTTTGACTTATCTAAGGCCTTTGATTGTGTCTCACATGAAATTCTTACAGACAAATTATTAGGTTATAATTTTCATCCTGACAGTGTGGCACTTATTAATTCTTACTTATCCAATAGATTTCAATATGTTAACTATAACCTATGCACTTCGGAAAAACGTAGGGTTACTCATGGTGTTCCTCAAGGTTCTGTGTTGGGTCCCATACTATTTACGACATTCATCAATAACCTTGCCAATTCTGATGATAATACGAACTTTATACTGTTTGCAGATGATACTACTGCACTAAACACTAACCTCACACCTGATGATCTAAAACAGACTGTCACAAACTAAACGATGACAAGACACAATCATTAACATTTACATTGCGAAATAGGGATCAAGAAGAACAAACTGATGCATCCATAAAATTTCTAGGTGTGTACTTAGATTCACTATTAACCTGGGAAGAACATATTACAACATATTACAAACTTTCCAAAAATATCTATTTCCTTCGCAACCTTGTCAACACAGTATCCCCGAACTACCTACTGACCGCTTATTATGGTTCTTTACATGCTAATATGTTGTATGGAATTTTAAACTGGGGACACTCAGCGCATGCTTCCAACATTTTTGGCTTACAACGTAGATGCATTCACATACTATCTCATCTTAGATACAGAGATGATTGCAAAGGCCAATTCATTAATCTCAAGATATTAACTATGCCTTGTGCTTATATCCTCGAGTGTTTACTTTATCTTAAACAAAATGAACATCAATATGTAACGCACAGCCAAATCCATGAATATACCACAAGGAATAGCGATAAAATTAATGTCAATTTTCTTCGTCTTACGAGATCTAGAAATGGAACAGGTTATTATTCTGCCAAATTTTATAATACTCTTCCTCATTCAGTAAAAAACTTGAACTTCTTGCAATTTTAAAATAAAATGAAAGGTTATCTAAAAACTAAGGCCTTCTATAGGTTTGAAGAATTTATTGAGAATGATTTCTCAGATTTAATTTAACAGGCACTGTATATTCACGACCTCATATTATTACCCTTACTTAATTTGTTAATTGGTTTATATAATTTTATACTACTTTTAATCTTGGTCACTCTTTGTCTTATGTAATTTTGTGACTTATCCATTTTTAATATGTTTTACATCTACTATATTGTCCAATGTTTGACGTGTGTAAGCATTGTATTATGTATTTTGACACCAATAAATTATTTTTTTTTTTCTTTTCTCCAAAGCCAGTCGCCCTTCTCTCTGTCTCCGATGCAACCAGAGAGGGTACGCTGGTAGTACCGGTAACCACTCTCTACGTCGTAGAGTCAGTGATTACTGGGTCCGCGAATCGTGTGCTCTGAGTAGGCACAACGAACCAAGAATGACGACCTTCTGCATTTTTCCGGCTAAGATTTCTGCCGAATTTCGGCATGCCGGTATTTTTATCAATTCAGAGAGCAGTGTGTGCCTCACTCCACCGAGGGATCCTATTATCAATACGACAAACTTAACAGAGTGGTCTGGATAGAGTCTGCGGAGCTCGTAGAGAAGATCTCGATATTTAGTCCGTTTTTCCTCCTCCTTCAAGACAATGTTTGTCTCCGCTGGGGCGGAGAACTCAATAACAAACATTGTTTTGAGTTGGTGGTCGAGGAGGACTACGTCAGGCTTATTAGCTTGTATTTGCCTGACGGTAGGAAAAGAGTAGTTCCAGTAAATCAGGCACCGCTCATTCCCCACAACGGACTCAATATCCCCCGGAGCATATGGCAGCACTGGTGTCTCGTCTATCCCATACGAGTGCCGTAGATGATAGTACAGCACTCGCAGTGCTCCATCATGTCTGTGAATATAGGCCGAGGCTGCGTATGTCGGACAAGCCGACAACAGGTGCATCAGCGTCTCCGGCGCACTTCGGCAGGCCCTGCAGTTTATATCAGGGACCTCCATACCCAAGACATGACTTCGATAAACGAGTGTGTTAAAGACACCGTCTTGACAAGCCATAATGAACCCTTCGGTCTCAGACTTTAGCCCAGCTGACCTTAAGAAGGCAAAGGTCAGCTTCTCCGATAAGCTCCGGTCCTCAATGTTCTTGTAGAAGACTCCGTGTAAGGGCTTATCTTTATGCAGCTGCAGAAGTTTTCTTTGCTCTGCTGCTTTTGTGTGGGCTTTCAGCTGGGCAGGTTCCAGCTCGATGATAGAGCTAGGATTTATCCGCCCAGTGTCGAAGTCGAGACCAAGTTCATCGGCTGCTCTTTGTGCTGCCTTAAACAAAAATGCTCCTACCCCTGCGTTTTCATGGTCACAAACCATGCAGAGGAGGGGGTCCGAACTCTTGATGACCTTACAGGCTCCATCCAGAGCAGACCTGTTATGCAGATACTCCAAACTCAAGAGTCCACGGCCTCCGTGTTGTCGGGAAAGATATAACCGTGGAACGGACGATTTTGGATGCAAACTTCGATTAAGATGCATCATCTTTCGGGTTCCTACATCGAGTTGACGCAGCTCGTTTTGCGTCCATTTCACTACCCCAAAGGAGTAGAGAATGATCGGAACGGCAAGCATGTTTGTTGTAGACACCTTATTCTTCCCCGACAGTTCTGAAGACCAGATCTGCCGGAGGAGGTGCTGATACTTGCCGCGGAGAGCGTTTTTCACCGTTGACACTTCTTGGGTGGAGCGTTGCTCAACACCCAAGTATGTGTACGACTCTCCGGCATCTAGATGGTGCAAGATGCTTCCGTCTACAAGTTGCGCGTCCTCTCCGTAGTTACCGCATCGTCCTCTCTTGAGATGAACCAGTACACATTTGTCCAAGCCGAACTCCATACCAACAGCCTGAGTGTACCCCTGTACCACCCTGAGAGACTGATGTAAGTCCCTCTCGCTAGAAGCATAGAGTTTAAGGTCATCCATGTAAAATAAATGAGTGACCTTATGCCTCCTATCTCCGGGGGTACCGCAATTGTAACCACGGGTTCTGCGAAGTTCAACGGACAACGGCAGTAGTGAGATGCAAAATAGAAGGGGGCTAAGGGAATCACCCTGAAATACACCCCTTTGAAACACAACCGGCTCCGTCTGGACTCTGACATTACCTGATCTTATAGTAAAGCGAGTCCTCCAGAGCGGCATGAGTTGTTCTATGCACCTCACTACGGGATCAGGCACCGCAAGACATTGGAGCAAGTGGACAATTAGCTCATGTGATGTCATATCGAATGCTTTGCGGTAATCGATCCAGGCCATAGAAAGGTTCCGCTTATACTGCACGCAGTCCTGCGTGACACATCTGTCAATAAGCAAGTTCTCCTTGCAGCCAGCGACACCCCTCTTAGACCCACGTTGCTCGTATATCCGTTCATATACCGGGCCAATTGCTTGGAGTACTCGCATGTACAAAATACGTGTGAATATCTTATAGCATGCGTTTAAACAGGTTATCGGTCTGTAGTTTTTTGGATCGGACAAATCTCCGCTTTTAGGGAGTAGCACGGTTCGCCCCTCGACAATCCAGGAAGGGACTTGCTGCTCTCCATTTAGCCAGGAGGTAAAAATTCTGGCTAAATGGCGGTGGGTGCCTGATAGTTTTTTCCACCAAAAGTTGTTGATCCCATCAGGACCAGGAGCAGCAAAGTTATTATTATTATTATTATTATTATTATTATTATTATTAATATTATTATAATCTAGTTCCAGATCTCGTTATTATACATACTCGTGTACCTTTCAAATCAATATCTCAATTCGATTTTGTTAACCCCTTTAATAATGAAGAAGGGGTGGCAGACGTCATGAACAAATTTGAGCTCTAGTATATACACCAATTTCCAAGTTTTTAGACTCTTACTAACTTGCTTTACTTATTTACTCCTATTTACTTTCAACCCTTCATCAGGACAAGCTTGTGACAAGCGGATGCCCGGCACCCCCTGGGAGCATTTTGTCATCCCCGCAAAGTTCTCAACAGTGGAACTATTTTGCATATTTCCCTAAGTTATAGAGGAATTGCACCCCTTGAAATCTGAAGAGCACCCCCTTTTTTCCGGCTACAGGCCTTCATCGGGATAAGCTCAAAATTAAATCCAGTTTTAGATCTCGATATAACACATACGTGTAGCAGATTACAAGTCAATGTTTTAAACTGTTGTGGAGTAATCGTACACACAAAAAAGAAATTAATTTTTTTTCAATTACTATATTTTCACTCCTCCGTGAATATGGAAATAATTTAGTTAATACTTTTTCTTCTTATTTGTAGACGAGAATGAGATTTATACACCCCTAAACAATTTTCTTCCTTCCGTCCTTAACGGGCCAACGAATTAATTGATTGATTGGTCAGCGTATAGTAGGCATTGGTGCCACTGCCAGATAACCAGTCTGAATGTTTTCATATCCCGCCGGACCGGCCATACCCCGGGTTGGATATGGGACATGCTTGTTTCCAGCAGCGAGAGGCACATGGCGCATGAGGTAGGAATATAGGATAGTAGATGTAGATGTTTATGGGATACATCTTTTAAGTTTCCATCTATCGTCATCTGAGTCTTCTCTTTCTGAATCTAGCAGTGTGCACCTCCTCCTGCCCGCCTGGGTCCAGATAGGGTTTCCTGCCTCCCAGAAATCCGCGTTTTTGATTCAATGTCTTGCATCAGTGTGCCCACCTCATTTGATTACCAAGACATACATTAGCTCGCCGCAAGAAGCTTTTATTTATTAACTGCTCCACGGTAAACAGCCATCTACAGTGGAAGTGCAAGGAAGAGCCTCGAGAGAACATCCGAGCACATCCTTTATACCCATCTGCCAAGGTAAAGCCAAACAGAAAAGTAAGATCTGCAAAAATAAAAAAGATATCTAGGAAAACATTTGGGACGCCCCGCATATCCAGCCGATCCCAACTACTCCGACCTGAGAATCATTTTTGCATTCGTAAATAAGCCATGACAGCCGCCCGTCGAAACATCCCTAATGTGGAACCAGACTTATGTTTAATACATTTTTAAACTTGACAAATGGGCCAACGAGTTTATATAAAAATGAAAAAAGGGTTTAGAAAATTTTTTAGCATCTCTGCTCTAATGTATTCCGGAAAGTCATTATTATAAAATAAGGAAAGCACATACGAGGGCAGCAGCCCAGTGGTTTATGGCATCTAGCTTGCCAACACTAACGGCTGCACTTGTTCCAGTATGTCAATAATTTGAATAATATCAATAGTATAGCATTCTGCAGTACCCGGATAATCTAACTTAGCTTCCAGATAACGGCGGCATCCCTTCAACCAAGGGCGTGACCAACTCTACACTACTCTTTGCATTAGAGGAGCTCACGCCTGATAACAATCTAATTTATATACGAAAAACTGTTTCTTATAGAGACGCCGACTAGCGCCTCCATAAGGTCCACATCAATACACATCTGACACACTGACACGTTAGGCACTGCCGTGTCGAGCTGGAAGGTGTGGTGTGGTAGAGGAGTTCACAAGGTTACTGCAGAATGCCAAGCAGAGTGTTGCAACAGCCATAACGATAGATTCCTACAAAGACAAACTTGACCAGGCGGACATTAAGGAAGAGAACAGGCTAAGATGGCGTTGGTAGTGAAATCGTGTTGTCGACGCTAAAATCGAAACGACTAGATTACAATGGCAGATTCGAGCGGCCATAAGTATCTGGAGAAACAGAAAACGGGGTGAAAAATTAGAAACCTTGAATACTCAGGATAAGTCGCAGTGAATAAAAGCTTGCCAGCAACCGCAACTCTTTAATTGCTTTCGTTCTCGAGATAGGGCTTCCGGAAGCGCAAAAAAAACGATTTTCACCTTCAGGTGAGTTTGAGAGGTCATATCTCGGAAACTGCGGTACTTAGCGACCTCCAATTTGCACCATTCAACTTCTCGTTCAATTTTTCACAAAAAAATGTGGATCGAACCTCTGTGAGCCTCGGTTTGGGTGGTAGGGCCCTCGAATCAGGACCCTTTAACGGAATCATCTCAAAATATAATCTAAGTGAATATCTCAATTTTGTTTTACTAACCCCTTTTATAATGGAGGGGGGTAGTGCGGGGGGGATGGGAATATTATAAAAAAATCTGAGGCCTTGGCTTCTAGTACATACACCAAATCCCAAATTTTTGTACTCTTACCAGCTTGCTTTACTTATTTTCTCCTATTTATCCCTATTTACTCCCAACCCTTCACAGGATAAATTAAAAAAATTCGGTTTGAGATCACGTTATAGTACATACGTGTATATAATTTCAAGTCAATATCTTAAACCCTTCCAGAGGTATCGTTCGCACAAAAAAAGTTACAGACCGACGGGCAGAATTTTTTCTTAGCTGAAATTTAAAATCTCGACGTTTCATGATATTCTAAACCTATTTCAACAAAACAAAATGTTTGAATTTTTTTTACGATTACTATACTTCCACTCCACTATGTGGACGTGGAAGTAATTCTACTAAATCAAACTTGGTGATAGCCTGCTTACAAACAACTTTACACAAATCAGAGAGCACAATGCACCCTATCGATTAAAATACAAGTTCCCATATTTCGGCACCCTATTTAGCCACAATCCCTTTGCATTATAAAATTACAAAATCTATGAAAATACAGTTTCCGATACTTAATACTTTGTTATCCTCTTTTTGTTTTTGCTTGTTATTTTCTAATCATAATTTTTATAAATATCGTAATCTTCTAAAACGATAATATTTTAAATCATAAATTATGCGATCTGGTATAGCTACTCACTGTCAAAATCGATTGAAAAAGGTTTTTGGTCAGTGATTTTCCCGCATGTCTTAGTCATATTTATCCCCAACATTTATTTATAGATGTGCCTTTTTCCAATCCTTTTACGTGTTTAATTTTAATTAATTTGAATGTTACACCTTGTGACCAGGACATATTATGTTGGTTTTCAGTTACTGTTTTACTCTTAATTAGCATCATCCCACCCAGTTCTTCAATTGCCACGGCGACTAATGTCGTCGATGTCTGGATGGGTCCATCAAGAGTGTCTGGTGAAGACAAAATTACGTACGATTAATGTTATTTAAATTAGTTTCTTGATTTGATTGCATCCAGCTGCAAATTGGCTTACCTCGTACCGAGGCGGGTTCAACACTGCGAAATAATTTTACTTATAAAATTAACCTCAAGAAGTGGTTCAGATTCTACTATAAACTGTATGGTCTTCGTAAAAAGATTTACCTATCTTTTACCATTTACTATCTTTACCTACCTACTTTATTTAACATAAAATCCAGTACTTCCAAAGACTTGCCTCAGTAACTTGAGAAACATTTATGAAAACATTTTAAGAAATCATTGAAACGTATCTATACAGTAACATTAATTTAATTTTAAGTAATAGAGTTTTCTGTCTTTTAATATGGTTCAATTATTTTACGTTCTAGATCTCCAAAAGCTTGGAGAAATATTTTTTTATAAAGTTAACTAAAATTATGGACGGCTTTTTCATAAAACCTAGTAAAAATGCATACAAATAAAGTATTATTATTATTTAATTAATAATATCTATTAATTTATTTTAGGAAAAATTATAGCAAATCTAATACTGGATCTGAATAAAAACTACAGCGTAAGTTTGGATAATATTCTACTAGTTGGTCATTCTTTGGGTGGTCAAATAACAGGATTTGTTGGAAAAAATGTTTATAAGTTATCTGGACAAAAATTACCTAGAATTATAGCCCTAGATCCTGCAGGACCATTATTCTCTCAACGTCCCGACGATAAGAGATTAAACAAGAATGATGCAGAAATTGTTGAAGTAATTCACACAGATGGTGGCACATTTGGGTTTAAAGATTCCTGCGGCACAATTGATATCTTTCCAAATGGTGGTAGCTCACAACCAGGTTGTAAAAGAATAGATTTGTTGGACATCACCAGTGTTACAGATCCAGGTACGTGTAAAATATTAATAAATATTTACTGGGTTTATTGTATTGTATACCTTCCTAAGGGTTTGAGTTAATTTTTTATAAACTTAACTGAAAAATGATATCAATAATTACTTTATTTAATTAAATGCATAAATTAACAGCTCTAATATTTTAAGATAAGAACTAAATTAATGAATTAAAATAAATAATACATTAGAAATAAACAAATAAAAGGAACAAAGGTAAATAAATTAACATACATAGTCCCTTCTTAAAAATAAAGAAAATATGCAAAAACAGCTAATCGAAAAATAAACATATTCCTATATTCTTGGTCAGCTCACATACCTTGTTGATTTGTAATGAATATACTAAGACGCTAACCCTAAATCGTCCATAAACAGCTTAAATTTGGCTCTCTCCTTAAACACCTATTTTATATCGAAGCCACAAGACTGACTAAATAATTTGCGAATTTGGGATGATTTTGAACTTCAGGAGTAAAACTAATTAATTATTCAAGTAAATGTTGCTAGGCAGATTCCTGAGAGGGAACGAGGCCTGAGGACTTATTCCAATTATATTCAAATAACATAAGACATAAAAAAAAACAATATTTACCCAGTATGTGAAAACTATACATATGTTTTTCACATATTGGGTAAATGAAAATTATGAAAATCTCCCTACAAATACTAAAATAAAAGATTAATAGAATTCGCCGATAAGGGAATTAAGAGAATTAGATGAACCAACCATAATTTTGGACCGGCCACAGCGAACTTGTAAATTAATTAAACAGGTCAACAAGACAAAGGGCTGCGCTTTTGATCAGAACCATCTTATTCTATATTTTTTGACATGCTGAAACTAATTCTGATATTCAAAAAAATCTATCGTACCAGTTTCTGGCTATAGCCATTTCCTGGATCTACCATTATTGAACAATCACTTGAGGAATGACTAAGAACAGAACTGGTGACAACTGGAAACAAAGCCACTAGGACGGACTGGTCAGTAACCAAAGAGGTGATAGATCATTCTAAAATCAGGTGGGCAATAAACTCAATTGAGCCTTACAAATATCCGGGATCGGACTAAATTCTGCCAATAATGCTTCAACAGAGTATAGGCCTCCTGGCATCTAAGCTCTGCACATTGTACAGAACCAGTCTAGCGCTGGGATATATACCAATAAGGTGGAAAGTAGTTAGGGTGGTATTTATACCAAAGGCTGGGCGGACTCGTACACCCAAGTCAAGTCCCTAAGACCCATCATTTCAACTTAAGACGATGGAAAAAATGCTCAACAGGCATATTAGGGATTATGCTCTGGTTAGAAGTCCACTGCATCAAAGCCAATTTGCATACAGAACAGGCATGTCCATAGAAACAGCGCTTCACCACCTAATTCAGAAAGTGGAGAGGGTTCTTGAACACTGGAGGTGGCACTGGGTGCTTTCCTCGACATGGAGGGAGCATTCGACAACACCTATTTCAATTCCATCATTAGAATTGTAAAAGAGCGTGGCATTGAGGACAACTGCTGCAGGTGGATCGATGGCATGCTCAAAGGCAGGATGGCATTCACCGTTATGATGGGTGAAAACTTAAGCGCGTCAGTTGCAGGAGGCTGTCCGTACAGGGGTATTATGGGCCCCCCTGCTATGGAATCTTGTAGTGGACAGCCTATTACGGAAACTCACAATTGAGGGATTTGAAGTCCAAAGATATGCTGACAATATAGTCATTATAGTTAGGGGAAAGTTTGGTAACATAGTCAGGGATCGATTACAGATGGCACTAAAGATGGTTAAAAGTGAACCGATGGGAAAGGGTGAAAATCAGCACATCAAAAACCCACATCGTCCCATTCACCAGAAGAAGAAGTCTAGAGAGCTTAGGTCCTTTAGTCCTTCAAGAGACATAACTGCAGATGTCGAAAGAGGTCAAATACCTTGGAATTACACTAATAAACACTGTAGAAGACCCTCTATTGAATATGAGGTCAGACTACATGGTACCAAAAATCGTCTTCAACAAGCCCTTCAATATCACCATTGGAGATAGGAAGGACTGGTTAAAAGAAGCTCCTGACATACTACGTAAGGGCCTAACCTGGTATACTGACGGGTCTAGGACAAACACAGGAGCTCGAGCTGGAATATATGGTGAAAGACCCAGGGCAAGTGTAAGTCTTTCCCTTGGGCAACATGACACTGTCTTCCAGTCAGAAATTCTGACATTGCTTGAATGTGTACGTGAGAATGGAAATCGACAATATGTTAACTAGCAGATCTCCATTGCATCAGACAGTCAGGCGGCACTTAGAGCACTAGCTCAAGTGTCATCCCGACTGGTATGGGACTGCCACGAAGTGCTGAAAATTCTGGGTGAGCAGAACAGTCAATTTTATCAAAAATTCTTTATAAAGTTACATCATTTTGAAATTTTATTTTACGCTGATATTTAATTTATAAAATTTCAAAATGATGTAACTTTATAAAGAATGAAAATTTTTTGATAAAATTAAAAACCTATCCTTATATTTTCTTCCTTGTTCGAAAAAAAAAATACACTACATATAGATATTTTACAACTACTTTTCCAGATCCGTGTGGGGGGGGGTGTGGTGGGCAGTGTACTTTTTGAAAAAGAAATTCGCAAACTCCAATCAATAATTTTTTTCCACAAAACAGCTCCGTTTGGCCTTGGTACTGATGCATTAAAGTTTGGCATGGGTCCCATGTTCCATTAGTAACTTATAGCTTACCAAAATTTCCCGGGCCGCCGCTGGCCAGGACACTCCACAGTTGACGACAATGAAAAAGCGGATGAACTTGCTAGACAAGGAGCAACTAATATATTCTATGGCTCAGAATTCATGCTGGGCATTTCTAAAATCTCAGTCAGAAGGGCGATCAAAGACTGGGTCAAGAACAAACATAAAAATCACTGGAGGAACATTCCAGGAGATCGACATGGGAAAACACTAATTAAAGGTCCATGTGTAAAACAAACTGAAGAAGTGCTCACAATGAACAGGACGCAGTTAAGACTAATAACAGGACTTCTGACTGGACATTTTCCGGTAAAGAAGTACCTGAAAACAATCGGCAAATTTTACGGCAACCTAGACTGCAGACTATGCAGCAAGGAGCCGGAAACGATCGATCACATCATATTCAACTGAGAGGCACTGGCTCGCAGAAGATATTGTATCCACGAACAGACCCGGAATTCACCAGCACCCGCCCGACCATAGACCTGTATCACCTGATTAGGGGTACAGGGGTACTGGAGTGGGCAGAGAGAAGCATGCCAGGCAGAGCACAATAAGCCCAGGCGGCTACAGTGCCCTCGTAGTTTTCAGACGAGCCCTGAGAGTAAAAAAAATAGCCATTTTAAATCCAAATTTAGCCAGAAAATGTCAAAAAAATGACTGTAGTTAAGAATTCATGCAATATCATCATAATCCGTTTCAGCAGGCTACCATCTGTCAGTCGGTAATCGAAGAGACCATATAAGTACCAAACTCTTTTCTCTCTGGACATTTTTGGTATGGTGGGCGGATAGGGAGAGGTGATATTTTTTTAAACGGATGGTTACCAATAATAATGTAATAATTACTTGTGCTCTACATATAAGCGAACAGTACTCGCTATCGCTTCATAGTTTAAAAACGTTCTTGGAACATTCTTGGTTGTGCAAGTAATTAGAAATTAAAAATGATGGAATCGTTTACTTCGCATGAATGAGTGGATATAATGTTAATTTATGGCAAAACTAAGAACATCGCTAATAGAGCAAAGAATTTTTTTGCTGCTTGATTTCCTAATAAACGATTGCCAAATTCACGTTTTAGTATAATTGTGCATGATTACTTAAACCTACGTTTTTCGAAAAGTTGATTAGGGAGAAATAGGCCTATTCGTTCATCGCCACGGTCTCCTGACTAAAATACTTTGGATTTCTACTTCTGGAGTCATATGAAAACTTTAGCATACGAGAGCGAAGTAGACCAGGAATATGAATTCTGATGCCGTATTGTTGAGAAATTACGAGAACATATTCAGAAATTCTTCAATATGTAGGAATGTATGTATACTCTGTTTGGAAACCAGAGAGTAATAAATCACTCAGAGACAAATCAATCATGGCCGTACTGCTATTTCCCCTGACATTTACGGAAAAACCGAAAAATTAATTATTAAATTAATTTATTCAATGGGCTTGTTCGGCATTTTTTTTTTCATAAATCGAAAGTGCAAGTATAAAATAATGGATCTGCAAAAAATCAGAATTTTATTCGCACGTTTAGTATCTTAAAAACCATTACAAATCTCCACCTCGCGAAAAAGGGGCGTGGCCAGGCGCTACGTCACTATACGCATAGACTCGGCGATCTCAATAGACTTGATGCTCCTTTGTTGTTATAATTATAAGTGTTTTCGAAGTATTGTTTGTTTTGCTTACTACTTGACAGTAGGGGAGTACAATTTGGTGAAATGTCAAAAAATTACAATTTTCTCTCGCTCCTGTCGGGACGAATTTTCGATTTTGACCCTGCAATTTACAATTAAGATTCATCGCCGACCTTCTCCTTTCCGTAGATACATAGATCGAACTTTCACTCAACGTATTAATTTAGTTACCACCGTTTGAAAATTCCATGTTTTTCGACTTTTCAGGTTGAATTTGAAAGATCCCAGAAAGCAACTTTTCTTACGTCACTTGCGTATAGTGACGTCATAAATGAGCGCTCGGTTTTTGCAACTATTACTGATTTCAACTCCTTATATCTCGAGAACGGAAAAAGTTAATAATGCGAAATTTTAAGTACATAATGAGAATATCGAGTACTATATGAAAAAGTATAAAAACCACATAAAAATAATATCATGGAACAAGCCCATTGTTTCGAGTTCTTAGTTTTGTTCTATAAATCACGTACTAAAAGAAGAGGCGAAAATGTGAGAACTCGACAATTATATTAACATCACTATAGAAACTATCATTATTAATGCAGCAGTCGCATATAGTTCGTTAGAATATTCAGGGAAAGAATTTTAAAACAAATTGGTATTTTACATATTTATACAACACTACTTTGTATTTTTTATATTTTATTATTATAGATCAACTACCGTGTTCTATTCCTCAATTCACTCTTTAAATAATTCACCGATTTAACTTGTGATTTGTCAATTTGTGTGCCAACATTAAAGTGAATGTACAAATAAATGATTAAACATACATTTTTGGCCTTTTGTTAATCTGAAATAATATTACCATCATAAATTAATAGGGTACTTGATAATGATGCCAAACATAGTATCATAGTGTCGTTAATATTGCATAAATGAAATTTCATTATTTAAGAGAACCATTTTCTTGGTACCTATTTTGTGGACAAAAAACTTTCAAAATAAATCTATTATTGTATGAAATAAACGTCTGTTGTTTAATTTATCTAAATATTTTCATAATAATAATAATAATCAATAGTTTTATTAGACTGCGAGAAAACTCTTAAGCTCTGCTATGATGTTTGAACTTGTTGATAATTGGTTACGACAGAGACAGGGACAAATCGCGAGGGATTGAACTGAAGCAGATAGAAATGTCGTACTGGTATTTCGAACAAACTTTCTCGAAAAGTACAACTCAACAATATAATACATAATAGAAAGAAATTACTAATAAGCACAATTAGAAAAAAAGAATTAAAAGAAATTTTTGCCCCTATTTAACCAAAATCCTTTTATGTATACATCATGTATACACTAGCCACTCTATATACTTAAATAATTTACGGACATATATTCAACTTATTGATAAATCGTACATTATTTCATATATACTTTTTGTAACGTTTATAGAATACTAAATATCCATTTTATATCTTAAATTATATATATTTTTTTTAGTCACATGCGACCATGGAAGGTCATGCGAATATTTTGTTGAAGCAATTCTGAACCCCAAAGAATTTATAGCAAAATCATGCAATGACTGGGATGCCTACAAAGAAAATAAGTGTGAAGGCGGGGAAGAGCTAACATTGCGAGACATAACAAGCAAAGGAGCTGGCAAATTTTATTTGGAAACAAACAAGGACAAACCGTATGCTAGAAAGTTGGGAAGTGGTAGTGGAAGTAGCTTAGGAAGCAAAGTATTATCTCTTCTTCAACATTAAATTGAACTATATTTATTTAAATCTGTATTAACTTTTTGTCTTTATTTTACGTAATACCTACACTTATTAGAATTAGATTTCAAAATCATAATTTAAAAAAATGTACTTAGTACTAATAGTTAAACCTAACATTACTTAATGAGTTTTAATTATTATTAAAGTACTTTAATAAACATTGCTTAAGTGAGAGTTAATTGTTGATATTTATGTATCGTTTGAAGAAGAAATACATTCATTTTCTCCTTTCTTTGAAAAATAACAAGAACAACAATGTAACTATAGAACACTCCATGGAAATTATTAAATTGATTGAACCAGGGCTGGCTTCTTTTTAATTTAACTTGTGGTACTCAGTTTAATATTAAATATTGAGAGAGATGGAAGGAGAAGGACACCGAAGAAATCAACTTTGCAGACTTTTTAGTAATTTATTATACAAGTAGTCATAGAAGTACATGGTGGTCGCAGGAACGTTAGAATCTCTTTTAACGTTAGTTTTGGAGTTACGTTAGAAAGTTAAAACATAAAAGTTATAAAAAATCACATGTATTCTCCGAAGATTATTTCAGAAAGACAATTGAAAGTCGCATTTTGGAGATATGCACTTTACTTTCTTTTTTTTTGACGGAATACCCCTTTATCTCCTTTTACACCATTTAGAAGGTCATAAGGAAGCTTTTTAATGATATATTAAACATAATATTTATGTTAAACAATTCACAGATTTCGCAATCCTTGCAATCATCGGGATATTGGAAATAATAACACCATACATAAAACATAAACTTTTTCAACTTTTTCGGGATTCAGCTTCGCCTCGTCCGGAAATATACGATCCACTACACCGCTATATTTCCACCTTAAATGAAAACTGGTAACTTGACCCCCTGTGATATATGCAACCCATATTACATTTGCATATATCAGCCGTTGCATATACGCAGTCTCACTCGACCGCGATACTGCTGTATTTCCACCTTAAATGAAAATTGGTTCCTCGACCCCCTGTGATATATGCAACCCATATTACATTTGCGTATATCAGCCGTTGCATACGATAGTCTCAGTCGACCGCGACACCGCTGTCTTTTGACCTTGTACAAAAACTGGTAACTCTACCCCATATACGAAAACATAAACATTTCCAATGTTAAAATGTTTGCCTAATTTACTGTAAATTTACAGTTTATCAAATTAGCCGTGTAAAAGAAAAATATGTAATTTAAAGTAAACAATACGTTAGTTACGTCAAGATATATTGGTAACGAATTTCACTTTGTTTTATATAAAATGGAGAATTTCAATGATTGCTATATATTTTTCGAACTACCATGACTTAACAGTTTGACTGCTGACGTAATATGCCTACATGGCCTGGTGGCTAACCTAATCAAACCTATTTTTTGTTGCATGTGTAATGATTTTGGATATTGCCAAAAATACATTCTTTTTTAAAAAGATGGAAGCAAAAATTAACAAAACGAACATGACGTACAAAGGCGTCACACGCACTCGTTATGAAATCTAAAAGTGTAGTTAAATAGATAGCAATAAAGTTAGTGCTCACGATGTCCTTGGGCGTTATGACGTCTAAAGGCGGCATGAGCATTGAAAGGTAGTAGGGAGATGACAACTCCAGATGTCATCAGCGGTCAACGCAAACAAAATATAACATTAAATATCTAGTAGAGTTTTTAGGAAAAATACTATGTTTCACACATATCATCAAAAATCTTCTTTATGGCCTTTCAAATGGTGTAAAACCAAAGTAATATTCATATCTACGAAATTCTTTATAAATAACCCCAAAAATAACGCAGTTAAATGAGGTTCTAATGCAGGAAATGCACTCATCTATGAGTGGCTTCAAGTACCTATTTCCAATATTAAACGGCACCACACGCTCACGCAAGCGAGGTAAATTTTAGAAACTGTACGTTATTCTAATAAAGGTTTAATGATAGTTGAGAACGATTGCATTTTTCTGAAAAACATATCTAGTTGTCGTTGCTGGGCATATGGTGCTCAACACCACCACTTTGTTTTACATGTGGTGCTCGAGCCTGCGAGCACCATTATGGTCGCTGGCCCTGGCTTCAACCACTTTTTAAGTTTTATTTATATAGTTCTTCATAGAAACTAAGCAAGTATATGAACATTGGGTTGGCTCAAAAATGAAGTTTAATTTCTTTTTGTCTTTTCCTACAAGCGTGTTCGAAATCGTAAAAAATGGTTTCAGTCTTTAAGAAAAATAGGATAATATTAGTAATAATAGTATATTTGCCAAGCTCTGAGCGCTGTCACGCGCTGTTCACGCGGGCTTAGTTCACCAGAGCCATTTATGCGTAAAATTATTAAAAATACAAGAAGTTTCCTGATCGATTTTAAAACGATTGAATATTAATGAAAATGTAGGATTTTGTTTTTTAAACTTGATAATACTCTACCATAAACTTCAAATGGATTCACTAAACTGTTGTCGATTCCGTTCAAACCAATAATTTCCGGTGTATCTTCCGGAAATTTTTTGGGTTACTATGGTAACTTAACAAAAGACAAGCCTCTGATTGGTTAAAAATGGTGGTGTGAAATTTCTATATAATTGAGTGAATGTCTCAATAGATATTCACTTGAAATTTCGTAGGTACACGTATGTATTATAACGACATATGGAACTAGAATAAAATTTGAGACGATTCTGTTGAAGGGGGGGTTACTTAGAGGTAAATGGGAAAATAAGTAAAGCAGGCCGGTAAGAGTACAGAAACTTGAGATTTGGTGTAATTACATCTGACTGAGTTGAAGGGGCGGAGGGGGGATGTAAATTGGGAAAATAAGTAGAGCAAGCTAATAAGAGTCTAGAAAAATGATTTTTGGCGCATATGTTAGAAACCAACGCCTCCATTTTTTTTAATGATATCTGCCTTAAATATTAAAATTATATGACTATTTATTTCCACATGCTAGTGTACAAATATAGTCAATATGTTTTCCTTTAACGGGACTAGGATGTAAAATCTGGATGCGGAAGTAGTGATTCCTTAGGAAGCGATATTTTACAAATCACAAAGCTGTTGGCATAATTTGGCATAACTGTTTTCAATTTAAAGTTAAGTGTCAAATTCAATAAAAAGAACCGCTAACTACTTCCACATCTAGATTTTCCATCCGAGTATATTTAAAGGAAAACTTCTTGACTATATCTGACTATATGTGGAAATAATCGGTCATAGAATTTTAATATGTGGGGCAGATGTCATAAAAAAAATGAGGCATTTGTTTCTAGATATACACCAAAAATGAAGTTTCTCGACTGTTATTAGCTTGCTCTACTTATTTTTCCCAATTACAACCCCCTCCCCACCCTTTCAACGGAATTATCTCAATCAGACGTCATTACGATACATACGTATACCAAATTTCAAGCGAACATCTCAATTTTTTTTGTCAACCCCTTTATTAACGAAGTGGAGATGGTAGGGGTTTGAAAAATATTATAAAGAAATTTGAAGTCTTAGCTTCTAGTGTATACACCAAATCTCAAGTTTCTGTACTTTTGCCAGCTTGCTTTACTCATTTTCCTCTATTTATCTCTACTTACCCCTCACCCCTTCAGCGGAATCATCAAAAAATATTATCTAGTTCCAGATGTCGTTATAATACATACGTATATTATGTCTTGGCTATATACACCAAATTCCAAGTTGCTGTACTTTTACCAGCTTGCTTTACTTATTTCCCCTCCCCCTATTTACCCCTATTTAACCCCCAACCCTTTAACGGAATGATCTCAAAATATAACCTAGTCCCAGATGTCAATATAATATATACGTGTATCAAATTTCAAGTGAATATCTCAATTTTATTTTATCAACCCTTTTAATAATGAAGTGGGGGTGGTGTGGGGATGGAAAATATTGTAAAAAAATTTGGGGCCTTGGCTTCTAGCACATACACCAAATCTCAAGTTTGTGTACATTTACTAGCTTGCTTTACTTATTTCCCTCTATTGACCCCCCTTTACCCCCAACCCTTCACCCGATATGTTCAAAAAACAATCCAGTTATAATATATATGTGTACAAAGTTTCAAGTCAATATCTTAAACCGTTCCAGAGAAAATGTGCTGAAAGAGTTATAGACAGACCGACCGCCAGACAAACAAACAGACAGACAGAAAATTTAATTTCGCTCAAATTTAAAATCTCGACGTTTCATGCCATTCTAAACATATTTCAACAAAAAAAGGATTTTTTTTAAGAACTATACTTCAAATCCACTACGTGGATGTGGAAGTAATGTATAAACATTCATGTGTTTAAACAATAATTTGTAAACAAATTGTTGCAAAATTAGACGTTTTTCATAAAAAGAGTGAAAACAATTTTTTAAATTGCAATTAATTCACTAGTGAAGATAATTACACATAATTAAACTCGTTTCTAAAATAACCAGTCATAGATTTTGAAATTTTACAATGTATAAAATGTTTCCCTTCCATTTTTACTATTTCATGTTTCAGTTAGTACGACATAATTAGATGTGTCTTGTCATAAAACAGGCAGCTTTTATTTTAAAGGAAATTAAACCATAAAGCACATTGAAGGTGTTTTGATAAGCTCCAAAAAGAGTAATATGATGAAAAGAGTATTCTCTTAATTATTTCCAAGTACTTAACTACATTCTTAAAACCAAAATCATCATGCGTATAATATGTCCAAATTTATTGTAGAGAAATAAACAAGAAACCACTTTACACAATAATTACACAAAACTACAATTTTATTTTCTGCAAAATTATCATTTAAAAGATGTTTACCAAGAGTATGCAAAAGCACAATGTGACCCCCATTTCTGCTACTCCCTACTTCAAGCAGATAAGTGATTCCCTTAATCAATTTCCATTTATAAAGTATGTTATCTATTATACGGTTGTGAAGTTTTGAAGCAGAATATGCCTAAACTTGTGGGTTTTTAGAGCCAGAAATTAACAGATGTCAAATATAAATTATTTTATTTTTTATTCAACAACACTTTCTTAGTTACGGAGCTAGTACAATCACAACAATAACTAATATATAAAAACAATGCAAACAACAAATAAATAAGTAAACAAATCTTCGTTTCCAACACTCCCCCTATTTGTTTACTGATTTAAAGGTACACAAAGTGAACTTCTATTTCTGATGAATTGTTCCTTTGGTAAAGCCTTCGTGAGAATATCAGCAAGTTGTTTTTTAGATTCAACATAGACAGTTTCAATGAAACCCTTTTCTACTTGGTCACGTATATAATGGTATTTTATATCAATGTGTTTGGTCCTCTTATGGTGTTCTTGACTCTTGACTAACCGAATGGCACTTTGATTATCTACGAATAGCTTGGTAGGTTCGCATACATCTACATTAAGCTCCTGAAGTAATGTTCTCAACCAAATAACCTCTCTGGCTGCTTCTGAACCTGCCACGTATTCTGACTCTGTAGTAGAACGGGAAACGCACTTTTGAGACTGTGACGACCATGTAACCGGTGCCCCAGCTAACATAGTCAAATAACCAGTTGTTGACTTTCTAGAATCAATATCGTTTGCAAAGTCAGCATCGGAATATGCAACAAAATTTAAATCAGTTCCACAATACTTTATTCCATAGTTCTGGGTTCCTTTTAAATACTTGAATATCCTTTTTACTGCTATCCAATGCTCCAAAGCTGGACTACAAAGGTATTTACTCACTTGAGACACAGCGAACATGATATCTGGGCGTGTGACGACAGCGAGAAACATTAAACTTCCTACAGCTTCTCTATAGGGCACACTAAGCATCCTACTATCTCTTGTAGATGCTTGGTTTGCATGAAGCACAACATTTGGATCGGCAGGAATTGCTTTGATGTTACAATTTACCATGTTAAATTTCTCCAAAATTTTGGCAACATACCCTTGCTGGCCCAAAAATATACTTCTTTGTTCTCTATTGCGACTGATTTCCAATCCAACATAACATTCTGCAGCACAAATGGTTATCTCGAATGTTTTTCCAAGTTCTGTCAAAAATATGTCCATAACCTTTTTAGATTTACACATAATTAGACCATCATCAACGTACAACGCCAGGAATAGTTCATAATTTTCAAAGAGTGCATAAAAAATGCATTTTTCAGCATCTAACTGCTTGAAGCTGTATGAACTAAGAAACTCCACAAACTTCTTATTCCAACATCTCGGAGACTGCTTCAAACCATATAGGCTTTTGTTGAGTTTGCATACCAGAGTACAACCTTTTGTATTAAAGCCTTCCGGCTGCTTCATAAAGATTTCTTCTTGTAAATCTCCGTTCAGGAAAGCCGTCTTTACGTCAAACTGACAAATTTCTAAATCACTGACAGTTGCAATTGATAATAACGTTCTAACGGAATCATACCTTACAACTGGTGAAAATGTTTCAAAATAGTCTATGCCAGATTTTTGACTATAACCTTTTGCACAAAGTCTGGCCTTATATCTTTCAATTTTACCATCCGCTTTATATTTTATTTTAAACACCCATCTGCACCCAATTGCTTTGCGATCCGCTGGTAAAACTTGTAGTGACCACGTCTCATTTTTCATCAGCGACTTAATCTCATCTTCCATTGCTTTCTTCCATTCTTCTTTTTCTTCACTTTCCATAGCTTCTTCGTAGGTCTGAGGTTCACCTAATACTGCTGCACATGCTTCATACCAAATTGGTTTCTTAATATCTTCACGGTGTCTTAAATAATGGCCATTTTCTTCTGAAGCTTTATCCTTAGGCTGATTAATTTCTACTTCTATGTTTTCTGACGTTTGGTTTTCTTGATTAATTTCTACTTCTATGTTTTCTGACGTTTGGTTTTCTATTCTGCCTTCTGATTTGGTGTCTACGGACTCTTCTTGTAAATTATCTTCATCTTCCATCTCAAATATAACGTTGTTTTGACATGACATATTTCTACTGTCTTTATAAATACATCCATTGAAATTAACATGTTTCACGACGACAACTTTCCTGGCAGCCAATTCATACAATCTGTAATTGGAACTGTTGCCGTCATATCCCACTAATATTTGTTTCTTGGAATTTCTCTCGAACTTATTTCTGAACTGTTTAGGCACAAGTACGAATGCTTCAGATCCAAACCTTCGTAAATGGCTAAGATTTAATTGTTTTCCTGTCCATTTTTCGTAAGGAGTAACATGCTTATCTTGTGCACACAGGCGACGATTTAATAAGTATACGGCCATATTAATTGCTTCCGCCCAAAGATTCATCGGGAGAGCAGTACTATGCAACATACTTTTGGCACTATCAACTATAGATCTCAAATCTCTCTCTGCCCTTCCATTTTGCTCTGGTGTATATGGAGCACTGGTTTCATGTATTATTCCATGTTCTTTAAAAAGATCTTTAAAATGATGGTTAACAAATTCTGTTCCATTATCACTTCGGAATATTTTTATTTTATTACCAGTTTGTCTTTCTGACATTTTCTGAAATTCCAGAAATTTTGTGAAAACGTCACTTTTATGTCTTATGAAATAAACAAAACGATATGAAGTACAATCATCCTTGAATAAAACGAAATAATTAGCTCCTCCTAATGAAGTACTTGATATTCTACCGCAGACATCGGAATGAATGTATTCACCAGGTTTTTCAGCTCGTCTATTCAAATTAGCATTAAATGATTGCTTATGTTGTTTTCCATATTGACAACCCTCACACTGAATACGTGTGACTTCTTTATTTGGGATTTTGATATCAGGTATCATTCCTTTGTCAGACATGTCTTTCAAAGTACGAAAATTAACATGACCCAACCGTTCATGCCATAGCTGAACAATACTCGTTTCTGCGGAGTTTCCTTGAATTTGTGGGATTTCAAATAACATTTTATAGCATTGATTCTCCAGCTTCCTTCCAACAGCAACTACACCATTTTTATTTCTAACTTCTATGAATCTACTATTAAATTCGACCTGCAAACCTTTGCTCGTGGCTGCTCCCACTGAAAAAAGATTTTTCTTCAACTTTGGAACGTATAAGGTTTCTACCAATGTACGAGGAACTCTTCTACCATCCACAACAGCCATTACACTAATTGAGCCAATTCCTTCAGCGGTAATAAAAGAGTTATCTCCAATTTGAACATCTTTGTTCTTTAGTGGTGTTATTTGTGAAAACCACTCTTTGTGCGACGTCATATGCTTTGATGCTGCACTATCAGCGAGCCAGATATCTTCACATCCATCAGCAACTATATTTTTCATCTCAGCACTAAGAGCTTGATTTCTGTAATTTGGATCACAGTTTTGCTTGCTGTAACCAGGTTGAAGTTTACTAAGCCTTATTCTACATTCAGATTTGAAATGCCCCTTCTTGTTACAGTAGTAGCACGTTACATCTTTTTTAGAATACTTTGTATTAGGAATAAAATTACTTTTGGTATTAGAAACAAAATTCTTTTTGTTCGAACTATGAGGATACTTATTGAGTTTAACAGCAGCAAACGCAGTTGTTAGCTCGTCTGCCTGAGTAAGCCTCAATTCTTCTTTGAGAAGTCTTGTTGTAAGATTTTCAAATGTTTGTTTATCTTCGTCGTATGAGTCCCATGCAGTTACGAATGATCCATACTTGTGAGGTAAACTTTCTAAAGTTTTAGCTATTTTATCTATATCGCTTACTTTTTCTTCAACATCAGCTAGAGCTTGTGACATTGACTCTATGTTGCTAATATGCTGTGCAATACTGTCGGTTTCTGACATTTTATAACTGAAAAATTTTTGTTTAATCATCACTTTGTTCGCGGAGGACCTTTGTTCGTGAATTATTTTCAGCCTTGACCACATACTGGCGGCATTATCACACGTTATTACAGTCTGCAATTGACTAAACTCCATTGACATAGATATTAACATCATCCCTTTAGCATTTAAGTTTTCCCATGATTTCTTTACGTTTTCTTCATCTGTTATTACTGGTTGTTTTGCTTTACCATTAATTAAATCCAGCAAACCCTCTGCTCTAAATATTATTTCCATCTGGTATTTCCACAGTGAAAAATTCTTCCCATCGAATTTCTGAATATTAATATTCTTGAACTTGTCCATCTTATTACCTTTAGAATACCTTTAACTGGTATGTTAAATTTGATGTGACTTGACACGAAACTAGTTTTCTTCTATTACTAGAGAACCACTGACCCTTCTTATTGTACTGGGTGTACTGGGCCCATAACCTGAAGCAGAATATGCCTAAACTTGTGGGTTTTTAGAGCCAGAAATTAACAGATGTCAAATATAAATTATTTTATTTTTTATTCAACAACACTTTCTTAGTTACGGAGCTAGTACAATCACAACAATAACTAATATATAAAAACAATGCAAACAACAAATAAATAAGTAAACAAATCTTCGTTTCCAACAAGTTTTAGCCAGCCATGCAATTGAAAATAATTTTCCCTGTACTGTTTTTGGACAAAACACTTTAAGGTTTTGTGAATATCATTTGCGATCAGATAAAGAATATGACAAAACAGAAACTGTAGGTACACACAAGTCAGCGTTGCAGACTTAGAAATATGTATTATTTTGGGGGAATAACGAACTTAAGAATTGAGAATTGTAAATGGTTATCAGCCTAAGAATTAATACTTCACAAAATACATGTGACATATAAAACTTGTTAACAATGAAAGAGATGGGCAGCTACTGGAAGCAAACGGAACTTTCCTACCAAATGTTTAAAATAATTCGTTAATAGTTAATAACCAGGTTGCAGGCTTTCGTTCCCTAGGTGGTCGAACTTATACTTAATGACGTCGATGAATTTAGAGTAACAAACCTTTTCACTCCGTATACAATACCAATCAATCAATCAAAACAAATTTTATTAATAATTATAAAATATACAACTCATATTTCCTGGGCATCATGTATCATACCAGGGTACGATACGTTGACCTTGTGCCCAATATCACCAAAATGGTAGGTACTAATTTCAGAGCTATCATGCATACGGGCATTTTTTCATGTTCCTCAAATCATTAATGATCTGATCTCATCCCAATATCCTATTTTAGCCTAGTTGCGGAAAACCTTCCCATCTTTATGGAGCTATAGTCTTATCCATTTTTGAATAAATACTTCACGGATAATATTTCAGGCACAATATATAAAAACAATAAATGGAAAAATCGTTAATCTACACTGGACTAGAACGAAATCAGGATGTGAATCTAATTTACTCATTTATATTTATAAGGCATGTGTCACATTAGATATTAAGATGTGTATTGTGTATTTAGTCCATATAAGTAATTGTTAACAACTCATCTATAGACAAGACTAAAGGATGAAAGCCAATTTGCCTTGTCTTTCAATTAATTTAGATCTAACTTATTCTATATAATAAGCCCTATGACTATACTGAATATCACGAGGTTGAAAATATGAAATATGAAAAATAATATGTAAATATAAGCAGCAATTTTAAAAACACGTTTTTTTACGGAGTTTTTTCAAGAGATGGTACAATGCGCCAATATTCTGAGCTTTGACGATGATCTTAAATGACAGGCGTTAAATAAATTTAATCACTATACACTATTACATCATTGTATACCTGAACGAGCTTCATAAGGGGGAGCCTATTCCACCATCAAAATGTCTCAAACGGGGGCGGTGTGAGCGTTTTGACAGATTTGCCAATTAGAGTCTGCCTATGCTCTTCTAATCATGATTTTTCATTCTCCAGCTGTATCAACTTAAATTTTTGATTTAGATGGTTAACAGTCGGAAGGGCAAAACCATTGGAAGGTTGCCCTATGAAATAGATACAGATGAATTGCGAAGGTGGAGGATAAACGCAGTCATAGCACTTCCTTTAGCGCTTTGGGCTGACACAGGCTAGGAACAAGCGCTGAACTGACGGCGTCGACAGCTTAGCGTTTGGGGGTCCGATAAAGGATTAATTTGGGTAATTATTTCACTAATTAACTGGTGTACACGCAGCGCACCAATGTTATCCACAGCGAGAATTCGGCTGAAGTGTATGTTTGCAGTGTACCTCCAGGCCTTGATATATGCGTCAATTGTGGCCTACATATCATTCTTATAAGCGATGACCTACTTGTTCCTAATTTTTTTCGGGCTTGTTTAACTCAGTCTAGTTTAAGTAAATCGTAATAATTTTTGTCAACTTATGTTTTTAGAGTAACTCCAAAACCTTCCCAAGCCACACATCTGTGTGGCATACATCCCAGATGGGGCCGGAAATCGGCTCTCATCTGAGACGGTACTAAATAGGCTACGGAACATGAACCATGGTCTAAACACCCGAGAGTGGGTTATCCTACATCGGGAAGAATCAGGTCCGGGGCAGACTTGGACATTTTCAATAGATGAAATGTCTAAGGCTACACTGGAGGGGCTGGATTACAGGCCCTTCTTTGGATACGGGCAGGTGCAATTCCGCCTGAAATCCAGAGGGGGGAATGTATCCGCCCCGCAACTGAAGCCGGCGGCTAAACAACCCTCTAAAGGGAGCAAGCCAGTCTTGCCCCCTAAATAGGGAAAGTCCCAAAAACCCGGGAAAGGAAAATCCTCCCCAAACAAACCTTCTCTGAAGAAGCGGGGTGTCATACCACCTTCTAAGGAGAAGGACAACAAATCGCCCCTCCTCAAACACCCCCCACCCACACCCCCAAAAAACAGTAACACAAAGTCCCCTCCTTCCTCCCTTCCGTCAGCTTTCCGTACTTCTTCCCTTCCCATCCTAATACCCATCCTAACCTGATGACTACCCACATCAGGTGCATCCAAGCGAACATACAACATGCCAAGGCTGCCACATACGTCCTTGGCAAACGATTCAAGGAAGAGCAATTTGATGTTGCTTTTATCCAGGAACCTTGGTCAACCAACACAGGCCGAATAAACGGACTAGGCAATATTTCTGGTAAGGTAATATCCATTGGCTCCGGTGAAAGACCTAGAGCCTGTATCCTAATCAGGAACAACATAGAATACTTTGTACTTTCAGGTTACTGCACCCAGGATGTTGCAGCCATTCATTTAACGCTACCGGTGAAAGAGGGCAGGATGGACATAATAGCCTGCTCTGCTTACTTCCCGGGAGACAGGGATGCAGGACAACCTCCTCCATCTGCAGTCAGGTCGTTAATCACCTACAGCAAGAGGAACAACATTCACCTGGTCATTGGATGTGACGCAAACTCCCATCATACAACATGGGGGAGCACAGACATCAACCAAAGAGGTGAGTCACTTTTTGATTATTTATTAGGTGAAGGACTAATTGTAAATAACACTGGAACGGAACCAACCTTTGTCACTAGAAATAGGAAAGAGGTACTAGATTTGACAATCAGCTCAACTTTTATGAGCAATAAGATATCCAACTGGAGGGTATCCTCTGAACCGTCATGTTCAGATCATAGACACATCCAATTCAACATAGATGTTGGACCAAGACCGGTGGTGAGTTATCGGGATCCCAGATGTACAGAATGGAGAGGATACAAATAGTCCCTCGAGTGGCACCTGGGATCAGCTCTCATCACAATCAGGAATCGTGATGAAATAGAAATTGCGGCAGAACAGATCCGGAATGCGGCTATTTCAGCCTATCACGAAAATTCTCCACTAAAATCCAAAAGGACAACAGAGGGGCACCATGGTGGAACAAAAAACTAGATAAAATGAGAAAAGAAGTTCGACGCCTCTTCAATCGAGCTAAAGATTCAGGCAACTGGGAGCTATATAGATCTACACTAACAGATTATAATAAAGAAATCAGGAAAGCAAAAAGGGAATCTTGGAGGAAGTTCTGCGAGGGTATTACCGATTTACCTGGCAGCACTAGAATCCACAAGATCATTTCCAGAGAACCGGCTCGAGCATTTGGTATGGTAAAACGACCGGATGGCTCGTTTGCCGAATCTGGAAAAGAAAGCCTAGAAATTCTTGCACTGAATCACTTCCCAGGGAGTTCGATTTTGATGGACAACCAACTGCCGCCGCCATCGGGAGGGCGACAAAAACGTCCCCACAAAAACGATTGGCAGGTGGCAAAAAGGGCGTCACAGCCTCAGCGATAGAATGGACTATTGGATCGTTCCAACCATTCAAATCGCCTGGTGAGGATGGCATATTTCCAGCGCTACTACAAAATGGACTGGAGGTACTGCTACCTTTCCTCATCAGATTATACAGAGCTAGTCTGGTATGGAATTATATTCCATCCAGTTGGGCGGCGGTTAAAGTGGTATATATACCAAAAATGGGTCGGACAGAATCTGACCCAAAATCGCTTAGGCCCATTAGCCTGACATCATTTCTGCTGAAAGGTCTGGAGAAGGTACTGGATGGACACATCAGAGGAAACATCCTGAGTATACGTCCTCTCGGTGTCCACCAATATGCCTATCAACCGGGCAAATCAACAGAACTAGCAGTAAACAACCTGGTTGGGAAAATCACCCAATCTCTACAGGCAAAGGAGATTGCGGTGGCAGCATTTCTCGACATCGAAGGAGCATTCAACAATGCACTGCCCGACTCCTTATATACAGCAGCAGCTGCCAGAGGAATCGAGCCAACCATAACTGACTAGATTCGAGCTATGCTGGAAAACAGAATCATTACGACATCTCTAAGGGGGGAAGCGGTGAGCTTTAGGGCCGCAAGAGTGTGCCCACAGGGCGGGGTTCTCTCCCCGCTCTTGTGGTCACTTCTTGTGGACGATCTGCTTGCCATTATCTCCCTGTGGGAAGTCGAGATTCAGGCATATGCTGACGACCTAGTCATTCTGGTTAGAGGAAAATGTGAAGTGGTACTTTCTGATAGCCTTCAAGAGGTACTAGATGCCATTCATACCTGGTGTGAGAGGGAGCAGATGTCTGTCAACCCCCACAAAATGGTAATTATACCCTTTACCAGAAAAAGGAAGCTGGACAACCTGGAACCACCTTCCATATCAGGTGAAATCATCCCATTTGCGGAAGAAGTGAAGTATCTAGGTGTAACCCTAGATAAGTCACTCAGCTGGAATTCCCACTTGGAAAAGGTAATCCACAAAGCGAGACTGTCCCTGTGGACATGTCGAAGAATTTGCGGAAAATCCTGGGGCATTGGTCCCCAACAAATATATTGGATATACGTTACGGTCATTAGACCAATGATAGCGTATGCGTCAATAGTTTGGTGGTCGAAAGGGCTGCAACAAACGATCAAAGCCAAACTCTCTGGATTGCAGAGACAAGCAGCTTGGCAATAACTGGTGCAATAAGCACCACACCGTCAGCTGCTCTGGAAGTCCTCCTGGAACTACCTCCTCTCCATATCTACCTGGAGAGAGAGGCCAGGTGGGCAACATACAGAATCCATCAAGCGGTACCTAATATGCCGCAGGCTAGCATCATGAAGCCCAACAGGCTGTTGGACGACTTAAACTGTCACAGCATCCTGGGAATGCCTTCAGATGTGATGCCTACCTTGATCAACCATGAACTGCCCTTTAAAGTCCTGTTTCCTGGAAGAGACGAATGGGATCGGAACAAAACCGACCTACAAAGGGCATACAGCTGTTGGTTCACAGACGGCTCCAAAACCCCTGAGGGAACTGGAGCTGGTGTATATAGTCGCAAACCAAAGGTAAAGATAATTTCAAGCCTTGGTGATAATGCGACTATTTTTCAGGCAGAAATCCATGCCATTGAGCTGTGTGTACGGAGGCTCGAACAGGTGCAGCCGAGACACAAATCAATAAAAATATTTTCAGACAGCCAAGCGGCTCTTAAAGCCCTTGGATCCTACCGTTGTAATTCTAAAGCGGTATGGAATTGCCAGAAGCTCTTGCCCGATTGGGCAGAAACAACAAACTGACTCTGATCTGGATACCTGGCCACTCTGGCATGGAGGGCAACAAAGTTGCTGATTCCCTGGCCAGAGAAGGCGCGGCAACCAAATTTATAGGTCCAGAACCGGCACTTGGCATATCTGCTAACTCTGCCAAGGCTGCCATCCTGACCTGGGCTGAATTGAAAACAATTCAACACTGGCAGGAACTACCAGGTTTAGTTCACTCAAAGGAGTTTATCACATACCCCTTGAAGTCAGGAACTAAAAAACTATTAGAGTTAAATAGGCTACACCTAAGAACTCTAATTGGCCTATACACTGGGCACTGCAGACTAAATCATCACCTACATAGAATTGGACTGGTGGAAAACACCGAATGCCATCTATGTCTGGAGGATGATGAAACGGCAGAACACGTTTTGTGTACCTGTCCTGCAGCAGAAAGAACCAGTTTCTCACTTTTTGGCAAAGGGCAACTGGCGCCAGAGAACCTGGACAGTTTCTCACCCAACAAGATTATCGGCTTTATAAAAAAGCTGAATCTGTTGGGTGAACTATAACTAGGAGTGAGCCACAATAGACCTGATGGTCTCAGTGGAGGGTCTGACAAGAGCCCACTCACATGTCAACCTAACCTAACCTAACCTAACCTAAACTAACTCCAAAACCACCCCTAATGGCACATTTTTTCAATTTATCGAGAATATCTTCGTAAGTGAAGTGAATCAAGAGAGAGTTGAAATGTAGTTTATAAAATTTCCTTTAAAATGGTGTATATAAAGCAATCATTCCACTCGCTTATTGGCGTGCAATGGGGCTCTAAAATGAGACATGTTTCAAAAAAATAACAAAATAGTTCATCATAGTTTTTCAGAAGGATATTACTGCGTCTTGTATAAAATTGATATAGATTTTCATTTCCCACCGATCCATTGTTCAAGATGGCGATGAAAAAAGTGGTATGAATTGGAAAAAATAAAACAACTAATGTTAAGTATCCATTAAAAGAATATATGTGACTGACTTGAGAATTATTAATTAATTTCATCTTCATCTGAAAGTTCGTCCAACTGATTTATCTCATCTACATAAAGGGTTGTGGGAATCAACAACATTTGCCTCTCCGCCACGCCGCGATCTAAAGGTTAGAAGAACTGATGTATGTATGTTCAAGATTATTCTTTACTATCTATAAAAGTCGATGAACGAGTAAGAAATGATTGCGGTGATTCTCCTAAATTTTTTGCAAACTCCAAATATCTGTTCCATACATTACCTAATTGGAATATCGTAAAAAAATAATATGAAATTACAATATTGTCTCATGTTTCCACCCCTTTTGGGAAACACTCTGTATAAATCCGTGAGTTTCAAATAATTTTAACAACAATTTTAACAATACATTTTAATTAACTAAAATAACCTTTAACAATGCATGATGTTTACATTTTCTGTTTACTTCCGATTTATAACCTCACTTGTCACTTTTCAACTTCTCTCTTCTGAACTTTGAACTTCTCGCCATGGATTTCGCCTTATATACTCTAAAGATGCTTCCAGAGTCATCTAGAACCAAGTCGAGAATCTTCTTCCACCGCACTCCAGAAAACTGGATCTCTTTCTATACACTTCTAGAAAGCATACTACTGTCTCAGAGATGGCGTGCATATGAATCCTGGCTTTGTATTACAGGTTACCTAACCATTGGTACTTAATTTCAGCTAGTAGCAGTCATGGGCGTAACAGTCCCCACTTCTTAGGGGGTGTAATGCATAACAATATCAATGCATGATGTTTACATTTTCTGTTTACTTCCGATTTATAACCTCACTTATCACTTTTCAACTTCTCTCTTCCGAACTTTGAACTTCTCGCCATGGATTTCGCCTTATATACTCTAAAGACGCTTCCAGAGTCATCTAGAACCAAGTCGAGAATTTTCTCCCACCACACTCCAGAGAACTCGATCTCTTTCTATACACTTCTAGAAAGCATACTACTGTCTCAGAGATAGCGTGCATATGAATCCAGGCTTTGTATTACAGGTTGCCTAACCATTGGTTTTTAATTTCAGCTAGTAGCAGTCATGGGCGTAACAGTCCCCACTTCTTAGGGGTTGTAATGCATAACAATATTACCTAATTTCTTGATAATCTACTTACGCGTCCTTTATTTGCAGCAGCTGTAGGCACGGCGCACACCAAAGTGGTGTGTGGCAAAGGAATGGCGATTGCGTTGGAATGGTTAGGACGTGGTGTGGCAGTAGAATGGCGACAAAATGATATCAAAGTGATGTAACGCGACTAACGCGTACCGAAATAGCAAGCAGCGCCATCCTGCCATTGCTTTATCATTTAGTAAAATGTCATCAGATGATGAGGACGCTTTTGCATTGGTTCAATCGGTAAATTTACAAAATCGATATAAAAGAAAAAATCATTGGGTCCATCCTCTATGGCAAAAAAATAGAGAATACGCCATATACAATGTCCAGGCTCGCTCTTGAACTTGGCTAATATGGTAATCATCCCGCGTACTGTCATAGAGACAGGGATGAGCTTCTACAAGGTCTACAAAATGTATATTGAATTCCTGGTCGTCTTGCATTATACGATAATCGCTGAAAACACTGAAGATGCAACTTCTTCTCTAGGCAAATCAATACTAAATACCAGCACCACTTACCACTTGCCACTCGAAAATTAAACATGTCCGAGACTAGTGGGGACCGAATGGCACCACCCCACTTGCAAAACATCACGCCACCACCACTTCGGCTCAATGCGCGCTGCCGCATTTGTTTACATGAGTTTCAAAAATTCCACCTGCCACACGGCTACCACGTCACCTAAACACCACTTTAGTGCGCGCCGGACCTAAGTTCGAAACAAATCTATACGAAAGCAACGTTGCGTGTCACATTCAATTCTCTTCGCATTTTGCTCGTTTCCACATGTCCCAAGTCAGCAGTGACATGAGTTGACTTCTTCCGAGGGCGCTCTTCATGGTTTTGTTAGTGTAATCCGAATAACAGGATTTAGTATTTTTCGCAACACCGTCTTGTAAAATAAACGAACAGATTTAGTTTTCTGACACAACA
The DNA here is from genome assembly GCA_963583905.1 of Stenurella melanura. Taxonomy (NCBI): domain Eukaryota; kingdom Metazoa; phylum Arthropoda; class Insecta; order Coleoptera; family Cerambycidae; genus Stenurella; species Stenurella melanura. The sequence continues at coordinate 113,242,947 of OY757310.1, read as the reverse complement.
CACACGCACTAAATTCAATATCTTTTGAGCTAAAACTAACAAGTGAATTTATTCTAATATCTACTGTGGAACAAAAGGAAATATTAAAACGTACGCATGATAGCTGCTTACCCCTTTTGGACGCCCATGGAATTTCAAACGTTACAAAATGACGGAAATCTGAATTTATTTCACATATAACGTGAAGAAATATTCTTCAGAGCAATTATGACTATGATTAACTTATGTTGTTGTTTTTTGAAATATGTCTCATTTTAGAATCCTGTTGCACACCAATAAGCTAGTAGAATTTTAACTTTTATACACCATTTTAATGAAAATTTTATAAACTACATTTCAACTTTCTTGACATTTTCTCTTAATTCACTTCTAACGATATATTCTCGATAAACTAAAAAAAATTACCTTTAAGAGTGGTTTTGGGGTGTTTCAACTCCGAATTCGAGATGTAAACCGAAATTTTCGGAATCAGTGGGGTCAAGTTACTCTAAAATTATAGCTTGGTAAAAAGTAATAAGATTTGGTTTTAAGAGTGATTTCCGAAGGCTTTTTAAAAAACTGAACCTAGAATCACTATCGGGCAGAGCTTCTGCTTCAATACCTTCGCTTTATTTATTGTCACCCCCTAGATATTGCGCTATGTCGCTTCACTGAGTATTCTTACCATTTATACTACCGTAATCCGTCGGAGAAGGAATGAATAATGGCAGGAGTAGTGTTATTTTGTGTGTAGTTTCTATTGTTCAACGCACACTTTCATAAATTTCTATTGGGATTGGGAGGCATATCAGTTCCTCCTATCTTCTCCTCATAGTATCAAAAGTTTAGTTAAGTACTTTACGCAGGTGCGAAATGCAAACTTGTCGTCTGAAATTTGCTTTCAAATTGAAAATATTCATTCCTGGAATAACGTTATTTGTGATCTTAACTAATCTTAACTAATCGTTAAAAGCAATCGAGATATTTTATGAATATTTTCCGCATCTAGAATAAAATTAAGTTATTTGAAAACACATTCTACATGAAAATTTCGTGTTTGAGAACTATGTGGAGCAATGTTTAAAAGTGAATTATTTATTATTTGTTTGCTTATAGTAATGAAACATATATTCTTTATAGGATTTTGCAAACATTGGAAAGAAAAGCTATCTATGAGAACTAAAGGAAAAACTATATATAAAAATATTAATGAAATCTTTGCATTCTTTCGATAACCTGACTTCTGGTTATGCTAACAAGTAAAAATTCTTATCTGCCATTCTCATTTTAACACTAGCATCCAACCTAGTACCCTAAGGCTAAGCAGGCTAAACCAGTACCAGGCAAGGTACGTAAATCAATTAATTTCAGGCCTTTGTTCTCATTTTTAACTGAATTTACATATCGTAGGGGATCATGTAGATACTGGTTTAGCCTGCTTAGCCGTAGGGGACTAGGTTGGATGCTAGTGTTAAAATGAGAATGGCAGATAAGAATTTTTACTTGTTAGCATAACCAGAAGTCAGGTTATCGAAAGAATGCAAAGATTTCATTAATATTTTTATATATAGTTTTTCCTTTAGTTCTCATAGATAGCTTTTCTTTCCAATGTTTGCAAAATCCTATAAAGAATATATGTTTTATGTGGAGCAATCTTTAACGAATTTGTGATGGAACTTATATGACCTCCAAAAGCAAAACAATGCATGCTACAAATTTTGGAACAGTCACCAATATGGAAAACGAGGCATAACTGGATTATTCTAATCGGGAGATTTTTATAAATAAAACTTCTATAATAGATTGATTTGCGTTGTTTGTAGTAATCAAAAATTAACAATTTTGAAAAGAAGAATTTCCCTAAAAACGTCACACTTTGAGAAAGTTTTCGTTAATGAATAATTTTCTCATCGAAATTAAAATCATATTACAACAAATAGTTAATTTTAATGAAAGTTTTTGCAGTCTATAAATAAAGTTAAATACAATTTTTAGTTTATTGCTTTATTAAAAAGCCTATTATTAATATAACACACTTGGAATACATTTATATTTCTGTTATTAATATTATAATTAGTTTTAATACATACAGTTAACTAAGAAATGATCTGAATTTTAATTATATTTATTTTGGATATAGTTTATCATAAGGTATTTGAGTAACTGATTTAAATATAACGTCATTGAAGATTGCTGCTAATACTTTTTCAATTGCTGGTGAAAATTCTTCTGTTAGGACTTGTATATTATCTCTAATAACTTTGCTAGTTGCTTCAGCTGTAAAAAATAAACAACAAATCAAAATATAATGTTACGTTGTGAATGTACTGTTAAGGTTTTATATAAAAAAAATATATATGTATGTGAGCCAAACCTTTATTATTGTTAATTTTACTTTATACTTGTCTTTATTTATTGAGTTTTGAAAAGGGCGCCAGGTTGTTTAGAGAAACAACCAAAGTTTATCTTAACTCAAGAGTAAAATAACATGAGTTTCCGGCTATGGAAGTACTCTATCCAAGGTTCGAGTAAGTTCTAGTGCTCCTGAAAGGCAAAGATTTCTGGTTTTTATGGCAATAGATTTCAAATAAAAATACCAATTAGGTTTCAATACAGACAAAATTTAGTTTTATAGATATTTCCTGGTAGAAATGTTCTAATTATAAATGCTTATAGCTAAATAAAAATCTTAGAACTAACAAATTTTATTACTGGCCTTTTTTATTTTGTTTTGAAATTTCAAATTTTATTGCGAAAATGGTTAAGAAATGTAATGCATTACCTCTTGAAATTCGAAGATATCGATTGTTTCTCGAAGCGTTGCTTCCTTTGTGCAGTTCCTCTTCTTGAAATCAAGCAACCGACTAACAAACGAAAATGCCTAGAGAGTTTGTCGTGGAAACGTGCTTTATTTATAACTTCAAAGGATTTACTTATTATTACCGTAAGTATTTCTACTCCTTATTTTCTGATTTATTACTTGTTTAAAGTCGCACTGATTTGATACTCTGTCTTAAAATAGTATACACACTATTTAACTTGATTCAAATAGATCAAGAAATCTTTTCAACATGAGTTTACGCAACCCTAATTGAATATTATCGACTTATAGTCGTTTAAAATGTGAATTGTACTCACTTTTATCTAGTTACAGCTTGAATGTCTTTATTCTTTCACTATTTACAGACAAAAGAAAAATTATGATTAACGGTCAACACGAGGAGACAGCTTCAATACAATGATGCTGCACAAATTTAAAATTTCTAAAAGTTCAATCTGCGGTAGTAGTTTACGCTACCTAAAATAACTATTTGGTACCAGTATCATGCTACTGATATTAGTTTTTGTAGTCTTTTATTATTAGTAACTCGTCTTTATTTAATATTTGTTCAAATTTAATTATTTAACACTTGTCATTGTTTTTTGGATTTAAAATTATTATTATTTTTGGATTGTCACTATCTACACAACCTTATGCACCAGGTCGTGACCCTGTCTACACCGTCATTTTGACGTCCTTTACAAGTAGCATAGAAGTTCCACGATGGAAATTATACTCACTTTAATACTGATTTATAGTTCATAACTGAGGTATGTTTTACAATGTTATCTTTTTAGTTAATATCATAGTTTTTCACAATCGTTAAATTTATATCAACCTTTTAAAGTATTTTTTATCTGAAAGCTCTGTCGGACCGACTCGAGAGACCAGACTTAAGCATTTTCCATGTCGAAAACTCATATCAACTATTAATATGGCATAGTTTTGTAGGTGAAAATTAGCTTCGTCAAGTAGACCAAAAATTCTCGGAACTTGTACTTACATTTTTAATATTTGTGGTACTAGTGGCGTGTGTGAGTCGGACGAATGGTAATTATTTTGAGCCGAAATGAAATTACCTTCCCCCCCCCGTTTTCGAGGATGCTGAATACGATGGCGATGTCAGAATTTCTCTTTGGGGTTGCACAACCCCTCAAACAGGCCAAAAACCACCCCCTAGAGGAGTTAAATGCGATTTAATAGGTTTCCCTTCAAAAAATGGTACTTTCCTCCCGTTTTCAAGGATGCTGAGCACGGTGGTGGTGTTCGTAATTGCGTCCGACCCCTACCAACCCCTCCACTGGCCAATACTGGCCCCCGGAAGGGGTGAATTTTTTTTTTTTCCGGATTATCAGCGGCAAATATATATTCCCCCCCGTTTTTAAGGATGCTGAGCACGGTGGTGGTGTTCCCCATCACGTCCGACCCCTACCAACCCCTCCACCGGCCAATACTCGCCCCCGAAAGGGGTGATTTTTTTTTTTTTCGGACTATCAGCGGCAAATATATATTCCCTCCCTTTTTCAAGGATGCTGAGCACGGTGGTGGTGTTCGTAATCGACTCCGACCCGTACCAACTCCTCCACTGGCCAATACTTGCCCCCGAAAGGCGCAATTTTTTTTTCCGAATATATGTTTCCCTCCCCTCCCCGTTTTCGAGGTTGCTGTTTACGGGAAGAATAATCTTATTTCTTTTCTTGGTTGTAATGTCCTTTGTTTCCCGTTCATCTGAAAAAATATCATCAAATACCGCCAGTAGGCCTGTTGAATAATTGTTACATACTTTTATTTTTACATATAAGTAATGAACATTTATTACGATGCATGAAATCAAATTGCTACAGTGTCTTTTCTTAAATTACAATAATTGATACCTAAATATAACGTTATACTACTTAAAGGTAAAGTCCGCTTACAATAAAATATATTTTCCGTTTATACCTTATCTCGACTAATTTAACCTACGCCTCTTACAAGCAGAATTACAAGGTTGATACTCTTCGAAATGAACATCGCAATCTTCCAAATATATGTTATAAGTATTTAAAACAAAATTCACCCTTTTCGGGGGCGAGTATTAGCCGGTAGAGGGGTCGGTACGGGTCGGACGTGATTACGAACACCACCACCGTGCTCAGCATCCTTGAATACGGGAGGAAAGTACTATTTTTTGAAGGGAAACCTATTAAATCGCGTTTAACCCCTCTAGGGGGTGGTTTCTGGCCTGTTTGAGGGGTTGTGCAACCCCAAAGAGAAATTCTGACACCGCCATCGTGTTCAGCAGCCTCGAAACCGGGGGGGGGGTAATTTCATTCCGGCTCAAAATATTTACCATTTTCGCGTTTTTTCCGACTCACACACGCCACTATACTGCGTTATCATCGTAATAAAGCTCGCCTTTTCAATCGGGATTAACTAAATTAACTTCTTCAAGAATTTTAAGTTCTAGATTTAGTTTAGCTCTTTGCAAATTAGTTTACATTGTTGAGTTGTCGCATGGACAAATTACTTTTTTGAAATATGTAAAAAGAAGAAATCGACGTGAAATTTCTTGAAAGCATGCTTTTAGTATAGGTGTTGAAAAATGTAAATTGCATAAAGCTTCATATTATTTAAAACAGCTACTTAGTGTTGGTTTGATATATTTGAGTATGCTCAAAAGAAAAGAATTTTGACATTTTTTTGTTGATCATGGAACTTATATATTATATAAGACCAGAGACCTTACATAATATATTGTATATCTAGAAACAGTTTTAAATATTTTAATATGCAGAATTGACGTCTTCAAATTAAATTAGACCATACCCAGACAGCACACGATATCCTGAGGATATCCTATCATAGTCCCGTTGTCCCAGATTTGGGATTATCCCATGGACATATCCCCAGGTCATCCCAAGGTTGACCTGACTGGATATTAATGTCCTGTAAAGATCCAATTATGGATATCCGTAGGATATCCGCAACTCATTGCCTACGGATATCCTGACGGGATGTTAATATCCTATAGTTGTACAAAATACATATATCCTACGGATGTAATAGAATCGATATCCGTGGGTTATCCTGTCCAGATTGCCCACGGATATCCAATGATGGGATGGGATTTTTACCACTTTTTTTAAGAAACTTATTTGTACAAAAACGGTAAAACATTAAACTATATTTATTTAGGCACACATTTTATTCTAGAATAAGAAATCGAAAATTTCAAAAATTTTGATTTTTCCTCGCCGGATAACTAAAAAAAAATATAATTTCAGTCAAAATGTTCTGAACAAAAGTAGTCTATTTTGGTCAGGCAATCCGAATTTGCAATAAAAAATAGGGGTTTCCATTTAAAAAACTAATTTGACCTTGAATGACCTATATAATTATATGTTCTGTGGAAATTATTTTTATTATATTTTTTTTCCGGAGACGGTTGTCTTTTTAAAACGATGAAATACTCATTAAGATTCATATTGATAATTTCGAATGTAATGAAATAATTAATCAACAATAATCATGGAGTAAATTAGCTCTTTTGTAATTTAAATCTGGCCCTGGGGGAGGTGATGTATTATAGCTTATGCTCATTGGTTGAAAATCCAATGCAATTTCTTTAATCGTTTCCCGAAACCGAATAACACTACGCTGATAATAAAGATGTCAATAATGCAGAAAATATAAGTCAGAGAGAGAGAGAGAGTTACAGTAGTGCAAACCACAAAAAACACAAACGAAAATTCCCTGTTTCTGTCCTATCATCGTGAACATCAGCTGCTGTGAACATCGCCATATTTTTCAATTTTCAAAGTTCGACTGTGTTCAGTGTTTGAAGATAGACCATTTTAATGTGTAAAGTGTATTTTTTAATGCAGGTAAGGCTTACTGTGCTATATTATATACATAATTTAAGATAAATCTAGAGCAGAGTATTAGCTGTTTGATCTAGTGTAGTGGTAGAGACACTATAGAGACCGGTAAATTATTTTGCATGTGGCATGTGCTGTAAAAGGTAACCTCGAACATGTCTACAACAGGTAAAATAAACCAGTAGTAAAACTAGTAAAACAAACAGAGCAACATACTATAGTTGTATCAAGAACAACTCTGTCAAAATATCGTTACTTGTTAGTGATGATATTTCCACAAACGCAAATCACGTAGGTAGGTATCTAATATATTTTAAAAAAACGAGTTGCACTGAACAATACACAGTATGATTTCTTATACAGACACTTTGGTTCTTTATTTGCGATTGAATCACTTTTTCTTATAACACGTTCTTGCATTTGAAACATTTTGGTATAGAAAAGCCCAAGTTTTCTATACTATGTGTATTATTTCTATATACATTAAGCCACGAATGGAGAAAATACATGAAGTATTTCATATATATAATAACATCCTAATCTGGTATGACATTATTGTGAAAGACTAGTTATAGTCGAGGCAGAAATTCTGACTACATCACAGAAAACAAGTGATAATGTCCTTTTGTCGTATAGAATATAATGTTTTTACATCTGTGTCCTCAGTCCTCTACTATAGTCACACATATAACAACTTACTACCAATTTGCATAAGGCCAAAATAACCATACGTTAAAATGTGTCAAAAGTTTTTGTCCGATATCGCTACCTTTTTTTTTTTTTTAATTTAACTTTGGCTGTCTAATTGTAGCCTCAGCAGAAATTTTAATGATGCATGTCACAGAGGCAATGTTATTTAATTACTATACTTATAATTGAGTTTTTCCCATGACGACTTTCCTATCTAGATTATTACACTACGTCTTTTTGTGTCGCTGAATAATCATTATTTATGAAGATTAAGCGCATCTTTATAAGTCGTTTACAAATATGTACTAATCTAGAAATAGCATTTATGATCGAGGCAGGAATTCTTACTATGCATATGTCATAGTGAAAACATGCGGAGCCAAAATTATGTTCATGTCCTTGTATAGAAAAATTACTGCTGTTGTGACTTGTATCTTCGGAATTTTTGCTTTGACTATATTTTAAAAACGTTTTTTTTTTGTTTTAAATGTAAATGATTTTCATTTGTGTTATTTGTATATTTTTTAGAAGCTGTTTTAAAAAAACCCAAACTGTGTCAAGGCATCAGAAAAAACTGTGGAAGCTGCTATAAAAAATTGACTCCGACACGCCAAAGAAAGACTAGAAAGGGATAAGGAAAATGGAGATATAAGGAACAAAGGAAATTAAGCTGCTATAAAAAATTGACTCTGACACGCCAAAGAAAGACGAGAAAGGGATAAGGAAAATGGAGATATAAGGAACAAAGAAAATTAAGTGGACCAAGGAAATGCAGACAAAGAGAACCAATAGATATACTCATGTATATAGGTATAAATAAATAGATTTTTAAAATAAAGCTCAAGTGATTTTTTTATCCAAACATTATTAATACAAAGTGCATGATAAAAAGATGATGGAGTAGTTTTACAAACACCAAAACACTTGAACACAGCACTCGAATACTCTACTCGACTCGCATTTCACCAACCATGTTGGCATCATCTGGAGATGATTAAAACCTAAAAAAAAACAACTCTTAGTTTTAATCATCTCCAGTTGGCAAAACGCGTGTCGAGTAGAATATTTGACTGTTGTGTTCAAGAATTTTGTTGTTTGTGGAAACTATTTTTTGATGTTCGTGAAAACTACTTCATCGTCAGTGTCACACCGAAGGCTCCAAACCATCCAGATCCACGTGTATGACTCGGTGTATGATAAAAGGTAAAATATTAGTAAAATTAAAATAATATCGTCTCATATCTCATGAACTGACGTATCTCGAATTTTGACAACTTTACAGAATTACAGAAGACGCACATTTAACTTTTTGGACAGTTTTTAGAAATCAATACAATAGTGTGAATCAACTTAGTAGTGACTTTATAGCACAGTGTAGTTCATATGTATGCTAAACTAATAGCAATCGGTTACGTCAGTGTGAGTCGGATGCAGATAACAATATTGCTTTTTGTGTCACAACTTCAACAAAATTAGAGTAGTGTTTTTTTTTTGTTTATTAATATTGTGCCAATTTAATTATCTATTAGAGGTGTTTTAAAATCTCATGAGCTGTGACCTTCATATGCGCACAGACATAATCCCTCCTGTCGACTCAGTTACACTTCTTAAAATTATTATATTTATTGTTTACAATTTATCCCGAACTCTTGTTAATGTATACAACAATTCAGCCGCCAGTGTCTTCAAAAAAATACTTATAACGCAGAATGAACTTTGGCGTTTGCGCATTTCGCGGCTCATAAGATTCTGAAACACCTCTAACTTTATATCAGTATTTATTTTGTGAGATTACGTAATAGTTCTGTCATGTAGTTGTAATTCTCTTAGGATACTTGAATTCATGTTTATATGGTGTTTTTTTTCTTATTTATCTAGAACCGTATAAATTTCTAGAATTAATTTACAAACATCCTATATACTAAGGTTATCGAAAGGATATCCTTAAACACTTATCTAACTGTTTCCTAAGGATATCAAATCAAGAACAATATCGAATATCATCAGGATATACAAAAAAGGGATATGCATGTAGAACACTATTTCCAGCGGTTATTGTAGGGTTATCCTAGATAATCCCCGATAGATCCTAAGGATATATGCAAATGTGTCCGAAGGTTGTTCTCAGGACATCTGGAACTGTCTCACCTGTACATCCCAGGGAAATCCTATGCAAATTTTAGGTCACCCTAAGGATATAGTTATAAACCAAGCTTTACGTCCTTAGAATATCCATCGGTTAACCTTGTGCTGATTGGGTATAGTTTTGTCGAAATCTCCTAGTATGTTTAATGTGTGAGATGCTGTGTGCAACGCCTGAATCTTTTGAGCAAATGGGACAAAAATAATAGGAGAATTTAGCAGCCCTTATTAAATGTTTAAATATTAAATTGACTTATGCTCATGGTGAGTTCAAGTTTAAGTAGCTGTGTACAGTCGGGCCGAAATCAGTAGTCAGTAGGGCCAGGGGCGTCCGGATTTACGAATTTCGTAAATTCGCACGTACGTAATTCGAAGAAATGGAAGCACTTGGATTGTGGTAATTATGCATGAGCTACCATACTATGTCTTAAATTTAAAATATGCTTGAATCTGGCAACATTATCGCCACGTATTATAGCAGCGCAGCCGCAAATATTTGTCCGTTGCATTGAAACCGTTACTATTATAACTTCAGTTTACAGTCAGTGTCATATTGTGTTCGTTTATGAATCGTGCGGTATTAATTTGTTGTTTATAAATTACGTATTTGTTGTATCATAGTGCCATATTTTTTTTTATGTGAACCATTTCTAGTGTGTTGTTTATGAATTGGACGATATTAATTTGTTGTTTATGAATTACGTATTTGTTGTATTATAGTGCCTTAACATTTTATTTTATTAGTGCTTTAACGAATAATAAATTTCAGTTTTCCTGCAATACCTTCCAACTCCCTCAGAGTATCAAACTCATATTTCAAACTTAGTCATAGGCTATCTGGATACTAGTTCAAATGGTATCAGTCAAATCCTCTCTTCTGTTTAAGGGGGTGATTGTTACTACCTTCCTCATAACATTTTAATTTTTTTCAAATTTCTGAAAATTATTGTGAACAACTAGTTTTTAGATAATTAGAAATAAAAAGGTATTCTTATTGCATTTTGGTAAACCAAGCCGTTCTCGAGTAATTTGTGTTTAAAAAATAACATACATTTACATTTTATTAATAAATTATTTTACACCTAATTATTATTAATTATAAAAATTGTTCGAAACATCCACCATTTTTCCTTATGCACAATCTAAGTAGGTACTTTTTTAAGGAACGTTGAACACCCTGTACAATTTCTTCATCATTCTGTAGCATTGTAAACTCCATCGATTTTCTCTTTCAATTGTTCAATCGTGTCAATTTGAGTATAATAAACTCGTGATTTTAGTTTTAGTGTAATTGTGCGATATCGTAATATTTTTAAATATTAAAAAATGGAAGCGATTCCCGGCTGTTCGAAAGAAGTAGTAAAAGTTCATACCCCTGAAAATTCTCCATTGGTGTACAAAGAGAAGAAAATTATTTTGAATGTATATCATGCATTGGAGACAGATTATCTGATGGTACAGAAATCAGGATCAGGAAGTTTAGTTAATATGACTTCAAGGTACACGGTCGTGAGTGAGCACCATTTACAGAATTTTGAGAGAAGAAAAAATGAAGGGGATGTTTATAAACTTAAAGAGAAGTCTGGAAGAAATAAAATAATATTAGACAAATTCGAGAAAAATGGAATTCGACCGGAAAATCACACATTTTTCTGTGATAATAAAATCTCTAGTGTAAAGAAAATTTTACAGTCCTTAAATGAAGATAAAGATATACCCAAAATGGGCAAATCGACGTTAAAAAATGTTTACATGATATGAACTTTGTATTTGCGAAAGGAAAGAAGAATAGCCTCCTACTTGAGACAAATGATGTTATTTGTTAGCCAAGAAATTATATATGGGCAATTAGAGCTGCTCGTGAAAGAGGAAGAAAATGCTATTATTTGGATGAGACATGGTTGAATGAAGGACATAGTGTAACGAAATTTTGGCAATATAGGAATGTAAACAGAGTTCGTCAAGACCTTATGGAAAATTGGTCAACAGGATTAAAAATGCCAACAAGAAAAAAATTCTCGCGAGGATAGAACCCGTATCTGTCGTTATTATGGATAACGCTCCATACCACAGCCGATTATTGGAAAAATGACCAACCACTACATGACGAAGAGCACAAATTCAAAAATGATTAGATGGTAAACATATCTCATTCGATCGTGCTTCGGCTAGGCGAACTGCTAATCCTAGCGAAACAGCATACGCCGATATGTAAGAAATATATTGTGGATGAAGTGGCTAAAGCTAGAGGTACTGAGGTATTACGAATGCCCCATTACCACTGTGAGCTCAACTCCATTGAGCTTATTTGGGCTGAAGTAAAGGGGAATGATGCACGAGAAAATAGAACCTTTAAATTAGAACATATAAAAGGCCTTCTATCTAGTGCATTAAAAATAATTACAGCTGAATATTGGAGAAAATGCATAGAGCACGTTAAAAAAGTTGACGAAAAAATGTGGGATACTGATATTCGGATTGACGCAGTAATTGAGTAGATAATTATACATGTAGGAGCCAGCAGCGGTAGTGACAGTTAAAGTGATGAGTGAGTGGTAACCTTTGTCGTGTAGTGATTGTGATAAGATAAATTATTTACTGCGGAAAATTGTTGTTGTTATGTTTTGTTTTTAATTATGTTATTTTAACACGAAAGTTTAGTTATGTTGTTAGAAGCGTTATTAATTTATTTTTAACTTGTAATTTAATTCATGTCTTTTTAACCCGTTACTCCATAATTAATGACCCTGTCACCATCCTTTCCTGGCAAGGGATACGCACATGCCTCCATGTTGGTCCTTGCTGGGCAATAAGAACAACTGGCATGGTTGAAATTTATGTAAATTTTTATAAACATCAAACATTCTACAGTTTTGATGTCAGATTTCGTAGGTATTCCACTCCTAAACAAAATGATCCGTGCCCTTAAATGTTCTTTTAAAAGAACTCCAGTTTTTCTTTTTGGCTGAGTTGAGTGTAAGAACAAATTTAATTACATTAATTTTTTATTTTATTAAACATGAATACTATTATTATTTTATATCTGCCTATATAAATATATGTGTGGCGCCACTGAATGCGCTAGGTTGTACCTTTGTTTATGAGAGTTCCGCCAGTTTCACAGTAGTTGAACAGATTATTAGGAATAAAGGCACCATATTCAAACATTTATTCTATTTAATGGATTGTATCAATTACACATAATGACCTAGTCGTGGGTTTCATCTTTGGTGGGTGGATAAAACTTAATATATTTTTCGATATAACAAAGGAGATTATTTTGTTTCCTATCACTGAATTTATTGCAACATGCACGTTACTGCAGTTTCGGTACCTTCACGTACCATTTTCAAAGGTTGATTCAAATGAATGAATTCATTCATTTGAATCAACGTTTGAAAATGGCACATTAAGGTACCGAAACTGCAGTAATGTGTATGTTACAATAAATTCAGGGATAGGAAATAAAGTAGTCTCCTTTCTTATATCGTCATGATTAACTATTACAAAGTAACGTCTTCCACAATCTATATTTTAATATATTTCTCTCGATTATGTGGGATTATATAGTAGAACGAGGTGCCGCTTAAGTATTACATAACAGTTACTATCCTTTGACCAGAATGCCGATGATTTTTTGCTCTACTGACTACTCTTTTCGGCCATACTATAGATTCTAATTTGTAACGTAATAAAATTAAGGGGAAACGACAACGGGTTTTTACTTAGATTACAATTATTTGAACGTTGTACAATATGCTGGAATACAAACAAAACTGAAAGAAATTAAATCCCCTTTCACAAATTGTCATTAAAAGTTCTGAAGTAAAATTCTTCACTGGTTAATTGAACCTTATTATCTAAAATCGACATTGAGGTCAATGCAAAAGTGAACAAACAGCAAACCCACATAGCACGCGATATGAAATGAACATTCAAAACTCATTGTCTACATTCAAACGATATTCAGAACTTCTTTTACATATAGCCGTAATATACGTTTCGCGACATACTTATATCGATATGGGAAATATATTGCCAGTACGTTGTACGATATTCCTATATATACCTACAATATACATGAAATAATGTTGATTCTGCGGTATACAGAGAATATTGTACGAATCTTCTCAAAAATTTGCTGATGTGTCAAATATTATATAGATATACAATAGGCAATATTTATGCTACGTACTTAATTCAATCTCTTTACAATTTACAAATGGAATATTTTTACAACATGATATTTTTGTATACTGTAGATATATACAAAAAGCTATATTAATTTTGAAATCTTTAACAAATATCACATAAACATTTAATGGATAATACATGTGTACCATCATATATACCCTGATAATGTACCAGTCGAACATTTCTGCAACATGAAATTCATGTTTGTATTTTTAATATTCAAAACATTACATTCAAAAGTTGAACACATGTACACTACAGCTGTATGCAATAAAACCCAAATTGAATTTTAGAATGGGGTGTAAACATTTTGAGCGAATTGTTGGCACACGTAAATTATGTAAAGCCACCGACAAAGCAGTTTTAGCAACATTGCAACCGAAACTTGAAACAATATAGCCCTAGTAATATTGCACAGCAATGTTACATTTTGCAAAGGACCAACAAGATTTATGCGGTTTCTGATTGATTTTGCAGCATAATGCTGCATGCATTTGGGCCATATTACATAAAAAAATATGGTAAGTTAAATATTAATTCTACGGCAGTCTTGTTGAAATATTGCCTTGTGCGGTGTTGGTATAGTACCTATCTACCTCATAACAAAAACAAATAGATATTTCTCTATCTAGTTTTGGTTTAAGTACATTTATAATCATCCCCTGTGGTGAATGGCATACGTTTTATAAATTTTAAATCGTTGGTTAAAATTGTAGATATGAAATATGATTTAAATTTTGAATCCAGACTTTGGACTTGTGATCGTATATTAAATAATAATGAATAATAAAAATGATAACATATTCATCCCTTTTTCAATTTTCCTACTGTATTTAATTAATTAATAACTATCGGCATTTCTTAACCAGGTAGTTCGTACTTGAGAAATGATTATTTAATTACATTTTATCGTTATATTTAGATTTCCGCTTTCCATGTCGTTACAATCATCCCCTTGTCGAATTTTTGAAATGCGCGCCACGGTCCTTAGATTAGTGCGCATGCTGTAATTTGCCACCACAGGCCACAAGCTGTCAAATGTCGATTTCAATTTGTTTGTGTTTTGTTTTCCCGTGATTATTAATTATTAGTCCAAGTGTAGGTACCTTAATTATTGTATTGCAGTAAGTATTTTACAATCGTACACAATACAACTACCTACCACATAGTTTTAAGGATGGTCCCCCTTGTTGTCATTTTCAGATATTTTATATTCAGATACTAAAGTTTAATGTATCCCTTTGTACTTACCTATATTATAATTGTAGCATACTTTATTAGTTGTTATAATAATGACGGCGTTTGTAGGCACCAATTTCTTGAAAAGAAACGGAGGTAGTCTAATTCGGAATGGTAACACTATTCGAAAAGGAAGTTTGGTTGGTCAAATCATTGAAAACCAGGAGAAATCCTAGATGAAACTTGGACACTTTACGGGGTGTTTAAATCTTATTTTTAAGAAGGTAGGTCAATATTAAGATGCTTTTGTTTATTTAAATCACAACCATTGGTTCTAATTACAACATATTTATTCGTATTAATTTGCTTTATATCTATTTCAGAGGATTATAAAAAGCTGCAATTAGGTAAATGGAAAAGATCAGAAATCACATCTGATGTACAGAGTGAACAGAAACAAATCAAGGGACTATATGTACAAAAAGCATATTAGTCCTCCGAAAAGATTATTATTGTCAGATGAACATAGTGATATCGAAGAACGTATTGGAAGCCGGCGACTTCCCAAAGTGAAAGAAATGTTGTCCTTACTAGAAGCTGAAAGAGAATATGTTGTTCTTCTAATAACGCTGGTAGGCATTTAAAATCACAAACACAAACATTTCCGAATTCCAAAAAAATACTATAGGTACCTGTTTTGTTTTATGATAATATCAATTTGTTTAATTTATTTTTGATTATTTTTATTTTTTTCTGTAAGATGTGTTTATATTTATTAATTTCATCAAGGACAGTTTTTAAAGTGAAATACCTATTCAAATATAATTAATTGTTTTTTCTTTTATAGTTGGAACTAGCTCGTGTATCCCCACCTCCTCTACTCAGGAAAAAAATACCTTCTCCCAAAAATTGGAAAAGCCAAAAGAAAGTATTCAGCCAATAGGAGCAATCACAGGTGATGTGTTAAGAATGCCAAGTGGAGTTTCGCAATTACAAGTAGCACCATCGGCAACACCTGGACACTGGTTTTGAAAATGTAAGCCCTCCAGTTTTTACTATTTTTTACTTACTGGCAAAATATTTTTTATAGTAAAATACGACAGTTTATAAGTAACATTTTTTTTTGTTAAAAAAATATCGATCAATTCATAAGTTGCAAAGCACATTTTTTTTGTTTAAAAAATGTCGATTTAAATTCTTGGCACAATTGTTATTTATTATTGCAATTGCATTTTGTAACAAAAAATAAAAATATATTTAAAGTAACACAACTGTTTTAATTATAACTCTTCCTATTTTATAATTTAAGATACATAATTGTTACGACGATGTAAAGTAGTTAATAGAATAAAGTCATCTTTTGCTCTGAACAATTTAAAACATGATTTGAATTAGATAAAACTTTAAGGCAACATAATATGATTATCAGACTTTCGTAAATAACATGTTAAATATGACTATTAAAGCTGAAGTTTTCAGAGTGATAAATGTGTGATTTTAAAATGGTTTCTAACAGATCTTATTATTAACGTAAAATTATTTTTTTTTGCATATGATATTCTTGGGCCTTTGTAAAGTATTGTTATGGCAAATGCAGTTTTATTGGTAGGTTTATTTAGCATTTGTGTGCTCCATTCAACAAAATTTGATCAATAAAACATGCTCGAGTTTAACTGAAAAGTAATGGTAAAAACAAATTTTCCATGCAGTGTACATTGTGAGAAGCAATAAATATATATTTCGAAATATCTTTACAATATTTTTTCAGCATAGATGCAGATCTACAATGTGTACGATATGCTGTGGGATGAGAACAACCATTAGTATACAGGGTGTCCCAGTAAAAAGTCTCAGGTCGGATATCTTCTAAACAAATAGAGACGTTTTAATTCTGTAAAAGCCAGTTTGTAGCACATAAATAGTGCTTCAGTTTTGAATATAAATGAATGGTTTTTGAATATATCAATATGTAGATGGCGCTGGGCTCTAAATAAATCTTATTTCTTTGGGAGAAACTTTAAAATCTGGTTTCTGTGGAAGGGAAATACATTTCTAAGTAGATTTTGTTCTTAAGAAAAAAGGCAAATCTAGCCGTTTTTGAGATGTGTCCAAATATTGCCTATTGAATAGTTGTAATCTCTGAAAGATTTCTTTAGTCTTTAAAGGGGACAATCTGTATTTCATAAACTATGAAATTTTTATTTATATGAAAGTGCCTTAAATATGCTTTTCTTTTAAAATCACTTAAATAGTGAAATGTTTCGGAAATAATTATTTAACAGGAGCAAATGACAACGTTTGGATACAAATATGGTTATATGGAAGAGCAACCCAGTTGAATATCGCCATCTCTTTTATTGTTTAACTGTAACATATTTTTTTAATGCAAAAATAAAGACATTTTATTATTATTATTATTATTATTATTATAAATATCTCAAAAACAGTTGGATTTTTTTTAAAAACAATATTTACTTAGAAATGCATTTCCCTTTACACAAACAACATTTCAAAGTTCCTCCCGTCGAAATATTTCTTGCTCAGTGTCATATATGTATTAAAAATGATTTATATTTAATACTGAAGCACTCTTTATGTACTACAAACTGACTTTTACAGAATTAAAATATCTCTATTCATCTAGAAGATATCCAGCATGGGAGTTTTATTGGGACACCCTGTATAATCTATTTTGAATAAGTATTAAACATTTATTCAATATACTAATGTTTCCTTGCAATATTGAAAGTATACATGGATAATATTGCCTATATGTAGGGAACACATTTGTGTATATTATAACTATATTGTAAAATAAATGTTTATTTCAGAATATGTTTATAATGTGTCACCAACATGTGTGTGTATATTGCAGAAATATGTATAGTATGTGAAAACCTGTGACAAAACAACCAGTATACAACTTATTTTGAATCAGTAATATGCCATTGTCGTTTTGCAATATACATTGTATATTGAAAGTATACATGGATAATGTTGCATGTATGTACGGAAAAGGTTTGCGTATATTGTAACTATATTATAGAATGAATGTACATTTCAGAATATGTTTACAACGTCTCAGCAACATATATATGAATATTGCAGGAGTATGTATACAATGTGAAAACCTGTGACAAAACAACCAGTATACAACTTATTTTGAATTAGTTTCAAATATTTATGCAATATACTAATTTTATTTTGGAATATGTATAGTATATCGTAGGAATATGAAAATGCTAATTGGGAATGTGAACGTATTTTTAACCAACGATGTTGCGAGGCGTTGAACTTCTATTTCACAATTTTTAGTAACAGTTTCTTTTAAGGCGGTTCAATTTCTTTAGGTATATATCGGTAGTACATATAAAAATGCGTGAAATTATCCAAAGATGATGTCACCAGAACATGAGAAGAAATGAAAACTAAGGCATAAGTATTTTGTTTTATTCAATATCCAAAGCTTTTCTTTGATATAAAATATATTCGAAAATTATTTCACTCACCTAGCTCCCTGTTTTTTCTATAGAGACCATCAAAACCATAATCTATTATTTTACCAATATGCATTTTTGGAATCGTAGTTGAAGGCTTTAAATACTCTATACCATTTTTTGTTACGATCGTAACTTCATGATAAACTGAACAAAATGAGTCGGCTATAAAGGTAAATAAAATATTATTTCTGCACCAAATCTAAGGCGCCTGCAGAAGTTATATAACAAGCACAGTAAATTTGTCGGTAAATTTTCAGAATTATTTGTCAATAAATTTTCCTCTTCTATTCTCTGAAAAACTGATTGTATCAAAATATTCAAAATATATAGTTGGATACCACACTTATTTCGATTAGCCCATAGAACTAAAATTGTTAGTAGCAGATAAATAAATATTTGTATTTTCTTGACCGTTGATATCAAATTAACTTGATGTATCCTGGAATTTTTCGGTCATCTTTAAATTAAAATTCTTATATTTTCTTACGTTTCGGTTTTATTAACCATCGTCAGAGGAAAAACTACAATATTTATATTAACGTACGATTATTTTATGTCATTTTACAATTTTAATTTCATTACTTACAATTTAAGAAAATTTTTGTTTACACTATATTAACATTTTACGTTTATTTCTGTTGGAAGTTTTAATGCAACTAAATGCTGAACAAAAGTATTGCCTGCTTTCTGGTCTGTGTTATGTCATTATTGGTACAGTTTATTTAATTTATGAATGTTATAGATATGAAGTTTTCTCTAATGGCTGGTAGTGTGAAATATGATATTTTAAGACATTATCTTGCAGACTTGATGGAAAGATGTAAAAATATATGTTGTTTAATAATATCCCCTTTTTAGTTAATTTAACAAGTCAAAGTATGTTTCACTTAAATTCTCTATATCAGTGCGGCTGTTTATTGCGTTGTTGTTGTTACAAATTAAAAGACATAACAACGCAATAATCAGCCGCACTGATATAGAGAATTTAAGTGAAACATACTTTGACTTGTTAAATTAACTAAAAAGGGGATATTATTAAACAACATATATTTTTACATCTTTCCATCAAGTCCGCAAGATAATGTCATAAAATATCATATTTCACACTACCAGCCATTAGAGAAAACTTCATATCTATAACATCCATAAATTAAATAAACTGTACCAATAATGACATAACACAGACCAGAAAGCAGGCAATACTTTTGTTCAGCATTTAGTTGCATTCAAACTTCCAACAGAAATAAACGTAAAATGTTAATAGAGTGTAAACAAAAAATTTCTTAAATTGTAAGTAATGAAATTAAAATTGTAAAATGACATAAAATAATCATACGTTAATATAAATATTGTAGTTTTTCCTCTGACGATGGTTAATAAAACCGAAACGTAAGAAAATATAAGAATTTTAATTTAAAGATGACCGAAAAATCCCAGGATACATCAAGTTAAGTTAGTAGTAGAGGTAATCTCAACAGGTAGTAAACCTTTTTAACAAAAAATTGATAAAAGTAAGAGGTTTTCAATTTGACCCGTATGTATATGGGCCATTCTCTGGGAAAATGCAACCCCGCGTTCTCCAAAATTCGGGGCTACAAAAATATTGTTGCAGGTCATGAAAAGATCGGA
This sequence comes from Stenurella melanura, assembly GCA_963583905.1. Lineage (NCBI taxonomy): Eukaryota > Metazoa > Arthropoda > Insecta > Coleoptera > Cerambycidae > Stenurella > Stenurella melanura. The sequence continues at coordinate 113,222,953 of OY757310.1, read as the reverse complement.
AAATATGTCTACTTTACGACGCTTAGTGGTGCAATTTATAATTTTTATGTTTTATGGTTTATGCAGCCCTGAAAAAGCAAGAGGATTCTTCAAGAAAATTTTTGACGTTGAATAAAATGATAGAAAAATTTTATTTTTTATTTTTGGACATCTTATTTTTTGAGTAAAAACAAAAAAATGTCTCGAGATTTTTTTCTAAAAATTAGCCTTTTTAGTAAAATGGTCAAAATATCTTCAATATTAAAACTTTGAGAATTTTTAACTCCAAGACAACACATTTTATGAAACATTTTTATAGGATAAGAATTATTTGTAAGAGGTCAAAGAAGGATATTTTCAGAATTTTTTTTATTAATTTTTGGAAATATTAATATTTTGATTTCTTTGATTTCTTCGATCGCAATTATCGCTAGAAATTTCCAAAAATTGATCAAAGAATTCTGAAGAAATTCACAGTTATTCTTTGACCTCTTTCAAACAATTTTTGTTCTATGGAATTTTTTCATAAAGTGCCTTGTTTGGTAATTAAAAATCATCAAAGTTTTAATATTGTGAAGATTTTTTGACCCAGTTTTACTGAAAAAGGTTAACTTTTTAGAAAAATACTCAAGAGACATTTTCTTTGTATTTGCTCAAAAAATAAGATACCGTCCCTAAAATAACAAAAAAACATGGTTATCATTTTATTCAACGTCAAAATTTTTTTATGAAGAATCTTCTTGCCTCTAAGGATGAATCTCAGAAAAAACACAAAAATTATAAATTGCACCACTCAGATTCGTAAAGTAGACATTTTTTCCGATCACTTCATGCTCTGCAACAATATTTTTGTAGCTCCGAATTTTACAGAAAGTGGGGTCGCATTTTCCCAGAGAATAGCCCATATATATCACGACATATATCAAGGTATATATATTGTGCCCTGGGACGCCATATTACCTCCAGCCGGTTCTGGATACGCAACGTTCTCAATAAAATTTTGTAAGCCAAATTTTATTTTATTAAAACGTTAGCTTAGATATCACATATACCTTAAATACAATAATATGCCAACTACTTACTTATGTTGAAATGAAAATCCCCATCTCCTTGGACAGGTGTGAGTAAGATTTTTCCATCTATCGTATATCTTCCCTCTATAAATAAATACGGTATCTTGACTTCAATGAAAAATGTTAAATTCTTTACAACAAATCTGAAATAAAGTGCAGAATATTAATAGATGGAGAGCCGGCTGTACAGATTTCCTCTGAATAAGATATATGAATGAGTGAATAAGTACTACCACAGACCTACAGGGAGCCACTTTTCATATAAGCAAATTTTGCCTGCGTCATGGAATTTTACCTTAAGTGACGTCAAAATGAGAGGATGCGGGCAAATAAGAATAGGCACCCTATTTTTTTAATAACTAGAAGGTTTGTACTTTTATAAAAATCATTCATGTATTCGATTTAATCGAGGGTGTATCAGGGTTGCGGGCAAATTAAGCCTGGCGCCCCACTGCAATCTCATTGTATACCTCTAAACCTACATTTTCACGTAAGTTTTATTTATGTATTCGATGACACAAAAAATCTTGACCGGAAGTGACTTTAACATTCCGTGATGTAACGCTCACTTTTTAAAAAAGCGCCATATATGTGAATTAGAAATTAAAATTCATCCGAATCCACTATAATTCAGTTAGCAAATTTAAAACGTAAATAGGCACGGTTGCAAATTTTATAAAAACCATCCAAACCATTTGCTCACACGGGTAGACAATCCGCGGAAGTGAAAGGTAAGACGGGAGATCGGCAGCAAATAAGTTAAGGTCAAGTCAGAGCGTTGCCGGCTTTTAGTGAAGAGTTGAGTTGAGTTGACCTTGGACTAGCAACAAGTTGACAAGGCAGGTGAATGCCATTTTCTTTGAGTCTCAATACAACTAAGTTAATTATTGAATTTAATATCGCTATAAATTGATTATGGAGACAACGGCAATATAGTTGTGTACCTAAAGTGATGATTAAGTTTCCAATTTTACTGAAAATACGAACATAATAGTGGTGTAGTTCTGAAATTTAGGCAGTCAGAGTAAATCAATGTGAATTGAAGTAATGGACTACACTACCTGTGGTGTGAGGCCGCGCTCAAGATTGTAGATTGACTGTTGCAGATTTCTGTCTAAACCAGTAATTAATTGACACAAATTGCCTGGTTGGTTGTGGGTTTCCTGTTAGGTAATGTTTTGGTGTTAACAATCTGTTAAAAGTAAGTGTTCTCACGAACTATTCATGTTTGCATCGAACTTCCAGCCTACCTATATGTTATGTCGAGTTGTTTTAAGTGCCGTAAGTCTAGACAACGATGTGGAGACACTACATATCAGGGGCATAGATGCCAATACCGTCAAAGAAGATGTAATCAAGGCACTGGAGGCGAGAGTCGGGAAGCTTGACGCCAAAACCTACAAACTAAGCGAATTGCGAGCAAACGCCAGGCGATCACTCTGCGTACCAGCAGGGAGGACGCGTTAAAACTACTAGCGGACAAGAACATCAGGATTGGGTATGTAAAGTGCTCTATCGAAAAGAGAATAGTAATGGTTAGGTGCCACAAGTGTTAGGCCTACGACCACGTAGCCACAGACTGTAAGGGCCCCGATAGGGCTAAACTCTGTTACAAATGCGGAGAAAATGACCACCTGGCTAAAGACTGCGTCAACACTGAACGCTATCCCGTCTGCGAGGAGCAGGGGCATACTATAGTCAGGGGCATAAGGCCGGCGACAGCGTATGTCCGGCTTTTCGCAAAGCGCTGACGCAAGCGCGTAGACGGGACAAGCCCTTTCGAAACACCGGAGGGGCCACCAGTGGCGGAGCACGCGCTGCCAGCCACGCCGACCTGCTTCTTGCTCTGTATAGGAGTAGGGAGGCCCAGGAACTCCTCTACAATTCTAAGGAGGTCCATAAGGCCGACGTACTCCTTGTCTTGGAGCCCCATAAGAGACACGTTAACGACAGGGCCGAATGGCCTAAAGAGCCTCGAAATGTCAGTAACCACGGATGTGTCGACGGCGTCACTTGGGGTACTATCGACGGTATCGGCATATTATCCTGTTACATAACACCAAATTGCGACGCCTTGGACTTCAAGAATTTTCTCGACTCTTTGACGGACGTAATCAGGTCAATGGGGCACACTCGGGACGCTGTAGTCACGGGCAACTTCAACACATAAAACCCACTGTGGGCTCTGCGTCACGAGACGCCAGAGGACTGGTACTCGCAGAATGGCTGGCCGGGCACCACTTGACAGTGGTAAATGTTCACAACAAACCCACGTTCTGCAGGAGAGAATAGGAGTGCGTCATCATCGATGTCGAAATGGCGGTATCTGCAACTGGCGCATGCTCGACGATGAGACCTTGAGCGATCATCAGCTTTTCGCGTTTGAGATACCGGATGACTCCCCGGAACACGGACCACCTCGGGATCTCCCTAATGGGACAAACAGATGGCGTTATAACCCCGACAAGGAGCAAGAGGTCATTGCGAGAAATTTGGACAACTTTTGGGCCCAAACACAGACGAACTTATCAGAGCACTCACTAACATCTGTAGTCCACCGTCGCGACAAACCCACCTATTAGTCGAACCGCGAATTCGCGATACTCCGCCGCAACTGCCTCAGGCAGAGAAGGCTAATGACCAGAGCTAATGCTACACATACTGAGTGGCGAGCGCAAACTCGAACTTGTTGAGATACTGTTTTCCCAACGGGAACCGATACAATCTGAGGTAGGTCTCACTGGGAACTCCGACCGCCCCCAGTTACGATGAATGAGGCCAGAATTAGGTCTAAAAAGGCACCGGGTATCGACGGCATACCCTCGGAGGTCGTAAAACACAAGGCAATTCGTGGACGTGTTCAACGAAATAGTCAATCCGGGTGAAATACCACGTATGGAACGAGTACAAATTACGAAATTGCATGCAGTTAAGTTTTCGTAAGATATAATTAATCGGAGAAGATTAGATGATTAATACTGGGTCCTGTGACACAGAGGCATTCACTTAGTGATTCAATTGTTTACTATTTGTGTTCCAGTTGTTTATGCTTCGGCCAATAAAGTGCCTAATTTAAATGTACTGTTTTATTTGTTTGTCTAGCTAGATGCGAACAGTGAAATTTAAACGACGTGCCGCGGCAACTACGTGTCGTAAAATAAAGCTTATCATAGTGGTTCAAGAATTTATGCTTACCAAATGATGATAATATGTTATAATTTTGGTATAAGAATTTCGTTGTCAGTATTTTTAGTCCTATTTTGGGCATGGTGTGGCGTGTGACGTTTCCCTTACATCTCACCGTCACATCATTTGGCCCACTAAGTATATATACGAGCGGTCATGTTGCGTTCGTTGGAAAAGCGTATAAGGCAGTGGCTACTCCAGCCTTACTGACTCCACCCTACACTTTTCCTTTCACACCTTTTAAACTGCATTTATCTTCTCTTTTCTATTGTTTGTAATCTGTTTGTCTTTTTGTCTTTTTGTCTTTTTTGTTATTTTGTCATTTTTTTTTCTAAAAATTCACTTTAGATCGAGAAAATTTGTAAAAATTCGAACCTAAACTCTAATGTTTCCTTTTCACCTATCTTCCTAGTGGCGGGCAGACCACTAGGACCATTTACTTAGAACGGGATTTTCATCTAGTTCTTTCTAGTGACAGCAACAATAATTTATTTAGTGCAACCACCCCATTTTCCATTGTGAGTTTTAGTTTACAGTACCTTAAAATTTAAGTTTTAATTATGTTTAATTTTAATGTTAATTTTAAACCGCCACGTATTAACTTTGTAATTTTATTGCCTTGAGCCGAACCGGTCGCGACCCGCCCAACCGTACTAACACCACGACGCTGCGCGACGTGGTTGTGCGGTTGGCTCCGGATCTTGATCCGGGGAAGACATGTATTATAAGTTTAAACTAAAAATAAATTTTACCTATCTATCAGCCTTACTGATGAGTTCACGGAGTAGCTACGGAACGAAACGCTAACATTTTACTAACCCCACACATGGCTTGTTGTTCACAGTAAATTTTAATTCAATGACATATTTTGATGCATTTTTTGGAGCTGTAAATAAGCTCAGGCCTGACCTATAGTAATTTACATTTGTTTTGGAATTCGCTTAGCAGCATTGGTAATTAAGGTATCTTTTGTCACGTGTATGTCAGCTCGATGAATATATTGTCGTTTGTTAACGATCTTATATTTTCTGTTTGATATTTGCTGACTTAACTCAAAGATAACTCGGTGTTTCTTTATTTTACCGGGTTATCTATGTATGGAAGTAGATTTCGACTTAAAAGAAAATAAACGAAGTGGCGCCACATTTAATTTTAGTCAGAGGCATCCGATTCTAGGATGGAAAAAAATATTAGATTTTTTCGTACAAGATTACATCGTAGTGTGTTTAAAGGTGTTTGAGATAGGGCCAATCAAGGAGTTTTTGAACTAAATATAATTTTCATCTGTAAAATGGATTCTCAAATAAAAAAAAGTGTTCTTCATTTATTGTTCAGAATAGTATTGTACTAGTTTGAAATTATTTTACAACAAATAATTATTGATTTAATAAGGAAAAATTCAAATTCTTACATACCTACCATTTTTCTAATAAATAATATTTAATAAAGACCTAACTAAGTAAGCCATGAAAACAAAAGTTGTTGCAAGTGTCAAATTATTTAATTTTATTTATTTATTAAATTTGCATAAGCTTAATAACAATGTACAAGTAGAAAATCAGTGGTAGAGCCGAATTACTTCATTAACGTAATAGAGAATGTTATTGAAAGCATCAAACATTTTGACTTTTTAAAGTCAGTGACATGGCATTAAAATTCGCAGTATTATTTTTTTTTATTCCGCTTTATAAAATACATGTTCTGTAGTAGCGCCAAAAAGTGTAGTCAGTAGAGCAAGAAATAAGCGGCATGCTCGTCAAATGATAGTAGCTGTTATGTAATACTTAAGCGGCACCTCGTTTTACTATATAATCCCACATAATCTAGAGTAATGTATGAAAGTTTGATCCGCCTATCAGAGATGAAAACCACGACTAGGTCATTGTGTGTAATTACTACAATCGACCAAATAGAATAAACGTTAGAATGCGGTGTCTTTATATCTACTAATTTGTTCAACTATGAGTTTGGTGAATTGGTCATAAACAAACGTGAATCGAGCCGAAGCCAACCGCAATCAGTGGCGCCACACATATATTTTTAGGTATGTATAAATTAATAACAGTATTTATATTTCATAATATAACAAATTAATATAATTAAATTTGTCTCTACACTCAACTCAGCCAAAAATAAAAACTGGAGTTCTTTTAAGAAAACTTTTAATGGCACGCATAATTTTGTTTAGGAGTGGAATACCACGAAATCTGACATCAAAGCCGTAGAATGTTTGATGTTTATAAAAATGTACACAAATTTCAACCATGCCAGTTGTTCTTATTGCCCAGCAAGAACCAATGTGGAGACGTTAGCATTTCCCTTACCTGTAAAGGATGATGACAGGGTTGTTAATTAGGGAGTAACAGGTTAAAATAGAAAATAAATAAACAAACTTGCAAGTTAAAAATGAATAACTGTTATAATAATATAAATAAATTTTCTTGTTAAAATAACATAATTAAAAACAAAACTTAACAATAATATTTTTCCACAACAAATAATTTATCTTATCACAATCACTACACGACACTATCACAGGTTACCGCACTCACTCATCACTGTTACTGCCACTGTCACTATCGCTGCTGGCTCCTACATTTATAATAATTTTCTCAATTACCGTTACCATTTTTAATCTGTTAATTCTGGAAAAAATCTATTTTAGTTATAGTGTTTTGCAGGGCCGTCGAGAAAAAATCTCGATCAAAATTTTCAAGAGCGGGGGGTGCCATTCCTTAAATAAAATTAAATATTTATCTCGATCGACATTTTGAAAATCGGGGGTAATATTCCTCTTAAAATTGAATATCTGTTTCAAGCGAAATTTTGAAGAACGAAAGGGTGATATTCCTTAAGTTCCAATTTTATCTCAATCGAAATTTTAAGGAGCGGAAAGATGATATTTCTTAGAATTAAATATTTATCACGACATAGAAATTTTAAAAAGCGGGCACGGAGATATTCCTTTACCGGTTGGGATTTCATATTTATCTCATTATGAACAATACGAGTCTTTCGGAACTCGTTATTATTTACATTGCACTAATCATTTAAAAATATACCTCTCTCGTTTTACCTAATGCAAATGCAATGCTAATCGCCAACTTCGGGTGAAACTCGGGCCCCCTCAAAAACCGCCGGGCCTGGGGGAAACACCCCCAACGCCCCCCCCCCCCCTCTTGACGGGCCTGGTGTTTTGAAAAGGGAAGAATCTACTCTAAAATATATCATTGACCTAAGATTTTAAGGTCTAAAACTGCTGTTGAAAATTGTTCCGGTGGTGACGTGAGATTTTTAGATGTGATTATTACCTCACTAGAAAAAGGAATTTGTCCCAATAACTGGAAAATATCGGTGGTTACTACACCCATTCCCAAATTTTGAGTACAATAATATGTGAAGAATTTAGACCTATTAATACATTACCAGCATATGAAAAAACGCTAGAATTGGTAGTAAAAAAACAATTGACAACATATTGCATAGATAATAACATTCTAATGGACAATCAATCTGGATCCAGAGAAAGCCATTCCTGTGAGACCGCACTACAGTTCATTATATCAGATTGGGTTAAGACAATAGGTAAAGATCAAATAATAGTTGCAGTGTTCTTAGACTTTAAACGTGCATTCGAGACGGTAAATCGGAAGTTACTGGTATCAAAGTTAGAAAAAATGGGCATTGGAGGGACTGTACTTGAATGGATCGAATCCTACTTAACTGAGAGAAGACAAAAAACAAAATATATAAATAGTGAGTCGAACGTAATAGACAATGAATTTGGACTACCGCAAGGATCAGTGCTAGGACCTTTATTATTTATAAACGACATAGTGAACTCTATAAAAAACTGTAAGGTACATTTATTTGCAGATGACACGTTAATATATTTGTCTGGAGAGAATGTAAATGAAGTTATTAATGTTATTAATCAAGATTTAAAAGATATATTTGTGTGGTTGTGTGATTATAGCTTAAGAGTAAACATCGACAAATGATTCTGGGCAAAAAACGTATACTAAGCCGGCTACAAATTGGGGAAAGTATTGTATTAAATAATAAAAAGTTGGAAAAAGTTTCGGAAATTAAATACCTTGGTTTTATAATAGATGAGTCCCTGACTTTCAAAAGTAATAGTGATTATATTATTAAAAAAGTTACAAAAAAGATTTATTTTTTACGTAGAATTTCAAATTATTTATCAATTTTTTCAAGAATATTAGTATATAAATATAATAGCTCCACATTTTGAATATTGTGCAACACTACAACTATATTTAAATAACAATGAGATACAGCAGTTACAAAAGATGCAAAACAAAGCTATGAGGATAATATTAAAGTGTAACAGATATACTCCCATCGACACAATGTTAAATGTTTTAAATTTTTTAAATGTTAGACAACGTATAGTATTAAAATCACTGCAATTTATATTTAAAATAAAGCATGGTATAGCTCCAAGGTATTTATGTGATAAATTGAGTTTCGTCCGAGATACTCATGGTTATAACACTCGTAGTGTAAATTATATGGTGGTAGAGAGGTATGACAATTTACAGGAATCGAAATCTTTGTTTTGTAAGGGTATTCAATTATTTAACGGTTTGCCAAAGGAAATAAAATGTGAAAAATATAATATTTTCATTAAATTATGTGTTAGTTATATTAAAAAAGAATTTTGATTATCTTGTGATTGGGTTAGGCCATTTTACGTTATATTAATACACAAATAGATTTTTAATAATTTTACAGTTACTGTTATATGCATAGAATTAAGATAAACTAATGAAAAGGTAATGTGATTATGATCTGAATTTTGTTATGATCAAATTGTAGCTTCTTTTGAGCTAATAAAGATGCTTTTTTTTTTTTTTTTTGTTTGTTAAAAACCAGTCACCCTTCTCTGTGGCTCCGATCCTCACCGAGGGGAGCTGGTAGTACCGGTGGCCACTCCCCACACCGTGGGGTAAGTGACTACTGGGTCCGGGAATCGTGTGCCCTGAGTAGACGTAGCGAACCGAGGATGAGGGCCTTCTGCATCCTACCGGCTAAGATCTCTGCCGAGTTTCGGCATGCCGGTATGATCTTCAGTTCCGTAAGCAGTGTGTGCCTTGTTCCACCTAGGGCCCCTATTATCAGTACCACCAACTTAACAGTATGGTCTGGGTAAAGTCTGCGGAGTTCGAAGAGCAAATCTCGATATTTTGTCCGTTTTTCCTCCTCCTTCAAGACAATGTTGTTTTCCGCGGGAGCCGAGAACTCCACGACAAACATTGTCTTGAGTTGGTGATCGAGGAGTACTACGTCAGGCTTGTTGGCTTGTATTTGCCTAACGGTGGGAAACGAGTAGTTCCAATAGATTAGACACTTCTCATTGCCCACAATGGACTCGATATCCCCCGGAGCATAAGGCAGCACTGGTGTCTCGTCTATCCCATACGAGTGCCTTAAATGGTAATAAAGCACTCGTAATGCTCCGTTGTGCCTTTGGATATAGGCCGAGACTGCATATGTCGGGCAAGCCGACAGCAAGTGCATTACAGTCTCTGGCGCCCTGCGGCAGGCCCTGCATCTGACATCCGGGACCTCTATACCCATAACACGGCTACGATAGACCAGAGTGTTGAATACACCATCCTGGCAAGCCATTATGAATCCCTCGGTCTCAGACTTCAGCCCAGCTGACCTTAAAAAGGCAAAGGTCAGCCTTTCGGATAAGCCAAGGTTTTCTATATTTTTATAGAAGATTCCGTGCATTGGCTTATCCATATGCAGCTGCAGAAAGATGCTGTGTTCTGCAGCTTTAATTTGGGCTTTTCGTCGAGCAGGTTCCAACTCGGTGACGGAGTCGCGATTTACCCGCTCGACGTCGAAGGAGAGACCAAGTTCATCAGCTGCTCTCTGTGCTGCCTTAAACAGAAATGCTCCTACCCCTGCATTTTCATGGTCCCGGACCATGCAGAGGAGGGGATCCGAACTCCTGATGACCTTACAGGCTCCATCCAGAACCATCCTGTTGTGGAGACCCTCCAAACTCAAGAGTCCACGCCCTCCCCGATGTCGCGGGAGGTATAGCCGTGGAACGGACGATTTGGGATGTAAACTCCTATTGAGGTACATCTTCTTGCGGGTTCCTACATCGAGTTGACGCAACTCCTCTCGAGTCCACTTCACTACTCCAAAGGAGTAGAGAAGGATCGGAACGGCAAGCATGTTGGTTGCAGACACCTTGTTCTTCCCCGACAGTTCTGAAGACCAGATCTGTCGGAGTCGGTGCTGATACTTGCCGCGGAGAGCGTTTTTCACGACACTCACTTCTTGGGTGGAGTGTTGCTCAACACCTAAGTAAGTGTACGACTCTCCGGCATCTAGATGATGTAAGATGCTTCCGTCTACGAGCTGCGCGTCCTCTCCGTAGTCCCCGCATCGTCCTCTCTTAAGATGGACCAGTGCACATTTGTCTAACCCGAACTCCATACCGACAGCCTGCGTGTACTCCTGTACCACCCTGAGGGACTGGTGCAGGTCCCTCTCCCCGGAGGCATAAAGTTTAAGGTCATCCATATAAAACAGATGGGTGACCTTATGTCTCCTGTCTCCTGGGGTACCGCAGTTGTAGCCACGGGTTTTTCGGAGCGAAACGGATAATGGCAGCAGTGAGATGCAAAATAGAAGGGGGCTGAGGGAGTCTCCCTGAAATACTCCCCTTCTAAACGTTACCGGCTCTGTCTGGACTCGATCGTTACCGGATGTAATGGTAAAGCGAGTCCTCCAGAGTGGCATCACTTCTTCAATACACCTCACTACTGGACCGATGACCGCAAGACATTGGAGCAAGTGTATAATTAGCTCATGAGATGACATGTCAAATGCCTTGCGGTAATCGATCCAGGCCATCGAAAGATTCCGCTTATACTGCATGGAGTCCTGCGTGACACACCTGTCAATCAGCAGATTCTCCTTGCAGCCAGTGGTACCTCTCTTCGACCCTCGTTGCTCATATATCCGTTCGTATACCGGTTCAACTGCGTGGAGCACCCGCATGTACAAAATGCGTGTGAACACCTTGTAGCATGCGTTTAAGCAGGTTATCGGCCGGTAATTCTTTGGGTCAGACAAATCTCCGTTCTTTGGGATCAGCACTGTCCGCCCCTCAACAACCCAAGAAGGAATTTGCTGCTCCCCACTTAGCCAGGCATTAAAATTTCTGGCCAAATGGTGGTGGGTACTTGGTAGTTTTTCCACCAAAAGTTATTAATCCCATCGGGACCTGGAGCAGCAAAGTTCTTAGAGCCCTCAAGAGCTCTTCGAACCTCTTCTGGGGTTATTGGTTGGCACACCTCTTGCGGTTGTCGAAACCTTTGGCAAAAGGTTTCAAAGTGTGCCAGGGCTGGAGAATCTCTGATGAGTTTTCCACCTGGTCTGCTGTCGGCGGATTCTCAGCAACACGCTGAGGCGGTTCGAAAAGGCGTGAGGGCTTTTTGCGGAAAAGTTGATTTTCTGCCAACCCCCTCGCCCGCCTCACTAGTGACTTCTTACAGGTCACTAGCATCCGTATCCTGTCGAGACAGTGCTGTTTGGTGGTTTGTAGCACTGTTCCATTGAGTGTGTGATGGACGCGTCTTAAATTGGCAGCTACTTGCCATATAGTCCATCACACATTGGATACGGGATGCGTGTTGCCTCGCCGACCGAATCTTGGCTTCCATCTTCTGTATGCGCCGTACCGCTCTTTCCTGTGGAGAGACAGTATTCCGCCTCTCCACCTGCGACAAGCGTTGTGCGGCGGCATACACGGCACAATTAATGTGCCAGATGTCAGCCTCTTCTGGTAGCGCTGCACGTAGTTCCGCATCCACTCTGGCCAGATCTTGCGGCCCAGGGGGTTCTTTATTGTGCAACCCCCTTCTGGTACTGAGACCTTCTGGTGTTGGTGGAACAGGCAGGGCCGCTTCCTCAACCGGTTCATTCGGTCGCCCTTCGGCCCCCTCATTCATCGGCTGAGGAGCAGTTCTTACATAGCCCCTGCGACGAAGGTGGGATACATAATCACGCAGGTTTTGTGGCGTGAAGGCGTTGTGCTCTGGGTGCATTGCACACCACAGCACATGCATTCGCCCCATGTATCCCCTTCGTGCGGGCTCACTGCTTTCGTGGCACCGCATCAGGTCGTCTCTCAGTTCATCTGTCCACTCAAAGCGTCCTTGTTCGTCGCGGTCGTCAACAATGGGTTGTCGATCTTGTTATGCCCCACCACCTTGCCCTTGACCCCTATCCGAGCGGGGTCGATTGTGGGGGCCCTGTCCTCGGCCAGTAGGAACCGGGTATTGGGCTTGTGGGTGGTTAGCCCAGCAAGCCCACGACCGACACCAGAGGGGAAGAGCTTTCCCCTCCCGGGTGCGCTAGGGCTGCCGGTTCGATTTTTGCACCCCCAGCTGGAGTAAGTGGTGGCGCTACTCACCAAAGGCTGGGTGGATGACGGTTAGCCTCTCCTGCTTAGTTATTATTATTATTATTATTTTTTTTTTAAATTAAATCTCCACTAATAGTGGGTACACAAACAAGTATCTATTATTATTATTATTATTATTATTATTATTATTATTATTATTATTATTACGCTTGACGATTCTTTATGGATACACTGCAATTTTGTTTTAGTCGCATATTTCCTTCTATTATTCGATAAAACAACTTACGGGGTCTGCGTTTTTGGTTTGCCAACGATGATTCTTTCATTTTTATTAGCGCTATTCAACTTCACATGTTTGTCAGACAGGCGTCAGTCAGTCAGTTTAGTTCAAATCTTGCAAGTCAATTCTGAACCATTTTCAATTGATGTATCGCCTTGAAATGTTGCAGACATATGTAGTATGGATAATAATAAACTATTTTAGGATAAAATCATAGAAATGGGCTATATATGTCAAGAGACGAAGAAATGTATTTGTATCGCCGGCAAAAATAGAAAAGTCAAATTTGATATGAAATTCTAGGTTGTTTGGCTGTTTAAATCTTAATTTGCCACTTATCCTTTTGTCACAAGCTTTTATTCAACTTCACATGTTCGTTAGTGAATTCTGGTCAAATTTTGCAAGTCAATTTTAAACAACGTCCACTTGAAATTTTGTAATAGTGACAATACCGGATGCCCATGACCTGATGCTGCAGTCAGGATAGTCAGCTCACTCTGCATTTTCTCAATGATCAATGATGGACGTACCGTGACTCCAATGAAAATAATAAAATAAGAGTACAAGAATTTTTTAAAAACAAGTTTATATAAAATGTATTAAATACATTTGATTGAGGTAGGAGCGTAGTCCAATCAATTGACTCAGTGTTGATGAGTGGATGTTAACAACAGAAAGTTAAAACTTATCGAATGAAACAAATAATTTCATCAGATCAAAGTTCATCAACTTTGACCTGACCTAAAACCTTATTGCTAGATATACCTACATTGACAAATAATTCTATTTTTATCGAATTAAATACCAATGAGCTTCTCGTTACAGGTCTTTGGATCGGGTCTTCAACATTAATAAAAGGATGTTAATTGTTTAATTCCATAATTTTTTACTTATTCTTCCTCAATTAGGATTGTGATAGTAATACTTACTCGTATCTGGTAAATTTATATTCATCAAGACCAAATAAAGTCAGATTTTTAAAGTACGCCTTGTAATTTACAGCTTCTGTTCCTTGCTCTAAAGTTACTTCGGGAATTGTGAAAGATTGAAAACCAGGTAGAAAATCAGGAATACCTTTTTTCACATAGGTTCTTACTTCTTCAGAGGCCTTCAGTAAACAATCCTGTAAATTTGGATCGGTTCTTTTACATCTGGGAAAATAATTAGCTGAAAAGGTAACGTTATATTTGAAAAAAATCCGCAGTTTAAAGAATCACTACTTTTGCATACAGATTTCCCATCCAAAATATTTTATACTATAATTCCACTCCAGTACGTGGAAGAAGCAAGCTAGTAAAAGTCCAGAAACTTGGGGTTTGGTGTACATGGTGTACTTACTAATTTGTCAAATAACGAACATACCCAATAAACACACGTACGTGTATAAAACGTTTTTTATATTGTAAACACCATTAGAAAAATACGAGTCTCCTTTACGTAGAATTAACTTTAATATGTCGCAGTTTTACACGTTGCGGAGTCCGAATATAAAAACAATTTTAATACATAAAACACGAATAATATACGTGTTAAGATCTTATAATTGACACGTTATCGTGTAGCGTTTTATATATATATATATATATATATATATATATATATATATATATGTTTATAACGTAAACTAACTGTTAAAAATGTTCGTTTTAAAAACGTCATTATTAATGTTGGTCTAACGTATGAAGAACCCTTATAATTATTACCTTTATTCCTACTTTTAAATGTTCTTTAGAACATTATTTAAGGAGTATTCACAATTATGCATTTTTCATGCAGTTTCTTTGAAACAATCTTCACAGAAGTAAATATAGCAATTACTTTTGGGATAATGTAAAATGCATGGGAAGATAGTACAATTACCACCTCCGTGTATCTTAAACGTTGACAAAAAATATGTATTTAGCTATATTTACCATCTTAAAAATTGTGCTTCAAAGAGGTGCTGCATGAAAAATAAACAAGTGTAAATACGCCCAAAGTGTAAATTATAATGATAATACAGTTATATACGTATCTAAATTTATTGGAAAATCTAACATACTAAATAAGTATATAATGCAGTTTTATGCGTATCCAAATTTATTGAAAAAACTAAAATACTAAATAAGTATCTGTATTAATATATGAACTAATAAAGAAAACTAATGTTATACAAAAAGTTATACTTATAAAAGCAACCCAATAATTATAGATTATAAACAAGAAATACTATTTATTTTTATTGCCCTGGTTAAGTTGCGCTGCTGAATGCTTTAGCCATTCCTTTATAGCCCAGGCAACCTGCATGTCATTTTTTTCATTGGCAGGGAATTTCAATTTTGCTGCCTCTGAAACAAAAATTATTGAAATTTAGCAACAGGTCAAAATATGTTTTTGTTGCTGCTTTTAAATAAAGGTAACCCATCTATATTTATTTAAAGGAAAACCTTAGTTACATCTGTTTTTAAACCGTCAACCATCCTAATAAAAAGCTGATTGAGAATTCCTAGATAAAACATTTCTCCATTGTTGAGGGAAATAGTTTGGGTACTTCGAGGCGTTTCAAGCAAGCTGCGATAATCACTGGGTAAAAATTCAAGTCTACACCTACGCCTTAAAATTGTTAAAAGTTTAGTTACTGCCGTTCCGGTTACATTAGTTTCAACAGGCCCATTCTCTTAATTCGTCCTTAAATGATTTCTGAGAATTTTCAAAATTACCGTCTAAAGAGCTAGAGCTACTAGAATCGTCAGAAGCGATAAAATTTGGAAAAATATTCTCAAAATGTGGCGAGTCAATCGAATGTGAAATGTTAGAAATACTCTTCGAGGATGAAGGTAGTGGGGATGTATCTTGATTTTGTTTTTGAACGCAAAGAATAATAAAAGGTGCTATGGATGAAAGAGATAAAGAAGAAACATTATTATTCCCACTATTGCCTAATAAACAATTATGTCTCAATAAATCAGCTTGTTTTTTTATTTTTCTCTGCACTTGACGTTTTGAAAGAATTTTGAAGGGCGGCATTGTATTTTGTTACCCTGGAAAATGAAAGTCTTTTTATTAATATGTAGAAATATGTAGTATAGTGGAAATGTATGGAATAAATTTATTATTTCATAGGCATATGGTTAAAAAAAATCCACGGGATTTTTATTTTTAAATGCGCATCCTTGACACTAGGAGGCTTAGCCCATAAGGACACTCTTGTAACTTTTAAATAGACCAATGTTTTTTTTAAAACTTGATGTAATGATATAGCAAAAAATTTCAAATTATGTGATGTAGATACTGTCATCGGCGTCGGCGTCGCGAACAAGTTATGACTTGTCTAGCGCGCTGTGCTCATGTTTTAGTCTTCTGCCGAAACAGAAGTCATTTGAGCACAAAAAAAGTCTATATAAGAAAACACTTTTTCTCAGCGAGCAAGTAGTGATCGATCCTTCAAGTAGTAATGTTCCAGCCTTCAGCAACTAATAGTCTTCTGCCGAAACAGAAGTCAGTTGAGCACAGAAGCCAACGCCAATGCTGACGAGGTCATCCCTTCCTCTTGTGTTGTAACCAGACGGTGTGTTTTATTTGAGTTTTATTGTGTTGAGTGTCAAGTGGCAATGCATACCCGGAGTGGCAAGGCAGTAGGCACTGGGGTCGAGAGCGACGTCTCCACGTCGGCCCCCCCTCACTGCACGACGCCCCTCACAGCATCTGACCACGAAGTGCTCCGCCAACACGACGCCCTGACAAGGGGTACGGGGGTCACGCCCGACGTCTCCACGACGGTGGCCCCACACTGCACAGCAAGCAACACAGCAACCCGGCTCGGCGAGGTAAGCATGTCCTCTGATTTTTCCACAGGCACAAGTGCTACGCATGGCGTCGCGACGACGGCGCCCCACTACTGTGCGTCGCCGGGCTCCGCGCCTAGGCATAGCGAGGCAGGACTCGCCACCAACATAGGACACGACACTGGGGTCACGCATGACGTCATCACGACGGTGCCCCCTCGCTGCATGGCACGCAGCGCAGCCACCTGGCATGGAACCCAGGCAACAAATATGGAATGGAGTAGCAACGATTCCCAGGCGATGCCCCCTTACTGCATGGAGCGCAACGCAGCATCGTGGCACGAAAACTCGGCGATGGAACAGGGATTAGATGGTGATGATGACATGGTGATGCCCCCTCGCTGTATGGTGGACCCAACAGCATCCCGGGCCAACGACGATTCCTCGACGCTGGGAGATCGCCGCTTCGCTGGATTCGCTTCCACACATGGGGAAGCCTCCTACTCAGGCTCAGGGCTGCCCAGCGGTCAGTACACCATCGCTGCCACACCCGACTGGCCCCAACTCTTCAGCGACGCCTCGCTGACACCTCGCCGCCAGCTGGCCACCCCTCACTGCATGGTACCACCAACAGCAACCAGCCCAAGTCCAAGCACGCCGCCCAACGCACAGTACTTCGTCACGCCTACCTCGTCGGCCGGCGCCTACCACGTCACCCCGCCGTACCAGACGGCAAGACCTAGTGCTACGCCCCAAAGACAAATAGTGCTCCAAAACCAAACGACTGGAACGATCCCAGTCCCCTCTGCCGCCATAACGGACCAACCCCAACCGAGCTTGGGACTACCCAGCTATGAACAATTAGCGCAACTCCTGGCTCTGACCACTTCAAACCTAGCCTCCATTACCCGGCAGCAAGAAAATTGCCGGCCACCCATTACTGCACGTAACGAATCACAGCCGTACGCCACGGAAAAGGCTAACTTACGTGGACATGGCGACCAACAACGTGAGGCCAGATCTTTCCGGAGGGAAGAGGATCCACGACGACCCGACTATACAGATTCTGGGGAAATGGACCCCCAGTGGCGCCCAACACAAAACCTAGCAGAGAGCATGACAAGACTAATGGAGGGAAGCGTTCAAGCCGCAATACACGCAATACAAGGTCATCACAGGATGCCCACAAGAAGAACGAGAGCGCTGCCCACTTACTCAGGCCTGGAATGGGAGGATCCAGTCAACTTCCTGGATGAGCTCGAGGAGGCGATGCTCCATGAAGACATCCACGGCAGGGATAAAGTGAGAGTAGCTATAGAACAGCTCGAGGGTCAAGCCAGACGCACCCTGGAGATGTGGAAGTCCCACAACATCACATACGAGTTCTTAAAGGAAAAGCTCTTGCGGCAGTTCAACGACACTGCCACCCTGGGGAAGCTACGCTCCAGGTTACACGGTGAGAGACAAAAAGACGACGAACCCGCCGCCGTTTTTATACAACGCAAAATTGGACTCTGGCTGAGGGTAGAACGGTATACGCCGGAAGAAGAGATGGTTATGGAGGTGCGCGAGCTCCTGCGACCGGAACTAAGATTCGCAACTAGAAATGTCCCAGTGGCCACGATGGAAAGCTTGAGCCGAGTGGCTGAAAACGCCGAGGGTGACTACAGGGAATTTCAGAGGCAACTCCGACCGCTGCCGAGGCCAGCCACCATCCCGCCTGCGAGTAATACTACCAATAGTCTACCAAAGTGCCGCAAGTGCCCGGGATTTCACTATCACCGAGACTGCCCCACCAACCAAACTCAGTCAGAGCCCCAGCAAGGCAACTCCAATTTTCGCGGAAATGACTCCAACCAGCGAGCCAACCCCAATTTCCGTGGACACGACTCCAACCAACAGGGAAACCCTAACTTCCGCCAACAAAATGTCCAGACAGGGGGTAACAACTTCCGAGGGCATGGCGCCAACTTAAACAACCCTAGCCAACAAGCAGGTCCAACCAATAACTCAGGCCCAGGACAGACATCCACGGCACCACCACAGCAACGAAGTCAGCCAACCACACGGCAAGAACCCCGCAATGCACCACCATCGGGAAACTCCCAATGGGTCGGGCAGAACTAGGGCGCCCGGCCCCACCGCTGGAAATTAACAGCCTAGAATTACGAACCAAGACAGAGGACGCAGTGCTGCAACTACAAGCCCAGCAACAAGCCACAACCTTGGTGTCTCCACCACCGACCAAGAAGAATGGGATTAACGAAGCTACAGCCACGCAGGAGCAGGACAAGTACCAACCACGCCCGTTGACACCACGGCAACAAAGCAACAGAGCCGCCGCCTTTGCTTTCCTTTGCCCGGGCCGCCTGGACAGGCGGTCACCAGTCAGCACCGTGACGCAAGATGCTACCTCCCTCGGCTCAGACCAGTCAACCACGCTCACTCCTCAGCCTCAGCCAGGTGAACAGGAACCCAAGGAAGTAGCGAGTATGGACGCCTTCCCGGACCAGCAGGACGCTGGACCTTCCTGGAAGGATAAAAGGTCAGTATTGCCAACCACTGCCCCACTAATAGCCTCTGTATTTTTGGACAAGGTGTTCCCGCCAACTCATACCCGAGATGTCAGCACGCAGCCATCTCCCCCGAGGTCACCTCCACTCGGCCTGCCAGGCCCCGAGCCGCCTCCCAGGATTCAGTCCAGCCAGACTGACCTACTCAGACAATCTCTGCAACAGACCACCGACATCGATGATGACGATACCGATGATGACGATACCGAAGATGACGATCCCGAAAATGACGATCCCGAAGATGACGATACCGAAGATGACGATACCGAAGATGACGATACCGAATATGACGACAGCAACGACGAGGATGACGATCCCGAGGATCCAGGTCATCCAGCCCCGCCAGAACCAGCAGCACCTGCTGTCACAGGACACCAGCCCGCTGCCCCAGAGCCAGCAGCACCCGCTGCCCAACAGCCAACCACGCCTACTGTCACAGGACCAGTAGCGCCCGTTGTCCAGAAGCCAGTCACGCCTACTATCACAGGATCAGTAGTGCCCGCTGCCCAACAGCCAACCACGCCTACTGTCACAGGACCAGTAGCGCCCGTTGTCCAGGAGCCAGTCACGCCTACTATCACAGGATCAGTAGTGCCCGCTGCCCAACAGCCAACCACGCCTACTGTCACAGGACCAGTAGTGCCCGTTGCCCAGAAGCCAGTCACGCCTACTATCACAGGATCAGTAGTGCCCGCTGCCCAACAGCCAACCACGCCTACTGTCACAGGACCAGTAGCGCCCGTTGCCCAGAAGCCAGTCACGCCTACTATCACAGGATCAGTAGTGCCCGCTGCCCCAAAGCCAGATGCCAACGCACAAGTCTACATCCGTGGACCTGGTACCCACTTCCGTGGACATGGCGACTATCTACGTGGACATAGCACCACAGCCGCCGCTAAACCAAAATTACCAGCCCGCCGACTGCCCCCAGTCGTGCCTGGCCCATCCACCTCAGCCAAGAGGAAACAAACAAACAAGAAGGAGAAGTCCCCGGCGCTGTCAGCCGCACCGCCGCCGCCAGCAGACCCTGGGCCTTCTACGTCAAGACAAGAGCAGCCGCTCTATACGACACCAATACTGTTCCCGATGCCGTTCTGGGCGAAGGCCGTGACCACGCCTGGCCACGACCGACAGCAGCCATCCGCCAGCCAGATGCCTGTCCCAGTCCGGACGCGAGTGTTCGTCAACTCTAACGCCAGCCCGGGCTCAGCCGGCTCCGGCGCACCGCTCCAGGATCCCGCTACCTTAGCACGTAGCACAGCAGGACCTAGCAGCCCCCACGAGGCGCTCCAGTATCTCACTGCCTTAGCCCGCAGTACAGCAGGACGTTGCAGCCTCAATAAATCGCTCCAGTCTCCCGTTGCCTTAGCAAGCAACACAGCAGGACGTTGCAGCCTCACAGGTTCGCTCCAGAATCCCGTTGCCTTAGCGAGCAACAAAGCAGGACTTAGCAGCCCCCAATTCACAACAGGATCAGGCAGCCCCGGGCGTCGCGGAGACGACGTCCAGAAGAGCGAAACTTGCGATAATATACCAATGTAAATAATTCAACGCCACAGGGCGAAAACTTTGTTCAACTAGAATACATTTATGATTTGTCACATAAAATACTTTAATTTTAAGTATCTTGTTTTACCTAAAATATCTTAGTGGACCTATTATTAGTTATTTATTTAAAATATCTTACCACACTTAATCTTGGTCTATATATGTTAAAATATCTTAGTTGTTGAAATATCTTAACACTTACTCTTAGTTTATAGTTTTGAAAATATTGTATCTACTCACTCTTACATTATATAATTGAAATTTTTGAACTGAACCATAACCTGTATGCCTTTATTAATGTTCAATAAAGTCACAAAAAAGGGGGGTGGTGTCATCGGCGTCGGCGTCGCGAACAAGTTATGACTTGTCTAGCGCGCTGTGCTCATGTTTTAGTCTTCTGCCGAAACAGAAGTCATTTGAGCACAAAAAAAGTCTATATAAGAAAACACTTTTTCTCAGCGAGCAAGTAGTGATCGATCCTTCAAGTAGTAATGTTCCAGCCTTCAGCAACTAATAGTCTTCTGCCGAAACAGAAGTCAGTTGAGCACAGAAGCCAACGCCAATGCTGACGAGGTCATCCCTTCCTCTTGTGTTGTAACCAGACGGTGTGTTTTATTTGAGTTTTATTGTGTTGAGTGTCAAGTGGCAATGCATACCCGGAGTGGCAAGGCAGTAGGCACTGGGGTCGAGAGCGACGTCTCCACGTCGGCCCCCCCTCACTGCACGACGCCCCTCACAGCATCTGACCACGAAGTGCTCCGCCAACACGACGCCCTGACAAGGGGTACGGGGGTCACGCCCGACGTCTCCACGACGGTGGCCCCACACTGCACAGCAAGCAACACAGCAACCCGGCTCGGCGAGGTAAGCATGTCCTCTGATTTTTCCACAGGCACAAGTGCTACGCATGGCGTCGCGACGACGGCGCCCCACTACTGTGCGTCGCCGGGCTCCGCGCCTAGGCATAGCGAGGCAGGACTCGCCACCAACATAGGACACGACACTGGGGTCACGCATGACGTCATCACGACGGTGCCCCCTCGCTGCATGGCACGCAGCGCAGCCACCTGGCATGGAACCCAGGCAACAAATATGGAATGGAGTAGCAACGATTCCCAGGCGATGCCCCCTTACTGCATGGAGCGCAACGCAGCATCGTGGCACGAAAACTCGGCGATGGAACAGGGATTAGATGGTGATGATGACATGGTGATGCCCCCTCGCTGTATGGTGGACCCAACAGCATCCCGGGCCAACGACGATTCCTCGACGCTGGGAGATCGCCGCTTCGCTGGATTCGCTTCCACACATGGGGAAGCCTCCTACTCAGGCTCAGGGCTGCCCAGCGGTCAGTACACCATCGCTGCCACACCCGACTGGCCCCAACTCTTCAGCGACGCCTCGCTGACACCTCGCCGCCAGCTGGCCACCCCTCACTGCATGGTACCACCAACAGCAACCAGCCCAAGTCCAAGCACGCCGCCCAACGCACAGTACTTCGTCACGCCTACCTCGTCGGCCGGCGCCTACCACGTCACCCCGCCGTACCAGACGGCAAGACCTAGTGCTACGCCCCAAAGACAAATAGTGCTCCAAAACCAAACGACTGGAACGATCCCAGTCCCCTCTGCCGCCATAACGGACCAACCCCAACCGAGCTTGGGACTACCCAGCTATGAACAATTAGCGCAACTCCTGGCTCTGACCACTTCAAACCTAGCCTCCATTACCCGGCAGCAAGAAAATTGCCGGCCACCCATTACTGCACGTAACGAATCACAGCCGTACGCCACGGAAAAGGCTAACTTACGTGGACAATATCTAACCAAAACGAGCAACATAGTCCATTGAAGATATATTATAAAGTTTGCACACGTTTTAAAAACCTTGGGTAACCATTCACTATATAGAAATATACCCTGGCATGTTGCCTAATACTTTTAAATTAAGAACATAAAATTTGTACTTACCCAAAACAGCAAACGCAAGAAAATTGCAGAAAGCCACACCTCACAACAAAGCACGTGTAGTTGAACCGTTTGCAATTATTCTAATAACGAAGCTCTAGCAAACTATATAATAAAGAATCACGCCATACATCATGTGGTCCCTTTTCTACCAATCAGAATAGTGTGTTCTTCATTGGTTCTTTAAAGTCGCTTAACAACACGTCTGTTTAAACGTGTAAAACACGTTTTCTGCCTCTTGAATTTCAACGGATTCGAAAATAATGGCAAAATATTAATTTAAATGTTTTAAAAGAATATTTAAATGTATAATTTTTTCAAATTATATATATGTTGACATAATATATATTATGCAAAGTTTGTGTCAGTGAATATTCTGGTAAATTTTGTTTCGAAGACGGCTTGGTATAAATCAAACGGTTCCAATCGGCGCCGGAAATAACTAATATTTGGTATATGGTCCAAAGCTACTAAACTGACAAATTATGTTGGCAAAATTATACATATTTTAATGCTAACTTTAAACAATTCTAGATTTAATATCAATTTTGTTCCATCAATTTTTATGTTACAATATACCAATATTTGTTTATGCTGGAAAATTCACTTCTTATTAAAAAACAAAAATCTCATTTTATCTTCTAAATTGACTGAAACGATTTTGTTCAAATTTTCCCTGACTTTATGTACAATATCACAAAATACCAAAAAAATGCCATTATTGGTTTTCCAAGGAAAACTTGAACGATAAAAACAATAATCGAGATTTTTTCTTTTAAAACTGCATATATAACATTGTTCAAATTAGTTCGGAAATGTAGAGTAGGTATTTAAAACACGTTTTTATTCTGCCCATATGTATATGTGAAACTAACGTAGTTTATTAGATACAAGTGTTTATAGATTAAAACGTCGTTAAACCCATCTAAATAAACATTTTAATAACGTAATCACGAAACGTTACAAGACGTTATACTTATCCCATACTTACTAAATTAGTTAGAAAGCACGCTAAAAAAACGTTGATAATACTAGTAACAATATAATCTGTAAATTACGTTATTTTAACGTAAGAATATTGGTAAATCAGATTTTGATTAGAAAACCACGTACTTATAACGTTAAAATAAAATAATGTTTTTATGAACCAAAAAGAAACCGTTGAATTTGTAACGTAACACGATTTATCAACCAATGACACGTCGATAATACGTTTAAAAAACGTGTGTGTGTTTATTGGGTAAAATCAATTTTTAATAGTTTTTCCACTGCTTTGTTTAAATAATTGTTATAAACAAATGCATTTGTTACAAGTTTGAAAAATTATTTTTGTTCGTGTTCCATTCAATCGGTGAATTTATGAATTTTAAGAAATAATTTTTTTCTTGAAACATTTTTTTATCATTCATAATTAATTGTTTCATTTTTCAATTGTTTAAATAATATATTTAGAAACCACCTTGTACTTAAAATTCATTATTTCACTGCAATATAGAAGAAATATTTTTATTTTGTATAAATATTCATAGAAAGGAAATACAAAACCAACGATATACATTAAGGTAATGATTTTTTTTTAATTAAAAAAATACAGCACCTGAATATCTTAAAATTTAGAATATTATACCACTTGTTGAGCTAAAGTATCAAGGCAAATTTTAAGTTAAAATGTTCATAGTAGCGACTAAAAAACAATTGCAGATTCGAAAATTGAATCGTCGATTGTTTAGGGGCATCAAAAATTTTTCTTTTCGGTGATAAAATTTACAACTGAGCACGATTGGTCTCTCTTGCGTTCGGTATAGTTTTGAGATCGCTTAGTTAAGTGTTATGCTGTTGCATAATTCATTAAACCACTGCCTAAGGATTACTAAGGAATCACTACCTATTTCCACATCCAGATTTCCTATCAAAATGTCTATAAAGATAAGACAAGATGAGACATGAGACAAAATAAAACATGAGCCAGATGAAACATGAAACGTGATCTGGCCCAAGGGAGAGGGGACATGGGAGTCCCCATAGGCCCGGATTTTTTGGAGGGGCCCAGGATTAAGTGTTAAATAAAGTGAAAAATCTGATAATTTTGATATGTCATACAGAATGTCCCAGAATTGAGTTCCCGGACGGGAACCTGTGCTTCCCGAGTTCATATTGGGTACGTATAACCTAACTTACCTTAGTCCAAAAATACATCTCCGAGGAAGTACATTCTCTTAAAGTGAGGGAGACATTTTGCTCCAATAATTTCTGTTAAATTGAAGACAAAATTTTTAAGTTTTCATGGGAACTGTATCTCTATAAGTACTCTATGTAAGCTTGATAACAACTAAATATCTTTTGTTTCTCAAGCGCGACAGGTTTCCTGTTTCACAAGCAACCATGACCTACAGAGAAAAAGTGACGTCTTGATTTTTTGCTGTTATTACACGAAATATTAAATGTATTAATTTGTGTAATGAAACAGGTGGACGTCATATGGAGCATTTCTTATTGATGTATTTTTAGAATAAACTGTAATTTTCTGTTCTTACAATATGTTACTCTAGAATTGTACAAAAATGTTAAATACATATGGAGGAAAAACGATAATTCCTTGTAATTTGATTAATATTATAAAAAATTCTAAGAGTACCTTTTTGCAGCCATTTCAATGCTCCTCGAAAATATTCAAGTATTCCGTAATTTTACAGGGCGATTAAAAAAATATAGCCTATGAAACATTAGTTATTATGAAAAATAATTGAGAAACAAAAGATATTTGATTGTTGTCAAGTTTACAAAGAATACTTTTGGGGTACTAGCTTGGTGCTCGACATAAATTTGCAAGAGGCTGACCTACCAAAATTTGAAAATTTTAGCTTCAATATAGGGAAAAAATGTTTTTTCTGTCTCACATTAAGAGGATGTACTTTCTCAGGGATGCACTTTGAGACTAAGGTAAGTTGAGTTATACGGGCCTAATATGAACTCAGGAACCACAGGGTTCCGTCCGTGAACTCAATTCTGGGACACCCTGTATAATGAACTTTATTTAAAATGTATAAATAGCTTGAAGACTAAGCCTTATGTGTATGTGTAGAGGCACGTTTCAACACGTTTCAAAAATAAGAGTCTTTTTCTCTCCCCGGGCCCGCATTTTCTCTCCATAGCCCTGGACAGGATGACACAAGATGAGACAAGATGAGTTAAGAATTAATGAGAACTTTTGATCTTTTGTACGCATACTAAATTGCAATTATATTATGTTGACTGCTTTAATAATGAAGTGTTCACCTCTTTATAATTGCCTTCGGTTGAGGCGGTCCATCAAAGGCAGTGCATGATGATCCAAACAAAGCCTTTGCTTTGACACCGCGTGTGACGCCGAGGACTGCACTTTTTTATGACAATATAAAAGTTGTATAATTGGGAACTACAAGTCCTTTGACCAAAAACAGCAGTGGTTCTCAATTATTTTCTACATTAATATTAAAAAAATATTTAATATGTTAACCCAGGTCAGTTTTTTCAAAGTGCCCCTAGAGGGAAAAGTCATACAGGTTTTTTGTTTATCTAGTCGGTCCCCATTACCAGTTTTTTTAATGACATGAAACTGATTACACCCTGTATATACACAAAATCCGAAGTATCTACTTATTTTATTTATTTACCCCTATTCACCCCCCAACTCTTCAACGAAATAAACTCAAAATGTAATTTTATGCTAGATCTGCTTATAACACAGGTTTACAAAAAAAAAAAAGGTTTTGAAATGGCGATCTAGACCATGATTCCTTATGTATTTTTGGGTGCTGAAACCGAAATTCTAATTTATAAAATTTTCTACCGCGAGAAAATCCCGGTTTTTATTGCTAAAATACGGGTTTGCAGTAAAAACCAGGATTTATTTCAAATCTACGTCGTAGAAAATTCGATTTCAGCATACCAAAAACACCAAAAAACGCAAGGCATGATAGGTTTAGTCCTTGGAACCAAACTTTTTCTTTATTAATCTGTGCACAGACGTCTGTGCACAGATCTACAAAAAAAAAACCATTTCGTCCCAAAGACTAAAATCTATCATGCCTTAAGTATTTTTGGGTGCTGAAACCGAATTTGCGATTTAAAAGAATTTCTACCTCATAGATTTCGAGTAAATTCCGGTTTTTATTGCAAAAATATTGGTTTTAACAGTAAAAATTGGGATTTACTCGAAATCTATGCTGTAAAAAAAATTAATATAAAATTCGGTTTCAGCACCCAAAAGTACATGAGGAATCATAGTCTAGATCACCATTTCACGACCTTTTTTTCGTAATCCTGTGTAATAAATACATACGTGTACCCTTAATTTTATTTTACAAACTCCTGTAGTAATTAAGTGGGAATGGGACTTTACTTATTTTGCTCTATTTACCCGTATCAACCATTCCAGAGTAATCGTGCACACAAAAAAAAAATACAGACTGATCGACCGATAGACAGAATTTTTATTAGCTCAAATTTAAAATTTCGACGTTTCATGATATTCTAAAGATATTTCAAACAAATTAAAACAATTTTTACGATTACTGTACTTCCACTTCATTACGTGAATGTGGAAGAAATTATCACTAGTTATCTAAAGTATTTATTATTGTATTTAGTACAGGCGATGAAGGCAAAATCTTGTAAAAATCTCAGAAAAATTAATAAAAGGACCATCTCTGGGATTTAAGCAGATAATAACTTGTAGAATGGAATGATGCATTCTTTGCACTTCCAAGTTCCGGGAAAATTCAAAACAATTTGGAAATACTTTTTGATTTTCGTTTTTTTTTTGATCCAGCGTATTTTAGAATAATGAAAATAGAGACAACAGTTTTCCACAAAAGTTGTAGCTCGTCTCTTTCTCTATAAAGAGGGCCCTTACAAATTTTTGTCTTACATAAGCCGTTTAGGAGATAATTCCAGTTTTCCACTTATAGCTTCGAGCCGCTCCGAAATGCGCTAAAAATGAGTATTCTCCGGGAGTTTCATACGACCGGACACATCAATCGATAATTCTTACTATTCAGAGCCGCTATAAAAATGAAAATAACATGAAATGTAGAGAAAAGTCTCGGCTTCAATGTGGAACTAATTGCAAAATTCATATAAATTTTTATCATAGAGGAAAAAGTGCTAGAAGGTGGCTTAGTAAACTTTATACAGTTGATTTATTCATATCTTTGAGTTTTATGCATCCCACCTATTTCCCCCGTAACAATGGGTGCTTTTTCACTGCACGGATTCGATTCGACGCACTTTAATCCATATTTCGCGAAAATCTCATTGAAGAATGTTAAGAAACAAATAAGTTGTATGTGTTTTACTGTATAATTGTGCAATTTCTGAACGTGTATGAATAATGTAGACAAATTCAAAACATACTGCACGCATTTAAAAAACTCTAACGTCCTTCGAAAGAATATGTTTTATTGTACTTATGATCGAAAAATTAAGACTGTGCTAACTTTGATCGCAAGGCATATTTTTCCAGCAAAAGTAATTGCAATAAAATGTTAATTGGATTAATATATCATTATATAAGAATACATCAGCAAAATGAATGATCATTCTAACGACTCCCGGCAAAGATATGAATAAATCTGTGGATCAACTGTACAAAGTTTATTAGGCCATCTTCTAACACTTTTTCTCTATGATAAATTTTGTGACTAGTTCCACATTAAAGCTGAGACTTTTCTGGACATTCCGTGTTATTTTCATTTTTTTATGGGCTCTGAATAGTAAGAATTATCGATCGATGAGCCCGGTCGTACGAAAGTCCCGGAGATTCTCATTTTTCGCGTATTTGAAGGCGGCTGAAAACTATAAGTGGAAAACTCGATTTATCCTCTAAACGGCTTAAGTAAGACAAAAATTTGTAAAGACCTTTTTTGTAGAGAAAGAGACGAGCTACAACTTTTGTTGAAAACTTTTTTCACCATTTTCATTATATTGGCCGCTAGAGCAAAAAAACCGAAATAAAAAAAAACAAATTTTTTTGAATTTTCCCGGAACTTGAAAGTGCAAAGAATGCATCATCTCATTCTTCATGCTATTACCTACTTAAATCCAGGAGATGATCGTTTTATTAGTTTTTGTTACCCTAAATGGCTAATTTACCTGTACTAATTAGGTTTGAGATGCAAGTAATAATTTTAAATTTTCCATTCATAGATCTTTATTATTCTCGAAATGTCGATCATTTATCAGTTCCATTCTAAAGATGAGGGTGACAAATGCTCACTTTAGTATGAATTTTTTAACTAAAAGTACCTACATACTATTATTTCACTTATTAAAAAAATCAGAAGCCGTTTGTGATCATTTCAGCTTTAACAGAAACATAAAAAAATAATTTCCGTCCCTTAAGGCTACTCACGCCCATTTTGATATAAGGCTATTGTGACTATGTTATGAGACACATAATGAAAACTTCAATAGCGGCTCTAATATAACCGTACACATAAGGCATAATTTTAACCATATGCATAGGTGTATCACCATTTTTTAAAATTTAACATTTAATCTTACCAAAAGTGTACTAAATAAATAACTTACGTAAATCTTTAAGGCCACTGACAATAGATCCTAAAACAACCGTTTGCAACAAGAATCTATATATAATATACATTTCTAATATGATTTTATTACAATGTGTTAAGTACACTATTCAAAATAACGCTGTTCTGACATAAAAGTTTCTAATATCTAATTTGTTTATTTACTGAAACCTTGCACCGTATATAATAGAAAAAATTAATAATTGATAATGCCTCATGGTACTATTAGCAGATAATTATTTTGTTTTGTAATTATAACCTGATATACCGTGTGACACTTGGAAAAGTATACCTAATTCAACCATAACAGCGCTTGAACACAAAATATAACCCTTGTCACAACACTAATTTGCGAGTAAATTTCTGAAAATAATTTTCTGGTGAATGCAATAACAGTTGGTAAAATGATCAACTTGATGTTTATGGTATTTAGCATTGAGTCGGTATTATTTTCTATTTTACATGGTTCTTATTTTCAAGTTAATAGCAGTGAAAAAAGAGTAATAATCAAAAATAAACATTAAAACGAGTGGTCAGATAGTCAGGCGTGGCCGACTCCTAGAATACGACTCAATTCAAAATATTTTAATTTTTATTATTCAAATAGATATTCGCACTCGACAACGCCTCAGTGAATCATAACAGTCTTTTAAAGAAGGCCTTCCAAGAAGTAAAACTGTTATATCATATTTACATAAATCTATGTAAGGTGTTAGATAGAACTGAAAGACATAGTATGTATTTTGCAGTTTCCGTATCTTGTACATTGCTGTATCTTATTTCCAGTGACCATTTCGTGAATTTTCTACTCACTAAAAATATATCAGGTTTCCTTCCTTGCCAATATTATTTCCCTTCGAGGTTGGTTTTCAACAGTTATCAATATTATTTAAGACAATTCTAGAATCAAAATAAACAATTACATTGGAGGCTTGCAGAGGTTGCTTAAAATGTCAAGGATATAAAAAGCACATCCTGTGCCTAAATCGCTTTTAGAGCCATCAGTAAAAACTGAGAGGTTTACTTTATATAAACATGCAGTTAGGAAGGCTACCAATTTAGAAATCCAACTATCGATTTCTGCCTTTTTGACGGGAACAATGGACAGAGAATTAGGTCGCCGGTAGATAAGTAGTTTGATTCAAAATTTTTAGTTTTAACATTTCATATATTTATTTTATTAAAAGTATGCTCTACATTGTTACCATATTCGTCTATATATCATTAGAGTTCAATGTTTACAAACAATACTGAGCCCAATATTTCTTAGAGGGGCCTGGAACCATCAGTGGGACGCTGCCTCCGAAGACGTAGTTTTCACAAACACCAAAACTCTTGGTCACAACACTCGAATACCAACATTCGACGCGTGTTCCGCCAACCACGATGGCATCATCTGGAGATTAATAAAATTGATTTTAATCGCCTCCCGAAGATTTGCGGTAAAAAGAAAACGCAAATTTAGAAATAGAAAGCAGACGAAAGATTGCAAGTCCAAAATTAGAGAAGACAAGCTTTACACATCAGAAAGTAGGTTTGAGATTAACATTTATTTTCTGAACTTATATTCTTGCAATGTAATTTTTTTTGTAATGACTTCTTTACGTCAATGTAAAGAAATATATCATCCATGTAGGTCGGAACTTATTCAAAACTATTTATAAAATGGCAAGATTCTGGACTGCCATGGCAAATACCTCCTGAACAGGCAGACTTTATTAAGGGATGTGGTACTAGAGAACAAATACTGAATTTACGTCAACTTATCGAAAAGGTACGAGAATATACGTGCCTATGTACCTTTGTTTCGTGGACTACTGTAAGACGTTTGACAATGTGAAATGGAATAAGCTGTCGACTGTATGTACTACCACACCTGGTCTCTATCATTCGTCAACTGTAGGAAGAAAAAACTCTGCTTTAGTGAAGATTGATAACAATAACTCATACGAATGTAAAGATGACAGCGGCGTCACACAGGGCTGTATAGTTCCACCACTCCTCTTTAACATCTACAGTAAACACGTGATACGACCTGTGCTGGAGGACTAGCAGGGTGGAGTAGTTATAGGAGGAACTAAAGTTTCTAACTAGATCTGAGGATAACGTCACCTTGGTTACAGCGGATGAGCTCATACACCTGCTGGCCAACTTCGAAATAATAAGCCCTGAATACGGTTTAAGTGTAAATTCCAATAAAACAAAAACTATGGTTGCTGGTGAGTAAAATCTGGTGTGACAGGAACAACACCAGAAGCACAAAAATCAGACCTGCTAACGTTTTTGTTGTCTCTATGTTTTTTTACGCCTCTGAGACCTGGACAGTTAAGAAAGCAGATAAACGACGTATTGATGCGTCTGAAATATGCATTTCCTAAACTGCCCATCGCACCAATAATTCGATTCTTCAAGAAATACGTCCCTCAAAGCGACTCTCCAGCATCATATTTTCTTTATTTATCTCATTTTTTGGCCGCATTAATCGAACAGAGGACAATATAGAACGTTTATTTGGTTATAGAAGACCAGGTGACAAGAGACGAACGGGACCACCAAAATGTTGGACTAATGCCCTCAAGCAGTTAATGCGAAGGAGCATTTTTCAGGCTGTGCGCGTAACAGGCAGGCACCACATATGGCGTGAGGCTGTAGGATATGGTATACAACAAAGGGAGGCCAACTAGAATATTACATAAATCACGAAACGTCTGTTAAGACATTGTGAAGAAGAAGAAGAAGAAGAAGATAAAGAAGATTCTCGACAATACTATTAATTTCATGCCGATCTATTTCCCATCAAAGCTTGGCCAATTCCAGAAGCTGAATTTATCAATGCTTGCATAACCCTTGTATCTCTATCCTAATATCTTAAAGATTCTGTCTGAATGTAAACTCGAGTCGTCTGTGTTGAACAAAAACACACATTTTGTAATACATCACCGAGCGAATGTTTCAATATGTTTACCCTTATAATGCCTTACATTTTACATAATTCATATATAGGAAAAAGTCTATCCAAATATAGAAATATTACCATATAAATGAAACTTTCGACATACTAATATATGTTATTCGGTTTCCGTAACCATTTCCATAACATAATAAATAAAACGAAAAAGATCAGTTCTGTCTTTGATAAAAAGTGATTAACTTTTGATCTTAGATTTCCTTCCACAGTATTTAATCGAGAAACAAATTTACGATTTTCGGCTAATAATATTAGTCAATATGTCTATTTTATTATTACTTATTTGATTCCAAGTAATATACAAGCTTACGCCCTTATACTGCGAATATATGTTTAATTAATACTAAAAATAATGATCATATTATCATTATCATTTTCTTTATAAACAATTTACAATTTAAAAGTGTACAATACGTCCTGTATATCAAATGAGCCGGAGAGCCGAACAAATTTGAAAAGGTTTTAAAATTATCTCTTGTGATGTTAGGTTGTCATTGTTGACAGAGGATCCAAGATAAATGAAGTTTTGTTCTATATCGAATTCATATTTGCCAATTCGTAGCTTTCGACCATCTGCTGGGTGTTTGTTGTCAGATGTTGATAGCATTATTTTGTTTTTTTGTTCATTTACTGTTAGCTCCACCTTCTCTGCCTCTCTATCAAATGTTAAAAACGCTCCCTTCGCTATCTTCAGAGTTCGGGATACAATATCTATGTCGTCCGCATATGCCAGCATTTGCGACAATTTGTTCAGTATTGTGCCTCTAATGTACAGGTCCAAGCCTTTAACTGCTTTATCTAGAGCAATATTAAATAGGAGGCACGCGAGTGCGTCGCCCTGCCTCAGGCCCTTGTTGGTCTCGAATGCAGTGGATGTTTCGTTCTGAATTTTTATTTTGCATACAACTTTAGACATTGTTGCTTTTGCCAATCTTATTAATTTTGTTGGAATATTGAGCTCAAACACTGCTTCATATAACTTTGGTCTCATGATACTGTCATATGTAGTTCTGAAGTTGATGAATATACAGTAGGTGTTGATGTTGAACTCTCTAATCTTTTCAAGTATTTGGCGTAGTACAAATATTTGGTCAATTGTGGAGCGATCTGGTCTAAAATCGCATTGATATTCACCTATTATGGTTTCTGTGTAGATTCTTATTCTCCTATATATTATATTTGAAAGAATTTTGTATGCCGAGTTGAGTAGTGGTGATGCCTCTGTAGTTTGCACAGTTGAGTTGGTCGCCTATTTTATGTAGTGGGCATATTACTCCAACATGCCACTCCCCAGGTATTTGCTCATCGTCCCATACTCTGTTGATAATTTTATGCATGTGTGCAGTTAATGCTTCTCATCCACTCTTTAGCAATTCAGAGTTGATGTCGTCACTACCTGGGGCCTTGTGATTTTTTAGCCTTTTAATTGTCTTCATCTACTTTCTTTAGTGTGAGGGGCTCAGTTCCTTCTTCGGTGTCATGCCGATTTTCGTTTTGTAGTTCTGGTGGGTTAAGATTTACCGAATGGATTTGTTCGTCTTCACACATCAATTCGCTATAATGTTCTACCCATCTTTGTAGTATTTGTTCTTTGTTGTTGATGATGTTACCATATATATCCTTACACATTATGATTTTTGATTTGAAGTCTCTTCGCATGTTATTTAGTGCTTTATAGAATTTCCCTGTCTCGTTCCGATTTCTTTGAGTTTCTAGTTCTTTCATCATACTATCTTCGGCCGCTTTCTTTTTCTTTTATGCATCCTTTTCTCTTCCTTTCTTAGCGCTTTGCAGATGTCAACCGTTGCGCGGGTTCTGCGTTGCTGCATAACATCATTCTTTTTTTGTGATTTCACTGCATTCCTCGTCGAACCAGTCGGCATATTTGTGCGATCTTCCTGGCGCTAATATTATCTTAGCTGCTATTGTGATTGCTTCTTTTAATCCTTCCCACATGTCCGTTGTTGACATGTCACCCTCAGCAGCTGCTATAATGTTGTTTACGTGGTTCTGATATCTTTGTAACACTTAGGAGATACGTGTCATATCTATCTTGTCTAGAGCTTTTTTGTCTCTTTACGTTTGATATCCTGGCACGTAGTTTTGTTCCAACTAAGTAGTGGTCACTATCGATATTGGCGCCTCGGTAGCTCCGCATGTCTAGAAGGTTTGAGAAATATCTCCTATCAATTAATACATTGTCAATTTGGTTTTGAGTTGTGCTATCTGGTGATGTCCATGTTATTTTGTGTATTCTTTTATGAGAAAATTGGGTATTCCCCACTACCACATTCTTTGAGGTTGCGAAGTTGATTGCCCTTATTCCGTTGTCATTTGTTTCGTCATGAGCACTGTGTTTCCCGACAAGTTGCTGGTAGCATTCTTCTTCCCAATTTTGGCGTTGAAGTCCCTTATTACCATTTTTATGTCATTTGCTGGTCATCTATCATATACGTTTTCTATATCGTCGTATAAGTTATCTTTATCCTCTTCCGCTTTGTTCTCAGTTGGAGCATGTACATTGATGATACTTATGTTAAAAAATTTTCCTTTCACTCTGAGTACACTTATTCTTGGGTTGACTGGTTTCAAGTCAATAATTAGATGCTTTACTCCGTGGGATGCAACAAAGGCTGTTCCAAATTTATGTCTGCTTTTGTGGCAGCTGTAATAAATATTGTGTTGTTTTTTCTGGATGACTCCACTACCTAACCATCAGACTTCTTACATTGCTGTGATGTCAGTCTTATATCTGGTGAGTTCATCGGATATATTGAAACACATTCTTTATAGGATTTTGCAAACATCAGAAAAAATAACTATCTATGGGAAGCTATGTGTAAAAATATTAATGATATGTTTGCATTCTTTCGATAACCTGACTTTTGGTTATGTTAGCAAATTGAAATTCCTGAAATGCATTTGCATAATTTCTTATTTGAAAAATCTCATTCAACAACTAGCATCCACACAGTCCCTTACGGCCATGCAGGTTAAACTAGTATCTACATAACCCCCTACGGTATATGAAGATTCAGTTAAAAATGAGAACAAAGGCATAAAATGGATTTATTTACCTACCTTTCTTAAAAAAATTTGTTCATTCTAATGAACATTTTCATGAAATCTATCATTCGCTTTTTGGAAATGCTTAGCCTTTGAAACGTTTTTCGTTCTTATTCTGAACTTATCAGAAATACAAAGCCACTCATAAAGATATTCCATGCAAAACCAAGACAATTTCTATGAACAAGTATGAAAAATTATATTTGACATTGACTGATAAAAACAACAGATCTTCATCTATCTATTAGCTAACTAGTATTGGAGCCTATATACTATATGCATGTTCCAAAGTGAATTATTATTTGTTTGCTTTAATTGTATTGAAACATATTCTTTATAGGATTTTGCAAACATCAGAAAATATTTTTACACATAGCTTCTCTTTTAGTTCCCATAGATACTTATTTTTTCTGGCGTGCCACAAGGTTCTGTCCTTGGGCCTTTACTATTTCTAATATATTTTAATGATTTGGCTTCTGTTAAAATTCAAGGAAAGTTCACTTTTTTGCGGATGGTACCACAATACTCTGGCATGGTAAATACATCGATGAACTCCATTAGATCGTGAGTAGCGATTTAAAAATGATTAAAGATTGGTGTGATGCTAATTTATTATCTTTTAACGTATCTAAAACTAACATAATTACATTTAAGTGCGACCTGAGTGAGGTATACTTGGACGACAAAATTATAAAAAACCAAGCTGAGTGTAGATTTTTAGGCCTATATATCGACAGTAAGTTAAAATTTGAAAACCATATCTCAATATTAAGTAACAAATTAGCTACTAATTGTTATGCAATTAGAGTGGTGGCAAATGAATTCGACTCAGCAAGAAATGCATACTTTGCCCTTATAGACTCAAATTTACGTTATGGTATTGGTTTTTGGGGTTCTTGCTCGCAATATTTATTTAATAAAATTTTTGTTCTGCAAAAAAGGGCTTTAAAGTACATGTGTAAGGCTAATGTAAGAGACTCGTGTAAACCACTGTTTTTGAAGCATGGAATTATGACGCTCTCGTGTATATTCATTTTTGAGACTGCATGCCTCATGCATAAAAAGTTTGGACGTGATATAAACGGGGATTCGGTTCGCTACACACGGCTCACTCATAACATCACACTTCATATTCCATCATCGGCTCGGATAAAAAACTCAATTCTCTATAATAGCAGAAAAACGTTTAATCATCTTCCTGTAAATTTGAGGCTAATTATAAGCAATAATAAATTTAGAAGAGAACTTAAGAAATTATTGGTTAGCAAGGCTTATTATTCACTGAATGAATTCTTTCAAGACACATTTTATTGACCCATTTTTATCACTGTTTTATACATAAAGTAAATGTAATCCTGTTTGTTGGTTTTTGTTTTTCTTTGCTCTTAATGTCTGTAACTTTTATTAGTATTTAAGTTTGGCTTTGTCAACAAACATTTTTTGTATTTTTTTCTGACAATAAAGCATATTCTGATTCTGGTTCTGATTCTAATATAATCCTCGGTGCTATATTCGGATACAAAGTAGTTAAGTCATTTTCGCACAAATAATTTAAAACCTCAAAAGATTTCATAGGTGCTGGTAGCATTCGGGACACATCATACAATTATTTTTGAAGATCAGTTGCATTTAAATCTGAATCGTTCTCTACAGAAAGTATTGACTGGAGATTCATACAATAATTTTCTAACATTTTGTCATCTATATTTTTTAGTTTTGAACTGTCATATAAAAACTGAAATTTGTTGCTATGTGTTACCAGAAGCGAGAATCGTTCATTCAGAGAATTAAAGGTAATATAAAGAACTGAATTAAAAAAGTTTATTTTAAATTTACTCCTCTGTTAAGGGCTCATCGACATCTTCGTAACAAAATTGACGTTTTCTTCTGCTAGCTCTAACTTCAGTTTCGGTCGGAAATTCCGTGCTGCATTCAACACCCTCTGCAATCTCATTAGCAGCATTTCTCATCTGTTCATAACCAGATTCTCTATAAGTTTTCAGTTTTTGTATGGTTTCTGATACAATCCGCACACAATCTGATAAAATAGTTACAAATTGCAATAGCTTCAAGACTGCATTTGTTTCAAATAAAATACGATAACATTGAAAATACCAACTTTACGAAGAAAAGTTATCAAACATTTCTTGTTGGAAATCGGTCAAAAAAATATTTTTAAAAAAGCGCTTGTTTGAAGAAAATTAATATTTCCTTTTGTTATAAACAGAAAAATATTATTTTTAAAATCATTGTAACGGTGGCTTAGCAGTTGCTGTTGTTTTAGTACAGGAAACTCGAATGAGTACCGACAAGAAATGCAATGGAGGGGCAATATGGGTTCGAATGCGTGCAGCGGTTGGGCATGTAAGACCTTAGTTATGCACTGACTTTGCGGCTCTATAACTTTAAAAGTATTAGTCGCAGAAACTGAGCATTTGAGCATTTGAACTAAAGGTAATTACATCTTCTATAATTTTTATCTAGAGTTTTGTGTCCGGAAGTTTCATTTAGTGGTAGAAAAATTGATAAGAAAAACATTTTTTCAAACAGCTGTAACTTTTACAATATCAATCCTACAGAAAAAAAGTCAAATTGAAAATGGAAGATAGAATGATTTTCTACAAGTTTAGTTCTCATAAAATTTCCGAAAAAAACTAACAGGAACGGAGATACGTCATTCGCGTTTTCCAAGATGGCGACCGGTAGCCGTCAGGTACAGTCCGAACTTTTCGATTTTAGATTCTACCCATGTACCCATTCCACTTTGGTTAAAAATCTCGATTCGTGCATTTTTTCAACAATTTTATAAAGTTTTCTATCTAGATGTATTAGACTAACACTTCAAATCCATCTTTCAGTGCGAACATGAGTTTTTACACCTTCCTCATCACAATGGCCGCAGCCGGAGGATGCCCCGCACCCGGAACCATTGTGCATATGTTATATGTTCATAAATTATAAATATCCGAATTGATCTCTCTCAAATCCAATGAGCACCCCCTACAATATATTTCTGACTAGAGACCTGCTCATGACTAGTTACAGAATATTTTTTTCAGAATCCATTATGGAGCCATTTGTTGGCCTGATCGACCTGGCAAAATAACTATACTACTAGAAATCTATCCCTATTCTTGAAGTGGCAAATCATTGTTCAACCATGCTTGGACCTGAAAACGAAGAAAGGTTTATAAACATACAGTAAACATATACCGAATATTTAGGAATAATAATAATGTATGTTAAAAATTCAGAAATTGTCAAGAGATCCACTGCAGGGTCGATATTTAGAGACCCACAGAAGGCATCTGCAGGGAGGAAAAGCATCTCGAATGAATATAGAGAAATTAGAAGCGATAGTGGGATAGGAAATTGAGGCGTTAATGCCTGCATAAGAGGAAAACGACCTGATAAAACAAGGAATAACAAAGGCAAAATAAGCTGATGGTAGTATAAGTATTCCTTATTTTTACTACCTAAATAGTCTGCAAGAAGTTCTTATGTGGCCATTAATTTGGCTAAAAATAGTATATTTTTTGTCAGTTTAATAGGAAATCAAGTTTTTCATAATTATGAATCTGAAGTAAATGAAAGACAATTGTTTAGGTAAAATTTAGTTATTTTACATTTTGTCCATAATTATATACTCCTAATTAAATACACTGTTCTATACATTGGTAAGGTACATATCAATTATTTAAGTTATGTACTTTCTTCGAATATGGCTGGTTCAGATATCTCCATACCTCATACTCATATTCAGTTCACTTATTATTTATCTACAATAACACAGCCCCACAAAAAAAAAGTTATGTGCCCGAGCATGAGGGTATAGAATCGACAGATTCTTTAACACTGATTACGAATCCGAAGACGAAAAATTGATCTATCGTGTCAATTTTTCAGAGCCGGCCCATTAAGGGGTCCCGCGGGGGATTTTCCTAAGTCCGGGCCTTTTGATATTGGTGACCAGAGAAACAGAGTTGGTAGACTCCTGTAGCACTGAGAAGTTGGTAGAGAGATCACGGATAAGGTCGCTCGCCCCATTTGCAAACCCTGGGCATCCCAGGGCCTGCCCATGATGGGATCCCGCAGGGGAATTTTCCTAAGTCTGGCCCTTTTGTTGCTGCTGACCAAAGAAACAGAGTTGGTAGACTCCTGTAGCACTGAGAAGTCGATAGAGATCACGGACAAGTTCGCTCGCATCATTTATATATTATATACACACTTTCATTCAGTTTCAAGGTATATTCGATGGACCACAAATAAGGAGTCTTTTGAGAGACAAAAAATTCATTCAAACCATGAAGAGTCCCGAAAAATAGCTTGGACGAGTTTCAAGGACGTTTGCGAAAATTTTCTTGGGAGCAACAAACACCCCGACTACAGGAAAAAGTTAGGGATATGGTGAAAAACTTTCAGAATCAAAAATGCCTCATGAATCTAAACGTCCATTTCCTTGATTCACATACCGACCAGTTCCCAAAAAATTTTGGTGATTGCAGCGAGGAGCACGGTGAACGTTTTCATCAGGATTTTAGGGAAATGGAAGATAGATATCAAGGCCGGTGGGATGAGCACATGATGGCGGAGTATTGCTGGAATCTGAAGCGAGACATTCCCCCAAGAGCGAAGAGAAAACGGTCCCCCTTACGACGATCTTTTAAAGATAAAAGGAAAAGATACCACAAAAAAGGAAATACCTGGAATAGTTAAGGCTCGGAAGAGTTCCAGCATCATTTGTCCCATAAATCAGTGTGGAATTCTGGAGGGTAAACAAACGAATACCAAACGGTTCTGGAAATTTGGGTCATACAGTGTATTCACTAACTGAAAAAAACTGGCCCTCCATTCTGAAATTGGCTCCCTTGTCCATTTCGGTTCCCTTCCCCGTTAGTTTATGGTTCCCACATTCAGTTCACGCGTTCTCACCCCTTCTGGGTGTCATACCACGATGTATTCACACTTCCCATAAAAATATGTTCCATGGAAAAAAATTGAGATGTTGAATCGCTTTGGGATTCGAGAATGATTGCTGAGTGCATAAAGATGGGTGAATGACTTTGTCCGTGATATCTACGAACTTGTCAGTGCTACAGGAGTCTACCAACTCTGTTTTTCTGGTCAGCAGCAACAAAGAGGCAGACTTAGGAAAATTCCCTTCCGGGACCCCATCATGGGCAGGCCCTGGGATGTCCAGAGTTTGCAAATGGGGCGAGCGACCTTGTCCGTGATCTCTACCCACTTCTCAGTGCTACAGGAGTCTACCAACTCTGTTTCTCTGGCCACCAGTATCAAAAGGCCCGGACTTAGGAAAATCCCCCGCGGGACCCCTTAACGGACCGGCCCTGAAAAATTTACACAATAGATCAATTTTTTGTCTTCGAATTTGTAATCAGCATTAAAAAATCTGTCGATTCCATACCCTCAGACTCGCTGCACAGAACTTTTTTTGTTGGGCTGTGTAATTGATGATGCAGCGAGGGGTCACGAAAAAACCGCTGCCTAAGGAATCACTACTTCCACATCCAGATGGTCCATCCAAGTCTCTTTAAAGGAAACTTCTTGACTTTATTTGCATTCTAATATGTGGAAATAATTGCTCACAGAATTTTAATAATAATTGGGGTAGATGTTGTAAAAGACTTGAGGCAATTTCTCCGCCCTCCATCTCTTCAAGGAAATTATCTCAATCAGACGTCATTACAACACATACGTGTACCAAATTTCAAGCGAGTATTTCAATTATATTTTATCAACTCCTTTATTAACAGAGTTGAGGGGGTCGTGATGTTGAAAAATATTATGAAGAAATTTG
This sequence comes from Stenurella melanura, assembly GCA_963583905.1. Lineage (NCBI taxonomy): Eukaryota > Metazoa > Arthropoda > Insecta > Coleoptera > Cerambycidae > Stenurella > Stenurella melanura. The sequence goes on along the minus strand of OY757310.1, from coordinate 113,181,740 downwards.
AGGCGTTGGCTTCTAGTATATGCAGCAAATCTGAAGTTTATGTGCTTTTACCAGCTTGCTCTACTCATTTTCCCCTATTTACCTCTACTTAGCCCCCACCCCTTCAACAGAATCATCTTAAAATGTAATCTAGTTCCTTATGTCGTTATAATACCTACGTGTACCAAATGCTATGGGATGCTGGAGGGGTTGAAAATTATTATAAAAGATCAGAGGCCTTGGCTTCTAGTATAAAGGCCAAACCCAAGTTTCTGTACTCTTACCAACTTGCTTTATTTATTTTCCTCTATTCACCCATATTTAACCCCCAACCCTTCAACGGAATCATCTCAAAATATAGTTTAATTACAGATGTCGTTATAATACATACATGTACCAAATTTCAAGCGATGATCTCAATTTTAATTTATCAACCCTTTTAATAATGTAATGGGGGTGGTGGAGGAGTTGAAAAATGTTATAAAAAAATCTGAGATCTTGACTTCTAGTACATACACCAAATGCCGAGTTTCTGTACTCTTACGAACTTGATTTATTTATATTCCCCTATTTACCCCTATTTAACCCCCAACCCTTCAACGAAATCATTCAAAATGTAATCTAATTTCGGGTGTCGTTTTAATATATACGTGTACCAAATTTCACGTAAAAATCTCAATTGTATTTTATCGATCCCTTTAATAATGGAGTGGGATGGTGGTGGTGGTTTCTGTACTCTTACCAACTTGCTTTATTTATTTTTCAATATTCATTCCCATTTGACACCCAACCGTTCAATGGAATGTTATAATACATATATGCACCAAATTTCAAGCGAAAATCTCAATTTTATTTTATCAACCCTTTTAATAATGGAGTGGGGTGTGATGGAGGGGTTGAAAAATGTTATAAGAAAATCTGAGGTCTTGGCTTCTAGTACATATACCAAATGTCAAATTTCTATACTCTCATCAGCTTGCTTTATTTATTTTCCCCTATTTACCCTTATTTAGCACCCAACCCTTTAACGAAATCATCTCAAAGTATAATTTAGTTCCAGGTGTCATTATAATATATAGGTACGTGTACCAAATTTCAAGTGAATATCTCAATTTTATTTTATCAACCCCTTTAATAATGGAGTGGAGGTGGTGGAAAATGTTATACAAAAATTATTAGCCTTGGCTTCTTGTACATACACCAAATCCCAAATTTTTGTACTCTTATCAGTATGCTTTACTTATTTTACTCAATTTACCCCTATTTACCCCCCAACCCTTCACCGGATAAGTGCAAAATTCAATCCAGTTTCAGATCTCGTTATAATACACACGTGTATAAAATTTCAAGTCAATATCTTAAACGATTCCAAAGAAAACGTGCGCACAAAAAAGTTACAGACAGTCCGACAGATAGAATTTTTTTTTCGCTCAAATTTAAAATCTCGACCCAGCAACTATTTAATCACAAACACTCTCAGTTTCATATTTGGGTTTTAAGTCGTATTTCATATCAGGAGAGGGTATATATGTGTTATATTAAAAAATAACAGTACGACACTGAGTTATAAGTAAGCTCCTCAGTGGTATCAAGTTACATAAGTTGATAACGACTTCTCTCGGTAATTGCTTATCTTACGTATCAAGTTTCACCTATTGTTTTGTATCCGTTCTCATAGTTTATGCCAAATGGCACATTTGCATTTCCTTTGTTCTCCGTCTAGCTGACACTGCTTTCCTAATATTATAAATATGACCAGCAGACGCATTTGTATTCAGTTTTATACTCACATTCATATTAAATTCTTTAACCTACAATTGTACATTTTATTCAGAGTCATCGATGACTCCAAATTAATCAAATAAATATTTTTTTAAAAAGTCTAAATCAAAATAACAAATATAACAGTGGCGCAGTCGTGGTAGGATCTTCAAAACACCCTGTTGACGGAGCCTAACTCGAGGAAAACTACCCAAAAGAACAAGGAGTTCATCTGAAGAAGGTGCCTTACTAGTGGGAAAGCCCGAGAGAACAAGGAGTACTTCAGGACAGAGGTGGTGGATCCCAATCCTTTAGAAGAGAAAAGAATCTACGAATGAAGACAATAACGTAAGTCATTTTAAGAATCATCTCGCTTTATTTTACTATTCTTTCACAATTATTTTATAAAAGTGCTATATACAGTCAACGAACAAAATACAGTTCTCTTACCAAATATAATTATACGCAACAACCTTAATTTAATTTTAATTAGCATAAGAAACGTATTATACTGCTAATACGTCACCGTGTATTATACAGTTAATACACAAACTGCCAAAATAATTTTTTTTTTTTATTATTAAAACTAATTTCCTTTTATAAAAAAGTCATTTTTTTAAAGTAATTTCAAGTTAACATTTAATTAATTTTTTTTGTAATCTCTAAATAAAAGCAACAATGCCAGAAACTTCGCAAACTACACAAACAGTACAAAGTGCAAGGATAGAGCAAATTGAGCCTTACAAGCTCTCTGAAATTTTCTCCGTCATACCGGAATTCGATGGCAATGCCATTAATTTACAAACATTTTTAAATTCTTGTATTTATGCACAAGGCATGGCAATCAATGATCAAAAAATATTACTAACTCTCCACATTAAAAATAAATTGCGCGGCAGAGCTGCCGAATTAATAAATTCTCGCAACCCCGATACTTGGGCAGAAATTAGAGTTCTCCTAGAAACTCATTTTGGCGACTCTCGTGATTTGGCATCGCTTATCCAAGATTTACAGCGTATTCACCAAATGCCAGGTGAATCTGCATTAACTTTTGTTGCGCGTCTACAGACGCATAATGCGAAAATGCATGCGGCTATTCAGAAGCAACGCCTATCTGGAGAACAAAAACAATCTCAATCGGAATTAATAGAAACTATGACCCTGAACACTTTGTTGACGGGTTTAGAGTCAAAACTAGGCCAAATAATTCGTGCTGGAAACCCAACAAGTATGTTACAGGAAATTAATAGGATTAGAAGAGAATTACAACTCTCTTACTTTGAATCACAGAAATTTTCAAAAAATAATAATAATAATGTTAAAAATCCAGTGCCTCCTCAACAAAAACGACCAAACGTAAATTTCCAACAAAAATTTTGTTCATTTTGTAAACGCAGCGGGCATATAATAAACGAATGTCGCACAAGGCAACAACAATTATTTATGCCATCAACTTCACAAAATTTCCAAAGACCAAACTTTCAAGGTAATACAGGTTTTCAAAATTTTGCACAACAAACTAGTCAATTTAATTCTAGAACTTATCCGCAAAATAATCAAGTTAGTCAAACACAACAGAATAGGCCCTCAGCAATCAGACCGAATCCTAATTTTATTCAACAAAGGCCATCAGCGATACAACCAAATCCAAATTTTAACCGTTTCAATCAACAAAAGACTCATCATTTAAATTATGAACCTTATGATGACCAATATAATTTTAACCAGTATGAAGATTACTCTGCTGAATACCAAAATGTAAATGAAATATACGATAATTTTAATTGGGGAGATAGTCAAAATTTCCCTGAAAATACAACTAATTTGCCAGAACTATACGAGAATTATACTGCTAATTCTCAGATGCCGCAAGAGAATTATACTGCTAATTCTCACTTGCCGCAGGAGGATTATACTGCTAATCCTCAGGATTTTTGCAAAAGTCCGGAGTATCTCACGGATACTCCAACAGCGAATTGCGAATTGGACCAAATTTCCCACCAAATTCAGAATATGAACCTCAACAACAATTTCGACCCGTTTCTGAACTTCCCAGAACAGAAGTTCATGTAGAAACACTTTCACACGCTTTATTAACTGTAAATTCAAATAATCTCTATTACATTAAAGACATCACAAATAAATTTAAAATTCTCATTGATTCTGGTGCAGGAATTTCAATTTTTAAACCAAAAACGGCAGAAAATTACAAAAGAAGATTTTCTGAAAATATTATTATACAAGGCATAACTGAACAAAAAATTAACATTAACGAATCTGTTCTTATACCATTTACTGACAATAATCCACACAAAGTTTACATCCATAATTTGGATATAGAATTTGACGGACTATTAGGCGCAGACTTTTTAGAACACTACGAATGTATGGTAGATATTAAAAATAAGCGACTAATTACCAATTTCAAAACCGTACCGATATTTAAAGCTACGGGTGACGAAAAAACACAAAATTTACCTTTGCAACCAACTACAAACTCAAATCAAATTCGGAATCACATTCCATGCAACGTGAAAAATCAAAATGTAATTTCAATCGAACCACGCATGGAAAAAATATTTAAATTAAAATGTAATTTACGAAATACCGAGGCTATACTGTTAGCCCAGGAAAATGAAAAAGTACGCTTATCAAATGCAATTGTAAAAATCGACGACAACGGGGAATTCTTAACATCAATAATAAACGCTAATGCAATTCCCAAAATAATCGATTTCTCGAATCTTAAACTTGAACCAGTTCAAAAATTTAGATCAATTTTTAATTTAAACTCTCAGAATCCGGACAGTCCTCAACATACAGACAGAATTTTCGAGATTAGAAACCAACTACGATTAGATCATTTGAACGAAGAAGAAGCAGAATTAATAACAGAACTTTGTCTAAATTTTTCTGATATATTTTATTTAGAAGGCGACAATTTAAGTTTCACTAATGAGATTAAACATTCTATTGATACGAACGATTCTAAACCAGTTTTTACAAAATCATATCGCTATCCTCACATTCACAAAGAGGAAGTTAAAACTCAAGTCTCTAAAATGCTAGACCAAGGTATAATCAGACCATCAATTTCACCCTGGTCATCCCCGGTTTGGGTTGTACCAAAAAAACTTGACGCCTCCGGTAAACAAAAATGGCGAGTTGTAGTAGACTACAGAAAACTCAACGAACTGACTATTGACGACAAATATCCACTTCCAAATATTTCGGATCTTCTTGATCAATTGGGCAAGTGTCAATATTTTACTACTTTAGATCTTGCCTCCGGATTCCATCAAATCGAAATCGACGCGAAAGACATTCAAAAAACTGCTTTCACAGTAGAAAACGGTCATTTCGAATTTGTACGAATGCCATTCGGACTGAAAAACGCTCCATCAACATTTCAAAGAGTGATGGACAACATTTTGTTAGGTATCCAAAACGAACGATGTCTCGTCTACATGGATGACATTATTATCTATTCGCCTACCATTCATGACCACATTTCGCGATTAACGGAAGTATTTAAACGTTTACAAAAAGCCAATCTCAAAATTCAACCGGACAAATGCGAATTTTTACGCAAGGAAGTTGCATATTTAGGCCATCTTATTACTAAGGACGGTGTAAAACCAATCCCGCTAAAGTTGACGCGATTCTAAATTTTCCTCAACCGAGAAACCCTAAGGAAATAAAATCATTCCTAGGTTTAGCTGGATATTACAGACGTTTTATACCTAACTTTTCAAAGATATCTAAACCTTTAACAAAATTATTACGAAAAGACATACTTTTCGACTTTGACAATGATTGCTTAAACTCCTTCGAAAATTTGAAACGAGCGTTAACAACAACTCCGATTCTTATTTATCCAAATTTTGACGACGTTTTCATCCTAACTACTGATGCTAGCGCATTTGCCATTGGTTCCGTGCTCTCGCAAGGAAATATAGGCAAAGATTTACCAATAGCTTATGCATCTCGAACTTTATGCGCGGCGGAGACTAAGTATTCAACGATAGAGCGCGAGCTATTAGCTATAGTATGGTCAGTAAAACACTTTAGGCCATATCTATTCGGCAGAAAGTTCAAGTTAGTAACCGATCATCGACCACTTACCTGGCTATTTTCGATAAAAGACCCAGGAAGCAGACTTGCACGTTGGTGACTTAAATTAGAAGAATACGACTATGAAATCATTTACAAACCCGGTAAAACCAATAAAAACGCGGACGCGCTATCGCGAGTAAAAATCAATCACTTTTCAGAATGTTCCAAATTTTATTCGAAAATTCTAGCCGCGAACGAGGACGACGAATCAGAAGATGACGAACCAAACAATGACGAAAACCCAAATAATAACGGCAAAATCACCAAAGAACAAATCTCTCGAGAATTTGATATCTTTTGCAATTTGTATAAGATGAAATCCTTAATAGATTATTCCAAAATTCAAACTTCAAACAGACAACTTTTAGACAGGGAACACAAAAATATTATAACATTCTTTCAACAAAATAAGTTAGAAGATTTGCATCATAAAATTATTGAGGACATGTTCGAAGAACACCCCGAGTTTTATAACAACACTATTAACGTTGTCTCAAGCAAATCGGTCAGGCATAGAAAATATTTTATTGTTCCTTTACCTTTTGATGTAGATTCAATAAACGAACATTTATTCATGGTATTGTACAAAAGACAAGATATTTTGGATCTTTCCAAAACATACTATGTAGAAAATAATTTAGATCTTCCAATACTCGAAATGCTATCTTTTATTTTTGCTGAAAAAGACTTGAAAATAGTTATCTGTCAAAATATTGTTAAAACCCCCGATGAAGATGAAATTCCAATTATTTTAGATCAAAATCATTCAGGTAAAAATAACCTACACCGTGGTATTAATGAAACCATTAGAAGGATTAGAGTAAAGTACAATTGGCGAGGCTTAACTAAAGACGTTGAAAACTTCATAAAAAATTGCGAAACATGCGAAAAAACTAAAGTCTGTCGTAAAAATCTTAGCAATCCTTTAGTAATCACCGAGACTCCAAAAACGCCATTCGAAAGAATTAATGTCGACCTATTCGAATTTCCCACGCGAAATTACGCTGTTACAATCCGCGACGAATTAACAAAATTTACTCAAGCCTATGCTGTTCCGGATAAATCCGCGAAATCAGTTGTAAACACCTTATTGCTTTACTTTCAACACTACGGTACCCCGTTGAGAATTCATTGTGATTATGGCGGTGAATTTGACAATAAATTATTAAAAGACCTTTGTACGCTCTATGACATAAAACTGACATACTCAAGCGTAGGACATCCCCAATCCAACGGATCTCTCGAGCGATTTCACGCTATATTAGCCGAAATGATAAGAGTCCACAAAACTGAAAATCCGAATGAACATCCATTCACAATATTACCATACGCAATTATTTGCTATAACAATTCGGTTAACAAAACACACGGTTTCACTCCGTACGAACTCATTTTCGGACATACGTCTATTAGACCACCTGAAACTTTATACAACCAAAAGGAGCTAATAACGAAATACGTAAGAGATTTAAATAACAGAATATCTCATTATTATAAAATCGCCCGCAGTCGAACGCAATCTCAAAAGGAGAAAGCGAAAGTTCGCTTCGACGGAAATGTTCCAAAAAATCGACCTGAATACAAAGTTGGTGATAAAGTATATGTGAAAGATTCCCAAATTAAAAACAAACTTCAAAATAAATTTAACGGTCCTTTTAAAATCATAGAAATATTCCAAAATTCTGCTACCTTATTAAATCTTGAAACAAATCAAGAAACTAAAGTAAATTTCGATAGAATGAAACCATATACTGAAAATTAAATTTATTTTCAGGTTTATCCTGCTGTTCGGATCAGCACTCGCACAATATAAAATAATACCAATAAACAACACTATTGGTGTATTTTACCACAAAGACACGGACATCGTTGTGACAAACGAAAAATGGACATTATTGGTACATAAAAATATATCATCCCTTAAACTAGCTTTCGACAAGAACCAACAAATTCTAGACATGATATTAAATACTCTCGACGGTGCTCATCAAAAAATGATCACGTTTAGAAGTGAAGTCAAAACAGACCTTAACCTTTTGACACAAATTTCCAAAACTATACAATCCAAATTTGATGAAGTATTTCTAGACACAAAAAGATATAAGCGCGGAATATTAAATGGTATCGGCACAATTTTCAAATCAATAACCGGAAATCTAGACGCCGAAGATGGCGAATATTACGCTGTATTAATAAATTAAATAACAACGAACACCAATTAGAAAATTTAATAAAAAATCAAATTTCAGTTACAACATCAGTAATCAAAAATTTCAACTCAACTATTCAGAAATTGCAAATTGACGAGGAAACGTTTAACAAAGACATAAAAGAGATCGAACGTACAATCGATACCATGACGCGAAACATCGAAGCTGTAGAAATAAAGCTAAAATTCTTACACATTTGTGAACAATTAATGGCAAGCTATTTGTATCTTGAAGACAACTTGAATGACATTTTAAACTCAATAACATTTGCTAGATTAGGAATAATTCATTCGTCGATCATAACTCCCGATCACTTAGTAACAGCATTACAAGAAATTTCACAGAGTTTGCGAAGAAACAATTTGCCTCTTCCAATCAAATTATCGGCAGTTGCTCAATATTTAGATATTATTGAATTAAAAGCATTTCAAGTAGATTCCAACTTAATATTTGTTTTAAAGATACCACTTGTTGAACCTCAAAACTATAATACCTACCGTTTATACCCTATCCCCATATTTGATAACAGAACTGGTCTTCATCATATTTTATCTATTTCTCAAAAATTTATCGCGAGAAATGATGATTCTTTAATGTACATACCAATAACAAATCTAAAAGAATGCAAACCCCTCTACTTTGGAACTAAGCTATGCTCGAACCTGTTTGCATATCCTATTGACCAGAATGCCATTTGTGAAGCTAGGATCCTGAAACAACCAATGAAACTTCCCGAAAATTGCCAAATCTCCTTCATTATTAGCCAAGGGTATAATGTTCAAGAACTCGAAGAGAACACGTGGCTCATAATAAATTCCGAACCTCTACATATCACCATTAGCTGCCCGAAGAGAGAACCAGCAACGGAGCTGATTAATAAAAATTCAATTATAAAATTACAACCTGGATGTTACGCCTTCGCAGGTATTACCAGGATACAAGCCAGTGCCAAGGACCTCTCCGAAATTAAAGACAATTCCCATCCTGTGCAAATCCCATTTGAATGTTGTAACCAGATGCCCGACAAAATTCAACTACCTAAATTAAAACCATTGAAACTCAATAATTTAAATATCGAAGATTTGGATATTGCTAAAAACAAATTGGAGCAATATTCTAAGGATCTGGACGATCTCATCAACGAACCTTTCGTGACCAAACATATGTCCTGGTTCACGTATTTCACCATCACCTTCATCATTTCCATAATTCTACTTTACGTGTTTTGTAAATGTAGAAGGAAGAGACGTTTACTGAAGATCGAACCCTCTACAGGCGATTCTCCTTCACCTCCTCCAGGACGAAGCAAAACCTTCATGAAATTCCCAAGTTTAATCCATCCAAGAAAGCGACCCGGTATCAAACCTCAAGAAGAAGATATCGAGTTATCATAGACTTTCCAGTGAACCACTAATTTTTGTTTATTGACTTAAACTTTTATTCTTTCTATTTTATGCTTATTATTTTATTCACTCAATATTTTATTATTATCTTTGCATTATATTCATTTTGTTTTATTATTACTTTTATTCAATAATCATTTTATTCAAAAGTTGTTGTATAACAATCAACTTTTTTATTAAGGGGGAAGTTGTTATATTAAAAAATAACAGTACGACACTGAGTTATAAGTAAGCTCCTCAGTGGTATCAAGTTACATAAGTTGATAACGACTTCTCTCGGTAATTGCTTATCTTACGTATCAAGTTTCACCTATTGTTTTGTATCCGTTCTCATAGTTTATGCCAAATGGCACATTTGCATTTCCTTTGTTCTCCGTCTAGCTGACACTGCTTCCCTAATATTATAAATATGACCAGCTAACGCATTTGTATTCAGTTTTATACTCACATTCATATTAAATTCTTTAACCTACAATTGTACATTTTATTCAGAGTCATCGATGACTCCAAATTAATCAAATAAATATTTTTTTAAAAGTCTAAATCAAAATAACAAATATAACATATGTACCTAACTGTATCATTCTGGTATTGTATTGCAACAGTTTTCCTTCAACACATTTTTTATATTTAGTTCTAGCCTATAAAATGATCACTGGAGGATTATTTAATACAAAGTGTCCACAAAAACACTATATAGGTAACATGAAAATTGCATATCATTAAAAAGTTTAAAACCTAGAAAATGTAACGAATTTCGATTTGCTTTCCTAGTCTAACGAAGAACTGTCATTAGTGTGACATATTTTCTGGGGAGGTTGTACTTTAGCAAGTATTACCACGTATATTACTAGTTACATTTACAATTCGACTAAAAAAGTTGTTCGTTCTATTATAGTTATCCTCTAGCTTATTTCTAGCATCATTCATTACTGAAAATATGTGAGAAATTATGACAACTTGCTAACAAGAACAACCCAAACGGCGCGGCGGTCATTACGTTGGGTTTCCAATATTTCATTAAACATGCGTCTAAACCAACGTTTTAATTCATGAATTCGAAATTTGAATCAGACTTTATTGCCCCATCATCGATTGTGCTCTTGGAATAATAGAATATATTGAAAAAATATTATTAAAAATTAAATTAATTATACTTAAAATATAGGTATTTCTGGAGGCACTTTTGTTTTTTTATGTAAGTTAAAGAGAAACGATGCCTGCGTTAGTCAAATATATCCCCCTTGACTGTTGACCGCGCATCAATAATGTACCTATATATTATTGTCGAGAACTATGAATATAGTAGATGTCCATACTGTATTGTTTTATTACAGCTATGATAAAGTGTAGACCCAAATACTTACGTAATATTTGAGACAATTTTATAACTGAAAAGTGGCTGCTTGGGCTCGATAGAGAAAAAATGAGACGGATAGTAGGCTTGTTAACAGTATACTGTCCTCTGAACAAACATTTTCATACAATGGGGTTGAAAAATAGCCCTATTTGTAAGATGTGTGGAATGTGGGATGAAACCACCACTCATATCCTATGGAGTTGCGCACCCTAGGTTTTTTTTACATCCGGAGGAATTATGGGATTAACCATGGAATAGACTGCTATCCTTTGTGGAGAGCACTGGCCTTTTCTAGAAGATCCTACAAGACGCGAATGAACAATGAGCCGACAGGCATGAGTGCTGCGGATCCTACAGATCTGGTTGCGCTATAATCTGTGGTAACTAAATAAATAATATCAATAAAAGCCAAAACTGCTAGGTTATATTTTTGCTACTTCAACATCATGAAGACCAAAATACAACTTGGGTTTGCGGTCATATGTATCGATTTTTTAACCACTTGTATCAAAACTGTTTTCATTACCTAAGCAAAATTTCGAATTTTGTTGTGATTATAGGTAGTTGTGCTACTTGGGCAGGATCTTGAAAGAGGAAGGTTGTACCAAAATGAAGTAGGCTTCAGCACAGAAGCTAATGAAACCTACAATAAAGTATTAACAGAAGGCATCCAATTTCTCATTTGGGCACCTGCCTAAACTTGGGGATTAAAAGCTGATCACCAAAGTAATAAAATCTAATAAAACCGGACGGATAATTATCAAATTCCAACCGTTTAAGTCTCCTGGAATGAACGGAATCTACCAATCCACTTCCAAAGTTGCAGGATTTATTTATACCGTATCTGCAGAAAATGTGCCTGTCTGGTCTGGAAACATATATGGTGGAAGCTGAAGGTTATATCTAAGTACCGAAAAGATTGTAAATGACCACTTTACTTAGGCGGTCGATTTTGCTTTAGAATTAAGAAAATCGCATTCAAATTTCAAAGGGGAAAGTTATCAAATTATTTAGTTTCCAGAGAAAATAATTGAATTTGAATTTTACTAAAATCTCTGGGTTTCATTTGAATATTGTTCAATATAGTTTATTTTAACATTTCTAATAACATTTGTGCTAGGTATTTACCGAGGATCAACCACCTATAAAAAGTTGTACACGGATTGCCGAGACTGCTTTACAGAAGTCGAGAACGAGAAAGGCTCTATCCAATGATAGGCAGACAAAGCCAACTCAACCCGAGGAACAAGCTCACGCTCATCAGAACCCTCATTGTACCCATTCTGACCTACGCCTCTGTTGCCTGGGGATACCAAGCAGCCACCTACTTGAAGAGGATACAAGCCGTGGAAAACGCCGCACTCAGGTGCGCCGTGGATGCACCATGGTTTGTCAGAAACGCCGACATCTTCAGAGACCTGAAATACACCCCGGTAATGGAAGTCATCCAGGACAGAGCGAAGAAACTATACGCCCGTACAGCAGAGCATGGGAATCCACAGGTCAGACAGGCGACTGACTACGACCCAACGACGCTCCTAGACACAAGAGGCCGAAGCTCCAGATCCTGGATAATGGGTAAGTATAACTAACCTTCCTTTCAGTCCGATCTTCAAGCCACGCTGCAAGGAGACAATGACCAAAACACCCAAATCCTCTGATCCCGGGGGTATTCAGCAAACAACCAGCTAAGCACCCTTACCCTAGCCGGTGCTGGACTCCGACGCTAAAACAAGCATCCTTGACCGAACACAATCTTTGAGCTATACAGCCCAAAACTTCCTTGCGACGAAATCGGAACACATGATGCCAATTGGCACCCTGGGCTCCGACTAGTCACACACCCCCAAACCTTTCCAAACTCCGAAAGGGTGAGGCAACAACCTTCCCTCTCAGGACAGACGAAAAACGCTCCCGGGAGCCGACCTGCCAGTGACGAAACTCAAGACAGAAGAGCGCCAAAAGAAACGACCCAGCTGGCAGAGTCCAACAGCCAGGACCAGGGGAGGTCTGCTAACTGCGCCTGCATTTGCAGGTGGGGTAGTCGTAAAAAGCCGGCCCGCTCCGTACGAGGCCGGTCCAGGTCTACAGCGATGATTGGGGTAAAGATCTCAAAGCTCGACCCCTAATCATCCGAGACCGTCATCAAAGTTAAGAATATTGGCGAGACTGCCCTGATAAACCTCTGCGCGACTGTTAGTTACATACCGCGAATGCCGTTTACTGTCACTACTGTCGTAACTACAGACTGTATTGTCGAGGGACCATCCAAAATCTGTACAGCGACTTCTTCGGTATTTACATTGTAATATTTATATTAGTAAGTATGAATCCTATAATGTGAGTTACCGTGCATGTTAAAGTCTCTATTGGGGGACTAGAAATAAAGATAGGATGAAGGCCCGGAAATCCCTTTTGAAAAACTACCCCAAAACCACCCCCAAAGGTAAATTTTTTTAGTTTTTGCTAATTTTCTCAGAAACTATTACTTTTTCGGAAAAATGTCAAGAAACCTAATTTAGAGAGAATAAAATTGGTGTACAACATGTTTATTTTTAACAAAAAATAAATCCTAAAACAACCCCAAAACTATTGCAAAAATACATTCACTCGATGATTTCCTACTTTAACAATCCATAACAAACAGTACATAAATACTCTGTACAGTCTCGAATATGTGAGATAGCAAAAAGATAAACTCAAAACACAAAATGTAGAAAAATAAATCAACAAAATATAGAACTTTACAATACTAAAAAGAAGAATAAACATACCTATAAGTTTTCTACTTTTTAAAGACATTTCTGTGTTTAGCAGATAAAACTTTGTTAGTCCAGTAAATAAATACCTACCTACTCGTCTTATATTAATTTATAAGTTAGATAAGATGAACATAAAATAGAAAATAATCAAAAATATACCAAAGAATTTGCAATATAATATTGAAATCAAGATTTTGAACACACACATTTACATAATAAAGTACCGGGAAGTTTCTTTTTACAACTGCATGCTTTAAAACAACCCTTCTTACAGTTGCATTTGATCAAGTTCTCGCAAGCTTTACTTACTTGTGGGATTGATTCCCACTTTGGGATAAGTTTGCCTTTGGGAGATTTCACCCAGCCAAAATCAGAGGGATCTGGAGCATGAATCAGTGGCTCTTTAGCAGAAACCCATATGGTCGCTTGATACAGAGCTCTTTTGTAGTATAGCAGTAGGGCATCCTGCGTGGGAGGTAGGGTCTCTGGGTTATTGTTCCGGTCACAAAATATCTCTCTTTTAAGCTGGTTCAAACCTTGTGATTCTACACCGTAAATTTTAACAAAGAAGGGTTTCTAGTTCATTGCACAAGGGAGAGTTTATTTTAATAGTTGCAAATGGCTTATTCAAAATCTCACACATTGAGGATGTTAGTGATTCTTCTCCTCTTTTCATTGCAAGGAATGCGGCCTTTTTTATCTTCCTCTTACCGACGACGTGGAATGACATCCTGTTAGGGTGGTAAACAAGGGTAAGGCGCGGCTATGTTTTGACCCCAAAGCGTCGTGAAGGTTCCCGATATTTAATTTTCTTTTGTTTTTCCCGTTCCATAATAAAGGTATATTGAACAATCGTGATTCAGCTTTTGAAAATATTCGAAATCGTACATTAAGGTAACGATTATATCGGAATCTACGCTTTTTACGAGAACTGTTTTTGAACCTGTTTTTAGAGCGTGAATTACATGTAGGATAATTTTGGTGTCTGCTTCTTTATGATCACAATTTTCAAACATCTCTGTTCCGGGGCCATAATGTCGAACAGTATTTTCATGAGTAATGTAGAATCACACTGGGGTCTTAATTTAAGCTTTGAACAAGCATCAGTCGTCAGATATAGAAAAAGATCAGCTTTATTCTCTGAGTTTCGGAGAAATTCAGGCCATTTCTTAGGTATTATCGTCGTAGAGCTGATTCTGATCCTGGCACTGGTACTGCGATTTGCTCTTGTGTCGCTATTTGTAACTGAGACGTGTTTTTGAATACTGAATATATGAATGTCAAGAAACGTCTATTTACATAATCTTCGAAAGTGATCGTGTCTGAAGTGAGATTTAAAAGATGTATCACTGCACCACCATCGATTACTACAGTATCAAAGTATTGAACGATTCCGATTTCTGCAGATTCAGCTATATCTGAGTTTTCTGCTTCGCTCAATATAGAGCGTAAAATGTCGTATAATATTTAATCTACTACATTTTCTGCGGTACGGCCATAGATTTAATTTGGGTATGGCTGAAAATTAAAAGCAGTGTTGCCTTGACGTAAAGAGGGCAAAATTAACTGAAATACTTCAGAATAACTACTTTTCTTCAAAATAAATAGATAATAAGAAGTTCCGTTCCTAATTTTATTAAATATAGGTAGTATTAGTCTAGCTCGTCACATTTTTTAAATTTATATATTTACCTTTTTTTTTCTGACAATGTATTAATTGATTATAGACAACATATATACCAATCGATAGGATATTTTATGCTCTTTAAATTAGAGCTCTCATTTTCCCGAAAAACTAATAGTTTCCGAGAAAATTGCTAGAAACTGGAAAAATGTACCTTTGGGGGTGGTTTGGGGGTGGTTTTTCAGAGAGGATCCCAGAGCCTTCATTCCTATCTTCTTTTCTAATCCCTCAATGCAGTCATTTCCAGTAAAGGCCAAACTTAACACGCATGGTAACTCACAGCCCATTTTAATATGGGAATTAATACCTACTGTACCAGTGTATCACAGAATCCGATATTTTGTATTTCGGTATATTTGGCATACCTCACGAAGATAAAATAAGATTCTCAAACTTGCCCTGAAAAGAGGTTTGTTTTACTTAAGCTACCATCGTACACTAATTGATAACACCCTAATTGATAACACCACTAGACTGGACAGACCTCGCGTACGTGATTGTGTCGATGATAAGGTAAGAGGTAAGAGGACTTTTTAAGTGGTAGTGAAATTTTACTGTCAAAAATTGGTATTAGAAGCAATCAAATCTGTCTGGATCGATTGTAATCTACGCTGCCATAGAAACTTAACGTTTGAACTTAGCTTCTTCATGAAAAAAAAAATGTTGTAGGTATTATTATTGTTATGAGAAGGTTATGTTACGGTAAATAAACAGCTACGAGGCAAAACACGAATGTGGAATAACGTCACCAACAATTTGGAAACTGTCAGATGCCTGCATGTAGCCAGAAAGAAATTATTGGGAAAGTTCATGAAATTTTAGGAGAAGCCAATAACTTTTTTTTAAATCACTACCAATTGATTCTTCCTTTCTTTTGCTGGTTATCACAGGTGATCCAATTGTCCCTGGGAGTGCCAGGCACTCCCTTGGCTACCAAATGCGTAATTCGGGGTGGGCAAGGGTAGGCAATTGCCCACCCAATGTTTTGAAAGAGCAATAAATTGTTTAAGGCAAATCTGGCGAATTCCGAAATTGTTCCGGAAAATAATAATTATGACAATTACGCCAATCAAGTCAAAGGTTTTCAATACAATTAGACAGGGGCCTGTAGCTAAAGTTTGAGCGGGGCTTTTTTGCAATTCTCGTAAAACCACAGACAGGCGAGTTAAAGACCAGATGCCCGGGGGATAGCGAGTTCAATACTCGTGAAATCATAGGCAGATGAGGCACGTCTATGATCATATAGTATACTTTAAGGTTTAATGGGTTTAGGGTTTCTTTTCTAGGCGAACGGTTTGCTTAGAGTGTTTTACTAATTTTTGTGCCAGTTACTAAAACTTGGTTTAAATTTAAATTTTTAGCGAAATCGTCCCATAGGAACCCACTTATTAATAACAATTTTATAAACAAATCATAAATAACGCGATTTTCGAAAAAATTTATTGTTTCAAAGTTGTTAACGTTCAAACATTAAAAACATGCAATGTTTAGTCTTTTTCACCTTTGTGGACTTTTAAATGGAAAGAAATTCTTAGATTCTGAAAAAATAATCGGAAACTTCAAAATGCCGAAAGACTTATAAAAATTACATCAATGGTTCCAAAGTTATTGCACCTTATGATCACTATACTTAGGTTGCCTGGTTGTCAGAGTCGTCAGAGAAAAGGCCTGTACCCGCAAAAGCATGGCGCGCTGCGCCGAAAACTCCCAATTTTGAAATCGGTGTAACTTTTATATTGATGTAATTTTTATAGTTCCTTCGACGTTTTGAAGTTAAAGCCTTACATTTTTAAAATATTTTTTCAGAATCTAAAAATCTCTTTCCATTCAAAAGTTATTAAAAACGCATTTTTTCAATATCATTATAGGTCAACAACTTTTTAAACTTAAACCTTTTCGACATAATATACATCACTCTTTTCTTGGTTTGACTCATACTTTACGATAGAAGTAGTTTGGAATCGAAAATCGTATTATTTACAATTTGTTTATAATATTGAGAATGCTCGCCGAGTACACATCAGCGAGCGCTCGCCAACATATCAGCGAACGTATGCGAACGACAGTAATTTGGAGAACGTTCGCACAACAGTTCGGTGAACGATCGCCAAGTCTTCCGATTTTTGCGCAAACATTATTTACCAAATTGTTGTTTCACACCACTCGTTTTCCCTCTTTCGAGTTTAATTTTACCTGTGAAATGATAAATTCGCTTTCCCTCGATCATTTAGGTTTATATGGTTATCGTTTAAGAATTACTTCCCCTCGCTCATTTATTGGGTTTATAGGATTATCATTTGAGAATTATAGGTTTCGCTTTGCTTCCATCAATTGGGTTATCTGTGAGAAATCCCTGCCTACCCAATGAAAATGCCGAAATTACGCCTATGTTGGCTACAGATGTATAATGTATAATATAAACTGTGGCTTTATATACAGGGTGATTCGTGAGGAGAGGGTCGTACTTTACCGAAAGATAGAAAACATTGAGGTGATCTTAAAGCCCTAAACAGTAATGGCTAAGGCGGCCCCGCTTTCGAAATGCAGGGTGTTTTATATTTTTTGGAAGAATATTCTCTTCGCCATATATCTGTAATTCGTAAGCGGAATCCAATGAAATTTTGTATTTTGATTACAGTAGTCATTCACAATCTAATGCCTGTGATATTAATAAAATATCAGGGCCGGACCCAAAATAAAAATATTTTTAGTTGTTCCTAGAAAATAACACTCTGTATACTGTTTATAAAATATTTGACATTAAAATATTAATTTACACCTAGAAAGATACAATATCCCATAAAAAATCTTTTGGTACCATTTCATTGTTTAAATAAAAAAAATTAAATTGTTCAGGGGGTTTTTCTCTTGAAATGAGAAATTGAGAGAAAAAAGTCACTCTAGATATTAACAACATATTATTTTTTTTATTCCCTATCTGCACTAGCAAAATGTAGTGCAAATAAGGAGAATACAAATTCATCACATATACCTGGTGAAATAAAAAAAAAAAATTGTAATGAATGTGTAATTAATAAAATTAACAAAATAATAAATAATACAAATTAACGATTTAACTAGAACATATTTTCAAAGTGACCACCGGCAAATTCAATACATTTTTTTGATCGATTTGTCATTTCATTTACGCTTTTTCTAACAATTCTAAATTGTTTTTAATTTCATTGCAAAAATGCTCAATTCTTGCAATCAGCTGCTCTCTGGTATTTATTTCTTCTTTATGTACTTCAGTTTTTAAATAGCCCCACAAAAATAGTCAAGGGGTGTGAGATCTGGTGATCTCGGAGGCCATGCAACGGGACCACCCCAACCAATACACCTATTTGGATATTGTTCATTCAGATAGTTTCTGACTCGTACCGAAAAATGCGCCGTAGCCCCATCATGTTGAAACCACATTCCTCTTGTGTTTACATTATTTGATAAATTTGACAGGGTATGTTGTAAAAAGTCTAAATAATTGTCACCATTTAAGCGACCTTCAAAAATATGAGGACCTATGAGATTATTATTGAACATCCCACACCACACATTTACAGAAAATCTATATTGGGAATTCTTTTGGATTATTACACGGGGATTCTCGTGACTCCAAATATGAAAATTTCGAGTATTATTTATACCATCACGGGTAAATTGAGATTCATCGGTTAACAATACTCTTAACATAGTTCGTCTATGGGATAAAACCCAGCGGCAAAAAGTTAACCGAAATACTTCATCACCTGGCACCAATCGTTGGACAATTTGGGTATGATAAGGATGCATTTGTTCGTCTTTAATAGTCCTCCAAACTCTGGTTTGAGGAATATTTAATTGTTGACCATATTTAAAATCAAATCTTTTTCTTGCCGGGTTTACCTAACAGGACGTTCTATTTTCATGATTGAGGGAACGGTTGCAGTTTCAGAAAGATGTTTAAGCACTATAAAATGTTTTATAATCTGGTACACGTTGATTTCCAAACCGGCGTCTGTATTCCCTTTCAGCAGTTTTTGCATTGCCATTGCAATATCCATAGACAAAAACCATAATTTCGTATTCTCTACTCGTGTATGTAAACGGCATGATTTAGAATTATTAAAAGACAATATTGTAACCAGTAAAAGCAACAGTGGTGACGTGATATTTCCTAATTACAATATGACTGATTATTAAAAAGTACTAAGCCATAACTTTTAAAACAAATGTGATGGCAAGACTAGATGATTGTAACAATTAATTACTCTTGCAATGAATTAAATATTGCTGAAACCAGAGTTTGGAGAACTACCTTTTGGTAGTGCAGATAGGGAACAAAAAAAAATTTTGTTAATCCCTAGTGACTTTTTTCTCTCAATTTCTCATTTAAAGAAGAAAACATTTGAACCTTCAACAATTTAATCTTTTTATTTAAACAATGAAATGGTGCCAACAGATTTTTTATGGGATGTTGTATCTTTCTAGGTGTAAATTAATATTTTAACTGTCAAATATTTTATAAACAGTATACAGAGTGCTATTTTCTAGGAATAACTTAAAAATATTATTATTCTGGGTCCGGCCCTGATATTTTATTAATATCACAGGCATTAGATGGTGAATGACTACTATAATCAAAATATAAAATTTCACTGGATTCCGCTTACGAATTACGGATATATGGCGAAAATAATATTCCTCCAAAAAATATAAAACACCCTGTTTTTCGAAAACGGGGCCGCTTAAGCCATTACTGTTTGAGGATTTAAGATCACCTCAATGTATTCTATCTTTTCGTAAAGTACGACCCTCTCCTCACGAATCACCCTGTATATTGTATTGAGTTGTTTAAGCTCCTTCCTCTACTTATGAGCTACGCGTAGCATTAATACGGAACCAGTTTTTCATTGGCGATGTAATGGGTATTGCATACTGTAAAAGGTGAATGCCGAAAGGAAACTTTAAATTTGATTACTGTATTACTGTATTTTTTTACATTTTACGTGTGTTTGTTACAAATACTTTAAAGAATGCACACGTGTTTGTGTTCAATTTATTTACTTCCACATTCACGTAGTGAAGAGGAAGTATAGTAATGGAATAATACACGGCTTTCGACAAATCAGATATCGTTACCACATTTAGTGGTTGGGTTGCCATCATTACGTCCAACAAAAGGTATTTATTTCTAGCTTTGCATTTGACGTTTTGAACAGTTTTGAAGTTTTTTTTTGTATAATTTCTGAAATCTTGTTAGAGTCTTGTAGAATCTTGTTAGAGCCTACAACACGTTTGGAATGGATATATTCCACCCTCGCGAACCATAGTCCTCGCCTTATGGGCCATTCCATAACTTGTTGTAGTCTGTAAAATATACTATTTCATTAGATAAACTCCCATTTGTCAGCAAAATTACAACCGTACATTTGTTTAGAACTCCACATTTTATGACCAACTACACAAAATAAAAAAGCCTGTAATACTGGAAACTTCTCAACTCTATTGAAAGTATTCGAATTAACCAACAATAACATAGCTGGAAATAATTAACACTGCTCCTGCTCCTCCTTAATCGACTTTAAAATTGTTTAAAAAGGTACGTACTTATGTCTTCAATTCGACACGTATATGTTTTTCATGTTTATTCAACATTCAACTTCAAAGAAAATTCATATCCCAAAAAAATTTTCTAACATAAGTTACACAACCACATTAAAATGAAACACATTCTTCATGGGCTTGGCAAACAGCAGAAAAGCTATCTATGAGAACTAAAAAAAAGAAAATAAACAGTTTGTAAAAATATTAATTTCTAATCCTTGCATTCTTTCGATAACCTGCATTCTGATAAGCTAGCAATTAAAATTGTAAAATGAATTTGTCTATTTCTTATTTGACAATTTTTATTGTAACACTAGTATCCACATAGTCCCCTACGGCCATACAGAGTAAACTAGATTCCACATAACCCCTTACAACCATGAAGATTCAGTTAAAGATGAGAACAAATGCCTATCTATTCAAAGAGGAATTAAAATCAACTGAAAATGAAACTTTGCTCTGACAACATACATCTGGTTGTGCTAGAGACCAGAAAAGCCCTAAACTGAATTTATTTACATGCCTTGTATTTAACACATTTTCATTCTAATGGATTACATTTTCATGAAGGATAGTTATCATTCACTCTGTCTCTTGGAAATGCTTACTCTTTGAAACGTTTTTCGACCTTATTCCGGAGCCCATCAGAAAGACATAAAGCCACTAGTAAGATGTTTCTTACAAAAACTAAGACAATTTCCACAAATGTGAAGTTTTTAAAATTAGACATTAAATTTTTGACATTGACTGATATAGAAGCAACTTACTGATCTTCACCTATCTATTACCTAACTGGTAGTGGAGCCTATATACTATATGCATGTTTAAAAATGAATTATTGATATTAGGTAATAAAGGTCAATTAAAGAAGGTTCAACTTAATAAAAAATGTTTTCGTCAAACGTTCTTTAACTGAAAATAGGACAGCAATAGAAACGCGAGATAATTCCAGTTTCTAGTTTGCGGAAACTTAATATTTGAATTATAGCTTAAAGCAGTATTTGCATTATAATTTTTCTTTCATTAATTTAATCATGCATTGTACAGAGATACAAGGCGAGACACGTAAAAATGTTAAACAACCATGGATAATTGCTGAAACTCTAACAGAAGTACAAGCCAGGCTTAAAGGCTCAAATTGTCAACAATGCCTTGGAATCTCGAAGAATATAACAGACCAACGCGGAGAAGTCAGACTCTTTGTCAAAGAGACAAGAATTCTTATTTGAAAAATATCTGTAAAGAACTGGAGTCAAACGCTGATCTCAATAATAGCAAGGATCTCTTCCGGGCAGTAAGGGTGATTACATACAAAATTTAAACCCAACAAGTGGTCTATTAAGGACTCCACTAGCAAGGCGAACCCTCAATACTGAAACCAGAAGTGGAGGCAATAACTGTAAACCAGCAAAGCAGCTAGAGTCGACAATATTACGCGCTTAAGTAAGTTCGTGAAGATGGAGTGAGAATCCTTCACATAATATGCCAAAAAATATGGGAAACAGAAATCTGGCACGATGATTGGAAAACAACAATCTTTGTACCACTACATAAAAAGGGATCGACATATATTTGTAATAACTATAGATTACTAGCATTAATATCACACGCTAGTAAAGTAATGCTGTATATGATTCAATCAAGACTTCAACATTATCTGTCTTGGCAAGTACCTCCCGATCAAGCAAGTTTTGTTAAGGGACGCGGTACTAGAGAACAAATATTGAATTTACATCAATTTGATGTGTAATGGAATAAACCATGGACTGTACTATTAGAGATGGGAACACTCAGACATCTAGACTCTATTACTCGTCGATTGTATGACGAAAACTCTGCTTTAGTGAAGATTGTCAAAACTATCTTGGAAAAATATAAAGTTGGCAAAGAGTCAAACAAGGCTGCATTCTGTCACCTCTCCTCTTTATCGCATATATAGTGACCACGCGATGCGACGTGTGTTGGAGGACTGACAGGCTGGAGTAGTTATAGGTGGAGCTAAGGTTTCTAACTTGTGGTTTGTGGATGATACCACCTTGGTTGCAGATAGCGAAGATGAGCTCATGCATCTGCTGATGAACAATCTCGAAGCCGTAGGATATCCATAGGGATAGATGATTGTGACGTAGTAAAGGTAGTAAATAAGATGGTTTACCTTGGAGCCCTTGTGGACAACGTCGGAAAATGCAAATATGATATTCGATGAAGAATAGAGATGGCAAAATGGTCACTTCCCAGTTGAGCAAAATTTGGCGTGGCAGGAATGTCATGGGACGCACGAAGATCAGACTTGCTGATGTTTTACTATTGTCTATGTTCATTTATGCCTCTCAGACATGGAGTGTTAGGGAGGCAGATAGATGGTGTATTGATTCGTTTGAAATGTGGATTTGGAAACGTTTGGTGCGGGTTACCTGAATGGCCCACCGCAGCAACATCTCGATTCTCCAAGAAACGCGTCCCACAAAGCGATTCTCCAGTATCATACTTTCTCGAAGCTTCTCATTTTCTGACTACATTAACTGGAGAGAGGTCAATATACAACGTTTCATTGTGTATGGGAAACCAGATTGCAAGATACGAAGATGATGACCACCAAAATGTTGAGCAGATGCCACCAAAGAGTTAATGGGAAGGAGGCTTGATGAGGCCGTGAGCCTGGGCTTAATGGACTACCCATTGGTACACCATTAAGCAAATTGTTAGCGGAAATATTTATGGCCAATTTCGAGACTAATCTTTTTGAGAGAAAAGAAAATAATCTTTTAAAATATGTACACTTTTGGGTAAGGTTCGTGGATGATGTGTTTTGTATATGGACTGGTACGGATAGGCAATTATCACAGTTCATTCATTTCATTAATTCTATAAAACAATAAAATTCAGTTTACGGTAGTAATCGAGATAGAACGTTCTTTAAACTTTTTAGATATTTCATTAACACGACAAGGTCCCATTTTAGAAATCGATATTTATAGAAAACCCACTTTTACTGAGACACTCATACATGCAAATAGTAATCAATCCTGGAAGATGAAAATGTCAGCTTTTCATAGTTGTGTCCATAGATTGTTATCAAGTTAAATAATGTCAATTTTGAGAAAGAAGTTACAACCCTTAAAATAATAGCAAAAAACAATGGATATCACACATCTCTCATAGACAAGCTAATTAAGAGCAAACAAAGAAAGCTGTTGGAAAACCATTTTTATAAAGCACCCAAAGAATATAAAAAGTGGCATAGTATTAATTTTGTAAAACATATTAGCAACTCAATTTGTAATAGGTTAAGTAAACTTGACATTAATACCATTTCCTCGAATACAAACAACTTAGGTCGCTTGTTGATTAACAACAAAGAAAAAACGCGTGTTTTGGTTGTGTAATCATTCTTGCAGCTAAGTTTAAGCAATATTTCTCGAGGAGCCATCGACATAGGATAGCAATGCCGTCCAAGAGGGTGGCCAGAATTTAGCCCATTGATCCAATCCCACCCCCAGTCCTGCTGAAAGAGAGCATAGTTAGATAAGTACATTTTCATTAAATATCCTTAAGAGCAGACCGGCAGACTCTAGGGCTTGTCCACAAATATGTCCAGCTTGACAGGTAGCTCACAATGTATGTTGGAACAGCGCATCTGATGTAGGCGATATATCTTCCAAGGTCTATCCACAGTACTTGTTAAAAGCGCTTTAAACGCCTCATTTGTAGTCCCTATTTCGAGGTCGCCATACAGAAGTATACACTTTTGAAAAAGTTGAAAATTTTTTTCGAAATGTACGAGACACTGGTAGAGAATACGCTTAAAACACACCTTTGTCCTATTATATGATTCCCATATTTTCTAGCACACCTTTTTTTGTGGCAAACAAGGATGTACGGTCACAACCACTGTAGATATGGAATCTACTTATTGCTGCTGCTTTCTCAAGACACAAAGCCTCAGTGATTTGGTTGCAGTGCCAAGCACTGTTTGTTTCTAGATGCAGTGAAATACAACGATAGTAATTCAAGTCCCAGTTACTTCAAAGCAGCTGCACATGAAACAAAACAACATCTGTGTCACATGTTCGTATCAAAATTTCCTTGGCGTCGAAATTGTTTCATATTCCGCCCGTTCAAAAAACTCTCCCGTCTACTTCAACTATTTTACATTCGACCTTTTCAAGACCACTTGCGTCCGGTTTGGATGCAGCAGTTATAGTGTAAACATTTGTCACTACGTATGCTTGGTTTAAATTATTCAGTACCTCAGTGTCCAGAACCGAAGCAGTTCTTGTTTGACCTGAGTGTTTAATGGAAAATTTAGGAATACGAGAGTTTTCATTTATTTACATCTGTACCATAGTCATCGCCCTCAACATACTGTAGAAAGTTCGCCTATTCGCTAAAACACATTATCTGTCTTCCCTCTGTTCTTCGGCCTGTAGCTGAGGGAAGTGCAATCTGGAGCGATGCGATGCACTTTTCATCATTTATCCAAAAATACTTATCCCTTTCCTGTAATCTTCTTTAATGTCTTTTTTCATTTGGCAAGTAAAATATCCATATATTGCTAATCATACGATGCTTTCTGAGAGACTAATCCATGGGTGCTTTAGCAGCCAAAAGTTCTAGACTAGTCTTTATGCAATGGACGTTTCCATTGCATTTCCTCTCTACATATAAACCATATAGGTTGAATTGTATTTAATGGTTCAGCCTGAAATCTTGTCAAATGGTTGTTAGAGGGACCAGCAGGGATAATAATTAGTTCTGGTTCTTATACTTTAGAAATTAAGGTGAGTTTTTTCTAATTCCATTACGCACTCGTCCCATTTCACGAGGAGTGTCAAATTTTTTATAACATAATTTGTACAATTTGGCATTGTGGTTAATAAGTGCTGACTCGATACTATCATCCTGGTTCAGTATATTAATCAAAGTACACCGGCCATATTGCTTTTTATCGAAAAACGGACATCATTTTCGTGCTCGCGACACCGAATTTAACTAGAAAGAATACCCCACATGTATGTTTTATATGAGTGACTGTGGTTAAAGTTGTTTTTTCAAAAATGGCCGCCATATTGGTTCCTAAAGGAAAATGCGTCCTGATCAAAATTAAATCTCCTTAGACCAATTAACTGTGCCAAGTGGCACCCTAAGTTGAGACACCACATTTTTATCTAATACCGCAGTCACCAAATATCCAAAATGAGTAAGTAAAAAATGTAACCTTGTTAAGATTCTTGTACTTTCTTTCAAAAAAAAAAACTATATCTGTATTCAAGATGTTGCAGACAACCGACCGTTGTACCATGTTAGAAAGTATGCTTAAACTTTCCTTTATTTTTTCTTGTTCGGTGTATTAATCAAAATATACCGGCCATATTGCCTTCTATCGATAAATGGACTCCGTTTTCGATGCGTCCTAATCGAAATTGAATCTCCTAGGGGTAAGGACTAACTGTGCCAAATGGCACCCTATACCACTTTCCAACATTTAGGTGAATATCATTCTCATCACGTCAAGCTGATAACTTAGCCAAATTGTTTTGAAGTTGTTCGCAATCAGTAGAATCGTTAATTTTGTGCAATATTTTAACGTCTGCAGCATATATTAAGAAGTACACATTTAAGTACACTGAAGTCATTAATAAAAATATTAAAGAAAAGAGGTTCAAGTATCGATCTCTGGGGTACTCCTGACGTGGTTCGGTATTCAACAAATTTGTATCCATAATATAAAGGTAGTAATAATTTACTAGGTAGATAATGTGTATACACGCCTGAAAATTGATAGACGCTTATTTCATTTCAACGTATTATTTTTGTGTCACAGTATTGATTTATGCAAGATGTCCCATGAGCGAACGATAAAATGAAGAGGGGTAATTGGGGAAGTCAGTTGTTGATGGTTCGTCTTAATATTTGTTAATTTTTACACTGTGATCTAAAAATCGAATCAATTAACCAAATGACGATGACATTTTATTTCATAATTGTTAGTATGTTTTATTTTCATGTCTCTTCAGCCATTTCTCTCGAAGGGCCACTACGTGGTTGTGAAAGTAAAAATGTGACAGATGGTAATAATATTTGGCATATAGTTAACACAGCTGGTAAGGAAACATCACCTACAATTTTATTGAAAAATATACGGGTGGTTGTCCTAAGAAATAATTCTACTGTGGTGGAAATTTGTAAAGGTATTCGCAACTCTTTCATATTAGGCAGTTGTTTCTTAATATTTATTTGTTGCAGTTGGATGACCACTCTTTATGTGTTTTTGACCAAAAGTTATCAGGTTTTCTTTGTAATAATAGTGATAACTATACATTCCGCTTATTATTCTCATAAGTCGTTTCTTATTTAATCATTTTTAAAATGATCGCTGTATAAATAAAGAGGGAAGTTCTGTGTAAATGTCTTTATCGATTTCTTTCTTGTTTATGTATTGTTGCTTTATAAATAAAAACGAATTACTCTTTCGCACTGCTCTTTGTGGTATTTAGGTACAATTTGTACATTTATAATCATATAGAATGAGTCTTTAACATTACTCTTTATTTTTCAATTTGTTTTACATTAAAAGAAAAACTGAAATTATAATTCTATCGTTTCAGTAAAATACGCGCCAGCCGCCACTTCGTGTTTGAATACAAAATCAGCGTTCGTTCTATGAAAAAAAAACATAATTAAAAACCTTCTTCAAAAATGTTGTGACTAATAAGATCCATATCACGAAAATGATCTCAGATAATATCTAAGATCTGAAAACCGTAAGGAACTACGATAGTACAGAAAAGCCATTTGTTTTTCTTTATATAGTAACATTACAAACAAAAAAGGTCTGAAAAAAATCTGTTGTGGTATGGAAAGTGTTTTTTTAGAGTCGAGATTATGTATAATTTTCTTCGGATCTTTAATTTCATTTTAAATTACCGAGAAGTTGTAAGGCTATTATCAAACAATAATGAAAGACCACAGCCTAAGAAATCATTATTTCCACATTTACCCACTAACCGGAAACATCTAGATACCATATGTACACTCTCACTTCCATTCCACTATGTGGATGTGTAAGTAAAATAATTCGCAAGGCATTAAACGACTTTGGCCGCCTGTACAAACTTAATTATCATATACATTGCTGTATTTGTTATAACCATTATTTTAGAGAACTTTATGCTCCACTAAGGCGATACGTATGTATAGTATTTTACCCTATTCCTCTTACTTTTCAAGATATTGCCGAGCAGTGTCGGACTGGCTATGTTTAGGGCCCATCGCTGAATTTCGCGGAGGGCCCCATTTTAAGGTATTGAGGGGAAACAAAAATCAAGAACAAAAATATAAACAATACGTAAAATCCAAACTTCTCTAGAACAAAAAACAAAATAACATTTCAATATCGCAAAACTAGCAACAAACAATAAAAATAATAAACGCATATCAAGAAAAAAAATCAACAAAATTAGTATCACAAAATATGTACATATAAGAAACTAAAAGAACTTGTTGACCAAAAACAAAATAAATTACAAACTAGTCACAAACGAGCAAAAATAAACAGGTACAAATAAACCTTAAAATCTAATTACATACTATAAAAAATGTTTCATATGCGTTCTACGAACGAATTAACATTTTTTTTTATTTTGTCAAAGAACACGCTATTTTGTTAGTTACACAGGTTTATAAAAAAAAGGTTGTGATCTGGCGATGTAGACCATAATTCGTTATGTATTTTTGGGTTCTGAAACAGAATTTTCAATTTGGAAAATTTTTTACCACGTAAGTCCCGGTTTTTACTGTCAAAAACAGTATTTTTGCAATAGAAATCGGGTTTTACTCGAAATCTACGCGGTAGAGATTTTTTTATATATGATAAAATGATATACTACACCTGATGGATAAAAATAAAATAATTAATATAATTATATGCAAATGCAACTTCCTGGAACTGTAAAAGCTCTATAACAATAGAAACAAATGAAAATATATTACCAGAAAATACTAGTAATTATTTAAACTTTTACAAAATACTTATCACAGATAAGTTTAAAACATATATCCTTCTTATAACAATTATAAGAAAGAAAATATGCCCATTATGAACAGTACAACTGTTATCATAATGTTATTTTTAATTTAAATTATCCTGCTCTGTGGGTTTCAACAGATAATCAAAACAAAAGCACTTACCGATATAGCAGTAACACAAACATTAGAACATCCACATACACATGTTTCGACATCTATGTCTCTTCGGTGCGGCTTTTTCCAAAGTTCGCAATCAACTGAAATATGTAAGCAAATACCCTTGTTATAACTATCAAAGTATTACCAGAACAGGATATTAAAAATTAAAATTATATTATAGGAAATTCCACGTAAAGGGATAATTATCAATATAGCTTTTACAGTTTCAGGAAGTTGCATTTGCATATAAGTTGCATTTGCATATAATTATATTGAATTATCTCTTTACGGGGAATTTCCTATATTCTAATTTTAATTTTGGGAGCGATACAGAACCAATCAAAGAGAGTTTAAAAAACTAGTCAGGCAGAGAGAAAGAGAAGCATGGAGAGCCTATTGTGAGGATTACTCGCAGGCTGCTAGGCTACGTAAAATACTTGGCAAAAACAAAAACAATCACCTAGGTCTACTGAAAAAGGATGATGGTACCAGACCTACATGAAAGCCTAGAGTTACTTATGGAAACTCGCTTCCCAGAATCTGTAGTAACAGATCGGAAGGAATGGCCAAATGAAACCGACACTCAACCCACCGAATTGGATTGGCAAACTGCCAAACAAATAGTGAGTGAAGACAGAATTAAATGGGCAATACTGGCTTCTCCACCTTCAAATCGTCAGGTACTGACGGCATTCATCCAGCCCTTTTACAATGGGGCCTGGATGAAATAGTGCCGCACCTGACAGTAATATTCAGGACGTTCCTAGCACACCTTTATATTCCGAAGGTGTGGAGAGAAGTCAAAGTAGTGTTCATACCAAAGGCGGGGAGAATAGACTATACTACCCCCAAAGCATACCGGCACATTAGCTCGACCTCGTTCCTTCTCAAGGCGATAGAAAAGCTATGTGAACGATACTTGAGGATGTTCCAATCACTGCTAATCCTACACATCCCAATCAGCATGCATACATCCCGGGCAGATCCACCGACACCGCCCTCCATGCGGTCAGTGGTCGGATTGAACAGTTTTTGGACACCCTAGGTGTCTTCATAGACATAGAAGGTGCTTTTGATAAAACCACCTTTCCAAAAATTACAGCAGCCCTCACGAGCAGGAACGTTTCCCCGATCGTAAGTGACTGGAACATGCTCTCAAAAAGAGCTGTACAGATTAACATGGGAGACATCACTGTTAGAGGGATGGTTGCAAGAGGCTGTCCTCAGGGGGGGTGTCTTATCACCTCTTCTATGGAACTTAGTTCTTGACAGCCTCCTGCGCCGCCTCAACTCCGAGGGATTCCACACAATTGTATACGCAGATGATCTAACGATACTGCTTAGTGGTAAATTCGAAGGAGTCCTCTGTGATCGAATGCAGATGGCCCTGAGAATAATCGAAAGATGGTGTAGAGAACACTCTCTGTCAGTCAACTTCAGAAAGACAAAACTGGTCCTCTTCACAAGGAAAAGGAAATTGGGGCCAATGACGACACCCGTTCTCCTAAACACCACACTTTTGATGCCAAACTAACTTGGAATCTTCATTTAGACAGAAGACTAAAGAAGGTTTACATCTCTTTTGAGCAGTGCCGCAGAACCATAGGGAAAACCTGGGGAATGAAACCCAAAGTGGCTATGTGGATTTACACTGCTATAATAAGACCGATGATAGCCTATGGAGCCATTGTCTGGTGGCCTAAGAGTTAGCAGACTGCAGCGAAATGTAAGCTCAGCCAGGTACAACGAGTAGCCTGTTTAAACACAATTGGAGCTACGAGAACGACACCAACAAGAGCAATGGAAGTGATGCTGTGCCTACCACCACTAGACATATATCTAGAAGAGGTGGCCCTAACTACTATGGCACGTCTCAAATCCGTTGGTATACAGCCAAACATAGGATGTGGAGCAACCAGAATCCGGCTGTGGAATGAGGCAATCAAACAGATGCCACTTCTGCAGGTACGCGCAGATGGTATTTCTCCACAGTTCATCTTTGATAGACCCTATGCAATACGCACCAACAGTAGCAATGAGGCTATCAGTGAAGGAACAGTTAACATCTTCACAGACGGATCGAAAAAGAAAGAAGGAACAGGTTGTGGGGTATACTCCAGGAATCTGAAAATTCAAATTAAATGAGCTATGGACAAACAAGCCAGTATAACACAAACAGAACTGGCGGGAATAACCATAGCCGCAAAAGAAATTTCCCGTAGACAAATAAAGGGAAAAACAATCAGAATCTACACTGATAGTAGACAATCACTACTGGCCCTACAGAGACACAAAATAATAACAGGGTCAGTATGGGAATGCCATCAAGCACTTGTGGGCGCCTCCAGCATAAACAGTGTCATTCTATGCTGGGTCAAAGGGCATGCACAGTGCAGAGGCAACAAGAAAGTTGACAGTCTGGCTAAGAACCGACCTCAGCAGTAATGCTAATGATTAAAGAAAACACCCACAGAGAATTTGAAAAACTGTGGGACGAAACTCAAAGTTGTCAGTTGGCCAGGGATCTGCTCACATACCCCGACAAGGATACAACGATGATCTACCTGGGAATGTCCAGGAAGAACCTGCGCTTCGCGACAGGAATTCTTACTGGTCATTGCCAGCTGAGAAAGCACCTTTATAACATGAAGTTAAATGACACACCCCTATGCAGAGGCTGTGAACAAGAAGACGAGACTGTCCAACACGTACTCTGTGAGTGCCCGGCAGTCTCTTCCAGCAGAGAATCCATTTTGGGAGAACGTTGGCCTACTTTGGCCGACTTGAGGGATATTCCCCTAGGCAGCATCACCACCGTCTTCACAAGATTAGGATGGTTGGAGACCTAGGTGGAATCTTGTATCCCTCGGGAGGACGTACAAGGGGCCCAATGGAGCCTAGGTGCTGCGGTCACTCTTTGTGACTGCCCTCCCACAAATTACAACTCCAACAATTTGTACCGCATAGATTTCGAGTAAATCCCGGTTTTCATTGCCAAAATACGGTTTTGACAGTAAAAACCGGGATTTACTCGAAATCTACACGGTAGAATTTTTTTTAAACTGAAAATTCGGTTTCAGCACCCAAAAATACTTAAGGCATGATAGGTTTAGTATTTGGAACGGAACTTTTTTTTGTAGATATGTGTACAGACGTTTGTGCACAGAGCAACAAAAAAAACGTATTTTGTCAATAAAAATCGGAACTTACTCGAAATCTACGGGGTAGAAAATTTTTTAAACTGAAAATTCGGTTTCAGCATCCAAAAATACATAAGGAATCACGGTATAGATCGCCAGATCACAACCTTTTTTTGTGTGATCTGTGCAACCCGTATTTTGGCAATATAAATCGGGATTTACTCGAAATCTACGGGATAGAAATTTTTTTAAATTGAAAGTTCGGTTTCAGCACCCAAAAATACATAAGAAATCATGGTCCAAATCACCACCGTGTAGTATATCATTTTCAATACATATTAGTAACAAAGGTCTTAATGTATTTTCAGAAAGCCTACTTCTCTCAGGCATCTTCAATTTTTTTAATTTGAAAGAAACTCTTTCGCATGTGCAGGGTAAAGTTAGGATATATTTATACACAACATAAAGGGTATTAAATAAACCTGAATGAGAGGACAAATTCACTAGAACCTGAAAAACACAGGACAAGCACTGGGTGCTTTGGTGGATATTATTTTTCACCAAATCAAAAAAATTCATCTCATTCTTCATTGTCAGTCACGGAATCTATTCTACTTCGCTGCATTTCCCCAAACTGTTCCTGTATTCAGCTGCCAAAGCATCGTATTGTTTATCAAATTGCTTTAGACCCCATGTTATATAAGTTTTTTTTGTTTGTCTTGTCGTTCCCTACCACCAGTTTTTTTTAATGACATGAAACTAATTACACCCTGTACATCGAAATTTCAATATCGTGTACATATTTTTGTGTGCTTAATCAAGAACCATAATAACAATTTGTTGTACAATTTTAACAAAATTAGTTTATACACAATATACTAGACTCTGGTGATCCCATATTTGATGAAAAATAGTATGGCCCAATTTAAATAGAAATTATTTATTGTACTACTTTACATACATTCTGAAAAATTTGAAATCATTTTAAGTCTAACATAAGTTATCGTGTCTACAAGAAAATAGTCTACATACACAGTACACACCCAGCTACACTCGGGCATTTTTTATTTGATAATAGAGTTCAGTGCGTAATGTAATACGCCTACACTATGCAACTCATTTTATTAACCAATAAAAAACATTTAAAAATGTGCTGTGCTATACGAATGACTAGGTACTTAAAGGAAAACAATATTTTAATTTACATGTTGTCCCAATATTTCACATACATGGAGCTACCATAGATTCTTATAATCAAAATAAGTCGATATAACTAAATTTACCTCTATACCAAGTTGCCTCGTTTAGTCGCTAGAGGGCACCCAATTGCTACTGATAATGGTGGTAATATCGAAATTTTTTTTGGAAAGAGTAGTTGATTACAAGTATCTGTAGATTGGAATGTATTATTTTCTCAACTCTACTCACGAGGGGGATTCAAGTTACCCTTTAGGCTCCCCAAGACGAGAATAGATACAATTATATTTACTGTGATTGCTACAGTCTGCTCTCTTCTTTGAAATATTATGTCGGGGGATGCACTTTTAATGAATATATCTTACAATTAGCACTGTCTTAGCAAGACTTCTTAATAATTAAGACCATCGATGGATTCTATGAGAATTCGGACATGTAAATAGACCCGCGGTAGGTAATTGTCCGACTCACGCCACAGAATCACGCGTCGGTCACAAATGTTATAATTAGTGGATCAATAAGAAATCTAATTCAAAGCATATTTTCATTTATTGAAATAATTCAATAAATGTAAAAAATGTAAATATTCAATACTTAACTAATGTATATAAGGCAAACATCAAAGGCACCACCACTCGGTAAGCCGTTACCTCCCTTAGGAGTGTAACTCATCCAGCGTCGAGAGAACTATGACAATCGACTGTACAAAAAGACTCAGACTCCCAATTAGTAATGATTGTAAAATGTATGCGGAACTTTTTAAAAATTATTCCCTTTTAATTTTCCACTGAAATCATCGAAATCACTGTCGGGATGCTTAAAGAAGCTATCTATAGGAGTTCGATGGTTTTCCTGCTTTTATGAACGTACTAACGGCATCAAACCCTAATATACTTTTTTCCGTCGACTCGCCTTCGAGTGACTACTATGGCGATGTCCGCCTAAGCCGGGATGAAAGGTATTTTGGGTTCATCGGAATCGATCCTCCGACTTTGAATTTTTTGACTAATTTTTGGTACGTTCTAATAGTTCGTTGGATAAGAATTATGCTCTCCCTTTTTGAGGATAACTAAATGAGGACTTTGGTTTTCATTGGAAAAACCGTCCCATTGAATTTTCTTAAATTTTGACGTTTAAAATATCTACTCGCCACATCCTGACTGAAGAACCACCAAATTCTTGGTACTTTCGAAAAATTCATCTCGAGGAGCGGTTTTCCGCTTTGTGCAAGTTTCTTTATTGTACTTTCGAAAAACTAAATTTTTTGTATTTTCAAGAAATGAAATTCGTCGTACTTTTGAAAAATTTGTTGCTCGGAGCAGCTTTCCCCCATGTGTGATTTTATTCGTGGTACTTCCGAAAAAAACAGATTTGTGGTACTTTGGGAAAATCAAATTCATTGTACATTCGAAAAATCTGTTGGACGAAGCAGTATTCCGCCCTGTGCGATGTTATTCGTGGTACTTTCGAAAAACCAAATTCGTGGTATTTTCGAAAAGTTTGTCGGACGGAATTTTTTGAGTACTTTTGAAAATTCGAACGACGGGGCCCAAAGGCGATTGACCGTCGTCCTCGATATGAAAAAATTTTCAATATTTTGGTCATTTTTAGTGAAATAATTTTTTAGGCAGATTTTGATTTAAGATGATGCCAAAGGTAGTTATAAGTCTTTTTAATGTTTCAAGGATGATCTTTTCATGGGATTTTTGTCTGAATTTACTTTTATAGTAAATTGGATATTTTTTTTCAAAGGGATGGTTTTACTTGGTTCAATAACAGTATCAAGGGGGAGGTATCTCAGTGGTTTAGCGCGTCTCGATCAGGGGCCATGAAATTCCTATTAAAAATTGTGTGAAGTATCTGGGGGTACATCTAGACAAAAGACTTACCTTCAATACCCCATCAACGAGACCGTAAGAAAAGTCTACTCCGCATCCAGAAGTCTGTATCCGCTTCTGTCAAGGAGTAGTGGACTAAACAGGACAAATAAAAAACTGTTGTACACGATGGTGATAAGACCGGCCATCACATACGCGGCGCCGGTATGGCGCAGCATACCAGCCACGACAATACGAAAACTCCAAGTTTTCTCGGGTAGGTACACCTCATTCAGAGAATTATATGACCGATGCAATGATATCACACCACTAGTGGACTTCGTCTGGGAAACATCGCAGAAATTCTACGCCTTTCGACTGGGCGAAAGTCCACTTACACGCAACATTACCCAAATCAGAATGCATAATGCCCCTTTCCAAATCAAACACCCATTACCATACCAGGCGTTGCCTATCTTTTGGCAACCTCTTTAGCCAAACTCTTTTCTATCAAAACTTCTCACTATCACACACTTTCACCACCATAATTTTATTCTGTACCTATCCCTTTTCTATCTCTAACTGTTTGTACCCTGTTTGTATTTTTGTAATTTTTGTTATTTTGTCAGTTTTTGTTAAAAATTCCTTCTTGGCCAAGAAACTTGTAAAAATTAAAACCTCTTAAAAACCTAAATTTCCTTTCTACAACCACAACTTCCCAACGGCGAGCAGACTGTTGGGGCACAATTGCCTCGAACGGGTTTTTTCATTGATTTTTTTCCCGTCTCAGCAATCCAAATTCTAAAATGTGAAACAGTGCGCGACCAAACGTTTTAAGTGAAATATTTAGTTTTAAGCTCACTGTGTAGGCAAAAACAATGTTAATGTTAATTTTAAGCCGCCACAGGCGGCAGGAGTTTTAATCTTTAAATATAAGTTTTATTGAGTCGAACCGGTCGCGATTCGCCCAACCGCACTAACACCATGGCGCTGCGCGACGTGGTTGTACGGTTGACTCCGGGTCTCGATCCGGGGAGGCAATTTACTGTATTAAAAGATTTAAATAAATTTGTTATGATGTTGGTTTAGCGCGTCTAGCCTGCGTACTGGCGTACCTAGCGAAGCAGGTTCAATCCCTGCTCACCGCGAAATAATTTTAATTATAAATCAAATCCAAAATATAAGCAGCATTTGCGGCTTCCTTTATTCTTTTTTTACTATTGTGTTCGTTTGCAAGCGCCAGGCGGCTCTCTTTGCGATGTAATTCTTAAGGGATGCCGCTTTGAATGTTATATTTTGCACACAACTTTACCTCGGTGACTTGAGAAGCGGTTAAGAAAACATTTTGTTTAAGAGGGTGGTTGGCATTCCCTGGGAACATTTGAGCAACCCATAGACATATTCCAGCATTACGTATGTGGGACTATTTTGCATGTTTTTCTAAATTATAAAGGACTTGCTACCCCTGAAATCCGACGAGCACCCCTACCATTTTTTTCTGGCTACAGGTCTGCTAAAACTGTTCGAAATACAGTACATCAGTATTTCCACATCCAGATTTCCCATTCAAATCTATTTACGAAAACATCGTGATTACTTTATTTGCACTCTAGTATGTGGAAATACCTTACCACAGAATTTTTAATATTTGAGGTCGTCTGGTGATGTCGGAAGTGGTGGTGGGATGGTGGTAAATATTATGAAAAAAATTGAGGCCATGACTTCTAGTATAAATATCAAGTTTCTGGACTCCTACTGGCTTGTTTTACATATTTTCTTCTATTCACCCCCCAACTCTTCACCGAGTAAGCTCAAAATACAACTTATTTCCAGATCTCGGTATAATACACACATGGACCAAATTTCAAGTGAATATTTTAACCTGTTTCAGGGAGATGTGCGGAAAAGAAAAATTTACAGGCAAACCGATCGACCGACAGACGGAATTTTTATTTCGTTAAAATTTAAAATCTTGACGTTATACGACATTCTAAACTTAATTCGATAAAAAAAACAGATTTTTTTTTTCGTTAACTAGAGTTCCACAAATATAAGTATAGTGTTAAGTAAATGAAGGTTCTGCGAAACAAATTATAATTTAAACACATTAAAGAGAGGGCTACAATAATGATCCATCTGGTCATTAAGTAAATAATTATGCAGGAAAAACTAATCGAATATTGGAAGGTAGATATAGAACACTTACTCTCCATTAGACTGAACAAAAATGAACTTTCGAACCATATTTTAGGAACAGGTCAAAATTTCTCGTATGTTAATTTAGGTGGCACCAGTTACAGTCGAGTGCAATTAGGTATTTACCTCGGAACTCGCCTATAGGGAATGGATATTTATGAAACTGTATGCATTGAGTTTCTAAAACTAAGTACAAAAAGGTTTACCATTTAAAAATAGCCGCTTTTACTTAAGGGTGTTACCCATATATTGTCTGTAATTGTTTATTTGTGGCATATTCAGATTTTCTTACTTTTTATTGGGTATTTTGCCACTGAAAAATATTTAAAAATTTTAATGAAAAAACCTCTGCGCCATCTGTGTTACCCATCCCTTCTGCAGGGGTGGACAAAAACATAAGAAAGGCCTTGGTTTCTAGTATATAAACGAAATCCCAAGTTTCTGTACTCTTACCAGCTTGCTTTACTTATTCTTCCCTATTAACCTCTACTTCCCTCCCACTCCTTCAACGGAATCATGTCAAAATATAATCTAGTTTCAGATGTTATTATAATACATATGTGTACCAAATTTCAAGTGAAAATCTCAATTTAATTTTACAACTCTTTTGATAAGGGAGGGGGGGTGGTGGGGATGGAAAATATTATTAAAAAAAACCTGAGGCCTTCGCTTCTAGTCTATACAACAAGTCCTAAATTGCTGTACTCTTACCACCTTGCTTTACTTATTTTCCCCTATTTACCCCTATTTAACCCCCAACCCTTCAACGGAACCATTTCAAAATATAATCTAGTTCCAGAGATCATTATAATATATAACGTGTACCAAATATCAAGTCAATATCTCAATTTTACTTCATCAACCCCTTTAATAATTGAGTGGGGGCGGTGGGGGGTTAGAAAATAATATAAAAAAATTTGAGGTCTTGGCTTCTAGTACATACACAGAATTTCAAGTTTCTGGTCTCTTACCAGCTTGCTTTACTTATTTTCCCCTATTTACCACTATTTAAACCCCAACCCCTCAACGGAATAATCCCAAAATACAATCTGGTTGCAGATGTTATTCTAATACATACACCAAATTTCAACTGAATATCTTTATTTTATTTTATCAACCCCTTTAATAATGGAGTGGGGAGGCGGTGGGGGATGGAAAATATAAAAAAAGTTGAGGCCTCAGCTTCTAGTACATAAACAAAATTTCAAGTTTATGTACTCTTACCAGCTTGCTTTACTTATTTCCCATTATTTACCCCTATTTACCCCCCAGCCTTCACCGGATATGTTCAAAAGACAATCCGTTTCCAGATCTCGTGACAGTATATATGTGTACAATATTTCAAGTCAATATCTAGAACTGTTCCGGAGAAAACCTGAGGATAAAAAAAAGTTACAGACCTACAGACAGACAAATCTTGCCATTTCATGGCATTCTAAGCCTATTTCAAGAAAAAACATTTTTGAAATTTTTTTCACGATTACTATACTTCCAAGCCACTACGTGGATATGGAAGTAAAAAAATTAAGTTTCTAGTTTGCTCTACTTATTTTGTGCTATTCACAACCTACCACTTCCCACCCCTTCATCGGAATTATCTCAATCAGATGTCATTGCAATACATACGTGTACTAACTTTCAAGTGAATATCCCAATTTTATGTAATCAATCCCTTTAGTAATGAAGTGGAGGTGGTGGGGGGTGGGGGTTGAAAAGTATTAAAGAGAAATCTGATGCCTTGGTTTCTAGTATAACACCAAATCTCAAGTTTTTGTACTCTTACCAGCTTGCTTTACTTATTTTTCCCTATTTACTTCTACTTACCCCCCACTACTTCCACGAAATCATGTCAAAATATAATCTAGTTTCAAATATCGTTATAATACATACTTGTACAAAATTTCAAGGGAAAATCTCAATACAATTTTATCATATCTAATAATAAGGGAGTGGGGGTGGTGGGGGGATGAAAAATATTATTTAAAAAATTCTGAGGCCTTCGGTTCTAGTATATACACCAAATCCCATATTTCTGTACTTTTACCAGCTTGCTTTACTTATTTTCTCCTATTTACCCATATTTAACCCCCAACCCTTCAACGGAATCATCTCAAAATATAATCTAGTGCCAGATATCGTGATAATACATATGCGTATTAAATTTCAAGTGAATATCTCAACTTTATTTTATCAACCCCTTTAATAATGAATTATAAAAAAATCTGATGTCTTGACTTGACTTGACTTGAAGGTAGATATAGAACACTTACTCTCCATTAGACTGAACAAAAATGAACTTTCGAACCATATTTTAGGAACAAGTTAAAATTTCTCGTATGTTAATTTAGGTGGCACCAGTTACAGTCGAGTGCAATTAGGTATTTACCTCGGAACTCGCCTATAGTGAATGGATATTTATGAAACTGTATGCATTGAGTTTCTAAGACTACTAAAAGTACAAAAAGGTTTACCTTTTAAAAATAGCCGCTTTTACTTGAGGGTGTTACCCACCCCTTCTGGACATACACCGAATTTCAAGTTCCTGTACTCTTACCAGCTTGCTTTATTTATTTTCCTCTATTTACCCCTAATTTAGCCCCCAACCCTTCAACGGAATAATCTCAAAATATAATCTAGTTCCTGATGTCATTATAATATATTCGTATACCAAATTTCAAGTGAATATCTCAATTATTTTATCAACCCCTTTAATAATGGAGCGGGGGGCGGTGGCGGAATGGGAAATATAAAAAATTTAGAGGCCTTGGCTTCTAGTACATACACCAAATTACAAGTTTTTATACTCTTACCAGCTTGCTTTACTTATTTCCCCCTATTTACCCCCCCAACCATTCACAAGATATGTTCAAAAAACAGTCCAGTTTCAGATCTCTTTATAATATGTATGTGTACAAAATATCTTAACCCGTTCCGGAGGAAACGTGCGGACAAAAAAAAGTTACAGACAGACAGACAGACCGACAAACAATTTTTTTTTACGCTCAAATTTAAAATCTCGACGTTCCGTGACGTTCTAAACCTATTTCAAGAAAAAAGAAATTGGTTTGAAATTTTTACGATTATTATACTTCCACTACGTGGATGTGGAAGTAAAATACATATAATAGAAACTAACATTTTTATTTATTTGATTTATTTCTGAGCATTGTGGTAAGTATGACAACAGGTATTCTAGATAAAAGAACAAAAAATCGTAGCTTTTACAAATTAAATTATTTTGTTCCATTTTCTGGAAAAACTTATGTACTTCGCGATACCCTGCACATAGAGGTGAAGAGTTTTTCTTAATCCAGTATTTGTTGGTAAGATCAAATATATTTAGTTTGTAAATTTTTTCTATTAAAGGAGATTCTTTATTCTTGAACTTCAGTATCATTTTTTCTGACAAAAGTTGACGTCTCAAGCGTAGTGGTGGTTCTAAGACTTCCACTCTCAATGCTTCAACAGGAATTGATTTCATTGCGCCTAAGCATAACTTAAGTGCACTATTTTGTAAAATATCTAATTTATTTAGAGTGATTTACTAGCAGAACCATATAAGATCGACCCATAATCAATTATTGATGTGATGTACGATCTGCAAAATATAATTGTTGTATGTGGATCTGCTCCCCACCACGTACCTCTAATCATTTTCAAAAAATTTATGACCTTAGTGCATTTTGTTAGAATATGTTCTATATGAGGCTTCCATGATAGTTTTTTATCTAGGATTATGCCCAGGTATTTAACTTCTTTCTTAACAGGAAAATTTGTATTACTAAGATTAATAAATTATATTGGGAGTGTTATGTCTTGAGAAAAACGAACAATTGATTTCTCTGGAGACAACTGAAAACCATTTTTATTTAACCACTGCTGTATACAAGTCATTGCGGAGCTTAAATTATCACTGCATTATGTTGATATTTGCGGTGTAAACACATAAATCATCTGTGTACTGTACAATAGTGATATTGTTATTTAAGCTGTGGAAATCTGCTGTACAGATATTAAACAATAAGGGACTCAGGGCTGATCCCTGAGGCAGGCCTGAACATACATATCGTGGTCCAGTTTAGCTATTGTCAGGTAATCGTAGACAAACTGTTCTGTTAAAAAATAAATTTATAATTGTTTGAGCCACGTTTGGGGGTATTGTTAATTGTATAAGTTTATTTCTGGGGATCATTAGATCTACTGAATGATAAGCGCGCTTAATGTCTAAAAAAACAGCCCCTAGTTAATTAGTGGTTTTTTAAAAATGTCCTTTATATTAACAACAAATTTACGATTTTGCTGAAGAAATGCCTTTCTTTTGTAAAGAAAAACTCCAAAACATTAATGGAAAATATGACAATATAGAAAAATACAGCTTAAGAAGCAATATACAATTTTTTTTAAATATTTGTAAAATTTATAGTTTCGGAAACATGACAATATAAATGTGGGGCTTAAACTTTTAGTGGCAAAGAAATACATCTAAATCTCATATTTCTTCAAAACTTTTGATAAATTGAAGCTTTTAAAATATAGATTAATAAGAACTGGTACAATTATCTAGACTGATAAACGCCATTTTTAAACTATCATATTTTTGCAACTATTCACCTCACAGAAATAAACAAAAAAAACGCTGCCTAAGGAATCACTACTTCCGCATCCAGATTTTTCATCCAAGTCACTTTAAAGGAAACATCTTGACTAGATTTGCACTCTAGTATGTGGAAAATATTAATCATAGAATTTTAATAATATTTGGGGCAGATGTCATACAAAAGTTTGAGGCGTTGGTGTCTACCACATACGTTAAAAATGAAGTTTCTAGTTTACACTACTTATTTTCCCCTATTCACAACCGAGCACCTCCCACACTTTCAATGGAATCATCTCAATCAGATGTGGTACTAACTTTCAAGTGAATATCTCAATTTTGTGTTAACAATCCCATTAATAACGGAGTGAAGGTGCTGGGGTTCGAAAAATATTAGAAAAAAAATTTAAGGGCTCGGTACCCAGTATATACAGCAAATCCCAAATTTCTGTACTCTTACCAGCTTGATTACTTATTTTCACCTATTTACTCCTATTTAACCCCCAAAATTTGAGGCCTTTGTTTTTAGTACATACACAGAACTTCAAGTTTCTGTACTCAAACCAGCTTGCATTACTTATTTCCCCCTATTTAACCCTCAACCCTTCAATGGAATCATCTCAAAATTTAATCTTAATCTTGAAAAATATTATAAATAATCTGAGACCTTGGCTTCTAGTACATGCACCGAATTTCAAGTTTCTGTACCAGCTTGCTTTACTTATTTTGCCCTATTTACCCCTATTTATGCCCCAACCCTTCAACGGAGTCATCTCAAAATATAATCTAGTTCCTGATGTCGTTGTAATACATACGTGTACCAAATTTCAAGTGAATGACTCAATTTTATTTTATCAACGTCTTTAATAATGTAGTAGGGGTGGTGGGGGGTTGAAAAATATTATAAAAAATGTTGGGGCCTTGGCTTGTAGTACATACATCGAATTTCAAGTTTCTGTACTCTCACCAGCTTGATTTACATATTTCATAGTTTCGGAAACATGACAATATAAATGTGGGGCTTAAACTTTTAGTGGCAAAGAAATACATCTAAATCTCATATTTCTTCAAAACTTTTGATAAATTGAAGCTTTTAAAATATAGATTAATAAGAACTGGTACAATTATCTAGACTGATAAACGCCATTTTTAAACTATCATATTCTTGCAACTATTCACCTCACAGAAATAAACAAAAAAAACGCTGCCTAAGGAATCACTACTTCCGCATCCAGATTTTTCATCCAAGTCACTTTAAAGGAAACATCTTGACTAGATTTGCACTCTAGTATGTGGAAATTATTAATCATAGAATTTTAATAATATTTGGGGCAGATGTCATACAAAAGTTTGAGGCGTTGGTGTCTACCACATATGTTAAAAATGAAGTTTCTAGTTTACACTACTTATTTTCCCCTATTCACAACCGAGCACCTCCCACACTTTCAATGGAATCATCTCAATCAGATGTGGTACTAACTTTCAAGTGAATATCTCAATTTTGTGTTAACAATCCCATTAATAACGGAGTGAAGGTGCTGGGGTTGGAAAAATATTAGAAAAAAAATTTAAGGGCTCGGTATCCAGTATATACAGCAAATTCCAA
The DNA here is from genome assembly GCA_963583905.1 of Stenurella melanura. NCBI lineage: Eukaryota > Metazoa > Arthropoda > Insecta > Coleoptera > Cerambycidae > Stenurella > Stenurella melanura. Next base: position 113,138,145 of record OY757310.1, on the reverse strand, counting down.
ATTTCTGTACTCTTACCAGCTTGATTACTTATTTTCACCTATTTACTCCTATTTAACCCCCAAAATTTGAGGCCTTTGTTTCTAGTACATACACAGAACTTCAAGTTTCTGTACTCAAACCAGCTTGCATTACTTATTTCCCCCTATTTAACCCTCAACCCTTCAATGGAATCATCTCAAAATTTAATCTTAATATTGAAAAATATTATAAATAATCTGAGACATTGGCTTCTAGTACATGCACCGAATTTCAAGTTTCTGTACTCTTACCAGCTTGCTTTACTTATTTTGCCCTATTTACCCCTATTTATGCCCCAACCCTTCAACGGAGTCATATCAAAATATAATCTAGTTCCTGATGTCGTTGTAATACATACGTGTACCAAATTTCAAGTGAATGTCTCAATTTTATTTTATCAACGTCTTTAATAATGGAGTAGGGGTGGTTGGGGGTTGAAAAATATTATAAAAAATGTTGGGGCCTTGGCTTGTAGTACATACATCGAATTCCAAGTTTCTGTACTCTCACCAGCTTGATTTACATATTTCTCCCTATTGACCCCTATTTAACCCCCAACCCTTCGAGAAATCGTGCGGACAAGAAAAAGTTACAGACAGACCGACAGACAGACAGACAGACAAACAGACAGAAATTTTTTCGCTCAAATTTAAAATCTAGACGTTTCATGACATTCTAAACCTGTTGTCTTTTGTCAGTCGATGTCAATTATAATTATTTTATATTTATTCATGGATATTGTCTTAGTTTTGCATGGAACATCGTTATGAGTGGCTTTAGGCTTTTCTGATGAGTCCACTATAAGGACGAAAAACGTTTGAAAGGCTAAGCATTTCCAAGAAACTGAATGAGATTGTATGAAAATGTAATTCATTAGAATGAAAAAATTTTTAAAGACAAGGTACGTAAATAAATTAATTTCAGGCCTTTGTTCTCATTTTTAACTGAATTTACATATCGTAGGTGATCATGTAGATACTAGTTTAGTCTGCTTAGCCGTAGGAGACTAGGTTGGATGCTAGTGTTAAAATGAGAATGGCAAATAAGAATTTTACTTGTTAGCATAACCAGAAGTCAGGTTATCGAAAGAATGCAAAGATTTCATTAATATTTTTATATATAGTTTTTCTTTTAGTTCTCATAGATAGCTTTTCTTTCCACTGTTTGCAAAATCCTATAAAGAATATGTTTCATTCTAAACCTATTTAAAAAAAAAAAAAAAATTTTTTGCGATTACTATAGTTCCAATCCACTACGTGGATGTGGAAATAATAACATACTTCTAATTTCATAATCTTATTTTTTGTACCATACCGCTTGTTCCCTAAATATAAGACTTCTGAGGTATTTACGTAAAACAGTCTGATTTTTTACAGATAAAATTTGTAATCTTCAAATCGTGATAATTTGGAAAACTTAAATTTTCATGAAAAATTGTATGTAGGTAAACTATCATTTTCTCTTAAAATACGATTCTACAACAGATTCGGTGGATACTATTTTACTTTTCTGTCCACCCTTCTAAAAGAGGTGGGAACTACCCCCCAGTAAAAAGCGGTAATTCTTAAAAGGAAACTTTTTTGTACTCAGTATTAGAAACTCAATGCAAAAAAGCATGTAAATCCATTTATTCTGACTGGGTTCTGTCATTTTTCAATTTTTGTGTCTAATTGCACTCAACTATTAGTTTCTAGAAAAATTCTTTATTTGGCGATTATGTATTGCACAATTTTGTTCAGTTATGCCCTGACAATTACTCAATCTAGACAAGAAATAAATTTGAATCAAAATTGCAGAAATAAGTATTCATCTCATCACAAGATTTTTTTTAATTACCTTGATTTTATCTGGAAGGAAAAAAGTTTTGCATACGCGACTGATACTACTATCAATCTTGCTAGCAGTTGTATATTATATAAATACATTATAAAAATGTTTTTTATAAGTATTTTGTTAGTCTACATCAGACAACTATTTCTTTTAAATTGTTGCTATTTAAGGTGATTTTAATTGGCCAAGTCTGTACAGCGTGTTTCAGCTGGTCGCCCAAATAGCCTGGCTGTGTTATAAGAGATATGGGGATACAAAAGTTTACACACATTTAACTTATATCTTTTTAATGGAACACTCGATATATTATTATATATTTGAATTATCCTATTAGAGGATCACCCTGTATACTTTAAAATATTTTTATCTCCCTTTGTACCTTCTGTCTTTTCGATACCTTTTATAAAAGAGCCGGAATATTTGGACGACACAGGGTGGGGCCAAAACCGCAAAGATGTTGACATTGGGCAATAAATTGAAAATACACAGGTTTATGGAAAAATTATGGAAATAATTATGCCTTAAAAGGGATAGGAGTGTAAAAATGATTCCAACAAAAATTACATTAAATTGCATTATTATTATTAGTTCAGTCACGTTAATAACGGGAAAAGTGTTTTCAAAAGTCTTACTTACGTTATATATTATTTTTTAAGGGAATGTTATTAAAATAATGTAACACTTATAAAAACTTATGAAATAAATAATTTATATATGAAAATATAATAAGCATCTTATTTGTTTAATTAAAAAGGCCGTTTTATCAATGCGGAGATAAAGGGATAGATAGTTATCATTTAGATGGTACAATTTCTTAGTAATTTGGCTGCACTCACATTTTATAAAATTTTTGTGATTGACTTGCTACTGTCGTCCTTCGTTTGAATTGACGAAATAACCTCAAATCGAATAGTTATTTACTTATTTACATATACATTTTTGAAAAGGAAAATGAAGAGACAAAACGAAGTGGTAATTTTAGAAGGCCGAAAGGTAATATTTAACGTGCATTACAAATTAATGTAAATATATTTTAGAAAATAAATAAACAATCCAACATAACTAGCATGTCATGAATGTTTTAACCCCTAGATTCACACACACTCTTTCCTGCATTATCTAGGGGGTGTCGATCATTCCATACTAATACTGTTATGAATTACACCCCCTTGGAACTGGAGATGATACGCCTATGCCTACTGATAGTGACTGGAAACTCTAGAAAGAGCCAAGGACTTTTCTAGAGTGTGGTGGACGAAGATTCTGGTTCAATCTAGAGGTAATTTCAGAGTATATAAGGCGCGATTACCAGCGCGGAAGAAGAAGTTTATTAAAGAAGAAGTTTATTTTGGAAATGACACGTTCGGTAAAAAGTGAGGTTAAATAAGAAGTAAATAAAGTTATTTTGAATATTTGAAGTATTGTATAGTCAGTAAATTATTAAATACAGTGTTAGTAGTGTTTATCTCTTGTTGAAACTATTTAGAACCCACTGATTCATACAGGGTGTTTCCCAAAAGGTGAATAAACGTAACACTGGTGTCAGAAGCGGAATTTTAACAAGAGGATTTTCCGGAAGTGTTGAGAAGACTGGGACAGTATTCTCGGAGGTTGTGCTAACACAGGGAGGACTAATTTACTGTTCGAGGATTAATTTCGAACAGGAAAATAGTGTCAAGTGCGCTTTTAGACATTGTAGAACATTTTTGTTGGACATTAGTGGTTAAGTGACAAAGACTCTAGATAAGACTTTTTTTGCACCGTTTTGAGGTTTTTCTGGACAGTCCCATTACCGATAGTGACGTAATTATTAAATTTTGTCGATAATTATATGCCGATAACAACCAGAAGCATGGCATCCGAGAAACAAATGCAGGACTTTATGGCCCAAATACAAAAGATGATGATGGATCAGGAAAAGAAGCGTCAGGAAGAGAAAGAAGAACAGGAAAGAAAGCGCCAGGAAGAGAAAGAAGAACGGGAAAGAAAACGACAAGAAAAAGAACAACGACGTCAAAAGGAAAATGACGACTTAAGGAAAGCTATAGAGACGCAACAGAATGCCTTGTTTACAGTCGCTGAAGAACTCAAAAATAAGATCGAAGTAAAAATGAACAAGGTCGAGGAGGAATTAAGTGAAGTCAAAGAAAAAGTAGATCGGGTTGAAGGAAAAACGGATAAGGTCGAGGAAAAAGTAAACAAGTTTGAAGAAGAAGTCAAAGGAGAAATAGATCAACTTAAACAACAGATAGAGGAAACCAGCAAGTGGTATCATCAGGCCAGCGATTAAAAATTCCCTCATTTGATGGTCAAAGTTCCTGGAGGACTTACAAGACACAGTTTGAGGCAGCAGCGAGTGCAAACAACTGGAACGACGAAGAGAAGGCTAAGGCATTAATCGTAGCTTTAAGAGGCCAAGCATTGGAATTGCTCCAGACAATTCCGGTAGACCAACAACGGAACTTTAGAGTTTTAGAAGCTGCCTTAGATCTACGATATGGCGATCAACATTTTGCTCAAGTATACCAGACCCAGCTGAAATTGCGCGTTCAGAAAACCGGAGAAAGTCTGCAAGAATTTGAAGCTGCGGTGGAAAGACTGGCACATTTAGCATATCCTAATGCGCCAAGAGAATTTAAAGAGCAATTGGCAGTGGCGGCATTCCTAGACGGGATAAGGGACGAGAAGATCAGGCGAGTCCTCAGGCTATCCCGACATAAAAGTAGTAGTTAAGCCTTGGTGCATGCACTAGAGGTAGAAACCGTCTATAGGGATACTCCAAAGTCAAGAGTGCGGGCTATGACGCTTGAAGAATCGCAGCCAGAAGAGAGAGACCAAAACCCTATCTTGAACGCGATTCTCAAAACGAATAAAATGATCAGTCAATTACTGGCTCAATCGAATCCTCCAAGAAGACAGGAAAACCAACAAAATAGAGAAAGTCCAAGTGGATGCTACAACTGAATGCTACAACTGCGGCAGGATGGGACATATGAAACGAGACTGTCGATATCGGATCTCGAGGAATGTGAATGCTGGAAACATGGAAGAGACACAGAATAAACAAAGTAGTGGAAGGCCAAGTGGACGACGGAGTATGAAATGTTACAGGTGCGGAGAACTAGGACATATCCAGCTTGAATGTCCACGGAGAAGATTGGAGAAAGTAAAGGCCGGAGAAGCTGTGAAGCTGAGGGAAAAATCAGAGGAAGCTGGTACCAGAGAGACTGTGACAGATAGGGAACATGGTACCCCGAGAGAAGTAAAGATTTCCCAGCTTCGAAGCATTCCGAGAATTCCACTACTACCAGGACGTGGAAGCAGGAGACCTGGTTTGGCTGTACAACCCACAGAGGAAGAAAGGAAGGTCACCGAAACTTCAACCACCATGGGATGGACCGTATACTGTTATTACCCGAATTAATGACGTCGTCTATCGGATTCAACGAAGCAAAAAGTCCAAGATGAAGATCGTGCATTTGGACAGACTGGCAAAATACATCGATGATTCTGAGTTGCCTGATCGGGACGATCAGGCTTAAGGAGGGGGCAGTGTTATGAATTACACCCCCTTGGAACTGGAGATGATACGCCTATGCCTACTGATAGCGACTGGAAAGACTCTAGAAAGAGCCAAGGACTTTTCTAGAGTGTGGTGGACGAAGATTCTGGTTCAATCTAGAGGTAATTTCAGAGTATATAAGGCGCGATTACCAGCGCGGAAGAAGAAGTTTATTAAAGAAGTTTATTTTGGAAGTGACACGTTCGGTAAAAAGTGAGGTTAAATAAGAAGTAAATAAAGTTATTTTGAATGTTTGAAGTATTGTATAGTCAGTAAATTATTAAATACAGTGTTAGTAGTGTTTATCTCTTGTTGAAATTATTTAGAACCCACTGATTCATACAGGGTGTTTCCCAAAAGGTGAATAAACGTAACAATACTAAATGAGTGATCCACAGATGCAGCTATGGTTCCTTCTGATACCGCCGTTGATGGGTTTCTATTTTGTTTCTGATTAAAATCGTTAAGCTGTTAAAAAAAAGATACTTCACTTTTTTAGCAATGTATTTATATTCGATAAGCAGCACATCATAATTAAATATATTCATTTTAGCAAGACACACGTTAGGCACCTTGAAAAGCTGAAAAATAATAGTTATTTATGTAACTCAGAAAGTGACATTTTATGGGCGAGTAGAGATTCCAGCACGCAGGGGAGCGCTGGAAACCTATGAGTCAAGTAATCATAACACTTTATGGATACCAGCATCCCTAAAATGTTAAATATTTATAGTAGTACACTATTTTTTCTGCACCCTTCGGATGATTCCAAAAAACTTCATCTCTTAACCTTTATTTATCAATATTAAAATTAATTGTTCAATTACTCTATCTTATGTCCAAAGGAAATAGTTTATTTGATACTTAGAGCATTTATTGTAGAATCTGTGACCGTAATATTTGGACCTTGTAATCTTTGCATGCTTGTATACGATGGTTGATTTCCAATCTCCGTATATTCTAAGATTATTTATGTTGCCACCACTCTCAATGAATAAATGGTGGCTGAAGTTCAGCATAAACAATTGTTGGTGCAATATTTGATAATATTTTAAAAACTTGGCTATTTTACAGGCAAGATTCCCAAAAGTACGAATACCGACAAATTATATTAAGCATGTCTTCTAATTTATTAAAGTCTACTGTAAATTTCAAAACATATCCTTTAACTGTTTTAATAAATCATTTGCCTTTTGCGTTTGCGCTAATTCTCTTATCCTTTGGTTAAATCACTATCCACGACTTCCAAGTTATAGTAGTTATCTAGCTAGTAGAGTGCAAATTAATTTCTATATTTCCCCCCGTTGGTACTTTTAGAGTAAAATATATGACCTTACCAGATATATTACTTATGCCCTGTAGATTATGAATCCACTTGTCAAAAAGTCGTCACGAATATAAGGGCACAAATCAAAATTTTCTAACTAACCACACCACGCGATTGAGTCAATCATGAAGCGTATTTTATCCAAAAATCATTAAATTCTCTGTAGAATTTCTATTTTTAAAATAAATAAAAAAACGAACTTTTACATAGGCTTATATGGCAGTAAAAATAAAAAATCCTCATTTTCTCTGTTCGACTACGGCTGAAAATTAGTTATTTTTCGTCTACTTTTCCATTCCCACGACGATATCTCCCAAACTATTATATTTATCAAAAAAATATATTCTTTATAAAATATTTGCCATATTTTCTAGATTACAATGGTTCTTAAATCAATTATTTTGAGAATTTAATAACCATGATATTTAATAATGTGTAGCGTGATATCAATTTGCGAAGCTTATCAGCGGCATGCGTTCGTTACAGATTCTCGCTCTCCCACCCTTTAAAACTGTTTCAACACACTCCACTTCGCACCCGCAATGGCCTATCGTAAGATAGATTAGCGCATGGTAACTCTCGTGGTTCATGATATTAATGATATTAATGACATTTATGTCTTGAAAATGATTACTATGGGATAAATAATATAAGTATATTTGTTTAATATTAATTCAGTATTATTTCGCCTTACATAAAATTTTTGTGTAATATATTAACACGTTATAAGAAACTCGGCAGTTCGATGCTAGCAAGATACTTTCAGCTGGTACGTATTTTTTAACAGAATTTTCTACCATATAGGTAACTGAAGAAGAAATGAAAATGGAAAGTACTACTGATAGCGCAAGTTCGGAAAGTGAGATTGAGACAAAAATAAAATTTAAAGAAAAACAGATTCGTAAGAAATTATGCTTAAATTGTATGAAACCGGGCCCTGCAAACAAATGTTTTGATAAATCGTTTGCAATATTTATTGATTGTTTAAAACTCCGCGAAAAAATAAGTAAGCAAAGAGAAGATGATGTGTATCCTAGAACTATGCGATTTCGAAAAACAAATCATTTTGGCTGTTTGGTTTGACACCTAAATTGCTATTCTAGTTTTACTGGCAAAAGAAATATGGAACATTGAAGGAGAAAAATGGAGAAAGAGAAAAAAATTAAAAACAGTTCAGATGGATGGAGTGCATGTCCAATAACTTCTTCAGGCGTGTCCTTGCATAAAATGAAATTTTTTTCAATAAAATAGCTTTCTCAAGTAATGACCAGGAACACAGAAAGAAAAATAAGACTATTAGCCCACCAAAATCCCATAATTTTCTAAAGAATTTGTGCTAACGATTTAAATGCTATAGAAACTAAATATCATGTTTATTGTTTCTAAAGTCACAATAGAAAATACAAAGTTTCATGCCTCGTTTTCGCAATTAACATATTTTCCGTTTCTCTTTGTAGATTTAACAATTTTGACTCCTTTGCCGGTAAATGTATTTATAAGTAGTCTACTGATCTCTCTTTTAGACATATCTATCCATTCGAGATCCTTCTCATCATAAACTGCGTTCGTTGTCTGTCCGTTTTGCACTTTTATTTTTATTGTTAGATAGACCTCTGCATTTTATATAGCAACTTTAGAAACATGAAATATGATATTCAATTTCCATAGGTATTAAATCGTTAGCACAAATTCTTTCGAAAATTATGGGATTCTGGTGGGCTAGTAGTCTTACTTTTCTTTCTGGTTCCGTGGTCATTACTGGAGAAAGCTTTATTGTTGTACTTCTGACAAAAGTACATTTCCCTATTTAAAAAAATTATTTTACGAAAATACACATCGGAAAAAGTTGATGGACAGGCATTGGATCCATCTGAACTATTTTCAATTTCTTTCTGTATTTATCTCCTTAAATGTTCTATATTTCTTTGGCTAGTAAAAGTAGAATAGCAATTTCGGTGCCAAACCAGTCAAAATTGTTTGTTTTTTGAATGACATAATGCTAGGATATAGATTATCTTCTCATTGGTTCCTTATTTTTTCATAAATTTTTAAACAATCAATAAATGTTGCAAACGATTTCTCAAAATCTTTGATTACAGGGCCCGGTTTCATACAAATTAAGCTAATATATTACGAATCTGTTTTACATTAAATTATATTTTTCTCAATCTCACTTTCAGAACTTGTGCTATCAGTAGTACTTTTCATTTTAATTTCTTCTAAAAAGCATACACATCAGTTACCTATATAGTAGAAAATTTAAAATACATACCAGCTGAAAGTATCTTGCAAACAGTGAACTATAAGGAGTTTCTTATAACGTGTTAATCTATTACACAATAATTTTAGGCAGGCCATAATTTTAATGTAAGTCCATGTAACACTGAATTAATATTCTACAAATATACTTACATTTATTTCATAGTAATAATCATTTTCAAGATATAAATTTCAAAATATTATGAACCACGAGAGCTACTATGCGCCAATCTATCTAACGGTGGGTCAGAGCGGGTACGAAGCGGGGTGTGTTGAAACATTTTTAAAGAGTGGGAGAGCGAGAATCTGCAACGAACGCATGCCGCTGATAAGCTTCGAAAATTGATATCACGCCACACATTATTAAATATTTTGGGTATTAAATTTTCAAAAAAACTGATTTAAAAACCATTGTAATCTGGAATATATGGCAAATATTTTATAAAGAATATATTTTTTTGATAAATATAATAGTTTGGGAGATATCGTCGTGGGAATGGAAAAGTATACGAACAATAAGTAATTTTCAGCCGTAGTCGAACAGAGAAAATGAGGATTTTTGATTTTTACTGCCATATAAGCCATGCAAAAGTTCGTTTGTTTATTTATTTTAAAAATAGAAATTCTACAGAGAATTTAATGATTTTTGGATAAAATACGCTTCATGATTGACTCTATCGCGTGGTGTGGTTAATTAGAAAATTTTGATTTGCGCCCTTATATTCATGACGATTCTTTGACGACAAGACAAGTGGATTCGTAATCCACAGGGCATAAGTAACATATCTGACAAGGTCATACATTTTACTCTAAAAGTGCCAACGAGATCGAAAACTAAGCGACTTGTCAACGCGAGCACTCTACTAAGCACTTTAACTACAACTTGTGCCTTGATATACTACATATTTTGCCTGAAGCTAGGCGCTATCCGTCGGAGAAGTTAACCCATTAATCTATCAAAATGCATTAAAAAAAATCTAAATTTTTCTCTCAAATATGTCTATTAGCTAACAAATATTACAAAAAATCTTAAAAGCAAGTATTAAAAAAGGACATTGCGTTTTCGCAATATTGACAAAAACGATTATGCATTTAATTATTTTTTATGATACAACACAAAACACTTGGAGTGTAAAAATACATTACACTTTGTGCAGTAATTGTAATATGCTGTACTTTTAGAGAACTTACAAGATCTTCGTAAGTTCTGTGGATGTTTTTCCACCAAATGTCCAACATTATCAAACCGAATTCCATCCATTGGTTTCCCGGATGCCCGCCCTCTCTGAAATTTATTGGACTTTTCGCATTTATCTTTTAGCACTAACTTAGGTAACAATTTCGATCGAAAATTAATTTAGGATTGTGGTTTCTGTGGATGCACCAATCTGTCCAACTTCCAGGCATTGACTACGTCGCTGTTAACTGCTGTCAACAAGTTTGAGAAAAGTGGCCATCACCATTTTTTTCCACGAATGCTTATTCGATAATTCGTTATGCCATTATCATGTAGATCAACGCCTCGCATATGTGTGTTGTATTTATGTATCATATTGGGTTGATTTACCTGATGATATTTTTCTCATTACGGTTGTACATTTGACCTTCACTACCGGTTGGACAGAGTCACAATTAGACACAACGGTCACGACTGAATTGTCATTCCAGTGCACCAAACTAATTTCATTAAAATGATCACATCGTGTATCAAAGAAACCTCTTTGCTTTTTCTTTATTAATTTTGCTGATTCTACAGGACATTCGGCTACACGATTCACTCTTACAGTACCTGTAGCAAAAAAGCATCATTCTTTTAGGTGTACCATAAGAGAGGGACTAGTGAAAAAATTGTCGATAATTTTTTTATAAGCATTATGTTCTGAAACAACACTCAATAGCTCTAACACGACACTGCGGCGAAGTCCAAGTTCAGGATTGCGTTGCTGTTGTGTTTTACCGCCGTATGGTATAAACTTGAACAAGCAGCCGTCACTTGATGTCAAGCACCATAGTTTGAAACAAAATCTGACAGGTTTGTTTTGTATGAACATCTTAGCAGAATCTTTACCAAAATAAAGTACGATTTCTTCGTCTATTGACAAGTGATGTTTGAAAATACCAAACTGCAAGTAGTTTTTATTTATCGTATCAAATATAGGTCTGAATTTTGCAAACTTGTCATCTCTGTCGAGAATATTATTTGCAAGATGCTAATTTCGTTTATGCTGAGAAATCGATTCCTTGACATACTTTTTTTTATAATTTGCTCACCTTTATCTCCATCTGATGACCAGTACATAGTTGTCTGAGGAAGAATGTGATATCCGCTCAGAATTAGAATACCTAAGAATTTTTCCAAATCTTCTATATTGACCTGAAATTCCGGTCTATTATTGGCTGCAGCGTAAGTGTTCAAATACTGAACAATTTCTTGCATCACATATTCGTCAAAAAAAGCTTGAAAAAATCAAGAGGACTTTTGCCATGCAGTTTCTCAGATATATTTTTTATATCATCTTCCTCATGCGACTGCGGAACTGAACCGTAATCCTTGTAATCGATAGAAGTTTTACACCATATAACATTACTTTTCTGTAACTTGGGTCTCTTTCTTTTTCCAAATTTTTTGTTTTCTCTACCACAATTTCAATACCAGTGAATAATTTCATATGTTCCAGCAATCTCTCCTTGTACACATAAGTTACCGGTTTCATCCATGTCAAATTCTTCCTCGTCTATTAGTTCGTCCACATCTGGAGGAATATATGCTATATCTATTATATCATCAGTTTCTATATCAATATTTTCGACAATATCCTCCAACTCTCTGATAGTCAAAGCCCTTGTTTGATCATCTCCTAGTTTAGACTACTACTTACCATAATTAGCTTCAGCACAGAAAAAACAACAGAAAATTAATAACAGTAACACGAGCACTGCCGTTCGTCTACTAATGTAAGAGACAAAGTAAAGTTATGTTATGATGCCGTATAGTCAGACGATCAGATCATATGCATGTCTGAAATTGATGCACTTATAACATATTCTGCCAATATTGCGTTTCCCCAATCTTGAGATTTAACAGAGAAATACTGACAGATGTTGAAATTTGACATATTTTTGTAAACACATATCCATTACAACATCCAAAGTTCCTGTTTCTCAGCTTGACTTTGAATGCAAGGCTTACAAAGAAAAAAGTTACGTAGACAAAATGTAGGTGATGTAAAAAGTGGTAAAATTGGCTAAACCCAGGTTTAGAAAAAAGCTAGAGCTGATTTATTTCTTGAATAACTACAATTCTTTGTTTATTAACACCTTGTGTTCAATTATTTATTTATTATGAGTAAAGTGTTGAAAAAAAATCGTGTCCGTTACATTGCGTTAACGCAATATTGGCAGATAATGGTAACTTAACCCAGCATTGATATACTGGCTCTTAGTCTACCCACATGATACATATTAGCACGAAAATTTGTAAATGTTTCTAAATATTCTTATAAATTATTAGTTTTATTGCCAAGATAGGTTAAAATATTAGTTGCACAGTACCTCAACTTCACTATCACGGTATAACGATAATTGAAATTTTATAACTTGGTGTACCTGTACTGATTTTAAGAGTTTGTGTTATAGATCTATTGAATGAATAATGTACTAACTTGTAGGTAACACATCCATGATAAAAATAATTCACAAATGAATCAGAATATCGAATGGTTTGGCGAGGAGCGGCTTGCTTCCACTGTTTTTTTCTTAACGGGATATAATGCAGGACTTTAAACTATAATTTCCAAAAGAAATATAATATTAATAGCCATTTTTGAGTTTTTGAACTTTACCTGGATTTAACCCCGCTGGCGCCGTGCAGTGCAAGGCTGAGAGACGCTGTACTTATGTACGTATATCATTTAGTTGAGAGTGCAGAAAAATATTTAAGTTGATTTTTCATTATGCTTTTCTGAGTTTAATTAAAAGAATTCAGATTGTTAGTTTCTGTTCTGTAATGGTATAATCATTCACATTTTAACATATGGAAAAATTAAGAATGTATTGTAAAACTTTATAAATAAGAGAGGCTTATGTAGGAAGATGTATGTAAATTATATACCCTGTTATTTACGCAATTGAATGGATAATGCATTCGAAGAGATGAATCGTAGGTGTATGACCCTATTGTTAGCAAGACCTGCGCGTATCGTTGTCTCCAAAGTTACACCACGCTCTGTACCTTTTCTCAGCCAAACCAGATGGATGTTTATTTCTGCCGCTGCTCTCTCGGTGTTCACGTTACGATTGCAGTTTCGAACTCACGCACTTGACATTAATATTCCCACCTGTTTCTAATTTCACCAATATTATCACAAAATGTAGTCGTTTCGATTTTTTTGTCTTGCCCCTCCGTTCAAGGCAAAGTAAAAATTTAGTTGGTGAAAATTTTATTGGACTTTTCATTTAAAATTGTTTATTTAAATTTGGTGAATTAACATAATAGCAAACATTTGGTGACTCTATCAGTGATTGAAAAATCAGCAAAATTGACATTTCTAATTCATAGTGTTATTTTATTAAAATGTTTCAAAAACATTGTAGTGTGCCAATGTGATTTTTGTGTTTAATTTTAAAATTAAATCGACACCGGAAGTATGCATTGCAGCACTGAGAGTTATTGTTCTTACCGGAAGCTTTATTGTTAAAGGTCAGTTTTATCTCATTTTTATTTCAACTGGGTATGTTAATCGCAGAGTCCTTTGTTGCCGTTTGATTTAATTAAATAGAATTTTGAAATTATCTTGTTTTGAATACGGATGCGTTTGTAAATACATTATTAGATCGTTGGTGACAATGATGTTTTAATAATCAGACGATTAATTAGGCATATTACTAATTATTTCAATAATATTAGAAGTCATATATTCAAAAATTTGCTGAATGAATTTATATATGTTATTTTACTAGTGTAGATCTTGGAAATATTTGTAATAACTATTGTACATATAATCACATTAGACATATCTACACCTACATACATTACCTATAAGATAATATTTTGATAGAAAAGTTCTAATTTGCTAACGTTTATTCAGTTACTCAATAAATGCGTATCTTTACACAGTATCTGAAACTAACTGAATTAATTAAATATGCCAAAACATAATACGCAACCACTACGTATCCAAAGTTGAAAAAAAAGTTCAAATATTTTATATAAATACTGTAAAATAGGCTCGTTATTTGAGTAGAAGCCTTACCTAACTTGAAATATATTTTTAATTTTGTGATGTCCTACTATTCTACAATACAATGAATTTCAAATAATATATTGTTTCTTTACTCCACTATTTATCAAAAAGATTACAATTTTTATATTATAGTACGATTTTCGAAATTATATATTTTGCTCAACATTTAGAGAAGAAAAGAAAAGTTGCTATTTCTTGCACAGATAAAAACTTCCCACATCTGTTAATGTATAAAATTGTTATTGAGCAAGTTAATGATAGCATGGGTGTTACTTTCAAATTCTACTTTAAAAATCGTTATATCAGAACTATTTAAAGCATGCAATAACTTCAAGGCTCCAAAGGAAATATAAAATCTAAATGAAGCATTGTTACTTATCTACAAGATGTTACAATTTTATGTAACACATTTTTTTTACACGCCAAAACTTGGTTATCATTATAATATAACAAGTGTAAACTGTGATAAAAACAGCACCTGAGCGAAGATGGATGGGTTTCACAGTTTGCTCGAGTTATACCTATTAATGGAATCATCCAGTGGAATTTGACATACAAGTCCTCGAGTATATAATAATACAAATATCTCCTTCATTTGTTCATATGTTTAAAATACACCAATAATATTGGCTTATCGAGGGCCAAAAAATATTGATTTCGTGAATATTTCCCACTTCTAAGGGTTTTACTTTAAAGTGACAATACTTGTAAATCGGGAATCAAAACTTGCACCGTATAAATATTATTTTATCCCAGTTTTTGCCACTATTTATTCCCTGGAAACTGCGTTAAAATACGTTTTTAGAAAATAAAGATTTGTCTAAAATATTTTATGGATTTATATTAAAAATAAGAAGAGACTGTAAACTATGCAGTTAATCTACTAATCAATCACACTAGACAAATTTAAGTATGTGCCAATTAGGCTCAATGGAACTGGATATCAACATTCCTACAAGATCACAAACAATATGTATCTTTAAAAGTTGAAACTGAGAAATCTGTGGATTACATAAACTCTGATTGCTTGGATGTAAATATGGGGGTCCCCAGGGATCAATAATCGATCCGATCTTATTTGTTTTGTATGTAAACAATATATCCTCAGTCAATAAAAACAATTATTACATAGCCTATGCTGATGACTTTTCTCTTGTTATATCATCAAAAAACACTGAATTATTGAATGTTAAATGTGCACAGGTGGTTACCAGAATATCTGATTTCTTTAATGGCATCGATTTATTTTTCAATACCGAAAAAACTGACATGCTCAGGATACATAATCGCCAAAAAGAAATAGACGATTTAAATTTCGACGTTAACAGGGTAGCTATAACAAATACTCATGATAGCGTGCGTTTTCTTGGTATTCATTTGGATGAATTTCTCAACTGGAAGTCGCATTGTTTAAAACTTATTTGTAAAATGAATTCGTTGAAATTTCTTTTTATTAATTTGCGGACGGTACTAGAAACACATCAGTTACTGCAGGTTTACTTCGCCCAAGTAGATTCTAGACTTAGTTACGGAATTTGCTTGTGGGGAAATTCTACCGAGGCAACTAATGTACTTATTGCACACAAAAAAAATAATTCGATGCATAACAAATATACCGCAGCGGGAATCATGTAGAGATGTTTTTAAAAAGCTGAATATTTTAACTCTTCCGTGTTTATATATACACGAAATGTGTATCTACGTCTATAAGAACAAAAGTAGTTTTACCACCAATAAAGATATATATACGAGGCATGTTGATGAGTTTCATGTGCCGTTCGCCAAACAAAAACTTAGTTTAGATGCTCCCAATTGTGTAGGACCCAAGATGTTTAACTTCCTGTCACGAACAATTAAAGAAAGTGAAAATTTGCATATTTTTCAAAGAAATTTAAAAACATTTTTAATTGACAAATGTTATTATAAAGTGTCTGAATTCTTACACTAATTAACGAATCTCATAAGATGTACATTGTCTCAGTGGAAAATAAATGTTATTATTATTATTATGGACTGCAACCACCATGAATAGATCAGGATAGGTACGCAATAATTATTACTGAGAATCCATTATTGGTTTTATGAACACATTTTTTATGATCTTTCTTATTGACGAACTTATAGATAACTACTTTATCGGCAAATAAAAGCATATTTTCTAATTTCGATTTGCCAAATAAAAATGTTGCAGTATCTTTTTCTAAGCATACAAGGAATACATGAAAGATTTTAGGAAAGGAATGAAAATATATTGAAATAAAAACTATTAGAGCAAACTATCGTAGACTTCTCCTGACATTTGATGTTCGCACAAACCATGATTTCTAGCATTTCTGCATTTTTGAAATTTCGAACATGGGGTGAGGCAAGAAAAGCATCGAAATCACAAGTATAAGTTTGAGCCACCCTAGTGTGTACGTTTGTTCCTTTGTGTTCTGCTAGATTAGTTCATGAACTAAACGTCAAATAATTTGTCATAATCCTCGGGGCAATACTGGTTAAATGAAAATTTGAAACACCAAAATGGCGGCACGTAGCGCAATTTTGTCGAAATAAAAAAATTCTGCTTTTATGAAATAAATATCAAATGATTCCTTTTAGTCCTAAAAGTATCTCTGGTTACATAAAAACCCGAAAACACCAACTGGCACCAGTGAATGTCATTGTGTCAAAATTAAAAGCTCTAAAGTCGTTGAAACTTATCAAGTGATGTTTCAAATGAAAAGACGTAAAAAGTAAATTGCAAATATAAATATGTTTTAGTGTTCTGTAATGTCTGTTATTATCACTCCATCTGTCGTGATTATGACAGAGCGAGCATTTATAGATAAAAGACCAGTTAGGTTAATAAGACTATGATAATTTACTAAACTTCTGAAGTCTATGAATGCATTCAAATTAAACTGAAAACTGTACCAACTGTCGTAAATCAGTAAATATTAAAATAAAAATAAAAATGAATATTTAAAAAATAGTAAAAACTCAACTGCAGAGAAGGAAATTCAACTGAAGGGAACTAAATCCGACGTAGGAATGTATATCTCATTGATTGCAGTCAGATGCCTATTAACTTACACACAATCTTCTATTTATCTATTTATCGAATTGATATGCAGTAAATAAATTATTATCTGTGCTAGCGAGACTCTAACTGCAGTAATTAAACATTAAGTGTTTATACTGAGAAAGAGCAACTGCTTTTTATATTTACTAAGTCTTACAATTCCCATAACCCACCCATTTTCCCCATACTAAGCAAGAGTTTGATATTTAGTATATTTATAAATACATGAAAGTGTTAATTATATATCCCATACATTATTTTTTATATTTATAGTACTTACTATTAAAAGAATTTGATCGTTATTTTTCATTCTGAAAAATTCTTCTGTAAAGTGTTTAATACTTTCAACAAAAAAATTATTCTAATGAAATAGTCTAACCCAATCCATTTAAGGAATTTAGATGGAGTACGCAGATTGTTTCATGAAACAGTCATCAACAGAACAAATTAAATTTAACTCCAGCAATAATCCTGCGTTAGTAAATTCTCTTCGTATTCTATTTTCGTGACATGAAGTTGAATGTATTTATCTCTGCTCTATTAATAGCGCAATTTATATTTACATGTATACGTATCCTTATCTAAATATTATATTATGGGAATTTTTTTCTTTGGGAATTGGATTTGGCAAGACAATCACACTCTTAAACATTAATTTTACATTTTGGCTAATGGTCTCTAGAATCTTAATCAGAACATTTCTTTAAAATTTTCATCAATAGATTTTAATTTAACATATTTAAGAAATATTCTGTACTTAAAGATAATGCGAACACAACATGTCCTTTGAGCTGCAACACTCTCCTAGTATTCAATATATTATTCAACAGTTCAACACCCAATGGAGTCGCAACGGGGTTAAGAGCCTTTTAAATAAAATATCTGACTGAGTTAATAAAAACTAAATCTTCATTTTTAATACCTATACAATGTACAAGTAAAATTTTTGAATAGTATTCTTGAAGTTTCCAGTAAAGAATGTTGTTTTCAGAAATGTCTCTGTTTGTTATTTCATGAATTTTAGCAAAAATTACTTTTAAGTGTTGCAAAGCGAGGCTTGTCAAAATAAGAGAGTAATTTCCAACTCCGACACAGGCAACGTTGGTGGGTTATGGATTTGTCTGCGTTTTCTTCAAATTTGTAACCAACCCCCTTCTGGATAGTATAAGCTTTGTTTTTTTTCCTTCTTCAATTCTTTGGGAATTTCACTGCCACATGTATGTTTTCTTTCTAAGCGGTGCTAGGGGAATCTACAAAATATATCACAATTAACCAGTATTACTGGTAAAAAAACCTCTACGCCCGTGACGTTTACGTCAAAGGATCAGTTGAAGGTTGGTTTTGATAACTAAACAACACAAATAAGTATAAAAGCTTGAAATTAAATATTTCGCCGACGTTTCGGAAATCTAATCTGTTTCCTTTCTCAAGGCTTTTTTTTGAAAAATCTTTTTTGCTGTGTATGACAAATACACAGCTCTAAGAATGTTTGTTATATTCAATATCCATAGATACTTACTATTTACATAGAACTGTTGATATAGTTAACAGTTTTTTAGTTTCTATACAATGTTAAGTTTGTGAAGTTCTTCTTTTAACATTGGCAGCCAAGTTGTACAGACATCTACGGAACAATTCGACACGCAATTATCCTCATTCAATAATATTATCGCGGATTCTTTTATTTTTCTTTTTTTGCTATCTGCCTCTTTTGTTAAAATTTTTGCCGAGTCCCAGTTTATTCTATGTCCGTTCTCCCACGCGTGTTCGCAGATCTTGGACCTCTGAATTTCATTTTTTCTGATATAATTTTGATGTTCGCCCAATCTTACACTAAAAGGTCTGGATGACTCACCCACGTATTGTTTGTTGCACTCACACGGAATACTATAAATGCAGTTTTTTGAATTTTGCTCGTGGTCCAAGATCTGCGAACACGCGTGGGAGAACGGACATAGAATAAACTGGGACTCGGCAAAAATTTTAACAAAAGAGGCAGATAGCAAAAAAAGAAAAATAAAAGAATCCGCGATAATATTATTGAATGAGGATAATTGCGTGTCGAATTGTTCCGTAGATGTCTGTACAACTTGGCTGCCAATGTTAAAAGAAGAACTTCACAAACTTAACATTGTATAGAAACTAAAAAACTGTTAACTATATCAACAGTTCTATGTAAATAGTAAGTATCTATGGATATTGAATATAACAAACATTCTTAGAGCTGTGTATTTGTCATACACAGCAAAAAAGATTTTTCAAAAAAAAGCCTTGAGAAAGGAAACAGATTAGATTTCCGAAACGTCGGCGAAATATTTAATTTCAAGCTTTTATACTTATTTGTGTTGTTTAGTTATCAAAACCAACCTTTAACTGATCCTTTGACGTAAACGTCACGGGCGTAGAGGTTTTTTTACCAGTAATACTGGTTAATTGTGATATATTTTGTAGATTCCCCTAGCACCGCTTAGAAAGAAAACATACATGTGGCAGTGAAATTCCCAAAGAATTGAAGAAGGAAAAAAATTAAGATAATGCCACAAATAACATTTAGACAATATTTATAAGTATAAGCTTTGGATTTGGGAGAGGTCTATTATACAGGGTGTCATGAGGAACTGTACATACTTCTACCATAAGTAGAGGCACCTAAGACGAATACCAAGTAACCATTAAAAAGTGTTTGTTCCCATTCTTTACTATCATACAGAGTGATTTATAAATTTGGTCCAAAAATTGTTTTGGTCATAACATTTTAACGGTAAATCCGGTTTGCCTCATTTTTTACAACAATGTACACTGTTGCCTTGCAACCATGATGCATTTCAAAATTTAAAAAATCCAGGGACGGTTTCAAAAAAAATTGTTGGATTGCTTCGTATACGATAGTTCACCCTGTATATGACTTCTCTCAAACTTGATATGAAATTTGTATAGGACTCAAGTAGGTAGTAAAAACTAAGTATTTGAAATTTCCGTCACACTTTCAACAAATTTTTTATTAACGATCAGTTTTCAAGTCAAATGAAAAATTTGGCAAAATGGAATATTTTAATGTACACTAATATAAATTAGTACAAAAATTTAGCTAAATAAAAACTAATATCTACATTCCTTGCGCCTAGTTATAAAAAAAGAGGAGGAATAACGAAAATATCAAAACATCTTAAGCATTTCAGAAGAAATTCAACAAAAAAAAGATAAATAACATAATTATAAAAGGTTTTCAAAGTGAAATCCATCTGCCTCAATACACTTTTCTTGTCAGATAGTTAAATGTCTGATAGACTTCCTAATTGTTAAGGGGTCATTTCTGATAATGTTGTAGCAGTTAATAATCCTGTCAATCAGTTCTTGCCTTGTATTTATATTTTCCGCGTAGACCATCTGTTTTAATTGTCCCCAAGTAAAATAATCAACGGGATTGAAGTCAGGGGACCTTGGTGGTCATGAAATTGGACCCCCTCGTCCTATCCACCGGTTTCCATAAGTATTATCTAAGTGATGTCGCACAGCAACCGCAAAATGGGGTGATGCACCATCGTGCTGAAAGTTGATTCCTCGGATGCCCACATTGGCAAGCAGATTGGGAAAAATATTTTGCAAAAGAATTAAATAAAATTATTCTGTTAATGAGCCATCAAAAAAATGAAGACCTAATAGATGGTTATTCAGTAGTCCAACCCAAGTATTCACAGATAATCTTTGCGAATCGCATGTGGATTTTCTTCTACCCATACGTGTGAGTTGCCTGAATTGTGTATTCCATCTCTTATGAAAATCATTTCGTCTGTGAACGGTGTTCTGTACAATCTGAATCTATTATTCGCAACCCATTTACAAAATTCTAGGCAGGGGATTTCATCTCCTGGTTGTAACCGTTGAACTAACTGGATGTGATAGACATGTAAGTTGTTTTTTCGCAACACCCTACTTACTTCAGATTGGGCGTTTCCCAATCCGTAATTGTACACTTAATTTCCTCGTACTTATTTTAGGATTTTCCTCAACAGCGTTAAGTATGTTTTCTTGCTGAACAGGATTTACGTCTTGTTCTGATTGTACCATTTTTTGAGGCAATTAAAAACCGATCCGAATGTCTTGATGATTCGGTATTCGACGTTGGGGAAATTGTCTCTGGTATTCACTTGCAGCTCTCCTATCATTCCCATTCCAATATCCATAAACAAAAATAATGTCACCGAATTCGGCATTTGAAAATAGATTTGGCATTTCTGAATGGAGAAAATTACAATACATTATCAACACACTAATTGTTGATACTAGTAACTAAAGACTGACACCTAATGTCAAATTTCTGAAACGATTTCAAGCAACGAAAATGTCAAATTTTCACAGACGTCTATGATCTCTATAAATTCAACAATCATGGATGCATAATGTCTGAAAATTAAATAAAATGGAAGTACCTACGTAATAACAAGCATTTAAGGACGTAGCCGTACGTTGTATTTATTTTAAATTCAATGCTTGCATTTGAATATGATGGCTTTTAAAATATTTCCAAAAATTTAGCTTTCGTTATAATTGATCTTAAACTGAATATTTAGGTTGGACACTTTAAATGGGAGAAAGCTAGGAGACACAAATTTAACTACTTATTTCTGTCCTTTTTCGAAGCAATTTGACTAATTGGAGAAATCACATACAGAGGCAATTTTTTAGAGAACCACATAAGTCATATTTTTAAGACCTGGCCTGGAAATTGATTAAAATGATGGTACTTATTAAACCTAGGTACGAGGAATGTAGATATTATTTTTTATTTAGCTAAATTTTTGTATTAATAAATATTAGTATACATTAAAATATTTCATTTTGCCAAACTTTTCATTTGACTTGAAAATTGATCAGTAATAAAAAATTTGTTGAGAGTGTCACAAAAATTTCAAATACTCAGGTTTTATTACCTATTTGTGTCCTATACAAATTTCATATCAAGTTTGAGAGAAGTCATATACAGGGTGAACTATCATATACGAAGCAAACCAACAAATTTTTATGAAACCGTCCCTGGATTTTTAAATTTTGGATATGTGTGATGGTTGTTAGGCAACAGTGTACATTTTTGTAAAAGATTAGGCAAATCGGATTAACCGTTAAAATATTATGACCAAAACAGTTTTTGGACCAAATTCATAAATCACTCTGTATGATAGTAAAGAAAGGGAACACACACTTTTTAATGGTAACTTGGTATTCGTCTTAGGTGCCTCCAGTTACGGTAGAAGTATGTACAGTTCCTCATGACTGTATGTCGTGTGACAGTTCATAATTTAACACAGGGTTATGAAAACTGTAAATTATTCTTGTCCAGAGTAAGCAGATATGCACCCTACCACTTTTATGGCTCGCTGGTAGTAATCGAATGGCAACTAGGTGTCTGCAAACTAGGAGGTTTTCTAGAGCGATGTTTACCCAATGAAAAAATAATATTTCGAGTGCATAGACATTTGATCGAAACACTTGAAGTTAATAGGACAAAGTGCCAAAGACTGTAAGGATAGAGGATCGAATACTGACTATTATTATTGAACACCTAAACAGAATCAAGGTTCTTATACTTTCAGCAGATTGAGAGTATGAGACGAATTGGTATTATGCATCATGTTGACGACACTAACTCCGATATATGTAAAGTTGGCAAAAGTGTCAGAGAGAGCTGAATTCTGTCACCAATCTTTTTTAATATCTGTAGTGAAGACGCGATTGGACATGTGCTGAAGGACCGGCAGAGTAGAGTAGTTATAGGAGGAACCTAGGTTTCTAACTTAAGATACCGTCTTGGTTGCAGCGAGTGAGGTTGAACTCATGTATCTACTGAGCAACCTCAAACAATAAGCCCTTAGTACGGTTTGAGCATAAATTGTAACAAAAACAAAAATTATGATTGTAGACAGAGCGAATGGAAACCACCCAGGCATATTAAGGATAGGTGATTGTGAAATAGTAAACAAAGTGATTTACTTGCACAAATAAATAAAACACACTACTATGTTTTCTACCACTATTCATTTATAAAAATCGAGATTGCAGTTTCAACTTACAGTCATCAAAAGTGAATAAAAAAATCTGTTTTTATTCATTGCTTGACAATGAGAGTGGTAGAAAACATAGTATATAGTATAGTGTGTTTTATTTATTTACTTGTGCAAGATGATTAACTACCACAGAGTGACGGCTTCTTCAATCAATAAGATGGTTTACCTTGAAGCCATTATGGACATACTGAAAATTGCGAGTATGAAATTTATCCAAGAATACAGATGCCGTTTGAGCAAAATTGGGGGTTGCAGAAATATCACGAGCCGCGTAAAGACTTGCTAATACTCTAGTTTTCTCCATCTTTCTTTAAACTTCTGAGACATGAAATGTTAAGGAGGCAGATGGGCTTATAGATGCTTTCACCAACAGCTGAATTCTCCAAAACATACGGCACTCGAAGCGACAATCCAGCATTGAATTCTCTCGGATTCTCTCAGTTCCTGACCACATCAGCTGGAGTGACAAAAATATGGAACAAATGATGGTCTAGGGAAAATCAAATGACAAGAGGCGAAGAGGACGAACACTAAAACGTTGGGCTGATGTCATCAGAGAGCTAATGCGCAAGAGCTTTAGTGATGCCGTGCACCTAACACGTGAAAGATAGTGTAAAGCTGTAGGACATTCTATACAGCAAATGGAGGCCCACTGGAAAATTATATGAATCCTAAAACGTCTCTTAGGTCGTTGTAAATAAGAAAAAAGAAGAAGTATTATTTGTAAAGAGATCAGAGTCTTAATGCCAAGATGGGAATTTATATTTGGATACAATAACAATGTAAGCAATCCTTTATTCTTATCCGGCATTTTATTCGCCGATGAATCTTGCTTTATGAGAGAACGTATTATGAATTATCGTAATAATCACTTCTGAGATGAAAAAAGTCTGTCTGGCATGGTTGGGAATATCACCAATAATTTATCGCCAACGAGCTGGAATTATTGATGATTATTTGATAAGTAAAATAATGTTTATTTTTGATTCTTTAATTTACTGCTTTGTGATTCCATGTAGGTCCATTTTTTAACCAAGACGACTGAATGGATTATTAAAGATTATTTAGAGAAAGAATTCCCTTTATTAATGAAAGAAGTTTCTGCTCTGTTAAGGTGGTATGCGTGGTTTATGTACAATGGTGGCTCACCTAGTATTAGCCACCGGCAAGCCGCTATTGTAAGTAGCAATACCGAAATCGATGGATACGTCGAGGAAAACTCACAGCATGGCCTCCTCGCTCTCCTGACTGTTATGTGATAGATTTTTATATGTGAAGACATCTAAAGCACCCACACTACTCAACTGTAATACACCATGTGCAGATTATTCACAACAGGTTGTCGAATATTCAGACATTTTCCAATGTGTTAGGGATTTAATAGCAATACAGCTACTAAATGTGTATCGATGTAGGAGGGGGGCATTTTGAACACTTGTTACTATAATATTAATAAATAATATTTTTTGTGCTGTTATGTGATATGTTTTTATTGAGTTTTAGTTTTTTAGTTTTACTGAGTAATTTGAATATTTGAGCAATTGAAATTTATAAGTATAAAACGGCGATATGTCCCGAAAATAACAGATATTACGAGAAAACATACTTTCTATTAAACAAATATGAAGTACAATTTTTCTAAAGTACTCTATATCAATATATGGAACAATATTTATGAATCCAGATCAATATTTATGGACATTTTGACTTACTTTGATAAAAATAATTAATCCTGAGAGTAATGCGTAGCGATTAATTAACACCGATTATATTTTATTTTAGAATTTGATGCGCGATGTTTTTTAATTACTATTGCCCCACCACACTTGGATGGTTAACTAATGATTTGTCCAGCTGATCTTTTCCACACAGTATGTGTTTATTTTAAAGGATTTCAACTGTGCAACAATTTTTGTCCGTTCTCTTTGTGCTCTCTCTGTTGAGCTTCATTCCAATTAGATAATAATAAATAATCGATATGTCATCAAGCTTATTTAATTGATTTTCCATTAGCCACATTAATGCTCGTTGTAAAAATAATTGTTATGGAAGGTTTACTAAAAAGTCGCTGGAACCGATCATATGTTTTTTCCTAGTATATTGTTATAATAAATATTTTATTTCTATTTATTTTGTTATTGTACACAATTTCGTTAAAGAATCCTTCATATCTGTTCAGAAATTGGCTTTTTGCGGAATTTTCTAATTTTACTTCCACCTCCAAGTAGTGGAGTGAGAAGTAAGTAAAGCAAGCTAGTAAGAGTCCAAACAGAACCTTAAGATTTGGCGTATACAGGGTGTTTGGTAAAGCAAAGCCGATTCTTAACAAGGATATAGGTCATTTAGCATCTATATGACCAAACAAACATACCTATATGAAAATTGCTACGTTTTTTTCTTAATCTACATTTTTCATAATTCATGTAAGTATTACACACTTAGTTTAAATTTTGATATTTTGAATTTTTTTACGTTGTGAAGAGGGTGGTGGGTTGGCAGTTGTCACAAATTGAAGATCTTGACTCTTAGTATATACACTCAATCGCAAGTTTCTGGACTCTTACTAGATTGCTTTACTTATTTACCCATTTTACCCCTATTTACCACCCTTCAACAGAATCATCTCATAATATAACATATGTTATAAAAAAAATTGAGACCTTAATTGACTTCTAGTACACACACCAAATTCCAAGTTTTTCGACTCTTATTAGCTTACTTTATTTATTTACCTCTATTTGCCATATCAAATTTCAAGTCAATAACTTAAACCATTCCAGAGAAAACGTGCACATAAAAAAGTTACAGATTGACCGACAGACTGACAGAATTTTTTTAAAATCTCGACATTTCCTGATATTCTAAATCTACCTATTTCAAGGAAAAAAATGTTTTTTTACAATTATTATAATACTTCAACTCCACTACGTGAATGTGGAAGTAAAAACAATTCTGACATTTTACATAAAGTTATTGAAATGATGGCCTTACTTTTTGTTAGCAAATCCCACATATTTAAGTTTCGATTGAACGGAAAATGTTGACCAATTAATATTCTTCTGTCTTTTCTTAATAACTTGACGATATGTGTGATAATACCACAAAAGAAGGACAACATAGAGAAATAATTGTAGAAATAATAATTTAAGATACTGTTATTTTAGATTATATAAGGCTTTGAAATTCGACGCTTTAAATTATCATTACGATTACGATTCTTTCTATAAATAAATTTTTATCCTTTTTCCAGCCAACAGATATTTTTAAGTTTGTTTTTTGTTGAAAGTTTATTTATTTCGGGCAACGAAAAAATATGTATATTTCAGACTATCTCAAGTTAATCTGAGAACTTATATAAATGATGAGAAGTGCAGTTTAAAAAAAAGTACAAAATTGTCAATACAAGAAAAATTGTATCATTTTTCATGTAGATATTTTTGGTCATATAGAGACCTATACTTCTCTGTTCAGGGTCAGCACCGCTCTATCAAACATCCTGTATACTAGAAGCCAAGGTCTCAATTTTTTTTATGATATCTGTCACCTGCACTACCAACTCCAATCCATCACTACAAGGGTTAACAAAATAAAAAACCGCTGCCTAAGGAATCACTACTTCCACATCCAGATTTTTTATTCAAGTCGCTTTAAGGAAAACATCTTGACTAGATTTGCACTCTAGTACGTGGAAATTATTGGTCATAAAATTTTAATAATATTTGGGGCAGAAAAGTTTGAGGCGTTGGTTTCCAATATATACGATAAAAATGACGTTTCTAGTTTACCCTACTTATTTTCTCCTATTCACAACCTGCCACCTCCCACCCCTTCAATGGAATCATCTCAGTCTGATGTCATTACAATATATAATAATTGTCCTAACTTTCAATTGAATATCTCAATTCTATGTTATTAATCCCATTAATAATGGAGCGGAGATGGCGGGGTTTGAAAAATATTAGAAATCTGAGGCCTTGGTTTCTAGTATATACACCAAATCCCAAATTTCTGTACTCTTACCAGCTTGATTTAGTTATTTTCCCCTATATAATCCTATTTAACCCCCAACACTTCAACGGAATCATCTCAAAATATAATCTAGTTTCAGATGTCGTTATAATATATAGTCGGCTGTCACATGTACAAAAACAGGCTCCCGTGGGCTCCTTGATGATGCAAGTTTGGGAGTAGTCTCAATCTCTTCTTTTGACCCTGGCGAAACACAATTTCGATGGTGGCACTCTCGAAAATGGTGCGTTCGGGTGCTGCACGCGATAAACATAATGGCCGTCATCGCAAATTCTTTTCCCATTTATCTAAGTAGAAACTGATAGAATAATGGGCTTTCCGAATACAGAACAAAATAAACATCACGAACTGTCCGACTACAATGTTTTGAAACTAAAAGAGGCCTTTCAAAACTCAACAAACCCCTTTCACTGCAAAAATCCTGAGCTCATTCATATTCTAACTCAGCGTGTCTTTCCACAGGAAGTGTCTTTAGACAGCGTGGCAGAAGTTGGACAAGATCTCCATAGTACCTTCTTGCAACAGCGAGTTCAGAGTAACAGCATACAGTTTTGGGCTCCTATGAAGAAAAACGTAATTAAAACGTGTAAAGCAGCAGCGAAGAAAATTAAAATTACCCTCAAAGACAAAACTGTAGCCATGAAGATGGATCTGTCTCTTATTTCGAGGTTGTTGATAGCATCCAGAAGCAGGCCTGACATAGATTTAAAGTCCAATTTGAGTAACTACGAGTTTTCAGCACTGCCGAGGTCGTTGTTTGCTGCTGATGAAAGAATGCATCATTGCCTAGCTAAATACAAACTTATGGATGCTCTAGAATCATTACAAACAAACCATGCCCAAGAAAATGATGATTATAATGGCACAGGCGCTGCAAATTTAGTAGGGCATGAAGAACTACAGGAGAAAGCTGCCATAGTAGATGGCATGGCACTTCTTCATACCTACCACAAACCTAACTCAGTGAAAACATGCCGTGACCTCGGTGTAAGCTTCAGTAAATGGATTGGTCAGAAATTCAGCAATTATAGTGAGGTTCATGTGGTTTTCGACTCTTACAAAGAGAACTCATTGAAAACAGAAATGAGAGTAATTCGGCAAAAAGTCTCAGATCCAATCCAGTATAAAGTCGGACCAGAAACAATAATTGGAAGTACACCGATGAATAAACTACTGGCTCATGATAAGACAGGGGATGAAGAAGGATGAACTGACAGAGTTTCTTTCCGACCAGATTCTTTAATTCGGTGTGACCTATGGGAAGAAGTTCGTGGTCAGTTGGAAGGACAAAGCAGGTTCATCACATGGTGCTGATGTATCGAGTCTTTCAAGTACCCAGGAGGAGGCGGACACGAAGATCATACTACACGCTGCGTACTTAGCACAGAGAGGAATCAAAAAACACCCATGTGTTTTCACCTGATACTGATGTTGTGGTTTTACTACTAAGGCGATATCCCCAACTTACACCAAAGTTTGCAGTTTTCCTTGGTCATGGTATGAAAAGGTTTGTTCAGCTAGCTTCAGTTTACAAAACACTGGGGCCACCAAAGGCCTCTGCACTTCCTGGATTACACGCACTTTCAGGAGCAGATGTAACAGGATCATTTGCCAACAAAGGGAAAGTAAAGTGGTGGAGGACATTCAATTGATGAGCTAATAAAAGCGTTGGCCAAATTGGGGACTACTCTTTATCTCACTGAAGATGTCAGAGCTAGCTTGGAAGCATTTGTTTGTCAGCTATATATCCCCAAAACAACGCTGACTGATATAGGAGCTGTAAGATGGTTGTTGTTTACACAAAAACAATGTCAAGACGAGAACCTCCCTCCAACAAAATCTGCTTTGAACTCAGTTTTGTTAAGGGCTTATCTTCAGGCTTTTGAGTGGAATCAGGACCTTATTCAGCATCCCAATAACCCATCACTTACAGACTTCGGGAAAGTACGAAGTACATACGAGCCAGTTGCATGTACCATGCCCTGTGCTCCAGAGCTTTTATTGGAACTTTGCCGCTGCTCATGCTTTCAAAGGCGTTGCTCTTGATATTTGTACTGACAGCGATGATGACTAATTAAAAAATACGTTTATTTTTGTTTAATTCGATTCAATTATTATTATTTAGTTTCCTCTGTCTGTACTGTAGAATTTTTTTTTATTGTTTTCACTGTTAATAGATGACTTGAGTGACATTACTATTCACAGAACAACTTTTAATTTTTGTACCCCTATCTCATTTGAAAACCCTAAAAGTAAACTTTCTGAGAAAATGGTACGTCCTGCATAAAAATATGTAATAACCTTTTTTGTGTATAATTAAAGAATAAACATTTTTTGTATAACACATTTTTTGATACAACGGACGGTTACTTAGATAAATGGGAAAAGTATTTGCGATGACGGCCATTTTGTTTATCGTGTGCAGCACCCGAAGGCACCATTTTCGAGAGTGCCACCATCAAAATTGTGTTTCGCCAAGGTCAAACGAAGAGATTGAGACCACTCCCACACTTGCATCATCAAGGAGCCCACGGATGTACATTTGACAGCAGACTAATATGCGTCTATTATATTTCAAGTTAATATCTCAATTTTATTTTATCAACCCCTTTAATAATGGAGTAAGGGTGATGGGTGGTTGACAAATATTATTAAAAAATCAGAGACCTTGGCTTCTAGGACATACACCGAATATCAAGTTTCTGTACTCTTACCAGCACGCTTTACTTTTTCCCTATTTAACTTTACTTACCCCCCACTCCTTCAACGCAATCATGTCAAAATATAATTCAGTTTCAGATGTCGTTATAATACATACGTGTACCAAATTTCAAGTGAAAATCTAAATTTAATTGTATCAACTATTTTAATAAGCGATGGTGATGGTGGAAGATGGCAACTATTATAAAAAACCTGAGACCTTCGCTTCTAGTATATACACCAAATCCCAAATTTCCGTACTCTTACCAGCTTGCTTTACTTATTTTCCGCTATCTACCCCTATTTAACCTCCAACTCTTCAACGGAATCATCTCAAAATATAATCAAGTTCCAGATGTCGTTATAATACCTACGTGTACCAAATTTCAAGTGAATATCTCAATTTTATTTTATCAACTTCTTGAATAATGGAGTAGGGGTATTGGGGGGTTGAAAAACATTATAAAAAATCTGAGGCTTTGGTTTATAGTACATACACCGAATTTCAAGTTTCTGTACTGTTACCAGCTTGCTCTACTTATTTTGCCCTATTTACCCCTATTTAACCCCCAACCCTTCAACGGAATCATCTCAAAATATAATCAAGTTTCATATGTCGTTATGGTACACACGTGTAACAAATTTCAAGTGAATATCTCAATTTTACTTTATCAACCCCTTTAATAATGGCGCAGGGGTCGTGGAGGGGTTGAAAAATATTACAAATAATTTGACAGTACATACACCGAATTTCAAGTTTCTGTATTCTTACCAGCTTGCTCTACTTATTTTGCCCTATATACCCCTATTTAACCCCCAACCGTTCAACGGAATCATCTCAAAATATAGTCAAGTTCCAGATGTCGTTATGGTACACACGTGTACCAAATTTCAAGTGAATATCTCAATTTTATTTTATCAGCCCCTTTAGTAATGGGGTAGGAGTGGGGGGGGGGGAAATATTATAAATATTTTGATATCTTGGCTTCTAATACATACACCGAATTTCAAGTTTCTGTACTCTTACCAGCTTGCTCTACTTATTTTGCCCTATTTACCCCTATTTAACCCCCAACCCTTCAACGGAATCATCTCAAAATATAATCAAGTTCCAGATGTCGTTATGGTACACACGTGTACCAAATTTCAAGTGAATATCTCAATTTTACTTTATCAACCCCTTTAATAATGGCGTAGGGGTCGTGGGGGGTTGAAAAATATTACAAATAATTTGATATCTTGGCTTCTAGTACATACACCGAATTTCAAGTTTCTGTACTCTTACCAGCTTGCTTTACTTATTTTACCCCATTTACCCCTATTTGACCCCCGAACCCTTCAACTAAATCATCTTAAAATATAATCTAGTTCCAGATGTCGTTGTAATACATACGTGTATCAAATTTCAAATGAATATCTCAATTTTATTTTATCAACCCTTTTAATAATACAGTATGGGTGGTCAGGGGTTGAAAAATATTATTGAAAATCTGAGGCTTTGGCTTTTGTACATGCACCGAATTTCAAGTTACTGTACTCCTACCAACTTGCTTTACTTATTTTCCCCTATTTAACCCCTAACCCTTCAACGGAAACATCTCAAAATATAATCTAGTTCCAGATGTTGTTATAATACATACGTGTACCAAATTTCAAGTGAATATCTCAATTTTATTTTACCAACCCCTTCAATAATGGAGCAGGGGTGGCGGGGGGGTTGAAAAATGTTATTAAAAAATCTGAAGCCTTGGCTTCTAGTACATACGCCGAATTCCAAGTTTCTGTACTCTTACCAGCTTGCTTTACTTAATTTTCCTTATTGACCCCTATTTAACCCCCAACCCTTCATCAGAATAACCCAAAAATATAATCTAGTTCCTGATGTCATTATTATATGTACGTGCACCAACTTTCAAGTGAATATCTCAATTTTATTTTATCAACCCCTTTAATAATGAATTGGAGAGGGTGGGGGGATGAAAAATATTGTAAAAAATTTTGAGGCCTCGGCTTGTAGTAGATACATCAAATTTCAAGTTTCTGTACTCTTACCAGCTTGATTTACATATTTCCCCCTATTTACCCCTATTTACCCCCCAACCCTTCACCGGATATCTTCAAAAAACAATCCATGGAACTGGATCCCGTTATAATATACAGGGTGATTCACGTAGGCCATTCATTAGAAGTTTTTCAACTTGCAGTTGGATTAGAAACTTGAAATTTGGTATGCAGCCATAATCGATCATGCCCGTTCTCTCTAAAATATTTTCAGTCCTCCAACTATACAGGGTGTGCTAAAAATTGGTACCAACTTTCTTGTTTTAAATAGAAACCTATATTTTTCTTTACATGGTTCGATTGGTCTTCTAATTCTGAGTTTAGAGAACCTAAGTTATGTTAACTTATCTATTACAATCTTTGACATATGTCCAATTTTTTGAAAGAAATTGCCGCTGTAGTAGTTTACGAACAAATTTGTATCTCGCAAACCTTTCAAAATTATGAAACCAAATTTGTGAAGCAGTTAGCTGGAAGTCCAGGCTAACTTTTGATGTCCCATCGGTGGTCCCGTTTTGTACCATATGGACGCAGTCGATTTTCAAATGTCGCAGTCAAAAATTGTCAAAAAGTCAATGTTTTCAAATGGCACCTACTATTTTTTTTCACACCATGCGAAAGAAAATTGAATTTTAGGGTGAGTTACTTAAGCATTCCCTATACCTAACTTCACCCCATATCGAGTTATTCAATAAAAATCAAGAAATACCTTATCTTGTCGAGAGATTCTTTACTTCATCAGGTATGCCATAGAAACAAAAGACAGTTGTAATAATTTTTAAAGAAAAATATGGATTCTTATTTAATTACACACAACACCAACAAATTATTATTAACGAACAAGAACAATGTTGACGAAATTCTGACATAAATGTTCAATGTGACCACCATATTTTTGTTCAAATATTCTATTATTCTACTTTCAACAGATTGCGTAGCACATCTTTGTGCCTACCATTTCTGACGGCAGAAATCAATGCAAAATTGAATTTTAGGGCCAGTTTTATTAACATTGTGTATGTCTATCTACATTCGTTTTTGAGTTATTGGCATTTTTTGAAAAAAATATTGTTTTTTTTTCTCAAGGGTAGTAGGCTTTGGAAACAATCATTTCATTTTAATTTTTATTCAAAACTCGTATTGCAATAATAAATAATAACAACAAAATAACAACAAATAAACAGATTAACAAAATAATTATTTCAATACAAATGCTCAATGTGTGCACCGTTTTCACTGACAGAATATCGTCAACATTGTTCTTGTTCGTTAATAATAATTTGTTGGTGTTGTGTGCAATTAAATAAGAATCCATATTTTTCTTTAAAAATTATTACAACTGTCTTTTGTTTCCATGGCATACTTGATGAAGTAAGGAATCTTTCGTCAAGATAAGGTATTTCTTGATTTTTATTGAATAACTCGATACGGGGTGAAGTTAGGTATAGGGAATGCTTAAGTAACTCACCCTAAAATTCAATTTTCTTTCGAATGGTGTGAAAAAAAATAGTAGGTGCCATTTGAAAAAATTGACTTTTTGACAATTTTTGATTGCGACATTTGAAAATCGACTGCGCCCATATGGTACAAAATGGGACCACCGATGGGACATCAAAAGTTAGCCTGGACTTCCAGCTAACTGCTTCACAAATTTGGGTTCATAATTTTAAAAAGTTTGCGAGATACAAATTTGTTCGTAAACTACTACAGCGGCAATTTTTTTCAAAAAATTGGACATATGTCAAAAATTGTAATACATAAGTTAACATAACTTAGGTTCTCTAAACTTAGAACTAGAAGATCAATCGAACCATGTAAAGAAAAATATAGGTTTCCATTTAAAATAAGAAAGTTGGTACCAATTTTTGGCACACCCTGTATAGTTGGAGAACTGAAAATATTTTAGATAGAACGGGCATGATCGATTATGGCTGCATACCAAATTTCAAGTTTCTAATCCAACTGCAAGTTGAAAAACTTCTAATGAATGGCCTACGTGAATCACCCTGTATACGTGTACAAAATTTGAAGTCAATATCTTAAACCGTTCCGGAGATAACGTGCGGACAAAAAAAAAAAAAGTTACTGACAGACAGACAGACGGAACATTTTTTTTTTCACTCAAATTTAAAATCTCAAAATCATTTTGAGAAAAAAAATATTTGAAAATTTTTTTGCGATTACTATACTTCCAATTAATCCACTACGTGGATGTGGAAATAATTAAAATATCGACTTGTCTGGTACACGTATATATCATGACGAGGTCCGGAACTAGATTATATTTCCGTTGAAAAATTGGGGATAAATAAGGGTAAATAAGTATATACATCTGCCCCCCCCTCCTTTATTAGGTTAACAAGACAAAATTTTGATTTAGTATCTATACGAGAACAACCATTCTCAAATATTTTCTTAGCATCAACCAACCGCATTATCATCTTAGGGCAGATGATTTGAAATATTTCTTTATTAAAATTCTATAATCATTTCTTTCCACACACAAGTGTGCAAATATCATCAAGATGTTTCCGTTTAAAGAGATTTGAATGGGAAAGCTGGATGTGGTCAATGATTCCTTAAGCCAGCGGTTTTTAGATATAGCTTGTCAAGGCCAGACAGTTTCCATTATTCTATTTGCTCCTAAACCATGAACATAAGGAAATGCTTTTACTCTAAATAGTTAGTCGCCTATAAATAAATATTTTAAATCTAAAAAATTATTGTCATAAAAACTATGTTATAGTACAGGAGCCAACGTTCTTTTACGTGACACATTTGTGTTGTAATAACTGGGGTTTTCTTCCCCTAATTACATGAATTAATCAGACATTACCATTGACAGAATACGGAGTGTCCCGATTACTTTGCAGACTCCGTCGATATCATAGTATATCCGTCGAAATCAAAACTGTGTTTACTCTTTTCCTTCTAGGTGACTATATCCTTTTTGGTGTCCCTCAACCAGGTTACTTCACAAACAAACTTTACTGAATATAGAATGAACTCAGTTGCATAACAAGCAAATAAAACACGTGATTTCCCAAAACACTTAAACCACTATATTTACAGAAGAACATAAAAACAAATGAAAATGACATACACAAACATTTAACGATTACGTAAATTAACAAACAGTAATTACACTATATCAAGAAATGAAATGGTCCGCGGCAAGTTCAAATCTTTAGCTGAATCGGGACCGAATATTCTTAGTTCAATTACAACACATTAATTTTCTACTTATTATAACCGGCAAAATACTGAACAAATGTACTTAAACTTTAAAATTGAAAAAGGTTCGCAAAACGAGAGTTTACTATACCCTGTAGGTAGATCACGACCGAACAGACGTTAAGCCAAGAGAGTCGATATTCTCTCCATCGAAATAAGACGTCTCAAAAGTGGGCAGTAAACTTTAAGCCCTCGACCAATTAAAATCTTCTCTACTTTAAACCGTACTCCTATTTGAAATTACCCAACGGACCATGGTATTTATCATATGGCCTATCTAACATTTTGTACCACTCCAGCAGATGAAAAAACTTTTGTATAGGGGAAAAAATCTGCCTTATTTGGTCTATCTATCTTAGTTTATTACATATGTTCCTGGAATCATCTTTCAACTGCCTTAGTCTTGAAAATTTAACTAGACCCCCCGGTGAGGTCGTATTTAAACAAGTGTCCATAACTTCAGGTGAGTAAATCGAATTGGACATAAAATAATTTAGATGGTTATTTATTGCTTCCAAGTGGCTAACGTCGACTACCTAGTAAAGACTAAAGTTAACAAAGCATGTTTCCTGGGCTCTGAAATAAATCAGTTTGCAACATAAAACAGATGTTCCTATGACCAGTATCCTTTGCCTTAGAGCATGGCAGACAAGAAAGGTGATATAAGATATTTTTTTAGTGCTGGAAACTTAATTTATAAATGGATTGTTAAAAAAATCAACTTGACTTTTACTAATCCTGGCTTAAAACTAGACAAATTACAATTTAAAATGTCTGCCACTGTACCTCCCATAAGTGGGACGTATGCTTGCCTCTGGGAGGGACCTAATAACTACGTGGTAATTATTCGATAAGAAAGAAATCGTCTTGATACTTCTTTGTCATGCCCAGCGAGATAGCGTGCAGGTTTAAAATATCTGTCGCTGTACTTGTAACATCCGTAAAAGACATTTTAAATTTCCACCACTAAGAAAATTTTCCATATCAGTTTTCTTATCTACAATGCTCTAAGGCAAAGGATTGAACATGTCCCTAGCTTATTGATGATCTCAGACTAATTCTAGGTATAAAAAATGTCGGCGCCTTTGATAGTGTAGTAATGAACAAAAATCCCGATACTTTTATACGACAATAAATTTGGGATAAAGTGACTGACAGGTAATTTCACGCTGGCACCTTTACTATTACCATATCTTACAAAATTGCAGTATAATATCCTTCTGTATTTAAAAATGAAAAGAGAGAATTTGCCACATAGTTTAAATAATCGACCTACTCGAAATTGCGTAAACGTTTTGACCATCT
This sequence comes from Stenurella melanura, assembly GCA_963583905.1. Taxonomy (NCBI): domain Eukaryota; kingdom Metazoa; phylum Arthropoda; class Insecta; order Coleoptera; family Cerambycidae; genus Stenurella; species Stenurella melanura. The sequence goes on along the minus strand of OY757310.1, from coordinate 113,101,450 downwards.
GTTACGGTCTGTTTTAGGTTTATAATTGTGGTATTTCTTTCAGAATTTGTCTATAGTGAACTGCATATTAAAAGAGAATAAATACTTAAATACAGTTTAACACAATTTATATTGCCTACTTTTTTGTTCAAATGAACATTCTGAATTAAATAATTCAGAAGTTGATAGTTTAAAATTCTAAAGATTATAAATACAAGTTTCAATAATTATGAGGTCATGAAATCTATCGAGTTATAAAGTGATAATAAATTGATCCCTTCCCAATTTCAATTAACAGTAATTATTCGAATAAGGAAATAAAACAAAAATCCAACAATTTTCATCCCTTTTTCCGCAGTCACTTAAAAAAGCGTATTATATAAATTAATAATCGATGATATCCCGACAACTATGGACCTTATCAAAATGTCAAACAACAAAAGTGTTTAAATCGACGTTTTGTAACGCAGTTTTCGTATAAGCGATTTTTGTACAATTTTTGTACACATATATCTACAGGTTGTCTAAGCTCTATTTAGACAAGCATTAGCTGGAAAATGGTGAGACGTAGAAAGAAATGTTAAAGAGAAAAGTTATTCTGTTTAAAATGATGCATTTAATCATTATACCGTGTGTGTTGCGGCCGGCTAAATATGTATGTACTTATATGTAGTAGGAGAGATATGACAACCTAGCGACAGCAAACTCGTCTAACGTGTCAGCACGCGGTCAAAGATTAGAGAACTAACAAGATAGGACAGTCAGACGGAGAAGACTAAATAGATGAAGACAGTTGTGAACTCCAATTTAAAGGGACACGACATCCAGCGGAAACGGTTTCGGGATTTGTCGGGTAGTCGGGTACGCATTAAATGAATTTGACCAAGTTTACTAAAAGCTAGGTTAGCTCAGTAGAATCGGCAAGGGCTAAGTCACGAATAGACCTCGATGACAGCAGCTGTACAATTCTATCCTACCCAAATAGATACCTTACATATAAACATAGAAATACTTCATGTGGCATATATTACAAAGCAACTTGTTTTTTTAGTGACCTTGGACACTGACAGTCAGCTGAGTTCGGTCGTTCTATCAGGACAGTGTTGTCCATTTTTCGCTATTGACCTCTCCGTCTAATGTTACCTTCTCCGTCTGATTGTCACATTGTGGCAACTGCACGAGAACTCCAATTTAAATGTCGAGGTCAATGGCGCCATTGCTGAAAGATAAAAGGTTTTCCGTCGGCTGGCTGTCCTATCTTGTTAATTCTCTAATCTTTGACGCGGTCACAGAAATATTTCAGATGGCCAGCTGTAGTTATCCATTGCCGACTGACACTCGCGATGTTGCAATTCTTACTTCCTATACCTAGCCCCCGTTACACACTGTATCTTCAAATATACCTGTTAAGTGGCCTGCACGGTCACCTGAAATGTTGCCATTTGATTTTTTCTTATGGGGCCATCTAAAAGAAGTTTTATACACTGAGAGACCAGATAATTTTAATGATTTAAAGAATAGGATAACTCATGCTTGTCGTCAAATTATAAGAAATTCTTATATGTACACGAGAATTTTTAAGGAGATATGATGAGTCGTGTCAAATAGAATATGGGCAACAATTTGAGCATCTTTCATAATAATCATAATAGTTTTTTTGTATTGTATTATTACTTGTGAAGACGTTAAAAGAAAAATGTTGTCCCAAGAATTGAACTGCTAATATATCAACAATGGTTTTTGATAGGTACAGGGCATAGTTAATAAAATTTGTTCGGAAATAAAGGGATAATCCAAAAATATAAAAATATACAGGGTGCTCCAATTGAAATAGTAAAGGTGCATAACCTGCCTTGTATATTTGAAAATAAAATGACTACATGCTACATATTCTTTTCGGTAACATTTCTTTCTATGTGTCACGGTTTTTCAGATAATGCTTGTCTAAGTAGAGCTGGGACACCCTGTATATATTCGTTTTTTATTTATTGCGGAAAAGTGGTTGGGAATATCAAAATATTTCCCATTTTTTGTAGAAAATTTAATTACGAACATTTTATTTATTTTGAGTATTTTGATATATTTCGAGATGTTTTTGGTTTTCGACTAAAATATATTTGTATATTTAACCAACTTCTAACTAAAACTTTGCTTCCATTTAACATCGAAACCTACAACTTCGTGTAAAAAAGTGCTGCCTCCTTGTTTTTCTCGACAGAAATTCCATTTCAGCTGCACTATACACGGTGACCCAGAGTCAAACTGCCAAACATTCAGGATCGACTAAAATAATTCTTTTTTCATCTATAAAGTTTCCCAAAAATGCACTCCCTCTAAGTTAGAGCAAAAAAGAGAAAAATGCGTCTCGCTTCATGGCATTTATTACAAAAGTGTTGAAAATTCACAAGAACTGCTCGAAATGACTGCCACCATTTTCAATGTAAAGTACACACCTACGGACAACTGAACAGCTGCAATATCAATTTTCATGGGATGGGATGGGATTGTGCAACGACTCACTTATCTGCCCAGTTTCTCTGTCTCCACACTTAAATGGTGGTCCAACTTATGATCAAACTTATAATTCTCTTTTCTAGGTTGGCTTTTATCCACTGTCATAGCACTGTTGGGACTCCTCTGTTTGACTATGTATTCGTTAAAGGATGTGTTGTCACGTTGTTAGACATTCTATATCTAGAGAAATAGCCACTGCCATTTTCTTGTCATCAATAATAACGTTGTAAGTAGCCAAATACGCCTTTGTTCTCATTTTTAACTGAATCGACATGACCGTGGGGGGTTATGTAGATACTGGTTTAATATGCATGGCCGTAGGGGACTGTGTGGATGCTAGTTGTTGTATGAGAATTTTCAAATAAGAAATTATATAAATTCATTTTAGGATTTTAATTAGCTAGCATAACCAGAATTCAGGTTATCGAAAGAATGCCAAGATTTCATTAATATTTTTACGTATAGTTTTTATTTTAGTTCTCATGGACAGTTATTTTTTCTGCTGTTTGCAAAATCCTATAAAGAATATGTTTCATTACTGAGGTTACCTTTAATGAAAATATGCATGGTGGTCACTCAAAAAAAAAAAAAATTAGAAACGACAGGGGAGATGATCGAAATGTAGCTGTAGCTAGAAATAAACTTGACACACTTTTAGTTTAAAAAATATATAGGGTGGTCATCCAACATAAATGAATAATACGTAAATGGTGCCAAATAGGAAAGTTTTGCGTAAACACATTTACACATTTTCATCATAGTTAAATTGTTTCTTAATCATTTTTCATTCAAAGTATAACAGGTCTCTTTCTTGACAAATATGTATACCAAACGCCAAATATTATTTATTCTTTTTAGGGTGGCCACTAAAAGTGTATGTATTTCATTTCTTCGTCGGCAGTAGCGTCAGTTACCTACCAAATGCTATTCTTCTCCGTCAAATAGTTTTGTAGATATGGCCTGCAACAGACCGACCGGCAAACAGGCAGAGAGATAGACTGACGGAATTGAAAGATCTTCATTTTCGTGATCTACATAGTCTGAAACGTGAAATATCGGAGATTTTTTTACGATTATACAAGATATAAAGTATACCAAGCGATCACCCGTGTTAAATGAAAAGAATTCAGTCAACTTAAAATTTCCTTGACAATAGTTATCAACAAAAGCCAGGGCCAGTTAATTATAGGAGTGAATTTTACGATTTCATGTTTTTCTCATGGGCATATGTGAACTACTCTTAGAGTCGTTCATTTATTTATCTACAAAATCGACAAACCAGATCTGTACAATTGTTTCAGCCGGTCATACTCTGATAACAACTCGATTCAGTGGTGTGATGTTCAGGAGCTATTTCTCTTTTCATTAAATATGAATATTTTATTGCAACATCAAGTTGATTTTCTGACAGGCAGTGACAATTATTCGATGAGCGGAAAATGCACAGCACGGGTATATAGTAGGGAGCAAATCAATTTCTATCTTTCCCACCGTTGGCACTTTTAGAGTAAAATATATGACCTTACCAGATATGTTACTTATGCCCTGTAGATTATGAATCCACTTGTTGTCAAATAATCGTCACAAATATAAGGGCACAAATCAAAATTTTCTAACTAACCACACCACGCGATAGTCAATCATGAAGCGTATTTTATCCAAAAATCATTAAATTCTCTGTAGAATTTCTATTTTTAAAATAAATAAAGAAACGAACTTTTACATAGGCTTATATGGCAGTAAAAATCAAAAATCCTCATTTTCTCTGTTCGACTACGGCTGAAAATTAATTATTTTTCGTCTACTTTGCCATTCCCACGACGATATCTCCCAAACTATTATATTTATCAAAAAAATATATTCTTTATAAAATACGATTTTTTGACGACAGGTGGATTCGTAATCCACAGGGAATAAGTAACATATCTGACAAGGGCATACATTTTACTCTAAAAGTGCCAACGGGACCGAAAACTAAGCGACTTTTGTCAACGCGAGCACTCTACTAATACGAAACCGTAGAAAGGACGTAACGTCCCAGGTAGCATTTTTAGACAAAATTTTGAAACAAAGGTAGTGGGAAACAGTTTTTTAACTCTTTCCATTCTTATGTGAGATAAAGTGATTTACATATATTTCCGACACTTTTCGGAAATTGTTACCGTTTATTTAACTTTTACTGCAGTATCTAGTTGTAAGCTTGTGTCAATACATCATGGAACTTGTTTGAAACACATTCCTGTCTCCAACTGTTTGCAAGTTGTTTTCAGCACAAAATAGATTACTACTAAAAACTGTGGGAACTTTTTTGCAAATGTGTATATTTACAGTTACTTCTACCCTCAAAGTTGTCAAAGCAACGACAGCTTTAAAAAAATGGTGTGACACCTGTACGTGTGACTCCTGTTAAATATCAATTCAACAAATCATGTAACTGATGCAATTACACCATCATCAAATAATGTAACGCGCAAAATAAAATAGAACGGTACATTTTTAATGAGAGGAGGAAGGTGATTTGACATGTTTGAATAATTTGGTCGTTGTCAAATCAAGTTAAGTAATAATTGTGCCAAAAATTATGAATTCGGTTAGTGAAGATGAACTGTTATGTCAATATTTATTGTAATAGTCCTAGATAAAGTATAATATTCAACTTGCGATAATGATAATAACACACTTAATGATTCACAGCACTCGCCTACGGCTTGCGCTGCCAACTTCATCTACGTGAGTTATTACCTACATGACCGCTCGCTAAATATACTATTAGACCATGTGTCGGTTTTACGCTTTTATACGGGTAGATATGTTGTTGGTTATAATATATCGCAGATAAAATACGTAGCATACGTAACAGGCAGGTGGTGCTATTTTTTTCATTATCCTGGTTTGGTAAAGTAGGTAGCTTAGCGTTCAATAAAAACGGACTCGTGTCAAAAAACATTACGAACTATTACATACTGAAAATGTTGAATATTTGATATTAAAGATTTTATATGCGGTATTCTATATTAAATTGTACCAGGTACCTTTGCATAAATATCTAAAATAGTATAGGTATAAATATAGGTATGCAAAATATGCAATATCATTAAAAACTATTTTTTCCGTGCCTAATAAAACTTTGTCCACGACTATTAAATAATGTACTCATTATGTACGTGTTTCCTCAATGATAATGCTATCCATTATTCCCTACAATGAATAATGATTTCATTATTCACTGATTGCAGTGAATAATGAGGACAGTCAGTTGTTTATAAGAAATGACATTTGTGACTTTTCACTAAAAATTCAAAATGTCAAAATTGCAGCAACCAAAAGATAAGTGTTGTCTCTTTAAGATTTCTAGGAAGCACTCAAATGGTACAGGCCGAAAAGGTACTTTAATGAACACTCAAGAACTACATAAGTAATTTGTTTTCAAAGCATCATCTATTAGCAACACGCAGCAATCCCCAACATTGTTTTTGAATCCATTTAGCTGTGCCTACAAACTGTATCATTTTATTAGTAAGCCGTGACAATGTGTCAAAGCGTAATTCTGTAATTGATTTGAAACGTCAAAATTTATGCCATTTCAACGCCAACGTTATTTACAATAATTTTACACATTAGGTATCTACTCAAAAAGAGTAATAAAATTAAATAAATGGATACTGACAGTGAAAACGAGAATTCTTTGACACCGCCAGAGATAAGGGAAACTGCAGAAATCGCCTCATTAAACTTTTTGCCCGAAATATCGAGAAAATTATATATTATGGCATATGAATCTTTCTTAAATAGGAGAAATGAAATAAAGATGAATTAAATAAATATTAAATATTTAATAGTCGTGGACAAAGCATAGTATTCTACTCGCATATAATGGCTATTATATGCTCGTTGAATAATATACTATTATTGTTCAATTATTGTGAACTGATTTGATTTCGTCAAATAAGTATTTTAATATTAGCTACTTCAGCAATCAATATTGAATTATGCAGTAGCCTGTGTTGAAACAATAATTAAAAATCTCTGCCGTCATTCAGCATAATTTAGTTAAAAAATAAACACCTGTGTTAAATATGTTTGTTTATAATATTTAGTAATGCTGTGATCTAAAGTAAAACTACTATCGTATGAAACAATATTCGTAAAGTAGGTTTGAATAACGATGCACATAAAGAGTGGGTACAGACAACAGTCATGTGGGCACACTAGTTTTAGTGTAGTGGGCCGCAAGAACAGTTTATTTCATATGCTTTTATTCCCAATGAACAATGAATGAACTACAACCTTAATTTTTATTCACCAAAGAATACATTTTGTGAATCTACTTCTGATTCTTACATACTGAGCAGAGTTGTGATTTTTGCCAAACACGAAATGAATCCATATACTGAAAGAAATGGAAATAATTTAGGTATACCGGGTGTCCAGTTAATGTTCCCTCGGAAGATTGTGCAAAAACGGCTAATTTTATAAACAAAATTCCTTAACACATTTTCAACGTTTCACCCACTATAACGTAAAATTATTTTCAATTATACAGATGTCACAAAAACGAGTACATAAGATAGTATGACTTTTTTTTAAATGGAACACCCTGTATTTTTTCGGCGGCAGTTAAGTAAGGGTCCTGTATTACACTATAAAATATGTTGCCAATCAGATGAAGTTATGATTATTTTCCTGTCTTTGTTGGCAATTTACAAACATTTTTTTAACTGCGATATCTCCGCGAATTATTAATTATTTTTTCTAAAAATGTAGGATGTTATTTGATAACATATTATAAATAGCCAAATAATTTACCAATTGCGAATTTCTGGTAATTTGTTAAAGCTACAAAGAAGATATTCATTGAGAGCCATTACTTAATTTCAATTTTGTTTACAACACATATTTTCGTGTATGAACTTAATTTCTTATTTTTTGACCTTACCTGTCAAATCTAAAAACCGCAATATATCATTAATAAATATTTAACCTCGTTTTCTCTCATTCGGAGCGTTTATCGCATAAATAATAATAATAATACAAACAGGTCTTTGACAGCTTCCCCACACTTAGGAATTGTTGAATCCCGTAAAAGGTATCGTGTATGTCCAATAATAACGGATGTCATGGAAACAACAACGAAGGGATCGAAAGCAGAGATGTGGCTCTATCACTCGCAAGGTCACATCAGAACAGGGAATATGCAAATTACAAGAAAACTTTCAGGGAGATTGTATCGTGCTTTTACTTTCCTGGCACTCATTCCACTGTCAAACCAACTGAACCAACCTGGTTGATTTCGAAGTCAATGACATCAATGTAGTAAACTATCTCTTATATGGCCTGGATGGCCTGAGGTTATTTGCTAACAATGAAGCTCAATTAAAGCAAGAGCTAGATATCGTTAAACCGTTTAGTGATGCTATCAAAATGAAATTTGGCTTAGACAGATGCGCTAGAGTGGCCTTTCAGTAAGACAAATTCGTGAAAACCAGAAAATCGTGGTGAATGGTCAATCTGCGATTCGAAGTGTGGATCTGGGAGAAACATATGTCTTTAGATGTCGAAGTATGTGCCGAAATCGACAATGACGAAATAAGAAGTAAAGTACATAGCAAGGGAATACTACAGAAGTATTAGGTAAGCGCTGAAAACAGAGCTAAACGCAAAGTACCAAATCGCAGTAAAAAACACTATTGCTAAAACAGTAATTACCTACAGATTTGGCATTGTCGATAAACTTCGAAGCGACATGGGCAGGAAGACAAGGAAAATCTTAATAATGTGGGGAGTTCATCATCCGAAAGCAGATGTGCACAGGTGAAACTTCAAGAAAAAGATGGGTGTTCGTGGACTAATACATCTGAAATCTGATATAACTTATCTATTATAGAGCTGAATGCATATACCTGAGAGGGGAACGAATTATTCACGCGACTAGTTAAAGAAAATGATTGGGAGAAAATCTTGTACTTCATCCAGAACGAAGGAAGGATATATCTGGGAACCAAAACCACTAAATAGGATGATAAGAAAATTAAATTCAGCATCGAAAAGAAGAAAATAGAAGTACTCTGCGAAAAGCCGATACATGGGCGGAACTTCCGCGACCTCGACCGATCAGCAGTGAACAAGCAGGCGTCTAGTGATATGGAAAGTTTAACAATAGCTGCGCAGAAGCAAGTACGAAGGAGCATCTGGTTGGAGGATGGTCATGAAACAGCTTACTGACAGAAAGTGCAGGATGTGCGGTCTAATAGCAGAACATGTCAGTCAAGGTGTTGCACACTGTTACTACTTTGGTACCATTGAAGTCCACTTCCGACACAACGGAGTGACCAGTTATCCCCACTGGGTCATGTGCAAGCACTACGATGTAGAGGTACTACAAAATACGAACATAGCCCTAAAAACGTTTCCAACGCCAATAACGTCACACTTATGTGGAATGTGCCTAATATAACTAACAGAGGAATTGGCGCAAATAGACAAAATATCGTTGTACATAATAAAAACTAGAATACTGTTTACTGATCGATGTGTCCATCGCGGATGATGCCAACGTGATACTCATTGAAATTGAGAAGTAGATCAAGTTCAAAAACCTCAAAATAAAAGTGATAGAATTTGAAATGTAAAGACCACAGCCGTGCTAGTAACTGTAGTAGCTCTCGAAACTGTTAGGAAGGGAGTCCACAATAAGTGCCCTGTCAACTGAGTGCGAAAGAAGTGCAGTAGATAGCACTATTAGGAACAGCGCACATTCTAAGGAAGATCCTAAAGTAGGAGTCTCTGTGATCCCTTGCTGAGATCTGGACTCTGAGCTGCGGGAGGAGGCATAATTAACGTCGTCAAAAGGGAACTGGAGTGGAATTTGTCAACAGAATTAAATTCCTTGGTGTACGCCAGGTAATTAAGAAAAGTTTCTCTTTAAAGGGGGTGAGCTAAATAAAATTAAAATAAAAAAACTTTTTTTTTTTTTCATTTTACTCGTGTGATATATTCCGAATTTTTGTAAACGAGTTATTATACTTTTATCCAGATACGAGAAATGCTTTGGTCTGAGCGAAACACCCAATAACACAACAATTAAGGTGGAAGGAAATAATAATTAGATTTGCTTAAAAGACGACCTCGTATTTCGTCGATTTTTCTTGCCGAGCGGAAGGATTGTAATTATGAATAAACCATTATCTTTTCACGGAAAGTATTGTTAAATATATTGTTACGCAGTGGCGCCCACTAGGTGCCGGTAGCATGAATAAATCAAGTATTAGGGATCACAGGCCACTGCATCCATTATTAGCATGCCTTCACACCCAGCCTACGTTTTGGGAATAATAAGCCAATAAAAATATTGTCGAAATAATTGTCGAACCCACGATTTTAGGGGTGTTCCCAGGGGGTGAAGACCCGTTACAATATTTTTCTTTATACACTCTTTGTAGTCGTCGTTTTTCTCAAATGTTGCCATTAAATTAAATTTAACCCTAAGTTTTCTGCTTTATATTTATTATTTATATTTAGGCATCATTAATAATTAAAAACTTTGTAGAGTTTGAAAATATTTCTTAAATTCAATTCGTATACTTATGTTGTGGGTTTTTGAATCAAGTTATTCGATCCAAGTGAAATTGAACATGTAGTAAATAATAGTTTCCACAGTAGAATACGATTCTAAATTGATATTTATAATTTTCACCATATTGAATTTGTAACATTGGATTTTAAATAAAATGTCTCTGAACTATGTGAAATTAAAAATATTCTAACAATTTTTTCAGAAGAGTGCGATTCTGGGGCAATAGGAATATTAATTTTTGCCTCATCGGAATTCCCTAAAAATCACTAGCTACTTAGTAAAAAAAAATATCGCATTTACATAGCGAAGGTGCAGTATTTGAATCTGCCTAAAATGACATCGTCCATCGAACAACAATTGTGTAAAAAGGTGTTGTCCAATTTTAATCATTAAGTGTGATTAATAAAAAACCAAATTGCTGGAAAATGCAAAATTTTCCTGCAATTTGGTTTTTGTTTATCCTTCTTAATGGCTAAAATTGGGACAGCACCCTTTTATACTTTATATTTAAAAAATCTTATAGGACTCTTACTTTTGCAGTAAATCACTAAAAACTTGTATATCGAATTATTGAAAAGAGATGAAGATTCGTATCTAAATTAGACAACTCAAGCGACGACCGACGTTTGAGATGAAAAATAAAGAATAGGCTTCTTTCCTGTCTTCATATTTATTGTTCAAATCGACAGTTTTCGACATATTGGCAGTAAATCGTTTTTTCTTCTCATTTCACGTCTCAAATATTTTTGCTCCATTTTTTTAGTTGTTACATACTACCCCATTTGTGGACATATTATGTCTACTTTTAAAGACTAGACTACATTAGTTGGATTATAAAAAATGCAGCCATGAGAATGGTGGGAAAATATTTTAAACCATTCTAATATGAGAAATATGAATAAACAAAAACAAAATATCCTGTTCTGTAAAAATTGGTATCGTACATATGATTACTGCTTGTTACATAAAAGCTTTAAATCGAGATCAGGCTATGAATTTTCCTAAAGCTTTTATATGTCTCTTGAGTACTATCTGGAAATATTTTCTGTGGATGTAATACTAAAGGAAATATATGCAATAAAATATACACTGCAAAGGAGAGAGGAAAAGGTTGAGCATACTTTATGTCAAGCTTTATTCTTATTCCAACTGTTTGTGAATTTGTCAGTGTATCCTCGCTATCAAATAATATTTTATTTGCATCCATTTATTTTGGCGTTCGTTAACTTACATGTTTTTTATTATATACAAACTTAAGTAGTGTAAGAATTTGTGGTCAATTAGTACTAACTTCGACAAATATAAAGTTGACAAAGGTGTCAGGCAGGGCTACGTTCTTTAAAAGTAAATTATTTATTATTTGTTTGCTTATATTAATGAAACATATTCTTTATAGAATTTTGCAGACAGTGGAAAAAAAAGTATCTATGAGAACTGCTGGCATCTAAGTTTTGCACATTGTACAGAGCCAGTCTAGCGCTGGGATACATACTAATGAGGTGGAAACCAGTTAGGGTGGTATTTATACCAAAGGCAGGGCGGAACGCGTACACCCTAGCCAAGTCCCTAAGACTGGTGGTTTTATGTCATTTCAACTTAAGACGATGGAAAAAATGCTCGACAGACATTTTAGGGATGATGTTCTGGTTAGTCCATTAGATCAGAGCCAATTTGCATACAGAGCAGGCATGTCCACAGAAACAGCACTTCACCACCTAATTCAGAAGGTGGGGAAGGTTCTGGAACATAAGGAGGTGGCACTGGGTGCTTTCCTCGACATAGAGGGAGCATTCGATAACACCTCCTTTTACTCCATCATTAGAACTACAATCGAGGACACCTGCTGCAGGTGGATCGATGTTATGCTCAGAGGCAGTAAGGTATTCACCACTATGATGGGCGAAAACCTAGGCGCATCAGTTGCAGGAGGCTGCCCGCAGGGGGGTTTTCTGTCCCCCCTGCTATGGAATCTTGTAGTTGGCAGCCAACTACGAAAAATCACAATTGAGGGATTTGAAACTCAAGGATATGCTGACGACATAGTCTTCATAGTTAGGGGAAAGTTTAATAACACAGTCAGGGATCGATTACAGATGGCACCGAACATGGTTAAAAAATGGACCGATGAGGAAGGGCTGAAAGTCGGCCCTTTAAAACTCACATCGTCCCATTTACCAGAAGAAGAAGTCTGGAGGGCCTAGGTCCTTTAGTTCTTCAAAACACACAACTGCAGATGTCGGAAGAGGTTAAATACCTTGGAGTCACTAGAGACTCCAAGCTTACCTGGAACCAACACCTAGACAGGATAATACATAGATCGGTAGCCATATTGGCAACCTGCAGGCGTTCATATGGCAAGACATGGATGCTCAGGTCTAGCGTATTGCACTGGCTTTACACTAGTGTTGTAGGACCCACCATTACGTACTCTGCTCTAGTCTGGTTATCAAAGTCAACTCAGATTACTGCCGCGAATAAGCTGAGCCGGGTACAAAGACAGGCCTGCTTAGGAATCACAGGTGCTATGAAAAGCAACCCCACGGCAGCCTTGGAGACCCTATTAAACCTCCACCTACTTATCATAGTGATCCAGGGAGAGGCCAGAATGGGGGCATATAGGCTGCAAAACTCAAATACCCCGAGTCTCAACGGAGCAAGATCGGGAGGACATTTGAGGATAATAAACACTGTAGAAGACCCTCTATTGAATATGAGGTTAGACTACATGATAACAAAAATCACCTTTAACAAGCCCTTCAATATCGCCGTAGATAGGAAGGACTGGTCAACAGAAGCTCCTGACATACTGTAAACGGGCCTAACCTGGTGTACTGACGAGTCTAGGACAAACACAGGAGCTGGAGCTGGAATACGTGGTGAAAGACCCAGGGCAAGTATGTCTTTCCCTTGGTCAACACGCCACTGTATTCCAGTCAGAAATTCTGGCTATACTTGAATGTGTACGCGAGAATGCAAACCGACAATATCTGAACCAGCAGATCTCCATTGCATCAGACAGTCAGGCGGCACTTAGAGCACTAGCCTCTAACAAAGTGTCATCCCGACTGGTATGGGAGCTGAAAATTCTGGGCGAGCAGAACAGAGTCAAACTACTCTGGGTGCCAGGACACTCCAGAACTGACGGCAATGAAAAAGCTGATGAACTTGCTAAACAAGGGCGGCTAACATATTCTATGGCCCAGAACTCGTGCTGGGCATTTCTAAATGCTCAGCTAGAATGGCGATTAAAGACTGGGTCAAGAGTAAACACAAGAACCACTGGAGGAACATTCCAGGAAATCGACATGGAAAAACACTCATTAAAGGTACATGTGCAAAACAAACTGAAGAACCGCTCACAACGAATAGGACGCAGTTAAGACTAATAACAGGACTTCTGACGGGACACTTTATTGTAAAGAAGTACCTGAATACAATCGGCAAATTTGACGGCAACCTAGACTGCAGGCTATGCAGCAAGGAGCCGGAAATGGTTGACCACATCATATTCAACTGTGAGGCACTGGCTCCCAGAAGATATGGCATCTACGGGCAAACACGAACAGACCCGGAACTCATCAGCACCCGCCCGACCATCATCTGATTAGAGGTACAAGAGTACTGGAGTGGGCGGAGTGAAGCATGGTAGGGAGAGCACAATAAGCCCAGGAGGCTGCAGTGCCCTCGGAGTTTTCTACTAACAGGCGAGCCCTGGAAAAAAAATGCAACATTTTAATGTTTACAGAATCAGCGGCTGCAACACACTTTACTTTTTACTTCCCTCGCATACCGAAGGGAAGTATTGTATTCGAGAAAAAATCACCCTCCGAGATTTTTTCGGATTCTGACGTTTCAGAACACGTAGATTACGAAAATATAGGTTTTTCAATTCCGTCAGTCTGTCTGTCTGTCTGTCTGTCTGTTGGTGCATTTACTAAAAAACTACTTGAAGGATAGCAGTCAAATTTGGTAGATAGTTGACGCTACTGTCAGCGAAGACATGGTAGAAATTTCACTGGAAAATATACAGGGTGGACCGTCTAAATGGAATAAATGGTGAAAAATTTTTTTCTTTGCTCAAATTTAAAATTTCCACGTTTCATGACGCGCTAAACCTATTTGAGAAAAAAAAAATTTTTGAAAATTTTTTTTGCAACATTTTTGAAAAAAATTTTACCAAGATGAAAAATTTTTTTTTTTGCTCAAATTTAAAATTTCCACGTTTCATGACGCGCTAAACCTATTTCAGAAAAAAAAAATTTTTTTCACCGACATTTTTGAAAAATTTTTTACCACCAAAATAGGTGGAATTTTTTTTTGTTCTAATTTAAAATTTCCACATTTCCATGGCATTCTAAACGTATTAAAACAAATTTAAAAATTTTTCCGAAAAATTTTGTTGGAAAAATTTATGTATTCATCACTAAGTAGGTACTTACTATAGAATAGAAGAAAATATTTTGTTTGTTCAAATTTAAAATTTCCACGCTTCATGACATTCCAAACCTATTTCGGAAGAAAAAATTTTTTTTTACCATTTTGGAAAAAAAATTACCACTAGAATAGATGGAAAATTTTTTTTTGCTCAAATTTAAAATATACACGTTTCATGACATTCTAAACCTATTTCAGAAGAAAAAATTTTGAAAATTTTTTAACCAAGATTTTGGAAAAATTTCAGAAAAAAATTTTTTTTTCTTTGTTCAAATTTAAAATTTCAACGTTTCCATAGCATTCTAAACCTATTCAAACAAATAAAAAAAATTGATAAAATCTATTTCACTACTTACTATAGAATAGATGAATTTTTTTTTACCACTTTGGAAAAAAAATTACCATTAGAATAGACGGAAAAATTTGTTTTTGCTGAAATTTAAAATTTTCACGTTTCATAACATTCTAAACCTATTTCAGAAAAAAAAAATTGAACATTTTTTTCACACATTTTTGAAAAATTTTGAACCACTAAAACAGATGGAAATTTTTTTTCTTTGCTCAAATTTAAAATTTCCATGTTTCATGACATTCTGAACCTATTGCAGAAGAAAAAGAAGTGAACATTTTTATCCAACAGTTTTGAAAAATAAAAAAAAAAAAATTAAATTTTTAACCACCACTATACTTCCACTTCACTGCGTGAATGTGGAACTGTCTAATGGCAATACTATTTGACATATGCTATTATACTTTTATTGGAAAATATACAGGGTGGTCATCCCAAGAAATAATTTATGGGAGACCCGTTATTTAGTATTGAACTTTTGCTGTTGGATGAGCACTATTTTTTTGACCAAAAGTTATCAGGATTTCTTTGTAATAATTACAATAACTATATTTCCATTATTATTCTCAATGTCATTTCGTATTTAATATTTTTTTAGTGATCGCCATGCACAAATAACGAGGGAAGTTCTGTGTAAATACCTTTACCGATTTTTTTTTCTGAAAGTATTTGTATTTGCTAATCGATTTTCATAATTGTTCGTCTAGCTAACATTGACTTACTGTGTATTTTCAATAAAATCAAACTTTTCTTTAAGACGATATTTGCAAAAAACGTGTCTGACGTATTGGATGGAGAGCTGATGGATAAGACAAATTGATGGAAAGACGAAAAACATTTTGAAAGTTGTTGAGAGTTCTATGACTGACGCAATGAAACATGAATATCTACAAGCTATATTTACGATTTTAGATATTGTGTCGATTAAATGTAATATACTCCTCGTTTCGTATTTGCGAGAAGTATAATAGATACGGAAAAAATGTGTATAACATTTTTTGTAGAGAATTTTGTAAGCTTTACTTTTTATATGAAATGTAATTCCGACATTGTTAATTCTTAGCGAGATATGAAGAAAAAACTAAATTACGCACCATTTTCATAGATGGCGGCTCGAGAACAGCATATTGAGTTCGAGTCTTTTAGCATATAGTAGATACGCTTGATCTTTGCTTGAACTTTGCCAAGTTTCAAACCTTCATTGGTTATTTCTGTCAAACATCGAAATTTGTTTCTATTTGACTGCAGCATACAGGGAATTATGAAATGCTGATGGAAATATTTAATGTTATGAAATACTAATAAAAACCGCTGCGCAAGAAACCACTACTTCCACATTCAGATTTTCCCTTATATACCTTTATTTATGCTCCACCTCTTCAACGGAACTATCTCAAAATATAATCTAGCTCCAGATGTTATATCCGTAATATATACATACCGGGTGAGTCACGAATTGCGCTCGCAACGATATTTCCTAAAATATTTGGAATAGAAAATTGAAATTTGGAGGCCTTATTACACGAATAAAATGCCATCTTTTCAATAAAAAATCAAGTTTGGTGCACATCCGGTTTGACCGGAAATGTCCACAACTTTCGATTTTTAAATGGAACACCCTATATATTTTACATTTTTGGAATCTAGAGGAAATTTTGAATACAATACATCCATTTTGGTCACTTTTTGATAAACATTAAAAATTTTATTAAAAAATCTATTTCTGAATCCAGAGTGCTGTGGTACCCAAAATATATTTTAGTTTGTGTGCTACGTTACTATAAAAATAAAAAGAGCAATATGATTGCATTACTTAATTCTCTAGAGGCGTTTAAAATTTTTAAATGTGATTTTTACCCACTAACTCGGTTTTTTAAATGGGAATTTAATCGTTCATCAACATTTTTAAATATCTCATTTTCATACGAATCTAATGATACCAAAATTTTGAAAATCCGCTCAGAAATATTTGAGATTTCAGCCAAAATACAATGCAACCAAGCTTTTAGAAACATGCGGCTAATAGATAATAGATTAGTGGGCTTTGGAAACTAAAATGGCATATTTCTGTGTAAATCTGGTAACCTAATAACATTGGAAAAATCATAGTAGCCATTGAATGTAATAAAACAATATCAGCTGTCAGACAGATACAAAATAAAGCGTTGCGGAAATCTCTTTGAGTCAAAATTAAAGAAAATGAATAATTTTAGTAGAACTGAAAAGGTCGATATGTTACTGATATATGGAGAGCGTCTCAAAAATTCAACTGCAGCTGCAGAACTGTATCAGCAACGATATCCCAACAGACGTTATCCAAGCAGACACTTGTTTGTCAGAGTGGAACAAGAATTGGGAAACGAACCCAATCAACAAGATGACCATCAAACATTTATTGTAAGTGAGGACAAAGAAATTGATGTATTAGGATTTGTGATGGTACACCCAACAACATCAACAAGGGAATTGTCAACGGAATGCGACATTAGTCAGTCCTCGGTTTGCAGAATTTTAAAGAAACATAAGTTTCGGTCTTATAAATACCAAATACATCTTTATGGACATGATAACGACAGGAGGCTAGTATATTGCAACTGGTTCTTAAGTGCAGTACAACAAAACCCAGGTTTTCCTTTTCATATTTTATATTCAGATGAAAGCAGATTTACGAACCAAGGTATGTTTAACAGAAATAATACTAGGTACTGGGCTCAATAAAATCCGAGGTTGGTAGGGCGGGGGAATATTCAGGAAAGATTTGGGTTTAACTGTTGTCTTGGAGTACTTGGAGATCGAATAATTGGACCCATATTTTTTGATGGAACACTTACTGGCGAACGATATTTATTCTTTTTACAAAACCAGACAGCAGAATTTCTTGACTTACTTCCTCTTGCCTATTTACAAAATCTGTTTTTCCAACAAGATGGTGCTCCCTCACATAATTCCAGAAGAGTGATGGAATATTTAAACAACTTGCATGGTGAACGCCTTATCGCAAATCAAGGTCATATCAGGTGGCCTCCTAGGTCACCTGACTTAACACCCCTCGACTATTATGTATGGGGCACTCTCAAAAATAAAGTTTATAAAACTTCTTCAAATACCCGTGAAGAGCTGCAAAATAAAGTTGTACGGGCTCTTAATGAAATAACGCCGGATGAATTGCGTGGAGCCATTCAAGCAACTGTACGCAGAGCCGAATTGTGTATAGAAAAAACTGGTGGACATTTTGAACAATATCTATAAATGTCAATTTATGGTTTAATTATATTAATTATTTTAAAGATACCTACTGTTACCTAGTTTAAGTTTAATTGTTCAAACGGAATTGATTTTTATTTATTTATAGGCCCGATATTTATGTTCATTTAAATAAAACTCTGAAAACCGAACTGATGTCGCATTCTATTGCAAATGTTCTTGTGGATGTAATTGTGTTTACCTCCACATACCTATGCTAAACTTAATTGTAACGTTCTTTGCGCTCACAATTATTAAATGTTTGATAGCTCAAGATTGCCTATAACTACACGAGTCTGTCTGACAGCTGATATTGTTTTATTACATTCAATGGCTACTATGATTTTTCCAATGTTATTAGGTTACCAGATTTACACAGAAATGTGCCATTTTAGTTTCCAAAGCCCACTAATCTATTATCTATTAGCCGCATGTTTCTAAAAGCTTGGTTGCATTGTATTTTGACTGAAATCTCAAATATTTCTGAGCGGATTTTCAAAATTTTGGTAGCATTAGATTCGTATGAAAGTGAGGTATTTAAAAATGTTGGTGAACGATTAAATTCCCATTTAAAAAACCAAGTTAGTGGGTAAAAATCACATTTAAAAATTTTAAACGCCTCTAGAGAATTAAGTAATGCAATCATATTGCTCTTTTTATTTTTATAGTAACGTAGCACACAAACCAAAATATATTTTGGGCACCACAGCACTCTGGATTCAGAAATAGATTTTTTAATAAAATTTTCAATGTTTATCAAAAAGTGACCAAAATGGATGTATTGTATTCAAAATTTCCTCTAGACTCCAAAAATGTGAAAATATATAGGGTGTTCCATTTAAAAATCGAAAGTTGTGGACATTTCCGATCAAACGGGATGTGCACCAAACATGATTTTTTATTGAAAAGATGGCATTTTAGTCGTGTAATAAGGCCTCCAAATTTCAATTTTCTATTCCAAATATTTTAGGAAATATCGGGGCTAGCGCAATTCGTGACTCACCCATATACCAAATAGCAAGTGAATATCTCAATTTTATTTTATTAATCTCCTTAATAATGAAGTGACGGAGCGTGGAAATATTATAAAACAATTGCACCAAGTTTCTGGACTCTTGCCGGCTTGCTTTACTTATTTTCCCCTATTTAACCCTCAACCGGAATAAGCTCAAATATGACCTAGTTCCAGATCTCATTATAATACATACATTCTATAACTATTTCAAGAAAAAGAAAATTCGATTTTTTTACGAATACTATATTCATTCCACTACATGGATGTGGAAGTAACATTGTTGACTATAGATGACTTCTGTGATCTTTAAATATTTTCGTTACCTTTATACAGTCAGGTTCAGATAAATTCATTATCCACATAATTTACAATTTATGAGTAAAATCGTAAAACACGCCAATTTTTAATTTTAAAATGACATTTTTTCAGCATAATTTTATACCTCCTTCTTCAACCCTTTTGGAGTGACAGCTACCCCTTTAACATTTTTAAATGGAACGAGGGTGCGTGTGATAGCTCATTTGAAAGGGCTTTTAATTATCTATCCGGCAATATAAGATTTTTTGAATTTCTCTGATTTTTTTATCGAAAAAATTGCATTTTTAATGTTACTAAGCAGGGCCGTCGAGAGAAAATCGAGGCCCGGGGGTAGTAACGTACGACTCCCACCAATCCTCAATATAGATTTCAAAGAGCGGGGTGTTGCATTCATAATAATAAACTATTTATCTCTATAAAAAAAATTCAAAGAACGGCGGGGGTGTTCCTTAGGATTGAATATTTATCTTATTTTTCTCGATCGAAGAGCGGTGGGTGATATTCCTCCTTAGTATTGAATATTTATCTATATCTAAATTATGAAAAGCGGGAGGGTGATATTCCTTAGAATTAAATATATATCACGGTACAAATTTTAAAAAGCAAGAGGAGGATATTTATTTGACTGACAATTTCATATTTATCTCATTATAAACAATACAAGCCAAAAGTACCTCTCTCATTTTACCTATTGCAAATGAAAATCTCCAACTTCTGGTGGAACCTGGGCCCCCTCAATACCTCCGGGTCCCCTCGAAAACCATCGGGCCCTGGGGGAAACACCCTCGACCCCCCCCCCCTCAACGGACCTGTTACTAAGTTAACAAAAGAACATAAAACAGTTTAAATCAATTATTTATACTGGGCGCCCGTTGCTCCTTGACTATAGTGGAGGCATTGCTGAAATTCTAAAATATTTTGTATCGTTTCCGGGGTGATTTGATTAATTTCATGCCTTATTCTGCATTTAAAATCATCGACGTTACTTGGTCTGTTGAAGTGAAATTTTGATTTTAAGTAACACCATAAAAACAGTCAATCGGGGTCAAATCGGGAGAACAGGCAGGCCACTCAATTTCACCGCGTCTACCGATCCACCTATTGGAAAATACTTGATTGAGATAGGTTCTTACTTCCAATGCAAAATGTGGTGTAGCTCCGTCCTGCTAATCCCAAGTATTTCTATCAATTTCATTAGGGTTGTCATCATCTGGGAAAAGTATTCTTAACTCTGGAACTAAGACATTTTGCAAGCAATTCCAAGTAACGCGCGCCAGTTAATGTGCTATCAAAGAGGTATGGTCCGATAATTTGAGAATTTATAATTCCAGCCCAAACGTTCAGCCTATCAGGACATTGAGTATTATTGGCCTCCATCATCCAATGTGGATTTTCTGTACTCCAGTATCTACAGTTCTGTTTGTTGACTGTTCCATTTAAGACGAATGTTACCTCATTAGAATAAATAATGTTTTTTTTTATAAATAATGGATCATCTATTCCCCATAATTTCGCAAAATTCCTATGTACGATCAGGGTCATCGTCGTTAAGTTCTTGAACCAAATAAATTTTATATGGGAGGTATTCTTCATATTTTAGAAGACGCAATACGGATGTTTTACTTACATCATTATCGGAGGCAACTTGTCTTGTAGTTTTATGTGGATTACCTTGAATATGTAACAATGTATTCAATTTCTTTTCACCGTTTAAAATGCTTTTCCTATCAGATTTATGAGTATCTGTGGCATTTCCACGAAATTTGTTTTCTACTGTACTAGCCGTAGATTGAGAAATACGACGGTCAGGATAGTTAGTATTGAAGATTTCGTATACCTGCTTCTGCGTTCTAGAATCATAAGTTGTAGATATAGCAAATAAGGAAATTATAATTTTTTTGATATATAAAGAGAATCCCTTTTTAGTTCTTTCTTTTCTTGGGTACTTTGCCACCTGCGTATCAGAAAAAACAATACATTTGAATTTAATTTTTTTTCCTTCTTCAATTCTTTGGGACTTCCTGCCACATGTATGTTTTCTTTTTAAGCGGTGCTCGGGGAATCTACAAAATATCACAATTAACCAGTATGTTACTGGTAAATAACCTCTACGCCTGTGAATTTTACGTCACATACTGGTTAATTGTGATATTTTGTAGATTCCCCGAGCACCGCTTAAAAAGAAAACGTACATGTGGCAGGACGTCCCAAAGAATTGAAGAAGGGAAAAAATTAATATAATGCCACAAATAACAATTAGACAACATTTAAATTGAATGTCATGAAATGGCACAAAATTAATTAGAAAAGTCAGATGTAACAGATTTTTGGTATATAGGCATAAATAGTTTAGGATACATTTCCAATACATTATATTTTTAAATTTAATTTTCTTCATAAATAATATACAAAATTCAAAAAATCTTATATTGCTGGATATGAAAACATTTTCAAATGAGCTATCACCCTTTCTATTTAAAAATTTAAAAGGGGTAGCTGTCAGTCCAAGGGGGTTGAAGGGAGAGGTATAAAAATGTCATTTTAGAATTAAAAATTGACGGGTTTTAGAATTTTACTCATACATTGTAAATTACCTAGATAATACATGTATCCGTTAAATATGGACCTCACTGTACATTCTTTACACCCAGCTGGCCATTCTATTTATTCAAATGTGTTTATAACGCATAAGACAGGAACAAAACTATTTTTAATGATGTTAGACAAAGATGTCACACCGACACCTCTTTTTACATAAGTGTAAATCTGTCGGTGTAACATCCCGTAGATATTACTTCTTTGTTTAACATCATTTGAATAGATAGTGTGACCTGCAAGATATAACTAGGTGTTACTATGAGTACTGTGATATGTATATTGGGATGAGGTTACATTTTTTCCGTTCTCTAAATTCCTGTATATTTTGATATAATAATTTTATATTCGTTAATATCTATTTTAACATGTTTTCGCAGTCGGTAACTTCCGCATATTTACAAATTTTTACTGAGTATATCGAATTTAGGTTTGCATAGTAGTAAAATCAGATTACTAAATCACGCAGTAGCTTTTAGCTACTTTTGTCACATAAATAGCAACGTTTGGTATTGTGAAGTCAGTACTAGCCGTTTACTGGAGATAGCGGCTAACTCTTCATTTAGTAACCTGGTAGATACTTTACATATGTAAATTCATAATTATATCAATAATCGAATCTTCAACTGTGTATTTTTGCTACAACTGCGATAATTAAGAGCAGATCTTTATTAGTTGACACTTCAACATATATAATGATTTATTTATGTAACAAAGTTATAAGTAATAATTTCTTCACATATCTATGTAAACGACCTTATTCATTTTTCACTGAAGTTACTTTCGAAGAGGCCTAAAAAGAATGTATGCCAAATACGTTGATTAGATTGTATGTCTATATAAAATTATCTGTAAGTTGAAAAGAGACAGGTCTGAGATATTCAATACAGGTAGGTAGACTGTCAGACAAAGATAAAATATCATTTGGTAGTCTTTTATTGGCTTTAAATGCATATAATACAACATATTTGAACTAGGAGTGCCCCAACGTGCATCCCACACGTTAGGCCCACGTTTTATTTAGTCCATAAACGCCACTATAGTAAGTAAATATAAGAACTGGCTTTTGGCTAGCTATCACCGAGTCGATGAATACTTAATTAAGTTTTTAATTTTCAAATATTGTGAAACGTGCCTTATTTATAAAGCAATTGATTAAATAAACAATGTCATTGGAGCAGGGATATTTAGTTTTAATCGAACTATTATTAGTTTAGAATATTATTTTTAAATAGCAAGTTTTTACCACTATATTCCAATATGACTATTCGAAACTTTAGAAGTTTTACTAATTTATTCCAGTTTCATAGTTTTTGATCCTAATTTTTTTGTTACATTTACTTGTCTCTGTTTAATTCGTGTATTTAACAAATTAATTCCTAACACCTTTTAAATATTTTTAATATGAAAACAATTTGTTTAATTACTTTCATATCCACGTAGTGCAGTTGAAATAAGTTTAAAATGTCCTGAAACGTCCAGATTTTAAAATTTGAGTGAGAAAACAAATTTTGTCAGGATGTTTGTAACTTTCTCTCGCGCGCACGTTTTAGTTATGCATTATAACGACACGTGAAACTAGATTATATTTTGAGCTGATACCATTGAAGGGTTAGGGACTAATAGGGAAAAATAAATAAAGCAAGATATTAAGAGTCCAAAAACTTAGGGTTTGGTGTATAACCTAGAAGCCATAGTCTCAATTTTTTTATGAGATCTACCGCCGCCACTCCATTATTAAATTATTTTATTAAACAAGTTAAGAAAATAAAATTAATATATTGACTTGAAACTTGATACATGTACCTATGTATTATAACAAGATTTAGACCTAGATTATATTTTAGGCTGATTCCGTTGAAGGGTTGAATAAGTTAAGGAAACCACTAAGAGTTCAGAAACTTGAGATTAGGTGCATATATTAGAAGCCAAGGCCATTTTTTTATGACATGTACCGCCCTCTCCACTTCCTCCAACATCCCTTATCTATATTTTAACAACACTCGCTATTATCTACCAAACCATTTTTATATTTTTTTCTTATTTTACTCGCCCTTGAAAATCATATAGTGACTTTCCACCTCTACACATTAAATTATCCCATACCCTAACTGTCGCAGAAAACTTATCTTTTACGCTACGTTCACTTATAGCGCATTTAAACAGACTCCAAAATGTAAGGCTTCAACATTTTCGTTCCACATCGCCACCCCCGTAATCGTGGAACTTCCTGATCACTTTTATGCGACGTAACCTACAATCAGAGGTCCAACCTACACAACGATACCAAAAACACGCCGATCGGACCACCCTTAAGGTCAGCGGTTGCGAGCGAACATTTTGTTACATTTTAAAAATGTATGCCACGATGCCACCTATTCAAAGAACTCATACACCATACAGCATAATATGGCTTTTACAATTCTCCTATTAGATTCCACATATTTCCTTAACATCTAGCGTTACACTACCTATTCCTTAAACATTTCCAATGTTAAAACAACCGAATCAAGAAACAAACTATGAAGATTATAAATAAAATGTTGAAAATTATTTAACAACTTCAATGAATCAACGCAGAGTATAGTGTTTATTATTTTCAATACACTGTATCTCGGAAATGAGACCAAATATATACCTATTGAATTCTTTTACTCCACAGCTTTACTTTCTCCCATCAATTGTTTTAAAACTTTCGTCTACATTTTTAGGTTCGTACCTAGATTGAACTTCCCTTACTGAGTATAACTTTTATCTAAAAAGTTTTAATTATTTGAAGAAGATTTTAAAAGTAGTAATAATAATAATTATGAAATATCAAGTGGGTATGATAACTAGAAAGTTAAATTGAAAGCATTAAAATATCATGAAACGACGACAGTTTTGGTTGGAACTCGTGATTGGAGAGTAAATTTCATAATAAACTTAGTTCCTTTTCCTTGAGAGGTTAGACCTCAACAAATGATACATTTACTTTACAGAACTTTAACTTTTATACTGTGCTTTTACGTGAGGTAAATTTTACCGTCTTAAAACAGAAAGTGCTGTGGGTTTTTTTAACTTAACAGGAACGATTTCAGAACTCAATTAGTTCATATATTAATTTATTACAAATTTAATTTACATAACTAAATTTTTGTAAATTTAACCATTTTATTATAGCTAAATTAGTCCAGTTTTATTATAAAGAATAAAGAAAGTTCAAATCCTAGAAAATAATACATAATCTCAGTTCTGCAACGGGAAGATTTACAAAAGAAATATTATACAATTAACATTTGATTTGACAAAAAAATATTTTACACATTTCTAAGCTCTCACAAGAAAGGACCACTTTTTCCTATATAAAATAGTTCTCGGTTAAATTTTCTGGTATGTTATAGATCTCGATCTTCTGATTAAAAGTAATATGGGGCCAATCTAATTCTATTAGTTCTTGAGATACAGAGTGTTAAAGTTAAAAAGTAGCTATTTTTATAAAATATATTCATGGCAATTGAAGGATTCGATTTTTTTTCCTGTAACGTCAGATAATATATTGTGATAAAAATATGCGCCTATGTACAGAGTGAGGCACCAATAACACGAAGTGAATTATTAAAATCGATGTGCTTATGCTGAAACAACAATATTTTGAGAAAATGATTTTTGAAATGAAGTGTACTGCTTCATAATTCCAAATTCACAATTTCTATATTTTATACATGGCGAGTCAAAAATTTGGAAACACGTGTGGCTCATTCGAATGAGACTATATATTTTAATATATATTGATTGTCCATTGATTCCAAATATATATAATTTTAGAGGGGTCCACAGGGCGATACAAAAGATAAAACACAAGAATAATACCGAAAAACTTGTTTTTAAAATCGTCGTGTAGTTCAGAATTTCGTCGGTTAATTTCCGTAATTGTTTCAAATTGTGTTTATTGTGTATACGTTAATAGAGTACCAAAAATTCAAAATCTTGCTATGACTAGTTCTCGAGATTTAAAGCGAATGTACCATGTAGGTACGTAAGCCTAAGGAATAAAGCTTGTTTATATCTAATCATCACCGAATACGAGTTTTCGGTGATGTATATTGGAAAATGATGTAAATATGAAATAAAATTTAACATACTGACTATAAGTAAAATGACTATAGCATTCAAGGTACTCTAACAATGCTCGGAAAATGGAGGGTACATCAGACTACAGTATGCAAGTAACTTAGAAGTAATACAAAGAGTAAACTATTGTCCTCATCACCACAGGGGGAGAGTTCCTGACGTGTTTTTTTTATAGTGGTATCCCCGTTAGGCCTAATCTACTGTACTATATTTCTAGTAGCCAAAATATTGATTTTAATAAATTAATGAATAACACTGAATATGATGAAATTAGCAGAAAACCTATCGGTTGTATTTATTTATTTATTTATTTATTTAGCATACACTGCTCAACAGGTATAACCCATTTACAGAGCAGGACGGATACATAAAAACAAAATATTAAGTATATACAATATACATTAAAGAAATATAAGGTACTCCTAAAAATAACATAATATTATAACTAAAGAAAAACAAATATCAAAGACAAGGAATATAAAAATACACATTATAAGATAAGCATAATAATAAAACTATATAAAAACAGAATCCAAAGAAAAACAAAGAATCAATGACTATAAAAATCTTTTATGGAATTAACAGTGCAGCTGAAAATATCAAATTTGTCACAATGTTTGTTGTAATTATGACACATTGAGAATAGAGGAGAAAATTTAAGTCTATTAGAGCGCGAAGTGGGAAGATAAAAACTTTGCATTATCCGAGTATTTAATGGGACCTAAAATTGAAATTTAGTTAAAAATTCTGGGCAATCGATCTTCTTATGTATTAGATTATGTAAAAATATTTGAGAGTAGCAAACCCGCCTGTTCTCAAGAGTGTCCATAGAGAATCTACTCAAGAGTTCTAGATGTGGAAAACCAATTGATGGGTATATTCCATCACACTTGAACCACAATAATTTTACAAATCGCCTTTGAACTCTTTCTAGGCTATTAACATGAGTTACGTAATGAGGGTTCCAGATGAGTGACTCGTATTCAAGTTTGGACCAGACAAAAGCAAAGTAAAGTAATTTTAGTGTATCAGTATTGGTAAATTCTCTGCTTGATCTGAATAGAAATCCCGAAATCTTAAAAGATTCTGAACTTATGTTATTTATGTGTGGTACAAAGGAAAGTTCTTTATCAAAAATTACTCCAGGGTCCCTGAAAGTCACGGGTCTTTGGAGTTCCACATTGTCCATGCTATAATTAAACGTAATGGGCATGAGTTTTGTTGTGTAGGACATAACGTTGCATTTGGACTGGACACACTTAAGTTTAACTTATTTCGAACACACCAATTAGATTCGTTGGAGAGGCTGTTTTGTAATAGATTGCTGTCCACTATGGAACTAATAGTCCTAAAAAGTTTGAGATCGTCCGCATAGAGCAAACAGTGGGTTTGAGTAACTTCCACAATATCATTTATAATTATATTAAAAGGTAACTGTCCCAGAATTGATCCTTGCGGAACACCTGATGTTGCCACGTATTCGACAGATCGAAACCCACTATAAGCGACATATTGTTTTCTACCTAAGAGATAGGATTGAAAAAATACAAGCAAGGAAGTAATATAGCGTGGTCAAGGGTGTCAAATGCCTTAGAAAAATCTGGGTATATTACGTCCATTTGCAAGCGTTGATCAATGGCCTCAGAGATAGATTGAGTTATGCATATTAGATTAGAGGTGGTAGAGCGCCCTTTAACAAAACCATGCTGGTAAACTGATAGTTGGCTTTTAATGCTGGGATACATGGTGCAATAAGATTTCAAAACCCTTGCAAAAATTACATATTATCGATATAGGCCTGAAATTGGCAATATTGTTTTTATCGCCTTTCTTAAAAACTGGGCATACTTTTGAATATTTCCAAATATCTGGAAGCTGGCCATTGCGAATACATAAGTTAAAAAGTACGGAAAGTGGATATGAAAAAATAGCGGCACAATCTTCAATCAGAAAGGATGGGATATCATCCGGCCCAGCTGTTAATTTAGGTTTTCATTTTTTTAGAGCGTTAAATACTTCATTTTCACTGCAGCAATTGATAGCGATAGTTGAGGTGTTTGCTACTTGGTCGTTTATCGACTCGAAATTGTCCGTGGGTGGCAGGAAGGACTTACTAAAAAAATCTGCGAATGAGTTTATAATGTCAAAAGGATTGTCAAAATGTTGATCGTTTAAAAACGTATGAGTGGAAATATCAGTAGATTTCTTTTTACTATTAATATGAGACCAAAATTTCGGTGGTTCCTCTACAATATTATTTTCAATGTTACGAACGTAATTAGTGAAGGCTATATCGATATCAACCTTGATTTTAGCCCTTAATCGCTTGAATTCTGCATATGCCACAAGGTCATTATGTTGCTTATAGTTATGCCACAATTTTGCTTTATATTTTACATTTTTTATTATATCCCCATTAAACCATGGAGGATATTTCCTTTTATATGAAGAGTTGAACTTGGGAACACACGTGTCGAATATTGCGTAGAGCCTATCATAGAAGGCCTTACAAGCAGGATAAATATGAGTAAAGGAATTGACAAAAGTCCAGCCTTCATGTTGGAGTGTGTCGTACAGTAACTGAAAATTGGCTTTTCTGAAGTTATAGCGTCTATCTCCATTTTTTGGGAAGTTTTGTTCAGTATTATTGCAATGATCAAAATTCACTATAATGTCTAGTGAAGGATGATACGCATCTTCGCGAGTTAATATATCTTCTGATTGTTCCACTGCGCATTTTTCGTTGAATATTACTAAATCGAGAAGTTTCCCGTTGGTATTATAAACAAAATTTTGCTGTTGGAAATTGAACATATTAAGAAAATTATTTAATGCCAATGTCTTGCTATCCGGTTGAGAATCAGCTATATAAGATGCATATTTGGGAATATTAAAGTCGCCTAAAATTAAAATGTCATTATTGTGAACACACGGTAACAAAGACATAAAATCAAATAATTCGTCATATTCGTCAGCTGTAACAGTTGGAGGAATGTAAACAACAAATATATAAATAATGTGATGATGTAATGAGGCTTTAACAGCGAGTATGTCAATAAGGGGAGACAATTGCACGTTATCTAGATTTAAGGACACAGTAAGCGCATTAATTTTCTTATTCACGGCTAAAAGTACTCCACCGCCTCTACTGAGACCTGTAGCGCTAAATTTCCTACCGGCACGAAAAATATGAAAATTATTATTGGTTATTTCACTGTCATGAACAGAAGAGTCCAGCCAAGTTTCAGTGAATCCAATTATATCAAAATTCGAACAAGCAATAGAGTTATATATATATTAGGTATCACATTTTCAATACTACGAGTGTTTTGATAATAAATCCTTAGATGACCTGTGCTATATGTGCTATCAGAATTATTACTACTCGATACCTCATTGACTGGCGTAGAATTAGTAGTGAGAGGGATTTCAGATAGTTGATATTGTCCTGGTCCAGATAAGATGTCATATATAAAACTAATAGTGTTTTTTTCCAACAGGGCTGTTTAAAACAGATAATCAACGTTCTTGATAGCAAAAACATAGAACGAAGGTGTATGAAAAATAACTAAGAATTTTAAATCGCATTAGATGATAATTGATATAAAGAAAACATGTCGTGAAGTTTCTCAGTTTTCCGAGGACCAGGGTCGATATTTTCTGGTGGTAATCTGTTTGCCGTATTAGCAATACAATTAAGAAGCATTGTAGATGGGTCATGAATATTTGGCTCATATCTTGCGTATCCAAAGAACCACAAAACACTTGCTACGTGTGCACAAGTGCCTAATGTCCTGGCATCAGACTTACAAGTACAATAGTAACCAAGTATCGGAGGATCTTCGGGGGATTCTTGATCATTGTAGACTACCAAAAACATATACTTCGCTATATTTCGAAATCTTGTTAAGTCTTTTAAATATTCCAACCTTAAGCGGGAAAATTCAGGGACATGAATATGATTGAGTAGAACCCAGTTGCCATTTCTCAATCGAAGATTTTCGGCTTCAACACGTGCCTGCACTATGTTTACCTCTTTAGTGCTTTATAAAAGCGTGTTTTTTTAATTGTCTAATATTATTTACCTATTTATTTTCTTCTTTTTAGTTTTGTCCGAATTAGATAGAAATATATTCCGTTATTTTTCGTAAAAACTATAGGTAAAAAATCATTTTTAAATTTAATGTGATACAGACGTTTTAAAATGTGTAAAATGTGTAAGAATGTCAGTACAAAAATTATCATTTAGGGGAGTCATCTTAGACAAAAAAAGGCCTGAACTTTGGAATAATTCCTCGATCCATATTATTTTATGAAACCTTTTGCATTTACTTCTAAATAGTGTCAATGAAAAATGCCTCCTCTTAAAAATGGGTGCTAATTGCTCATGTGTTTAAAAACAACAAATAGGCGCAAAATTAGTTAAATTAAATATCACAAATATAAATCGATGAAAAATTTCGAAAATAGATTCCTAGGGCCTTTTTGGGTATGCTAATTAAGAATCCGATATTAATTTTTTAAATCCAATATGGCGGAATTAAATGGCGTATAAAAAAGTTAAATGTTGCAAAATTAACCGAAAAAAAAAGATTTTTTGAGGTTTTTTGGAATATCCGTCTTAAAAGATTGATGGGTCACGTGATGAGGGCAGTTCTTTCGTTGTGTGATTGGTTAATACTGATCACGTGGTTTTTTTAGAGAGGGTAAATTCAAAAATCAAATTTCAAAAAATGAAAAATAAATAAAATATCATATACTACTATTGTTTTATAATTATATTTCTAGTATTTTTAGGGGAAAAAATTACCTTGTAATATCGTTGATGTATCTATTTAAGAAGTATAAAATCATTGGGTAAACATTGATTTTAATAAATTTGCAATATATTTTTATGAAATAAATATGAAAAAATTAAACCATGAACATGTTCAAGAAATTTAAGGAAAATCTTTTGCTTTGGATACATATTCTGTTATTTCTGATGGGTTTTCTGGAATTTCTGCGGTTTCAGTTTCATTTTCAAAAATTTCTGACGTATATTCAGCCGCAGCATCTACTGAGGATTGTTCGAGCAGTCTACTCCACAGCAATTTAAGCAGGCAGCGCTGCAGTATAAGCCAGTTTTCCTACAACCACAAATATTTTCACAGCCACCTTGCAGCTGCAAATATACTTTGTAACAGCTTCTCAGGAGCTGGAGGCTCAGTTGTGTGGCAATAAACTTTCGTTCAACCATTGTTGAACTTGTATGTACACTCTTTTAAAATGTAGTGCTGCATCGTTTGTTGGAGGTAAGAATGCAAGAGTCATTTTTCGTCGTTTCAAAATGCCTCTAACAAAACACTTGTACCAATACTCATTTAAATCTTTTTCCGATTTAGAAGCACCATACAGAGCCAATGTACACATAACCAGCTTCAAAAATTTCATACGTGGAGCTGTTAGTATAATAAAATATTTGTGCCTTTGCTTGTAATTCAACGTTACATTAAATTTTTGACAAAGTTATTTTTTTCATGCTTAAAAAAAGCTGACGTACTGAAAACATATATATTTTAACTATTTACCGCTCATTTTGTTTCCCAATTGCTTTTACATAAAAACAAAAAATATTGTAAAGCTTATTCTTCAAGGTTTACATGTCAGCTACCACCTCCGTGTGGTCAGAGTATTAAATTTTTTATTTTTTATTTGAAACATTCTTTATAAGATGTTGCAAACAGTGTAAAAAAAAAACTAGCTATGAGAAGTAAAAGAAAAACTGTATGTAAAAAATATTGATGAAATATTTGCAGTCTTTCGTTAACCTGACTTCTGGTTATGCTAGCAAATCAAAAATCCTAAAATAAAGTCCAATTTCTTATTTGACATTCTCATTATAAGACTAGCATCCAACATAGTCCCCTACGGCTAAGCAGATTAAACTAGTATCTACATGACCCCCTACGGTATGAAGATTCAGTTAAAAATGAGAACAAAGGCCTAAAATGAAATTTGTTTACCTACATTGTTGGATGCTAGTGTTATAATGAGAATGTCAAATAAGAAATTGGACAAATTTATTTTAGGATTTTTCATTTGCTAGCATAACCAGAAGTCAGATTATCTAAAGAATCCAAAGATTTCATTAATATTTTTTACATATTTTTTTTCTTCATTAAAAAACCGTAGGAAAAATTATAATTGTCATAAAACAAATTTTTGTATCTTAAAGTATACATCATAAGCTTTAATTTAACCACCTATAGAGTGCCGATATCATTTTCCCATAATTCGTTGTTGACAATCAAAATTGGAATGTCAAAGTGCATGTTTCGTAAATCGACCAACTTTGAGGGTCCGATTTTCGTAAAATAGATTTTTCTAATTTTTTTGACGAAAGGCGTGTTTTGGATAATCCCTTTAAATGCAATATCCCGCTGTTTGTTTATTTTTTTGCCTATTTTATTCGAGTAACGTTAAATCTTATGAAATAATCGAAAATTCGTGCAATACTTAACTTTAAGCTTATGTAAGAAATATTTGAAATATGAAAAAATATATTTTAACACACGTAATGCTTCAAAAATTTTTAATATTTTCAATATACATTTGGTTTTATGTCGTTTTTGTTTGTCAATTAAAAGTTACAGCTATTTTAGTGCCGCGGGCGCCCTCGCGCCGTTCCACTTCCAGCGTAGCAGGCTGCTGACGTAGCGTGTATCGGAACGTTACGTAACAAATTACTGGTCGCTCAATTAATATTCAAAAAACAAGTATTCCATATGTTTCTTTTGTAAAATGTTTCGTTCTTTTGAATGGCACTATTCATTTTTCGATAGAAATAAAATTTAAAAAGTTGTTAGCAAAAAAATGCATTTTTGCATACAAATTATTGAATACAAAATTTAGCACCCACTTTCTCGCGGAGACATTTTGGTATAATATTCTACACACTTTCACGACCAGGTTCCAAAGGGAATCATCGATCGGAGAATTTTTCCGAAGTAAAAATCTAACATGACTCCCCTCATTGTTTAAGATTCAAGAATTCGATTGTTGAAAGCAATCGTAACCTGGGAATTTAATTGATATTTATTTCGATGTTGACTATTTTACGGCGATATAACAACATAATTTTTGTTTCCTTGTGTACCTACAA
The DNA here is from genome assembly GCA_963583905.1 of Stenurella melanura. Lineage (NCBI taxonomy): Eukaryota > Metazoa > Arthropoda > Insecta > Coleoptera > Cerambycidae > Stenurella > Stenurella melanura. Next base: position 113,068,173 of record OY757310.1, on the reverse strand, counting down.
GTTTATATGTAATCATAATGCATATGGTTCATTTTACATAAATTTTTTCAACTTTGTAATAATTTTGAGATTGGCTACATTAAGGGCTACATAAATTGGGAAGTTTTTACTTACTGTTTGTTATTTCACCCCATACCATTTCATTGTTATGCTACAGATGTCTTTTTTAATTAAATATGTGTTCCAATTTGTTTGGAGAGGACGGTTTGGGTGAGTTTCGAGCTGTTTTAATTAAATTTAAAGGAGTAATATAAGCTATGGCACAACATATACAGGATGCATCCTAGATAGGTTATAATTATAAGCTGTTAAATAAAATAAATCTACCACGTGACATCTCAGTATCCCAGTTTCCTAATAACACAGTTTAGGGGATTTTAATTAGGATTCAATGATCCTTATAGTGTACAGGCTTATGCCATTTCGTGGGCTTGGAATGATGAAAGCCAGCGACTCATTTCATCTTTGATCTTCCTACATCCGCATGTAAATCACATCATACAACATACAAGATCATACAACGCTTATACGCCATTTGCAGCCGCCATATATTTCTTTTCATTTAATTGTTAAGCCATTTTCATCATTAAATACATCATCTACGCCACCTAAAACTCCTGTGTACTCATGTTTTCATGTTAATTTGATCATTTTTTACAACGCCCATATTGCAGCAGCCATCTTTAATTTTTCTACATTTAATACCAGAAACATCTATTGTTACTAGAGTTATGTAACTACCAAATCTCAGCTCGATCAGATAAAAGAAAGTGTGTTAAAATTTTAATAAAAGTTTTGATCCAGAGAAATATACGAATGTTGCAACTTAAATAAGAACTTTTAAAATGGAACAAAAATTCAGTTATTTGTGAATATCTCGTTTCCGGTCTAACTTACGTGAAAAATAGCTTATAAAAGAAAAAAATTCTTAGGGGAATAGTTTCCGAGATACAAAGTGGTAAGACGAGTATTTTTCCAATTTGTTAAAACGTTTCATTTTTCTCTCTAAATTTCAATTTATTTTCATATTTTCTTTGTTTTCTATTCATTTCCGCACCACCATGGAGATAAAGTAAAAGGTACGTTTTGTTTCATGTGGTTTCCCCAGTAAGCCTAATCCACAATGCACTGTCTCGAGGAAGTTCAGTGTCTCAGTCCCTCTGATCTCTTAGATGGGCCAGGTTAATCGGGATCGATATCTAGCTGAGAATTTTCCGCCTCAATCTCATCTCCTGTGTTATTGTTTTACATTTCCATAGCGTAAAATTGGTTGATATCAGTACTTTCCTCACCTTCGTCATTAGTGTCATGAAACTTCTGGAACGTTTTCGCATTATTCTTCATTACAAGAAGCACCTAAATCCCATTTTTCTATATGCGCGTGTAAATCACATCCTTTCTGACATTTGCACGATATGAACTTTAACAGTGCTTCAGAAACGGAGTCTTCCACAGTTATTGTCGGAGTAAACTTATTTAACTCATTTTCCATTCCTATTCCTGTGCATATGTCGACCTGTTGTACCGTTATTGAACTTTTTGGTACGATCGAAGTGAGTGGTGTTTACTTTCCTCACCTTCGTCATTAGTGTCATGAAACTTCTGGAACGTTTTCGCATTATTCTTCATTACAAGAAGCACCTTAATCCCATTTTTCTATATCCGCATGTAAATCACATCCTTTCTGACATTTACACGAGATGAATTTTGACAGTGCTTCAGAAACGGAGTCTTCCACAGTTATTGTTGGAGTAAACTTATTTAATTCATTTTCCATTCCTATTCCTGTGCATATGTCGACCTGTTGTACCGTTATTGAACTTTTTGGTACGATCGAAGTGAGTGGTGTTATGCGGCATCGCTTGTAGAGGGTAGCCCGCTAAATTAACTTAACTTTTTGTTATATTACGGATCTCGCGGAATATTGATATCGTAGAGTGTCTAAAGCGATGTAGTCACTGGTATCGCTATAAAGTGAGATTGAGAATTTTTCGCCAATGGAGACGTTGACCTCTGCATTTTCATCCTTAATTAGTTATACGATTTCTTTAAACGATTCGTAGTAGTTCATCACCTTTAAAAATTTTATTTTTCTTTTATTGAAAATTATGAATGTGGTATTGCAACCACTGAACGCCTTAAGGCGCATCTCCGTTATCGTCGGCTTTGCCGATCGGCATGGCCGCCCGGCATTTGTTGGCATGTGGGTACGTACAATTCGGCTTTTGCCGGTCGGAAACTTCAAGAGAATCCAAGCCGAATATATTAGTGGGGCAATGCCGATCGGCAAAGCCTTTACCTGCAGGAATAAAATGTTGTTCGCTACTATATCCCCATATTGCAAGGTTACAAATGTAATTTTTTACAATGTTTCCTTCGCTGGGTTTTGGAAAATACATAATTTAATGCCTAGCTAGCAATATTTAAAGAACAGAAAATATATATATCTTCCCCTACAACGAAAACAGACTCATACGATGAAGACATATTGATCGATGTGTTGACAATAATTGATGTATCAGCATGTTCCACGACCTGCATCACTACAAAGTTCGACGGATCATTTTTTTCTGCAGCATGGCCTACTGAATAACAACATGAAAAAAACGCGTTTTTTTACTTCCTCTCCATGGTGGTGTGGAAATAAGGTAAGAAACAAAAAATACTCTACCTCTTTGTAATTTGGAAACTATGCATACTACTCTTTGAAAAATATTAGAAAGAAATCTCACCAAATCATAAGTTTATGTACTCTTACCAGCTTGCTTTACTTATTTTTCCCTATTTACCGCTACATTCCCTCCACTCCTTCAACGGAATCATGTCAAAATATAATCTAGTTTTAGATGTCGTTATAATACATATGTGTACCAAATTTCAAGTGAAAATCTCAATTTAACTTTATCAACTCTTTTAATAAGGGAGTGGGGGAGGGGGGGGGGGAGTGGAAAATATTATTAAAAAAACCTGATGCCTTCGCTTCGAAAAATATTAGAAAGAAATCTGATGCCTTGGTTTCTAGTATATACACCAAATCCCAAATTTCTGTACTCTTACCAGCTTGCTATACTCATTTCCCCCTATTTACCCCCCAACCCTTCACCAGAAATGTTCAAAAAGCAATACAGTTCCAGATTTCGTTATAATATATATGTGTACAAAATGTCAAGTCAATATCTTAAACGTTTCCAGAGAAAGCGTGCGGACAAAAAAAAGTTAGACAGATAGACGGAAAAATTTTTTTTCGCTCTGATTTAAAATCTCGACGTTCCATGACATTCTAAATCTATTTCAAGAAAAATAAATTTTGAAATTTTTTTTACGATTACTATACTTCCAATCCACTACGTGGATGTGGAAGTGAAACTATGTCAAGTACAAACTTTTTTTGATTTTCTGCAAGGTAAATTCTACCTATTACTTCGATTACTGAGGCACCGAACAATTTTTAGAAAAATATTAATGGGTTTGATAGAAGATATTTCCGTACAGAAGTACCACCCCGCCCCGTCTCCTAAACAAATATAAAATTATTTTATATTCTTTCGATTAAAGCAAATATTATAGATTAAAGTAGTTCTTCAATAAAATCCTGACAACATTAACGCTCATATTCTATTCATATCAAGTTCTTTGATGTAATAAAATATGACGCAATCCTAATTTCCATTCATAGATGCGAAGCAAATATTTGATTTTGCCATTTGAATCTGAGATACATTTTGATATATTCATCAAACTAAGTATACTAATTTTGTCTTTTTATAAACCAGAATTTTACTAACCACTTTTAATTTTAACTCTTGTGTTGGTATGCTAAAATGCATTTGTTTTTACATCGTAAAATCCTAGAGCACACAATTATTAATGTCATATGAATTTTAAATTCGTCATACCTGCCGTCATATGATTATGAAAATGATCAGTAATTTACATACAGTATAAATACTCATAAAACATAAAACATCACAGAATTGTTTTGGGCTCTTCCTCATCTAGTATATCAATATATATTCAAACAACCGTAACAACAATTCGAGGGTACACATTAATTAAAGATTTTTTGTAGAACCAAGCAAATTTATAGGGGTGTTGCTATTTTTTGTCGTTCTGATGTTACAGAGATTTGTAACTATATGGGTAACGATCTAGACAAATATTGTGTAGAAAATGTTTTTGAAACTGTTGGGGTTCTATTAGATAAATGTACATGTATTGTGTGTTTATATAGAACCCCAAAGAAAGAAAATCTAGAGCAATTCTTGCTACAACTTACGTTAGTATTAGATAATGTCAAAACGAAATCTAAACACATAGTAATTACAGGGGATATTAATATAGACGGATTAACTGAGAACAGCAGTTCGAAATCATTAAATGATATATTGAAATCTTTCTCGTTATACTCACTCATAAATACACCAACACGATTATGCTATGTCTAATTTTGGTAAAGCCACTGATTGTGAGGTTATTAATTTGTATTCCTCACATCACTTTTGTCAGGTTTTTAGCTCTAAATTGGAAATAGCCCCAACAAATGACACTCCAACAATGATTTATAGAAAACTAACAGAAAGTAATATGTTTGGTTTTGCAAATATGTTTTCACATTATTATGGCTTATATAATCAGAGTGCTGAGTGTATTAATGACTACGTTGCAGAATTCGATGAGCGTTTTACTGGTGTTTCAATGCAACATGTCCTAAATTAACTTCCACAAATAAGAACCATCAACAAAGAGCTATAGCGAACTTTCATAAAGAGGAAACTGAAAAGTTAAAATTTCTAAACTGGGTAGCTAAGACATCTGAAGATCCAAACTTAATTGAATGTTATAAGGTTAGTAAGAAAAACTTTCAAGCTAAAATCTCGGATTATGCTATACAATCTAACACTACCAAAATTTGCGACTCGTCGAACCAACCAAGAACTTTATGGCCTATTGTTAATGAAAAGCTAGGACACAATGAACAAAATGATAAAACAATACAAATTATGCAAAACGGGAATCTTATTGAACACCCTAATCAGGTATATACAATATGCATTGTTTGCCCATTATTTTGTTAATGAGGCCAGCGATCAACTCATTTCATTTTGGTGAAAACATTTCACAAAACTGTACATCTCCAACCTATATTACACCAACCATGTTTTTAAGACCGGTTACTACTGCAGAAGTAATATATATCATAAATAAAATGCCTAGCAAGAATAAGCACGGGTTTAGATGAAGTCCCAATCAAAATATTAAAATACTGTAAAAATGTATTAGTTGATTTAATCATTGTTTTAATCAATAAATCTATGGAATTAGGAGAATAAAAAGGGAGATCAAACCGAAATGGCTAATTACAGACCAATAGTGCTTTTAAGTTACATTGCCAGAATGCTAGAAAAATCAGTCGTTATACAAATATATACATTCCTAGAACAAAATAAAATATTCAAGTTTCAATATGCATACCGATCTAAAAGATCAACGGAGCGAGTGGCTACTCTAGACTTTGTTCAGTACATTGTAGGTAAACTGGATGACAACCTTAAGGTACTAGGGCTAGTCTTTGATTTATCGGCAGCTTTTGATAGCGTTAACATAAATTTTCTGATGTACAAGCTAGAAAGAATGGGAATTCGAGGCGTCGCTTTAAACTGGTTGAAATCTTACATGCAAACGAGGAAAATTATGGTATCGCTAGGAGAAGCTTAATCAGAACCTCTTGAGATGAGTATAGGAGTAGGACATAGGAGTCCATCATGGGACTTCTTCTTTTCCTAATCTTCATCGATGATTTTCCAGAAAACGTTAATACGGACAAAGTGTTCATTTATGTGGATGACATATCAGTAATTATACATGATAAATCACTCGAAACACTTCAGTTAAAAGCGGAGATTGTAATAAAATAATTTGTTGATTGGTGCTACAAAAACTAATTAATAATTAATGCTAAGAAAACAGTATGCATAAATTTTATGAATAAACTCACAGAGGATGACACATTTACCAATTTACAATTTAATATACAGGTTGAAAAGAACTTAGAACTATCAAAAACCACAAAATTTTTAGGAACTTTCCTGGATGTAACCTTAACATGAAATCCTAACAGTCGGGCAGAGATACATTCAAAAAGAAGGGTTACTGACATTGTTTAATATTTATATTTACAAACTATCCATGTATATGTTTGAACATTTACAAGACTTTACCTTAAATAAAAATATTCATAATCATCAAACAAGAAAATCTAATGGCATTTAGGCTAAAAACACACTAGGCGGTTTTCGCCGACTCAACAGATGCTATAATGCAAACAAATGGAGCTCTTCACACTACGACGCGCAGCGAGAAAGCGGCATCCACCATCGCGCGTACCGTCGTCGTTCGATTTATGTGCCGAATCGTTTTTATTGCTTCTAGCGGCGTATGTTGCAATGTAAACAAATGGATCTGTTCACACATTCACTTATTTTTCGAGCGGTTTGGGCTTGCATTGAAGCCAAATTGCACGTTCTTTCAAAATATTGTATTTACGCCTCTAAAATAGATCCCATTATTGATAATGAACTATTAATAAATGTAATTCAAGAACGACCTGCTATATGGTATATGAGAAACAATGATTATGGTGACAGAAATAAAAGAAAACAGCCGAGAAGAAGTAGTTATTACACTGTTTTATTATATTGTTTCTCATTCGGGTATTCTTTATTAAATCATTTTCCAAAATATATAGCAGTTCGTAAAATGATGTTTTCGGCATTCTAATGAAATTGAAAAATTTCATTAAATACAGTATTAAATAAACTTTTTGTTTCGAGTTCTTGCGCCTCCGATTCCTTTTTTTATTTTGATAGACAATATAATAAACCTAACAAAATTAATTATTTCTTTGAGTCAGACAAATCCATTTTTGTCCCTTCACTACTGAAAAGTGACAACGTTCCCTTCCTACGGCAAGTGATTAACCTCTGCGGCGAAAACCGCCTAGTGTGTTTTTGGCCTTATGTAAATAATTTCAAGCTAAGTAAATTTAAGAAATCACTGCAAGAAATTTATATGTATAAAAAAAAACGATAAAAGGGAATACTTAAGAAAAAAATGGTTTTCATAATATGACTGAGTTCCTGGATTTTCTCTATCTTTATTATAGATTTTAATAAATCTACCAATACATTTTTATAGAAAAATTCAAGATGGCGGGCAGTCTTATTATCATTTTCTATCCGATTCTACTAAAAATTGGTATCTGGGGATTTTTGAGGTCACAGATTATAAATATGTGAGCAAAACTAAATAATGAAAAATTGCTGAGAATTTTGATTATTAGGTTGCAGATTACAAATATTTGGTAGAAATTTAACAATTTAAAAAGGCGACGTCAATACTATTTTGTCGCTTATAGTCTGATTGGTCTGAAATTCGGTGCATAAAGATTTTCTGGGTGGCAGATTATAGATATTTCATTTAAACTAAAAAAATCCAAGATGACAAAGTCCTTCTCATCTCACACATCAAATTAAATCAAACGGTAAAGAGTGGTCGTAGATACGGGCATAGTGAATTTGAGACTAATAATCTATAAAATAAATAATTTTTTTAAATAAATTGACAAACACATTTAAAAACCAACTGAATTTTTTTTAAAAATATGCAAAAAAGAAGGACATAATACTATATGTACTCATATCTCTTTTATCATGATTATGAGATAACTATAATGAGATCTTGATGATATTTATGTTATAACTATATGAAAGCTGTATGTACATTTAATTCTCGTGCTATCAAATGAGCTCATTAAGTTGTTGATTTTACTTAATAAACGTAAAAGCATGGGGGCTCAGATTACAAAACAGAAAACTTTACTCATCTAGCGCACCACGTTATTGCGTTTATTAATTCGAATCAACAAGTTAATGAGCCCGCTAGATAGCACGAGCATTGAATGACTATAATCGACATATTAATAGCTTTCGTACAATTATAACATAGATATGATCAAGATTTTAAAGAATGTACATTTAACATTACTTCCTTCTTTGTAGTGCATTTTTTGAGCAGTTTCAGTTGGCTTTTAAAATAATGTTTTTTAAATTTGTATAATTATTTATTTTAAACAAGCTAACTATTATACTCTTCGCCGATTTACTGCACTTTTTATATAATCGTTGCACATTCTATAGGATACTCTTCGTAGTTTTTTTTTTGTAAATAATATTAGTTTTAGACATTTTTAGTTTCATTACAAACATAAAAAAAACTTTTTTTATTTATTAATAGATTTTGTTCAAAAATAGCGTTCTTCTTCTAGCTAACAATAACTTACTGTCCAAATTTCAATACAATCGGACTTTTTGTTCTTAAGTTATCGTGCTTACAAGAAACGTAACGAGCGGACGGACAGACAGACATACAGACGGACAGACAAATGGACAGACAGACGAACGGACGGACATTTGAAAGTTGTTCAGAATTCGATCACCAACACAGATTTTTTTTCTATACGAGCAACAATACCGTTTAAAAGTGAATTATTTATTATTTGTTTGCTTATAGTAATGAAACATATTCTTTATAGGATTTTGCAAACAGCCAAAAGAAAAACTATCTATGAGAACTAAAAGAAAAACTATATGTAACAATATTAATGAAATCTTTGCATTCTTTCGATAACTTGACTTCTGGTTATGCTAACAAGCAAAAACTCTTATTTGCCATTCTCATTATAACACTAGCATCCAACATAGTCCCCTAAGGCTAGGCAGGTTAAACTAGTATCTACATGATCCCCTACGATATGCAAATTCAGTTAAAAATGAGAACAAAGGCCTGAAATTAATTTATTTACCTACCTTGTCTTTAAAAATGTTTTCGTTCTAATGAATTACATTTTCATAAAATCTCATTCAGTTTCTTGAAAATCCTTAGCTTTTGAAACGTTTTTCGTCCTTATTGTGGACTCATCAGAAAAGCCCAAAGCCACTCATAACGATGTTCCTTGCAAAACCGAGGCAATATTCATGAATAAGTATGAAATATTTATGTTTGACATTGACTGATAAAAATCAACAGAACTTCACCTATCTATTAGCTAACTAGTATTGGAGCCTATATACTCTATGCATGTTTAAAAGTGAATTATTTATTATTTGTTTGCTTATAGTAATGAAACATATTCTTACAGGATTTTGCAAACAGCGGAAAGAAAAACTATCTATGAGAACTAAAAGAAAAATTATATGTAAAAATATTAATGAAATCTTTGCATTCTTTCGATAACCTGACTTCTGGTTATGCTAATAAGCAAAAATTCTTATTTGCCCCAATAAGGACGAAAAACGTTTCAAAACATAAGCATTTCCAAGAAACTGAATGAGATTTTATGAAAATGTAATTCATTAGAATGAAAAAATATTTAAAGACAAGGTAGGTAAATAAATTAATTTCAGGCCTTTGTTCTCATTTTTAGTTGAATTTACATATCGTAGAGGATCATGTAGATACTAATTTAACCTGCCTAGCCGTAGGGGACTATGTTGGATGCTAGTGTTATAATGAGAATGGCAAATAAGAATTTTTACTTGTTAGCATAACCAGAAGTCGAAAGAATGCAAAGATTTCATTAATGTTTTTATATATAGTTTTTCTTTTAGTTCTCATAGATAGTTTTTCTTTCCGCTGGTTGCAAAATCCTATAAAGAATATGTTTCATTACTATAAGCAAACAAATAATAAATAATTCACTTTTAAACATGCATAGAGTATATACGCTCCAATACTAGTTAGCTATAGGTGAAGATCTGTTGTTTTTTATCAGTCAATGTCAAATGTACTTATTCATGAATGTTGCCTTGGTTTTGCATGGAACATCGTTATGAGTGGCTTGGGGCTTTTCTGATGAGTCCACAATAAGGACGAAAAACGTTTCAAAAGCTAAGCATTTCCAAGAAACTGAATGAGATTTTATAAAAATGTAATTCATTAGATTGAAAAAAAAATTAAAGACAAGGTAGGTAAATAAATTAATTTCAGACCTTTGTTCTCATTTTTAACTGAATTTACATATCGTAGTGGATCATGTAGATACTAGTTTAACCTACCTAGCCGTAGGGGACTAGGTTGGATGCTAGTGTTATAATGAGAATGGCATAACCAGAAGTCAGGTTATCGAAAGAATGGAAAGATTTCATTAATATTTTTACATATAGATTTTCTTTTAGTTCTCATAGATAGTTTTTCTTTCCGCTGTTTGCAATATCCTATAAAGAATATGTTTCAATATTACCGGTTTTAGAAATGTGCCGATCGAATGCAATATACCCTTCGTTATGTATTTGCGAAGAGTATAATAATACTAGTTGTGTATGGTTCATTTTCAGCATTATTAAGTTGGGCATTGTCGTAGAACTACTTCCAATATAATTAAAACCACTTTCAATAATTCACAATAACGATTGAAATTGCACGTTTGCAATGTATACAGTAGTTTTTTACCAGCAACAGAACACACTTATGGTATATACGTCCGTTGTATAAAAATTATTGATTATTTAAATTTACTCCAGTAAATAAAGGCTCAATAGAGGGGGAACAATTTTGGACTTCAGGGCTGTATTTGGAGTAGTTAGGAGGCAAACATACTAGAAATTCCCAAACCTACGAGGTGAGCAGGGTGCAGGAGGGCACGTGGAAGGTTAGTTGTTTTGGTTTTTCGCTGATATCTCGAAAACAGTGCATCGCAGCGAAAAGATTATTCTCTTCAAAGTGAAATTTCCCACAAGATTATTTCTATTCATTTGTATTATTTTCTATTACGTTCGAGATATTCGCTAACGAAAATTGCAAATTTTAGAAAAACGCTTTTTGTCTTACGCTTTTCGACAAACTTTGCCTTCTAGCACGTCACCTTAGTTTTATAGCAATGGCCTCATAGTAAAAGTTGTGGAGCACTAAATTTCCTTCGAAATGGGTTATTATTTGTTATTTTATCTTCAAATGATCAGAAGTTATAGCAATTTGAAGTTTTCTGGAACATTTCGATATTCCGAAGGAAAACTGTATATTGAACTTTATCTTTATTTAACTTTGAAATGAACATCCGTCTAAGATATCTTCTGATTTTCAAAGACCTATTTAACGAAGCCCCACTCGATGGTGTACGTGAAAAAAATTTCACCTCCGGTTCACGTATGGTGGCAGTAGCTACTCGAAAAAACGTTAATAAAAAACACCTGCAACGTGTTGACGGACATGACGAAAGTATAAGAGTTCTATGGAACCTTAAAAATTACACTTGAAAAAAGAATTTTGTTTATTTTTGTGCACCCCCTTCACCCCTGTCGTTCACTTTGCAATATGAGATCAATTTAAAACCAATATTTAATTCTAAAAGTTCCACAGGTTCCAAGTACAATGCCACAAGGCTCTATGTACATTGCAGTACTTTTTTAGAGTCGTATTTTTTAATTAAAACAAGTTAATTCAACTGTATATTACTGTCAGTACTGGAAGTGAAATATCTCAAATATATTATAGCATATTTACTTGAAATATATTCTATTACACCCACATTTTATGGTACTCCAAACTTCATATTTGATGTCTTAAATAATTTTCTACTTGGCGTTTAGAACCTCACGAAATGCAATTTCAATAAATACCGGGTGCCCCGTTATATTTTGACCCTTTCTGAACCTATATAACTTTTGAATTAGTTGAGATAATGAAATGCGGTTTTCGCCGGTCTTATTCTAATTTTGATATGTTTTTTCCTAAGTAATCATCTTTTTCGTTCACTTCCGGTTTAACCGGAAATGACATAGCGTGTTTTCGGGGATAGGGCTACTTTATTGTTGCAAATGGAACATCCTGTTATTTTTTCACAGTTGGAAAGTTCATTGTTTCCAGTTTCCGAAAATGCCATACTTGTCATGGAAATTATAGAGAGTGATGGTTTTATAAGGTTTTAAAGTGAATTCTGCGTTTTATTTAAATGCTACGAAAAAAATAATGATTCACAAAGTAGACTATGGAAACAAAAGACAGCATCACTATTTACTTTAAGTGAAAAAGCTTGCCGAAAGTAAATCTTACAAAACAATACATAAAAGATTTGGAACTATGTTTAACAAGGAACCTCCAACAAAAATTTCAATTGGAAAGTGGTGTAGAAACTTTTGGAATTCGGGTTGTATTGACCGTAAAAAAAGAACTCCAAATAATGAAAATGGGCTTAATAATAAATTGAAATTTTGGAAATGACACAAAATAATCTTTCTTTTTTACGAGAAAAATTTCTTCCGCAACAGGTATTCCGAACACTACTGTTCATACTGTTATGAACAATGTTTTAAAATTGATTGCTTATAAAATTCAGATTCATCAAGAATTAAAGGAAACTGATTTTCCAGAACGAGACAATTTTGTAAAAAAATTCTTGATTTGCGTAGATATTTTCTTGATAAGTTAGTCATGTCAGACGAAGCATCATTTCAGTTAAATGGCAAAAGGCGATTAAGCATAATTGTAGAATTTGGGCATCAGAAAATCCCAGAAATTTCCATCAGTATGTCAGATCCTCTCTAAAAGTTACAGTTTGGTGGGCGGTATCAAAACAAAAAATTTACGGTCCATTTTTTTTTAACAATCTAATTGTCAATGCCCCATCATATTTGGACATGTTAGAAAATTTCTTTTATCCGCAACTTGAACAGGACAATTTGTTGAGGACTGTCTATTTCCAACAAGACGGTGCTACGCCTCATTATGCTATGATAACTTGGGATTCCCTGCATGCCACCTTTGGAAATCGTTGGATAGGAAGGAGAGGTCCTACAGCATGGTCCCCTCTATCCTCAGAGCTCACAGTTCCAGACTTTTTCATACGGGGGTATGTGAAAGACAGGTGTTATAACCCTATGCCACAAAATTTAGAAGAACTTAAAGAAAACATTCGAAATGTCTTTAATAACATTACCCCCGAACAGTTAAGTGGAAGCTATGACAACTTTGTAAAGAGAATAAATAAATGTATCCAAGTTGATAGCCAGCATTTTGACCATCTTTTGTAACTAATATGTACTATTTTGTTTATTTCTTATTTGTTTAATAAATATTCTGTTACACTTTGTTATATCGAATTTCATATGTACATTTTCAATATTAGCAATTTTGAAGTAATATGCAACCGGTAATAAACTAATCTGACGTTTACAAGTGATGTCTTTTGTTTCCATAGTCTACTTTGTGAATTATTATTTTTTTCGTAGGTACCATTTCGCAAGTTGATAGCCAACATTTTTACCATCTTTTGTAACTAATATGTACAATTTTGTTTATTTCTTATTTGTTTAATAAATATTCTGTTACACTTTGTTATATCGAATTTCATATGTACATTTTCAATATTAGCAATTTTGAAGTAATATGCAACCGGTAATAAACTATTTTGACGTTTACAAGTGATGTCTTTTGTTTCCATAGTCTACTTTGTGAATTATTATTTTTTTCGTACCATTTCGCAAGTTGATAGCCAGCATTTTTACCATCTTTTGTAACTAATATGTACAATTTTGTTTATTTCTTATTTGTTTAATAAATATTCTGTTACACTTTGTTATATCGAATTTCATATGTACATTTTCAATATTAGCAATTTTGAAGTAATATGCAACCGGTAATAAACTAATTTGACGTTTACATGTGATGTCTTTTGTTTTCATAGTTTACTTTGTGAATTATTATTTTCTTCGTAGCATTTCGATAAAATGCAGTATTCAATTTAAAAAGCTTATAATTCATGACAAATATGGCATTTTCGGAAAGGGAAAACCATGGGTTTTCCAACTGTGAACAAATATACAGGATGTTCCATTTGAAATAACAAAGATGCCCTATCCCCGAAAATACGCTAGATCATTTCCGGTTAAACCGGAAGTGAGCAAAAAAGACTAATACCTAAAAAAACTTATCGATATTAAAAGAAGACTAGCGAAAACCGCATTTCATTATCTCAACTAGTTCCAAAGTTATGTAAGTTTAAAAAGGGTTAAAATATAATGGGGCACCCGGTAGTTGTTTATTATACAATTACCTTCTCCTCAGGTTTCACGGTGTAAATACACAATATACAGCTTATATACAAAGATGTAAAAAAAATTGCAATGTACCGTTTTCTTTCGGAATCTCGAAATTTGCCTGAAAATTTCAAATTGCTGTAACTTTTGATCATTTGAAGATAATACAACAGGTTTTGCTATGACGAGATTGCTGTAAAATTAGGGGCTGAAGCAGAAAAGTTTTTCTCGAAAGCTATTGAGAATAGAAAAAAAAGTACAGTAACAATTTTCTAGGAAACTTTATCAGTTTTCATTTTGAATAGAATAGTCTTTTCGTTGCGATGCACTGCTTTCGAGATATAAGTGAAAAACAAGAAAGTGACCTTCTACGTACCCCCCTATGCCCCGCTGTAGGTCCGGGGCCTTTCAGTATGTTTGCCTCCTACTATTCCATACACAACCCTGAAGTCAAAAATTCTGTTCCCTTCCATGTCCTCTACATTCTGTTCATTTACTGAACTAATTACCACGAAATTTTGAAATTTATGGGAACTCACTAAATAATCGTCTACTCACACACAGCAATACTAAATTAATCGTTTTGAATGTTTCTGTTTAAGATATTGGCGAGTAGTGCTAATTTAAAACTATGTCGTCGGAATTGCATTAAGATTGGTACATAAAGTATGGTATATAAAGATATGAGCATGTTCCGAAAACAAATCTGAGGTCAAACCTTAAAAATGAAAAAGGACATATTTTATTTTACCTTGTAGAAACTAGATAAAAGACTACATAAGAGACCACTAGAAAATGTTTGGATACAATTTCAAATCAATATCTTTATTTTATTTTGTTAACCCCTTTAATAATAGAGTGGGAGTGGTTTTGAGGGTGGCAGATGTCATAAAAAATTTTAGACATTGTCTTCTAGTGTATACACCAAATCCCAAGTTTCTGAATTCTTACTAGCCTGCTTTACCTATTTACCCCTATTAAGCCCCCAGCCCTTCAACGGAATATGCTCACAATATAATCTATAGGTTCAGACCTCATTATAATTCATACGTGTACCTTTTAAGTTATTACCTTAATTTTATTTGGCTAATCCAATTAATAATGGAGTGGAGGTCGTGGTGGGGGTGACACATGTCACAAAAAATGGGACGTTAGTTTGTAGTATATACACCAAATCCCAAGTTTCTGGACTAGTTCGCTTTATTTACTTACCCCTAAATGGAACATTCCAACCATCGATATAGACCTAATCCCGTTGAGAAGTCCACTGCAGAGTTCTATCTCATGCTTCGATCCATCACATGACGGATAAATACATAGAAAGCACTACCCCATTGACATTATGTACCCGTGGTCCTGATATTAGAAAACGAACGCACTTTGAAAAGGCATACGCTAAAAATGCACAAACTTACGGTAACTAATCAAAAAGTACAACACGTTAACAATTTAACGTGTTGTACTTTTTGATTAATTACCGTAAGTATATGCATTTTTAGCTTATAATAATAGTAATAATAAAAATAATAAATAGTGTTTATTTTTGTAAGTGAAATACAAAGAAAATGTATTTACAATATGTTAGAGATGTTATGTCTTCTCAAAGTAAGTTTGATTATATAGCTGCATGTTACCTGTCTATGCCCATGCAAAATAATTAATTTGCCTACTTGATGGGCATTTCTATTGCTGCAGTGATAAATATTTTGTAATTATGGTTTTAATTGCTTGCAGGTTGTACTCAACTTGCCTCTGTATGAGTTTTATTACCTTTACCTGTTATTTTTACATACAGGTTTTTGTCTCTGATTAAATTGTAAAAGTTAGCTAACATTTATGAGCTCGAAATATAAAAGTAGAGAAACTGAAATATTTACAGATAGAGGCAAGGGACAGGTTTATACATTAGTATCTATATGTATTATTACAATTTGTTACACGAATTATACTGTTTTTGGACAAGCTGAAAAAAATTATAGATTTTGAAAGCACAGATAATTATGCGGAAAATATTTCACGAAATAAAACATAGTCGATGGCTATAACACGTTCTACAGCGATAAAGATTTGTACAGTTTTGCAATCGTAAGACTGCATGCTCATGATGTCAAAAACCGATCTAGTTGCATTACTACTAATATACGATTCAAATTAATTGACCCCTCACTTTAACCGCGAATATCGCAGAAACGGAAAAAATAGAAAAAATTATGTGTTCATTATGTGTCAATTTTAAATCATTTACTGAAATTTAAATAATGTTAAGTTATATTGAAAAATATCCTACTTTTTAAGGAAATTTTGACCATACCAGTTTTTAATCTATTATATCTTGGAAAATGTGCATACTGTGTAAATAATATTTTAGATGCCGGTAAAGCACGGCATTCTTTGTACGAGTCAGTTTTTTCATAATTTTTTATTCTAAAATTTTGCAGTTATTCTCATGTTTATTTGGTTATTTAACAATGTATTTAAAAACGTTTTGATAAAGTAGTTAATTATATATAATGTAAGCATTTTCAGAAAATAGAATTGGTATATATCAAATATTAATTTAGTTATCAAGCGAAATGGATAATATTACTGCAAGCTTGCAATAATATTATCTATTTTATAAAAAAAAAAATTGAATACATTGATAAATAACCCCATAAACATGCGGTCACGTTTTTGGAAATAACCGCAAAATTTTGGAATAAAAAATTATGAAAAAATTTATTCGTACAAAATATGCCGTGATTTATTGGTATCTAAAATATTATTTACATAGTAGGCATATTTTCCAAGATATAATGGATTTAAAACTGGTATGGTCAAAATTTCCTTACAAAGTAGGACTTCTTCAATATAACTTAGCAGAATTTCAAAACTGCCCAATGTACATTATTCAAATCGCAGTGAATGATTTAGAATAGACACATAGTGAACACATATTTTTTTCATTTTTTTCTGCTTCTCCGTTTCTGAGATATTCGCGATTAAAGTGAGGGGTGAATACATTTGAATCGCATATTAGTAATGACATTTAATTGGGGGCAATGATCTAAAAAATTGCATTAACTTCCATAGTGATGAGCGAAATCATCCTTAAAATACACAATAGTATGATAACTTCGGTACACCACCCTAAGTGAATAGTGTCAGAGGGTCGTGATATATTTAGGATGATGATGTATTAACATAATTTAGGTTTATGAGAGTAAAAAAAAATCCGATTTCAAATATTATTTGGTTTTGACTATTTCCAGACCATGCCAACTTTTTTAGCGAAATGCTCGCAAAGTTTAATGTTCAGTATTTTGATAAAATTGAATTATTTAATTTGCTAGCATAACCAGAATTCAGGTTATCAAAAGAATGCAAAGATTTCATTAATATTTTTACGCATAGTTTTTCTTTTAGTTCTCATAGATAGTTATTTTTCCTGCTGTTTGCAAAATCCTATAAAGAATTTGTTCTCAGTTTTAATTGAATTTTCCGTAGGGGATTATGTAGATACTAGTTTAATCTGCATGGCCGTTGGGGACTGTGTGGATGCTAGTTGTTGAATGAGAATTTTCAAATAAGAAATTAAGCAAATTCGTTTTAGGATTTTAATTTGCTAGCATAACCAGAATTCAGGTTATCGAAAGAATGCAAAGGTTTCATTAATATTTTTACACATAGGTTTTCTTTCAGTTCTCATAGATAGTTATATTTTCTGTTGTTTGCGAAATTCTATAAAGAATATGTTTCAATCCCATTAAAAGCAAACAAATAATAATTCACTTTTAAATACCTAATCGAGTACGTGACAAATCTATTTTAGCGCCTTCAGTGGTCAACCATATGCTTAAAGACAATTTTAGGAAGTGTAGCGAGACCGTGTGTAATGTTAGAACAGGTCTAAACTTTCCTTGGAAAGCAGTTTACATTCTTAAAATGCTTTCCGCGTTATTTTAATTTTAGATGTATGGACGTGATTTATTATTTTGCTGCGAAGTTTCCAGGCTCCAGCATATGAATGGAACACTTTGTCGTAAGTTATCGGAATAACTTATATTAATGCATAGAATGGTACTATGTAAACTAGGACTAGATTTATATACTTTAAAAACATGTACGGTAGAATTGTAAAGTCGGTTATCATGATAATACTTGACTATAAGATCCTATATTACATACATCTATTTTTTTCTGTATATTACCATTACTGTTATTGTCGATAAGGGCTCCATGATATCGATATATCTGGTTTACTACCCCACACTCACCAACATTTAATGTTTTTTCATTTGCATGGATAATTTTCATTTTGTAGTAATTTACACTTAAACCGTACTCAGAGCTTAGTGTTT
The DNA here is from genome assembly GCA_963583905.1 of Stenurella melanura. Taxonomy (NCBI): domain Eukaryota; kingdom Metazoa; phylum Arthropoda; class Insecta; order Coleoptera; family Cerambycidae; genus Stenurella; species Stenurella melanura. The sequence continues at coordinate 113,049,746 of OY757310.1, read as the reverse complement.
AAGCACTGTCGAGAAGATATACGAACTTATCTTCATCTGTTGTGATTATGGTGGTATCTTCTACAAATATCGCTTCCGCCGCTCTGCGCTGACAACTACTCTGCTCTGCTACTACTCCTTCGGCATACATCGCATCACATACTCGCTATAGGTGTTAAAGAGAATCGGCGAATAATAAAGGTGTCAAATGAAATCCACCGAAAGACGTTAACAATATGAAAGTGTGACGTAGTAAATAGGGTGCTAGGTATACCTTGAGCAATACCGGAAAGTAAAAATATTAAATTCGCATAATTTGACGAGACAGAAATATCACGAATCAAAGCACTATTTTTCGTATAGTTAATCGTTTCAAAGATATATGCTGAATTACGTCAATAGAAAAATATGCATTCCACCATAGTATTACATGGGACTATAAGACGCATAGAAGTTCTATTACATATAATTCTATTGTCGAAAAATGTTCTATATTTACTAATGAAAGAAAGTTTAGTAGCATACTATTCTTTGTCTTCCACCCGGCATACGACTATCTGATTTCTAACAGATACTATTAGGTGGAGAGCCGGCTGTATAGAATTCCTATGAATAAAATACATGAAAATCTTTATGTGAGTGAGTAAGTACTACCACAGACATACGGGGAGCCACGTTTAATTTTGCAAAATTTTGCCCGCCTCGTGGAATTCTGACGTCACTTCCGGTCACGATTTTTTGTGTCATCGAATACATGAATAATACTTACGCCAAAATATAGGTTTTGAGATATACAATGAGATTGTAGTGAGGTGCCAGGCTTAATTTGCCCGCAACCCTGAGACACCCTCGATTGAAGTATTTTCATGTGTGTTTTCTTAAGTCATCGAATACAAGAATTTTTTTTTAATTAAAGTACAGGCCTTCTAGTTATTAAAAAAAATAGGCTGCCTCTTCTTATTTGCCCGCATCCTTCCATTTTGACGTCACTTCCGGTAAAATTCCATGATGCGAGCAAAATTTGCCTATATGAAAAGTGGCTCCCGGTATGTCTGTGGTAGTACTTACTCACTCATACCAAGTTTTTCAATATTTTATTCATAGGAAATCTATACAGCCGGCTCTCTACCTATATCCATTTACAAAGGCGACCAGACTAAATAAGTTAGTGAAATTATCAAATCTATAGCCCATATTTCATGTATAGTATTTATTTGTGGCTAAATATTAATCTAAATTCAGAAGAATGGAGGTGGAAGATTATCAACAACAATTTGGAGTCGATCTTTTTGCCACTTGCTCCTGATTTAATACTCAATATCTTTTTTTGCAATTGTACTAAAGGCTGCAAGGCGAGCTATAGTTGCAGAAAGAGGTCTTCACTGCTCTGCGGAATGCGGGTACTGCCGTGGACAATCTTGTTTAAAGGTAAAAAATCTGCAGTTACTGAACGCAATGTGCATGCTTACGATGATATAGATCCTTTAGCTCTCTTAGTACAAGAAATAAAAGAATCCGAAATAGGAAGAAAAGGATCTGAGGAAACCCGTGAGGAGATTAATGAAACTACCCTAATAAATAGTTTCAGTAACAACAGTGGGAATACACTACTTAATGTGGATTAGGTCTACTGGGGACACAGTATAAAAAATCAGGGGAAGGGAGCACATTTTTTTCCATGAACTACAGACATTTCACTCTGCGCAAGTTTTACTCGAAAACTATTAGTTACACGAAAGAGGTCTGAGACTCTTTTTACTGGGCTAGTTGTCTTATAAAACATTATTGTGACATTAAGATATGACAGTGTATTTATTGAATGAGTGGGATGATTTGAAAATAAAAAATAAGTAGTTGATTGGCTTTAAAATGCCTATGAATTCTTGTATACCTGAGTTAAAAATCGTATTGTGGCAAAAGTTAGCTGGTTAATTTTTTGTTTTACAAAACATGAAGCGATGGAAAAGGACAAAACTAGGCTTGCACCTACTAACTTCACTAAAAACCGTAAAGCATAAAAGAACAATTCGCGAGTGATAGCAATTATAAGTTTCAGTCACTTTTGTTTTATGAAATAAAAGGTAATAATCAATGAAATTGAACAAACTCTAACACGTGCAATATTTAACGTAAAATAGAAGTCCAACTGGATAGACATTTTAATTTTCCTTCCACGTCCACGTAGTAAAGTGGTAATCGTAAATAAATTTTCAAAAAATTTGCTTAAGGTTTAGAATGTCATGAAACATTTAGATTTTAAAGAATGAAAGAAAAATCTGTCTGCCTGCCTGTTTGTTTTATGGATTTCTCTGGGAAAGGCTTAATTATTAATTGATTATTATTTACTTGAAATTTGGTATACGTATGTATTATAACGAGATTTGGAACCAAATTCTATTTTGAGATTTTTACCTTGAAGGGTTGGGGGTAAATAGGGATAAATAGCAATAAGTAAGTAAAGCAAGCTAGTTAGAGTCTAGAGACTTGGGATTTGACGTATGCATTTGAAGCCAAGGTCTGAAAAGTGTTTATAACTTCTGCCACCCCCACCACCGCCCGACTTCATTATTAAGGGGTTAACAAAATAAAATTAAAATGTGGACTTGAAATTTACTTCACGTATGTGTAACAATGAGTTCTAAAAGTCTATTTTATTTTGAGTTTATTCCGTTGAAGAGTTGTGCGGAAACAGGAGTACATAAGTAAAGTAAGTCAGTAGGAGTCCAGAAACTTGGGATTTGGAGTACAGATTCGGAAATTGAAGTTCGTGATATGTAAACGTGTATCTGCGCAAGTAAACCACGCCTTGTCCGTGAGATCAACGCAGGGCATTGGTATTCATTTATAGCAACACCGCTTGATCGCGTCCACCCCACACATGCTTTCAATAGCCCAATTACATCGAAGTTTATTCACTATATCACGAAGTATTTTCCGAATCTGTATATACTAAAAGCTAAGGTGTCAAATTTTTTGTATGACGTCTGCCACAACATTTATCCTCTAAATTACCCGGCGGCTGTCACTTATCTCTCTTGCGGCTCACACTCTACGACGGGGTGTGCATGGGTGATTTTTGAGGCCGGGTAGCTGCGCGTATACAAATTCTAGACTGCGATGAATATATAATATCCTATCGTTGACCGCTAACAGCGATTGCGAAATTGGATGTACATCTGATTCTGACGAATTTGAAAAACAACTTTCACTCGAATATTATTCGAGTAATCAGAATAAGTGTTTTTAAGAAGTTATTTATTTTACAATAAAAATAATGACAATAAAATATATTGTTAATTGTCTTAAAGAAATGGAGTTTTAGCTCGAAATTAGAGACCGAATGCCACAATTCGGGCAAGCCTGGTGGTTTTGTTCAGTAAGGAGTACCACGTGACCATGGGAACTTCTATCTTGTGGTTGAGCTGTTTTTGTTTACATAACACGCGCTTCCAGTTTATTATTATGTATGCACTGGAGGCGGACGGTAATATAGGCGGCGGCGTGACAAACCCGACGAACGGCGTCACGAGCCGTGGAGTGCTATATGACGCTGTCGACCTAGATTTCGTGAGCAATACGAGTAGATGCTCTGGCGGGAGTTGCAGCGAAAATGTTGATGGGGATGAATACTACGTCCCATATCGTTTCCGATACGAGGTTCAAAATCCGCTCTGAGTGAATAACGACTTGATTGTCGCGATCCTACCCCACGGAATAACCTAGTAAGATCTCCCCTCCCTTTTTTCGATTCTGACATCTCGACATCCCCACCGACAGTTTCCTCGAAGTCCCCAGGAGAGCTTCTACTCGTATTGCTCGTTATTAATAAAATTCTAAATATAGCATCCTTAATATCGGAAACCGTTGATCCGGCGAAATCGTTGGCGACGTCCTCCACTGCTCATGACGCTGCTCGACGAGTATATTGCGCCGCCGCCGCCGCCCATACTTCCGTCATCCACCCCCCGTCTCAGCCCTAATAATGGTGGCGAGGGTAGATAGATCTACCTCGCCTAACCTCTTCCAACTACCTGACAGCATCCTGTAGTTGGTATTCCTCCATTTCTTTCCGGTCGGGCTTCACGGCCCCGCCCGTATATCTCGGGAGCGCCGCATCCGATCTGGATTTGATGTTTTTAACTGGATTTGGTGTTTTAACTGTTTTTCGAGGTTATGTTGAAATTGTTAACTAATTGACTAATTCTGAACTCAAATTTGGTTTGAGCGGGTCAGATACATAGGGATACACTAATATACAGGCCAATCCGATTTTTTTTTTGTGTGCCTGTGTTATTTATATTCAATTTCGTTAAAACTGTTGTCCCGATAAGAATTTTATTTTACTCGTTTGAATAATGAACATCGTATTTCTTCATTGTTTCTTAATTAGTTAGTTCTTTAGTGTGACCATCTGGAATATATATAACATGTTTTATCCTTGGAAGTTGTTGTGTTAACTACATGCCAAATATTATTATGCTCCAACAAAAAGTTTTTATTAATAGTTATTTTAGAACTTCCACCCTGTATGCTTTTACGAAAAGTAAAGCACGTTTCTCCATTAACAATGGTATTAACTACGTGTGCCAGTGGTTCTTGTATTCCTTCACATTTCTTTACTTATTATTGTTCGGGCTTCCATCCTATATATTTTTCCTTGACAATTATATTAATTAACTAGATGTTAAATATTACCGTATTCTGTCACATTTTCTTGGTTAATATATATTTTAGTGCGTGCACCCTTTATTATTTATTAAACAGGCTACATCCTTGACTACATGCCAAATATTATTGTCACGTTACCTTTTCTTAGTTAGTTATTTTTTTTAGTGCTTGCACCTTGTGTATGTATATATTTAATTGGGAAGAAAACTATATTAGTTTTTGATTTCCACTTTATACCAGTACTCAACATCCGAAGAAGCCACTGTGTGGCGAAACAATTGTCATGTTGACAAGAAATAAAGTGAAACTAATATAGTTTTCTTCCCAATTATTATCATGGATTTTCATCAAGTAACGGCCCAATCTGTATGTATATATTTACTAAAATCTTGACAATTGTGCATACTAAAAATATGTCACATTTTTTTAGGGATGTCCCCTTTTCACTAAAATTATATCTTCTTTGTTAACAATAACGTTAACTACCTACCAAATATTTTTTTTACTGTAAAATGGTTTTGTACACAGATGGATTTGTACAGTTAAACACATTTATTGTGGCTGAAAATTAAAATGACAGTAATAGGTAGAGAGCCGGCTGTATAGATTTCCTATAAATAAGAGACATGAAAGACTTTGTATGAGTGAGTAAGTACTACCACAGACCCACAGGGAATCACTTTTCATATAAGCAAATTTTGCCCCCGTCATGGAATTTTACCGGAAGTGACGTCAACATGGGAGGATGCGGGCAAATAAAAAGAGGCAGCCTGTTTTTTTTAATAACTAGAAGGCTTGTACTTTAACTTAAAAAATTAATAATTCATGTATTCGATGACTTAAGAAAACACAAAAAAAATGCTTCCATCGAGGATGTCTCAGGGTTGTGGGCAAATTAAGCCTGGCACCCCACTACAATTTCATTGTATACCTCAAAACCTACATTTTGACGTAAGTTTTATTCATGTATTCGATGACACAAAAAAAATCATGACCGGAAGTGACGTCACAATTCCATTACGCGGGCAAAATTTGAAAAAATTAAAAGTGGCTCCCTGTATGTCTGTGGTAGTACTTACTCACTCACATAAAGATTTTCATGTATCTTATTCATAGGAAATCTATACAGCCGGCTCTCCACCTATAATACGCGCCAATATTCTTGACTAAAGATGACGGTCTCGGATGATTAGGGGTCGAGCTTAAGCTCTTTGCCCCAATCATCGCTGTAGACCTGGACCGGCCTCGTAAGGGGTAGGCCTGCTTTTTCGCCTATCCCCCCCGCAAATGCGGACGGTATAGGCGATGTTAGCAAACCTCCCCTGGTCCTGGCTGTTGGACCCTGCCAGCTGGGTCGTTTCTTCTGGCGCATTTCTGTCTTGGTCTTCTTTCTTCGCTGGCATGTATAGGCTGTTACCAAGCCCTCTCGGAGTTTGAAAGGGATTTGGGGGTGTTGACTAGTCGGAAGCCCAGGGTGCCAATTGGCATCATGTGCTCCGATTTCGTCGGAGGGAAGTGTGAACTGTGTTAATACAAATTTTACACATAATAAATTGATCGTGCATTACCACACCATGTTAATGGTTAATTAATGTTTGACCTGTAAATGCAAATTATTCGAAATATTTGCTATATTAAACTAAACTCCCTCACCATTGAATTAAAGAGGATTTCAAGATCAATTTAAATATAAACGGGTAGAAGTTGCAGTCGAATGTGGCCGACTACGAGTGTCTATTTGATTGATACGGCGCAATTTACTTTCACGTGGTGCGAAGAAAAAATTAATAATTTATCACTTCCACATCCACGTAGTGGAGGTATTATAGTACTTAATTGTAAAAATATTTAATTTTGTTTTTGTATAATAGGTTTAGAATGCCAGGAAATGTATAAATTTTAAGTTTGAGCGAAAAAAATGTCTCTGACTGTCCCTAACTTTTTCTTTGCGCACGATTACTCTGGAAAGGTTTAAGGTATTGACTTAACATTTGATAGACGTATGTATTATAACTAAATCTGAAAGTACATTATATTTTGAGCTAATTCCGTTGAAGGGTTCGGGGGTAACTAAGGTCAAATACAAATCAAGCTAATATGAGTCCAGAAACTTGGAATTTGGTGTATACTTTATGACATCTGCCACCCACATCACCACCCCCAACTCCATTATTAAAGGAGATAGTTTATAGATTGTAAGTTAGTTATCAACTCACCATCCGATGAAGCCTATGTTAGGCGAAACGATCGACATGGTCTTAGTAAGTTATTGTGAAAATCAAACCACAGTGTGTTCGTTAATTTTAAGTTTAAAGTTTATTCAACTAAGAGGCACAGTGTATATTGCAGTTTCGATGTTCCCTTTCGTATTTTGGTGTGTTTAATCAAGTGGCAGTTGGCTATAATTTGTAATTCATCTAAAACGTGACAATTTACACGCGTTTGGCAATTACCATGTATGGCCTGTATACAGTCAAATTTCAATATATGTTCTGCCAAGTAATTTTGCATATGTCCAAAGGAAAAAAGTTAAGTCCAGCATCGTATTTATAAGAAACGGTCTACACACATACATACAGACACATAGACATGTTTTATTCAATTTTTGAGTTCAACATGTTTTACATGTTATGAAACGGATTTGTGAACAAATATTTTTTGACGATTATTAAAAATGATATCGTTCACATCGGGTATATCTATTTGATTAAATCAAACAGGTACAATAAAATGCAGCAAGTTCATAGTATTTACTACAAATTTTAGAGGTCGGACAAATAATATTTAGAATTTTGTAGGCCGAATTCTTTTTTAAATATTCCAAGAAATATAGACCTACCTACATACTCGTTACATAGAATACTACCTAAATATTTTACAAACACAGTCAATTAATTTCCGCTATAGTTCAGTTATGTGCATAAAAATTGCATAAAAATGTCTTATCTAATCATTAAATAAACCTTAAGATTGTCTATGATCAATCATTCTGTTTGAACTGACAAGTTATTTACCTAAAAAGTTACGAAAGAATTTTCTAAGCAACCTACGAGAATTTAAATTTCCCCAGCGACGAAACATATGTTAATGCTTTTCGGAAACATGTGTCCATACTACTTTAAAAACAATAGAATATAAATTCACCGTTTCGTATTTATGGTTTTTTGTCAGAAAATTTAAAGAACTGAATTTGTGAGTCCTAAATGTAAAACCTAGGCATTTCTAAACAAGTTTGTGTATAAATTGTGCTTTATGTTGTTTTGTAGCACTCTGGAAAATAGAACAATGTAATATTTGAATTTTAAAAACAATACATGTACTTTTGGTGCTTGACGTAATATTTTATTTACGTAAAAATTATACATGCATTTGCATACATAGAAATAATGAAACAACTGTATAATAAAGGTATTATTTATATTAATAAAATATACTTATTTGGGTTGTCCCTCTTGTATTTATGAAAAATAATGTAAGATATTTAAAAACATAATAATTATTAATGGCATTGTTATTGAGCATTATCATATGTTTCTTCAGAAAAGCCTAAATTTAATTTTACCTATAATTTCTTAATTTCCTTTCTATTAAAACAAGAGCAATGAGAAGTATATATATTTGACGTAATATCTTGCAATTTTAATAACGTCTAGGAAAGATGTCATTATCACAATTCGGTTGTCAGAGCGCCATTTCGCTTTTTATGAGGGACGTACTCAGATGCGTATGCAATCGTCAATGTGATGGAGTTTAATCTTGATGGAATATACACAATATAACACTCAAGACTCCTGGTGGCACAATAATAAATGTTAATAAGTTAGACTTACTGTAAATGTCGAACACGCCAATACATGGAACCACGACGTATAGATTATCATTCTCGTCGATTCGGCAGGATATGTTTCCCACGTACGCAATTCGGCAAGAATTTCCTAAAAAGCTGATTATTCAAAATATTCCACGGAATATTACATGCGGTCATCATTTTCACTAAACCCAAGTTACATGTTGCCTCTACTTTGCCTTGCTACTGGCCATTATCTGTTTCACAACACATACGATTACTTGTATGTACGCATCAAATTAGAATAGCGTTCAGGTAGCGGTAGAGATGGGAAAAGTAAATTCACGCATTTAGCGTTACAAGTGTGGTCGTTTCAAAAAAGTACCACGACCAAATAATTTATTTACAATTGTGAAGCTTCAGTTATGTTTGTCTGTCATTATCAGAGTGAAAACACTCTTACATGCATCTGAGTACAACCCTCTTAAATTCTGAGATGGCGCTCTAGTATCCGAACCAATGACCAGGGTTCGGATGCCAACCGATATTTTTTGGGAGTGGGCATGAAAGTAATTTTCTAACTGGACATATTGAGCATCATCTAGAGATGGTCAAATCAGAAAATGGTAAGCAAAATTGTAGATAGTAGAATTCTTAACAATTTTGATTTGAATTTAGTAAATAGTACTAAATCTGAGGAAGTCGATGTTGAAATTGAGGCACGACAAGGATCTGCCTAAATAGGTATATGAAATACCTTAACCATGTATGCTGATGACAATTGTTTAATCGTTGTTTCTGAATGAACTGTGTCAGAATTATTAGATTTAACCAACAGATGCCCGGATTGATATAATGGTTCTAAATTATACTTAAACATCTCTAAAACCGTTTTTATACATTTCGCACCCAGATTTACCTCTTTCGATAATAGTTATTTGATAAAAGTAGATGTTAAAGTCAACTGAATTAGTGAGAAGCCATACGTCTACAGGAGCGCACTTTGATTGTGAGCTAAGTTGGTATAAATATATAATTTCATTATCAAAAAAGCTGTCATGAATCTGTTTTGTATTGTATAGAGTATTGAGGTCTTTTATATCAGCTTCAAATACTTCATTCGTTATACTATATAATGGTGGCCTCCCTGTTAATCCGTGTACTGGATATTTACAATCATTTGCTCTGTGGGATGTGGAGATTTATTCTAGTTAATTCTTCGACGCTCTTGCCGTGTTATATCCGGAAATATTAAAATATACTCACTAGTGATAGTCAGTGATACTGCTTTCATCAGTTAGAACATACCAGTTTCGCAAAATGGAGAGAGCTCATGGTTCATTCGATAACACTCTTCTTGCGGCATAGGAGAAACAGGAAAACTTGTCGAGTGGTCCACCATGTTGGCGTTATGGGGAATTGATTAAACCTAAAATACAACTAAACATGTGCCTATATTTACACTACAATTTTGTCATGGTTGAATGAATTCAACTAACCCTGTAACAGCCACCTAAAACTATATCACGATTCAACGAACCATGACCTAATAAACGATACAAAAATATACGATACGATACAAATCTCTGTTCATTCGAAAGGAAACTTAATAAACGACGAAGCAAGAAATTGAGACCCGCCATTATGTTCTTGAGACAATGGTGTGAGTGTTCTGTGTATACCAAGTTTCAACTTCCAGTTTAATTGAGGAAGGAAGGAAGAATTCGTTCGGCAATTTTAGTATAAATATAAACACATTTTTCGTTGTACTTTAGTTATAGTCATCTCTCGATGATGCCAACGTGGTTAGCGAAACGCACGTTGAGTGGTAGTATTTGAGTATTGTGTCGAAGATTCCAGCTCTCTCCAGGACATTACCATATTAATGACTCGGACGAAACAATTTGTTTTTGTTACATAATTAAAACTGTACCTATGATTGAGTTTAATAAATTTGTATGAGATTAAGTCTGAATGCTTTGGATTATTAGAGTTCTTTATTTTTATATTTCTAGATGAAATTGAATGTAAAATGTATTCTGTTGTATTGAAGAAAACTTATATTTGAAAACTTTTCTGAATAAAAACTATTTGCATTTTATGGATACACTTTATTTTATTCGCGACTAAATTTATTCCTTCTAATATAAAAATAGAGTTATCCCATGTAACTTTAGAAAGGGAACTGTAATCTTTTAAATCCATCCTACAGAGTACAGAGTTAATTTACGAACCACGGTTGTAAATCCCGTCTTAAGCGACGTAATAAATATCTTTTTAATTCAATTTAGCTGCCGTTCGACACAAATAAAATAAATTTTCTTGAATACAATACATAATCTATAATTCATATGCCCAAACAAAAACTAACATGTTCATGGCAGATAGCTTGTTACTATAAATTTATACCTGTTCCTTTCACCCACCACAGACAGGAGGAAGACAAAAATATACCTCTGAATAAATTTTAGCATAAAATTCCAAGAGCCTTAAATTAAATATAACAACATAACTGCCGCCCAAATACATCCCGAGTTTTTCACGTTTATATTTTCATTTAGTATTTTAGGGGAGACAAGCGTTATGTCCATACTCCAATCAAATCTGAAATAAATGAATGTTTCGATATTAATAAAAATTTTATTTTGATATCTTCAGAAAATTATTCATGTAGTATACTGGGCAGCTCAGCTAATAGGAACAGTCTTGCAACTTTTGATCGGTCAATGTATTATTTTCAAATTTGGTGTAGTAACATGAAAAATAAATTGCAATTATGTGACGTAAAAAACCAAAATGGCCGGTTTCAATGCAATTTACATGAAAATAAAATTTTTAAATTTGACAACTTAATAAGTCTTTTTAAGGAACCTATGGGACAATCTATCATTTAATTAGACCTTTGAATTTCAAAAAGAAAGATGCGCATAATGTCTAGTTTCTCTTTAATATAAATCAGTAAAAAGAAAAAAATGCGTTGTTATTCAATTTTTTATAATAAACATTTCGAATAACTTCGCCCTGTAGGGTTGATTTCTTAACCATATTTAATGAAGAATAAATCGTATTTCATTGTATTATTTAAATACATAATATTTCATGAGTGCCTGCAGACCGAATTTTAAGCAAGTCGCAATCATCTATGAATAAAATTAAAAAGTAAAAGTCGACAGTTTAATTTTTTTTTTCATCACATAATGGGAATTTTTTTCATGTCAGTGCAGCAAATTTGAAAATAATCCATGAACCCGTTCAAAAGATATGAAAGTGTCCATATTGACTGAGTCACCCGGTAATACCTTGTAGATCAGGTATTCTATATGTTTTCATCAAGGTGTCTATTATTAGGTGAGCAAAAATCGAAAAAAATACTTTCCATTAATATTCGAAGTTATGGCGGAGGTGCAGGTTAACAGTAAATAGACAGGTATTCTCGGAGTAGCATTACTAAGTAAATCTAAATCTTTATAATGGCGAATTCAACAGATGTGTCATAATTGCATAACTTTTGTAGATTTACAGGAAATTGTGCCACTAAAATTTCATCGTTGTTTGGCCAACTGAACCTTATTACCTAAGATATATTCGAACGAATTACCACCCGACCTTAAAATCGATATTAGGTTCAGTTAACCGAAAGATTATTTCATAATAATTTTTGGTGGCAGTTTTTTTAAAGGCGGTTTAATTTTTTTGATTTCATTTTTGTTAGTAATTAAAGTATAAATCTGGCGGTGGAGCATCCGCAAAGATATTACCTCTTTGGCTAACATCATTAAATATAGTTTTGTTCTTGTCTTATGCGTTATAAATACACTCTATGTGTATATCTCCGTTGATATGTAAGATATCAAAATGTATCAGGCCTTCGGCTAATGAGCCAGAGGTATCCTATGGTAAAGACAGATTGATTCAATTGATTAAACTAATTTTTTTAGAGTATTGTATTTCAAAACGTATGGCATATATTCTAAGGTTTTATTCGTCTCGTTATTGCAGTCAACTTTGGTCCATACCTTTTTTTAATATCTCGTCAAACAGCAGAGTTACAGGCACAGGCGTTTAAAAATGTGCGCATTTTAAAATTTTTTGCCTGTACGACGCAAAACAGACTAGACAATCTGTCTTTACCACACCATACCTCTTTCAATGAGCTACAGGCCGGATATGAGAACGTTTTGATATCTTAAATAGCAACGGAGATATATAGTAGCCCACTTAAAACAGGCACACTGTAATAAGTAAAGAAGAAGTCCTTATTATACTCTTCGAAATACAAAACGAAAAGTATATTGTATTCGATCGACACATATCACTGTTGATGATCGAATTCTGAACAACTTTCAAAATGTCCGTCCGTCTGTCCGACTGTCCGTCTGTCTGTCTGTCTGTCTGTCCGTCCGTCCGTCCATCCGTCCGTCCGGCCGTCCGTCCGTCACGTTTCTTGTAAGCACGATAACTTAAGAACGAAAAGTCCGATTGTATTGAAATTTGGACAGTAAGTTAGTGTTAGCTAGAGGAAGAACCCTATTGTTTTTGACAAAATCGATCAATAAATATAAAAGTTATTAATTTCTTAAATGAAAAAAAAATTTTGTTTTGTAATTAAACAAAAAATATTTTAAACTAATATCATTTACAAAAAAAAAAACTGCGAAGAGTATCCTATAGAATGTACAACAATTATATAACAAGTGTAGTAAATCGGCGAAGAGTATAATGGTTAGCTTGTTCTTATTACTATTAAGTAGTAAGTATATGGAAGATTTTTTAAACATCAAATCATCGATCAATGATGCTTCAAAAGATATTACATATTGAACATGAAATCTAGTAATAATTATATTCAAACCACGCCGATTGTGAATACACCAGTTTATATTTTTCAACAGACCTTTTTAGATCACTTTTCGTCAGTTATGATCATGCTCAACTCTTTTTTAATGTCAAACTGTATTTTTCTTTTCACCTTTCGGTAAAGCATATTTTGACAGATTATAAAGATTATATTTAACGACATATACACCATATCTGTTTTTCGTTTAAACGTATTTTTTGTGCGCACGTTTTCGCTGGAACAGTTTAAAATATTGACTTCAAATTTGGAACACATATATATTATAACGAGGTCTGGAACTGGATTGTTTTTATGACATATCTAGTGAAGGGTTGGGGGATAAATGAGGGTAAATAGTAGAAAATAAGTAAGGCAAGCTGGTAAGAGTCGAGAAACTTGTGATTTGGTGTGTATACTAGAACCCAATGCCTAAAATTGTTTTATAACATTTGTCACCCACCACCCCCACCCGACACAATTTATATTTAGGCAGTGCCATTAGATTAAATACCTTTTTTATTTTTATTGTTAGGGTATTCGCAATCAGCTACGTCATAGAAATTTTCATACGATCCATAATAGGTTTATTAAACCTAAAAATTTTAAACCAAAAAAGGGATATCTCATTTAATCTACGAAAAGTTTTTTCGAATCTAAGAGACATAGTGTGTATTGCAGCTTTCATATCCTGTACATCTTATTTTTGTGCGATTAATAAAAAACCTGAGTAATATTTTGTTCTAAAATTACAATAAAACTAGCGTTTTGTGTGCTTTAGTAACGTTTTGCTCTAGAATATTTATTTATTTTTATTTAAATATTTTATGAATACAGCTGCCCAGGGGCATCCAATTACAGGGCAGGAAATATACAAATAAAATATGTACGCAGTACAGAGAACAATCTTAAAATTAAATATTTTACAGCGAATAACGCTTATTAAATTAAAAATGCTTAATAGTGTGAGAAAATAGTTTGAACTAAACAATGATACAGTAGGAACTAAAGATTATTATTTTAAGGGCGATTTAGAATACATTGCTTTATATTATTAGTGCTACAATTAAAAATATGAAGATTTGACTGATGCTTAAATAGTTAGAACACATATTATGAATAGGAGAAGATTTTAGTACATTTGTTCTTGGCATAGCTGGGTAGAATGGGGCGTATGAGCGAGTCTGAAAAGATGGAAGGAACATTGAAATGTATCGAACTAAGAATATCCGGGCAATCAATCTGATTTGTTTATAGTTTGTGCACGAACAAAACAGAAAAATAGACCCTACGTATCGCTAAGTCATTTAAATTAAATTTGGCTAATAAGTTCACTTGTGGCGTGCCTCTGAGAGGATAAATTCCGTCACCTTTAAGGGCGAGATATTTAACGTGCCTTCTCTGAACCCGTTCCAGATTAAGAATGTGAATATTGTATTGTGGATTCCAGACAATACCACCATATTCCAGTTTTGGCCGTACAAAAGCGTTAAATAGGAGAGAAAATGTGAAAATATCTTTAAAGTGCTTTGAATTTCGCATAATAATGTCTAGATTTCTGTAGGCATTAGCAATTATGTGGTCTATGTTGGCAGTAAAAGTTAGTCAGAAATGACTCCAAGATCCTTGAATTGAGTGCATCTGGTTACCATGTCATTGCCTATTTTGTAGGAAAAGTTTATAGAGCTATTTCTTCTCGTAAAGGTCATCGTATTACATTTTGATATATTTAAGGATAGCCTATTATTTTCACACCATATTTTTGTTAATAGATGCAAACAGTTTAAGATCATCGACGTATAGGAGGACATTACTTTGTATATCTTGGCAAATATCATTGATGAAAATTATAAATAGCAGTGGACCCAAAACAGAGCCCTGTGGAACTCCTGATGTCGCTAACACTTCAATGATACTTCACATTTAATGTTCTGTTACCAAGATATGATTCAAAAAGCTTAGAAAGTCAAGACTTAAACCAAAAACTGATAGCTTTTGCAGTAGGAGCCCGTGATCCAGTCTGTCAAATGTAGATCTAGCTGCCAAAAACCCATGTTGACTATAGGAGAGTTGAGATTTAGCATGAAAAGAGATTATATCATATAGGATAATTTGAAAAAGTTTACCAAAGTTACACAGGATAACCACAGGTCTGTAATTTTCAATATTAGTCTTATTACCTTTTTTAAAAACAGGACAGATTTTTTACCGAGTCTGGGGAAATGTAGTAGTTTTTAGTGCTAGGTTAAAAATGATAGAGAGTGGTTGCGCAAAAATAGAGGCACAGTCTCCTTAATAAGAAAGCCGATATACCATCGTTACGTATATGTTGTATAAATCTTTGACATATATTCTGCAAAAAAATAATTATTATTATTTTTATGCACAAACCCGTATAATCTTTAAAATCACATAGCAGATTCTTGCACTGTTCTCCCCTATTAGTATCATATAATATACATGCCGCTGGATTAAAGTTTTTTGATGAAGGCTGCTTCATATTGACTGACTTAATTTATATGTATTTCTTTTAAATGAGGGACGGATACTTTATTACATCTGCAGATCTCTATGGCTGGTCGATATGATCTTATAGATTGATAGTCAGATACTGATGGTTTATGGTATAACTGTATTTTTAGTGATATTTTGTGCTGAGACAATTAAATTAAAATTCTATCATAGTACGAGTGATGCAAGCATACGATTTAAGTATAATTAGTATTGTTCAATGTTGTTTATTACGTTTATTTTGTTCATTTTGTTTATTGTTTGATAATTTGAGAAAGCTCATATATTTATTTTGTGACATTTGACCGCTTCCACGAAATAAAGTTAATAAAAAGTGTTAAAGAAAAGCTAGGTTGCAATCACTATAAGTTGCTACATATGTTGATCAATTTTTCCAACTCCTAAACATTGTAAAAATAATATACCTACAATATATAATCATATTATTGTTTTATTATCTTTAATGTGAAACCTAATTTTATTGATTAGAGATCATCTTTATTAATTTTTTTTATAGTCTACAACATTTTAAAAATTTCAAATAATAATGATAACAACAATAATGACTAGAAATTGACATGGAAACTTGTGTGAATCGAGCAGACGTCGCACAGTGTGCCATTTACAAGTTTTTTAAATCAAAATTCTACTCCTCCTTTGTAATTCAACCAAAATCAATCAGTTTGGGCTCAATATGTTCGTAATACTAAGCACTTTAATGAAGAACTGCGAAAATTGCAATCCAGCTTATTTTTGACACATGACAGCTGTCAAAGGCCTGTAAAAAATGTGAAAACCCCATAAAGGCTATTTCCAAACTCCTTCGAAGTCCATCAATATCATATTTTATCATGGTTTTTGCAGAATCTGAACTTCAAATGTCCGAAACCATATACAGGTTGTTATTAGTTTCATGTCATTAAAAAAAACTGGTGGTAGGGAACGACAAGACAAACAAAAAAACCTTATATAACATGGGGTCTAAAGCTTATAGTTTTGGAGAAAAAAATAAACAAAAATTTCGCAAATTTTCAATAAAATCTTTTGAGAACTGCTGGAATATTGAGGTAGGTTTAGATCGTCGCGCGTGTCTGCCTTATACTCTGACTCTCCCTTATGCAATATTTTAGTTACTATGGGTGTTTCGTTATGTACACACGTCCAACCCGCCCCGCCGTTCGTTGTTTTTGTTATTTTTGAATTTCGGGTTACTGTGTATTTATAGTTAAGATTTATTTTTATTGACTTTACCGTTCAAGTCGTTAAATTCTTGATTACGTACAGACACAACTTACTTGTTCGTTCTTTTTGTATTTCGTTTTGGATTTTGGACCAAGTTTTTTCTTATTTTTCTTTATTGACAACGTTAGTTGATAGTTTATTGTTTAGTGTTGAACGGAGTACGTATGTCCTTAATTCGACGTACCGAACTGTGTATTGATGCAGATGCAGAGATTTCGAATGATTTACTTAGGTAAGCTTTTAACCCAGGACACTCATTTATGTTACAAACGTTAATAAATCTCATTTAAATATTCTAAATTATAAACATTAATCCAATATTTTATTTCAAATTAAAAGACACACATGTAAAGAAATGCTCTGTTTAAACTTCTATGGCCATTATTTGCTTGCAGTTGTGCAGGAAAAGATAACGAATTATTTACTTCGCCTTCGGTTGAGGCGGTCCATCAAAGGCGGTCGATGATCCAAACAAAGCCTTTGCTTTGACACCGCGTGTGACGCCGAGGACTGCACTTTTTTATGACAATTTAAAAGTTGTATAATTGGGAACTACAAGTCCTTTGACCAAGAAAAGCAGTGGTTCTCAATTATTTTCTACATTAATATTAAAAAAATATATTTAATATGTTAACCCAGGTCAGTTTCTTCAAAGTGCCCCTAGAGGGAAAAGTCATAAAGGTTTTTGGTTTGTCTAATCGGTCCCCATTACCAGCTTTTTTAATGACATGAAACTGATTACACCCTGTACCTAAGTAATTTTACAAATGACCATTTTTGGCCGAAATTGGTCATTTTTGGTCCCTTTTATGTATATAACAAAATCTAAAGTACCAAATATACTTTTATTTTAAGTTCTTTTATTAGCAGAATTTGTATATCACGAGTATCACAAACGAAAAGGTCAAAAGGCTACGAACTACAATCATTTTTTGCTGGTAATAGTACAGAAACTTGGGATTTGGTGTATATATTAGAAGCCAAGGCCAATGAGAGTCCAGAAACTTCATTTCTGGCATATATGCTAGAACCCAATGCTTGAATTTTTTTTATGACAGCTGCCTCAAATATCAAATTTTATGGCCAATTATTTCCACATACTAGAGTACAAATGTAGTCAAGATGTTTTCTTTTAAATATATTTGGATGGAGAATCTGGATGTGGAAGTAGTGGTTCCTTAGGCATCGTATTTTTTTTGATAATTTTTAATCATTTATCTGCTTGTGAATGGTTATTTTTGCGCAAAGTAAATAAGTAACCGTGTATGTCACGTTTTGCAATGTTTCTTGCACATATAGGATTTAAATCTTATGGTTCTGAAACCTAATAGTCTATACAGTTTTAGAAACGGCCAATTTTTGGCCAATATAGATAATTTTCGGATCTTTTTTTGTGTGTACCAAAATAATAAATGAATATTTCCATTGTTATATTTGATTCAAAGGGAAGAACAAAAAATCAGTAAAGGTATTTACACAGAACTTCCCTCTTTATTTTTGTATAGGACGGTCGCTCTAAAAATTATTAATTAAGAAATGACAAATAAGAATTATAATCGCAATGTAGTTAGCTCTATTATTACAGAGAAACCCTGATAACTTCTTCCATCATCTACTCTATAGTGGTGGGGGATAAAATTTTCAATTTTTTAGGTTTAGAATGTAATGAAATGCGAAAATTTCAAAATTGAAAAAAAAATTCCGTGTAGTGGAATTTTATTTTATTTTTTTCAATTTTCAAAACAATTTTTTTTTTTAATACCTATATTTAGAATGTCATGAAACGAGAAAATTTCAAATTTGATTTGATTTTCAAATTTTTTTTTTGGTGTGTTTAGAATGTCATGAAACGTGGATATTTTAAATTTGAGCAAACGAAAATTTTTTACCATCATCCATTTTATACAACATTTTCAAAATTTCAAATTTTTTTCTATTTTAAATTTTCAAAAAATAATTTTTTTGAAATAGGTTTAGAGTGTTACGAAACGTGGACATTTTAAATTTGAGCGAGAGAGAAATTTTTCCATTATCTATTCACTTTAGACGGTCCACCCTGTATATTTTCCAGTGAAAGTCTAACCATTTCTTCGGTGGCAGTGGCGTCAGGTACCTACCAAATTGGACTGTTCTTCGTCAAGTAGTTTTTTAGTTAATGCACCAACAGACAGGCAGACTGACGGACGGACGGATGGACGGATAGACAGACGGAATTAAGAAACCTATATTTTCATTATATGCATGTTGTGAAACGTGAAAATCAGAATAAATCTCGGAGGGTGATTTTTTCACGAGTTTAATACTTCCTCTCGGTATGCGAGGGAACTAAAAAAGTTAGAATCTAATACAATTTTTTTTATAAATGTATTTTATAAATAATTAGTAATTAAAAAACCTTGACTAAACGTAATTAAATATTGCTCTGTTTTTTTTTAAGAAGAAACATTATTTATTTATAAATTGTGCTTTTCTTTGAACTTTTACAGCTTTTAAAAGTATTGGGCCCAAAAATTACCAATTTCGGCCAAAGAAATGGTCATTTCTAAAATTATTTAGGTATATGGTTTCGGACCCTTGATATTCAGATTCTGTAAGTAAAAAATCATGATAAAATATGATATTGATGGACTTCCAAGCAGTTATATAGGAAATAACAGTGTCTAGATTCTGCCTTTATAGGGTTTTCACATTATTTACAGGCCTTTGACGGCTGTCATGTATCAAAAATAAGCTGGATTGCAATTTTCGCAGTTCTTCTTTAAAGTTCTCAGTATTACGAAAATTTTGAACCCAATTTGATTGATTTTCGTTGAATTATAAAGGAGGAGTTGACTTTTGACTTAAAAAACTTTTAATGCCACTCTGTGCGTCGTATATCATAAAACATAGAAATCCTGTTTACTGATAGATGTGTCCTTCCCGAATGATGTTCAAAGAAATTTAGTTGAGCAGGTACAGAGACCTTCAAATAGAAGTGACCAAATTGTGGAATGCAAAGACCACAGTTGTGTCAGTAATAGAAGGAGCCCTTGGAACTGTCAAGAATGGCTATGATCCGACTCTACAATCAAAACTAACCTTTTGCAAACCACATAATAACTAAAACTAATACGGGCTTAAACTTTTTAAGAATGATTATGCGAACTTGGTGGGTAGCCGACCCGCAAACTGCTATATTTTTTTATAGATTATATATTCGATCCATTATAGATTATGGCTGCATATTATATGACTCGCTAGTAACACTCTCTTGCATCAGTTAGATTTACTACAAAATAAAACACTGAGATTATGTATGGGTGCCATGAAATCTACATCCGTTGAACCTTTACGTGTAGAAGCTCTTGAACCCCCGTTACAGTTGAGACGCCAGTTCCTTTCAGAGAAATTTATCTTTAAGTCGCACCTTAAAAAAATCACCAATTATTGATAAAGTTAGCCAATTAAATAATCACGATCTTGTCAATAAATACTGGTCAAAAAAAAATTCACCACCTTTGTGCATAGGATTTCGGATTTCGAAATATGAGTAATATATCCCCAGAATTAGATGAACTATACACACGATCGGATGATAAGGATTATTTAAGGTATTTTAATAAGCCAACGGTAATATCACCTAATTATTGTGAATTGCCAAAAGTTAGTAAGCAAGATTATTTTAAACAGCATAGCATCTCAATGGCATCATTATTTACATATTTATACAGACGCGTCAAAGAATGAAAATGGGACGGGATGTGAAATTTTTGCACCCAGTACCAACCTGAAAGAAAAGTATACACTACATCAAGATACCTCGATATACTCTGCCAAATCTATGAGAATGGGCTTGTTCCATGATATTCTTTTTATATGGTTTTTATACTTTTTCATATAGTACTCGATATTCTCATTATACACTTAAAATTTCGTATTATTAACTTTTTCCGTCCTCGAGATATAAGGAGTTGAATTTGGTAATAGTTGCAAAAACCGAGCGCTCATTTGTGACGTCACTATACGCAAGTGACGTAAGAAAAATGGCTTTCTGGG
Organism: Stenurella melanura; assembly: GCA_963583905.1. Taxonomy (NCBI): domain Eukaryota; kingdom Metazoa; phylum Arthropoda; class Insecta; order Coleoptera; family Cerambycidae; genus Stenurella; species Stenurella melanura. The sequence goes on along the minus strand of OY757310.1, from coordinate 113,028,690 downwards.
ACCTTTCAAATTTAACCTGAAAACTCGAAAAACATGGAATGTTTAAACGCTGGTAACTAAATAAATACGTCGAGTGGAACTTCGTTCTATGTGTCTACGGAAAGGAGAAGGTCGGCGATGAATTATAATCGTAAATTGCAGGGTCGAAATCGAAAATTCGTTCTGGCAGGAGCGAGAGAAAATTGTAATTTTTTGACATTTTACTAAATTGTACTCCCCTACTGTCAAGTAGTAAGCAAAACAAACAACACTTCGAAAACACTTATAATAATTATAAAAAGTAAGGAGCATCAAGTCTATTGAGATCGCCGAGTCTATGCGTATAGTGACGTAGCGCCTGGCCACGCCCCATTTTCGCGAGATGGAAATTTGTAATAGTTTTTAAGATACTAAACGTGCGAATAAGATTCTGATATTTTGCAGATCCATTAATTTATACTTGCACTTTCTATTTGTGAAATAAAAAAAAATGCTGAACAAGCCCATTCTGAAAGCTCTACAATATATTGAATATCACGATTGTATAAAGGCTATGATTTTATCTAATTCACTGTCTGTTCTAACGTCCACTAAAAATAGTATTGATGTGAATTCTCCTTTCTGTGAGCCGTACATTATCAAAATAAAATCCGTATTAAGTAATTTGACTGAGAGACATTACATCATTAAATGTGTTTGCGTCAAAGCTCATATTAGTCTTGAGAACAAGGAAAAAGTAGATCAGTTGACCAAAGAACGTATATCTACAGGATTACCCTTAGCCGTACATTATCAAAATTATATCCGTATTAAGTAATTTGACTGAGAGACATTACATCATTAAATGTGTTTGGGTCAAAGCTCATATTGGTCTTGAGAACAAGGAAAAAGTAGATCAGTTGGCCAAAGAACGTATATCTACAGGATTACCCTTATACAATGCACCGTGCCTAAAAGATGGCATTGGAAAATGCAAAAGTCTTTTTAAAAAACAGTGGCCTCATCAGTGGAATGAATACCTACTGCTTTACTAATCCGACAAGGTATACGCTTATCCAGCAAGAAATCCCAAAAGAACATTGGTATAATAGCGTTCATTATTCCAGAAAGAGCTTAACACATATAAGCAGACTTAAATTTGGTCATGGCTGTTATCCATATCACCTGCATAAGATTACCATCAAATATTTCATTAAAGAATGTTAAGAAACAAATAAGTTGTATATGTTTTACTGTATAATCGTGCATTTTCTGAACGTGTTTGAATAATGTAGACAAATTCAAAAAATACTCTAATGTCATTCGAAAGAATATGTTTCATTGTACTTATAATCCAAAAATTTAGACTGTGCTATTATTATTACTTAAGATATAGCGAATTGAATTCCAAAATTTGGAGGTGATTCATCGATGAGAAATATACCCTCTACTTTGATCGCAAGGCATATTTTTCCAACAAAAGTAATTGCAATAAAATGTTAATAGGATTAATATATCATTATATAAGAATATACAAGCAAAATGATTTATTATTCTAACGACTACCGGCAATGATATGATAAGATCTGTGGATCAACTGTACAAAGTTCACTAAGCTATCTTCTGACACTTTCTCTCCTTGATAAATTTTTTTATGAATTTTGTGATTAGTTCCACATTAAAACTGAGGCTTTTCTCTACATTTTATGTTATTTTCATTTTTTTAGGGGCTCTGAATAGTAAGAATTATCGATCGATGAGCCCGGTCGTACGAAACTCCTGGAGAATTCTCATTTTTCGCGCATTTCGAAGCGGCTTAAAACTATAAGTGGAAAACTTGATATATCTTCTAAACGGCTTAAGTAAGACCAAAATTTGTCAAGGCCTTTTTTGCAGAGAAAGACGAGCTACAACTTTTGTTGGGAACTTATTTTTCTATTTTCATTATTTTAGCCGCTAGAGGAAAAAAAACGAAAATGAAAAAGTTTTTCCAAACTTTTTTGAATTTTCCCGGAACTTGGAAGTGCAAAGAATGCATCATCTCATTCTTCAGATTATTACCTACTAAAATTCTAGAGATGATTCTTTTATTAATTTTTGTTACCCTAAATTGTTAATTTCCCTGTACTACACAGTAAAAGCCCCATTTAATTTACTCCGTCTTCTGGCTCTAAATAAAACTATATATAATTGATTGCATAATTTCATTTATAAATAAGACAAAAATAAATATTTATAGTAGGTTTAGCCTTGTCACCTATATGTCTATCCTATTTTTTTAGTAACCCACGTTACCCGTGGTCAATAGTTGTGTGTGTAATTGAAAAATGCCCTGATCGACCCCTGGGCGAAAAGCGTGTGTCCCTGTCCTTATCCTATTGTGCAAATAATTCATATTTTATAGAATAGGTTAGATTTAGGTAAAATTAAGTAACGTAAATTGTATCTGGCTGTGGGTCAATCGCCCTAATGCCATTAATTAAATTTAAATAAATATTTGATTCGAAAGTCAAACAAAAAGTATTAGAATGTAATACAATCTTTTTATAAATAATTAGTAAATAAAAAACCTTGACTAAAAGTAATATAGCTTTTAAAAGCATTGGGCCTATAAATTACCAATTTCGGCCAAAAAATGGTCATTTCTAAAATTATTTAGGTATATAGTTTCGGACCCTTGATATTAAGATTCTGCAAGTAAAAAATCATGATAAGATATGATATTGATGGACTTCTAAGGAGTTATGTGGGATATAACAGTGTCTAGATTCGGCCTTTATAGGACTTTCACATTTTTACAGGCTTTTGACAGCTGTCACGTATAAAAAATAAGCTGCATTAAAATTTTCGCAGTTCTTCATTAAAGTTCTCAGTATTGCGAAAATTTTAAGCCCAATTTGATTGATTTTGGTTGAATTATAAAGGAGTCGACTTTTTACTAAAGAAACTTTTAGATGCCACTCTGTGCGTCATATATAATAAAAAATTATAGAAAACCTGTTTACTGATCGATGTGCCCTTCCCGAATAATGCCAACATGGTGCTTAAAGGAATTAAGTTGAGCAAGAACAAAGACCTTCAAACAGAAGAGACCAAACTGTGGAATGCAAAGGCCATAGTTGTGTCAGTAATTGAAGGAGCTTTTGGAACTGTCAAGAAGGGCTATGATCGGACTCTACAATAACTGCCTGCTACTATTGGAAACGGAACATATTCTAAGGAAGATTTTAGAGCAAATGTCTCTATGATCCCTTGTTGAGATCTAGACTCTAAGCTGCTAGAGGAGACATTACCAACGTCACCGAAAGAACCCAAAAACTCGGAACGATGTTAAGTATGGTTGCAATGTCCGTAAATGCTAAATGAAGACTATTAGCTGCTATGGTTTAATGAGCCCTAGTTTCCGCCAGATCTTTATACATATTTTTATGCTCACAAATATTTATTGTACTTAATTTGTTTGAAATAAGTATTGGCATATTTTCCTCTTTGAATAGAAAAGTACCGAGACCACCGTCGCACTCGCATTGAACTGATTTTAAGTTGAAATCCAGTGGAAATGAAGTGTTAAACGGTGACAAAAAGTCATTGGCGAGTGATATCTCTGAATACTTGAAAATAGTCCTACCAATTTTTTTTTTAAGTCAAAAGTTTGCACTTTGAATTATAGACGTTCTCATCCTACCTTTTACAGTAGGAACACCCTATAAAATACTAACAGGAATAGGTATACACTATGTGGAAAATACAGAGAGTAATAGGTAAGAGACAAGGACCAAGTCATGGTAGTACTATTATTATACTCTTCGTAAATACAAAACGGAGAGTATATTGCATTCGATCGGCACATTTCTAAAACTGGAAATATTGCTCGTAGAGAAAAAAATTTCATATCACTGTGTTGGTGATCGAATTCTGAACAACTTTCAAAATGTCCGTCCGTCTGTCTGTCTGTGCGTCCGTCACGTTTCTTGTAAGCACAATAACTTAAGAACGAAAAGTCCGATTTTATTAAAATTAGGACAGTAAGTTAGTGTTAGCTATAGGAAGAACCTTATTTGAGCAAAATCGCTCGATAAATAAAAAAGTTATAATTTTTTTTAAATAAAAAAACCATTTTTTTACATAATTTATTTTATGTTTTATAATTAATCTAAAAATGTCTAAAACTAATATTATTTACAAAAAAACTGCGAAGAGTATCCCATAGAACGTGCAACAATTATATAGAAAGTGCAGTAAATCGGCGAAGAGTTTGGTTAGCTTGTTTCTTTTCCTAATTATGAAAATTGTACAGAAAAATAAATTATAGAACTAATTTATCCAGTTATTTCATGTTCTTAATCTTACTGTCACTAATCTCATATGAAATAAACGTTGTTTAATGAATCTAAATATTTCTATAATAATGACAGTAAATTTTATAATTTCATTAAACTATGAAAAACCGCTTAAGCCTGGCTATGGTGTTTGAATTTGCAAATGATAACAGGTTACGAGAGAGATCGACCTTAGAAGATAGCATAGACAAGGACAGATATTGTATCGAAACATGTAAAAATGTCGTGATACAGATATTTTGAACCATCTGTATTTAAAAATACATCTCACCTATATAATATAATACATGATAGAAAACATTTACTGATAAATACTCTCACCATGTTTTATAGAATTTGCATTTATAATGAACTTTTATTACTCTCTTTAACTTTCAATTAGACATTTTTTAGGTATATTTTAATAAGCTACAACATTTGCATTTTTTTTTCCAATAACAACTGTGCCTACAATCAGTACAATTACATTTAATAGAACTAAAATCAAAAAGAAAATTTCAAGTCACCTATTTTTTTTTAATTACTTCACACTATTAGCGCTATAATTATTGGTAGAAAAATTTCACACGTCTCTTTTTTAGCCAATCAGAACTTCGTTTTTGTGTCGGCACCATGGCAACTCAAAAAATTTCCGGAAATTTTCATCCTCCAGGGTTCCCTGAACGAAATTAATAAGTGGAAATTCTTCTGTCAAATTATTGACATGATTTTACTTAAAAATGGAATTTTATTTTTCATGTTAAACGAGATAGTTATTAAAAAAATCATCGAGCTTTGCGAAAAAACATATTATTTCATGTTTAATTATAACTTTTCATTTTGTTTTTCCTCCATATTACACTTCTCAATCGGGTATGATGAGTATTTTAATTTAGGATGGCTTTTTTAACTTCACAAAGTTCATCGAAATATGCGCATGTTGTATATTATGTTCTTTTTCCATACTCTATAGTCTTATTTTCTTTAAAAATCTCCAAAACAACTTCAACAATAGAAATATTGAGCTTAAACTGGTTAATACTACAGGCAAATTAATAATTTAGGGTAACAAAAATTAATAAAAGGATCATCTCTGGGATTTAAGTAGGTAATAACCTGGAGAATGAGATAATGCATTCTTTGCATTTCCAAGTCCCGGGAAAATTCAAAAAAATTTGGAAAAACTTTTTGATTTTCGGTTTTTTTGCTGTAGCGGCCAAAATAAGGAAAATAGAGAAAGAAGTTCCCAACGAAAGTTGTAGCTCGTCTTTTTCTCTACAAATTTGTCTCACTTAAGTCGTTTAGAAGATAAATCGAGTTTTCCACTTATAGTTTTAAGCCGCTTCGAAATTCGCGTAAAATGAGAATTCTCCAGGAGTTTCGTACGACCGGGCTCATCGATCAATAATTCTTACTATTCAGAGCCCGTAAAAAAATGAAAATAACATAGAATGTAGAGAAAAGTCTCAGCTTTAATGTGGAACTAATCACAAAATTCATAAAAAATTTTATCAAGGAGAGAAGGTGTGAGAATATGGCCCTAGTGAACTTTGTACAGTTGATCCACAGATTTATTCATATCTTTGCCGGGAGTCGTTAGAATGATAATTCATTTTGCTCATATATTCTTATATAATGATGTATTAATCTAATTACCATTTTATTGCAATTACTTTTGTTGGAAAAATATGCCTTGCGATCAAAGTAGAGGGTATATTTCTCATCGATCAATTACCTCCAAATTTTGGAGTTCAATTCGCTATATCTTAAGTAATAATAACAGCACAGCCTTAATTTTTGGATTATAAGTACAATAGAACATATTCTTTCGAATGACTTTAGAGTTTTTGAAATGCGCGTAGTACTTTTTGAATTTGTCTACATTATTCATACACGTTCAGAAAATACACAATTACACAGTAAAACATATACAACTTATTTATTTCTTAACATTCTTCAATGAAATTTTCACGAAATATAGATTAAAGTGCGTGCAATCGAATCCATGCAGTGAAAACCCACCCATTGTTATGGGAGAAATAGGTAGGATGCATAAAACTCAAAGATGTGAATAAATCAACTGTATAAAGTTTACTAAGCCATCTTCTAACACTTTTTTCTCTATGATAAAAATTTGTATGAATTTTGTGATTAGTTCTACATTAAAGCTGATTATTTTAGCCGTTAGAGCAAAATAACGAAAATCAAAAAGTTTTTCCAAATATTTTTTATGTTTCCCGGAACTTGGAAGTGCAAAGAATGAATCATTCCATTCTACAGGTTATTAACTACTTAAATCTCAGAGATCATTCTTTTATTAATTTTTGCGAGGTTTTTACAATATTTTGCCACCATTGCCTGTACTATAAACTGTAAACGAAATAATGATAAATAACTAATATAATGACGTTTAGTTTCAAAGCCATCTGTCAAGTTAAATGTGTTGAAACTTAGCTATGCCATGTGTATGAAACATGAAAATACAGTAAGAAAACAACGTTCCACCTATTTTAGTGAATAAAACTTATTTCATAACACACAGATAGAGTTGTCCTAAATTATTTTCGGTAATTTTTTGAAACTAAAATGGGTGGAAAAGACATTATTTATCAATTACACGTATTCCATTTTCAAATAACTCTTATACTTTTAACTTTTGACACAACGACAATAGTTACTAATTCCGATGCGTTTCTGTCACTTTGTAAACAAGAACCATTCTTGGACTAATCTTATACCTTGTTATGTCTTAGAATAATCTTAATGTCAGTTGAAATTAGTGTTTATTTAGTTTATTTTCGTGTGAAATTTTCTTACCGAATCCCCCGCGTACTTGAATTAATTGCAGGACATTTTTGAAGCACTTGGGAGATTACTAGTGAAAATTTTTTATTTCTTTCAAAATGCAACTTTGCAATCAATACCAAAGTCCAGTTGTTTACGTAAGCCACACAGAAAAACACTTAAGTTTACTATATTCCAGAACGGCATATGGTTTTCATAAGCGTAGCATGTAGTTAAACGAATTAAATAATTAAGTAGGTAGCTCTACCTAATACAGACACAAGTTCGTGATATTATCCGATTGGCATTGTTTCTGGCGCCGCGCCGCGCTGTTTCGCTTGCTCTGATTTTAAAGTTTTACCAAGAGAGCGTATAAAAACGATGTAGCGGTGGGTGGTCCACGCTCAATGAAATCTAGTTAGCCAAAAAATTTATTGTGAACACTTCTCTCTGCGGGAAACTTAGACCTTTTTTGAAATCCGTTATTACAACTTATTCTGTATTTTAGGAGGTTGAATTGAGTTTCTACATTCTATTGGAATTCGATTGAAAATGTCATCGTTCTTTAGGGTTATAGTTTATAAATTATAATTAAGTTCTTATTGATGCTGATTGTTACTGTATTATGTTTAACTTATGTTTAAAACTGAACAAAAAATAGAATTAGTTTTATTTTAAATCATGTCTTTTAAATTGAATGAATACAGCAAACAAATTTCAATATATTAACAGCAAATAATAAAATCTACACCTTGAACTTGAAGGTAATTCGTACTCTGCGTTGTCATTATCTGCAGGGACATTCAATATTTGCGATGTCGAACTTGAAATTTGGCAGATGATACCACCTTAGTCGTAGCAACTTCAAAACAATAAGCTCTGAGTACGACTTGAGTATAAATTACAATAAAATGAAAATCGTGATTTTAAATTTGAAAGAAAAACATGTTTGTCTGTCGGTCGGTCTGTAACTTTTGGCGTATACGTTTTCTCTGGAACGTTTTAAGCCATTGACTTGAAATTTGGTACACGTATGTATTATAAACTAGATGATATTTTGAGCTTATTCCGGTGAAGGGTTCGGGGATAAATAGAGGAAAATAAGTAAAGCAAGCTGGCAAGAGTCCATAAACTTAGGATTTGGTGTATGTACTAATTATAAGCCAAGGCCTCAATTTTTTATATAATCTGCATTGTTAAAGAGGTTAACAAGATAAAATTGAGATATTCACTTCAAGTTTGGTACACGTATGTATTATAATATCTGGAATTAGATTATATTTTGAGATAATCTTGTTAAAGAGTTGGGGTGGTAAGTAAGGGCCAATAAGTAAAGGAAGCTAGTAAGAGTCCAGAAAATTGAGATTAGGTGTATATGTTAAAAGAAAAGGACTCAAATATTTCTTTATAGCATCAGCCACCACCACCACCACCGCTACCCCACTGTCTTATTAAAAGGGTTAAGAAAATAAAATTGTGATTGAGTGTTTACGAGAACAAATATTTTCAACAAATTTATTAACGTCAGCCATCCCCATTTTCGCCTTGGGGTAGACAATTGCAAGTATTATGTGTTTCTATGAACAATTATTTCCACATACTAGAGTGTAAATATAGCATCAATATGTTTCCGTTTAAATAGACTTGGATGGGAAATCTGGATGTGGAGATGCAGCGATAGTCACTATTTTTGGCTGCGGTTTTTAAGTTTACACTTACAAAATACATTTACTGAAATTGAATTTGGACGAGCATTTATTTATTAACTCAGTTATAAATACATTATACGTCAAATCTCAACCAAAATCAGATGGATTGGGGTTTTCTGTAAAAATAATTATTTGATGCCAAAGGTTCTCAACGAGGTTCTCAAAATATGTTGATAAAAGGAATTATTAATTGGTGGTTAGTTTTTTATGTAAAACTTACAGGTATGGAACAAATGTGTTCGTAATTGATTCAAGGCCCCTGTAAATGATGACCAACTATACAAAATTCTAACACAATATCGAGTGGAATTTTGAAAAGAAATTAAATAATTGTCCTCAACCCTTTCCATTGTAAGGGTTAACCCTTTTTCATAACTTTGACTTTTCCGTTTTTAACGGGAAAACTAACAGTATCACAGCCAGGGAAAGCATAGGAATATAAAAATAAATTACTAAAAGTCATTTGATCACTTGTTGTCTTCTCTGTAGTTAATTCTCATATTGCAAGCATGAATCAGTGTACAAAAAGTAGTTAATGTTGATACAAAATATATAATAATGATAATACAAAAATATCTGTTAGTTTCTGTTACTATATGATTGTATTCCAGGTTTGACAAATATTGAATAATGAATAATATTCTAGTTTCAGTTTCATTGTGATGATAAGAACCAATTGTAAATATTTCGAGTCACAGTATATTGTGGTATTAGTCGGCAATAGAGCACGAGATGACAAAACTGCAGCGAAAACAGAGTCCAAGAATAATGACACGTTTTCTAACAATAAATCAATGCAGATAATTCTTTCCCTAAAAACTGTTTTGTCGATTTGATACAGAAGTATGCATATATCTGCAATAGTTTTTAAATTCCTCCACGCTGAACTTTACACTGCACTTTTCGGGTATGTTTTGTTTAAACAATTGCTCTAGCATTTATTAAGAATGATTTCGAGAATAAATTGACTGCATCTGAATTTAAAAAGAACAAGCTTTCCACTGGTTTGAAACTCATACTCAAGAAATATTAAAAACTACGCTTGTGAATGCGGTGTAAACATAAAATGATTCAATTTCCAATGATACAAACATTTTCGAAAAATTGTTTTTACGATTTTTTTCAATATCGAGCAGAATGACACCCTCTGCATTTAGATCCATAAAGTTATTCCAGAAAATGTACATATTACTTCCGCATCCACGTAGTGGATTGGAAGTATAGTAATCGTAAAAAAAAAATTATTTTTTTTTAAATAGGTTTAGAATGTCATGAAACGTCGAGATTTTAAATTTCACCAAAAAAATGTTCTGTCTGTCTGTCTGTCGGTCCGTCTGTCTGTCGGTCTGTCTGTAACTTTATTGTCTGCACGTTTTCCCCGGAACGGTTTAAGATATTGACTTGAAATTTTGTACACGTATATATTGTAACGAGATCTGGAACTGGATTGCTTTTTGAAGGTATCCGGTAAAAGGTTGGGGTAAATAGGGGTAAATAAGGGGAAATATGTATAGCAAGCTGGTAAAGTACAGAAACTTCAAATTTGATGTATGTACTACAAGCCACGCTTCAAAATTTTTTATAATGTTTTTCATTCCCCATCACCACCCATTATTAAAGGGGGGTGATCAAATAGAATTGAGATATTCACTTGAAATCTGGTACGCGTATATATTATAATGACATCATGAACTAAATTATATTTTAGGATTATTCTGATTAAGGGTTGGGGGTTAAATAGGGGTAAATATTGGAAAATAAGTAAAGCAAGCTGGTAAGAATACAGAAACTTGAAATTTGGTGTGTGAACTAGTAGCCAATGCCTCAGATTTTTTTATAATATTTTTAGATGGTTCCGTTCAAGGGTTGGGAGTTAAATAGGGGAAAATTAGTAAAGCAAGCTGGTATGAGTACAAAAACTCGAAATTCGGTGTATGTACTATAAACCAAGGCCTCAGATTTTTTATAATATTTTTCAACCCCCCAATACCCCTACTCCTTTATTAAAAGTGTCTGATAAAATAAAATTGAGATATTCGCTTGAAAGTTAGTACACATATGTATTGTAATGACATCTGATTGAGATGATTCCATTGAACGGGAGGGAGGTGGTAGGTTGTGAAAATAAGTAGGTTAAACTAAACACTTTTTAACGCACATGGTAGAAACCAACGCCTCAAACTTTTTTATGACATCTGCCCTAAATATTATTAATATTCTATGACCAATAATTTCCACTTATTAGAGTGCAAATTTAGCCAAGATATTTCCTTTAAAATGACTTGGATGAAAAATCTGGATGTGGAAGTAGTGATTCCTTAGGCAGTGGTTTTTTTTTCAAAACTGTATGTTTGAGTGCACATCTTATGATGGAATTTGTGGCTCCTGTTTCCCGACTAATGCAGCTTTGCTCTGTTTGTAGTCCACTTTAATATCTTGCCGCCGCTGAACTTGATAATAGTTCTTAATTGAAAGCTGCGTGGTAGAGATGAGATGTTAAAGCGAACTAGAAAATACACTAGTAACAGTACGTACAGGTCCAGAAGAAATAGTTCTCTGAGATTCAGCAGTATTGTCCAGTTCAGCATTACTATATTGAAAACGTTGAATGCTGAATGCATTCCTGCAAATCCTAACGTGTTTATGGCCTAGTCAGGAACTTAGATTTTCCCTGTCTGAAAATAGTAGAAATCGTGTCAAAGCGAGAAGAAATAATATATCTTCTGAGATGATTTCCTCGCTCGGCAAACTATGAGAATCCGTTGCACAATGTTTCACATGCAGAACGTACAGAACCAAAATCGAGTTCAGTTTAGGATATATAACTATTAAAACAAATTTTGTATCTTAACGCAGCAATACTCCTTCATAAAACTCACAACCATAGGCGTAATTCGGGGGGGCAAGGGTAGGCAACTGCTCCCCGCAATATTTTGAAAGAGCATTCAATTGTCTACGGTAAATCTGACGAAATCCGAAATTCTTCCGGAAAAAATAATAAGTATGACAATTACGCCAATCAAGTCAAAGGTTTTCAATACCATTCGGCAGGGGCGGATTAAGACTTTCTGGAGCCTTTGGCTAAATTTTGAGCGGGGCCTTTTTGCAATTCTCGTAAAACTACAGACAGGCGAGTTAAACCTCAGATGCTCCGGGGAAAGCGAGTTCAATACTCGTAAACCGCAGACAGGCGAGTAAATCACAGGCTACTAATTATAATTATACATTACTTCTATGTGGCACGTCTATGATCATATAGTACACTTTAAGGTCTAATGGGTTTCTTATTTAGGCGAATGGTTTGCTTAGATGTTTTACAGAATTTTACACCAGTTTCTAAGACCTGGTTTAGTTTTAAATTTTTTGCGAAATTGTCACATGGGAACCCGTTTTTTAATAACAATTTTATAAACAAATCATAAATAATGCAATTTTCGATTCCAAAACACTTGTATCGTAAGTACAGATTAATACAAGAGAACAAATCTTACATGTACAGTACGTCTCACTGAAGAGTGTAACAGCGTAATAATTGTTTTGCTTTTTCGGATTTGAATCAAACTGATCTTAAAAGATGGAGGTCACCAAGGTCTATTTAAGACCACCATATCACTTTCCACATTTAAATGCAAGACCATCTACGATACTAAATTCAAAAACCCTGAAATTTTAGGTAAATTCTAAAAAATGAGGTCTTGACGAAAAAAATTCTTTTGCGGCATTTAAATAAAAATTGTTTCTAAATTTATTTTTTTGAAACAATTTACACAAATGAATAATAAATACAACCAAAAGAATTAAATATTATGTTCTATCAAACCCTCATCAGCCCTAATGTATATGCCTCAATTCGCTTTCTGTTATTGTTCATAACTTTTCGGAGGGTTGAATAATTTAACTAAACTTCGGATTCAGGGTTTTTGAATGATTTCGAACAAGTTTTGTTAACAAAATTTTTGATTAAGTAATGCTAACTATGATTTTTTGATGTTTTCATACAATTTAGTATCGTAGCCTTGCATTTAAAGATGGAAAGTGATTTTGTGGTCTTAAATAGACCTTGTTGAACTCTATATTTTATTATCAGTTTGATTCAAATCGGACAAAAAACAAAAGAATTATTACGCTCTTACACTCTTAAGTGAAACACACTGTATAAGGTCACTTGGGGTATTTGGGCCATGATTTTACAACCTGAGCGAGAGATTATACTTTGAACTTGCCTGAGAACCACTAATAAGTTATATTAATATCTAAAATATTTTTTTATATGTTGTACAATATATAGTCTTTAAATATATAATATTCAAATCCCGAGTCAAATTTAATTTTCTTTATAATTATAATTAAATAATATAAAGTCTGATGGGCCCAGTTACCCCTAGAAATTGGGACAACTGGACCATACGGGTCTAGGTTTCATACAAACGATTGTTATTTGAACTGGGGTAAGTGGGCGTGTTGGTAAACATGTAAACTTCGTACAAAAATTACCAGTCATTTAAACCACACCATAGTCGAGTTGTCGACGATGTAAGAGAACTACTACATAACAATTAGGTGGAAATTTATTCAAATTTGGGAATAACACAACTTCTGTTAAAGTAAAAAGGGCAAATTTAAATGTAAAAAACATCCAATTTCAAGTAAGCATAAATAACACAGGCCCACAAAAAAAAGTGATCTATACCAGGGACCTGACATAGTAATCCTATGTATTTCGACGTGCTGAACACGAATCCAATGTCCGTTTAGCTCCGTTACCCATCAACTTTTTGTAAATCGCGAAAATAATCTAAAGAAATAAGGTTGCTTTGGCTATTTTCGCGATTTACAAAAAAATGGTGGGTGATGGAGCTAAACGGACATCAGATTCGTGTTCAACAAAATACATAGGGATTAATATGTCGGGTCCCGTGTTCAGATCGCTATTTTTTGTGTGACTGTGTGTAGTGATCTACATCTACCTAATAAATAAAAACAAAAACAACATACTTAATGTGCTTGGGGTAACTTGGTCCCAGCCGTGCCCAGATGCCCCAATTAACTGGCCCACTTACCCCATTTTTGAAAAATTGTGGGGGTAACTGGGCCATCCACTCAAGCTTATGACCTAACGCAGAATACATGCTTGCAATAACATTTTAGGGATATATCATGCTTCTAATTTATGCTAAATTAACTGTGACGTTGATAATATATACAGTAAACCTGTAGTATTTCATAAAAATTAAGATTACATCACGTTGCTATGAAAATTTTGCACTACAAAATTTAAAAATTTGCTACATGAAAGCAACAACACTCAGAGACATGAGACTAATTGTTGTAGTGAGATGACATTGTCCTTCAGTGCTGCCAACTGCTTGAAGTGAAATTACCCCCACAAATTCTACGGAAAAAACCATGGCCCAGTTACCCCCTGGGCCCAGATACCCCAACTGACCATATGTCATGTCGGAAAGATTATTGATTAAAAGTGGTTAACGTTTAAACATTGAGAAAATGCGATTTTTAGTCTTTTTGGCCTTTAATAATTTTTTTATGGAAATAAATTTTTAAATTCTGTAAAGATAATCGGAAACTTCAACCTCAAAATGCCGAAAGATTTATAAAAATTACACGAATGGCTCCAAAGTTATAGCATTCTATGATTGCTATACTTAGGTTGCCTGCTGTCAGACACACGGTCTGTAACCGCAAAAACATGGCGTGCTGCACCGAAAACTTCCAGTTTTGTAATCGGTGTAACTTTTATATTGATGTAATTTTTATAATTCCTTCGGCGTTTTAAAGTCTTTGAAGCCTTGAACTTTCCTAATATTTTTTCAGAATCTAAAAATTTCTCTCCGTTCTAAAATTATTAAAGGTCAAAAGGCTAAAAAACGCATTATTTTTCAGAGTTTATACGTTAACAACTTTTTAAACTTAAACCCTTTCGACATAACATACATGAATTTTTTCTTGTTTTGACTCATACTTTACGATAGAAATATTTTTGAATCGAAAATCAAGCGCAAAAAATTCAAATTTACACATCAACAAGCGCTCGCCAACATATCAACGAACGTATGCAAATGACAATCATCTGGGTAACGCTCGCACAATCGTTCGGTGAACGATCATGAAGTCGATTTTTGCGCGAGCCTTATTTACCAAATTGTTTTTTCACACCATTCGCCCTCGCTCTATTGAGTTTAATATTATCTCATTTGGGTTTAGGGTTTCCTGTCTGTGGTTTAACTTTTTGTAGCACTCGCTTTCCTTCGGTCATTAGGGTTTATCGGTTTATCGTTTAAGAACTACAGGGTTCGCTTTGCTTCTATTTATTGGATTATCTGTGAAAAGTTCCTGCCTACCCAATAAAAATTCTGAAATTACGCCACTGCTCACGACAAACTGTGTAATTGCAAAAATGGAATTTTTGGAAATTCTGCTTGACTTCGCCCGGCGGCTGCACCAAAATTATTAAGTTTAAAACAAAATAAGATGTATTCTGTACTTTGTAAGCAAATTTAATTATTTGTAATTTTCGTAATACTCCATTCATCGTAGGATGAAACCGAAGAGAGATATTTCAAGAAAACGAAGTTCTGCGGCTTATTGTCAAGATGGTGGCTCCCGCGACGGCGATCGAATTTAGCATTTTACTTCCCTCGCATACCGAAGGGAAGTATTGTATTCGAGAAAAAATCACCCTCCGAGATTTTTTCCGGTTCTGACGTTTCAGAACACGTAGATTACGAAAATATAGGTTTTTCAATTCCGTCAGTCTGTCTGTCTGTCTGTCTGTCTGTCTGTTGGTGCATTTACTAAAAAACTACCTGACGGAGAGCAGTCAAATTTGGTAGGTAGTTGACGCTACTGTCAGCGAAGAAATGGTAGAAATTTCACTGGAAAATATACAGGGTGGACCGTCTAAACGGAATAAATAGTGAAAAAAATTTTTTTTTGCTCAAATTTAAAATTTCCACGTTTCATGACGCGCTGAACCTATTTCAGAAAAAAAAAATTTTTGAAAATTTTTTTCACCATTTTTGAAAAAAATTTTACCAAGATGAAAAAAAATTTTTTTTGCTCAAATTTAAAATTTCTACGTTTCATGACACGCTTAACCTATTTCAGGAAAAAAAAATTGAAAATTTTTTTCACCAATACATTTGAAAAATTTTTTACTTACTACTAAAATGAAATAATTTTTTTTCTTTATTCAAATTTAAAATTTCCACGTTTCATGGCATTCTAAGCCTGATTAAAAATTTGAAAATTTTTTTTACCATTTTTGAAAATTTGTTTACCACTAAAATAGATGGAATTTTTTTTATTTCTTCAAATTTAAATTTTCCAGGTTTCATGATATTCCAAACCAATTTCGGAAAAAAACATTTTGTTACTAGTTTGGAAAAAAATTTAACACTAGAATGCTCAAATTTAAAAGTTTCACGTTTCATGACATTCTAAGGTATTTCAGAAAAAAAAAATTGAAAATTTTTTCACCAGCATATTTCAAAAAGTTTTTACCACTAAAATAGATCGATTTTTTTTTATTTGCTGAAATTTTTAAATTTTCACGTTTCATAGCATTCTAAACCTATTTTAAAAAATACATAATTTTTAATTTTTAAACCTTTTTAGCACTACTGTAGAATAGAAGGAAACTTTCATTTTTGCTCAAATTTAAAATTTCTACGTTTGACATTTTAAACCTATTTCAGCAGAAAACAATTTGAAAATTATTTTACCAACATCTTTTGAAAAATTAAAAAAAAATGAAATTATTTAACCACCACTATACTTCCACTCCATTACGTGAATGTTGGATTGAAAATGTGACAGATGGCAATAATATCTGGCATATGCACCTATTATACTTTTATTGAAAAATGTACAGGGTGGTCATCCCAAGAAATAATTCAGTCCTGTTGAACATTTGTAAAGGTATTTGCGCTAGCCTGTCATATGTGGCACCTGCTATTTAGAATTGAACTTTTGCTGTTGGATGAGCAATCTGTATATTTTTTTGACCAAAACTTATCAAGTTTTCTTTGTAATAACATCAATAACTCTATTCCGATTATTATTCTCAATGTCATTTCGTAATTATTAATTTTTTAGAGTGACTGCTATGAACAAATAACGAGGGAAGTTCTGTGTAAATACCTTTACCGATTTTTTTAAATGTCTTATTTATATTAACCTTCTTGCGAAGTTTAACCACATCTATTCCACCACCCAACCTGACATCAATATATCAACCACTCCCGACTCGAACTCAGGAGAGATAACTGGGAGTAGACATATCGTGCTACTCAAGAGCGATCTAGGCCACAGATATCGTCTGAGTAACTGGTTGGAACCGCTAGTACCCTGGCTAGGATTCGAACCGGGAACTCCGTAGGCTTGCGACCACGTGTTAACGTAATTCCAGCGCGACTGAGCCAGCTAATTTCATTTAAGGTATCGAAATACACAAATTCCCAATGTTTGAAAACCCTTAATCTAATCAAACTTCCCTTTCACTCCGATCATTGGATGTAACAGAAAAATATAATTTGCCGAAAAGACTATCACTCAAATTTCGTTCTTTTTAGTATAGATATATTTTATTTAAAAATTTCAATTTTGGATTATACATATTTAGGGTGAAACATATTGTATTATCCAAAAAAGTATTCAAATACAACCTGTTTGATCCTTTTGGTGCAATGACTTCTTTCAATATTTTTTAAATATTTTCAGAACAGCTGCTAAAATGTTAAACAGATACGTAAGAAGACTATAAATGGAATATAATTTATAATATTACAAAATAAAATGTATATATTTCACATAATCCCAGCGAAATATTTAAATGATCTACTAAGCTAATGACAAAATTTGCCCAGAAAAAGAAACTCATCCAAAAACAAAATTATCTTCTCGTAAATAATTATTTAGTATCATTGTATTTAAAATTTAAATACACGAAGAAGGTAACACTTGAATGATGAGAAAAGAATCCTATTCCATCCTATATTTCCAGACAGCTTAAATGAGAAAAACTCGATTCATTCATATCATCTCATAAAATTTCTTCTCGAATGCATCTTTGTAAAATCAAATCAAAGTACATTATAAAAGAACGTTTTTGTTATAAAGGTTGGAGCTAACGCCGCCTGTCGACTTTTGGAATATTACACTATCGCGAAAATAATAAAGAAACTGTTAATGGACTAAAAGAATTTCTAGAGGAATGCAAACGGCATACGCAAAAGGTGACGAAATGGATTTTATTAAAAATAATTCTACTTTGTAATTCGAATAGTCCAACAAAAAGCAACACTCAAAATGGTCTAAAAACGAAAGAGAATAGACCTATTCGGTTAGACTCGCCAGGAATAAGAAGGCATTTGAAATGAAATTCTGGTAGTACTGTAACGAAATGGGTTTTTTCATCAATGTATCTAAAGTATATATTGTCTAAATGTTATTTGTGGCATTATCTTAATTTTTTCCTTCTTCAATTCTTTGGGACTTCCTGCTTAGAAAGAAAACATACATGTGGCAGGAAGTCCCAAAGAATTGAAGAAGGAAAAAATATCTAAAGTATATTAAAATTTTTCGTAATATTGAAAAATTCGTTATTTTAATTGTAACGACTGAAAATTGGTTAATTCTCAGTTATATAAAACATACTTCATATAATTCTTACAATAGAGTATTTTTTGGTGTTTTATGTTTACAAATTATTTAGAACCAAACGTATTGGCAATTTTCACAGTTTTCGGTGGTTTTAATAATTAAACAGGTTTACAAAAAAAAAAAATGTCCGACCAATGAGAATCCATTGCCGTACCCCGAAGGTTTTCGATGTGCTGAGCACGATTCCGTTGTCTGTTTTGCGCCATCACGTCAGGATTTTGAGAAGACTTGTGCAAAAATACAAAATTTTAGAAATTTGCGATTTTTGTACTCAAAAAAGGCGTAGAGGTTTTTTACCAGTAACATACTGGTTAATTGTGATATATTTTGTAGATTCCCCTAGCACCGCTTAGAAAGAAAACATACATGTGGCAGGAAGTCCCAAAGAATTGAAGAAGGAACAAAATTAAGATAATGCCACAAATAACATTTAGACAATATAGAGAAGAAGTTTACACAAAAATTGCAAAAGACAAAAAGAGTATGGAATCGCCCTGGGAATATTCTCAATTTTTTTCGGAATTGTCTAATGCCCTTTTTGATACGCTTAAAAACTCCACAATTATCTTTTCTGCAAAGGACATTGGACAATTCCGAAAAAATTTGAGAATATCCCCGGATAATTCCAAACCCCTTTTGCCTCTTGCCATTTTTGTCCAAACTTTTTCGAGTAAATAAATCACAAAATTTTAAAATTTTCACTTTTCCTCGCCGGATATCTAAAAATGGCAATTTCAGAAAAAATGTTTCGAACAAAAGTAAGTAGCCTATTTTTAGTCAGACAATCCGCATTTGCAATAAAATTCAGTCCAAAAAACTGAGTGAATTAATTTGTGTCGGCTCGAATTTTCGATTTCACTCATTCAATTAACGATGCCGTGAAAATGTCAATTTCGTTCTTTCGATATCGACATATTTCCCACTCATGTATTTATTTAGTTACGAATATTTAAAAATTTCATGTTTTGCTTTTTTCCGACGAGACTAATTGAAATTTCGAATCCACCCCGACCGTAGCATACCGCGTTAAGCAACGATTTTCACAGCGGATTTCTCAGTTCGAATCCTGTACGGGTGTACTTTCTTATATTTGTTTTGAGCTTTTTGGCTGATATTTCTTATTCTAAAATTACGTCGCATTTATTTATTTATTTCTATAGTTAAAAACTACATTTACATAAAATTTTAGAACTGCACTCAAAGATTTTATTTTGACTAAAAATTAACGCGTAGAGAATTTTACCGTACTTATCCCTTCCCTCATATTTCTATGATGACCAGTTTATAAGGGATTACGGACTGGTGCATGAAATTCAGTTTATGATTTGACATTGTTGAGGAGAGGTGTTTTAAATCTGGTATTTTGCTGAAGTTGTGTCATGGACAATGTACAACAAGGTATGTAGTTTATTATTCTTAAACAAAATCACCAGCTTTTACTGCTTTTTATAGAGGTGTCATTTTCAACCAAACGGGAATTGCAATTTTCTGAATATCTACAAGTTCTTACAGCTGTATAGTTTTATTCATGTTAATTCATGTTTCGTTGTTTTAAGAACTATAGTTACCTATTTATGGGGAAAAAAAGCTACACCATCTGCCTCTCTAACCGTGATTTTACTTTTTAGTTACTTATGCTATATCACGGAGAAGTCTCTTTGAGGTATGACAAAAAGGAAAAAAATAATAGGATGCACCTGCATGTCCTGAATCGTTTTAGCGTACAACATTGCAGAGAAACTTTGAAACAGGCAATAACGGACAAAATTTAAAAAATCGGATATCAAATTTCTGAAATATGGCGAGAATGTTGTAGGAGTAAGGTCGAGATTTTAAAGACTAATGATTCTTGGCTGGATGAGGAAATTAATTTTAGTAAAGAGTTGATAAAGGACACGCCTAAATAACCATCAACTTCCAAATCACCTGGCCTGTAAAGAAAATTGTTTGTGATGATAGAGATAGCGACTTATTTTTTGCTTGCTTACTTTTATTTTTATTACCACTATTATATATATACTTTGTATATAGAGCAATTAATTTTTAATACAAGTTAAGTTACAGCATATCTGATTATTGTTTCAAGAACAACCTAAAATTATAAAGTTAACCATTTTGCACCAAGAACAGAAAACAGATAATTGAAATAATTTCGTTCTTCTAGAAATATGACATTGTCCGCTGCATCCCTTTAAAAACCAAGAGCTTACATTTATTTCACCATATTTACTTTACATTTTTTTCTCAGATTCACAAATCTTATTCAAAAAGTTAAGTCATTTTATAATAATATTTAATTTTCAACACCCATAAAAACCATCCCCTTGGTCCTCAGAATGTTTGTACTATTCACGGATACAATATTATCGTATCTATAAAGTTTCATAATTTTAGAACTAAATAAAATTTTTAAACCCCCTCAAAATCACCCCTTTAGTGTCTAAAATATTTTCAATATTTTTACTCTTTCCTAAAGAATATTTTCTATTTATTTGCAAATTTGTGGAATTTTGTCCCTCTAGAGCTTGAAAAATGATCACTATTCTATCACTATCACTATTCAGTTTATTGGTTTCTAGTGTAGAATTAGTTGCTCTGTTTGTATCGAAGTTTGTATTAATAAATAAACATACATGTCTTATAATTTATATTTCCTAGTACCAAAAGGAAACCAATATAAAACATACAAAAACATTCCTTTAAATATGCGCCGATCCCAATAGTGTGATCTGCACTTTGGAGTTTGGAGTTTGTGGGAGGGCAGTCACATTTAGGTGACCGCAGCACCTAGGCCCCATTGGGCCCCTTGTACGTCCTCCCGAGGGATACAGGATTCCACCTAGGCCTCCAACCATCCTAATCTTGTGAAGAAGGTGGTGATGCTGCCTAGGGGAATATCCCTCAAGTCGGCCAGTGTAGGCCAACGTTCTCCCAAAATGGATTCTCTGCTAGAGGAGACTGCCGGGCACTCACAGAGTACGTGTTGGACAGTCTCGTCTTCTTGTTCACAACCTCTGCATAGGGGTGTGTCATTTAACTTCATGTTATAAAGGTGCTTCCTCAGCTGGCAATGACCAGTAAGAATTCCTGTCGCGAAGCGCAGGTTCTTCCTGGACATTCCCAGGTAGATCATCGTTGTATCCTTGTCAGGGTATCTAAGCAGATCCCTGGCCAACTGACAACTATGAGTTTCATCCCACAGTTTTTTAAATTTTCTGTGGGTGTCTTCTTTAATCATTAGCATTATTGCTGAGGTCGGCAGTATGTTGGAAGGGCCAGGTCCAAGTATACTTAGACTGGCTGCCTTCTTAGCCAGACTGTCAGCTTCCCTGTTGCCTCTGCACTGTGCATGCCCTTTGACCCAGCATAGAACAACACTGTTCATGCTGGAGGCGCCCACGAGTGCCTGATGGCATTCCCATACTGACCCTGTTGTTATTTTGTGTCTCTGTAAGGCCAGTAGTGATTGTCTACTATCAGTGTAGATTCTTATTGTTTTTCCCGTTATTTGTCTACGGGAAATTTCTTTTGCGGCTATGGTTATTCCCGCCAGTTCTGTTTGTATTATACTGGCTTGTTTGTCCATAGCCCATTTAATTTGAATTTGCAGGTTCCTGGAGTATACCCCACAACCTGTTCCTTCTTTCTTTTTCGATCCGTCTGTGAAGATGTTAACTGTTCCTTCACTGACAGCCTCATTGCTACTGTTGGTGTGTATTTCATAGGGTCTATCAAAGATGAACTGTGGAGAAATACCATCTGCACGTACCTGCAGAAGTGGCATTTGTTTAATTGCCTCATTCCACAGCCGGCATCTGGTCACTCCACATCCTATGTTTGGCTGTATGCCAACGGATTTGAGACGTGCCATAGTAGTTAGGGCCACCTCTTCTAGATATATGTCTAGTGGTGTCAGGCACAGCATCACTTCCATTGCTCTTGTTGGTGTCGTTCTCATAGCTCCAATTTTGTTTAAACAGGCTACTCGTTGTACCTGGCTGAGCTTACGTTTCGCTACAGTCTGCGGACTCTTAGGCCACCAGACGATGGCTCCATAGGCTATCATTGGTCTTATTATAGCAGTGTAAATCCACATAGCCACGTTGGCTTTCATTCCCCAGCTGTTCCCTATGGTTCTGCGGCACTGCTCAAAAGAGATGTAAGCCTTCTTTAGTCTTCTGTCTAAATGAAGATTCCAGGTTAGTTTGGCATCAAAAGTTACTCCAAGGTATTTTACTTCTGATGCGAAATTTAGTGTGGTATTTAGGAGAACGGGGGCCGTCATTGGCCCCAATTTCCTTTTCCTTGTGAAGAGGACCAGCTCTGTCTTCCTGGGGTTGACCGACAGAGAGTGTTCTCTGCACCATCTTTCGATTATTCTCAGGGCCATCTGCATTCGATCGCAGAGGACTCCTTCGAATTTACCACTAAGCAGTATCGTTAGATCATCTGCGTATGCAATTGTGTGGAATCCCTCGGAGTTGAGGCGGCGCAGGAGGCTGTCAAGAACTAAGTTCCATAGAAGAGGTGATAGGACACCCCCCTGAGGACAGCCTCTTGCAACCATTCCTCTAACAGCGATGTCTCCCATGTTAATCTGTACCGCTCTTTTTGAGAGCATGTTGGATATCCAGCCACTTACGATCGGAGAAACGTTCCTGTTCGTGAGGGCTGCTGTAATTTTTGGAAAGGTGGTTTTATCAAAAGCGCCTTCTATGTCTATGAAGACACCCAGGGTGGACTCTTTATTGTCCAAAGACTTTTCAATCCGACCGCTAACCGCATGAAGGGCGGTGTCGGTGGATCTACCCGGGGTGTATGCATGCTGATTGGGATGTGTGGGATTAGCAGTGATCGCAACATCCCTCAAGTATCGCTCACATAGCTTTTCCATCGCCTTGAGAAGGAACGAGGTCAAGCTAATGGGTCGGTATGCTTTGGGGGTAGTATAGTCTATTCTTCCCGCCTTTGGTATGAACACTACTTTGACTTCTCTCCACACCTTCGGAATATAAAGGTGTGCTAGGCACGTCCTGAATATTGCTGTCAGGTGCGGCACTATTTAATCCAGACCCCATTGTAAAAGGGCTGCAGTTCGGTGGGTTGAGTGTCGGTTTCATTTGGCCATTCCTTCCGATCTGTCACTACAGATTCTGGGAAGTGAGTTTCCATAAGCAACTCTAGGCTTTCATGTAGGTCGTTGGTACTGGTACCATCATCCTTTTTCAGTAGACCTAGGTGATTGTCTTTGTTTTTGGCAAGTATTTTATGTATCCTAGCAGCCTGCGAGTAATCCTCGATCTCCTCACAGTAGGCTCTCCATGCCTCTCGTTGTCTCTGTCTGACTAGTTTTTTGAACTCTCTTTGATTGGTTCTGTATAGCTCCTAATCTGATTCAAGTTTTGTCACTTTCGCCTTGTTGAACGATGTCCTAGCTTGTTTCTTGAGGTCGGTCAGCGTCTGGCACCACCATTTAGTGGCTTCCCCAGGCTGCTGTTGTACGGCCTTCAAGGGACACGATGCTTCGTAAGCTTTTTTCATAGCGGATTGAACAGTTTTAACATACTGCTCAATCTCTCCGTTGTTTTGTGGCACCCCGTTGTGTACATCCATCAGGTTCTCCCTGAGTTGACGTCGATATTCATCTCTGTCAGTGTCTCGGGGGTTCCTGAGGAGTTTTCTTGGTGCTTTGATTAATTTAATGCCGAATTCAATCCAGCGGTGGTCTGACATTGAAGCAGCGTCAGACACATGCCAGTCTTGGATCGAGTTGGATATACGGTTTGTAGCTAAGGTGATATCTACTATGGTTTGACTTCTAGAGTTAATAAATGTCGGTGTACAGTCTTGGTTAATTATATTAAGGTTATTACCGATTATATATATTTGTGATCTGCACTTCTTATGTCGTCAGTTAACCAGACAGTTTGAGGTAGACTCGAATCATGCCTCTTCCTAACAGTTCCTAGAGAGATACAATCCTGGCACGACTGTGGTTTTTGCTTTCCACATTTTGCTAACTTCTATTTGAAGATGTTTATACTTGCTTAGTTTCTCAGCTTCATTGACGAATGACGTGAACATGATGCATGATCACGTCATTCGGAATGGACACTTCACATAAGTATGGCGTCACTGATGTTTTCAACTTTTTCAGGAGTATATTCATATATTGTTGTTATAACTCTTTGATAATGGTCGAATGGCCGAAAAACATGTCAGAGAAATCTGAATAAAAAATTGTGTGAAACAGTAATAAATACCAAGTGTTTTTAATACTTATTCTATTTAATATGTTTCACCAAGAACCTACCGCAGACTCAGTTCAATTAATCATATATTTTTGATGTACCAGCTCATGACTCAGTGGTGATTACTGGCCACTCTGCTATGTTGGTGAGTGTACTTCAATGGTACAAAAATAAATACACCCCGCCATCACGTGACTGGCAGGCTTCTCCGCCAGGCCGCACATCCTCCACTTACATACTGCCAACAGGTTGTATCAGGATCATCCTTCGATAATATTGGGTACTTAACGCTTCAATTATGAAACTTTTCATTTCCCCCTTCAAGCCTGAGCCAACCAGCAATTTTGTAGAAGTCTCTTCCTCTACTACTGGTCGGTCGAGGTTGTGGAAAAAATTGTCTATGCAACGGGTTTGCACAGAGTACTTCTATTTTCTTCTTTTCGATGCTGATTTTCTTCTTGACGTCCTCTTTATTGGTTTCGGTTCCCAGATATTTTCTTGAATTTTTTTATTATTATCATCATCATCATCATTATCAGTATCATTATTATTGTTGTCTAATTCTGCTGCAGACTGCAAAGGATGAATATCTCAAAATATTTATTAGAGAGTAGGTACACTTACTATTATCAATTTAAACGTACTCACTGTCAACCTCAAAGAGATTTTTGTATGTATTTTTTAATTAATTTTCAAGAGAACATCAATAATGTCGTGTCTTCAAAGCTGGATATTATGTTTCTTCTAAATATTAAACTATTAGCAATAAGAAATCTAACTCGGTTAATGTCTAAGGAAGAATAATTTCCAAGTTTAGTTTCAACTTTACCTTTAATAAACTTAACAATAGACGACTGTTCGAATAACATATACGAGCCCATTGTATTTTACGGTATCTGACACTGTGCAGTCCTGAGTTGCTTTCCTGATACCAGCGATCCATGTAAACGTCTCGTATATATGGCGAAACGCTGGAAGTTCTCCATATCCTTTACAAGATTCATATTTATTATGCCATTCATTATGCAACACAGTTTTCATTATATGTGCATATGTAAGTACATTTTATAAATATCTAAATGACTGAATGCAATATAAATAATAATCGGAAGCGATATATCTTTCTAATCCTAGTCGAAGATGATACTATTTATTATTTATTACTTACCTCAAAAATAAGTCGACTAGGTTTTTCACCGGTTTTAACATTTTTAAAAAGGAAGGAATTTCTCAATTCGATCCGTACAAGATTTTTAAAATATTTTTACAATTACTCTGAAATGACTTAAGCGATATCTATGAAATCCTTTACAAACTGTAGAGTGGCGTTGGTCACATATTATATGCCAATCAAATTAAAATTTTGTGTATGACTTCAGTCTTCACAAGTCGCCGTCATAAAGAACAGAATATACCCAACATGATGTATGTACTACTACTTTATTTTTATTATAAAAAATTGGGCAGCTGCTGCTTAATTTGGTTAATAATCGTGTGTGGTATCGAACATACTATTACATAATATGTAATATTGGGCTATAATATATTATATTATAGCCCAATATAAATAGTTAAGTTAGTATACTAAAGTAATAGTAATATGGCGCCGTTTTGATGAATTTTTCGCATTTATATACTTTTAGCTTTCATCTTAAACCCAATTAAAAGAACATATAGATATGTACACGGGAACACATTGAAAACACCCTTTATTTTATTTAAAAGAAATGTATACCAATATCTATTAAAACATGAGCAAATATATCGATACATTTTAGTCATGCAGATACTCCAAAATAAGACTAACCATGACTTCTTAAATGCTTTAAATTATCAACCTCAAAGCTCTGACACTGATATCAACGACCATAGTAGAACACTTGTGATATGTGGGGTGTACCGTGGTCTACGTAGATGAAATAATAGGTATCATAACATAATATTCAACGCAACCCGCCGTCGCAGGACTTGAACAATCCTTTTTGACGGAAAATTAACGAAAAAGAGTAAAGTGTGATATATCGTTGAAACAGAATAACATCTAGTTTCGAAAAGTATAATAAAAATACATGAAAGTTTATGTGTCAAAAGAGCACTAAACGTATTCCAACCTGCACCAAAACCTTTTCAGCTCATGTAAGATATTATAGTATTACCCTTGTACCAAATTTCATCAAAATTAGTTCGCTAGTTTCGGCGCTATCGTGTCCCCATCCATACATACATATATACATACATACATACATATATACAGACAAACATTTAAAAAAAATTAATTCGTGTTTGAATAAAAAATCAGTGTTCGTTCTTCAAAAAGAAATAATCAAAAACTTTTTTTTCAAAAATGTCATGGGCAGGTAAGTTCCATAGAACAAATATTATCACAGATAATATTATCTAAGATCTGAAAATTGTAAAGAACTATGACAGTACGTATGTGTTTTTATTTATATAGCAACAATATAAACGAAAAAAACTGCTGCCTAAGGAATCAATACTTCTACATTCAGATTTCCCATCCACGTCTCTTTAAGCGAAAGTATCTTGATTTTAATACTATATGTGCATTCCAGTACATCGAAATAACTGCTCAAAGAATTTTAGAAATATAATATTTCAAATCGTCCCCAAGATCGTAATGTGGTGGCTGATGCTATATAATTTTTTGAGAACTATTCTTCCCACACACACACTAAAACACAATTTTATTTTGATAACTCTTTTAATAATGTAGTGGGGATGTTGGAGGTGATGGTGGTGATTTTTCTTTTCGCACTTTAAAATATATTAGTTTCGTTTTCATTCTAATACCCATCTGAACAAAAAAAAATTCTTTTTACAATTTAGTATGTAAGCAAATATCTAAAAAACTTGTCATGTGGGATCTTTGATGATACAGAGATGGGATTGGTAGCAATCTCTTCGTAAAAAACAGCAGAATATGAATTGAGATGACGATAAGCTATAACCGTATGAGAAAAAAGTTATGGTGTATAAACAAAATGACTTTAAGGAATTAGAACGCAGAGTAGGTTCTGAGTTTATTTTTAAGACAGCAACATCAATTTTGATAGATGCCGGTGTACTTATTACACTTCTGGGACTATTCAAGAGAGACAGCCAAAAGTATGGTGAGAGGGGAAGTAAAATAAATAGGAGTGCAGAATAGTTATTTTTTGTTTACTTAATAAATTGTGAAGTCAACTGTCAATAAGTAGAGTATAGATACATTTTGACTATACGATACAAAAATCAAGAAGTTGGAGGTACTACTAGGAAGCAACCACATCGCCCATCTTTTATAGCCATTTGTATACAGGGTGATTCACGTAGGCCATTCATTAGAAGTTTTTCAACTTGCAGTTGGATTAGAAACTTGAAATTTGGTACGCAGCCATAATCGATCATGCCCGTTCTATCTAAAATATTTTCAGTGCTCCAACTATACAGGGTGTGCCAAAAATTGGTACCAACTTTCTTATTTTAAATGGAAACCTATATTTTTATTTACATGGTTCGATTCGTCTTCTAATTCTGAGTTTAGAGAACCTACGTTATGTTAACTTATCTATTACAATTTTTGACATATGTCCAATTTTTTGAAAAAAATTGCCGCTGTAGTAGTTTATGAACAAATTTGTATCTCGCAAACCTTTCAAAATTATGAAACCAAATTTGTGAAGCAGTTAGCTGGAAGTCCAGGCTAACTTTTGATGTCCCTTCGGTGGTCCCCTTTTGTACCATATGGGCGCAGTCGATTTTCAAATGTCGCAATCAAAAATTGTCAAAAAGTCAATTTTTTCAAATGGCACCTAATATTTTTTTTCACAACATTCGAAAGAAAATTGAATTTTAGGGTGAGTTACTTAAGCATTCCCTATACCTAACTTCACCCCATATCGAGTTATTCAATAAAAATCAAGAAATACCTTATCTTGCCGAGAGATTCCTTACTTCATCAAGTATGCCATGGAAACAAAAGACAGTTGTAATAATTTTTAAAGAAAAATATGGATTCTTATTTAATTACACACAACACCAACAAATTATTATCTTGTTAATCTGTTTATTTGTTGTTATTTTGTTGTTATTATTTATTATTGTAATACGATTTTTGAATAAAAATGAAAATGAAATGATTGTTTCCAAAGCCTACTACCCTTGAGAAAAAAAAACAATATTTTTTTCAAAAAATGCCATTAACTCAAAAACGACTGTAGATAGACATACACAATGTTAATAAAAGTGGCCCTAAAATTCAATTTTGCATTGATTTCTGGCGTCAGAAATGGTAGGCGCAAAGATGTGCTACCCAATCTGTTGAAAGTAGAATAATAGAATATTTGAACAAAAATATGGTGGTCACATTGAACATTTACGTCAGAATTTCGTCAACATTGTTCTTGTTCGTTAATAATAATTTGTTGGTGTTGTGTGTAATTAAATAAGAATCCATATTTTTCTTTAAAAATTATTACAACTGTCTTTTGTTTCCATGGCATACTTGATGAAGTAAGGAATCTCTCGGCAAGATAAGGTACTTCTTGATTTTTATTGAATAACTCGATATGGGGTGAAGTTAGGTATAGGGAATGCTTAAGTAACTCACCCTAAAATTCAATTTTCTTTCGAGTGGTGTGAAAAAAAATAGTAGGTGCCATTTGAAAAAATTGACTTTTTGACAATTTTTGATTGCGACATTTGAAACTCGACTGCGCCCATATGGTACAAAATGGGACCACCGAAGGGACATCAAAAGTTAGCCTGGACTTCCAGCTAACTGCTTCACAAATTTGGTTTCATAATTTTGAAAGGTTTGCGAGATACAAATTTGTTCATAAACTACTACAGCGGCAATTTTTTTAAAAAAATTGGACATATGTCAAAAATTGTAATAGATAAGTTAACATAACGTAGGTTCTCTAAACTCAGAATTAGAAGACGAATCGAACCATGTAAAGAAAAATATAGGTTTCCATTTAAAATAAGAAAGTTGGTACCAATGTTTGGCACACCCTGTATAGTTGGACGACTGAAAATATTTTAGATAGAACGCGCATGATCGATTATGGCTGCATACAAAATTTCAAGTTTCTAATCCAACTGCAAGTTGAAAAACTTCTAATGAATGGCCTACGTGAATCACCCTGTATATGTAGAGGCTATGTAATATTAGGTGAAAATTACGCGCTAGATATATCATTATTCGGAGAAGTAAAGCAATCGATCCCTTGTCTGTTAGACATTATATACACAAGTAAAATGTCTCTACTCTTCCTACGAGAAGAGGTTCGGCCAACTGCCCAGACAGGGGGTAGTTCGTCTTCTGGTGTGGGTGATTGGCCTTAGTCGCGGAAGTATACTGAAGTTTATTAAATGATTTGAAAAACAAATAAGCAAAATGCTTTTCACTATCAATCTGGACTCGAAAAGTGAAAAAAATAATATCAAATAATCAAGTAAAATCAACCAAATCAATCTTGTGTTAAACATGAAAATAATAACTTCAGAAATCTGATATTTTATACTTAGAGTGACTCTTGCTATACGAATAGGTCGGCAGAAGGGATGCAGATCGTGTTCAGTACAAAACGCTGCCTACATCGGATATAAGTAAGGCGAGTTAACAAAACCTTGCAGAAGATAACCTGTGGACTTTGATCAACAAAATAAAAGGATTAGATAGTAGCTAGTTGCATGTCTAAAAAATACCCAGGAGGAAGTCATACGAAAATAATTCTGTATGTAGTCTATAAGACACGTTCTAGTGTCAAAACATTTGTTTGCTTAAAATGCGGACTACTGCGATTACAGCTACGACTACGACTGCGGCTGGCATGCGACCATTTTTATACGGAACACCGCACTGCTAACGGGGGCGTTGGTATATGCAAAGAGTTCTAGAACTAGAGGAGACAATCCATTGATTTACCGCGAGACGCGGGTCTCTTCGTCCTTGTCGCACATCTCGTACTCTCTCCACTCTGTTTTACAAAGCAAGCTACTGTGCGACATGTCAGACAAAGGGAGAACGAACTGTGTGAGAAGGATGAGAACACCCGCGCCGCTTGCTGCTTATACATTACGCTTATGCAGCTTCTCTCTCTAGTTATAGAAAGAGCTCTTTGGGTATATGCATGTTCCGTATAGAAATGGTCACATGTGGTCGGCCGCAATCGTGGTCGCGGCCGTAGTCGCAGTAATGCGCCTTTAGCCTAACATAAACGTCAAGATTCTAGTTTTGAGAAGGTACTCAATCCTTCCATTGAATTCAAGGAATATATATTGGTTATGGCATGAAACAGGTACCTCACAATATGTATGTTAGCCTAAGAAAATTCTATTTTTTGTAACCCTAACTTGTGAAGACTTAGTTTCCGTATATACCCCTTGTATTTGGTTAATTTCTTTGGGATATTAGTTTCTTCTTGTTATATCTAGTATAGAGTGAGCAAAAAATGAAAAAAATCCATTAGAGAATTTGGCGGATGCGCCAGTAGTAGATTTTGCCGAAATTGCATTAAGTTTGGTAGTTAGGTATTTTCGCAGTAATTGATACTGAATCTGATGTTAGAAGTTAAAAATTTAAAATGGAAAATTCAATAGGCCTGCCATATTTGCATACTTTTACCTCGTTGGCGGGGAATAAAACCGTGGTCCAAACAACAAGTTTGATTTCTATAACATGTTCCAATGATTAAGAGATGGAACATATGTAGATCTTAATTTTTTAAAATACAGGAAAACCGTATGGTACAGATAGTTTACTAGTTAATGTAACTATACGTTAAGACTACCTAAGGTTAGTGGGGAGGTGGATAAAGCGCCAAATGAAGAGATATCTCCCTAATAATCAAATTTTAGCCAAAAATAGTCTTCAGCAATCCTGTAGTATTTATTTATTGACAACTTATACTCATTTTCAGTTAAATAACAACCCAATTTGCAAAAGCTTATTGCTAATCATTGAAATTATGATTAACAATAAACTGTTTGCAAATTGGGTGATGTTATTTAACTGAAAATAGGTGTAAGTTGTACATAAATAAATACTACAGGCTTTTGAAAACTATTTTTGGCTAACATTTGATTGTTAGGGGAGATATCTCTTCATTTGGCGTTTTATCCCCCTCCCCACTAACCTCAAGTAGTGTTCACTCTTAACAAGCAAAATAAGCTATAAGGTTGACTAAAATCTCCGAAATTTGCGGTAGGTAAAAAATTAAATTGTACCCGCTGGACAATATTCAAATTAAACTCTGATAGTCCCAGAGACGGCTATAAAAAAGCTCATTTTTGAAAGGACGACAGTTTTAGAAAATCTAGTATTTGTCGTGACAATGCATACTCACCACGGCCTTACACCTTACGAAAACCTAATCTGAAGGCGGAGGGAACCTCAATTCCGGTCCTAATTTTGATATAATTATTGACCTCTACTAACAGAAATTAATAGGTTGTCATCGCTTATATTGATCGCAATATCTGACAACCAGAAGTGAGGTTCCCCTGCCGTCGCGTGGGACCAGATTTACTCGTCAAGTACCTATTCGGTGTTTTCACAAATTTTAAAATCTCTTTGACTGTGAAGATAATACCTACTTAATTATGCTTAAAAAAATTGCATTTTCCCAAGCAATCGATTTATTCCTTAAAATAAGTCCGTTTAGATTGGAATTTAAATTTTACCGCGAAAAACCGCACGTCATCGTATCCTGCACTGATGATGTCAGAGGTTACATTGTTGGTAAACAAACATGGGTTGTGTATTATAAATACATGTTATTTTCCAAAACCGTAACGTTTTATAATGGAAAATAAGTAGTGTTTTGTGTCAGGATGCAAAAATACATCCAAGAACGCACCTAAAACGGTTTTCGTGACAGTACCAAAACAAATACAGCGCAAAATAAAGTCACATAACCACTAGACGTGATCCACCTACAACAGCATCAGTATTTTTCTGCTATAAGGATCATTTCAAAGTAAGTTGAGTAAGCAAATTATCATGGATGAGTATTAGTCTAAAATAATGAATAACTAGCTACCTAACCATGTTTACATTAGAAATTTATGAGCAACATTTATAGGTTATGTTTATATAATATCAACCTTCTATGTATATTATATTGAGCAAGTATATACATTAATTATAATATACGTTAAGTAATAATAGATAAATACAAAGAAAATAAAAAAGGTTAATACTTATGTAGAGCGCCTTACTTTTGCTATGTTGAAACGTTCATCTTTCTTCATAAATTCCGCGATCATGAACACATCCACTGCCGTTAAATTTCCTGAAGTAGCTCTTACGAATCCTGTATTAGCCATTTCGAATTAAATCACTGGTAAAAACGTACAAAAAATCTTTAAAATGCTATATTTAGATACTACGTACATGCGATATTACTGTTTGATGTAATCGATGACGTCACCAGTGTCACCACCAATAATGGCGTGTTTCGCGTAGCTGTACAAATATTCAAATTTTGTTATTTATTGGTTGAAATATTGATTTAATAAACGACGAATTGCTTTTTAAATACAGGGAAATACTTTAATACATAAGTACTTTATTTTAATAATATCGAAAAAGCTAATTTGCATATAGTGAAAACACCTAATTGTCACCATAAATGCTGTATTTTTCAAAAGTCTCGTCTTTAAAAAATATGTTTTCATGATGTACTAGTAGATTAATAGCATAATAGGACATTCTAGGATGTACCAGTTACATATGGAAATGCCCCAGCGTATCTTAAGGTAACTGATATTCATATCTTACCTTTCTCTAGTGGTGAAAATATTTTGTGTTCTAAAAGTATGTACATCCTACAAGATAGAAACTGAACTGGAATGTACTGCTTGTATATATCGACAAAAAACTTTTCGGTCCATATTAGTTACTAGATCATTCTACTCAACGATAGGACAGGTTAAAAAAAAGTCAAAGTAATTATATTAATTAAAAACGCTATTTTTTTACTTCCACATCCACATAGTGAAAATATAGTAACCGTAAAAACATTTAATTATGTAGGTAGAATGTCATGAAACGGAGAGATTTTAAAGAATGAAAAAATTTCTGTCGATCTGTCTGTCTGTAACTCTTTACGGTGCGCGCGATTATTCTAAAATTGGCTCTAATATTGGCTTGAAATTTGATACACATATGTATAATGATGAGATTAAGAACTTTATTATATTTTCCGCTTATTCCGTTGGAGGGTTCGGGGTGAATAGGGGTAAATAAGTAGAACAAGGTAGTAACAGTCCAGAAATTTAGGATTTGGTGTATATACCAGGAGTTAAGATAATTGACTTGAAATTTGGTATACGTATGTATTATAACGAGATCTGTAAGTAGATTATATTTTGGGCTCATTCCGTTGAAGGGTTGGAGGATGAATAGGTGTAAATAAGTAAAGCAAGCTAGTAAGAGTCCAGGATTTGATACATAGTAGAAGCAAAGATCTCTTATTTTTGTATGATATATGATACTCCTACACCACACCCACTCCATTATTAAAGGGGTCAACTACATAATAAGATATCGATTTCAAATTTGGTACACACATGTGTTATAGCGAGATCTGAAACTAGGTTATATTTTCAGCTTACTCGATTGAAGGGTTGGGGGTAAATATTGGAAAAAAAGTAAAGCAAGCTAAAAGGGGGCCAGAAACTTGGGATTTGGTGTAATATTAGAAGACAAGATCTCAAATATTTTTGTGACATAAACATTTTCACAGCATTATCAGCTACGGGCATACGGCTTAAAATATTAATTATTAAAATTTTATGAGCACACATATTGCCACATACTGAAGTGCCAGATATTTTCGTTTAAAGACAATTGAATGAAAAATCTGGAACTTAGACTAGTAGTGATTCCTTAGAAAACTGTTTTATTCTGTTTGAATTATAAAAATACGTCTTTCATTACTCTTGTGTAAAAAATATTCTTACAAATGTCTCCGTCATAGTATTATATATTAAGTGATTACTATATCGCAGTTTGTTTTAAAAACGTTATATCAGACAACATTGAATTTTGTCTCTTGTGGGACTGTACTAATATAAGTTGTCGAGCTGTATTTGGCCAGGTCTCTAGGGCAAGAAATCAAGTACGATAAGAACTGGCCGGTTAACTTCTATACATCCTATGCATACGGGTGTAGTGTGAACTTCATCTTGTCCTCAGGATATAGGATTCCTAATAGATACGAACCTTTGCATACGCACGGCGCATTACGAATTTAACTTTGCTGATTAGGTCCGATAACTCGAGCGTATGCGATAAGCCAAATGGAGAAATATTTATTATTCCACTGCGGGATTATTTACATTAATAACAACTAATAGGTATACACAACGTTTAAGTAGGTATACGTTGTATATCAGTTTTGTACAGGAACTAACATGCAATTTCACATTTGTATCAGCTACTGAGTGTTAATTCTTTTCCTTAGAGGATGGTAGATGACCCAATCATCGTAACGGGAAGCTGAACAGGGGTTTACCATGTTAAAAATAGGGGAGTTTTGAAACTTGTCACTTGTTATTATCATAGTGTACAGTTACCTATAATGTTTTTAATTTTTGTTATACTTGAATCCCATGCTTTGATAATGAAAATTGTAACTTATTTTCATCGTGAATGTACAATATCTAACAATATAAAATATGTACAATAAAAAATGCATGTAATTATATTCATTGTGTTTAAAATCGTTTTTAAAAGTTTGGTTTCTTAAGTATTTGTAATAAACCATAAATAAACATACATTTCTCTCGGAGGTTTACAAAATCCCAATCTTAAGCAATTTTAACAGGTCTACTAGCAAATAAATAAGAATTGCAGTTCGGCGTTGCCACCTGCGAATATTACAACTGTAAAAACAAACAAAATGTTAATCAAATAGGCGTTCGCAATTTGCCACGCCCGATTACAATTTTTACTCATTCATATTTGTTCATATGTTATTTCTATTGTTTAGAACGTATATTTTTGATATACATCTCAGATTATATACATAAAATACATTTATTTGTAAACAATCTGAGACTGTAATAATTCATATCTCACACTGTCTGCTGTTGCCTGCATAACGCTGTTTTTTGATGAAAACATGAAAAATTACTTCCGCGATTTGATTTACTGTGTCGACTGGTTTAGTTGCTGTATACGAACGTAATAAACATGCATTACTGAACGAAAACCTTTTTTATAAATTACCCTCATATAACTGTGATATATGTTCGATACATACTTCATTTTTATGCCTATATGAAAGTCAAACTTTTATACAACCTTCGCTAATTCTCCTGAGACTTAGTCGCTTAACTGGAAAAGTATGTTAATATACAGGAAGAAATATTGGATTTATAGATTGATAGAACTTTTAGTAATCTAGTATACGTACTATAAAAATAGTATCAAGTAATTTAAAGTAGTCTTTAATGAGCACAATTGCTGGCAACTTTTGTATTTTAATAATTTTTAGAGGAAATTTACAAAAAAGTACACAAATTATTTCTATAAAATATTCGTAGCCACAATAATAATAGAGTTCCTTCAACACTTGATGAATTTTGTTTTATCATCTTTTACATTAAATTTTATCTACTCATAACCATACTAAACCAATTCTCCATAAATGCAACGTTTAGTTCATTAAGTACTGTCAACAAGTACCTAATTAATTTCTTTGGCTTGCCAGCCGATGTTGGCTTAATTCAGTCAATACTATAGTTTTAACGTAATTATATATAACTACTCGGCTTTTTCTGTCAATT
This sequence comes from Stenurella melanura, assembly GCA_963583905.1. Taxonomy (NCBI): domain Eukaryota; kingdom Metazoa; phylum Arthropoda; class Insecta; order Coleoptera; family Cerambycidae; genus Stenurella; species Stenurella melanura. The sequence continues at coordinate 112,992,186 of OY757310.1, read as the reverse complement.
TGCCATTTCTGCAACCGAAGAATGCGTTTTAGTATTTCGCATTTCTGTTTATCAGAATCTTATTATATTTTCTAATAATGCAATAAATATTATTTAGGGAAAATGGTACACAAGATATTGATTGAGGAAGCCGTTACTCTGTGGTAATCCATAATTATAACGAAATTGAGTAAAACACTACTATGTTCTTTACCACTATATTTGCACAAATCGTGACTGCAGTTTCAACCCTTTTTAGGTCATTTTCAAACAATGATTCAACTAAGAATGAAATACAAAAGATTTGGTCCCTATTTAAATATGTTTCTAGAATTAAACAGATTAGGGCTGAAAGTGTACAGGTAGTTTATGATATCCTAACTATCTAAGGGTGGGGTTTCTCAGAAATATTAATTACATCTTGGTAGCAGTAAAAAGAGGTGAGTACATAATATCTAATTGATCATTTAACAAAATTAAATCATCCTTATTATTGTATTTGTATATTTCCAATGCTTCTAACAAATTAAGTTTCAAACCTTTGCTGGCATAGTGTAGGATTTCCACATTATTAATATCTGGGAAGTTATGTCCACTCTCTAATATGTGATTAGAAAAAGCAGAATCTGTTTTTTGTAGTCTGAAGGACCTATCATGATCGAGGATCTGGTTCTAAAATTACGTCCGGTCTGTCCTATATATATGCTATTGCACTCTGAGCAATTTAATCTATAGACTCCAGATTTTTCGTATTTATTTATTTTATCCTTGGCGTTGTAAATTAAATTTGATAATTTTTGTTGGGGTTTAAAAGCTATCTTGATATTATGTGCTTTTGAGAATATTTGATATTTTCTCTGTTAGGGTATCACAGTATGTGAGGGTGGTGTAAGGTGTTTGTTTTTCTTCTCTAACTATGGGATAAATTGCTTTAAAAGTATACTGGTTTTGTTTCTTGTTTATTAATTTGGCGATAGCTTCTGTGGGGAAACCATTGTTCTTGGCTATTTTTTGAATCATTGAGAGTTCTGTTTTTATTTGCGTTTCTGATAAAGGCAACAAAAAACCACTATGTAGCATTGAATTATAAGCTGCTAGTTTGTGTGCGTATGGATGGCAAGAATCAAAGGGGATAGTTATATCAGTATATATAGGTTTTCGAAAAATATCAAATTTACATATACTGATATAACTATCCCCTTTGATTCTTGCCATCCATACGCACACAAACTAGCAGCTTATAAAGACTGTCTAGAATGCCTTAACTGCCAACTATATTACATTACTACATTACCGCGATCCAAGCATTATTAAGAGACGACTTACCAAAAATAGTAAGTGATATAATGAACCATTAGAATGAAATAAAATGTTTATTAAAATCTTAATACAATATGGGTACTTCTTTGGAAGAAAACTTTTTATTTACGGAATGCATTTGAATGAATGTCAACCCGCGCGATCATTCTGTATTTGGAAAGTCTGCTCGCCCATTAAATAGTAGATGTATTATGTAACTCGTTTTCAACTTATTGCACGTTATTCTCTTTAAATACAAAAAGCAGTCTAAATATGACTCAAAAATATCGTGGACTTAATTGTATGAGCGAAGGGCTATTACTCTGTTAATGTACCAACCACTGTTGTAGTAAACACTAATATGTGAAGAAAAAGAACGATTCCCGTGTGTTTCCTTTATTCGATATATTTAGGTCATTTAGGTTGAGGCAGTTTAAGTTTCCCATTTTCCGCAGAATTCTTGATTTTCATCATTCGACTATACTACATTCGTGTCCTCGTCTTATTCGGAAATTACAGATAATTATAAAATCGATTAGAAATGCTACACTTTTATTTTATTTCCACATCCACGTAGTGGATTGGAAATATAGTAATCGTAAAAAAAATTTCAAATTTTTTTTTCTTGAAATGTCATGAAACGTCGAGTTTTTAAATTTGAGCGTAAAAATTGTTCTGTCTGTCTGTCTGTCTGTCTAACTTTCTTTTGTCCGCACGTTCTCTCCGGAACGGTTTAAGACATATTGACTTGAAATTTTGTACACCTATATATTGTAACGGGATTTGGAACTGGATTGTTTTTTGAAGATATTCGGTGAAGGGTTGGGGGGGTAAATAGGGGGAAATAGGGGGAAATATGTAAATTAAGTTGGCAAGAGTACAGAAACTTGAAATTTGATGTATGTACTACAAGCCAAGGCCTCGATTTTTTTTTATGATATTTTTCATTCCATTAAAGGGTTTGATAAAATAAAATTGAGATATTCGCTTGGAATTTGGTAGACCTATGTATTATAACGACATCTGGAGCTAGATTATATTTTGAGATGATTCCGTTGAAGGGTTGAGGGTTAAATAGGAGTAAATAGGGGAAAAATAAGTAAATCAAGCTGGTAAGAGTACAAAAATTTGGGATTTGGGGAGCCAAGGCTTCACATTTCTTTCTATTATTTTGCAAACCCCACCACCTCCGCTCCATATTGTAATGACATCTGATTGAGATGATTCCATTGAAGGGGTTGGAGGTGGTAGGTTGTGAATAGGGGAAAATAAGTTAGGTAAACTAGAAAATTCATTTTCAACGTATATGGTAGAAATCAACGCCTCAAACTTTTCTTTGACATCTGCCCCAAATATTATTAAAATTCTATGACCAATAATTTCCACATGCTAGAGTGCAAATCTAGTCAAAATGTTTCCTTTAAAGTGTCTTGGATGAAAAATCTGGATGTGGAAGTAGTGATTCCTTATGCAGCGGTTTTTTTAATTTTATTTTATACCGCAGTTTATTCATAATCAACCATTGTGGTCGTTATTTATACTGTGTAATGGGGTGTGATAGGTGAATATCCCAGTAGAAATATAACAGACATACAAGACAACAGTGTTTACGCTTAAGTATATAATCTACACTACTTGCCCACTTAAATGTTGTGCAACTGACCTTCATGCGTCGATAAATTTGGTCAGCTTATTGCATCTAGTCCCAACATCAGGCCTGTAGCCAAGGGAGTGCCAGGGGGTGCTCGGCACCCGGGTTCATTTCAGCACCATGTGGAGAAATTTCAACAATACCTGTGTGGGACTGTTTTGTGGGACTATATCTGCAAAATAGTACCATTTTGCACATTTTTCCAAATTATGAAGGAATTGGCACCCTTTGAAATTCGATGAACACCTCCTGAAATTCAATGAGCACTCTCTGGCATCCAATGAGCATCCTGTACATTTCATTTCTGGCTACAGGCCTGCCCAACATGCTTTTAAGATTATTTTATTAACGTGAAGTTTTATCCCCTCCTTTACTGTTTTTCTCCTTCTTTCACATCTACAACGGCTTAAGTTTACTTCCACATCTACGTGGTGGAGTGGAAGTATAGTAACCGTAAAAAAAATTGAGCGAGAAATTATATATCTGTCTGTCTGCCTGTCGGTCAGTCGGTCTGTCGTTCGGTCTGTCTGTCGATCGGTCTGTCTGTCGGTCGGTATGTCTGTTTGTTGGTCGGTTTGTCTGTCTGTATGGAACTAAATTATATTTTGAGATTCCATTGAAGGGTGAAATACGGTAAAAAGAGTAAAGTAAGCTAGTAAGAGACCAGAAACTTGGGATTTGGTGTATATACTAGAAGTAATGGTCTAAAATTTTTATGACATTTTCCACTCCCACCACTACTGCCACTCCATTGTTAAAGAGGTTAATAAAATAGGATAAACTTATTGACTTGAAATTATACGCATGTATAATAACGATATCTGGAACTAGATAATATTTTGAGCCTATTGCGTTGAAGGCTTGGGAATGAAGTAGGGGTAAATAATTAAGCTAGCAAGAGCTCATAAACTTGGGATTTGGTGTATATCTATACTAGAAGCAAACATCTCAACTTTTTTATGACATTTTGCACCCCCACCATTATTAGAAGTTCACGAAATTAAAAAATCGGTAAAAGTATTTACATACAACGTGTCTCTTTATTTATACCGGGCGGTCATTCAAAAAAATTATTAGTTACGAAACGACATATGAGAACGTAGTTGTCACTATTATTACAAAGAAATCCTGATGACTTTTGGTCAAAAAAATATACAGAGTGGTCATCCGACAGCAAATATTCAACATTAAATAAAAGGTGCCAAGTAGAGAAGGCTTGCGTAAATACCTTTACAAATTTCCACCATGGGTGAATTATTTCTTAGGATGACCACCATCACATATTTTTCAATAAAACTATAATATGTGTCTTCGTATGCCAAATATTATTGCAATCTGTGGCATTTTTAGTTGCACAAGCACGTAGTGGAGTGGAGGTAAGTATAATAGTGGTTAAAAAAATTTCATTTTTTTTTTATATTAATTTTAAATATGAGTGGGGAAATTTTTTTTCATTCCCTTTAGACGGTCCTGTATATTTTATCAGTCAGACAGACGGAATTGAATAACCTATATTTTCGTAATCTACATGATCAGAAACGTGAAAATCCGAAGATATCTCGGATGGTGATTTCTTTTCGATTACAATACTCCCTTCGACATGCGAGGGAAGTAAAAAAGATATTGACTTTGGCAAACATGAATTATAACGAGATCTGGAACTAAATCATCTTTACAGCTGATTCCGTTAAAGAGTTGGGGGTGAAATAGTAATAAATAAGTGAAGTAAACCAGTAAGAGTCCAGAAACTTCGAATTTGGTGTGTATACTAGAAGCCAAGGTCTCAATTTTTTTATGACATTTTCCACCCCCACCACCACCCCCACTCCATGATTAAATTAAAAATAAGATATTGACTTATATTAAAATTTGGGACACTTATACATTGTAATGAGACTTCGAAATAATATACTTATTGAGTTTATTCCTTTGAAGGGTTGGGAATGAAATAGGAGTAAATAGGGGTATATAAGTAAAGTAACTAATAGGAGTCCAGAAACTTAGGATTTGGTGTACATACTAGATGCCAATGTCTCAAATTTTTTTATGGCATTTTCCGCCCCCACCACCATCTTCGCTCTATTATTAAAACGATTGACAAAATAAATTAAAATAGTGACTTGAAAGATACACGTATGCATATGACGATTATATTTTGAACTTAATCTGTTGAAGGATTGTGGGATGAATAAATACAGCAAGCTAGTAAGAGTTCAGAGACTTGAGATTTGGTGCATGTAGTAGGAATCAAGGTTTTAAATTTTTATCAGACATCTGCCACTCGCACCACCACCACAACTCCATTATCAATTGTGATTTAGTGTGTATGAGAGTAAACGTTTTCAAACATTTTTTTTTCATCAGCAACCCTCACCCCCATTAAATGTCGGTTAGTCGAAAAGGTATTGAAGTGGCACATCGTTTTATAGGTTTTAGAGTTTGACGATTTCAAATAATATTTTATTAAAATTCTATGAGCAACTATCTTCATATACTGTAGTGCAAACATAATCCTTTAAGGAGACTTGAGAAGGAAATCTGCATGTTGAAGTAGTGATTCCTTAGACAGCGTTTTTTTTTTTAATTGGTGACCTCTTGATGCTCATTTTCCAGGGTCCAAGATTTCAGAAACAGGGTTATCAGAGACCCAGATCAGATGAGAAGCAACTACCGTAGAAGAAGGAAGAAGGCATCGTATTGTGATATCACATGAGAGAGTGAAAAGAGCTGTATCGAATTCTAATCATTCTAATCGCAGTAATTTAACGGTATCTATTAAAACACCTCAAACTTTCCTCTAGATTACTTCTCGGTTATTACAGTACCAGTGCAATGTACCTCTCGCTCCTCTGGATATATAATTATGACTAATCTCTCTCTTTTTAATGATATAATTACTCAAATTTGGCTAGGATTGTGAATGTCTTGTTTCTAGTGATTAAGACTTACGTTTAATTATTACGTTAATTATTGTTTATATTATTACCAGATTCTTTTCAAAGTGTATGACTTGCTTCGATTATTGATATTTATTTAATAGTTTTGAATTTAATCAGAGATTATTTATTACTAATACATCTGAATAAAAATTTGGACACATCAATCCATTCTAACACAAAATTGCGAGAAAAATTATATTTATAGGGAGTGGCTCAAGAAACATAATTACTCAATAACGAGATAATCCAAAATAGCTGACTAATAACATTTTAGAAATAATGTTTTAAATGTATTTACTCAGGCGCGCGATGATGCTGAAGTTAATTCTCTTTTGATTCGCTGAGCTGAAAAACTTATTAGATAAAGCGCCGTTTTTAAAACAGTGTAAACATGGTATACAAATTATTAGGCTGAAAATAATTGACAAAGTAGAGATTCCGACGTTATTTATAATTGCAATAAAACTATGTATATTTCCACATATAAATCCATATTTCATAAATTAGTTCGTTGCATAAGTATATTTTGACTGACTTTTTCTGATGTTTTCCGAGTTTGCTTGTAAAAATCAAATTCAATTTTTTAATCTCTAGAAAAATATTGACGGCTAATGAAAACATATAGCTATTAATATTATTATATGAGAGAGTCATAATAATGTGTTTCGTTAATGAAATATTAAACAATGCGAAACGTTTTAACATTAAGGTTCAAATAAACAGCCAATCGAAGATATGCGAGTGTGCTTGAGAGAACGGAACTTGGCAAAAATTTGGCTAGTAAAAGAGCAAAGATTGAGGAATTAGGAACCTAGTATTTCGTAGATGGTTGTTGCCAACGTTAAAACAGGAATTTAATAAACTTAACATTATATAAAATAAAACTTATTTGTCAGATTATTATGTTTTATAGCACTTGATCCAGAACTGTGGAGATTAGTTGGGGGGATAGCGAACATCCTTATTTGATTCCTGTGTTCTCCATTTCAGATTTCGTCGTCTATCCAAACCATTGTATTGCAGTGTTTTCATGTAGGCATGCTTTTATTATCCTATTTATCTTTTTTTATCTTAATATGTTTATGTTTTTCTTTATAATTTGCCGTGTTTATATTTTTTTTACTATTGTGTATTTGTTTCTATCTTATTACCCACGCAACTCCTCTGTGAGCTTATCTTTGCCCCCTCTTGGACACCATTTGTAGTTTTGAGTAACTGCTGTTCCGTCTATCATGTTTGTCTTTTTCTGTTTTTTTTCTGGCGTTATGCATCCTCTGACGTTCCATGTCGCCAGCCTGTTATCGGATTGTATTTCTTGGTTGTGCGCTTCCTTTGTTCTTTGCGATATTTGGTACCTGTTTATATGCGTTGCTTCCTCTAATTCTGGGCGGGGTGCTATTGCCCTAATTCTAATATACTATCTCCAGTGGTGTGTTCTTGCCTCTTTGTTGGTTCGTAGGGCGGAAGATTATATGATCTTCTTTTTGGTGTATTATTATTGTTTTGTTCTTCATGTTTACTGTCGGTGTAATCGTTCACTGTTTCCCCAGAATCCTTCTTTTATCAGATCTCGGATGAACGCCTTGATCTTTCTCGTGTTTGTACTGTATCGGTTGTACGAGAGTTCTAGCTCATGAATGGATGCCTGCAAAAATGGTATGAAATAATCTGAGTTGTCTTCGATACAATCAGCTACGTGTTTAGTAGGTTTTCCATTGCGTTGATATGTGCCTGGGATGTTGTATTTTCTCCGTCTAGTTGGCGGCTTAATGTTCCGTATGGGCAGTTCCCGCCGCCTTTTTTTTGCGGCGGAGGAAAATCTTCTGAAAGACATCACGTGCTGTTTGTTACGTGGTAGTGTGAGATTTTTACCCACTAAAAACCCCCACCTCTTCACTCTCACATCCAGGAATCACTTGGCAGTATACATCTGATGCGGAGGTTCGGTCTTACTCCTTATCTTCTTTGCATGTCTCTTTCTTCTTCCTATTTTTTTCTCATTATTTTCCTTATATATTTTCCGATCGTGCTCCATTTTTCTCTACTTTCCATCATCTCTTCAGTGATATTGTTACTGTTTAAAGTAGCTCCTAACTCTAGATTTACTCTTTGTCGTTCCCTTTCCCATCTGATACATTCGAACAGAGTATGTGCTACGGTGTCCCGGTTCTCGCAATATGCGTATGTTTCTTCGGCCGCTTTTCCTATTTTGTGGGTGTATACCTTAAAGGAACCATGTCCAGTTAGTATTTGGGTGATAAAGTAATCCATGTGTCTGTGTCGACATTTGGTCCATTTCTTCACGTCCGGTATGAGAGCTTTCGTCCACTGGGCTACTTCCAGTGTTTCCGTCCACTTCTCCTGCCACAGATCCAAGATTGTTTCCCTTTCTTCTTTTTTGGCTTGCAAGGTATACCCGTCTTCTCTTTCATAGAGCCGTTTCCGTTCGTCTATTAGGATGTCTATAGGGAGAATCCCAGCCACCACCTGAGTTGCTCTTGCAGATATTGTTCTGTATCCGCTTATCACTCTTAGTAGAGCTTTCCTTTGTGTGCTTACTAGCATTTGCCTGTATCGCTTTTTCCTTAAGACCGTGTGCCATATCGGTGCGCCATACGTGAGTATTGAGTGCGTGACATTATATAAAACCTCCCGCTTTTTACTCCCGGATCCTTTGGTGTTGGGCATAATTCTCGTCAGCGATGCTACGTTAGTGTCTGCTTTCTTAATCGCATACTTGACGTGTTCGCCAAAGTGTCCTTGTCATCGAGTATTATACCCAGATACTTCACCTGCCTTTTTGGTTCTATTTGGACGTCTCTCAACGCGAAGTTGATATTCCTCCTATCCCTCTTTCCTTTGAGGATTACCGCTTCTGTTTTTTCCGGCGCGAGTTCGAGGTAGTGACGCTTTAACCATGCGTCTATAATGTTCAGTGCATCATCTCTCTTTGATGCCAGTTCTTCAGCTCTATCTGATATTAGTACCACAGCGAGGTCGTCAGCAAAGCCTATGACCCAGGCCCCTTGCGGCATCCTTTCTTTAAGTACTCCATCGTATAGAATGTTCCATAATGTTGGGCCGAGCACCGAGCCCTACGGGACTCCGGCCGTGACTTTGTATACTTCCCCTCTTTCGATTTCCAGAGATCTTTCTTCAAGGTAGCTACTCACAATATTTGCAAGATATTGTGGGATTTCCCTTTTCCTTAGCTCGCTCATAATTTTTCCCCACGCTGCGGTATTAAAAGCGTTTCGTACATCCAGGGTTATTAATGCTCCCCACTTCCTTCTTCCATTTTCCTTGATGAGCTGCCCCACTTTCTCCACTGCATGCAGTGTAGATCTACCTTTTCGAAATCCATACTGATGGTCAGACAGTCTTTCTGTCTCTTCCATAGCTCCTTCCAGTCTTCTTTTTATCAATTTTTCATAGAGCTTGCTTATTGTAGTGAGTAAGCAGATTGGCCTATATGTTATGGTGTCTATTCCTTCTTTCCTTGCTTTGGGGATTAGAACCAGTTTTGCCTTCTTCCAGTTCTTGGGGAAGCTTTGCTCTCTCAGTAGCCTATTTAAGATACTTAGGAGCCATTTTGGTGCGATCTTGCCTATTATTTTAATAGCTTCCGCAGGGATACCATCGTGGCCTGGAGCTTTTACGACTTTTAGTTCCCGTAGGGCTTGATTTAATTCCTCTTGTGTAAACGGATGCACATTTTCTACTCTTGCCATGTGTTCCCACTTGTCTTCTCTCGTTGGGAATAGTTCGTTTACTATGTCTCTCTTTGTATGTATGTCCAAGTTATAGTGGGCATATGCTTTTAAGTTTTGGGCCACTATTTTATACCCTTGTCCGAATATGTCATCATCCAGTTTCTTACATAACTCTTCCCAATGTTTGTTTTTTGAGGCGTATATTTTCTTTTGTAGCTCCTTTTTTGTTGTCTTATATGCTTCCGTTGCTTCCAGTCGCTCTTGTTCTGTGACCCTTTCGTCCCTTACCATTCTCGTGGCTCTTCTTCGATTTGTTAGGCATTTTTATCTTAGGTCCGCTATGTCTTCGTCCCACCAGTATGGCATACCCTGTCTATTTTTCGTCCTTTGTATACTTCCTTGATAGGCTTCTTTCAGTGTTTCTTCTAGGAATTCCACCGTATCCTTTTCTCCATCTCTATCTAGCTTCCATTTCACCAGTTCTTTGAAAGTATTCCAGTCAACTGTCAGTTCACTTTTTAGCTCCATAGTGCGTTGTGTCTTATCTTCAATGTCGAATAATATGTCCCTGTGATCGCTCAGGTTCTCCGCGTCTAATACTTCCCACCCTGATTCGCCTTGCTATGCCCTGTGTGGAGCAAGTGATGTCAATATATGATTCCACATTTCCTTTGACAAAGGTGGGTATCCTGCCATTATTATGAGCCACCATATTTAGTTCCGCCATCCATTGGGTGACGTACTCTCCTCTCTTATCCGTAGTCGGAGAGCCCCATTGCGGGGATTTTACATTTAGATCCCCCGCCACTATGCTTTCACCTGGCGTATTTCTGCATTTGCCCATGATATCGTCAATCTCTTGTTTAAAAGTTTCTAGGGGGACATTTGGCGAACTATAGCAGCAATGTATCCTGTAGTCTTTAAAGTGTACGGTTATTACCCCCTCCCCAGTTTCCAATTTAGTCACTCTTATTTGTCTATTTCTAAAATATATAGCCACATCTTTTCTGCTATCTGTAATCCAGCCTCTTCCCTCTATTACTTTCTTGTTTGGTTCTGTGACCATTAACATATCCACATCTTTGTCTGTAGCCGTAGGTAGCAAAAGCTATATCGTGCGCCACCCTTCTTCTATTTAAATTGCATTGCATCACCCTGAGGCCTTTTCTGCGGCATGTCGGCTCCTGTCTTCTAGGGTTGGGATTCGTTATTCCCTTAAGAACCTCCTGCCCCTGCCTTTTTGTCTTTCGTTTTCAACCAGCTTTTTATAGGTCTGGCATTTCATGATATCAATCCTATGGCATTCTGTTTTACAGCTTGGGCAATATTCTTTGTCCTTGCATTCTTTTGCTTTGTGTTCTCCTTTCCCGCAGTTCAGACATCTTTCTTCCCTAACCGATCCCTGACAGTTTCGTGCTGCGTGTCCACACTCTTGGCACTTATGACATTTAACTAGTGTAACCCTTTCCACCACTCGGCAATTTATCCATCCTATTTTAATACTCCCGGATCTAGTTATGCTCGTTGCTTTACTTTCGTTTATCTGGACTGTGGCATTCTGGTTTCCGCCGTATGCTGGTCTCATTGATTTGACCATAATTTCATTTTCCTTAACTCCGGCTTGTGTAAATGCTTCCATAACTTCTTCTTTTTTCGTAATTCCATCTATTCCGTTAACATGGAGCGTCTTTTTATTTTGTTCCATCTCTTATTATTATTTTAGTGTCTTGCACCTCTTTCGTGATGAGTTCTTTTATTTTCCTGGCACTTTCTTCCCCCACTTTTACTGATATAATTAGGTCTCCTTCCTTGCTTTTCTTTACCGCCTTTACCTCGTATTTGGTTTTTTGGATTTCCCCTTTCACTGTTCTGAGAACGTCTGCGTATTGCTTTCCATTTGACTTTACCATGACTGTTCCTGTGTTTATCGCTTTTCTATCGGGTTGTCGTTTTTTTTTTCACCGTCTTCCACCCACTTTCCCTTTGTATGTATATTTTAACTTTCGTGTCTGTTCCTCTGAATACATATTCAGTTACTTTCCTCATTTCTTCGAGATTAATATTTTCGGGGGCTGGTATATTGATAATTGGTCTTTGGTTCTTGCTAGCGAATTCTTTCAGTCTCCGCATTGCTGCTATAAGGTTGGTTTTACTCGTTTCATCAGCATTTTTCTGCGCAGTAAGCCCGAGCACGTACCTTTCTTTCTTTCTGAACCCGTAGCTTTCCGGTGCCTCCGTAGTGAGCTTTATGTATGCCATATGCTGATCCTTCTAGTATTCGGTTGTTAGCAATTCAGCTAATTCGGGGTACCTTTCCATGCATTTCCTTTCTATTCCTTTGTCCATGTCTGTATTTTCTGTATATATTGCCAAGTCCCCCTCTTGCTCTAGTAACGGGTTTCCCACTTTTAGGTCAGCGTTTTGAAATATTTTTTCAGGCCACGTTTGGTTCAGAAGGTCTAGTAGCTCTATCTCGCTTTCTAGGTTTAGCAGTTTTCTGCTTACTTCTATAGCCCTCTCTTCCTCTTTTCTTTCCTTCTCTTCCTCATTTTCTGGTCCATCGTACTGAGTGCCGATCGTGACTTTACTGTCGCTAGTTTGAGTGCTCGTAGTCCTTGTGCTTTTCTTAAGTTCCTTCGGTTTTCTATCCGGGCTTTTGTTGTCCTCTTGTGTCCCGCTGGTCGCATTTTCAAGCCACTCGCTTAGTTCCTTATTTTCTAAGCGCTCCAACTGTAGAAGCATCCTGCCAGGTATGTCCTTTAGTTCCTTTTTGGGATTGTACATTTCTCCTAGAGCTCTGTCTAGTTGCTTTACTTGCTCACTTATTTTCTGCATGATATTTTTGAATATGTCTGCCATCACTGCCTGGGGCCCAAGGGTTTCGGGAGTAGTTTCCCATCTCTTGCGTTTATTTGACTGTTGCGATGGAGTCAGATGCTTGGAGGCATCCGTCTTCATAAAATCTTCTCTTCTTGGAGAGTCACTACATGCAGGTTCACCTAAGCTTGGTAGGGACGCAGTTCTTTGTCTAATTGGACTTCTTTGCAGTGAGCTCCTTCTGGCGAAGGGATCTATAACTTTATTTACCTGAGTTTCTTTTTCATCATTTTTCATGTTTATCTCACGAGTTGGGTCCAAAACACTCGTCGCCCTCCAGCAGTGGGCCCTTACTGGAGGGAAGGCTAAATACTGCATAGTGCGCCTGGTGCTCTGCGGGTTTTAACGACTTCGCTGTCGGTTATAGAGGTTGTCTCCTCGCGGGTCAGCCGGTTAAGGCAAGCCCCCCGGTCACGATTCCCATACGACATTTCCCTGAGGTGCCATTTTTTTTCCGTAGGGGTCGTTGAAGTGTGGATCGTGGTTTCGGTGTTAAGCGAGTGAGCGGCACAGCTCACTCGTGGCTCGGATTGCCCCCGGGTGCGCCATTGCCCGTAGCCACACCAGGCGTGGTGTGGATCCTGGGGTTGAGCTGTCCTTAGTTTTCACCGCTCACCTTCGACCTTTCCGGCATGGGTGGCTCTGCCAGGAGTCGTTTGCGAGACTCCCGCCGGCATAGCTCTCAGGTTCATGGAAGCTACTTAAGCCACAGCATAAATAAAAGACAGCAGGGAAACTTAAAAGGCGGGAACGGCTTGCGCTGATCGTTCGCGCATGACGCCATTTAGGTGTAAAACCTTGTAAACAGTGAGGGCGATAAAGCATACAATTTAGTGCATTCATAGACGTGCTTTGTGCGGTTTGTCTAGGATCATTTCTCTGTTCTTGTTTTAAAACATGGGTTTTGTTTGTGCTGCAAAATATTGCTAAAACAAAAGTTATTTTTGCAAAAAGTCATTTTTTAGGTTCCCTACTGATATTATTCAGGTCTATTCTGTAACATTTTTGTTAAGTTTTAACGGCAATTAAGGTCACTTAAAATAATTATAGCGAAATGAAGTTAACGGTCGGTCGTATTCTGTATACTTTTTTTAAGGTTAAATTTAACCAACATCGTTTAAAATTAGAGGCGACTTTGGACCTGCTACTAAAATTTAACGGTACCGTTAAAGGGACAAAAAACACCGTATTTTATTTTTGGTTCATAAAATTTTGTATATCATTCAGTACATGGCACTTTGTTTAAGGAACTGGCAGGACCATTCAAAATATAGAAACGAAATATTTAATCTAAACTTTGATTTGCCAAAACCGAAAAATTGTTATTTGCATAACTCCGAAGACAACATAATACTTCAGAAATTTTTTGACTTTTCACTAGAATAAAATGTTTGTCAATGAGTTCGAGATTCTTTTGACGACCCATTTTCTCATTTATATCCAGTAATTATTTTTCCGCCTTCAAATAATCGTGATCATAACCTCAAATAGAAGCGCGGGTCCTGTTTGACGATAATTTCATGCGGTAGGTATTCAATTTTATCTGCATGTATTATTATATTTTGTGGGATTATTGTCCGTCTTAACTTAATACTCTACTCATTGTCTTAACTACTTTCATTCAATGACTTCCCTGCTCTCATTAGGTCTGTTTTTAATTTGATCTTGAGCATATAAGGGAAAGAAATAACCGGTCGTTAAAAACTTATGACTTTAACAGGTCCGTTAAATGGTCGCATAGAGAATAGAAAAATCAGTTATTATTTTAAGCATTTCGTTAAAATTAAAATTTTTAACAGGGCGTTTATTTTTAATCAAAAAAATTAGAGAATAAACCTGTAGATAGTTTATAAATCTTGAGTATATAATTTTTTCAAAAATTTTGCTTATATTTGAGAGTAAAGAAATATGCCTATAATTGTTAATAACATTCTTATCCCAATATTGTCTAAATGTTATTTGTGGCATTATCTTAATTTGTTTCCTTCTTCAATTCTTTGGGACTTCCTGCCACATGTATATATGTGGGCTTTCTTAAGCGATGTTCGCGGAACCTACAAAATATCACAATTAACCAGAGTGTTACGGGTAAATAACCTCTACGCCTGTGACTTTTACGTCAAAGGATCATCACAAATAAGTATAAAAACTTGAAATTAAATATTTCGTAAAAAAAGATTTTTCAAAAAAGCCTTGAAAAGGAAACAGAATAGATTTCCGAAACGTCGGCGAAATATTTAATTTCAAGTTTTTATAACTACTTATTTGTGTTGTTTAATTAAAAAAAGCGACCTTTAACTGATCCTTTCACGTAAAAGTCACAGGCGTAGAGGTTATTTACCAGTAACATACTGGTTAATTGTAAGATTTTGTAGATTCCCCCGAGCACCGCTTAAAAAAGAAAACATCATGTGGCAGGAAGTCCCAAAGAATTGAAGAAGGAAAAAAAAATCTTATCCCCTTTTTTCTTATATACAGCTTTTACATTAGCAATCTTTAACTTTTCTGGGAATATTCCAGTTTGCAACGATAAATTTATTATATGACTCAGAAGATTAGATACTTCTGCAGCAACATGCATCAGAAGTTTTACTGGTATTTCATCTTCCCCTATAGACTTAGATAGTGTACTCCATCTAAAATTATTATTAGTGGAATGGCGATATATCTCTTTCCGATCTTCGCATTTTCATACATAATTTTTTTTTGTAAAATGTAAATTTTGTACGAATAAAGACATTTATTATTTTTATTTGTTTATTTGTTCCCTTTATCTGTTGTAACTAAGTTCAAAATAGCCTTTATACTTTAATTAATTATTATAAAACAAAGTTCAAATTCGAAATATATTTTTTTACATCAACCCTTTATTTATTATGTTTAACTTAAATTGTGTAATACGGTCCTGTCGGAATTATATTTGTGAAATGAAATTATTTCGAAACCAGCCCTGATTTTTACACCGAAATGGCGTCTTCAAGGTCAATGATTTTAGTTTTGAAAATTCAACGGTTCTGGCGAGAGTTTCTCTGCTGTCTTTTTTCTTTTTCTTATATTGTGCTTAAGCCCCTCCACCAACGACAACGTCTCACAGCTCCCTGGAGAGGACCCTGTAATGATCTGTTAATGTTTTGTAGTGATAATGTTCAATTGCCGTTTCTTTAAACTCCATTTCTTCTGTTTAATATATCAGATCGTTCACTTTCTTTTATTTACCTACCTTCTTGTTACAAGACCAAGCATATTTCATCGATTATTTGGTCTTTTTTTACTGTACTGTTATGTTAATAAATTATTTATAAAATAGTCTACACATATTTTGTCTACTGAAAAATATTTATTCTGAATGTTTTCTATTCCTCACTTTTATTCATTTTGCTCGTAACTATTATTTTACAGAAATTAGAAATTAGGAAATATGGTGTTCATCAGTTTCTATTATAATATAGATAGATTACTTCAAATATCTTATAATAGTAAACTAAGAAGTATAATATATTTTTATGTCTTCTATGTAATTTTGTTAGCTTTGGGATTGAATTTGACTATTCTCTTACTTTATGTTTAATCATCTATGCTCATAATAATTGGTACTATAACTTTCCTAAATTATAATGTTTCCAAACTATGTCGGCATGAATAGTTTTTGTTCAAAATTACTGTAGCCCTTAATTATTAATTTTCTTGTGGATTTAAGGCGAAACGCTTTACATTTCAAAGGCGAATTAAATGTATTTAGGTCAGCCAAGTTGAAATACTTAATGAACGTTAGTACTAGGAAGCTTAAGAAATTTAGTAGCCATTAAAGAGGATAAGAAAATAAAATATTTATACAAACTATTTCATTGTCAAACATTAAGCAGCAGAAATTTTAATATTATCAAATTATTTATTTTGTAGATTTTTCTTAGTTCAAATGATAAACATTTTACTGTGATTGTTCTCATATCGCAACAAGACGACTCTAGGCAAAAATCGAAGATTCTTAGTTCATTTCGAGATGGACAAAATTCTATAAATTATAGTATCATATAATAGTACAGGAGCCAGCGTGCAATTACCTGACATATTTATAACAGCTAGAGACATTATTTATCTTGTTCCCTAGAGCATGCCAGACAAAGAAAGTAATATGAATTTTTTTTTAGGGATGTCAACTTCTCAAAATAAATCAAAATATCTTCGGTGGTTCCATTATAGTTTATCAAACACTAGGTATTTTTCAAATTTCGTCGCAATTGCGTACAAATTTCTAGTAAGAGTATATCGTGATTCTCTGATAACGAGTTTGATGTTAAAGCTTAAAAATTCAAAATGATAAAAATATGTTCTACCTTGTAGAAAATATACAGTGTGACCCTTTTTGAATGGACACACCCCTGTAAAGAATGTGTCTATTATCTGATTTTAACGGGGCTTTTTCAAAAGATAGGCCATGGAACCTCTACTTTAAGACAAAAATATAGAAATAATTTTCAATTCTCAAGACCTACTATGATTTTTTTTTTCAATGTCAAAAATGGACAAATTTGATTAGCAATTTTTTTTATAAAATCTAACTGTACCACTGTGATTCAGAAACATATCAAATGGGTAAATCCAAGGTTTCATGAAAAAATATTAAATAATGACAGATTTATGACAAAATTAATGTAGGTAAATATTTTATAATAACTTTTACATGATTTTTTCTAAAAATCGAAGTAACCCATGAAAAATAAACAATAGAAAGATAAATCAAGTGGATAGTTTTAATAAATATTGTATTTTTATTGAGTAATGACAAATAATAATAGGGTGCCATGGAAAACAAATTTTAAAGTCAGACGTCAAATCTTTAAAATGCGCGTATACCCAGAGTATATTGTTATTGAAATTATAAAATTGATCAATAATATTATCAAGTATTAGTTTATTAGTTTAAAGTTAAAATTATGGATACTGTAAATGTAGTAGAAAAATTGAACTTGTGCGATAATGAATACATACACATGAGGTTGCTCGACAATGTCGAGCTAAACAGAAAATTCGTATTTGAATCGAAGAAAATTTAGAGATCACTTCGGGAGGAAATTTACTGAGTTTTTGAAAAAATTGTACGCAGAAATATTTCGACCCATTCCTAGTGTTGGTTAGCCGGCGCCGTAATCTGGACATCTGGTTTTCTTTGCTATTTCATTACAAACTTTTTTTTCCATTCTGATACCACAAAGGAAATCTGGTGTACAACCAAAAGGCAATCCAAGGAAATCTCGGGGAATTCGCAAGGAAATCTAGAGGAAATCTGAAGAAAATCTGAGAAAATCTTCATCAAAAAGGAAATCTGGTTTATCTTAATTTGTGTTTCGATTGACCAAGATTTAGTCGAAAAAAGAAAATCCTTTTTAGATTTACTCCCTAAATTTTACTCCACTGTAAAAATGTAAGAAATTTAATAGAACCTAGTATAACAATGTAATGAACATTTTTATTTTAACTGCTAAAAAAAAGTAGAAAATTTTGGTTTGAAATCACAGTATTGTTGAAATAAATAGTTTATCTTAAAATTTGAGAGTAAAACTAATATTTACAAGAAAACAATTGTTTGAACTGAAAAATTACACCGTGATACGATGAACTTGATAGGTGAAGAGGAAAGTTTTAATTATGTCGTGAACATGATCGAATGTCTTAAAATATGGAAGGGCCTTACACCGCGCCGTGTACGATATATCCGTTTTGCTCGACACTGTTAAGCCACTTTAATTCTATAATTGTTCAAAAATTTATGTAACTAAAAAAGTGTAACCTGTTCAACAAGTGTTTAAATATGAGCACATTTCAAGTTATAATGTTTCTTAGTTTATTCATTAAGGGCCACAACGTAAGAAATGTCTTATCTCAGGTCCCAGTAGGTACAGATAAAACTTTTTTTAAATTGTTCGTTTTTTGTGTACTTTTTATATATACCAATAGTCTTTATTTTTGAGCAAAATATGCACAAGTAAGACGCATTTGTTTTTTTTTTTTTTTTTTAGTTAGAAAAACTGAATAAAATGGGTTTTAAAAAGTTTAAAATTTATTTTTGTTCATATCTCCGAGAAGAACACAAAAACAATAATCTTAAATAATACATGTTGTTGTACGACTTGATACCTTTAAACAACTGAAGATTAAAGTTTCGACTTTGCAGTTCTTTTTTAGGCCTTTTTACTTTGAACTTGTCTTGATGATTGAGGTCCACAAGGGGTTTCTTCTGAAGTTTTGTTAAAATATGTGCAATATTGTTCAAGTTATCATCAATTGTTTAAAAATAGCCTACCTCAAATATTTTTATGTTTTGATACTTGACAAATTGACAAGAGATTCGGATTAGGTAATCTAGTTTTCTTCGCAATTTCGTTATGAACAATTTGTTTCTCTTTATTTACTGCGATACGGGTTATAGAACCAGAAACGTTTAAGAAAAATTGTGAAGAAACTGGATTTTGAACATTCTTGTTTAAACAACACCTTTCCACCACATGGATTTAATCCAAAACATTTTACAATACTTCCTGTAATGTTTGCAACAAGTTCTTGTAAGAAAATTGCAATAAGTAAGATAGTTCCCTAGAAATTTGTTTTACTCCACTATAATATCTATGAAGCCGATGTAAAATTGAAGAAATAAAATCAAACAAAAATTAATATCGATATTAGGTAATAAAAATGAATGAATTTTTAGATATACGTGCATCAAATATCAATTCAATATCTTAATTTTATTTGGTTACATCCAAGAATAATGGGGTGGGTGGCGGTGTTGTAGGTGACAGATGTCATAAAAGAATTGAGCAGTTGAATTCTAGTATATACGCCAAATCCCAGGTTTCTAGACTCTTACTATTACTAGCCTGCCTCGCTTATTTACCCCTAGTTACTCCCCAATCCTTCAACGAAATATATTCTAGTTCCAGATCTCGTTATGTTATAACACATACAATGACATACATATACCAAGTTAATATCTTAAACCGCTCCAAAGTAATCGTAAACATCCACCAACTGATGGACAGACAGACAGAGTGATATACAGAAATTTGTTTCTCTTAAATTTAAAACATCCACGTTTTAAGATATTCTAAATTTATTTCAACAAAATAAAAAAAATTAAAATGTTACGATTACAATACCTCCACTACATTATTACATGAACATGAATTTCACGTTTATTTTAAGCACGATAACCCAAGAACGAAAAGTCGCATTGTAGTGAAATTTGGACAGTAAATTAGTGTTAGCTAGAGGAAAAACACTTTTTGAACAAAATCGATTAATAAATAAAAAAGTTATTAAATATTTGAATTCTTTTTTATATGTTTATGTTATATAATAATATTACATTGCAAAACCGGCTAATTAGGCAATAGTCCCTAATGCTTATCAACATTTAACAGCAACAAATTTGTCACAAATGCGATGAGACTATGGATCAAGCTTTGGCGGCTTTTATTTATCTCGCAGTTAAACAAGGCCGTCACTCGCTAATGCCAACTAAGATTATTTTTTATTTACAATAAAAATGCGGAATGTATTCTATAGAATGTGCAGCAATTATATAAAATGTGCAGTAAGTCGGCGAAGAGTATAATGGTTAGCTTGTTATTTATTTAATCTGGCGAATCCGTCAAAATGTTTAGAACTTGTTCACTTATGTTCGTGTTTTTACTCTGGCCCTCCTAATTGAGAAAGTCTGTAAACTTTTAGTCATGGATTAAGTTATAAGCGTTGAAACTTAAATTAATTAAAGAATTCTGACCTACTTCTAGACGAACTAGAACATTAACAATAGACACCCTGAGTGATGATATGACCAAACTGAGAGATTGGTTTTGAAAACTTCATGTATTTATTTGTTTTATAATTGGTGTTAAGTATATATAAATATTTACACAAGTCAATTATTAGAACACAAGAATACGCAGTTAAATATAATAATAATAATAATAATAATAATAATAATAATAATAATACAAGATATCTGGAGAGGCACAATCAAGTTGCATGTATTATTCACATTGAGCTGTTAAAAAAGTATAAAATAGAGCGAAAGGAAGAGGAGCCCTACTACAAATACAAACCCAATACAGTGGAAGAAAATCAGCTCGCAAAGGTATATTGGGACAAGGGAATACTGACTGACAGAACAGTGGAACACAACAGGCCTGACATTACACTAATCGACAAAAGAGAAAAAATGGCCTACCTCATTGATATATCTATACCAAATAGCCATAATCTAAGCAGCAAGTTTGAAGACAAAATGACCAAATATGAAGAACTGGCGAGGGAGGTTGAACGCCTGTGGGAACTGAAGAGAGCATACGTCGTCCCACTACTACTATCATCAACCGCAATAGTGCCTAAAACATTAAAGAAAAGTCTAGAGCTGCTGAAGATACCAGAAAATACTTACCTGTTGATGCAAAAAGCAGTAGCTCTGCAGACATGCAGTATTGTCAGAAGTTTTCTTAGTTGTGTCTCTGAAATGGAGTAATTCTTGGTGCTAACCCGAACACTTCATTACAATACCCTAAAAAGGAGAAGAAAAAAAAATAAAAAAAAAATAATAATAATAATGAACGTCTTTATTGTAACCATTAATAAATAACAATAAATATCTGTTTTTAATTAAAGTATGATAAATAGTGTGATGATAACACAGTTCATACAGTTAATATTGTAGATCTGTTCTTCAACTCAACCTTATCCTTACAATAAAGTGGTTCTTCCGGGTGTTACCGTAGTCGTCGAATTTGATTTGACGTTTCGTTCATTGTGTTCTGCTCCTCGTTATATGTATACCTTAACGCTGCTTCGCTTCGCTGCTCATTCGTTATGTTTCGTTGACCGTGTCTGTTCAAATCTCTGGTGCTTGGCAAAGCCATTACAATTATTAAAGTTGTCCCTGTTTCTCATGATTTATAAGGATTCTCTAATTATCCTTTAGCAATAGCATGTGCTTCTATCCAATATTTTGATGTTTCCGCAGTAGATTTTAGGGTTCTCATTGTAATGAGATGTTCTGCCACTGCCGACTTACCAGTACCCAAGCCTTGTGTTTCTCTGATGTTCCTTGAATCTGTACTAGATACTACGCCCTGTCTTTCCGATATAACTCTTACCACATGAGCTATTCAATTGGTAAATACCCTTAGTTATATAGTAGTCCAAGGATGGAGTCCTTGCCTAAGGGAAGCATTTGTTAGATTTTCTACTGTTCGGAAATGCACGCCTGTTTTATTCTTCAATAAACTCTTCCTCAATATCATAATGACAATTCATTGTTTTTCTGGCTGGCATTCGTCATCACATATTATAATTGTTCTGTGGAACAATGTTCTAATTAACGATCTCTTCTGTTGTGGATGGTGGTGGGATGTAGCATGTAGATAACAATCAATACTTGTTTGCCGGTATGTCTAAGAAAGGCAAAATTCCCTCTTGCTCGATCTCCATCATAAACTTGATATTTAGGTGTTGGTTATTTATATGTTCGTAGAAAACAGACAGTGAAGAATCTTCAAGCGGTCATATGATGAACGTGTCTTCAACATCACTATGAGAGACAAGGACTACTAATAGAGAAGATGGGTATCGACTGGGTAACACAGGTTAACACAGACTGGTTTTACCATGCACCAGTGGTTTATACAGACACGGTTAACTAAGAACAACGAATAAGCAGCAAAGCAAAGCAGAGTCAACGTATATAAGGAAGAGCAGAACACAACAAATTCAATTTTTAGAATATTTCTGAAGAAGCTGACAGCATAATCAGCGAAACATCAAATCATATTCGGCGACCACGGCAACACCCGGAAGAAACCACTTCATTGGACACTGGCCGTGAAAGCTTGCATTCTACTATACTATACAATG
The DNA here is from genome assembly GCA_963583905.1 of Stenurella melanura. NCBI lineage: Eukaryota > Metazoa > Arthropoda > Insecta > Coleoptera > Cerambycidae > Stenurella > Stenurella melanura. The sequence goes on along the minus strand of OY757310.1, from coordinate 112,969,825 downwards.
TTAATAAAATATGGGTATAAATTGTGGATAAACATATGGACAAATGTTATAAAAGGGCTTTAACAATACAAAACTAGTAAAAAAATTTCACGAAATGTGAAAAATTTTGACCTCCATATTCCATTGAAATTAGAGGAAGTTTGAGGAATAAATTGCATAGATCTGCAAGATTCAGCTGTTTAAAAAAATAGTTGTTTCTAAATATAATTCGAAGCTGGACTCAGAATTAACCCATCACGTCGGAATTTTGAGGTTATATATGGGAAATTAAAACATTTTCAGCTCATTCCTGCTGGTTGGATCTTCTACTCGGTTGTACCATTTCTCTCCAAAATTAATTTTCCATTGCCTATCTACGAGTTTTCTTATTGGAGTTGTGACTTTTTAAAGATGCATGGATATGAATATTTAAGGTATGGGTTAGGATTTATAAATTTGTGGTTTAGGGTTTATAAATTTAGGATTTATGAATTATTAGCTTATTAGGTTTAGAGTTATTAGCTTTGAGGACTTTGGTTTAAATGTGTTATTATTTACTGATCAATCTTGATTTTGATAAGCTTCTTCTTCTAACACTAACCTACTGTCCAAATTTCAGTACAATGGATCTTTTCCATCTTAGGTCATTATAGTTATAAGAAACGCACCGGACATACGGATATTTTATTGTTGAAGAAGTTGATCAGAATTCTATCACCAACATAATAATAAAAAAAGGAATTCTCTAAGAGCGAAGTTGCCGATACAATGCAACATGCTTTTCGTTTTCGTATTTGCGAAAAATAATAATATTGCGCTAGTGAGCGCAATATTGTGAAGTGAAGTGAAACTATGTCAAAGGGGGTTCTTACAACCGCTAGCCAGAACATTACTCCGTATGCATTTTTATTTCGTAATATGGTAATCATGACGAATTATTTTTGTTTCTATTTTCTATAAAACGTAATAAAGAAATTTATCAAAAGCATGTCTTCATACAAATTCTTATTAAATCTTCTTTAATATGGTAATATATCAGGTTTTGTGAGAAAATATTCTGTGGAAACTTTCACACTCTGTATTAAATGAAGCACTTCTGTCCCTTGGTATATAACATACTATTTATTACTACGTAAATATTTTATTGTCTTCTATCTTAAACTGAAATTATTTTATTTGTTTCAGGTAAGAGAGCACCTTCAACACCTATAAAATAATTCTGAAATTACAACTGGTGGTAATGTATATTCTTTTATAAAGAAATTTCTCATATTTAGCAAATAGTCGATTTGCCACTGAGTTATTTTAGTTTCTTGAAATTTTCAATCCAATAGATCCAAATTTCATGATAGTTTTTGCACTAATGCAGTTATCAGCATTCGCACTAGTGAAAATCACCCTATTGTCAAAAATGAAAAAAAAATAACTTCTACTGATGTTTGTTTCAATTTTCCTAAAATCATTGATAGTTTTCAATATACCTGTTATCACAAATACGTTATTACTGATGATTTATTTTATAAGTTCGCTGAGCAGGTACAGCAACTTATAAGATGCGACAAATATTTCCCATGAAAGAAAACGAAATTGGAAAAACTTGATAATTTGAAGGAATATGAGTAAAGTTTGTGTCTGTAGGATCCACTATCAACGAAATTAAACTTGTTCGTTGTCTTTTTCATGATATAATCTATTCGTGTGAGAGCTCTCATTTATACCGGCAAAATTAATTAATTTGAATTTTAAGTGTTGGCGTTACCTCACTGTGTCGTGTCATTACTTCTAGTTGTATCCTACAGATGATCTACTAAAACAGCTTCACTTTATCAGCATATAGTGAAAAAGAAAACAGTCAATTGTTTATCAAATTTGTCTGTATGAGGATATTTTTCTTTTTTTGCAATTGGTAAAAATTTCATTGGGGATTATTAGGTTTGAAAGTACTCATTTTCCAACTGACTGGATAACTGAATAGTGACAGTATAAATACGTATATTTCAGAAGATGGCTCCTATTCGTATTATGTTGTCGGCCGTCCTTTAGGGTGGTTTTTGGAAAAAAGCTTCCAGTGGCGTAGCTAGGCTACATGGGGCGACCTTCATTTTGGTGCCCCTAGAGACAATAGTGATACGCAAAAAAAGATATAAAAACTGAAATATTTTATTATTAAACAAACATAAATAAACATCAGTATAAACAATTAAGTATCAAATAATAAAACATATGTTCTCTAACATAAACAACATAAACGAGATCATATTAACCACTTAAAGAAAAATAGTGATAATTCTCTATTAAAATTATCTTTTTCAAACTTTTCAAGCATTTCAAATAGCTTTAGCTTGCTAAATGAGCGTTTTGTACTTGCCACAGCTACTGGAAATGTAAAAGATAAGAACGCCATGAAAACATGGGAAACTGGTGTTCACTCAGGAAAGACGGGAAGTTCCCAGTTGGCATATACGTAGAGACCTGCTGCGAATTCGAATGAACGTGATATTATTATTAATATTTCGGGGAAACCGCACCGCTGCGAATCCAAACACGATATTATTATTATTAATATTTCGGGAAAATTACATCTCTGCGAATGCGGACACAACACGATATTAATATTTCGTGGGACCTAGGGGGTCCTAATAGCCTGGGGCCCCAGGCAACTGCCCGAATTGCCCGTGCATAGCTACGCCACTGGAAGCTACCCCTTTGCCTTAAAATACTGCAAATATATAATAGATGAAAATGTAGAAAAGAATTTGCTTGGGCTGTATGTGGTTTATCGTTGGACACTGTACTCGAATAGTAGCACTCGACGCGCGTTTCGTTAACCATGTCGACATCATCTGGAGGTGATATAGATTTAATGATCTCGTAATGATGCCAACGTGATTGGCTAAACAGGCATCGCTGTTCAAATGCAATGTTTAAGGGTTTCGGTGTTTATAGAAACTACTTCAGAGGCAGTGCCACACCGAAAGTTGTTTCCTCGAAATATATAAAATTAATAGTGGAATTTAGATTCCGTTCAGAACTAAGATTTACACCCAAGTCAGGTTTCTTTAATAGCCAAAAAGTATTAATAATTTCTAATGTTATACTTATAGTAATACCAATTCAAGTAAAGCAGTTCATGACACAAGGAACTTTCCTCATCCTGTAGATTTTTTATATCCAATAAGTTTTTCATAACCTCTTCTCACACGACATGTAGTAATTATTAAGATGTATACTAAAAAGGTAAAATAATGTTTACCGGATATTCATTATTCTATGAACGTACGATTTCGCAAAGACCTGAAGAATGGTTTAATAATACAGAGTTGGCTGGCCGTCTTGAATATGTATGGCATAGTGCTTTCAACATCTGGTAAGAACTAACTTGATTTATGTTGCCGCACTATTATACAAAATATAACCAAATATTGAAAACAGAATTACTGAATAGGAGCCGCGGTACCAGACTTGCCTACTAATAAGAAGTATCCAGTTTGTACATTATATATAAATATAGAGAAATGCAAAACATATGTACAAGGATGGAATAGTTTTAATGAGGAAATAAAGCAAACGATAACGGTACATGGATCATTCACTGGGGCATTTCTAAAGACCAGATCTAAAAATAGAATTTCCAAAATCTAGGAATTCTTTCGATAATGGAGTAAAACTTAGAACCTAAATTACCTAAAAGGAATTGTCTTAATATAACAATATCTTTTGCTGGATTTTGTAAACATTGCAAGAAAATCAGTAAAAAGATTTGTATTAAATCCGAGTGGTGGGAAGATTTTGTTTAAACAAAAGAGAGTTCAAAATTACATATGTTGTTTAGGTAAAACTTTCTACCACTCAAATTTAATTCAAAACATTTTACTGCTCATATTGTATAAAATATAATTGTTTCTCGACTAGGAAAACACGTTCTTAAAAACTAAGTACTTTCTAGCCTCGAATACAATATCTTATCCACTAAGTGACTTAGTTTAGGGTAGATAACTGAATGTCATCTTTAACAATATTCGGGAGTATTTATATGATTTGTTATCATATTTTAATTACTGGGTGTCATATGGGCACAGGGCCCGCATCTTTTTAATTTAACGTGTGGTGCTCAGTTTAGTAGTAAATGTTGAGGGAGGGGGAGAAGGACACTGGAGGAGAAATCATCTTTGCAGACTTTTTTAGTTATATGTTATAGTCATACAAGTATAATGTGGTCGCGGGAACGTTAGAACCTCTTTTAATTTTGTTAGTGTTGGAGTTACGTAAAAAAGTTCAAAAATAAAAGTTATAGAAAATCACATGTTTTGTAAAAATCATTTGAGAAAAACAATTGATAGTCGCATTTCGGAGATATGAACTTTACTTTCTTTTTTTAACATAAGCGCCCATGAGCGCGTTCAGTATGATCCTTCCTACTGTACCACCTTTAAATGACACCACATGCTCACGGAGGCGAGGTGAATTTTAGAAACTGTACATTTTAATAAAAGTTTAATAATAGTTTAGAATGATTGTATTTCCAGAAACGTAACTCTCACTGCAAGGCGTATGGTGCTCAGCACCACCACTTTGTTTTAAGTGTGGTGCTCGAGCCTGCGAGCACTACTATGGTCGCCGGCGCTGTATGGGCATATAACTCTTCCCCCCTAAGTTTTTTGGCTGTCCTCAGATAGAGATGAGGAGTAGGATTCGATTGCTTTTTGCAACTCATCTTTTGTGATTTCAATTCTTCTTCGGGATTTAAATAATGTATTATAATTCGCTTAAACTTAAATAGGTACAGCAATTTTCTAAATGTTGTTTTTAAGTTGTAATAGTCTTAATAATATTTCTACATCAATAAGACTATTCCAACAAAAAGGGTAATTGAAAAATGTACAGAACATATCCAGGGATGAATTTCGAGACCTTCCTTCCAATTTTTAAACATCGTCTTGGAATGGTTGAACGTCTAAGAGGTGACGACTGTTAAGGTTCACAAAATGCATGCTTTTCAACTCAGGTACATTCATTTCCAGGACCGGAACTGTAAAATTTAGTTATCTGCTACTTATTTGTTCTTGAAGAATGAAGTCGCATGGGGACGTTATTAAATTGTTTCCTTGATTTCTCTGCTGGTGAATTCGATGGGGGCATTTTTCTATGATTTCTTTTGGGTTGAAGAGACTAAAAAAAATAAACAATTAATTAATTGCATACCTAGGTCTCATGATATAACAATGTAGGTTATTTTGTAAATGGAAAATCTTGTATATTTTACATGTTCTTTTAGATGTGTTCCCCTGATTTAAAATATATCAAGGGTGATAGGTCCAGTTCTAATATTTCAAAATGTCAGTGGCGTACCACTTTTTCGTAAAAAATGTCGGAGGACATGTTCGCAGGGATGCCACTGGTGGAGCGAAAAAGTGTATTTTCTAATTAAAATATGTGATTCTATATCGTATTAGTACATACCAAAATTGAAAATAATGTATAAAGTACTTTCTGAGATATTAAAAAAGAGCAATTAAAAATAAAATTTTTAACATCCCGTAGCTAAACATTTAAGCGGACATATGTTCATAAGAATTTTATATAATGACCTAAGGAATCACACCCTGAAATATTGACACGTCATTAAGGATCACCCGTATATATTACTAAAAATTTATAATTTTTCTATGAAAAATCCATTTTTGCTAAAAATTTAAAAAAAGATTAAAAAACTTGCAAATACAGTTTGAAGTACTATTTCTTACAATCATTTAAACAAAAAAATATCACAAAACGATAAGAATTGGAGGGCAGAGAGAATTTTGTCCACGTTAGTCACTTCCTATCACTGTGAGTTGACCCGATCGTTACCAGCTAAGCGTGGTGCTATGGGCGCCCGTAGAAAATAAATTTGCAGCATTCATGCTAACCTCGATGAACCCTAGGTAATGGTCACCGGGTAGCATATACGTAATCTGCAGACACATAAGGCATAGCTGACTGCTTCGAGTTTTTAAGCATAATAGAACTAATGAAAACGAGAGTAAAGTGCAGATGTAGGTATCCTAGTACATCTGCAGTTTACTGCATTTGCAGGCGAATGGGCTGTGTGTTCATTTTATTCAGCAACACCTCTAGATTTTTCACTATTTTTTAATATGAATTAAAATATGATTCTCATAAAATTTCATGTGGTTGTTATATTTGGTTTGTTCTGGTTTTGAGAAATGCCAGTCCTCGGATGTCAGGAACATGCGCAGTTAGTAAGTTCAGGATGCGTTTTACTAAGTGCGCATGTGCCTGACGTCCGAGGACGTCCTCGGACAAGGTATTTCTCAAAACCAGAACAAACCTATTGACAATTGGAAAAAAATAAACTATAAGACTGGCCACTAATAACCAAACAATCCAATTTTTTTTTTTTTTGGCATCAAGGCCATTAGCCATACAGCCAGCCACAACATATTGAAGAATAAGATTATCTTATTTTTCCCAAACCTATCTCTAACCTAAACAGCAAGAAACCATCATCCTACCGACGACAAAGGAAGAAAGGAAAAACAGGGGGACACACTCTTCTCGTCCAGGGGTCTTTCAGGACATTTTACATGACACACTAGACTAGACCACGGATAGGAGGTATAAATAAACAAGAGGTAAAGAACAATGGAGAAACAAAACTAATCTACAGCTTAATTTTAGTCTCATTCACGAAATTAATTAGCATATCGAAAATTTTTTTTTGGTTTAACGTTAAGAGGTGAAGCATATTATAAGGTGTTGCAATATTACAAACTCTCTGAATATCAGTGTATAACCCATTAGTGTGTATTGCATGCTGTTAAACAATCCATTTAAATAATGAGATAGGTTAGCATCTCAAACACTTGACGTTTGTTATTTTTGTTAGAAAAGTAGGCAACATATTATGAAAAACACATTTTAATTCATAATTTGAAAGTGAAACATCAACATCTGTTTAAAACTGTTGTAAAATAAAATGAACATGCGGTACAAAAGGCTCACATAATGGTTTTGAAAATTAAGTTTTATTTATAATAAATAGTAAATCGAAATTACCAAGAACACTGGAAACCACAAAAGTGTGGGATTACAAATCTTAAACAAAAAAAACATGCATTATTCCTGGAACTATAAAACTCTGGAAAATATGTTTACCATTATTATGTGAGTATACCTATATCGGTTTTCAAATCGTTTTACATCTGAAAAAACTCTGAAAAACGTTACACATAAACTTTTAAAAAATATCCGTTATTTACAGACGCTTGAAGTTTTTCTCTGCACATTCTACGTTCCCACTTTACCAATAAATTAAGCCGGTGACGATTATGTCCGAATATTATCAAATTATTTTGGATATACCTTATATGTCTGCAGATTACGTATATGCCACCGGGTGGCGGGTATGTTATTCTTGCTGGGGACGTGTCACGAACAAAACGCGATCGACATCGACAGCGTCACGCTATTGGTCACAATGCTCACTATCAGAATTAGGCATTTTGGTCAAAGCTAAATGTTCGAACATTTACGGGATAATCGCGTAATAACCAAGGTTTTCATTCACAGACATCTTTGCTACAGGAAAAAAATCTCCTGATTTTGTTGACGCTAGTTAGTATAGAAACTAATATAAGTAGACCGACAACTCCTGACTTTAACTCTGAGCTATGCTTTGGTCTACTTGGCCATAATAAATTAGCATTTTTACTACTTGCGGACCTGTGACATATATTGTGGTGCGTTTTATGTATTTTCTTGTATTAGGTGTTAACGTTATAATGAATATATATTTGTAGGTTATCATTATCAAATGATTTTCTAAATATTTAAGATAATAGAATTATTTGTTCTTCTTTAAAAACAGGATAAACTTAACCGACGTTTAACGTTTCATCAATTCGAATTTTTTAGCATTTTATGGTATTCATATTTTTTAAGCATGGTCGTTATTCTTTCGTTCTTACTTGAATCCAGGTACAAAACAATTCCACTCATGATAAAATGATTGCTGTCGTATCTTGAAAATGTAATTTCTCATGCTTTATTAAAAATATAATCATCTATTAACCGTCTAGCTGACAAGACTAGCTTATGTTGGGATATTTCTGGATGATCTTAAAGCATTACAGCAGTAATAAATAGATGGAATCCTAAGGCAATGACAGTATATTTTATAATTCCATTACCACACGGTATTGAAATTAAATACCAGTAAAGAAACCGATTTGAATTAAATATAAAAATATATCATAGAGTTTACCTGCCACTAAAACTTATCAATATAGTCCTTGATTTAAAACTCGTAAAATATGTATTTCTTTGAAATTGAAGATTAAAGCTTATTGAAGCGAGATGCTATAGCCGAAGGAGATAAAACCAAAATAGAATTTACAATGCATTATTACATACACAGGAAAATCTGTTTCTTAGCATTTACTTCGAATATTTTCTACCCGCGACTTTTGTTGCTTAATTACTTCCATGTCCACGTAGTGGAGTGAAAGTATAGTAATCGTAAACAGAATCTTTTTTTTTGTTGGTGAAATGAGTTTAGTCGGTCGTCTGACAATCGATCTGCAAGTCGGTCGGTCTGTCTGTAACTTCTTTTTGTGCGCATGTTTTCTCTGGAACGGTTTAAGATATTGGCCTGAAAGGGTACGTATATATTACAACAAGATCTGGAACTGGATTATGTTTTGAATTTACTACGGGGGCTAAATAGAGGAAAATAGGTAAAGCAAGCTGATAAGAGTTCAGAAACTTGAGATTTGGTGTTTGTACTAGACGCGTCGGTTATTTAACAACATTTGCCACCGTGGGGGTGGCACCAACCCCACTCCATTATTGAAAGGGTCAATAAAATAAAGTCGGGTTATTCATTTGAAATTAACTACACGTTTGCATTATAACGACAAATAGGTGGAGAGCCGGCTGTATAGATTTCCTATGAATAAGTTACATGAAAGTCTTTATGTGAGTGAGTAAGTACTACCACAGACATGCAGGGAGCCACTTTTCATTTTTGCAAATTTTGCCCACGTCACGGAATTCTGACGTCACTTCCGGTCACGATTTTTTTTGTCATCGAGTACATGAATAAAACTTACGACAAGATGTAGGTTTTGAGTATATACAATGAGATTGTAGTAGGCTGCCAGGTTTAATCTACCCACAACCCTGAGACACCCTCGATTAAAGTTTTTTTTTCTGTTTTCTTAAGTCATCGAATACATACATTATTTTTTTATGTTAAAGCACAAGTCTTCTAGTTATTAAAAAAATAGGCTGCCTTTTCTTATTTGCCCGCATCCTCCCATTTTGATATCACTTCCGATAAAATTCCATGACGCGGGCAAAATTTGTTTATATGAAAAGTGGCTCCCTGTAGGTCTGTGGTAGTACTTACTCACCCATGCAAAGTTTTTCATGTATCTTATTCATAAGAAATCTATACAGCGGGCTCTCTACCTAAAATGTAACTAGATTATAATTTGAGATCACTCCGTTGAAGAGTTGGGGGTAAAAAGGGGGCAAATAATGGTAAATATGTAAAGCAAGCCAGTAAGAGTCCAAAAATTTAGGATTTGGTGTATATACTAGAAGTAAAGGTCACAAATCTTTTTATTTTATAACATTTTGCAGCCCCACTCCATTATTAAAAAAGTAAACAAATAAAAGATATTGAAAATTTCTTGCATGTTTGAGATTTGGTGTATATACTAGAAACCAAGGTGTTAATTTTTTTTATGACATTTGCCACCGTCCATTATTAGTTAACAAAATAAAATTGTGATTTAGTGTGTACGAGAGCAACAGTTCTCGAAAATCTTTTTCGGCATCAACCACCCTCACTCCCATTAAACGTGTCAGCCGAAAATGTATTGAAGTAGCACATCGCTTTCATTTATGGCTTTTTGGGTGAGGCGATTTCAAATATTATGTCATTAAAATTATATAAGCAATTATTTCCACATACTAGAGTGCAAATATAATATCAATATGTTTTACTTTTAAAGACATTTAGATGGGAAATCTGGATATGGAAGTAATGATTCCTTAGGCACCGACTTTTTCGTATCGAGTAAACTGCGATCGCCCCCTTAAGCTTATTATTTAAAAAACAGTATAAAAAATCAACAACTACTAGACGCGGCTGGAACCTACCCATCGGGTGGATCTAGGTTTTGTGAACAGTTGATGACCTTGTGCGATGAAAACCCAAATTTTTTAAAGAACGTTGTTTTTTCTGATGAAGCTACATTTTCTTTAAAGGGGACTCTACATCGGCATAACTGTAGGTATTGGTCACGCGAAAATCCTCATTGGACTCAAGAAGCCAATACACAGCGACGAGGCAAAGTAAACGTGTGGGCAGGTATGATTGGTGGTCATTTATCGGTACCTTTTTTTTTAATAAAATCTTACGGACGCAAGATATTTACGGTTTTTGCGAGTTGAGTTAGTGCCAGCCTTAGCAGTTGTGTTTCCGAACAATTAAGGTGAAGATATTCCTGCTGAAAACGTCTGGTTTCAGCAAGACGGGGCCCCACCTCATTTTGGGATAGCAGTGCGCCAGTTTTTTTATGACACTTTTAATGGAAGGTGGATAGGTTGTCGAGGTCCGATTGAGTGGTCCCCGCGTTCACCGGATTTAACCCCCTTAGACTTTTTTCTTTCAGGTTACTTAAAGTCAAGGGTGTATTTTAACAGACCGGATACCATACAAGAATTGAAATACAGAATTGGCTTGGAGATGAGACGAATTGCCCTTGAGATGATTCAGAACAGCGTGAAAAGTGTCTACACCCGCCTTGGCCAATGCCAAATGGTAGGAGGGTCGCAATTTGAGCAATGGAGATGATTTCTATCTTACAATTACTTATGTAAGGTATCAATCAATAAAAATATTTTTCTCCAAAAGAATGGAGGTAATATTAATTTTTTTCATATCACTAGAAAGGTAAAGAAATATACCACCAAAAAGAGTAAACAAAAATGTCTGTTTCTATTAAAAATATTTTATGATGACGTCATAACTTAAAAACCAATGACGTCATAAATTTTGGTATAGTGACAAGATGAAGCATTTACGAAACTAAAATCGACCTGTTCAAGGATTTTTTTGACAAATGACTCATACCAAAGATGTGATTTTTTTTTAGGTTCACACTGTATATATCAAATCCCAAGTTTCTGATCTCTTACTGGCGTGCCTTTCTGATTTCCCCCCGCAACCTTTCAACGGAATCAGATCAAAATATAATCTAGTTCCAGATGTCGCTACAATACACACGTGTACCAAATTTCGACTCTTACTAGCTTGCTTTACTTATTTTCTCTTATTTACCCTCATTTACTCCCCGAACCGTTCAGCGGAATAAGTTTAAAAAATATTCTACTGTATAGGTAAAAGGAAATAAAAGTATCCGAAACGAATTAACCTGTTTTTATTTATGTTAAAGGCTCAATTGCTTTAATGTAAGTAGATATCAGTTTCACCCGTATGGCAATCTACGGTAGAATATATTTAAAAAGCAGTAAAATTCAAAATAACCCCATTTGAATTCAAAGCTTATTATCTTATATCGCCTTTTAGCATTTTGTTTAACATAATGTGTATGTGAATTTTTCAAGGAAAGAGAAGTCGGTGCTTGCTGCGTGAGCCCAATGAGATAGATGTCAGTGATACGTCACAAATAAGAGACATGACATAACAAACCAAGCTACAGGATGATTCAGTATGAGAAAAACTAAGGCAAATTAAATAAAAATAGATAGGTTTAATCTACCGTAGCTTCTGATTTTTTGATAGAAACTAATAAGAATTTTTTAATAGGGAATGATATGCTCTGGTTATATGAGGAGTTTAAGTAATTAAGAAAATGTTAAGGCAAAGAAAAATTTTGCACATTCGAAAACGCTCATAGGTCGTATGATGAAAGTTTAGATAATATCCTGGGAACTGTAATTATTAGATGGTAAGATAGAGCATATTAGAAGACATTGAAAATGGCAATACAAGCCCAGGCCAAATGTATGGTAAGTATTAAAACTATTGGAGGAAAACTGCTTTAACTACTCATAGCGTGCCTATTCAATACTTTTGTGTTTAATAATTTAGTTTATCAAACTGAAAAATTGTAAAACGTGTAGGTAATAACCTAATATCGATATTGAGGGCAACCAAATAACAAGATAGAACGCATTTTTCACCAATATATGCAATAAAATTTAATTGACCGGGAGACTCACGAGGTTTTTAATTTTTAATGGTCGCTTTTTTAAAACTGTAGATTTTTTTAAACAACTTTTAATGTTATGAAAAGATTTTTGTACATTTTTTTTTCCACGGTATTTATGAAAAAATCTTGTCTGGTTATGATATACCTATTTGATTAAATCATATAGGAATAATGAGAAATGTAGATAATGCAATCTATTTTCAAAGATCAACTGTTATTTATCAATTCATAAATGAATTTTGAATATCGGATGAGTACTAAAAGCATTAAAACACAATAATGATATTGCATATACATGTCATTATGATATATGTGCATTCACGGAGACTTGGTTAGATGCGCACGTCCTAGATGCAGAAATTCTGTCCCCCAATTACAATATTGTACGATGTGATCATAAATTTGAGGAAACGTACAAAAGTAGCGGCGGCGTTACACTAATGCGGTACAAAAAAAACACATATATACAGAACTAGATCTCACCTTTATACGGGATTCTCTTCCTCACATTGATGTTGTAGGTATTAAAATATCAATTATTTTCAGACTATTTTAATTTCAATAATTTATGTACCACCAAATATATCCAGCGGCTCCTAAGCATCTCCGTTCGAGATGACTGAATCACTAAACTATCTAAATGATGGTGGTGTTTATATTATAGGCGATTTTAATATTCCAGGATACAATAACGTTAACATTGCTCCAAGTACACGAGCAAACTCTCTCTGCGGCAGTTCTCGGAATATCTTAACATAACGCAATTTAACATTTAAAAATGTCAATAAAGTTACTTTAGATTTAGTATTGTCAAACAGAAACTTTCAGGTATCAAGGGAAATAGAATGTTTACTAACTGAAGATTTACACCATCCACCTTTGGATATATCAATAACAATAAAGACGTCTAAGGATGTTCACAGATCATCTAAATATCCACCGTGGTACACGAACAACATCATACGAGACATAAAAAAGCAGTTTCTGAAAAAATGCAAACAAAGAATGACGATATTTATAGAGAGTTTAGTGACATAAGGAAAAAGATAAAAGTTGATTTGAGGCTGTTGCATGAAAGTTACAAGAAGTCATAAAAAATGATCCCCAAAAATTCTGGTCCTACATTAACTGTAAAATCCCTGATAATATTACTTATAATGATATTCAATGCACAAATCCCCAGGATATTGTCAACGCTTTTGCTAATGTCCTTCAAACTGCATACTTGAAACCTAACCATGACGAAGGAAAATACCATTCTCACGGGGACACCAGTAGTAATAGTACCAATTTACCATTAACGTCCTTTTCTAAGATAGAAGTACTTAAATTGTTAAAGAAAAGCAGACCTAAGTTTATTGAAGGACCAGATGACATCCCTGCTTTTATTGTCAAAGACTGCGCTGCCCTCTCACAACAATATTTAGTTTGTCACTAAAAACATGTACATTTCCCGATGTATAGTAATATTCTTGCCGTTTTTAAAAAAGACAACAAGGGGGGTAGCTGAAAATTATAGACCCATTACAATTATCTGCAAATTCGCTAAAATTTTCAGAATAACCTAAATAATGTTAATGAATGGTGCCTATCCAATTGTGAATATCCAAATGTAATATACTCACCTTCTCTTAAATGCGGCATCCCATCGATTACAACTATCATATAAACAGTCAAATTTTGCAGAGACCTGATACAGTAAAGGATCTTGGAGTTATTTTTGATAAGTGACTTAGTTTTAAGGAGCATATTACTTTCACCATCGCGTCAGCTTTAATAAGTTTAGGGTTATGAGGTTGCTGTACTATTCATTTGTACTATCAAAATTGGAATACTGCTCGTTGATATGGTCCCCAGGATTTTGCTATTTACATAAAAAATGTTGAGAATGTTCAGCGCCGTTTTGTTAAATATTTGTGTTTTGTTGAAGATGGTAGCTACCCAATAACTGGTTATTCGCAAAATATTATGCTGGACAGATTTCACATGTCTAACTTGGAAAATAGAAGAATAATACATTCAATAGTCTTTCTTTACAAAATTATGCATAACATGTTTAATTGCCCTCTCATTTTAGAACAAATATATTTTCATATACCTCGTATAACAAGTCGGAATCGTGATACTTTCTATCTTCCTACCCCTCGAATTAACTTGTTAAAATGTTCACCTTTATATTTCAATTCAATCAATCATATTCAATCTAAAAGACGTATTTTTGTCTAAAAGAAGCAAAATTCTGCATTAGGCTGTAAGGAAATGAATCTATAATACATTGATTTTTAATATCCTTATTAAACACTCTATAAATATATGGATTATGACTTATTATTCTAAAATGACTTAGTAGTGGAATATTTATTTACCTAATTATATCATTCAGTACTTGCATTGATTTTAAATAGAAATTTGTATTTTTGCATTAAAGAATTTATAAGATATTTGTCGTGAAATGTTAGACCACCCTATATGGAAAGAATGGCTGTAGCACACTCATCTCCAGATTCAATCAGACCAAAATGGCTATTGATGTCTCCCCGACCACATCTTCCCATGCAAATCACACTCCTTTTGCACAGCCAGCTGTGCTGACACCCATGTAGTACTAGTTACTTGTCTCATACTTAAAGCCTTTGTATCATGGAAGTTGACTTTAATTTGATACTTACTATAACTCAAAGTTACTACAAGGAACAAAATCAATTATAAATAACAAAATTTTAAAAATTCGCTACTGACCTTCGTAAAAAATTATTTTTCTCTGACAAAGTATATAAGTCAAATAATGAATAGTTGAACCAGTTTGAATATTACTACTATATCATCTTTATTTTTAGTCCATTTTCTATGGGTTTTGACCCAGTAATAGCTATGCAAGCTTTGTATATAATGTGCATGCATTTAGCATTTATTTTAAATACACATAGTCGCGTCATTTTAACATGAAAAATCTGAAAACCTCTAAAAAAAAGGTACAGGGTCAATTGACTTCATTTTTGTTGCAGAGTTCAGAATTTTTTGGCAGTAATGTTTGGTTTCATTTTTTTTTTTTTCCCCAATAATTTGACAATATTAATGACCAATTTAATTAAATTAATTGAAAAATTTGTTATCATACACAATATGCCATAGAATTAGACGAAAGTGGTTACTCGGAAGTTTCAGGGGTCGCTGATCACGAATCTGATTTGGAAAATTCAAAATGGCGGACCAGAAATCGGGGCATTTTCCATAACAAATGAGAATGGATATCTTGGCCTTGAAGATCTGTGCTCGGGGATTTTCGAGGTCGCTGATTAGGAATCCTAGGTCTAATTTGGTAAATTCAAAATGGCGGACCGGAAGTAGAGACAATTTATCAGGAAAGACTCGTATTTTTTTCGTTTTTGGGGTGAAAATGAGTACTCGGGTTTTTGAAGTCGCTGATAACAAATCGGAGGTCCAATTTACGAAATTCAAAATAGCAGACCGGACGAAGAAGTTAATTTCTCCTGAAAACCTCGCATTTTTTACTTTTTTGGGCTGAAAGTATGAAAAATACGAGCACCTCCTGAAAAATATACTACTTCCGGTCCGCCATTTTGAATTCTTCCTAATTCGACATCATATTCGTTATCAGCGATAACAGAAACCCCCGAGTTCCCACTTTTAGCCCAAAAAAGAAAATAATACGAGCATTCCGTAGAAATGGACTGTTATTCCGGTCCGCCATTTTGAATTTCTTAACTTGGACACTTGGACCTCTAATTTTTGATTGGCGACCTCAAGAACCCCCGAGTACTCATTTTCATCCCAAAAACGAAAAAGATAGAGTTTTTCCTGAGAAATTGACTCTACTTCCGGTTCGCCATTTGAATTTACCAAATTAGACCTCGGATTCGTAATCAGCGACCTCGAAAACCCCCCGAGTACAGATTTTCGAGGCCAAGATATCTATTCTCATTTTTTCTGGAAAATGGCCCTATTTCCGATCCGCCATTTTGAATTTCCCAAATTGGATTCTGATTCGTGATCAGCGACCCCAAGAAACCCCGAGTAACCATTTTCGTCTAATTCTATGGCATATTGTGCATGATAACAAATTTTTCAATTTAATTAAATTGGCCATTAATATTGGCCAATTATTGGACAAAAAATGAAACCAAACATTTCCGCTAAAAAATAAAAGGTACTGGTTTTTCTAAACGTCTTTCTGAACTCTTTGCAACAAAAATAAAGTCAATCGACCCTATACTTTTTTTTAGAGGTAAAATGCTATAATGACGCGACTAACAAGAGAATTTTAGTTTGCACTGACTGACAGGGTTGCCGCTTTGTCCTAAAAATCATTAAATAATGAGCTAATTTATGTACTCGACGAATAAATAGCACAATATGAAAGCTGAGGAAATTTTACGAAAAAACGGTTCTAAGTATTTTTCTTGTACGTGCCATGATTTTCGAGGAAATAATTAAAAAGCATTGTAAGTTCATCACGGGGTAATAGAGGACAAACGGAGCAGTACATTTAGCTGTTGGCTTATGGAATGGCACGCTCTCAGAAGAAAAACGTAATATTTTCTTTAATATTCATCGACTTGAAATAAAATAAAAATGCATTCTGAAGGGGAGGATTTCAGTTTCGTTCATATTGAAAATATAATGTAATATTTCATTTTCAATTCGTAGGCTTCTTAATTTTACTCATTATATATTGTGTAAAATATAAAAAGTCTCCGTGTAGAATTAATTAGTTTATATATTTATTTATGAAATAACATAAAGTAAACGTCTTTTACAATTAACAGTATAAAATGAGGCAATGCCAAAAATTTCTTTAATTTCGTAATTTCGCATTTTTTCAGTAATTATGAATTAACAACTGCTGCAATATATTCAAAAATTAACGCAGGAAAAAACCAAAATTGCGAATTAAAGGTTGAAGTGTAAATTTGTCGATGACACTATTACACTTCATTAAAGATTTCCTATTTCATCAGAAATTATTTCAAAATGCTTGATTTAGGAAACGGTGTGGTCTTTTTGACGTAGTTCTTCAGACTCGTATGAATAATTGAAAGCTTCATAACTCTAGAAAGATAAAAATAAATGTACAAAGTTTCAATATATAATAAGTGCTTTGTACCTAATTCTTTCGACATAAAAGAAACTGGTTCTGAAGAGGGGTAAAACTGTTGAGGAAAGCGTCTCCCGTTTGCCTGCTAAGATCCTGCTGTTTGTGACGCTATGTTTAAAAATGAGGTGAGTCTTTCGTACATAATTAGTATGTGCAATAAATATTTGAAAATAAGTGGACTATATACTGTATATTCTACATGTGTGTTAAAGGTAACAACTGGTATTAACTATTATTTTGACAAGAATTCATATTGTCTTTGAATTATTATCAATCTTTCGAAAGTACTTACCTTACTGTCGTTAAAAAACTACTTTGTTCAGTATATTTGTGTGCACAGGTTTGTGGTGACAGTGAAAAGAAGAAAATGAGTGTGGAAGGAATTGCAACTATTTCAATCTGGTGTATAGCCGAATTATAAGACTGCATTGAAAACGATTGAAATTATCTCGTTGTCTTCGCTTTGGTAATGTTAAATTATAGATTTGGTACCTGAAGATTTTTCCAGGAGGGAGTTCAAGAGGAAACATAAATCGTCGATAATAATGGCGAAAGTATAGTTTAAAATATTTAAATTATTTTTTTAACTACACTATACAGGTATTGCAAATTTATAATATTTATCATTATTTTTAATGATTCGGAATTTTCCCAAAGTAATTTTATTTTAAGAAATATTTGCGAAAAATGTCATTTGCTTTATAATTACTCCATTATTATGGCGTTTTTCAGATCGAAGCGGCAACCCTAACCCGGCAAACTTTTTTTAAAACATTGCATACCCTAAATAGACCAAACGCTAGATAATTTTTTGCGTGAAATTGATGTAGAAGACTGCTTTTGCTATATATTATAATTCTGAATAAGTACCTAGATTGGCGAACAAAAATCTCTTCTACGTATTCTTTTACATCCAGAAGAATTTTGAAAAAACCGGTTTTTGAGATAACTTTTTTTTTGAAAAAAAATGTATCAAATAAAAGTTGTAGACAATAAGGTTGTCTACCGATTTGTTTCAACCTGATTTCAAATAGGACGCAACAACAAAGACTCCAGCCTACTCCTTTAAACTCAAAAATCTTTACGAAGAAATAAGTTATTAAAATGAAAATGTGACGAACTATATATAGCTGAAGGCATACTCAAAAAAGTGATGTGAACCGATTGAGCAAATATTGCTTGCGTAATTTATCCTCAAAAAAGTGAAAATCGGAAAAATCGGTAAAATTTTTTGGATCGAGCACCATTGTAGACGTTCTTAGGCTAACATTGCAAGTTATTATCCTATAATACCTAGGTGTATCAAATTTCAGGTCAATATCTTAAACCGTTCCAGAAAAACCGTGCTCACAAAAAAAGTTACAGACAGATATCCCGACCAACAGACGGACTTTTTTTCGCTCAAATCTGCGCCTGCGTCTTCAAGAGAACAGTCACTAGTTATTAAAAAAAATATTAAATAAAATTTTACCGTCATTTCGTTAATTAGACCTCATTTCCTAACATCGATGTTGAGGTCGGCGTAAAAATGAACAACTCGAACATATTTTTAACTGATTTCAATTAACCAGGATAGGGTGAAATTTTATTTTTGCTGTACATTCTATAGAATGGATAACTGGCAATTCCAGTTACCTGAACGGATATACTTCATATCCTATCTAGGATGGATATGACACCGACCAATCACAGTTCGTGTATTAAGTACATAGAAAACTATTCGTTTAAAAAAATTCAATTTACTGCGTAAGCTGTCAAAGTCACAATTCGTATATTAAAGTACATAGCCAACTATTCGTTTTAAAAAATTCAAGTTAGTGCATAAGCTGTCAAAGTAATTTTCAGTTTGTGTGTGTGTGTTAATGTTTAATAAATCTTTTAAAATTGTGTAGTTTTTCTTAAGCTGGTCGTAGAAAAAGTGTACTGAACAAATTGAGTGTATTATCCACATCGCACTCGAAAGATGGAGGCACTCCGCCTAGGGCGTCGTGTTCAATCTGCTTTCTCGTGCGACATGGGTATCATATCCACTCTTGTTGCACAAACAACTATTATGAATTTTAATGGCCGTTTTTCAAAATTTAGTTCATTTTTTATTTTTAAACAATATTTATTTTTATGGAGCAATATTATGCATTTATACCTATTAATTTGATCTTTATTTTTATTGTATGACAGAAAATACCCTCTAAATGTTCATTGTATGTAAAACTTGTAGACGTGAGTGTTATTTTTTAGTCATATGCTGGAATATTCAGTTATTGACTTGATTAATTATTTTTTAACACATTGTATGTGATAGAAAATGTCAAATAAAGAAAATAAATAATCTAAGTACGTTACTATTGTTGCGTGTTGTCCACCTTTTAGGAAACACCCTGTATGAATCCGTGGGTTCTAAATAATTTCAACAAGAGATAAACACCACTAACACTTTATTTAATAATTTACTGGTTATACAATACTTGAAAATAACTTTTACAGTTTGTTTACTTAATATTTAACCTCACTTTTCACTTTTCAACTTGTTCCCTTTTATAAACTGCCTTCTTAATAAACTTCCCCTTCTGCGCCGGTAATCGCGCCTTATATACTCTGAAATTACCTCTAGATTAAAATAGAATCTTCTCCAACCATACCCTAGAAAAGTCCATGGCTCCTTCTACAAGCTTCCAGTCACTATTAGTAGGCATAGGCGTATCATCTCTAGTTCCAAGGGGTGTAATTCATAACACTGTTAATTGACCAAGTAGTGTTGGTCAATTATTACTTATTGTTTTAATATTTAGGCAGACTACATATCAATGGCCGAGGTGAAGCCGAGGCATTTCAAAAAACTCCGGACACCTAAAAGGGCTTTAGCATCGTGTAATGTATAAAAAATTTTCTACTACCAAAACATATGGGATTCAATAATTTAAAACTGATTATTTCATGATATTATTTGACGCTTTTAGTAAATGGTATAGGATACTGTGACAATTGTTTACATGTCAACGAGACAATTACTATCTGTCACCGAGGTTTATGTTAATATTAATAAACAGTTGATTTTTTTAAAAAATGATTTTCATTAAAATAACACAAAATGGTTTAGTTGCATTAATTCATTGAAATAAAAATTCACAGATTTCGCAATTCTTGCAACCATCGGGACATTGGAAAGCTACGATCCACTCTCGATTGCGACACCGCTGTATTTCGATCTTAAATAAAAACTGGTTACTTGACCCCCTGTGATATATGCAACCCATATTACATTTGGATATATCAGCCGTTGCATATACGATAGCCTCACTCGACTGCGACACCGCTGTCTTTTCACCTTGAACAAAAACTGGTAACTCGACCCCCATATACCAACATAAACATTTCCAATGTTAAAAAGTTTATTTTATTTTTTTTTTTTTTACTTTTCTGTCCTGGTCGCGAAAGTTCTACTTTCGTAGCTAGCAAGGCCTTAGCAACCAAGTAACTCGAATGTTTACTTTCGTTATCGCGCATGTCGCTAGGTTTGCAAAATTCATTTATATAGACGGTAGTAGAATACAATTTTGCACAATGTTTTTCATGTACATGCACCTTCTCGATACCTCGCCATACATAAAATGTTACTATTTTCTATGTGTATCAAACTATGTATTTTTATATTCATCATTTTAAATTAATGTCTCTTGGTATGGAGGAAAGAGCGTTTAAGAAGGGAACGTTCCTTTTTCATTTTCGGTTCTATGGTATAATAAGTTGTATATACAGAAATTTTAATAATCTATTACGACAATTGAATGTTAAGAAATAAAATAGTCATTTGTCAACAACAGTGTAAAAATAGTCATCAACAAGTAAGTAGTCGTGGTTCTTTTACGTTAAACCAATTTACATGGGCTTATACAATGTGTTGTCGTGGCTGGCTGCTATGTTCTATTTCATGACTTACCTTTTACTTTATTATACACAGAATAATCACTTATTTTTAATAAACATACATTGTGATGCTTTTCTCTCCATCACCGTCTGCTTATTGGTTATTAGTTTGTCCAACTAGGGTGGCTCAATTTATACTTGTGAATAATAAATATCGATTTGTTTTGTCTCACCCCCCAGATTTGTTTGAAATCCCCAAAAGGTGATCTCCAAATTTGAACTAAATTGGTTAATATTAATATCCGCCTTCGACACTATGAATTTTCCCATATATATTTTTCTATAAGTAAAAGACATTTTTTCGTGAATATGCGATAGAATTGTTAAAATGTAGTGAAATAAAAATCTCACGCAACTCTCTTCTTTAAAGTTATTCAAACAATACGAATTATTCATTCATTTTTAAATAAAACCCTCACAAGATCGTTTTATAGGACCCCAAAATGACCCTATGTGGGCAAAAGTAGAGTATTGCGTATTTTTGATATCTATTATTGTTTATTTGCACAAATTATCATTAATTAGTAGCATTTTAGATTTACTTCCACATCCACGTAGTGGAGTATAGTAATCGTATTTTTTTTCTTTTTATTGAATAGGCTAGGATGTCATGTGAAAGGACGATATTTTAAATTTCAGCGAAAAAAAATGTTCTGTCTGTAACTTTTTTTGTGCGTACGTTTTCTCAGTAACGGTTTGATTAACTTAAAATTTGGTACACATACAGACTGTCTATTTTACGAGGGCCACACCAAATATCTCACTTAATATCTATTGTATAAGAATAAAGTTTTAGAAACAGTTATCCCATTTTTTGTGAGCTATATTTCAGTAAAAAGAAATTTGAAATCCATAGCCTACTTTATGAGATATATTACAAAAATCTGAAAAATAGGAAAACCACAAACGGTTATAGCTTCCTTATTTGAGGAGATACGAAAAAAGTTAAAGGAATGAAAGTTGACGGCAAAGACAATAAGAATAATGACGTGTAACAAAAAAATCGAAAAATGCAGTTGGCTTTGACATACGCTATTGTGCAAAAATGAAAAATACATATCTCAAAGTAGGCCATGACGCCATTAATTCCATTATTTTTTTCTCATTCCAACGATATAAAACATGTCACAGAAATTTTAACCGATAGTGTCAATATTTAATATTTTACGAATACCACAATTCATATAATTGAATCGTAACAATCAGCTGTGCCATAATTAGTAAAAAACAATGTATACAGTTATTAATAAATTTGACAGATTGTCACTGTTGTATGTTGTATGTTGCGTTGTCGAGTTCTAAGACAAATTTTATATCAGTAATTATGGTGTACACCAATAATAACAAATTCGATATGATTAGCATTTATTGTCAGTGCAATTTTGACGCTGAGATGGCAGTCACGGTTTACGGAGATAGATTTCCAGATGCTCCGCACCCAAATCGAACTATGTTTAGGAAGTTAGTTCAAAATCTAAAAACGCACGGTTCATTTTCAAAAAAAGTAGTAAGGCGAGCGCATGTTGCGGATAATGTAAGAAAAGTGAATAGAGTAATGAATTATGTTAACCAAAATGAGGAAACCTCTTTGAGACAAATTCAGAGAAACTGTCGCATAAAAAAAGACAGTGCAAGAAAAATATTGAAAAAAAAACGGATTTCGATGCTACAAAATGAGGAAAGTTCAACATTTAAATGAGGGAGATAAGCCAAGGAGAGTAAGATTTTGTAGATGGTTATTAAATAAGAAAAGGAATGACGCGCTGATATGTAGCAAAATTCTTTGGTCGGACGAATCAAATAATGGATTTTCTAATAATGGATTTTTCAATAGAAATATGCATTATAAGTGGACACGAGAAAATACACATTGGTGCAGAGAGACTGCTTTCCAAGAAAGATTTTCTACGAATGTTTGGTTGGGTCTTTTAGGGACTAAAGTAATTGGACCTTATTTTTATGATGGCAAATTAACCGCTCGTAGATACCTTAATTTCCTGCAAAACGAATTTCAAGATTTTCTTTATGAATTAACAGTGGCAGAAAGATTAAATTATTCATATTTTCAACAAGATGGGGCTCCACCTCACACTGCTGTAATATGTACAAATTATTTAAATCAAGTTATGCCAGATAGCTGGATAGGCACCTATGGACCCATTCTATGGCCAGCTCGATCACCAGATATTACTCCCTTGGATTTTTTCGTCTGGGGTTACATTAAAGACAAGGTATTTCAAACTGCCCCTGAAAATATTGAGGACATCAAAACCAGAATTCGAAACGCATGTGAGGCAATTACTCCTGAAATGCTCCAAAATGTAATGCGTGACGTGTCTCGTAGAGCACGTTTATGTGTCAGAATGCATGGTGCACAATTTGAGCATTTGTAGTTAGAAAAATAAATACACACAATTTCTTTTCAATATAGTAGTAGGTAGTACTGTTATGCATAGTTTTTCGTTTTTTTCTTTGGATGTTCGTTTTGTACTTGTATTCTTATTTATGAGATATTTATTGGTTTGTATTAAATTGTAATAAATAATTACGGAATTATAATTATTATAAAGTGAATTTTTACTATTATGGCACAGCTGATTGTTACGATTCAATTATATGAATTGTGGTATTCGTAAGATATTAAATATTGACACTATCGGTTAAAATGTTTTATATCGTTGGAATGAGAAAAAAATAACGGAATTAATGGCGTCATGGCCTACTTTGAGATATGTATTTTTCATTTTTGCACAATAGCGTATGTCAAAGCCAACTGCATTTTTCGATTTTTTTGTTACACGTTATTATTCTTATTGTCTTTGCCGTCAACTTTCATTCCTTTAACTTTTTTCGTATCTCCTCAAATAAGGAAGCTATAACCGTTTGTGGTTTCCTATTTTTCAGGTTTTTGTAATATATCTCATAAAGTAGGCTATGGATTTCAAATTTCTTTTTACTGAAATATAGCTCACAAAAAATGGGATAACTGTTTCTAAAACTTTATTCTTATACAATAGATATTAAGCGAGATATTTGGTGTGGCCCTCGTAAAATAGACAGTCTGTATATACCATGACGAGATCTGGAACTAGATCATATTTTGCGCCAGTTCCGGTGAAGGGTTGGGGGTTAAATATGTGCAAATATAGGAAAATAAGTAAAGCAAGCTGATAGGAGTAAAGTTACTTGGGATTTGGTGTGAATAAAATTGAGATATTCATTTGAAATTTGGTACACTTATGTATTATAATGAGATCTGGAACTGGATTATATTTAGAGATGATTCCGTTGAACGGTTGGGGGTTAAATATGGGTAAATAAGAGAAAATAAGTAAAGCAAGCTGGTCAGACAGAAATACGGAAATTTGGGATTTGGTGTATATACCAAAAGCCCAAGGTTTCAAATTTCTTTATAATATTCTCCAGTCCCCCACTACCTCCACTCCATTATTAAAGGGGTTGATAAAATACAATTGAGATATTCACTTAGTTACGCGTATGTATTTTAATGACATCTGAATGAGATGATTCCGTTGAAGCGGTGGGAGGTGGGGAGTAAATAGGGCAAATAGGTAAAGCAAGCTGATAAGAGTCGAACTGAAGGTATCGATATTTCATATTGATGATAACATCGAACCAAACTATTGATATATGATGTTTATCCTGAAAAAAATATCGATATTACCAATTATCGAGTTTTTTTTGCCATGTGGCCAAAGATTGGGGAATTAAGTTCTCTAATCTCTGACATAGCATTAGTTTTACGTGGAGTAAATAACGCCTATGGCGTGTTTGGCACTATAACTGCTGCATTGTTACCAGGTTCTACCGATTACCTATATCATATTGGTTTGCAGCTTTCATCAGTAGTACTCAGGAGCGGCTCTAGCAAGTTTTACGTTTGGTGCGAAAACTCACTGTGGCACCCCCGTTCCTCCAAGTGCCATTCCACACAGTTCAATATTTCACTCCTTCAAAATTTCGATGGGCGGGAGGGCATCATCCTTACAATAAATTATTGAATTACACATTTATCTCGGTACATTCCAGTGGAATCCGGACCCCCTCATAAGCTCTAGACCCGGAGGAACTTGGGATTATTGCGCAGACCATCTACCGTTGCATTTTTGGCGACCAGAGTACAGTCGCACCGCCCCTGGTAGTATTCGATAAATTGCTAAAATAAAAAAATGTAACAAGCCAAATACTGATTCAGATTCGCTTTGTTTTTTTTTATACACTGTCTGATATTTTCGATATTGCTATTATATCGATATTACATCGATGTTTAAAAATGTGTTTATCGATGTAAAAATATCGAACATCGTCTATTGCAATATCCATGTTTTCGATACGTCGATATATATCGCGCATCACTAGTCCAGGAACTTCATTTTTGGCGCATGTGCTAGATGCAACGTCTTAAATTTTTTATAACATCTGCCTCAAACATATTATTAAAATTCTTTGGTCAATAATTTCCACATACTAGAGTGCAAATATAGTCGAGACGTTTTCCTTTAGAGAGACTTGGATGGGAAATCTGGGTGTGGAAGTAGTGATTCCTTAGGTCGCGGTTTTGATTGATATCTTCATGTTTTTCAAATTGTTTAAACAATTATAATTCGCTTAAACAATTGTATTTTGCCATAATGATTTATTAAACTTTAATCTTTTCATCTACTCTCTGCTCTTTAGAAAATTTAATAGGTAATCAATCGATAATTGCTTAAACAATTATCGATTGTCCAAAAATATTCTGTATTTAAAATATTCAATTCAATTTTTTCCAATTCAATTTAAGGAAAGAGTCGAGGAAAATATGAAAAGCTTCCTAAAATTGCAACTTTCTGGCTTTAATCTGAAAAAGATAGTAGCAAGGAATAGTAATAAATTGTTTAATAATTTTTAGGTTTCATTAGTAAATCCTTAATTTACAGAATTAACAACTAACTTATGAAATTGAAAGAAGGTGGATGGATATATTACAAATTTGTAGCAAAATATAATTGCTTAAATATAAATTCTGAAGACGGGACGGGACGACTTGTCGCGATTTTTATTTCCCTATTTTAACGCTTCTGTCGCTTTATTTAAAAAATGTCTTTTAGTTATAAGAAATACCTGAGGTATTTCATGGTCTGGGAGGCAGTATTAATATGAACCTCAATTTTGCTCGAAATAAGAGGAGATAATTTTATGAGACATCGAGCAAATTTGGGGAGTGAGGCAAGTAATATTTAAAAGTTGATTTTTTGAGCCACCCTATTGTCAATTCATTAGTCCATACATATTTTTCAGAACTCAAATACGCAACTAAATAAATATCAATTATTTTATTCTATTACAGTAAATTTGTGTTGTTTTCTTTAGCGAGCAACTCAAATCATTTTAGCGTCACTCTATGATTGTTAATGATGTTTCGAAGAAGTATCCTGTGTGTAAAAGCAGTTTGAATAGTTTCCTCACTTCTATTTGGAAGCAATCAAGATGTATATCCCACCAGATTGATTTACCTCTGGATTTTCTTGCTTTCTATAGTTTTCCTTGCAAGCGGCTATCACTACCTCGCTTACCTGTTCTATTGGCGTCTCAAGGCTCCTGGATGCTGTTCCTCCCTGCAAATGCTTTCTTAGGGACTCTGTATATCCTGCCCAGTTGGTCTCTTGGGGATGTCTAAACTTGGTCGAAGATGGAGTCGTAATATCAAATCTTAATTAGCATGCCTAGCGTCAATTGTAAACTTTTGCGGTTTGTATAAAGTCGGAATTGGGTTGGATCTATGCTGCATCTATGCAGCTCTGTATGCTCTCATTTTGTGTGTATGCAACTGTTATATATGGTCTATTCTAAAATGTATTTTTTATCAACTAACGTACTATATGATTAGGTAAATATATTGTTGTATTTTGTACGTGGTTTATGCCTGACATCATGTAAATAAATTATCGATACTTATTATAAAATCGTTATTGCAATACAATCAATTCTTCATAATGAATTAATAAATGAATAATAATTTATGCTTTAATCGATTATATTTATTTTTTAATAATTGCGAAGATAATTAGTAAATATTTCTTTAATAGCTTGCAAATGTTTAAACCAGACTAAGCAACATAAATAAACAATTTTGCAATAATATATTATATATTTAGCTAATCAAAGATAACATTTTAATATGCTTATTCTTTTTTCTTATTACAAAATTGTACGTACCAGTTTAATTTAAACTATATTATTTATTTCGTTATAATATTGTCACCTTGAAGATATCATTTAAGTCGAAATAATTACATATTTTAGTTAAAAACCTCAACCATCACATTGTAAAATTAGTATATGTAGATGCTGGTTAAGATTTTAACAGTGTTTTACTATTCTAAATGTCGAATATAAAATTATTCAACAAATATTGGGTCGTCAGATAGGTTTAAAGGCAAACTCTAGCAAGGTGGTAGGGGTAAAGTCCGACGATAACAACTTCGCATCCATCCTTCCCAAGCACGAAAACCTAACTCCTTTTCAACTTTTCTTGCACAAATTGAATCGTCGCTTATATCTTCATTTGTTAAATCTGAAAATAAAAAACAAACACAAAATTATACCCGAACAGCTAAAGTATTAGAAACTATATTTTGCCGAAAAATTAACGCATATTCATAGAAATCGGAGATAACTTTTTCTTGTATATATTTTTTCTAAATGGGCCATAGGAAATTATCGGAAGAGAATAATTAATGAAGTTTTATTTCCAAATTTTCCAAAGTGAAGCTAATGTTATTTGTTGAATGTTATTGCTACAAAGGGAACATGAAACGTAATTTTAAAGTTTTTTCCTGGTAACATCGTTTATTTCTAACGCGTGCCTTAATGACTGTTTGTCACATTACCAACAGTCATTATAAATGTTCTTATTCCATTCTGATCAATAAACCTCGCAAATTTCTACCAATCTCTCTTTTTTTAAAACTAAATACGAGTAAATGCAGTTTACTGCAGAATTCTAATCTGCTCTCCTAGATTCCTGTAGATTCCCATAGATGTTTAGTGGGGTTTAAATCAGGACATCCCACAGGCCAGTTACAATGAGATTCAGATTCTGCATATACTGGTTGCTACTAGCTGCAATTCTGGCGTACAAAATGAGCGTTGTACGGTTCTTAGTAATAAGTGGAGTTAATGGTATATCCTAGATGAAAGGGTACTTCTTATACTTCAACTTTTAAACTTCAAGCTTAAAACCATGACGGTTTTCCGCCGAAATTAACAGTTCCCATCATGTTACACTTCCTCACCTAAATATTTGTACGCACTCCTTCGTCTTTTATTTGGAATGAGACTAAATCTAGACTAATCTATGAATAGCCACTGCCTCTATTCATCTTCCTCATAATTTGCACATTTTATACCTGCGAAAACTCCTATTCTGGTAATTTAGCGTGCTTATCCTTTCATGAAATTATTGGAAAACTCGAGCAATTCTTGCGATTAAGATCAGATACTACCAGGCAACCTAAATCGCTATAAGTTGCACTAAAGTGTAACGGTATCAAATCACGATGATGCTATGGTCTGATTTCTTTTATTTCACTGTATAAAATTAAAAAAAATTGGCTGTGACAATAATAGTCCGGGAGTCAGCCATGAATTTTTCACGTCCTAATTTAGCATGGAACTAGTAAGGGTACCAAACACATAACGAAACTCCGGTTAGTAAGCGCAAAGTGGTTGCTAGACTGAAATTTGATAATCGGTACCTACTCGTAAGAAGTGGAAAACGTAAACAAACAATATGGCGGTACACTTGGCTGTCACTGGAGTTGATTGTTAGCCACGGCAGCAAGAGTTGATTGCGGTCGATTTAAAATATCATCGAATCAGCGAAACAGTGATTTTTTAATTTTTTTATCTGTTATTGGCCTGATGCAGCGAATTATGACTTCATAATTTACTACTGTGAATTATAGGTATGATTTTTCACAAGATAAATGCTAATAATAATTGTCATATAATTAAATAGGTGTAGAAAAAGATCTTTAAATTCATTATAACTGTTTATAGTCTAAGAGCTGATGAGATGACATATTTTTATGCCCTATTTGAATAGGCAGACTCATGAAAAACGTTTATTTGGGTGTTCAGCATCATGGAAAAAGTAGTCTCCACCTCCTTTCCCAGGAATAAAGGGGTCTAATCTCTTGATTAAACGTTTGAGCGCATCTGTCCACGCTCTATATCCAACCTAGGCATCTTTTCACATTTTTACGGCTATCTGCAGATCAGAAAGTACTATTCCTTAAAATTTCACAAATACTCTAACTGGGCAACTGAATATTTTTTTGACAATTAAAAAAAATACATAGGCGCCCGAATTGAGCATTATTGAAACTTTGGGAAATTGCAGTTTTTGACCTCTCTGTAGATGACCATAAAATACGGGTATATGCCTAAGGTGAGAATAGAGAGCGCTAGGGGCGAATAACCCTTTATCCCGGCCGTGAGGAGGTTGAAATTTTTTCCCATAATTATACAGTACTTGAACAAACATTTTTTTTAAGTCTGCTTATAAATACCCTAAGTATTTAAAATACTAAAAATACTTGAAGAATACTTTACGTATTAATGGTTTGATTTTAAGTACATTACTGAATATTTCAAGTATTTCTGAAAAGTACTGTTACTTAATACTGCAAGTAAAATAAAAATTGTTTGATACTGCTTACTGGTTACTGCCAGTACTTTCATTGAGTACTGGCCACAGCTCTGTTAACCGCGATGTAAAAAAAGTCGCGAAATTTGAGGGACTGACACAAGGTGATAACAACCGACTCGGTTCCTAAGACGGTTAATTATGTATACTAAGGCCAAGAAGAGTTATCAGTAGAGCAAAGAATCAGCGACATTCTTGTCAAAGGATAGTAGCTGTTATGTAATACTTAAACGGCACCTCGTTCCACTGTATAATCCGACATAGTTCAGAGAAATATATTAAATTCTATCCGCCTACCAGAGATGAAAACCACGACTGGGTCAATATGTGTAATTGGTACAATCAACAAAATAGAAATTTTTGAACAACTATCATAAACGAACTTTACGAGCCCATTCTACACATTCAGTGGCGCCACATATATATTTACAATAGTAATGGTTTTAATGCAACGGACAAATATTTGCAGCTGCGCCGCCATAATGCGTGGGGATAATGTTGCCAGATTTAAGCATAATATTTTAAATTTAAGACATATGGTAGCTCCATAATGTGTGTAAACTTTCATGTGCATAAATATTTATTTTTACTTAAACTAACTAGATGATGTTTGAATTTTTAACTCTTTGACACCTTGACAGACGTGGATGATAACCTGCCTCACCCGACTGATGATTTTTTATGTTTTTTATTGCACCAACTAGTTAAAGTTGAGATTTCGACTCCAACTTGTGACATAAATGCACCTGTAGCGTGATCACTATCAACCCTCAGTAGGGATGGAACGTAACTGCTTTGCGTTTACTGAACCGAATTTCGTTATGTGTTCGGTACCCCTTACCATTCCCTTAGGTATAAAAATACTCAAACGAGTCACGTGGGAAATGCATCACTGACTCTTCTACTATAAATAAATATCAGTAATTATGCGTTAATTTTACGACGAAATGTAGCTAGCGGGTCGATTTTCGACCAACGCCGCATTATTCTGTAACGCAGAACAGCAGTTATGTTCTAAGTTTTAAGAGTTTGAGATAGACATTGTTTATCGATATTTTTTGATAGTCCTACTCTTTACAGCGGTCCCTTGCTATGCATTAACTGATCTTGGACTTGAACAGAAGAGGAACTGTTCTGATTTACATCTCAAAATTCGTTCCAACTAAAAAGAAAAACTGTCATGAGCGTGATGGGTACGCAAATGGTAGGGTTCCATAGCCATACACAATAACATTCTCTTCAACTTTATGCTATACAGGGCGATTCGCTAGCAATGCCCAATGGCAGATAGAGCTCTTCATGGCAAGTCTAGATCAACAGGGAAAACATGTTTTTGGCCAGTGGTTATGCATTTGGTCTGAAAATTCAAAAAGCTATATATCTGCAATGATGTAATCAAATGAAATTTACCAGTAAAATTTCACAGCTGGGAATTGTCAGATTAGGCTAATTGGTTTTGAAAAATTCGGGCCAGATTCGGAAAGAATCTGCCCTTCTCGTTTTGACCAATAAGTACATTATTTTTCTATCGTATTTCTGGAAAAGTATTAGCGGATTCGGAAAGTTCAGAAAAAATGCTATAAGAATAGCGAAAAATCACAAAACAATTTAGTGCATCAGGACTTTCTCAAAACCCGGTCACATTGTGAATATGGCAGAGCAAAGTCCTTCAACAAGCGCTAGGTATTCCTCAAACCCGTGTATGGAGGGTATTAAAAGCGGAACGAGTGTATCCTTACCGCATCCAAAAGGTCCAGCATCTCGAACCAGGTGATGAAGTTGCACGTCTCACGTTCTGCCGTTAGATAATTCGTCATCCAAGAACTTTGCCCAGAATTCTTTTCACGGACGATGCCCAATTCATTCGAGAGGGCGCGCGTGTGGAATTCTAGGAATTCACACGTTTGGGCCCACAATAATCCTCACGCCGTTGTCCAGAGAAACTCCCAGCGCAAGTTCTCACTTAATGTATGGTGTGGAGTGGTGAACGATACATTAGTAGGACCGCATTGATTGGAGAAATCTACTTAGATTTCTTCCGGAATATTTTGCCCAATTTATTATGGGCGCAAAATGTCAACAGGGGAGGTCTTCATTTTAATCATGATGGGACACCGCCACATTTCTCACTCCTGATCCGGGAGCACCTCAACAATGAGTTGCCTAACAGCTGGTTCGATCGCGGAGGCACTCAAACTTTGACAGCTAGGTCTTCTGACCTAACTGATCTTGATTATTATGTTTGGGGTCACATGAAACCATCGATGTACACCACAGAAGTCACTACTAGAGAGGAACTACGGCAGCGGGTAGTGACAGCATTTGATGACATAATGAACCAGAGACAGACCATCGGGAAGGTCACACGTGATTTACTGGTGCGGTGCAGGAAATGTATCGAAGTTGGGAAGGGCATTTTTAGAACCTCATATACTAGATTTGGAGCATTGCTTATGTAATATTATGATGTTGAGTTTGTTTGTTTATTAAATGGGTTATGACATTTATGTGTGCATGCCTTTTCTATGAAGGTTATACCCATAATCCATTCAAATTTTGTCATTTTATCTAGATTATATAAAATAATTCGGAGGTGTCGGTTACCGATGTAAGTGGCGCAATCGATCAATGAGTAAGGCTTGCTGCTTAAGCCCGGCACTTGGATGGGGGACCAGTCTCTCATCTCGCCGTCCTGGTTAAGTGGTAGAGTGGCAATTAGCTAAACTTCGCCAGGGAGTTAATATAAATCAGGCATTAAAAAAAAATTTAAAAACAAATACAAAATTTCACAAGTACGACCCTGTATTTTTCTTACTAGGTATGTTATTCGCATGTATTATGTGCAGTCTTCGTAGGGATATCGATCTGGAGCAGTTGAATGGACTCTATGCAACTGTTCCATAAATAACGCTCGGTCAAATTATTAGTCCTGATGCACTAAATTGTTTTGTGATTTTTTTGCCGAAACGGTTTAGGTGTGCCATCAAAATTGAATCGCTATTCTTATAGCTTCTTTTCTGAACTTTCCGAATCCGCTAATAGTTTTCCAGAAATGCGGTAGAAAAATGTACTTATCCTCTTTGTGCCTATTGTATTATATTTGAGACGAACATAATATTCAACTAATTTTATTTCTTTGGATGTTTAGAATGGCCAGCGGTGTATAGCTTATAATAGCAAAAGTCTACTAGAACTATAGTGTGCAGCTAAAATAGGCAATTTCATGAACAGTAAGTATAAAATATGTTTTAATTACCAAAGACATGAAATTATCATGGATGGTCAATATTTTGTGAATACAAAAATCGAAAATATTTGATTTTGTGAAAAAACATGTGCATATCAAATCTGATATTCTCGGCACTAGTGACATAAGTTTTTTATTTTTTTAGATGAATACTCGTGGGAGGTCAAATTGCATATTATCGAATTGGTGTACGCTCAAAGAACTATTACATACGTTTCTTTTACCATTTTATTGACATGATGACAGAATGCATGAATTTTGTATAAAATCAACTGCAAAGATTCCGAATTACCCAAGAAGATATCGAAGATCCATTGATCGAGCTTCAAGGCCAGTATATAGCTGAAAAAAAATAGTTTGCCAAAAAAAACGGGGTAGATTAAGTTATGAAGGCGATGTTGTGGGGTATCAATATGCCCAAAAAGAGAAGAGAGGATCTACTGCTCCCATTCCTTTCATAGAAGTAAGAAGGGACCAAACAAGCCACTGGCCTCTAGTTGGTGAAGAGAGAATGCGTTATAAGAATCCTATTTGGAAGCAACTGTCATCAATTATTTGTTCAAAATGTAATGTATACTTATGTTTAAGAAAGAAAAAAAATTGTTTTGGACAGTTTCACATTTGATGAATAAAATTTAATGATTTCATACTGTTTCCCTTCATGCCTGTAGTATCAAATGTGATACCAAGGAACAAAAAAAAAATTAAACGAAAAATCAAAAAATTGTTCATGTGAAAAGTATTTGTCTTTACCTAAATAAGCACTTCTATATGCTCAAATATTTTTTTTGGATCTCAAAAAAATTCAGGCACAAAGAGGTTTGGTCAAAAACGAGGAGGGCATATTCTTTCAGAGTCCGGCCTTTAATTTTTCAAAACTAATTATGCTAATCTGATAAGCCCCAGCTGTGAAATGTTAACAAACATCTAGCCGTCACCCCGGAGCACTCACGAAAGTAACCGAAGTCAACTGCGTTCTCCGAGTGTGACAGCAACTAGTAGTATAATGAACATCACCTCGGAGCACTTAGAGGGGAAATTGGGCTAATAACATAAAAAATTATCACAGAACAAAACTGTATTTCTTATTTTTAAAACAAGATTAAAAAATATGTATTCATTATAAAATATTTCTAAAATTATACTTCATCAAAAACCACATTATTATCAACTATCTTTTTTGACGATATAAAGTTTTTTTGTGGCTTTATTGGCAAATTTCTGGATCCTTTCTAAAGTATCTCCGGATATGCTATCTCTTACCGTATTCAAAATTTCGTCAAATGGAATTTTTTGGCTTACTTTTGCAACGATTTCTTCTTGTTCGCTTTTGGAAAGTGTCATTCTCCCAAGATCCATTCCGTAACCTACATGAGTACTTGTAAAATTGACTTAAATGTATCCAGTTTCTCTGTTCTCACATGCATTTAATTTAGCCGGGCAGTAACCATTTATTTTATTACTGCCTAACAACTTTAAATGCCGAATATTTTTTCCAGACTTTCTGTACAACCCATCGTGACATCGGTAATAATGAGTAACTGCGGTGTTAGTCTGTTTTGTCCCGATACATGGAATGATAATGATCTATCATATTTTTTTTCTCGCAATGATAACTGCACATTACACATTTAATCTGAGGTAAAGTTTTGTTAACTGCCGTATGTTTCCTACTAATGTGGCGAGTTAAATTAAATTTCTTTATAAAGTTCTCGCCACATTCAAAACAAGTAAATTGAATTGTTTCAATATGAACTTCCTTTGAGTGTTTCGACAAATTGCACTTTAATGTAAATTGTTTTAAACAAATATTGCACTTTATTGCACAGTCACCCATTTTTGCAAACTTAAGGTGGCCATTCCCTAGAAAGAGACATCCGATAGGGAAATATTTATTATTTTTGCCCATTACTTTTTTTTCTTAATACGTATATTTAAAAAAACTATGAGAGTACCTAAGT
This sequence comes from Stenurella melanura, assembly GCA_963583905.1. NCBI lineage: Eukaryota > Metazoa > Arthropoda > Insecta > Coleoptera > Cerambycidae > Stenurella > Stenurella melanura. Next base: position 112,934,637 of record OY757310.1, on the reverse strand, counting down.
AGAACTACAACAAGACTATTACTATGAATTTTTACTCAATAATTTCAGTGGTTTGCAAAATAGCTCGATTTAAAACTACGAAATAGGAAGATTAACATAATTTTTAAATTTAAATCGAGCTATTTTACAAACCACTAAAATTATTGAGTGAAAATTCATAGTACTAGTTTTGTTATGGTTTTACTTAGGTACTCTTATAGTTTTTTTAAATAAACGTACTAAGAAAAAAAAGTTATGGCTAAAAATAATAAATATTTCCCTATCGGATATCTCTTTCTAGGGAATGGCCACCTTAACTAACAAATGTTAGTTCTCCGAGTGTAATGCGTAGACAAAACAAATAGACTAAAATAAACGTCACACTCGGAGAACTCACTCGTCTTCGTATGCTTTCGTGAGTGCTCCGGAGTGACGGCTAGACATTTGTGAAATGTTACTGGTAAATTTCATTCGATTACATCCAACTGTTGCAGAGATATAGGTCTTTGAATTTTCAGACCAAATGTATAAGACTTCTTCTAAAGCTTCTTAACCACTGGCCAAAAACAATTTTTACCTTTTGATCTAGATTTGCCTTGAAGTGCTCTATCTGTCAATAGGCTATGGCGTATTGCTAGCGAATCACCCAATCAACCTAGTTGTTAAGAGCTATTTCATTTTAACAAATATGCTCGTTCTCTAGAAACAATTGTTTCAAAGTTTTTCGGAAAGTAGTTTCGCTAGAGCGTCCACTATATTTTTCATTGAGTAGTAATAAAGCCTACATTCGGAAATTTTGTCAGATTCTTTGCGTCAGAAATGAGAAAAGGGGGCGGCGTTAATAACGACTTTGAGAGCGATCTTGTGACTGGAAGGTTAAAATTATAAGGTCCCCGATTTTCGTTGCCTTTTGGGAGACCTATCCAACGATATTTTTTATAGATTCACTGTATGCGAGGGGGTACAATTTGTTTTTGTTTTTTTCATAAATCTTATTTCTGTTTTTGGGACATCAATTTACGTATCTATACCAAAGGACCCCGCACAAAGTAAATGGACAGTGGCTTTCTGCGGATCTTGTTCAAATTCTAGTATGTTGTAGTTTCGACTTTTCTGAACAAATGTCTCCATGGGCAGTAGAAAATCGTAATTTCATCGATATTAAGAGCTTCTTCGGTCAATATCTCGAGATCCTGACATTGAAGTTTTTTGTGACCATAGAGACTTTTGATCAGCATGTCACCTCCGCGTAAAATTTCAGCTCTCGGAAATCAAATCGAAATAGTATTTAAAAAGTGTGAAGTCCACGGACCCCGCATTTTTTAAATGCAATTTGAATTTCACTCCTGGGAGCTGAAATTGTGCACAGATGTAGTTCATGACATGCTGATCAAAAGTCTCTAACGTCACAAAAATTTCAATGTCAGGATTTCGTGATATTGACCGAAGAAGGTCTTAATATCCACGAAATTACGGCTTTCTTCGGCCAATATCTCGAAATCCTATCATACAAATTTTTAGTGCCCATATAGACTTTTGTTCAGAAAGGTCAAAACTACAACATACTAAAATTTGGACATAATCCGCAGCAAGACACTGGCCCTTTATTTTGTGCGGGATCCTTTCATCTCAATAGGTACTGAAATGAGAGAATGGACGGGCTGTGATATATAGACAGACAGACGATGGACGGACATATCGGAGCTATAAAATTCCTACGGAATCCTAGAAGTGATTCACATCTATTCATTTAAATAATTTTCTGAAACGTAATTTATGTAATATCTGTTATACATGCAATTCATCTTGTCAATTTACTTTCAAAAACATTCGCATAAAATAAGAATAATCATTGAAGGAAAACTATATAAAAAAAACGCTGCCTAAGGAATCACTACTTCCACATCTAGATTTTCATCCAAGTCTCTTTAAACGAAACCATATTGATACTATATTTGCACTCTAGTAAATGGAAATGAATGCTCATAGAATATTAATAATGTAACATTTGGAATCGTCGGCCCCGAGGTGGTAAGAAATTTGTTTAAAATCTTTTGTTCACATGTACACACAAAACATAATTATTCGTACCGAAATGATTCCATGGCATTTCCAATTCTGTGCCATAATTCTGGTCGAGTATCTATTGTATCTTCAAACGTAAGATATTTCATCCACCCCCATACGCGAAAATCCAAAGCATTAAAATCATGGCTCCGTGCGGGCCAAGGCATCTGGCTCCCACAACCTATCCAGCGGTTGGGAAATTGAGTATTAAGTAAGTACTGTCTGACTGATATGCCAAAATGCACTGGAGCACCATCGTGCATGAAAAACATATTGTGTCTTAAATTCAGCGGGAACTCATTCAAAAAGTTGACTAGCTGAGTTTGGCGAAAATTTAGGTTCACTGCCTAAAGTGGGTGGCAGTAGTGGTAGTTCATACGGTTCCGAAACATAGTTAAATTTTCATTTTTTTGTTGAAATAGGTTTAGAATGTCATGAATCATCGGGATTTTAAATCTGAGCCTAAGAAAATGTCTGTCTCTTTGTCGATCGGTCGGTCTGTCTGTAACTTTTATGTGCGCACGTTCTTTCTAGAACGGCTTAAGACATTGACTTGAAAGTGAATCATTTATTATTTGTTTCCTTATAGTAATGAAACATATTCTTTATAAGATTTTGCAAACAGCTGAAAGAAAAACTATCCATGAGAAGTAAAAGAAAAGCTATATGTAAAAATATTAATGAAACCATTGCATTCTTTCGATAATCTGACTTCTGGTTAGGCTAAGCAAGTTAAATTCTAAAATAAATTTGTTCAATTTCTTATTTGACATTCTCATTATAACACTAGCATCCAACATAGTCCCCTACGGCTAAGCAGATTAAACTAGTATCTACATGACCCCCTACGGTATGTAAATTCAGTTAAAAATGAGAACAAAGACCTGAAATTAATTTATTTACCTACCTTGTCTTCCAAGAAACCGAATGAGAGATTTTATGAAAATGTAATCTATTAGAAGAGAAATTTTTTTTTAAGACAAGGTAGGTAAATAAATTAATTTCAGGCCTTTGCTCTCATTTTTAACTGAATTTACGTACCGTAGGGGATCATGTAGATACTAGTTTAATCTGCTTAGCCGTAGGGGACTATGTTGGATGCTAGTGTTATAATGAGAATTTCAAATAAGAAATTGAACAAATTTATTTTAGAATTTAACTTGCTTAGCATAACCAGAAGTCAGGTTATCGAAAGAATGTAAAGATTTCATTAATATTTTAACATATAGGTTTTCTTTTATTTCCCATAGATAGTTTCATTGACTTGAAATTTGGTAAACTTATGTACTTTACCGAGATCTGGAACTAGATTATATTTTAAATATACTCTGGCTAAGAGTTGGGGGATAAAAAGAATAAAATAAAACTAGAGGAAAATAAGTAATGTAAGCTGGTAAGAGTCCACAAACTTGGGATACTAGATGCCATATACTAGAAGCCAAAGCCTCAAAATTTGTTATAACATTTGCCACCACCCACCACCATCCACCTCCCCTCCATTATTAAATGGATTTGTAAAATGAAATTCACTTGAAATTTGGTACACGTAAGTATTATAGCAACAAAAAAAAAACGGAACTAATACTTTAAGGTGACTCCATTGAACGTTTGACGTGTGAAACTATACATATTTTGTGTTACTTTTTTTAGAATTTTAAATTGTTGGTTGTGTTTATTTTTGTGTAACTATATATTTTTAATAAATAATTATTTTTGTTGATGTCGCAAGTACTGTCCAAATTTTGCAAAAGTATTTATTTTTAGAGTATTTCAAAAACAAGTACTCGTACTCAAGTTTTCACGAGTACCTTTAAAGGTACTCATTGTAAAGTACTCGTGAGTACTTTAGTGCGGTACTCTGTCCAGCTATGTACAGACAAACCGACAGATTTTTTTCTCTCAAACTAAAGATTTCGACGATTCATGATATTCTATCCCATTTCAACAAAAATATATTGAAATTTTCTTTACTGTACTTCCACTGTACTACGTGGATGTGGAAGTAATTGAGAGACTGACTTGATATTTGGTATATGTATGTATAGGTCGGATAGGTAAATAGGGGTAAATAAGTAAAGCAAACTAATAAGAGTGCATTTTTTTTTTTGTTGATATAGGCTTAAAATGTCATAAAGAGTCGATATTTTAAATTTGAGCCAAGAGAACTACCTGTAGGTCTGTCTCTCTGTAACTTTTTTTATGCACACGTTTTCTCAGGAATGGTGTAAGATATTGACTTGAAATTTAGTACACATATGTATCACGATAGGATCTGGGAAAATAAGTAAGTAAAGCAAGCTGGTAAGCGTACAGAAATTTGGGGTTTTGTGTATATACTAGAAGCCAAGGATTCAGATTTTTTATAATATTTTACATCCAAGCCAAGGTCTCAATTTTTGTTTAAGAGATCTGTCACTCTCATGCCACCACCCACTACATTATTAAAGTGGTTAACAAAAGAAAATTGTGATTTAGTCTATGTTTGAGAACAAACGTCTTCAAATATGTTTTTGGCATCGGCCACCCTCATTACCACCCCTACTCCATTATTTACAAAAATAAAATGCGCTGCTTGAGTTATTAAATATAGATACTACGTATACAGGTGGGGCGGACGGTCAATCGCCCGGTCGAATGATCAGGCGGTCGGACGCTGGTTGTTCGTAGGATGGTAATAATCGAGTAGGTGTTAAAATGGCATATCTTTTATGTGTTTTCTTGTGGGGGGGGGGGGGGGGGGTAGGCTACACATCCGCGTAGTGGATTGGAAGTACAGTAATCATAAAAAAAACATTTTTTTTTCTTGAAATAGGTTTAGAATGTCATGAAATGTCCAGATTTTAAATTGAGTCTGTCTGTCGGTCTGTCTGTTACTTTTTTGTCCGCACGCTTTCTCCGGAACAGCTTAAGATATTGACTTAATTTTGTATACGTATATATTATAACGAGATCTGGAACTGGATTGTTTTTTGAAGATATCTGGTGAAGGGTTGGGTGGTAAATAGGGGTAAATATGGGGAAATATATAAAGCAAGCTGGTAAGAGTACATAAACTTGAAATTTGATGTATGTACTACAAGCCAAGGCCTCAGATTTTTTTATAATATTATTCAGCCCCCACCACCCCTAGTCCATTATTAAAGGAGTTGATAAAATAAAATTGAGATACTCATTTGAAATTTGGTACACGTATGTATTATAACGGCATCTGTAACTGGATTATATTTTGAGATGATTCCGTTGAAGGGCTGGGGGTTAAATATGGGTAAATAGGGGAAAATAAGTAAAGCAAGCTGGTACGAATACAGAAACTTGAAATTCAGTGTATATACTAGAAGCTAAAGACTCAAATTTTTTTATAATATTTTTCAACCCCCCACCATCTCTACTCCATGATTAAAGGGGTTGATAAAAAGAAATTGAAATATTCACTTGAAATTTGGTATTATAACGACATATGGAAATAGATTATCTTTTGAGATGATTCTGTTGAAAGGTTGGGGGTTAAATACTGGTAGATAGAGGAAAATAAGTAAAGCAAGCTGGTAAGAGTATAGAAATTTGGGATTTGGTGTATATACTAGAAGCGATGGCCTCAGGTTTTTTTATCATATTTTCCACCCCCACTCCCTTATTAAAAGAGTTGATAAAATTAAATTTTGATTTTCACTTGGTTGTTACACGTATAACGATTTCTTAAACTAGATTATATTTTGATATGATTGCGTTGGAGGAGTGGGGGTAATTGGTCGTCAATAGGGTAAAATAAATAAAGCAGGCTGGTAAGAGTGCAGAAACTTGAAATTCGGTGTATGTCCTAGAAGCCAAGGCCTCAGATTTTTTAGTAATATTTTTTATTTAGTAAACTCCCCACCACCCTTAATCCATTATTAAAGGTGTTGACAAAATGAAACTGAGATATTCGTTTGAAATTTGGGACACGTATGTATTATAACAACATCTGGAACTGGATTATATTTCCACGTAGTGGATTGGAAGTATATCGTAAAAAAAAATTCAAATTTTTTTTTTTCTTGAAATAGGTTTAGAATGTCATTGAACGTCGAGACTTTAAATTTGAGCGGAAAAAAAAATTCTGTCTGTCTGTCGGTCTGTCTGTAACTTGTTTTTGTCCGCACGTTGTCTCCGGAACGGTTTAAGATATTCACTTGAAATTCTGTACACGTATAGATCTGGAACTTGATTGTTTTTTTTAACATGTCTGGTGAAGGGTTGGGGGGTAAATAGGGGGGAAATAAGTAACGCAAGCTGGTAAGACTACAAAAACTTAAAATTTGGTGTAAGTACCAGAAACCAAGGCCTCAACATTTTCTATAATATATATAATATTTTCCATCCCCCCCACCACCCGTCCACTCCATTATTAGAAAGGTTGATAAAAAGTTGAGATATTCACTTAAAATTTGTATTATAACGACATCTGGCACTAGATTATATTTTGAGATGATTCCGTTGAACGGTTGGGGGTTAAATTATGGGTAAAGAGGAGAAAATAAACAAACCAAGTTGGTAAAAGTACAGAAACTTGAAATTCGGTGTATGTACTAGAAGCCATGGCATCAACTTTTTTATAACATTTTTCAGGCCACCCACCACCCCTCGACTCCATTATTAAAGGGGTTGATAAAATAAAATTGAGATATTGAAATTTGGTACACGTATATATTATAACGACATCTGGAACTAGATTATATTTTGAATGGTTCCGTTGAAGGGTTGGGGGTTAAATAGGGGTAATACGGGAAAATAAGTTAAGCAAGATGGTAAGAGTACAGAAATTTGGGAATTGGTGTATATACTAGAAGCGAAGGCCTCAAGTTTTTTTTTATAATATTTTCCATTCCCCCACCTCCCGAACTCCCTTATTAAAAGAGTTGATAAAATTAAATTGAGATTTTCACTTGAAATTTGGTACACGTATGTATTATAACGACATCTGAAACTAGATTATATTTTGGCATGATTCCGTTGAAGAAGTGGGGGGAAAGTAGAGGTAAATAGGGAAAAATAAGTGAAGCAAGCTGGTAAGAATACAGAAATTTGGGATTTGGTGTATACTAGAAACCAAAGCCTCAGATTTCTTTCTAATATTTTTCAACCCCCCACACCCGCCACCCCCACTCCATTATTTAAGGGACTGATAACATGAAATTGAGATATTCACTTGAAATTTAGTACACGTATGTATAGTAATGACATCTGATTGAGATGATTCCATTGAAGGGGTGAGAGGCGGTAGGTTGTGAATAGCGCAAAATAAGTAGACCCAGCTAGATACTTTATTTTTAACTTATATGGTAGGAACCAACGCCTCAAATTTTTCTATGATACCTGCCCCCAATATTATTAAAATTCTATGATCAACAATTTTCACATACTAGAGTGCAAATATAGTTAAGATGTTTCCATTAAAATGACTTGGATGAGAAATCTGGATATGGAAGTAGTAATTCCTTAGGCTGCGGTTTTTTAAATTAATGTCTCTTCGAATGGAAGAAAGAAGAATGTAAGAAGGAAACCTTTCTTTTAATTCGAAATTTCACTCCGAGTTTTTAATTATTAACTACATCAGTCTGAATGTAAAGTGGAAAATAGTAATTTGTGGTTTTTATTTTAATGGTAATATGATAGATTTGTTTTAATATTATAGAAGTTGTATTTCTTGTTCCTGGAAAAGCAATTTACATGGGCGTATATAATCTGTTATCTTGGCTAGTTGCTATGTTTTATTTAATTACTGGTTATTTACTTTCTTATAAATAGAATAATCAATTCGAATAAACATACATTTTCAAGTTATGTATCTCTATTGGTCCGTCTGTACCTTGTCCGTCCATCCATACATCTATATATAACTCAAATAAGCAATGAAACAATATCAATTCGTACATTCAGAAAATTAAAGAAAATTTTTGATATTTTGTTTAGGGGCAATAACCTACAAGGGATTTTGTTTTTTTTATGATTTTGGGATCACTGTAGATGATGGTCAATGATGTTTGAAAAGCACCATATTATTATTAGCTATAAATAATTTCCTTTACACTTTACCTTCACATTTCATATTGCATTTCCCTCCAGCTGTTCCAAATTTGCACCAGTCTTTACTGTTAACCTGAAAATAATCACACCTCTGATTACAAAGGATATGAAAAAATGTACATTTATTTTATTTAATAAATATTTCACTTTTTATATACTGAATTTATAATTTCCATAATACATACAAGTGCCAAACTGGAATAGATTTAAAATATATAATACAAACTGAAATACAACGTTTTCCTCAAATACTAATTACCTGAAATAGCCCTAATCCTTTACTTCCATTTGCTTTATTAGTGATTTTAGCAGTGTTTTTGCCACTTTCGCTCTCGATTAAGCAGACCCCTACAAATAAAATTATCATAATTAGGTTTATGCTTTACATGTAAAGCAAAATGCTAATTGTGTGGAATATCTCAGGCTTATTATAGTATATAAAGCGACAACGCATCAGTTAAAATAAATTTACGTTTTGACACTAAATTAAGATATTGAAAGGTAGAGAAATTAAACGTTGATATTTTATTAATGCAATCGAAAGTTTGTTTGTGTATGGTGCATTTGAAAAAAAAAACATGCTTATGACAACATTGTAAAAAAATCATGAAAATATATCTTGTGTAGAGAATGAGCTACACACTTCAGTAAGGGTTGTTCAAGAAAGTGTGGGTCACAACATTATTAAAAAAGTTGTATTTAGTTATAATAGGCCTATAGCCATGGTAGCGTCACAGTGTATTCGGTACCCCCTATCACCGGCAAAGGAGAGAAATAAAGCCAACTGGTGGTGATCTAAGAAATTTATTCGTTTTCTCTAAAATTCATGAATACCCCTACAATTTTTTCTGGCTGCAGATGTGAATTATATATAGGAATGATATCTTGTTTGGTATAACGTTAGGGATAATGTTGAATGTTTGTGTGATTCAACAAGATTTTTCTGGATCTGTACCGTGTGCATTCAATACACAAAAAGTAACATGCTAATGAATAGTAGTAATATCGCATAGTAGACGCACAATTTCTAACTTTTAACAAAACGGCCTGGGGTTTTGCCGTTAATATTACTTAGGATAGACTATTTCGAAAAGCATTAATTGTATTTCATAACTATAACTAACCAAATGTCAAACAATTGACACCCCGGCCAAAAAGTATACTGTTCTACCTAATGCACCAAATCAGATAGGCCATTATGGAAATATTGATAGACATGAGTCTAACGGGCCTGGCAACGATCGCAACATAAAGATTCTGGTAAGAAGGGAAGAAAATCTCATTTCGTGTGTCATTCCACTGTGAAGGACTAGCAAGGAAGATCCAATCATATCGCGAGAAATAGTAACTGATAACTACACTAAGAGTTTCATGTCAAAGTTGTACAGGCTGATACAAAGAGCAAAGCTGAATAAGGGGCTCCAAAGAAACCTAGAATAGAAACATCACAATAGATGCACACAGTGTAGCGAAGGTCAAGGAAAATAAGATAGCACCTCTTTTTTACATTTAAATGCAAATGTACATATCTAAGGGAATATAGTGACAATAAATCGAAAGTGCAAGTATAAAATAATTGATCTGCAAAATATCAGAATTTTATTCGCACGTTTAGTGTCTTAAAAACAATTACAAACGTCCTCGCGAAAATGGGGCATAGCCAGACGCGACGTCACTATACGCATAGACTCGACGATCTCAGTGAACTCGATGCTTTTTAGTTGTTATAATTACAGGTGTTTTCGGAGTATTGTTTGTGTTACGTACTTCTTGTTTGATTCAATATGAGTATAAAGAAAAAGAATGTTAAGTATTGTATAATTCCAGAATGCACAAATAATGTGATAAATGTGTATATGAAATATGTGTGATATATACCTACTTATTTTGTTAACAGGAACATATTTCTTTAAAAAGTGGTATTTCTCTTTGTAATATACGCTTATGTTACTATCCTGGATTTCTATCTTCATATAGAAACGACTATATCTGTTATACAACGTGATCACTAATAGTCCGGTAATCCTAGCTGTAGTTGTAATATACGCTTATGTTACTATCCTGGATTTCTATCTTCATATAGAAACGACTATAATACAACGTGAACACTAATAGTCCGGTAATCCTAGCTGTAGTCGCATATAGTAAAATGCATTTTTATATGGCACCACAATTTTTGAGTACGGTTAGGGGGAAAGACAAGTTTAAATCTGAAAAGGCGGCATTTCTTGGAACAAGGCTACTATCGGGGTTTAAAGGGATGAGTTTGTTTTGTGAATAATTCGTTTATTATTAATTTTAGCAAAACAAATTTTTGTAGAAAATAAAATTATCTACAAGTTAATTTATTCTTTGTTCGTAAGTCTATTATAAAACAATCTATACAATAGAAATTAAAAAATTTTAACCGATTTTAAATTTAAAAATTAAAATTTATTTTTTTCAAATTCAATTCATCAAATTATAGTGAAATAGGCGAGTTCGTCTCATGTCAGTGCGTCTTGTTCTAAAGTTAAAACCGCTAGAAATAACTTTTTCACTAAAAATTCTCAATAATGAGCCAGCTGGGTCCGTTTTAGCGTTATCTATTATCAGTAAACAGGGCTGCCAACTATCGTTATCGTGAATCGGACCTCAGATTCAGGTTCAGGGGGTCAGAAAATTTGTAGGTATGGTATTCGTAGGTATGCATCTTAATAAATGGAACAGAGTTGAATTTTATCTTAAAATATAAGCGTGCATGTGTGAATATTGGGCCTCAAATTACTCGGAAATAGTTCATTGTCGGTTTTTGAGCCTATTGAGACTTTTGATCGGCGCGTTAAGGAGAACATTTTCCCAAAGTTTCAAAAAGAATTAATCGAAAACCAAAATCCATAAGGATTGTGCGGAATCATTTCTAGTAAGGCCTTCAGCATTTCAGCGGTCATCTAATTATTAAAACATCATTTATTCCCTTCACTTCTTGTTTAACACTCAGCACTAAATTAAGCAACAGTGCATGTCCGTTGGAATCAAAGTAGCCGTATTACTCTAACAATATTTTTGAATCAGTTCAGTTGGTTTCATTTTTGGTTCTGATTGGTTTAGAAAATTATAAACTGCCCTCGCTACTATTGGTGAGGGCAGTTTATAATTTATTTTATAATAAACGGGAACTGGTCTAAAACACATCAGAGAGATACGGTTCAAGGTTTAATCGCCCTTTATATGCCGCCAGATATTCAAAATGTTCTAACCTAAACCATAAACCTTACACAAGGATAATCACACAAAGTCATGAAGTAAGAGATCAGTGATGAGCGATACTGTGATTTTTCAATCACGCGATGAATTGTTACTGCGATTTTTTTAATAATTTTAGGAACAGTCGTTCTGAACTGAATTCATTGCTAAAGAGTTCTATATTGTTGATACATTCCACGTATTTAATTATGTACACACCACAATTATACGTATCTTTCTGTACGGAAAGTTTTTCCATTGTACAGCTATCACTCCGTAACTTCAAGGATTTATTTTTGAGTTTATAATTGTGGGTTCCAACGAAATTTAGGAACTTTCTAAAATTAATTTTAGCATTCTTGTAACTATTTCCAATTGGGTCACATAATACAATGGAAATTGTCTTTCGCCATTAATAATAATCAGATCGGTACCTACATTACAAAACATTATTTTTTATGTCACAATTTTTATTTAAAAAATGTAACGTAGCGTCTATTAGAGTATCATTTAAATACATGCTCTGTTGCGAACTTTAATTGTTATTAAGTCTTTGATAATCTTCATACAGAAATTTTTTGTTGGCAAATTTCAGTGGCGTAAATATAAGGACTGCAATTTTTCGTTTTCAGATCGCACAACCAATTTGAGACATCCTTTAAATGACCGTTCTGAAATCTCTGGCATCCCAATATTTTATTCGTTTTATTGAAATGTATTTGCTCAAAATATAAGTGAAATGTTTTTTTTTGTTTTTACCAGGATTCAACCTCAGTAATTTTTAACATCCTCTTTCTTGAGATATTGCTGCAGCTAGATTTAGGTATGTTTAGTAAGAATCCTTTGCACAAACTTAAAACATACTCTCTCTGCATTCTTAGACATCTACTGCATTTAAAGTTGGGTACGCCATTCATTCTATTAATTTTTAATAATCCAAAATATTTGTCAACACTGATTTTTTACTGAATCTGATTCATTGATACTGGTTTATTTTACTAATTCTTTCCGTTTCATCATCATTCAATGACTGAATACCCCACCATAAGGAATAAAAAGTTAAATATTTGTTAAAAAAATCTTACCAACAAATTTTAAACTATAAAATGGATTTTTTTCCGAAAAATTTAGGCTACCCTCTAAATTACACGTACAATTCGAAAATTCTAAATATTGAGAGAGATGTTTGAAATATATCGTGTGTGCCAAAAACACAAACATCTACTTCAATTAGTTATTTCAGATTTAGTTGTATTTGCTTCATTTATATGTGAATATGTATTTTACCATCAAATATGGTTCATGCACAAACGCTATTAAGAAATTTAAAAATTAGTATTTTGCTTTTTGTGGATTGTTACCCCGTCATGCCCTATCTATCTCAGATTCTGTTGTATTTTCTTGATTTATATGCAAACAAACATTTTATCACTAATGATATCAAGAAAGCTAGAAATAGATAAGGATATCTATTTTTAGCTTTCTTGATATCGTTTGTTCATAAATCATTATTAGTGATAAAGAAACAGAAGCTTTTTGTGGATTGTCTCCCCGTCAGCTCCTACCCATTTCAGATTCTGTTGTATTTTCTTGGTTTATATGTAAACATACATTTTATCACCAAAGATGGGTTATGCACAAACCATATTAAGATAGTTACAAATTAATATTTTACTTTTTGCTAATTGCTGCCATCGCCTAGTTATTTGAAATTTAGTTGTATTTTCTTGATTTATATGTAAATAGGTATTTTACCACCAATGATAGTTTATGCACAAACGTTGTTAAAAAAGTTAAAAATTGATATTGTTGCGTCTTTTCCACCTTTTAGGAAACACCCTGTATGAATCCGTGGGTTTTAAATAATTTTAACAAGGGGTAAACCACAACACTTTATTTAATAATTTGCAGATTACAAAATACTTCTTAATTAACCAAAATAACCTTTACACTTTGTTTACTTTATATTTAACCTCAGTTTTTCGCTGCCAAATTTCACTTTAATAAAACTTCTCATGCGCCGGTAATCGCGCCTTATATACTCTGAAATTTCCTCTAGATCCATCCAGAACACAATCAAGAATCTTCCCCCACCACACTCTAGAAAACTCTATCTATTTCTACAAGTTTCCAGTCACTATTAGGCATAGGCGTATCATAGGGGGGTGTAATGCATAACAATATTTTACTTTTTGTAGATTGTTACTTCGTCGTCCACTAGCTATCTCAGATTCTGATGTATTCTCTTAATTTATATGTAAACAGGTACCTTATGACCAAAGATGGTTTATGCACAAATGATATAAGAAAGTTATGAATTAATACATGGAATTGCCAAAAAGATTGCTATCTTCACTCCGCAAAGAAATTCTTATGACAAACCTAAAGAAGACAAAATGTCTCACATATTTTGTATAAATATTTTTTTGTAACATACAGCGGCGGAAAGATGAATATTTTTCAAGAAAATCACAATTTTTGTTATTTTTTAATGTTATATCTGGCTTTTCATTTCATAATTATAATAATTTTGTAAACTCAAAGCAAACCATTTTCATACCAACGTGAAGTAGAGTAAATGACGCATTTTTGTAATTATGGTATCCGTCTAGGCCTACACAAATATTGAAGTGGCTCTTGAGCCGCGCGGAGGGCGTTAGGCCTGGACTCTATTGGCACAGAGTGCGACTCGTATTTCGCAATCTATGTTCGCGATTATATTATTACCTTTTTCTCCCTTTTAACGATCCTTCAAAGTGTATCAACAAAAATTAAATTTGAAGATTTTTTTTGAAAAGTGTTCATCTTTCCGCCACTGTAATTCGTTATTTATTTAATTTATCAAAACATGTTTATACAGAAATTGTATGGAATTTTGTCTTTCTCAATAGACATTTTTGTTGTAGAATTAACCTTTGAGAAATTATATTGAAAAATACAAATTTTAGTTAGCATCGTAAATCCAAGATGGCGCCTTCCACCTCCCCTCCCCAAGGTTGAAAACTGAAAACGACTTTTCATCACGGTCCTGACCTAAACAACATATCAAAATCGTTTCTGCTCCACCTTTTGTTTGGATCCCTACTGACTAAATTATTATACTAAACTATTTTTTTTTAATTTACAATGAAAAAAGATGGAAGTTCCTAAACTTTTATTGTTTACGTATTTGTAGGCGAACTAAGAACAATACCAAAATCTGGTCAAATTCTCGACACATAAAAATTTTGTTAGGAGCAAAACTAAATAATTAATTCGAACTTTACATGGCAATTCAGAATTCTTTTACTTTCCTCGCTTACCGAAGGGTATGTATTCGTGAAAAATCACCGTCCGAGATTTCTTCGGATTTTCAAGTTTCAGATCGTGTGGATTACGAAAATGAAGGTCTATCAATTCCGTCAATCTGTCTGCCTGTGTCTGTATGGGCGTGACTATCTGTATCTGTCTGTCTGGTATGGTAGAATACACTATATTGAAGGTGATTAGAGGCGTATTATCTGTACATTTTATATATAATGCGTTTTATTAACATTTTAGAGCAAACTATTAAATATAATCTAGCAAATATATTACTAGCAAAAAGACACTAGTAATTATTTCAACTCTTAGTAAAGACTTATCATAGATAAGTACAGAAACATGTATCTTTCTAAGCAAAATACTTTGCCGATTATGAGCCACGATTAACATTGGACTACCAGAAAAAAATATGCACACTACGTACAGCGTGACTGGCAAAATAATGTTATTTTTAATTTTAAATTATCCTGTTCAACAAAACCAAAAACAACTAATAACAAGAACACTTACCAAAAAAATAGTTACATCAAACTCTAAAAACTTTCACATACACGTGTTTTTCAGCACCCTACAACACGAATACCCCTTCGGTGCTACTTCTTTCAAAATTTAACGTAAACTGAATCATAATTTTTTAGGCAAATACCTCCGCAATAATTTTTATGGTTCTAACGAACAGGATAATCCAGATTAGATTTCGGAAAATTACCAATACAGGTATAATCATAAAATATAATTAAATACAAATACAAATTCCCTAAAATGTAAGTACTCTAAAAAAGAATCTAAGGAAATAAATATATTTACTAACACAAGTGTGTCAGTTTTTAAAATTTGATGTAACTGTTTTTTTTTTTGGTAACTGTTTTTGTTTTTAGTTGTTTTTGGTTTTGTTGAAGAGGATAATTTAAAATTAAAAATAACATTATTGTGACAGTCACGCTGTACGTAATATGCATATTTATTTATTGTAATCCAATGTTGATCGTGACACATAACCGGCAAAGTATTTTGTTTAGAAGGATATATGTTTCTGTACTTATCTATGATGAGTCTTTAGTAAGAGTTGAAATAATTACTAGTATCTTTTTGCTAGTAATATATTTATTATTTATTTCCTTAGATTCTATTTTAGAGTACGCTTACATTGTAGGGAACTTGCATCTGCATTTAATTACAAACTATTAAAGTTTCTAATTATGCATACATAGATACGAAAATGTAGAAGACATTGAAACTGCAATATACAATGTCTCTCATATTCGAACGAATTTTACGCAAATTAGGTCATATTTTAATTTTGCTTTAAAATGGTGCGAAAAAACAACAAAACTTTGATGAAACAATTGAGAGTTGCAGTAGGGTGAATACTATGAGTTCCTGTTTGAATAATAAACAAACAATATTGGTTGTGTACGAAATCCTAGCGGCATCACATAGACTTGCTTTGGATCGTAGATATTCGAGCAAAATGTTAATCATATAGGTAATTCACAGTTGACCACGCCCGACTGCAACTTTTATTCGTTATGAGTCGTAAAGTTAAAATGACTGAAACAGTCTTCTCACAACTTTTCCTCTCTAGCGAGTTTTTAATTCAATTGCTTTTCAAGTGTTCTATTGGATACATTCTATAGATAATGTCATATTTTACTTCCACACATGGATTGGAAGAATAGCAACCGTAAAAAAAATTTCAAAAATTCTTTTTCTTGAAATAGGTTTAGAATGTCATGAAACGTCGAGATTTTAAATTGAGCGAAAAAAAAAATTCTGTGTGTCTGTCGGTCTGTCTGTAACTTTTTTTTGTCCGCGCGCTTTCTCCGGAACGGTTTAAGATATTGACTTGAAATTGTGTATACATATATATATATTATAACGAGATCTGGAACTGGATTGTCTTTTGAAGATATCCGGTAAAGGGTTGGGGGTAAATATGGGGAAATAAGTAAAGCAAGCTGGTAAGAGTACAGAAATGTAAAATTTGATGTATGTACTACAAGCCAAGGCCTCAGACTTTTTTGTAATATTTTTCAAACCCCCCACCACTCCTAGTCCATTATTAAAGGGGTTGATAAAATAAAATTGAGATACTCATTTGAAATTTGGTGCACGTATGTATTATAACGGCATCTGGAACTGGATTATATTTTGAGATGATTCCGTTGAAGGGCTGGAGGTTAAATAGGGGAAAATAAGTAAAGCAAGCTGGTACGAATACAGAAACTTGAAATTCAGTGCATATACTAGAAGCTAAGGCCTCAGATTATTTTATAATATTTTTCAACCCCCCACCAGTCCTACTCCATTATTAAAGGGGTTGATAAAATAAAATTGAAATATTCACTTGAAATTTGGTATATGTATTTATTATAACGACATCTGGAACTAGATTATATTTTGAGATGATTCCGTTGAAGGGTTGGGTGTTCAATAGTGGTAAGTAGGGGAAAATAAGTAAAGCAATCTGGTAAGAGTACACAAATTTGGGATTTGGTGTATATACTAGAAGCGATGGAATCAGGTTTTTTTATAATATTTTCCATCCCCCCACCACCCCCACTCCCTTATTAAAAGAGTTGATAAAATTAAATTTAGATTTCCACTTGAAGTTTATTACATGTATACACGATATCTTAAACTAGAGTATATTTTGACATGATCGCGTTGAAGGAGTGGGAGTAATTGGTGGTAAATAGGGAAAAATAAGTAAAGCAAGCTGGTAAGAGTACAGAAATTTGAAATTCGGTGTATGTCCTAGAAGCCAAGGCCTTAGATTTTTTAGTAATATTTTTCAACCCTCCACCACCCTTAATCCATTATTAAAGGAGTTGATAAAATGAAGTTTGAGATATTCACTTGAAATTTGGGTCACGTATGTATTATAACGACATCTGGAACTAAATTATATTTTAGATGATTCCGTTGAAGGGTTGAAGGTTAAGTGGGAGTAAATAGTGGAAAATAAGTAAATCAAGCTGGTAAGAGTACAAAAATGTGGGATTTGGTGTATATACTAGAAACCAAGGCCTCAGATTTCTTTCTAATATTTTCCAAACACCACCATCTCCGCCCCATTATTATAGATAACATAAAATTGAGATATTTACTTGAGAGTTAGTACACGTATGTATTGTACTGACATCTGATTGAGATGATTCCATTGAAGGGGTGAGACGTGGTAGGTTGTGATTAGGGGAAAATAAGTAGGATAAACTAAAAACTTCATTTTTAACGTATATGGTAGAAACCAACGCCTCAAACTTTTCTATGACATCTGCTCCAAATATTGTTAAAATTCTATGACCAATAATTTCAACATACTAGAGTGCAAATCTAGTCAAGATGTTTCCTTTAAAGTGACTTGGATGAATAATCTGGATGTGGAAGTAATGATTCCTTAGGCAGCGGTTTTTTATTTGGTAATTCGGTTCAGCTATTATGAAGCAGAATTTTTTTTACTACGAAGATTGTTAGGAATTTTTGTCTGGTAATAGTTTATACCTATTTAATTAAAATACAATAGACATAATAATATTGTACGTATTGGTGATTACTTGTCATATAAAATTCTAAGTTAAACCGCGGACTACAATTATTGACATGCTTATTAAATGTTAGTGTTTTATAGTTTCTCATGAAATATTTTGCTATTTTTAAAATATTTAAAATTTATTCTAGATATGAAATTACTTAATAGTTATCTAACATAAAGCTATTAAAAAACTCATACATTTGCTGTGTATGATAACATTGATAACCAATTGTAAAAACTAATGGTGCATTTTAAACTAAATGCAAATATAGAAAGTATAATTGCAAATACCTATGACATATTTAAATATTTTTTTATAGAAATGAAATTCGGCTTTAATGATTTTGTTTAGTATTGTTTTATGAAACTTAATTTAAAAATGTATAAATATATATTCATTTTTGCATTTAATTTTGCAATAAATGTTATATAAGAATTATTTCCTATATATCTAATTTATTATTAGCAATATTTTAAATATTAACCTACAGTTTCCCACTAGGCTTCTACTAAATCCTCTATTTGCCAACTCCCTGGCAAGACCACACCGCGTGTAAACTTTGGCATGAATTCTTCGCACCTCTGCACTCAGTACCAGAACTATCAAATACAAGAGCACAACTTTCTTCATGATACGGGTAGAGTCTATGAATTACTCTATCTTGAACCACCACCACCGCACGGAATGCAAAAGACACTTAATACCAAAGGAGGATCTTGATCTTATAAAGTCCGTCTAGCCCGACGATAATGTATGTTCCTTATCTCTTCCATATGTTATACGAATGTATTACCGACTATATTATTATAGCTAGAAAATGCTACTCAACTTAGAGATTGTTTGGTTTGGGTATTTACCAGCCTTGACAGTGTTGAACCTTGACTAACCATACTCCTGGTTTACAATTGTAAATAAAGCAGAAGCGCGCAGAATAATTAATTTCATATTGTTTAACAAGGATGATAAGCTTAAAAATGTTCATTCATTAGCAATGCACCATTTTGTCATTCAACTATTTTATAATCAAAATATTCCTATTACGAGTTCTTAATATATTCACGGAAGTATATTGGATCCACAATAAAAAAACTGTTTACACAATTTTAATAGCAAATTCTCGTTATAGACGTTCTCTGTCGTTCGTGACTTCTCAATTCTAAGTTAATTTACACCACAGGTTTTAATAAAATAATTGGGTAGTTACCATTTAGGAGAAGTCCATGGCTTGAATAATAAAAATGTAAATAGTTCATAAATTATACTTACTTTTAGTACTTTTAGCCCGTTACCCAAAATCAAATTAGAAGTGTGTGTCATTAAAATCAAACAAGGTGAAATTTTATGTGCGAATAGTTCTTAGTACCTACCTGAAATAAAATAAAAATGTGTGCATCGGTAGGGCACCTGCTTCAGTATAAAAAAGGATTTAAGTAAAAAGAACGTTTTTGCAAATAACTCCGTAAATATGAAGGGTACGCAATGTTTTTATTTATTAGCGATAGCCATGCTGTATATGTACATATGACAGATCAAATATAAAAAACAAATAATGACGATTACAACAAACTTTAAAAAATAAAAGACAAATAACATTATCATGATAAATGACTAATAATAGTAGAAAAGATATAGGTTTTTCGATGGAACTAATTCCCACAAGGACGGGGTTTGAATTTTTTAGTTTGTTGTTGGTATATTTTTGACATACTAAAAGTCTAGAAAAATCTGAGTGTACGAAATGTGTTTTTTGGCCGCCGCTTGAAATTTTTTTTAAAAATCTTTAAAAAATATGTGTGGTATCAAATTACAGAAAATTTGAAAAAGATTATGATACTGATTTTAAAAACTAAGAATAAATAACACATTAAAAGTCTATAAGCCAGTCAACTTATACACAAAAAAAGGTTAGACCTTGCAAGAGGTCGTATAGTTCTAATTTTTTAATATGTTGTTAGGACATATGCCAAGTAACTAAGTAAGAGACCAAGGTTGCAGCCTCGAAAGGCCTGTGTGAGCTGCACAACACCCAAAAAACAGCGAAATTTTGGCACTTGCTTCTGTTTCTCCTCAGTATCTCCTAAAATACGTATTGTACACTTATTACTCCATTTTTAACGTAGATTAAATTTGCAATAATTCAAGCCCAGAGTTCCGTATGTCTAGAACTTTCCGAGATACAGCTCTTCAAAAATGAGCAATTGTTTCCAAAAATTGGAAGAATTCGTTTTGGTCATGTATCTTGCCAAATATCGGGAAAAGTACTCATTCCACAAGGAAAGCCACAGATAATCAATTTTTAGTAAACAGTAGTAGTAATAATATTTTCTGTACAATACATACTTTAGGAGATACTTAGGAAGAACAGAAACAAGTGCAAATATTTCTCTGTTTTCTGGGTATTGCGCACAGGTCTCTCAAAGCTATGTAAACTTGGTTTCTTGGACAGGCATAGGTTCTAACAACATATTAAGAAACTAGAAATTCATGACGTTTTGCAAGGTCGAACACTTTTTGTGCATAAATTGACTGGCGTATAGGCTTTTAGTGTATTATTCATTTGTATCTTTTTAAATCAACATCATAATCTTTTTCAGCATGACGTTTTCTGCAATTTGATACCACACACAACTTTTTATGATTAAAAAAAACAAGCTGGCGGCCAAAAAACGCGTTTTACACACTAAGATTTTTTTAGACTTTTAGCATGTCAAAAGGATAACAACGAACTAAAAAATTCAAACCCCGTCTTTGTGGGAATTAGTTCCACCTGTCACCTATTTTTTGCATATATCTACTGTACTATAAACACATATGTCGCGTACAACATATATGTCGTAATTTGTAGTACTGTGCTTCACTCGTATAGAGACTAGATACACTCAAAGGATCACCATGTCTTGTTTAATAATTATGTAAATGAAACGTTTTTAAAAAAGACTTGATTAAAACATTTTTTGCGAGTGCTAAGAGTTTCAGAATGTAGATACGATGTTGCAAAAATGCATTTTTCCTCAAATGTTTCTCTGCAACTTTCATTTACTTTGATATCTAAAATTAACCTGATAATTCTTTTTTGCAAATAAATAATCTTTCACACTCCGACGCTCAACTCCAGGTAAGAATGTTAAATGATATGTCACTACAGGCGATTGCATAATATATTTAATTAAACGTATCTTTCTAGAATGGATTTTTAACAAAATACACTTTATTATCTATACTATAGTATATTGGACAGCTTTGTATCAAGTAGGGTACCAAGTAATTTGGTAGAATGGGAAATGGGACCTAACACGGAACCCCGAGGAACTCCAAGTGCAACATCAAATGCATCAGACTTTTGATAACTTTATCTTTAATGATCTATTTTCCATGTAGGAAATTAGCGACAGTGTTAACCCTAAAGCCGATTATATATAATTTGGTTTTTATCGCTAGCCTATGGTACTTAATTACATATAACAAAGTACTAAAATATTTCACTTCTGGCTATCCGCGCCAAATTTTACACAGCCCTTATATATGCACCGAGCTTCGAAAATTCACTGGGAGACGATTTCTTAAGCGTTGATAATGACGTCATCAAAATGGCCGCCATGATATCCACAAGTTGTAATATGTCAATAATCAATAGTCAGATTCTAGTTTTCTTAGTCTCATTTTAAAGATAAAATGTATTTTCGGATAGTTTATATGCATCTTTAACATAAGAGTGACGGTTTTCATTCTATTTTCGCTCCAATCCTTTTTAATTCCGATTTGGCAACAGAAAGTACGAAGAAGCTTAAAAATTATGACAATTTTGGACCTCCAACATGAAGACATTAGAAATGCTTTGCTATAAGCCTATAAGGTTTCAGGAATACAGAATGAGCAAGCCAAATAGAAAAAGATGCGATAGGCTCCTTATCTGGCTACCTCATCTGTCAACAACGCACAGTTGTGCAAAGTTTTGTGAAATACCAATGTATAAGAAGCCACACCCGTCATTGACGATGACAGGGAAATGCTAGAAATAGTTTGTGCTACTGTCAAACGTCAGGATTGGATTGGGTGGGATACTGAATTTTTCAAGAAAGGGATAACTTTAAGCATTTGTTGAATTTGTTGAACAATGAATTTTATGTAGAATTACTTCTTAGTTTCTAAAAGACAGTGCAACATTTTTATTTAATAAATCTGTTCAGTGGCACAGTGCTCACGTGTTAGCTTAGTGAACACAGAACCCTGTGTTCGAATCCTGGCTAGGATATGGATGTTTAGTGGCGTTTTTAATTTGTTAATTTGCTGCCGAGACGATAGCAGTTTGCTAAACCGCTGTTGGGTGACACAATACGGCTAGTTGCTGTTATCTTCCCACTTCGAGTCTCAACTACGACAGAGGCCAACGATGCTGGAAACGGTTCCTGTATTGTTGTGTATGTGTCCTTGTTAAATGATGGAATGGCTAACCTTCTTCAGGATGTTAATATAAATAGGGCATTAAGGGAAACTAAAAAATGTCAAAATATGTTTTTATTTCAACTGATACTATTTGTCTGCATATTAAGTGTTCACTGCATTCGCATTACGTTGGACGGTACTGTATGTTTCTTCTGTGAAAGTTTTTCAAGGCCATAATGAAGACGAAGAATTAACTGCAGTGCATAGCAGCAGGGTAGTTTTATCTAAAAAATGTCACCAATCTGTTATGTTAGCCTACGAAAAGGGAAAGGAAATATTTGAAATGTACATAAATGAGTATGTTATATAGATATTCATTAATGACGTCATCACACAAAATAATGTTCTGGTGAGTCAAAGTCAAATTTCTGTGGGTTCAAAAGACAAGAAGAATATATAATAGTGTTTTTTGAAAACTCTACATCGCCACTCAAATTATACAAATATGTAAATCTCAAAAAAAAAATCATTGACAACTCTTTCGCTTTTTTTGTGTTTGTTATTATTATAAAATGAAAATCATCGTTTCTACGCTACAAATGCATAAAATATTTCTGTAAGTAAGTTTTATTAGCTTCAAAATATCCTATGGTAAGTACACAGACTATACGCAAACATGCTTACCCAAAACATCACGGGATTCAAACAATATTTTATGACTGACAATGATAAGAAAATTATAGTACAAAAAATGAAAAGAAATGCATTTTAAAAAGGACGATTTCAGCTTTCAATATTACACTTGAGAATACCTATTTGATTAAAATTTTGTTTGAACACACCCACGCATACACACAAGCGCACGCATGCTCGATTTTATTATTTGATACTTTGGTGCAGCATGTTGTGTTTATTAAGGACGGTTTATCAATGCGAGGATAAGTTATTCTATGGTTAAATCGTAGTTTAGCGAATCACTTCCACGCGTCGAAAGTAGGTCTAAGGCTATCGACGCGTGGACTACATTTAGTAGGGGAAGTGACCCTACTGCATTACAAACTATGCCTTAACTATAGGATAACTTGTTGTCCACACGTTGATAAACCGGCCGTTAGATTGGGTATTGGGTGAGTGCTGTATTACATGATACGAAAAGTGCCGCAAAGTTACGATTTATGGATAAAACATGTACAATTTGTGTAATAAAAATTTGAAAGAACTTTCCTTTAGACGCGAATTTCTTCAGATAATTTTTAATTATAGTCTAATGACGAAATCTTTATCATCCACCTATTAATGGAAATGTTGTAAATCATTATAGACTCTACACCAAGAACCTTAATTATCTTTATGTCATTGAAAAGTATTTTTACTGATTAAACGGAAAGGAATATTGACGTTAGAGATATGTATAAATAGATAACACTTCTAGCAACCTTCTATACTTATAATTTTCTCAAAATTACAGAGAACAATATAAATACGAAAATTGACACTACAATTTCACGACTGTAGATAACCGCTGCAATATAAGTTTAAGTAGATATCGTACTAATATAGAATTCAAGAATTTGATTAAAGATGATTGATAAAGTGACCTTAAATTATTCTCAAAAAAAATATGAACAATTAGTTATTTTGTTCAGATAATTATAATTAATATAGGTTATTTTATTTTGGAGTCTGTGTAGATGTAATTCACGTACGTACGTGCAAAGTTATATAGATGCAAAATAAGAATAATCTTCTTTCAATTCTCAATTGTCTACAATTTGGTCCATTAGCTATAATATGCAATACATTTCATATCATGCAAGAAAAACTAGAAGAAACACATGTATTTGGGAGTATATTCTCGATAGGTATAGGAATATAGGTATATATACATCTATTTGGTGGACATTTCATCCCTTATAAACGAAGAACTAGCCCCCCTATTCGGGATGGTTCAGGAAAACAAGCCCAGAGTCCCTATTATGAGCTGGTTTTTCGTCGTTACACTCTTCATTCTACGATGAGAATATGTAAGAATAACAATTTTGCGACTTGAATTTTCTATAAGAAATATTCTATAAATGCTGCGTTCTCTTTTTGCAGTTGTTTTAATAGGAATCATTTTTCATGGATTCTTTGGAAACTGTATGATTAGTAAAAGGGTCTTATTTCCACGCTTTTCTGGATGTGGAGACGTTGGTTCGTTTTTCTCTTGAACAAGTTTCTTCTGAAGCTTATTCCACTAAAATTTGAAGGTATTTCATTAGATTGCTATTGCATAAAATGAGTTGTAGAATAAAAGTTAGAGCTTGATGTCTCCGTTGGCGTCTCAGATACATTTGTCAGAAATTGTTTCGTAGCATTTTTATTCGTCTTTTACAGATTTTTTGAAACTTTATGTTTAACAAAGTACGCTCATTTCCACGCTACTCAGGATGTAGATTTATTGGCGCGTTTTACTTTAAAAGCTTTTATTTAACCTTCATTGTTTGTTGTCTGTCTGCAACAAATCTTGCAATCAAAATTTCGACTAGTTCTAGCACTAGTTCAATTGAGTTAGAGCTTTGAAATTTTGCACACGTGCATGAGTCCGATGACTCTAATATCGTTCTAAATCCAATATGGCGGACGTCCCTAGATGGCGGATCATTTTTTTTCTTCGCAACAGCCTTGATATGGATATCACATGAAAGGGTTTGACGAGTAAAATACGACAAACTATCTGATATCGTTCTAAAACTAATATGGCGGACGGCCCAAGATGGCGGATTATATTTTTCTTCACAACCCCCTTCTTATGGGTATCAAGTGAAAGTGTCTGACGAGTGGAATGCGATAAACTATGTAACGTCATTCTAAATCCAATATGGCCGTTGCTCCAGGATGGCGGATTACCTTTTCCTTCACAACCCCCTATGGGTATCAATTGAAAGAGTTTGACGAGTAAAATACGATAAACTATGTTAGTTCATTTTAAATCCAATATGGCGGACGCCCCAGAATGGCGGATTACCTTTTTCTTCACAACCCCCTTGACAGGGATATCAAATGTGTCTGTCTGTAAAACAAGCAAATACTAAAAAGTAAAACATGTATTTTTTAATTCATACATCTGGAACTAAAAGTTTTGGGGACACTGTCATATAATACTATTGCACAGTTACTTTGTTCATTTGACGGCCTCCAAAGCTTTTAGTTTCCAGATATATAAATTAAAAATAATTATTTTTTATCTTTTAGTACTTTATTTTAAATAAAAACTTTTTTTCTAAGTAGTTTCACTAGAAACCTATTCCTCTAATGGAATAGGTTTCGATTTAGTGGAATAGACTTTCAAGATGTTTTATCAGTAGTTGCATAAAAATATTTGTAGAGTAGAAGGGGGAGAAGTTGCTAGGTAACATTGGCGTCAGAGAATTGTTAAATTTCTTCTACTCCTATTCCTCAGGTTGCAAGAGGTAAATTGTAAAGTAGAAGTATATCCAAATACTTATCCAATACTTGCGATTCCCTCTTTTGCAGAATGTGACTTTTTAATTGCGTGATCATATTCCAAATCCTATTTTCTGAAGAAGAAGAATTCAGTAGTTGCATCGCAGCGGCTAAATGCATGAGCAAACACATTTCCTTTGCAGTTTTTAGACGACTGACCGTAGATCGGGAAAGCTATAGACTTATGAAAATCTATATGGAAGCAGTTTTTTGTTGTATAAATACTGTCCAGATGTCTATTGACGGTCCTTCTTATCGATTTACCTGAGACGTGTTCCTCAATTTACATACTAAAATTACTCCGTAGGTTTATACTAATGATGCTTAAAGTGCATTTAAAATATGAAAATGTATCTTATATAAAAGATTATGTTCTACAATTTCTCTATAGATCATGTCAACGTAAAATACATCGTTAAGAAATATTTTCAATGAAAGGTAAACTTATTTTTTGCTGTGTATCAAACCACTTACCGCTTCGGACTTCGATTATATGAAAATTAGTAAGACATGTTACTGGTCTATACAATAACATTTCTTATAGATGTTTCAATTAGCAACATTTTTGTTAGTGTACAATTTTATCTGAAGTATTTAGGAGGCCCAGGTGAGAAATCTGCGGCGGATTCCATTTGGGGGTAGTTTCTATGTTGAAAAGGGATGCCCATCGAGCAGGTGAGAACTCTTCAAATATTAATTCCTCCCACTAAATCAATCACTAAAATTTGAATAAAGTACATTGGACGCTTTAGAAGTTCTGCTAAGCTATATTGAAAAATGTCCTACTTTTTGAGGAAATTTTGACCATACCAGTTTTAAATCCATTATATCTTGGAACATATGCATACTATGTAAATCATATTTTAGACACCGATAAAGCACAGTATTTATTGTACTAGTAATTTTTTTTATAATTTTTTATTTTAAAATTTTGTAGTTATTCTCAAAAACGTGATGTCATGTTTATTCGGTTATTTATCAATGTATTTAAAAAATTTTCTATAAAATAGTTAATTATATAAAATGTAATCATTTTCAGAAAAATATTTGGTATATATCAAATATTAATTTAGTTATCAACCGTAAGGGTTAATATCATTGCAAGTTTGCAATAATATTATCTATTACGCTTGATAACTAAATTAGTATTTGATATATACCAATTATTTTTTCTGAAAATACTTACATTTTATATAATTAACTATTTTAATAAACAAAATTTAAATACATTGATAAATAACCGAATAAACATGACGTCACGTTTTTGAGAATAACTACAAAATTTGAAAATAAAAAATTATAAAAAATGTACTCATACAAAAAATGTCGTGCTTTATCGGTGTCTAAAATATGATTTACATAGTATGCATATTTTCCAAGATATAATGGATTTAAAACTGGTATGGTCAAAATTTCCTTAAAAAGTAGGACATTTTTCAATATAACTTAGCAGAACTTCTAAAGTATCAAATGTACGTTGTCCAAATTTTAGTGATTGATTTAGAATAGACTCATAATGAACACGTAATTTATTCAATTTTCTCTGCTCCTTCATTTCTGAGATACTCGAGGTTAAAGTGAGGGATCAATACATTTGAATCGTGTATTAGTTATTTGCATCCGCCAGCAACCAACTCGAACTTGCAGGTAGTTGTTAAAATATGAATGTATATTTTCGATAATCATATATTTATAAATAACATGAATTAATTAAAAATAATTCTACGAAAATCAAAAAATTATCGGTGCAGAATTATAAAGCGACATAAATCCGAATAGGAATATTTTCTGGCAACCTTGTAAAGTATTTATGTTCATTTTCTCCAAATTAAGATAAACGAGAACGAAAACATTACACCACTACAATTGTACGTGACCATTAAGATATGAAAGTTAATGGAACAGTTGAACACATATCTGCATATCAGAATTTCATTTTATAATTACTTCGTATTAGTAAAGAAAAACTATTAAATTGACATTAGACAGACACTTCGAACTTAATACGTAGCAGTTTGAGTAAAAAATGCACGAAGATTACGTCGAAGAATTTTATTGACATTTCCACTGAAGCTGTCTCCCAGTGTGGCGTTACAGTATAATGGGCTTGTTCGGCATTTTTTTTTTTAATTTCATAAATCGAAAGTGCAAGTATAAATTAATGGATCTGCAAAAAATCAGAATCTTATTCGCACGTTTAGTATCTTAAAAACCATTACAAATTTCCATCTCGCGAAAATGGGGCGTGGCCAGGCGCTACGTCACTATACGCATAGACTCGGCGATCTCAATAGACTTGATGCTCCTTATTGGTTATAATTATAAGTGTTTTCGAAGTATTGTTTGTTTTGCTTACTACTTGACAGTAGGGGAGTACAATTTGGTGAAATGTCAAAAAATTACAATTTTCTCTCGCTCCTGCCAGAACGAATTTTCGATTTCGACCCTGCAATTTACGATTATAATTCATCGCCGACCTTCCCCTTTCCGTAGACACATAGAACGAACTTCCACTCGACGTATTTATTTAGTTACCAGCGTTTAAAAATTCCATGGTTTTCGACTTTTCAGGTTAAATTTGAAAGGTCCCAGAAAGCCATTTTTCTTACGCCACTTGCGTATAGTGACGTCACAAATGAGCGCTCGGTTTTTGCAACTATTACTAATTTCAACTCCTTATATCTCGAGAACGGAAAAAGTTAATAATACGAAATTTTAAGTGTATAATGAGAATATCGAGTACTATATGAAAAAGTATAAAAACCATATAAAAAGAATATCATGGAACAAGCCCAATGAAATTACAAAATTTTAAGACATGAAATACAAAAGTTACTTAATGATGAAAGACTCCACCTCGATTTTAAACGCACTGAGTTGCTTGAGTATTTATGTCTGAATAAGATGAATAATATCGATTTGTTATTGCTATTTCATCGCAATCTGTCTTGATACGAATGTTACTAAATCAGAATCGGTTCGCTAGAAATATCGGGATAAGTATATACATTTTTAGTGAAATAAAGAAAACATAACACTGCGAAAATGATTTGTTTTATTTTAAATTCGAAATGGAGTTTCGAATAAAATCAAACTTACAAAATAATTGCAACGATGCCAAGAAATATTAAAATGTAGGTAAAACTTATTGTATAATAAGAGCAGGCTTTGCCTTAGAAGGTCTACCCTTTTCCTTTTTTGGCCCAGGAGAATATTTTTGACCTCAGCACGTGAAATAGTATACTTCAAGCGAATTGGCAGTCCAATAACATGCTTACACGTAAACATTTTAACGAAAATGTGCGGCGTGTTCAACCAAAATCATGTTTGACTTTTACAAACGGTGAAATTTGGCGAATGGCATAATTAATACAATTACCGCAAAAAGTTTAATACTGCCCATATGAATTATTAATTGCCCAATGTAACCGGTCGGATATTTAAAAAAACCGCTTAAATAATTAACTCCCATTTAATATTTTTCAAAAAGGCAATTCATAATAGAGGAACGATAGAGCTATCTCTCATAACAGTATAACCAAGATACAATTAAAATCAGGGCCGGCGACCATGATGGTGCTCGCAGGCTCGAGCATCACACGTAAAACAAAGTGGTGGTGCTGAGCACCATACGCTTAGCAGTGACGACTAGATACGTTTTAAAAAAAAATACAATCGTTCTCAACTATTAGAAAACTTTTATTAGAAAGTGTAGTTTCTAAAATTTACATAGCCTGCGCACAGTGATAGGAGATGCTACCAACATGGACAAAATTCTCTCTGCCCTCCATTTTTTATCGTCTTGTAATAATTTTTTTTAATGCTCCTAATAAATAGTACTTCAAATGCATCTGCAAGTTTTTCTATTTTTTTATACAGTTTTCAGTAAAAATGAATTTTTCATAGAAAAATTATATATTTTTAGTAAAATACAGTGGGTGTATTTGCACGTCGTTAAGGAACACACTGTTCCTTAACGACATGCCAATATTTCAGCGTGTGATTGCTTAGGTCATTTTATGAAGAAAAGTTCATGTGAATATATGTCCGCATCGGGCTAAATTTTTTGCTGCAGGATGTTGAAAATATTATTTTAATCGTTATTTTTTTAAACCTCAGAAAGTACTTTAGATATAATTTTCAATTTTGGTATTAATAGGATATAAAATCCCATATTTTAGTTAGAAAAGTTATTTTATTGTTTCGCCAGTGGCGTCCCTGCAAATATGATATACGATATGATATATGATACGATATAGATGACAGTTGAAATGCTGAAGGCCTTACTTGAAATGACCCCGCACAATCCTTATGGATTTTGGTTTTCAGCAATTTTCTTAAACTTTGGAAAAATGTTCTCCTTAACGTCCCGATCAAAAGTCTCAATGGGCCCAAATACCGATAATGGATTGTTTCCGAATAATTGAGGCCCAATATGCAGACATGAACACTTGTATTTTAAGATGAAATTCAACTCTCTTCCATTTATTAAGATGTAGATATTTAAGAATACCATACCTATGAGATTTCTGATCCGCTGAACCTGAATCCGAGGTCCGATTCACGATAACGATAGTTGGAAGCACTGTTACTGATAACATGTAACGCTAAAACGGGCCCAGATGGCTCATTATTGAGAATATTTTATGTGAAAAAGTTATTTTCCACGGTTTTAACTTTAGAACAAGACGCACCGAGATCTCGAGACGAGATGAACTCGCCTATTTCAGTATAATTTGATGAATTGAATTTGAAAAAAATAAGTTGAAAGTTATAGAAAATCGGTTAAAATGTTTTAACTTCTTTTTTATAGATTGTTTTATAATAGACTTACGAAGAAAGAGTAAATGAACTTAGATAATTGTATTCTTTACAAGAATGCTTTAGCGCTCTTTTTGTTAAAATTAATAATAAGAGTTATTCACAAAAAGCAAACTCTCCTCTTTAAACGAAGATGGCGGCCTTATCCCAAGAGGTGCCTTTTTAGATTTAAATCTGTCTTTGACTTTCCTAGCCGTACTCAAAAATCGTAGTGCCATATATAAATGCATTTTACTATATGCGACTACAGCTAGAATTACTGGACTATTAATTGATAACGTTGTATAAGAGATATAGTCCAATTTCTATATGGAGATAGAAATTCAGAATAGTAACATAAGCATATAATACACATATCTACCAAAGAAATACCACGTTTTAAAGACATGTTTTCCTGTTCATAAAATAAGTAGGTACATACTACACATATTTATACAACTTTTTTTTAATGTTTGAATCCTCCAAAGTTTAATACATCAAACGTAAAATTCCCCAGGTTAATTACTCCAATACTAAGAGATCTCTTCATACTTCAAACGGGAACTTATGGCACTTTAGTGAGTATAATTTTCCATGCATCAAACCAAAGTCGTACCAACACCGCCGCTCTGTGGGCATCACGAATAAAACAGTATATTTTTATGGCCGGGGTGGGGTGTTAATTGTTTGACATTTAGTCTGTCCTAAGGAGTATTAACGGCAATTTCGAATACCCTAAACAGTTTTATTGAGAGTTAGAAATTGTGAATCTACTATGCAATATATACTACTTACTGTTCATTAGCACGTTAGTTTTTGTGTATTGAATGCACATGGTACAGAAAGAAATTGTAGGGGTGTGCTCATGGATTTTAGAGAAGGTCAATAAATTTAGATCATCACCAGTTGGCTTTTTTCTCTCCTTTGCCGGTGATAGGGGGTACCGAACACACTGTGGCACTTCCATGGTTGTAGGCCTGTTATAACTAAATACAATGTGACAACATTTTTTATACTATTGTGAAACACACTTTCTTGAACAACCCTTACTGAAGCGTGCAGCTCATTCTCTATACATGATATATTTTCATCATGTTTTACAATGTTGTCACAAGCACTTTTTTTTTTTCAAATGCACCATGCTCAAACAAACTTTCGATTACATTAGTAAAATATCAACGTTTAATTTCTCTTCCTTTCAATAACTTAATTTAGTGTCAAAACCTAAGTTTATTTTAACTGCTGCGTTGTCGCTTTATATAATATAATAGGCCTGAGATATTCCACACAATTAGCATTTTGCTTTACATATAAAGCATAACCTAATTATGATAATTTTATTTTTAGGGGTCTGCTTAATCGAGAGCGAAAGTGGCAAAAACACTGCTAAAATCACTAATAAAGCAAATGGAAGTAAAGGATTAGGGCTATTTCAGGTAATTAGTATTTGAGGAAAACGTTGTATTTCAGTTTGTATTATATATTTTAAATCTATTCCAGTTTGGCACATGAATGTATTATGGAAATTATAAATTCAGTATATAAAAAGTGAAATATTTATTTAAAAAAAATAAAATATGTCCTCTGATATTTTATACCAGAAGAGTGGTACGCCACTGACATTTCTCAATGCGGATTTTCCTGAATAGCTTAGTGAATTCTACATTAAAACAAAACAATTACATTCAAATTGAAACTAATTACACAGGCACACAAAAAAAGAAGTTGTCGATTCCACGTACCAGACTAATCACTTTTGGCGTAATTTGGCTGAATCAGAATCCGGTGTCAGTTTTGTCTCACTACGTCATCATTTTTTTCCATCCTCAAAAAACAGTTAGAAAAATGTAATAAATTTTTATTGCTGTTTTTTGAGGGCAGAAAAAAATTATTACATGGTGGGGCAAAACTGACACCAGATTTGGATTCAGCAAACCAAAATACACCGGAAATGATTGGTCTGGTCCGTGGAATCGACAACGTTTTTTTGTGTGCGCCTGTGTAATTAATTTCAATTTGGATTTAATTGTTTTAATTAAGAACTGTACGCGTCTGACGATGAAAACACAAGAGACCGTTTTCATGTCGAATTGATCAGGCTATTCAGGAAAAATATCCAAATAGAAAAATGTAGTGGCGTAACACTTTTTTTTGGTAAAAAATATCAGAGGACATGTGCGCTAGGACGCCACTGGTGAAGCGATAAAATAACTTTTGTAACTAAAATATGTGGCTTTATATCCTATTATCACATACCAAAATTAAAAATATTATCTAAATTATCTAAAGTATTAGCACGCCATTAAGGAATACCCTATTTTACTAAAAATCTATCATTTTTCTATGAAAAATTCATTATCACTAAAAACTAAGTAAAAAAATCAAAAGACTTGCAGATACCTTTTGAAGTACTATTTCTTACGAGCATTTAAAAAAATTAAAGAACGATAAAAATTGGAGGGCAGAGAAAATTTTGTCTACTTTGGTATTACTTTCTATCACTGTGCTCTGTGAGCGCGTAGTACCGTTTAAAGTTGGTACAGTAGGATCATACTCAAAAATAAAAGTTATATGTGTAGTATGTATTTTCCAAACACCATCTCAGAAAAACAATTGAAAGTCGAATTTAGGAAATATGAGTATTACTTTGGCTTTACACCAACTGAAAGGCCATACAGTTTTTTTGTATGATTTTTATTGGTATACTTACAGTATTTTTCCTAAAAATCACTAGATATTTAATTTTATATTTGGTTCCCATTATGTCGTGGTAATCCGAAAAATATATAGCAATCACTGAAATTTTCTATTTGATGTTAACAAAATGAAATTAGATGCCAATCAATATCTTGACGTACTAACGCATTGTTCACTTTAAATTACATATTTTTTAATTCTACGGCTAATTGTTAAATTTCCAATTTATAATAAATTAGACAAAATTTGTTTAAGGCAAATATGATTTATAAATATTTAAAAAGTTTTTTATGGTCTTTCAAATGGTGTAAAAATAGACGGAGGGTATTCCATTAACAAGAAAGAAAATAAAGTTCATCTCAATATTTATATTTAAATATAGTATACTATAGGCTCCAATACTAGTTAGCTAATAGATAGGTAAAGATCTGTTGTTTTTTATCAGTCAATGTCAAATATTAATATTTTATACTTATTCATGGATATTGTCTTAGTTTTGCATGGAACATCGTTATGAGTGGCTTTAGGCTTTTCTGATGAGTCCACAATAAGGACGAAAAACGTTTCAAAGGCTAAGCATTTCCAAGAAACTGAATGAGATTTTATGAAAATGTAATTCGTTAGAATGAAAAAAATTTTAAAGACAAGGTACGTAAATAAATTAATTTCAGGCATTTGTTCTTATTTTTAACTGAATTTGCATATCGTAGGGGATCATGTAGATACTAGTTTAGCCTGCCTAGCCATAGGGGACTATGTTGGATGCTAGTGTTAAAATGAGAATGGCAAATAAGAATTTTTACTTGTTAGCATAACCACAAGTCAGGTTATCGAAAGAATGCAAAGATTTCATTAATATTTTTATATATAGTTTTTTCTTTAGTTCTCATAGATAGCTTTTCTCTCCGCTGTTTGCAAAATCCTATAAAGAATATGTTTCATGTTCTCTTCCGGTATCCTTCTCCTTCCCCCTCTTTCAATATTTAGTACTAAACTAAGCACCAGACGTGAAACTGAAAAGATGCCGGCCCTGATTAAAATAGCAACTGTCCGAAATTCGTTGATTGGCCGGCCCGTTTTTCAACGAAAACGCTGAAAGTTATAGTCCAACTATTTACGGTTAAAGGTAGAAATCGCACGGTAATAGTGAGATAAGTGGAAGAAAAAAAATGAGAAATACGTTACAAGGCGACGCGAAGGAGACAAAAAGAAAGGCAAACAAAAAAGATAGCGTAGAAAATAACTCTATTGAGTCAGTTTCTGGGAAAGGGAACCAGGGGGAAATAGAAAAATATGTGATAAATACCAAGATCGTGTACAGATTTTTACAGGCGGTTGACCCCTAGTTAGCCATGACCATTTTTATACCTTACCAAAAAAATTCATTTTCTGCTCGACAAG
Organism: Stenurella melanura; assembly: GCA_963583905.1. Taxonomy (NCBI): domain Eukaryota; kingdom Metazoa; phylum Arthropoda; class Insecta; order Coleoptera; family Cerambycidae; genus Stenurella; species Stenurella melanura. Next base: position 112,899,697 of record OY757310.1, on the reverse strand, counting down.
CGGCAAAGACAATTTTTCGACCGGCCAGAAAATACACCCTTTCTGGAGACATTTTCGGACGGAAAGTAATGTTTTTCGGCCCAGGCGGGAGAGTGAGCATCAGAGATCGGCAATAATATTGATATTCAATATGTTCAATTTTTTAGTGAATGATGTTATGGAGCTTTTAGATATGTTTAAGTGCAACTTATTTTTATTGCACCACTCAGTTATATTATTGATACAGTTCTGTATAACTAGGCAGTCCTGATGTGTGGATATTGTATTAAAAATCTTCAAATCATCCGCGTAGAACAGTTTGAGGGACCCCTGATGAGGGGGTAATATACTGTGATTGAAGTCCTTTATATTCAACAAATTGTCTTCTATCAAATAAATAGAATTTTAATAGGATTAGAAAGCTGTTCGAAATGTCAATATTCTCTAGTCTGGAGATAAGCACACAATGATCAATTTGATCAAATGCCTTTTGGAAATCCATGTATACTACATCGACTTGCAGCTGTTTGTCCAGTGCATCTGAGATGTATTGAGAAAAGTATGCCAAATTTGTGGTACATGAACGCTTTTCAACAAAGCCATGTTGGTCTAATGAAATTACATTTTTGGTAGTTATAAATGACATCATACAATATGATTTCAAGAAGTTTGGAAAAGTTATATAGAATGGATATAACTCTATAGTTTTGCAGTATACATGGATCACTTTTTTTAATATTGGACATATGCGTGCGATTTTCCATAATTCTGGGAACATTGAAGTGTTGATGATAAGATTGAATAGATATACTAGTGGATCAGCTAATGCATGAATGCAATTTTTAACTATAAAACTAGGTACGCCATCAACACCTGAAGTTAGTTTGTTTTTTAATTTTTTAGTGGCTTCGATAATATCTTCCTTCGTTATGCAAGTAATGTGAATATTAGGCAAGTTGTTTGGTTGTGATTCATTGATAAGGGATGGGTCAGACACTGTCTATACGCTATGAAGGTAGCGACCAAAAGCGTTTACAATTTCTTGAGAAATCTCATAGGTAATATCAATATCTGTATCCCAGATTATACCAGGAATTCTAGAATGCCCCGTTTAATTTTTTATAAAGGTCCAAAATGTAGACGGCTCGGTTAAGATATAATTTTCTGTCTCGCTAACTCATATGCGGTTTCGATGTCAGTTTTGACGACAGCTCTCAGTAATACAAATTGATTTCGGTAGTAATCAGTTTTATACTTCTTATAATTTTTGTGCCTTTTCTTTTTTCTGAATTTTGGATATTAATTCACTAGAGAACCATTGCGGGTAATGACGTTTACGATTTAGTTTTAGAGGAACCGTTAGAGTTTAGCTCATTGTTAATGTATTGAGTTACGAGATTAACATCTTTAAATTCATGTATATTGGACCAGTCCATATTTGAAATGAATTCATACATTAGCGTAAAATTGGCCTTTTTTTTCCTTCACTGGCTTTGGATGTCTCCATTTAGCCACGATGTTTTTATTTTACGCTATACTAGATATAACACAACTAATCTATATTTAAAATCTATAATTCCATAAACTAATCAACCTATAACCTAACACGAGAGGACCAGCTAGTGTTACAAGACTCAAGGATTATTGGACAGGGACACACAATTCACGTCAAGGTGCCCTTCATGACGCCTTTGTTTAACACGTAACACACACGGGGCAACGGTAAGGGGGTGACATAAAAAAACAGTGGATAAGAACAGAGGAACTCATCTAAACCTATATTTTGACACGACATAACCTAATAAACTCCCAAAATATATATTTAAAATTTTCATTTGTGGTTACTATGTATAGCAGCGAGGTACTATCCAATGGTAGCGGAATACAGTTCTCCAACATTTTTCTTTTCAAGAAGTTCACACCAATTGCGTTAAAATTGCAATCAAATAGCCAGTGATTAATGTTGCCAATATTTCCGTTGCAGTCGCAGATAGGACTATCAAGGATTTTCATCTTGAACAGCATGGATTTGAAAAAGTTGGCCTTTCGAAAGTTAAAAGTTTTTTCTAAGCTATTAATGGGAAAGTTCTTAAAGTGCTGTTCAGATACCCTGAAATCAAAGGCAAGTGTAGGATGGTAAACATCTTCTACAGAAGCATCCGAGTTATATGACACATTACAAGAAATGTTGGACACTAACAAATCTAAGGTGCGATTATTACACTTCCTTATGTTACTAAATTGATACAAGTTTAAAATTTCCAAAGAATTGTTTAAAAGCTTTGATTTACCATCAGAATCAGAATTAAAAAAAAGATACGTTAAAGTCACCTATATAATGATTCTCTTATTGACAATAATATCAAGTAATGCTAATCTATCTACAAAAGCCTCAAAATTTTCATAGGAGACCGATGGAGGAATATAAATTACAAATAAATAAACTACATAGAAATTAAGCACTAATTTACATCCAACTATATCAATTAATGGAACTAGGTTAGATAACATGGATAGATCAAGTTTCACACATTGTAGGTGATTTTTTATGGTCAATAGAACTCCGCCACCTGTTGTTGTATTTGTTTCACTAAAGTTTCTATCACAACGTAAGACAGTATAAGTATTGGGAATAATTTCAGCATTATACACGTTAGAAGAGAGCCAGGTTTCAGTCAGACAAATAATGTCTATGCTGCATGACAATATGGCGTTATATAATTTAACAGTTTTTGTGTTTAGTCCTCGGACGTTCTGGTAGTAACAACATAAGCTAGATGGACAATAGTAGGATGCAGTTGTGTCTACCTATTTTGGTCTAAAAAAGTGGTTGGTCGTTTAGGGTCTTTCATATTATTCAAAAAATGTAGGCCTCTTCTGAAGTCAAATCTTTCATAGCCAATTCTTCAAGGGCAGAAACTTGATTTATAGATCACATCCTGGAACTCGGGCTCAACTCCTACCATAAAAGACTGGTTATTGGATCTAGTATTAGTTGTGTTTAATATTTTAACTTCAATGTCGCGTTCGATAGATGGATGTTCTGAGGAATTAACCGGCTTTATGTGATTTTTAATATAATCTTTGATATGCTCAATTAAACATATATTTTAAAGAGATGTACGATAGGAAAATACAGAAAATAAGTCATCTAGTAGGCAAAAGTTTAAAGAATGTTTTCAACCAAACCCCGCTGCCCCGCTACTTGGACGTTGAGTATTACTTCCACATCCATGTAGTGAAGTGGGAGTGGGAGTATAGTAATCGTAAATATTGTTAAAAAAATTTTCTTAATGAAATAGGCTTAGAATGTCATGAATAGTCGAGATTTTAAAGGGTCTAGACGGTTTAGCATATGAAAAATGCACTGACGTCTATTGTCATGCTTTAACCTATTAATTATTGCTTTTTGCCTGAAATATTCCTACAATTAATGTCAGGCCTCTGCTTTCATCTATAAAGGAGATATTAAGGTAACAACCCTTAACAACCCTTAAAGACAAGTTTGTTTTTCCCCTGGACTATGACAAATATTCGAATGAATCCAACGCCAAAAAATAGATACCAATTAGTTCTATGTCATATATTTTTTTTCATATTTTTAGATTAATTTATTAGGAGTGCATACGCAGCGCCGGTGTGGTGCAGCATCCCGGCCACGACAGTGAAAGAACTTCAGGTCCTGGAACATAAGTTTATGAGCCTCATCTCCGATTCGGGCAGGTACACCTCCCTCGGATATTTATATGATCGTTGCAACAACATAACGCCACTAGCGGACTACGTCCGGGAAATCTCCCAAAAATTCTGCTCCTTTCAATTGGGTGATAGTCCGCTAACACGCAACATAACCCAAGTCAGAATGCATAATGCTCCCTCAGATCAAACACCCCCTACCACATCAGGCGTTGCCTATCCTCCGGCAGCCTTTATAACCACACTTTATCTAACTATAACTTTCTCTGACCATATACTTCGCCTTTCTCCACCTATCAATCCCTGTCGTTTTCTGTCACCTCTCTGTTTGTCATTTTGTTTTATACTTTTTGTCTTTTTTGTCCTTTTGTCCTATTTTGTTCTAAATTCATTTCAGACCGATAAAATTCCTAAAAAATTGTAACTGTTGAAAATCCTAACTTTTCGCCTTCCCTACCTTCCTAACGGCGGGTAGACCGTTGGGACCCCAAATTGCTTAGAACGGGTTTTTTCGTTGAACTTTTCCCGTACCAACAACCAAAATTTAATCAATGTTTTGTGCTCTAGTTTTTATTGTCTTGATGTTAAGTATTTTAAGCCTGCTAAGCAGACATAGTGCAATTTTAATGTTAATTTTAAGCCGCCACTGGCGGCAGGAGTTTTAACTTGTTTGTCCATTTTATTAAGCCGAGCTGGTCGCGATCCGCCCAAGCCTACGCACACCACGGCGTTATATATACGACGTGGTTGTCTGGTTGGCTCCAGATCACGATTCGAGGAGGCAATGTCATATTTTTGAATTTTAATAAATTGTTTGATGATGATGATGATGATGATGATGATTAGGAGTACAGAATACACATTTTTTCCCAGGGTTATTTTCATAATAACTAATGAAGATACACCAATCAAATAAATCACGTTTAATCATCTGAAAGTCAACTATAATGTATAAAAAATGCAGAAGTGTGAAATTGGTGGAACATAGAAATAAAAAGCAATAACTAATATATTACGTGGTACTAATATGTATAATATTTATTTTTTTCGCTGCCCAAGGAATCACTACTTCCACATCCAGATTTTTCATCTAAGTCGCTTTAAAGGAAACGCCTTAACTATATTTACAATTTAGTATGTGGAAATTGTTGGACATAGAATTTTAACAATATTTGGGTCAGATATCATAGAAAAATTTGAGGCGTTGGTATCTACCATATACGTTAAAAATGAAATTTCCAGACTTAGACTAGCTTACTCTACTTATTTTCCCCTATTCACAAGCTCTCACCTCTCACATTTTCAATGGAATCATATCAACCAGACATACGTGTACTAACTTTCAAGTAAATATTTCAATTTTATGTTATCAACCCCTTCAGTAATTGAGAGGAAGTGGAGGGGGTTGGGGGAATGAAAAATATTGGAAAAAATCTGAGGATTTGGTTTCTAGTATATACACCAAATCCCAAGTTTTTATACTCTTACCAGCTTACTTTATTCACTTTACTCACCCCACTCCTTCAACGGAATCATCTCAAAATATAATCTGGTTTTACATGTCTTTATAATAGTAGAGTGCAAATTAATTTCTATCTTTCCCCCCGTTGGCACTTTTAGAGTAAAATATATGACCTTACCAGATATGTTACTTATGCCCTGTAGATTATGAATCCACTTGTCGTCAAAAAATCGTCACGAATATAAGGGCACAAATCAAAATTTTCTAACTAACCACACCATAGATAGAGTCTATCATGAAGCGTATTTTATCCAAAAATCATTAAATTCTCTGTAGAATTTCTATTTTTAAAATAAATAAAGAAACGAACCTTTATATAGGCTTATATGGCAGTAAAAATCAAAAATCCTCATTTTCTCTGTTCAACTACGGCTGAAAATTAATAATTTTTCGTCTACTTTTCCATTCCCACGACGATATCTCCCAAACTATTGTATTTATCAAAAAAATATATTCTTTATAAAATATTTGCCATATTTTCTAGATTACAATAGTTTTTAAATCAATTTTTTTGAGAATTTAATAACCATGATATTTAATAATGTGTAGCGTGATATCAATTTTCGAAGCTTATCAGCGGCATGCGTTCGTTAAAGATTCTCGCTCTCCCACTCTTTAAAACTGTTTCAACACACTCCACTTCGCACCCGCAATGGCCTATCGTAAGATAGATTAGCGCATGGTAACTCTCGTGGTTCATATTAATGAAATTTATATCTTGAAAATGATTACTATGGAATGAATAATACAAGTAGGTATATTTGTTTAATTAATAATTAATTCAGTGTTATTTTGCCTTACATAAAATTTTTGTGTAATGTATTAACACGTTATAAGAAACTCGGCAGTTCGATGTTAGCAAGATACTTTCAGTTGGTATGTATTTTTTTAACAGAATTTTCGACCATATAGGTCACTGAAGAAGAAATGAAAATGGAAAGTACTACTGATAGTGCAAGTTCGGAAAGTGAGATTGAGACAAAAATAAAATTTAAAGAAAAACAGATTCGTAAAATATTATGCTTAAATTGTATGAAACCGGGCCCTGTAAACAAAGGTTTTGATAAATCGTTTGCAATATTTATTGATTGTTTAAAACTCCGTGAAAAATTAAGTAACCAAAGAGAAGATTATGTATATTCTAGAACTATGCGATTTCGAAAAACAAGTCATTTTGGCTGTTTGGTTTGGCACCGAAATTGCTGTTCTAGTTTTACTGGCAAAAGAAATATGGAACGTTGAAGGAGAAAAATGGAGAAAGAGAAAAAAATTAAAAATAGTTCAGATGGATGGAGTGCATGTCCAATAACTTCTTCAGGCGTGTCCTTGCGTAAAATGAATTTTTTTTCAATAAAATAGCTTTCTCAAGTAATGACCAGGAACACAGAAAGAAAAATAAGACTATTAGCCCACCAAAATCCCATAATTTTCTAAAGAATTTGTGCTAACGAGTTAAATGCTATAGAAACTAAATATCATGTTTAATATTTCTAAAGTCACAATAGAAAATGCAAAGTTTCATGCCTCGTTTTCTGAATTAACATATTTTTCGTTTCTCTTTGTAGATTTAACAATTTTGACTCATTTGCCGGTAAATGTATTACCGATCTCTCTTTTAGACATATCTATCCATTCTAGATACTTCTCATCATAAATTGACGACATACCATACCCTTTTTGCTTTAAAAACCGTTTCTCAAGAATTTTACATATTTTAGTAGAACTCCGTTCGTTGTCTGTCCGTTTTCCACTTTTATTTTTATTGTTAGATAGACCTCTGCATTTTATATAGCGACTTTAGAAACATGAAATATGATATTCAATTTCCATAGGTATTAAATCGTTAGCACAAATTTTTTCGAAAATTATGGGATTCTGGTGGGCTAGTAGTCTTACTTTTCTTTTTGGTTCCGTGGTCATTACTTGAGAAAGCTTTATTGTTGTACTTCTGACAAAAGTACATTTCTCTATTTAAAAAAATTATTTTACGAAAATACACATAGGAAAAAGTTGATGGACAGGCATTGGATCCATCTGAACTCTTTTCAATTTCTTTCTCTATTTATCTTCTTAAATGTTCTATATTTCTTTGGCTAGTAAAACTAGAATAGCAATTTCGATGCCAAACCAGTCAAAATTGTTTGTTTTTTTGAATGACATAATGCTAGGATAAAGATCATCTTCTCCTTGGTTACTTATTTTTTCATAGATTTTTAAACAATCAGTAAATGTTGCAAACGATTTCTCAAAAGCTTTGATTACAGGGCCCGGTTTCATACAAATTAAGCTAATATGTTACGAATCTGTTTTACATTAAATTATATTTTTCTCAATCTCACTTTCAGAACTTGTGCTATCAGTAGTACTTTTCATTTTAATTTCTTCTAAAAAGCATATACATCAGTTACCTATATGGCAGAAAATTTAAAATACATACCAGCTGAAAGTATCTTGCAAACAGTGAACCATAGGGAGTTTTTTATAATGTGTTAATCTATTACACAATAATTTTAGGCAGGCCATAATTTTTATGTAAGTCCATGTACACTGAATTAATATTCTACAAATATACTTACATTTATTTCGTAGTAATAATCATTTTCAAGATATAAATTTCAAAATATTATGAATCACGAGAGCTACTATGCGCCAATCTATCTAACGGTAGGCCAGAGCGGGTGCGAAGTGGGGTGTGTTGAAACAGTTTTAAAGAGTGGGAGAGCGAGAATTTGCAACGAACGCATGCCGCTGATAAGCTTCGAAAATTGATATCACGCTACACATTATTAAATATTTTGGTTATTAAATTCTCAATAAATCTGATTTAAAAACCATTGTAATCTGGAATATATGGCAAATATTTTATAAAGAATATATTTTTTTGATAAATATAATAGTTTGGGAGATATCGTCGTGGGAATGGAAAAGTAGACGAAAATTAATTAATTTTCAGCCGTAGTCGAACAGAGAAAATGAGGTTTTTTGATTTTTACTGCCATATAACTCATATAAGCCTATGCAAAAGTTCGTTTCCTTATTTATTTTAAAAATAGAAATTCTACAGAGAATTTAATGATTTTTTGATAAAATACGCTTCATGATTGACTCTATCGCGTGGTATAGTTAATTAGAAAATTTTGATTTGCGCCCTTATATTCATGACGATTCTTTGACGACAAGTGGATTCGTAATCCACAGGGCATAAGTAACATATCTGACAAGGTCATACATTTTATTCTAAAAGTGCCAACGGGATCGAAAACTAAGCGACTTTTGTCAACGCGAGCACTCTATTATAATACATACTTGTACCAAATTTCAAGTAAGAATCTCAATTTTATTTATCAACCCTTTTATAAGGAAGTGGGGGTAGTGGGATGGATGGAAAATATTATTAAAAAAACTGAGGCCTTCGCTTCTAGCATATGCACCAACTTTCTTGACTTATTTTTCCCTATTTACCCTTATTTGACCTCGAGCTCTTCAACGGCAGCACCTCAAAATACGATCTAGTTCCAGATGTCGTTATAGTACATACGTGTACCAAATTCAAGTTAATACCTTAATTTTATTTTATCAACCCCTTTAATAATAGAATAGGGGTGGTGGGGTTGAAACATATTATAAATAAATCTGAGGCCTTGGCTTCTAATATATACACCTAAATCTGAGGCCTTGGCTTCTAATATATACACCTAAATCTGAGGCATTGGCTTCTAGCATATACTTACACCAAATCCCAAGTTCCTGTGGTTTTACCAGCTTGCTTGACTTATTTTTCCCGATTTAGCCTTATTTAACCCCAACCCTTCATCGGAATCACTTCAAAATATAATCTATTTCCAGATATCGTTATAATACAAACCTGTACCAAGTTTCAAGTCTCAATTTTATTTTATTAAACCCTTTAATATTGGAGAGGAGGTGGTGGGGGGAGGAGTTGAAAATATAATAAAAAGATCTGAGGTCTTCGCTTCTAGTATATAGACCAAATTCCAAGTTACTGTACTCATGCCAGCTTGCTTCGCTTATCTACCCTCATTTACCCCTATTTAACCCCCAACTCTTCATCGGAATTAGCGCAAAATATAATCTAGTTTCAGATTTCATCATGATACGTATGTCTACCAAATTTCACGACAATATCTTAAACAGTTACTGAGGAAACGTGCACATACAGACAGACCGACCGACAGACAGACAGAAAAAAAAATCGTTTTGCTTAAATTTAAAATTTGGACGATTTATGACATTCTAAGACCATATCAGCAAAAAAGAAAAATTGAAATTCTTTTTACGCTTACTATACTTCCACTCTATTACGTGGATATAGAAGTAAAACTAATGTAACCACATATATAAAACGTATGTATTTTTAACACGCATCTGTTGTTTATCTGAGCAGGTTTATAGATTATATTTTGATATGATTCTGTTGATGGGGTGGAGGATAAGTAGAGGTAAAATGAGTCAACCAAGCTGGTATGAGTACGAAAACTTGAGATTTGGTGTATATACTAGAAGCTAGGACCTCAGATTTCTTTATAATATTTTTGGAAAATCTGGATGTGTAAGTAGTGATTCCTTAGGCAGCGTTTTTTTTATTCTGATCCAATCTGCGCATTTAAGGCAATTTGCGAAAACCATGCTATGAAAACTTTTTTATTTAAATAAATGTTTTATGACCAAAGGAAATGTAATTTCAACAAAATTCTAATTAGTTATTTAGGCGCTTAGTTATACTTCATTATTAAGGCGTCGTCTCTCGTCCCTACAGTCGACAATTTTAGGAGATATAAGGTCTACAATTAATTCGCTCGCGTTCTCGCGAAAATAGGAAGAACATCTGAACATCGTGCGACGGAAAAAACTGATCATATTCATTCATTTATAAATTAGATATAATAATAAACAAGTGTTTCCAATAATTAGTTTAATCTTAACCGAAACTGAAATGCTACCAAATGTTAGAAATATCTATCTCACAGACAACCATTCTAGTTTGTTATGTCAATTAACCTAGCGAGAGTGAAATTTTATTTTATAATTCTTAGTGACTGTTAGTTTCTTTAAATTAAATTAAAGAGAAAAGTTGTTCCTCTTTTTAGTGACCCGTTGTTTCTACAGAGTAGAAGAAAATATCCGTTGTTATGAATGTTTTATTTTTAACCTTAGACCTCGTTATTAGAGGATCCTCATATTTTCAATTTTTAATTTTGACAGCAGATGTAATATGAACTACTCCAAGCGAACTACCAATTTTAACGCAATTCTACTACTGGAGCATTCATCAAATTATCGAATAGAAGAAACGTTTCTTTCGATGAATGCTCGATGAAACTAATATGAAACCACCGCCGAGCCACACTCTTCAGTTTGCAAGAGATTTTGTAGAAATTGTTTAGGCCATTCCATAGTAATCATTCAACAAACAAGAAAAAATACATACGGATCGAATTGGAAAAAAAATTAAGACGATTAATAAAAAGAGATAACCCACCAACAATGTGTTATTCTATCACATGAATTGACTATTTGTAGTTGTAAAAAACTAAATTTCATATCGACAAATTATGTTATTATTTATTGGTGCCGCATTAAACATGGAGACCGACATTATTTTTTTAAGTAGTAGGTTTTAATTAGACTCGTATGTATGTTTTTTTAATCATAGAAATAAAAATTATGCCTACAAAATTGGTAAACTATCAAACAAAGGAAAATTTGTTTGAATTACAAGTTTTAAATAAAACTTCTCATGTATCAACAGGTACTACGTCTGGATCTGATGAACAACTAAATAGATATCAGACCAAAAGTGCAGGTAGTATTAATCTTATATAAATCTACAGCTGAATGTACATGCTGACTAAATAAGGCTTTCCTCGACTTTCATTAATAAATACTTCATCTAATTTATTGCTAATCTTAACTCTGCAGCACAATTATATAAAAGCAGATAAATCAGCACACGCTCTAAGCCTTCCGATATGACCTTTACTAGTTTGCTATTTTTGTTGAAGAATAGACATATGTGAGTTTCTAAAAGTGATTTCTATATTAAAATATTAATCCTGTTATCAAGTAATGCTTAATTTTTATGGCAGATAATAAATGAATAAATAATATATTTAAAACAGTGTAATATGTTGCTGTCAGTCTAAGACTGCTATAATACGGATAGATAGTACATCCCTATCTAACATAATATACAGCTTATTGTCAATAGCTCATTTTATCTGCACAGGAAATAAAAGAAGATAACAGAGTTGCTATTTTGACTCACGATTTTTCAGTCCATTGTTCTTTACTGAAGTATTATTATTTGTCTGGCGAATCCAGGGGGGGGGGGCTATGGAGTCGCAACAAGAGATAAACATTTTTTTAAATCACTAAACTTGTTTGTCCTTAATTTAATAGAGTGCTTTGAGAATACTGAAGATGTACTTGAGAAATACAACAAAGGAAGACAGACTCATCTTTTCGGCCCTTATGAACATATAATATACAGGGTGTAATTAGTTTCATGTCATTAAAAAACTGGTAATAGGGCCGACTAAACAAACAAAAAACCGATATGACTTTTTTCTCTAGGGGCACTTTGAAAAAACTGACTTAGGTTAACATTCAAATTTTAATTTCAATGTTAAGATAGGAAACATTTGAGAACTACTGTTTTTCAGGTCAATGGATGTTATAGTTCCAAATATTAGAAATTATAAAAAACTGTAATACCCGACCTGTGTTCCCGCCGGCGGCACTGATGGGATTACTTGTACCGAACTTTTTATACCACTAATTATGAAAATGTAAATAATTCCTTCTCTTTCGGCACAACGCAAGCGTAGCATGGCCGCAGGGGTTTAAATAGGATTTGTTTACATGTGTTCTTTAATTTGGAACACAGTTATTGTAGCTTTTATTGTCGTTTATAAGAATTTATTGAATTTTAAAGTGGTTTATTAACATTACTAACATGGTGTTAAAAGCTTAAAAAATTAGTAATTATTTTATGAAATTGGAAAACGAACAGTTAAACGTTCGAGGTGCGATAACAGAAAATAGTTGTGTATTTTAAGTTAGGAAAAAATCTGATTTTGTAGCGGTTTAAAAAGAACATATAGAACAAGTCTTAAATTTTTCGAGCAAGAATCATGCAACACACTGTATATTAATAATTCGCTAGTTGGTGTATCTGGTTACATATATAGATAATTTATTTTTGTTTTAATGTTCGAGAAGAAGACTTTTGAATTGTTATAAATTTATCAATAAATAAATGTAATGACAACTCTATTGATTTGCATAAAGAACTTTTAACAAAAATTAGTTTAGAAAAAGTAAACGTGAAATGATTGAATAAAAAACTACAAAAAGTATTGGTATAAAAAGTTGATCGAGCCGTCCGGGAGATTAAGGTTTCCACGTTTTGGGTAGATCGAAAGTAATGAGTACGTGGTGTGCGTATTTGTTAATTAATTAAATTAAAATCTGAAAGATTCGCGAGTGCCTCATAAAATCTAGGGTGAGTAATTTTAAAAATACATGTATTAACTATTGATCGCGTTAAGTCCACTGCAATTTGCTTAGACGATTTGAATTTTTAGGCATTTATTACCTACTCGCACCTCGTGGTAATTCTGTGAGCGAAACACTTTCGAGGGGCCTCATGAAACCTAGGGTGAGTGTCTAATTATTATTAATATCTTATTTACTGCAATTATAAACTGAAAATGCAAGAGGTTTTAGACGTTATAATTATTTCAGGCCTCTTCTTAGGCTCTTCTCAGACTCTTCTTAGACTCTTCGTAACCTTCGTAAACTCTGCTTAGAATTTACGTAACTTTGCTTGGACTTTACGTCAACACCTCAACCTCTGTGCAGTCTGTCCATTTCAACTTACCAAGTATACGAGCTTACCGTTATTTTTTTACAAGAATAAATTTGATTATTCCTTTGGCAAATAAAAAGTGAACCTTAAACATTTACTTATAATAATTCATTGAATTTTTAAACAAAATTATTGATTGCTTATATATATTTGTGTTCACCGACTAACAGCTGTTAATTGGGTACCTATAAATTAATATCATTGTATAATAACTTTAATGGATGTTATACTCGTATTGCGAGACTGTTACATATATTGATCTCGATAAAGGTTCAAGCTTTATTAAAAATTAAATTTAGATTTGGTAGCTTAGTAAAAATAAGAGAAAAATCATCCAGGTAATTAGCGCACACCTTAGTTACTAAATTAATTTGATATCTGTGATATAAGTACGTTGTGTAAGAAAGGAAAATATTTGTTCATATTTACAATTTATCGTTACCTGTGTTTTACGTTTGTTATATCGATATAATACTTTGTCGTTTGTTACCAATCATTGCTTATAGTTTTCTACAATTTTTTATACCTGTTTTTTTGTCTACTTTCCTGTTGCTATTATACACCACAAAGTAATTGTTAACTTGGAAATTATAGTTTGGCTTTTCAAACATTTATGATCTATGTACATGTTGTTTTTTGATGGTAAACTTTTTATTTATTAAATTTACTTATATTACTTACGTCATTTTTTTATAATTGTTTTTGTGTGTTTTGATTCCCCTCTACCCTCGTCGAAGTATTCGACTGGCGCCCAGGCATAACTTGCTATAATATTAGTGTTAAATAACATCTAAATGCTAAATTGAACATCTAGATAAATGAATAAATTTTTTATATTACAATAATCCTTGCCCACGCCAGCCTCCGAATTTAATGACTGCCGTGTGCTAACGTTATCGATATCACTTAGACATCAAGCAATATAACGTTACAATTTTTTTAACGAATTAAGCGCATAATTTTTCCCAATCAGGTATCGAAAACTAAAAATCGAGTCTGGTCTTTATGAAAATCATAATAATTAACAGATCAAAACAAGACAGCGAATACTAATAATAATAATCATACCTTTAATGCCCAATAGGTAACACCCAATAACTGAACAATTCTTTTGAATTTTTCACAAAAATTGTTCGAAATGACCTCCATCTCCACGTATATACATTTCGGCACGTCGAACTAAGGACATACGCATTTGGTAAATTAGGATCATTTTTTATGGTTTCTATGCACATTAAAATACGTTGTTGCAATTGTTCTAAAGCTGTTCTGCACCAGCTGCATTTCCACCACTTTCTCCATACACCAAGTGCATATTCGCGAGCTCTGGACACAAATTGAAATGATTACTTGAAAATGTTACAAGTGAGAGTATAGCGCGCCTACTAAGATAATTTGGCCGCGAAGAAGCAAAAAACATGGTGGTGTCCTCTGTCGGTCGCTTTTAACTGCTTTGTCGGCATACTTATTTGCACGAATGTCAGAGTATCACGTGCGACAAGACGCGAGGCAACCTACCCTAATATGCCAGCAGTTTTCAAACTAAGTTATTAAGTATTTTGGAAATTTCCATTTATTTTTTTTTCTCCAAAACTATGAGCGTTAGACCTATATGCCGATGTGAACTTGGCAGTTCAAAGATAGCAGCCAAAATGACGGAAACGCCCGAAGGTACATAGACGTCCAATAAAAATAAAAAAAGGGTACATTTTTTTGAGTTAGATCCTAATCTAAGAAATTAACAATTACTAACGGAAAAAAGTTCAATAATTATTGACCATAAATATTGACCTCACCCCACACCGTTGATATATAAAATTCTTAAATTAAATGGATATAATTTTAAATTCTCATGAAGAAAACAAGGTATCACTTTGAAATTCACACGAAAGCCAGAAAATGATGTAACAATTAAAAGCTGCACTAAAATAATTTATTTGGCAGCCTCCCAAAACCACCTCCGAACAAATACATAATCCTCAAATCGCACGAAGGAAACGAATTCTCACTGTACAATTTACTTGGGAGCCGTTGAAGGGTTCAAGAAGCACCCCCGAAGAAATGCATAATTCGCAAAACGCACGAAAGAAACGAGTTATCACTTTGAAATGACAGGAGAGATAGAAAATCGTATATTAATCCCTCTAGATGTAGTACAATTTACTTGGGGGCCGTTGAAGGCTTCATAAACCACCCCCGAACATATTCATATTCCTCAAATCGCACGAAGGAAACCTGTTCGCGCCTTAATTAATTATGGAAGGTTAATTATAGTCAGATATGTGTTCCGTGAATTGTGTGTTGTCGCAATTATGATAATACTTAATTGCGGCGAGTAATACGCGGATATTAAAGGAATGCGCGATATGTGCGTGAAAGAAAAGACAGATAGTCTAGCCTAGCAAGTGCGGTGGCAGTTAAATTGTGAAAAAGAAATGTATGTTTTTAAAAACGTGTAATTAATTATACAATTCACTTAATATGTCATCATATAATTATTAACAATATATAAAACGGTGTGGAACAAGTGCGGTAACGGAAAATCCTTTTATCCTATCCTTAAAATTTCCCTTACCGTAATGGAATATATCAACTCTACAGTCTTCAATTTACCGAGGTGTAGTTCTGAGAAGTTATTAAATAAAGTATTAGTGGTTACCCCTTGTTACTACATTTTGAAAAAAAATGTAGTATACGTTTAGCATTTTTCCGGTGCACCATCGAAACCCGAAAAAAACGTCGGATCGATGTGAAAGTCGTATCTATCGATTCGAGAGCGAATTTAGAAAATTCCGTCCGTCGGTCAGTCGGTCTGTCGGTCTGTCTGTCTGTCTGTCTGTCTGTCTGTCTGTCACGCCCAGCCCCCCTAATCCGTTTTCGGATTGCGATGAAACTTGAGTGGTTAATAGGAGGTCTTTAGAAAACCTTAACGCGGAAGCTCGGCTCCGTTCGGAAACCGGAAGTACCCGATATAGACGTTTCGAGTTTTTCGGGAAAAATTGAATAACTCGATAACGGGTAGTCGGATCGAGACATTTAAAAAAAGTAATGGTGCCGCTGGCAAAGCTCTACAAATAAGTATACCAGAGGCTATGTCGAGAAACAAATGAAAATTGATTTTTTTTGCAAAAAACTGGTTTTCTCGAAATCGGGCTAGGAAGCACGATAACTGTCCAGAATATTGATCGATTTCGATGAGACTTGGTGGGATCAAAGGTACCCGGCCACAAATCAAGCCTATTGCTGGCGGCCCGAATCCGTTGACCGCAAGTATGTTTTCCAGGGCCGAGTATGATTTTTCAAAGAAATTAATAACTCCCGAACCGAAGGTCCGATTTTGATTTTCAAAAATGGCAATTGTAGGGCTCGATTAGATCTATTAGCTGATGTTTGTGAGAAATTTGACAAAACAAAAGCGAATCTACAAATCCTGGAAAACTTGATTTTTTTGATAAATTCTACAAATTCCGAACAGTTTCCTAATAAAAATCGAAAATTAACTATTCCGTCGATCTATCTCTATAACCAGTATAAGGCATGGACCTTTTTGGACAAAAAATCTGATATAGAGTTTTTTCATAAAACTTAAAATAAGCAAGTTATTTACGAAAATGCATTCCTTAGAATTATTAAAAAAATATTACAAAGTAATAAATTCTCCTTGCGATAAGTGCCAACAAATAATGTAATGTTATATTTAAAATATAATTCATTTCCTTATTTTCATTTACTAAATAAAAATAGAACCGATGCCCTTTCCGTGTTTCAAAATGTAGTTAGCTTTTACTTTAGTCAATGCAAAAAAAAAGAAAAATAAAACATGTCAAAGCACTGAGTCATCTTGCGACCCTCTGCTGAAAATGTGAATCATCCCCACAAATTGAATAAAAAGCATATCAAAATGTAGTTTTTTTCACTTGTTACTACATTTTGAAAAAAAATGTAGTATACGTTTAGCATTTTTCCGGTGGACCGTCGAAACCCGAAAAAAACGTCGGATCGATGTGAAAGTCATATCTATCGATTCGAGAGCGAATTTAGAAAATTCCGTCCGTCGGTCAGTCGGTCTGTCGGTCTGTCTGTCTGTCTGTCTGTCTGTCTGTCTGTCACGCCCAGCCCCCTTAATCCGTTTTCGGATTGCGATGAAACTTGGGTGGTTAATAGGAGGTCTATAGAAAACCTTAACGCCGAAAGCTCGGCTCCGTTCGGAAACCGGAAGTACCCGATATAGACGTTTCGAGTTTTTCGGGAGAAATTGAATAACTCGATAACGGGTAGTCGGATCGAAACGTTTCAAAAAAGGAATGGTGCCGCTCGCAAAGCTCTACAAATAAGTATACCAGTGGCTATGTCGAAAAACAAATGAAAATTGATTTTTTTTGCAAGAAACTGGTTTTCTCGAAATCGGGCTAGGAAGCACGATAACTGTCCAGAATATTGATCGATTTCGATGAGACTTGGTGGGATCAAAGGTACCCGGCCACAAATCAAGCCTATTGCTGGCGACCCGAATCCGTTGACCGCAAGTATGTTTTCCAGGGCCGAGTATGATTTTTCAAAGAAATTAATAACTCCCGAACCGAAGGTCCGATTTTGATTTTCAAAAATGGCAATTGTAGGGCTCGATTAGGTCTATTAGCTGACGTTTGTGAGAAATTTGACAGAACAAAAGCGAATCTACAAATCCTGGAAAACTTGATTTTTTTGATAAATTCTGCAAATTCCGAACAGTTTCCTAATAAAAATCGAAAATTAACTATTCCTTCGATCGATCTCTATAACCAGTATAAGGCACGGACCTTTTTGGACAAGAAATCTGAAATAGAGTTTTTTCGAAAAACTTAAAATAAACGAGTTATTTAGGAAAATGCATTCCATAGAATTATTTAAAAAAATATTACAAATTGATAAATTTTCCATGCGATAGAGGTGCAAAAAAATAATGTAATGTTATGTTTAAAATATCATCATTCATTTCCTTATTTTCATTTACTAGATAAAAATAGAATCGATGCCCTTTCCGTTTTTCAAAATGTAGTTAGCTTTTACTTTAGTCAATGCAAAAAAAAGAAAAATAAAACATGTCAAAGCACTGAGTCATCTTGCGACCCTCTGCTGAATATGTAATGAATCATCCCAACAAATTGGACAAAAAGCACATCAAAATGTAGTTTTTTTCACTTGTTACTACATTTTGAAAAAAAATGTAGTATACGTTTAGCATTTTTCCGGTGGACCGTCGAAACCCGAAAAAAACGTCGGATCGATGTGAAAGTCATATCTATCGATTCGAGAGCGAATTTAGAAAATTCCGTCCGTCGGTCAGTCGGTCTGTCGGTCTGTCTGTCTGTCTGTCTGTCTGTCTGTCTGTCACGCCCAGCCCCCTTAATCCGTTTTCGGATTGCGATGAAACTTGGGTGGTTAATAGGAGGTCTATAGAAAACCTTAACGCCGAAAGCTCGGCTCCGTTCGGAAACCGGAAGTACCCGATATAGACGTTTCGAGTTTTTCGGGAGAAATTGAATAACTCGATAACGGGTAGTCGGATCGAAACATTTCAAAAAAGGAATGGTGCCGCTCGCAAAGCTCTACAAATAAGTATACCAGTGGCTATGTCGAAAAACAAATGAAAATTGATTTTTTTTGCAAGAAACTGGTTTTCTCGAAATCGGGCTAGGAAGCACGATAACTGTCCAGAATATTGATCGATTTCGATGAGACTTGGTGGGATCAAAGGTACCCGGCCACAAATCAAGCCTATTGCTGGCGACCCGAATCCGTTGACCGCAAGTATGTTTTCCAGGGCCGAGTATGATTTTTCAAAGAAATTAATAACTCCCGAACCGAAGGTCCGATTTTGATTTTCAAAAATGGCAATTGTAGGGCTCGATTAGGTCTATTAGTTGACATTTGTGAGAAATTTGAGAAATCAAAAGCGAATCTACAAATCCTGAAAAACTTGATTTTTTTGATAAATTCTACAAATTCCAAACAGTTTCCTAATAAAAATCGAAAATTAACTATTCCGTCGATCGATCTCTATAACCAGTATAAGACACGGACCTTTTTGGACAAAAAATCTGAAATAGAGTTTTTTCGAAAAATTTAATATAAACGAGTTATTTACGTAAATGCATTCCATAGAATTATTTTAAAAAATATTACAAATTGATAAATTCTCCATGCGATATAGGTGCAAAAAATAATGTAATGTTGTATTTAAAATATCATCATTCATTTCCTTATTTTCATTTACCAAATAAAAATAGAATGCCCTTTCTGGGTTTCAAAATGTAGTTAGCTTTTACTTTAGTCAATGCAAAAAGAAAAAAAAGAAAAATAAAACATGTCAAAGCACTGAGTCATCTTGCGACCCTCTGCTGAAAATGTTATGAATCATTCCAACAAATTGTATTAAAAGCATATCAAAATGTAGTTTTTTTCACTTGTTACTACATTTTGAAAAAAATGTAGTATACGTTTAGCATTTTTCCGGTGGACCGTCGAAACCCGAAAAAAACGTCGGATCGATGTGAAAGTCATATCTATCGATTCGTGAGCGAATTTAGAAAATTCCGTCCGTCGGTCAGTCGGTCTGTCGGTCTGTCTGTCTGTCTGTCTGTCTGTCTGTCTGTCACGCTCAGCCCCCCTAATCCGTTTTCGGATTGCGATGAAACTTGGGTGGTTAATAGGAGGTCTTTAGAAAACCTTAACGCCGGAAGCTCGGCTCCGTTCGGAAACCGGAAGTACCCGATATAGACGTTTCGAGTTTTTCGGGGGAAATTGAATAACTCGATAACGGGTAGTCGGATCGAGACATTTCAAAAAAGAGATGGTGCCGCTGGCAAAGCTCTACAAATAAGTATACCAGAGGCTATGTCGAAAAACAAATGAAAATTGATTTTTTTTGCAAAAAATTGGTTTTCTCGAAATCGGGCTAGGAAGCACGATAACTGTCCAGAATATTGATCGATTTCGATGAGACTTGGTGGTATCAAAGGTACCCGGCCACAAATCAAGCCTATTGCTGGCGGCCCGAATCCGTCGACTGTAAGTATGTTTTCCAGGGCCGAGTATGATTTTTCAAAGAAATTAATAACTCCCGAACCGAAGGTCCGATTTTGATTTTCAAAAATGGCAATTGTAGGGCTCGATCAGGTCTATTAGTTGACGTTTGTGAGAAATTTGAGAAAAGAAAAGCGAATCTACAAATCCTGGAAAACTTGATTTTTTTGATAAATTCTACAAATTCCGAAAAGTTTCCTAATAAAAATCGAAAATTAACTATTCCGTCGATCGATCTCTATAACCAGTATAAGGCACGGACCTTTTTGGACAAAAAATCTGAAATAGAGTTTTTTCGAAAAATTTAAAATAAACGAGTTATTTACGAAAATGCATTCCATAGAATTATTTACAAAAATATTACAAATTGATAAATTCTCCGTGCGATATAGGAGCAAAAAATAATATTATGTTATATTTAAAATATCATCATTCATGTCCTTATTTTCATTTACTAAATAAAAATAGAATGCCCTTTCTGCGTTTCAAAATGTAGTTAGCTTTTACTTTAGTCAATGCAAAAAAAAAAGAAAAATAAAACATGTCAAAGCACTGAGTCATCTTGCGACCCTCTGCTGAAAATGTAATGAATTATCCCAACGAATTGGACAAAAAGCATATCAAAATGTAGTTTTTTTCACTTGTTACTACATTTTGAAAAAAAATGTAGTATACGTTTAGCATTTTTCCGGTGGACCGTCGAAATCCGAAAAAAACGTCGGATCGATGTGAAAGTCATATCTATCGATTCGAGAGCGAATTTAGAAAATTCCGTCCGTCGGTCAGTCGGTCTGTCGGTCTGTCTGTCTGTCTGTCTGTCTGTCTGTCTGTCTGTCTGTCACGCCCAGACCCCCTAATCCGTTTTCAGATTGCGATGAAACTTGGGTGGTTAATAGGAGGTCTCTAGTAAACCTTAACGCCGGAAGATCGGCTCCGTTCGGAAACCGGAAGCACCCGATATAGACGTTTCGAGTTTTTCGGGAGAAATTGAATAACTCGATAACGGATAGTCAGATCGAGACATTTCAAAAAAGAAATAGTGCCGCTGGCAAAGCCCTACAAATAAGTATACCAGAGGCTATGTCGAAAAACAAATGAAAATTGATTTTTTTTGCAAAAAACTGTTTTTCTCGAAATCGGGCTAGGAAGCACGATAACTGTCCAGAATATTGATCGATCTCGATGAGACTTGGTGGGATCAAAGGTACCCGGCCACAAATCAAGCCTATTGCTGGCGGCCCGAATCCGTTGACCGCGAGTATGTTTTTCAGGGCCGAGTATGATTTTTCAAAGAAATTAATAACTCCCGAACCGAAGGTCCGATTTTGATTTTCAAAAATGGCAATTGTAGGGCTCGATTAGGTCTATTAGCTGACGTTTGGGAGAAATTTGAGAAAACAAAAACGAATTTACAAATCCTGGAAAACTTGATTTTTTTTATAAATTCTACAAATTCCGAACAGTTTCCTAATAAAAATCGAAAATTAACTCTTCCGTCGATCGATCTCTATAACCAGTATGAGGCATGGACCTTTTTGGACAAAAAATCTGAAACAGAGTTTTTTCGAAAAACTTAAAATAAACGAGTTATTTACGAAAATGCATTCCATAGAATTATTTAAAAAAATATTACAAATTGATAAATTCTCCGTGCGATAGAGGTGCAAAAAAATAATGTAATGTTATATTTAAAATATCATCATTCATTTCCTTATATTCATTTACTAAATAAAAATAGAACCGATACCCTTTCCGTGTTTCAAAATGTAGTTAGCTTTTACTTTAGTCAATGCAAAAAAAAAGAAAAATAAAACATGTCAAAGCACTGAGTCATGTTGCGACCCTCTGCTGAAAATATAATGAATCATGCCAACAAATTGGATTAAAAGCATATCAAAATGTAGTTTTTTTCACTTGTTACTACATTTTGAAAAAAAATGTAGTATACGTTTAGCATTTTTCCGGTGCACCGTCGAAACCCGAAAAAAACGTCGGATCGATTTGAAAGTCATAGCTATCGATTCGAGAGCGAATTTAGAAAATTCCGTCAGTCGGTCTGTCTGTCGGTCTGTCTGTCGGTCTGTCGGTCTGTCCGTCACGCCCAGCCCCCTTAATCCGTTTTCGGATTGCGATGAAACTTGGGTGGTTAATAGGAGGTCTTTAGAAAACCTTAACGCCGGAAGCTCGGCTCCGTTCGGAAACCGGAAGTACCCGATATAGACGTTTCGAGTTTTTCGGGAGAAATTGAATAACTCGATAACGGGTAGTCGGATCGAGACGTTTCAAAAACGGAATGGTGCCGCTCGCAAAGCTCTACAAATAAGTATACCAGAGGCTATGTCGAAAAACAAATGAAAATTGATTTTTTTTGCAAAAAACTGGTTTTCTCGAAATCGGGCTAGGAAGCACGATAACTGTCCAGAATATTGATCGATTTCGATGAGACTTGGTGGGATCAAAGGTACCCGGCCACAAATCAAGCCTATTGCTGGCGGCCCGAATCCGTTGACCGCAAGTATGTTTTCCAGGGCCGAGTATGATTTTTCAAAGAAATTGATAACTCCCGAACCGAACGTCCGATTTTGATTTTCAAAAATGCCAGTTGTAGGGCTCGAATAGTTCTATTAGTTGACGTATATGAGAAATTTGATAAAACAAAAGCGAATCTGCAAATCCTGGAAAACTTGATTTTTTTGATAAATTCTACAAATTCCGAACAGTTTCCTAATAAAAATCGAAAATTAACTATTCCATCGATCGATCTCTATAACCAGTATAAGGCATGGACCTTTTTGGACAAAAAATCTGAAATAGAGTTTTTTCGAAAAATTTAATATAAACGAGTTATTTACAAAAATGCATTCCATAGAATTATTTAAAAAATATTTTAAATTGATAAATTTTCCGTGCGATAGAGGTACAAAATAATGCAATGTTATATTTGAAATATCATTTCCTTATTTTCATTTACTTTACTTTCCGTGTTTCAAAATGTAGTTAGCTTTTACTTTAGTCAATGCAAAAAGAAAAAAAAAAGAAAAATAAAACATGTCAAATCACTGAGTCATCTTGCGACCCTCTGCTGAAAATGTGAATCATCCCCACAAATTGGACAAAAAGCATATCAAAATGTAGTTTTTTTCACTTGTTACTACATTTTGAAAAAAAATGTAGTATACGTTTAGCATTTTTCCGGTGCACCGTCGAAACCCGAAAAAAACGTCGGATCGATTTGAAAGTCATAGCTATCGATTCGAGAGCGAATTTAGAAAATTCCGTCCGTCGGTCAGTCGGTCTGTCTGTCGGTCTGTCTGTCGGTCTGTCGGTCTGTCCGTCACGCCCAGCCCCCTTAATCCGTTTTCGGATTGCGATGAAACTTGGGTGGTTAATAGGAGGTCTTTAGAAAACCTTAACGCCGGAAGCTCGGCTCCGTTCGGAAACCGGAAGTACCCGATATAGACGTTTCGAGTTTTTCGGGAGAAATTGAATAACTCGATAACGGGTAGTCGGATCGAGACGTTTCAAAAACGGAATGGTGCCGCTCGCAAAGCTCTACAAATAAGTATACCAGAGGCTATGTCGAAAAACAAATGAAAATTGATTTTTTTTGCAAAAAACTGGTTTTCTCGAAATCGGGCTAGGAAGCACGATAACTGTCCAGAATATTGATCGATTTCGATGAGACTTGGTGGGATCAAAGGTACCCGGCCACAAATCAAGCCTATTGCTGGCGGCCCGAATCCGTTGACCGCAAGTATGTTTTCCAGGGCCGAGTATGATTTTTCAAAGAAATTGATAACTCCCGAACCGAACGTCCGATTTTGATTTTCAAAAATGCCAGTTGTAGGGCTCGAATAGTTCTATTAGTTGACGTATATGAGAAATTTGATAAAACAAAAGCGAATCTGCAAATCCTGGAAAACTTGATTTTTTTGATAAATTCTACAAATTCCGAACAGTTTCCTAATAAAAATCGAAAATTAACTATTCCATCGATCGATCTCTATAACCAGTATAAGGCATGGACCTTTTTGGACAAAAAATCTGAAATAGAGTTTTTTCGAAAAATTTAATATAAACGAGTTATTTACAAAAATGCATTCCAGAGAATTATTTAAAAAATATTTTAAATTGATAAATTTTCCGTGCGATAGAGGTACAAAATAATGCAATGTTATATTTGAAATATCATTTCCTTATTTTCATTTACTTTACTTTCCGTGTTTCAAAATGTAGTTAGCTTTTACTTTAGTCAATGCAAAAAGAAAAAAAAAAGAAAAATAAAACATGTCAAATCACTGAGTCATCTTGCGACCCTCTGCTGAAAATGTGAATCATCCCCACAAATTGGACAAAAAGCATATCAAAATGTAGTTTTTTTCACTTGTTACTACATTTTGAAAAAAATGTAGTATACGTTTAGCATTTTTCCGGTGCACCATCGAAACCCGAAAAAAACGTCGGATCGATGTGAAAGTCATATCTATCGATTCGAGAGCGAATTTAGAAAATTCCGTCCGTCGGTCAGTCGGTCTGTCGGTCTGTCTGTCTGTCTGTCTGTCTGTCTGTCTGTCACGCCCAGCCCCCCTAATCCGTTTTCGGATTGCGATGAAACTTGGGTGGTTCATAGGAGGTCTTTAGAAAACCTTAACGCCGGAAGCTCGGCTCCGTTCGGAAACCGGAAGTACCCGATATAGACGTTTCGAGTTTCTCGGGAGAAATTGAATAACTCGATAACGGGTAGTCGGATCGAGACGTTTCAAAAAAGAAATGGTGCCGCTGGCGAAGCTCTACAAATAAGTATACCAGAGGCTATGTCGAAAAACAAATGAAAATTGATTTTTTTTGCAAAAAACTGGTTTTCTCGAAATCGGGCTAGGAAGCACGATAACTGTCCAGAATATTGATCGATTTCGATGAGACTTGGTGGGATCAAAGGTACCCGGCCACAAATGAAGCCTATTGCTGGCGGCTCGAATCCGTTGACCGTAAGTATGTTTTCCAGGGCCGAGTATGATTTTTCAAAGAAATTAATAACTCCCGAAGCGAAGGTCCGATTTTGATTTTCAAAAATGGCAATTGTAGGGCTTGATTAGGTCTATTAGTTGACGTTTGTGAGAAATTTGAGAAAACAAAAGCGAATCTACAAATCCTGGAAAACTTGATTTTTTTGATAAATTCTACAAATTCCGAACAGTTTCCTAATAAAAATCGAAAATTAACTATTCCGTCGATCGATCTCTATAACCAGTATGAGGGATGGACCTTTTTGGACAAAAAATATAAAATAGAGTTTTTTAGAAAAACTTAAAATAAACGAGTTATTTACGAAAATGCATTCCAAAGAATTATTTAAAAAAATATTACAAATTGATAAGTGATAATGTTGTATTTAAAATATCATTCATTTCCTTATTTTCATTTACTAAATAAAAATAGAGCCGATGCCCTTTCCGTGTTTCAAAATGTAGTTAGCTTTTACTTTAGTCAATGCAAAAAAAAAAAAAAAAAATAAAACATGTCAAAGCACTGAGTCATCTTGCGACCCTCTGCTGAAAATGTGAATCATCCCAACAAATTGAATAAAAAGCATATCAAAATGTAGTTTTTTTCACTTGTTACTACATTTTGAAAAAAAATGTAGTATACGTTTAGCATTTTTCCGGTGCACCGTCGAAAATCGAAAAAAACGTCGGATCGATGTGAAAGTCATATCTATCGATTCGAGAGCGAATTTAGAAAATTCCGTCCGTCGGTCAGTCGGTCTGTCGGTCTGTCTGTCTGTCTGTCTGTCTGTCTGTCTGTCACGCCCAGCCCCCTTAATCCGTTTTCGGATTGCGATGAAACTTGGGTGGTTAATAGGAGGTCTTTAGAAAACCTTAACGCCGGAAGCTCGGCTCCGTTCGGAAACCGGAAGTACCAGATATAGACGTTTCGAGTTTTTCGGGAGAAATTGAATAACTCGATAACGGGTAGTCGGATCGAGACATTTCAAAAAAGGAATGGTGCCGCTCGCAAAGCTCTACAAATAAGTATACCAGTGGCTATGTCGAAAAACAAATGAAAATTGATTTTTTTTTGCAAAAAACTGGTTTTCTCGAAATCGGGCTAGGAAGCACGATAACTGTCCAGAATATTGATCGATTTCGATGAGACTTGGTGGGATCAAAGGTACCCGGCCACAAATCAAGCCTATTGCTGGCGGCCCGAATCCGTTGACCGCAAGTATGTTCTCCAGGGCCGAGTATGATTTTTCAAAGAAATTAATAACTCCCGAACCGAAGGTCCGATTTTGATTTTCAAAAATGGCAATTGTAGTGCTCGATTAGGTCTATTAGTTGACGTTTGTGAGAAATTTGACAAAACAAAAGCGAATCTACAAATCCTGGAAAACTTGATAATTTTGATAAATTCTACAAATTCCGAACAATTTCCTAATAAAAATCGAAAATTTACTATTCCGTCGATCGATCTCTATAACCAGTATAAGGCATGGACCTTTTTGGACAAAAAATATGAAATAGAGTTTTTTAGAAAAACTTAAAATAAACGAGTTATTTACGAAAATGCATTCCAAAGAATTATTTAAAAAAATATTACAAATTGATAAGTGATAATGTTATATTTAAAATATCATCATTCATTTAGTTATTTTCATTTACTAAATAAAAATAGAACCGATGCCATTTCCGTGTTTCAAAATGTAGTTAGCTTTTACTTTAGTCAATGCAAAAAGAAAAATAAAACATGTCTAAACACTGAGTCTTCTTGCGACCCTCTGCTGAAAATGTAATGAATCATCCCAACAAATTGGACAAAAAGCATATCAAAATGTAGTTTTTTTCACTTGTTACTACATTTTGAAAAAAAATGTAGTATACGTTTAGCATTTTTCCGGTGCACCATCGAAACTCGAAAAAAACGTCGGATCGATGTGAAAGTCATATCTACCGATTCGAGAGCGAATTTAGAAAATTCCGTCCGTCGGTCAGTCGGTCTGTCGGTCTGTCTGTCTGTCTGTCTGTCTGTCTGTCTGTCACGCCCAGCCCCCCTAATCCGTTTTCCGATTGCGATGAAACTTGGGTTGTTAATAGGAGGTCTTTAGAAAACCTTAACGCCGGAAGCTCGGCTCCGCTCGGAAACCGGAAGTACCCGATATAGACGTTTCGAGTTTTTCGGGAAAAATTGAATAACTCGATAACGGGTAGTCGGATCGAGACATTTCAAAAAAGAGATGGTGCCGCTGGCGAAGCTCTACAAATAAGTATACCGGAGGCTATGTCGAAAAACAAACGAAAATTGATTTTTTTTGCAAAAAACTGGTTTTCTCGAAATCGGGCTAGGAAGCACGATAACTGTCCAGAATATTGATCGATTTCGATGAGACTTGGTGGGATCAAAGGTACCCGGCCACAAATCAAGCCTATTGCTGGCGGCCCGAATCCGTTGACCGCGAGTATGTTTTCCAGGGCTGAGTATGATTTTCCAAAGAAATTAATAACTCCCGAACCGAAGGTCCGATTTTGATTTTCAAAAATGGCAGTTGTAGGGCTCGATTAGGTCTATTAGTTGACGTTTGTGAGAAATTTGAGAAAACAAAAGCGAATCTACAAATCCTGGAAAACTTGATTTTTTTTTAAATTTTACAAATTCCGAACAGTTTCCTAATAAAAATCGAAAATTAACTATTCCGTCGATCGATCTCTATAACCAGTATAAGGAATGGACCTTTTTGGACACAAAATCTGAAATAGAGTTTTTTCGAAAAACTTAAAATAAACGAGTTATTTACGAAAATGCATTCCATAGAATTATTTTAAAAAATATTACAAATTGATAAGTGATAATGTTATATTTAAAATATCATTCATTTAGTTATTTTCATTTACTAAATAAAAATGGAACGATGCCCTTTCCGTGTTTCAAAATGTAGTTAGCTTTTACTTTAGTCAATGCAAAAAGAAAAAAAAAAGAAAAATAAAACATGTCAAAGCACTGAGTTACTTGCGATCCTCTGCTGAAAATGTGAATCATCCCAACAAACTGAATAAAAAGTATATCAAAATGTAGTTTTTTCACTTGTTACTACATTTTGAAAAAAAATGTAGTATACGTTTAGCATTTTTCCGGTGGACCGTCGAAACCCGAAAAAAACGTCGGATCGATGTGAAAGTCATATCTATCGATTCGAGAGCGAATTTAGAAAATTCCGTCCGTCGGTCAGTCGGTCTGTCGGTCTGTCTGTCTGTCTGTCTGTCTGTCTGTCTGTCACGCCCAGCCCCCTTAATCCGTTTTCGGATTGCGATGAAACTTGGGTGGTTAATAGGAGGTCTATAGAAAACCTTAACGCCGAAAGCTCGGCTCCGTTCGGAAACCGGAAGTACCCGATATAGACGTTTCGAGTTTTTCGGGAGAAATTGAATAACTCGATAACGGGTAGTCGGATCGAAACATTTCAAAAAAGGAATGGTGCCGCTCGCAAAGCTCTACAAATAAGTATACCAGTGGCTATGTCGAAAAACAAATGAAAATTGATTTTTTTTGCAAGAAACTGGTTTTCTCGAAATCGGGCTAGGAAGCACGATAACTGTCCAGAATATTGATCGATTTCGATGAGACTTGGTGGGATCAAAAGTACCCTGCCACAAATCAAGCCTATTGCTGGCGGCCCGAATCCGTTGACCGCAAGTATGTTTTCCAGGGCCGAGTATGATTTTTCAAAGAAATTAATAACTCCCGAACCGAAGGTCCGATTTTGATTTTCAAAAATGGCAACTGTAGGGCTCGATTAGGTCTATTAGTTGACGTTTGTGAGAAATTTGAGAAAACAAAAGCGACTCTACAAATCTTGGAAAACTTGTTTTTTTTTATAAATTTTACAAATTCCGAACAGTTTCCTAATAAAAATCGAAAATTAACTATTCCGCCGATCTATCTCTATAACCAGTATAAGGCATGGACCTTTTTGGACAAAAATCTGAAATAGAGTTTTTTCGAAAAACTTAAAATAAACGAGTTATTTACGAAAATGCATTCCATAGAATTATTTAAAAAAATATTACAAATTGATAAGTGATAATGTTGTATTTAAAATATCATCATTCATTTCCTTATATTCATTTACTAAATAAAAATAGAGCCGATGCCCTTTCCGTGTTTCAAAATGTAGTTAGCTTTTACTTTAGTCAATGCAAAAAAAAAAATAAAACATGTCAAAGCACTGAGTCATCTTGCGACCCTCTGCTGAAAATGTTATAAATGATCCCAACAAATTGGACTAAAAGCATATCAAAATGTAGTTTTTTTCACTTGTTACTACATTTTGAAAAAAAATGTAGTATACGTTTAGCATTTTTCCGGTGCACCATCGAAACCCGAAAAAAACGTCGGATCGATGTGAAAGTCATATCTATCGATTCGAGAGCGAATTTAGAAAATTCCGTCCGTCGGTCAGTCGGTCTGTCGGTCTGTCTGTCTGTCTGTCTGTCTGTCTGTCTGTCACGCCCAGCCCCCCTAATCCGTTTTCGGATTGCGATGAAACTTGGGTGGTTAATAGGAGGTCTTTAGAAAACCTTAACGCCGGAAGCTCGGCTCCGTTCGGAAACCGGAAGTACCCGATATAGACGTTTCGAGTTTTCCGGGAGAAATTGAATAACTCGATAACGGGTAGTCGGATCGAGACGTTTCAAAAAAGAAAAGGTGCCGCTGGCAAAGCTCTACAAATAAGTATACCAGAGGCTATGTCGAAAAACAAATGAAAATTGATTTTTTTTGTAAAAAACTGGTTTTCTCGAAATCGGGCTAGGAAGCACGATAACTGTCCAGAATATTGATCGATTTCGATGAGACTTGGTGAGATCAAAGGTACCCGGCCACAAATCAAGCCTATTGCTGGCGGCCCGAATCCGTTGACCGCAAGTATGTTTTCCAGGGCCGAGTATGATTTTTCAAAGAAATTAATAACTCCCGAACCGAAGGTCCGATGTTGATTTTCAAAAATGGCAATTGTAGGGCTCGATTAGGTCTATTAGCTGACGTTTGGGAGAAATTTGAAAAAACAAAAGCGAATCTACAAATCCTGGAAAACTTGATTTTTTTGATAAATTCTACAAATTCCGAACAGTTTCCTAATAAAAATCGAAAATTAACTATTCCGTCGATCTATCTCTATAACCAGTATAAGGCATGGACCTTTTTGGACAAAAAATCTGAAATAGAGTTTTTTCGAAAAACTTAAAATAAACGAGTTGTTTACGAAAATACATTCCATAGAATTATTTAAAAAATATTAAAAATTGATACATTCTAAGTGCGATATAGGTGCAAACAAATGATGTAATGTTATATTTAAAATATCATCATTCATTTCCTTATTTTCATTTACTAAATAAAAATGGAACCGATGTCCTTTCCGTGTTTCAAAATGTAGTTAGCTTTTACTTTAGTCAACGCAAAAAAAATAAAAATAAAACATGTCAAAGCACAGGGTCATCTTGCGACCCTCTGCTGAAAATGTGAATCATCCCAACAAATTGAATAAAAAGCATATCAAAATGTAGTTTTTTTCACTTGTTACTACATTTTGAAAAAAAATGTAGTATACGTTTAGCATTTTTCCGGTGGACCATCGAAACTCGAAAAAAACGTCGGATCGATGTGAAAGTCATATCTATCGATTCGAGAGCGAATTTAGAAAATTCCGTCCGTCGGTCAGTCGGTCTGTCGGTCTGTCTGTCTGTCTGTCTGTCTGTCTGTCTGTCACGCCCAGCCCCCTTAATCCGTTTTCGGATTGCGATGAAACTTGGGTGGTTAATAGGAGGTCTATAGAAAACCTTAACGCCGAAAGCTCGGCTCCGTTCGGAAACCGGAAGTACCCGATATAGACGTTTCGAGTTTTTCGGGAGAAATTGAATAACTCGATAACGGGTAGTCGGATCGAAACATTTCAAAAAAGGAATGGTGCCGCTCGCAAAGCTCTACAAATAAGTATACCAGTGGCTATGTCGAAAAACAAATGAAAATTGATTTTTTTTGCAAGAAACTGGTTTTCTCGAAATCGGGCTAGGAAGCACGATAACTGTCCAGAATATTGATCGATTTCGATGAGACTTGGTGGGATCAAAGGTACCCGGCCACAAATCAAGCCTATTGCTGGCGACCCGAATCCGTTG
Organism: Stenurella melanura; assembly: GCA_963583905.1. Lineage (NCBI taxonomy): Eukaryota > Metazoa > Arthropoda > Insecta > Coleoptera > Cerambycidae > Stenurella > Stenurella melanura. Next base: position 112,868,373 of record OY757310.1, on the reverse strand, counting down.
ACCGCAAGTATGTTTTCCAGGGCCGAGTATGATTTTTCAAAGAAATTAATAACTCCCGAACCGAAGGTCCGATTTTGATTTTCAAAAATGGCAATTGTAGGGCTCGATTAGGTCTATTAGTTGACATTTGTGAGAAATTTGAGAAATCAAAAGCGAATCTACAAATCCTGAAAAACTTGATTTTTTTGATAAATTCTACAAATTCCAAACAGTTTCCTAATAAAAATCGAAAATTAACTATTCCGTCGATCGATCTCTATAACCAGTATAAGACACGGACCTTTTTGGACAAAAAATCTGAAATAGAGTTTTTTCGAAAAATTTAATATAAACGAGTTATTTACGTAAATGCATTCCATAGAATTATTTTAAAAAATATTACAAATTGATAAATTCTCCATGCGATATAGGTGCAAAAAATAATGTAATGTTGTATTTAAAATATCATCATTCATTTCCTTATTTTCATTTACCAAATAAAAATAGAATGCCCTTTCTGGGTTTCAAAATGTAGTTAGCTTTTACTTTAGTCAATGCAAAAAGAAAAAAAAGAAAAATAAAACATGTCAAAGCACTGAGTCATCTTGCGACCCTCTGCTGAAAATGTTATGAATCATTCCAACAAATTGTATTAAAAGCATATCAAAATGTAGTTTTTTTCACTTGTTACTACATTTTGAAAAAAAATGTAGTATACGTTTAGCATTTTTCCGGTGCACCATCGAAACCCGAAAAAAACGTCGGATCGATGTGAAAGTCGTATCTATCGATTCGAGAGCGAATTTAGAAAATTCCGTCCGTCGGTCAGTCGGTCTGTCGGTCTGTCTGTCTGTCTGTCTGTCTGTCTGTCTGTCACGCCCAGCCCCCCTAATCCGTTTTCGGATTGCGATGAAACTTGAGTGGTTAATAGGAGGTCTTTAGAAAACCTTAACGCGGAAGCTCGGCTCCGTTCGGAAACCGGAAGTACCCGATATAGACGTTTCGAGTTTTTCGGGAAAAATTGAATAACTCGATAACGGGTAGTCGGATCGAGACATTTAAAAAAAGTAATGGTGCCGCTGGCAAAGCTCTACAAATAAGTATACCAGAGGCTATGTCGAGAAACAAATGAAAATTGATTTTTTTTGCAAAAAACTGGTTTTCTCGAAATCGGGCTAGGAAGCACGATAACTGTCCAGAATATTGATCGATTTCGATGAGACTTGGTGGGATCAAAGGTACCCGGCCACAAATCAAGCCTATTGCTGGCGGCCCGAATCCGTTGACCGCAAGTATGTTTTCCAGGGCCGAGTATGATTTTTCAAAGAAATTAATAACTCCCGAACCGAAGGTCCGATTTTGATTTTCAAAAATGGCAATTGTAGGGCTCGATTAGATCTATTAGCTGATGTTTGTGAGAAATTTGACAAAACAAAAGCGAATCTACAAATCCTGGAAAACTTGATTTTTTTGATAAATTCTACAAATTCCGAACAGTTTCCTAATAAAAATCGAAAATTAACTATTCCGTCGATCTATCTCTATAACCAGTATAAGGCATGGACCTTTTTGGACAAAAAATCTGATATAGAGTTTTTTCATAAAACTTAAAATAAGCAAGTTATTTACGAAAATGCATTCCTTAGAATTATTAAAAAAATATTACAAAGTAATAAATTCTCCTTGCGATAAGTGCCAACAAATAATGTAATGTTATATTTAAAATATAATTCATTTCCTTATTTTCATTTACTAAATAAAAATAGAACCGATGCCCTTTCCGTGTTTCAAAATGTAGTTAGCTTTTACTTTAGTCAATGCAAAAAAAAAAAAGAAAAATAAAATATGTGAAAGCACTGAGTCATCTTGCGACCCTCTGCTGAAAGTGTTATGAATCATCCCAACAAATTGGATTAAAAGCAAATCAAAATGTAGTTTTTTTCACTTGTTACTACATTTTGAAAAAAAATGTAGTATACGTTTAGCATTTTTCCGGTGCACCATCGAAGCTCGAAAAAAACGTCGGATCGATGTGAAAGTCATATCTATCGATTCGAGAGCGAATTTAGAAAATTCCGTCCGTCGGTCAGTCGGTCTGTCGGTCTGTCTGTCTGTCTGTCTGTCTGTCTGTCTGTCACGCCCAGCCCCCCTAATCCGTTTTCGGACTGCGATGAAACTTGGGTTGTTCATAGGAGGTCTTTAGAAAACCTTAACGCCGGAAGCTCGGCACCGTTCGAAAACCTGAAGTACCCGATATAGACGTTTCGAATTTTTCGGGAGAAATTGAATAACTCGATAACGGGTAGTCGGATCGAGACGTTTCAAAAAAGAAATGGTGCCGCTGGTAAAGCCCTACAAATAAGTATACCAGAGACTATGTCGAAAAACAAACGAAAATTGATTTTTTTTGCAAAAAACTGGTTTTCTCGAAATCGGGCTAGGAAGCACGATAACTGTCCAGAATATTGATCGATTTCGATGAGACTTGGTGGGATCAAAAGTACCCTGCCACAAATCAAGCCTATTGCTGGCGGCCCGAATCCGTTGACCGCAAGTATGTTTTCCAGGGCCGAGTATGATTTTTCAAAGAAATTAATAACTCCCGAACCGAAGGTCCGATTTTGATTTTCAAAAATGGCAACTGTAGGGCTCGATTAGGTCTATTAGTTGACGTTTGTGAGAAATTTGAGAAAACAAAAGCGACTCTACAAATCTTGGAAAACTTGTTTTTTTTTATAAATTTTACAAATTCCGAACAGTTTCCTAATAAAAATCGAAAATTAACTATTCCGCCGATCTATCTCTATAACCAGTATAAGGCATGGACCTTTTTGGACAAAAATCTGAAATAGAGTTTTTTCGAAAAACTTAAAATAAACGAGTTATTTACGAAAATGCATTCCATAGAATTATTTAAAAAAATATTACAAATTGATAAGTGATAATGTTGTATTTAAAATATCATCATTCATTTCCTTATATTCATTTACTAAATAAAAATAGAGCCGATGCCCTTTCCGTGTTTCAAAATGTAGTTAGCTTTTACTTTAGTCAATGCAAAAAAAAAAAATAAAACATGTCAAAGCACTGAGTCATCTTGCGACCCTCTGCTGAAAATGTTATAAATGATCCCAACAAATTGGACTAAAAGCATATCAAAATGTAGTTTTTTTCACTTGTTACTACATTTTGAAAAAAAATGTAGTATACGTTTAGCATTTTTCCGGTGGACCGTCGAAACCCGAAAAAAACGTCGGATCGATGTGAAAGTCATATCTATCGATTCGAGAGCGAATTTAGAAAATTCCGTCCGTCGGTCAGTCGGTCTGTCGGTCTGTCTGTCTGTCTGTCTGTCTGTCTGTCTGTCACGCCCAGCCCCCTTAATCCGTTTTCGGATTGCGATGAAACTTGGGTGGTTAATAGGAGGTCTATAGAAAACCTTAACGCCGAAAGCTCGGCTCCGTTCGGAAACCGGAAGTACCCGATATAGACGTTTCGAGTTTTTCGGGAGAAATTGAATAACTCGATAACGGGTAGTCGGATCGAAACATTTCAAAAAAGGAATGGTGCCGCTCGCAAAGCTCTACAAATAAGTATACCAGTGGCTATGTCGAAAAACAAATGAAAATTGATTTTTTTTGCAAGAAACTGGTTTTCTCGAAATCGGGCTAGGAAGCACGATAACTGTCCAGAATATTGATCGATTTCGATGAGACTTGGTGGGATCAAAGGTACCCGGCCACAAATCAAGCCTATTGCTGGCGACCCGAATCCGTTGACCGCAAGTATGTTTTCCAGGGCCGAGTATGATTTTTCAAAGAAATTAATAACTCCCGAACCGAAGGTCCGATTTTGATTTTCAAAAATGGCAATTGTAGGGCTCGATTAGGTCTATTAGTTGACATTTGTGAGAAATTTGAGAAATCAAAAGCGAATCTACAAATCCTGAAAAACTTGATTTTTTTGATAAATTCTACAAATTCCAAACAGTTTCCTAATAAAAATCGAAAATTAACTATTCCGTCGATCGATCTCTATAACCAGTATAAGACACGGACCTTTTTGGACAAAAAATCTGAAATAGAGTTTTTTCGAAAAATTTAATATAAACGAGTTATTTACGTAAATGCATTCCATAGAATTATTTTAAAAAATATTACAAATTGATAAATTCTCCATGCGATATAGGTGCAAAAAATAATGTAATGTTGTATTTAAAATATCATCATTCATTTCCTTATTTTCATTTACCAAATAAAAATAGAATGCCCTTTCTGGGTTTCAAAATGTAGTTAGCTTTTACTTTAGTCAATGCAAAAAGAAAAAAAAGAAAAATAAAACATGTCAAAGCACTGAGTCATCTTGCGACCCTCTGCTGAAAATGTTATGAATCATTCCAACAAATTGTATTAAAAGCATATCAAAATGTAGTTTTTTTCACTTGTTACTACATTTTGAAAAAAAATGTAGTATACGTTTAGCATTTTTCCGGTGCACCATCGAAGCTCGAAAAAAACGTCGGATCGATGTGAAAGTCATATCTATCGATTCGAGAGCGAATTTAGAAAATTCCGTCCGTCGGTCAGTCGGTCTGTCGGTCTGTCTGTCTGTCTGTCTGTCTGTCTGTCTGTCACGCCCAGCCCCCCTAATCCGTTTTCAGATTACGATGAAACTTGGGTGGTTAATAGGAGGTCTTTAGAAAACCTTAACGCCGGAAGCTCGGCTCCGTTCGGAAACCGGAAGTACCCGATATAGACGTTTCGAGTTTTTCGGGAAAAATTGAATAACTCGATAACGGGTAGTCGGATCTAGATGTTTCAAAAAAGAGATGGTGCCGCTGGCAAAGCTCTACAAATAAGTATACCAGAGGCTATGTCGAAAAACAAACGAAAATTGATTTTATTTGCAAAAAACTGGTTTTCTCGAAATCGGGCTAGGAAGCACGATAACTGTCCAGAATATTGATCGATTTCGATGAGACTTCGTGGGATCAAAGGTACCCGGCCACAAATCAAGCCTATTGCTGGCGGTCCGAATCCGTTGACCGCAAGTATGTTTTCCAGGGCCGAGTATGATATTTCAAAGAAATTAATAACTCCCTAACCGAAGGTCCGATTTTGATTTTCAAAAATGGCAGTTGTAGGGCTCGATTAGTTCTATTAGCTGACGTTTGTGAGAAATTTGACAGAACAAAAGCGAATCTACAAATCCTGGAAAACTTGATTTTTTTGATAAATTCTGCAAATTCCGAACAGTTTCCTAATAAAAATCGAAAATTAACTATTCCTTCGATCGATCTCTATAACCAGTATAAGGCACGGACCTTTTTGGACAAGAAATCTGAAATAGAGTTTTTTCGAAAAACTTAAAATAAACGAGTTATTTAGGAAAATGCATTCCATAGAATTATTTAAAAAAATATTACAAATTGATAAATTTTCCATGCGATAGAGGTGCAAAAAAATAATGTAATGTTATGTTTAAAATATCATCATTCATTTCCTTATTTTCATTTACTAGATAAAAATAGAATCGATGCCCTTTCCGTTTTTCAAAATGTAGTTAGCTTTTACTTTAGTCAATGCAAAAAAAAGAAAAATAAAACATGTCAAAGCACTGAGTCATCTTGCGACCCTCTGCTGAATATGTAATGAATCATCCCAACAAATTGGACAAAAAGCACATCAAAATGTAGTTTTTTTCACTTGTTACTACATTTTGAAAAAAAATGTAGTATACGTTTAGCATTTTTCCGGTGGACCGTCGAAATCCGAAAAAAACGTCGGATCGATGTGAAAGTCATATCTATCGATTCGAGAGCGAATTTAGAAAATTCCGTCCGTCGGTCAGTCGGTCTGTCGGTCTGTCTGTCTGTCTGTCTGTCTGTCTGTCTGTCTGTCTGTCACGCCCAGACCCCCTAATCCGTTTTCAGATTGCGATGAAACTTGGGTGGTTAATAGGAGGTCTCTAGTAAACCTTAACGCCGGAAGATCGGCTCCGTTCGGAAACCGGAAGCACCCGATATAGACGTTTCGAGTTTTTCGGGAGAAATTGAATAACTCGATAACGGATAGTCAGATCGAGACATTTCAAAAAAGAAATAGTGCCGCTGGCAAAGCCCTACAAATAAGTATACCAGAGGCTATGTCGAAAAACAAATGAAAATTGATTTTTTTTGCAAAAAACTGTTTTTCTCGAAATCGGGCTAGGAAGCACGATAACTGTCCAGAATATTGATCGATCTCGATGAGACTTGGTGGGATCAAAGGTACCCGGCCACAAATCAAGCCTATTGCTGGCGGCCCGAATCCGTTGACCGCGAGTATGTTTTTCAGGGCCGAGTATGATTTTTCAAAGAAATTAATAACTCCCGAACCGAAGGTCCGATTTTGATTTTCAAAAATGGCAATTGTAGGGCTCGATTAGGTCTATTAGCTGACGTTTGGGAGAAATTTGAGAAAACAAAAACGAATTTACAAATCCTGGAAAACTTGATTTTTTTTTATAAATTCTACAAATTCCGAACAGTTTCCTAATAAAAATCGAAAATTAACTCTTCCGTCGATCGATCTCTATAACCAGTATGAGGCATGGACCTTTTTGGACAAAAAATCTGAAACAGAGTTTTTTCGAAAAACTTAAAATAAACGAGTTATTTACGAAAATGCATTCCATAGAATTATTTAAAAAAATATTACAAATTGATAAATTCTCCGTGCGATAGAGGTGCAAAAAAATAATGTAATGTTATATTTAAAATATCATCATTCATTTCCTTATATTCATTTACTAAATAAAAATAGAACCGATACCCTTTCCGTGTTTCAAAATGTAGTTAGCTTTTACTTTAGTCAATGCAAAAAAAAAGAAAAATAAAACATGTCAAAGCACTGAGTCATGTTGCGACCCTCTGCTGAAAATATAATGAATCATGCCAACAAATTGGATTAAAAGCATATCAAAATGTAGTTTTTTTCACTTGTTACTACATTTTGAAAAAAAATGTAGTATACGTTTAGCATTTTTCCACTGCACCGTCGAAACCCGAAAAAAACGTCGGATCGATTTGAAAGTCATAGCTATCGATTCGAGAGCGAATTTAGAAAATTCCGTCAGTCGGTCTGTCTGTCGGTCTGTCTGTCGGTCTGTCGGTCTGTCCGTCACGCCCAGCCCCCTTAATCCGTTTTCGGATTGCGATGAAACTTGGGTGGTTAATAGGAGGTCTTTAGAAAACCTTAACGCCGGAAGCTCGGCTCCGTTCGGAAACCGGAAGTACCCGATATAGACGTTTCGAGTTTTTCGGGAGAAATTGAATAACTCGATAACGGGTAGTCGGATCGAGACGTTTCAAAAACGGAATGGTGCCGCTCGCAAAGCTCTACAAATAAGTATACCAGAGGCTATGTCGAAAAACAAATGAAAATTGATTTTTTTTGCAAAAAACTGGTTTTCTCGAAATCGGGCTAGGAAGCACGATAACTGTCCAGAATATTGATCGATTTCGATGAGACTTGGTGGGATCAAAGGTACCCGGCCACAAATCAAGCCTATTGCTGGCGGCCCGAATCCGTTGACCGCAAGTATGTTTTCCAGGGCCGAGTATGATTTTTCAAAGAAATTGATAACTCCCGAACCGAACGTCCGATTTTGATTTTCAAAAATGCCAGTTGTAGGGCTCGAATAGTTCTATTAGTTGACGTATATGAGAAATTTGATAAAACAAAAGCGAATCTGCAAATCCTGGAAAACTTGATTTTTTTGATAAATTCTACAAATTCCGAACAGTTTCCTAATAAAAATCGAAAATTAACTATTCCATCGATCGATCTCTATAACCAGTATAAGGCATGGACCTTTTTGGACAAAAAATCTGAAATAGAGTTTTTTCGAAAAATTTAATATAAACGAGTTATTTACAAAAATGCATTCCATAGAATTATTTAAAAAATATTTTAAATTGATAAATTTTCCGTGCGATAGAGGTACAAAATAATGCAATGTTATATTTGAAATATCATTTCCTTATTTTCATTTACTTTACTTTCCGTGTTTCAAAATGTAGTTAGCTTTTACTTTAGTCAATGCAAAAAGAAAAAAAAAAGAAAAATAAAACATGTCAAATCACTGAGTCATCTTGCGACCCTCTGCTGAAAATGTGAATCATCCCCACAAATTGGACAAAAAGCATATCAAAATGTAGTTTTTTTCACTTGTTACTACATTTTGAAAAAAAATGTAGTATACGTTTAGCATTTTTCCGGTGCACCGTCGAAACCCGAAAAAAACGTCGGATCGATTTGAAAGTCATAGCTATCGATTCGAGAGCGAATTTAGAAAATTCCGTCCGTCGGTCAGTCGGTCTGTCTGTCGGTCTGTCTGTCGGTCTGTCGGTCTGTCCGTCACGCCCAGCCCCCTTAATCCGTTTTCGGATTGCGATGAAACTTGGGTGGTTAATAGGAGGTCTTTAGAAAACCTTAACGCCGGAAGCTCGGCTCCGTTCGGAAACCGGAAGTACCCGATATAGACGTTTCGAGTTTTTCGGGAGAAATTGAATAACTCGATAACGGGTAGTCGGATCGAGACGTTTCAAAAACGGAATGGTGCCGCTCGCAAAGCTCTACAAATAAGTATACCAGAGGCTATGTCGAAAAACAAATGAAAATTGATTTTTTTTGCAAAAAACTGGTTTTCTCGAAATCGGGCTAGGAAGCACGATAACTGTCCAGAATATTGATCGATTTCGATGAGACTTGGTGGGATCAAAGGTACCCGGCCACAAATCAAGCCTATTGCTGGCGGCCCGAATCCGTTGACCGCAAGTATGTTTTCCAGGGCCGAGTATGATTTTTCAAAGAAATTGATAACTCCCGAACCGAACGTCCGATTTTGATTTTCAAAAATGCCAGTTGTAGGGCTCGAATAGTTCTATTAGTTGACGTATATGAGAAATTTGATAAAACAAAAGCGAATCTGCAAATCCTGGAAAACTTGATTTTTTTGATAAATTCTACAAATTCCGAACAGTTTCCTAATAAAAATCGAAAATTAACTATTCCATCGATCGATCTCTATAACCAGTATAAGGCATGGACCTTTTTGGACAAAAAATCTGAAATAGAGTTTTTTCGAAAAATTTAATATAAACGAGTTATTTACAAAAATGCATTCCAGAGAATTATTTAAAAAATATTTTAAATTGATAAATTTTCCGTGCGATAGAGGTACAAAATAATGCAATGTTATATTTGAAATATCATTTCCTTATTTTCATTTACTTTACTTTCCGTGTTTCAAAATGTAGTTAGCTTTTACTTTAGTCAATGCAAAAAGAAAAAAAAAAGAAAAATAAAACATGTCAAATCACTGAGTCATCTTGCGACCCTCTGCTGAAAATGTGAATCATCCCCACAAATTGGACAAAAAGCATATCAAAATGTAGTTTTTTTCACTTGTTACTACATTTTGAAAAAAAATGTAGTATACGTTTAGCATTTTTCCGGTGCACCATCGAAGCTCGAAAAAAACGTCGGATCGATGTGAAAGTCATATCTATCGATTCGAGAGCGAATTTAGAAAATTCCGTCCGTCGGTCAGTCGGTCTGTCGGTCTGTCTGTCTGTCTCTCTGTCTGTCTGTCTGTCACGCCCAGCCCCCCTAATCCGTTTTCGGACTGCGATGAAACTTGGGTTGTTCATAGGAGGTCTTTAGAAAACCTTAACGCCGGAAGCTCGGCACCGTTCGAAAACCTGAAGTACCCGATATAGACGTTTCGAATTTTTCGGGAGAAATTGAATAACTCGATAACGGGTAGTCGGATCGAGACGTTTCAAAAAAGAAATGGTGCCGCTGGTAAAGCCCTACAAATAAGTATACCAGAGACTATGTCGAAAAACAAACGAAAATTGATTTTTTTTGCAAAAAACTGGTTTTCTCGAAATCGGGCTAGGAAGCACGATAACTGTCCAGAATATTGATCGATTTCGATGAGACTTGGTGGGATCAAAAGTACCCTGCCACAAATCAAGCCTATTGCTGGCGGCCCGAATCCGTTGACCGCAAGTATGTTTTCCAGGGCCGAGTATGATTTTTCAAAGAAATTAATAACTCCCGAACCGAAGGTCCGATTTTGATTTTCAAAAATGGCAACTGTAGGGCTCGATTAGGTCTATTAGTTGACGTTTGTGAGAAATTTGAGAAAACAAAAGCGACTCTACAAATCTTGGAAAACTTGTTTTTTTTTATAAATTTTACAAATTCCGAACAGTTTCCTAATAAAAATCGAAAATTAACTATTCCGCCGATCTATCTCTATAACCAGTATAAGGCATGGACCTTTTTGGACAAAAATCTGAAATAGAGTTTTTTCGAAAAACTTAAAATAAACGAGTTATTTACGAAAATGCATTCCATAGAATTATTTAAAAAAATATTACAAATTGATAAGTGATAATGTTGTATTTAAAATATCATCATTCATTTCCTTATATTCATTTACTAAATAAAAATAGAGCCGATGCCCTTTCCGTGTTTCAAAATGTAGTTAGCTTTTACTTTAGTCAATGCAAAAAAAAAAAATAAAACATGTCAAAGCACTGAGTCATCTTGCGACCCTCTGCTGAAAATGTTATAAATGATCCCAACAAATTGGACTAAAAGCATATCAAAATGTAGTTTTTTTCACTTGTTACTACATTTTGAAAAAAATGTAGTATACGTTTAGCATTTTTCCGGTGCACCATCGAAATTCGAAAAAAACGTCGGATCGAAATGAAAGTCATATATATCGATTCGAGAGCGAATTTAGAAAATTCCGTCCGTCGGTCAGTCGGTCTGTCGGTCTGTCTGTCTGTCTGTCTGTCTGTCTGTCTGTCACGCCCAGCCCCCCTAATCCCTTTTCGGATTGCGATGAAACTTGGGTGGTTAATAGGAGGTCTTTAGAAAACCTTAACGCCCGAAGCTCGGCTCCGTTCGGAAACCGGAAGTACCCGATATAGACGTTTCGAGTTTTTCGGGAGAAATTGAATAACTCGATAACGGGTAGTCGGATCGAGACATTTCAAAAAAGGAATGGTGCCGCTGGCAATGCTCTACAAATAAGTATACCGGAGGCTATGTCGAAAAACAAATGAAAATTGATTTTTTTTGCAAAAAACTGGTTTTCTCGAAATCGGGCTAGGAAGCACGATAACTGTCCAGAATATTGATCGATTTCTACGAGACTTGGTGGGATCAAAGGTACCCGGCCACAAATCAAGCCTATTGCTGGCGGCCCGAATCCGTTGACCGCAAGTATGTTTTCCAGGGCCGCGTATGATTTTTCAAAGAAATTAATAACTCCCGAACCGAAGGTCCGATTTTGATTTTCAAAAATGGTAATTGTAGGGCTCGATTAGGTCTATTAGTTGACGTTTGTGAGAAATTTGACAAAACAAAAGCGAATCTACAAATCCTGAAAAACTTGATTTTTTTGATAAATTGTACAAATTCCAAACAGTTTCCTAATAAAAATCGAAAATTAACTATTCCGTCGATCGATCTCTATAACCAGTATAAGGCACGGACCTTTTTGGACAAAAAATCTGAAATAGAGTTTTTTCGTAAAACTTAAAATAAACGAGTTATTTACGAAAATGCATTGCAAAGAATTATTTAAAAAAATATTACAAATTGATAAGTGATAATGTTTTATTTAAAATATCATCATTCATTTAGTTATTTTCATTTACTAAATAAAAATAGAACCGATGCCCTTTCCGTGTTTCAAAATGTAGTTAGCTTTTACTTTAGTCAATGCAAAAAGAAAAAAAAAAGAAAAATAAAACATGTCAAAACACTGAGTCATCTTGCGACCCTCTGCTGAAAATGTAATGAATCATCCCAACAAATTGAATAAAAAGCATATCAAAATGTAGTTTTTTCCACTTGTTACTACATTTTGAAAAAAAATGTAGTATACGTTTAGCATTTTTCCGGTGCACCATCGAAACCCGAAAAAAACGTCGGATCGATGTGAAAGTCATATCTATCGATTCGAGAGCGAATTTAGAAAATTCCGTCCGTCGGTCAGTCGGTCTGTCGGTCTGTCTGTCTGTCTGTCTGTCTGTCTGTCTGTCACGCCCAGCCCCCCTAATCCGTTTTCGGATTGCGATGAAACTTGGGTGGTTAATAGGAGGTCTTTAGAAAACCTTAACGCCGGAAGCTCGGCTCCGTTCGGAAACCGGAAGTACCCGATATAGACGTTTCGAGTTTTCCGGGAGAAATTGAATAACTCGATAACGGGTAGTCGGATCGAGACGTTTCAAAAAAGAAAAGGTGCCGCTGGCAAAGCTCTACAAATAAGTATACCAGAGGCTATGTCGAAAAACAAATGAAAATTGATTTTTTTTGTAAAAAACTGGTTTTCTCGAAATCGGGCTAGGAAGCACGATAACTGTCCAGAATATTGATCGATTTCGATGAGACTTGGTGAGATCAAAGGTACCCGGCCACAAATCAAGCCTATTGCTGGCGGCCCGAATCCGTTGACCGCAAGTATGTTTTCCAGGGCCGAGTATGATTTTTCAAAGAAATTAATAACTCCCGAACCGAAGGTCCGATGTTGATTTTCAAAAATGGCAATTGTAGGGCTCGATTAGGTCTATTAGCTGACGTTTGGGAGAAATTTGAAAAAACAAAAGCGAATCTACAAATCCTGGAAAACTTGATTTTTTTGATAAATTCTACAAATTCCGAACAGTTTCCTAATAAAAATCGAAAATTAACTATTCCGTCGATCTATCTCTATAACCAGTATAAGGCATGGACCTTTTTGGACAAAAAATCTGAAATAGAGTTTTTTCGAAAAACTTAAAATAAACGAGTTGTTTACGAAAATGCATTCCATAGAATTATTTAAAAAATATTAAAAATTGATACATTCTAAGTGCGATATAGGTGCAAACAAATGATGTAATGTTATATTTAAAATATCATCATTCATTTCCTTATTTTCATTTACTAAATAAAAATGGAACCGATGTCCTTTCCGTGTTTCAAAATGTAGTTAGCTTTTACTTTAGTCAACGCAAAAAAAATAAAAATAAAACATGTCAAAGCACAGGGTCATCTTGCGACCCTCTGCTGAAAATGTGAATCATCCCAACAAATTGAATAAAAAGCATATCAAAATGTAGTTTTTTTCACTTGTTACTACATTTTGAAAAAAAATGTAGTATACGTTTAGCATTTTTCCGGTGGACCGTCGAAACCCGAAAAAAACGTCGGATCGATGTGAAAGTCATATCTATCGATTCGAGAGCGAATTTAGAAAATTCCGTCCGTCGGTCAGTCGGTCTGTCGGTCTGTCTGTCTGTCTGTCTGTCTGTCTGTCTGTCACGCCCAGCCCCCTTAATCCGTTTTCGGATTGCGATGAAACTTGGGTGGTTAATAGGAGGTCTATAGAAAACCTTAACGCCGAAAGCTCGGCTCCGTTCGGAAACCGGAAGTACCCGATATAGACGTTTCGAGTTTTTCGGGAGAAATTGAATAACTCGATAACGGGTAGTCGGATCGAAACATTTCAAAAAAGGAATGGTGCCGCTCGCAAAGCTCTACAAATAAGTATACCAGTGGCTATGTCGAAAAACAAATGAAAATTGATTTTTTTTGCAAGAAACTGGTTTTCTCGAAATCGGGCTAGGAAGCACGATAACTGTCCAGAATATTGATCGATTTCGATGAGACTTGGTGGGATCAAAGGTACCCGGCCACAAATCAAGCCTATTGCTGGCGACCCGAATCCGTTGACCGCAAGTATGTTTTCCAGGGCCGAGTATGATTTTTCAAAGAAATTAATAACTCCCGAACCGAAGGTCCGATTTTGATTTTCAAAAATGGCAATTGTAGGGCTCGATTAGGTCTATTAGTTGACATTTGTGAGAAATTTGAGAAATCAAAAGCGAATCTACAAATCCTGAAAAACTTGATTTTTTTGATAAATTCTACAAATTCCAAACAGTTTCCTAATAAAAATCGAAAATTAACTATTCCGTCGATCGATCTCTATAACCAGTATAAGACACGGACCTTTTTGGACAAAAAATCTGAAATAGAGTTTTTTCGAAAAATTTAATATAAACGAGTTATTTACGTAAATGCATTCCATAGAATTATTTTAAAAAATATTACAAATTGATAAATTCTCCATGCGATATAGGTGCAAAAAATAATGTAATGTTGTATTTAAAATATCATCATTCATTTCCTTATTTTCATTTACCAAATAAAAATAGAATGCCCTTTCTGGGTTTCAAAATGTAGTTAGCTTTTACTTTAGTCAATGCAAAAAGAAAAAAAAGAAAAATAAAACATGTCAAAGCACTGAGTCATCTTGCGACCCTCTGCTGAAAATGTTATGAATCATTCCAACAAATTGTATTAAAAGCATATCAAAATGTAGTTTTTTTCACTTGTTACTACATTTTGAAAAAAAATGTAGTATACGTTTAGCATTTTTCCGGTGCACCATCGAAACTCGAAAAAAACGTCGGATCGATGTGAAAGTCATATCTACCGATTCGAGAGCGAATTTAGAAAATTCCGTCCGTCGGTCAGTCGGTCTGTCGGTCTGTCTGTCTGTCTGTCTGTCTGTCTGTCTGTCACGCCCAGCCCCCCTAATCCGTTTTCCGATTGCGATGAAACTTGGGTTGTTAATAGGAGGTCTTTAGAAAACCTTAACGCCGGAAGCTCGGCTCCGCTCGGAAACCGGAAGTACCCGATATAGACGTTTCGAGTTTTTCGGGAAAAATTGAATAACTCGATAACGGGTAGTCGGATCGAGACATTTCAAAAAAGAGATGGTGCCGCTGGCGAAGCTCTACAAATAAGTATACCGGAGGCTATGTCGAAAAACAAACGAAAATTGATTTTTTTTGCAAAAAACTGGTTTTCTCGAAATCGGGCTAGGAAGCACGATAACTGTCCAGAATATTGATCGATTTCGATGAGACTTGGTGGGATCAAAGGTACCCGGCCACAAATCAAGCCTATTGCTGGCGGCCCGAATCCGTTGACCGCGAGTATGTTTTCCAGGGCTGAGTATGATTTTCCAAAGAAATTAATAACTCCCGAACCGAAGGTCCGATTTTGATTTTCAAAAATGGCAGTTGTAGGGCTCGATTAGGTCTATTAGTTGACGTTTGTGAGAAATTTGAGAAAACAAAAGCGAATCTACAAATCCTGGAAAACTTGATTTTTTTTTAAATTTTACAAATTCCGAACAGTTTCCTAATAAAAATCGAAAATTAACTATTCCGTCGATCGATCTCTATAACCAGTATAAGGAATGGACCTTTTTGGACACAAAATCTGAAATAGAGTTTTTTCGAAAAACTTAAAATAAACGAGTTATTTACGAAAATGCATTCCATAGAATTATTTTAAAAAATATTACAAATTGATAAGTGATAATGTTATATTTAAAATATCATTCATTTAGTTATTTTCATTTACTAAATAAAAATGGAACGATGCCCTTTCCGTGTTTCAAAATGTAGTTAGCTTTTACTTTAGTCAATGCAAAAAGAAAAAAAAAAGAAAAATAAAACATGTCAAAGCACTGAGTTACTTGCGATCCTCTGCTGAAAATGTGAATCATCCCAACAAACTGAATAAAAAGTATATCAAAATGTAGTTTTTTCACTTGTTACTACATTTTGAAAAAAAATGTAGTATACGTTTAGCATTTTTCCGGTGCACCATCGAAACCCGAAAAAAACGTCGGATCGATGTGAAAGTCATATCTATCGATTCAAGAGCGAATTTAGAAAATTCCGTCCGTCGGTCAGTCGGTCTGTCGGTCTGTCTGTCTGTCTGTCTGTCTGTCTGTCTGTCACGCCCAGCCCCCTTAATCCGTTTTCGGATTGCGATGAAACTTGGGTGGTTAATAGGAGGTCTTTAGAAAACCTTAACGCCGAAAGCTCGGCTCCGTTCGGAAACCGGAAGTACCCGATATAGACGTTTCGAGTTTTTCGGTTGAAATTGAATAACTCGATAACGGGTAGTCGGATCGAGACATTTCAAAAAAGGAATGGTGCCGCTCGCAAAGCTCTACAAATAAGTATACCAGTGGCTATGTCGAAAAACAAATGAAAATTGATTTTTTTTGCAAAAAACTGGTTTTCTCGAAATCGGGCTAGGAAGCACGATAACTGTCCAGAATATTGATCGATTTCGATGAGACTTGGTGGGATCAAAGGTACCCGGCCACAAATCAAGCCTATTGCTGGCAACCCGAATCCGTTGACCACAAGTATGTTTTCCAGGGCCGAGTATGATTTTTCAAAGAAATTAATAACTCCCGAACCGAAGGTCCGATTTTGATTTTCTAAAATGGCAATTGTAGGGCTCGATTAGGTCTATTAGTTGACATTTGTGAGAAATTTGAGAAAACAAAAGCGAATCTACAAATCCTGGAAAACTTGATTTTTTTGATAAATTCTACAAATTCCGAACAGTTTCCTAATAAAAATCGAAAATTAACTATTCCGTCGATCGATCTCTATAACCAGTATAAGGCACGGACCTTTTTGAACAAAAAATCTTAAATAGAGTTTTTTCGAAAAACTTAAAATAAACGAGTTATTTACGAAAATGCATTCCATAGAATTATTTAAAAAAATATTACAAATTGATAAATTCTCCGTGCGATATAGGAGCAAAAAATAATGTAATGTTATATTTAAAATATCATCATTCATGTCCTTATTTTCATTTACTAAATAAAAATAGAATGCCCTTTCTGTGTTTCAAAATGTAGTTAGCTTTTACTTTAGTCAATGCAAAAAGAAAAAGGAGAAAAATAAGACATGTCAAAACACTGAGTCATCTTGCGACCCTCTGCTGAAAATGTAATGAATCATCCCAACAAATTGAACAAAAGGCATTTCAAAATGTAGTTTTTTTCACTTGTTACTACATTTTGAAAAAAATGTAGTATACGTTTAGCATTTTTCCGGTGGACCGTCGAAACCCGAAAAAAACGTCGGATCGATGTGAAAGTCATATCTATCGATTCGTGAGCGAATTTAGAAAATTCCGTCCGTCGGTCAGTCGGTCTGTCGGTCTGTCTGTCTGTCTGTCTGTCTGTCTGTCTGTCACGCTCAGCCCCCCTAATCCGTTTTCGGATTGCGATGAAACTTGGGTGGTTAATAGGAGGTCTTTAGAAAACCTTAACGCCGGAAGCTCGGCTCCGTTCGGAAACCGGAAGTACCCGATATAGACGTTTCGAGTTTTTCGGGGGAAATTGAATAACTCGATAACGGGTAGTCGGATCGAGACATTTCAAAAAAGAGATGGTGCCGCTGGCAAAGCTCTACAAATAAGTATACCAGAGGCTATGTCGAAAAACAAATGAAAATTGATTTTTTTTGCAAAAAATTGGTTTTCTCGAAATCGGGCTAGGAAGCACGATAACTGTCCAGAATATTGATCGATTTCGATGAGACTTGGTGGTATCAAAGGTACCCGGCCACAAATCAAGCCTATTGCTGGCGGCCCGAATCCGTCGACTGTAAGTATGTTTTCCAGGGCCGAGTATGATTTTTCAAAGAAATTAATAACTCCCGAACCGAAGGTCCGATTTTGATTTTCAAAAATGGCAATTGTAGGGCTCGATCAGGTCTATTAGTTGACGTTTGTGAGAAATTTGAGAAAAGAAAAGCGAATCTACAAATCCTGGAAAACTTGATTTTTTTGATAAATTCTACAAATTCCGAAAAGTTTCCTAATAAAAATCGAAAATTAACTATTCCGTCGATCGATCTCTATAACCAGTATAAGGCACGGACCTTTTTGGACAAAAAATCTGAAATAGAGTTTTTTCGAAAAATTTAAAATAAACGAGTTATTTACGAAAATGCATTCCATAGAATTATTTACAAAAATATTACAAATTGATAAATTCTCCGTGCGATATAGGAGCAAAAAATAATATTATGTTATATTTAAAATATCATCATTCATGTCCTTATTTTCATTTACTAAATAAAAATAGAATGCCCTTTCTGCGTTTCAAAATGTAGTTAGCTTTTACTTTAGTCAATGCAAAAAAAAAAGAAAAATAAAACATGTCAAAGCACTGAGTCATCTTGCGACCCTCTGCTGAAAATGTAATGAATTATCCCAACGAATTGGACAAAAAGCATATCAAAATGTAGTTTTTTTCACTTGTTACTACATTTTGAAAAAAAATGTAGTATACGTTTAGCATTTTTCCGGTGCACCATCGAAGCTCGAAAAAAACGTCGGATCGATGTGAAAGTCATATCTATCGATTCGAGAGCGAATTTAGAAAATTCCGTCCGTCGGTCAGTCGGTCTGTCGGTCTGTCTGTCTGTCTGTCTGTCTGTCTGTCTGTCACGCCCAGCCCCCCTAATCCGTTTTCGGACTGCGATGAAACTTGGGTTGTTCATAGGAGGTCTTTAGAAAACCTTAACGCCGGAAGCTCGGCACCGTTCGAAAACCTGAAGTACCCGATATAGACGTTTCGAATTTTTCGGGAGAAATTGAATAACTCGATAACGGGTAGTCGGATCGAGACGTTTCAAAAAAGAAATGGTGCCGCTGGTAAAGCCCTACAAATAAGTATACCAGAGACTATGTCGAAAAACAAACGAAAATTGATTTTTTTTGCAAAAAACTGGTTTTCTCGAAATCGGGCTAGGAAGCACGATAACTGTCCAGAATATTGATCGATTTCGATGAGACTTGGTGGGATCAAAAGTACCCTGCCACAAATCAAGCCTATTGCTGGCGGCCCGAATCCGTTGACCGCAAGTATGTTTTCCAGGGCCGAGTATGATTTTTCAAAGAAATTAATAACTCCCGAACCGAAGGTCCGATTTTGATTTTCAAAAATGGCAACTGTAGGGCTCGATTAGGTCTATTAGTTGACGTTTGTGAGAAATTTGAGAAAACAAAAGCGACTCTACAAATCTTGGAAAACTTGTTTTTTTTTATAAATTTTACAAATTCCGAACAGTTTCCTAATAAAAATCGAAAATTAACTATTCCGCCGATCTATCTCTATAACCAGTATAAGGCATGGACCTTTTTGGACAAAAATCTGAAATAGAGTTTTTTCGAAAAACTTAAAATAAACGAGTTATTTACGAAAATGCATTCCATAGAATTATTTAAAAAAATATTACAAATTGATAAGTGATAATGTTGTATTTAAAATATCATCATTCATTTCCTTATATTCATTTACTAAATAAAAATAGAGCCGATGCCCTTTCCGTGTTTCAAAATGTAGTTAGCTTTTACTTTAGTCAATGCAAAAAAAAAAAATAAAACATGTCAAAGCACTGAGTCATCTTGCGACCCTCTGCTGAAAATGTTATAAATGATCCCAACAAATTGGACTAAAAGCATATCAAAATGTAGTTTTTTTCACTTGTTACTACATTTTGAAAAAAAATGTAGTATACGTTTAGCATTTTTCCGGTGCACCATCGAAACCCGAAAAAAACGTCGGATCGATGTGAAAGTCATATCTATCGATTCGAGAGCGAATTTAGAAAATTCCGTCCGTCGGTCAGTCGGTCTGTCGGTCTGTCTGTCTGTCTGTCTGTCTGTCTGTCTGTCACGCCCAGCCCCCCTAATCCGTTTTCGGATTGCGATGAAACTTGGGTGGTTAATAGGAGGTCTTTAGAAAACCTTAACGCCGGAAGCTCGGCTCCGTTCGGAAACCGGAAGTACCCGATATAGACGTTTCGAGTTTTCCGGGAGAAATTGAATAACTCGATAACGGGTAGTCGGATCGAGACGTTTCAAAAAAGAAAAGGTGCCGCTGGCAAAGCTCTACAAATAAGTATACCAGAGGCTATGTCGAAAAACAAATGAAAATTGATTTTTTTTGTAAAAAACTGGTTTTCTCGAAATCGGGCTAGGAAGCACGATAACTGTCCAGAATATTGATCGATTTCGATGAGACTTGGTGAGATCAAAGGTACCCGGCCACAAATCAAGCCTATTGCTGGCGGCCCGAATCCGTTGACCGCAAGTATGTTTTCCAGGGCCGAGTATGATTTTTCAAAGAAATTAATAACTCCCGAACCGAAGGTCCGATGTTGATTTTCAAAAATGGCAATTGTAGGGCTCGATTAGGTCTATTAGCTGACGTTTGGGAGAAATTTGAAAAAACAAAAGCGAATCTACAAATCCTGGAAAACTTGATTTTTTTGATAAATTCTACAAATTCCGAACAGTTTCCTAATAAAAATCGAAAATTAACTATTCCGTCGATCTATCTCTATAACCAGTATAAGGCATGGACCTTTTTGGACAAAAAATCTGAAATAGAGTTTTTTCGAAAAACTTAAAATAAACGAGTTGTTTACGAAAATGCATTCCATAGAATTATTTAAAAAATATTAAAAATTGATACATTCTAAGTGCGATATAGGTGCAAACAAATGATGTAATGTTATATTTAAAATATCATCATTCATTTCCTTATTTTCATTTACTAAATAAAAATGGAACCGATGTCCTTTCCGTGTTTCAAAATGTAGTTAGCTTTTACTTTAGTCAACGCAAAAAAAATAAAAATAAAACATGTCAAAGCACAGGGTCATCTTGCGACCCTCTGCTGAAAATGTGAATCATCCCAACAAATTGAATAAAAAGCATATCAAAATGTAGTTTTTTTCACTTGTTACTACATTTTGAAAAAAAATGTAGTATACGTTTAGCATTTTTCCGGTGGACCGTCGAAACCCGAAAAAAACGTCGGATCGATGTGAAAGTCATATCTATCGATTCGAGAGCGAATTTAGAAAATTCCGTCCGTCGGTCAGTCGGTCTGTCGGTCTGTCTGTCTGTCTGTCTGTCTGTCTGTCTGTCACGCCCAGCCCCCCTAATCCGTTTTCGGATTGCGATGAAACTTGGGTGGTTAATAGGAGGTCTCTAGAAAACCTTAACGCCGGAAGCTCGGCTCCGTTCGGAAACCGGAAGTACCCGATATAGACGTTTCGAGTTTTCCGGGAGAAATTGAATAACTCGATAACGGGTAGTCGGATCGAGACGTTTCAAAAAAGAAAAGGTGCCGCTGGCAAAGCTCTACAAATAAGTGTACCAGAGGCTATGTCGAAAAACAAATGAAAATTGATTTTTTTTGTAAAAAACTGGTTTTCTCGAAATCGGGCTAGGAAGCACGATAACTGTCCAGAATATTGATCGATTTCGATGAGACTTGGTGAGATCAAAGGTACCCGGCCACAAATAAAGCCTATTGCTGGCGGCCCGAATCCGTTGACCGCAAGTATGTTTTCCAAGGCCGAGTATGATTTTTCAAAGGAATTAATAACTCCCGAACCGAAGGTCCGATGTTGATGTTCAAAAATGGCAATTGTAGGGCTCGATTAGGTCTATTAGCTGACGTTTGGGAGAAATTTGAAAAAACAAGAGCGAATCTACAAATCCTGGAAAACTTGATTTTTTTGATAAATTCTACAAATTCCGAACAGTTTCCTAATAAAAATCGAAAATTAACTATTCAGTCGGTCGATCTCTATAACCAGTATAAGGCATGGACCTTTTTGGACAAAAAATCTGAAATAGAGTTTTTTCGAAAAAACTTAAAATAAACGAGTTATTTACGAAAATGCATTCCATAGAATTATTTAAAAAAATATTACAAATTGATAAGTGATAATGTTATATTTAAAATATCATCATTCATTTAGTTATTTTCATTTACTAAATAAAAATAGAACCGATGCCCTCTCCGTGTTTCAAAATGTAGTTAGCTTTTACTTTAGTCAATGCAAAAAGAAAAAAAAAAGAAAATTAAATCATGTCAAAGCACTGAGTCATCTTGCGACCCTCTGCTGAAAATGTGAATCATCCCCACAAATTGAATAAAAAGCATATCAAAATGTAGTTTTTTTCACTTGTTACTACATTTTGAAAAAAAATGTAGTATACGTTTAGCATTTTTCCGGTGGACCATCGAAACTCGAAAAAAACGTCGGATCGATGTGAAAGTCATATCTATCGATTCGAGAGCGAATTTAGAAAATTCCGTCCGTCGGTCAGTCGGTCTGTCGGTCTGTCTGTCTGTCTGTCTGTCTGTCTGTCTGTCACGCCCAGCCCCCTTAATCCGTTTTCGGATTGCGATGAAACTTGGGTGGTTAATAGGAGGTCTATAGAAAACCTTAACGCCGAAAGCTCGGCTCCGTTCGGAAACCGGAAGTACCCGATATAGACGTTTCGAGTTTTTCGGGAGAAATTGAATAACTCGATAACGGGTAGTCGGATCGAAACATTTCAAAAAAGGAATGGTGCCGCTCGCAAAGCTCTACAAATAAGTATACCAGTGGCTATGTCGAAAAACAAATGAAAATTGATTTTTTTTGCAAGAAACTGGTTTTCTCGAAATCGGGCTAGGAAGCACGATAACTGTCCAGAATATTGATCGATTTCGATGAGACTTGGTGGGATCAAAGGTACCCGGCCACAAATCAAGCCTATTGCTGGCGACCCGAATCCGTTGACCGCAAGTATGTTTTCCAGGGCCGAGTATGATTTTTCAAAGAAATTAATAACTCCCGAACCGAAGGTCCGATTTTGATTTTCAAAAATGGCAATTGTAGGGCTCGATTAGGTCTATTAGTTGACATTTGTGAGAAATTTGAGAAATCAAAAGCGAATCTACAAATCCTGAAAAACTTGATTTTTTTGATAAATTCTACAAATTCCAAACAGTTTCCTAATAAAAATCGAAAATTAACTATTCCGTCGATCGATCTCTATAACCAGTATAAGACACGGACCTTTTTGGACAAAAAATCTGAAATAGAGTTTTTTCGAAAAATTTAATATAAACGAGTTATTTACGTAAATGCATTCCATAGAATTATTTTAAAAAATATTACAAATTGATAAATTCTCCATGCGATATAGGTGCAAAAAATAATGTAATGTTGTATTTAAAATATCATCATTCATTTCCTTATTTTCATTTACCAAATAAAAATAGAATGCCCTTTCTGGGTTTCAAAATGTAGTTAGCTTTTACTTTAGTCAATGCAAAAAGAAAAAAAAGAAAAATAAAACATGTCAAAGCACTGAGTCATCTTGCGACCCTCTGCTGAAAATGTTATGAATCATTCCAACAAATTGTATTAAAAGCATATCAAAATGTAGTTTTTTTCACTTGTTACTACATTTTGAAAAAAAATGTAGTATACGTTTAGCATTTTTCCGGTGCACCATCGAAGCTCGAAAAAAACGTCGGATCGATGTGAAAGTCATATCTATCGATTCGAGAGCGAATTTAGAAAATTCCGTCCGTCGGTCAGTCGGTCTGTCGGTCTGTCTGTCTGTCTGTCTGTCTGTCTGTCTGTCACGCCCAGCCCCCCTAATCCGTTTTCAGATTACGATGAAACTTGGGTGGTTAATAGGAGGTCTTTAGAAAACCTTAACGCCGGAAGCTCGGCTCCGTTCGGAAACCGGAAGTACCCGATATAGACGTTTCGAGTTTTTCGGGAAAAATTGAATAACTCGATAACGGGTAGTCGGATCTAGATGTTTCAAAAAAGAGATGGTGCCGCTGGCAAAGCTCTACAAATAAGTATACCAGAGGCTATGTCGAAAAACAAACGAAAATTGATTTTATTTGCAAAAAACTGGTTTTCTCGAAATCGGGCTAGGAAGCACGATAACTGTCCAGAATATTGATCGATTTCGATGAGACTTCGTGGGATCAAAGGTACCCGGCCACAAATCAAGCCTATTGCTGGCGGTCCGAATCCGTTGACCGCAAGTATGTTTTCCAGGGCCGAGTATGATATTTCAAAGAAATTAATAACTCCCTAACCGAAGGTCCGATTTTGATTTTCAAAAATGGCAGTTGTAGGGCTCGATTAGTTCTATTAGCTGACGTTTGTGAGAAATTTGACAGAACAAAAGCGAATCTACAAATCCTGGAAAACTTGATTTTTTTGATAAATTCTGCAAATTCCGAACAGTTTCCTAATAAAAATCGAAAATTAACTATTCCTTCGATCGATCTCTATAACCAGTATAAGGCACGGACCTTTTTGGACAAGAAATCTGAAATAGAGTTTTTTCGAAAAACTTAAAATAAACGAGTTATTTAGGAAAATGCATTCCATAGAATTATTTAAAAAAATATTACAAATTGATAAATTTTCCATGCGATAGAGGTGCAAAAAAATAATGTAATGTTATGTTTAAAATATCATCATTCATTTCCTTATTTTCATTTACTAGATAAAAATAGAATCGATGCCCTTTCCGTTTTTCAAAATGTAGTTAGCTTTTACTTTAGTCAATGCAAAAAAAAGAAAAATAAAACATGTCAAAGCACTGAGTCATCTTGCGACCCTCTGCTGAATATGTAATGAATCATCCCAACAAATTGGACAAAAAGCACATCAAAATGTAGTTTTTTTCACTTGTTACTACATTTTGAAAAAAAATGTAGTATACGTTTAGCATTTTTCCGGTGGACCGTCGAAATCCGAAAAAAACGTCGGATCGATGTGAAAGTCATATCTATCGATTCGAGAGCGAATTTAGAAAATTCCGTCCGTCGGTCAGTCGGTCTGTCGGTCTGTCTGTCTGTCTGTCTGTCTGTCTGTCTGTCACGCCCAGACCCCCTAATCCGTTTTCAGATTGCGATGAAACTTGGGTGGTTAATAGGAGGTCTCTAGTAAACCTTAACGCCGGAAGATCGGCTCCGTTCGGAAACCGGAAGCACCCGATATAGACGTTTCGAGTTTTTCGGGAGAAATTGAATAACTCGATAACGGATAGTCAGATCGAGACATTTCAAAAAAGAAATAGTGCCGCTGGCAAAGCCCTACAAATAAGTATACCAGAGGCTATGTCGAAAAACAAATGAAAATTGATTTTTTTTGCAAAAAACTGTTTTTCTCGAAATCGGGCTAGGAAGCACGATAACTGTCCAGAATATTGATCGATCTCGATGAGACTTGGTGGGATCAAAGGTACCCGGCCACAAATCAAGCCTATTGCTGGCGGCCCGAATCCGTTGACCGCGAGTATGTTTTTCAGGGCCGAGTATGATTTTTCAAAGAAATTAATAACTCCCGAACCGAAGGTCCGATTTTGATTTTCAAAAATGGCAATTGTAGGGCTCGATTAGGTCTATTAGCTGACGTTTGGGAGAAATTTGAGAAAACAAAAGCGAATTTACAAATCCTGGAAAACTTGATTTTTTTTATAAATTCTACAAATTCCGAACAGTTTCCTAATAAAAATCGAAAATTAACTCTTCCGTCGATCGATCTCTATAACCAGTATGAGGCATGGACCTTTTTGGACAAAAAATCTGAAACAGAGTTTTTTCGAAAAACTTAAAATAAACGAGTTATTTACGAAAATGCATTCCATAGAATTATTTAAAAAAATATTACAAATTGATAAATTCTCCGTGCGATAGAGGTGCAAAAAAATAATGTAATGTTATATTTAAAATATCATCATTCATTTCCTTATATTCATTTACTAAATAAAAATAGAACCGATACCCTTTCCGTGTTTCAAAATGTAGTTAGCTTTTACTTTAGTCAATGCAAAAAAAAAGAAAAATAAAACATGTCAAAGCACTGAGTCATGTTGCGACCCTCTGCTGAAAATATAATGAATCATGCCAACAAATTGGATTAAAAGCATATCAAAATGTAGTTTTTTTCACTTGTTACTACATTTTGAAAAAAAATGTAGTATACGTTTAGCATTTTTCCGGTGCACCGTCGAAGCTCGAAAAAAACGTCGGATCGATGTGAAAGTCATATCTATCGATTCGAGAGCGAATTTAGAAAATTCCGTCCGTCGGTCAGTCGGTCTGTCGGTCTGTCTGTCTGTCTGTCTGTCTGTCTGTCTGTCACGCCCAGCCCCCCTAATCCGTTTTCGGACTGCGATGAAACTTGGGTTGTTCATAGGAGGTCTTTAGAAAACCTTAACGCCGGAAGCTCGGCACCGTTCGAGAACCTGAAGTACCCGATATAGACGTTTCGAATTTTTCGGGAGAAATTGAATAACTCGATAACGGGTAGTCGGATCGAGACGTTTCAAAAAAGAAATGGTGCCGCTGGTAAAGCCCTACAAATAAGTATACCAGAGACTATGTCGAAAAACAAACGAAAATTGATTTTTTTTGCAAAAAACTGGTTTTCTCGAAATCGGGCTAGGAAGCACGATAACTGTCCAGAATATTGATCGATTTCGATGAGACTTGGTGGGATCAAAAGTACCCTGCCACAAATCAAGCCTATTGCTGGCGGCCCGAATCCGTTGACCGCAAGTATGTTTTCCAGGGCCGAGTATGATTTTTCAAAGAAATTAATAACTCCCGAACCGAAGGTCCGATTTTGATTTTCAAAAATGGCAACTGTAGGGCTCGATTAGGTCTATTAGTTGACGTTTGTGAGAAATTTGAGAAAACAAAAGCGACTCTACAAATCTTGGAAAACTTGTTTTTTTTTATAAATTTTACAAATTCCGAACAGTTTCCTAATAAAAATCGAAAATTAACTATTCCGCCGATCTATCTCTATAACCAGTATAAGGCATGGACCTTTTTGGACAAAAATCTGAAATAGAGTTTTTTCGAAAAACTTAAAATAAACGAGTTATTTACGAAAATGCATTCCATAGAATTATTTAAAAAAATATTACAAATTGATAAGTGATAATGTTGTATTTAAAATATCATCATTCATTTCCTTATATTCATTTACTAAATAAAAATAGAGCCGATGCCCTTTCCGTGTTTCAAAATGTAGTTAGCTTTTACTTTAGTCAATGCAAAAAAAAAAAATAAAACATGTCAAAGCACTGAGTCATCTTGCGACCCTCTGCTGAAAATGTTATAAATGATCCCAACAAATTGGACTAAAAGCATATCAAAATGTAGTTTTTTTCACTTGTTACTACATTTTGAAAAAAATGTAGTATACGTTTAGCATTTTTCCGGTGGACCGTCGAAACCCGAAAGAAACGTCGGATCGATGTGAAAGTCATATCTATCGATTCGAGAGCGAATTTAGAAAATTCCGTCCGTCGGTCAGTCGGTCTGTCGGTCTGTCTGTCTGTCTGTCTGTCTGTCTGTCTGTCACGCCCAGCCCCCCTAATCCGTTTTCGGATTGCGATGAAACTTGGGTGGTTAATAGGAGGTCTTTAGAAAACCTTAACGCCGGAAGCTCGGCTCCGTTCGGAAACCGGAAGTACCCGATATAGACGTTTCGAGTTTTCCGGGAGAAATTGAATAACTCGATAACGGGTAGTATGATCGAGACGTTTCAAAAAAGAAATGGTGCCGCTGGCGAAGCTCTACAAATAAGTATACGAGAGACTATGTCGAAAAATAAACGAAAATTGATTTTTTTTGCAAAAAACTGGTTTTCTCGAAATCGGGCTAGGAAGCACGATAACTGTCCAGAATATTGATCGATTTCGATGAGACTTGGTGGGATCAAAGGCACCCGGCCACAAATCAAGCCTATTGCTGGCGGCCCGAATCCGTTGACCGCAAGTATGTTTTCCAGGGCCGAGTATGATTTTTCAAAGAAATTAATAACTCCCGAACCGAAGGTCCGATTTTGATTTTCAAAAATGGCAATTATAGGGCTCGATTAGGTCTATTAGTTGATATTTGTGAGAAATTTGACAAAACAAAAGCGAATCTACAAATCCTGGAAAACTTGATTTTTTTGATAAATTCTACAAATTCCGAACAGTTTCCTAATAAAAATCGAAAATTAACTATTCCGTCGATCGATCTCTATAACCAGTATAAGGCACGGACCTTTTTGGACAAAAAATCTAAAATAGAGTTTTTTCGAAAAACTTAAAATAAACGAGTTATTTACGAAAATGCATTCCATAGAATTATTTTAAAAAATATTACAAATTGATACATTCTCCGTGCGATATAGGTGCAAATAAATAATGTAATGTTATGTTTAAAATATCATTCATTTCCTTATTTTCATTTACTAAATAAAAATAGAACCGATGCCCTTTCCGTGTTTCAAAATGTAGTTAGCTTTTACTTTAGTCAACGCAAAAAAAATAAAAATAAAACATGTCAAAGCACAGGGTCATCTTGCGACCCTCTGCTGAAAATGTGAATCATCCCAACAAATTGAATAAAAAGCATATCAAAATGTAGTTTTTTTCACTTGTTACTACATTTTGAAAAAAAATGTAGTATACGTTTAGCATTTTTCCGGTGCACCATCGAAGCTCGAAAAAAACGTCGGATCGATGTGAAAGTCATATCTATCGATTCGAGAGCGAATTTAGAAAATTCCGTCCGTCGGTCAGTCGGTCTGTCGGTCTGTCTGTCTGTCTGTCTGTCTGTCTGTCTGTCACGCCCAGCCCCCCTAATCCGTTTTCGGACTGCGATGAAACTTGGGTTGTTCATAGGAGGTCTTTAGAAAACCTTAACGCCGGAAGCTCGGCACCGTTCGAAAACCTGAAGTACCCGATATAGACGTTTCGAATTTTTCGGGAGAAATTGAATAACTCGATAACGGGTAGTCGGATCGAGACGTTTCAAAAAAGAAATGGTGCCGCTGGTAAAGCCCTACAAATAAGTATACCAGAGACTATGTCGAAAAACAAACGAAAATTGATTTTTTTTGCAAAAAACTGGTTTTCTCGAAATCGGGCTAGGAAGCACGATAACTGTCCAGAATATTGATCGATTTCGATGAGACTTGGTGGGATCAAAAGTACCCTGCCACAAATCAAGCCTATTGCTGGCGGCCCGAATCCGTTGACCGCAAGTATGTTTTCCAGGGCCGAGTATGATTTTTCAAAGAAATTAATAACTCCCGAACCGAAGGTCCGATTTTGATTTTCAAAAATGGCAACTGTAGGGCTCGATTAGGTCTATTAGTTGACGTTTGTGAGAAATTTGAGAAAACAAAAGCGACTCTACAAATCTTGGAAAACTTGTTTTTTTTTATAAATTTTACAAATTCCGAACAGTTTCCTAATAAAAATCGAAAATTAACTATTCCGCCGATCTATCTCTATAACCAGTATAAGGCATGGACCTTTTTGGACAAAAATCTGAAATAGAGTTTTTTCGAAAAACTTAAAATAAACGAGTTATTTACGAAAATGCATTCCATAGAATTATTTAAAAAAATATTACAAATTGATAAGTGATAATGTTGTATTTAAAATATCATCATTCATTTCCTTATATTCATTTACTAAATAAAAATAGAGCCGATGCCCTTTCCGTGTTTCAAAATGTAGTTAGCTTTTACTTTAGTCAATGCAAAAAAAAAAAATAAAACATGTCAAAGCACTGAGTCATCTTGCGACCCTCTGCTGAAAATGTTATAAATGATCCCAACAAATTGGACTAAAAGCATATCAAAATGTAGTTTTTTTCACTTGTTACTACATTTTGAAAAAAAATGTAGTATACGTTTAGCATTTTTCCGGTGGACCGTCGAAACCCGAAAAAAACGTCGGATCGATGTGAAAGTCATATCTATCGATTCGAGAGCGAATTTAGAAAATTCCGTCCGTCGGTCAGTCGGTCTGTCGGTCTGTCTGTCTGTCTGTCTGTCTGTCTGTCTGTCACGCCCAGCCCCCTTAATCCGTTTTCGGATTGCGATGAAACTTGGGTGGTTAATAGGAGGTCTATAGAAAACCTTAACGCCGAAAGCTCGGCTCCGTTCGGAAACCGGAAGTACCCGATATAGACGTTTCGAGTTTTTCGGGAGAAATTGAATAACTCGATAACGGGTAGTCGGATCGAAACATTTCAAAAAAGGAATGGTGCCGCTCGCAAAGCTCTACAAATAAGTATACCAGTGGCTATGTCGAAAAACAAATGAAAATTGATTTTTTTTGCAAGAAACTGGTTTTCTCGAAATCGGGCTAGGAAGCACGATAACTGTCCAGAATATTGATCGATTTCGATGAGACTTGGTGGGATCAAAGGTACCCGGCCACAAATCAAGCCTATTGCTGGCGACCCGAATCCGTTGACCGCAAGTATGTTTTCCAGGGCCGAGTATGATTTTTCAAAGAAATTAATAACTCCCGAACCGAAGGTCCGATTTTGATTTTCAAAAATGGCAATTGTAGGGCTCGATTAGGTCTATTAGTTGACATTTGTGAGAAATTTGAGAAATCAAAAGCGAATCTACAAATCCTGAAAAACTTGATTTTTTTGATAAATTCTACAAATTCCAAACAGTTTCCTAATAAAAATCGAAAATTAACTATTCCGTCGATCGATCTCTATAACCAGTATAAGACACGGACCTTTTTGGACAAAAAATCTGAAATAGAGTTTTTTCGAAAAATTTAATATAAACGAGTTATTTACGTAAATGCATTCCATAGAATTATTTTAAAAAATATTACAAATTGATAAATTCTCCATGCGATATAGGTGCAAAAAATAATGTAATGTTGTATTTAAAATATCATCATTCATTTCCTTATTTTCATTTACCAAATAAAAATAGAATGCCCTTTCTGGGTTTCAAAATGTAGTTAGCTTTTACTTTAGTCAATGCAAAAAGAAAAAAAAGAAAAATAAAACATGTCAAAGCACTGAGTCATCTTGCGACCCTCTGCTGAAAATGTTATGAATCATTCCAACAAATTGTATTAAAAGCATATCAAAATGTAGTTTTTTTCACTTGTTACTACATTTTGAAAAAAATGTAGTATACGTTTAGCATTTTTTCGGTGGACCGTCGAAACCCGAAAAAAACGTCGGATCGATGTGAAAGTCGTATCTATCGATTCGAGAGCGAATTTAGAAAATTCCGTCCGTCGGTCAGTCGGTCTGTCGGTCTGTCGGTCTGTCGGTCTGTCTGTCTGTCTGTCTGTCTGTCTGTCACGCCCAGCCCCCCTAATCCGTTTTCGGATTGCGATGAAACTTGGGTGGTTAATAGGAGGTCTTTAGAAAACCTTAACGCCGGAAGCTCGGCTCCGTTCGGAAACCGGAAGTACCCGATATAGACGTTTCGAGTTTTCCGGGAGAAATTGAATAACTCTATAACGGGTAGTGGGATCGAGACGTTTCAAAAAAGAAATGGTGCCGCTAGCAAAGCTCTACAAATAAGTATACCAGCGGCTATGTCGAAAAACAAATAAAAATTGATTTTTTTTGTAAAAAACTGGTTTTCTCGAAATCGGGCTAGGAAGCACGATAACTGTCCAGAATATTGATCGATTTCGATGAGACTTGGTGAGATCAAAGGTACCCGGCCACAAATCAAGCCTATTGCTGGCGGCCCGAATCCGTTGACCGCAAGTATGTTTTCCAGGGCCGAGTATGATTTTTCAAAGAAATTAATAACTCCCGAACCGAAGGTCCGATGTTGATGTTCAAAAATGGCAATTGTAGGGCTCGATTAGGTCTATTAGCTGACGTTTGGGAGAAATTTGAAAAAACAAGAGCGAATCTACAAATCCTGGAAAACTTGATTTTTTTGATAAATTCTACAAATTCCGAACAGTTTCCTAATAAAAATCGAAAATTAACTATTCAGTCGGTCGATCTCTATAACCAGTATAAGGCATGGACCTTTTTGGACAAAAAATCTGAAATAGAGTTTTTTCGAAAAAACTTAAAATAAACGAGTTATTTACGAAAATGCATTCCATAGAATTATTTAAAAAAATATTACAAATTGATAAGTGATAATGTTATATTTAAAATATCATCATTCATTTAGTTATTTTCATTTACTAAATAAAAATAGAACCGATGCCCTCTCCGTGTTTCAAAATGTAGTTAGCTTTTACTTTAGTCAATGCAAAAAGAAAAAAAAAAGAAAATTAAATCATGTCAAAGCACTGAGTCATCTTGCGACCCTCTGCTGAAAATGTGAATCATCCCCACAAATTGAATAAAAAGCATATCAAAATGTAGTTTTTTTCACTTGTTACTACATTTTGAAAAAAAATGTAGTATACGTTTAGCATTTTTCCGGTGCACCATCGAAACCCGAAAAAAACGTCGGATCGATGTGAAAGTCGTATCTATCGATTCGAGAGCGAATTTAGAAAATTCCGTCCGTCGGTCAGTCGGTCTGTCTGTCTGTCTGTCACGCCCAGCCCCCCTAATCCGTTTTCGGATTGCGATGAAACTTGGGTGGTTAATAGTAGGTCTTTAGAAAACCTTAATGCCGGAAGCTCGGCTCCGTTCGGAAACCGGAAGTACCCGATATAGACGTTTCGAGTTTTTCTGGAGAAATTGAATAACTCGATAACGGGTAGTCGGATCGAGACGTTTCAAAAAAGAAATGGTGCCGCTGGCGAAGCCCTACAAATAAGTACACCAGAGGCTATGTCGAAAAACAAACGAAAATTGTTTTTTTTTGCAAAAACTGGTTTTCTCGAAATCGGGCTAGGAAGCACGATAACTGTCCAGAATATTAATCGATTTCGATGAGACTTGGTGGGATCAAAGGTACCCGGCCACAAATCAAGCCTATTGCTGGCGGCCCGAATCCGTTGACCCCTAGTATGTTTTCCAGGGCCGAGTATGATTTTTCAAAGAAATTAATAACTCCCGAACCGAAGGTCCGATTTTGATTTTCAAAAATGGCAATTGTAGGGCTCGATTAGGTACATATTGGTTGACGTTTGTGAGAAATTTGACAAAACAAAAGCGATTCTACAAATCCTGGAAAACTCGATTTTTTTGATAAATTCTACAAATTCCGAACAGTTTCCTAATAAAAATCGAAAATTAACTATTCCGTCGATCGATCTCTATAACCAGTATAAGGCACGGACCTTTTTGGACAGAAAATCTGAAATAGAGTTTTTTCGTAAAACTTAAAATAAACGAGTTATTTACGAAAATGCATTCCATAGAATTCTTTAAAAAATATTTTAAATTGATAAATTCTCCGTGCGATAGAGGTGCAAAAAAATAATGTAATGTTATATTTAAAATATCATCATTCATTTCCTTATTTCGATTTACTGAATAAAAATAGAACTGATGCCCTTTCCGTGTTTCAAAATGTAGTTAGCTTTTACTTTAGTCAATGCAAAAAAAAGAAAAATAAAACATGTCAAAGCACTGAGTCATCTTGCGACCCTCTGCTGAAAATGTAATTAGTCATCCCAACAAATTGGACAAAAAGCATATCAAAATGTAGTTTTTTTCACTTGTTAAAATTATTTAGAACCTACGGATTTTTACAGGGTGTTTCCTAGGGGTGGAAACACGTATGTTGGTTAGTAACTACGGGAAGCAGATAGTTCCGTGAGCGTACAGATAGCTCATCTGGTCCAAACAAGTGCCGCAGTAAAAGGGTGAATGAAATTAGATGCAGTCCTTCAAAACAAATTAAATCCGTTTATGGTCGGTCATAAGTATTATTGGAATAATAGTACTTATGACCGATTATTAAAAAATAAAGAAAATT
Source organism: Stenurella melanura (assembly GCA_963583905.1). Taxonomy (NCBI): domain Eukaryota; kingdom Metazoa; phylum Arthropoda; class Insecta; order Coleoptera; family Cerambycidae; genus Stenurella; species Stenurella melanura. Next base: position 112,834,931 of record OY757310.1, on the reverse strand, counting down.
TAGTACGTTTATGATTGGTCACACCTAAGTACTATTAATAGTAAATACTCTGTACTGACGTACAGAGTGCAGAGCAGACAGTGCGGGAGACGATTTTATCCTGTAGTAATCAATGAGGACATTGACGATAATTAAAATATATTTAATAAAACTTTTATAATAAAGTTAATTTAAAAGTATTATTTTGAAGGTTTGTACCCATTTCTCTTTGACGTAAATTTTTAATGTAACTTTATGTATTATTATACATTGTTCATAATATAATAGCATTAAATAACAGGTACATAAATTCGATCATAAACGAACTAATTTTTTTTAAGTGTTGCACCCATTTGCTTTTAATGAAATAATTTACAGATATAGTAAGTGTAATTAGCCTTATTTATAGTTTTTAGGTGATTGTACCTCTGCTCTTGCCATAAAAAAATAATTCTCAAATTCTTATTTTCCTTTGTCAAATAGTTAAAATTACTTAAAAAATATGTAATACAATATAGATGAACTAATGATCTAACAGATCCTTTTTGTTTATCTAGCTAAAATAATTTTCGAGAAAAATATTTCAAAAAATAATCTTACCGGTGTATATTTTGTCAATTATCTCTAGAAACGATGAAGGCTGGGGGCCGAAAATTTGTCAATCGTGCTCTTATGGCTTGCTAATATTATACACTAACATATTATTTCAAAAGTCGCTTTCGGACATCATTTCACCTAGCTCATCCGCCTAGACCTTTTCAACTCAATATCTCAAACCTTCCGAAGTTATCGTATGCACAAAAAAATTACAGATCTACAGATCGACCCACTGGCAGACGGACAAGAGACAGGCACGTGACGTGAATTTCATCGTGTCATGTCGTGTCACAACATGATCGATCGTGTAACATTGAAATAGTAAAACACGAACATTTTCGTAAGCGTGCGTGAACAAAAATTAGTCGTGCGTGAGCGTGAATTAGCTATAGGTGCGTGATGTGAATTTCATCCTGTCACGTTTAATCACGACAGCGTAGAAGAATAATTCGCCATAACAATTCGTGCGTAAGTGAGCATGTGTGTGTTTGTGGTCGAAAATTTGAGAGTACGTGAGTCAACTTTCACATAATATATGTTCGTAAATGAGCGTACGTAAGCAAAATCTTTAGAATCGTGACCATGCGTAAGTCTTATTCAACATATATGTTTCGTGCGTGAGTGTGCGTGAACAAAGTCTTAAAAGACGTGAGCATGCGTGAGCGTGAGTTTATATTGACTCACGCGCCTATCGGTAAAAGTGACCGATAGATTTTCTTTTTCGCTCAAATTTAAAATCTCGACGTTTCATGACATTCTAAACCTAGTTCAACAAAAGGAGATTTAGATTTTTCTACGATTAAGTACTAATACTTCCAGTCCACTACGTGGATGTGGAAGTAATAAGATAGGTATATAATTTATTCCATTTTGAATAACCAGAGGTTTATCTCTAGGTAAAATATGAGAACATTAGGATTGAAAAAATAAACCCTTTGTTTTAGTTGTAATAGTAAAATCTGTCTTTATCCAAACACTTCAACTAACAAGTTTCTTCCTAACCAAAACATATTCCCAACTATTAATTTTATTTTACTTCCTTATTACATTACATGACAATTAAGTTAAAAATATGTTACTTCACACTTAGTAAACAGAGAAGCTAAAATACAACAATCCATTGTTAAAGTCACAGAAATACTTGAAGTGAACTATTTGCTACTTTTATTATCAAACCGACATAAAATAAGCAGAAGTTAAATAAAAGAACGTGATGTGACGCAGCTAGTACTTTTTATGCAGCAAAATACAAGTCTGCATTGCGGAGACATTGACGGACATTATAAATTGTGATCATGTGCTAAACCGGAGCTCTGACTCTGTGCCGGTTTAAAGACCAACTTACTTCGATGAACTTGAAAAATGTACGTACAAGTCTTACAAAACATGTACTTATCGATTTTTAAATAAATTGGTGTGCTATCACATTGACTGCTGTGAGATATTCGGCGTGACAAGAAAATTGCTTCAGCGCTATTGGTTTTCAAGACAAACAAGGAAAATAGATTGGGTTTATATTACATTGCATTTTAAAATAATTTTATATTTCTACAAGTAGAAGTTGCAGTTGGACGTGGCCGACAGCGAATACCTGATTGATCAACACATGACGGCGTAATTCATTTTTTACGTCATGCCACTGAGACTAAATATAATCAATATTTTTTTATTATTATTGTTCAGATAGGTATTCGAAGTTGGCAACGTCCAACTGAAATTTTCATTCGTTTCATTCAAGGTTGTAATAATGCAGTTTATATAAAACACAACAGTTTACACGCCTCTGGGAATCACCCTAACAGCGGGTTGTACAATCGCAAATCAACTTTCATGTTAGTTGACTCTTACTTGCAGGTTAACTACAACTTTACCCAAACTTGCGTTTTTCAATATAAAGTTAAGTCATGGTATGTAAACGAGAGGTCATGAATAAAATGTATAATGTTGGTACTGGAAAAATGGGTAATATACATAAAATGCATGAATTTTTGTCAAAGTCACGCCACCTGCTATCAAATATAAATGTCAGAAGCAATTTATGAGTTAGTGATCTATTATTAAGTAGGTAGTACTTAGTCTCGATCTATTTAAAAAATCTCTTCCATCGTATTCTTCGAAAAAGTCTATACCGGATTACCTTGGCTCCTCATCACTGTTATATGCATTTACTTCGTACATATCTACTTTTAAGCGAAATGTCAAAAAAAAATTGTGACAGTTATTTTATAGGTTATAAATTGCCAGTAACCGGCCAAATTCTAGTTAACCCACACCTCATCTACTAGTAAAGTTAACTACTAGATAACTACAACACTGAAACGACCAGCTTTTGTAAAACCCAATTTCTATAATAACCTGAAAGTTAACACTAACTGGAAGTTAACCAGCGATTGTAAGACCAGCTGTTAATGACGGATATAATTAAATTTCAGAAGGGAGTATTCCACTATGCTATTTTAATCAGGGTATGGAAACGGCCAATTATCTCCTAAAGTTAGCTAGCGAAAAATGTTAAGACACAAAATGTTTAGGGTTCCTTAAAAACTATTGCAATAAATAAAAATTAAATATACAGGATCAGTCAAAAAGTCATGACGAAACAAAGTTGCTTTTTCTTTAATGGAACACCCTATTATTATGAAATAATATGGATTTCAATTCTTCTCGAAATTCTAAACAAAATTCTTATAACATATCGTATACCTAAACTTAACCATTTTCGAGATATCCAATTTTGAAAATAACTTTTTACTACTCTCATTAAAGAAATAGCCCGAAATATTGGGTATTTATTATGAAAATTGCACAGGGTGGAGGATGTGGATATGATTAAATTTTAATATTATTTTTTTTACAGAAAAAAAAAGCATGATTGTTCAGAGTTGATGAAAACGCATGAAACCAAAAATTTTTTTCCAAGACATTCAGTCCTGGATATTTTAAATTTTATAAAAACAATAATTATTCTAGAAAAGAAGATCGAATACAAGTTTTAACAAACAACAAATGTTTTATTTTTAATTCTATTTTATAATATGTTCAAAATGTTCACCATTTACCTCCTGACAGTAATGAATTCGCTGAACAAAATTTTGTAACGAATCTAAAAGGGTGTTGGGAGGAATAGTCGAAATTTCATGCCTTATCCTTTCTCGCAACTCCTCGATATATTGCGGCCTATTTTTGTAGACTTAAATTTTTATGTGACCCCCACAGAAAAAAGTCAAGTAGTGTCATATCGGGAGACCTAGCTGGCCATTCAATTGTTCCCCTGTGTCCAATCCATTTATAGGAAAAATTTCCTCTAGATATGCCCGTACCACAATTCCAAAATATGAAGGAGCCCCAAACCATACGGTTTAACATTAACATGTATAACGGTTTTGTTCTGCCGGTTAATTGGGATTGTTATTGTTCAGGGATAATCGTCTAAGCTCTGGAACGATATGCTCTTGCAAAAGTAATACATATGGTTCAGAGGTCAAATTTCCGTTTATAAAATAGGGACATGTCCTCCAATAACCACACCACACCAAACATTTACTTTTTGGGTGAACTTCGCCCATCCAATGTAGATTTTGGTCTGACCAATACCTACAGTTGTGTCAGTTTACGTGCCTGTTTAAGCAAAATCTACATTTTGCTTAAACGGGATCTACATTCGTCAGAAAATAATATATGGGTGACGAAGTTGACATTTTCGTCTAATTTATCCATAATAACTTCGCAGAACTCGATTTTACGATCAAAATCGTCTTCACTCAATTCTGGTAATAAATGAATTTTATATGGATGAAATTTTTCCCGTTTGCACATTTTTTGAATGGAATACCGACTCATGTTATGATTTAAAGCCCTCTTTGTGTCGAATTTATTGGATTTTCCACCACATCTAAGATAGCATTCAAAGAATGTTCTTCATTTGTAACGCTTACCGTCTTCCACTTTTTGGTCGATCTTCGACTACTCTAGTTTCATGAAAAGGCTGCAACGTTTTTGAAACGTTTGACTTAGAAATAGGTTCCCGATCGGAATGCACTTCATTAAAAATATTCACTACTTGGTCACAACTTCGTCTTCTATCACCATATCCTAGGATAATTAAGATTTCAGTATGCTCGGACACTTAAACGTGTCATTTTCTGCGCGAAAATTCACACTATATCGTCCCTGTTATCTTTAGACAACGACGCGGCGTTGTTATGGAGCTAGAAACTTTCAAAGGTAACTTGATATACTTAATGGACTAAAATATTTTCATATACAATTTATAAGAAAATGATTTTCTAAGTTTGATACCTCAAAAGCAGTTAAGTTTGGGTATATGATGTGCTATATGAATTTTGTTTAGAATTGCGAGGAGAATTGATGTATAGAATAATAAATAGGGTGTTCCGTTAATGAAAAGGCATCTTTGTCAAGTCAATCAGAAATTATCGTATTTTCAGGAACCTGTCTATACACAATAATACACATAATAGGTACATGTACAGAGACATTTTGTAAAATCTGTACAAGAAATTGGTTTCTACGATAATTATTTTAAAAATTTGTCCGATTTTAATACATATAATTGAAAGAATCAGGTAGAAAAAAATATATTTTAGGATACTTACAACAGTATTTAACACAAGAAAATTAATCAGGTATCGAGTTAATTCTCCTTCTTCCAATTCCTTAATATTTTGTTCACGCTGCCAATAAAAAAATTATTTCTGCTCTATATACTCTATGTTCTATCTAGAAAGCTGTTTTATAATAGGCACGTATACAGAGTGGATCATTCATAATAGGCCATAGTGCTGGGGTAGATTTTTTGGGCCAAAATATGAGGATATAACCAAATATGCTTTGGTAAAATGTTGCTGTGGAGAAAGATACAGGGTGTCAAACTTCAAATTACTTTTTCGTTTTTTTGCAATAACTCAGCAGCCTCTTGACTAATCTTTGCCAAATTTGCTAGAGGAACTTTTTTTATTCTAAGAAACAATAAATTATACATTACATCACGTTAGATCATAGATGACGCCGCAGGACCTGTATCTGATGATGATTTTTTTTCATATTTTTTTTTAACAAAACGTTGTGGTACTTCTGACCAGAAAATCTGATAAGGGCGTCATTTCGACGTATAGAAGGTACACTTGGTAGAACTTGATAACTCCAACCGTTTTCGAGGAAATTGACGTTAAACATTTGAATAATTTTTTGAAAGACAAATTCGAATTTAATGAAACAAAGTGTATTTATTGAAAAAAGTACAAAACGTAAGGGAAAACAAAATCGAAATAACAGCATAAACTCTTTCTCACTTTCTTATGAACTAATGGAGTATTTTCATGGTATTGAGATAAATACATAATTCAAAAGATTGTATAAGGATCTAATCATATTAGAAGACCAAAAAATAACATAAAAGTTGACTTAATTGCATTCGTATTTATTGTATAAACTTTCCCCCCTATGCAAAAACTCCATTGCTGCAACTTAGATTCAATTTTCGATATGTTCTCCAGCTACTTCTATGCCTTTTCTAATTCTTTTCATAAAACATTTTCTTACATTGAAAAATACATTTTCCTGTCCTCCAGTAAAATTGGCTGCGTTTTGTATTTTGTCCCACAGTTCTTCTCTGGAATTGGTAGTTATTGCATAGATTAAGGACTTCATATGTCCTCACACATAATAATCCAAGGGATTATAATCAGGACTCCTTGGTGGCCAAGCAAACTCACTTCCTCGATCGATCCATCGGCGTACGAAAGTCTCATCAAGATAACTCCTGACTTCAATGGAGAAATGAGGGGGAGCTCCATCTTGCATAAACCACATTCTGTTCTGTATGTCTAGCATGAAAGCATGTAATATATCAGCAAGAGTATTTTGAAGAAAAACAGATAAGACACACATTTACAATTTAAATTTGGAGGAAGGACAAATGGTCCCAATAACTGATCGCCGATAATACCACACCCAACGTTAATCTTAAATTCGTGCTGCAAATGCCTTTCTTTAACGGCATGAGAATTTTCTACTTCCCAGTAATAGATATTTCTCCAGTTAAAAATGCCTCGGCGAGTAAAAGTTGGTTCGTCGATAAATAAAATGTTCTTACGAAATTTCGAACCCTGTTGTGTTTATTTGGAACAAATTGACAAAATTGTAGCCTTTTTGGAATATCTCTTCGAAGTAAGTTTTGTACAGGAGTGTAGTGATATGAGTAGAAACGTCCTTTACGTAAGACTCTTAGAACAGATTGTTTACTCACCCCTGTTGCCGCTGATAAACGACTTGAGCTGACTTGGGATCTTCATCCACACAAAGTAGAATTTCTAGTTCTTGGCCTGGAGTAATTCATTTCGGTCGTCCTGCATCATTTTTATGGCGAGATTAATCCGTTTCTCCCAAACGACGAAACGGATATTTGAAAACTTATGGTCTTGCTGTATTCTATTTGGATATTGAAATGAGTATTTCCACGCTGCAGCACGTTCGCTAGAATTTTTTTGTACGTAAACACATATCATATCCATCATTTCCCTATTTGAAAAATTATTATGTCGAGGCATTTTAAATAAAGAAGTTAAAGAAATTAGCTCGAGGAACACAAGAACAAAATAAAATGATTAAATGGCGTACATGACAGAACTAAAACGTAACCAAAGCACACTTTTCAATAAATACACTTTGTTTCATTAAATTTGAATTTGTCTTTCAAAAAATTATTCAAATGTTTAACGGCAACACGATGACACATTAAAATCGCCACTAAACGTCCATACCCTAGCAATTATTTAAACCCAGAATCCCGTGGTTTGAAGCTTGACATCGATAGCACTGAACCGGTTAACATAGTATCCCTTCTAAGCCCGCCACGATTTGTTTAATACAAAACTATTCGTAGCGGAATATTTTTCTTTTAATATCACCTGTTCTTTATTAGTTCTTCAGTTTTGTCTTCCCATTCACACTGACCTGTTTTTTTTATGGGTTTGTTGTTTATAATTGAAATGTCTTTATCATCGCAAGAAACTTCAATGTTGGCGCATAATACTCCTTGACACACGTACTGAATATAAAATTTGCATAAACGTTTTGATCACAGAAAGTGAATAAAATCGTCTCCACGAAATTACCGCCCGAGGGTCCACATAAGAACTGAGCTGAAGCCATACCTCGTGGACGTAGAAAGTAATGCCGAGAATATCATTAATGTTTGAATTGTGCAGGAACTGTTTACAAGAATAAATATTTTCCGAGATGTAAACATTTTTATTTTTCAAAAACTAATGCTACAGTCTGCTCACTCCGTCGAAATGTTATGTCGGGCGGTGCACTTTTAATGAATATATCTTATAATCAGCACTTTCTTAGAAACACTTCTTAATAATTAAGACCGTCGATGGATTCTATGAGTATTCGGACAAGTACACAAACGTGACGAGATCAAAGATGACCCGTGGTATGTAGTTGTCCGACTCACGCCACAGAATCGCACGTCGGTCACAAATCTTATAATTAGTGGATCAATAAGAAATTGAATTCAAAATATATTTTCATATATTGAAATAATTCATAAAATGTAAAAAATATAAATATTCAATACTTAACTAATGTATATAAGGCAAACATCAAAGAGCACTACCACTCGGCAAGCCATTACCTCCCGTAGGAGTGTAACTCATCCAGCGTCGAGTGAACTATGACAATCGACTGTACAAAAAGATTCAGACTCCCAATTAGCAATTGTAAAATGTATGCGGAACTTTTTTTAAATTATTCACTTTTAATTTTGGCACTTAAATTATCGGAACGCTTGAAGTCCTTGTCAGGATGCTTAAAGAAGCTATCTGTATGAGTTCGATGGTTTTCCTGCTTTTATAAACGTACTAACGTTATTGAACCCAAATATACTTTTTTTCCATCGACTGGCATTCCAGCGACTACTATGGCGAAGTCCGCCTGAGCCTATAAAAGTATTTTGGGTTCCTCGGAATCAACACTCCGACTTTGAGTTTTATGTAACGTTCTAGTGGTTTGGACAAGGATATGCTCTCCCACTTTGATGATAATTAATTGAGAAAAACCATCCCATTGATTTTTTTCCTAAATTTTGACGTTTAAAATAGTTACTCGCTACATTCCTGACTGAGGATTTCGCCCTGTGAACCATCAAATTCGTGGTACTTTCGAAAAAACCAAATTCGTGGTACTTTCGAAAAAATTTGTCTCGAGGAGCGGTTTTCCGCAAGTCTCTTTATTGTACTTTCGAAAAACTAAATTTTTGGTACTTTCCAAAAATTGAATTCGTTGTACTATCGAAAAAGTTGTCGGACAGAGCAGTTTTCCGCCCTGTGCACTTGAAATTTTGTGAGTACTTAGTTCTTTTGAAAATTCGAACGACGGAGCCCAAGGACGATTGACCGTCATCCTGGAGATGAAAAATTTTTAGTGAAACAATTTTTTACTCAGATTTCGATGAAAGATGATGCTAAAGGTCTTTTTAACGTTTCTAAGATGATTTTTTTCTTAGGTTTTTTTGTCAGGATTTAATTTCGTAGTAAATTGGATATTTTACCATTGGATCGTTTTACTGGGTTCAGTAAACACCTGGACGAGAAGCAATTATGATGGAAATAAATTTTGATCTAAATAAAATATAGATCCTTTTTAAAATTGTTTTGCAGATGCCGTAAAACAACTTTGTCTGTTCTGTTTACATGAAAGATTTAGAGGAGCCGTTTTCATCATACCACCATAACAGTGTCGGATACTAGAATCAAATATGTAGCACCTTGTAGGATTTATTTGCATTTTCAAATTTGTAATACCCAATATTTGAATCAGCATTCTAATACCACGTTCCAGATTTTACGAGATATTTCACAACAATAGCAAGTGATATTCAAGTACAATTTCAACTGGATTCATAACTTTACATGAGTCATGCTTTTACTAATACTCATACGTTGAAAATTCTTTATCAATTATTCATAACATCGAAAATTCCAATTATGATGCGCATAAAAATAATTTGGAAGTAATACAAGGCAGGATACCACCATATATTGGCCTTCTCAAGTATGTTACTTAAAATCTTACACAATGATTTTGATGCACCCCAAATAATAAGCAAATTAAATATTCAAGTTTCCTATTGAAAATGTCATTTTGAGTATATAGCACACAAGTATCATAATAGCTAGTATTTAATATAAAAACATTACCTATTACTTCAAATTTTCCATTTATCCACGCCACATACCATCATATTAGAAAAATCACCCTTGTTTACGATTTGGAGTAATTTTAATAAGTTGTGTAATGATGGCAGGTTTAATAATAATCTAAAATGTAATTGTTAAATTAAGTACCTAGTGATTACTTTTGCTTTCATTAAATCTACAATATCTATTTTCTTTAATGTATACATACTATTTATATATTTACATCCCGCAGCAACATTGCGTCCTTTCATAACAAAGACATTTTGCGTCCTCTAAAAACAACTCCTTTAGAAAAAATCTGATTGTGAATATTGAATCTCCTAAAAACTTTATGAACCAGAATACAGTTTTTGAGTCTGTATCGTAAAAAAATATATATACGACTGTTACATTTTCAGGGTATTTTGCATCATTTTATATCACCATCTAAATTGAGTCCATTTATATATTTTTATTTACATACGTGTCATTATTTTGCGTCCATACATGTATATTTTCTTATCATTATATTGCATTTTACGTCCGGCTATGTTGCCAAGTGGATATAAAATTTGACGTAATATTTTTCATTTCTATCTATGAACTTAACTGTTTCCCTCGCAAAATCAGAAGGAAAATATATTAATTAGATGTAAAAAGCTCATCTGTTATCAGCTTTAACAAAAAGTAGATATACGCCTATACATGGTGTTTCCTATAATATTTGTTAAGAGTAATACAAATAAGAATTATAAAAGATGAGAGAGATATTGTGGATAATTACTTCCACATCCACGTAGTGGAGTGGAAATCTAGCAATCGTTAAAACAATTTCAGATTTTGTAGAAATAGGCGTAGAATGTCATAAAACGTACATTTTAAATTTGAGAAAAAAAAACCTGTTTGTCGGTGTGTTTGTTCGCACGTTTTCTCAGGAACGGTTTAAGATATTGACTTGAAATTTCATACACATATGTACCATGACGAGATCTAGTTTAGAGAGGTCTAGGAGAAATAGGTTATAATTTTCTCTAATTTTGGTGAAAGGTTGGGGGTTAAAATGAAGGATAAATGAGTAAAGCAATCTGGTAAGACTACAGAATTTTGAAATTAGGTGTATGTACTAGATGCCAAGGCCTCAGATTTTTTTTAATAATAATTTACACTCCCTTCACCATCTCCACCCACTCCATTATTAGAAGGGTTGATAAAATAAATTAGAGACATTCACTTAACTTGGAATTTAGTACACGTATGCCTTATAACATCATCTGGAATTAGATTATATTTTGAGATTATTCCGTTGAAGGAGAGGGAGATAAGTAGGAGTAAATATGGAAAAATAAGTAAAGCAAGCTGGTAAGAGTACATAAACTTAGGATTTGGTGTATATCCTAGAAGCCAAGGTTTCAGATTTCTTTAAGTATAATATTCTTCAATCCCCCAATACCTCCACTCTATTATTAAAGGGGTTTATAAAATAAAAGTGAGATGCTTACTTGAAATTCGCTACACGTGAAGTGGAGAGGGTGGGGGTAAAAAGGGAAAATAAGTAGAGCAAGCTAATAAGATTCCAGAAACTTTATTTTTGGCGTATTTGCTTGAAGCCAACGCCTCATTTTTTTATGACATCTGGCTCTAATATTATACTATTAAAATTTCCACTCCACATACTATAGTCGTGATTTTAAGACATGGATGCAAAATCTGGATGTGGAAGCAGTGATTCCTTAACAATGTTTACTGCACACAGTTTTAACTATAGAATTGATCAGAATTTAAAGAATTTTTGTATTAAACTTTAAGGGGTTGTATAGTAAAACAAAGCAGAAATCTTCAATTTAATATTGCTTTGCCTGTAAGTATTTGTTTATTACACGTTCTGTATAAAAACTGTTATTTTACGCCATTCTTTGATGTCAAATAATTCGGAATACAATGCTTCTTTTCTCTTGGGAGCCCCTTTTTGCTTAATATGATCAATGAAAAAAAAATGTCCTTGTCCATTGGTCCATGGTGTCAAAACCCGCTTTTTCCTATTTTGAATTGAAACCGCTTCTTTTTCAACTATGTGTATGTCTTTTGATTTATTGTAAGAAACAATTCTGCTAATAGTATTTTGTTCATTGTCACTCTCTTTATTATTATTGTCATTATTTTCACTAGATCCAATGTCTTCTAAAAGATTTTCTTCTAAATCCATTATGCTCTCCTGCCTCACCCATTTCCATTAAAATAAGTAATTTGAAGATTTTCGCGGTTGACAGACATCGTCTGATAGTCTGTAAAAACTTTTGCGGATCCCTGATGGCCCACAGAAGTTGATAATTGTTCTACATCACTCTCATTTAAATGGAACAATTGCGTCAGAGTTGCCAGGTGCTTTCTAAGTCTTGTACATATAATGGCTTTAGGATTTTTAGCAAGTTATTGCGTATATGGCTATTACTTTACAACCATATATAGGTGCGGTATACCCTGGCTTACCAAATAAATACGACATATATTAAATAACACTATTCAAAGTTGCATCGCTAGCTAGTAATATCATATCATCGGCAAACTCAGAATGAAATGTGTTTAAAAAAGAGCTGACATCATTACAATAAATTAAAAATAAGAGAGGCTCTAGGACGCAACCTTCGAGCACTCCAATTTCTATTGAATTTTCGCCGAGAAAGTGGACAAATTGTTTTCTGTTGCAGAGGTAGCTTTTCAATAATCTGAAGCAATGGCCACGCAGTTCATAGGACTGCAATAGAATCTCATGATCTACGCAGTCAATAGCTTTTGTTAACTCAACAAATACTGCCATAACTTTGTTATGTTTATCCAACTTCTTGGCGATCCTTAAAAAAATATCCTATAAAAAATGTTCATTAAATTTCAATTAGTTTAAAGGAGGGATCTAATATAATATGGTATTAATTCGTTTTGTAATTAAAAAACAATAATGTCTTCATTGTTATTTTGTAAACAAGAAAGAAAGTAACAAATAACTACAATAAAATTGTAACTAACGAAGAGTCGTACTCAAAGAAAAGAAACCAGTATCTTGTCTCCCTACCTGCATAAATGAATTTCTACCATACAGACAATGAATATTTATTGTCTCTTTATCCAACCAATCCACTTTCCTTGCCATTGTATTCTAGGCAACTAAAAAATCATGTAAATTATTAGCAGAGCATTTCAAAATCCTCTAAAACTGTATACTTCATTGTCAACATGTATTATCGCTGAACAAATAAAACACTATAAATTATATATTCTCCAAATTTAAAGATTATTTACAAATTATGTATAATAAACTTTTATTCATATCAACCTCCCATTAATAGATATTCATTAACTGTAAAATTTACATTAGACGAGTTGATTTAGCCAAATCTCATCGAGAACTAGACCTGTTGGTCTATAGAGAATGTGCAATTTATGTTAAAGCAACTTTTTAGTAAGTACATTGAAATTGTTTTTTTTGTCTTATGTTTATGTTTATGTTTATAATTTGTTGTATCTTATTAGCAATGCTAAGTAAAGGCTATGTATATGTAGAACTCTTTTTTATTTTCACTAATCATTCAAACGTTATTATGGACATATTACTATAGTGGAGATAATAAGTCGGACGAGTAGGCAAATGACGTCTAAAGTTACAAAACATACTTACCCTCCGTTTTCGAGAGTGCTGAACAAGAACATGACGATTACTTTGCTTTTTGACCTTTCCTACCCCCAAACGGTCAAAAATCACCCCTCATCATAAAGAGGGGTGATCATGGTTTTCGTATAGCATGGTCCGGAACATTGGTTTAACCTGGAAAGCGGTTTTGTTTCCTTCAGAAGCGATTGAAGGGAGATGGGCAATGATAACGACGGCATTCTAACAACACTTAGGGGCCGATTCAACCCTATCAGGGGTGGAAAATTGATATTACCTGCATTCTTAGCTTAAACGCGTTTTCAGGACGCTGAACATGAAAAAAATATTATCGGGGCCGTTTAACCCTTTCTACACCCTTAAACGGGTAATAAACCAGGCCTGATCAAAGCGTGCTTGGAGGAAAATTCATAGAACTGCAAACAGGTTTTTTTCGAGATTGAGTCTTAAGGTGATCAAAAAACCCCAGCTGATATTTTTTTCTCCTCGGTACTCTCGAAAACGGGGGGTGTAAACGTTTAGACAAAGAATGTAGTTGATATCAATTTTCTACTCCCTTGGAGGATAAAAAGAACCCCAGAGGGTTGTCAGAGTCTTTCCACTTGATCACACTTTTCTGTACTATCGAATTTCATAGAATTTCGAGACATTTTCCTCCAGGCACGCTTTGCCGATCATTAACTACCCCGTGATTAGGAGTGGTTACTGTCCATTTAAGGAGGTAGAAAGGGTTAAACGGCCCCGACAATATTTCTTTCATGTTCATCATCATCGAAAACGAAGTGGTACATATTTAAAATAAGAGTACAGGTAAAATCAGTTTTCCACTCCTTGATATGGTAGAATCAGCCCCCAAATGCTGTTAGGATGCTCTTGCTGTCATTTCCCGTCTCCCTTCATTCATTTCTGATGGAAATAAGACTACTTTGCCGGTTAAACCAATATTCCGCACTATGCTATACGATGAGGGGTGGTTTCTTGCGTTTGCGGAGATGGGAAAGGCCAAAAAGTAAAATAACCGCCACATTCTTGTTCAGCATCTTCAAAAACGGGGGCTAAGTATGTTTTGAAACTTTAAACGGCATTTGTCTTTTTCCCAGGTTTTTCCGCGTTATTGATGACTCTACTAGTAATATGGTTAGTAATATTTGTAAACTTTTACTGAACATGCAAATAACTCCCAAGTAGAAAGATTCAAACTAATCAAAGAGGAGTGCTTATTTCGTATTAAAAAAATCGGTAAAGCTTACACAGAACTTTCTCTTTCTCTTTATTTATAAATGGGTGGTCACTCTAAAAAATTATTAATTACGAACCGATATAGGAGAATATTAAGCGAAATGTAGGTATCACTATTGCTACGAAGAAAATTTAATAACTTTTGTGCGGCACTTTGATGGGATTACTTGTACCACTAATTATGAAAATGTAAATAATTCCTTCTCTTTCGGCACAACGCAAGCATAGCATGGCCGCAGGGGTTTAAATAGGATTTGTTTACATGTGTTTTTTAATTTGGAACAAAGTTGTCGTAGCTTTTATTATCGTTTATAAGAATTTATAAAATTTAAAAGTGGTTTATTAACATTTGTAACATTGCGTTAAAAGCGTAAAAAATTAATAATTATTTTATGAAATTGGAAAACGAACAGTTAGACGTCCGAGATACGATAACAGAAAATAGTTGTGTGTTTTAAGTTAGGAAAAAATCTGATTTTTTTTAACGAATTGAGCGCATAATTTTTCCCAATCAGGTATCGATAACTAAAAAACTAAAAATTGAGTCTTTAATCTCTATGAAAATCAATGTAAACAATAATAAAGAGATCAAAACAAGACAGCGAATACTAATAATAATAATCATACCGTTATGCCGTTATCTGTTGAGCTCCGCCAAACTCGCGGGTATCACTGTGGACCACCCAGCAACCGGAGACATAAGGTCACTCATGTATTCTACATGGATGACCTTAAACCGTATGCCTCCGGAGAGCATGAACTTCAAAAAGCTCTAAGGGTGGTCGAGCAGTACACGCGGGCCATTGGTATGGAGTTCGGGTTGGACAAGTGCGCGGTCGTTCAACTCAAGAGAGGACGATGCGGGGACTTTGCTGAAGACGCGCAACTCGCAGACGGAAGCATCCTGGGACATCTGGACGCCGGAGAGACCTACACATACTTGGGTGTGGAGCAACATCACATCCAGGATGTGCAACAAGTGAAAGAATCTCTTCGCGGCAAGTACAGAAGCCTACTCCGAAAGATTTGGTCATCCGAACTTTCGGGGAAAAACAAGGTATCTGCCACTAATATGCTTGCCGTTCCCGTTCTGCTCTACTCCTTTGGAGTAATCAAATGGACTGTAGATGAGCAGCGCCAATTGGACAGAGGTACCCGCAAGATGATGAATATCCATAGAAGCATTCATCCTAGATCTTCCGTCCCTCGTGTGTACCTCCCACGAAATCGGGGGTTCAGAGGGCTCTTGGGGGTTGGAGTGTAGGCATGGCAGAGTGGCACTGAGCATGGCATGTAATGTCCTTAGGAGCTCAGACACGCTCCTGCAATTAGTGAGAGATCACGAAAACGCAGGGGTGGGTGCAGGATTGTTTAAAACGGCAAAAAGAGCCGCAAATGAACTTGATCTCGTGTTCGACGATAGGCGAGGAGACCAGCGCGGTGCTGATCCAGAGTCAGTCACTGACCTACAGCCAACTCGTCTGAAGGCCCAAATAAAAGCTGCCGAGCAGGAACTTCTGTTTAGGCAGCACGTCGATAAACCCATGCACGGTGTATACTATAAGAACGTAGAAACACTGGGTTTATCGACCAGGCTGACATTTGCCTTTTTAAGGTCAGCCGGGCTAAAGTCGGAGACCGAGGGATTCATTGTGGCCTGCCAAGATGGTGTAATTAACACGTTGGTCTACCGAAGCCGCGTAATAGGTGTAGAGGTTCCTGATATAAAATGCCTGCCATCAGGCGCCGGAGTCGCTCATGCATTTACTTTCTGCATGTCCGGTGTATGCGATTTTGGCCTACATCCAACGCCATAACGCGGCGTTACGGGTGCTGTATTATCATCTACGGTACTCGTACGGGATAGACCAAACAACAGTGCTGCCTTACGTCCCCTAAGATATCGAGTCCGTTGTCGAAAACGAGAGGTGCCGAATTTATTGGAACTACTCGTTTCCGACAGTCAGGCTAATTCAAGCCAACAAGCCTGACAGTCCTCCTCGATCATCAAAACAAGGTGATGTTTGTGATCGAGTTCTCGGCACCTGTTGAGCCAAACATCGCTTTGAAAGAGGAAGAAAAACGGACCAAATGCCGTGATCTCCGGTACGAGCTCCAAGTGCTGTACCCAGGCTACTCGGTCCAGATGGTCGTCCTCATAATCGGTGTACTCGGAGGTATGAAGCCTACGCTGCTCTCAGGATTGAAGATCACGGCCTGTCAGGAGTCTGCTGATTGGTTGGCAGGCCAAATGCAGAAGGCAGTCATCTTGGGGTCCCTTCGCCCGCTTAGAGCACATGATTCTGGAATCTACAGTCACTAACCCTGCGGGATGTGGGGAGTGGCTGTGGATATATTGTTGGCGCTCTTTCCGTGTGATGTCGGAGGCCACGGAAGACTGTCCAGCGTCGGGAAACCGAAGGAAAAAAAAATAATAATACCTTTAATGCCCAATAGATAACACCTAATAACGGAACAATTCTTTTGAATTTTTCACAAAAATTGTTCGAAATGACCTCCTACACACATTTCGGCACGTCGAACTAAGGACCTACGCATTCCGTTCAACACATTTGGTAAATTAGAATCATTTTTATGGTTTCTATGCACATTAAAATACGTTGTTGCAATTGTTTTAAAGTGTCAATTGGATCACGGTAAACCAGAGATTTAAAATGCCCCCAAAAATAAAGGTCCATCGGATTTAAGTCGGGCGATCTAGCAGGCCATGAGGTAATAATAGATAGGTGAAAGTCAGTTTTTTCTATCAGTTAATGTCAAACATTTTATGTTTAAAAACTTAATTTTTGTGGAAGACTTTTTAAAGATATTTGTTAACTTTTGTCTTGGTATTGTAAATGAAACGTCTTATGAGTGACTTTGTCTTTCTGACGAACTCCAGAGTAAGGACGAAGAACGTTCCAAAGACTTAGGCATTTCCAAGAGATTGAATCATATCAATCAATCAATCAATCAATCAATCCCTCATAGAACTGTAATCCTTTTTAATCCACACTTTTTTAAAAACAAGGTATGTAAATAAATTCAGTTTAAGACTTTTTTGTTCTCTAGCACAACCAGATATAGGTCAGAAATACAAAGAATTATTTTCAGTAGATTTTAATTTTTTATTGAATACATAGGCTTCTTGTTCTCAATCTTAACTAAGTGTTCATGGCGTTAAGGGGCTATGTGGATACTAGTTTACTCTTCATGGTCGTAAGGGGTTATGTGAATACTAATGTTACAATGAGAATTGTCAAATAAGAAATAGATAAATTCGTGTCAATACAATGCAAAGATTGGAAACAATATTTTTACATATAGTTTCATTTATCATAACTTTTTCTACTGTTTGCCATATCCTATAAAGGATATGTTTATTATAATTATACGCAGACAAAAAATAATTCACTTTTATACATACATACATAGAGAATATAGGCTCGACTACTAGTTAGGCAATAGATAGATAGGTGAAATTCAGTGGCTATTATCAATAAACGTCAAACATTTGATGTGTAAAAACTTTCATTTATCTGGAAAAAATTTCTAAGAACAATTTGCGAACTTCTGTCCTGGTTTCTTGCATGAAAGTCCTTATGAGTGGCTTTATGTATTTCTGAACACCTTCACAGAAAGGCGAATAACGGTAGGCTAAGCTTTTCCAAGAGATAAAATGATAGATAACCAAACCTTCCTGGAAGTACACCACTTGAATATAAAAATTTTTAAAGATAAGGTCAAATCAAATGAAAAATATATTTACTTGCCAAATTTACGGCTGTAGTAATACTTAAAAAAGTTGTACAATAAATATATGAAATACGTACTAAGTATCTATGTACACACTTGATTGTGCAATAAAACAAAATTAATTAATCCTAGAATATTACTATAGAAGAATTAAATGATCTTGGCTATAGAAAATAGCTATTGCGCTGTCCTGTGGTTTTGTGCATTATCAGTATTGGATTGAGTATGTGGTAGGTTCCTTGTGAAACATCTTTAGAATAATTATTTTTAGAAAAGGGAAAAACAATGCTTTTAGATGTTTCAAATAAAAACTGTATTTTTATACACTCTACATATGTTTCGGCTTGTTAGGCCTTTCTCAAGAGCATTACAGATGAATATTAAAGCTATGAGGGTGGTTGTTCTAAAAATAAATGCAGTAATACCCAAACATGTGGAATTACGGGGATTTCAAGTAATAAAACTAAGGATCTACCTACTCGGAATAATTCAATGGGCTATTCTTAGAACCTTGTCTATTATAGGAGTGTTTATGAAATTTAATTGGTCATTGGTGGTACAAGTATTGCTTTTAAGGGATTTTTTTATTTCTAATTGTTCAAGGAGGTTTAAGCGTTTTCCTTTTCTTTCTGAATGCATTAAATTAATATTCTCTGTATCAATAAAATGATTATTTTCAATGCAATGTGTTGACATTCCTGTGTTTTTGGTGTTATTTAAAATGGATTGTTTATGTTGTGGTAGAAGTATAGCTAATCGGGTAAAAGAACATAAACAATCCATTTTAAATAACACCAAAAACACAGGAATGTCAACACATTGCATTGAAAATAATCATTTTATTGATACAGAGAATATTAATTTAATGCATTCAGAAAGAAAAGGAAAACGCTTAAACCTCCTTGAACAATTAGAAATTAAAAAATCCCTTAAAAGCAATACTTGTACCACCAATGACCAATTAAATTTCATAAACACTCCTATAATAGACAAGGTTCTAAGAATAGCCCATTGAATTATTCCGAGTAGGTAGATCCTTAGTTTTATTACTTGAAATCCTCGTAATTCCATATGTTTGGGTATTACTGCATTTATTTTTAGAACAACCACCCTCACAGCTTTAATATTCATCTGTAATGCTCTTGAGAAAGGCCTAACAAGCCGAAACATATGTAGAGTGTATAAAAATACAGTTTTTATTTGAAACATCTAAAAGCATTGTTTTTCCCTTTTCTAAAAATAATTATCAGTATTATCACAGTTTTTTAAATTGTAATTACAATTATTATTAATGAGCATGTTTTTATACAGCATGTCTAAGGTACGTAAATAAATTCCGTTTAGGGCTTTTTGTCCTCAAGCACAACTAGATGTAGGTTGTCAAGCTGTATTTTCAGCAGATTCTAATTTTTTATTCAATAAATAGGCTTTTTGTTCTCATTATTAACTTAATCTCCATGGCCGTAAGAGGCTATGTGGCAGAGCTGGATGCGGGTACCTGATAGAAGTATTTAAATAACGGATATGGTTACTATATATGCCGTACGAATAACGGATACTAAAATACAAATACCGTATCAATAAATGTATTCGAAATGCAAGTATTTGAATATATTTTTAGGATAACGTATACAGATACTTCTGTCTGCATCTTAGAGGTAAAGAAGTATATCTCCAGATTAGTGATAAATGGAGATAATACTTTTTCTAAAATGCATCAAGTATCTTAAATTTTATAGGGGTAAAGGATCATAAAGTTGGTAACAATACGACCATTTGCCACTATGAAATTGAAGGTTCTTGGAATTGTCAACTTCATTTATCACTAAACTGGAGATATGCTTCTTTAATTATAATGTACAGATGTAATGAAATACAATGTAAAAGAACATGTGTTATTAGGAAAAACCGTTTACTGTTATTTGCAAGACATATACAATTTTCGGGTAACATTATTTTAAACCTTGCTTATTGGTGTTTGCCTTTGTCAAAACTAGAACCACAAAATTTTCATCGGTAAGGGCATTGGGTCGGGGTACATTAATCATGGAGACAAAGGAAAACAACGTCTCAACAGGTGCCGAGGACGACAACCATGTGTTCTACTTGATAGACAGTTTTTTCAACAGTGGATAATCATTAACCAAGTGGATATTGCTCATTTATCTTTAAGGTATCTTAATAATTCTAGCTCAATTTTAGATGTTCGGCCTACATTTATATTGCTTTTGTTTAGTTGTGACATTGTTACTAATGTTACTATCAACATTGTTTACGTCTGTTCTTGATGCGTCCCAATCGAAGCACTTACTGTAACGTTAGTGGGGGGGTGGGGGATAAAAGTATCCGAGAAACCAAAGAAGTATTCGAATACGGATACTTTCCAGATTACCTTTCGGATACGGATAACAAATATATCTTTCTTTAAGTACGGGGCTATGTGGATACTAGTGTTACAAAAAAGAAATAAATACATTCGTTTAAGAATTTTTTAATTGCTAGTATAACCAGAATGTAGGTTATCAATAGAATGGATTGGAAATTAATATTTTTATAGATAGTTTTTCTTTTTATTTACTATAGATAACTTCTGATGTTTGCCAAATACTATAAAGAATTACAATATAGACGTTATAAGGCTCAAATTTTAGGTTTCATCTAATTTTCAAAATGTGTAAAACCCAAGATATTAATATTTTTGAGAGAGAATTTTTATAACAATTAATAACATTTTGACACCCAAATAACATGTGCTATGCTATTGGTCCAATGAACTAATGTTATAACATTAGTTCATTGGACCAATTTTTTTCACATATGATCTCGAGAACTACTTCTAAAAAAAAAAAGTTTCATATTACAAAGTTACCTCTATCCTTAATCTTTTGTTCTTCCTGATATTCTTGGCATTTCTCATGGAAGATAAGAATTGCTTGCTTGCTGTATTTACGCCTGCAAATTCTTATATCTTGTCGGCATAGCATTAGAAAGAAATTCTTATTTTCTACACTTATTAAAATATAACCACATATTCACGTTTCCAAAGATTTGAGCTAATATTTTAAGCAGAAGAAATTGTTATTCGACGATCTCGGTACATGTTAAGAATCAGCAACATTCAAGTATGCAAAAGAGTTACACACAGTCAATGTTCGAATTTCTTCAGCTGCTGAGCACCCTCTAGTTATGTAGATGTACCTAGTATCGTCAGTGCTGGATTATGAATTTTTTCGCCCATAGACAACTATATTATAGCGCCCCCCCACCCTCACTACTTAATGTTATCAAAATATTTATTTATAATATGTAAAATAACATGATATAAAAAACAATATATAATCAGCAAAAACAAACAAAAAAAAAACATTAAATGGAAACAGTAAAAAAATAGGTATAATAGTTATTTAAGTATTAGAAATGATGATTTATTTTGTGAGTGGGGACAAAACAATAAAAACAAATATGTTGTAAATAAAACATCATTTTTACCACTTGTATCATATATAACTATTATATACGTTTTCTGGATTTCTTACTGGCGAAACTATTTATAATATCAGTAAAATTAAGCGCACTAGTTAAGTCATGTATTGATACACAGATAAATTATTAGGTCCTTCTTTACTAATGGGATTTCGTAAATATGTTTTTGTTCTTTTCAAAGTATTGGTTATTGCTATAGTAAGTAAAATTCTTAATGCAATTGCCACGTTAGGAAATATGATTATAACATGTTTTTCCCTGATAACATGTTTTTCCCTGATAAATACTTTCTATGTTTTCAACAAAATATTTGAATTCAATACATTCCTCAGCAAAACATTCGTCCAAATCGTTTGAATATTAAGCTTTTTTCTATTTCTACGTAAGCATCTATCGTTTCTTTAATTCTTGATCTGGCCTATCCATGCGTGCAATATATCTCGCTGTCCCCTGAGCGCTCGGAGCCTAGGAAAATCTTGAAAAATCACCGAAAAATATTTCGGAAAAAAGTTCAAAATAACAAATAAAAAATATGAGCATATAGCCCTCATTGTGGCGCACAATGTTGCCATTAGAAATTTTTTAAACCAATTATTTGGTTTCGAGATAGAAAACAAAAACCCAAAAAATGCCACTATCGAAATCATTGAAAATCAAGCGTTTTAGTTTACATAAATTGAAATTACTCAGCCGGATGTGAACAAAAACGATCGATTTTGGGCTCAAACGTTCCCCTAGACTTTAGCGCTACCATGCGATTACAGGAAATGCTGAAAAACATTCATTATATACAGTTATTTTAATGTAAACAAATAGCCGAATAATTTCACATTTCGGTGCTTCTCAGGAAAAAATATCGAGGTAGTTTCAAGTTTCGACAAATGTCGATCTACAGAATTGTTCTATTGTATTTAAGGATCATTTCTACAAAGTTTCACACCGATTGATGAAAAACTGTGATAGAGCGAGTTGAAGAAAAAGTCACGCGACACCGATTGAAACAAACGCCGGGCTAATGCATACAAATTATCTGCATGATATTTAAGAATTTTAAAGTTTTGGTAAATGGTTACTGTCGTTATATACAATATAATAACCTCAATGAGTTTCTCCAATTAAATAAATTAACCCATTACACTCAGAGCCGGATTATCTATAAGGCAATGTAGGCAGCTGCCTAGGGGCACCGACCGACGGCTTGGGGGGCGCCAGCGACGAACAGAAAAAAACAAAAAATTTCGGCACTTGAAAATTATCAACAAAAAATTAAAATTTTCTTAAAAGCTGTTGTCATTTCTTTTCATCTGGTAGATTTGGTCACAGATGCGGGTCGAATACCGGACCATCTTAACTATTTAAGATGGTCCGGAATTCGACCCGCATCTGTGAACAAATCTACCAGATGAAAAGAAATGACAACAGCTTTTAAGAAAATTTTAATTTTTTGTTGATAATTTTCAAGTAGGGAAGTTTTTTGTTTTTTTTTGTTCGTCGCTGGCGCCCCCCAAGCCGTCGGTGCCCTAGGCAGCTGCCTACATTGCCTTATAGATAATCCGGCTCTGAGTGTAATGGGTTAATTTATTTAATTGGAGAAGCTCATTGAGGTAATTATATTGTATATAATGACAGTAACCATTTACCAAAACTTTAAAATTCTTAAATATCAAAGCAGATAATTTGTATGCATTACCAAGATCTAATAAGAAAGAGATCATCGTGACTCCACAGACCACCTAGAAATCAAATATGACCTGATTAGTTCTTTAATAGCTTCTATATATTTCATTTTGTGAATACTCACAAAAGGGACAAAGACTTCTGATAAACGTTTCCGATGGTGTAAGGTACGTATAAGTAAATTCTTCCCAGTTTCGCTTTACTACCGAGAGTCACAGGTTACATTTATTACTTTTATTAATTCCAGTAGCAAACTAGCATAGTCAGTAGCACTGAACACGTGTGAATTCTTGATGTGTTTGCAGCTGAATAGGCGGCGAATCAATCACGGTTAATAAAAGCATTAATAAATTCATCGGCCATAAATGAACTTATGTAATGCCTTATTAGGTGAACCATTGAATCTTACGACTTGAGTTGCATGCAATGGTATAGCGAAGCCATCACAGCGCTGTATGCTGAATCAAAGCTGAACGCCCATAAACGTCTGCAAAATTAAACCAATAGTTATGGTAGATAAAATCTTAATTGAATCATATTACAACCAAACATGGTTTCAGATTGGTACTATTCATTATTATACTCTTCGCAAATACAAAACGAAGATCATATTGCTTTTGTTAAATTTTTATCGTCAATTGTAGTTTAAATGAGATATTAGAAAATATAAAATTATTATCATATTATTATATTGTCTGTTAGAATAACTAATTGACAAAATCTAAGTTTCAGAACGAAGTAAGCAGAACATTATAATAGGTAATATTTATTTTTATCAATCCTGAACTCAAATAGCAAAGAAAAATACGTATGTCCGTCGGCGTATTATGTGTAGATTATTCCTAGGTGGGTAGATTTTATTGATGAATGCATGTACGATGTAAATCTGGTAAGTCATGAATTATGATAATAAAATATAGAAATATTCTGTATAAATAAAAATATTTAAAATTAAGAGATAGTAGACTACTACTGCAAAGTAAAACAATGAAACATATCTACACCAGGCAACATGTAATTATAAAAACATATGTGCAGTGTGCCTCACCTCTCGCCTACACACCCTGGTATCTTCCTCAATTTTTTTCGTATCATCTTCCCATTTCTATCAGGTATGCAATCAATAAATTTGAATGTATACATTTTTGAGAAAAAATATTCATTGTTTTTCGTAGCACCCAAAGACAGAAACATTTCATTTAACCTATATTAGCAGTTATTCAATCAGTGACCATTATTATTGTAGGCAAATTAACATTTCTGACTAAAAAGCTTACCGAATGAATGGATTTTCACGAAAGTTTGTGGATTATTTTATGTCGATGTCTGGATCAAGCTCCAAAAAAGAAACGATTTTGTTAACAACTAGCAAAATTGAGATACTAAAAAAAAACACCATATATTTTTAGATAATTTGACGAAAAATAACAACTTTTTACTCTTGTGAAATTTTCTATAAAATTCGTATTTTCCTAGATATAGTGATTCGGATTCTTCCAAAACGGGGGAGAGGAAATAGAAAGTGACGAGAATAAATCCAGAAAAATTCTTGTGAATGTATTATAAAAATACAAGACTTTTTCTCCTCTATGACTTTTTCCTAAAGTTCACTCTGTCCAAGTTTTCTGGAAAAGCACGAAAAAGACACTTATCGGAAAATGCAAAATCTCGTAGTGTGAAATTTAAAAATCTGGAAAAATTCAGACGTATAGGTTGATATATACTTTAACATATTGCTCTCTTATAATGTTTTCATAACATGCATATTTTCCGAGTTTCAACAGTTTTTCACGGTCAAATGCATATATCACATGCATATAATCTCTGAAATTATAATTAATTTATACCGGGTGAGTCGCGAATTGCGCTCGCCCCGATATTTCCTAAAATATTTGGAATAGAAAATTGAAATTTGGAGGCCTTATTGCACGACTAAAATGCCATCTTTTCAATAAAAATCAAGTTTGGTGCACATCCGGTTTGACCGGAAATGCCCACAACTTTCGATTTTTAAATGGAACACCCTATATATTTTTACATTTTTGGAATCTAGAGGAAATTTTGAATACAATACATCCATTTTGGTCACTTTTTGACAAACATTAAAAATTTTATTAAAAAATCTATTTCTGAATCCAGAGTGCTGTGGTGCCCAAAATATATTTTAGTTTGTGTGCTGCGTTACTATAAAAATAAAAAGAGCAATATGATTGCATTACTTAATTCTCTAGAAGCGTTTAAAATTTTTAAATGTGATTTTTACCCACTAACTCGGTTTTTTTTAATGGGAATTTAATCGTTCACCAACATTTTTAAATACCTCATTTTCATATGAATCTAATGATACCAAAATTTTGAAAATTCGCTCAGAAATATTTGAGATTTCAGCCAAAATACAATGCAACCAAGCTTCTAGAAACATGCGGCTAATAGATAATAGATTAGTGGGCTTTGGAAACTAAAATGGCACATTTCTGTGTAAATCTGGTAACCTAATAACATTGGAAAAATCATAGTAGCCATTGAATGTAATAAAACAATATCAGCTGTCAGACAGATACAAAATAAAGCGTTGCGGAAACCTTTTTGAGTAAAAATTAAAGAAAATGAATAATTTTAGTAGAAATGAAAAGGTCGATATGTTACTGATATATGGAGAGCGTCTCAAAAATTCAACTGCAGCTGCAGAACTGTATCAGCAACGATATCCCAACAGACGTCATCTAAGCAGACACTTGTTTGCCAGAGTGGAACAAGAATTAAGAAACGAAGCCAATAAACAAGATGACCATCAAACATTTATTATAAGTGAGGACAAAGAAATTGATGTATTAGAATTTGTGATGGTACACCCAACAACATCAACAAGGGAATTGTCAATGGAATGCGACATTAGTCAGTCTTCGGTTTGCAGAATTTTAAAGAAACATTAGTTTCGGTCTTGTAACTACCAAATACACCAACATCTTTATGGAGATGATAACGACAGGAGGCTAGTATATTGCAACTGGTTCTTAAATGCAGTACAACAAAACCCAGGTTTTCCTTTTCATATTTTATATTCAGATGAAAGTAGATTTACGAACCAAGATATGTTTAACAAAAATAATAGTAGGTACTGGGCTCAAGAAAATCCGAGGTTGGTAGGGCGGGGGAATATTCAGGAAAGATTTGGGTTTAACTGTTGGCTTGGAGTACTTGGAGATCGAATAATTGGACCCATATTTTATGATGGAACACTTACTGGCGAACGATATTTATTCTTTTTACAAAACCAGACAGCAGAATTTCTTGACTTACTTCCTCTTGCCTATTTACAAAATCTGTTTTTCCAACGAGATGGTGCTCCCCCACATAATTCCAGAAGAGTGATGGAATATTTAAACAACTTGCATGGTGAACTCAAATCAATTCTACGCCGGCTGAATTGCGTAGAGCCATTCAAGCAACTGTACGCAGAGCCGAATTGTGTATAGAAAAAAATGGTGGACATTTTGAACAATATCTATAAATGTCAATTTATGGTTTAATTATATTAATTATTTTAAAGATACCTACTGTTACCTAGTTTAAGTTTAATTGTTCAAACGGAATTGATTTTTATTTATTTATAGGCCGGATATTTATGTTCATTTAAATAAAACTCTGAAAACCGAACTGATGTCGCATTCTATTGCAAATGTCCTTGTGGATGTAATTGTGTTAACCTCCACATACCTATGCTAAACTTAATTGTAACGTTCTTTGCGCTCACAATTATTAAATGTTTGATAGCTCAGGATTGCCTATAACTACACGAGTCTGTCTGACAGCTGATATTGTTTTACTACATTCAATGGCTACTATAATTTTTCCAATGTTATTAGGTTACCAGATTTACACAGAAATGTGCCATTTTAGTTTCCAAAGCCCGCTAATCTATTATCTATTAGCCGCATGTTTCTAAAAACTTGGTTGCATTGTATTTTGGCTGAAATCTCAAATATTTCTGAGCGGATTTTCAAAATTTTGGTATCATTAGATTCGTATAAAAATGAGGTATTTAAAAATGTTGGTGAACGATTAAATTCCCATTTAAAAAAACCGAGTTAGTGGGTAAAAATCACATTTAAAAATTTTAAACGCCTCTAGAGAATTAAGTAATGCAATTATATTGCTCTTTTTATTTTTATAGTAACGTAGCACACAAACTAAAATATATTTTGGGCACCACAGCACTCTGGATTCAGAAATAGATTTTTTAATAAAATTTTTAATGTTTATCAAAAAGTGACCAAAATGGATGTATTGTATTCAAAATTTCCTCTAGATTCCAAAAATGTAAAAATATATAGGGTGTTCCGTTTAAAAATCGAAAATTGTGGGCATTTCCGGTCAAACCGGATGTGCACCAAACTTGATTTTTTATTGAAAAGATGGCATTTTAGTCGTGTAATAAGGCCTCCAAATTTCAATTTTCTATTCCAAATATTTTAGGAAATATCGGGGCGAGCGCAATTCGTGACTCACCCGGTATATATTTTAATCGAGAAATATCTAATTTGTAAAAATAAAGTTTTCCGGCATACAAAACAATATTTTAGTTAGTTATAGGTATGCATTTTGTGATATGAAAAAATTTAGGTACATTTTTTATCGTAAAGAACTGTTGACAACTCGGAAAATGTATACGGTCCAAAAGAAATACAAGAGAGCAAAGTTTTAAAAAATGTATTAACTTATACGTCTTAATTTTTCCAGATCTTTAAATTTCACAGTTTACGAGATTTTCCATATACGATACTGGCCTTTTTTTATGGTCACTTTTTATTTCCCCATCCCCTTTTTGGAAAATTTCGAACCGCCATACCTCGGAAAATACGCATTTTTTTGAAAACTTTGCAAGAGTAAAAAGTTTTTCGTCAAATTATCTAAAAATACGTTTTGTTTTTTGTAATTTACTTCAACATTGCTAGTTAACAAATTAGCAACAATATCATTGTATATAAACTGTCCATTTTCCGACCTTGTGTCCATGAGAACTTTTGATCCGGAGGTCGAGGGGAACAACATATATCAATTCCAGCCAGTTTCACCGGGGGCCACTTCCCATAAGAAATGAGCGGGGTTCTTTTATGCTTTTTTAAAATGCGAGGGAAAACTTATTTTTAATTATACAGGCACACAAAAAATATACAGTTTTTCTAAAGGATTGACATCCCCTAACCTTATATACATTAATGTCCTGAATCGGAATTTTGAATAAAAGATATGGGTTTTATGATTTAGTTTTTCGCAGTTTTCCTTGAGTGGCGACCGAAAAACTGAATCGTGAAACCTATGTTATTGATGCAAAATTTGGATTCAGAAAGTCAAAATACATGAAGGTAGGAGGGTGAGTCCTTTGGAAAAAACATTCCTTTTTGTGTGTGCTTGTGTTATTAATCCCGCATAGAGAATACCATTTTAAACACTTTTTATTCCTATAGCTCAGTGAAATTAGACTTTTCTGATCTAACAAAATATATCCTACATTTTTTTATTTTAAATCGATTTATTCTGGTGTTTAAAAAAAACATTAAAAATCGAGAACGAGATCATTACGGCATACAAAATTATTTAAGGTCAAAGTCCACAAAAAACTGTTTTTGCGAATATCGCGCTTTTTATGGCTCGAAGGCCATTTCTTATGTACAACGAACGGTTTAGGCAAAAATGTGCTTCAAAGTTTCCGCGCAAGGCATAATATACTTCATTTCACATAGTACATACATTGAATATGTGCTTGTTCTATTTATAGTATTTATTAGCTGATCGACATATGAAAATAAAATACATATATATGTTAACTATTATACAGTATGTCTCAGTTTTCATGACAACGAACGGTTTAGGCAAAAATGTGCTTCAAGATTTCCGCGCAAGGCATAATATACTCCATTTCACATAGTACATGCATTGAATATGTGCTTGTTCTATTTATAGTATTTATTAGCTGATCGACATATAAAAATAAAATAAATATATATGTTAACTATTATACAGTATGTCTCACTTTTCATGACAACGAACGGTTTAGGCAAAAATGTGCTTCAAAGTTTCCGCGCAAGGCATAATATACTCCATTTCACATAGTACATGCATTGAATATGTGCTTGTTCTATTTATAGTATTTATTAGCTGATCGATATATAAAAATAAAATACATATATATGTTAACTATTATACAGTATGTCCCACTTTTCATGACTCCTGTATCACAGCACTCTTATTTATATGTGATTTTTATAAAATTTGGGTGTAAGATACTTATCCATCAGGAGATTGTATCACGGTAAAATATTTTAAAATGCGTCCGTCGTTATGAAGAAAAATTAACGCAATTTTCCAAATAAAGGTATTAGGCAAAGTTTTAACTGTAAACAAATCTCATAATCTTATTCGTTGTTAACAAAAACTCACTGAAACTGAATTTTAATAACATTTTCTTTGTTATTGATCAAAATGTTTCCTATATTTATTTTGTTCACACTTATTGTAGAGATACCTAAATTGTTTAATTTTCTAGAAATTTTGTTACTAGATTTCGGAACCTAATTAATAAATTGATTTTGATAGAAAATTAAATATAATTAAACAAATTGCAAGAAATAACGGATACAATGAGTCACTAGTAGATAACATGGTCAAAAACAAACAACGCAAAATGCTTCAAAAAGAATTTTTCACTGTGCCTAACAAACCTACAAAATATAGCTTTATTAATTATGTTCTGAAATATAGTAACAAAATTTCTAGAAAATTAAACAATTTAGGTATCTCTACAATAAGTGTAAACAAAACAAATATAGGAAACATTTTGATCAATAACAAAGAAAAGCTAAATAAAATGGATTAATCTGGTGTATATTAAATTAATTGTAAAGACTGTAATGCTGTCTATATCGATCAGAGTGGTAGAAGCGTTGCAAACAGGGTAAAAGAACATAAAAATCTATCTTAAATAACAATAAAAATACAGGAATGTCAACACACTGTATTGAAAACAACCATTTCATAGATACTGATAACATAAATTTGCTTCATTCAGAAAGAAAAGGTAAACGTTTAGATCTGCTAGAACAACTAGAAATCAAAAAATCTTTCAAGTACAACCCTTGTACCACGAACGACCAGCAAAATTTCTTGAATACCCCTATAATAAACAAGTTGATAGGAAGTATCCATTGATTTATATAATCAGTTTAGGTCCACTCCAAACTTTGCCATAATTAAGGATTTTAAATTAAGTCTTAAATAGATTAAGTCATAAATACTTTTAGATATAAATTAGAATAAGCACGTCGGAAACTTTAGTATTCACTATGTAACACTCTTGATAAAGGCCTAATAAGCCAAAACATATGTAGAGTATTTATAATATATAGATTGATTCATCCAAAAGCAGTGTTTAATTTATAATTAACAATTATATTCATGGAGTATTTAGACCCCAATATTAGTTAGGAATTAAACAGGTGAAGATCTGTTGTTTTTATCAGTCAATGTCAAATATAATGTCAAAATATTTTATATTTTTGGAAATTTTCTTGGTTTTTTGCATGAAACCACTTTGAGTGGCTTTATGTCTTTCCGATGAGCTCCAGAATAAGGACGAAAACGTTTCAATGAGCATTTCCAACAAACAGAATGGTAGATAACTTCATCAAAATGTAATCCATTTGAACGAAAAAAAATTAAGACACGGTAGATAAATAAGTTCTTTTTAGACATCTGTTCTCATTTTTAATTGAATCTTCATGACCGTAGGGTATTATATAGATACTAGTTTAATCTGCATAGCCGCAGGGGGCTGTGTGGATGCTAGTGTTGCAATGAGAATTGTTAAATAAGAAATAGACAAATTCAATTTAGGATTTTAATTGCTAGTATAACCAGAATTCAGGTTATCGAAAGAATGCAAATATTTCATTAAAAACATTTTTTTACAGATACTCTTTCTTTTTAGTTCTCATAGATAGTGGTTTCTGCTGTCTGCAAAATTCTGTAAAGAATATATTTCAATTACAATTACAAGAAAACAAATAATAATTCATATTCATATTTGGTCATATTTTTTAATTTAGAACAAGTTTTTCTTATACAATTTTTCAATATCTAGCTAGGAAATGGCAGTTTACCTGAAGTGAATTTTACTTTTAAGCTGCCACCAGCGCCCTTTATACATTTTTGCAATTCTAACGCACTGAAAATAGGTTTTGGGTGAAGCAAGAGCAGAATACGTAAAATTGTGTTCGTGGTAAGAAAAATGGTTATTTACACCTATAATAACGCTTTTCCGTGGACACATGATATATAAAGAAGCACTAATAAAATATATTCTTTTCATTATTCGCAATGTGAATTTAAATCACCTAACCACAAAAAGATAACTTTTCTTAAACTGAACTGATAGATGCATTCTTATCACATCACATTTATTTGTTAATAGAATGTATTGAAGTTTATATCAGATATAGTCGTTACTATATCTGTTAGAACTACATATAACATTTACTATCACAAGTCTCATGTTATTAATTTACGTTTAAACATATATTTTTGTTTCTCGCACTTTTCCAATATTTTTTAAAATCATTTTCGTCATTTCATAAAGTGGTCAAATTGTTAAATCCTTATCCACATATACTTTTGTAACATTTTCAAGTCTGTATTTTAAGTACCCACTGAAAATAATGTATATTTCGTTTTAGGATGTGGTGGCTAGTGTTATCACTAGTATGGTGGTGCGGCACGTCTGCTATCCCGTCCCCTGGGCCCGAGGAATGGAAATGTCCAGAGATAGCGGAGCAACCAATTGTGGAGTGCAGCTGTGATATGCCACATACTTTGAGGTGTACGGGAGACAAAACTGCTATGCGAATAATAGGTTGGTGGATGCTTTTAATAAACTAGTATACACTCAAAAAACAAAATGCAATGGGAAACTTAAGCATCAAGCAATACGTTTACTGTTGTTTGGATACCCATGAGATGTTTTTAAATAAAAATGTTTGTGACTTTATCAGACACTTGCCATACAGTAAAGGTCAACTAGAATAATAAATGGGTTACAAACCGTTTGGCAATACGCTATGAACAAGAGAAAGAATTTAGGGGTTTTAGAGAGAATAACATTTTATAATGGACACTTTTTCGTATGTAAAACAATGTTTCTAAATTCTAGACAGTCCGTAAGTAAAACAAAATTTTAATAGCTCTTTAAGGGGCGACTTTTTACAATCCCAAATAATAATTCTACGCCGTCGGTATTTGATGTAGTCGCAATGTTCGTGCAACCCAATATGCACTAACTTTGTCAATAAAATTCAGGTTGGTTCGATGTTGGAATCCATCTTAATTTAGTCTGAATTGAAGTACTAATATTATTATAATAATTATATTGGATATAGTAGGCAGATCGCCGTAGACAGTTCCACAGAAGTTGGAAGCTGTTAGTGCAAATCTAATTTGGTGAAGATTACTTACTCCAACTATTTACAGACTGTATTATAGTTAATGGGATAATACAATAATACTAATAATGCTCAAATGTCTGCAATTTAAAAGTTTTTTATGCACAAGTTTCGGCAGTCATGTCAGTTCAGAGTGTTAGTATTTAGGTGGTAAATCGACTAAAACAGACTGTTGGTTAGTAGACTTTCAGAACAAAGTAGAAACCCCTAGCTCTGATGGAACTGTGCATTTGATATATGGTAATTCTTACGTGTGGTTACAGTGTTTTTCCAACTTCCAGTTCTTAGTACACGTTCCTCTATTCAATGTTACTTGACATCTTAGACATCAGTTGAACTATGCAAGCTTTTGTAATTTCTATATCAACTTATTTATCAACTTTTATTGGTATTAAGGTCTAAGCTATGAATTTTTGATACTTTATAAGTACAGTGTCGTTTGAGCACTATAACTTAGGCCCACTTTTATAATTTTGAAATGTAAATGAATCTAACATCGAGTAGTTTTTGAACACCACACGGTATAGTTTAAAACAACGCATTCAATCGGCAGTTCATTCGATGACAATCTTTGAACTTTCTAAATTTATTAACTTCATCAGATTTATTGAAAGATTTCTTTATAGGATTTTGCAAACACCGTATAATAACTATCTATGAGAACTAAAAGAAAAACTATGTGTAAAAATATTAATGAAATCTTTGCATTCTTCCGATAACCTGAATTCTGGTTATGCCATGAAATTAAAATCCTAAAATGATATTGTTTAATTTCTTATTTGAAAATTCTCATTCTAACACTAGCATCTACGCAGTCTCCTACGGCCATGCAGATTAAACTAGTATCTACATAAACCCCTACGGTCATGAAGATTCAGTTAAAAGTGAGAACAATGGCCTAAAATGAATTTATTTATCTACCTTCTCTTAAAAAAATTTCGTTCTAATGGATTTCAAAGTCTAAGCATTTCCAAGAAACAGAATGATTTTTCATGAAAATGTAATCCATTAGAACGAAAAATTTTAAAGACAAGGTAGGTAAATAAATTCATTTTAAGCCTTTGTTCTCATTTTTAACTAAATTTTCATGACCGTAGGGGGTTATGTAGTTGTATACTAGTTTAATCTGCATGGCCGTAGGGAACTGTGTGGATGCTAGTGTTAGAATGAAAATTTTCAAATAAGAAATTAAACAAATTCATTTTAGGATTTTAATTTGCTAGCATAACCAGAATTCAGGTTATAAAGAATGCAAAGATTTCATTAATATTTTTACACATAGTTTTTCTGTTAGTTCTTACAGATAGTTATTTTTTCTACTGTTTGCAAAATCTTATAAAGAAATGTTTCAATACAATTATAAGCAAATAAATAATAATTCACGTTTAAACATGCATAGAGCATATAGGTTACAATACTAGTTAGCTAATAGATAGGTGAGGATCTGTTGTTTTTATCAGTCAATGTCAAATATAATTATTTCAGACTTATTCATAGAAATTGTCTTGATTTTACATGAAACATCTTTATGAGTGGCTTTATGTTTTTCTGATGAGCTCCAAAATAAGGGCGAAAAACGTTTCAGAGGCTAAGTATTTCCAAGAAACAGAATGATAGATTTCCTGACAATTTAATTCATTAGAATG
This sequence comes from Stenurella melanura, assembly GCA_963583905.1. Lineage (NCBI taxonomy): Eukaryota > Metazoa > Arthropoda > Insecta > Coleoptera > Cerambycidae > Stenurella > Stenurella melanura. The sequence goes on along the minus strand of OY757310.1, from coordinate 112,800,193 downwards.
AAAATTTTTTAAGACAAGGTAGATAAATAGATTCATTTTAGGCCTTTGTTCTCATTTTTAACCGAATCTTCATGACCGTAGGGGGTTATATAGATACTAGTTTAATCTGCATGGCCGTAGGGTAGTGTGTGAATTCCAGTGTTAAAATGAAAATTTTCAAATAAGAAATTTGCGCAAATGACCAAACATTAACATCGACACATGAAAAAAATGCAAATTAAAGCTAAGGGTATCTATTTTTAATAAGCCTTATCCATTTTTTCATTATAATTTAGATTCAATGGAAATGTGCATGTATTTTAAAATCGGAGATTTTTTATAAATATATTCTCACATTTTTCCAGTTGCTGTCTATTGTGAACTAAAGATAAATATCAGTTATTTCAATTATATATAGTGAATTTTTAGTGGTTGAGATACACAATGAGCAGGTACAAAACTTCCGATAATAATTTATATAGAATTCAAATTCGGAAGAGCTTCTAAGAGGCGTTAGTCATTGTAAATGATTAAATTACTTTACAAACAGATCATTTTTCAAGGGTTATTAAAATTTCTGTGCCGATACACACGGAAGACACTAATTTGGACGTTTGCGGGTTGGCCGGCAACCCTGTAACTCCGATTCTTAACTTACGCGAAAGCGGTTATATAGACGGAATTTCCTGTAAGTGCATTTTTTTGTAGAATTCCGTTCTCTTTAATTTTCGTCCTTATGATAATTTTTGTATTTCCGGTATTTTAAGTTATTTGAAAAAAAAATTGTTTTACCTTCCGTCCGCGGTGGCATTGATAAGTTTTTAAAATATGTTTCTACAACTAAAAACCTACCAAAAAATCAAAAGTTCTCATATGGATTATTTAATGTTAGCTCAAATCCCCTGAGGGCTGTTTGTACTAGTAGCAGTTAAGTTGCAATACTATGGCAAGATACGCATTTTGTTACTCTATGCTCATTTGTTTATGAGACTCTTTAAAAATGTGTTGCTTACCAAAATCGACACTAGTGTAATCCTATCAACACACAAATACCAAAACGAATGTACAGAAAATAGTCATTGCTATATGCGATATTGTTGATCTGCATAACAAATTAACAAAGTAAATTATAGGTTACATTTTTTTTTATTCTCAGGTCGCACATTACGTTCCCTCAACACAGCATCCGTTTCTCTTCTGGACTGCACAGTACAAAACGTGACTACTATTTCAGAACCATTACTGGAAGGTGTAGCTCTCCATGGTCTTGTAGTTTCTTCCGGTGAAATCAAAGAAATTCACCAATCTGCTTTTCAAGGGCTAGCGTCCCCTTTGCAGGCTTTGGGATTACCAAATAATCAACTAACATCCGTACCCACACAGGCCCTGATGTCTCTTCCTGAACTAGATAGACTTGATCTTTCTGGAAATAAAATGAAATCGTTAAACGGAAGCTCTTTTAAGGTAACTTGTATATTAATATATATAATTACTTTTATAGAAGTCCCTCAAACTTTAATTTTATTTCTTTCCCTAAAATTATATAGAATGAATCTGAAAGAAAGTGCTAATTTTCTATAGGGTGTACTACACATAAGCATATTACTAAAATACCTAAATTGTGATTTAATGTGTGTACGAGAACAAATTTTTTTACATTAGCCACATCCATTACCTTCCTCACCCCCATTTCAAATATTATATTATTAAAGTTTTATGGACAATTATTTCGACATACTAGAGTGCAAACATAATATCAATATGTTTTCATTTAAACAGACTTGGATGGGAAATCTGGATGTGAAAGTAGTGATTCCTTAGACAGATGTTTTCAATGATAAAATCGCAATTTTCAAATCGTTGGAATATATTCATGAAAAACTGTATTCTATATATCTTTATTGCAATTTAATTCCCTATCAGACCCATTATAGTGGGGAGCCCTCGACCAAAATTTCGTGTAATCACGGCTTGACTAAATTCATGAAAAGTGTTTAGTTTCAATCAAAATAAACAACTTATTTTCCTTGCAGCAAAGTCCCAAAGTGTTGCGAAAAGGGTGAAAACTCGTTTTTAGTCGATCAAAGAAATAGATTTTATTTATTGAAACATGTTCTTTATAGGATTTTGCAAACAGCAGAAAAAATAATATAATTGAAAGAAAAACTATTATTTTTATTCATAGAAATTGTCTTGGTTTGCATGAAACATCTTTACGAGTGGCTTTATGTTTTTCTGATGAGCTCCAGAATAAGGGCGAAAAACGTTTCAAAGAAATAGAATGACAGATTTCATGAAAATGTAATCCATTAGAATGAAACATTTTTAAGACAAGGTAGATAAATAAATTCATTTTAGGCCTTTGTTCTCATTTTTAACTGAATCTTCATGATCGTAGGGGGTTATGTAGATACTAGTTTAATCTGCATGGCCGTAGGGGACTGTGTGGATGCTAGTGTTAGAATGAGAATTATCAAATAAGAAATTAGGCAAATTCATTTTAGGATTTTAATTTGCTAGCATAACCAGAATTCAGGTTATCGAAAGAATGCAAAGATTTCATTAATATTTTTACACAAAGTTTTTCTTTTAATTGTAGATAGATTTTTTCTGCTGTTTGCAAAATCCTATAAAGAATATGTTTCAATACAATTATAAGCATACAAAAATAATTCATTTTTAAACGATATTATTTAGTTGCAGCATCCCGTCAGTTCTTCGTGGAATCCAATTAAGCAAGTAAAACAGAACCCCGCATTCGTCAAGAACTGACATTTAGTGCATTGCAGAACATTGATAACACCCTTATCAGCTGTTTAAGAAAAGGGCTCGATAGAGTTATAGCGGCACGGATGAAACATTCACCAAGTAATTCCTTAGGCTCCCAAATCTTTATTTAAAATTATAACTGACGCTTCGCTCGTAGCATACAGCACTCAGTACTGGCTATACACAGCATGTATACAGCGTTCTACATTCCCTCCATCTTATATACATGTTTATCTCTAAATAAGTGTACAGTATTTTCTGCCCGAGTGCTCGCTTAAAAAAGTTATTGCGTTTAAGGAAAAATCAATTTAAAAGTGTAGAGCAATTCTAGCAGCACGTGAAACGCATGGACTCGAATGTAATGATCTGGACCTTTCAGCTGAAAAGTGTGAGAAACAAGGCTATCATAGCCAGTGCTAAAGACTCTTTACTACATATAACATTCATTTCAGATAAGGATGTGGAGGAAGTTGAGGAGATAGACGACATCGAAGTACGAGGCGATACCGTTAGTGAAGACGATACGGATGACGATGATGTAAAAACTTGAATATAAGAATATATACATTATAAATATAATGTATTGTTATGCATTACACTCCAAGAAACTGGTGTCTGATACGCCCATGCCTAATAGTGTGACTGTTCTCGAAATGTATAGAAGGAGATCTCCATCTTTTTCTGGAATATGAGGGGAGAAGATTCTCGATTGTGTTCTAAATAACTCTAGAGGCACTTTTAGAGTATATAAGACGAGATTCATGGCGGAAGAAGAAGAAGTTGAAAAGTGACAAGTGTGAGGTTAGAAATTCAACGTCATAGAAATACAAAGTAGTAAACATTGTTAATGTGTATTTTAGTCCAGTAAAAGTGTATTTTATTTAAGAAAAACATTGTGTAGTTTCCAGTAAGTTATTAAATAAAGTGTGTTAGTGTTTATCCCTTGTTAAATTATTTTGGAACCCACGGATCCTGATGGGTGGTTCAGGGGTCAAAATACGCGACAATTTGGTGCCAGACGCGGAATTTTAACAAGGGGGTTTTCGGAAATGTCGAGAAGGTTGGACCGAATTCTACTAGTGAAGTAGTACCAACACGGAGAACTAATTTACTGAACATTGTTCGAGGGTTACTGTCGAACAGGAAAATAGTGTTAAGTGCATTTTCAAGACATTTTATTAGGACGTTAGTGGTAGTAATTAAATCGTTTGAACTAAAAAGTAATAAAGACTCTAAGCAAAACTTTTTTCGAGTTGGTAAGTGCATTTTCGTGAACTTTCTAGAACTTTTCTATTTGGACATTAGTGGTTAAGTGATAAAGACTCTAGATAAGACTTTTTCGTGTTGTTTCGAGATTTTTCTGGACAGTTCCATTACCGATATTGACATGATTGTTAAATTTGGTGGATTTTAACGAAATCTTATGCCTGTAACGACCAGAAGCATAGTATCCGGAAAGCAAATATTGGACTTATTCATACAAATGCAAAAAATGATGATGGACCAAGAAAAGAAACGCCAGGAAGAAAAGGAAGGGTAGGAAAGAAAATGCCAAGAAGATAAAGAAGAACAGGAAAGAAAACACCTACAAGAGAAGGAGAAACGAGAAAGAAGACGACAAGAAAAAGAACAAATAGTCAACAGGAAAAGTAGAGTAAGAGAGACGCCGTCAAGAGGAATAATAAGAACAGAAACGCCATCAAAATGAAAATGACGAATTAAGAAAAGCTATACAGACACATGCCCTGTTTACACTCGTTGAGGAAATAGATGAGATGAGAATGAGATTAAGGAAGATATGGGCAGCGTAAAGACGAAAGTAAATGAGGTCGAAGTAAAAGTGGACAAGGTCGAAGAAGAAGTTGATGAAGTGAAATAAAAAGTAAACAATTTCGTAGAAGAACTCAAAGGAGAAATAGACCAGCTTAAATGACAGTTGAGGGATATAGGAAGCCTGCGAGTAGTACCATTAGGCCAGCGATTAAAACCTCCCTTCTTTGATGTTCAAAGTTCATGGACCATTTTCAAGAGACGCTTTGAGGCAGCAGCATGTGCAAACAGTTGAAGTGACAAAGAGAAGGCTATGGTGTTAATCCTGTCATTAAAAGGTCAAGCATTGGAAATACTCCAGACAATCTCAGTAGAGCAACAAAATTTTAGAGTTTTAAAAGCTGCCCTAGACTTCCGATATGGTGAACAACACCTTGCCCAGCTAAAATTACGTGTTCAATAGCCTGGGGAAAGTTCGAGAGAGTTCGAAGCTATGTGTGGAGACTGGCGCACCGGGCTTACCCGCATGTACCTAAAGAATTCCAATACCAACTGATGATAGGCGCTTTTCTGGATGGTATACAGCACAATGAGATCAGGCGAGTCCTCAGGTTACCTCGATACCAGAACAGCAGCGAAGCGTTATTGCGTGCATTCGAGGTGAAAGCTGTCTTTCAGGATACCACGAGTCCAAGAGTGCGAGCAGTGACTATCAAAGAATCGCAACCAGAAAAGAAGAACCAGAACCCTACGTTGATCGAAATGCAGAAAATGTTTACCCAATTATTGGTCAAGTTGGATACTCTCGGAAAGCAGGAAAAAGGAAAGCCAAGTGGAAGTATTATTAAGTATTACAACTGCGGCAAGGTACGACATATCAACCGAGACTGTCAACAGTGAAACTCGAGGAGAGTGAATGCTGGAAACATTGAAGAGACTCAGAATAAACAGAATAGTGGAAGGCCAAGTGGACGAGGCATGAAATGATATAAGTGTGGAAAACTAAGACATATCCACGGACGAGTTTAGAGAGACTGACCGGAGATGCTGTGAAGCCGAAGGGAGATCCAAAGGAAGTAGGTACCAGAGAAGCTATATCAAACAGGGAACGTGGTGACCCTATTTAAAGATTTCCCAACTTCGGAGTATTCCGAAAAGTCTACTTCTTCAAGGACGTGAGAATAAAATGAAACCCCATAAAGATGCAGACGGAAGAAGATGCAAGAAATGTTGCAAGTACTGCCACCAGGAGGAGAAACTGTAGGTCACAGGAGCAGTCAACACTGTCAAGGTGCAGATTCCGAGAGATAGAGAAAATGAAGCGCTAAGACCAGATCAACTGAACGATGAGGAAATTGAGCCTATATTGAGAGAACGGAGAAATTTTCCAAAATGGAAGGACGTTTCAGAAAAGGAAGTGGGACTGAAGGCACTGTGGGTGCAGTGGGACTCACTGAAAGTCATGAACGCTGTTACGGAGGGTATGGGAAAACCCGGATGGAAAGCAGGTGGTTATGCTGCTAGTAATTCTCAGGTGTCTAGTAGCGAAGGTGCTTCAGAAAGGTCACAATGGAACATCCAATGAACACTTCGGTATTAACAAGAGCTTGAAGGAAATACGAGAACAATTTTATTGGATAAAATGTCGTCTAGATGTGGAGGCTTGGTGCCGCAAATGCAAGATTTGTGCAGCCAGTAAGGGACCACAGACTGGAAGTAATGGTGAAATGAAGCAGTTCAACGCCGGAACTCCTTTCAAGAGGTTGCTAACGATATAGCGGAGCCATCACCAGCTAGTGACCGAATGAAGGCTCGAATGACCGGAAGGGTAGTACAAAAGGGTTCATCAAGGTGGGAGAGCTGGTTTGGCTGTACAACCCACAGTGAAGGAACGGAAAGTCACCGACACCACCTTGGAATGGACCGTACACTGTTATTACCCGAATTAATGATGTCGTCTATTGAATTCGGCGAAGCAAAAAGTCCAAAATGAAGATCGTGCATTTTGGATAGACTGGCGAAATACATTGATGATTTTGAATTGCCTGACCGCGACGATTAGGCTTAAGGAGGGAGCAGTGTTATACATTACACCCCCTAGAAACTGGAGACTGATACACTCATGACAAATAGTGACTGTTCTAAAAATGCAATATTAGGAGATCTTTATCTTGTTGTGGAATATGGGGAGAGAGGATACTCGATTGTGTTCTAGATAACTCTAGAAATAATTTTAGAGTATATAAGGCGAGATTCACGACGGAAGAAGAAGTTGAAAAGTGACAAGTGAGAGGCTAGAAATCCGAGGTGACAGAATTACAAAATAGTAAACATTGTTAATGGTTAGTCCAGTAAAAGTGTATTTTACTTAAGGAAAATATTGTGTCATTTCTAATAAGTTATTAAATAATGTGTGTTAGTGTTTATCCCTTGTTAAATTATTTTGGAACCCGCGGATCCTGAAGGATGGTTCAGGGATGAAAATACGCGACAGCATGTATAAATTTATGTAAAGGCTGTATAATTTCAGCACAAGATATTTATATTTATTGTATTGAAGGAGTACCTACTTGTAAATTTTCAAATTTTCAGGGTTTTTTTAAATCAAAATTTATACCACCTGCAACATTGAAAATGTCAGTTGTCATTTTCCCCACCCTTTTCCGATTATTATCAATAATCCGAAGTAAAAAGCAGACGTGCCGCTATAAGTCGAAAGTGCTCAAAAATTTTGCAATAAAAATAATTCAACCCGTTCGCAGGCAACGGCCAAATTGCCAGTTACTACTACTACTATCTTTCGTAGGTTCTCTGGCACCAAAAGCATGCAATGATATGGGGAAACTGACTTGCCGTGTTGACAAAATTTTCCAAGGGTCGGAAAATTAGAAATTTTTCCCCACCAGAGACGTGGGCGAGGCGGGAAATGTCAGTTATTATTTTCCTATATTGTCTAACATTACCATAGAAAAAAAAGAAAACTGATGAAAATGGATAATTTATTTTTACATGTTCGATAAATGAATTCACCTCTTTAGCAACGCCAGAAATGTCAGTGGCAATGAAACTTTTTCTTCAGGGAGTGATAATCTATTGAAAAATAATCGAAATCTTCATGCCGGGAGACGTATTAGTTAGTTTTCTTATTCTTTGTCCACCCCCGTCGTGGGGTGAAAATCACACCCAAATAAAAAGGCGAAATTGGGAGTTTCCTAATAGTGCAGTCACCTCTAAGTTGAGTGCTTAGGAATGGATTTTGATGAAACCTTCTGCAATGTGTTTGCAATGACGTTAATAAAAAAGTTGAAAAAAGATTAGAGTGGGAAATGATCCAAAAGGGTAGAAAACACCCCTTTTGTTGCGGGTTCTCTAACTTGTAGAATTAAGTAGAATTTTTGGACTAAAATAAGATGTTTTTACTCTCGTGAATTTTTTCAGAAAAATGCATACTTTTCGAAATATGGCCACTCGAAAATTCCTAAAAGTGGGGGAGGGGAATTGTAAAAGTGGAAAAGAAATCTGAATAAATTCAGGTGAATGTATCATTGAAATACAAGACTTCTTTTTATTTGCAACTTTTCTGTAAAGTGCGTTTTCACCGAGTTATTTCGGAAACCATAAGAAGCTACCCCTTTCTTTGAAATTGTAACGCTTTAAAAATATGTAATTTAGAAATTTGAAAAAAATTAGACGTATGCATTGAGGCTTTTTAAACATTTTTCTCTCGGAATTTTCTTGTAACTTGCTAATTTTCCAAGTTACATTCAGTTTTTCACGATAAATAATGTACTACATACAATTATATTGAACCTTTGAAAACGATATAACTATATAGGTTTCATATTTTTTTATAATAATATATAAATCACGCTCATATTTCAAATTTTCATGTGCTTTTTAATTGAAAATGTGCAAAAAATATAGTACATTATTTATCGTGAAAAACTGCCTGTAACTCGGACAATTAGCGAGTTACAAGAAAATTCCAGCAGGCAAAAAATGTTTAGAAAGCCTCGATGGATACGTCTAAATTGTTTCAAATTTTTAAATTCCATGTTTTCAAAGTGCTACAATTTCAAAGAAGGGGTATAACTATATAGGTTTTATATTTTTTATAATAATATATAAATCACGCTAATTTTTCAAATTTTCATAAGTTTTTTAATCGAAAATGTGCAAAAAATGTAGAACATAATTTATTATGAAAAACTGCCGGTGATTCGGAAAATTAGCAAATTACAAAAAAATCCAAGAGACAAAAAATGTTTAGAGTGCCTTTTGTGCACACGCCTGAATTTTTTCAAATTTTTAAATTACATATTTCATGTTTTTCCGGAAAAACTCGGTGAAAACGCACTTAACAGTAAATAAAAAAAGTCTTGTATTTTGATGATACATCCACCTGAATGTTTTCAGATTTTTTTTTCAACTTTTACATTTCCTCTTCCCCACTTTTAGGAATTTTCGAGTAGTCATATTTCGAAAAATATGCATTCGTTTTAAAAATTCACACCAGGAAAACATCTTATTTTGGGCCAAAAAGGGTAAATATATTGTTTTTTTTTTTTTCATTTTCGACCTAATGCTAGAAGTTACCGAACCCGCGATAAAAGGGTTGTTTTCTAGCCATTCCGATCATTTCCTACTATAATCTCTTTTCAACTTTTTCATTAACGTCATTGCAAACACATTGCACAAGGCTCCATCAAAATCCATTTACTAGCACTCAAGTTAGAGATTTTAGTCATTTTAGCGCTCCGTTGACTGGACTTATAACATTAATTTACATAGTCTTAAAAAGAGATTACAGAAGAGGCAATTACAGAAATCATGAAAATCCATGCTGCTCGAGAATTCCGAGGTTTTGCCATTTTTACGGCTTTATTGACTACACTATTTCGAGTACGTTTTGCTTAAATAATTTCTGCAGTATTTGTTAACAAAAAAAAAATTTTGGCACCACCTGAATTTAGAAAAGAAACCACTGCCTAAGAAATCACTACTTCCACATCCAGATTTCCCATCCAAGAATCTTAAATCGAAAATATCTTGTTACTCTATTTGCACTCTCGTAGGTGTAAATAATTGCTTATAGAATTTTAATAACATAATATTTGAAATCTGATCCAAAAACTTATAAAACGACGTGGCGCTTTTACACCTTTTCGATTGACCGACGTTTAATGGGGGTGAGGGGGCCGATGCAAAACATTTTTTTTGAGGACTTTTGCTCTCTCACACACTAAATCCACGTAGTAGGGAAGTATAGTAAGTACTCGTAAAAAAAAATTCATATATTTTTTTCTTGAAATAGCCTTAAAATGTAAAACGTCGAGATTTTAAATTTTAACGAAAAAAAATGTTCTGTCTGTCTGTCGGTCGGTCGATCTGTCTGTAACTTGACAGTGGGAAAATCATTTGTATGAACGATTAAATTATGAGTGTATTGATTATTTTAAATATATTGGTGATTCTAGGTAGTGTCTTAATATTGTGGTAAATAATAAAACTATTTTTACTTCCAGAAGCACGTTTTCTCAGGAACGGTTTAAGATATTGACTTTAAATTTGGTGTATGACGAGATCTAGAAATAGATTATATTTTGCCCTATTCCTATGAAGTGTTGGGGGTTGACTAGGTGTAAATAGGAGAAAATAAGTAAAGCAAGCTGGTAAGAGAAACTTGGGATTTGGTGTATATACCAGAAAAATTTTTTAATAATATTTTTCAACTCCCTCACCACACGTATGTATTATAACGACATCTGCAACCAGATTATATTTTCTACTACGTGGATGTGAAAGTAAAAATAGTTTTATTTTACCACAATATTAAAACACTATCTAGAAGCAACAAAGTATTTAAAATAATCAATAAGCTAACAATTTAATCGTTCATACAAATTATTTTTCCTCAGTCAAGTAATATTTTAACTGCTCCCAATATATAATTGCTAATAAATATGTATTAATTATGTAATATTTCTGATGGAATATAGATATCTTAGATATCTCCGAATCTGAAAAAAATAAAGTTAGTATGGCCCCTCAAAATGTGTGCAAAAGGTAATCTTTTAGTGTTTATTAACCTCATCGCCCAAAAAATATGAAGAGGTTACTGCCATGAGTCTAAAATCGAATATTCAGATGAGACTAGACTTTTGAGATCTCAAAAACACGAAGAAGTGGTTTTAAAAGAAATGTTTGTGTGCATGTGGACCACTGCACAATGGGTCAGAATCTAAAATTTCTGGCCAAAATTCTGAAACTCTGCAGATGTACTTAGTGTGCATAGGTCATTAAGGGAAAAAAATTTAAAAAAACGTCTGGGGTGAGATATAGGGGTTGAAAATATAAACAACCTTTAATATTTTTGAAACTTAGTTTACTTACTTTTGATACCTAAATTTCTATGAGCAAAATAAGGGGAAAAAATTAACAACCCCTGGGGGTTAGTTTTAAGGGTTGAAAATATAAATAACGCACGATTTTTTTCAAACTTGGCAAGCGTGTTGATTGCGCTTAGGTATTTATGAGAAAAATATTTTTAAAATACCTTCTCCGGGGACTGAAATGTCACAGTTAAAATTGTTTAATTAGTGTTTTTAGAAAATGGTTAAAAAAATTATATATTGTTCACATTGTGGGATAAAAAGAGACAACAGGCATTCAAAAGACAAATGTATTATAGATTTTTGAACAAAAATAATAAATAAAGTAAGACCTACCAAAAATACACACTTGTCTACCTAATCACTACTGTCCTCTCCACTACTGGTTTCGGAGGTGCATTCCTGTGGTGTTTATGTCATCGAAGTCGCTGAAGGTTTGGGTACTTCTGGTACTGCTAGTCGACTTAATACTTCGGAAGGTAATGTTGTTGACCTCTTTTGGGACAATTTTCTATGGCAAGTCCTATGAAGAACGGGTTGGACGAAATTACATTAGAGATGTTGTGTATTGAGAGTATATATATACAATATATATATTTCACTTTGAAGTAGTGATTAGTGAACAAATTGAATGAAATCAGTGACTGCAATATCAATAATAATTATTATTACATTTGAAATTTAATATTTTTCTCCTGTATTAAAAATGCCTTAACTCAAAACATGGCACCTATAGGCAGTTGCAATTCATAGAACATGTAATGGACACTGCATTAAATATCATAAAGAAACTACAATGCGGAAGCTTAGGGAAGTAAAGCGTAACAGAAACGTAAAGTTTAATTTTCATCAAAATTTACGGCAAAAACCGCTTACTCGATAAAAGGCACTTAGGTACCAAATAGCAAACAAAGTCAACTAACTGCTTACAATAAAGCTTGTACCTTGTTCCGTGTCAGACATTGCTGGTTCATTTAATTGAAGACAAAGAATCAAAAAATTCAATGTACAAATTTAACACATAACGCATGTTTCGTTCTCGAGCCGTAGAACGCAAATGAAGCAGGTATTGGGTTCGGAGCCTTCTGTTCCCCTAAGTATAACAATCACCCTTACCAGGAAGCCTGTTTATTACCCACTTCTCGGAAATCTGTTAAAATCGGTTGATTTGAGTTTTGGCCAGAAATGCTTCAAATTGACCCACTGTGCACTGGTGCAGTCGTATATTAAGCAACGTCGGAACGTTCTAACCTGGGTGGTATAATGTACCACAGAAGAAACCACAATGTCTTATTGCTTTTATTTATTTCCCTTAAAAAAAGGCAATGCCGAAGCGGAACTCCGGCGCGTTCCGGGAGTTTGATGAAATGTAGTAGTAATTAATGTTGGAAAAGTACACGAGCGAAGTGATTTTGGTGTAGATCAAATGATGTTTAGTATCCTTTTAACACATCCTGTTTTTCTACATGGTATCCGCTTTTTACTATCGTGTTCGATACTAGATATTATTCTGATTTCAGCGATATATCATACTTCACTTTTCTCCGTTTATTTTCAATGAAAGAAGAATGATCCTAGCCTCGTGACGATGGATCTTTATATAAATTTTAGCACCTGCAAAACGGAGGCTTGCATCTAGGCTTCCAGTCGCGGTATTTGGTACCTGGACCATCCCAGGATTCTACGGAAAAATCTCGTCCCAGAACTACGGGAGAAGTTTCAGGGCCTTAAAATGTTCTAAAATTGATGACGACACTACCTTTATTTTCTTATATATTGTAATATATCTAAACTACATTTACTACATACCTATTTTAGTGTTGGCCAATTTGATTGCCTGTTTAATGCGTTCAACAGACTAGACGACTAGAGAACGGCGTCTATATTTCATCCTATAGTATTTGAAAATGAAGACGAATAATAACAGCATTTTATAAATGCAGATCCGCAAATAGACATAGTCACAGTCAGCTTAATAGTAATTTCTTTCTATTGTATACGTTAGATCTGCATTTGTAGGTTTCACTTTTTAAAAACAATTTTTAGTTTACACAAAAGAATATTTTATTATTACGTAAACTGATGTGAATTTACAACTTGAATACTTAAAACTAGTTGATGGTTAACCTACTAGTATTGCTTTTAATGGAGAAGTTAACAGAGTTAACGTGAATTGTTAAAATTACAAAAACAAGAGAGACGATGCTCTTTGTAAAATTAATACGTTGAGTTAGCTGAACGAAGCAAACTGAGACTAAAGGCGTCGTTCAGATGAATTTGTAATGTTTGGATAATATGCAAACTGTACAGAAAACTAAATCTATATGTTAGAGTTCCACATAAGCAATCTAAGCCTGAACCTGCAATTAGGATTAATTACAGTATTGAATTACAAAGGTAAAGAGAGATATGAAGTAGAGGAATGAATTTGTTTTAGATAGTATAAAATTAGTTATGTGAACCAGTAGATAAGAAACTTAATGAATAATACGGTTACACAAACTGTAGACTGTAGGAGCATTTCGTGTAACAGTTGAGCAACGAGCAGTTTTTTAACTATTTTGCTCTGCTAAATATGAAAATTAATATTCTAATGTCATAACTACATAATAACCAATACCAGGGTAGAATAAGAGTGGGCATTTTCAGTGGAAGGTTTTCCTCGAAAGTCCACTCGATATTAGACGTAGCCTTAAAAGCCCTTTAGATTCTAAGTTATCACTTTATATCGAATTAGGGTTGTTGGCTATTTTTCATTTACACCTGTATCTATTTGTGCTCAGTTTATAATAGAGATATCGTTTTAAATTTCATTTTTCATATATGTTTTATTTTTGTTGTATTAATAATTTGTAAACAAACTTATTATATTCTCCCTTATATTTAATCAAAAATTTAATATTCTCTTTTGAAATTACATTTAAAAATTACAGTGGAGCATTATGTCGATTTCGTTACAATTTTCGGGACTATCGGGACGAATCCCGCGACTTGAACTTCAGCCTTGAAGTCCCGAAAACATTTTTGGTCCCAGAACTTGTAAACCCTACCTGCATCACATATCTCAATGGTTCTTAACTAAATTAACGAATTTTCCTAAACATTTGGTAGGACGTTCATGCCATTTTTAGCAGCTACCCATTTGTTTTTTAAACAAACTTTAATATAATAGTTTAATTTTGTCTGTCTCAACAAATATACTTTCGGAACACTAATACATTTTTGTTTTGTTTTTTTAGGGACTGAGGAACCTATCATTCATAGACCTAAGCGACAACATTTTATCAAAAATAGCTCCGAATAGCTTCGAGGAACTTCCGCAATTAAAAATTCTTCGACTGAGAGCAAATCGGTTAACAATACCAGTTATTACAAGGTTACATTCTTTACCTACAATTGAAGAATTGGATTTATCTGAAAATTCGTTTATTGGACCTCTTGGACCTAAGACATTTCCTAAAATGGATTCGCTGAAGGATATTCAACTAGCGCACAATTCATTAAGTAGCATTAAAATGGGTGCCTTGCAAGGTTTAATAAATCTAACATCACTTAGACTACAACACAATCAAATTGACGTAATAGAAGACCATGCATTCAATCATGTTACAACCTTGGTCTACTTAGACTTAGCACATAACAGAATAGTAGCAGTTTCAGGAGCTTCTCTGGCGCATTTAGACAAATTAACAGACCTAGACTTACGACACAACTTTTTAAGAGCCCTTACAGCAGACCTCGTGTTGCCTTTAAAGAGCTTAAGAAGCCTAAAGCTCGACGATAATGACATATCTATAGTTGCCAGTGATGCCTTAAAGTCCAATACAACATTTCAACATTTTACCTTATCAGACAATCCTTTAAATTGTGATTGTAGTCTAAGCGAATTTGCAGCTTGGTTAAGTAATTCTAGTCTTAGTAGTGAAGATAAGTCTACTGCTGTTTGCACCACTCCTCCATCATTAGAAAATGGCTTGTTAATTGAAGTACCGCTTGATAATTTGTTATGTGGAGAAGAGGAACAGGAAACCCCAGTGGCGCCTTTATATACTCCTTATAAAGCTAAAATAAATTTGAGAGATTTTAAATATGACGGAAACAGCATCAAACTTCAATGGGGTGTTGAGGATGAGGCATCACCATATACTTGTGACGCGATATTTGTATATGAGGAAGAGGGGCCTAATGAAGTTTTGGTGGAATCAAATCCCTTAAAGTGTAATTCCTCTGACTTGTCCGATCCCAAAATTCTGAACGTAATTGTTCCAAATTCTATACAACTTCAAAAGCAGCACAGGTATAGATACTGTGTTGTCTTATTTGAGTCAGGGCAAGCAGATGATGTGTCATTGATATTGGGATGTTCGGATGTTATACCATTAGTACCGAATGCTAAAATTCAACAAAAAACTGACTACTCAATGAAACTTCCTAAGGTAATATCAATTCAAGCTAATTTATCTAGTTATGGTAGCTTGTCAATTGATATTAATGTGTATCCCCAAACCAAATGCGAATTAAACTTAGCCATTTTGGAGCAAAACGCTTTACTCTCGCAAAGAAAAATGAATTGCACTGAACCGAAATACACATTTATTGGATTAACTCAAGGCCCCTACCGCGTGTGTGCAAATGTGGTACGACCTGGGCCTATGCTGGATTTCGTCAAACCAAGGTGTGTTACAGTTTTCAAAAAAGAAGTCAAAGGTTTTACTACTTTGGACGTAGCATTCGTGTCAATATTTCTTGTTTTGTGCTTTATGGTGATTGCTTTGATATGGGGGGTAAGAAAAATCCTTCTTAAACCTAAGATTCAAACCCATCAATGTTTTCTACCACCCGATTGTGACGAACAAGTTCAACATAGCAGATATGTAAAACTTCATGCAACAACTAAATTATAATTGTACTTAACAATTTGTGATTTTTAAATTGACCTTTCTGTGCCATACCTATAAAATTTTTATTACGTCTAAAGTTTAAAGTGCAAATGTAATTTGTAATGTATTAACCAAATTTGTTGTATATTAATAATTGTTGTAGATTGTATATATTGTTACGAAATGTTTTACACTAATTTTATTATAAAACGGAAAATGCTAGACAAGTGTTTTCAATTTTTCTACAAATTATAATTTATGGTGCTACTAAATTTTTTCTTATGTAAGTATAGATTTTCCTTAAAATGTGTATTTATTTTGTTGTTTTTTGATAGAGAAAAAAATAAGTTCAATATTTCTGCGTATGTTAAAATAAGTGTTTTGTAAATACATAATTTATATCTAATTTTCTACTTACATTATTAATGTTATTGTATATGTTATTACTTTTAAAATTAACAGAACTGATTGTACAATGTAGATATTATCTTACTAATGCTTGTTTTTATTTTGTTATGAGTTGTTGTTAGTCTTTATGCACTTTATGCACTGCCTTGTAAAAATAAAGTACCAACTTGATCTGCTAGGATTTTTATTTACATGTTTAAGGTTCCGTACCTCAAAAGGAAAGACCGGAACCCTTATGGGATCATTCATCTGTCCTTCTGTATGTCTGTTACATTCGACCAAATAGAGGTATCAAGCTAGAATTTGCCATTGTTCTAAAGCTTATTAAACTGTATACCAAGTATTCCACTAGTTAGAACCTAAAACGTACTTTCACAGAAATTTGGAGGGGACAAAGTCTGACACCCCCAAATCCAGAATATCTTTGTATTATTATCATGTGGAGTATCACCTGAAACACATCTTCTTTGTTTATGGTCATTAATTCAAAGAAAAATAACTAGGGATCAACAACCTTGTACACGGACTGCCCACCAGACTGCCGTGCCAGCGCGATGGCCAATTACATTGCCAGGGATTGTTAGGAGTTGATTTACCAAAGATAAGTGAAGTAATGAATCATTACGATGAAACTAAATCTTTATTAAATGCTTAAAATTGAAATCGAAATTTTAATACAAAATCCAAAGATGTTTAATTGTTACATTTTGTATTTCCGGAATGCACTTGCACTTACTCTATGCAATACTCTTACTCATAACCCTTACCTTCCAAGTGATGAGCTAAGTTTCTCGTGACCTTAGTAAACTGTAGGTTCCAATACCTATTTTAGTAAAACACTTAGAATAGAATTAAACTCTTATTTTAACTCGCATTGTAGTCTGTCTGTCTGTCTGCTACAAATCTTGCAATCAAATTTTCGACTTCTTCCATTTAAGCTATATAGAGATTTCAAATTTTCAATACGTGTAGAAGTCCGATGACAATGCAATATATTATATTTAATATAGTTCTAAATTCAATATGGTGGACGTCCCAAGATGTCGATTACTTCTTTCTTCACAACTTCCTCGATATGGGTATCATATAAAATGGTTCGACGAGTAAAATACGATCAATTATGTGACGTTTTTCTAAACCCAATATGACGGACGCCTCAAGATGGCGGATTGTCTCTTTCTTCACAACTCCTTGATATGGGTATCACATGAAGGTGTTTGACGAGTAAAATACGATAAACTATGTACCCTCATTCTAAATCCAATATGGCAAACTGCCCAGGATGACGGATTATCTTTTTCTTCACAATTCCCTTGACATGGATATCAAATGGAAGGGTTTTGTCTGTCTGTAAAACAAGTATAGACCGAAAAGTAAAAAATAAAATTATGTATACAAAAATATTTAAAACAAGCTTTCATTTAAAAAAGGCACTACTAAAAAAAGAAAACATGAAATATGCTAAAAACCTCTGCCTGCCTGAGGAATCACTACTTCCACATCCAGATTTTCCATAAGGAAAACATCTTGACAATACATGCACTCTGGTATGTGAAAACAATTGGTCATGAAATTTTAATAATATTTGAGGCAGATGTCATAAAAAAATTGAGGCGTTGGATTCTAGCATATACGCCAAAAATAAATTTTCTGGATTTTTATTAGCTTGCCCTACATATTTTCCCCAATTTACCCCCTCTCCCCTAACAGGATTATCTCAATCGAATATCACTTCAATACATACATGCACCAAATTTCAAGTGATTATTTCAATTTTATTGTATCAACTCCTATTGTAACGGAGGGGAGGGGGTAAAAATATTATAAAGAAATTTGAGATCTTGGCTTCTAGTATATACACCAAATCCCAAGTTTCTGTATTTTATCAGCTTGCTTTATGTATTTGAAATAAAGTTTTTTTAATAGATTTTTATATGACACAATTTTCTGTAAAAAATCCAAAGTCATTAGGAAACTCATAAAGTTAAAAATTTTAAAAAACTTTTGCATGTGGTCTTATGGAAAATATGTCAACCCAGCATACAAACGGTGCATTTTAATTTATAGCAAATAACCAAATAATGTCAGCAGTTGCGAAAACTAACTATGTAATGCATTAATATCTTTCGCATATTTTGATATTGTTTTCAATTTATTTAGGAGACTTTTAATAAATAAAAAAAATTATTGAACGTTTGTAAACCGTCAAATTTCTCTTTTTGTTAACGATTTTTAACTGATTTTTCAATTATTTAATGATATAATTTTAATTTTTACTGCTACTCATTTTTTTAAAATAATTTACTGAAACAAATTTGTAAAATACACAGATATTTACATAAATTATTTTTTTTTTAATAAGTTTGGACACTACATCCAAAAGTTAGTTCATTAAGTGAAATAATTAAATCTACTTAAATAATTAATTAATAATAAAAAATGATTTATTTATACCTTTATGACAATAATTATTGGTATCATCGATTTATAACCTTTTATAACAATTTATTATGGAAAAGTTCCGATTTAGAATTCGGCTTACTTTTGGTTGGGACTGTAACGCCTCAACCTCCTTAAACAAAAGAAAATGTAAAAGTCTTTTGGCGCAGAATATTATGATCTGCGTTTTTATTCCCGCAACAATTTTCTCGTATTGTGCTTCTTTGCTACGAAAGCGTAGAAATGCCATGCCATTGATAGTCTAACTCGGAATTCATAACGGTACCTCGAGATTCCCAATTCTAAATTGAAACTCATAATTGTATCTCAGAATTCACAACTGCATCTCGGAATTCCCAATTGTAGGTACAGCCGAGTTCAAAATTTATCTTGAAATTCAAAACTGTATCTCGAAATTCATAATTGTTCAGTCGGAACTCACAGACGATGAAGTAGTTTCTAAAATCACCAAAACATAATGCTATACTTCAGAGGAGGGTCAGTCGGCGTCAAATAAAAAAAATGATTGCTATTGTTACACGTGCGCTAATAAAATTTAATTTAGTTGCATTTTAAAATATGTGTTTTTTTTCTTTCTTCAATTCTTTGGGAATTCCTGCCACATGTATGTTTTCTTTTTAAGCGGTGCTCGGGGAATCTACAAAATATCACAATTAACCAGTATGTTACTGGTAAATAACCTATACGCCTGTGACTTTTACGTCAAAGGATCAGTTAGAGGTTGCTTTTTTTAAATAAACAACACAAATAAGTATATAAAATTGAACTTAAATATTTCGCCGACGTTTCGGAAATCTAATCTGCTTCCTTTTTCAAGGCTTTTTTTGAAAAATCTTTTTTGCTGTGTATGATAAATACACCTCTATAAGAATGTTTGTTATATTCAATATCCATAGATACTTACTGTTTACATATAACTGTTGATACAGTTAACAGTTTTTTTAGTTTTTATACAATGTTAAGTTTGTGTAGTTCTTCTTTTAACATTGGCAACCAAGTTGTACAGACATCTACTGAACAATTCGACACGCATCTATCCTCATTCAATAATATTATCGCGGATTCTCTATTTTTTCTTTTTTTGCTATCTGCCTCTTTTGTTAAAATTTTTGCCGAGTCCCAGTTTATTCTATGTCCGTTCTCCCAAGCGTGTTCGCAAATCTTGGACCTCTGAATTTCATTTTTCTGATATAATTTTGATGTTCGCCCAATCGACCGGTGGTTTTGGACGTGCTGATTTGGAATAAAAAATAGTGGCTCTCATTTAAAAAAAACGAATTTGACCTTGAATGACCTTAACCCTTCCACCCAAAATCAAGGTGACATATAAGCCGAACTGCCCCCATCTAATTCCACAACTTTTATTTCAAACACTTTTTCTTGGGGTGCTTATTACTCGAGATATGAAAATTGATAGAAAGATGAATTATGATGAAACATGAATGAAGGATATATTGAAAGTTTCAGGTTAATGAAATCGCCCGGTATATATAATAATAATACTGATCTCAACCCTATTTTCTGTCCTATTTTAATTTTTGATCGCAGGAAGAAGTTTTATATAAAAATACTGTAATAAAAAAAGCATGCCTCACAAGGGCCCGCCATCTTAAATTTGAAAATTTTTAAATTCTGACTTTAAATTCGTTATCAACGATTCCAAGTTTTGAGCCACAATCTTCGAATTTTGATGAACATCTGTATTTTAGCATCCGTCATATTGGACCTGCCTCTTGGATTTAGAAATTATCAAATTCTAACTTCAGATTCGTGGTCAGCGACCCCAAAAACCCCCGAATAACTAAAGTCAGACCAAAATATTGAGTGAATTAATTTGTGCATGAACGAAGGCGAAAGAGGTATTTTTAGCACTTTTGTGTTAAGTTTTCTCGAAATCCTGACTTGTCGCAAAACGAATTACGGCATGTGTTAAGCACGTCAAAAAATTTCGGAATACGGAGTCCCATTGATCGTACTTTTTTCTGTAAACCTGTGCAATTTTTCCCAAAATACTTACTTTATTTCAAAAAATATTTACGAAAAATACCAATTGATCCCCGCTACCCTATTATTATGACGATTTACAGGGCGAAGTGACAACCCTATCGCGATAAACTTTTTTAATTTCATTGCATACCCTATATACTAGTTAAACGTAAAATAATAATTTGGTTAGCTAATTACTTCAGGTTTTAATGAATTATACACTGGGGAACTTGTACTATTTTTATTCTTGCGTTTTGCATAGTCCAAGTAACTAGTCCTCAAAAGGCAATGGTATCAAGTATTTTTCTCTCAAAATCGACGTGTTTACCTCAATATAACAGACCCTTCTAACTGGCCGAACAGTATTGCAATGTATTTTATGATAAAATTTAGGCCGTTCGCACACGGAGCTACTCGAAAGGAACTGATTCCTGACTGAAGTTACTAACCAATCATTCGATAGTCACTTCCTATGCCGTTGTGTCCAGTGCCGCATACGGCGCTACTAGTTAGTGACTAGTTGGTAAGCGGTTTGTGATAAGCTTTTGAGAAACCTTGCGTGCAACCACTTCTGTGTCTAGTTTCCGAGTTTTCCTCATATTGGTATTTTGATTCCTAATGGCAGGAGCTGTCAATCCCAATAATTCCGGATAACTATCTTTAGATATTCGATAGAACGAGGTAATCACAAAGTTTGTCTGGTTCAGCTCCGTTATTGCAACGAATAATCAGCAGTTCACGTTTCTTTAAAGATATAGATGGACCCAGTATCTTCTGCTAACTCTTCTTCTTAATGATCATACAAAACCACAGCTTCCTCATCACTTGAGCCAGTGGACGACATTATGCGCTAAAACATCTCACGCGCCAATATTCTTGACTAAAGATAAGTGTCTCGGATAATTAGGGGCCGAGCTTGAGCTCTTTGCCCCAATCACGCTGTAGACCTGGACTGGCCTCGTAAGGGGTGGGCCTGCTTTTTCGCCTACCAGGTGGGTCGTTTCTTCTGGCGCTCCTCTGCCTTTGTCTTCTTTTTTCGCTGGCATGTCGGCACCCGGGAGGGTATTTCGCCTGTAGTGGGAGGGAACGGCTGTTGCCAAGCTCTCTCGGAATTCGGAGGGGTTTGGGTGGTGTTGACTAGTCGGAAGCCCAGGGTGCCAATTGGCACCATGTGCTCCGAATTTGTCGGAAGCCAGTGTGAACTGTGCAGCTCAAGGATTGTGTTCGGCCAAAGATGTTTATTTTAGCGTCAGAGGCCGGCACGGGCTAGGGTAAGGCTAACGAGCTGGTTATTGACTTGGTACCCCCAAGTGATTTGGGTATTCTTGGTCATTGTCTCCTTGCAGCGTGGCTTGAAGGTCGGGGTGAAACAGAGAAACTTATACTTACCCATTATCCAGGATTTGAAGCTTCGGCCTCTTGTGCCTCGGAGCGTCGTTGGGGTCGTATTCAGTCGCAGGAGGGCTTTGCTCTTCTCCGCGTTGACTTTGACTTGCCACTCTTCCAGAAGGGATGCTGCTTCCTGGAGGTTGCGGATGGCAAGTCTTGCACTCCATGATTTTGCGATTATGGCCGTGCCATCTGTGTAGAGCGCCAAAAAGGTCCTTGCAGTTCTTGGCATGTCGGAGGTGTAGATGGTGAACAGGTTGGGAGAGAGTACTCCTGCTTCCATGGACCTATAGTTCAACAGCTTATTGGCAATCTTCACACAGAGTTGCCTCCGGTGAAGATAGGATCTCACAAGCTTGACGATGCCGACAGGGTAACCCATCGACAATATCTTCGCTAGGGAACCTTCATGCCAAATCCTGTCGAAGGTCCTGGCTAATTGGCTATGTCTAAGAAAATCGCTCCTGTGACTTGGCGGAGGTTGAAACCCTCCGTGATGTACTTCATTAGATGAAGTACTTGGAGCTCGGTGGAATGCTCGGTTCGGTAGGCGAACTGCTCATCTGGAGCTCATCTGTCAGGGTTTTAAGTCTCTTCAGGATGATCCTCTCTGCTACTTTACTCATCGTCGGTAGAAGCCTGATGGGCCTGTAACTTGAAAGATATGTTAGATTCTTACCTGGTTTGGGAATCACGATGACGTCTGCTTCTTCCACTTGGTTGGGAAATAACGTAGTTTCAAGATGGCGTTAATGATGTTCACCATTGCTGTTACTCCTTTGAGGAGTAGTTTCTTACGTCCTATGTTTCCTATTCCGTTTTTCACCTGCGCTTTGCAGGGTTTGAGGCTTCTCAGGGTTTTCCTAACTTCTTCAGGAGAAGTCGGTACTCGGTTTTAGTGACTCGTACGACTTACTGGCACCGTGTGCAGCACCCTTCATGGTGGGTTACTATGCAATAACTATATTATAGCTTAGTGCGTGAAGCCCGGTCACTAACTAGTTAGCGATCAGTTTATATTTTCGTCACAAACCAGTCACCGTTTCTAATGAGTAGCTCCTTGTACGGAGCACCTTAAGTTCTTATGAGGCATCTATCCGCAGAGATCATGGAATATTTGATAATTTCAGTTAAACTTCCACCGGCCCTTATATACCATATTATGTATATAGGTGGTATTTTATTTATTACCATTCTGGATGCAAAGAAAATTATATACTTAATGCAAGCGGTGCTGGCTTACTGGAAAAAGAAAGTATAGTTAATAAAAAATGGGTTTCTAAGACAAATACCCTTTGATTTGCATGGCCAATTTATAACGGGTCACCTGCTACCACTGCTTGCCTTATTTAACAAAATTTCAAAACTAATGAAAATAAATCGTTTTAAGAATTTTACTATACATTTTTTTCTATGTCAGTATCCTCAGCATGTTAAATTCATGTTGTGTTGTTTTGTCTGTATTTTGAGATAAAGCAAAGGCCACAGGAAATACAAAGATTGGGGCGGACAAATTGCCTTGTTTCCTTAGTTCACATAACTGAGCAGACCGAGAAAGTTTCTCGTTAACAATGTTAAAACTTATTTTGTGTGTTTTTCTTTCCGTTGGTGGCTGTAACGTAAAAGCAAATTTTTATAAGACAAATTTAACAGGTAAACTAATGTTTTCACTAATAAAGTATATTTATTTTGTGTTCCATGATATTTTGTAAATTGTTTTTTACAATATAAAAATTCAGTGCGATATATTCTAGTCAAATAAATTTGATTTATACAAACAATACAAAAATGTCTATCATGCTGAACTAACCTATATTTAATATATTTAATGGGAAGTTCTGATAACTGATATTCGTGTACTCCTTATAAATTATTTAATGAGAGGGCAGAGTAAATAATATTCGATTTATTTATGGAACTCTGGATTGAAGCTAATGGAAAAACTTCCACATCCAGAATTTCCATCCAAATCACTGTAAAGGAAACATCTTGACTATGTTTTCACTCTAGTATGTGGAAATTGTTGGACATAGAATTTTAATAATATTTGGGGCAGATGTCATAGAAAAATGTAAGGCGTTGGTTTCTAGCACATGCGTCAAAAATGAAGTTTGTGGACTGTAATTAGTTGGCTCTACTTACTCTTCCCTATTTACAACCTCCCACCCCCCGACCCTTCAATTTAATCATCTCAATCAGATGTCATTACAATACATACGTGTACTAACCTTCATGTTAATATCTTAATTTCATTTTATCAACCCCTATAATAATGCAGTGGAGGGTGGATGTGGTTGAAAAATATTGGAAAGAAATCTGAGGCTTTGGCTATTAGTATATACATCAAATTCCAAGTATTTGTACTCTTACCAGCTTGCTTTACTTATTTTTCCCTATTTACCTCTTCTTACCCCCCACCCCTTCAACGGCATCATCTCAAAATATAATCCAGTTTCCGATGTCGTTATAATACATACATGTACCAAATTTCAAGTGAAAATGTCAATTTTGTTTTATCAACCCTCTTAATAATGGAAAGGTGTGGTGTGGATGTTAAAAAATATTATAGTATATACACCAAATCCCAAATTTATGTACTGAGAGTACATAAGCTTGCTTTACTTATTATCCCTATTTATCCCTATTTACCCCCAACCCGTCACCGTATAAGTTCCAAATACAATCCAGTTCTAGATCGCGTTGTAATACATACGTGTAATGTAGTTCTTTGCATAAATCAAATATTTGAAAAACTGAAGCATGTCTACAGTGTGACCCATTTTGAATGAAAACACCCCTGTAAAAATGTGTCTATCATCTGATTTTAACTTTTTTTTTTTAAGATAGGCCATCGAAAGCTCTACTTTATGACAAAAATTTAGAGACAAAATTCAATTTGTTAGACCTACAATGATTTTTTTTTTTTCATTGTAAAAAATGGACAAATTTGATTAGCGATTTTTAAAATAAAATCTAACTATACCACTGGATTCAGAAACATCTCAAATGGGTATATCTAAAATTTTGTGAAAAGATATTAAATAATGACAGATTTATGACAAAATTAATGTAGGTAATATTTCATAATACCTCTTACATGATTTTTTCTAAAAATCGAAGTAGCCCATGAAAAATAAACAATAGAAAGATAAATTAAGTGGATAGTTTTAATGAATATTATCTTGCGACCCTCTGCTGAAAATGTAATGAATCATCCCAACAAATTGGATAAACAGCATATCAAAATGTAGTTTTTTTCGCTTGTTAACTAATTTTGTTAAACTCTAGCATAAAAATTTAACCTGATTTTGTTGTTTAAAAAATTTAACTGTATTAATGAACGTAACTATCTTATAACCTGTATCGAAAACGTTATTGAAAAAGTCAGTTATTCTATATTTATCTTATTTAAAAGTTTTTAGCATGCATTATTTGAATGCGATCTACAATTATTAAATATTTTCCATCGATAGACTAAAGCTTATTAAGAATTGCATTTGTTTACAAATCGGATATGTCCAAACTTCAACTTTAATATTCTGATATTAATTGTTCTTTTAAACATTTATCTAATTTCAGATTTAAGTAAATGCAAAGTTCATTATTCTCGCTCTGGCAGTGTGTACAAAGATTTTTATGCAATAACCGACATTCCTCAGCAGAACGATACCCTTCAGTTGGACTTCCACTTTTCGGTGTTGGCTCCGAGTGATGCCCATATTCTTTTAGCACCTTCAGAAAATGTGGAGAAGGAAGATCCTGTATACGAAATAGTAATCGGTGCTGGTGGAAATACTTTTTGCGATATCCGCAGAAAGCAAAAATCTGATGTTAAGGAATCTGTAAGAATCAAAGGACTGTTATCAGCTTTGGATCCAAATTCATTTTGGTTACACATCACGAAAGGTTTGCAGTTTATAATATGTAATATTTATTAAAACTCTGTAGGTAAATATAATTCCTAAATTCGATTAAAAATTTCTGTTTGCGTAAAAGCTTTTTCGATTAGGTACTGATATTTAAGTATATTACTATGAATTGAACCTAATGCAAAAGAGTAATATTTAGTGTTTCGTACTCAAAAGTAAAAAATCTGCCTTATAGGGGTCCGCCCGTAAACCCGTCCGTCCATCTATCCATCGTCCGTCCGTCTGTCACAAGGTTTATATCCTAAACTCTTGTAGCTAAAAACGTGAAATTTCCTATGTAGATTGCATTTAGTAATTTGCAGGTAGCTCAGGAAACCGATGAACAAAGTGTTTTCTTGTTTTGTGGATCAAATTTTTATTTCAAGCAAACATCGTTTGAAGAATTTTTAAAATACATTTTGATAAAAAAAAGTTTTTTGACATATTCTTAAAAATGTTCATTTTTGCGTTAGGTGTGGCGCTCAAATATGTCCCAATATCCCCATATCAATGTTGAAAGATAACATATTTACGACAATATTTTGTAATGTAGTTTACAGAGCGATTAATAACATCTTACTCAATGGCTGTTATTGTATCGTATACCTGTCTAAATGTTGCGTATTTTTAAAGATTACTGTAAAAAAATAGTCAAATGTGAGTAGATTTTGCGTGGCGCTGGATTTACATTGCAAACAATATACAGCGTGTCCACTGATTATGCTCGAAAGAGGAGACATTTTTTATGTGGATTCTTACGAGCAAATACCATTCGTTATGAAAAGTCTAATATTTATGCAATGGCTGAAAATTATACTTTTAGTGTTTATCTGCAGGGTGCCTAATATTTGAAAAATATGAAAACTTGTAGCTCCATTTTGAATATTTTGAAAAATGGTAGGTAGTTATTAAAAATTTGTTGCGAATTAAAAGCTAGAATTATGAAATCTTTGACATCCTATTGCAAAATAATTTTTCTCTTATTTTTCAGTCATTCGCGTTTCTGCTAACAATTTTTAACTTCCTTATAGTCCAGTCGACAAAGTAAAAAATACACCAGAAGCTCGCAAAAAATGTTATCTGAAATTTTCCTTCCGTAACTGTTAGTGCGAGGATTGAACATCACAATACCACAAAAATCAATTCTGGGGGTGCCGCGCAACCCCTCAAAAAACCACCCCTTTGGTGAAAAAAGCCTTATGTTGATAACTCGTTAACTGTTGAAGATATAAAAAAATTGCTCATTATAAAAAAGAAAGCTTGACTAATTGCCTAAAAATAAGTCTTCTTGTAATGTTCTTGTATATGCCATGGTTTTCGAGAAAATCGATATTGACAAAAATTGCATAATTTTTATTTTTAATGCGCGCGAATGTTCGTTTATTTGAAATTTTTTGCGCGCGGGCTATAGAAAAAATTGAATTGCTCGAAAACCAAACAAGCTAGGAAGAAAAATCAAAATGGGTTCTAAAGGGGATATAAAATATTCTCTTGTGTTGCCATTTTTGAGGGCTATTGATATTTATTGGTATATAAAAATAACAATATAATATAGCTATCTCTTGATTTTTTGTTCATCTAACTATTCACAGGCCCATAAAAAACAACTGACTATAATATAAGTTATAAATGCATTATCTTTTAGTTCAAGGCAGTACTTCAGTGCAGAAAAAGCTAGGAATAAAGATATTCACATTTACAAATTTAGCAGCATGTTAAAGTTAGCCAGAAAAAATCCAAAAAAGGCTGCATATTCAATTTTTTGAAGATGTTTTTTTAATACAATTTTTTAACTATTAAATGATTAGAAACAATAGTTATATGATACATAAACTAAAAAAAAAAAAATTGAGCTAAATTTTCAAGATGTGTGGGTCCTATTTTTCTTATTTTTAGGAAACAATTAAAAATTGGCCAAAATTTGGCTAACTTCAACATGCTGGTAAATTTGTAAATAAGAATATTTTTATTCCTAACTTCTCTGCATTGAAGTACTACCTTGAACTAAAAGATAATGAATGCATTTATAAATTATATAAAAGTCAATTATTTTTTATGAGCCTGTGAATAGTTAAAAGTGCAAAAAATCAAGAGGTAACTATATTATATTGTTATTTTTATATACTAATAGATATCAATAGCCATCAAAAATGGAAACAGAAAAGACTATTTTATATCCCCTTTAAAGCACATTTTCATTTTTCTTCCTAGCATGTTTGGTTTTTGAGCAATTCAAAAATCATGCGCATTAAAAATACAAATTTTGCAAATTTCTTTCAAAACCGATTTTCTCGAAAACCATGACATATACAAGAAAATTGCAACAGCGCTTTTTTTTAGGTAATTAGTCACGCTTTCTTTTTTATAACAAGCAATGTTTTTTATATCTTCATCGATTAACGAGTTATCAGTAAAGTAAGGTTTGTTTCAGCGAAGGGGTGGTTTTTTGGGGGGTTGCGCGGTATCACCAGAACTGATTTTTGTGGTATTGTGATGTATAATCCCTCCACTTACAGTTACTGAAGGAAAATCTCAGATAATATTTTTTGTTATGGAAATTTTATAATTATTGGACTATTACCATATTCTCAACTCGTAATTATTATCAACAATATTTATAATTATGTCTATACCATATAATATAATAATAATAATAATAATAATAATAATAATAATAATACTTTATTCAATAAAGACATGAAAGGGCGAAGTTCAGCTTAGTATAGCACAGGCGCTATAGCAGCTGTTCTTCCACTTAACCCAGAAAAAAGAGGCAACCAATACACATACAAAAAAAAATATCTATATATACGCATACTTACTTAAAACAACAGAATTACATACACAATTCTCCTTCCTCTTTTTTCCCTTTTACATTAGTTCTTAGTTTTACCATTTTTTCTAATTTTTTTATTACGCTAAGATAGAAAAACTTTATGATAGGCAGGTTCGTTTGAAATTTTTGGGAAAAGAAGAAACAGAGAGAGACTTAACTGCAGAGGGAATAGAGTTATATAGGGTAGAGATGTTTTGAGAAAACGATCTTTCAAATATCGCGGATTTATAAACTGGCGGCGTTAGAGTGCCCTTGTGTCTAATATTTATGTTATGTACATCAGTCCGAAATACAATTTTTCTGAATAAATAGCTGGGACTATGAAACAATATTATTTTATGGTATAATGTAGCGCAATGTAGCTTACGTCTGTTTTTCATGCTTATCCACCTGTCAGAATAATTTCATAAACGTATATTTTACAATATTTAAACGAGGTAAAAACATACTGGTTCAAAAACAGGTATTATATTAGTTCAAAAGTAGTGAAAAGTAGATCCAAGGTGCGTTTATACGGGTTTCGCAAATTCCATAATTTGTTTTTGCTGTTATTTATTTATCTATTTATTTTCTGCAATATGCGCGTTACATAACCACCCACTGTTTACTTATAAAAGGATAAGATGCTCTCTTAGAATAGATAAGAGAATAGTTGCAGATGTAGCATTCTTTACCTTTAGTTTCAATGTATATTATAGACCAGTCTTAATTTGTATCTCGTACTGTTAAGTGCTCAGTAAAATAAATTTTTCTTCTTTTTAAAAACGGGCTTTTCCTTCGAGAAAACAACAGTGGCGCAGTCGGGTCGGATTTTGTTGCAGGATTCTGTGAATAAGATTTCCTTCGATTTTTATCGTTTGGCAGCAAAACGGACAAGCTTTTCGCAAAAATTCGTCAAGTGAATATTGTTCTAATCTAGTGAAAGTGGTAGGTGAACGAAGTAGCCTGCAAGAAGAACGTAAAAGTGAATTGAGTAGCTTTTACAGAAGCAGAAGCCATTTTTCAGAGAAGAATATTTCACACCCTTGTGATTGGTGAAAAAATCGCGCCGCTGGACGATTAGGTCAAGTCACAAGTTTAGGATTAAGAAAAGGAAGTGGGAACTTCACCTTGGTTTCCATATTTCCACCTAGGACTAAGTTATAAATAAGAAAAGGAAGTGGGAACTTCACCTTGGTCCCCATATTTCCACATAGGATAAGGAAAGCAAGAAAAAGGAGAAACTTCAAATGAAAGCCGCACTTTTTTCAACATTAATGTAAGCCGATTTAAACCATTATTACTTTTAGAAGGAAATAAATTGTCACCACCGTCGTAGCACAGTCAAAGTCAGTAAATTGTAAGAACTAAATTAAAATTTAAAATTCATTCCTGAAATTACTGAAAATTAATAAATATTGCTGAAAAAATAGTAATTCCGAAAAATAATAACTTTTCATAATAATTTTGAACATTTTAATCAACAAAACGTCATACCAAGAAAATTTCAACAATTTCGAAGCTTTTTTCAAGAATCACCAGCACACCAGGATCATTTTAATTGTGAAACAAAAACTGTGTATAATTTACATAAAAAAATTCGAAATAATAATTTTTCAGTGCATTAATTTTATTTTGCATTTAATTCAAAATTTCCAATTTTATTAATTCGAATTTTATTTAAGTTTTAAGACTCAATTCTTTCCAAAACATTTAGATAAGTTTAGTTAGCTTTAATAAGCAAATTTAAAAGATATAGTGAGATTTTTCGTGATTGAAACCTGGAGGAATTAACTGATTTATTTAATAAATTTAACATTGAGAACCCACCAGTTTCAAACAAGAAAATGAATCACGGACTATACAAAATCTATGCAGATAATATTCCTATATTTAATGGGGATGAACATATTTTACCAACTTTTATAAGAGCTAGTGAGGAATTGATATTAACTTTTCAGGATGATAAACAACCACGAAATCCTGTAAATAGGTGTATTATTAGTACGATAATAATTAGTAAATTACGTGGACATGGAGCTAATATTGTTTGCCCACGAAACGAACTAAATAGTTGGGCACTAATTAAACAAACTTTACAAAATACTTTTTCAGATGGTAGAAATGTTGATTGTTTGATAAATGACCTTTTGTCAACCACCCCAAATCGAAATGAAACTCTCATTCAATTTGGTCTAAGACTACAAACTTTGCGTAGCTTGTTAATATCTAAATTAAACGAATCACTTGAATCACCCAGTTCAAAATTAGTAAAAATGAATTACTTTGAGCAAATAACTTTAAAAACTTATATAAATAATTTACCTGAAAAAATTCAAATTATTACAAAATGCAAAGATCCCGAAAGTATTGAAGAAGCTATCAATATAGTGAAGTCTGAAGAAGCTGACCTTGAATTTAAATTAAGAACACAAAATAAAAACCCCAAACCGAACGTACAGACAAACAGACCAAACCCACAGCCAACATTTTATAAACCAACTGTTGCAAATTCTTTTATGCAAAGAAATCAACTTTATTTCAGAGATAATACACATGTTCCACATCATAATAACTTCTCACAGCAAAGATATTCAATACCCCCTATGGCACCATCTTTTAGACCACCCTTTCTAAATAATTTTCAACATAATGTTCCAAACAATTCTTTTATACCAAATATAAATTTCCAAAATAATTTTCCAAGAACCCATACAAATGTCTTTAAGCCAAATTCAAATGTAGCGAGACTTCAACCAAAAGCAACCCCCATGGATACATCATCTGGTAATACCAAACTTCAACCACATAATCAAACCTTTCAGACTAGGGAATTATTCAACCAAATAGTTGATGAGGATTATACTGCTAATCCCGAGACTAGCCCACAGGAGTCAGAAAATTCTCAATATTATTCACATAATATAGATGAAACTTATAATTGTGAACAAGAACAACAAGAAATATTTCCCCTCAATTATTAACAATTTTATCCATATTATTCTATGGAACCTGAACCTTATTATGATAACTTTTATTATCAAAATCCGAGTGTTAATCTTGACACCATGCCAGTCATGACATCAACAAATCAAACTGAGGCTAAGCAAAATCAAAATTTTTGCGAACTTCCCCCGATCAGCACAGGGACTTAGACACAATAATACTTAATAACATTTCCCAAGATTTACCTTATTTTTATTTTCCAAAACTTGATTCAAATTTCTTATTAGATACAGGTAGTACACGTAGCTTTGTATCACGAGCATTGGCATATAAAAATTTTTCTAAATTTATTCAAAATGAATCATTCCTAGTAAAAACTGCACATGCAACATCAATTCATAATGAAGTGATAAATATTCCAATTAATTTAATGTTCAACGTAGATTCAAATAAAATGTATAAATTTTATATTTTCGACTTTTCAAGTAATTACGACGGACTTATCGGACTTGATTTATTGCAACAACTTAATGCGATAATAGACTTGTCTAATGATATGCTAATTACACAAAATGAACAAATACCTATTTATATAAGGACTAAAGAAGAAAACACAAAACCAAAAACTAAATTAAAAAAGCCATGTACCATTGTTATACCCAGTAGAACACAACAAGTCGTTTCTCTACCAGTAAAACTTAAATCTGGAGTAGGTACAGTAGAGCATCAATACTTTAATAAATTAGAAATGCCTTCAGCAGTACTAAATGAAAATTATCACGTTGCAACCACAACACAAAAAAAACCCTCGGAAAATCCAAATCAAATAATATTTTAAGAACTGTTAGATATCAAACAAGTCGATGAAACAGAAGCTAATTTTATCGAAAAAATAAAAACGGATATAGAATTAGATAAACGTTTAGACAACCTTCAGAAAGAAAATTGGGAAAATTTACGCTTATCTCACTGTAATGCGGAAAAGAAAAAATTGATACATCAACTTTATTTTAAAAATAGAGATGTTTTCTGTAACGAGCAAATACCTCTAACTTTTATGAATTCAATAAAACATAAAATAAATGATAAGGAGCTACCTAAAGAGCTTATTTTACTCTCTATTACAGACCTAACATCAGAAAAACCCCTAGAAATTCTAAGACAAAATATTCAAGTAGAAAATTCACAAAATAGAGTACATACAGGTACAGACGGACAAACTAAAGTTATTCCTATACTAGGCGAAATAATTAGTAATGAACCACTACAATTTATCGTTGATAGAGGACCTCATCCAAACAATAAGTATCGCAAGGATATATTAGACGGTAACAAAGTAAAATATTTCAACATTTTTCCAGGTAACAAAAAAGGTATTATCGAAATTTTGAAAAAACATTCAAACCCAAATGCAACTTTTTATCTACACTTTATTGATAAAAATTTCATACCATTATTTAACGAAATAGTTAGCGAGTTATTTCGAAATTTAAAAATAGTAATATGTACCAGCTTAGTTAACAATGTATGGGACAAAGGTGAAAGATTAATGTTTATAAAATATCAACATAAAGGAAAAACAAATCACAAAGGTATTAATGAAACGTACAAAAAATTAAAAACTAACTGTTATTGGAAAAACATGAAACATGATATTATCGAATATATAAATAATTGTGACATATGCCAAGAATCTAAATATAATCGAAACCCAACACAAACACCCTTACGTCTAATGAAAACCCTAAGTAATCTTTTTCAAATTATACATATAAATTTATTCAACTATCAACGCCAATCAATGTTAACAGTAACAAATAAATTTAGTAATCTTGCTCAAGCCAAAAACAGCCAAATCTGTAACAGATGCTTTAGTAAAATATTTTTCGACATACGTAATACCTGAAAAACAGTATTGGATAACGGCAAAGAATTTAAAAATGAAGTTGTTAAAAAATTGTTAAGAACACATAAAAATAACAATAATAATAATTTTACAACACCGTCGCACTACGAATCATTCGGTTATACTAATTTAAAAGAGAAAGCCGCCATATTGAAACCTAAAATGTGTAAGAAAATTAATGAAAAGTTTTTCCTAAATTATTTAAAATAAAGCAAGTCGTACATCGAAAACACTCAAACTCACGTGAAAAAAATAAAAACCGATTTTTAGGTTTGGATAAAATAATGCAAATACCGGAAAGTAATAAAGTCAAATTTCAAAATGAAAAAACTAGTAAAGTAAGAACATTTTACTACAAAGAATTAATGTCGAGAATATACTATTCCAGATGGCAGACCCTCTGCATTGCAATAGGTACACCGAGTTACCATCTACATAAAAACAACCCCGGAATACTACCCATCACCCTTGGTACCACCAAACTATCCTCAGACCATTGGACTTTTACACAGACTTTCAACTTACAACCTGTTATTGAAGAATTCACTATATTAAAAGGTAAATTCAATACAATTAAACTAGAAAATAACACAAGTCACAAAAGTGAATATTTCAATTCATACAACGTAATAAATACTCTTGAAAGTAAAATAAAAAATCAAATTATTCAACTCATACCCGAATTAAATTTAAGAAAGAAACGTGGACTTATTGATGGACTAGGCTCAATAATAAAATGCCTTACCGGCAATCTCGATCAAGAAGATGCTAGAAAATATAACGAACAAATACAAAATCTTCAAGAAAATCAAAATAAGATCAAAAATATTATATCAGAGCAAATTTCTATAATGAATGCATCAATTAGAAACTTTGAAGAAATAGCTAAAAATATATCACACAATCAACTTACTTTAGAATCAAGAATTATGCAAATTGAAACTTGTACAAAAAATCTTAAATTGCAAGAAATAAGTCATTATCAATACTTTATGACCTTCACTGTACTAAATCAAATAATGTCCATTTATCAAATCATATATGATACATTGGAAAGAATAGAAACAGCAACAACCTTTGCAAAATTAAATACTTTACATAATTCAATAATAAACCCTATTACTTTCTCTCCCGAAATTAAGGCTATTGAAGAATATATAAAACCCCATAATTTACCATTTGAAAACAAATTAGAAAATATTGTAAAATTAGAAAAATTAATTGAAATAAAAAGTTTTCAAAGAGGTATGGAAAT
Organism: Stenurella melanura; assembly: GCA_963583905.1. Classification (NCBI taxonomy): domain Eukaryota; kingdom Metazoa; phylum Arthropoda; class Insecta; order Coleoptera; family Cerambycidae; genus Stenurella; species Stenurella melanura. The sequence continues at coordinate 112,765,330 of OY757310.1, read as the reverse complement.
AACATTCATTCTAGAGTTACCCCTAGTAGAACCTATAAGTTACCAATATTACGAATTATATCCATTCCCAACTAAACTAAACGACACATAAACCATTATACCAAAAACGAAATTCTTAGCTATTAGTGATATGTACTTTCTAGAAATGAACAATAAATGTATAGATTTTCCAAACAAAGAATTTATTTGTAAAAATGAGATAAAAAATCGAATAGATAATAACTTAAATTGTGAGCTAGAAATTATTAAATATTCTAAAATGGTTTCAACCTGCAATATAAATCAAATTAATGTAAAATCTCCTTTAATCAATAAAATAAACGACACCAATTACATTGCAATAATACCTGAAACTCTGATTGTTACTGAAACTTGTAATAAAATAAAAAATAATAGAAATTTACATTCAGGTAGCTATTTAATTGAACTCGACCCAGATTGTCGTGTTGAAATACAAAATTTTAAACTAGAAACTAGAAAAGCAAAACCGATCTTAATAAATAATATCGACATCCCAAAAATTGAAATAAAACTTAATTTGTCCAATAAAGAAATCCACTTTAATGATTTAAACTTAAACCAAATTAATACAGACAAACTAAGAAACTTAGAATCACGATTAGAAAAACAAAAAGTTAGGACCGAAGAAATTAACGTCCAAACTTTTACCAGAAACCTTAGTATAAGTACCATAATTTTGTATTTAATCTTAAGTTCAATAATTATATATTTTATTGTTATAAAAATTGTAAATCCTTTAATAAGTAAAAGAAAGATCAATAAGAAAAATAAACTAGAAATGAACCAAAACAATGAAATCAAAATTTAATTTTATTTTATAAAAAATTAAATTTTTCTCTTAAGGAGGGAAGAGTTACATAACCACCCACTGTTTACTTATAAAAGGATAAGAGGCTCTCTTAGAATAGATAAGAGAATAGTTGCAGATGTAGCATTCTTTACCTTTAGTTTCAATGTATATTTAGTATATTATAGACCAGTCTTAATTTGTATCTCATACTGTTAAGTGCTCAGTGAAATAAATTTTTCTTCTTTTTAAAAACGGGCTTTTCCTTCGAGAAAACAACAGTTGCGATATACGACCGATAAGTGTTTCAGTCGTAATAACTTGTTTACTTAAATTTGACAACATTTCACCTTGCATTTCGTTTTCACTTTTCTAATAAGGGGCCGTTCATAAAATACGTTCGCAAATAAGGGAAAGGGAGAGGCATTGCTTAGCGTGACGAGATATGACATGGGGAAGGCGGAGGGGTCTAAGGAAATGTGACGTTCGCAGTTCATAAATTTTACTTTAATTTTTTTCTTAACCTGGTAGTTTTTAAAACTTTTTCATTATGATAGACAGTCATTCTCAAGTACTTACAAGCCTGTAAATAAACATATGGATAGTCAGAAATTAGTTTTTCAGATTGTGTACAATTATTTATTTACTTGTGTGGTCTGTATGCTATTTTTAATCACAAGAAATCATTTATAGGGGGTGGGCTAGCTTTTGTGACGTAATATTTGTTAGGGGGATCGCTGAAAGTGTGACTTAGCGTGACGATGGGGGAGGGAGGGGTCCAAAAAGGTGAAATTCTGAGTGATGCATTTTATGGACGGACCCTAAGTAATTAAAAATCGTATGCATAATTTACAAAACTATCCAGGGCTAAGCCGCTCTAAGACAATATCTTTTGATATCCCAGAAATAATAATAGTAACATCGGAGTACCAGATGGACGAAGAATTGGCCACGAAATTTTCTTGTGACTCCACCGTAGGAAATATTTTGCGGCAACATTTACCAATAAGTACTTTTTGTTTCTTTATTGGCGTTTCTTGGCAAACATTTTACAGCATTAAATATGTCATTAACATAGCAATAAATTTGTTGATGTGCACTAGATGAAAGGGCATCCACCACTTAGGGGTTTACGTTCACCTATAGAATTTCTTGAAATTTTAATGTGTTGTTGAGCTGTCAAAAGAGAAATGTTTGAGAAATTTTGTTCGCTTGCACCTACCTAGCTATACATGTTGAAAATTCTGTTCAAAAAATGATTTATCAGTTGTGAGATCTCACATTTTAAATTCAATTAATATAATATTCTCAAGGAAACACATACCTATCTATTATTATTTTGTGTTTATAAAATGCATATATATTATTTTAGATAGTGGCGGTTTCTGGCTTGGGCGGGAGACGAAAATCACTTTCCCGCCGATAGATGATAAAAATTAATGAACATTCCGAAATAACTATATGATTTCATTATATTTCTTCATAAATATATGTTATTATTTTAGAAGTAAGCATTTTAAAATAATAAATAATGGAGACTAACCTAGTGTTTATAAGAACATTAACTATCAATTAGTTGGGTATTCTGTGTCTATTCTTCATTTGTAATTGATCAATTGGCTCGAAATTTGGTACACATATTTTATACAATTGATCTATTGAAAGAACCAGGAGCCCTCTGCTATAGTTTTCTGCATATATTTGAGGCACATAAAAAGTGTCGGCGCCTTTGACTTTACGGTAAAGATCAAATACCCCGACATTTTTTATTTGCCTAGAATAATAATATAATAATAATAATAATTGTTTATTAGCTACTAAGTATTTGTACAGAGAACAGAATAGTACACAACAAATTCAATCAACAAGCAAATAAACTAAGGTAAACCGCAAAGCCAGGGCTGTCCGCGGTTGAATTACCAATAATTTTTTACATTACTGAAATATTGTAAAATACATTTATATTTAAATACATGTACTTATAATATAACTATACTTTTATACAAGCAGTACATTACATATACGTACGATATACTCTTACACATATAATTAAATAGGTAATATAATAGGTATATAATGAAATAGGTAACTATGTAATTTTTCCTACAGCTAAACATATTAACATTCCATAACGTTAAAAAATAATTTGACATATATATATTATAAAATAGATGACCTACGACTATAAAATGCGATTTCTAACTGATATAATATATGAAAAGAACTATACTATTCCAGCCCCCAACAAAAATAAAAGAATAATTAGCATCCCCTTAAGGGTAAATAAGTATCGCTGCTGGCACACCTAAAATATTCCAATGAAATAAACGTTGCTGTTCTAACTTCAACGTGCTCAAGTTTTATTGGATGTGGTATGGTGGAACAGGATGAAAAACGAAATCCATGGTACCTGATACGTCGTCTGTCTACAATACGCGGTAAATAAAACTATGAGTATTCTAGTGTTTTGTAAATTTAATTTTTAATTGTATCCAGAGTTAAGAATTTCCGCTGAGTAACATACCGACTGCGATAATTGGTGTGTACCAAAATGTCCAACTGCTTTTCAACCATCTCTGCAAAATTCAAAAAATCGTACCTGGACAACTGTGTCAGATTTATTTTCTTCCACAACCACCCCTTTGTTTCGATATCTTGAGCCAAAGAATTTATTTGCTCTCTTGCAGCCTTAATTTTGAAATGTTCAATAATTTCTTCTTTAACTTTGACATCACTGCCTAGTGTTTTCCGAATGTATAAAAGAAAAACCGCTTCCTGAGGAATCACTACTTCCACATCCAGATTTTTCTTCCAAGTCTCTTTAAAGGTAAACTTCTTGACTATATTTGCACTTTAGTGTGTGGAAATAATTGGTCATAGAATTTTAATAATATTTGGGGCAGACATCAAAAAAATTTACAGAAGTTGCAGTTTAGCAAGCTTCGTTAAGACACTGAAAATGAACTAGGCTAACTTTCAAGCCTGACATGATATTTACAAAATCTGCAAAATGTACAGGAGATATAAATATAGAAAAGTTTTAGAAATTTTCAAACTTTTACTAAGCTGCGAATAAAATTTTTTTAAAGTTACACAACTCGGGAGTAATGGGCTTGTTCGGCATTTTTTTTAAATTTCATAAATCGAAAGTGCAGGTATAAAATAATAGATCTACAAAAAAATCAGAATCTTATTTGCACGTTTAGTATCTTAAAAACTATTACAAATCTCTACCTCGCGAAAATGGGGCGCGGCCAGGCGCTACGTCACTATACGCATACACTTGCCGATCTCAATAGACTTGATGCTCCTTAGTTGTTATAATTATAAGTGTTTTCGAAGTATTGTTTGTTTTGCTTACTTCTTGACAGCAGGGGAGTACGATTTGGTGAAATCACAAAAAATTACAATTTTCTCTCGCTCCTGTCTGGACGAATTTTCGATTTTGACCCTGCATTTTACTATTAGCATTCATCGCCGACCTTCTCCTTTCCGTAGAGATATAGAACGAACTTCCACTCGACGTATTTATTTAGTTACCAGCGTTTGAAAATTACAAGTTTCTCTACTTTTCAGGTTAAATTTGAAAGGTCCCAGAAAGCCATATTCTTACGTCACTTGCGTATAGTGATGTCACAAATGCACCAGGTGATGACTTCAAGCGTTTTATTAATGACGCCGTCATTCCAAAATTTAACTCCGAAATTTCCGTGCTATACTCATTCAGTAGAGTTATGAGTAAAATTGGTTACGGAGTCATCAACTTTAGTTATAGGTCCGAAATCTAGAGATGACTTTATTCTTTCAAGAATAAAATCAAAGGAGATTATTTCCACTTTTGACAATAAAGGACAATTTACAGTTTTGTTTGAAATACGAAAAATATTAGCGCTTGCTTTCTGTGTCTTATGTTAAAAATTATTTGTTTTTGTTTGCTATTTTAATAAATACTTTAATTACTTTCAATTGTCTTAGACTCATGTATCCACTGAATTATATTATTATTATTATTATTGTTATTATGTAGATATGAAATGACACAAATTAGACATAATGAAAGGCATGAAGGCTGAAAAATATATTTAAAAATTTGAAGAAGATCATAGTTACTACACAGAGTGAAACAACATTAGATGGGTATTGCGATTTTCATTTTAAGTTCTTTTTAAAGCTCACTCTAGGGGTGGTGGATGGTTGAAGATATACACAGTGAAAGGCAGCACTTGAGGGGAATTGCGATTTCCATTTAAATTTTTTTCTTCTTTGGTCATAACATAATAGGGGTCATTATAGAGAGTAGAGAGTAGGGGGCTGAAGATACATTTTTTTAATTAAATAAACTGGATTTTTTCTCGTCACTTTTTATTCCCCCTCCCCCACTTTTTGGAAAAATTCGAACCGCTAGATCTCGGAAATTTTTTTCGAATTTTACAAGAGTAGAAAGTTTTTATTTTTCGTCAAATTATCTAAAAATATATTTGCTTTTTTTTAATTTACCCAAATTTTGCTAGTTATAATTAATGAAACAAAAAAAAAACGTTCAAAAAATTATTCTGCGATAGGCAGTTTTAATTATCGTGAAATAGGCTCTACACACGTCCAAAAAAAAAATCCCGAATGACAGACACTATGAATTAAATTTCCTTCGGGTCCACCGCGTTACTGCGTATTGTAGAGATACATCGTATCAGATACCATAGATTTTTTTCATCTTGTTTCACCACAGCAAACTGAATAAAACGTGGACACGTTAAAGTTAAGTCAGCAACGCATATTTCATTAGAGTAATGTAGATGTGCCGGCAGGATATTTACCTTTAAGAGGATACAAATTATTTTTCTGTTTCTATTGGGTTTCGAATAATCGCAGAGGGTTCCTGATATTTTTCAATGAGTCAACAGTATAAAACATGTGTACCAAATTTCAAGAAAATTGATCCATTAAAGGTTACGGAAAAAATAAGACAGTAGGGGTAAAGCAACCATTTCAACCCCTTGATCAGTAACACGGGAATGAATCAACTTTGTGGATGTGATCACAATACAATATAAGTACACCATCCAGTTCCATACGTTCCACATTTTTCAGTAGCTAATCCTGCTATGGCCTTTGTGTAAAATTTATTTCCAGTTTGATTTTGTTGCATAGTAATTTGATTTATATTAACCATAAGTTAAATAGGCCAATTAATTGTCCAGGAATAAACGGTTTTTTTTCTTAAATTTCTGACCGTGAAAACCAGTCCTTTGGCATATAAATATTTTAAATTTTACAAATAATTCTACACAAAAGATTCGCATTTCACAATTGTCTGAAGGACTTTCACAAATTAATTTCGATTGATTATCTTAATTTATTAAATATGAGAAACAAGCAAGAGATTAGAAATACTGTGAGATAACTGGGAAGCAATACAAAACTGACGAACGCAGATTTACATATTCACTGATTCTCTGACAGACTCTGTTGGATATTTTAAAAAGAGATGGTACTATAAGTATGATATTATATGAAAAGGAGAAATATTTTAGTTTCTTGTCTTCCTAAAGCACTATTATGATTATTCAGATTTCTCATGTTATATTCATATTTTCTAGACGGTGACATTGAAGTAGGAAAAGAGGGAGAAGAATTACCATTTATATCTTGGGTTGATCCCGATCCACTTCCTTTAAAAGTTATAAGTTTTAGCACCTGGTCGGGAATAGAAGCTAAATGGTATTTCGACTGTGAACGAAAAAATGAAACGCAGGTTAATAATATGAACATATACTGAAATTTAAATTAATTGTTTAAAATGCATATTTGTTGCAGGAAATTAAGAGAAATTTGACTCATATAGAAAGACTACGTCAAGATTTGTTACATCACTACAATCCTTATGTTAGACCAGTACAAAATATTTCCACCGTGACAGCTGTGTCTATGTCCCTTTCTATAAATCATATTCAATTGGTAAGAACCAATAATTAAATGTATATGTTTAGATACTATATCTTGAGAAACCCGAAGATGACAACAGTCTTCAGTTTCTGCCAGGTGATTTATGACCAGGGACGTCAGAGCTTTATTTCACATTTATGAGAGACGCACTCAGATGCGTCTGTAAGAATGTTTTCACTTTGATAAACATAACAATAACAGAATGTTGACTAGAAATGGGTCGTTATTTCCTTACCATTATTTCGTGGAGATATTTTTAAAGTCGGTTAAAAAAAAGTGAGAAATTCAATAATTTGCTTTGGTTGTTATTCTTTTATTTTCTGCAAAATGCGATCTACGACAAATAAAGCTTTCGTAAGACCCGTAATATCTTATTTACTTAAATTTGGCAACATTTCACCTTTAACAAGTAATTTTAAATCGTATACATGATAAACAAAACTATGATGAGCCACTGCAAGAGAACTCGTAATGGCGGAACGCAAGTTAAATATTTGTCAGTTACCTGTACACCAAGCAAAAACTAATTGAAAAAATGTTTTGTCTTTACTAGCCGGCAAGACCATCTAATGTTAATATACTTCTGTGTATCAACAAGAGTATAGGTTCAATGCAATGAATCAGCTTTTTCCTTTGATAAAATGCCGCCCATTTTATTGCTCTACTTTTCACTCTTTATGAACCTACTATAGGTAACGTACCGTCCAGTTACTCCATGCTAAAATAACTGGTTACTCATAGCAGATATTGAACGACAGGAGGTTGGCCGCGCCTGTGCATTTTTTCGAAAACATTACATGGCAATCATTCCAAGGTAACTTTATCTTATCGTGGTACGATTTTGAAGCTACCAAGTTTGTAACGCTAAATGATTCGCTTTCCCCCAGCTCTACCGCTCACTGAAGACTCTTCTAATTTAATTACGTACCTATACGTAATTGTTTGTGTTGTAAAACAGATAGTGGCCAGTGGCAAGGCAACTGAAAGATACACTCGCACGATATCTTTGACTCACTCGATACAATTCAACAATAATAATATGTTTATCAAATCGCTCACTGATATACGGGTTCTATACGTTGTTCTAACGTTGCGAATATTCGGAGAAACAGCAAATATATCGACAAATTAGTATTTTAAAGCATATTTGTGATGTTGATCCGTGCCTAAATAAATTTGTTAAATTATAAGTAACAAAATAAACTATCTTAGACGTATTTAAAGCGACTTGAAGCAACATTTAACTTAGATTTAGTGAAAATGATGGCCGGGTGTAATATTCCGAGGAATAAAGTGATCAATCCCCCTTTTAGGGAACTGTAAAATTGCCTTCGCTGGATATATGAAGACGTTAACGTTCTTACCGAATCGATGTGAAGGATAAACTATATGCTGTGGTTGAATCTAATGGGGTGTTCGACATTTTCAACAACTCTAAGTTCTTAACTTTTATTATTGTGCCACCACGAATGAATAGTTTTGATATTCAAAGTGTTGCATTGTGTATATTATACCAAGACTTAGCATCATCGCATTTACAAGTTGTGAATGTATCATTATTACACATGAAATACGTAAATAATAACTAAAAACATTCCTACAAACGCGTCTGAGTACGTTCCTCGTAAATTGTGAAATATCGCTAAAAAGCCTCCTTTGGTAAGTACAATACAAATGAAAAATATATATCTTCTTAATTATTGACCAGTTGGCGGAAGTCGTGTTAGAATAAAAAGGAGGTTTTATACATTTTATAATTTTCATATACATTTTGTTTTAACCTTTTTTATATTTTCTCGTTTATCGTGTCGGAATATACATTATTCTATACTTATTTTTTAAATTTCTCATAACATGTCTGATACCTTGTATGCCACCTCACACTGAATAATTAAATATATACAATTAATCATGTAATGTTTTTTTTTAGAATGAGTACAAATCTAGCATTGAAGTTGTTGGAATGACAAAATTAGTAAGTATAGGTATAAAACGTAATTTTAAAAAACATTTTTGAAATTTTAATATTTTCAGGCATGGCACGATGAAAAATTACAATGGGATCCAATAGAGTACGGAGACTTGGAAGTTTTGCATATATTTAGGAGAGAAATTTGGCAGCCAGATTTAGTTCTATATAAGTAAGTTCGGTATTGATTGACTGATTGATTGAGTTAATAAAATAAATTGAATAGCTTGGCTTTCTGTGGTGCCTGTTTTGGTTATTGCTGGTTTATTTCCTTTCTCTGATTTCTTGGTCTGATTTCTTACGCTTCAGTTTTCCACTGCACAAAAAAATTTGTTATTTATATACACTTTCCAAGAACAGTTTTAATTGGAGTTTTATTAATCTTATAGCTCCCTACACAGATGGTGTATGTATTGCTTTATAAACACATGTCTCTCATTTGACACTAAACACTTTCTTTAACAATGAACACCTGAAAGGGTATTTGTTTCCATTGACGGCCAGTGTGCACTTGTTTACTGTATTTTTGGTACTATTATAAAACACTTTAGCAGCAATTTTCAATTATTAATTCGGTATGTACTTTGCTCCTCTATTATGACAGTTCACTTTACGCAGAATTTCTTGACCTACGGTGGCTTCAATTTTATCGAGATTAACGGGGTTTTAACCGATTTTTTAGCGCTTTTTTTGGGAGCGTCAGTCAACTCTCGAAATCAGTTCTGTATAAGTAAGTCGGTATATAAACAAATTGATATCTACTAATAGTTAATATTTAATGATATCTAATTCATCGAGGATATGAAAAGTTTCTTGCGCAGAACAGAAAGTAAACATAACTTAGGGCTAATTAAAAATGGAATAAATACAGCTATATGCTTTGGAAGCTTAGAAATTGAAAAATGTAAAATAATACGAATAGTGAGAAAGGGCTGATCCCAAATATTCCACTTTATTGGTTATTTTTTTATTTTTTTTTTTTTGTGGGAGGGGAAATCCTTCATGGACGCCCCGTGCTTTGCTCTATCGCAGCGGGGGGTGCCGGACTCCTACCGGCTAAAACCCCTCCCTTGTAGGAGCGACATGCACTGGTACCGTCCTTTCGGACATTCGTCGCGTGCATGCGCCCGTCTTCTCTTCAGGTTCTATCTAGGTGACTGTGTATGGTGTATTTTAGTGCTAGGTCCTTGCTTGCAGTGTTCGCTCCTCTGTTTCCTTTCTGCGGAGTATTTTTGTTATCCCTCCAGCTATGCTGTGCCAATTCCTTTCGTTGCTGATCATTAGTTGGATGACATTATCTGTTGTTAAGTCAACTCCTACCAGAGTTTTCATTTCACGTCTCGCTTCTTCCCATCTCGTACACATTAGGACTGTGTGTTCTGCGGTGTCTGATTCGCCACAGTACACGCATCTATCGTCCTCGCTTTTGGCGATTCTTTTAGTGTAACTCCTAAATGAGCCGTGGCCTGTTAGGAATTGGGTGATGTAATACGTAAGTACCCTGTGTTTGCATTTGACCCATGGTTTCAGGTCGGAAATCAGGCGTTTGGTCCACTGGGCCGTTTCGGTGTTGGCGTTCCACAATTCTTGCCATTTGTTGATGATGTCTTCTCTTATGTGCTGTCTGACGCCGTCCCTCTGTGCCAGTTGTTCTGTGTGCAGTAGGTTCCTCTCTTCTACTAATAGTTCGATGGGGGGAGTCCCAGTGATCGCTTGCGCCGCCATGGCGGATACGGTGCGGTATGCGCTGGCGACCCTCAGGAGCATTTTCCTCTGGGTGCTGCGTAGCTTATCTTTATGCCTTTTTATAGCGATTGCTTTGTGCCAAACTGGGGCCCCATATAGTAGTGTTGAATGCACTACTCCCAGGAGTATTTGCCTCTTTGGGGCGCTAGGACCCCCGATGTTTGGGAGGATCCTAGTGAGGGCCGTGATTCTCCTTTCTGCCTTTTCGATTGCGTGCGCCACGTGTGCACCGAAGGACCCCTGGGTGTCGAAGACGATGCCCAGGTATTTGACAGCTTTTGTTGGTATAATCTCCTTATTTAGTAGGTTTATTTTTATGTCTGCTCTCTTCCTTGGGCCTTTCAGTATAACTGCCTCGGTCTTTTCGGGGGCGAGGCTGAGGTGGTGCTGGGCGAGCCATTGATGGATAAGGTTTATCGCTAGTCTCGTGGTACCGTTTAACTGGTTTGTCGTATCTGCAGAGATTATTAGCGCCAAATCGTCTGCGTATCCAATAATATTTGCTCCTCTCGGTAGATTAATCCTAAGTACCCCGTCGTATACCACGTTCCACAGCGTTGGCCCGAGAACCGAGCCCTGTGGAACGCCTGCTGTTGTGGTGTATGTTTCTTTCCCTGATTTTATTTTACGGTCTTTTAGGTAGTTAGATATCAGATTTGTGAGGTATTTCGGTAAGTTGTGTTTCCTCAATTCTTCGATTATGAGGCCCCAGCTGGCCGAGTTGAAGGCATTTCTTACGTCTAAAGTTATAAGCATGCACCATTTCTGATTTGGGTGCTTAGCTAGTTCTGCGACTTTTAATGCCGCTTGGATTGTCGACTTGCCCTTCCTGAACCCGTATTGGTTGTCCGCGATGGCGTTTCTATTCTCCAGTTCCTCCACCAGTCTATTCCTAATTAGGGCCTCGTATAGTTTGGCTAAGACGTCTAGCAGGCAAATTGGCCTGTGTGCTCCCGGGTCGTCTAGTGGCTTTCCTGGTTTCGGGATTAGAACTAGTCCAGCCATTTTCCACTGCGTGGGGAAAGTTTGGTTTTTCAACAGGGTATTAAACATTGTCAATATTATGTCAGGTCCTGTGTTGAGGCTTTCTTTGATTAGTTCTGGCTGGATGCCGTCGGGCCCTGCTGCCGTGCCATTCTTTATTCTTTTGCCCGCCTCGGCCAGTTCCTCCGCGGTGAAAAGCGGTGGGTCCGGTTCTATGTCTTCTTCTCTCCACGTGTCGTTTCGTGTGGGGAAGAGCGTATTTATAATTTCTGTCCTCTTCTCTGGGGTGATAGAGTATGGAGCTGTTATGTTCGTGAGGCGCTTTGTGACTATTTTATAGCCGTCGCCCCATATGTCTTGGTTTAAGTCTTCACATATGGCTTTCCAATGTGCTCTTTTCGAAATGTTTATACTTCTCCTGAGCTCTTTTTTTTTATTTTTTAGCTCGGCTCTTAGGGCCAGTGTTTCTTCCGTGGCCGGTCCGCCCCTGCGGGTGGCACGTTGTAGTCTTCTCCTGGTGGAAGTACATGCTGTTCTAGCTTCATTGATGTCATCGTTCCACCAGTAGGGAACTTTTCTTGGGTTGTTTCCCGTTTTCTGGGTACATCTCCTCTGGGCCATTCTAATATTGTCCACGCATTCTTTCGGAGTGATGGGTGCCTCGCTTGGTCTGTATCTGTCCCAGGTTTCAGCAAGTAGGGTCCTGAAAGCGGATTTGTTTATCAGATCGACCTGTTTGCCTGTCCATTTTTGTTTTCTTACTTTGCTTCCTGCGATCTTGAAAGTAATGAATTTATGGTCGCTCAAGGATTCTTCGTCAAGGACCTTCCAGCTTTCAATCTTAGGCGCCATGTTCGTGGTTGACAAGGTCACATCAATGTATGAGGTGCCGTTTACCCTTACGCATGTGGGCGTACGCCCGTCATTGTGCACTGTTAGGTTTAGAGCGTGGATCCATTCCACCAGCAGTTGTCCCCTCCTATCTATGATTGGGGAGCCCCATTCGCGGGCTTTTGCGTTCAGGTCCCCGAGTAGGATGGCTGGGCTTCGTCCGTTGTTTGCTTCGCCCATCATGTTTGTGAGAAATTGTTCGAAGGTTTCCATAGGGCAGTTCGGAGAGATATAGCCACATATTAGTTTGTATTCCTTCGTTTCGATGCTTAGAACTCCCGCTTTCCTTTCGACCCCTTTGACCTCAACCTTTTTGTTAAGGAAATATGCTGCAACATCTCCGTTGGTGTCAGTTACCCAGCCCTGTTTGGTGGCTATGCTTTTGTTAGGTTCGCACGCAACCATTATGTCCGCCCCTGCCCTTAAGGATGCCGCATAGGCCATGTCATGTGCGGCCCTTGATCTGTTCAAGTTTGCTTGGAGTATTGTTGACATTTTAGTTGCATGTTTTTTTTGCTGACTCCGCCAGCGCCTCGTGTGCTGTTTCTGCTTTGGTTTGGTCTAGCTGGCCTACTGTCTTGTTCTGCGACTTTTTCAGTTCCGGGCAAGCTAGCGAGTCTGCTCTGTGGCCCGCCTTCTGACAGATTGGACAGAAGGGGTCTTCGTTGCATTCCTTTGCTTTATGTCCTTCTTTCCCGCATCTTAGGCATAGTGTTTCTCTGTTTGTCCCAGTGCATGTTCGGGGAGTGTGCCCAGTCCCCCAGCATTTGAAACATCTTATGACTTCGGTCCTTTTCTGGATCCGCGCTCTTGTCCATCCGATTTTTACCGTTTGCAGGTCTAGCAGTTTCCTCGCTAATGCGCTTGGGGCAGCTACTGTGGCGTTTTGGCTGTCTGCGAAAGCCGGCCTCACAGATTTGACGGTTATTTCGTTCTTTGTGTCTCCCGCGGCTGTTTGCAGGGCATTTTCCACTTCTTTTAGAGTTGTCGTGCCGTCTATTCCTTTTACGTGGATGATTACGTTTCTGCCCGCTTGTCTTGTGGTCACGCCATCTCCTCCCATATTTTTCGTGATTTCCTCTTTTAGGGGTCCGATTCCTCCCTTGTCTCTGTCCACTGTTAGGAGCAACTCCCCTTTTTTGGTGCTGCGTACTGATCTCACCTCTACCCCAATTTGGTTGAGGTTGACCTTCTCCTTGACGGATTTTAGAAGTTCCGCATAAGTCTTCCCTTCGGCCGCTACCACTATGGCCTCTGTTGTCTGTTTTGGTTTATTCGCCCTGCTTTGTTTGTTCCCCGTGCCTCTTCTCGGGGTGGGGGCCGCGTTTGCTGGTGTTGCTGTCTTCTTTGCTGTAGGTGTGTATCTTACAATTTTTATGCCGGAATCTCTGTACACAAATTCTAGGAGCTTTTTGATGGTGTTCCAGTTTCTGTCCGTGGTCACTAGCGCCGCTCGGTTTCTGTTAGTTTCTACCATCATGTCCTTCCATTTTTTTATGCTATTAAAAGTGTCTTCCACCTCTTCTTCAATGGCTATTTTATATGCGACTCTGGTAATTTTGCCCGTCGCTTTCGTGCTGACCTCGTATGTAGCATGTGAGAAACCATCTTTGTGACCTCCCTCCTCGTTGGTTTCCACGAGTTCCGGGAATCTCCTGATGAACTGTCTCGCGATTCCTCTGTCCATTTTGTCGTCCGGTTCCGTGCAGATTGCTACATCTCTTTCATCACCTTCCGCAACGGGGTTTCCCTCCACCTCGCTGACTGCCGAGTAGACCTGCTCTGGCCAGTGGTGGTTCATGATCTCGCTAAAATCCTTGAACTCTCTTTCACCGGACATCGTTTCGATGATCATTTTTGTCAGCTTTTCGTTTTTTTTTGTCCACGCACTTGCGCCCCCCCATGGTTCGTCCGTTTGGGTGGCCGCGTCGGTGAGTTTTATTCTCTCCGGTTGTGTTGTGGAAGCCCCACTGAGAGTCTCCCTCTCTCCTTCCGTCTGAGTTTCACATTCGGCCGTCTCTGGCGCTGATTCTGAGTTCTCAGGGTTTCCTATCATCCTAAGGAGCGCCATGGTTTCCTTAGATGAAAGTTGGTTGGTCAAGTTTTTCAGTTTGATCCCAGTCTCTTTTATTTCTTTTTTTGTATTGGGATTCTCTCTGATCAAGTTTGATAGTAGCTTGACCTCCGATTCGACTTGCTTCACAATGCTGTTGATTCTCATTCCCAGGAGTTTTATGGTCATCTTAGTTAGGGGGATCGCCTTTTGTCCTTCATTGCTCTCCTCTTTCCGTGGTCTCTTAGCGGACCTGTTCTCGTCCTCGTCCCAGGTTGGATCGAGGATGGCCATATTTATTCCTATTGCGTCCGGCGATACTGGTCCCGTGCTTGACAGTCTCCCGCTAAAGGACTTTGTGCGGCCTCGGATTTCTGGATTTAGTCTGGGAGGTATTGCACCTGGTTTAGTGATCTCAAAGTTGTTGTGACTATCTGGCTGGACTTCTGTAGTTTTGTCTTCCATTGTCTGGCCGTCTTTCTTTTCTGTTCCGCTGGGTTTGTCTGCCGCAGTGTTCGTTGAGGAGCTCCTGCTCCTCGGAGGGCTACGTGGTAGCGAGCTCCGTCTCCCGAAGATTGCATTTTCGTCCATATTTGCTAGGTCCGTAAGGAAATCCTTTTCCCTGCCGGTGTCCGTTGTCTTCCCATCCGTTATAATTATGTGATTGTTTTCCATCTAGTTCCCACGTGTTGGGTCGAAGTAAGGGGTCGACTCCCGGGTGACGCCCATTCCGAGAGCAAGGCGTTTCTGCCGCGGGGTGCGCCTGGTGCCCCGCAGGTTTTTACGACTTCGCTGTCGGTTCTTTTATAGAGGTTGCCTCCTCGTGGACCGGCCGGTTAAGGCAAGTCCCCCGGTCACAGCTGCCACGCGACGTTCCCCTACGGTGCCATTTTTTTCTTTTCCGCAGAGGTCGTTGAAGCGTGGGCCGTGGTTACGGTTTTAAGCGAGTGAGTGGCACAACTCACCCGTGGCTCGGATAAACCCCGGGTTCGCCATTTCCCGTAGCCACATCTTTACGGTGTGGATCCTGGGGCTGAGCTGTCCTTGGTTTTTCACCGCTCGCCATCGACCTTACCGGCATGGGTGTCCCTGCCGGGAGCTTTTTTTTTTTTAGCGCTCCCGCCGGCATTGCTCTCAGGTTCCACGCGGCTACTTAAGCCTCTCCACCAGCGACAAGGTCACACAGCTCCTTGGAGAGGGGTTATTGGTTATTAGATTACGGGTCGTTGAATCATGCCAGAGTTTTAGGTAAGGAACAAAGTATTGGTTAAATTCGTTCAGCCATAACACTATTTAGTATATAGGCATGTTCTTAGTCATACTTAGTTATACTTATTTGCAAGAAGTATGAACTTCTGCTGGGTGAGTTTCTGATGATGAAGGTTTTGCGATTAGCTAAAATGTTGTTAGCACTCGACGCACGTTTGACTAACCATGTTAGCATCATCTAGAGATGATTATACCTAAATAACAACTAAGAACATGCCTATATCTTTATTAAAATATTGTTATGGTTAAATGAATTCAAACAGTCCTGGCATCCCTACCTAATACTCTGTCAGGGTTCAAAGAAGCGTTATCAAAAGCTTATTGGGCAACACCAAACTTTCCGGTTATTCGATATTTAAGATGGCTCATACATTCTTTGAATTTTGTTATAATTAAACGTTTGGTTTGTCCAACATACTGTAGATTACAATTCTTGTAACTAATTTTATAAATCCTAGACCTTTAGTTTGATTAAATTTCATCCACTGAGTTGCCTAAAAGTTGTTGCAATTTATTTTCCAATGTGTGACAACTGTCATATCTGTTTTTTAAAATCCTGCTCAAATGACGGATAAATTGCTGTTTATAGAGATTGATGTAAAGAAATTTCCTCTGTTTGAGAGATCAAGGAGTTCCGAAGGGTTTCCTTAAATCAACGTTTCGTAATTCATTTATCATATAGGGTCCGGGATTTCTGAAATTAGTAATTGTATTTTTTTTTATTCGCCATTTGTAATGGTACAGATATTGTAACATCATTTCAAGTAATGAAACATATTCTTTATAGGATTTTGCAAACAGTGGAAAGAAAAGCTATCTATGAGAACTAAAGGAAAAACTATATATACAAATATTAATGAAATTTTTGCATTCTTTCGATAACCTGACTTCTGGTTATGCTAACAAGTAAAAATTCTTATTTGCCATTCTCATTTTAACACTAGCATCCAACCTAGTCCCCTACGGCTAAGTATCTAGTATCTACATGATCCCCTACGATATGTAAATTCAGTTAAAAATGAGAACAAATGCCTGAAATTAATTTATTTACGTACCTTGTCTTTAAAAATTTTTTCATTCTAATGAATTACATTTTCATAAAATCTCATTCAGTTTCTTGGAAATGCTTAGCCCTTGAAACGTTTTTCGTCCTTATTGTGGACTCATCAGAAACGCCTAAAGCCACTCATAACGAGGTTCCATGCAAAACTAAGACAATATCCATGAATAAGTATAAAATAATTATAATTGACAGTGACTGATAAAAAACAACAGATCTTCACCTATCTATTAGCTAATTAGTATTGGAGCCTATATACTCTATGCATGTTTAAAAGTGAATTATTTATTATTTGTTTGCTTATAGTAATGAAACATATTCTTTATAGGATTTTGCAAACATTGGAAAGAAAAGCTATCTATGAGAACTAAAGGAAAAACTATATATAAAAATATTAATGAAAGCTTTGCATTCTTTCGATAACCTGACTTCTGGTTATGCTAACAAGTAAAAATTCTTATTTCAGGCCTTTGTTCTCATTTTTAACTGAATTTACATATCGTAGGGGATCATGTAGATACTAGTTTAGCCTGCTTAGCCGTAGGGGACTAGGTTGGATGCTAGTGTTAAAATGAGAATGGCAAATAAGAATTTTTACTTATTAGCATAACCAAAAGTCAGGTTATCGAAAGAATGCAAAGATTTCATTCATATTTTTATATATAGTTTTTCCTTTAGTTCTCATAAATAGCTTTTCTTTCCACTGTTTGCAAAATCCTATAAAGAATATGTTTCATTACTATAAGCAAACAAATAATAAATAATTCACTTTTAAACAATCATTTCAAGTATTATGTTGGAGAAGGAAACACCTAATTATAACAAGATTCAAAGAGCATGTAACCCCATCTCAAATACGGAGAACTGAAACAATCTAGTGATGCCCAACCTGCTATTGATAACAATCATGGAAAAGATCTCAATAATTTAAGGTTAATTAGAAATATAATAAATAATAGACAGAAATAAACTAACAGTGGTAAATCATGTTCATTGAATTTCGTGTCACATAACGAAATCATCTACATAGACATATTTTTCAATAGATCTAATGTTTTAATCATTATTGGTATGGATATTTAGTGTTACGAAAACGCAGCAGTGGACTAGACTGCTACTGAGTGCCCAACATATCTAGTCCCTGTTATCTCTTCTGAGTTCAAGTCTCAACCTCGGCAGATGGAAATATTGCAGGGAATGGTTGTTATGTTGATGTCTGTGTGTAGGTGACGTAGTGAAATGGCAATAACTAAATTCGGCTAGGGGGTTAACATAAATAAGACCATCAAAATAATAATGATAATTTTCGAACCCGCCCGGTCACTGTTTCCTAGTGTAGGTACATCAATTCCTAGTGTAGAAAAATATCTATTATTATAATATTTATCATTATACTGCAGCATTTAATCTTCCCGTTATTCATATGCTTTGCGATGCATTATTCCAGTTCATCAGCACAACTCTTTATGAGGCGTTCTCTTCGTCGCTTACAATCTGGCTTTTCCTTCGATTTCACTCAGAACCTCACGCACCCCAGAGGAACTATCTCCAACCTCAACTTTAGATTATTTACTGAATAGGAAACACTTGATCCGTTTTAACAGTTCACACAAAAATGGCCATTTCCATATGACATGGGAAAGAACGTATAATATCGAGAGTTGTTTAGGATTGCGCGCGTTTTGGTGGATAGGGTAGTTAGAACGATCAATGGAATTCGTAACAAACGTCTTCAGACCCAGGCGAAATGAAAGATAGAGATAATTAGGGCAATAGTAAACCCGATCTTTATAATGCGTTTCGTGATATTTCTGTCATGAAAAATTTTGTTCAACACACTCAGAAATTTGTATTTATCAATATTTTTTTTATAAATCAAATAATGCTGTCTCCTATGGATTATTAAAAAAGTTGTCTATCTATCTATATCCACCTGTTATACGTTAACAGTTTTTTATTTGCAACAAATAACATATTTCAAAAGATATGCCAAGAAGTATCACATTTATTTAAACATTTTAGCGCAGTTGGTGATGGAAGGGATATACTTAAAGACAGCATGGTGGTTGCTCATTCGACTGGTCTTGTTGAATGGAATCCTGCTATATACCTCAATGCATGGTGTGAAGCCAATGATATGGGGAATTGGCCCAGAGATGCACATAAATGTAATCTAATATTGGGCTTCATGAAAGATTTCGACTATATACAATTAGAATTTAATAAGAATGAGAGTTCTTTGGTAAGCAAACGGTAATATAATTTAGTGAAACTTAAATGAAAACTTTTTATCGAAATATTTTTTAATATTAATGATTTAAAAAGATGCGAGATGCAGTCTCTCTTGGAAATGAAATGAAAGTAATATTATGGTTTCTTTTTGAAGGGATTTACTAAAATAGACCTAACTAGAGACTCCTTCTAAATTTTGTAACCCTTCTAATATTGTATAAAATTTCATGAGAATGATTACCTACCGACTCTTGATTAAAATATGTTTTACAAATGATTCAAATTGTACCTATGTTCTTCTGAAATTTTTGTTCCGAAACTTTGTGATTATACTAATAGGTATGGAACTAATATACGATTCAAATGTATTGACCACTCAATTTAACCGCGACTCTCTCAAAAACGTAGGAGAGGAAAACATTTTAAAAATTGTGTGTTTATTATGCGTCTATTGTAAATCATTCACTAAAATTTGAATAATGTACATTGGACAGTTTTGAAGTTCTGCTAAGTTATATTGAAAAATGTCCTACTTTTTAAGGAAATGTTGACCATAGCAGTTTTAAATCCAAATATACCTACGATGTAAATAATATTTTAGATACCGATTAAGCAAAGCATTTTTTTATACGAGGACATTTTTTCATATTTTTTTATTTCCAAATTTTGCGGTTATTCTCAAAAACTTGTCTATTCTCTATTCGGTAATTTATCAAGGTGTTTAAAAAAAATTTGATAAAATGGTTGATTACATAAATTATGAACATTTTGAGAAGAAATAATTCGGGTGTATTAGCATTAATTGAGTTATTAAGCTCAATAGATAATATAAATGCGAGAGAGAGATACAGATAAGATAGCGAGGTCGACAGAACGTCTAAGCAGTAAGCAAGCAAGCCCACGCTGCACGGCACCTCACCTCTTGGGATCCAACAATTTCTTTTTCTATTTACTTATTTCAAATGCTATAATTAGTTAACAATTGATATTTTTTCTTTTTTTTTTCGGAATAACTGTTTATTTGATTGAAAGTGAACATCCGAATAATAATTTTCGTCTCGCCTCCTAAGATAACTGAACAGACATGGCAGCACATTTTTGTAAATAATAACGAGGAGTGTTGGCAAACATGTATTAAGTAATTACCACATATAAAAAAAGTATTCGTTCATGCCATTCCAAAGTTTTACACAAAAATAATAAGTGGTTTTCGGTATATAACCACTTAACGTTTAATGTGACGAGAATATCGTTAAAAGTGAGGATATTTTGTGGTGTAAATTAAATAATTTTCATAACGTTTTAACCTAAATTATTAAAATTTCAATGAGTGATGTACAATTCATATGTAATGAACATATAATTTTATTAGTTTTTCTCGCTCCTTTATTTTTAAGATATTCGCGGTTAAAGTGAGGGGTCAATACATTGGAATCGTATATTAATATACAATATGGTGGAAATTTATGGAATAAATTAATTATTTCATAGGCAAACGGTTTTTAAAAAATCCAGAGACAGGTCGATTTTTATATTTAAATGCGCATCTTTTGATGTATGTACACAATTTGTTGCGTCATCCGCATTATTGTGGTTGTATTTTATGTTTTAACAGTAACAGTGAAGATAAATGTTCTTAATATAGGCCAGTATACTTTAACTTGGCCGGTTATGTTCCGATATTGGGTCAGATACGTTCATCAGAAGAATAGATATTCAAATTATAGCAATCGGAGAGTAAACTAGAATCACTCACGAGTATTTAAAAAAAAATGTATTTAAATCGGTCAAGAACTGTGCGTCAAATGGACATTTGTCCAAAAGAAGTGGTAAATTTCCCACAGTGCGACGGTTGTTATTACATTAAAGAAAGAAAAGTGACATCCGTATAAAATGGATCTCCTTCAAGAACTTCTAGAGGATAATTTTGATCGACATAGTGGAGAAATGTAATAGGGACCCCTTGTTTGTTAAAAATATTATATTTTCAAACGAAGCCACGTTTAATATAAATAGTCATGTAAATCCCCACTGGACGCAAGAACATCACACCCAGTACCCCCAAAAAGTCAATGTTTCGGCTGGAATTGTCGGTGACACAATTATAGGACCACACTTTTTCGAGGAGAGCTTAAAGAACCCACGTTATCTACAATGTCTAAAAGAATTTCTATTACCAACTCTAAACAGACTACTTATTTCCAAATAGAAATTATGGTTTCAGGAAGATGAGGCGCCACCTCATTATGCTGGAATTACCTAAATGTATATTTTCGTGATAGATGGAAAGGTCGAAGAGGGTCAATTGAATGGCCACCTAGGTCTCCTGATTCAAATCCTCTCGATCTTTGGAGATATACAAAAGCAAAGAGTATGTGAATAGACCGGAAAGTTTAGACGATTTAAAAGAACGAATAATAGTGGAGATTACACAAGTAACTCCAGAAGCGATAGCAAAAGTTCAAGAAGAATTTATTTTCCGTCTACCTCACTGTATTATTGCTGAAAGTCAACAATTTGAACATTTATCTTAAAAGTTACCGTTATAATATAAATTAAATTTTTGCCACCCTGTATATTTTATTTTATTAATATTAGTATTTGGTCAGATAGATAATTAATATACGTTCCGAAAACAAATTGAAAGGGCTATATTCCTATCAAAAAAAAAATATCAATGCGGATGACGTAACAAAACGTACATATTTATAAAAATAGAAAGTTAACCATTTCATTCTTCGCCGATTTACTGGACTTTTTATATAATTGTTGCAGATTCTATAGGTTACTCTCCTCAGTTTTTTGGTAAATAATATTTGGTTTAAACGTTTTTTGTTTAATTACAAAAAATACACAAATACATATTTTTTAAATTTCAAATAATTAATAACTTTTTTATTTCGTGATCTATTTTGTTCAAATGGGATTCTTCCTCTAACTAACACTGATTTACTGTCCAAATTTCAATACAATCGGATTTTTTATTCTTATTATCATGCTTACAAGAAACGTGACGTACGAACAAGACAGACAAACGGACGGACATCGAATGCAATATACTCTTCGTTTTGTATTTGCCAAGAGTATAATAACCGAATTAAAAGGAAAGCTCGAAAAGTTTCTATCTATATTTCTTACAGCGAAGTTGATCAGTCTATTAGTTATATTTTTAGATGTACAATGAACATTCAGAATGGGCGGTTCTTGAAGCTGGTATTTACGCGGAAATGTTCACAAATGATGCAACCAATCCTGCCATGTTTGAAATTATTTTCACAATGAAAAGGATATCGGACATTTACAACACTGTGTTTTTCACCCCATTTCTAGGTAATCGTTTTACCTTTCAAGTTAGATGTGCAATTGGAATTTTTTTAATTTTACATGTTTTTTAGTGATATCAGTTTCAATTTTATCTACATTTTGGGTGAATCCGTTTGGAAAAACCAAAATTGCACTTAATTGTGCGCAACTAATTTCAACTACGCTCATGATACTAATACTGGGAATTTTTATTCCTAGCCATTCAAACCAAGTCCCGTACTTAGGTAAGTAACTAATATTGTCCTGTTTTTAAGGCAACAGTTTGTGCGGCATGGCACAGAGAATCTTAATATTGAAATAAAATATTCGCGAAAAATAAAAAACCCATCATGTATCGACCTCCTATCAAAGAACTTATCCCTAGATACATAATGTGTACTCGTTTGTTTATCGCTGAGATAATCACCGACTGAGGCACTTCAGTTGTAAACATGCTCAGAGATGCTGATTGGCTAGTCGATCTATTCACGACTTTTACCTCCATGATGTGGTTCTGTTTACAGTTGTAATAAGGTGAAATAAAAAGCAAATTTTAATATACTTTCAATACATAATTTTATTAGAATAAAACGTGTACTCTCTATCTATTATATCAATTAAATTATTTTCATTAATCATTATTTTAATAAATACATATTTATTTTCTTAAGTAAACCTCAACGCATCGAAATTACACAAAAACAAATTATCACACAACACATGATGTGCCCACTATGTTAATTTCATTACTATCTTTTAGATCCTGTACAGTAAAACAAATAATTTATGTTTTTGCTGTGCTAATATATAAACAAAACACAATAATAGTAATAATAAAATTACTTTATTGGGAATAAAAGTTTACGAAAATTAAAAGATGTAGGAGGAAACAGAATAAGAAGTATTTTAACAAAAACTGTACTATTTAAAAGTCAATAATTTCTGTTTTGGTGTATATGTTATATGTAAATAAATGTGCTTTACTACAATATGTTTTTTCTCTCTAACTTTCTATATATCTGGTGGTTGTGAATATTTGACCGCCTTGGAAATTCGGTGAGCTAAAGGGTGTTATGGGTAGCATATTCGATCCGATTGCCTGGCAATAACTGAATTCAATGTTCAGCTTCTACAAGGTAATGTTGGCTAGGTAACGAATGCATGTCTGTGTTATTTGAAATTATAACTCCCTCCCAAACAATGTTGACATTGAATTTGAGGCTTTTCTAATTTGTGGTGTGTTATTAAATATGCTATTCAATATAGAAGTATAATAAAGTATAATGACTAACATTCACTATACTGTTCCTTGTACTGTCACCGGTTTAGGTGCGGGCACTCGATCGGCGAAGTTAAGCTACGTCGGTCGGGTCCAGCGCATGGATGGGTGAGTTCTCATTCAGGTACGTCAGTCTATGTCATGAGCTGAATAGCCTTGGCTGGACTGAGACGACTTGGTGAGACAATAAAAACAAAGGACTGATAACTTTACCGAAGAGCTCCTTATCAACAGACTCGAAGTCTTGTGAGGACCATGTCTGGATAAGGAGCCCTAAGGTATAAAATGGAGTACTACAATAGACCTATACTGGTCGCAGTAGGCAAGGCCAATCGCCAACTCCTCCATCTAAAATCTAAAAAAAACATTCACTATTAGCAATTTAGCCATGTGAATATATATAATTTACCCTCTTATCATATGTAAACGTTCAAAAAGACTAGAGAAATATAATTTTTATGAATTATGAGACATTTTATAGATTTGTAACAATAGATGTATTTAAAAGTTTAGGCTAATTAAATTTGAAGTATATCAAGCATTATCTTACTGTAATTTTACATGCCTATACATCATCACATTGTTGTATAAAAAGCAGGTAGTGCAGGAGTTACAATAATTTATTTCGATGAAAATATGTATCCTTCTACACATACCTATCCGCCACTGATGCCTCGGGAATGTTATGATTTCTATCCTTTTTATGGCTATATGATGTAATTATGTTGGGAGCAAACAAGGTATATATTGAAGAGATAGCTGTTATGTATTTTTATATCTAGCCTTGTTCTTTGATCGGAGGTATCGACCAATACGTAAGCCACAATATTCTTGAAACACATAAGTATGGAATATATTCCTGATATTTTCTACAATACAGAAAAAAATAATAATAATTTATGCTTCTATAAAACATTGTAAAAGAGCCAAAAATTAACTCTTGCGGCCAAAAGACTATAAACGAGTATTTGAGCAGATATTAGGATAATTGTCATGGAACCAGACGTATTATATATGGTGTCTCAGATTAAGGACAAAAAAAATTAGAGTGCGTATAGCACTTACCATAATAAGAAAAAAGTACCTATGAACATGGTGCCTAGAATGCCTTGTAGGTCGTCTACAGCACTTTAAATGTGATTGCAAAAATACAGTTTTTAATTAACATTATGATATGGCCAATTGAAAGTGCTCGTAGGCATAGATATAAATATAAGTTCCCATTGGGGGCAGTTCCACCGTGGAAGTATGGCTAGACCCTTTCACCGTAAATTGTTCAGTACCGATTATTATTAAATCAAGAGATGACGTAGCCCAAAACTTTTCAAGAAGGTGTCGGTCACCATCAAGAATGGTGTTGTCTAGCGATACTTATGCGAAACTCATTATTATTCCTATTACTCTACACATGATACTTTAACTACAGCAAAAAAGCATAAGGCAAAAAATTTCATTTAGTTTGTGGATTATTTTTGTTTCGAAGTCTTACGTAGGACCTTCTATTAAATATTTCTAGATAAGTACTTCAAATTTATGTATTGAATCTTGATTGATGTAGAATACGTATTCTTACTTTTTTTTTTAATTACTTACCTTGTTATTATATTATTATTTTTTGCTTTCAGTTATTCTTTACAGTTCTACAATGGTGGCAACTCTACTCTCAATCTTAATTGCAATCATTGTAATAAATTTATCAAGAAATAAACAAAGCTCCTCTCTTCCCCACTATATAGCTGATATATTAACATCAAGGATCTTTAGTATTGTTTTGTGTTTGCCGAAAATGGACGTAAGTAGTACTTAATACTATATGTACAATATTTAATTTGTTAACATTAGAATGCAAAAGAGCAAATCACAGAAATTTTAGTATTTGATTCATCATCGAATAATTTCATGAAGAAAGCAGCAGTACAACTATAATTTACTTTTCATACAGCAATCAGCCATCACCGCCATTGGTAACGATATGACTTTCCATTTAAGTGCAATATACGGTTTATCATATTTTTTCTCTAAGCGACAAAAGCTAAAAGAAACGCACTAACAATTTTTCATTGTAATTTTTAATATGTTCATTGAATTATTAGACAATATTTTACTTTTTAATCTTTTCGTTGTTAATATATTTTTGTTATATATTGTGTATAAACAAGCGAATTTTACTATGAAATAATGAAATATGTCGTGAACTGTACTTCGCCGTCCCTTATTACACCCTATATTATACAATATCACACCAGGAGCGGTACGATATTTTAAAGAAACACGCAAGAATTAGCCAATTCAACCATTTATCAGCAGTGGCGTAATTTCACAATTTTATTGGGCAGGCAGGGATTTTTCACGGATAACCCAATATGTGGAAACAGAGCGAACCCTGTAATTCTTAAACGATAGCCCTATAAACCCAGACGACCGAGGGAAAGTAATTCTTAAACGATAACCCTATAAATCCAAATAACCAAGAGAAAGCGAGTGCTACACAAAGTCGAACCATAGACAGGAAACCCTAAACCCAAATGACCGAGGGAAAGCGAGTTTATCACTTCACAGGTAATATTAAAGTCAAAAGAGGGAAAGAGAGTGGTGTGAAAAAACAATTTGGTAAATAAGGCTTGCGCAAAAATCGGAAGACTCGCGATCGTTCACCGAATTGTTGTGCGAACGTTCCCCAGATGATTGTTGTTTGCATACGTTCGTTGATGTGTTGGCGAGCGCTCGCTAATGTGTACAATTTGAATTTTTTGCGATAGCTCCAAGAGCATTCGCAATTTTATAAACAATTTGTAAATAATACGATTTTCGTATCCAAACTACTTCTATCGTAAAGTCAAAACAAGAAAAAAGTCATGTATGTTATGTAGATTTAAGTTTAAAAACTTGTTAACGTGTAAAACTTGAAAAAATGCGTATTTTAGCCTTTTTTCCTTTAATAATTTTGGAACGGAAAGAATTTTTTAAATTCTGAAAAAATATTCTGAAAGTGCAAAACTTTCACTCCAAAACGCCGAAGAAATTATAAAAATTACATCAATATGAAAGTTACACAGATTTCAAAATTGGGAGTTTTCCATGCTATTGCGATTAAAGACCATGTTTCTGACAGCAGGCAACCTAAGTATAGTAAGCATGCCATAACTTTGGAACCATTGATGTAATTTTTTTAAATCTTTCGGCATTTTGAGGTTGAAGTTTCCGATTATTTTTTGCAGAATCTAATTATTTCCATTCAAAAGTTATTAAAGGTCAAAAATACTAAAAATAGCAATTTTCAATTTTTAAACGTTAACAACTATTAAACAATAAATCTTTCCGACATAACATATACAATGTGTCTCACTTAAGAGTATAATAGCGTAATCATTCTTTTGTTTTTCGGATTTGAATCAAACTAATCATGAAAGATAGAGGTTACCAAGGTCTATTTAAGACGACAAAATCACTTTTCATCGTTAAATGCAAGGCCAATACTAAATTGTTTGAAAAAATCAAAAAAATCATAGTAGGCATTTCTTAATTAAAAAATTTTGTTAACAAAACATGTTCGAAATCGTTGAAAAACCCTGCAACCGAAGTTTAGTTAAATTCTGTAATCCTCCGAAAAGTAATGAACAATAACAGAAACCGAATTGCATGCATTAGGACTGATGGAGGTTTTAGCAGAACATAATATCAAATTCTTTTGGTTGTATTTATTATTCATTTGTGTAAATTGTTTCAAAAGATTAAATTTAGAAATAATTTTTATATAAATGCCTCAAGAGATTTTTTTTTCATCAAGGCCTCATTTTTTTTAGAATTTAACTAAACGTCGGATTCAGGTTTTTTTAATTTAATGTTGTAGATGGTCTTGCATTTAAGGATGGAAAGTCATTTGGTGGTGTTAAATAAACCTTGGTGACCTCTATCTTTTAAGAGCAGTTAGCAGTTTGATTCAAATCGGACAAAAAACAAAACAGTTATTACGCTGTTACACTCTTAAACAAGCTAACCGTTATACGCTTCGTCGATTTACTGCACTTTTTATATAATTGTTGCACATTTTATAGGATACTCTTCGCAGTTTCTTTGTAAATAATATTATTTTTAGACATTTTTAGTTTAATTACAGAACACAAAAAAATGTGTACAAAAAAAATTTTATTTAAAAAAATGTATAACTTTTTTATCTATTGTTGGATTTTGTACAAATACAATAGGGTTCTTCCTCTAGCTAACACTAACTTACTCTCCAGATTTTAATACAATCGGACTTTTCGTTCTTAACTTATCGTGCTTACAAGAAACGTGACGGACGGACAGACAGACGGACAGGCGGACGGGTGGACGGACAGGCGGATGGACGAACAGACAGACGGACAGACGGACGGACGGACATTTTGAAAGTTTTTCAGAATTCGATCACCAACACAGTGATATGAAATTTTTTTCTCTACGAGCAATATTGCCGGTTTAGAAATGTAATCGATCGAATGTAATATACTCTTCGTTTTGTATTTACCAAGAGTGTAACAAGACACACTGTACATATCAGACTTTTTTCTACGATGGAAGTGTTTTGGAATCGAAAATCGCATTATTTATAATTTGTTTATAAAACTGCAATTAAAAAATCATTTCGCTATAAATTTTAATCTGAACCAGGTTTTAGAAACTGGTATAAAAATTAGTATAACACCCTAAGCAAATCGTTCGCCTAGAAAAGAAACCTTAAACCCATTAGACCTTAAAGTATACTATATGATCATAGCCACGTAAAAGTAATGTATAATGGGCTTGTTCCATGATTTTCATTTTATGGTTTTTATACTTTTTCATATAGTACTCGATATTCTCATTATGCACTTAAAATTTCGCATTATTAACTTTTTTCCTTCTCAAGATATAAATTGTACTCTACTGTCAGGAAGTAAGCAAAACAAACAATACTTCAAAAGCACTTATAATTATAACAACTAAGGAGCATCAAGTCTATTGAGATCGCCGAGTCTATGCGTATAGTGACGTAGCGCCTGGCCACGCCCCATTTTCGCGAGGTGGAGATTTGTAACAGTTTCTAAGATACTAAACGTGCGAATATGATTCTGATTTTTTGCAGATCCATTATTTTATACTTGCACTTTCGATTTCTGAAATTAAAAAAAATGCCGAACAAGCCCATTATAATTAGTAGCCTATGATTTTACGAGTATTGTACTCGCTATCCCGCGGGCATCTGGCGTTTAAGTCGCCTGTCTGCGGTTTACGAGTATTGAACTCACTCTCCGCCGGGCATCTGGAGTTTAACTCGTCTGTCTGTAGTTTTAAGACAATTGCAGAAAGGCCCCGCTCAAAATTTAGCCAGATGTCCCACAAAGTCTTAATCCGGCCCTGTCTAATCGTATTGTAAACCTTTAACTTGATTGGCGTAATTGTCATACTTATTATTTTTTTCGGAAGAATTTCGAAATTCGCCAGATTTGCCTTAAACAATTTAATGCTCTTTCAAAATATTGGGTGGGCAGTTGCCTACCCTTGTCCAACCATGTCATCCCCTTTAATAATGGAAAATAAACAAATTAAATAAAAATAAATTAACAATAACTTTTGTTTTCATGGCTTACAGGTATTTATTAAAGATTATTTTTTAGAAAAATGGTGGGTATGTTCGAATTAAAATTTTTGCCTTATTAAATAAATTATTATTTTCTTATAAAATCAGTTCAAACTAGTACACTACATTATTGTAAACAAAAAATGAAGAACCCATTTTTTCATTTGAAAATCCGTGTTGCAGATAAAAATTATTTTTAGTTGAAAAAATTGAACCGACGACGATGTAATCTTGTAAAAAGGGGTTTCTGAAGGTGCTGATTAGGAATATCTTATTAGTTTTTTCTAAAGAAATTCGCTAATACTTTTTCTTGAAGATCGATTACCTTTTCCATCCTAGAATCGAACGGCTTTGACTAAAATGAAATGTGGTTACGTCTAAAGACTCACTTTATATTCATCCCAAATTTTCAAAATACTCGAATATCAGCTAAGCAAGATATAAGGGTGTCTTCATCTTAAGTGAGCCACACTGTATAAACACATAACTTTTTCTATTACTTACACTGAAATTAGAAATAATAATAATAAAAATAGATGCACTTGCAGGTGCTATACGAGGTGGCTCAAAAAAAAATGTAGCCGATTAATTTTTTTTTGAGCCACCTCTTTGCAGTTTTAGTAAATGAACAGGACGTCGGGGGGCGCCAGCAGATGCGGTTGCTTTTATTGTTAGATCGTTGCATTTACAGATGCAATCAATAGAGATGCACCACCTGTATGACTGCATCCTTCCGATTTGACCACTTTAGCTGAATATCCGGTTCCACCGGATTCGAAGCAGACATTTTTAATTAATAAAACTTTAAAATGTTTTATATAAATAAGAAATAAAGATTTTGGAAATTGAAGCTTGAAATGATTAGAACAAAAATAGTAACACTTTGATGTTTCAGCGCTGTCGCAATGTTACTATAAGGTTGCTGCAGTAGCTGTCAGTATTTGCTGCTAGAACGTTGGCGCACCTTTTACAACTCTTATACTACTTGGCAGGTTCAAGCTGGCGTTAAGGAAATCAAATACATATACAGTATGTCTCACTTTTCATGACACAGCTTTATCATAGCTTTAACAAAAACCCTGCCTAAGGAATCACTACTTCCACATCCAGATTTTTCATCCAAGTCACTTTAAAGGAAACATCTTGATTAGATTTGCACTCTATAGTATGTGGAAATTATTGGTCATAGAATTTTAATAATATTTGGAGCAGATGTCGCAGTAAAATTTGAGGCATTGATTTCTACCATATACGTTAAAAATGAAGTTTCTAGTTTACCCTTCTTGTTTCCCCTATTCACAAACTACCACGTCCCACCCCTTCAATGGAATCATCTCAATCAGATGTCATTACAATATATACGTGTTCTAACTTTCAAGTGAATATCTCAATTTTACGTTATCAATCCCATTAATAATGGAGCGGAGGTGGTGGGCGTTGAAAAATATTAGAAAGAAACCTGAGGCCTTGGTTTCTAGTATATACTCCAAATTTCAAATTTCTGTACTCTTACCAGCTTGCTTTAATTATTTTCACCTATTTGCTTCTATTTAACCCTCAACCCTTAAACGGAATCATCTCAAAATATAATGTAGTTTCAGATGTCGTTATAATATATACATCAACCGAACTTCAAGTGAATATCTCAATTTTGTTTTATCAACCTTTTTAATAATGGAGTGGGGGGGTTGAAAAATATTATAAAAAAATATGAGGCCTTGGCTCCTAGTACATACACCGAATTTCAAGTTTCTATACTCATACCAGCTTACATTACTTATTTTCCTATATTTAACCCCATTCAATCCCCAACCCTTCAACGGAACCATTTCAAAATATAATCTAGTTCCAGATATCGTTATAATACATACGTATACCAAATTACAAGTGAATATTTCGATCCTATTCTATCAACCCCTTTTACAATGGAGTAGGGGTGATGGGAGGTTGAAAAATATTACAAATAATCTGAGACCTTGGCTTCCAGTACATATAGCGAATTTCAAGTTTCTGTACTCTTACCAGCTTGCTTTACTTATTTTGCCCTATTTACCCCGATTTAACCCACAACCCTTTATCGGAATCGTCTAAAATATAATCTAATTCCAGACGTCGTTATAATACATACGTGTACCAAATTTCAAATGAATATCTCAATTTTATTTTAACAACCTCTTTAATAATGGAGTAGGGGTAGTGGGGGGGTTGAAAAATATTGTAAACCCTTCAACGGAATCAGCTCAAAATATAATCTAGTTCCAGGTGTTGTTATGATACATACGTGTACCAAATTTGAAGTGAATATCTCATTTTATTCTATCAACCCCTTTAATAATGAAGTAGGGGTGGTGGGGGGTTGAAAAATATTATAAAAAAATTTGAGGCTTTGGCTTCTAGTACATACACCGAATTTCAAGTTACTGTACTCTTACCAACTTGCTTTACATATTTTCTTCTATTTACCCCTAATTAACCCCCAACCCTTCAACTAAATCATCTCAAAATATAATCTAGTTCCAGATGTTGTTATAATACATACACGTGTACCAAATTTTATTTTACCAACCCCTTCAATAATGGATTGAGGGTGGTGGGGGTTGAAAAATATTATAAAAAATCTGAGACTTTGGCTTTTAGTACGTACACCGAATTTCAGGTTTCTGCACTATTACCAGCTTGCTTTACTTATTTTCCCCTATTTACTCCTATTTAACCCCCAACCCTTCATCAGGATAATCCCAAAATATAATCTAGTTCCTGATTTTATTACAATATATACGTGTACCAAATTTCAAGTAAATATCTCAATTTTATTTTATCATCCCCTTTAATAATGGAAAAATGGAAGATGAAAAATATTATAAAAAATTTTGAGGCCTTTACTTGTAGTACATACATCAAATTTCAAGTTTCTGTACTCTTACCAGCTTGCTTTACATGTTTCCCCCTATTTACCCCCCAAACCTTCATCGGATCCCAAGCAGCACAATTAGTTTATTTTACCAGTTTAAAGCCACAATGACCTAAGATAGTTGATATAACGTAATTGCAACCATTACTTTCGACTTTAAAGGCACATGGACTTAACAGTAATTAATTAAGCAATATTTAGGTAATATTTTCTTAATAAATGCCTGATAAAGTCACATTGACTTTAGTGTAATTTTCAAGAAATATTAACGTAATTGTTCCTTAAAATTTAACTATAAAGTTAAAGTGCATATTGAGGTCAATGCATAAGAAAATATTACGTAATTTTAGACCAAGTTACTAACTTTGGAGTCGCTGACTTCTCTCTGGATAGAAACAGGGAAATTTTACCAATTTTTAACATAAATGTAACCGATGTTTTGTCTTGTCCTTGTAGTCAGATTTTAGTTAAAACTTTAACCTCACGGTCACAAATAGTTCCAATTTTAGCTAAAATTTACGTTAATTTTACTTCCCCACTTACCTAGCATATGTGTTTAACCTAAAGGTAAATATTACTTCATATAATGTCCTACAAGTTACTTTTACTTAAAAATAGAATTATTAGGTCTCTTCCCTGGAAGGTAAAATTACGTTTTTATTGTCTAAATTACTTCAAAGGACTAAAATTACTGTATTATATTGATGCCCCTCCCAATAGTGTCAACTGTCAAAAGTTACTTCTTTACTTTTACTTTAATGCTTGGAGTCATTGGGTCAGTTTTAATATTTAAAACTTGTTTCGAAATATCGTGCGTCGGAAGGTAAGAGATTGGCACGCTACTTATAGTCAGATTAAGGAAATTTTACTTCCTGACCTTTCCTCATATTAAAATCTCGAACCTAGTTATTAATTTTTTCTGGAAATAAAAACGTGTCATTATTTTTTGTTGGATAACTTGGAAGGGAGAAAATCCGACTAAAACCAGCTTTTCCACTAATTGGTTTAAGTATATTTTTATAATTTTACGCATGAATAACATTAGGAACTAAGCCCACGTGACCAGCGCATGTATTTCTTTTGATCTCAGATAAATAAAAGACATATTTATCTGAGGTTTTAATCATGGCCATCTCTAGAGACGGCCAAGTTTTAATACTCTTTTTGCTTTTTTTGACAAATAAACAATGATTGTTGTTCTATTTTCCTTGAACCTGATGGCAAACCTGGACTGGGAAGTATGACCAATTTAGTTTTAAATGAACTTTAAAGACTTTACAATTTTGAAGACTACAAAATTATTTTAACCTATATTTAACTTTAAAGTCAATAATATAAGTTTTAAAGACTTCTACCGTAGGAAAAATGTTAGTGAGGTCTAAAATATTGGGAAAGAATACTTTGAAGTCGCGCGGTACTATATTCGTCATATTTTTCAACCAGCTGTAAGAGGCCATTTTATAATGAAATTTTGATGAGTGATTAATTGAAAAAATCATTAATATAGGGTTATTTAACAGACATCAAGTACAATATTAGCATTTTTATGCTCCAAGAAAGTCCTGCAGAGCAATTGTATAGGCTTTTACAAATATTTTTAAAACACATTGAAGCTGGAAAAAAATATTTTCTTTAAAAACGTAAAATACTTGAGGGGCTTTTAATATTCCGAGGTAGAATTGATACATTTACGATGAAAATTGATTGGCAGCAAAAAACCACAGAAAGGAGAAAGGTGGACACATTATATTTCACAACTACTATGTCTGATATTATATTATATACTCCTACTCCATCATTATAATAGATGTCTGGTTTCTATTATGTCTTATGCTGCTGATGCCTTATAAGTAAATTATCATTGCTGTAGCTACAACCTTATTAGTTTGAGAAAGAAAGACAGCAGTTGAAAAAGGACAAGTGGTTTGGTAGATATTACGTAATAACGGCCACAATTAAACACAATGTTTACGTTTAAATTACCTGTTCAAGGAAATATGTTCTATAACTTCTAGGTCATTATAACTGAGTGGCCTTATTTAAGACGTATTACCGACGTCGTCTCATTCCTCATTTACTTATATTTTACGTATATTTTAAGTCAATTAGGTTAGGTTAAATGGGAAAACGACACCAAAACTGGGTCTACATTACGTAATTCAGACCTAAGGTGCTACTTGGGATATCTTCAAAAAACAATCCAGTTCCAGATCTCGTCATAACATATACGTGTAAAAAATTTCAAGCCAGTATCTTAAACCGTTCCGGAGAAAACGAGCGGGCAAAAAAAGTTACAGACAGACAGATCGACAGACAGACCAACAGACAGACAGACAGACAGAATTTTGTTTTCGCTCAAATTTAAAATCTCGACGTTTCATGACATTCTAAACCTATTTCAAGAAAAAAAAATTGAAATTATTTTACGATTACTATACTTCCAATCCACTACGTGGATGTGGGAGTAATTAGGTGGAATGTACTTACCAATCAGGAGTTTGTGTCAGGGTAAAATACTGAAATATCCACCAGCGGCGTTGGTCATTATGAAGAGAAATGAACTTAATTTTCCAAAAAAAAAAATTAGGCAATGTTTCAACTGTAAAGCAATCTCATAATCGTATTCACTGTTATTAAAAACTCACTAATACCGAATTTCAATAAGATGAGAAAATAAAATTTTCCCTTTTAAAGTACCAATTATTATTAGTGATAACATTATTTTCGGACGTAATTAAGAGTTAATTAAGCTGAAAGAAGACAGCCACTAATCATGTAATATATTGAACAAACTGTGATTTAGTATCTATTTAAATTTTATTATTTATTAAATTGTCCGTGAATCAATTTTTTTTTAAATTGAACTTTTTTCTATTTCCAAGTCAATTATTGTTTGATTTTGACTGTTAAGTAAACTGACTGACGTCACGTGATTAATTCTAAATGAAAAGCCTGTCTTCGTCCAGCTGAATTAACTCTTAACTACATCCGAAAATAAAATTATGAGTGTAATAATTGTTATTTTATAAAGGGAAGTTTCATTATGAGTTTGTTTTACAGTTAAACCTTTGTCTAATACAGTTTCTTGGAAAAACATTTTCTTCATAACGACGGACACCACTGGTAGAGTTTAAAATGTTTTACCGTGACACAATCTCCTGATGGGTAAGTACCTTCCACCCAAATTTTAAAAAAATCGCATTTTTAATAAGAGAGCTGTGATATGGGAGTCATGAAAAGTGAGACACACTGTAGAACTGCTCCACATTTCAAACTAGAAGATCACAGAATTGCACAAAAATGAATTAAATCAATCAATGAAAACTATTGAATCATACAAATAAAAAAAGCGATCATAAACAGGACCATATATAGCAATACGAGTCGCAAGACTTTCAACATCTACAGGGTGTAATGAGAGATGGCGGAGATCCGAAGGGTAATTGTAAGATCAATCGACTTACCTGTAAGAAATATCAATCAAAATCATCCGAGTATCTTCGCCCCATTATAAAGCCCACCCTTAAGTTAAAGGGTCTTTTCATTTTTCCCTCCGAAAAAGCGATATAATTCATGCAACAATAAAAAATATAATGACGCATGTATGTGTTCGGCTGGGCCACTTTGATAAATGGCTGAATCAGCTAGTTTTTGTGTTTCTTTAAAAATGTATACCATTTCTGGTATGATACTGTATACTGCAGTGTGTACGTGATTTTAAGATGCTTTTTTTAGAATGTTCGTTATGAAATTCTCTATCAATCCCCCCAGCCGTATTTTCGATTTTCATTCCCAATTTTTTATTCATTTAAGAACGTATTTTTACTAAAAAATAATATGGGTTTTATCAACGAACCTCAATTTAAATTTTTATTTTACAAATAAACAAATGATCTGTCGGTATAGTACAGGAGCTGACTGTTATCATTTTATAAATGATTACACAGCCACACAAAAAAAAAACAAATTTCTGGCTTGGTGGTCAGACCATGTTTACCATGTTTTTGGGGTCGATGAAACCGAATCCGATTCTGGGTATGCGAATCCCTGTCTCGTAAAACATCTTCAGCCTGTACCTGCCATGACGGCATGATAACGCCGTGATTTAGGGACTCAGCCGAATAACGCAATTGCTGTGGATATGGAGGTAGGGCTATGCGGGAAAATAGACAACATGTGTGGAAATGTCCTCGTTGTATAGGGGATCATTTATTTTGTTGCAATAATACAAAAGATTTCAATTAACCGGACTCCCATTCTAAAATTACTGATCTTGTGCGAGATGAGTTTGAGATAAATTTGATGTTAATTGGTTAAGGGGTTATGGGGTTAATGGGTTCAATATATTTGGTATAACGGGCTAATAGGACGCGTGCAAAATCTGACAGCTAACGAGAGTGGACGGCATATAACCTCAATGTTCCAAATTAATTATCGTGAAATTCGCTGTTTTCATTTGCTTTTTTAACTTTCTTGTGCTATCAGCTATTGAAATACACATTTTTAAGTTTAGTTTTCATTATATATAGACAATTACGTGTTTTGTACAATAATATTTACTTTGATTTGGTGAGATGTGTATTGTTTACCTATGTGTTTTTAGATATTTTCTTCGTATTTAAACAACGTATGGAATTGATTTGATTATTTTTATATATAGAGCATATTTAGATTATTTAAAATTGAAATGCTGTTAATTATTCTGTTACCAGTTTACTACAAAAGGCCATCGTATTGTACGGAATCTGGTTGTCAAAGTTTCACTGACTGGCAATTTAAGCTTTAAAAGGTTGTGATTATTACTTAACAATGGAATTTAATAATTATTATATACCATATTTAATAAATACATAGTAGTATACCTACCACATGCAAGAAAATAACGTTATAGTTATTTCAGATTGCCGTCTATTTACACCAAAGAAGATAAGTTTGTGGTCAATTAAGAGTTCAAAGAGAATAATTAACAGCATTTAAATCTTAAATAATCTAAAGGTACTCCTTATATAATAATAAGATCAATCCCATACATTGCTTAAATACGAAGAAAATGACTAAAAATACATAGGTAAACAATGCACATCTCATCAAATCAAAGAAAATATTATTGTACAAAACACGTAATGGGCCTTTACAGTACATTCGAATTTTGACATTTAATTATGGTGGGTGTCATTTGGGGAAAATAAAATAAATTTTTATCTAAAAATGAGGCGTCTTAAAACAGCAATCTCTGAGAAATAAATTAGCGAAATACAACAACTTTCACGGGGTATTTCAAACGCTCGAGTTTCACGCGCCTTGGTTGCACACGTAATCCCACCAATCATCATCGAGGACACAACAGAAGAACTTGCAAACCGACAACACTGCGATCACCGAGCGTGCGGATAGCGGATAACCTTAAACTTTCATTTGAGCTGTCGTCTTTTCTGGGGCATTTTCGGTCGTATTTTCACAGAATGGAACAAAACACTGCTTGCTAGACATTTTAATCGAAATCGGAGGCTTTCAATTTACGCTAACCTCAAAACCAAAATGTTAACATCAACAAGCTGTCAAACGTCTAGTCATGAGCGATATGTCACTGCCGGTGATTAAATCACCGTGATTATATAAAATATTAATATAAAGTGTAATTTACATCGTTTTACTTTCAATTCATACTTGTCCAGTGCTGCTTAATGCAGCCATACATTCACACAAACAAATTACGGCGAACGGTAAACATATTAGCTTGCAGATTGTGATGACGTTAGTTTAAAACCACCGGAAGTGAAAAATATAATTCGCCGTTAAGGAGTGATTGGAAAATCGCAATATCGCCCATCACTACAAACGTCAATTGAATGCTGATTTTGTACAACGTTGCCGAGTCGCCTTTTATACTATTGGCTTGGGATTGCCGACGTATTAATGGCGCGTTACGGATAATCGTTTAAATTGGACTTGTAAATAGGTGATTTTAATTATTTTTTCTGGCTCTAATCTGCATCAGAATAGAAATTGAAAAAATGCGGGTATTTTAATTTTTCATAAAATTTATGATTTCGCAATAAAAAAAATATGCTGAAAAGGCCCATTGTCTATATATAATGAAAACTAAACTTAAAAATGTTTATTTCAATAGCTGATAGCACAAGAAAGTTAAAAAAGCAAACGAAAACAGCGAATTTCACGATAATTAATTTACAACATTGAGGTTATATGCCCTCCACTCTCGTTAGCTGTCAGATTTTGCACGCGCCCTATTGGGCTTGGACTCTAGGATTTTTTGAGGTTATGTCAGAAATCTGACGTTATGGGGTTAAACGGACTTCCGGTTCGGTTTCAGCGACCCCAAAAACATGTGATAAACATAGTCCGACCCCCAGACTAGAACCTTTTTGTGTGTGGCTGTGTAATGAATAAGAAAATCGAGGGCACCTCCGGTCAGGTACGTCGCGAGTTTCCAAAGTTGTATCTAATATAAAAATCCGTAAAGGTATTTACACAGAACTTCCTCTTATTTATACAGGGCGAGCGTAATGGTAAAAACATATCAAAAAAATAGGATACGATAGGATTTTTAGGATAAATTTTAAACTTTTTTTTCGAAAAAATGTTTGAAATTGTTTTTTAATTAAGAAAAAAAAATTAAATGAGTTTAGAATGTCATGACACGTGAAAATTTCAAATTTGAGTAAAAATAATTGATATTATATTTTTTGTGATTTAAAAAAATTTTAATTTTTATTTTCAAAAAAAAAAGGTAGGTAGGTTTAGAATGTCATGAAACGTGGAAATTTTAAATTTGAGCGAAAACAAATTTTTTCCGTTATTAGTTTCCTTCAGACGCTCCACCCTGTATACTTCCAGTGAAAGTCTAACCATTTCTTCGGTGGCAGTAACGTGAGCTATCTACCAAGTTTGGTTGTCAACCGTTAAGTAGTTTTTCAGTTAATGCACCAACGGACAGACCGACAGACAGACGGAATTGAAAACCTACATTTTCGTAATCTACATGATCTGAAACGTGAAAATCCAAAAAAATCTGGGAGGGTGATTTTTTCTCGAATACAATACTTTCCTTCGGTATGCGAGGGAAATAAAATTGTAATTATAGCACGTGACAATCATAAGATTTTTTTTTATTTGAAAATATCTATTAAAACATTTTGAATACAGAAAAATATTCCTAGAGAGATACCCCTGTCAGCTAATTAGCCAGAAGACAAATGTTTCCAAGTTTAAAAGAAATTCAGATTTGTATTATGCAGTGAGCACGTAAAGGTTGGAATAAATTCATTAAAATAGTTACAAAACAAGTGACAAAAATTCGCCCAGACCCGTCGATTTTTAAATACATTTCTCAATCTGTTTATTAAAAAAAACTGCTGCAAATATATTTTTTTAAGTTATGATGTCATCGACATTTTTTTTAAATGGCAACCCCCATTTTTTAAAATGTCATTTGAAGAGCACATTTTTCTGCATACAGTACGTTAAACTCTAGGGAGTATTGCATGACCAAATTATCGAAAAAAAAACATTTAACATTAATAGAACACATTCATTACTTATCGTCGAACAACAACTAAGTTTTACAACTCGCTTCTTTTGTGTTTACGCTTTTGTTCATTTACTTAGCAACGCGGACCTGGCTCTAACACATTAGTTGGTTACGCGCCTTGTAGTATTATACCTAGAAAAATATATGTTTTGAATTCTTTAAGGTAATACTAAGAAGTTTTTTTTAGCTAGTTTCTTTAGGGTCGAGCGCGACCCACATAGAGACAGTAGTATGATAGTAAGTAAGACAATAGTCACTTACAGAACGCTATAGTTATTTATCAGTGAGACGTGAATTATAATTGTCCTTTCTTAAATTAATTTAATAATTGTTACGTTAATTGTGTGTGTCGGAGATTTGTTCCTTTTCCTTTTGGCCCCCCCTTTGTCCCTCCTATTGCCTGGGCCGACATCGATGACGGAGAATCCATCAAACCCACTATGTAAGTTTCCGATACATTCTTTGTTTTTATTATACCTAAGTACAGTTCACTAAATTATATTAGCCTGACCACGCTGAAAGAGGTAGGCCCATTCATCAATATTTACTTGTGATATCGTATTGAAAGTGCTGATAATCCAACGTTTAAGTGAGATAGAACGAATTGAAATTTTGATAATGATTGACTGTGGAGACAAGTCCCGAAAACAAACTATGGCTTGTGAATTATTTAATGGTAAATACCCTAACCGACCTATTACACAATCAACTGATAGCAAAATAGAGAAGAAGTTCCGAGATTGTGGTCATGTAAGAGATAATTTCACGAAAGGTCGTCCTACAATTTCAGAAAATAAACAGTTAGATGTTTTACTGACAATGGAGGAGAATCCTCACAAACCAAGTCGCAAAGTCGCAGTAGAACAGTCAATTAGTCAGTCGATTGTTTTAAAATATTTTAAGAATAAATGGCACCCATGTAAAGTGAATTTAGTTCAAGAGCTTAACGAAGATGATTTCGACCGCAGAGTAGATTTTTGCGAAACCATGACGGAACGATGTAATATCAATCCACATTTCTTAAGTCGAGTACTTTTCTCTGACGAGGCCACCTTCTGTTTAAATGGCACTGTGAATAGGCAAAATTGTCGATATTGGTCACGTGAAAATCCACACTGGATGGTGGAGGCCCATACTCAGTTTCCACAGAAAGTTAACGTGTGGGCTGGAATTGTTGGGACTACAATATTGGGTCCATTTTTTATTCAAGGTTCATTAGATGGCCAATAATATTTGGAGCTGCTCCAACAAAACATAATTCCAGAACTTGTCGCACTATATCCAAATGGTGAAAACCCTAATGTACCGGAAAACTCCATATGGTTTCAACAGGATGGCGCACCGCCACATTTTTCGGTAATAGTGCGTAATTATTTAAACGAAATTTTCAGACGCGGATCAATAGAATGGCCAGCTAGATCTCCGGACCTAACCCCATTGGACTATTTTTTATGGGGTTACCTTAAATTCAAAGTTTATTTTAATAGACCGAACAATATTGAGGACTTAAAAGACAGAATTACTTACGAAATTGGAAGAATTGGAACCGAAACAATTATTAACGTTTTGCGAGAATTTCAGTTTCGACTTTGACATTGTCAAGAAGCAAATGGCGCGCAATTTGAACATTTAATCTAATTATTTTTTGCTGTATTTTTAAATTCTTGTATTTTTGTTTTATTACATTGTTGTAAGTAGTTAAGATTTTTTTCTCGATAATTTCGTCATGCAATGCTCCCTAGAATTTAACGTACTGTATGCAGAAAAATGTGCTCTTTCAAACGACATTTTAAAAAATGAGGGTGCCATTTTAAGAAAATGGCGATGACGTCATAACTTTTAAAAAATATTTGCAGCACTTTTTTTTAAAATAAACAGATTGAGAAATGTATTTAAAAGTCGACGGGTCTGAGCGAATTTTTGTCACTTGTTTTGTAACTATTTTAATGAATTTATTCCAACCTTTACGTGCTCACTGTATAGTTTATCATAGACCTCTAAACATATCGTTCTTTGCCTCTGGAGATAACAAAACTCTTGAATACAACACTCGCTGCGCATTTCGCTAGCCACGTTAGCATCATCGGGGGACGATTAAAACTCGTTCTTTCCTTGTCCTTTCTCGATTTTAAAATGTAAATATATTCTCCATTCAGAACAACATAATTTTCCTATAAAGTTATTGTTGTAAACAAAAGTAATATATACCTTTAATTGTATGTAGATTACTTTAACATTTTTATTATATTGAATAAAGAGTTATGCATCTCAAGACGAAATTTCCATCAGCATAGTTTCTACAAGTATTTTAAAACGAGAAAATCGACAACATTGTGCGAAAAAAACCTATATTTCGAGCTATGGTTAAACTGACGGGCAGGCACATACCTACAAGAAGTCTATTTTATCGTAATTTATGTTCGATATAATTGATTAACTCGCACAAAGTTCACGTAACGATCAGTTACCAGAAAAGCCACCGGGATAATAGAATATTATGTTATAATATTGTATGTACCCAACACCCTGTATGTTGTGTTTCAGATGTTAAAGATATGATGTAAGTAATAATTTAGTCTTAACCAGACTCAATATTATGTAGTCATTAAGAATATTATTGTCAACAAATTAATAACTACCTATATTTAAATTCTTTCGCCGTCAACATTGTATACAAATATTCTAACAAAGAGGTTCAGGAAGTTTCTATTTACAATTAATTAAGATTATTTGATACTCTAGGAATGATATCTCACATTGTTTACATAAATACCTCTTCTATTTTTGTATTCATGTTAGATAACTAATATTCCAATATTGTTGTTTATGTCAAGCTCCTAATAGTCCTAATGTATAAACGTAATAACACACATTCAAAATGGTTAGTCATTCTACATCCTTTCTACGTTCTGCATTCATTCAAGTCAGACTATTCAACTATTCGTCAAACAGATAATACTTAGTATTATAAGTTATTTTTATTATAATCATCGTTTGATTCGCCTTACAAAGTAAATCTTCGTTAGGAATGAACACCACGTAAGGCTAGTGGGGAGGGGGATAAAGCGCCAAATGAGGAGATATCTCCCTAATAATCAAATTTTAGTCAAAAATAGTCTTCAACAATTCTGCAGTATTTATTTATGTACAACTTACATTTATTTTTAATTAAATAACATCACCCAATTCGCAAAAAACAGCTTATTGTTAATCATAATTATAGTGATTAACAATAATCTGTTTTTTGCAAATTGGGTGATGTTATTTAACTGAAAAATCGGTATAAGTTGTACATAAATAAATACTACAGGATTGTTGAAGGCTATTTTTGGCTAAAATTTTATTATTAGGGAGGTTTATCCCCCTCCCACTAGTCTTACGTGGTGTTCACTCTTAATAGTTATGCTAGTGTTTCCTTCCAAACAGTCTCTTCTCTACAAATATCTCAGTATCCCAGTATAGTCACTGAGAAATTAGCATTTGTTTTAAGACTACTCGAAATATTATAAATAATTCACTTTATATATTTTATTTCTTTAGATGTCCGATGAGTACGGTAAATTAAATGAGACATATAGGAAATTTCCAGGAAAGCAGCAATTGATGTGGATCCTTCTTGGAGTGGCTATAGACAGAATATCCTTTTTAATATATTTACCTTTGATAATTTATGCTATTTATTTAAACTATTAAATTATAGTATAAAGGAACCTAAAAGATTTTATTTTGTAAAATGATGTTTACAAGTTATTAAAATACATTATATTATACATATATACATATTTTTTACTTACCTTTATTTGCCAATTCGATGAATTCTTTGGATAGGAACTTCCCAATGAGCTAAGTGTTAAGTACTTGAAACGTATGGTTGTACGGACACCCTCATGATCCCCGAAATATTTCAAAATATGTAAAATTGAAAATGGCTGCTACAAAATGGTTGTCAAGGTACAGTTTCGCTTCTAAGAAATTCTTACCTATTTTCTACTATTTTTGAGTTGTTAGAAATCTTAAAATAAAATGATATTCTATTAAAGAACACAAATTAACGCATTTGTGGGCACTTCTTGATTCAGCACAGTTGCGTTCATTCATTTTTGTAGCTTCATGATTGACTGAATAAAGAAATTCGATGAAATTAGGCTAATAGTAGAATTTTAATAATGGAAATGACCCATTTTATTTGAGAGATTAATTTTAGAGTAATTACAAAAAAATGTAAATATTTTTTATTTGTAAATAAATTTAAAAATTTATTTCATCAGTAATTAATAAGGAAATTCAATAAGGCTGCTTCTAGATGATTTTGATCTACTAGAGGAGGGTTCCGAAAATACTTGATCCTTTGTAGATGCGTCAGCTAATATTTTTTCTGTTTTCTCTACAATACTCTTTATGCTTCTTTTATTAGGAATTGGTAAGTTCTCCGACAATTTTAGCTCAGTAATATCGAATAAGTCCAGAACCAAGTAGGGTGCTCCTATGGCAACATACTTCTGCATCTATCAAAAAAGCACGGTAAAGTACAAACATGTAAACATAGACATGAAATATATTATTAGATATGCCAGGAGTAAGTGAAACTTTTTTCTTTTACACTCTACATAAACTCTTAAATCACAATAGAAAAGTAATAATAACGAATATTTTCGCAATGCATCTACAATTTATTGGTTTAGCTCGGTTGTAGATGTA
This sequence comes from Stenurella melanura, assembly GCA_963583905.1. NCBI lineage: Eukaryota > Metazoa > Arthropoda > Insecta > Coleoptera > Cerambycidae > Stenurella > Stenurella melanura. The sequence goes on along the minus strand of OY757310.1, from coordinate 112,721,033 downwards.
ATATGTTGTATTTCGATGTTGTAGTTATTCTATACTTCACCATAAGCATTGATTAATTAGAAATAGATACTTAACCAAAGAATTTGTACTGTTAGTTCCGGTCTTAAATTCATAGATGTCGTGCGCCTTCTCGAGTCGAAGTTTAAGCTGGGGTTTGCAAGCAAGGAGGGATAGATTAAATCTATCCCTCCTTGGTTTGCAAGTCGGGTAAATTAATTCATGAATGAAATGAAAGGTTGGACGGGCGGGCCCGTGGGGTGTGGAGGGAGCTAGACGACCTAGCAACTAAGACTGCAGTGCAACCAACGTTGCCAATGATTCGGCATGATAAGATCCACCTACTCGTAGAAAATTATCCGATTTTGTAAGAAATTATCGGCGTTTTTTTACTTTTAAAAATAGCATGGAAAATAGTTACATGTGTATATATTGTTTATAATACTATAATCGACTAAAAACATTATGTTTAATTAGTCTTAAAAATTATTTTACGAAGAAGAGCTTTTTTATTGTTTTGTCTTGATGCAAAAAGAATAGGTAGGTATATGAAACTTATTTAATAGGAATGAATAAAAGTTTTTTTTATTCAAGAAAATACCAGGAAGAAAATAAAATATGTTTTATATATAAAAGAAATATAAATACAATAAAAAAATCACAAATATTTGGCAGGCATCACCATTTGTAGCTATAGTGTAATAGATTTATTCCAAATGTACCCCGAAACGAAAAATTAAAGATACCTACTTCACGTATAAAAATTGAAGTAGAGGACTTATACCGGAGCTGGATACACCCCCCACCACTTTTCGTGACGTCATAGGTGGGCGGGGCCTATGAGGTGGGGTGGGGGGTAATTAGAGTGGTGGGGGTAATTAGAGGGGGTAATTGGAATGGTGGGGGTAATTGGAGTGGTGGGGGTAATTGGAGTGGTGGGGGTAATTGGATTGGTGGGGGTAATTGGAGTGGTGGGGGTAATTAGAGTGGTGGGGGTAATAAGAGTGGTGGGGGGTAATTAGAGTGGTGGGGGTAATTACAGTGGTAGGGGGCAATTAATGTGGTAATTGCTGTGTTAACTGCAAAGGTAGTGGGGGATAATTAGGACGTTACATACACTGGCGGTGGGGACATTGCATGGTGGGTGGTAATAAGAGTAATTGCATATGTGTACTTACTGTAATTATTGCAGTGGAGGGGGGTAATAACAGTAATTGCATAACGAGAGCACTTACTCTAATTATTGTGGTGGAGGGGGGTAATAACAGTAATTGCATAACGAGAGTACTTAGTGTAATTGCATAACGAGAGTACTTACTGTAATTGTTGTGGTGGAGGGAGTAATACCAGTAATTGCGTAACTAAACTACTCACTGTAATGATTGCAGTGGAGGGGGGTAATAAGAGTAATTGCATAACGAGAGTACTTACTGCAATTATTGCAGTGGAGGGGGGTAATGAGAGTAATTGCGTAACTAGAGTACTTACTGTAATTATTGCAGTGGAGGGGGGTAATAACAGTAATTGCATAACGAGAGTACTTACTCTAATTATTGTGGTGGAGGGGGTAATAACAGTAATTGCATAACCAGAGTACTTAGTGTAATTGCATAACGAGAGTACATACTGTAATTGCATAACGAGAGTACTTACTGCAATTATTGCAGTGGAGGGGGGTAATGAGAGTAATTGCGTAACTAGAGTACTTACTGTAATTATTGTGATGGAGGGGGGTAATGAGAATAATTACGTAACTAGAGTACTTACTGCAATTATTGTGGTGGAGGGGATAATACCAGTAATTGCGTAACTAGAGTACTTACTGCAATTATTGCAGTGGAGGGGGGTAATAAAAGTAATTGCATAACGAGAGTACTTACTGTAATTATTGTGGTGGAGGGGGGTAATAACAGTAATTGCATAACGAGAGTACTTAGTGTAATTGCATAACGAGAGTACTTACTGTAATTGTTGTGGTGGAGGGGGTAATACCAGTAATTGCGTAACTAAACTACTCACTGTAATGATTGCAGTGGAGGGGGGTAATAAGAGTAATTGCATAACGAGAGTACTTACTGCAATTATTGCAGTGGAGGGGGGTAATGAGAGTAATTGCGTAACTAGAGTACTTACTGTAATTATTGCAGTGGAGGGGGGTAATAACAGTAATTGCATAACGAGAGTACTTACTCTAATTATTGTGGTGGAGGGGGTAATAACAGTAATTGCATAACGAGAGTACTTACTGCAATTATTGCAGTGGAGGGGGGTAATGAGAGTAATTGCGTAACTAGAGTACTTACTGTAATTATTGTGATGGAGGGGGGTAATGAAAGTAATTGCGTAACTAGAGTACTTACTACAATTATTGTGGTGGAGGTGGTAATACCAGTAATTGCGTAACTAGGGTACTTACTGTAATTATTGTGGTGGAGGGGGGGTAATAACGAGAGTATCTACTTAGTATAATTACATAACTAGAGTACTTAGTGTAATTATTGTGGTGGAGGGGGGTAATAACAGTAATTGCACAACGAGAGTACTTACTGTAATTATTGCGGTGGAGGGGGTAATAACGAGAGTACTTAGTATAATTGCGTAACTAGAGTACTTACTGTAATTATTGTGGTGGAGGGGGGGGGGTAATGAGAGTAATTGCGTAACGAGAGTACTTACTGTAATTATTGTGGTGGAGGGGGGTAATAAGAATAATTGCATAACTAGAGTACTTACTGCGATTATTCTGGTGGAGGGGGGAAATTGCATAACGAGAGTACTTACTGCAGTTATTGTGGTGGAGGGGGGTAATAACAGTAATTGCATAATGAGAGTACTTACTGAAATTATTATGGTGGGAGGTACTTAAGGTGTAATGCTGTGACGTAACATTCACTGGTGGTGGGAGCATCCCTATTATTATAAAAGTGAACGAGCAGTTGGTACATGACCATTGTATAGGCTAGACTGCTACAGTAAAGGAATTATGCATTATTTCCATACTTAATGATATGATGGATAATTGTTATACGGAGTTCTCACATTTAAAATTTTATATCTATCGGTGCTGATGAACGTATGTTTTAATCGCAATTACCTGTATGCAAGAAATGTCACAAGTCTCAACCAACTTTTGTATAACAGTTCAATTTTTACATTCATCGCTGCATTTTTGACTTTATGGGCGGCACACATTTCATTACTGCAATAAAAAACTATGCGATTTTTTATTTATTTTTTTTTGAATGCATGCAAATAACACGTGTTTTGTTACAAATGGACAATTATTATGTAAAATAGTTAAATTTTTACATCCATCGCTGCATTTCTGACTGTATGGGCACACATTTTATTACTGTAGATTTATGTGATTTCTTTTTCACACGTAAATAACACATGTTTTCAAAATATTTTGTTACAATTATTATGTAAACTACTTAAAAAAATAAGAATTACGCATCTAATCGCAGTAATAATATTTAGAACTGTGTAGATTTATGCGATTACTTTTTTTCAAATAGTATAAATGCAATGCACACACAAAATGCAGCACATGCATGCAATGTTCCTTATCCTTTTATTACGAGGGTAATTAAGGATAAAACGAAGATAATTAAGGATAAAACGAAGATAATTAAGGATAAAACGAGGATAATTAATGATAAGACGAGGATAATTAAGGCTAAAACTAGGATAATTAAGGATAAAACGAGGATAACTATTATGGATGAAACGAGGATAATTAAGGATAAAACACATATGCAATGTACACAAATGTAACACAATACAACGTACAATGTAACAAAATGCAACATACAATGCATCCCATGCATGCAATGTACACAAATGCACTTCAATTCTTACATCGATCGATGCTTTCCAATGTATTTTTTAACTGTATGGACATACATTTCTTTACTGTAAAAATTTACGAGGATTTTTTTTTTTTGACAAACACATGTTTCCAAAGTATTTTTTGACAAAATGTGTGCTTGAATGCAGAAGTTCGACGTAAAGCAATAAAAAAAAGTGCTATGTATGTATACCGTGTAACAGAAATTAAATAACACATGGTACGTCTAAACCTCCGTGAAACCCCGTAAGACTCCATGAACTACTTCATAATACTGATATGATGTGGACATACAGAGTAATGAATGAAGCATATTAAGATCTCTGTACTGACAACACTTTCACTGAATATTGAATTATTGTATAATACATAGTATCTTATTTATACTTATTATTTTTATGGTTTATTGCCTATTTTTAACTAAATAAAATATAGCTTTTCTAAAATCTACAACAATGCTTTTGTTAAGAAAGTGAATATTTGCAAGAGCACAATGATTTAAAGCAAGCTGAGTAGAAGGAGCTTAGATGTTACAGCGGCCAATTATTTTCTTACATTGAAATTTTAAGTCAACTATCAGCGTATGAACTATACTACTTAATCGTTTCATTTTCTAGTTGGCAGCAAGAAAACCATCCAATGCACTGTAGCTTAAATATGTGTCTTGAAGTACAAGTGCATTGGATGGTTCAGTTCATAGTGGCTTCTTTGCCGCCAACTAGAACATGAAGCGATTAAGTAGTCATATACTGACAGCTGATATAGTTTGATTGTTCAAATTATAACCAAGGCTTAGGAATTTCATCTCTAACTTACTCGAATATAACAAAACACACACACACACACACACACACCCACACACATGTACTCATACACATTTGATTACAGTTGCAGACACACCATACTGGTATACACAAATACACATTCTAGCTATATCATTCTGATTTAAATATTCCTTATGTCCACGAAAAATCGGTGGTATGCTGCTGGGAGACATTCCATGCCGGGTGGTGGGCTTCATTCATTAATATATTATACTTTGTTTCATAGTTATAATGAAAAAGCTTTCGTAGTATATTAATTTCAAAAAACCACAGATTTTGCTACTTCCAGAGGTTGTAGAAGTCACGGAAATATAATTAGAGATCTTTTTTTTGCCCTGTCAGCTTTTTGTTTGTATGAGTTCAAAGAATAACATACTAAAATTTCTTTAAAAATGTCCGAAAGCCACATTCCATAAGAAAAGTGTGGGTTCGTTTCCCAACTATTACAAGAATTTATCGTAATATTTACCCACTGTGATGGATAACTATACTATTCAATTTCAGTTTACTCCTATAATAACATAAGTATTGTTCTCTAATTTTCCAGTGAAACTGAAACATTTCCCCTATTTGAATAATTTAGCTGCAACAAAATTACAATATATTATGACAATTTATAGCTTCTGATGATCACCCTGTATAACGTTCCAATTTCTACCATGATATATTTACACATGTAATTAAATTTTTGTACAGTTATAATATAGGTACTTATTAAATCAAATTGGTGTAGTGAGTATTTTCGACCAGCCAAACCACTAAAAGTACAATTGTTTTAATTATAACTGAGTCAGTCTCACCCAACCCGAGGGTTTACGTTTAAAAGGGAAACCAAACATAATGGGCACTATAAACATTCTCAGGTGCTTATGACGTAAAAAAAAAGAAGCAGAAGCGATTTCAAAATCCCTCACGTTGAAATGCTCTTATATTATAATAATATGTACAATACAGAATTTATTTGTTTTCACATTGATGCAACCAGGTAGGCATAATAGGCGGTCGAATTGCTACCTACAAACAATGCATAAAGCTTTCGTAATAAATTTATCACCTGTCATCTTGTCAACGCCGACTTCAGTTAGTTTTTTCTATAATTCCAATTTACCTGGGGTTTTGTATATTGAAAATCTAAAAACGGTATTGTACATTTTCTATAATAAGAATAAAGGGGATGTGATGGATAATGCACTTTCATTGTTAAAATTATAACCAAGGCTTAGGAATTTTATCTCTAACTTACTCGAGTATAACAAAACACACACACATGTACTCATACACATTTGATTACAGACACACAATACTTGTATACACAAATACGTGGTCTAGCTATATCAATCTGATTTAAATATTCCTTATGTTGACGAAAAAGCGGTGGTATGCTGCTGGGGGGCATTCCATGCAGGGTGGTGGGCTTCATTCATTAATATATTATACTTTGTTTCATAGTTATAATGAAAAAGCTTTCGTAGTACATTAATTTCAAAAATCACAGATTTTGCTGCTACCAGAGGTTGTAGAAGTCACGGAAATATAATTAGAGCTCTTTTTTGCCCTTTCAGATTTTTCTTTGCATGGGTTCAAAGAATAGCATTCTAAAATTTCTTTAAAATTGTCCGAAAGCCACATTCCATAAGAAAAGTGTGGATTCATTTGCAGTTGTAGTACGAGAGCCCATCGACAAAAGTGGCTTCAAGCACCGCAGTTGCCGCCGCTTGGTGATGTTGTAGGCATCTGTAGTTACCATTTCCCCCAACGCAACGGTAGGTCACGGGATTGCGCTCTCGTCGAGAGTGAGGTAAAAAACAAAGGGCCGCTTAAATGATAGCAAAAAATTGCTGAAAAATTTCAGGCACATTTTTTTTTTTTATACAAAATAAGCAACTTTTGTCTCTCGGTGTTTTTGTCCAACGTGCTTCCTTCCCCCGGAAAAGAAATAACAAAGGAATAGAACTCAGATTTTTATTAATTGGTTTAGGGTGAAGGAAGCGTTTCAGAGAAAAACAGCAAGTGTCAAAAATTGCTTATTTTTGCACATAGAACATGCCTACCGGTTTTCAGAATTTCTTAGACAAAAATAATTTCGGCCCCGAATTTCCCTAGATTTTGTTCAGAAAAAGCCAAAAAAATTCAGGCACGTTTTCTAGATAAAAAATAAATAACTTTTGTCTCTTAAACTTTTTTTTCAAAGTGCTTCCTTCTTTAGTAGAAAAATTACAAAAAAAAAAAAAAAAAAAATGATTTTTTTAAAATTTCGTTCTGGGAGAAGGAAACACCTTGGAAAAAACATCATGAGATAAAAAAAAAATGCTTATTTTTACTCAAACAATGTGTCTCAATTTTTTTTTTTGGCAAAATTTAAGCGGTCCTTTGTTTTTTACCTCTCTCGCGAAGAGAGCGCAGTCACGTGACCGCTCCACCAAGCGGCGGCAACTGAGGTGCCCGATGGCACTTTTGTCGATGGGCTCCCGTACTATTATAACATACTTATTAAATCAAATTCGTGCAGTAATGGTCATTATTTTCGACCTGCCAAACTAGTAAAAGTACAATTGTTTCCGTGATAAGTGAGTCAGCGTGACCCGATCCATGGGTTTACATTTTAAAGGAAACTATAAATATTCTCAGGTACAAAAAACAGAAGAGACTTTGAAATCCCTTACGTTAAAATGCCTTTATGCTTTTATATTATAATATTCATGTTCTACATTATATGCAGAGTTAATTTCGTTTCACACTGACGATGTCGACATCAGTTAATTTTTCTATAAATTTACTTGGACTTTTGTATATTGGAATTCTTAAAACGGTATTGTGCAACATTTTTTATAATCTAAATAATAGAGAATATGTGGATAATGCACATTCATTGTATTCTGATATAGTTTGATTCTTAAAAAAAACTTAATTTTATCTCGGCGAGAATATTATGTTAGAAACACCTGCTGAAAACGATTGAGTGTTGAAATATTCATTATTGCCAGCTACAATTTAGCTAGTATGTACCGTGTGTACACTATTGCGGTAAAGTGAATTTTATTTTCATTTAAAATGTTATACCTACCTACTTTTGCCGGAAATCTACTACATTTGTGAAACGTACTGGCAATTACCTAAAAACGTAGTTGAAGACATTCGACTCTGACCAAGTGTCAACATTAGATTTCAGTGTATTGTGGTACTTTTATATGTTTTATTATCTTTTTTAATTACATGATGCCACCGAAATTGTGGAACATTGCTTTGACAAAATGCCCTTTTACTTGCATAGTGGCAATTCTTGGCATTTGCGACAACATTTAATTAAGGAAAATTATCTCTTTTAATTAGATGACTGCACCGAAATTGTGAAACGATGCAAGAATCCCCTTTTACCTGCACAAAACCAATTCTTTACATTTTCGCCGACATTTAATAATGGAAAAGGTGGACCGCCCGAGATCGGAGTTTGAATTATAGCTTAAAATAAAAGTTAATAATTTTTAGTCAATTTCAAAGATGTCTGGTGTAGTAGTGTATTCTACTGATATATTTTTGTAATATTTGTGTTTCCAGTACTTTAAAATAGCGGCTATATTTGAAGAAAAATACAATTTTTTATTAGTGCTGCAACATGACTACTACGTGTGGTGTTTAACGTAACAGCACGCGTGTTTTTTATGTATATAATTGTAACATTATGGTCATTCTCATTCAATATATTATACCCGCTTTCTCGTTCTTTAGTTGCATTATTAAAGTCGGCTTATAGACTTTCATCTAATGCCAAATGTTTCAAAGCTTTTAACGAAATTTTCTATACAGTTATAACAAGAATTCCTAAGGGTTTGCCTTTAAAAGGAAACCAAAACCAATTGACACTACAGACATTCTCAGGTGCTTACGAAAAGAACAGAAGTGACTTTAAAATCCCTTATAATGTCTTTATATTATTGTACCTATGGCTTACACTATGGGCACAATGCTGAGTTTTCTCTTGTTTTGGATGTAACAATCGTGTATAATGTACGGTCAAATTTTGATGCTATTTACCCGCCAACATTAACAAACAAAAGAACTTTATCTTCAAAAAGTATACACCATGGAGCTCCTATAATAAATGTCAATCGCTTCCGCGGCCAACGTCAGTTAGTTTTTCTATAATCCCATTTTACCTGTGCTTTTGTATCTCGGACTTCCCAAAACCGTAGTGTGTAACATTTCCTATAATATGATTAAATGAGAATATTGGGGTAATGCATTTTTTTTTTATTGTGTTCTGATTATTAAAATTATAACTATGGCTTAGGAATTTTATATTGATATTGATTATATTGATATTTTATATTAATTATTTTATATTGGGAACACCTGCCGAAAAAACGAAGAAGTGGTGAAATATTCATTATTGCCAACTACAATTTAACTACTATGCACCCTATTGTGGTAAAGTGAACTTTAAAATGTTAATACCTACGTATAACTTACTTTTACCGCTACATTTGTGAAACGTATTGGCAATTACATTAAAAAAGGATTGTAGGCATTTGACTAAAAAAATGTCTGAAAGCCACATTCCATAAGAAAAGTATGGGTTCATTTCCAACTGTTACAAGAATTTATGATAAAATTTGCGCAGTGTTAAGGAAAATTACACCATTCATTTTTAGTTTAGCCCTATAGTAATCCAAGCATTGCCCTCTAATTTTCCAGTAAAACTGAAACATTCTCCATATTTGAATAATTTAGCTGCACCAAAATTACTCTATATTATGACAATTTATAACTTCTGACGATCACCCTGTATAATGGTGCAATGTCTGCCATGATATTTTTACATATGTAATCAAATTTTTGCGCAGTTATAACATACTCACTAAATCAAATTGATGTAGTAAGGGTCATTGTTTTCGACCTGCCAAACTACTAAAAGTACAATTTTTCAGTTTGCCGGAAATCTACTACATTTGTGAAACGTACTGGCAATTACCTAAAAACGTAATTAAAGACATTCGATCTTGATCGAGTGTCAGCATTAGATTCCAGTATACTTTTATGTTTTTTAATAATGCGGTTTTAATTAGATGATGCTACCGAAATTGTGGAACATTACTTTGACAAAATCCTTTTTTTTTTTACCTGCACAATGGCAATTCTTGGCATTTACGTCAACATTTAACAAAGAGAAAAAAATATTGGAGTTGTGCAGTTTCGCAAACCATAGATGTTTAATGATGGATTAGAACAGATGTTAATAATTTTCAATCAATTTTAAAGATGTCTGGTGTATTAGTGTATTAGTGTATTGTAGTGATATATTTTTGTAATATTTGCGTTTCCAGTACTATAAAATGGTGGTTATTTTTAAGAATAATTATATTTTTTCTGTTTTGCCACACCATGGTGGAATATTTGTAGTGGGGGAGGGGCGCAATTAGGACATAGTGACGTTACATACACTGGTGGTGGGAGCATCGCATGGTGGGTGGGAAGTAATAAGAGTAATTGCATAGGTGAATGGGGCAATTGGCGTGGTTGCGGTGGGAAGTAATTAGGACGTCACATACATCGGTGGTAGCATCCCTATCATTATAAAACTGAACGTCGGGTTGGTATATGACATTTGTATAGGCTAGACTGCTATAGAAAAGGGACATTATGCTACTGAAATGAAGAGACGTGTACTAGTTTCTTATTATATAAGTCGATTTATCTTCACTTTATTTTGCACTTAAAGTAGGTACCCACCTTAAATAAATAATATACGATATATATTAGAACATTATTTTTATTTACCATATATTGTTACTTAAACTATTTACAATTAGAATTCAATTTTTTATTGTTATAGCTATAAAAAATAATTAATATAAATAGAAGATACTATGTATTATACAATAATTATCTATTTGTAACAATATATATTAAAATGAATATTATTTATCGTCATCAGATTGATTGAGTTTATATGTTTCAATAATTCCAGCTGGTAGGTACTTCACTAGGTCATTCAAGAAGTTTCTTTAATTTAGTTATAACCATAGACTCACAATATTCATTCAAACTTAAAAAACCTCGAGAATATCTGTCACATAAATTTACTCCAGCTCCATATCATTACAATTAATGCTGCGAATCCCTTCTTAAGCCCCATAGTCCACAAGACAACCTTTCAATGGCTGATTTAATGTCTTTTGCCCTCACCCATCGTTGAACTGAATATTGCATCCACATATTTTGTTGGTATCGGTTAAACTGAAAGCAAACAAATGTATTAAAATGCATACAGAAAGACTGAATTTCATTTACTTATACCTGGTGTAAGCGCAGATAAAACACTGCGGGAACTAGGTATATTGTGGAAATCAGGTTATTGCCATTAACCAAAATAATAACGTTCCTGTATTTTCAAATGAGCTAGCAATATTCTATATTATAGTACTCCTACCATTCTTTCTAAATGTATTTTATTATCCAGTAGAAAATTAAAACTAAGAACTAAAAAATAACTAATACAATAATTGCTTCTAAATTAATAACCTAAACGTATCATTGCACTGGATTTCGCACCGACATACATTGGAGGACGCTGACCTAAATATGTCAATGTGTATTTACCACCGGATAAATTAATCTTATTGATTACTTCTTCACTTATATTTTCTGCAACTCGTTTGGGTAGAAATGATTTGAAATTTGTTATTGTACTTTCCTCAAACAAATTTACGACGATTGATTTTCCAAACCGCGTATTGACCACTGACATTTTCTTTATGACATAGGCTTTGTCCTTAATTAATGATGAAATAGGCTTTTGCCCCAAAACCTCAGTACTCTCACTAATAATTGCATTAAGTGCTAATAAATCTAGTTCCGAAATTTCCATGGTTAAAATGGGTGTGTACAGTGAAAGAATCGTAAAGAATAATATAAAAATATTGCTCACTTGATATAATTGAGGTGGTTGCACTACACTCGTTAATTCTTGAGTAATCAGAGATAGATTTGACTTTTGTGATACTGTCACAGGCCATTTATAGTAATAGATCCGCCCCACCACAATAATTTCCCTTTCTCCCCACCACATGAATTGCCTCCCACCACTGTAATTACACTCATTACACCTGGAATTACTATTATTACCACACTAATTGCCCCATTACACGTATGGAATTACTCCTATTAATGCGATATAAATTTAATTATTTTGTAAGCACTAATAATTAAAAAACAAGTAAATAGTTTTAAATTTCATTTATTATTTTTACAAGCACATTATTTATTATAACTATAACTAAATAAATGAAATAACTAAACAATTTTTTTTCTGCCGACAAATAATTTTTTTTTAAATTATGATTAAAACTAACTAATAACTAAAACATAATAATAATAATCACTACATCTAACATTTTTTTTACAAAAATATATATAGTACGTCTTTGCCTTTGCTAGTTCTGGCCAAACACTTTCAATTTACTATTAATACCTTCCAACTCCCGTCGCGACTTAGCCTCGGCTATGCGGCGATTATTGATGCCCTCCATTATTTGTTGGGCCTCAATCCTCGCCGCATTCGCGCTAGTGATGATTTGTTCCCTATCTAGCCTTAATCTAGCAAGTTTTGCCTCTAGACTCTCTATTTCCGCTGTTATAGTTTCGGCATGCCTCACGAGTTCTTCCAAGTTGGCATCCCGTGCCTTAGCATGCAGTTGCAGCAAATCATCATAAGCGCGCGCCACGATATCTGCGTCGTGCCTTTGTTTCTTTTTTACCCTTAAGGCCTTCATTTGTCTAAATGCATTTTTAAACAAATGCCGGTCAGCTTCCTGAGAAAGAAAATCGCAATCTGAATCAGAATCTGAGGGATTTTCAATCGATGGAACTGGCGAATGAAAAATTATTAAATCTGAAATATCTATGTTGTCCAGTTCCGCGATTTGATCCACAGGTCCCGGCTGTGGTGATGGCACCGCTGCGTTAGAAGTTCCAGCTCCTTCTAGCGCGTCGTTACCACCTGAGAATGATTGTGGTGGCACCGCATTAGAACAGCTTGGTTGTTCTAATGCGATGTCGTCAGATCTACCGCATAACACCGGACTATGTTTCGCGTCTCGATTTACCTCAGCGGTGAGGTTCATTAAATTACCCTTTCCTCCTACGCCTCGGCCCACAGTTTTGATCAAAGGCCTAGGAGGATCCTCGCGAATAGTTGATAATGGTTCAGGTAAATTTTGAGGTACACCTAACATGTATTGAGGAATATGTGGCGGCGTAACGGAAAAGTCCGGTGTTAGCTGAGTAGTCACCCTTCTTGAACCACGCCCTGATGCTGCCGACGATGATTTTGTGTTTGGGTTTGTGACACGTCTACCCCTACCCCTTCCTCTACCACCCCTTGATGCCGCCGATGATGATTTTGTTTTACGACTATTACTTTTTTCTACTTTAACACTATTTGTATTTACTCTCGGCTTTATAACAAAATCATCATCGGAGTCACCGGCTCTTTCAGCCTTTTTGATTGCTGGCGGTTTCACAAAATCATCGTCGGAATCATCACTAGTGACCAACGATATAGATGCACATGAGGGTTGGAAGGTAACGCGACGCCCACCCTGACTCCTCGATGCAGAAGCTGTCCTTTTAGATTTAGATTTTACATCTGAATGAGTGAGCTTCTCAGCATCGTGGATTTTGCTTTCACGATCCTGTAATCCATCTATGACTTCGGTGCTATTGGAATGAGTTCCTTTAGCGTTGTTGTCGTCGGAGATATGAATTACCGGATGAGTGTCCACATCAGGTTGGTTTACAGCGTGCCTCTGGTGACCGCCATAAACTGACCCATCAATCGTGCTAGTGCTGGAGGTCGCATTAGAGGTGGCGTTAGATGTTGAAGTACTTGTGACCGGGATTAAAATATTTGAAATTATGTTTACTCTTGATCCCGGTCTACCTGCTCTACTGTATGTCGGGCCCATAGTTCCAGCACTAGGTCCTAGAATTGTCGTACCTGCTGTGCTACCACTCGGTACCAATATGTTATTTGTAGCGGAGCCGGCCACAATGTATTGTGCCGCTGGGGCCGCCGCACATATTACACTGTGGTTTGTTATTGTTGATGTACCTACCGTGGTAGTAGGGCCCGATACAAAATTAGTTAAAAGGGCCACACCCTGCAGAAACTTCTCAGCATTACCAGCCTCCGATTGATTGGTTGTTTTACGATTGCCGCCAGAAACAATTTGTCTCACCATTATGATCGAATTTGAACAATTATAAAAAACACAATTTAACTCACAGTGTGAAGGCAAATGAAACTTGGCACAGAACACAGCACACAACAAAAGTTGAAGGCGAAGAGAACTTTAGAAGCGTCCAGAAAGTATAAATACACCACGCTCACCCCTCCATTTCCGTCATTCTTAGAGTAGGGGAAATTGTGGTTCCTGCTCATTGGTTGAAATGTATCGCACCACCAAGTCAAGTGCCGCGTCATCGTAAGTCAAGCACCACGCTGGCTATAATTTACTTTTAAATAGGAATTCCGGTGTAAAGTATAATAACAACACATAATTATTTTTACGAATACTTTATTACAATAATAGTTACAGAAATTAAAACAGGGTTCTCATTTATTTTTAATTAGATATAAGTACACATACATTATATAATTTCAATTACATGTTAAATGTGAAATTAACTTATGATGTTTTTTTTACAGAATGGTATATACATAAAGGTAACAACTTATAACATTTTGGAACTGAACGTTAAATAAATGATTTAATGTTAAATTACTTTCCTAACAAAACTTAGTTTACAATATCTCTATGAAAAAATACATATACAAACCTAATTTAAAATATTCTGGACCTTTACGTTAAACAAACGTTCGTCTTTTAATCACATTACTGGCTTAACTCCGCTATTGCCGCAAGTAATTCATCCATCTTGTTTATTTCAACAGAACTACTTTGGACGTCATTAATAGCAGCCATTAACCACCGAACATTTTGTTCCTGCTCGGTTTGAAAAAATCGTATGTCAGAGTGACCCCACGGTAATGTCTTTGCTGTGTTGGGAATGACAAAGCGCTTATCATCACGATGAGACAAAGCCACTTTGTTCTTTACTTCGGTAAAAATATCATGCAATTGACTTTTAAATGTATTCATTTTTCTGAATATTAAGCCACCCTGTTCAACGATTTGTCTGTAGTCATCTATTGACAACTCTTTTTGAATAACGGATCTCTTCACACCTTTTGCTTTTTTTAGCTCATTACCCACTGATTTTACACAATAAGCTTTTGCTCCAGTGCAATAAAAACTAATTATTGGATCCGCAGGGAACTCATCTTTAAAATTACCTAAAATCGGCGGACCTTTAGGTACATTAAATGTATTACCATGCTGATAATTCGAAGTATCGAATTTGTCTTGGTTATCTATCATAAAATCATAAAAATTGTCTATTAAAATTTTAATAATCAGACTATCAGTATCAGTATACAATAATGAAGCCTTATCTCCAAACTCTCTTTTAATTACATTATAAAAAAAGTTGTACAGCACCGTTTTAGACAATTCCAGGACGCAAAAACCAACAAAAATTGGTTTGGTGTATTCTATCTTTTGCTTACCCATATGGATCGCTACAAAATCTTCAGTGAATATCGAACATGTTTTAAAATTTGGACGAGCTATTAATGCATTTGCACCCATACTGCGCCTAATACTCTCCCAATGAGTAACCAACGTTATATCTGTTCTGTTTTCCACATTTTCCATCGTCTTACCAAACGCCGCGTTATTCATTAATTTATATTGATCTTTTTCAAATTTATTTGTCGCTTTATTTCTCATCTCGGTGTTTAAGTCGATATATTTCTTTAACCACTTAGATTGATTAAATTTAAGAACTCTGTGGATTTTCGTAACCACCAATCCGTTATTAATAGCCTGCTTTAAATTTACGTAGTGCACCACATAGTTTATTTTATCATTTAAATTTGGTATTAACTTTGTTAATTTTGATTTTGATTCGGGGGGTACAATATTTTCAACTAAAAAGGGAAGGTCTGAGTGCAAATCATGTAAGTGTTCTGGATAATGTATGTCCACCTCAAAGACGTACCCATGGGGGTTGTTATCCGAGATATCCATAATTTCTAAATCACCGATTTCCTTCTCAGACAACCACGTAAAGTCCCCCGTGGGCAACATCTGTGACATACTATGTCCGTATAAATTCGTGGCGTCTAGATATGTGATATATGGCGATGGCTCATTGGGATCGTAATTAGGCAGAAACGTATTATTTGCTAAATGTTTTCTTTCTGAACACTGACTTACTCCACCCCTTATGCCCCTTTTAAAGAAATGAATCATATCGATATCCGTTAACAGTTCTAACTCTACTCCGGTTAATTTTAACATTGCGTCCCATGATAGTCCCGGCGCTGTATAATACTGGGCAGGATCCAGTTTATATTTGTCCAAAGAAATTCTCCGAAAATTTTCAAACACATCGCATAGAAGAAGCACGTCTGATTTCAAATAAATATCTGAATAATCGCCAAGACTGCGACATTCAAACAACCTCCAAACATCCTTAGCCCGCAAATAATCAACATCTGATATGGGCTCTTTATTTAAATTATCATAAAATTCCTCTTTAGATGGTAATTCAGTTCCATTCAATTTCTCTAAACTATCCATAAAACTATATGGAAATACCCCCTTCTGTCTCATTAAATTAAATTTATCATTATCACTATAAAAACTGCGCGTTGTTTTCAACTGATCGTCATCTAAATTCGCGCCTAAATTTTGTAATGAAGCCGACAAAAATTTAAAACTATCGATAAATCGTAACTGTAAATATTTTTTCTTTGTAACCCCCTTCTTATCAACATAATCATGCATATAAAGATGTTTCGTAAAGGATATGTATTTTTCTTTATTTTGTGCTATAACATCAACCTTATCCTTGTATTTGCACAACTCTTTGATGAACAGGTGACTATCGTATCCGCTCATATTGTGAAATATAATAGGTATGAAATTGGGTAACTTGTAATTCAAGTTACAGACAGAATGTGCAGCACCGAATCTTACTTTACCCGTTAAGTGACAATGGTCTCGAACTTTAACATCCTCCCCCTCGAAAAGCCCCCCACATATACCACAAACGGTCGCATTCTGAAAGTCTTCGTTTTCTTGCGCTGTGAGTTCAACCATTGGGACTATATTTTTCATATGTGTATTATATATATTCCTTAAGTCAGCCTCTATATGCGCTACAAAAACTTGAGCTGCATCAGATCCCCGATACAAATTAAATTTAGATAGAGAATTGTCAAAAGAGCACTTAATGTAATATGCAAAAGAGTAAGGCTCATGTTTAAAAGTCTTATTCGTGAAAGAGCGTTCGGGGTTTGGCTCACACGTATTGATTGGTTTCAAAATAGACTCAAAGTCAGCATATACTACGAATGGTACTCGCATTTGTTTCTCGATGTTTTCAAATTTTAATATATTCTCAGCAACTTCTTTCCCAAATTTATTAATTCGATATTTCGTTGTGGGTGTTGTTGCGTAAATATGGTTACAGTCATTTCTCTGGTGTTGAAGTAAGTGACGTTCATTATTAAAGTACAGTAAACAACCGTCACAAAAATGTTTCTTATGGTCGCTACCGGAAACTTGGGTGGAGACTAACTTAGATAAATCCTTTATCCAACAATAGTGACTATTAGCACAATCGTTGCTACAGCGGTGATTCTCATCCCCAACACATTCACTCGAAATTAGCAATAAATTTACGTGAGTATACAATTTTCTACCCGAGTAACGTAAAGGTCCAACAACTTCATACTTAATTCTATTATTTTCAAACATCTCTTCTAAACCATATACATTAACGGAAATATTATTCATTTCCTCAAATTTCGATATATCTCGTAATTTTATCGGAAAATTCATACCTGTTACATTTAATACTCTCGAATAATGTGGATATGATGATGTGTGTGATACATTGTGATTTGCGGGATATAACGCTGACGTCACAGCCCAAGCAAAGCAACATTGATCTTGATTCTGTACATTCACTACCGCCTTCTTATTTTCAATATATTTCGGTAATTTTATGTACGATGAGCCACCCAAAGGACTGTACTTGTTAACATTAATTTCAACAAAAGTAATTCGTTCGAGGGCCCAACCTAAAAAGTAGATAATGATTAGTAATTATTTTTTATAATTTAAAAAATATTAACATACCTGAATCACGTTCTTGGAACTCAGTACTTTGCATAACCATAGAATCCACAAAACTATCCAAAACATCATTCAGATTCATGGATCCATCCAAAATACTATTGGGAGTATTAAACGATTTCATTTCAATTAGATCTTGTGTCGGTAAAATGTACTTGGCGAACGTTTCCATATTTACTTTCACTGTTTTGTGAATCCTCAACACTTCCTCCAGCAGGTTTAGAATCTTTGGTCTGATTTCGTTGAAGAACAATGTAAAATCTAAATAATTATTTTCACAATGCACTCGATATGTTATAATTCTATTTTTAAAAGCTGATTGAACAATAGCTACACCATCTACCATAGGGGCACATGAATTTGTCCTATGCTGCAATGTTCTTCTATGCGATTTCATCTGAGTTGCTGTTAGAGTCACATTACAGCAATCACATGTTTGCATATTAGAAGATGTTGAAGGAGCTGAATCAACCCTGGACCGCTTTGCGAGAGGTCCATCATTCCTACACGACTCTCTTTCATGACGACGTAAACTATCGATACGAGTAAAGCTTTTACCGCAAGATGTACACGAATGCATAATAATATTTACTATAGGAGCCTAGCCTATTTAATGATCAAATGTTAACTCCTCTTTTGCCTTTATACGGATAGGGTTACCCCCACTCCCGTGAATAAGATTACAACGTCACAGCATTATGTTCTACTTACCACACAAATTACCCCCTTCCACAACAATAATTACGCTAAGTACTCTCGTTATGCAATTACTGTTATTACCCCTCTCCACCACAATAATTACACTAAGTACTCTCATTATGCAATTACTGTTATTACCCCCCTCCACCACAATAATTACAGTAAGTACTCTCGTTATGCAATTACACTTATTACCCCCTCCACCACAATAATTACAGTAAGTACTCTCATTATGCAATTACTGTTATTACCCCCTCCACCACAATAATTACAGTAAGTACTCTCGTTATGCAATTACTTTTATTACCCCCCTCCACTGCAATAATTGCAGTAAGTACTCTAGTTACGCAATTACTGGTATTATCCCCTCCACCACAATAATTGCAGTAAGTACTCTAGTTACGTAATTATTCTCATTACCCCCCTCCATCACAATAATTACAGTAAGTACTCTAGTTACGCAATTACTCTCATTACCCCCCTCCACTGCAATAATTGCAGTAAGTACTCTCGTTATGCAATTACAGTATGTACTCTCGTTATGCAATTACACTAAGTACTCTGGTTATGCAATTACTGTTATTACCCCCTCCACCACAATAATTAGAGTAAGTACTCTCGTTATGCAATTACTGTTATTACCCCCCTCCACTGCAATAATTACAGTAAGTACTCTAGTTACGCAATTACTCTCATTACCCCCCTCCACTGCAATAATTGCAGTAAGTACTCTCGTTATGCAATTACTCTTATTACCCCCCTCCACTGCAATCATTACAGTGAGTAGTTTAGTTACGCAATTACTGGTATTACCCCCTCCACCACAACAATTACAGTAAGTACTCTCGTTATGCAATTACACTAAGTACTCTCGTTATGCAATTACTGTTATTACCCCCCTCTACCACAATAATTACAGTAAGTACTCTCGTTATGCAATTACTTTTATTACCCCCCTCCACTGCAATAATTGCAGTAAGTACTCTAGTTACGCAATTACTGGTATTATCCCCTCCACCACAATAATTGCAGTAAGTACTCTAGTTACGTAATTATTCTCATTACCCCCCTCCATCACAATAATT
Organism: Stenurella melanura; assembly: GCA_963583905.1. Classification (NCBI taxonomy): domain Eukaryota; kingdom Metazoa; phylum Arthropoda; class Insecta; order Coleoptera; family Cerambycidae; genus Stenurella; species Stenurella melanura. The sequence goes on along the minus strand of OY757310.1, from coordinate 112,701,310 downwards.
ACAGTAAGTACTCTAGTTACGCAATTACTCTCATTACCCCCCTCCACTGCAATAATTGCAGTAAGTACTCTCGTTATGCAATTACAGTATGTACTCTCGTTATGCAATTACACTAAGTACTCTGGTTATGCAATTACTGTTATTACCCCCTCCACCACAATAATTAGAGTAAGTACTCTCGTTATGCAATTACTGTTATTACCCCCCTCCACTGCAATAATTACAGTAAGTACTCTAGTTACGCAATTACTCTCATTACCCCCCTCCACTGCAATAATTGCAGTAAGTACTCTCGTTATGCAATTACTCTTATTACCCCCCTCCACTGCAATCATTACAGTGAGTAGTTTAGTTACGCAATTACTGGTATTACCCCCTCCACCACAACAATTACAGTAAGTACTCTCGTTATGCAATTACACTAAGTACTCTCGTTATGCAATTACTGTTATTACCCCCCTCCACCACAATAATTAGAGTAAGTGCTCTCGTTATGCAATTACTGTTATTACCCCCCTCCACTGCAATAATTACAGTAAGTACACATATGCAATTACTCTTATTACCACCCACCATGCAATGTCCCCACCGCCAGTGTATGTAACGTCCTAATTATCCCCCACTACCTTTGCAGTTAACACAGCAATTACCACATTAATTGCCCCCTACCACTGTAATTACCCCCACCACTCTAATTACCCCCCACCACTCTTATTACCCCCACCACTCTAATTACCCCCACCACTCCAATTACCCCCCCACCACTCCAATTACCCCCCAACCACTCCAATAACCCCCCACCACTCCAATTACCCCCCACTCTAATTACCCCCACCACTCTAATTACCCCCCACCCCACCTCATAGGCCCCGCCCACCTATGACGTCACGAAAAGTGGTGGGGGGTGTATCCAGCTCCGGTATAAGTCCTCTACTAATTGAGTCATGTAAAAGAGGCCAAGAATATTGAATATCATGCTTTGGCAACACTTTTATTTAGTTTTTCGTAAATAGCGAAAAAATTAAGAATTTTAGAAAAGAATGTTTTACATGACAAATATTGCTAATAAAAAGACCTACAAAACCCAATAATAAATTTTCCAATAGGTTAATTTGTTTATCTGCAAAATAAAAAAAAACGTCAAAATGGCCTCTTATTTCAATTATTAATAACTTATGATAAATGAAGCTTTGTGACATCGAAATTATCGGAAGTTGTACGTCTCAATTTACTTTAAAAATGCTAAAAATTTCAAATCGATATCTTTATTTAAGGTTTTTGCAAAAAGTTATTTGTTTATTAAAAACTTGCTTTCGTAAAATTGTCGTAATTTCTTTTTTTTTTTAGACATTTTAGAGTTACGGATCAAAGTGGATTCACATTTTGACAAGTTGTACTATCATGTACATATCAAATTTAATTGATTTTCGCAAATTTCTTTGTTTAAAATCGAGTTCGAAAAACACTTGCGTTTTAAAGTTATAAACAAATTGAATAACTTATTTATTTTTAAGGGTACGTCGTTCGGGCTAGGATCATTTTAAAGCTACGATTTTTCTACGAATTTAAAAAGAATAATAAATGCTCCAAGTCACTTGGGAACTGAGATAATTTTTTTCTAAAATTCTTAGTTTTTTGGTATTTACGAAAAACTGATTTTCTCAACTTTGCGAATTATTTAAACAATGTGGCACTAAATAAAAAGTGTTGCCAAAGCATGATATTCAATATTTTTGGCCTCTTTTACATGAGTCAATTTTTATACATTTGGAATAAATCTATTACACTAATGTAAATTTTGTGTCGCATCGGTAATTTAGCTCAACATGTTAGAGCGCTCGTGGTTGTACGGTTGGCTCCGAGCCTCGATCCGGGGAGGCAATTTCCTGTATTAAAAGAACTAAATAAATTTGTTATGATGATGATGACATAAATCCGAGGGTCGGGGGATCGATTCCTACCCAACACGATTTTATTTTTTTTTTTTTTTTCGTTAAAAATATATAAATATTGTCATATAATTAAACTGCATCATATATTCATTTGAAATTGTCACACAATGCAGAGCAGGTCTTGATCTACTTAATGTGTTAAATTTAAATACAAATGTCAATAATTGAATCAGCTGTGAGTATAAGAAAAATAAAAAAATTATCTCAGCTCACAAGCGGCTTAAACATTCTCTTTTCTTTTAAAATTCGCAGAAAAATCGTAGCTTTCAAATGGTCCTAGTCCCAATGGAGTACGATTAAAAATAATTGAGTTAGTCTATTTGTTTATAACGCGAAAATGTACGTGTTTTTCTAACCCGATTTTAAGCAAATAAATCTGCGAAAATCAATTAATTTTAAAATATACTTGATGGTACAACTTGTAGAGAAGATAATCCATTTTCGATCATTAGTCTACGGTGCTTAAAAAAAAATTAGGACAATTTTACGACATCATATTTTTAATAAACAAATTGCTTTTTGCAAAAACCTTAAAAGATATCCATTTGAAATTTTCAGAGTTTTTTAAGTACATTGATACGTACAACTTCCGATAATTTCAAAGTCACAAGGCTTAATTTATCATTAGTTAATAACAGTTGAAATAACAGGCCATTTTGACAGTTTTCTTGATTTTGCAGATAAACAAATTAACCGATTTGAAAATTTCTTACTGGGCTTTGTAGGTATTTTTACTAGCTACATTTGTTATATAAAACATTATTTTCGAAAGTTCTTAGTGTTTTCGTTATTTAGGAAAAATTGATTTTCTCAACTTTGCGAATTATTTAAACAATGTGGCACTAAATAAAAAGTGTTGTCAAAGCATGATATTCAATATTCTTGGCATATTTTACAAGAATCAATTTTTATTTATGAATTATCTTTCATTTTTCGATCAAACCCTAATTCGATTACACTACTAGGAGCAGTTAACAAAACAATGAATATAAGAGTATATTATACAACTGAGGTGTAATTTGAGGCCCGAGGGCGAAGCCCGATCGAGGGCAACAAATACATCGAGGGAAAAATGGCGGTCTCTCCCGACGCGCGTGTATATTTAACAATATTCTGAGTTCAAAGTCGGAATATAACAAAATTCCGACTTCAAACTCGGAATTTAACAAAATTCCGAGTTTGAACTCGGAATTTAAGAAAATAAAATATAAAATTTATTGCGGCCCTTCTACGCTTTTATAATATACTGTTATGAATTACACCCCCTTGGAACTGGAGATGATACGCCTATGCCTACTAATTGTGACTGGGAGCAGTCAGAATGAAATGGACTTTTTCTGGAATGTTGTTGGAGAAGATTCTTGATTGTTTCTAGATGGATCTAGAGAGTCAAATTCGGAGTATATAAGGCGCGATTACCAGCGCGGAAGGGTAAGTTTTATTAAGAAGGCAGTTTATAAAAGTGAACAAGTTGAAAAGTGAAAAGTGAGGTTAAATAAGAAGTAAATAAAGTTTATTTTGAAGTATTGTATAGTCAGTAAATTGTTAAATAAAGTGTTAGTAGTGTTTATCTCTTGTTGAAATTATTAGAACCCACGGATTCATACAGGGTGTTTCCTAAAAGGCGGATAAAATGTAACAATACTATTCCTAGATGCCTACATTAATTTTAATATTTGAAAATATAATAATCCAATAATATTTTTTCTTTGATGTAAGCTTTGTTGAACTTAAGTTCAAAAGTTACAATAAATTTAGTGTAGCGCGTCTGAGGCTGCCCACACTACGCGGGCGTACTGTCGTGTCGCCGCGTCGTACGTTAAAGAAAATAATGTGGAGCCTAAATTTTTGATCGTAGGAAGAACTTCGAACTTCATACTCTCGAATGGCGCAATTCGTTTTTTTAAGAAATAAATATTTTAAGAGATATTTGACAAAAAATAATTCTCAACTAATTTGTTTAACCAATCACGCTCAAGGATTATTGTTGGTAACTTTTATGTCGTTCCTGACATGTTCAGAGATGTTTTCTCAAAAGTAACCGCTTCCCGGAATTTTTCCGAAGTGAAAACCTCTATCGATTACACTACTACTTGCCCTAGGTATCGCATTACTATTGACAGTTATTAGCTAATTACAACTATTTTTAATTCTGTAAAAGAACAAAAATGAAAATATTCGATCGACCTAATTTATAATCACTTGAAAATTATTTTACTCAAAGGCAGCTTTTTACTGTAAATATAAATATGTTTTGACATATGCCATCTTCTGATTGTATATACCCTATGTACATATTTACATGTTTAAATTTATACACAGAAATTGATGAAAAATGCGTTTTAAATATATATATATACCATTAATCAATACAGAACCAATATGATTATCACACTTACTCCCTAATTGTATTGATTTAATGTAAGTAGGTTGTTTTTGTTTTTAGTAATAAAAACTTAAAATACATTGGACTCATTTGGTTATTTGTTAATATTTGATGTAGATGTAAAAAATTGCTCAATGTCAATATAATTCCTTTAGCAGAAAATCAAAAATATTGACGAAATTAACTAAAATACATGTAAGCATCAAGTCTATTTTTGTTGTTAAATTGATTACTTTAAGAAATTATCATAAATAAGCAAGTACAAGTTTTATAAACCGTTTGTAGGTACATTTATTTGTAAAAATCGCTGAACAATGATCACTTGACGCTAAGAAGACAGACACGTCTCTCTCTTCCTCTCTGTGATGAGCGTCCACTGGATGTTTTCAAAGATTAGTACACGATTAGTACAATTATTGATCATTATTGAATTATCAATGGTAGCAAGATGGGCGATATATCACGAACTGTGATTTAATCACTGATATTAAAAAATCACAGGTAACGACTGTTAATAAAGTTGGTATAAAAGCGTGACGTGATCACGACTTTCCATATACCAATATATTCTTTACGATATATATCGCTTTGGTAATTTGAGTCTATTTTTGTTTGCTACCTTATGTATCAACAGGTAAAGCAAGCGATTCCGTGCCTTAGCGTTATTAGATAGATACGCATTTTGTTGGAAGAGGTTGAGATTACGGATGGATGTATAATGTATTGCATAACAACCGATAACAAGTGAAATTATTATTTAAAATAATCAATTTGAAGCTGAGATTAAGGATGTATGTTATATCTCATTTTAATAAATATTGATACCTATTAACCTTGACTTAATTGCGTTGCATCAATTGAGATAAGAATTTCATTATGCAGTATATACTTTTCCATTCATTCAAAGTAGAACGCTGACAAAGCCATATCAGCATAAATCGCACAAAGAGCTTAACAATTGCTAACCTTCAATTTATGCAACCCTAGCATTAGAAAAGTTATAAGTAAGACTAGATTTGTATAGAGCCATCATTCCATTATATTATAATTCAATAAGAAACTCTACGTTAAACTACCTTCATAATTATTCAACTAATATTAAGAAACAAAAGTGTAACCCAAGTATTGTAAAACAATCTTCGAAAAATAAAAAATCTTTTTTTAAAAACCAACCGTTCTTGTTACGACGATAACAAGTGGCGCAGTCGTCCGGATTTTTTTCTACGAAGCAGGCGAGAACAAGCGACCCTTCTTTGGTGGATTCCAATCCTTTGAGAAAAAGAACCAGAATCCCGAAGAAAATCAATCACAACTCAAATTCAAAGAAGAAAATCAAATCAAACAAACAACTAGGCAACTCCAAGGCAAGTACGGTACGAGTGGAAGGAAGATCTAATCACACCCCTGGCTCGCACATTCTTGAAGAACTTTGTGGAAGGAAGATCTGATCACACCCCTGGCAAAGTGCTCCTGGATTCCTGTTGTCATCAAACAAAATCAGCTTCATCATCAGCAACTGGAACAACCCAGCAACTGACGAAACTTCCCAGCAGCAGACTGGTACACATCTCAACAATCATCCAGAACGTCCCAACAACCGGAACATCCCATTCAACAGAGAAACAACCCGTACACATGCAACTTTACCTCAAGACAACACTCTTGTAAGTACAAAGTTTTACCATTGGAAAAGTAGCATTGTATTTTGTATTTTCAAAAAGCCAATTTAAAAATCTATTGAAAGAAAAATGGATAGAGAAAATGAAATTGAAAATGAAATTGAAAACGAAGTCGACGATTTACCATCATTCAAATTAACAGAATTATTTTCACTAATACCAGAGTACGACGGAGACCAAATTCTCCTTGAATCATTTTTAAGTTCATGTCAAGCCGCCTTACATATTTCAAATGTTGAACAAAAAGTGTTAGTAATAATTCACATTAAAAACAAACTCAGAGGCAAAGCTTCACAATTAGTAAATTCGAAATTCACAAACGATTGGTCAGAAATAAAAAATTTACTAATATCAAATTTTGGTGAAACAAGAAATCTTCCCAGTTTAATACATGATTTACAGTACATGAAACAAGGCAAAGATTCTGCTCTCAATTTTGTCCACAAAATTCAAACCCACAATGCGAAATTGCACTCAGCAATAAACAGACAATCAAATTTAACTGAAAATGAAAAGAAATCTCAAGCCGCGTTAATCGACAACATGTGTCTCGACACATTATTGACAGGTTTAGATTCAAAATTAGGTGCAATAATAAGGGCTTCAAACCCTGAAACAATTTTAGATGCAGCACAAAGAATACGGCGAGAAAATCAATTAGGTTACTTAGAAAACCAAAGACAAAACTTACGACCAAATTTTACAAACAAACCACCACACTTTCAAACAAACCAACCACAAAACAGAAATCAAAAAATGTGTAATTACTGTAAAAAACCAGGTCATTTAATAAACGAATGCAGGAAAAGAAATTTCAACAACAATCAACCACGATTCAACACAAATCAAACTTTTTCAAACCAACAAAATTTTCAAAGATTTCCTCAACAAAACAGTTCATTTCAAAGATTTTCAAATCAACAACCAAGCACATCTTTTCAAAATTCCAACTTTCAACAAAATCAGAGACCTTCTGTAATTCAAAGAAACCCAAATTTCCAAAGACCTAACACAAACAGTGCAAACACACATTCAAATCAAAATCAAACACAAAATTTTCAAAGACAAGCACATCATTTAAACGAACAAATGAGCGAAGAAATGACTGGAACTTTTGCTCATTTTCCTCAAACCAGTCAACACCAACAACAACAACAACAACACCAACCACAATACCAACAAACATCGAATTTACAACAACAAATAGACCAAATTTCACACCGTGTACAAGATTTATAAATATAAATGCGACACGATCCGAAAACCTCTATTATATTACTTCACAAAGCAAAACTTGCAAATTTTTAATTGATACAGGCGCGGGTATATCAATTATAAAACCACAAATTGTTCCCCCAAATTTAATTCAACCCACAGAAAAAATAAATGTACAAGGTATAACGAATGAATTAATTCCAATTTCAACTTGTGTACACTACACCTTTTTTACTGAAAACAGTAATGATCCATTAAAATGTTATGTAGCGGACATTAACATCGATTTTGACGGATTATTAGGTGCAGACTTTCTTGATCATTATGAAAGTGTAATTGATTTAAAAAATCGCAAATTAATCACCAAGTACAAAACACTTGACCTTCACAAAAGCGGAGAAGAACAAATTCAACAAGGCTTACACGAAGAAAACACTCAACAAGAATTTCACGAAGACAAAAATCAACAAATCACTCAAGAAAAACTTCAACAAGAAAGAAAAATTGAAAACAAAATCAAGATTGAACCAAGAACAGAACAAGTCTACAAACTCAAATGCAACAAACCAAACAAGGAACTGATTTTATTATCAGAAGAAAAAGAAGAAGTAATCATCCCAAATGCACTAGTCAAAACCAACGAAAATGGAGAATTTTTCACAACAATTTTAAACAAGTCAGAAAAAGAAAAGGAAATAAATTTGAACAATCTACAATTTGAAGAAATTCCAACAATGCAATCAAACGAGCTGTGTAACAGAAAATTGAACTACACCCAAATCAACAACACAGACAGACAGGCAGAAATTGAAAAACAACTTCGACTGGAACATCTAAACGAAGAAGAAAAAGAAAAAATTATAAGCACATATTTAGACTTTTCAGAAATTTTCTACCTAGAAGGAGACCAATTAACTTTCACAAATGAAATCAAACATTCGATCAACACCAACGATGCAAAACCAACTTTCACAAAATCTTACAGATACCCTCACATACACAAACAAGAAGTGAAAACGCAAATTACAAAAATGCTGGACCAAGGAATCATTCAACCCTCAATATCACCATGGTCATCACCAGTATGGGTAGTCCCCAAAAAGTTAGACGCAAGCGGAAAACAAAAATGGCGTGTGGTAATAGACTATAGGAAACTGAATGAAGTTACCGTAGATGACAAATACCCACTACCAAACATAACAGACTTACTTGATCAGCTAGGAAAATGTCAATACTTTACAACTCTCGATCTAGCATCTGGCTTTCACCAGATTGAGTTAAATCCAAAAGATGTAGAAAAGACAGCATTTTCAGTGGAGAACGGACACTATGAGTACAAAAGGATGCCATTTGGATTGAAGAACGCCCCTTCAACATTCCAACGTGTCATGGACAATATACTAGTAGGAATTCAAAACGAAAGATGCTTAGTATACATGGATGACATCATCATTTACTCGACAACTCCTGAAGAACACATCAACAGACTAAAAGAAATTTTTACCAGACTATCAGAAGCAAATTTAAAAATTCAACCAGATAAATGTGAATTTTTAAGAAAAGAAGTAGCATACTTAGGGCACATAATAACGAAAGACGGAGTAAAACCAAACCCAGAAAAAATTTCAGCAGTTCAAAACTTTCCAACACCAAAAAACCCAAAGGACATTAAATCATTTCTAGGATTAGCAGGTTACTATAGAAGATTCATACCCAACTTTGCAAAAATTGTCAAACCTTTAACCTCTTTACTACACAAAGATGCAGAATTCAACTTCAACGAACAATGTCACGAAGCTTTCAACAAATTAAAACATGCTTTAACAAATTATCCCATTCTTCAATACCCATATTTTGACAAGGAATTCATTTTAACCACAGACGCATCAAATTTTGCTATTGGCGCAGTCCTATCACAAAAAATAGACAACAAAGATCTACCAATTGCATACACCAGCAGAACACTCAGCCAAACAGAGTCAAAATACAGCACTATACAGAAAGAATGTCTCAGCATCATCGTAGCTACCAAGACCTTCAGACCATACCTTTATGGAAGAAAATTCAAACTTGTAACAGACCATCGACCTTTGACATGGTTATTTTCAATAAAAGACCCAGGATCAAAACTTGCGAGATGGAGACTAAAACTAGAAGAGTATGATTATGAGATAACATACAAACCTGGAAAACAAAACACCAACGCAGACGCACTATCCCGAATAAAATTACAAGCACTCAGAATATTTCACAACGGATTACAAGAAGATACATTACAAGAAGATAGTAACGATGGAAGCGAAACCACAGAAATAGCCCCCGAAACAATAATCGAAGAATATTCAAGATACAAGAAACTAAAAGAACAAAAATCGTTAATCAACTTTTCAAAATGCAAGAATTCAAACGAAAATTTTCTTGACAAATCTCACAAAAACATATTAACACCAATCATGCAAGGAAAAATAACTGAAAACCAATTCAAAATAATTGAAGACTTTTTCGAAGAGAATCGCCAATATCGAGATGACAAAATAAACGTCCAAAACAGCAAAACAATAAAGAACAGGAAGTATTACATAATACCAACGTCTTACGAAAACACAGAACAACTTTTATTTCACGTAATTTACGAAAACAAAAATGATCTATTAGAAAATTCAACTTACTATTTAGAAGAGATGAAAGAAATACCTTTACTTGAAATCTTATCATACATATTTTCAGACGATGAAATTGAATTCATCACATGCAACAAAGAAATAACAACCCCAACAGAAGATCAAAGACCAATTATAATTGATCAATATCACTCAGGCAAAGCAAATCTACACAGAGGCATAAACGAAACAATCAATCGTATAAAACAAAAATACAACTGGCCAAATCTCAACAAACAAGTCGAACATTTCATCAAAAATTGCGAAACTTGCAACAAAGCTAAAATATGTCGAAAAAATTTAAGCAATCCCCTCGTAATAACTGAAACACCGAATACCCCATTTGAAAGAATAAATTTAGACATTTTAAAAATCCCAGAAAACAATCTCATTTTAACAATACGAGACGAATTAACAAAATTCACTCAAGCTTACCCTTTACAAGACAAATCAGCGAAAAATGTAGTAAACACTTTACTTTTATATTTTCAACATTACGGAACCCCATTACGTATACATTGCGACAGAGGAGGCGAATTTCATAATCACCTTTTAAAAGACCTTTGCACATTGTATGACATAAAATTAACCTATTCTTCAGTAAATCACTCCCAATCAAACGGATCACTCGAAAGATTCCACGCAACCCTTTTAGAAATGATACGAGCGACAGTAACAGACAACCCCAGAGATCACCCACTAACATGTTTACCGTACGCGATAATATGTTACAACAATTCAAAAAATCAAACACATGGATTCACCCCGTATGAGCTAATATTCGGGCATACAAACTCGAGACCCCCTGAAAAAACGTACAATCAAGAAGAACTAATTTCAAAATACGTACGCGATTTAAATAACAAAATTTCTTATTTTTATCAAGTAGCACGAGAACGAACATTCGAGAAAAAAGCAAAAACAAAAGCAAGATATGACTGGAATTTTCAACCAAAAGAAAAACAATTTAACATTAAAGACCAAGTTTTTATCAAAGAATCACAAAGAAAATCAAAATTAGCAAATAAATCAAACGGACCTTTTGAAATAATTAAAGTTTTAGAAAAGAATGCATTAATTGTAAAAGACCCTGTAACAGACAGAGAATTTACTATAAACTCAGACATGATAAGTTCGAAACTAGAATAAAATACTTTCTTTATTTTCAGGTTATCATTCGCGATAATAAGAGTAAGTACACACACAATGGACTATGACTTAAAATTATTAAACAATACCATTGGAATTTATTATCATCCTGAAACTGAAATGAAAATTGCAAATGACAAATGGACAATAATGACTTACAAAAACATATCTTTATTAAAACAAGTTTACAATCAAAACGTTGATTTAATAAATAATATAAACTCAAGATTATTCTATGAAAACTCTCCGAGATTAAAATTCTTTTACACAGAAGTACAACCACACATAAGTTTAATTAACAAACAATTAAAATCCATTGAAACTAAATTAACAGAAATTAAATATGATACCCCAAATTATCGTTATAAAAGAGGATTATTAAACGGTATAGGATCAATTTGGAAAGCAATAACAGGAAACTTAGACGCATCAGACGGTGAATATTACGCTGATTGTATTAACAAATTAAAAGACGATGAACATCAAATTGAGAATCTTTTAAAAAATCAAATCTCAGTAACCACATCAACAATCAAAAATTTCAATTACACAATACGAAAACTACAAATAGACGAACAAACGTTTAACGAAGATATTATAAAAATTCAAAATACTTTGTTAGATATCTCAGATAACGAAAATTATTATGAAGCGAGATTTAAATTTATTGAAATTTGCGAACAAATCACCGAATCGAACATAATTATTGAAAATGAATTAGATGACATAATTGAAAGCATAACTTTTGCAAGATTAAATACCTTACACCCCTCAATCATTCAACCAAGTGAATTAGTAAATGAATTACGAAAAATTTCACAAAAATTACAAAGAAGTCATTTACCCCTTTTACCAGATTTATCAAATGTAGCATCTTATTTTGACATTATAAGTCTTAAAGCATTTCAAACACAAAGAGAACTCGTATTTGTATTAGACATCCCAATTGTCGAACCGTACAATTTTAAACTATTTCATTTATACTCTATTCCGATTAAAGATAATCGTACGCAAATGTTTCATTTAATTTTACCAACTTCAAAATACATAGCACTTTCAGATGATAAGACATTGTACATACATCTGGATAATTTTGAAAATTGTAAACAAATTGAATTCAAATTATGTAAATATTTATTACCAAACCCTGTAGATTTAAATGCAAATTGCGAAGCACAACTTCTATTACATCCATTGAAATTACCAGAAAATTGTGTAACAACATTACTTTATTCAGAAGACTACAAAGTACAATTAATTTCACAAAATACTTGGCTTGTAGCAATCACAAATTCAGTACCTTTTGTAATAAATTGTCTAGGACAATCTGAAACAAAAATAGTTGAACAAAATGCAATTTTAAATTTATACCCACATTGTACAGCATATATAGGATCAACCAGAGTATATGCAATTTATGAAAAAAAGACGTCAATTCAAGAAACAATTCAAATTCCTGAAATTAAATTTAATGTAAGAAAATAAAGGCTCCTTCGAGAGTAACTGGATATATTTCGTAAAACTACAGAACTATTGAATATTTAACAAATATAACATTATACATTCAAACAGGCTCAAAGCGCGTCAGTGACTGCCTGGTCCTCCCCGCTGATCTACATTATTGCAAGCAAAGCAAAATACACCTGGTCGCCGTGAAATCATCCTACTGCCGAAATGTTGTGTCTACTGTTTATTGCTCACGCGGTTAAATATTTTCTAACATTCGGCCATCCTATCTATGCGGGCTGTCCCAGACCGCCAGTCATCAAAAACTTCTGTTTACCTTTAGCAACAACATTTATACTAACAGTTACCTTGCATAAAACTTTGATAACAAACAGGCAGTCTCGGCCTATAACTTTAATTTCTATTCATGCTTTCATAACTAAGTTCTAATTTACTTCACTTACCTCATACACATGTCAACTCAAACAATGAAAAGGCAGTAACAGTCTCTGTCATTGTCGTCCACGTATCCATGTCTCACAACTATTTCCTTTTACTATCTCAAATGTTGTATCTACGCGTCAGCTCAGATAACAAGTAGGTAGTATCGACCTCAGTTGTTACCTTCCTCGCATTCACGTCTCACAACCTACTATACCCTTATTCTTACGTCACACGTCTCAACTCAAACAATAGCCAGAACGTATCGGTCTCGACTATCATTATCCACGTGTCAACGTCTTGTGACCATCCTTTCATCATCTCACGTCACACGTCTCGACTCAAACAATAGCAAGACAGTATCGGCCTCTACTATCATTATCCACGTCTCAACGTCTTGTGACCATCCTTACATCATCTCACGTCACACGCCTCGACTCAAACAATAGCAAGACAGTATCGGCCTCTACTATCATTATCCACGTCTCGACGTCTTGTGACCATCCTTACATCATCTCACGTCACACGTCTCGACTCAAACAACAGCCAGAACGTATCGGTCTCGACTATTATTATCCACGTCTCAACGTCTTGTGACCATCCTTACATCATCTCACGTCACACGCCTCGACTCAAACAATAGCCAGAACGTATCGGTCTCGACTATTATTATCCACGTCTCAACGTCTTGTGACCATCCAACGTATACTTCTTAACTTACATTAACTTACATTTGCATCCTAGTTATCCATCTGTCAATCTTGTCGGTTGCAACCACTTTGCGAACGTTGCATCGTCTCTTAATTTCTCGTAAATCTTCAACTTAGTACTTTAATCACTCTGGAGGGTTCCTTATATTTCGGCAACAGTTTTTTGCTCTACCCGGTACAAGGAACACTCGTAATTAATACCTATACCAAATCACCAACATCACAGCGTACCTCTAGTACCTCATCATATTTGTGTTTATCATAACATCGTAACTTTTGTAACAGTTCTCAAATCGGATATGTTTATGTGAGTTTGTTACCTTCAGTTATCGGTCTTGCTTGGTCACCAAAAAATGCTTTAACAGGCGTAGTGTTTACTATAGTCAGAGCGCGTGTGTATCCCATTTACCACTGTCCGTTTCAATACTTGTCAGCATACTCACTATTGTTCTGTTATATCTTTCACATAGTCCGTTTGACCGCGGTGTAGCAACTGCATTTCACACGCACTTTCTTGCATACGATTCACAAAATTTGCAAAAAGTTCTCGACGTAAACGCAGTTTCTTGGCCACTATTAATTAATATGCTCCGGCATTCCAAAATTACACATTTAATTTTCTGTTCATCAGAAACGTCACCAAAGTTTATTTTAACCTCATAGTCTTCTCGAATTTCAAAACATTCAAAGTCACAAACTGGGTTTTACAGTCAGTTCTAATTCCCGTACCAATACATCCATTCCTATTTTCAATAACATCACGTTCAGTAAAATAAAGTCTACCGATGATACAATCATAATTCATTTGAATGTCATCTAAGACGATTACCTTAAACATTGCACTAGGTTAGTCTAACGCACATTTAATCTAACAGTCCCGGTCAGCATTACGTAATTATTCTTAAAACTTTTCAGTGCGTAAGCGTATTATTTTCAAGTTCAAGGCTTGGTTTGTTGAGAACACGTCGACGAATTATATAGTACCCACATGAGCTTCCGTCAACTAAGCACTTTTATTTTTGGCCATTTAAAAGAACACATTGCCTAGAGATTTTTATTTAAGTCATTCGGTACTCTTACCAACTAACGTTTTGTTTGTTTTTGTTCGGGCATCTGTTTTGTTTGTGTCCAAGACGCTTACAATGGAAACATTCTAACCTTGGCTTCGGGCAATCCCTTGCGCAATGAGGTCCTTTACAATTAAAACACTGAATTTCTGATTTCTGGCTACTATTGAACTCCGTTACACTTTGCTGTACAGGATCACTTAATATTTTCCTCCCGGTGTCACTTTTTACACTTCTTGGAATGCATCCTAACGTACTTAAATATGCGTACAACTCGTTCGTATCTGTAAACCGCGACGATCGGGCGGATCTCGCAATATTTTCATCGGTAATCCCTCCTATGACGGCATCCACTAAATAATTTTCCGGAATGTTCAACTGCAACGATTTTAATTTGTCTAGTTTATTAAAACAGTATTCACCTAAGTCTTGATCACTGTGTGTTTCGTATAATGCAGCTTCCCGAAGCAATTTAGCGAACGGCAACGGTTTTGTGAACTGTTTAACTAGGAGCTTCTTCATCTTTTTCCAACTCACTGCAAGCTGATCTTGGGAATCGTACCATCTCCTAGCTATTCCAACTAGTCTATTTGCGACTAATCTAATTACAGTCAAATAGTCCCACCTGTAACATGCAGCTAGTTCGTCGACTCGACGGACCCACGAATTTACCGATTGTTCTGCCCTTTGCGGATCAAATACAGGAATCAACTTTTCTTCACCATGGCCGGTCTGAGTAGAAAAAGTCATACTGTGCTCAACGCGTCGCCGTTTATTCTTTTTCCTACGTGTCTGTCTGTCACTAATAGAAGAGGCTGAAGTCGACGTCCTGTCACTACTTGAAGAGGTTGACGTTGATGTCGACGTCGACCCTGAGTAGTTCCGTCGTTTGCGACTCAACTTCCTTTTCGAGGGTCGTTTGGGTGGTTCAGGAACAGGGGTGGGCGGCGGCGAACGACTCGGCGACGTACATGGTGATTTGCGCGACATGACGCAATCACTAATCACTTCCGACACTTGTGGGTAAGAACAGTGAGTATAATCCCGACTTCTGATATGTAAGAAAATAAAGGCTCCTTCGAGAGTAACTGGATATATTTCGTAAAACTACAGAACTATTGAATATTTAACAAATATAACATTATACATTCAAACAGGCTCAAAGCGCGTCAGTGACTGCCTGGTCCTCCCCGCTGATCTACATTATTGCAAGCAAAGCAAAATACACTTGGTCGCCGTGAAATCATCCTACTGCCGAAATGTTGTGTCTACTGTTTATTGCTCACGCGGTTAAATATTTTCTAACATTAATTGTTGTTCTCATTTACCTAGAGAAATACCAAACTTAAAACCATTAAAAATTTCAAAACTAAATCTTGATGAATTAAATATTGCCGAACATAAATTAAATCAATATAGCAAAGATCTTGACAAATTAATAAATGAACCATTCGTTCAGAAACATATTTCATGGTTTACGTACTTTATAATAGTATTGGTAATATTACTTATTATTTTAATTATATTGTGTAAATGTAAAAGAAGGTATCCAAAAATAGGAATAGCCTTAGGAAACAGCCCAAGTCCAGATCACCCTGACGATAGCTCGAGAAATTTATTAACGAGGTTCAGAAGACAAGTAACCCCTTTAAGAAGACAACCAATCCGAAGAAATTTCAGCGACCCAACCATCGAAGAAGAAATTGAATTAAATCCTAATTCACAAAAATTAGTTTCAAGATAAACTTGACCCCTAATTTTTAATCTTCGTAGGGAGGAATTGTTATATCTCATTTTAATAAATATTGATACCTATTAACCTTGACTTAATTGCGTTGCATCAATTGAGATAAGAATTTCATTATGCAGTATATACTTTTCCATTCATTCAAAGTAGAACACTGACAAAGCCATATCAGCATAAATCGCACAAAGAGCTTAACAATTGCTAACCTTCAATTTATGCAACCCTAACATTAGAAAAGTTATAAGAAAAAGCCCCCCATATACTGCGATGTTACCTGGCAATTTTAACCGCGCGACTAAAATTGTGCATGCAAGATTGTCGTGTATGGTGAAAAACCGATAATTTTACTCTGCAATTTTAATTACGTGCTTAACCATAATTTTACCTCTACGATTTTCAAGTTCGCGCAAGTCGGTGTGTGTATGTGTTTCGCAATGTTAACTTTGCCCGTCTTATCAGTGCATTTCGTTAAAGGGTGCCAGTTTGAGAACTCTTATTAAAATGGATAAAAGAACTTGGAACAGACTTTGTTATCGAATTTATTGAATTGTATGTAGGGGCCACTTCTGTTTGTGGAAAGTTAATTCATGTGATTACTCCAACAAAATAATAAAAAATAAAGCTTACAATAAAATATATTCATTTATTTTAAATAAACTTTTCTTGCCATTATACTGAACCCTTATTGTTAAAATAATGCATATGAGTATTAGGGATATTTTTAGCGACTGCGGATGACTATGGGTTATATCCGCGTTTTAGTTTTAAAGGGGTATTTTCTCCAGGTCTTACTCCAACTTGTGTTTCTTCACCACTTAAGTCCTCTCGATCTAAATCTGAGGAAGATATATATAAGTTCCTAAACATTTTCTTCGCAAAAATTTATGAAGCACACAGCAAGCCATTACGACTATTTCAGTCTTTTCCAGTTGTAAACTTCTTGCATTATGGAATATCCTTAAGCATGCTGCCAAGATTTCGAATACATTTTCTATTATCCTACGAGCCCTGCTTAGTCTGTAGTTAAAAATTCTGCGTTCGGAAGTTAATGCCCTCTGACTGAAAGGTTTCAAAAAATCTGCCCTCAATGCAAATGCTTCATCTCCTATAAATACAAATGGAAGCTCAGATGAGCTTTTTTCGCTTTTGGAAGGTGGAGGCAATTTTAAACTATTAGTTCTTAATTTTTTATAAAATAAGGTATTATGAATAACACCTCCATCTGAAATTCGGCCGTTTGTTCCAAAATCGCACATTATAAATTCACAATCTGCATGGGCAATTACCATTAGGACAAGGCTGTTGTAGCTGTTATAATTGCAACAATGTCTTTTTAAAAGCCAACCTTTAGACCATTTGCAAGGTTTTTTTCGGATGCTTCGTTTTGCCACTAATGCCGCTGCCACTGCCAATAAATGTTTTCACTCCATGCTTCAGCACAATTTAAACTGACCAAACAGACATGTAGTGTATGAACAATTCGTTCTACAATCTTGCACGCACAATTTTAGTCGCGTGATTAAAATTGCCAGGTAACATCGCAGTGTATGGGGGGCTTAAGACTAGATTTGTATAGAGCCATCATTCCATTATATTATAATTCAATAAGAAACTCTACGTTAAACTACCTTCATAATTATTCAACTAATATTAAGAAACAAAAGTGTAACCCAAGTATTGTAAAACAATCTTCGAAAAATAAAAAATCTTTTTTTAAAAACCAACCGTTCTTGTTACGACGATAACATGTATACCTAATAGTTAGCTTGTTTACTATAAAAGTGCTGCCTGCCGTTGAACAAGATCGAATGGAAGAGTTACCTACCAATTTTTTTATAAATATTTGAAAGAGAGAAATACTCTACTCTATTAAATCAAAATCCCATTGAATAATAGCAACTATAAGAACTATATAAATAAACATTATATTATTCACCCTGACGATAGCTCGAGAAATTTATTAACGAGGTTCAGAAGACAAGTAACCCCTTTAAGAAGACAACCAATCCGAAGAAATTTCAGCGACCCAACCATCGAAGAAGAAATTGAATTAAATCCTAATTCACAAAAATTAGTTTCAAGATAAACTTGACCCCTAATTTTTAATCTTCGTAGGGAGGAATTGTTATATCTCATTTTAATAAATATTGATACCTATTAACCTTGACTTAATTGCGTTGCATCAATTGAGATAAGAATTTCATTATGCAGTATATACTTTTCCATTCATTCAAAGTAGAACACTGACAAAGCCATATCAGCATAAATCGCACAAAGAGCTTAACAATTGCTAACCTTCAATTTATGCAACCCTAACATTAGAAAAGTTATAAGAAAAAGCCCCCCATATACTGCGATGTTACCTGGCAATTTTAACCGCGCGACTAAAATTGTGCATGCAAGATTGTCGTGTATGGTGAAAAACCGATAATTTTACTCTGCAATTTTAATTACGTGCTTAACCATAATTTTACCTCTACGATTTTCAAGTTCGCGCAAGTCGGTGTGTGTATGTGTTTCGCAATGTTAACTTTGCCCGTCTTATCAGTGCATTTCGTTAAAGGGTGCCAGTTTGAGAACTCTTATTAAAATGGATAAAAGAACTTGGAACAGACTTTGTTATCGAATTTATTGAATTGTATGTAGGGGCCACTTCTGTTTGTGGAAAGTTAATTCATGTGATTACTCCAACAAAATAATAAAAAATAAAGCTTACAATAAAATATATTCATTTATTTTAAATAAACTTTTCTTGCCATTATACTGAACCCTTATTGTTAAAATAATGCATATGAGTATTAGGGATATTTTTAGCGACTGCGGATGACTATGGGTTATATCCGCGTTTTAGTTTTAAAGGGGTATTTTCTCCAGGTCTTACTCCAACTTGTGTTTCTTCACCACTTAAGTCCTCTCGATCTAAATCTGAGGAAGATATATATAAGTTCCTAAACATTTTCTTCGCAAAAATTTATGAAGCACACAGCAAGCCATTACGACTATTTCAGTCTTTTCCAGTTGTAAACTTCTTGCATTATGGAATATCCTTAAGCATGCTGCCAAGATTTCGAATACATTTTCTATTATCCTACGAGCCCTGCTTAGTCTGTAGTTAAAAATTCTGCGTTCGGAAGTTAATGCCCTCTGACTGAAAGGTTTCAAAAAATCTGCCCTCAATGCAAATGCTTCATCTCCTATAAATACAAATGGAAGCTCAGATGAGCTTTTTTCGCTTTTGGAAGGTGGAGGCAATTTTAAACTATTAGTTCTTAATTTTTTATAAAATAAGGTATTATGAATAACACCTCCATCTGAAATTCGGCCGTTTGTTCCAAAATCGCACATTATAAATTCACAATCTGCATGGGCAATTACCATTAGGACAAGGCTGTTGTAGCTGTTATAATTGCAACAATGTCTTTTTAAAAGCCAACCTTTAGACCATTTGCAAGGTTTTTTTCGGATGCTTCGTTTTGCCACTAATGCCGCTGCCACTGCCAATAAATGTTTTCACTCCATGCTTCAGCACAATTTAAACTGACCAAACAGACATGTAGTGTATGAACAATTCGTTCTACAATCTTGCACGCACAATTTTAGTCGCGTGATTAAAATTGCCAGGTAACATCGCAGTGTATGGGGGGCTTAAGACTAGATTTGTATAGAGCCATCATTCCATTATATTATAATTCAATAAGAAACTCTACGTTAAACTACCTTCATAATTATTCAACTAATATTAAGAAACAAAAGTGTAACCCAAGTATTGTAAAACAATCTTCGAAAAATAAAAAATCTTTTTTTAAAAACCAACCGTTCTTGTTACGACGATAACATGTATACCTAATAGTTAGCTTGTTTACTATAAAAGTGCTGCCTGCCGTTGAACAAGATCGAATGGAAGAGTTACCTACCAATTTTTTTATAAATATTTGAAAGAGAGAAATACTCTACTCTATTAAATCAAAATCCCATTGAATAATAGCAACTATAAGAACTATATAAATAAACATTATATTATTCACTATTTAAGTTGTACCTTTGTATTGCAATCCGAGGCTTATATAAAAAAGGTTTCAATGTTATAAACAATTTAATAATACCAGCAAAAATTTAAATCGCTGGTTGATAACTATAGCAATCTAAATTTAAACTATAGAAATTTATTGATGCTTCCAAAATGTTTATATTTGTATAACTTTACAAAAACATGCTATTACGGAGTTCAAACAAGCGTCTCGTTCAAAATTTAGAGCTTTTGCTTTATCGTCAATCCGCAAATTAGGTTAGTTGACTATATCATTCAATATGTATCATAATTAATTCATAAAATATCATACGTATTACATATCTTCATATCTACGGCCGCATAGATTACCAAAGTAGCGAATTCACCATTTACAGTCTGAGAACAATTAACAATTTATCCCGCTGCATTATGAAAAGTCGTGAAGTCGTGATCACATCACGTTTTAGATTCACTGATATAAGAAAATCAGTCACGATTCACGTTGTGATTGAAAAATCACGATATCGCCCAACACTAGCAAGACGTAATATCGCTTAGAGTAGGAAAGATATATATTGTAAGGAGTCGTAACGCTACTGCCAATGGTGAAGCCACCTGCCACCAGAGAGCAAGCGCCAGTGGCGGAACATATGTACAATATGTAGGTGTCAAGTTTATCACATCAAAGGAATAAAACGATACAAAACTGGTATTTTTCCAAAAACAGCTTCATAATAATACAATTAATATTCACTATCATAAATATATTTATTCATATCTTACATACCAGAATTTATTCTACATTCTATATAATATAACACCATAATCGATATACCTACTCCCATGGAAAAAGTGTCATTTCAGATGCACTGTTCTATATTCAATGAAGAAAAGATGAATGAAAATTTCAATCAAATAACGTGCAAATTGCATACCAGAAAATGATATACTATGCTTCTCATTATCATTGCATGCACACGGACATAATTAAGTAAATAATAGGCCTACAGTTAATTTAACTAGGTAAAGTGAAAACTGCATATACTTTAACCTGCAAAGCGTCACTCCTTTCAATTTTTTCCCGCTGTGATTTTTACAGTAGTTTATAGAATATGATACCATCATGTAGGTACATTACATAAATTAGCACTAAATCACTTATAAATCACTTCTATTGGAAAATTTCATTTTGCTCTCTACCGTTTGTGTGCCACCACCGCAATGGCGTCTTAGGCACAACTTGTTAGCGTGGCGATTATGCGCTGTTACGAGTCCTCACCATCTATCTTTCCTAGTCTAAGTAATATCGCGTACTACGGTAGGCGGGGCTTACCCGAGATCGGCGCTCAGACGTTAGCGGTAGAGCAGAGCGAAAGTCAACTGTTTTGTCGAGTGGCACATTATTATGGGATTACGTTGCTTCGGACATTCATCGATAGGTACCGCCACTCTCCAATAATTACGGGATTAATTATCTATTTCTATTTAATCAATGCCATAAGTTATTACTAGGTGCAAGGTGCGTCTACTATTAAATACGACATATCTTCTTTATGTTTATACTCACCTGCAATTTTTTTGCTTCTAAAACAGTTATTTTTTTATTAATATCACTTTTCATAAAATCTTCGTGCAATAAATTTTTGTCCAAAATAAAACTTAAATCTTGCATATAATTTGCCTCAAGATCATGATCTTCAATAATCTGCACGCTAAAAATTATTTGAAAATATTAAATTTTACAATACAATTTTATTGATTTTGGAGGGAACGGTGTATTTGTGTTCAGGTATGAAATTAATGTAAACATGTTTATATGAACATTCACTAAATATTCGTCTTTTTTCTAAACTATTACGTGTGACTTTCATTTTTCATTTTTAACCTGAGATTTCAACTCGGTGATTTAGAAAATCCTCTTTTTTAACTCGGATTTATAATAATTTCCAATTTTCTATTTTCGTAATCAAAGATAGCGTGATTTTGCGGTCGACATATTTTAAATACGGGTAATGCGATGACATTGCTTATTGAAGTAAAACTTCTTATGTGCACCTCTGCATGAAATAATACAAACACAGCGGAAGATAGGAGACAGTAAAAGAGAGAAAACTGGACATATGCAATATAGTAGACTGCAAATTTTCGCGGCAGTTACAGTGGTGGCCGACTTGACCCAAATACGTTTACGCTTTGAAATGTTATTGGAATTAACCATTTATTTCATTAACAGTTAAGGATCGAATCTATGCTTATGGATAACTTTTTAACCTCCCTACAATAAAATTGTGGGAGGTTACTAAAATTGGTCCAAAATCGAAAATTGAGATAACATCAAAACTTTACGTTTTGAGGTCCCAGGAATCCAAAAAAGTGGTTTTTGAAAAATGTCTGTGTGTGTGTATGTGTGTATGTGTGTTAGCACGATAGCGGCGAAACTACTGGACGGATTTGGATGAAACTTTGCACGAGGGCTTCTTTAGTGCTCTAGAAGATCTGAAAAGGTTTTGGTTGAGATCGGATTACGTTTAGTGCCATTTTGGCACAACAACTTGTTTATTTTATTATTACTTACAATTTGTAATCTAACCACTGGAAAGCAGTTAAAATTACGATTTCAACGATATATCACACTTGCACCTTTTTTTTATATACCTACATTTTTTATACAAATTATTGTATAGAGAACAAACAAAATTCACTGTCTCTGTAATACTAACATATGTAAAATTACGTCACAAGTTGTCGGTGGTCCAGTGAGCTGAAGCGTCGACTTACAAATCAAGAGATCGACGGTTCGATCCCAACAGCGCTGTTTTTTTTCTTTCTTTTTTCATTATAAACTTATTAACAATTGCGGAAAATGTTACATGATTAAATATCATCATATATTACTATATTAGGTGTTTATAATTATTCAGAGTTTGAGGATTGGTCACTAGTTTTAAATGAAATATAAATAATTCTATTGTTGTTTTGGCGGTGAACACATACGACGTCGTAAATTAAATAAATATAGGTGGGTCATATTACAATAATATATTTGATTTAAAGGCATGTCATGACGGCTGATTTGAATTGACTATCAGAGCTCGTACCATTTGCTACTGCTACGAATCAAATTACAGTTAAAAAGTAGCAGACTGCTGTTTGGCAGCCCATCACCGGGTAGGGAGGTTCCAACCGCTTCCAGTAGCTGCCGATTTTTTACTTTGATTCGACTACTTTCTCAACAGATTATGACTTTCTTCAGAATCACGGAATAATAGTAGTTGTTTATGCATCAAATGAGTTAAGTGGATGGGAAGAAAGTTTAGCCTAGGAGCCAGGCACGTCGCGAGGGGGGGTCGGGGGTGTTTTCCCCCCCTCTTTAAAATTCGGACTGGGATAAATATTCAATCCGAAGGAATATCACCCCGCTTTTTAGAACTTCGACCGACGTAAATATTCAAATCTAAGGAATATTACGCCCACGCTCTTCAAGAAAATTTCAATTGAGGCAAATATAATATTTAGACGTAAGGAATATCACACCGCTGCGCTGTTCGAAATTTTTATGAGATAAATAGTTTATTATTAGGAATGCCACCTCCCGCTCTTCGAAATTTATACTGAAGATTGCTAGTAGTCGTATGTTACTACTACTACTCCCCGTGCCCCTATCTTTTCTCGACGGCTCTGCCAGGAACCGAAAGGACAATAATTAATAATTAAGCTAATATCTTCGAGGCAATAAACATTTTTCACTTACGTGGTTCATAAATCATTTTATTAAATTTTCTTATTATTTATGGTAAAGAGTGAATTAAAATTGTAAGAATGATTAAAAAAAAATTAAATCGCTAGAGAAATACAGCTACCACGTTGCTAATGGAGTTAACAGGCCCTTTGAAACGTCCAAGTTGCAGGACCCGATTAACCTAGAGGCAACGAGGCACAGCCTCGGGGCCCCCACCAAAATGAGGACTCCTCATATTTTAGAAGAATCAAGTGTGATTTTTTTGAGAAACTTGTATCCTCTTGAAACAATATGAAGGTTCTGAGTCATTTTTTGTATGTGTTGTATAAAAGTAATAAACATATTTACTAAATAGCATATAGTAAATACATGTATAAATAAAAGGCAGCCCA
Organism: Stenurella melanura; assembly: GCA_963583905.1. Lineage (NCBI taxonomy): Eukaryota > Metazoa > Arthropoda > Insecta > Coleoptera > Cerambycidae > Stenurella > Stenurella melanura. The sequence goes on along the minus strand of OY757310.1, from coordinate 112,676,718 downwards.
TCATTGTTTGAAATCATTGAAAAAAAGAGAGCTTTGCCTTAAATTTCAGAAGCCGCTGGCCTTAAGCAGGCCTCTACCATGACTGCTTACAGGCCCCCATTTAAGTTAATCCAGCCCTGCCAAATTGAATATAAATATTTTATTCAAGAAGCTGTAATGTTGGGTATTACTCACGAGGATGATATTTCCGACACGAACTGAAATCGAGTGCCGTAATTCATCTGAGGGAATAATAGCTATCACACGCGAGTAGAGTACTACACTTTTTCTATGACTACGTAATAGGAACTTTATTATCATTTGAAATCATTTTCCACTAAAAACCTGGCAGTCTAATAAAAACCTGATAGCATTTTTAAGATTTAAACAAATACATTTGCATAATAGTCTGGTTCGCTTTTCTCTATAATGGCCATTTTATGAATTCTAGCGGTATTTTGGGTAACATTTGACCAAATGAGCTACTTTTACTTATTCGGATCTGCTGAACACGAATTTCGAGGTCGGCAGGCCCAAATCTTGACCGGAAGCTCAGAATTCAAGATGGCGGACGTCTCCTTAATATTACGATATTTTCTCTCTCGGGGCTGATTTCTTTCATCTAAAGATGGCCTACAGGGTTATTTTTGTCGTAATGCGCAACAGCAGTCATTGTAGATTGCTTAAACACTAATTTACCTATTTTTAGTATGTAAAATACTAAATAAAACAATGAATTTTGCAAAAAAGAAACAGTAATTTTTTCGTATGTGTGTTTCTTGGCTAATATCTTGTTGGTCATTGGTTAATCCTGCAGTCACATCATGTAAGTACGTGTATAAAGGACCGTGAGTGGGAGTGCAAGCGCACTTGCCAGCCTGAGTCACGCCACCCACTCATTCAAAAAAAAGACCAGTCTACCCGGGTAGAAAGCGACGTGATAATTCGGCCGAAGAAGAGATATTGAACACTTTGAAAATGTTCAAGGTTTTCTCAGAAGATAGTTCTCGCCTTTCTATAGTTCACAATGTAGCAACTAAGGACATCGCGAGCGACAAAATTCAAGAATCACTTCTCAATGCACGCGAGCTGGGGCTTAAGCAAGTTCTTGAATTCGTGTCCGCGCGTCTTATACAATCCGAAGAGACGGGGAAGCCGCCTTTTAAGTTTCCACGACCTCTCACATTGAATGATCTGTCAAAGTTACAACGAAGAATACTCTAAGCAGATCATCCAGAAAACTGACAGCAGTATCCTGCAAATATTAGTTACGGTGTATGAAGCTGGACGACCAATCAACCTCCCACAAATTTTAAAACACGAACTTTCACCAGCGCCTCCTTCCTTGACAGATGAAAATGGAAATTTAAGAAGTGGAAATAAATCTGCACTAGCAACGATTCTCAAAGCTGACGTTGATTGCCCAACAAATATATGTTTTAGTGCAGAGTGCATTTAATTACTGACGGTATGGCAATGATCAATGCTCTTCAGAAGTCACCGAAATGCATCACATTCGGGGACTACGGGAGAATTGTGAAAGGACACATCCGGGCCTACACGTCTCAATATTCAAAAATCCATATTTGATAGGTACGATTTAGTCAATATATCTTAAATTCTGTTACCTTTGATTAATGTTACTTTAACTTGTTATTTGTTTAGGGTATGAGCCCAAATCAGTCAAATCTATCACCCGCATGAGACGTTCGAAGAAGACAGCCTCTGTGCGTCGTGTGATAGAAAATGCAAATGTATCCTTACCTTACATTTGGAAGAATTTCCTTTCACTGGGATAAAGTGAGACCAATTTGATTGAGTTTGTGTCGAAGCACCTTGCAGAAGCTATCTTGAGTTGAGCTGGTAATTTCTGGAGGCTTCAAAGATGAAACGAAGATTTTCTCTAACTAGTAAGCAACACCAATTTCCTCCGTAGAAGCTTCTTATGATTAAGCAGATAATCGAATTATTCTGTACGCAGTGTCAAGTACTGGAAAGCAAATAGTTGTGTCTGCTAGAGACACAGATGTATTTCTGTTGCTTCTTCATCGCCTCGATAAAATACCAGCAAGAGAAGTTTGGTTAATTAGTGTTACTGCAGAAAAGAGGATATTTGTACCTATTCATGATGTACATTGCAAATGGAACGAGGGACAAGTGAAGAGTATACTGGCCTCTCACGCAATCTCGGGAAGTGATGTAACATCATACCTGTCATCCATTACCAAACCAGCTACTTTTAAAGTGTTCCGAAAGCACTATTTTCTGCTGTCCTCGCTTGGCACCGTACCTCTCAGCGAAGCAGCCGTAACTTCTGCAGAAATGTTTGTGACGAAATTGTACAAGGTTTGTATTACGAGTAAATGCAACTTACAACTTACAACAGACGTCGACTCGGCTTACATATTTTAATTCACCTCTTTTTTTTCCAGGTCCAATCTCAATAGTTTCAACTGACGTCGCGCATCATGATTTGTTTGATAAAGTAAAAACCCAGAATCTCTTCCACTGACCAGCGTAGCGCTTTTAGAACATATTGAATGAAGTCACTACCAAACTTCAGTTTGGGAGAACGATTGCCTCTCTGACCCCGTTCTGTCACCGACCACTGACTGCGGATGGAAGGAAAATGCAAAGGACTATATCCCAATTCTCACCTCGCTTGAAGCAATTTCGAAGGCTACTACCGATATTGTTCTTTGTGATTGCAAAAAAGATTGTTCTACAAAGCTTTTTAAATGCCGAAAGGCTAAGTTAATTTGCACCTCAATGCGTTTCTATTGTGGACTTGGTACAAATTCTCAAGAAGACGATTAAACGGCCAGTGTAATTACCAAAAGTCTTGTATAATTACTATAAATATTGCATTTGTCATTACCTTCGGCCAACGTGGCCTACCTAATCGTGCAACACATTTATTTTCTTTCATTCAACCGTGAGTAATGAGTAGCTTTAGCAGCAGCGCATCTTACTTTTACTCCTTAGATCAAGCGCCAAATTAAAGACCAAAATAGAAATATCGGCAAAATAGATTATAAATAAATAGTGTCTATGCAATTTCAAAACATGACGTAAAAACTTCAGGAATTTACTCCTACCAAATGCAAGAGAAATTCACTAAAAATCTTGGCTTTTTACAAAATTTTTCGTACCAAATCGGTTAAATAACTGCCTGAACAGTCTGAAACAATTATTTTCTCATTCTACGATAAAAATAATCCTGTAAACGGATGAGAAGAATTGGCTCCGGGAGTGGAAGTATCGTAGTATTGTGGAAACGTCCGCCTGCTTGGACGCCATCTTGACTTCTGAGCTTCCGGTCAAGATTTGGGCGTGCTAACATCAGAATTCGTGGTCAACAGCTCCGATTTAGTAAAAATGGCTCATTTGGCAAAATTTTACCCAAAATGCCGCTGGAATTAAAAATTCTCGGAAAGTGAACCAGTCTATAATACAAGGCGATCCAGATATAAACCGCCAAACGTTCAGGATCGATTTTTCTGGTTAAAACAAGACTTTTCTTTGCCTATGAAACTTTTTCCAAAAATGTACTTCTCTAAGCTGAAGCAAGAAGTAAAAAGAGAGGCAAAAAGGAGAAAAGAGCGAACAATGCATCTCATTGTATGAGATTTATTACAAAACGGTAAAGTTTTTAAAAATGCACAAAAACTCGAAACGAGAGCTACCAGCTCACACCTACGAATGGCAGACTGAGCAGCCGCACGGCACTCTGATGATGTGATATTCCGGGCTACTTGAATAATCCTTTCCTTCATCGTACCTACATCATAGTCCATAAGAGGCATGTTCGGAGAGCACGCATGCCAATGGCGAGGGCAATCTCGACAGCAATTGATCCATCTTCCTAGAAAATAGTCGTGCAACCATCGGTGGACTGGTAGAATGAAATGGGCTGGACATCCATCTAATTGGAATTATCTGTTTACTCAGGATTCCTGAGTAAACAGGAATCCTGAGTAAATTGTTTTTAACCAATTTTAGACGACATGCTACTTTACTCAGGATTCCTGAGTAAACAGGAATCCTGAGTAAAGTAGCATGTCGTCTAAAATTGGTTAAAAACAATTTTCCAAAAAATGGAAAAGAGCTGGACCATTTAGGCGTGGACGCAGAAAAATTGGGCCGATAAGTGAATCGTTGCACGATCCCATCCAAACGTGACATGAGAATTGTTATTGAAAATGGTTATCTCGTACGGCATGAGGACTTCCGTGCTCCCAAATGTAAGCGTTATGCTGATTAAAGATACCAGCGCGGGTGAAAGTTCCTTCATCGATCCAAGTCACCTTCCGAGGGAAAAAGGCATCATTTGTTGTTTGCCTCAAGAACCACCTGAAAAAATATCAGTGTGTCGTCCGTAGGCGTGAGTTTTACATTCAAAATGGTGCCAATCATTTTGAACAGTTTTTGTGAATTTTCGAAACGAGGCGCATTTTTCTCTCTTTTGTCCTTTTTGCTCTACCTCGGAGAGGTGCATTTTTGGTAAAAGCTTTATAGATGAAAAAGTCTTATTTTTATCTGAAAGATCGAACGTTTGGCGGTGTAACTATTAGCCACCCTGTAGACCGAATTAAATCGTCTTTTGTGATTGCTCCATTGTTAAAGGTTATTAAACGAATACGAATTTTTGTGATTGGTTTTAGCCCGTCAGTAATACTATGTTGCAAGTATTTACATCTTTAAACATGCAATGGGATGTTAAAAAATGTACCCATCTATAATAAATGAAAATTTATTGTCATCTCACGCAGTAGTAAGAAAATTAAAACAAATACCTCTCATCACTGTCTACAAGTTTATTCTGAATCCTCCAGCTTGAAGGAATTAAGACACTGTTTTGTAAAGGTGGCGATGGCAGAACTGGCATTTCCAAAGTTTTCTCGATGTTAGCATCATCAAATCTTAATCTAATACTTGCTATATAATTGCAACATGTAACTAAAATATTTGACCTCTCCCACGAATCTTGAGTTGAGCTGCTAAAATGAAAAGGAATATCTATCACTAATAAATTAGAAAATCATTTTACTTCCTTGCCCACGTAGTGGAGTGACAGTATAGTAATCATAAATAAATTTTCAGATAGGCTTAGAATGTCATAAAGAGTCGACATTAAAGAAAAAAATGTTTTGTCTGTCGGTCTGTTGGTAGGTCTGTTAGTCGGTCTGTAAATTTATTTGTACACACATTTTCTCACAAACGGTTTAAGACATTGACTTGAAATTTGGTAGGTACACATATGACTCATGATGAGATCTGGAACTAGATTACATTTTGCGCTAATTCCTGTGAAGGGTTGGGGGTTAAATAGGGGTAAATAGGGGAAAATAAATAAAGCAAGCTGGTAAGAGTACAGAAATTTGGGATTTGGTGTATATACCTGAAGCCAGGACCTCAGATGCTTTTATACTATTTTACACGCCTTCCCCATCACCCCCACTCCATTATTAAAGGGATTGACAAAATATAATTAAGATATTCACTTGAAATTTAATGCACATTTGTATTATAACGACATCTGGAACTAGACTATATTTTGATATGATTCCGTTGAAAAGTTGCGGTAAATATGGGAAAATAAGTAAAGCAAGCTGGTAAAAGTACAGAAACTTGGGATTTGGTGTATATACTAGAAACCTAGCTCTCAGATTTTTATAATATTTTTTAAGTCCTCCACCACCGTTAAAGGGGCTGATAAAATAAAATTTAGATATTCACTTCAATTTGGGTAAGTATACGTATGTGTTATAACGACATCTATAATTTGATTATGTTTTGAGATGAGTCCGTTGAAGGGGGGAGGGGAGGGTAAGTAGGGGTAAATAGGAGAAAATAAGTAAAGCGAGCTGGTAATAGTATAAAGACAGGACTTGGTGTATATACTAGAAGCCAAGGCCAAAATTGAGATATTCACTTGAAATTTTATACGTATGTATTGTAATGACATCTGATTAAGATGATTCCTTTGAAGGTGTGGGAGGTGAGGGGCAAATAGGGAAAGTAAGTAAAGCTAGCTAATAGGAGTCTAGAAACTTCATTTTTGGCGTACATTCTAGACGTCAACCTCTCAAATTTTTTAATGACATCTGCCTCAAATAAATTAAAATCTTGTTGCTAATTGATTCCACATACTAGAATGCAAATATTGTCAAGATGTTTTCCTAAAAAAGACTTGGATGAGAAATATGGATGTGGAAGTAGTGATTCCTTAGGCAGCGGTTTTTTAATTTCAATCCAATAAAAATCCAAATAAAAGTAAGAAATTGAGAGACGTTTCACGTCATTAAAAAAACTGGTAATGGGAAACTATCAGACTAGTAGGACACCTATAGTACCTCTAGAGGCACTAAATTAAATAGCCAATTTCAGTTATTGCGCAAAAATGTTTGAACATTTATTTATAGTTTAAAAGTAACATAATGTGCGTTTACATTTCTCTAATTGCAACCAACCTAAAACGTTAAATGTTAAATGAAAGTCTGCTAGTCAAAGCGTTGCTTTTTTGTGACAAAACAATTAAATCGCTCTGTATATTATATTATATTGGAGAGCTGTACTTTTATGAATGACTATATTTTTATAGGATTTGAGTTTATAATGAGCTTCTATTACTTTTCTTAATTTCCAAATGGAGTTTAATCCGAAAAATTCTGTAGAAGTATATATAATTATACAGTATCTCAGCCCTGCGTCGTCCAAATGTCCTGCTTTTCGTATAAAAGGTTTCGAAAATTTTCGAAAATGTGGTGGTAGAGGGCATAAAGGGGTATAGTTTTAAAATGTTTTAAAATATACAGGGCGATCCATTTAAGCGTGACGTTATGAACCTATATAATAATAATAATAATAATAATAAATGTCTTTATTTCCGTTAATATTTACATATGATAATGAAGTCATACATAGTATTATTCTTGGAAATCTCAAGGGGAAGTTCACAACAAGTGTGCTCTACCACTTAACCCTTGCTTTACAATAAAGAATATGCACTTAAGTAAGTGTAGGTAGTACAGAAAACTAAACATTGTGTTAACTAAATATTATATATGTAGATAATGAACAAACAACAATATATAATAATAACAGTAATAACAATAATAATAATAATAATAATAGGCACATGTAATTATCCTGTCTGTCCTAGCAAAACAGCTTTCATATACCTTTTGAATTTTGCGAGACTGAATGACTTGGCATCAAATGAAACCTGATTATATAATTTATAAATACAGTATTTGAAGCCTCTCTCATAAAACGAAGTTCTATGCATAGGTGGACTAAGTAAACCTTTGGACCTGACATTAAGATTATGCACATCACTGCGAAAAGTTATTTTATTGTAGAGATATGATGGTGCCTTCGTTGTGATAATCTTGTGAAACATACAGGTTGAATAAAAATTTCTTCGGTCTTGCATATTTAGCCAATGGAGTTCTGATAACTTATATGAAACATGTTCGAATTTACGAATACCATAAATAAATCGAATACATGAATACTGCACACGCTGTATACGGTTACTACAATCCTTGTCCAAACAGGCGCATACACTGGGGCACAGTATGTGAACTGCGACAATACTAATGTTTCACAAAGGGCCTTTTTAGTGTTTATAGTTAAATATATATATATATATATATATATATATATATATATATATATATATATATATATATATATATATATATATATATATATATATATTAAAACAAAATATTTCTGTCTATCACCTCTATGAACCCTTATTTTCATAAGGATAGTAAACCAAACTGCAACGAATTGCTAGTCTGGCCGCGTTAAGGATAAAAATCACATTTTATCACAAAACGCTTGGTTTTGATTGAAACAAATACCAGCCGAAAGATTTATACCTAATTAAAGGCCTCAAGCTTGCTCTATTTATTTCCCCCTATTGACAACCCTCCCCACCTCCCACCCCTTCAACGGAATCATCTCAATTAGATGTAATTACAATACATACATGTACTAACTTTTAAGTGAATATCTCAGTTTTACGTTATCAATCCCTTTAATAATGGAGTGGAGGTGGTGAGGGTGGGGGAAAAATATTGGAAAGAAATCTGGGGCCTTGGTTTCTAGTATATACACCAAATCCTAAGTTTTTGTACTCTTATCAGCTTACTTTACTTATTTGTTCCTATTTGCCTCTACTTAGCCTTCACTCCTTCAACGAAATCTTGTCAAAATGTAATCTAGTTTCAGATGTCTTTATAATACATACGTGTACCAAATTTCAAGTGAAAATCTCAGCTTAATTTTATCAACTTTTTTAGTAAGGGTGTGGGGGTGGTGGAGGGATGGAAAATATTATGAAAAAAACTGAGGCCTTCTCTTCTTGTATATACACCAAATCCCAAATTTCTGTACTTACCAGTTTGCTTTACTTATTTTCCCCTATTCACCCCTATTAAACCCCAACACTTCAACGGAATCGTCTCAAAATATAATCTAGTTCCAGATGTCGTTATAATACATACGTGTACCAGTAAATTCCAGTAAATATCTCAATTTTATTTTATCAGCTCCTTTAATAGTAGGGGTGCTGAGGGGTTGAAAAATATTATAAAGAAATTTCAGGCCTTGACTTCTAATACATACACCGAATCTTAAGTTTCTGTACTCTTATCAGCTTACTTTACTTATTTTCCCCTATTTACCCCTATCTAACCTCCAACCCTTCAACGGAATAATCCCAAAGTATATTATAGTTCCAGATGTCATTATAATATATACGTATACCAAATTTCAAGTGAATATCTCAATTTTGTTTTATCAACCCCTTTAATGATGGAGTGGAGGGTGGTGGGGAGTATTGGGGGGATGGAAAATATTATAACAATATTTGACGCCTTGGCTTCTAGTACATACACCTAATTTCAAATTTATTTACTCTTACCAGCTTGCTTTATTATTTCCCCATATTTACCCCTATTTACCCCCCAACCCTTCACCGGATATGTTCAAAAAACAATCCAGTTCCAGATCTCGTTACAACATATACGTGTACAAAATTTCAAGTCAATATCTTAAACCGTTCCAGAGAAAACGTGCGGACAAAAAAAGTTACAGACCGACAGGTAGAAAAATTTTTTCGCTCAAATGTAAAATCTCGACGTTTCATGGCATTCTAAACCTACTTCAAGAAAATTTGTCTACGATTGCTATACACTCCACTACGTGGATGTTATTAATGATTTCAAAAGTTTGTATTTACCTGTTTTAAAGCTTATAAAATTGTATGAGTATGTCCATTGATAATTTTGGCATTTTCGAAAATCGCTTTTCACGGGAGTTTGTTACGATTTTAATAAAAATGGTGTGTTCTGCGTAAATATTACCTAGATATAATAAAGTTGAGAACTTAATCAATTTGTCTAAATTTGATAAATCTGAATAGAGGTTACACCAAAACTCCATACCAATGGAAATCTCTTCCAAGGGGCTATCCTATGTGTATAGTGTGTTTCATTTAAAGAGAAGAAGTAAATTTAGCGTGCTCTGATTCACGCTGTATGAAATAGCTGATTTATTTAGATCTAATAGTAACCTAGACTAGAGATCGTTTGAAAATGTTCGTGATAGACTAGATTTCAAGATGTTGAACTGTTACAGCACAGTGAGCTTACAAAGTTGACATGCTTTTGGCACAAACTCACCCATAACATGGTATCTACCCATCACAGACCCATTCCATTAAGGAGGTTAAGGCGTTGGACGAAAATAGTGAAAAAATCTGAAATAAAGTTTTTTGAATATATTTTTATATGACACAATTTTCTGTAAAAAATCCAAAGTCATTAGGAAACTCATAAAGTCTAAAATTTTTAAAAACTTTTGCATGTAGTCCTATGGAAAATATTTCAACCCAGCATAGCAAATAACCAAATAATGTCAGCAGTTCCGAAAACTAACATATTTTAATATTGTTTCCAATTTAATTAGGAGACTTGTAATACATAAAAAAAATTATTAAATGTATGTAAACTGTCAAATTTCTCTTTTTGTTAATGATTTTTAACTGACTTTTCAATTATTTAATGACCTAATTTTACTGCTTCTCGTTTTTTTTAAATTATTTACTGACACAAATTTGTAAAATGCGCAGATATTTCCAATTTTTTTTTTCTTCATAAATTTGGACAAAACATCCAAAAGTTAGTTCATTAAGTAGAATAATTAAATCTACTTAAATAATTAATTAATAATAAAAAATGATTTTTTATGCCTTTATGACAATAATTATTGGTATCATCGACTTATAAACCTTTTGTAATAATTTATTATTTCAAAGTTCCTATTTAGAATTCGACTTACTTTTGGTTGGGACTGTAACGCCTCAATCTCCTTAAATAGCATATGAATTGTCTTTAAATGAAGAATCTAAATATGTGATAATGTACCGAAGGTTCCATTTAAGAAAGTTTATGACGTCACGCCTAAGTGGATCACCTTGCATATTTCAAAATATATTTAGACTGTATCCCTTTGTACCCTCTACCACCCCGTTTTTGAACATTTTCGATATGTTTCACGAGAGCGCGGATATATGGAAGACGCAGCGACGCAAGACGAACAAACACTGTATGTTCTAATAGTATCTTTTATGTAGTGCATATCTCACCTTCTGTCTTCTTCAGCTTTACGCTCTTTTTCGCTAATATCTTCTATATTAAAACATGTCTTAGCGTTACCATCAGTTGTCAATATATTACCACTTACATATCTTTTTGGACCAGCGAAAATACTCTTTGTTCCCCACTCAATACATTTTCCTTCTATGTCAAAAGATGGAAATTTTATTCTAATACTTTGAACACATTTATGTTCTGTTATGTCCCATGTTTTAAATACCTTAAATATTTTGATTTTCATTAAATAATAACTCTCTCTAACTTTAATTACAGAGCTGTAGCCAGGGCTAATGCATGATAAAAAGTAGGGATTTACCGGGTGTCCGGTAACCGGCCAATTTTAAACAAACCCGGTTTCGTCTAGTAAGTAACAAACTAATTGGTACCCAGGCGGATGCCGTAGTAAAAAAATAAAGGTACCTAACATGCGATTCAATTGTATTGACCCCTCACTTTAACCGCGAATATCTCAAAAATGAAGGAAAAAAGAAAATCATATGTTCATTACATGTGAACTGTACATCACTCATTGAAATTTTAATATTTATGTTAAAATGTTATGAAAATTATTTAATTTACACCACAAAATGTACCCATTTCTAATGAGATTCTCGTCACAGTAGACTTTAAGTGGTAATATTTCGAACACCACTTATTATTTTTGTATAAAATTTTGGTGTGACATGAAAGAATACTTCTTTTATATGGGGTAAATCATAATTTTTTATACATTTTTATCCAAACTCCTCGTTATTATTTACAAAAATGTGCCGCTATGTCTGTTCAGTTGTTTTAGGAGACGAGACGAAAATTCTTTTTTGGATGTTCACTTCTAATCAAATAAACAGTTATTTCGAAAAAAAAATTAAAAAATGTCAATTATTAATTAATTATAGCATTTGAAGTAAATAGAAAAAGAAATTATTCGATCCCAAAAGGTGAGATGAGGTGCAACACGGCTTGCTTGCTTACTGCTTAAGTGCTTAGACGTTCTGTCGACCTCGCTGTCTTATCTGAATCTTTCTCTCGCATTAATGTTATCTAATGGGTTAATAACTCAATTAATATTTGATACACCCGAATTCTTTTTTCTGAAAATGTTAATAATTTATGTAATCAACCATTTTATCAGAAAAAATTTAGATACCTTTATAAATAACCGAATAAACATGAGGTCACGTTTTTGAGAATAACTGCAAGATTTTAGAACAAAAAAATATGAAAAAATGTCCTTGTATAAAAAATGCCGTGCTTAATCGGTATCTAAAACATTATTTACATAGTAGGCATGTTTTCCAAGATATAATGGATTTAAAACTGGTATGGTCAAATCTCCTTAAAAAGTAGGACATTTTTCAACATAACTTAGCAGAACTTCAAAACTGTCCAATGTACATTATTCAAATTTTAGTGAATGAGTTACAATAGACGCATAATGAACGCATTTTTTCATTTTTTTCTGCTCCTAGGAAAGGAGATAGTCGCGGTTACATTGAGGGGTAAATATATTTGAATCGTAAATTAATCATTTAAAAAATATATTTTTAAGAATTTAAAACAAAAGGGATACGCATACCCAAAAATATGTTTTCATTATTTCTATTTTTAATATATATTAAGTACTTTTTCTATTGTAATATGTAAAATAAACAACAAACTCATGAAATAATTTACAAATATTATAAAAGAACAACTGCAAGATTATTTTATAGGAGCCGGAATTCATGGTTAGACTTGTTTAAAAAGATGACTTCGTATATCATTGATATCTCCTGCACCTCTCAACGGATTCAAACAATCTTTTTACAGGCTTTTAGTAAAAACTCTGTAGAATATTATTAGAACTATTAAAAACTCAGCAAAAACATGTATTTCCTTACCTAGCTGTTAAACGTCACTAAACTTTGAACCCAATTTTAAAATAATAAAACAGATATTGTTTTATTGAGATTAAACGATATAAATCTGGTACCCGGTGCATATTCGTATCGAGCGTATTCTATGAAGTTAAAAGTAATCAATAATACACGATCTGTTGTTTGAGATAGGCCAAAGTCGTCCATTGAAAGTCAGTAGGTGATGTCCGAGAAGGGCAAGGACAATTTGTGCCGTTTTTGCAATTGAAAATAAATAGCGGAAACGGCGCAAATGTTCCTTGCCCTTCTCAATGCTAAAAGTTAAAATATAAATTAAAGTGTCATTTTAAACAGTTCTAACGAGCGCGCATTATTGCACACATGCTGCAATTACACACGCTCAATATGCACAAATATTCGGTTACTTTCAACTCTCTCATAGCATACGCTCGATACGAATATGCTACCTGTTACCCAGTTAATACCCGCTAGTGGTATCCGACACCCGGCCTAAGGCTTGACTCACACTTGAGCGATTTTACGCTGCACAGTTTCAATTCTGCGCCATTTACGCGGTCGTCGAACATGTGTGAAGTGATCAGCACGGTCGTATCTCGACCTCACAAGAACCGAAGCGGCGGGGCGCCGTATTTCACCGAACAGCCCCTCAAGCCTGACCGTCAGCATGCGGTGTCTAGGCGATGCTAGTGAGGGTCTAGGTTTAGATTACACTATCTCTCACTTCACACATCTTCGGTTCAGTTTCGGTTTGACACTTGTTGAAACAACAGGTAATATTTTTAAATACTGTAAATTTTAGTTAAGTATTGTATTTTCATTGTAAAATGTGTAATGATGTAGATATGGACTTACTTATTTCACTAGTGCAGGTTACACCAGTTCTTTGGGATAAGACCGAAGAAAAATATAAGGACCAAAACAAAACATTCCAAGAGTGAAGGGAAATTTTTATTGAACTAAATAGCGATTTTGAGGACCTGGAAATGAAGGAAAAAGATCAATTCGATAATTACAATTAATTATCACAGTCGAACTTGGATATGAACCATACTCTCTTCTTTTCATAGTAATAGAATGGACCCAATGAATTCTATTCACCCTTCTTCGTTTTATTCGTCTATAAAGGAACATTATCGCAATAACATTCTCCCCATGCTGAATATATGGCAGTGGTAGATTCTACCGAAAGTAAACCTAATACGAACCTTAAAAGTTTGAAATGATCTGACAAAATTCCACGGCGGCCGAAACCGCGCCGCGTAAAACCGCTCAAGTGTGAAACTAGCCTCATAGTGGGTGGACTACGTGACATAAAAGGGGTGAATGCGGCATTTCAACCCCACAAGATACCACTTGGCCATTTGTTTCTTACCCCAAAGAGATTTATTTTCGATTAGGGCGCGTCAATATTTTCCATTAGGAACCAAGATATCGGATATTTTTGAAAAATAACAAATTTTAAATTACCATCACATATATTAGTCCAAAGCATACGTGTTAAGTATCGTTTTTAGTTCAATTCGATGTTATCAGCACGAAAACGGTGTCCATTTATCGATAGAGGGTAATATGGCCGGTGTATTTTGATTAATATACTGAAAAAAAATAACAACCAAAATTTAGTTTACTTTCAAATTTAACATGGTACGGTGGTCGGTTTTCTATTACATCTTGAACACAAATGTACTTCTTTTTCTGAAAGGAAAGCATAGGTATCTGTCAATTGTTTTAATTAACAAAGTTTCATTTTTTACTTATCAATTTTTGATATTTAGTGGGTGAGATAAAGATGTGGTAAATACGGCATTTCAACACCTTAGCAAAAACAAACTTCAATCATAGTCACTCATATTAGTCCAAAACATACATGTGGGGTATCCTTTTTAGTTAAATTCGATGTCACGAACACGAAAACGATGTCCGATAGCGAAAATGTTTCCGGCAAAGAAAGTGCAATTTGCTCTCACGACGAGGCTTGGTAGTAATATTGCTAAGATATTAAACTGGAGTATTTGCTGTATATGTGCAGGGATTTTGGTAGACAAAAAAATAATAAAAGAGAAAGTTGTGGATATTCAAACATATTGGAACTTGAATCATTGATGAGTTATCAGTTCAATTACATTCAGATGCTCTTGATCAGGATAATAGGATCGAGTCAGCATTAATTATCGACAATGCTAAATTGCACAACTTATGTTATAAACGGTTTGACAGCCGTGAAATGGAACGAGCACGTAATAGAGCTAGAAATTCACCTTAATTTCTAAAGTAAAAGAACCAAAAATATTGTCCCTGCTGGTCCCTCTAACAATCGATTGACAAGATCCCAGGCTGAACCGTTAAATACATTTCACACGATATCATTAATTTGTGGAAAAGAAAAGCAATGGAGACGTCCATTGCATAAAGACTGGAATACTGGAAAAAGTAGAGGGAGTTTGAAGTATACAAAATTTGGCTGCTATAAGACCCATGGATTTAGTCTCTCAGAAAGCATACTAAGTATGATTAACAATATATGGATACATTACTTGCGAAATGAAAAAAAATATAAAAGAAGACAGTAATGAGACATGTGTTTTTGGAGAAATGGCTTGCAAACTTCATTCAGGAGGACTTTAAGAAAAATATATTTAGGACATCTTTTTTCTCAACGATGTTTAGTGAGAGACTTGCTGAACTACTTAAAGAGATCGTCTCGTACTTTCCTCAGCTATGGGACGAAATATAGAGGGGAGGCAGATAATATGTTTTAGCGAATAGGCGAATCTTCTAGTGTATTTATTGATGGCGATGTATATGATATAGACGTAAATAAATGAAAACTCTCATATTTCTAAATTCTCTAATGAACACTCATGCCAAACAAGAACTGTTTCGATTTCTGGACAGTAAAGTACTAAATAATTTAAACCAAGCATACGTAGCGACGTTACACTGTAATTGCTGCATCCAAACTGAAAGCAGGTGGTCTTGATAAGGTCGAATGTAAAATAGTTGAAGCGGATGAGTTTTTTTGCATGTGTGGAATATTATCAATTTCGGCGCCAAGGAAATTTTGATACAAACATACTAAGTATTTCATGCATTTCGGAAAACATTTTCAACTTTTTCAAAAAGCATGTTATACTTCTGTATGGGGACCTCGAAATAGGGACTACAAATGAAGCGCGTAGTACTTGTTAAAAACAAGTACTGTGGAAAGACTTTGGAATCTCTATCGTCTACATCTGATGCGCTGTTCTAACATACATTGCGAACTATCTGTCAAGCTGGGCATATTTGTTGACAATCCCTAGAATTTACAGGTTTGCTCCTAAGCAAATTTTGTAAAAATGTATTTAACTAACTATGCTCTCTTTCAGCGGAACTGGGGATGGGATTGGTGCTAAATTCTAGTCGCTCTGTTGGACGACATTATCTCCTATGTGGATAGCTCCTCAAGAAATACTGCTTAAACGTGGCTGCAAAAGTAATTGCACAACCAAAATACGCGATTGTGTTACCAATGATATTCCCTGAGCCCTAATTTGCAGAAACTGTTTAGGAAAATGCAAACATTCTAAGTAATTGAAACCATTCACTTATTCAATCCTTTTATTTTTCGTGATCTAATGGAGAAATATTGATTAAATGCCATAAAAATGTCCTGACATGATCTTATGTTCATATTATAGCATTAAGTTACCTACATAGATTTACTTCCATTTCACTTTCTTTTCCATACTCCGAGTATTACTATTTTATATAATAATATATAAGTATAGAATAAAAATATTAACTTGATCTAACATGCCCAACATGTTCAGGTGCAGAATATTTGATTATCTTATATTTTCAGCACTTTAGAATAAAATATGCCGGCTTTATTAGTGTCTAACTATATAATAGACCCAATTTTCGTGTTCAGGAGGTTAAAATTAAGTAAAAATCATACGCCACAAAAAAAATCGGACGAAGCATACTTTTTTAATTGGCCGCCATCTTGGTTCCTAATGGAAAATGTTGACGCGTACTAATCGAAAATAAATCTCTTTGGGGTAAGGAACAACTGTACCAAATGACATCCTGTGGGGTTAAGATACCGCAAAATATCTCGTAGTTAAAGAAATATATTCTTTAGAGGATTTTGCAAACAGCGGAAAAAACTATCTATGAGAACTAAAAGAAAAACTATATGTAAAAAATATTAATGAAATCTTTGCATTCTTTCGATAACCTGTCTTCTCGTTATGCTAGGAAATCAAAATCCTAAAATAAATTTGTCCAATTTCTTATCTGGCATTCTCATTATAATACTAGCATCCAGTATAGTCCCCAAGCAGATTAAACTAGTATCTACATGAGCCCCTGCGATATGAAGATTCATATAAAAATGAGAACAAAGACCTAAAATGGATTTATTTACCTACCTTGTCTTAAAAAAAAATTCATTCTAATGGATTACATTTTCGTAAAATCTCTCATTCAGTTTCTTGGAAATACTTAGCCTTTGAAACGTTTTTCGCCTTTATTCTGAGCTCATCAAAAAAGCACAACGCCACTCAATTTTTTTTTTTTAATTTTAACGTCTTATTTATTTTAACGTCCTGGCGAAGTTTAGCTAATGCTATTCCACCACTTGACCAGGACGGCGAAATGAGATACGGTCACCCATCCAAGTAGCGGACTCTCCTGGCGTTGCTTAACTTCGCCGATCGAGTTCTCGCCAATCAATCAATCAAAACATATTTATTTAACATTAAAAGATACATTGCCTCCCCGGACCGCGATCCGGAGCCAACCAGACAACCACGGCACATGACGCCGTGGCGGACGCAAGGTTGGGCGGGTCGTGGCCGGTTCGGCTTAATAAAATTGATAACAAAATTAAAACTCCTGCCACTTTTAGCGGCTTAAAATTAATATTAAAATTACCATTGTTTTATAAAACATTAAAATAATTAAAATTAAAAATATTTAAAATTATCATTTGCACTTCACTGAATTTTGATCTGTTGATGCGGGAAAAAACTCAACGAAAAAACCCGTTCGAGATAATTGGCTTTCCAGCGTCTGCCTGCCGCTAGGAGAAGTTTATTATTTTTAGAGATTTAGATTTCTTAAATTTTTCGGCCTAAATGGAATTTATAACAAAAAATGACAAAAGAACAAAAAAGACAAAAAGACAAAAACGAAAACAAGTGAAAAGAGAGGAGAGAGATAGAACAGAAAAGATTTGAAAGATACAGTGTAGGGTTGAAGAAAGTTATGGTTAATAGGAGTTTGGCTAGAGAGGTTGCCGGAAGATAGGCAACGCCTGGTATGGTAGGGGGTGTTTTATCTGGAATGGGGCATTATGCATTCTGATTTGGGTTATGTTGCGTGTTAGCGGATTGTCGCCCAGGCGAAAGGAATAAAATTTTTGTGATATTTCCCGGACGTAATCCGCTAGTGGCGTTATGTCGTTGCAACGATCATACAAATCTCTGAGGGAGGTGTACCTGCTCGAGTCTGAAATGAGGCGCATAAATTTGTGTTCTAAGACTTTAAGTTTTCTCATTGTCGTGGCCGGGATGCTGCACCACACCGGCGCCGCGTATGTGATGGCCGGCCTGATCACCGCCGTGTACAATAATTTTTTATTTTGTCTGTTGAGTCCGCTACCCCTTGCCATGAGTGGATACAGACTCATGGACGTGAAGTAGACCTTACGTATCGTCTCGTTAATGTGTGTATTAAACATCAGTCGTTTGTCCAAGTTAACCCCCAGATACTTCACGCACCTTTTGATTGGAATTTGCTGACCCTGGATCGAAATTGGCGTTAATATGCGGTTCTCTGTGAACCGGCGCGTGAAGACTATGGCCTCCGACTTCGCGACGTTGACCCGGATCTTCCACTTGTCGTAATACGCCGTGGCGCGGGCCATGTGCGCCTTGAGCAGCATGTTCGCCGCTTGTGCGTTATGCGAGTGCGCATACATGGCCGTGTCGTCGGCGTACTTGGCAAGCTTAGTATTCGGGAACTCCGGGAAGTCGGATACATACAGATTGTACAACTTTGGTGACAGGCACGACCCCTGGGGGACGCCCGCGCGAATGTCCCGCCGTGTTGAGAGTTTATTGTTCACCCTGACCTGTAGCGACCTGTCCGTCAAGAAAGAGTGAATCAGTTTGGTTATGTGTACTGGAAAGTTCAGTGCGTTCAGTTTGTGTATAAGACCCGGGATCCAGACGGTATCGAACGCCTTCTCGACATCGAGGAGCACCATGAGAGTTCTCGCCACTTAAACCGGCATCGTACCTTGCCTCCGATGTTTCATGTAAAACTATGGCAATATCCATGAAAAAGTATGAAATATTTATATTTGCCAGTGACATGAAAACATTTTTAAGACAAGGTAGGTAAATAAATCCATTTTAGGCCTTTGTTCTCATTTTTAACTGACCGTAGGGGTCATGTAGATACTAACTTAATCTGCTTCATACCGTAGGGGTCATGTAGATACTAACTTAATCTGCTTGGCCGTAGGGGACTAAGTTGGATGTTAGTGTTATAATGAGAATGTCAAATAAGAAATTGGAGAAATTTATTTTAGGATTTTGATTTGACAGTACCAGAAGTCAGGTTATCGAAATAATGCAAAGATTTCATTAATATTTTTTACATACGGTTTTTCTTTTAGTTCTCATAGTTTTTTTTCCCACTGTTTGTAAAATCCTATAAGGAATATGTTTCATTAACATAAGCAAACAAATAATAAATAATTCACTTTTAAATCTCGTAGTTCACCCACTATAATGATACCCGGTATCCGGTATGTAAATAGGTGAAATCCGGTACCCGCCATTTACAAAAACAACTACCCTATGCATCCCTAGTGAATAGAAATGAAGTCGGAAGTTTTTGAGTGCAAAATGTGAACTACAAACGTTAGTGCCGAAGTTGGCTCTGGCAAAAGTACCCCTGCCTAATATTACTCAACCCGTTTCGCTAATGAGCGCCATTTTTAATTAGTTGATTCTGTCAGAAACCGATGTTAGTTATAGATTTTTGATAAGGAATGGTGCCATTTTTAGATTGATTTGAACTTTTATTAAGTCTAAAAACTGTAATTGAAAATTGCCGTGTGTCTCCGTTAGTTAGTCTTTACGTACGAAAACACTCTACTGCTCGCAATCCTTAGCGGGTGTATTTTATTCTTTAATTTTTTAATCACTTCATCTATTGTCGGAATAGAACCGTAATGAACTTAATGATCCGTCAAGTAATTTAATTGTTATAAATAATTGTTTAACATCGTAACATAATAATAACAATAATTGAAATAAGAAAGCATTATATTTTCATTTAACTCTCTCTAACTCATAAACGGAATGAATTGGTCACACATTTTTGCAGTGATATTATTACAAAGATTACAAAAGAAATTGAAAAGTAAGGTCTGATTTTAATAACTGTATAAAATATTAACTCTTTCTAAGGCTATGTCGATAAAACTTGAGAATTTACAGAAGTAAATATAGCAAGCTGGAAACTTTTTAATTTTTTGAAATGGATGCTAAGCATATTGGGAAAAAATGAAGACAGAGAGAAAGTTGCCTTTTTTATTTGACACTTTTTTTTAAATTAGTAGTTTTCACGAAAATTGCATGTGAAATAATTTGGCCAATGAACTAATGTTATGTGGTACTTTTATTGGAAAAAACGACTTGCGGGGTTCGCACTTTTGGTGTTACCAACGTTACTAACGATTTAGTTCTGGCTACAGCAGTGTTTCATTATAACGTATTTTTCTAAATTGACAGAATACTATAATTACCCCTTCTCTTGAACAACTTAATAATATTTGTTGATTTTCCATTAATTCGATATCAACAACATCATTCTGATGGGCTAGAAGCACAGCAATTGGTTTGGAAACCATTACAGAGTTCCATACCCTTATAGTACCATCATCGCTGCCAGTTATTAACAGTTTTAGCGTACTGCTAACTGTAAAGCAACTTGCTCCCTAAAAATTGAAGTTATTTAAGTTTAAAATTTAATTTCACGCAAATGAAATAATTTTGAACCACACTAAAATTAAATTTACAGTTAAGTATACGCATTTGCCAAATTAGTAGTAAAAAAAAGAAGTTGAATTTTAACATAACTTTAACCTCACCCATGTATATGTGTTTATTAAGATTTAAACTATAGACGAATTTCCGGTCACTGATCAAACGCGAACGACGACTGTCGAAATTCACCGTAGTAGTATTATTTAATTCCATTGGTTCATGTTTTCTATTTATCAGAGGCGCGTTTAGACCTAGGCGCACTAGGCGCGCGCCTAGGGCCCCACTTTTCCAGGGGCCCCCATTTCCCGATTTATTGAGGTAAAAAGGCGATGTAAAAATTTTATTTCTTTGTTTTGTCGTTATTTATTTTCGCTTTTCCGATAGCAATAATAATTACAACTATCATGAAATACATTTCTTCCCTTTTCCATATCATTCTCATCAGATCTCATTTGCAACAAAAATAACAAAATAAGAATGGTTCACGCGAGTATGTGTTCACGAACATTTGTCGTTTATTTACATTTTGTATCATTTGAATTTGAAATAATTTTATAGTTCTTCCTTTCGATTTCAATTTTTTTCATATTTCAATGTAGAAGTCTATAGGAATTTATTGTTTGTGTTCATCGTGTTTGAATATTCATTTTTTAAATCTTTATTCACTGTATCACACTGAAAAAAATATGTTCGTAATATTAATGAATCGGTTCGTCGCGTGAAAAGTGATGAATCCGTTTATTAATATAATGTACGTTTACATAGTAACAATAGATGTGTACATTGTCTTAATGAACATATACATTATATCAATAAACAGATTCATAAATTCTCCCATATTTTTTTCAGTGTATTAAAAAAAGATATAATCAATTAACAGACCAATTTGGCAATTCCTCAGACGTTACTATTTAAGTTTCGCAGTCGGCACGTGCCAGATGATGAATCAGCTTTTCGGTATATTTCACATTAATGAAAATAAATCCAGTAGATTTATTTTCATTAATTTCATTATTTTCATTAATTTCATTATCAGTATAATGATGATACGAAAATTCAAGAACCTGATCTGAGAAAATGTTGATTTTGAAACCAGTGAGGGGACTATGAAAAGGAAGAACCATTCGGAAACGATTCTAGTGAATCTGGCGATGATGAACAAATAGAAAAAGAATCTGAAAATAAAGAAAATTTGTAAAAAGAGTGTGACGATGCAAAACAAGCTAATACTTAGTAGTGCACTGATTATAATCAGTTCACTACAATAATAAATGCATTAGTATCAACCTATAGAGGCGACATAGATTCCGAGCTATCTCCAGATAAATTGCATCCATTTTTGATATATGCCGGCTTAAGGCACCTGCTGAAATATATAAAGAACCCCGCAGTTTTTTATAGTAAAAATGTGTTTCAGTCGATAGTTCTGAAACTTGGGGAAAATGTTGTCTTGGGCCCCCTGATTAAAATTCATTTTGACCACCAGTTCTACCGAATTCCATGTTTTGATTTAGAGACGATTGAAACTGTGAACATCTGCGAAGGTCTGCTGAAATGTTCCATAAAAATTCTGAAAATATTCATACTCATTTTTTGGAGAAAAATAAACATCTTTTGTTTCATGGTGTTTTTTTTTTCAAAGTGCTTCCTTTCCCCGTAAAAAAATTACAAAAATCATTTTCGTTTGTTTGTTATTACTTCCCTTGAATACCGAAGGGAAGTATTGTATTCGAGAAAATCACCCTCCAAGATTTTTTCGGATTCTGTCGTTTCAGAACACGTAGATTCCGAAAATATAGGTTTTTCAATTCCGTCAGTCTGTCTGTCTGTCTGTCTGTCTGTCTGTTGGTGCATTAACTAAAAAACTGCTTGACGGAGAGCAGTCAAATTTGGTAGGTAGTTAACCCTACCGTCAGCGAAGAACTGGTAGAATTTTCACTGAAAAATATACAGGGTGGACCGTCTAAACGGAATAAATAGTGAAAAGAATTTTTTTTTGCTCAAATTTAAAATTTCCACGTTTCATGACGCGCTAAACCTATATCAGAAAAAAAAAAATTTTGAAAATTTTTTTCAATCATTTTTGAAAAAATTTTTACCACTAAAAAAAAAAATTTTCTTTGTTCAAATTTAAAATTTCCACGTTTCATGGCATTCTAAACCTATTTAAAAGAAAAAAAAATTTGCAAATTTTCAAAATTTTTTACCAACATTTTTGAAAAAATTTTTGCCACCAAAATAGATGAATTTTTTTTTCTCAAAATTTAAAATTTCCACGTTTCATAGCGATCTAAATCTATCTAAAGAAAATTAAAAAAAAAATAAAAATTTTTGAAAAAATTTTACCACAAATAGATGGAATTTTTTTTCCGATTTAAAACTTCCACGTTTCCATGGCATTCCAAATTTATTAAACCGAATTTAAAAATTCCACGTTTCATAACATTCTAAACATATTTCGTAAAAAAAAATTTGCAACATATTTTCACCAATTTGGAAAAAAATTTAACACTAGAATAGACAGAAAACATTTTTGAAAATTTGTTCTATATTTTAATCACCACTATACTTCCACTCCATTACGTGAATGTGGGATTGAAAATGTGAGAGATGGCAATAATATTTGGCATATCCTATTATATACTTTTATTGAATAATGGCATCCCAAGAAATAATTGAGTCATGGTGGACATTTATAAAGGCATTTACGCAAGCCTTCCATATTTGGCACCTGTTATTTAGTATATTGAACTTTTGCTCTTGGATGAACACTCTGTATATTTTTTTGACCAAAAGTTATCAGGTTTTCTTTGTAATAATACCAATAATTATATTCCGATTATTATTCTCAATGTCATTTCGTAATTATTAATTTTTTAGAGTGACCGCCATGCACAAATAACGAGGGAAGTTCTGTGTAAAGACCTTTACCGATTTTTTTTTCCGGGAGAAGGAAGCACTTTGAAGAAAAACTTCAAGAGACAAAAGGTGCTTATTTTTCTTCAAGAAATGAGCATGAATATTTTCAGAATTTTTATGGAACATTTACGCAGACCTTCGAAGGTGTTCACAGTTTCAGTCGCTTCTAGATCAAAAAATCGAATTCGGTCGGACTGGTGGTCAGAGAGAATTTTAATCAGGGCGTCCAGGAGAATATTTTCCCCAAGTTTCAAAACGATCGACTGAAACCTATCCTTAATATAAAAAACTGCGGAGTCCTTTATTCTCAATGTGTTGCAGGCGACATTTTTTAATGTTGAAACCCTTTTGTGTATTTACTTGACCATTCCGGTCAGTAATCCCTCATGTAAATGCACTTTTTCGGCGCTCAAAAGAATTAATAACTACCTACGAAGTACTTCGGGGCAACAGCGACTTCAAAATTTGTCTCT
The DNA here is from genome assembly GCA_963583905.1 of Stenurella melanura. Lineage (NCBI taxonomy): Eukaryota > Metazoa > Arthropoda > Insecta > Coleoptera > Cerambycidae > Stenurella > Stenurella melanura. The sequence goes on along the minus strand of OY757310.1, from coordinate 112,652,749 downwards.
TCTGTATACTGTATCAGAGGAACCACAAAACTGTGATATCAAACGTTCAAATTGACAAGTTTGCTGACATATAAAGCCGGAAAAAAATAATATGATAATATGTATTTGTAAAAATATACTTCCCTTCAAATCTTTAGATCTAATATTTTTTTAATAGATGGACCCTCAAATCTCACAGCGCCTAGGGGCCTAATTTATCTAAACGCGCCCCTGCTATTTATATAACCGTTACTTTATATGTAGCTTTCGAACTGCAATTGTGTTAATATTAACATTCCACAATCAGTACAATATTATTTGGTTCCTTTCTTGCTCAAAAATGCATGAAAAAATGTTGTAGACGCCCATTGCGGTAATCTACTAAATATTACATTTAATTTAAAATGCATGCGTATAACTATCAGAAAGCTAGTGAATCTATTGCAAGAAAAGTTACGGTTAGGTTAGGTGTTAGGTTAGGTTAGACAATAGTGTCAACAGAATTAGGTATTTTCAGTAAAAGATCCTGAAAAGATTCTGCCACAAGCCAAATTAAGCTGAAAGCATTCTACATTATACTCGTATTATCAGAAAATTACTATAACTATAACAAAGTTGTTATAGTTTAGTTACACTTTTACATTAAATAATAATAAGAATAATAATAAACAGGTAAAAACACTATGTATCTCTATTTCAGCTAATTTCAGATGTACATTAGGGTGGAGCGCTTCTTTAGGCAATATTTTAGTTGTTGCTGCTAAAAGTTGTAATAGCAAAAAAAAGTTGCTATAGTTGACTGTAAATAATAATAATAATCGTTTATTATCCAAGAGACCACATTGGTATAGGATTAGTCACAAAAGAAAATTGAGCACCTTACTAGTGAATCAAGTGTTCTCATTACTGCTTAAAACTAGGTACAACACAGAAAACAGACGTCATAAAAAATGTAAATATGTATAAAGTTATATAGCATAATATAGCATAACTAAACTATTGAAACCACCTGCTAATTTTCCAAATATTCATCAACTGAATAAGAACATTTAGCTATTAGGCATTTTTTTGTTTGGTTTTTAAATATTTTTGTATTTTCGATATTTTTTAAGAAATTTGGGATCTTATTATACAATTTTATTCCGATGTATTTTGGCTTTCGTCATATTTTGATAACTTACATAACGGCGTGTTTAAGCTATTACTTATAAATACATGACAATGTCACAATATTTAGATCTCTAAACAAATTTCTATAGGACGTATATTTAGGTACTCCTATAATATTACGTACAGCTTTCTTCTGAAGTTTAAATATTCTTTCAAAATAACATGAAGAGCCCCAAAAGAGAATTCCATATGTTGCTCTGGAAATAAAATTTGTATAATAATATGCCAATACAGTTTTCCTATTTGATATTTTGGATAATCTATACAATCCATAACAGATGGAAGAAAGTCAAAGTCAATGTGTTCATCCCAATTTAATACGTTGCCAATGAATACTCCCAAGAATTTAGTATGACAGATATGTTCTATAGATTTTCCAACTATTTTTATTACGTAACTTTTATCATATGTACTATGCCTAGGAGAAAATATAATGAAAACGGTTTTAGATATATTTAAGAATAGTCTATTTGATTTAAAGTGACCAGCAAATTTTGTTAGCGAAGTTTGTATATAGATATAGCTGTATCAAAAGATTTTCTACAGCGCAAGTAGGAATTATCATCCGCAAACATAATTAAAAAATTGTCAAAGAAGCCAGGCAAATCATTAATATAAATCAAAAATAGTAAAGGCCCAAGAACAGAACCTTGCGGAATATTGCTCCAAAACCGTTGGCAAACAAAACATCTTCTGCCTTCTATCACCGCTCAAAGGGGGTGATATTTTTAATTATTATTATTTATACGTAACAGCGAAAATCAGTTGCTATTACATGTAAAAAGTAACACACAAAAATATTTTTCAAATGTATTAACAACTTTTGTCCTCTACCGCACTATTAAAAGGTTCTTGTACTGCACTAAAACAAGGCGTGTGTTGATACAACACTGTGGACGTTACTTTAAACGTGCGTAGAGGGCAGAAGATATTATCGGATTTTTTTTTAAATCAGGGTAATTACTGAACTATAGTACCAACTTTTTTTTCCCTATTAGAACTAAAAATACGAAAATTGATTTTTTCGCTCCACTCTAATGTACAGGGTGGGCAACTAAGAATGGAGGTCGGCCATATCTCAGAAACCAGGCATCGCACAAACTTAGGGAAAAAATTACCTTAAGTAAAGTGGCCACGAAAAATCGCTGGAAAATATTTTCGAGTTTCTAAAATGGCCGCTAGGGGGCGTAACAGCCATAGCCGAATAGAAAATCAGGTTTCTCTCAGTATTTTGCTCAATTAAGTGGCATTGAAAATACATGCGTCGTAATCCTAGGACAATTTTGAATCTTTTCAGTTTTCCATTTTTTTTGTATCTTCAAGAATAAAGTGGTGGGGAGATGCCAAAAACACATTTTTTCAAATGTCGATTACTCCGATTAGCCTTAACGGAATTTAACAATATTGGCCTCATTGGAAAGTGCTTTTCTTAGTCTATCGAGTGCACTTTGCGCTGTTTCCATTTGATTATTGCCGTCTCCGCTAGAGGGCGTTATTTGACATGACAATAAATATCGCGCTTTTTCTTAAAAAATTTAAATGGAACGGTATATTTATTTTTACACGGTAAAATAGAGAATTAAAAGCCTCAGATGTCAGTGAAAACCGCAACTCGATAACTTTTCTCTAACGGAAGATATTAGCAAACAAAGTTGAAATTATGAATTATTGTCAGATCTTTACGACGGGATTTGCAAATTAGCTGTTGAAAACAAGTAAGCTGTGAAACTGACACAATGAAGAAAAAAACGTATATCAAACATATTGAGTAGAGTATATATTACATGATATAAAAATTAGTAATTAATTACAGACAACAATTCTAATAATAATAACAATATATTTATGTAGACAGTTATGAAAAGACTAATTTTACTTGACGAATGTAATATTTGCAAATTACGCGAGTCAAGTAAAATTACTGTTTCATAACGTGTTAAGAAAGAGAACATTTTATCTAATCCTGCTCTAAAATAGAAAAGAAATTGCAATTTATATTGAATTTTATTTTGCGGTTTCAAACATTGTTACACCTACAGTGGTACAAATAAGTTTTGTGTTTATCGCTGTACCTGAGCATTATTATAGGTTGACATTTGTATTAACAAAGTTCATTTGTCAATCTGCTGAATTTTTTGAAACAAATTAAGTCAGAATTTGTTGATTCAGGTGTGGATATTCCATCTGATATAAAAGAGTAGCAGTAAATTCAATAATACCTGATAAATCAAAAAGCATATATGAGGAAGTATAATATACGAAATTTGAAAACTGGTGTCAACAAAAAGGAATAATAAGATGTATGTGAAAAGATTCTCTTAGCGTATTTCGAAACGATGAAAACCTATAAAGCATCACGATATGAATATTGAGTAGGAATCTATATTAAAGAATTAGATGCCAAAGGAAACATTGACATAAAGAATATAACATATTAATAGCATTTTTGAAGAGAAAATCTTCAGGTTATCACGCTAAAAAATTTATCATTTTAACAGAAGAAAACTTAAAAAGTTTTATTAGAAATGCAGACGGCGGAAAGTTTCTATTTGCATTTTATTAATAAAATGTTTTTTGTGCCTTACTCTTAAAGTTTTTTTTCTAAATGATGAGTTTAATAATAACAGTTTAATAAAAATTCATTACATCAGTGATGTATATGAATTATATGAATTTTTATTAAACTGTTATTATTAAACTCATCATTTAGAAAAAAAACTTTAAGAGTAAGGCACAAAAAACATTTTATTAATAAAATGCAAATAGAAACTTTCCGCCGTCTGCATTTCTAATAAAACTTTTAAAGTTTTCTTCTGTTAAAATGATAAATTTTTTAGCATGATAACCTGAAGATTTTCTCTTCAAAAATGCTATTAATATGTTATATTCTTTATGTCAATGTTTCCTTTGGCATCTAATTCTTTAATATAGATTCCTACTCAATATTCATATCGTGATGCTTTATAGGTTTTCATCGTTTCGAAATACGCTAAGAGAATCTTTTCACATACATCTTATTATTCCTTTTTGTTGACACCAGTTTTCAAATTTCGTATATTATACTTCCTCATATATGCTTTTTGATTTATCAGGTATTATTGAATTTACTGCTACTCTTTTATATCAGATGGAATATCCACACCTGAATCAACAAATTCTGACTTAATTTGTTTCAAAAAATTCAGCAGATTGACAAATGAACTTTGTTAATACAAATGTCAACCTATAATAATGCTCAGGTACAGCGATAAACACAAAACTTATTTGTACCACTGTAGGTGTAACAATGTTTGAAACCGCAAAATAAAATTCAATATAAATTGCAATTTCTTTTCTATTTTAGAGCAGGATTAGATAAAATGTTGTCTTTCTTAACACGTTATGAAACAGTAATTTTACTTGACTCGCGTAATTTGCAAATATTACATTCGTCAAGTAAAATTAGTCTTTTCATAACTGTCTACATAAATATATTGTTATTATTATTAGAATTGTTGTCTGTAATTAATTACTAATTTTTATATCATGTAATATATACTCTACTCAATATGTTTGATATATGTTTTTTCTTCATTGTGTCAGTTTCACAGCTTACTTCTTTTCAACAGCTAATTTGCAAATCCCGTCGTAAAGATCTGACAATAATTCATAATTTCAACTTTGTTTGCTAATATCTTCCGTTAGAGAAAAGTTATCGAGTTGCGGTTTTCACTGACATCTGAGGCTTTTAATTCTCTATTTTACCGTGTAAAAATAAATATACCATTCCATTTAAATTTTTTAAGAAAAAGCGCGATATTTATTGTCATGTCAAATAACGCCCTCTAGCGGAGACGGCAATAATCAAATGGAAACAGCGCAAAGTGCACTCGATAGACTAAGAAAAGCACTTTCCAATGAGGCCAAGATTGTTAAATTCCGTTAAGGCTAATCGGAGTAATCGACATTTGAAAAAATGTGTTTTTGGCATCTCCCCACCACTTTATTCTTGAAGATACAAAAAAAATGGAAAACTGAAAAGATTCAAAATTGTCCTAGGATTACGACGCATGTATTTTCAATGCCACTTAATTGAGCAAAATACTGAGAGAAACCTGATTTTCTATTCGGCTATGGCTGTTACGCCCCCTAGCGGCCATTTTAGAAACTCGAAAATATTTTCCAGCGATTTTTCGTGGCCACTTTACTTAAGGTAATTTTTTCCCTAAATTTGTGCTATGCTTGGTTTCTGAGATATGGCCGACCTCCATTCTTAGTTGCCCACCCTGTACATGTCTGGTTTGGTTTTTATAAATGCACGACCTAATCGAATATGGAGTTTAAAATGCAAAAAATTATGGAAATAAAACAGATTAATGTTTAATATCTGTGATCATGTGTCTTTTGTTCAGTAATTGAAATGTTGCAGTATGTCAAAACTATGTGTTTTACTATGGGTCATGCAAATTAATAATTGTATTATAATTTCGGTGCTTTATAATGTCCACCATAGTATATTCTCTGCCAGGACTAGAGGTGTTATTGGAGATTCGCGGCACCCCCTGGTAACATTTATGCACCGTTGAAGAAATTTCAATATTACAATTTTGCATATTTTCGTAAATTGTAAAGATTTGAATTGCCCCCTCCCCCCCCCCCTGAAATCTGATGTTCACCACCATACAGCTTATTTCTGGCTACAGGCGAATTCACTGCATGAAAACAGTCCTTATGTAATAATAACAATAAGAAACATTAAAAAATATCAATTTTCGAATTAATTAGTAAGAATTGGTTAAATGAATAGATACCCTCTTCATTTTGAAAATATACGGCTTCCTTTTGTTTAAAATATGTCTTTGCACAACAGAGGCCTCTGAATCTCTGCTACAGGTAAAAAGTGAGTTATTGTTTATGCAGTACTTAATTTGTCTAATGCTATTCTTGTGAATCTTTCCATGTGATTTTACTACAACATATTCTTTTTCATCGGGTAACTCCTAAAACATTAGTTCATATTGTAGTAGTTCACAAAATGGACTAACTGGGCTTACTTACAATCCAATAAAATAGGCTAATTTTATCATTATGTTTTCTCCTTAGAAATCCTTGTTTAGGTTGAAGGAACTTAAAAGATATAACTTCTCCATAGCAGTCTCCCATAAATAGTATACTTTCATTTAATTCTGAATTAAAGTTCTGATGGCATTTATATGCTAAACACTAAAATATTAGATTTCGTTTAAACATCTATTTCCACTAGTACATTTATGTTATTCCATATAAAAACAGAGATATTACGCTGGAAGGGGATAAATTCAAGAATCTAAAATTTGTGAAAACACGTGTAATAACAAGCATAGAATCCAATGAGTTTCGGATAAGATTTTGGGGAAAAAAGCAACGGAACTAAAATAACGCTTAAGGAATCCGCTGTTATTTGGTTATACGAGGAAAAATACGTCTCAAATTATTGCACAGTTTATTATACAAGTTGGTTGCCCATTCCATCCTCAAAGGTGATGTATACTTTATCCCAAACTTCGTGCCGGTATAAAAAATGTCGGGATCTTTGTTTTTTACCGCGCCGACAAAGGCACCGGCATATTTTATACCGACAAAAAGTTTAAGATAAACAGTATACTTCATCCAAAATCAGTCTGAAACTCATAAAAAAAAACCGACAAAGGAATACTTCTAACGATGAACATGAGCGTAGACCCACAATTTTTAATTATTGAGTTTTAGAATCACTTTATAATTTTTGAAAATATTGTTTCACTACATTGTATTAATTGATAGGCATGATGTAAATTATTTATTTATAATACATTATTTATTTTTAATAAATGATATTAGTTTAATGAACAACGCCGTAAATGATTTAATAAAAGTAAATATAAATATCATTTAACTTACGACTATGCAATCGGCATAAATAAAATCCGGCAGAGGGCTGCAATGGTAAGCCAGGTAAACAATCGACTCCTTTCGTTTGAGGTAAGCGCACGACATATCTGGTGAACTATATTTTTATACGGATATCGTTTGCAATATTCAAGCAAAGATTAGAGAACTAACAAGATGGGGCAGTCAGACGGAGAAGACGAAACAGACGAAGACAGTTGTGTACTCCAATTTAAAGGGACACGATATCCAGCGGAAATGGTTTCGGGATTTGTCGGTTACGCATTAAACGAATTTGACCAAGCTTATTAAAAGATAGGTTGGCTCATTAAAATCGACAAATGCTACGTCACGTATAGACCTCTATGACAGCTGCGTGTGGCTGTTTTTTCCTCATTTTATAGAAAAAAGTTTCAAAATTATTCTTTCAATCTATCCTAACCAAACAGATACCTTACATATAACCATAGAAATACTTCATGTGACAAATATTACAAAGCAACCTGTTTTTTTAGTGACCTTTGCTACAGACAGTCAGCTGAGTTCGGTCGTTCTATCAGGACAGTGTTGTCCATTTTTCACTATTGGCCTCTCTTTCTAATGTTACCTTCTCCGTTTGATTGTCACATTGTGGCAACTGCGCGAGAACTCCAATTTAAATGTCGGGGTCAATGGCGCCGTTGCTAAAAGATAAAAGGTTTTCCGCCGGCTGTCCTATCTTGTTAATTCCCTAATCTTTGATTATAGTATAGTATATCTAGTATTAATTTGGAAATTCAGTCTAAAGCATTGCTACCAGGATAAGTCATTGCAAAGTCTAAGGTAATAGTATAAGAGCCGAGGCCGTACTTTAATAGTGCAAACGATATCCGTATAAAAATATAGTTCACCAGATATGTTATGCGCTTACCTGAAACGGAAAGAGTCGATTGTTTACCTGACCCACCATTGCGGGCCCTCTGCTTGATTTGATTTATGCCGATTGCATAGCCGCAGGTTAAATGATATTTATATTGACTTTTATTGAATCATTTACCGAGTTGTTCATTAAACTAACATTATTTACTATAAATAAATAATGTATTATAAATAAATCATTTACATCGTGCATATCTATTAATATATAGTAATAAAACAACATTTTCAATAATTATAATGTGATTCTAAAATTCAATAATTAAAAATTCTGGGTCTACGCTCATATCCATCGTCAGGAAGTATTCCTTTGTCGGTCTTTTTTTGAGTTCCAGAGTGTCTTTGGATGAAGTATACACGCCAGTACGCAGTCTTGCGTGTTCTTCTATCACTAATAGGCTTTGTAATAATGTCTTATCCTGGTAGCAATGCTTTAGACTGAATTTCCAAATTAATACTAAGAATATTATTTATTAAGTAAAAGTAAAATAAATATAATTTAATGTCTCACGTGACTATGGACATGCATAAACTACAAATTGACACGTTTTTCGTTTCATAACTTTGTATATATTCCATAATATCCACTTTGGTGAAAGTACAGTAATCGTAAAATAAAACTGATTTTTTTTTTGTTGAAATTAGAATGTCATGACATTTCGAGATTTTAAATTTGAGCGAAAAAGTTTTCTGTCTGTCTGTCTGACCGACTTTTTTTTTGTGCACACGTTTTCTCTGGAAGTGTTCAAGATATTGACTTGAAATTTTGTACACATATGTATTATAACGAAATCTGGAACTGGATTGTATTTTTAACTTATCCGGTAAAGGGTTTGGAGTAAATATGAGTAAATAGGAGGAAATAAGTAAAGCAAGCTGGTAAGAGTCTATAAACTTGGGATTTGGTGTATATACTAGAAACCAAGGCCTCAATGTTTTTTAAGACATTTTCCAACCCCCACTACTTCAATATTAAAAGGGTTAATAAAATAAAATTGAGATATTTACTTGAAATTTATTACACATATGTATTATAACAATATATGGAACTAGATTATATGTTGATACGATTCCGTTGAGGGGGTGGGGTGAAATAGGAGTAAATAAGGATAAGTAAGTAAAGCAAGCAAGTATGAGTCCAGAACTTTAGAATTGGTGTATATACTAAAAGCAAAGGTCTCGATTTTTATGACATTTTGCGCCCCCTCCACCACCCCCACTAAGTTATCAAAAGGATTAACAAAATAAAATAAAGATATTGACTGGAAATTTAGTACAACTCATATGTATTATAGCGAGAACTAGATTAAATTTTGAGCTTATTCCGTTGAAGTGTTGGTAGAGAACTAGGGCTAAATAAGTAAAGTAAGCTAGTGAGAATTCAAAAACTGAGGATTTGGTGTATATACTAGAAGCAATCTCAAATTTTTTATCAATTTTCCATCCCCACCACTACCCCCACTCCATTATTAGAGGGGTTAACAAAGTAGAAGAATGATATTGACATAGAATTTTGTGCAGGTATGTATTATAACGAGGTCTGCAACTAGACTATTTCAAACACCTGCCGACAATTGTGGTATACTGAGGAAAATATTATACTAATCACCGTAGGCCGGGTCACAAGTACCCAAAGTGGTTTTATTTTGGGTCCGAGGGCATGGAGTAATAAATTTCCGAATGAATACCTGCTAACAACTGCGATATACGATAGTCTGTACAATTCTGAGTTGATAAATAAAAAGTTACAATTTTTTGCTGGTACAGGAAAAACGAAACAAATTTAAAAATTGGTCAAGATCCTGCCGAATGAATACCACTTCTACTTTGCGGCAAAACATTTGTTATAAGTATTTGAGACCATTAAGCAAAAACAGAAAATTTCACAAAGCACCTATAAAATGGAAAATGCTCAAAATTGGCATAGGCCTTCGGGACATCATAAGAAATGACATACGTAAGGTTACACCTTTCTGCCCACTTGCCTCCAGGGGGCGAGAGGAGGGGGGCAGAAAGGTGTAACTTTTATGTGTGTCATTTCTTATGTTATTCCGAAGGCCTATCCCAATTTTTAGCGTTCTCCGTCCAGAACTTTTCATTTTATAGATGTTTTGTGAAATTTTCTATTTTTGCTTGATTCTGACTCTAAAATGGCCTTGTAACTTTTTTTGGACCGTGGGAAAATTGTAACTTTTTGTACATGGTCTCAAATACTTATAACAAATGTTTTTCTGCAAAGTAGAAGTGGTATTCATTCGGTTGGATCACGACCAATTTTTAAAATTGCCACGCTTTTTCCTCTATCAGCAAAAAATTGTACAATTTTTTTATCATTTTTTTTTTATCGAATTGTACAGAGTATCGTAGATCGCAGTTGTTAGCAGGTATTCATTCGGTTCAAAAATATTTATTATTACACGGCCCCGGGCCCAAAATCAAACCACTCTGTGGACTTGTGACCCAGCCTACGGTGATCAGTATACTATTTTCCTCGGTATACCACAATGGGCTTGTTCCATGATATTATTTTTATATGGTTTTTATACTGTTTCATACAGTACTCGATATTCTCATTATACACTTAAAATTTCGTATTATTATCTTTTTCCGTTCTCGAGATATAAGGAGTTGAAATTAGTAATAGTTGCAAAAACCGAGCGCTCATTTGTGACGTCACTATACGCAAGTGACGTAAGAAAAATGGCTTTCTGGGACCTTTCAAATTTAACCTGAAAAGTCGAAAAACATGGAATTTTTAAACGCTGGTAACTAAATAAATACGTCGAGTGGAAGTTCGTTTTATGTGTCTACGGAAAGAAGGAGGTCGGCGATGAATTCTAATCGTAAATTGCAGGGTCAAAATCTAAAATTCGTCCCGGCAGGCGCGAGAGAAAATTGTAATTTTTTGACATTTCACCAAATTGTACTCCCCTATTGTCAAGTAGTAAGCAAAGCCAACAATACTTTGAAAACACTTATAATTACAACCAGTAAGGAGCATCGAGTCTATTGAGATCGCCGAGTCTATGCGTATACTGACGTAGCGCCTGGCCACGCCCCATTTTCGCGAGACGGAGATTTGTAATAGTTTTTAAGATACTAAACGTCCGAATAAGATTCTGATTTTTTGCAGATCCATTAATTTATACTTGCACTTTCGATTTATGAAATTAAAAAAAAATGCCGAACAAGCCCATTATGAGCAGGTATTCAAAATAATGGAGGGCTGGAGGTAAGTAGGGGTAAATAGAGGTACATAAGTAAAGCAAACTAATATAAGTTCAGAAACTTGGGACTTGATGTATATAAAAGAAGCTAAGGGTCAAATTTTTTTATGATATCTGATACCAATATCACCACTCCACACTCCATTATTAAAAGGGTTAGCAATATAAAGTAAATATATGACTTGAAATTTCGTACACGTATGTACTATAACGAGATCTGAAACAACATTACGTTTTGAATTTTTTTTAAATAGGTGTAAATAAGGGTTAACAACAATATATAAGTAAAGCAAGTAATAGTCCAGAAACTTGGATTTGGTGTATGTACTAGAAGCCATAAGTGTCAAATTCCTGTAACATCTGATCACCTCTCATTAGCAAAGAGGTTAACAAAATACAATTATGATTTAGTAAGTATACGAGAACAATAACTCTAAAAAAATGTTTTATTACCACCTTGAGACAGACGAATTCAAATATGATATTATTAAAATTTTATGAGCAATTGTTCTTCTACTGGACTGTAAATATAGCGTCAAGATGCTTTCATTCAAAGAGATATTGATAGAAAATCTGGATGTGGTTTATTTTCACAGAACAATTTGCGCTTTTGTGAATTTGACTATAGTTCTAGTTTACCGTAATTGAAAGTGCGCTCAACATGTCTCAAATTACTCTAGTAAATTTAACTTAAATGAGAGAAGCACAACAAGAAGTGTTTTCAAAATAAATGTTGTACCCTAGTGATCTTTGTTTGGATAGACTGGAAAATATATTAGTCCAATCAATCTACGAAGACCCATTTTTAATTTTGCAGAAATTGTTAGCAGGAAAAATATGCTCATGTAGGAAAAGACAATCTAAGGAAGATAGCGTTTTATTTTTGCAAATTTTTAATGGCGAATTTAACCTAAAAAATTCGTAAACGTAAAATAAACGGTTCTTCGATAATAAATTTAAAAAAAATGAGCTCGAATCGAAAAAACTTAAATGAGAAAATTGTAGGTATTAAAATTATCTTTGGACTGATGTATAATAAAAATAATAAGTTATAGATAAGCGCACAAACCATAGAGAAAAATGGAAAATACCGTTAAAAATCACGTTTTTTAAATTTGTTAATTACTTTTTTTAAGGCAACTTACAAATTTGTTATTTTGTAAAAATATAGCTTCTCGATAGCTATGAAAGCGGTTTTTTCTGTTAAGAAATTTTACACATTTTTCTTGAAATTTCAGTTAAAAAAAAAACGTTTTTCTAAAAATGATGCTCTTGGTCGGGGAACTATCGTAGAGCAACTTTTGATTGTTACAGTTCTCTCGACGCTGAATGAGTTGCGATCCTACGAGACATAACGTCTTGCCAAGTGGTAGTGCTCTTGATGTTTGCCTAGTTAAATATTGAGTATTTATATTTTTTAACTTTTATGAAATTATTTCAATAAATGATAACATATTTTGAATTCGATTTCTTATTGATCCACTAATTATAAGATTGACGACCAGCGTGCGATTCTGTGGCGTGAGTCGGATTACTTACTACGGGTTACCCTTGATCACGTCAAGCTTGTGTAGCGATCCGAGCATTCATGGAATCCAATCGGAAATCTTAAATATTAGGAAGTGTTTCTGAGAAAGTGCTAGTTATAAGATATATTCAGTAGAAGTGCACCGCTCGACATCAGGTACAACGGGGAGAGCCAGCTGTAACAAACACAGTAAGTACAATTTTATTTATTTTCATCTTGGGGTGTCTGAAGGGTAACTGGAATCCCTCTTGTGAGTACAGTTGCTGGATGTCGTAGCAATGACATGGCTAGGGCCTAGTTAATTTAAAACTCTTGTCGTACCATCAGACGCACGATCTACATTATCATCGGTGGGTTTTTAAAAATATTTTTATTGTTTAATCGATCATAATTTTACATTGTTCTGTATTTAACTGTTAAGTGGTGATGTCATTGTGGGTTAACTTCATGTTTTTTTTTTAATTATCTCGGAAACAGTTGCACATAGGAAGTTGCGGTTTGCGTCATTCGATTTTATGTGCAACTTTCTATTACGGAGGGTCTTTTTGAAGCTCTCCGAGCGTTAGTTCTTGATGTTTAAACATAATTTCGTTCTTAAGGTATTTTCATTAGGTGTAAAATTATATAAATTGAATAGTGTGCGTCCGCTTCCATAAATCAATTAATTGAAAAATCAGATCTAGGGAATTACGGCACATAGCAACCTGAGGTTTGCATCATCCGATTTCTCGTTCAATTTTCCACAACGAAAAATATTATCGAGCCTCTGTGAGCCTTCGTTTGGGCAATACGGAGCTGGACCGTGTCGCTCGAGAAGCGAAATTTTCAGACCTCTTACTTTGGCGGTGGACATCTAGCGTCCGGAGCGCCATAAAAAAATCATGCCCCACGTCATTGGATTAGAAATTTTATTTGAGATCAATCTAGAGCAAATGTGGGTCTATTTTGTCTAGAAAAAGTTAGAGCGGTTTATGTGAAGAGGTGTCGAAAATCTCTAAATTTTGTAATACAGTAGTATGGAAAATTTTGCGAAAAAGTTAAAGTGCCAGCAAAAATCCAGATGGTCGTACGATATTTTTTTTAAATATGTAAATGGCGACTATTTATTGTCACTAGTCGATTTCGATAAATACGAAATTTTAAAAAATACAACGAAAAAACTTAACCTCAAAATCGGCACTATTTTTGGGTGCCATTTTTAACATCGAAATTAAAAAATTCAACTTTTATTTAATTGCGCATGGTAGTACAAGTCTTAGAGAAGATTTTGAGCTTTTAACCGTTGCTCTACGATAATTCCCCGATCAAGAGCACCAATCTTAGAAAAACAGTTTTTTTATTTAAACCGAAATTTCAAGAAAAATATGCAAAATTTTGCAACAAAAAAACGCTATTTTAGATAGCGAGAACCTATATGTTTTACAAATAAGTAATTAACAAAGTTAAAAACGTGATTTTTACCGGTATTTTTCATTTTTCTCTATGGTTTGTTCGCTAACTGCGGTATTATATAGGAAGTTCTGTTCCATTTTGTCGAGATTCTTGACAAGAATTACATTTGTTGGCAAACTGAATAATATCAGCATCTATTTTTGACCAATACACATGTAATCGCGTCATTGCCTGCATCGAGCACATACCAGAATGACCATCATGAGGCAATTTATTTGGCACACATATTCGTCCCGTCCACAAAAGGATACCCTCCTCGTATGACAATTCATCTCGCTTTTCATAGAAGTGACGTAATTCACATGGTAAATTTGTCTTATCTGGCTATGATGTCTGTATAATTAAAGATTTTCGTAAAAATGGGATCCTTTTAATTTCTACCACGTAATTCTCGTTTTGATATTGGCAGCTGACTCAATCGAAGATGGAGTAAATGGCCACGTTTTGGCAATCCTACTTCTTTTACTTGATAAGTCTGTATATTTAAGTGGTAACAGAGAACGTGCATCGGCAGGAACGTTTTCTCTATCGATATGGTATTTGATTTCAAAATTACAGCTGTTCAGAATCACTGCCCATTGAGTTAGGTGGTTACTAACAATCTTGAAAGTTTCGTGGTTCTCAATAAATATTCTTTTCAGTGGTTTATGTTCAGTTAAAAGTGTGAAATGTGTTCCATAAAGGTAATTATGAAACTGGTTCACTGCATATACAATAGCTAATTTTTTGTTTTATTTTGCAGGGAAGAAATGTATATATGACAGTGGTTGACCATTTAACCTGTATCTATCTGAAAAGAGGTTATAAAGTTTTCCTATCAAAATGCATTTTATTAGTACTAGAACCCACAATACTACACTAACCTATAACTTGTTATACATCATGTTATACATCAATCGAACTTTATTCGATTTGAGCTCAATTTTTATTTATTAGCGAAATACTGTTTTTTTTTTACTTTTACAAGTTTTTTGGTTATTCGCCATTAAAAATTTGGAGAAGTAAAACGCCATCTTCCTTAGATTGCATTTTTCTACATGACCATATTTTTTATACTGTAAACAATTTTTTGCAAGGGCTTGTGTAAACTGATTGGATTATATATTAATAATTAATAAAATAGGCTATTTTGGGGAAAAAGTCATTCAATTTGTGTTCAAATTTAATTAGTTTGCCAAGAAACAACTGATCGAGGCGTATCAAGAAACATATTCAAGATGATTTTATCAGCTTCATTCTCCACGGGTGAAATTCTGAAGACATTTGCCAGGAATAAAAATTTTGTAAAATCGATAAATTTTCCAAAAATGTGATATTTCGTATACTAAACGGTTTAAAAGAAAATTCGGTAATCGTTTAGAGGTAAGAGTATTTTTAAAAGAACTGCATTTATTTTTGTGGATACTCAAAATGAATTTGACGGTATAATATGTTTTGTTTTTTAAATTATTTTTACCAGAGTCAATAGTACAAGATACTGCAATTAAGATAAATACGTCCCTTGAAAGATAATTAAATAGACTTTAATTCACAGCAGAAAGCAAAATTTTGTTTGTTTAAAGATGATTGTTTATTACAAAAATTTTTGATTTTCTTACATTTTACATTATTTTGACGGAAACTAATACATGCCGTTTGATTCAATATTTCAAATGCTACAAAAAGTTTAAATGATTTTCTTCTTCAGAAAGCGATTAAAGTTGTAAATGTATAATTTCCATCATAATTCGGATTTCTTAAACAAATAGCTATAACTTGATCAATTTCATCCTAAAACCAGATAATTGTAAAGAACTGAATTTAAGTACAATTTTGTAATGAAAATGTGCACTGAAATTTTACTTTTAGAAAGTGGTGAAGAAACATTAAACATATCTGAAAAAAACATATTTGGTTAATTTTTCACCAGGTGAGACGGGATTAGTCTCAAAATCAAAGTAACTTGACAGACTTTATTTTATAGCTTTATCAAATCCTCAACAACAATTTTCTGCAATAAAATTTCAGGCCTCATCGATTTCCAAGTCTATATCTAATTGTACTGCAATGAATCGATACAATAAAGTAAAATATCAAACAATTATTACCTCCACAATATTTGGAGTACTAAGTACCAACCAGTAAGGTACGTGTCGCAAGCCTGAGGCCTCGTATATCATTATACTTCTAGCTGTGTTAGTGACGATAAACATCTGGACATCTCGGCAAAATATAGCATCAGTTACCCACCTATTTCTTCGCCTTCTTTCATCTTCAGAACGTGTTATGTCTTCTCTTGTCATAATAACGTGATACGAAGTCAAGAAATTTAAGTTTCCATCATATAAACCAATTCTGCCATGTTTCGATATGATTGTATAGCAAAAATATTTTTCAGTTTCGATTGGCACAATTTTCACTATGGTTTCTCTCTACAAAAATTGATGGTAGTTATATATGACCGTAAAATATTTTCTGAAAGCTATAATCTTATGTTACGTTTTATTTTGAACTAGGGACCTCAATTATAGCGGTGATCTAAATAGATAATGACAGGCGTACAAACGATAAGGATCCCTAGGGAGAAGGTCAGGTGTAGTCGCGATATTTTAGACAACGGAAAGAATTTTAACAGCTAGTTGCAGCGACATTGTTCCCTGTGCGCGTTTGTTAGCATTCTCACTTTCACTAACATTTTACTCATAGTCTTTCTTTGCCCAGATTTCATATAAAACCACGGCCGTAATTGAGGAACGGGATATTATTCGTACCACCGCGTGCAGGCCACTATTCTAAATAGAGGTTACTGTAGACAAAATAGACAAAAGCCTTTGGTTAGATGTTTTTAATTTTGACCGGTTGAATCGTGCAGGTCGCTATCCAGTTAGAGGTTACTGTAAAAAGTTCTGACTTCGGTGAGATATTTGGGATTTGGCCAGTTGAATGTGCAGGACACTATTTTCGTATATAGTGTTACTGTATATAAGCGTCTGACTACTTGATAAATATTTGTAAGTTTGATCGTTGAAGCACTCACTTTGTGTGAGTATCGTCTGTTTCAATTTTCGATCAATCCGTGAACCGCAACCATAATTTTTCATACTTATTCATAGAAATTGTCTTGGTTTTGCATGGAATATCTTTATGAGTGGCTTTTTTGCCTTTCTCATGAGTTCAGAATAAGAACGAAAAACGTTTCAGAGGCTAAGCATTTCCAAAAAGAGAATGATAGATTTCATGAAAATGTAATCCATTGGAATGAAAAAAAAATTAAGAAAGGTAGGTAAATAAGTCCATGTTATGCCTTTGTTCTCATTTTTAACTGAATCGTTATATACCGTAGGGAGTTATGTAGATGCTAGTTTAACCTGCATGGCCGTAGGGGACTGTGTGGATGCTAGTTGTTGAATGAGAATTTTCATATAAGAAATTATACAAATGCATTTAAGGAATTTTAATTTGCCAGCATAACCAGAAGTCAGGTTATCGAAAGAATGCAAAGATTTCATAATATTTTTACACATAGCTTTTCTTTTAGGTCCCATGGATAGTTATTTTTTCTGATGTTTGCAAAATCCTATAAAGAATATGTTTCACTACCAATCTAATTTATAATAAATATTCTGTGTATTTTGAGTCAAATAAAAAATATGTCCAATAAAGTGCAAGCTCATAAGATACAAACAAGTGTGGAACTAATTAGTCAGTGTTTAGCTTTTATGAATTAAATAATATCAAATAAAGTTTAGCGATAATTACTCAGTGATTTTTAAAGCCAATAAATTAGTATCAATAAATTGAAGCAAGTATTATCAAACTTTGAAAAGAATTTGGTAGCAATAAACTACAGATCACGAAAGTAAATTTGGGTCCTACCACTTAATTAGACAATCACGTAAACAGTCTTTTTATAAATTTCTATCTCGATAAAAGTGAGAGAATAATAATTATAAGTCATACATAGGGGACTGCTGTCAATATACATATATCTTTCAGTAAACATAAAAAATATGTCACGAATATTGACTTAATATCAGCTACATTAAGCTATCTAGTAGTATCTATTACAAACGGATCATCCCTACCGATACTTCCGTCTTATGAGACCGAAGGAAAAGTATCAAACCGAAATTAGAATGATGTGCAAAAAAACGACAATGTTGGGTATTTCGATGGCAGAATTGGAACAAAAGAACGCACCTAATGAAATGTAAATACACTTGTTATACATAGTAACATTCTGTCATTCTAACACCAAGAATAGTTGATATGTAAATGGATATTTGGTATAAAAATACATTTTTTGACATAATCAGACCCAAAAATCACTTCCAGTTTAACCGAAAGTACAAGTAACTTTTTTATTTTTAATAGCACACTGTATATTTTTTTTATCGTCCAGTTATTACTTATTTTTACAACAGTTGTTTCAAAGTCAAAATCAATTTAAAACTGACCATGAATGAAAACTGAATGGAATTTATGTAATTACTTAGTGGTCATGAAAATCATATTTAAATTTATAATAAGTACCTATTTAATTGAAAAGTATTTTAAAACGTTTTTTCATCTAAGACAAATAACCGTGTTGGCAATTTGATTAGTTTATGCCCCCTTTTTAAAACAAATAGTTAAAAACAAATAAACTGCCCAAATCTCACTTTATTTAAATGGCACCCTGTACATTTTCTACTTTCTATCGATATAGAGCTTTAAATTATATTTCCAATACAATATTCAAATTTAAAATGATCCATAAGTGGATGCGAAACTATAGTTAACGACAACCATAGTATTTTAGAAGGTTATTTCTCATTCAATTTTAATTTTGAAAAGACCACTACTGTGAAGGTAATTCAAACCTCTATTGTATCAAATATTCTGTACCCTAATTTCAAATTTTTATCCTAAAGATTAAAGAAAAAAGTGTACCTGATCTCGTGTGCGCCCGGTATAATGAAGATACCTCCGATTCAAATGTGTAAATCGGGGGCGAGATTTTTTTCACGTACCCCATCGAGTACCCCACCCGATGGGGTAATTATTAAACATGTCTTTGAAAATGAAGTCGAGATTTCTTAGACAGATTTTAATTTCAAAGTTTCGTTTTGAAATATTTGGTTTCGAAGTCATTTATATTATTTTAATTTGCCACCTGTGTGTTCTAAAAAATCTGTTTTTTCCAACTTTTTCTTTTAACAAATACTTTCAATGAAAATTATACGGAACACTGGAGCATAATGTATTATAAATAATTAATTACCTTTGTATGAGGAACGCTTTCTATTTTGTTAATACTTAACAAGACTTTCTGGTCTATTTTAGGACAAAGGCTTTCTAATAGAAAGTCTAGCAAGTCATTCCACGTAACTGTAGATTTAGCCTCCTTAGTAATACCATCGAAAAGCATAAGGCTTTGTAATGAATATTTTGAGTTCCCTATAAAATAAAATATCAATAAAAATAATTTACATATTTACCCTGTACCATATAGAGAACAAATTGTGTTTAAAAATTCTTCCCTATTTAATCCGATTTCTTCACCATTAACATCTTTTGTTTCCTTAAAAATAACGCTAAGAGACTCTAATTTATCATATGATAAATTCTGTATAAGACTAAACCAGGCAACATTATCCGAATCCTCCTCAACAGAATCAAAACTAAAACAGCAAACTGGCTTGAGAAAATATTACTATTAAAACTTATGCACTTAAATCAAAATTGTTAAATATTACAATTATTATGTATTTACCTTAAATTATATAATTCACCACTAAATGTAGATTGCTCATATCCACTATATGCCATATTGTCAATATATGTATTTATTTCTTTACAAGGTATATTGATCAAACTTCTATCTGGTGTCAAGTAGGGCCAGGTAGTGGTGTGCTTTCTGATATACAGGGTATGGGGTGTGCTAGAGAGGGGATGAAAAATTGTTTAATATAAAAGAAATCAACATTTTGCAGATGCACTGAAAATATGTTACCCCTTTATTGGAAAAATACTTAAAAAAATATAATCTTTCCCAAGGGTGTGCAGACAACATTTCTTTAAAAAATACTTACAAAAATAGGATCATGCACAATATGCCATAAAATTAGACGAAAATGTTTACACGGAGGTTTTCGGGAAATTCAAAATGGCGGACCGGAAATCGGGCCATTTTCCAGAAAGAATGAAAATGAATATTTAGGCCTTGAAAATCTGTACTCGGGGGGGGGTTTCGAGGCTGATTACGAATCCGAGGTCTAATTTAAAGTGGAGTGACTCGACACGCATCTAGTCTCTCTCACGACTCCAAGAATATAAAATGTATATTAAACAAGAAAATCTACTTTTTTATAATTTTAAAGAAAATATTTTTCTTATACAATATTGGATTAAAGTTGTTTATACAAAATTAATAGTTTGGGAGTTTACAACTATTATTCATAAAAACTGACAAAATAATTATTAAGAAGTACAAGAAATATACCCAAACTGAGACTGCATGTATTACTAACTCCGTTATTATATTAGGTAGAAAGTCGGTTAAATGGAGAAAGTTTTAAATACTTTCTTGGACATATCAATGGAGCTTCAAGATTTACTTTAAATTTTTTAGTATTTTAAATAATTGAGAAAAATCCCAATAGCGCATTTTTGAAAGTCCATCATATTTCCACAATTTAAATTTGTATAACATTTTATGATCAAGATAAGTAAGGGTTAGGAGAGAAAATATTTTTTGTTTTTGAGATATTAATTAGTTCTGTTACCAAAGACAAAACATTTCTCGAACTTCGGAAAGTAAACAAGAATTGCTGAAATTTGACACACGGGTATTTTCAAAGTTCACTATTTAAGAAACGCAAATTTTTACACATTTTTGGGGAGCGCTTCGATAAAAGATTGATGTTAAACTACGGAAATTCCGTTAGTAGGTATGGCGCCGGTTGAGCCTGGGAAAATTTTGAAGACCGTGGGAACTTTTGCCGCCGCCGCCGCCCCTTTGAAGATGCCGCCGTCCTCTAATTTTCGGCAGGAACTTTGAAGATGCGCAGGACAAGATAATCGCTGCCCCTTTGAAGATGCCGCCTCCCGTCTCTCGAAAAAAAACCTCTTACCGCCGGTAAGATTCGAACCATCGATCTTCGGCTTGGAAGTACAGCGCATCATCATAACATCATAACAAATTTATTTAGTTCTTTTAATACAGTAAATTGCCTCCCCGGATCGAGACCCGGAGTCAACCGTACAACCACGTCGCGCAGCGCCGTGGTGTTAGTGCGGTTGGGCGAATCGCGACCGGTTCGACTCAATAAAACTTATATTTAAAGGCTGAATCTCCTGCCGCCTGTGGCGGCTTTAAATTAACATTAACATTGTTTTTGCCTACACAGTAAGTTTAAAATTAAAATATTTCACTTAAAACGTTTGGTCGCGCACTAATGGGCTTGTTCCATGATATTCTTTTTATATGGTTTTTATGCTTTTTCATATAGTACTCGATATTCTCATTATACACTTAAAATTTCGTATTATTAACTTTTTCCGTTCTCGAGATATAAGGAGTTGAAATTAGCAATAGTTGCAAAAACCGAGCGCTTATTTGTGACGTCACTATACGCAAGTGACGTAAGAAAAATGGCTTTCTGGGACCTTTCAAATTTAACCTGAAAAGTCGAAAAACATGGAATTTTTAAACGCTGGTAACTAAATAAATACGTCTAGTGGAAGTTCGTTCTATGTGTCTACGGAAAGGAGAAGGTCGTCGATGAATTCTAATCGTAAATTGCAGGATCGAAGTCGAAAATTCGTTCTGGCAGGAGCGAGAGAAAATTGTAATTTTTTGACATTTCACCAAATTATACTCCCCTACTGTCAAGTAGTAAGCAAAACAAACAATACTTCGAAAACACTTATAAATTATAACCAATAAGGAGCATCAAGTCTATTGAGATCGCCGAGTCTATGCGTATAGTGACGTAGCGCCTGGCCACGCCCCATTTTCGCGAGATGGAAATTTGTAATACTTTTTAAGATACTAAACGTGCGAATAAGATTCTGATTTTTTGCAGATCCATTAATTTACACTTGCACTTTCGATTTATGAAATAAAAAAAAAATGCGGAACAAGCCCATTTGGATTGCTGACACGGGAAAAAAATCAATGAAAAAACCCATTCGAGGTAGTTGCGCCCCAACAGTCTGCTCGCCGTTAGTTGTGGTTGTGGAAATGAAATTTACGTTTTTAAGAGGTTGTAATTTTTATAACTTTCTTGGCCAAGAAGGAATTTTTAACAAAAACTGACAAAATAACAAAAATTACAAAAATACAAACAGGGTACAAACAGTTAGAGATAGAAAAGGGATAGGTACAGAATAAAATTATGGTGGTGAAAGTGTGTGATAGTGAGAAGTTTTGGTAGAAAAGAGTTTGGCTAAAGAGGTTGCCGAAAGATAGGCAACGCCTGGTATGGTAATGGGTGTTTGATTTGGAAAGGGGCATTATGCATTCTGATTTGGGTAATGTTGCGTGTAAGTGGACTTTCGCCCAGTCGAAACGTGTAGAATTTCTGCGATGTTTCCCGGACGAAGTCCACTAGTGATGTGATATCATTGCATCGGTCATATAATTCTCTGAGCGGGGTGTACCTACCCGAGTCTGAAATGAGGCGCATAAATTTATGTTCCGGCGCCGCGTATGTGATGGCCGGTCTTATCACCATCGTGTACAACAGTTTTTTATTTGTCCTGTTTAGTCCACTACCCCTTGCCAGGAGCGGATACAGACTCCTGGATGCGGAGTAAACTTTTCTTACGGTCTCGTTGATGTGGGTATTGTAGGTAAGTCTTTTGTCTAGATGTACCCCCAGATGAAGTACAGTGCTCAACCCACTAGGCTATTGAGATACCTGACATCAGGCTGTATAATTCTGCTATACATGTCGTTGAGTGCACCGGAACAATTTTCATATCGGCTGGTGGGTGCGGCGTCAGTCCGGCGTGCAGCTCAGCGGTGGCTGGAAAAACAAAGACCTCTTCTCATTGGCTGCTTATAACTTGAGAACGGTATGAGATATTTAAAATCTGAAAGCTGTTTTGATTGTGGGCTATCACCTGGCACAGGTGGCGAGCATGCCCTTCTGGTCAAGAAATATTTGGTGTCACATGACCTCTATAACTTGAGAACGGTATGAGATATGTAAAATCTGAAAGCTGCTTTGATTGGGTGTAAGCTATCACATGACATGGGTGGCATTCCTGTTGTTCATAACAGAAGAATAAGTAATACAAACCGGTTGCGTAATATTGTGTAATCACTGCGGTTTTGACGTCACTCGCCCACATTTCCGGTCGTCGAGATGGTGCTACAGCCATAACTTTAAACCGGAATAGGAGTAAGCTGTCGTTTGATATTTCATAATGGAAATATATTAAATCCAAATAGGTACAACGCAAGAATTAACAATGAAATAGAACTCCGAATTTTTTCATTCGATAGAGGTTACCGCTGACGCAAATGTATTTTATAGGAAGTAATAGTAAAGTCAAATAAAAAGCAGAATATTGTCTTCAGAAATTAAGGCGGCCATTCCCTAGAAAGAGACATCCGGTAAGTAATTTTTTCTTAGTACGTATATTTACAACAACCATAAGAACACTTAAGTACAACCATAACAAGACTACTACCATGAATTTTCACCCCAATAATTTCCGTGGTTTGCAAAATAGCTAGATTTAAAACTAGTAAAAATTTAAATCTAGCTACTATGCAAACCACCGAAATTATTGAGTGAAAATCCATAGTATCGGCCTTGTTATGGTTGTACTTAAGTGTTCTTATGGTTGTTGTAAATATACGTACTAAGAAAAAATTACTTACCGGGTGTCTCTTTCTAGGGTATGGCCGCCTTTAAGTAAAAAGTTTGCATATTTTTTCTAGTAGAGAGTGTATCGGCTGTGTTGCTAAAACACGGGGAGTACGATAATAGCAAAACGGCGGTAAACAGGAACTTTCATATTTCTTACACTCTGTTGAAGGGGGAATCGGGCATAATTACAGTAGATAAAGAAAAATAAAAACGTTTATAATTTATTAAATATGTATATGATAACAACACGTTTAAAAATTAGTAAAAAAAAATAGGCGTGCCAGCACCGGCCCATTTGATCACCCCGGGCCTGAGCGTGATAAGAGGCGGTGGATAACTGAAACAGAGAAAAATTAGTAGCACAAACCAACGAAAATAAGTAAGAAAATAACACCTCTACCCGGGGGTGGGGGGCAACTCCTCGTCATCGCTGAAACAGAAAAAATTTAGTACAAGGCGGGGCGGAAACAGGCGTGAAAAATACCTGTCAATAATGACGGAAAAAAATAGGCGTGCCAGCACCGGCCCATTTGATCACCCCGGGCCTGAGCGGGATAAGAGGCGGTGGATAACTGAAACAGAGAAAAATTAATAGCACAAACCAACGAAAATAAGTAAGAAAATAATACCTCTCCCCGGGGGTGGGGGGCAACTCCTCGTCATCGCTGAAACAGAAAAAAATTAGTACAAGGCGGGGCGGAAACAGGCGTGAAAAATACCTGTCAATAATGACGGAAAAAAATAGGCGTGCCAGCACCGGCCCATTTGATCACCCCGGGCCTGAGCGGGATAAGAGGCGGTGGATAACTGAAACAGAGAAAAATTAGTAGCACAAACCAACGAAAATAAGTAAGAAAATAATACCTCTCCCCGGGGGTGGGGGGCAACTCCTCGTCATCGCTGAAACAGAAAAAATTTAGTACAAGGCGGGGCGGAAACAGGCGTGAAAAACACCTGTCAATAATGACGGTGCCTGGCGGCAGCGGCAGCGGCTCCTCGTCCTCGCTGAAAACAGAGAAAAATTTAGTACAAGGCGGGGGCGGAAACAGACGTGAAAAATACCTGTCAATAATGACGGTGACTGGCGGCAGCGACGGCGACTCCTCGCTGAAAACAGAGAAACATTTAGTACAAGGCGGGGGCGGAAACAGGCGTGAAATATACCTGTCAATAATGACGGTGCCTGGCGGCAGCGACGGCGACCCCTCGTCATCGCTGAAAACAGAGAAAAATTTAGTAGAAGGCGGGGGGCGGAAACAGGCGTGAAAAATACCTGTCAATAATGATGCCCAAGTAACACAAGTCGTCCTCTTATTACGTTTAAAGCTTTATAAATAATACATTATGGCAACTTATACAGAAAATTAGTTATATTGAAGCTTTATTCAGCACTAAACTGCTTATAAAGTAACTCGGCGGAATAAGTTTGCTGATAAAATGCTTTCACAGCATAAATATAAATCTTCTTTATTAAAGCATCTTGTATAGTTTTTTTTAAATTTATAACGGCTTAGTAAGGTCTATTATACAGATACACACCATGTATATTTATAATAGATGCATAAACCTCTATATAACATGTATACATCTGTTTTACAGTTTAGCAATTTCTCTATAATGGCTTTATAACATTGAAATTTAAAGGTTTTTAAAGCAAAAATATATCATAAGGAATGGTTGTTGTGTACTTGTATGTTGTGTGGTTATGTTCTGGGTAAGTGATGGAATTATATGGCTAACTACGCCTGGGCAGTAAAATAAATAAGATCTTAAAAAAGCACAAGAAACAAATGTCGTAATGGAATGCTCGCCATAAATGTATGGAAATGAAACTTAATGCCTGGTTGATCGATGCTTGGTTAGGTCTTTTCGGTCAGCTTACTGGACCCTATGCCTCGACAGCTCAATTTTATTTGATATAATGTACCTAATACCATTGGTGATATTTTTGTATATACAATATTAGTGCTAATAAAGTGATGATTCTCCAATGTCATTTGATTTGCTTTCGAGTTTTTCTTGTTATGTAGAAAAAAAATTTTATGCAATCATTTTACCATTACAAACTACAAAAATCTACCAAAATCAATAAAAAATATAGGTCTGAAATTGAAATAAAAGTAATAAAATCATATCCCTCAAAATCAAAATGATGTTATGATGAATTCAATTATTGCATAAAATGTGGATTTTCTTCAAATAAAATTCACATGTCTGAGGACTTTCTCTGGATATGCCACTGATTACGAAACAGCTCGATGAATGTTTCATTGGAATATCTTATAATCCTCGAAAAATGCTATTATATCATTTCTACACAGCCAAAGGGCTGTTTTAAGAATTTATAACAGCTTCTTTAGTGACCTTCTTTGGATGCTTATTGGGAACCATATTGTATTTTCTAAAACTATATATGACAGGGCGGCCATTGTTACCGGTTCGAGGTATAATTAACATTTTATCACTTGAAAAGGAAAATTTTACAAAATATTTACAGCAATCACTTGTGTTCAATATACGTGGCTCATCATTTTAAAACAATTCCGCAGAAAAAAAATTTAAAATATATTTTTTTGTCCACGACTATTAAATAATATACTCATTATGTACGTGTTTCCTCAATGATAATGCTATCCATTAATCCCTACAGTGAATAATGATTTCATTATTCACTGATTGCAGTGAATAATGAGGACAGTCAGTTGTTTATAAGAAATGACATTAGTGACTTTTCACTAAAAATTTAAAATGTCAAAATTGCAGCAACCAAAATACAAGTGTTGTCTCTCTAAGGTTTCTGGGAAGCACTCAAATGGTACATGCCGAAGAGTTACTTTAATGAACACTCCAAAACTACATTAGTATTTTTTTTCAAAGCATTATCTATTAGCAACACGCGGCAATCCCTAACATTGTTTTTGAAACCATTTAGCTACGTGCCTACAAACTGTGTTATTTTATTAGTAAGCCATGACAATCTGTCAAAGCGTAATTCTGTAATTGATTTGAAACGTCAAAATTTATGCCATTTCAACGCCAACGTTACTCACAATAATTTTGCATATTAGGTACTCAAAAGGAGCATTATAATTAAATAAATGGATACTAACAGTGAAAACGAGATTTCTTTGACACCGCCAGAGATAAAGGAAGCTGCAGAAATCGCCTCTTTAAACTTGTTGCCCGAAATATCAAGAAAATTATATATTATGACATATGAATCTTTCCTAAATAGGAGAAATCAAATGAATATGAATGAAATAAATATTAAATGTTTAATAGTCGTGGACAAAGTATAGTATTCTACTCGCATATAATGGCTATTATTCACTCTAGTGATTTACGACACTCGCCTGCGGCTCGTGTCGTAAACTTCACCATCGTGAATAATAGCCATCATTATATGCTTGTTGAATAATATACTATTAATAATTTTCAACATTATCAAATTCAAAGAATTTTGGAGGCACGTCTATTTATTTCGAAGTAGAATAGCATATTTCAACAGAAAAATTTTCTTCGCATGACAAATTTAGTTTTCTACGAATGACAGCGTACACTAATTCGCAGGCAATATTCATTCAGCTTCCTAATAAGTTGCCATAACAATTTGTGACATCATCCCAAAAGAATATATCAACTATAATGTCTGTGTGTGTGTGTGAAGCTGCTAAAGACACTGTAATATCGATGCTTTATAATTGCAAACAGTAACTCATATTTAGAGCAATTTTTACTGCATAAAAACTTGTTTGCAGCAATTATATAACAACTTCTTAGCAGTCATATAACATGGTTTATAATAGCTGGTAAGACGAAACAAAGAGGATGCTGTAATGTTACTTTAAGTATCTATATACCTTTTACAGAGTTTACCGAGGCTGCATAAACTGTGCCTATTTTGGGTATATAGATACCTTATTAATACTGGACTATTGTTGTTAACTCTTAATTATAAAGTATTAAGCTTTATAAAAAGGTGGAGTAGATATTCGTAGCGTTTTTAAAAAGCAATCTGTGCTACTTGGGTGGTGCCTAGCGGCAGCGGCGGCGGCGGCTCCTCGTCCTCGCTGAAAACTGAGAAAAATTTAGTACAAGCCGGCGAAATAAGCATGAAAAATACCTCTCAATGATTACCGAGGACGTATCAGGAGGCTGTAGGAGCGGCATCTCATCACTGAAACAGAGAGAGAGAAATAATATCTCTCGCGCCTTTAAATAAAAAATACTTACGTTTCTCCCCACGGGCAAAAACAGAGGCGGTCACCACAGCGACAGCCCGCGACGCAGAATAGCTCAATGTCACTAAAAATAATTTGTAATTGAGGTATTTTATAGCAAATTTATTGTAATTCACTCACTTTTCTATATATATTCCGAAAATTCACTCACTTTTCTATATATATTCCGAAATCGGAAAGCTGGCGTCTAAATCACCAGCCAGACATTTTTTTGAACTATCGATCATTCTCAGAGAGTTCATTTATATAGGCGAACAAAAACCTCAAAACCGTGATTTACAAAAACCGCGACGGGATATTACTTCGCGCCCAAGTAGCCCTTATCGTAACCCCAAAGGATATATTACACATTGCGTAAATAGCCCTCGTCCGGACTGAAAACCTCAAATCCGTAATTTCATATGCTTGGCGGTAAAAACGGCTCTTTATCCCGTAATCTCGCTTTGCTAATTCGTGTTTTGATGAAAAATAGTGTTAGGGGATACATCTAATTTAAAAAGATGAAAAATAAGACGAAACCATCATCCAGACTTAGACAGCAGATTCCTGATTTTGATAACAGGACATCGGTTGCTGACACAGGAAATGTGATAAGACAATCCGTTACACTTTGCAACGATACGAGCTCGGGCGGAAAAATGTGGTTTGATAACGCTAATATAATCTGAATACCAGCTACCAAAGAGTTTTTATTTTACACAGTGGTCTAGTAACAGACTCCTGATTTTGACAATGGTATTTTCATTCAAACAATTAATTTCAAACAAGTCCATATTGAAGGGGCCGGCAGATGTCAGTTTGCCCAAAAATTCGTTATATGCGTAATAAGTTTGATTCCTGAAAAAATACAGGTTTCCATCGATGTACCTAAACGCCCCGTTTATATCAGCTGGTATTCCTGGAAATACATCTGTAATTTCCCCGCGCGTTTTAACTTTTAACAAACACTCATCAAATTCTACAAAGTATTGGTTATCGTAAAAAATGTATGTTTTACCGGAATATGTGGCAAATATGGCCTTAATATTTTCACCCTCCAAAGGCTTTAGAATATTTTTAATTGTAAAGCTGGGAAAATTGAGTACATAAACCAAATTCCCACTAACTGCTACAATATCACCAGAGGGTCTTTGATAAATGTGAGAAATTGGCGAAAATGGCAATCGTTTGTGAATAATGGGTTTTCGACTGCTCAACCCCAATTCCCACACATATTCATCGCTAAATATATACAGATTTTTATTAACTATTAAAAATGTATTTGAAGTAATTTGGCAAAAGTCTGGCTCCGAATCTTCTGTGGTAGTAGTAGTAGTAGTAGTAGCGGTCGTTGTTTCCGGAACACCATACAGGGCCTGAATTCCGATGATATCGTCCAGGGATAAATTGTTGATAAACCTGTCTGCATATGCAAACATAATCGAATTGACATCTTCACTGTGTTCCAACCATAACTTATGTCCAATCTCATGCAATATAACTACAAACAGGCTGGTTTTTCCCTCCGGGGCTATATCTAGACCAGCATACCAATCCTCGCTTTTGTCCAGGTGAATTTCAACACATTGATCGTTATCGGGATAAAAGCCATGAGCTAGTACACCCCCGCGCCCATCAAAATCATATTGACAATCGCCTCGATGGCATTGCGCATGATTTATGTGATGGAGAGGCTGATTTGCATATGTAATGGCAATATCCAGATCCTTTTCAGAATATAAAAATGTCAGGTTTGATACACGCTCCCAGGTTCTAAACGCTTCTAAGGCGACCTTCTTAGAATTTCCATCGGCGTGTGGGAAGCACCAAGACAAAGTCGATTTATGCCATCGTTCATGGTGTAACGAAAAATTGTCAATGTTATCGTGCATACCGCACCGAGGTTTTTTCATTAACTCCTTTGTTTCGTCATTTAGAGCTCCGTTGGCGGGTAAACCATAATATTTTTGAAAATTTATGAGAGCCTCCTCCTCAAGTATAGCCGCGGTGGATGTTTGATTCGGTACTTTTTCAAGGTACCCATAATTCTGTAGATATTGTATAGCCCACTCGCGTTCGAAGGCTAAGGCTATTTGAAATAGACAGCCGGCAATTATCAACTGCATCCTATCACTGCCCAAATTAAAATGAATATGTATGGTGCGGTGCGTGTTGTCGTTTTAATAGACAACGAAAAAATTGGGTGTGTAGTTTTATTGGGACACGGTGTGTATCGTAGATGCGGATGTGGGCTAAGAGCGCTTTGGCCCGGTGTTATTCCGTTATGTACTATAGTGGCATTAACATGTATCGTGCTAAAAGCTACAGCGAAAAGAACGCCACTAGAACAATCGCAGTCGGGTAGAAATTTTCGAATAGAAGTGTTAGTGTAAAAGTGTCTTACTTAGTCAATCAAAAATGGTAAGTTCTGAAAAAACTAACTTTCGGGGGATTTTTAACTGGTGTAGTGAATGAGTAAATGACGATCGTAATTAAGATTCTCAATTTTTAAAAATTATGAACTTACAGGCTGTGGGTTCGCAACGGCGGAAAGGTTCAAACTGTGAGTGCTCGAGAGGTTGTTGGGTTCGTCATCAAAAATGGTAAGTGTTTTTAAATTTTATTACGCGAGGGCCAATTATGTACAGGGGTCTACTACCATTTATTCACCCTGAAATTTTTAGAAATCAGTTGTAATTTTAACTGTTGCTACCTTTTACCAATCACAGTCATAGTTTGCCTTTTGATTGATTGATTGATTGATTTGCCAGCGTAAGGTGGGCATTGCTGCCAATTCCGGTGCAGGGAGATTTGTTCCACCACGCAGCCCGATCGCCCACCGATCATCCCACCGTGTGCCAGAACAAACCCCCATTGCTTTTATATACCGCCGGACCAGCTGCATACGCTGGATTGGACATTGGACATGCTTGTTGTCAGCAGCGAGAGCCGCATGACGCATGGGGTAGGAGTATAGGATGGAGCGTGTAGGTGTTTGTGAGATGTTTCTTCTTGTTTTCCTTCTGTCTTCATCGGATGGAAAGTGTAGGCGTTTGTGAGATGCTTCTTATAGGTTTTCGTGCTTCTTTTTACTTTCAGGTTTTTGTGATATGCTTCTTCTTAGTTTCTGTCTGTGATCGTCTTCTCTCCTATTCTACTTCTGAGTTTTCTGTTTCTTCTGTTTCTGAGTCTGGCAGTGTGTATATCCTTGATATTTCTTTATTGTATTCCATTTTTTGTTGTGCCAACTTTTCCCAGTGTGTATAATCCTTTCCTAGCTTATTCATAATCCTCTCGATTGTTGTAATCCATGTGTAGCATGGCCTCCCTATTTTCAGTTTGTTGCTGTTCATTCGCAGCGCTTTCTTCAGTAGGTGTGTCGTGTCCCGTCTTTGGACATGTCCCCAGTATTTCATTGCGTATGATTCTATTCTTTTGATTATTGTTCTTCCCTCTAGTAATGTTGACGTTTTCTGTCGTTTTTGTGGTTTTCCTGTGTTTGCTAGCTGGATAATGTCCCTTTCAGCTCTTCTCAGGCTTCTTCGGTTGGCCTTTATCGTTGCTGCGTTTTTGACTCCATATATCATCGTAGGCATTATGATGGTCGTGTATACCTTTTTGGTTAGGCACCATGGTGGTTTGTTGACCTCAATGAAGGGTAGGAGAGCTCTTGTGACTCTGTAGGCTGTTTTGACTTGGTCCAGGACTGTGGTGAATAGTCGGGGGGATAGGGGACATCCTTGTTTGACTCCTATATTCTTCATTTTTGATTCCGTCGTCTGTCCAAACCATTGTATTGCAGTGTTTTCTGTATATTGTTTTCCTGTGGCCTTTATTTTCTTTAGTTTTTCGTAATTTCTTTTCGTGTCTTTTCTTGTTGGGCTCATAGGGGATTTGTTCCTTTTCAACGTTTTCCTCGCCGCTATTTTGATTTTTAAACCCATTGTTGACCAATTTAGTTCCTTTCCTGTTAGCTGTTTTTCTATCTCCTCCTGGTATTTCTTTTTTATTCCTTTGTCCTGTACCAGTGAGATGTTCCATGTGTCATTTGCTGTTTTGTTGTATCTTTTTTCTTTTCTTTTTCTTCTTGTTTCTTTATTACTAGTGTTCCATATAATATTTTGTGATCTGTTTTGACGTTTGTTGCTTGTTTTGCCTTAATATTTTTGACCCTGTCCCTTATTTTTCTATCCACTAGGATATGGTCTATTTGAGAGTTGATGTTTCCTTTACTCCAGGTATTAAGGCAGATTAGGTTCTTGCTCCATGTGTTTCTAACTGTTAGATCTAACAGATGTGCCAAGTTTTTTAGCAAGCTTCCATTATCGTTTGTCCATGTGTGAAGTAAGGTTTTTCCTATGATATTCTTGTCTTCATGTGTTTGGTCGTCCTTTCCTATATGCGCGTTGAAGTCTCCTAGTATTATTGTGTTCATTTTTCTATTCCTATTTCTTCTAGTCTCTTGGGTAATCTGTCTGAATACTCGTCCTGCCCGTTTGTCGGAGGGCACATGTACTCCTAGTATGCATATGTTTTCCTTTCCAATTTGTAAATCTGCCATGGTTATGTTTTCGTTTACTTTTCTTGTCTTTATCTGGATAGGGGTGTTCCGTCTTATTGCCCATGCGACTCCTCTGCTGGTTTTTTCTTTGTCCCTCCACTTAGATGCCATTTGTAGTTTTGAGTAACTGCAGTTCCGTCTATCGTGTGTGTCTCTTGTATGCATGCAACGTGTATGTGTTCCATCATAAGAACCTCATTGATTTTTCTCTTTTCTCTCTCGTTATGCATCCTCTGACATTCCATGTCGCCAGAATGATGTCATCGTGTTGTAATTCTTGACTGTTGGCTTCCTCTGTTCTTTGTGATATTTGGTACATGTTTATGTACGTTGCTTCCTCTAATTCTGGGCGGGGTGTTATAGAGCGTATGTTTCTTCTGGTTGTTCTGCTTCATGTTTTTCTTGTGCAAGAATCGCGCTATCGTAATGATTTCTTTCGTTTCAGTGCTTCCTATATACTATCGCTAGTGGTGTGTTCTCTCTTCCCTGTTGGTTAGTAGGATGGAAGATTATATGCTCTCCTTCTTCTTGATGTACTATTATGGTCCTGTTTTTCATATTTGTTGTTACTGCAATTGTTTCCTGTCCCCCCCCCCCCAAAAACCTTCTCTTCTCAGATCTCGAATGAATGCATTTATTTTTCCCGTATTAGAGTTGTATCTATTGTAACGGGGTGCTAGTTCATGGATGGATGCCTGCATGAATGGCATGAAATGGTCTAAGTGATTTTCGATATAGTCAGCTACTTGTTTTCGTAGGGTTTTCGTCGCATTGGTATGTGCCTGTGATGTTATATTTTCTCCCTCCAGTTGGTGGTTTAATGCTCCATATAGGCAGTTTCCGTCGCCGTCGATTTTTTGTACCAGTAATTGACGTGTTCTCGTTTCAACGTCCTGTATTAGTGTGTCCATTTTATTTGCCTTGTTTTTCAAAACCAATATTAGCTTGCTGTAAGAGAGTCTTTTTATTATGTTATCTGTATCGCGGTAAAATAACTTTTTAATTAGAAAATGTATTTGTTATTAAGTGCCGTTTAAATATCACAGATATTTTTGTCCCCAAAAGTATGGAGAAAAACAACAGCCAAAGATCATAAATTACAGCTATTATTTTAATCGTAATTTTTTTTCACCACAGATATTCTGAATTTTGGAGAGATTTGAAATCACAGGGGTCAGATTTTTCATTTTCAATCTGAGAGCTTTACATAGGCGGTTTTAAAAAGCACAACTACATAATTAAGATTTCAGTCTGAACTTCACAGATACAGTTTATAATTCACAAAACATATTTTAATTTTAACTACAAAACTATTAAGAAATCTGCGCTTTTAAGACAGGCTCGAAATTACAGGGGGTCAACTAAACGCAATTTAAAAACCAGAGATATTTTTTTCTCTGAAATTTTGGAGAAAAACAACGGTAAAAATAATTATTTTATTCTTAGGTTTTTCGCCGTAGATTTTAAATTTTCGGCAGCTTAAAAATTACGGGTAATTTTAACTACGGCTTATAATAAATCTACACTTATAAAACAGGACAAATAAAAATTCAATTATGAAATTACAGCTATTAATTTTTCACCACAGATATTCTAAATTGCGGAGGGCTTTATATTACAGTGTCAGATTTTTCACTTTCATTCTGAATTTTGGGGCTATAGTCATTTTTCAAAAATCATAGCTATACAGGTTGGTCATAATTAAGATTTCGATCTGGATTTTGAACAGCTTCACAGTAATAATTCAAATCTGAAATTACAGCTATTAATTTTTTCAACACAGATATTTTGAATTTTGGAGAGTAATTATTCGTAATATTTTACCACAGATATACCGAATTTTTGGAGAGTTTTGAAATCACACGAGCCAGATTTTTATTTTCAATCTGAGAGATGTACATAGTCGGTTTAAAAATTACAACTGCATAATTAAGATTTCAGCCTGAACTTCACAGAGACAGTTTTATTATTCCCAACACATATTTTAATTTTAACTACAAAACTATTAAGAAATCTGCGCTTTTAAGACAGACTCGAAATTACAGGGGTCAACTAAACACAATTTAAAAACCAGAGATATTTTTGCCTCCGAAATTGGGAGAAAAAACAACGGTCAAAAATAATTATTTTATTCTGATATTACTTAGGTTTTTCACCGCAGATATATATTTTTTAATTTTCGGCAGCTTAAAAATGACTGCTTATAATAAATCTATCCTTATAAAACAGGACAAATAAAAATTCAATTATGAAATTACAGCTATTAATTTTTCACCACGGATATTCTGAATTTTGGAGGGCTTTATATTACAGCGTCAGATTTTTTACTTTCATTCTGAATTTTTGGGGTTATAGTCATTTTTAAAAATTATAGCTATGCAGGGTCATAATTAAGAATTTGGAAAGAAATCACAGGGGTCAGATTTTTCATTTTCAATCTGAGAGCTTTACATAGGCGGTTTTAATTTTAACTACAAAACTATTAAGAAATCTGCGCTTTTAAGACAGGCTCGAAATTACAGGGGTCAACTAAACGCAATTTAAAAACCAGAGATATTTTTGTCTCTGAAATTTTGGAGAAAAACATCGGTCAAAAATAATTATTCTGATATTACCTACTTAGGTTTTTCACCGCAGATTTTTAATTTTCGGCGGCTTAAAAATTACGGGTAATTTTAACTACGGCTTATAAGAAATCTATGCTTATAAAACACAGGGCAGATGAATAAATTCAATTATGAAATTACAGCTATTAATTTTTTCACCACAGATATTATGAATTTTGGAGGGCTTTATATTACAGCGTCAGATTTTTCACCTTCATTCTGAATTTTTGGGGCTATAGTCATTTTTAAAAAATTATTGCTATACAGGGTCGGTCATAAGTAAGATTTCAATCTGGATTTTGGACAGCTTCACAGTAATAATTCAATTCGGAAATTACAGCTATTAATTTTTTCAACACAGATATTTTGAATTCTGGAGAGTAATTATTCGTATTTTTTTCACCACAGATATTCTGAATTTGGAAAGAAATCACAGGGGTCACTTTCAAATCTTCTGAATTTTGGAGAGTAATTATTCGTAATATTTTACCACAGATATACTGAATTTTTGGAGAACTTTGAAATCACACGAGCCAGATTTTTATTTTCAATCTGAGAGCTTTACATAGCCGGTTTAAAAATTACAACTGCAGAATTAAGATTTCAACCTGAACTTCACATAGACAGTTTTATTATTCACAACACATGTTTTAATTTTAACTACAAAACTATTAAGAAATCTGCGCTTTTAATACAGGCTCGAAATTACAGGGGATCAACTAAAAACGCAATTTAAAAACCATAAATATTTTTGTCTCTGAAAGTTTGGAGAAAAACATCGGTCAAAAATAATTATTCTGATATTACATAGATTTTTCACTGCAGATATATATTCTTAATTTTCGGCAGCTTAAAAATTATGGTAAAAATTACAAGGGTAATTTTAACTACGGGTTATAAGAAATCAATGCTTATAAAACACAGGGCAGATGAATAAATTCAACTGTGAAATTACAGCTATTAATTTTTTCACCGCAGATATTATGAATTTTGGAGGACTTTATATTACAGTGTCAGATTTTTCACCTTCATTCTGAATTTTTGGGGGCTACAGTCATTTTTTTAAAATTATAGCTATACAGGGTCGGTCATAATTATGATTTTAATCTGGATTTTGGACTGCCTCACAGTAATAATTCAATTCTGAAATTACAGCTATTATTTTTTTCAACAGATATTTTCAAATTTGGAGAGTAATTATTCGTATTTTTTTTCATCCCAGATATTTTGAATTTGGAGAAAGATCACAGGGGTCAGATTTTTCACTTTCAAATCTTCTGAATTTTGGAGAGTAATTATTCGTAATTTTTCACCACAGATATTCTGAATTTTGGAGAGCTTTGAAACCACAGGGGGTGGATTTTTCATTTTCAATCTGAGAGCTTTACATATGCGGTTTTTAAAAAGCACAACTACATAAATTTTCAATCTGAGAGCTTTACATAGGCGGTTTTTAAAAAGCACAACTACATAATTAAGATTTCAGCCTGAACTTCACAGAGACAGTTTTATTATTCACAACATATATTTTAATTTTAACTACAAAACTATTAAAAAATCTGCGCTTTTAAGACAGGCTCGAAATTACAGGGGGTCAACTAAACGTAATTTAAAAACCAGAGATATTTTTGTCTCTGAAATTTTGGAGAAAAACATCGGTCAAAAATAATTATTCTGATATTACTTAGGTTTTTCACCGCAGATATTTATTTTTTAATTTTCGACAGCTTAAAAATTACGGTAAAAATTACAAGGGTAATTTTAACTATGGCTTATAATAAATCTATGCTTATAAAACACAGGGCAGATGAATAAATTCAATTAAAAATTATAGCTATACAGGGTCGGTCATAATTAAGATTTCAATCTGGATTTTGGATAGCTTCACAAAAATAATTCAATTCTGAAATTACAGCTATTAATTTTTTCAACACAGATATTTTGAATTTTGGAGAGTAATTATTCGTATTTTTTTCACCACAGATATTCTGAATTTGGAAAGAAATCAGAGGGATCAGATTTTCACTTTCAAATCTTCTGAATTGTGGAGAGTAATCATTCGTAATTTTTCACCGCAGATATTCTGAATTTTGGATAGCTTTGAAATCACAGAGGTCAGATTTTTCATTTTCAATCTGAGAGCTTTACATAGGCGGTTTTAAAAAGCACAACTACATAATTAAGATTTCAGTCTGAACTTCACAGATACAGTTTTATAATTCACAAAACATATTTTAATTTTAACTACAAAACTATTAAGAAATCTGCGCTTTTCAGGCGAATTTAAAAATTACGACCACATAAATTAGATTGCAATCTGAATTTTGACCAGCTTCACAGAGACAGTTTTATTATTCGCTACAGAGGTTTTTACAGAGTCAGTTTTAAAATTACAGTAATAATTCAATTCTGATATTACAGGGGGTAATTTTATCTACAGCTTTAGGAAATCTGCACTTTTAAGGCAAGACTGAAATTACAGGGGTCGACCGTTTTGCTACAGATATTTTTAATTTTATACAGCTTTACTGAGCCAGTTTTACTGGTACAGTAATCCTCACACATTTTAAACATAGCTATACAGATTTTGGAGAAAAGAGCAATTTTTAACCACAAGCCCGGTCCGAAAAATTTTGGTTGTTTATTTCAATATATAGGATGTTTTATTGTATGTAATATAGCTATATAGATTCTAGAGAAAACAGCGATTTTTAGCCACAAACCCGCCGGACCGAGAAAAGGATGTATTGAAAAACACTGCTTTATAATTTTAGTTGTTTACTTCAATATACAGGGTGTCTATTGTATGTATATGGAGTAACTTTGTCACGGATTTTCTGCCTTCGGGCGTTATTGAAAAGAAGAACTCTGTAGATTGAAACATTTCATAAGCAGCCCAATTAGTTCATCTTCTAAATTGATGATCCTTCATGATAATCAAGGGCCCAGGTTTTGGTTGTTTATTTCAATATGTAGGATGTTTATTGTATGTAATACAGCTATATAGATTCTAGAGAAAACAGCGATTTTTAGCCACAAACCCGCCAGACCGAAAAAAGGAAGTATTGAAAAACATTGCTTTATAATTTTAGTTGTTTATTTCAATATACAGGGTGTCTATTGCATGTATATGGAGTAACTTTGTCACGGATTTTCTGCCTTCGGGCGTTATTGAAAAGAGGAACTCTGTAGATTGAAACATTTCATAAGCAGCCCATTTAGTTCATCTTCTAAATTGATGATCCTTCATTATAATCAAGGGCCCAGGTTTTGGTTGTATATTTCAATATATAGGATGTTTATTGTATGTAATATAGCTATATAGATTCTAGAGAAAACAGCTATTTTTAGCCACAAACCCGCCGGACCGAAAAAAGGAAGTATTGAAAAACATTGCCTTATAATTTTAGTTGCTTATTTCAATATACAGGGTGTCTATTGTATGTATATGGAGTAACTTTGTCACGGATTTTCTGCCTTCGGGCGTTATTGAAAAGAAGATTGAATCATTTCATAAGCAGCCCAATTAGTTCATCTTCTAAATTGATGATCCTTCATGATAATCAAGGGCCCAGGGGGGTGTTCATCTTTAGCTACCGCATCAACTTCAGTCCGGGCACATATGGCAAAGCCTGAACGAACACCAAATTTTTCAACCACATCATCCTTTCTCCTAGTGTCTTTTTCACAATTGCGACAATTAATCATTTCTATCACAACGTTCATAAAACAACTAACAGGTTGGTGAGAGGGAGAGAGGCTCTTTGTGTGCATATTTTTCTTACACCTCGAAGATGAAAGTTATTCACTTATAATGCCCATGTTGACAAGTATATTAAGAAGGTGTTGAACATCCTGCCCCAACATCCTTTTGGCGCGTATCATATCAACAACCTCGTTTGGGTCGGTATTCTTGTCCATGTGGTCATCTGTTTGGGCAGAAATTCTCTTTCCCTTTGGCGGAAACAGTTTTGATATAATGTTCTCATATTTCCAGGATTTATTTGGATTTATTCGAAACATCTGTCCATACTTTCTCATATGTGCGTTAGTTAGTACGAGTATATTTTTATGGTTTATTATATCCTCATTATTAAAACCTTCGGGTTCTCTCTTTGTCAATAATTCTGCTAGGCCGTCTGTTAGAGGAAATTTATGCCCTTTGATATGTAGAACGTTCTTTTTAATTACAACTGGTACTTTACCAATCAGAAGGTTCGAACCAACATGTTTTAAACCGTAATTGTTAGGTTCAATATTTAGTAGAAAAGATATGTTGCTCTCGTAAAGGTATACGTATGATTAACTAGAATGCCTCCATATTGCCCTATATATAGCATTTGATGGGACCTCATGGGGGTGTGATGGGAGTCTCATAGGGGTGTGATGGGAGTCTCATGGATGGTGTGATGGGGGGCCTCATGGGGTTGTGATGGGCCTATTGAATGGCCGTTAAAAAGCTGCTGCTGTACTGAACAAGCTGTAGAAAAGCTGTTCCTGTACTGAACAGGCTGTAGAAAAGCTGTTACTGTACTGAATAGGTTGTAGAAAAGCTGTTGCTGTACTGAATAGGCTGTAGAAAAGCTGTTCCTGTACTGAACAGTCTGTAGAAAAGCTGTGCCTGTACTGAACAGTCTGTAGAAAAGCCGTTGCTGTACTGAACAGACTGTAGAGAAGCTGTTCCTGTACCAGATCTGTAAACACCTCGAAGATAAAAGTTATAATTCCCTCCCAACATCCCTCATATTAACAATTTCGTTTGGGTTGGTATTCTAATCCGCGTGAAGGCCGGAAGATGTCAAATTTGTATAGGTGTTTGATAGGGTGTGATGAACCTGTATATTAACCCCGACAGGCCTGTAAAAAGCTGTACCAGATCTGTAAAAGAGCTGTACCTGTAACTGATCAATATACTTTTGTAGGAGTGTGACAGACGAGGATTTTAGAGTCAAGGGCTCAAGCTGTACCCAGACCAGGCGGAGATTATCATCAGAAATGAACAGGTAATTTAATTACCAGACTAATTATATATCTTTACAGCGTCTATTTTGTGCAACTGTATTTGAGAGGTGCTATTTTCCCAGACGCATTTTTTACCGCCTTGCTACGTTCTAAGTATGGCGCCAAAAGTTCGTTGGTTCGTGCCTCCTCATAGCTTCGGGGCAGATGTTAAAGGACGGTTTTAGTAAGAATCGTTAAATGTCCATCACCATTATTATTCGCAACGGAGTAGACGTTACCAAATTCTTTATTCGCAAAGGCTGGTTTTAGTAATGGCAGATTTCTATCCTGCTGCTCTGGGGGCATTCTTAAGAATTGCGGAGCTAATAACGTGCTGCCTCACGTTTTCCTTAACAGAACGGTAATTTCTCTACTCAACGGACTCCCCCGCCGTTCAAATTTGTCATAGTTCAAGCGGAGGGGGGGGGGGGGGAATTGAGCGCAAGTTTTGTGTTTTCAGAACTGCATTCGGCTGGATCGAGTAGGTTGAAGCAGTTCTGTGACATGAACTATCGTCTCTCTCTATCTCTCTCTCTCTCTCTCAATGAAGATTCAGAAGGATCCAAATTAATTTTGAGAGCTCGCTATTTTTTCTACCATGTAGCAGGTGCCGCGCCCCCCACCCAGGAAAAATTGTTGCTGCTTTAACACTTCCACAACCCGCCCTTTTGCCCTAGAGGTGTTCTTTTTGATAGAATATTTTTACTTCATAACGTCGGCGGCTCGAGAGCTCAATAAAGCCAACTTGCACTAACATTTCTGCTCGAAATTTTCTACCCCGCTTGCTCTAGGGGTATTCTTTTCGCTGTAGCATCTGAGCTTACTCAGCACGTCCACGTAATTTTTTTCTGGGCCTGGTGTGCATTTTTGATTCGCTGAGACACTTTTTCCACCCCCGCTGGCTTTAGGGGCATTTTTCACTTTTGCACTTTTCTTGTTCGCTTCTGTTCCCCCACTGGCTCCAGCGAACAACTCGGGGTGGTCTTTATCATTAATGGGCTTGTTCAGCATTTTTTTTTTATTTCACAAATCGAAAGTGCAAGTATAAATTAATGGATCTGCAAAATATCAGAATCTTATTCGCACGTTTAGTATCTTAAAAACCATTACAAATTTCCATCTCGCGAAAATGGGGCGTGGCCAGGCGCTACGTCACTATACGCATAGACTCGGCGATCTCAATAGACTTGATGCTCCTTATTGGTTATAATTTTAAGTGTTTTCAAAGTATTGTTTGTTTTGCTTACTACTTGACAGTAGGGGAGTACAATTTGGTGAAATGTCAAAAAATTACAATTTTCTCTCGCTCGTGCCAGAACGAATTTTCGATTTCGACCCTGCAATTTACGATTATAATTCATCGCCGACCTTCTCCTCTCCGTAGACCCATAGAACGAACTTCCACTCGACGTATTTATTTAGTTACCAGCGTTTAAAAATTCCATGTTTTTCGACTTTTCAGGTTAAATTTGAAAGGTCCCAGAAAGCCATTTTTCTTACG
The DNA here is from genome assembly GCA_963583905.1 of Stenurella melanura. Lineage (NCBI taxonomy): Eukaryota > Metazoa > Arthropoda > Insecta > Coleoptera > Cerambycidae > Stenurella > Stenurella melanura. The sequence continues at coordinate 112,610,858 of OY757310.1, read as the reverse complement.
TCACTTGCGTATAGTGACGTCACAAATGAGCGCTCGGTTTTTGCAACTATTACTAAATTCAACTCCTTATATCTCGAGAACGGAAAAAGTTAATAATACGAAATTTCAAGTGTATAATGAGAATATCGAGTACTATATGAAAAAGTATAAAAACCGTATAAAAAGAATAGCATGGAACAAGCCCATTACGATTACACCCCGCCTCATCAAGCACTCTTCTTGGAACTGTTATAACGCCGCGCTCTGTCACCTCTTTTCCCCCCGGCGTGAGGGTGTTGGCTGAAAGAGCGTATGAGCTATTGTCTGATTCTCGTTATAATGGTCTGACTTGTACTGTCTCTTTTTCAGCTTTCAACCTAATCTGGAGCACCGAAAATGCGAGGAGGGGGGTGGAACAAGGTAAGAAAAACTCAAAATTGTTTAAACTATTTATTGAAGTAAGACATAGTTGTAGATAAATTCAATACAGGGATATAAAACATACATATTCAATACTGCAGATATCCTACATAGCTTTATTCAATACAAAATTGTTTAAACTATTTATTGAAGTAAGTTGTAGATAAATTCATTACAGGGATATAAAACATGCATATTCAATACTGCGGATATCCTACATTATAAAAAAGCATGGCTGTTTGGAATTCATAAAGTTCGGGGGGCCCGGCCGGTTGTCGTCTCGCCGAGAGATGATATAAAAGGTTGACAATACGGCTCATGCGAAGCGCCTCGATATGGAGCCAGTACCGATTCCGGTGGATTGTAAGACCGGCTGTACAAAGGGGGCTGTCACCGAAAAGGAATCAGGTATATCAGCATGGCCCTATTGTCGACCGCCCCCGCCGCCCCCGAACTGTGAAATTTTTTAAAATTGTTTAAATTATTTATTGAAGTTGTACATTCATTTTACAAACAAATTATGTATTGTAAGATATAACATAAACTTAGAGATAAGTTACAAGTTTAGTAGTATAATTGGCTCAAGGTCAACGGCGGTGGATAGGAGTCAAATTTTTAGTTTTTTATACCCATAGGGGATAGAGCTGTGGTCGTCAAAGAATTTTCTCTTAGTTGAATTGGGCTTGTAAATTTTTGTTTCCGCTCTTGTGGTCACCTCGTGTTCCTTACTTCTCCTAATATTTCTGGCGGTAATATAGATAGGATCCGTAGGTGTTAGAACCATATTTTTAATTGTCTCAAAATTTATTAGCTGGGAGGCCGCGTAATTTAAAGAGAACCCCTTCACTTTACATACAATTTCCGTCCTCTGGTTATTGGTGGAGAAAACCTTGTATTCATAGTTTTTAGGGCCGCCTGACACAAACTCTAATATAAGAATCGGCTCCGTACGCCTCAAGTTCATTGGTCATATCACCTATAAATTCTCCGGTAGGAACATCAAATTCTCCGGGCCTTGACACGTATATGCCAGAGTCTGTATCGTAATATAGTACCCTGTCTCCCAGCTGTTCTAGATACCCGTACAGTTTAGGCGAGCCTGTGTGGTGACGTATGCTGCAATTACAACGTTTACGGTGGTTAGGGGGTCATAGGCTTCTTCACGATGCTCCCAACTAACCACCAGAGTGTCTTCGTTAATGGGGTGTACCGAGTTTACATATATTCCCGGGTTAGAGAGCATGTCAAAGAATTCGCTGGGCTCGTTGACAATCTTTGTCTTTGGCTGGTTTTCCCTCTGGCCAAACTTACCCCAGAATGAATTAAGGATTAGTTTGGCCAGAGATCTTAGACCAGGATTTTCAGCGAAGGAATTCGTCTATGTAGCGCTCTCGTTCTTTCTCGTTCTTCCTGAGTGACGCAGTTCCTGGGCCAACCTGACGCCTGTTGTTTAATTTTAATGAATTTATTCATCATTTCTGTGAACGGGCCGCCCAGCTTTGTAGCTCTATCGAACTGAACGGTCTGATAACCCCAAATCTCGTAGATTTTTAAAATTATATACCCCTTCTTCAGGGCCTCCAATACCTCATCCACCACCCACGTACCGGTAAGTGCGCGTTCTTCTTCATTATGCTCGCACACTCCCTGATTCATTGTCTTTCCACAGGTGTTACAAAGTACAAACATCAGCTTGTCGTTCATCTTGGTGGGGAGTACGGGGTGATAGAGGTCTTGCGGGGGTAGAATCTTACACTTGATTGTTCCGTCAACTGTTCGTAAATCCTCTGGGCAATCAGTGTCCACATAGACTTTAAGATGACCAACGGGAAACTTTCCATACTTACAGGCCCAGGGATATAGGGAACAAACGTCGACGTATTTAATTTTCTCCCCTGGCTGACACTTGTAATACGCCCTAGTGTTTCCCGTTCGACCCCCATAAAAAGCATCTCGTGGGTTTAAAGGGGCTACAGTGACCAGTGGGTGTCCCTCAACATAAGCCCTGAGTTCTTCATTCTCCTGCAACATTTTTCTAAACCGGCACTCCCACATCTCAACGACCTCACACCCTAATTCACGGAGCCTCTCCGTTTTTGCCACAGTAGCCTCGTGCCGGGAATTTAATGTGGCAGAGGGGTCTTCGTGTAGAGGGTCATCTCTGCCGTGCTTGAAACAGCTGGGACACCAGTGGAAATAACAGCCGTGGAACTCAAAAACTTGGTTGGTGGTGGGGCAGAAACCGTCGACTTTGACCCCGTGTACACAGGCCTCTTGCTGTTTGGCTGCGTGTAAAATCTGGCCGTGGCGTCGTTCCTCCTCCCACACAAGCCATTGGACGGCGATTTTTGATTGATTGTCCCTCCACCGATAGCCGCCTTTAGGGATGATGCCTATGGTGTTGGGCTGAAGGAAATTGCGCCTGTATACTTTATTACAGGCCGAGGCAATCGTGCATGCTTCGGTAAAGGGGCACACGTTGCCTGTGTCGATCAGCTGTTGTCGAAATTTGAGACATGCCCGAGTTAAAATTTCTACATCAGATATGCAGCATTCCACAAGATCGCGCCGCATGTCGAATTGGTCGTTTTTATGGTTTTCATGCCAGGATAAAAACTTGTCTCTATCTTCCTCCTTCATATTATCTGGGTCATAGCACTCGATAGGCGGCAGACGCCCAATATATTTCTCATTTTCCCCGGTGTTAAACAGGTGAGGGAAGTAGCCCTTCTTGAATTCGTCTCCGAGTCCGAAGGCTTTAGGTAGTTTGGAAAGCGCCATGGGGAAGTAGTTAAGAGAGTCCAGGAATTTAATGTTGCCCACCGCAATTTTTGATCCACGCATAATTGGGTCGGGCTTCAAATCGGTTTTTGACAAAATGTAATTAAGGCAGAACTGATGATCGAAGGCCTGACCGTTATGGGCGATGACCACTACCTGCTTGAATTTTTTCCTTGCTTCCAGTAAATACATCATAAATTTTTCAATAACGGACTCGCGGTAAATAACCAACCTGTGTCCGCATTTTTGACAAAAATAAGGCTTGTCTTCATTTATGCATTCATCACATCTTTTTGCCAAAACACATATATTAAGAGAAAAATTTAGTACAAAGCGGGGGCGGAAACAGGCGTGAAAAATACCTGTCAATAATGACGGCCTGGCGGCAGCGACGGCGGCCCCTCACGCCAGCTTTCCGATTTCCGAATATATATCTATATATATATATATATATATATATATATATATATATATATATAGAAAAGTGAGAGAATTACAATAAATTTGTTATAAAATACCTCAATTATAAATTATTTTCAGGGACATTGAGCTATTCTGCGTCGCGGGCTGTCGCTGTGGTGACCGCCTCTGTTTTTGCCCGTGGGGAGAAATGTAAGTATTTTTTATTTAAAAGCGCGAGAGGTATTATTTCTCTCTCTCTGTTTCAGTGATGAGATGCCGCTCCTACAGCCTCCTGATACGTCCTCGGTAATCATTGAGAGGTATTTTTCATGCTTATTTCGCCGGCTTGTACTAAATTTTTCTCTGTTTTCAGCGAGGACGAGGAGACGCCGCCGCCGCTGCCGCTAGGCACCATCATTATTGACAGGTATTTTTCACGCCTATTTCCGCCCCCCGCCTTGTACTAAATTTTTCTCTGTTTTCAGCGATGACGAGGGGCCGCCGTCGCTGCCGCCAGGCACTGTCATTATTGACAGGTATTTCTCACGCCTCTTTCCGCCCCCGCCTTGTACTAAATTTTTCTCTGTTTCGCCGTCGCTGCCGCCAGGCACCGTCATTATTGACAGGTATTTTTCACGCCTGTTTCCGCCCCCGCCTTGTACTAAATTTTTCTTTGTTTTCAGTGATGACGAGGAGTCGCCGTCGCTGCCACCAGGCACCGTCATTATTGACAGGTATTTTTCACGCCTGTTTCCGCCCCCGCCTTGTACTAAATTTTTCTCTGTTTTCAGTGATGAAGAGGAGTCGCCGTCGCTACCGCCAGGCACCGTCATTATTGACAGCTATTTTTCACGCCTGTTTCCGCCCCGCCTTGTACTAAATTTTTCTATGTTTTCAGCGAGGACGAGGAGCCGCCGCCGCTGTCAGGCACTGTTATAATTGACAGGTATTTTTCACGCCTGTTTCCGCCCCGCCTTGTACTAAATTTTTTCTGTTTCAGCGATGACGAGGAGTTGCCCCCCACCCCCGGGAGAGGTATTATTTTCTTACTTATTTTCGTTGGTTTGTGCTACTAATTTTTCTCTGTTTCAGTTATCCACCGCCTCTTATCCCGCTCAGGCCCGGGGTGATCAAATGGGCCGATGCTGGCACGCCTATTTTTTTCCGTCATTATTGAAAGGTATTTTTCACGCCTGTTTCCGCCCCGCCTTGTACTAAATTTTTTCTGCTTCAGCGATGACGAGGAGTTGCCCCCCACCCCCAGGGAGAGGTATTATTTTCTTACTTATTTTCGTTGGTTTGTGCTACTAATTTTTCTCTGTTTCAGTTATCCACCGCCTCTTATCCCGCTCAGGCCCGGGGTGATCAAATGGGCCGGTGCTGGCACGCCTATTTTTTTTACTAATTTTTAAACGTGTTGTTATCATATACATATTTAATAAATTATAAACATTTTTATTTTTCTTTATTTACTGTAATTATGCCCGATTCCCTCTTCAACAGAGTGTAAGAAATATGAAAGTTCCTGTTTACCGCCGTTTTGCTATTATCGTACTCCCCGTGTTTTAGCAACACAACCGATACACTCTCTACTAGAAAAAATATGCAAACTTTTTACTTAAACGCGGCCATACCCTAGAAAGAGACACCCGGTAAGTAATTTTTTCTTAGTACGTATATTTACAACAACCATAAGAACACTTAAGTACAACCATAACAAGGCCGCTACTATGGATTTTCACTCAATAATTTCGGTGGTTTGCAAAGTAGCTAGATTTAAATTTTTACTAGTTTTAAATCTAGCTATTTTGCAAACCACGGAAATTATTGGGGTGAAAATTCATGGTAGTAGTCTTCTTATGGTTGTACTTAAGTGTTCTTAGGGTTGTTGTAAATACACGTACTAAGAAAAAATTACTTACCGGATGTCTCTTTCTAGGGAATGGCCGCCTTAATTTCTGAAGACAATGTTCTGTTTTACTTCCACATCCACGTAGTGGATTGGAAGTATAGTAATCGCAAAAAAAATTTCAAAAATTTTTATTCGTGAAATAGGTTTAGAATGTCATGAAACGTCGAGATTTTAAATTTGAGCGAAAGAAAAATTTCTGTCTGTCTGTCTGTCTGTCTGTCTGTCTGTCTGTCTGTCTGTCTGTCTGTCTGTCTGTCTGTCTGTCTGTCTGTCTGTCTGTCTGTCTGTCTGTCTGTCTGTCTGTCTGTCTGTCTGTCTGTCTGTCTGTCTGTCTGTCTGTCTGTCTGTCTGTCTGTCTGTCTGTCTGTCTGTCTGTCTGTCTGTCTGTCTGTCTGTCTGTCTGTCTGTCTGTCTGTCTGTCTGTCTGTCTGTCTGTCTGTCTGTCTGTCTGTCTGTCTGTCTGTCTGTCTGTCTGTCTGTCTGTCTGTCTGTCTGTCTGTCTGTCTGTCTGTCTGTCTGTCTGTCTGTCTGTCTGTCTGTCTGTCTGTCTGTCTGTCTGTCTGTCTGTCTGTCTGTCTGTCTGTCTGTCTGTCTGTCTGTCTGTCTGTCTGTCTGTCTGTCTGTCTGTCTGTCTGTCTGTCTGTCTGTCTGTCTGTCTGTCTGTCTGTCTGTCTGTCTGTCTGTCTGTCTGTCTGTCTGTCTGTCTGTCTGTCTGTCTGTCTGTCTGTCTGTCTGTCTGTCTGTCTGTCTGTCTGTCTGTCTGTCTGTCTGTCTGTCTGTCTGTCTGTCTGTCTGTCTGTCTGTCTGTCTGTCTGTCTGTCTGTCTGTCTGTCTGTCTGTCTGTCTGTCTGTCTGTCTGTCTGTCTGTCTGTCTGTCTGTCTGTCTGTCTGTCTGTCTGTCTGTCTGTCTGTCTGTCTGTCTGTCTGTCTGTCTGTCTGTCTGTCTGTCTGTCTGTCTGTCTGTCTGTCTGTCTGTCTGTCTGTCTGTCTGTCTGCCTGCCTGCCTGCCTGCCTGCCTGCCTGCCTGCCTGCCTGCCTGCCTGCCTGCCTGCCTGCCTGCCTGCCTGCCTGCCTGCCTGCCTGCCTGCCTGTCTGTCTGTCTGTCTGTCTGTCTGTCTGTCTGTCTGTCTGTCTGTCTGTCTGTCTGTCTGTCTGTCTGTCTGTCTGTCTGTCTGTCTGTCTGTCTGTCTGTCTGTCTGTCTGTCTGTCTGTCTGTCTGTCTGTCTGTCTGTCTGTCTGTCTGTCTGTCTGTCTGTCTGTCTGTCTGTCTGTCTGTCTGTCTGTCTGTCTGTCTGTCTGTCTGTCTGTCTGTCTGTCTGTCTGTCTGTCTGTCTGTCTGTCTGTCTGTCTGTCTGTCTGTAACTTTTTTTTTGTCCGCACGTTTTCTCCGGAACGGTTGAAGATATTGACTTGAAATTTTGTACACGTATATAATATAACGAGATCTGGAACTGGATTGTTTTTTGAGGATAACCGGTGAAGGGTTGGGGGTTAAATAGGGGTAAATAGGGGAAAATAAATAAAGCAAGCTTGTAAGAGTACAGAAACTTGAAATTCGGTGTATGTACTAGAAGTTAAGGCCTCAGATTTTTTAATAATATTTTTCAACCCCCACCACCCCTACCCCATTATTAATGGGGTTGATAAAATAAAGTTGAGATAATCATTTGAAATTTCGTACACGTATGTATTATAACGACGTCTGGAATTAGGTTATATTTTGAGATGATTCCGTTGAAGGGTTGGGGGTTAATTTGGGGTAAATAGGGGAATATAAGTAAAACAAGTTGGTAAAAGTACAGAAACTTGAAATTCGGTGTACGTACTAGAAGCCAAAGCGTCAGATTTTTTTAAATATTTTTCAACCCCCACCACCCCTACTCCAATATGAAAAGGGTTGATAAAATAAAATTGAGATATTCATTTGAAATTTGGTACACGTATGTATTATAACGACATCTGGAACTAGATTATAATTTGAGATGATTCCGTTGAAGGGTTGGGGGTTAAATAGGGGTAAATAGGGGAAAATAAGTAAAGCAAGCTGGTAAGATTACAGAAACTTGAAATTCGGTTTATGTACTAGAAGCCAAAGCGTCAGATTTTTTAATAATATATTTTAGCCCCCCACCACCTCTACTCTATTATTCAAGGGTTTAATAAAATAAAATTGAGATATTCACATGAAATTTAGTACGCATATGTATTATAACGACATAGGGAACTAGATTATATTTTGAGATGATTCCGTTGAAGGGTTGGGGGTTGAATAGGGGTAAATAGGGGAAAATAAGTAAAGCAAGCTGGTAAGACTACAGAAACTCAAAATTCGGTGTATGTACTAGAAGCCGAGTTCTCAGATTATTTACAATATTTTTCAACCCCCACCACCCCACCCCTACTACCTTATTAAAAGGGCTGATAAAATAAAATTGAGATATTCATTTGAAATTTGGTACACGTATGAATTATAACAACATCTGGAAATAGATTATACTTTGAGATGATTCCGTTGAAGGGTTGGGGGTTATTTATGGGTAAATAGGGGGAAATAAGTAAAGCAAGCTGGTATGAGTATAGAAAATTGAAATTCGGTGTATGTACTAGAAGCCAGGACCTCAGATTTTTTAATAGTATATTCAGGCTCCCACCACCCCTACTCCATTATTCAAGGGGTTGATAAAATAAAATTGAGATATTCACATGAAATTTAGTACGCATATGTATTATAACGGCATCTGGAACTAGATTATATTTTGAGATGATTCCGTTGAAGGGTTGGGGGTTAAATAGGGACATATAAGGGAAAATAAGTAAAGCAAGCTGGTAAAAGTACAGAAATTTGGATTTGGTGTATATACTAGAAGCAGAGGTCTCAGGTTTTTTATTAGTATTTTCCATCCCCCCACCACCCCCACTCCCTTATTAAAAGAGTTGATAAAATTAAATTTAAATTTTCACTTCAAATTTGGTACATTTATGTATTATAACTATATCTGAAACTAGATTATATTTTGACATGATTGCGTTGAAGGAGTGGGGGTAAGTAGAGGGAATAGGGAAAAATAAGTAAAGCAAGCTGGTAAGAGTACTGCAACTTGAAACTCGGTGTATGTCCTAGAAGCCAAGGCCTCAGATTTTTTAATAACATTTTTCAACCCTGCCACTACCCTTACTACATTATTAAAGGGGTTGATAAAATAAAATTGAGATATTCACTTGTAATTTGGTAGACGTATGAATTATAACGACGTCTGGAACTAGATTATATTATGGGATGATTCCGTAGGAGGGTTGGGGTTAATAGGAGTAACTAGGGGAACACATGTAAATCAAGCTGGTAAGAGTACAGAAATTTGGGATTCAGTGTATATACTAGAAACCAACTCCTCAGATTTCTTTCTAATATATTTCAAACTCCACCACCTCCGCTTCATTATTAATGGGATTGATAACATAAAATTGAGATATTCACTTGAAAGTTAATACACGTACGTATTGTAGTGACGTCTGATTGAGATGACTCCATTGAAGGGGCGGGAGGTGGTAGGTTGTGAATAGTGGAAAATAAGTAGGGTAAACTAGAAACTTCATTTTTAACGTATATGGTAGAAACCAACTCCTCAAACTTTTCTATGACATCTGCCCCAAATATTATTAAAATTCTATGACCCATAATTTCCACATACTAGAGTGCACATATAGTCAAAATGTTTTCTTTAAAGTGACTTGGATGAGCGTTTTTTTATTTGACTTTACTATTACTTCCTATAAAATACATTTGCGTCAGCGGTAACCTCTATCGAATGAAAAAATTCGGAGTTCTATTTCATTGTTAATTCTTGCGTTGTACCTATTTGGATTTAATATATTTCCATTATGAAATATCAAACGACAGCTTACTCCTATTCCGGTGTAAAGTTATGGCTGTAGCACCATCTCGACGACCGGAAATGTGGGCGAGTGACGTCAAAACCGCAGTGATTACACAATATTACGCAAGCGGTTTGTATTACTTATTCTTCTGTTATGAACCCAAATAGCACCAAACTTCCGGAGGATGTCCGTTTTAGGTCCTCTCTTGGTCCGAACGTGCGACAACGTGAAACGAACGTTCATAAGACGTCTATTTTCGGACGTTTTTAGGATACAGTGAATTAACGTTCTGTGGACGCCCATTTTAGGTCGCACGTTGGCCTACCAAGATTCGTTTTGTCACGAATGCAACAAATTAAAAATGTGGTGCCGTTAAAAAATACAGAAGGAAAGGAATAATAAAACTTGAAAACTAGTTAAAAAATCGTATAGTGTAACTAAATAAGTACGGTGAAAAAAAGTACGCAGAAATATCCTAAGAATTTGTATATACACAAAAGTTTTTAATATCACAATAGTTATTTTCTTTCGTGCTGAACCAACTGATTGTAATCACTAAACAGCCAATTAAGTCGAGGTATTTTTAAAATTCTTGATCTCTATTGGTTGCTTTCTGATTGTGTTCCCTTTGTTCAGCATGGAACAAAATAGCTAATAAGAATAAGACATACCTATGGTAGTAAATGATGCATCAGCGACATAATTTTAAGTTCGGACTAAATAAAATTTTTATAAATATGAGTACCTACAATATTTAATTACACAAATATTTCGTCATTCTTAAATAATTTACCTCCTCCTTGAGTAAGTTTGATTAACACCTTTTCAAAGCTAATAAATAAACTGCCGTGCTTCCCTAAAGAATTTATATTTTTTTCCATGTGCTGATTTTTCCTAGCTCATCATTAAGCTTATCATTTAGTATCAGAGAAAAATTAATAACATTATTTTGCTGCAATATTTCTATATTTTCTAATTATTTCTCAACTAAGTGATAGGTAAATTTAAAAAAAAAGAATGAAAATAATAAAAATTAGTATTCTTATTCCATGCCACTGAATGCAGTGTACAAATATAAAAATACCATTGCAGCTTTAACAAAATGTGCACCAATAGCCACAGAGCTGGTGAACAATTTGTTCAAAGTACTTTAATCCAACTGAAATTTTATAAAAAAAAGAAAAAAACCTGAAAACCCGAAGTGCACCTATAATTTCAAAAAAATTAGGGGTAGACTTCGGGGTTGGTTAGCTAGACAATCGATACCTTTTTCAGGTACGAATTATCTATAAAATTTCAGCCAATATAAAGTATGTTGAATAAATCATTTACCATTTCTTAAAACTATAAAGGTCTGAATTGAAAAGCCTGTGTGTGTCCACTGAACATCCTCATCTGGACCTACAATGACCCTAAATCGGAAGTTCTGAGGAAGTCCAAATTTGTAACACGGTATCTCCTCTGAACGTCCACCATACGGCTGACGACCTAAAATGGACATCCTTCGTCTGTCCTGAATGTCATCAACGGACATCTTCTGGACGTTTCGTGGATGTTTTGGTGCTATCTGGGAACAACGGTAATGCCACCCATGTCATGTGATAGCTCACACCCAATCAAAGCAGCTTTCAGATTTTACATATCTCATACCGTTCTCAAGTTATAGAGGTCATGTGACACCAAATATTTCTTGACCAGAAGGGCATGCTCGCCACCTGTGCCAGGTGATAGCCCACAATCAAAACAGCTTTCAGATTTTAAATATCTCATACCGTTCTCAAGTTATAAGCAGCCAATGATAAGAGGTCTTTGTTTTTCCAGTCACCGCTGAGCTGCACGCCGGACTGACGCCGCACCCACCAGCCGATATGAAAATTGTTCCGGTGCACTCAACGACATGTATAGCAGAATTATACAGCCTGATGTCAGGTATCTCAAAAGCCTAGTGGGTTGAGCGCTGTACTTCGAGTTCTTGAGCGCAGCGACACGAGTGGTCGTAAATTATAGCTGAGAGCAATATTTGTAAAAAAGGCAGTTTTTAAAAGTTGTAATAGTGCGAAAGTGGTTGTTTAGTGCACCAGCAAGTGCACCGAATAAGGGAAGCGGAAGCTGGCCCTCGAAAAACCCAAAAAGGTAATTTAAAAACTTTTAGTGACAGTGATATTTTAATTAATTAAAATTAAATTGACAATTTTACCATCATACAAATTTTTTTAAATCTAACTTAAGAACACTTTCGGTATACATAAACTAAAATTTAAAATTTCTGTGCTACGTTCCACAACTCCAAAGAAGGTACCAATCTAAATAGTCACCCCGACCGGTTGGTTGAAACCGGTCGAGGACCATGGATGAGAGATTAAAAAAATTAGAAGAGGGTAGAGTAGCTGCCATCCACGTTCTGACGGATTGGCCGCCGCTCTCAGGAACCCATAATGTCTCCGGAAATGATACTGACCAGTCCTGCGTCAGCTTAGATAGCAAGCTGGTCAGTAGAAGACTGAAGAGAAGGGCAGCAAAAACAGTCGCCGACAGCGGCTCCGACGCCAGCATTTCTAGCATAAAAGAGGTGCCGGCGAAGATTAAAAACACAAACACAACCAAAGAAGATAACAGACAACTTTTCGCCCTTCGCCCTAAAAAAGTGGCGATAAAGGAGGACGGCAACCCGGGCTTTACCCATCCGGGAACCAAAGCACACAAGCTACCACCACCACTGTTAACACCTCCTGCACCAGTCAAGATAGCAAACAGACATGAGAGACCCGTACGAATGGACCAAGACATGGACGTGGAACCGCCACCCCAGCCTGCAGAACTGGAGCAGAAGAGTGTCTCCACCGCGCCCCAACACCCATCAACTAGAAAGCCACCTCCCATAATAATTCATGGGAGGTTGGCTAACCACAAAAATATAAACATATTTTTAAAAAACAAACTGAGGAGTGAGCACATGTGGAGACACACGGACAACAACACGACGCTGCAGCTGCAAAATAAACAAGATTGGGTCATGATGAATGAATATCTAGCTGAGGCAAATGTACAATATCATACGTATACCCCTAGAGACGATAGGAGCCATGCCTTCGTGCTCAGGGGTATATATCACGAAGTTAAGAAGGAAGACCTCATAGACGAACTCATAGGCACCCATAAGATAGAGGTCAGAAATCTCTATACCTTAAACGGCACGAGACACCCCGCCTATATGCTGATAACTAATAGTGCACTAACCTTAAAAGAGATCCAAAATAAGGTCGCGTGCTTGGACAATACTGCCGTCAGATGGGAACGGCAGATTAATACAAAAGGCATCATTCAATGTCACCGGTGCCAGCAATGGGGACATGCAACCTCAAACTGCAGAGCTGCCCCCAACTGCCTCAAGTGCGCCGGTGGACATCTAACCAAGATATGCACCAAATCGCGCGACCTACCGGCGAAGTGCATCAACTGCGGGGAAGACCATCCCGCTAACTCAGTCGACTGTAAGGTATACAGAAGGAAGATGGAAGCCATTGACCTAAAAAACAAAAGAGTTCCTCCACCGCATCAGACTAGATATGTGGCGGCTCCACCTCCGGCAACCAACGCGTGGGAAGCACGAAGAACACAGACTTCCAGATCCCCACCGTCCCCACCCCCAACCAGAATGGAGAGGACGACGCCGCCCCCGACAGGACCAAGCCAGTGGAGCCGACCAACCAACAACAGCCTAGATTAAGGAATGGATCAGCTCCGCCAGCTAAGGGAACAAACGGAGCGGCTATCGTCCTTAGTAAATCTCGACATGCTATTGATGCGGATGAAGGAGCTCAATGATGAGCTCGAGAGGTGCACCACCTCCCTGGCTAAGTTCCAGGTGGTGGTGGGTTTCTTCAACGGCCTACCTGCCGATGCCTTTTAGGCTTAAACTCTCTTCCTGGAACGCTAATGGTATTGGTAACAAAATTTCTTTTTTAATCAATTATTTAACGAGGCATAAAATCGACATTATGCTTCTGAACGAAACAAAACTCAACAGACGGGACAAGCTCCGCGTCCGAGGGTACACGACCATCAGAAAAGATAGGGATGACATTAACAGGGGAGGCGGCGTGGCCGTGCTCATAAAGTCAAACATAGCCCACACGCATCGTTCTATACGGAATACCTCCGTGGAGAACGTGTGTGTGACGCTAGATGGCGGCATGAGCATCGTGGCCGTGTATAATAAGCTCACGAACGGCTTCACAGCGGGTTGTCTCGAGAATTTACTCAACGCAAGCCCGCGCTGCCTGGTCATAGGCGACTTTAACGCACGGCATAACGCATGGAACTGCCAACGCAACAACACGAACGGCAACACTCTGTTTGATTACGTGAGTAATCATAATGTCGTCGTGCAGTATTCGGACGGCCCCACGCATTTTCCAGACAACGGTACAACACCCTCCACCCTTGACATAGTGGTCAACAATGGTGTGAGAAAATCCACGCAGCCGGTGGCGCTGGAGGAGCTCACATCGGACCATAATCCAATACTTCTGGAATTGGATAATATGTCGAGGGAAGACATAACACGCAAATTCACCTCCTATAGGGATGCCAACTGGCATCTCTATAAGGCACACATTAACACAAACCTGACACTAGTAAACGAAATCGCTACAGCCGCCGAACTGGAAAATGTAGTGGATGAGTTTACGAGGACGCTGCAGGACGCCAAGCGGAGTGTTGCAACAACCATAACTGTAAACCCCTACAGAGACCGACTCGACGCTGCGGTCGCACAAGACATAAGGGAAAAGAACAGACAGAGACGGCTTTGGCAGCGAAATGGCGATCCCGACGCCAAGGCCGAGATGATCAGGCTGCAACGGCAGATCAGGACCGCCATCAGCACCGCAAAAAACCGGATATGGCGGGATAGGCTGGAAGCGCTGAATCCTCAAAACAACTCGCTGTGGAAGCTGGCGAGAGCTATGAAAAATACGCGGGAGCCACTGCCCGCCTTGACCAACGCAAACGGACGGACGACTTTGACGGACGCGCAAAAAGCGAATGACATAGCTTTGTATTTTCAGACAATACATAACACGGACGTACCCAACAACGTTGAACAGGACCGCATAGAAAATGACGTGAACGAGTTAATTGGTCATGACATTCCATTGACTAGACGAGAATTTCAAAAAGTCATGACCAAGCCCTCGGAAATGGCTGGCATTGTCAGGACCTTACCAAACGACAAAGCCCCGGGGAAGGACGCTATCGAATACAAGCTTCTCAAACATCTCCCGAGGAAAGGCATTGTGCAATTGACGTATATCGTTAATGCGATCCTGCGGTTGCAACACTGGCCGAGCCAGTGGAAGTGCGCCGTAGTCGTGCCCATCCTGAAGCCGAGCAAGAACGCGAAGCTCGTCGGCAGTTATCGACCCATCTCGTTACTGTCGACGATCTCCAAGTTGGTGGAGAAGGTCATCCTGGTCAGACTAGACGCTGCTCAGGATGAGCTTCACATCGACGACGAGTGCCAGTTCGGCTTCAGAAAGGGCAGGAGCACGACGCATCAGGTCGTCAGGATCGTGAACGACGTCAAGGTGCAATGCAATCTCGGGAAGAGCACCGTCATGGTGCTCCTCGATGTCGAGAAGGCGTTCGATACCGTCTGGATCCCGGGTCTTATACACAAACTGAACGCACTGAACTTTCCAGTACACATAACCAAACTGATTCACTCTTTCCTGACGGACAGGTCGCTACAGGTAGGGTGAACAACAAACACCTCAACACGGCGGGACATTCGCTCGGGCGTCCCCCAGGGGTCGTGCCTGTCACCAAAGTTGTACAATCTGTATGTATCCGACTTCCCGGAGTTCCCGAATACTAAGCTTGCCAAGTACGCCGACGACACGGCCATGTATGCGCACTCGCATAACGCACAAGCGGCGAACATGCTGCTCAAGACGCACATGGTCCGCGCCACGGCGTATTACGACAAGTGGAAGATCCGGGTCAACGTCGCGAAGTCGGAGGCCATACTCTTCACAAAGAACCGCATATTAACGCCAATTTCGATCCAGGGTCAGCAAATTCCAATCAAAAGGTGCGTGAAGTATCTGGGAGTTAACTTGGACAAACGACTGACGTTTAATACACACATTAACGAGACGATACGTAAGGTCTACTTCACGTCCATGAGTCTGTATCCACTCATGGCAAGGGGTAGCGGACTCAACAGACACAATAAAAAATTATTGTACACGGCGGTGATCAGGCCGGCCATCACATACGCGGCGTCGGTGTGGTGCAGCATCCCGGCCACGACAATGAGAAAACTTAAAGTCTTAGAACACAAATTTATGCGCCTCATTTCAGACTCGAGCAGGTACACCTCCCTCAGAGATTTGTATGATCGTTGCACCGACATAACGCCACTAGCGGATTACGTCCGGGAAATATCACAAAAATTTTATTCCTTTCGCCTGGGCGACAATCCGCTAACACGCAACATAACCCAAATCAGAATGCATAATGCCCCATTCCAGATAAAACACCCTCTACCATACCAGGCGTTGCCTATCTTCCGGCAACCTCTCTAGCCAAACTCCTATTAACCATAACTTTCTTCAACCCTACACTGCATCTTTCAAATCTTTTCTGTTCTATCTCTCTCCTCTCTTTTCACTTGTTTTCGTTTTTGTCTTTTTTGTTCTTTTGTCATTTTTTGTTATAAATTCCATTTAGGCCGAAAAATTTAAGAAATCTAAATCTCTAAAAATAATAAACTTCTCCTAGCGGCAGGCAGACCGCTGGAAAGCCGGGTTTTTTCGTTGAGTTTTTTCCCGCATCAACAGATCAAAATTCAGTGAAGTGCAAATGATAATTTTAAATATTTTTAATTTTAATTATTTTAATGTTTTATAAAACAATGGTAATTTTAATATTAATTTTAAGCCGCTAAAAGTGGCAGGAGTTTTAATTTTGTTATCAATTTTATTAAGCCGAACCGGCCACGACCCGCCCAACCTCGCGTCCGCCACGGCGTCATGTGCCGTGGTTGTCTGGTTGGCTCCGGATCGCGGTCCGGGGAGGCAATGTATCTTTTAATGTTAAATAAATATGTTCTGATTGATTGATTGCGCTGTACTTCCAAGCCGAAGATCGATGGTTCGAATCCTACCGGCGGTAAGAGGTTTTTTTTTTTCGGGAATTCAGAGACGGGAGGCGGCATCTTCAAAGGGGCAGCGATTATCTTGTCCTGCGCATCTTCAAAGTTCCTGCCGAAAATTAGAGGGCGGCGGCATCTTCAAAGGGGCGGCGGCGGCGGCAAAAGTTCCCACGGTCTTCAAAATTTTCCCAAGCTCACCCGGCGCCATACCTACTTCCGTTTTTCTTAAATATTTCGAGAAATACTGATCGGGTCAAAAAAAAGTTACCTTTTTTTTTTAATAGGGGGAAGAAAACGTGTCACAGTAGGCAAATGCATGTATTACTCGCGACACCTTTCCTTAAAGAATTTTACGTGCTTTTAAACCAATTGTACTTTTTTCTGACAGGGTCATCAAAAGGAATTATTATGAATTGAACGCATCAAAATACAAGTTCTGAGATACCGAATACTGGTCGTAAATTAAATAAATCCACATTTTTGATATACCCGCATAAAAGTGAATTAAAAAGAAATTTAATTGTGAAATTAAAAACTGTGTTACATATTACATAGAACACAGGTTTAGCTTCATCTTTCATTTTCTACTTTTTGGTAGGAATGTATTTCGCAATTTCACAACTATTTCTGAGGTTAATCTCAAAACTATCGAAAACGCTTTCCGGTATTATTAAAGTATCTGTTATATTATTAAGAATGTAACCCGACAGGAATTGTACATTTTGATCAATTTTTGAAGATAAAACAACATTATAAATAGAAAAGTGTTTTTTTCCGTGAAGTAATTTTTTAAAATGAATATACATTCTTCAGGAGCAATGCCCTATAGAAATATTTCAAAACATCTGAAAGTCTACACCTTCTTTAAGATGATTTTTTTCATTATTTCAGGGTCATTTTTTACGGACATGTGACGCTTTTTGTGATGTTGCGCCTATTGGATTTATTTATGGTTTTTTAGCTTTCCTTCCATGCCATAGGAAATTAGTAAAGTTTACTTCATTTTACATGAAAGCTATTAATCCCACGAAAAAAATCATGACTATTTTTTTAATTGTCCTCTTCTTTAAAAAAAATTAACTTTCTTTCTGACCGATAAAAATTTCTCTAGATATTTAAAAAAAGGGAATTTTTAAAATCCAAATTCAGCTGTTCCAAGGAAGCGCCCGCCCCACATGTAGATGTAAACATATTTATTTTTCAAACAGTAATATTTTGAAAATATCATACTCCAAGTTTTCAGATTAAAAGCTTTGATAACTGGACTATTTTGTCTACAACTTTTGCTTTTAATGTGATTTTTTGTGCATTTTTTTGTATTCGATGGTACTTTTAATTATCTGCGATGTATTACAACTATATTGCAAATTCAGTTTTTTAAGCAGATAAAAATAAAACCATTTTATTAGTAGTCTGTGACCCAGTGTGTATACCATAATACAGTAACTAATTTTTAGAATGCCACTGTTATGTTATTGTGTTTTAATACCGAGGCTTAGACACATACCTTTTAACTTACATTTCTTAATATATAAAAAAATTTAAATACAAGAATTTAGGTAACTTTCTTAGCTTTAATTTAACTTTAGCAAACTTTTCTCACAAAATGTGTATTTTCTCAGTTATTCATTTTATTGAAAAGTCATCCAGAAATCAGTTTTTTTGAGAATCGTTAAAATATGGCTAAGTTGACGTTCCCTTTTCTTTATAATAGAAACATCCAATAAAGTCAATATCGTCTATCTCCTCCAAATTTTTAGCTACGATTGACGTTTTAAAATTGAATAAAATTATTTAAACGTTAGTTTGTTTAAACAGTGATTTTTTTAAACAGATTATTGTAAAAAACCGATGCCTAAGGCATCATTATTTCCACAAGATTTTCTATTCAAGTGTCTTTCTAAGAAAACATCTTGACTATATTTGCACTCTAATATCTGGAAATAATTGATCATAGAATTTTAATAAGAAAAACCGCTACTTAAGGAACCACTACTTCCACATTCAAATTTTCCATCTCTTTAAAGGAAAACATTTTGACCATATTTTCACTCTAGTATGCGAAAATAATTTGTCATAGAATTCTAATAATATTCGGGGCAGATGTCATAAAATAATTGAGGCGTTGGTTTTTAGCATGTACATCAAAAATGAAGTTTCTGAATCCTTATTAGCTTGCTCCACTTATTTTCACCAATTACACCCCCTCCACCCCTTCAACGAAATTATCTAAATCAGATGTTGTTACAATACATAAGTGTATCAAATTAAAAGTGAATATCTTAATTTAATTTCAACAACTTTATTAATGGAGTAGAGGTGGTGGGAGGGTTGAAAAATATAATAAGAAAATCTGATGCCTTGGCTTCTAGTATGTACACCAAATCTCAAATTTTTGTACTCTTACCAGCTTGCTTTACTCAATTTCACCTGTTTACCTCTACTTGCTACCCCCCAATCCCTTCAGCGGAATCATCTCAGCATATAATCCAGTTCCAGATGTCGCTATAATACATGCTTGTATCAAATTTCAAGAAAATATCTCAATTTAATTTTATCAGCCCTTTTTAATAGTGGAGTGGGGGTGGTGGAGGGGTTGAAAATATTATAAAAAATTTGAAGCCCTTGCTTCTACTATATAGGTCATATCCCAAGTCTCTGTACTCTTGTCCAGCTTGCTTTACTTATTTTCCCCTATTTAACCCCCAGCCCTTCAACGAAATCATCTCAAAAGATAATCTAATTACTGATATCTTTATAAGACATACATGTGTCAAATGTTAAGGGAAAATCTCAATTTTATTTTATCAACCCTTTTAATAATGGAGTGGGGTTGGTAAAGGGGCTGAAAAATGTTTTAAAAAAGCCTTGCCTTGGCTTCTAGTTTCTGTACTCTTGCCAGGTTGCTTTACTTATTTTCCCCTACTTAACCCAATTTACTGGCTAAACCTTCAACGGAATCATATTAAAATATAATCTAGTTCCAGGTGTCGTTATAATAAATACGTTTTCCAAATTTCTAGTGAATATCTCAATTTTATTTTATCTAACCTTTTAATAATAGAGTGAGGGTGGTGGGGGGGATGGAAAATATTGTAAAAAATCCGAGGCCTTGGCCTCAAGGACGTACACCAAATCCCATGTTTCTGTATTTTTAAACTCTTACAAGTTTGTTTTACTTATTTTCCCATATTTACCCCTATTTCATCCCCAAGTCTTCAACGGAATCATCTCAAAATATAATCTAATTACAGATGTCATTATAGTACATACAGGTGGCAAATTTCAAGTAAATATCTCAATTTTATTTTATCAACCCTTTTAATAATGGAGTGGAGGAGGTGGAGGGGTTGAAAAATGTAATAAAAAAATTTCAGGACTTGAATTGCTTTATTTATTTTCCCATATTTACCTCTATTTAATCCCCAACCCTTCAACGGAATCGTCTCAAAATGTAATCTAGTTCCAGGTGTTGTTATAATATATACGTTTACCAAATTTCATGTCAATATCTCGATTTCATTTTAACAACCCCTTTAATAATGGAGTGAAGGTGGTAGGGGGATAGAAAATATTATAAAAATATCTGAGGCCTTGGTTTCTTGTATACATACACCAAATCAAAAAAATTTTGTACTCTTATCAGCTTGCTTTAATTATTTTTCCCTATTTACCCTCCAACCCTTCACCAGATATGTTCAAAAACAATCCAGTTCCAGATCTCGTTATAATACAAACGTGTATAAAATTTCGCGAGCCAGGGTTCGGGGTAAACAAAAAAAATATCAATCAAAATCCGCGCCACCACCGCCGCGTCACTTGTTCAAGCAAGTCGAAATTACTACTAAACGTAAACAATCTATTTTCCAGTATTGTGAGGTCTCTCGAGTTTCAAAATTAATTTATTGGAGGCTTTGAGATTAGGATTTGCGGATGTCCAAATGTCACGTGGAGCAAGGGGGTCACATTTTGGGTCTATAGAGGGGCCACATTTTGGACTTTTGAGGGGGGCTACCGGGCATTTGCCCGGTTGCCCGGCGGCCCAGTCCGACACTGACTGCTTGCTTTACTTATTTTCCCCTATTTAACCTAAACATTCAACGGAATCATCTCAAAATATAATCTAGTTCCAGGTGTCGTTATAATATATACTTGTACCAAATTTCAAGTGAATATCTCAATTTAATCTATCAACCCCTTTAATGATGGAGTGGGAGGTGGTGGGGATGGAAGGAAAATATTATTTAAAAAACTGAAGCCTTGGCTTCTAGTATATATGTTATATTAAAAATTAACACTACGTAACAGAGTTACAAAGTACATTTCTTAATGATATCAGATTACATAAACTGATAACGACTTCCTTTGCTTATGCTTAGCTCACGTATCAAGTTACATAAATTATTAATATTTCTATTCTCATAGTTAATGCCAAATTGCAACTTTGCTTTTCCTTTGTTTAACGTCTAGCTGACAATGCTTTTGTTATCTTATAAATATGACCAGCAGACGCTTTTAAGTTCAGTTCTTATACTCAACTCATTACAAAATGTAGTATTATACTCACCTTTACATTAAAACTTTTAAATCAACAATTACATTTTTCATTCAGAGTCATCGATGACTCTCTATAACTAAATAAATATTTTTTTTAAAAACTCAATATCAAAGTATCAAATATAACAGTGGCGCAGTCGTACCGGATCTAGAAAAACGCGCAAGTTCGGGAGCCTAACTTCTGGTAAAGTGTCCAAGGGAACAAGGAGAACATCTGGAGAAAAAGGTGCCTAACCAGTGGAAAACAACCGGAAGAACAAGGAGACCTTCCTAGCTGTGACGGTGGATCCCAATCCTTCAACTAGAGAAAGAACCTACTAATGGAAATATTAATGTAAGTCATTTTAAGAATCATCTCGTTTTATTTTATTATTTTTCACAATTATTTTATAAAAGTGCTATATACACTCAGCGAACAAAATACAGTTCTATTATCAAATAATTTTTCCTTGACAAAATAAACGCGACAAGTTTAATTTAATTTTAATTAGCGTAAGAAACGTATTATACTGCTAATACGTCACCGTGTATTATACAGTTAATACACAAACTACCTAAATAATTTTTTTTAAACTAACGTCCTTTTCTCAAAAAGGTAATTTTTAACAATTTCAAGTTAACATTTAATTTAATTTTTGTACTTTCTAAATAAGAGCAACAATGCCAGAAACATCGCAAACTACACAAACGGTACAAAGTGCAAGGATAGAGCAAATTGAGCCTTACAAGCTCTCTGAAATTTTTTCTGTCATACCGGAATTCGATGGCAATGCCATTAATTTACAAACATTTTTAAATTCTTGCATTTATGCACAAGGCATGGCAATCAACGACCAAAAAATTTTACTAACGCTACATATAAAAAATAAATTGCGTGGCAGAGCTGCCGAATTAATAAATTCTCGCAACCCCGATACATGGGCAGAAATAAGAGTCTTGCTCGAAACTGATTTCGGAGACTCTCGCGACTTGACCTCTTTAATCCAAGATTTACAGCGTATTCACCAAATGCCAGGTGAATCTGCATTAACCTTTGTTGCGCATCTACAGACGCATAATGCGAAAATGCATGCGGCTATTCAAGAACAACGTTTATCTGGTGAACAGAAACTATCGCAGTCAGATTTAATCGAAACTATGACCCTGAACACTTTGTTGACGGGTTTAGAGTCTAAATTAGGGCAAATAATACGGGCTGGAAACCCAACAAGTATGTTGCAAGCAATTAATAGAATTAGAAGAGAATTACAACTTTCTTACTTTGAATCACAGAAATTTTCAAAAAATAATAATAATAATGTTAAAAATTTAGTGCCTCCTCAACAAAAACGACCAAACGTAAATTTCCAACAAAAATTTTGTTCATTTTGTAAACGCAGCGGGCATACAATAAACGAATGTCGCACAAGACAACAGCAATTATTTATGCCATCAACTTCACAAAATTTCCAAAGACCAAACTTTCAAGGTAATACAGGTTTCCAAAATTTTGCACAACAAACTAGTCAATTTAATACCAGAACATTTCCACAAAATAATCAAGTTAGCCAAGCACAACAAAATAGGCCTTCAGCAATTAGACCAAATCCTAATTTTGTCCAACAAAGACCATCAGCGATACAACCAAATCCGAATTTTAACCGTTTCAATCAACAAAAAACTCATCATTTAAATTATGAACCTTATGATAACCAATATAATTTTAATCAGTACGAAGATTATTCTCCTGAATATCAAAACGTTGATACAATGTACGACAATTTTAATTTTGAAGATAATCAAAATTTTTCGGAAAATTATGCAACTAATTTTCAAGAACAGTACGAGAATTATACTGCTAATTCTCAGATACCGCAAGAGAATTATACTGCTAATTCTCACTTACCACAAGAGAATTATACTGCTAATTCTCACTTACCACAGGAGGATATTATACTGCTAATCCTCAGGATTTTTGCAAAAGTCCGAAGTATCTCGCGGATACTCCAACAGCGAATTGCGAATTGGACCAAATTTCCCACCAAATTCAAAATATGAACCTCAACTTCCCGGAACAGAAGTTCATGTAGAAACACTTTCACACGCTTTATTAACTGTAAATTCGAATAATCTTTATTATATCAAAGACATCACAAATAAATTTAAAATTCTTATAGATTCTGGTGCAGGAATTTCTGTTTTTAAACCAAAAACGGCTGAAAATTATAAACGAAGATTTCCAGAAAATCTAACCTTACAAGGCATAGGCGATCGGAGAATTACTATTAGCAAATCTGTTCTCGTGCCTTTCGTAGAAAATGATCCACATAAAGTTTATATCCACAATGTAGACATAGACTTTGACGGACTATTAGGCGCAGACTTTTTAGAGCACTATGACTGTAAAGTAGATTTTAAAAATAAGCAATTAGTTACTAATTTCAAAACAGTACCGCTATTTAAAGTTACGGAAGATAACACAAACAACAAAATAACACAAAATCTACCTTTGCAACCAACTACAAATTCTAACATTAAAAATAAAATTTCAGGCAATATGAAAAATCAAAATAATATCCAAATTGACGGTCGTTCTGAAAAAGTTTATAAATTAAAACGCGAACCTGAAAATCCTATTTCAGACGAAAACAAAGATCAAAATTTAATTTTCGTTGAACCACGCACAGAAAAAATATTTCAACCAAATTGTAATATCGCTAAAATTAATGATATACCAGAACAGAAAATAGCTAATATTTCAAATTTAACTTCCCGAGTGGTCAACCAACAAATAAATAATTCGTTGTTAGATACAAAATCGCATATCAAAAAGAAACCTAATTTGAAAACTATAAATCCTAACATCTCAAATAATAATTCGAAACTACCAGCGAGAATAACTGTTTCAAAAAGTATGTCTGAAATGAAACAACAAATTGGAAAAACACTTAAGAATATAAAGAATTACTTAAGAAATAAACACGCAATCTCGCGTAATAAAAATAAAGGAAAACCACCCATAATTATGACAAAAAACAATGAAAATTCATTTCTAACACCTATTAAAACAATACCAAAAATTCTAGAATTTTCAAACCTAAAATTCGAACCTATTCAAAAATTTAGATCAATATTTAAACTTAATATGTGATACCAGGTTTCGTCCCAATCACATAACGACCCTTTGAAAAAAATTAAGCACCTATTATCAAATATTATGTACACAAAAAAAAAATAATTCTTTTTGTAAACAACTATTTCGAAATTAAGTATGCCTCAAGAATTTTTAGTTGCCCAAACGAAATATTTCATTAAAGAAAATATTTAAAATTTGCTATACTTAATTATAACAATCTTTCATTAAATTCATTTATCCTTTTCGACAAACTTTTAATTTTTTTTTATTACCTATAATACGCTAAACACTGTGTACAATTTTTATAGTATTTAAATTCCCAGTTAAATGACTTCTAACATCATTTTATAAACAGGCAATTTTATTCTACTTCTCTGTTTTACTTCTCGAACAAAAAATATGTAATTTTTATTTGATTAAATTTTATAACTGTTGGAAATAAAAATACTATATTAGTCAGAACAGTTTAACGTTTAACTATAACTCTAATTAAGCAATTATTTTATTATCTGAATTAGATTCCAAGAAATGCTCAATAATCTGAATCTGCATACAAGCACGTCTGGTATGTTCTTAAACAAAACATTTTATCAAGACCTGCATGAAATCCAACTCTCTAGTTTTGTATTGTAGTCGTTATAATGTCTCATTTCATTATATACGTTTTACATGTAACACAAAATAATAATACTAAATGGTTAATGTTCAAGAAATCATGAAAACGTATGGAGAAATTTCTTCAAAATTAAAGTGAACCCTAAAACTGGAACAAATTATTATAAATTAGTAAGGCACTTATAACTTCAAAAAAAAAAAAATCAATAAATATACAGTGCGTTCTACAAATCAATAATTTTTCAAAATGTTTAAAATTAATCTTGAGTAATATTATCTTTCTCAATCTATATTGAACAAAATCTTTAATATATTATTCGAAAATTCAAATTTCGAACAGACAACATTTATACAGGGTACACAAAAATATAACATTCTTGCAACAAAATAAATTCGAAGATTTGCATCATAAAATAATTGAGTATATTTTCAAAGAACACCCCGAATTATGCAATTCAAATAATATCATTGCAAGTAAATCATGCGTAGGAAGTACTTCAATATTTGTCTACCTTTTGATATTGAATCTACAATAGGATATCTCCTTTTAATTTTATTCAAAACACAAGACATTTTGAACCTGTCTAAGATATATTATGTAGAAAATAATTTGGATCTTCTATAGGGAGAGGGGTAAACTACCCCTAAGAAAAATAAACTAAACTCAAGAATATTTATATGTATTAAAATAAGCTATTTATAACGTCAAGTTAAATTAAAGTATGCGACACGTATCGATGTTCGGCAATGAATGAATCCGTTCACCGAGTTATTTCCTCTCTCGTCGCCCAGCTGAGTTGCCCAAAATCTGCATGTCTCGGCAGCCAGCATCTCAAAGATGACCTTGGTACTGGCGACGCCAACAGTTCGGCCATCCTGGTCTTCAGGATTGTCCTCAATCCTGTGGGATTATCCTCAATCCTGTGATTATTGTCACCCTGTGAACAACACAAAATAGATTACACAGAGAAACAAATGTCTACAGCAGTTAATTGTCTTTCGTCAGGAGCGCCGACACGTTGTTATGTTCTGCGCCCTGATTTGACAATAGCGTTGTCCGTCAGAAGTACTGACACATCACAGTATTTTGTACTCTGATTCGACATCAGTTGTCTTTTGTCAGGAGTGCCGACAAATCGCAATGTTTTGCACCCTGATTCGACAACCAGTTACCTTTCGTCAGGAGTACCGACAAATCATCGTGTTTTGTACCCTGATTCGGTAACAGTTACCTTTCGTCAGAGGTACCGACACATCACAGTGTTTTGTACCCTGATTCGGTAACAGCGTTGTCTTTCGTCAGAATACCGACAAATCACTGTGTTGTATTCTGATTCGACAACAGTTGTCTTTCGTCAGGAATGCCGACAAATCGCAGTGTTTTGCACCCTGATTCGACAACTAGTTACCTTTCGTCAGGAGTACCGACAAATCATCGTGTTTTGTACCCTGATTCGGTAACAGTTACCTTTCGTCAGAGGTACCGACACATCACAGTGTTTTGTACCCTGATTCGGTAACAGCGTTGTCTTTCGTCAGAATACCGACAAATCACCGTGTTTTGTATTCTGATTCGACAACAGTTGTCTTTCGTCAGGAGTGCCAACAAATCGCAGTGTTTTGCACCCTGATTCGACAACTAGTTACCTTTCGTCAGGAGTACCGACAAATCATCGTGTTTTGTACCCTGATTCGGTAACAGTTACCTTTCGTCAGAAGTACCGACAAATCGTAGTGTTTTGTACTCTGATTCGGTAACAACGTTGTCTTTCGTCAGAATACCGACAAATCATCGTGTTTTGTATTCTGATTCGACAACAGTTGTCTTTCGTCAGGAGTGCCGACAAATCGCAGTGTTTTGCACCCTGATTCGACAACTAGTTACCTTTCGTCAGGAGTACCGACAAATCATCGTGTTTTGTACCCTGATTCGGTAACAACGTTGTCTTTCGTCAGAATACCGACAAATCATCGTGTTTTGTATTCTGATTCGACAACAGTTGTCTTTCGTCAGGAGTGCCGACAAATCGCAGTGTTTTGCACCCTGATTCGACAACTACAACTTTGCATCGAATGTCTTTCGTCACAATACCGACACATTTCAGTGTTTTGCACGTGATTCGACATTTTACAAAGAAAATGAACATCGAAACTTTCTATGCTTCTTATTGGCATCGAACACCATTCCCCAAGTTTTCGGTGCGTTACCACGTACGGCACACGGTGACGTTTTGCTCAGTATAATTTGGTTTGGAATGTTTTACATGTCCGTGATGTGTTCCGATGTTCAAACGCATTTCCACAACATGTAACATAGAACATTTTATCCAAAAAGGCTATATCTATAAAAGAAATAAATATACACAGATATAATTCCACATATACACAAGAATATTTCTGCCTATGCATCGAATGTATTACGTTATTGTGTTGTTTTTCTACTCTGTTGCAAATAACTGCCTAAACAACATTTAACACGCACCTAACATTTGACCTAGGAACACTTACAACCTAAATGTTTTACATAATACGAAATGTGGTTTACTAAATACTTGTATATTTACACATTTCTCAATAAGTACAGAACATTTTTG
The DNA here is from genome assembly GCA_963583905.1 of Stenurella melanura. NCBI lineage: Eukaryota > Metazoa > Arthropoda > Insecta > Coleoptera > Cerambycidae > Stenurella > Stenurella melanura. The sequence goes on along the minus strand of OY757310.1, from coordinate 112,583,448 downwards.
GTTCACCTCTTACCATTTGGCTCCACCGCACTTACCAAATCTTTTGGTGTTAGGGCTCAACTGGATACTTACGCTCCGTTTCAACACCTTCAAAGTCGCTATCGGTCGTTGGATAGATTCATAGTGGTGCGACAGACCCATCAGAATTCCCCCAATAATTTCTTACTTCCGCCCGTGGTAAGGAAAATCAGTTGTGATTGTTATTAAATTTTCGACCTCATGTTTTTTTTTTTTTTAATGGAATGCCGATGTTTTACATGTACTTACATGCTTCGGACATTTTGCATTAAAATGAAATGTCATACAGCATCTTAGTCAGTCAGTATGGTATTCAGGACCGTGTACAATACCATTCAATCTTCTCTGCAGTACTTTTATTTCAACATCCTATTTGCCGTCCTAGCATATCATATCCTAGTCGCCAAGAAAATGAGAATGTGTTGTTACATACCCGTGCAGAAAGTCTTGAGGGGTCGATACATGAATGTACTGTCCCAATCGTATATAACCCAAACATGGACACTAAGTTGACTTTTATAATTCTTCAAGCGCTCAAATCACATGCTTGATCTCCGTGCTTCGTACAGGCTCAATTGTTGGTAATTTTGATAAAATGTCAAAGAGTATTTATTTTACCAACTGAATGCTTCAAAAGGCTTTAGATTATTTACATCGATGTACGTTATGGCAATGACACTTTTTCAATGGGATACACTTGACCTGACTTTCTACCTGATGGGACTTTCTAAAATATACAGTTTAGACAAGCATTTCTATTCTTTTTAACAGACATGTATTCTGGGAAACCAGTAATTTTGTTTAATTCAGCAAAGGTTTTCCTCATCCATAATAATCGATAACGTTATGGCATAGCTTGAAAATCTGTCATTGACTAATTCTCTGAATTTCTACTTAATGGCCTCATCCAACTTACGATGAGCCTTGGTTCTTTTAAATACGTAACTCTCAAAATACAATTTTGTACTTGAATCATTATTTTTGGACATTAAGAATTATCTTAATTTCGTAATTTTATTATTATTATTATTTTTATTGCTTAGCCTGTAACCAATCTACTTCAGTTATATTATTTACACTATTACTCGCTAACTGTTAGGTTGGTGAAGACAAAATCTACATATGCCACGTTTATGCCAGGTCTATAGTCGGCAACAAAGTCGTAGTATTGCAGTTCTATCCACCATCGACCTGTCCGAAGAATATTATTTTTGTCTAAATGTAATTTGTATTATTTCGACCAAACCTGAGAATACTAACTTGTTTAATAGTACGTGGTCTACAAAATAAATATTCTCTATTGTCATATTTCTTTGGTTCTGTGTCTCCGTCTGTACACCAGTACTAGGTATTTCGAGTGTTAAATTGTATCTATGGAGTTTCTGTAAAACCAATCTATGTTTCTGCAACCTGTGTTTAGCAGCCCTAGCTGGTAATATGATGCCATTTACTTGAACTAAACCAATTTCATAACGCAAATCTCTAAGTACCGAATTAGTTGATCATTGAAAAATAGATGGTGCATTAGCAAGCCCAAATGGCATATTATTATTATTAATATTGTTTGATTCGAAGTCTAAAAATCCACACAAAATCTTTGATCGATATTTCTTTTCGTAACAGAGTATGAAACTTTGCAGAAAGCAACAGTAATTTACATTATTAGTATTTTAGCAATTCTGCAATCATATTTGTTTTGTTTACATTATTAAATTCAATCCAGGTAATGATAATAGTTAAGTACCTACCGTACATTTCTTTTTAACACACTGTACGTGCATCGTCGCTCATCTTTTCTAAGTCAGTTAAATTATAACTAAATGGATTATTAAATTAATTTCAATATTAAAAGTGTACATAAGTTCTCTTTGTGTGGGAGTGTTTTGTTCTTTGTCGTTTGTTTATCAATGAAGCATTTCGATACTGTTTATATAACATAACAATTAGCAATTACCTAAGTTAAAGGATCATCTGCCGGCAATCATATAATCTATAAACATTTATGCCTCTCATAATTAAAACAACAGTATTCGGTAAAAATATCACTGACTAATAAATCGTATCGTGTATCATTGTCATCATCATAACATAAACTTTGGTTTCAGCAGTAACATTATCAATAGTTGTGTTTACAGTACATTTCAGTTTCAGCTATAACACTCATTGTCAAGCCCAAAAAGCGTGTAAGGTATATTTGTATATTATTATATCAAACATTTGCATATTTCAAATTAATGTATTTTATTCTTCATTCGATACTTGTTCAGAATATCATTCAATAACTAACTACTATATTTCTATTACTAACTGCTTCTAACTCTATATTATAAATATATACATTCTTGGAAATATTGAATGTCAGTCTTTCAATCATTGTTTATAATAAATTCGCGTAGCGGATGTACCCTTCGAGAGGCGCCCAAATGGGATGATATATTACAAGTACTCAAAAGATTCTTGTTTTTAACTTTCACTTTATCGGATATGGATTTACAAAGCTTAAATCACTACCTAAATCAACATAGCACGAAAACTAGTGGATTATTTATTTTTGCCTATTTGCGATATATGCTGAATGGCTTATCTACGCCGATGAAATTTACGGTCTTGTTATTAATTTGCTAGACCTCATTTTCTAATAAGAGGTGTCTTTGTTATAACAATAATCTTCATTTACGGCACGAAGTAACAGATGTAACTCTTAAGCCATGCTTTCCACAATTTGGGCATTATCGGGTGAGTTTCGAAACTCAGATCGTGGATGTATCATCAGATGGTTCCATAATATCGTTTCACTGTAGCGTAGATCACCCTGGTAATTTTCCTAGAGTGCGACACTGTACTGGTACTCAATTCAAATAATTAACTTTGAAAATCACTGATTTGGGCACTAGGTTACTTCCCGCTTCTGAAATATAGGGAGAGGGGTAAACTACCCCTAAGAAAAATAAACTAAACTCAAGAATATTTATATGTATTAAAATAAGCTATTTATAACGTCAAGTTAAATTAAAGTATGCGACACGTATCGATGTTCGGCAATGAATGAATCCGTTCACCGAGTTATTTCCTCTCTCGTCGCCCAGCTGAGTTGCCCAAAATCTGCATGTCTCGGCAGCCAGCATCTCAAAGATGACCTTGGTACTGGCGACGCCAACACTTCCAATACCTGAAATTCTATAATTTATTTCTGCACAGAAAGATTTAAAAATAGTAATCTGTCAAAATGTTAAAACTATCAATGAACACGAAAATTCAATTATTTTAGATTAAAATCATTCAGGCAAAATAATTTACATCGTAGTATCATCAAAACCATTAGAAGGAAATGAGTAAAATAAAATTGGCTAGACTTAACAAGAAACATTGAAAACCTTATTAAATCTTGAAACAAATGAAAAAACTAAAGTGAATTTCGATAGAATGAAGCCATCTACTGAAAATTAAATTTATTATCAACACTCGCTCAATACCAAATAATACCAATAAAAAAAACAATGTTGCCGTATTTTACCACAAGGATAAGAACATCGTGTTGACAAACGAAAAAAAAATAGACATTACTGGTACATAAAAATATGTCATCCATTAAAACTATCCTTCGACAAGAACCAACGAATTTTAGACACGATTTCAAATACTCTTGATGGTGCTCATAAAGAAAAATGATCACTTTTCGAAGCGAAGTCAAAACAGACATTAATCTTTTGACACAAATTTCCAAGACTATACAATATAAATTTGATGAACTATTTCTAGACACAAAGAGATACAAACACGGAATATTAAATGATATCGGCACAATCTCCAAATCAATAACTGGAAATCTAGACGCCAAAGATGGTGAATATTATGCTAACTGTATTAATAAATTAAATCTCGACGAACACCAGTTAGAAAATGTAATTGAAACAAAAACAAATTCCAGTTACAACATCGGTAATCAAAAAAAATAATAATAATAATTTTCTTTCAATCATTCAAAAATTGCAAATTGACGAAGAAATGTTTAATAAAGACATAAAAAAATCGATCATGACGCAAACCATAGAAGCTATAGAAATTAAACTAATATTCTTACACATTTGCGAACAATTACTGGCAAGTTATTTGTATATTGAGGAAAATTTGAATGACAATCAAAATTCAATAACATTTGCTAGATTGAGAATCATACATTTGTCAATCATAACTCCAATTATTTAATAATAGCTCTACAAGAAATTTCACAGAGTTTGCGGAGAAACAATTTGCCTCTTTCTATTAAATTATCGGTATATAGTTGCTCAATATTTAGATATTATTGAACTAAAAGCATTTCAAGTAGATTCAAACTTAATATTTGTTTTAAAGATACCACTTGTTGAACCTCAAAACTATAATACCTACCGTTTATACCCTATCCCTATATTTGATAACAGAACTGGTCTTCACCATATTTTATCTATTTCTCAAAAATTTATCGCGAGAGATGATGATTCTTTAATGTACGTACAAATAACAAATCTAAAGGAATGCAAACCCCTATATTTTGGAACCAAGCTATGCTCGAACCTGTTTGCATACCCTATTGATCAGAATGCCATATATGAAGCTAGGATCCTGAAACAACCAACGAAACTTCCCGAAAATTGCCAAACCTCCTTCATTATTAGTCAAGGGTACAATGTTCAAGAACTCGAAGAGAACACGTGGCTCATAATAAATTCCGAACCTCTACACATCACAATTAGTTGCCCGAAGAGAGAAACAACAACGGAGCTAATCAATTAAAATTCAATTGTTAAACTACAACCTGGTTGTTACGCCTTCGCAGGTATAACCAGAATACAAGCCAGTGCCAAGGACCTCTCCGAAATTAAGGACAGTTCCCATCCTTTGCAAATTCCGTTTGAATGTTGTAACCAGATGCCCGACAAAATTCAACTACCCAAATTAAAACCATTAAAACTAAAAACCTAAACATCAAAGATTTGGACATTTCCAAAAACAAGTTGGACCAATATTCCAAAGATCTGGACGATCTTATCAATGAACCTTTCGTGACCAAACATATGTCATGGTTCACCTATTTCACAATCACATTTATCATTTCTATAATTCTACTTTACGTGTTTTGTAAATGTAGAAGGAAGAGACGTCTACTGAACCCTCTACAGACGATTCTCCTTCATCTCCTCCAGGACGAAGCAAGAAGTTCATGGAATTCCCCAGTTTAATCCCTCAAAGAAAGCGACCCGGTATCAAACCTCAAGAAGAAGATATCGAGTTATCATAGACTTTCCAGTGAACCTCTAATTTTTGTTTATTGACTTTTATTGTTTCTATTTTATGCTTATTATTATGTATTCACTCAATATTTTATTATTATCTTTGCATTATATTCATTTTGTTTTATTATTACTTTTATATTGTATTCAATAATCATTCTATTCAAAAGTTGTTGTATAACAATCAACTTTTTTATTAAGGGGGAAGTTGTTATATTAAAAATTAACACTACGTAACAGAGTTACAAAGTACATTTCTTAATGATATCAGATTACATAAACTGATAACGACTTCCTTTGCTTATGCTTAGCTCACGTATCAAGTTACATAAATTATTAATATTTCTATTCTCATAGTTAATGCCAAATTGCAACTTTGCTTTTCCTTTGTTTAACGTCTAGCTGACAATGCTTTTGTTATCTTATAAATATGACCAGCAGACGCTTTTAAGTTCAGTTCTTATACTCAACTCATTACAAAATGTAGTATTATACTCACCTTTACATTAAAACTTTTAAATCAACAATTACATTTTTCATTCAGAGTCATCGATGACTCTCTATAACTAAATAAATATTTTTCTAAAAAACTCAATATCAAAGTATCAAATATAACATATATACCAAGTCCCAAATTCTTGTACTTTTACCAGCTTGATTTACTTATTTTCCCTTATTTACCCCTATTTATCCTCAACCCTTCATCGGATAAGTTCAAAAAACAATGCAGTTCCATATCTCGTTATAATATATACTTGCATAAAATTTCAAGTCAATATTTTAAACCGTTCCAAACAAAAAAAGTTACAGACAGAAGTTTTTCTTCGCTCAAATTTAAAATCTCGACGTTTCATGACATCCTAAACCTATTTCAACAAGAAACATGTTTGAAAATTTTTTTACGATTACTGTACTTCCAATCCACTACGTGCGTGGATGTGGAAGTAATTAGCATTGTGTCATAGAAAAGGACAGTTTTTTTTAATTCAAATTATTCACTAATAGCGGTGAGCAGTACAAGTAAACCATTGTACTATTGTAGGATGGCCGATGGCCGATAGCCGCGCAGAGAGAGAAGATATATCGTCGCTGTTGGATAGAGACAAGTTTCTTAACTATGAACGCAGTACAGTCGGGAAAGAAGTTTCAATAAAAGATACTCCCTATTCACCGAGAATCCCGGTATGCCACGGGTCAATTTTTATTTTCGAATGAACAACAGTTCTTTGTTTTTATATTTGAAATATTTGTAAATTATAATATTTAATTGATTTAGTTTCAAGTAAACAATACGACCTAGCAAACATATAAAATAAATACACATTATTAAATGTAATAAGACTAAAATTATAAAGTTTAAGATAAATGCTTAGTAGTCGTAATAATATAATGATAATGATTCTGATGATGACACTTCCAACACATGATGTCCGGCGGCCAGTCGTGGTTACAAAAAATGTCCCTTTTTATACTCTGTCTTTGTACACTATTTATGATATAATTTTTTATGCAATTAAAATAAAACATCTTTTGCGATACATCATAACACAACTGATATTAATATATTTGTACACATATTTTTCAAAATGGTATAATAGGAGCTCCAGCTGTAGATTCCTGCTCCATGCATTTTAAAACAAAATTTATAATTTCTTGACAAAGATTTATGTTTAACTTTGATTTCAAATACCATGGTATTTTCTTATAAATATTGCTAGTGATAGTACACGTAACAATGTGTATAAGTAGATATTTCTAATAGGTACCTGTGCATTAAATATAAGTTATACACTACAAGCACTTTTCTCGAGATTGTACCACCGATGTTTACACGAGCAAGAAACATAAACAAGTGAGCTCCCGTAGAGGTGGGCGGGCCTCGACCACTACGCATCCTAATCCCATCGGCCATTCTAGAATGGTCAACCTGTAACTCTGTAAGTGGCAAAGCGGTAAAACTACCGAGCGGCAATGGGATAAGCGATGCCGGCTACAATATGGGCTGCGATACGCCTGCGGCAGTGTCGATCAGTTCGAGCAAGTTGTGCAGCTGTTGCTCTATCAGAAAGTAAATCATTATATGCATCAATTTGCACAGACACAGCCTTCACTGCTCTTCCGATATCAGTTTGGTTTCACCACTATTTAGCTTACGTGCTAATTTCACCTTTTTATTTCCGTTTTTTAGACACTGTTCACCTTCAACTTGAATTTTATCATGTACAATAACTTCATCCTAACTTCCGTTGCAAGATTTTCGTTTCAGGGAAGGCCCAATGTTTGAGGACAACACATCGCACTGTATTGAGGTGAGCGGCTCCTCCTAATTTAATGTTTGGACCCTGCGGCGAGCCGTACTAGGTGCGCGGCGAGCGCATATATATATATAGTTTTTCTTTCAGTTCTCATAGATAGTTTTTCTTTTCGCTGTTCGCAAAATCCTATAAAGAATATGTTTCGCAGCTATTGTTATATATATCTTCCGCTCCCTGGCATTTCATTAATTTTATTATTATTATTTTCGGTTTATCCGTTTCCGAATAGGGTTTCCGTGCTTTCTGACCGATACCACACGGTAGCTGCGCCGGCGATAATTACAGCCACTCCCTGTATGTACAAATATATGCCGTTGTTATGAAATATTATTTTATTGTATGTATTTCTGAGTATAATGATATTGATTTTACTGTAGCACAATATATATTGTACATATGTATAGCAGTAATTCTTTGTCAATTTTGACTTTAAATTTGGGCCTAAAATAGCATTACCTATAAGCTCCGATTATAAGAGTACCATTCTTGGTATTGAAGATTAAAAAACCGAGGGCTAATGTAAGAAGAAACCTTGTATTTCCTTGCGTATAAGCAGGAAACATAATAAAACGTATCAATTATGCAGCCATTAATCATTATTTTCATATTTGTTTTGGACAATGATATTGATTTTCGCCGAACTTTGTTTTTGAATAAATCAAGGTACTTTGAAGTAGGTAGCAATTGTATCTTTTGGTCTTCTGTCTATGAAACCAGTAAATTTTTCTGTCTCATTTGATTCCATCAAAACTTGTCTTTAAAGCCATAATTTGTTAATTTTACCAAATCTATCTCTAAATTCAAATTAATTTCATCTAAATTCTGACAAACTTCGCCCTATTCCATATTTATCTGAAATTTGGATATTCTGACCGTCTGGTAAACATCGTCAGCAAATCTATAAGATGTTCGATGGATTTCTAACTTATTATTAATGAACAGCACCAGCTTTTTCCATACCATTTCTTACCGGATTAAATAATTGAAGTTTGACGTAAAACACTTTCATCAAAGGTAATTTCCTACTGATACTACTCTTGTTTATATCAAATATACTGAAATATGCGGAGGCAGAAAACTGGGAGAGAAATTAATTTTGTTCCATTGTTTGATCAAGAAACGCTGGCAACAGTAGGTATACAAAGTCGGTCCGGCGCCACTTCCGTCAGTAGAATAGCTGTGCGGGTAGATCGATGGCATGTGTCCATCAGGAGGGACCAAGAGATGGGGTGGGGTTCGAAGAGTTGTCCAGAGGGTGGTGAAGAAGTGCCCAGAGGCTACTAAAGAAGTGATCGACGACAATGACCAGAAGATGACGAGAATTTTTTCCCCTAGGTTGGCACTAAAAGTTACTAAAAAGTTACTACATCTGGAGGTTGGTACACCTGTGTAATGGTGGTGGTGGAGGGAGGGGCGTAGTGGTGACGTACTGTAGGTCTCATTGGTGGTGGGTGGGGATATAGTAGTCTGAAACGTAAACAAAAGCAACCTGAACAAAATGGTTGCGACGGAAAACAATATGGTGGGTGGGCGTGATGGCGGTACTTTGTTATAGGAGAGAGCATGTACGCAGACCTGTCAGGCATTAACTTTCAGTTAAAATACATATAATGTTTCAATATTGTTGTATATTGATTCTGACTCAATGTTGAAAACAGACCGCTAATATAGGCTGGATTTCCAACTTGTAAATATGAGTACTTACATCTTTAAAATTCAGCAATATTAATAAATTATATGTATTTATCTAAGAGAGTTTATTAATGTTACACTGCTTCCAATTTAGAAATGAGAATAAAATTACAAAAACGTAAAATTTGAGCTTAATTAAATTTATCCAACAGTTAACTTTCAAGTCGACGCCACTGGATTTAGGGCTTTTTGTTAAACAGGCGCGCCAACGGTGTTTAGTGGGTTGCATACATTTTGTGGTCACGTGTCTTACGGTTATTAATTAATGAAAGCCCCGTACTTGTAAAGGTAAAAATTAAATATGGGTAGCAGCAAATATTTCTTTTCAGTATGTTCCACCAGTTTGGTTGAAATGTAATTTTGAGAAATAAAACAAGTATTCACTAGCACTCTTTTTAAAGAAATCTGAAAGTGGTCACTCTTATACAGTGTGTCCCCAGATTGACTTTGCAATAAGTGTAATATACCAAAAAAAATTAGTACGGCTTTCATTTTCGACAGTCTCGGTATGCTTGACCTTAAATAGATTTTTACCAAATTACAGTTCAAATGGGGTCTAACTCGCAGAGGTAACTTAAGAAGTGCAACCACAACTTCTCAGCTGGCTGCTGAGGAAGCTATGAAAGCGTAGCAACTAGTTAGCTCAGGGCTGGTCGAGGGTCACTAGGTGGCGAGAAGAGTTATATATTTTTGTTTCTTAACAATTATTTGCTTGTCAAATTTACCAAACAAAACTTTAATAAACTATACAAATTTGGACGCCAGCGTATTCAGTAAATAACACTCTTGCAAACTTTATCAGGGGGAGAAAACAATCAAAATCAAATATAAAACAAATAATATATTAACATAAGTATAAAAGAGTGAAAATTTTACAACACTTTACAATTTAGTAGAAATATTAATGGTGAAATTTGATTTAATTAGTTAAACAAAAATTTAGTTTAGAAAAAAAATTAAATTTGAATATTAACAAAAAAATTACAATGAAACGATCAACTGGTTTACAAATTTTCTTCTGACCAAAAGTTGAATTTGCACATAAATTTGGCTACTTAGCTTAGCGGAGACGTGGAATCCCGACGAGGTCTGTTCCTGAAGATGGCCACGGGTACCCGGGAAGGACGTAATATTCAGGTCCTGACAACGCTGATTTCCAGGAGACGCTGCGTCGGAATAGTATCCAATACTTTTAGGATAACTCCAAATATTCAAGTTATGCCTTGTGCCTTGCTTCAATGGTGGTTTGGTCCAGGATTTTACATGAAAAAGGGGAATGTAAAGAACCAGTTGATAATATAAAAACTTTAAAATGGTGAGAAAAAAGAGATAAGTACAAGAAAACTCCAAAAAACTATGGTGACGAAGGTCACTGCAAAACCAAACTATCAGTAATTTAATAAAAAACCTGAGTCTTGATAAAATTTTACTTTACTCTACTACTGAAAATATATGAATAAACTACTGATTAATATAATATATGAAATTAATAAATAAGAAAACTCTACTCTCATGAAATTTTAGCCGTTTACAAAATGGCTGACTGGTTATGACCAAAAATTTGAATGAAGGTAACAAAATTTAGTTAGAATTAGAGAGAAAATATCTGAATTACTATCTGAAAAAAACTAATACTGTAACAAATATAGCAAACAAAATTATGGGTTTAATCTCCCAAAAAAAAATTAACTAATAAAAAATGATATCTTAACCTCTTGTACTAACACGAGGTTAACTAAATGCGACAAAATGACTTCAGGTTTCGACTTTTAATGAGATAAGATTGTCTACACACGATTAAGAAACAAAGATTCTAATTTATCCTTTGATTAATTTCCGAGTTTAATCCTCGTACAAATAATCTAAATAATGACAAAACACCACGGTATTGTGTCTCAAGCAACCACAAAATACAAAATTGCCGCGATAATTAATGAATTAGCATGTGTCCAAATGGACGCCGACATCACACAAACATGTGTGTTAATAAAACTTAATTATTATACGGAATATCCTTTAATTCCCAAAAATAACTATACAGCAACGTTAACTCAATAATATGACATCATTTAATAATCAAATATATTCAAAATATCAAAGGATTAAAGAAATAAACGTGAAAATTCGTTAAAGAACAAGTAACAGTCTTTATTCACCTAGGTCGAAATCAAAAGTGAACTAGCAGGGATATTTCAAATGATGCTTCTACCGCGTTTGCGCACTTGTTGACTTCCTGTCGTTATTTCGGCGGGTAATTCAAATTTATTTAGCACGGGTGCTTAAACGAAAAAATTATTTTTTCGTTACACCACGGAAACTACCGAGAAAAAAAAAATTTTTTTTTAAAACTAAGTTTAAAATTTTTTTTTTTTTTGTAAAAGAAAACACCCTATACATCACGCTATTATCGTATAGTTTAATTACTCGAGGAGGGACGTAAAAAATTAAGAGAGCAGGAAGTAGTGACAAAAAAATTTTTTAATAACCAACCTTGTATAATTTCTAATTATACAAGATAGGTACCACAAGAAAAGTTCGTTTACCACTGGACAAAGTCATCAACATCACCAATTCCGAGACTATTCAACAAGAGTCCATGTATAGTCAAAGAAATACAAAAAGGGGAAAGGTAATTTGACTCACACCCATTCTGCGCTAAGTCAAGTTGCATGAAAAGCCTCGATAATGAGTGTTGCTCGACAGCACACGAGAAACTTTTGAAATTCCACCCGGAAGAGATAATGCTTCCTCCAGAGTAAAATGAAACTAGAAAAGAGAATAAGAAAAAAGGAAGGATTAAATGTTTTAGGGGAGGACCACTAAGGATCAGTCCCCACAGGCATTGTGGTGAAATACCTGAGCAGCGTTGTAGCGGCTGCCGGTGCTAAAATTGGTAGAGGCATAAGCACACCTAAACCACGATACAGGAAACAAGTTACCTGCCTAGACACAACAGTAGAAGAAATGTTAACAAAAAGAATTGGATATAGCTCCAAGGGCTTAAACTAGAAGTACGAAACAACTAAACCTTATTGGATACATCTCCAGGCTAAAACTAGATGTTCGCTACAACTAGGTGACAAAAAAGGACCATTGTTCGGAAATACTCCTGCTTTCGGCGCGATGAACAGTGTCTCGACAGGGCGATAAATCAAGGCCTGAGGTGAAGCGGGGAGGAGGACCTGCCTCTCGAGGAACGTCAGACGACCTAGGCCACTCCTGACTGACAAACCCCCTTGCCTACCTGTCCGCTCGACCCTCCTTGACCCTCTGTCATTGAAGACAGCCCGATCGAAACTAGTTCATCCCCATCCCGAAGTAGGTTCCCTAATGGCAATTAAAATATCCTACTAAGTAGGATAAGGTTAAAGTTTACCTACTAGAGAGTAAACATAAAGATAATAATTGATGCCTTAATTACCCATCAAGACAACAATAGTGATATTTAACAACAACAATACCAAACGACAACAATTATATTCACGATGACGAAGAACACTAGATGGGACATAACAATTTTTGAGAACACTATATAAACAAGATAGAGATAAAAGATAAAGTATTTTAGCAATTTACCTAGCTGAAGAAACAATAAGCAGCAAAAACACAAAGTTACTGATTTAAATTCAGCAAAGACTCAACTAACTGAAGGTATAAAGGAAAACTACTTGAATCACCGCTAAGTATCTTGTACTATAGAACAGCGACAATCTGTATAACAAACGGCACACGCCAGGCAGGAAAGATATGTTACCACGAACAAATTCCTGCAAAGATACGTGGACTTAATCCACAAGATAAGCAAAATTACGTGGACTTTACCCACAAACCAAAATGCGTAGGACTTAACCCACAAGCTAAACAATATGTCTACCAGACCACAAATTCAAAAGGCACAACTGGTAAATGACATATTATAAACATCATCAAAAACACAGGTAGGAAGTTTCCATACAACAAAAGACCAAAGACCTTTCACCAAATTCTAATCATTAGTTGAAGAGTACTCTAGCAAAATTGTCAAAAAGCTACTTATAATACAAACGACTAAAGTAGTCAACTAGGCAAAAATAAAAATAAGAGATAGTGATCCTAGAGAAATATAGGAAAATAGAAAATAGCGATAGAAGGAAAGAGACAATCACAAAGAAGAAGGATGACGTTGTTATGTCATATTTTTGACATCAACCATGCGCAAGAAAATTCACCAAAAATGTGACTATAAGAGACGAATCTGTATTATGACAGCGAACTCCGATAAACCACAATAAACTCGATAAGAAACGAGAGTGAGTCGTTTGTCTAATAACTAACTTGAAAAATTTATGAATGCATATTACGACAACAGATTCCCAATATATTCAAAAATAAACCGATAAAGGACGGTACTGAATCGTTTGTCTAATATTTTACACAAAAATTATTATTCGGTAGTCACAGGTATCATTTTTATTAAGACAAGACACGAAAAGATAAACTTGGTGAACTTTCAACCGCGTAGTTGAAATCAATTGCTTGATTATAGACACAATCAGCAAAAAAGTGGCCCACCCTTCAACCCTTGAGTAACTGTTGTTACTCAGCCGGAAAAAGAAAAGACATTAAAAAAGATAGAGACAATTTTATTCTAAGTGTTCCTAGTTCGAACCCCCTGGTTCGGAGTCATCGTCCGAGTCTAAATTCGCGTAGTCTGGTTTAAGATCCTTAACATGCCAATTTCCAATGTCATTACCATCGGTATCCTTAAGATTATAAACTAAATTAGAAATTACCTTTTTAACAATACAAGGAATATACTTAGCAGCCAATTTTGCAGAATAGTTTTTCGTTTTACTAGATAAGGTATAATTTTTCTTCCAAACTCTATCACCCACATGAAATTTAACTTCACGTTTCCTTAAATTATATTGTTTTGCATTACGAAGGTAAGCATCATACAGACGTGCGCGAACATCAATATATAATTCAGGTAACTCCTGTAGATCATTAATTAATTTATTCTTCTCACTGACCGATATCAAATTATCTGCATTTTCAGATATTTTACCATAATAATCCCCAGATAATGGAATATTCCTCCCAAAATTTAAAAATGCTGGGGAATAACCCGTTACCTCATGTTTGGCTAATCTAATAGCCTGGGCAACAATGACTTCAGATAGTTTTCTGAAGTCATTGCTGGGCAACTTTAAAAATAGCAGTATCCCATGTTTTATGGTTACCATGAATATAAGATCTAAGTGCAGTTACAATGACTTTATTTACTCGCTCTGTATGATTAATTTGAGGGTGATATAATGCATTTAGAAAAACTTTCTGTACTTTATAATTCTCCATAAAAGTTTGAAATTGTTTACTAGTAAATTGACTACCATTGTCACAACAGAAAATCTGCGGACAGCCATAAATAAGAAAAACTTGGTTTTCTAAAAATTTAATTATACCTTTGGATGTGGCTTTTGACATAGGATGAACTAAGACATATTTCGTAAACCAGTCTACTACTACTAGAACATAACGATTACCATTTTTCGAACAAGGATACGGACCTAACAAATCTGCAGAAATAAGTTGAAAGGGAAAATTTATATTTCTATATGACCCCATTAAACCAGCTCTAGGTAAATTTGGACTTTTACTAGCCAAACAGATAGTACATTTTTTAACATAACGATATACATCTCTACGAATACCAGGCCAATAATAAAGTTCTAAAATACGAGAAAGAGTTTTGGAGACTCCAAAATGTCCTGCAGTTTCGTCATCATGATATAATTTAAAAATTTCGGCACGATTAGCAGCAGGCACAACAATTTTCCAATCTGACAAATTATTAATCTCTGGTTGATTACAAAAAACATGTTTATAAATAATGTCGTTCTCAGCTCGAAAAGCAGGGTAAGACTCCGGCTTTTCTTGGATTTTCTTAAGTAAATTATTATACCAGTCATCCCGTTTGAAAGTTGATACATCTAAGACTGAAATGTCCTGAACAGCACGTGATAAAGCATCAGCTACCACATTAAGTGAACCTTTCCTGTGTACGATTTCGAAATCATATTGCGATAATTTAACGGCCCATCTGGCCAAACGACCTGAAGGGTTAGAAAGATTATGCAGCCAGATCAGCGATGCATGATCGGTTTCGACCTTAAAGTGAGTCCCTTCAATGAACTTTCGGTAGGTTTCTATTCCCACGAGACAGGCATATAATTCTTTTTCACTTGTTGTGTATTTACGTTGACATGAAGTTAACATTTTACTACCATACGCAATAGGATGTTCGATACCATCACATTCTTGATATAAAATATATCCAATAGCTGTATTAGACGCGTCACACTGAATAACAAACTGCTTAGAAAAATCTGGACTAGCCAATATAGGAGCAGTTGTTAATCTATGTTTAATTTCCTGAAAAGCTTCATCGGCTTCTGGAGTCCAAGAAATAGCTTGACCTTTTTTCCTACCACGAATTAAATCAGTTAGGGGTGCACAGAGAGCAGAAAAATCTTTAATAAATCTTCGATACCAACCGACTAATCCAATTAATCTTTTAATTCCGGTAGTGGTTTTTGGAATCGGATAATTAACTATAGCTTCAACTTTCGAAGGATCTGTACGTAGACCTTCACCATCAACTACATAACCTAAATACGTAAGCGAAGAACGACAAAATTCACTTTTCTTTAAATTAATTGTGAGATTGGCAGACTTAAGTCGATAAAAAACCTTTTTCAATACGTCAATATGAGTGGCAAAATCTGGTGTAGCGATAATTATGTCATCTAAATACACAAAAGCAAAAGGCTCTAATGAGGGATCAATTACTTGGTCCATCAGCCTAACCATAGTTTTTGGACTATTTGAAAGACCAAACGGCATTACGACATACTCAAAAAGTCCTCTCCCCGTGACAGCGAAAGCAGTCTTAGGGCGAGAAGAGGGGTCAAGAGGTATTTGGTTAAACGCATGACGCAAATCTATAGAACTAAGAAAACAAGCATCTTTTAATTTACTTAATATACTATCAATCAATGGCATAGGATAAGCATCGTCTACAGTAACTTGATTTAATTTTAAACCATCAAAACATACACGATATTCCCCCGGATCTTTCTTTGGTACTAGCCATAAAGGACTACACCACGGTGACTGCGAAGGTTGAATAATATTGAGACGTAACATTTCATCAATTTCTTTATTAAGATGTTTTTGCATAGCAGGCGACAATGGATATTGCCGCTGCTTAATAGGTTTACTGTCCCCAGTATCTATTGAATGAGTGATCAAATGTGTCCGTCCCAACCTATCACTAGGAGCAATTGTCTCATATAAATCAATAACTTTTTGTAACTGAGACTTTTCACTTAAGGTAAGATTTGCCAAAGGTTGTATAGTATTCACTGTACATAAATTTGATACTTGAGCTTTATAAGTAAATTTCTTAAAATCAACGAAAATTTCAAAAGTTTTCAAAAAATCTACTCCCAAAATTAAATCATGTGTTAAAGAAGGAATGACTAATATTTTCATAGTTTTTGAAATGTTACCAAGGGTAACCGGAATCTTTACGTAACCAAACACATTTTGACTGTTCCCATCTGCCGTTGTAACATGTAAACTCTGATCAGGAGATACAGAAATATTTAATTTTGTTAATAAATTTACACCAGAAGAGCCAAATATTGATGAATTGCTACCACAATCAACTAAAGCACGAACTGAATTATCAAAAATTTTAATATCTACATAGGGACGTGAATCGTGAGGTTTACTCACAAAAACTAGATTACTACTGTTTACTGACTTACTAGAACGATAAAATTTTTCAACAGTGTTTACCCAAGTGTCCCACTCTAACCGTGACGTTTTAATTTTTATTTTGCGGAAGTTTTCCCTTTGCCTTTGCCCTTGCCTTGGCATGTCTCTGTGTCTCGAGAAGTAGAGGCCACAGGTTCTGGACTTTGCGCAGCAGTGACAGTGTCCAGGTTTCCGCCACCAGTTACTACGTGTTTTGGACTACAATTGCAGTTTGGCTTTGTGACATTTTTACGTCCGCAACCATAACAAAAAATACTTCTTAGTTGTTTACAAGAATTATAGCATTGCTGTGTAGGTCAGTTATCAGAAACATGATGAATTTGATGAAATAAATAGTTCAAATTGAACAAACATGACGGTGTGTTTATTTAAAAATAAGACGCATTTATACCAACAAATATATTAAGTTATTAATTCTTATAAAAGGTAATCAACAATTTGAACATAAATACTTCACTGTAAGTTTCTTTAGGTACATTAAATAAAATATTATTAAGTATATACAACTTTAAGAATATTGTCAAGTGATATTAGAATGACGGCTAGCAAACTGTCGACAAAATTGGGGAAGAGTCACTCGTCCAATGTAATACTGATTGTTGACTAACTAGTGCCCATACATATGGAATAAAAAAATCTTCAGGTTGATCCTCTTCGACATACTTAAATTTAAGGTCAGGAAATTTCTGCAAAATAAATTTTTTTAAAGTTTAAAATAGACAAAATAATGAACGAACTAGTTTTCTTGTGTTAAGAAAATTATTATACTGCTGACCTGTGTAAGATATTCATTTTTGAGATTTTGGGGGCCAGCACAGATTTAATTATTAACTCTACTATTTTTTTTTTGCTATACACATCTGAAATTAAGATTGCAGCGCCTCTGCGGTTGACATCGGAACTAATTCCTGTGTGATAAGTGTTTTGTTTACATTCAAATCTTTGTATTTTTTGTGATTTTGCTTGCTATAAAAAGGTATCTTATAAGTAAATTTCAATGAAAATATATGTATAGTAATTGATTTTTTTATGTATTTAAGCGATATTCTAGGACTTGGATGTATTTACCGTAATTCTTCAGCTTAAATTCACGAAAACAAGGTACGTATTATGTTAGGTTAGGACATTGTTATTTTCTTTCATAATGTGATTTAATCCTTAAAACAACTATTATATTAATATTTTATTAATAATCAATGTTTATTTTAGCTAAAACATGTCTCTAAGTGCTGAGAGTCCACAAAATTCTTCCCTCCAAAACTGTCATCCATCGTCACGCGATGTTTGCCAGCTTCGGAAAACAAATGGAAACTTAAGTTGGGTTTTTTTTTTGCCCAAGACGACCACTGAGGAACTGAACAATATTGATTCATATTGCAATTCCAACATCGCAATGTGGAAACTGCAGCCAGAGTGGAAGATAAATTTCTTTGAGCAGCATTGGCTTTATTAAAATTACGGAAATCACGGGACATATTTTGACTTGTATTAAAATTACGAGAAACATTTTTACTTGAATTGAAATTCCGAGAAGTATTTTTGTTTACGGTGGAGCTAGAAGGTAAGGTATAATTTAACTCTGGTTCTAACAAACTAGTGTTCCCAAAAGGGGGTGGCTTATATCGATCAGACATGATGCGTGTTTCTTCTAAACGTTTACATAAATTTGAGAGTTCGGAGACAGTATTAGGCTGCTCCAGAGCTAAACGGTCGACATAATAAGGCAATAAATTTCTACGAATTTTATTAACTTTCACGATTTCTGAAGGTTTTTCAGACAGTCTATTAAAAAGGTTTTCCATTGAGGCAATGAAAATTGTGACTCGTTCGTCACAGCCTTGTGTTCTATTGTTTAATTCAATCCACAAATCATCTTCATAAAAATACGGGAGAAAATCCCTTTTTAATTGTTCGACTAACGTATCCCAATCGTTAAATCGGTGTCGATTGCTACAAAACCATGTCCACGCATCATCTCTAAACAAATCACAAGCTGACAAAAATAATTCTGACTTAGGCAAACCTCTAGCTGCACGTAACATTTCAACTTTTTCCAAAAAAGAGTTAACCGATTCTTGGTTAGAACCACCAAACTGTAAATTCCATTTATAGGGAGCAACATATTTCGCCGGAAACCGTTCTGGTGCCGTAGAAACTGTAGGACCAGGTGAAGATGTAGCCGCAGGAGATATAGTTTTTAAAGCTATGTCACCTTCTAAACCCAAAACATCAAGTTGCAATGTTTTTTTAATAGTTTCCTCCTCTTCAGCATCAGCTTTTAAACGCTGTACTCTACCAGAAATATGGTTTAACCTTGAAGAAATTCTTTTATAAGCCGCATCTGCGGTTGTACCAGAAAAATTATCAATAACAGACTGTAAGTCGGTTATTGTTTCCTTAATTTCTTTAACATCTGACTTATGGTCAAAAGGATTTACAATACTGCCATAGCTAAAACTACGATTGGCATCTTCCTGATGCAAAACCCCCCTTAAAATTTTTCTTCTTCTATCGGCATCTCCGATAGGTTCAATATTTCTGATCATTAACTCATAAGTAATTTCTTTAATTTTCAAATGATTAGGCTCCATTTTGGGTTTATAAGTTGACCAAAAGTTAATAGAAAAGCTTAGAGACGGTAAACTCTACGATAAACAAATTTAATATCAAAATTATACGGTTAAATTACTGTAACTCTAAAATTTTTTCACAATACTTTTAAATTACAAGTCAAAATGCAATGTGAGGAGAAACTTCAAAAAATATTAGCAAAAGATATACCAAAACAGCGATAAATGTCAACAAGATAGCAAAATAATTCAAATAGGCAGAGATAATCTTTCAATATCAAAAACAAATAAATAAATCAGATAACGAGAAATTTTCTATCATAAAATATTGTACACCGAATACGCAAGTGTGACAATATCAAAATACAAAATATAAGAAAAATATCAATAAATCTAGCAGAGTCTTCCTTTGGTCAGAATACTTGATTGTTTCGTTCCCTGAATTTGCAAGAATATCAGTTTTAAGGTGGCCATTCCCTAGAAAGAGACATCCGATAGGGAAATATTTATTATTTTTGCCCATAACTTGTTTTTCTTAGTACGTATATTTATAAAAAATATAAGAGTACCTAAGTAGAACTATAACAACACTACTACTATGAATTTTCACTCAATAATGTCAGTAGTTTGCAAAATAGCTCGATTTAAAACTACGAAATAGGAAGATTAACACAATTTTTAAATTTAAATCGAGCTATTTTGCAAACCACTAAAATTATTGAGTGAAAATTCATAGTAATCATCTTGTTATGGTTCTACTTAGGTATTCTTATAGTTTTTTTAAATATACGTACTAAGAAAAAAAAGTTATAGCTAAAAATAATAAAAATTTCCCTATCGGATGTCTCTTTCTAGGGAATGGCCACCTTAAGAAAAAGAGTAACAAAATTCAAAAACAATTATTTTAAAAATTCAAAATTTCTAACTCGGGCCACACACGTTGGAGCGCCAATTTGCAACCACAACTTCTCAGCTGGCTGCTGAGGAAGCTATGAAAGCGTAGCAACCAGTTAGCTCAGGGCAGGTCGAGGGTCACTAGGTGGCGAGAATAATAATAATAATAATAATAATGTTTATTGCAATATGATAGAAATTTTATACAGAATAGATAAGACTCAGTGCCACAATAAACAAGAAAGCCCTCCTAAAGTAAACCTTGTGCGGAGGATGACAATAATCACGTTTTCCACCGACCACACCCCCGCGCACTCGATGTATCCATTTTAGCACCTGTTTTATCATATACCCTTAGAAAGAATAAGATACCCCCAGTGCACAAAAGTGTAGCTAGTGGAAAGCGCCATAAAAAGAGTTAAAAAAAAATAGTACGTAATAAAATACAAAAATACTTACACCTAGTCACAAATACACAAAACTTACACTATGAGCTCACACACATTCATACGTATTTAAAGCACATATATTTGATATATAATATATAATATATGGACCCATATATTTATACCTTTTACTTTAAAAAAAATACTTTTTATTAATTAATAACAATTTTTTTTTAATTTTTTTTTTATATATATTTATTTGCATTCAATAATATCATGTACTTTTTGACGGGGAATAGAAAGTATATATTTTTTTAG
Organism: Stenurella melanura; assembly: GCA_963583905.1. Taxonomy (NCBI): domain Eukaryota; kingdom Metazoa; phylum Arthropoda; class Insecta; order Coleoptera; family Cerambycidae; genus Stenurella; species Stenurella melanura. The sequence continues at coordinate 112,562,161 of OY757310.1, read as the reverse complement.
ATGGTTTTTGAATATACATATGGACCTTATGTTGGTTATTTCACTTGGTAAGTTATTGTAAAGTTTTGGTCCCAAATACGTAAAACTTTTTTGTCCGATGGCCTTATTCATTAAAGGTGGTAAGTATGTCAAATTCCTCTTTCTTGTATTATATGCATGAATATTTTTTTTCAGATTTGAGAGAAGAGTTATATATTTTTGTTTCTTAACAATTATTTGCTTGTAAAATTTACCAAACAAAACTTTAATAAACTATACAAATTTGGACGCCAGCGTATTCAGTAAATAACACTCTTGCAAACTTTATCAGGGGGAGAAAACAATCAAAATCAAATATAAAACAAATAATATATTAACATAAGTATAAAAGAGTGAAAATTTTACAACACTTTACAATTTAGTAGAAATATTAATGGTGAAATTTGATTTAATTAGTTAAACAAAAATTCAGTTTAGAAAAAAAATTAAATTTGAATATTAACAAAAAAATTACAATGAAACGATCAACTGGTTTACAAATTTTCTTCTGACCAAAAGTTGAATTTTGCACATAAATTTGGCTACTTAGCTTAGCGGAGACGTGGAATCCCGACGAGGTCTGTTCCTGAAGATGGCCACGGGTACCCGGGAAGGACGTAATATTCAGGTCCTGACAACGCTGATTTCCAGGAGACGCTGCGTCGGAATAGTATCCAATACTTTTAGGATAACTCCAAATATTCAAGTTATGCCTTGTGCCTTGCTTCAATGGTGGTTTGGTCCAGGATTTTACATGAAAAAGGGGAATGTAAAGAACCAGTTGATAATATAAAAACTTTAAAATGGTGAGAAAAAAGAGATACAAGAAAACTACAAAAAACTATGGTGACGAAGGTCACTGCAAAACCAAACTATCAGCAATTTAATAAAAAACCTGAGTCTTGATAAAATTTTACTTTACTCTACTACTGAAAATATATGAATAAACTACTGATTAATATAATATATGAAATTAATAAATAAGAAAACTCTACTCTCATGAAATTTTAGCCGTTTACAAAATGGCTGACTGGTTATGACCAAAAATTTGAATGAAGGTAACAAAATTTAGTTAGAATTAGAGAGAAAATATCTGAATTACTATCTGAAAAAAACTAATACTGTAACAAATATAGCAAACAAAATTATGGGTTTAATCTCCCAAAAAAAAATTAACTAATAAAAAATGATATCTTAACCTCTTGTACTAACACGAGGTTAACTAAATGCGACAAAATGACTTTAGGTTTCGACTTTTAATGAGATAAGATTGTCTACACACGATTAAGAAACAAAGATTCTAATTTATCCTTTGATTAATTTCCGAGTTTAATCTCGTACAAATAATCTAAATAATGACAAAACACCACGGTATTGTGTCTCAAGCGACCACAAAATACAAAATTGCCGCGATAATTAATGAATTAGCATGTGTCCAAATGGACGCCGACATCACACAAACATGTGTGTTAATAAAACTTAATTATTATACGGAATATCCTTTAATTCCCAAAAATAACTATACAGCAACGTTAACTCAATAATATGACATCATTTAATAATCAAATATATTCAAAATATCAAAGGATTAAAGAAATAAACGTGAAAATTCGTTAAAGAACAAGTAACAGTCTTTACTCACCTAGGTCGAAATCAAAAGTGAACTAGCAGGGATATTTCAAATGATGCTTCTACCGCGTTTGCGCACTTGTTGACTTCCTGTCGTTATTTCGGCGGGTAATTCAAATTTATTTAGCACGGGTGCTTAAACGAAAAAATTATTTTTTCGTTACAGAAGAAAATAAACATTATAGGTATACTGATCTTTCTGTTAATTTTACAGAAAAATTCTATTTGAATGAAATATTTTGCATTGAAAGTTAGAGCCACATGCCAACTTTCATTGTAAAAAACAAACGAAAGTAAATAGTTTTTAATTTTTTTAATTAACGAATTCAAATAGTGCCACCTAAATTTATTACATAATTCCATCCTTCTTCTAAATTCTTTGTGTGAGACACAATCCATAAACAAAAGTCTAATTGTTTTGCTTCCAAAGTGTGACAAAATTTAGGTTTGTACGGCATTATCTTATTATTTATTTTAAATATTCTTTGCAAATGCGATTTGCTCACACCAAGTTATGCTGCCCTAAGTCTTAATGAAATACCCAAAGCCAAAACTGTTGCCGTATCGTCTTCATCCAATATTTTCTTCTCTTTTTTGCGATTATCAACGGTCCCAATTATATAAAATTTTCTAGCAATATTTTTAACGGTAACGTTGCTTGTTGCAATTCTGGAAACTGTTCCTCAAATTATCTGATCACCCAATTGTAGCTAATTTTCTCCAACACATAACATTGTACAACCATTAATCAATGGTACAACAAATATCTTTTGCTCGAGGGTAAGCATTATTTAGATTGTCTAGCCGATTTACACCAACTACTACTGTCAAATTTTTGACATTTTACACACAGTATATAGTTTTTAATGCAACATATACGTGCTGAAAAATAAAAAGCTGTATTAACTTTAATTTGTAGTATTATTTCTTGTTTAAATGCAATGAAAGTTGGCACACGGCTCTGATTTCCAATGCAAAAATATTTTATTCAAATATAATTTTTCCATAAAATTAACATAAAAACCCGTTTACCTACAATGATTTATTTTCTTCTTGGGTTACCTCCGCGAGTTTGATACCATTTGACCTGTAATTTGGCAAAAATCCATGTAAGGTCAAGCAGACCGAGACTCCAGAAAATGAAAGCCGTACTAATCTTTCTTTGGTATATTATCCCTATTGCGAAGTCAATATACGGGGATACACTACTGAACTATACATAATAAAAGAGTTCAGTTAGACACACTGTGTATAACTCTCTGAAAATGGCGAATTAATATTTTTTTTGTATTTTAAAATAGTATTTATTGATAATTTGAAATGAGAAAAATATGTAATAAAGTACTAAACATTCTTTAAAAAATTCCTTTCATTTCGTCTACATACCTGCATACATATTTCATTTACTCCTTCGCTAAGCTACATAACAGCATACTTATCGTTGGATTTGATTTCTTGGGCAAATCACTTATGGCAATGGTGGTAGACCCGTTATAACAGTTTGTTTCAATAGTTGAAAGTATACAAAAGTTCAAAAAAGTAAAAGAAAATCTGGAAAAACTGTAGAAAATGTTAAATTTGCTAGCTACATTTAGGTTATGTGCGACGTGCATCCATGTCGTCGACTTATTCATTGTAAACAATAAAATCACACTAACCTTCATTGAATAAGTATCGTCCATTGCCAGAAAACCAATGTAAATATCACAAAAACCACAACATTATAAAATTAACAACTGGCAAAACGAACTAATTACTTGTACTAGACGTCTCGATAGATTACACAAATGACAAAGGCAAATGGCGGGCTGGCGGGTACCACCACCAAACAACATTTCTCCCAGCTCTGTCTGTACTATCCCCACTCCATATAAGTATATACCTATATGAACTGTTTCTGAAACATGGCAAAAATTATGAATTTCTAAAATGTGTCATAAATATAACAGATACGTTCCTAGGAAATGTTGCATTTATTCCTGATTACAATTTTTTGGAGACGTTTCGTACATATTTCGTGTTTAGTGGGATATGTTAGAAACATAACAGATACGTTTCTAGGATATGTTTCATTTATTACTCATTACAATTTTTTGGAAACGTTCATAGTCGTAAAAATATATTTACCGCTAAAACAATATATATGAAATGTTTCTGGAATGTGGCAAAAATTATGAATTTCTAAAATGTGTTAGAAACATAACAGATTCGTTTCTAGGAAATGTTTCATTTATTCGTAGAGGTTTTTGGAAACGTTTCATATATATTTCGTGTTTAGTGGGATATGTTAAGACACATAACAGGTACGTTTCTAGGAAATGTTTCATTTATTACTAATTACTATTTTTTGGAAACGTTCATAATCGTAAAAATATATTTACCACTAAAACAATATACCTATTTTTGTCACCGATTCTTTCAACCAAAGAAGTTGCTTACAATTAAAATTTATTTCAGTTGCGAAAAATGGACGCAGTTTGCTGGATCTACTGAATTTCATAGTTTCTATCGTTTGTGCGAGGATCATGTTGAACAGAAAATGATTTGGAAAAGGCACCCAAGACCACTATTGGTTCCAAACGCAGTTCCCTCAATTGCGAACTGTGTAATTAAAAGAGGAGAATGCAAGCAGCAGGCACATGAAATATATAATAAGAGTAAGTATTATCATATACCGGGTGTTTCGACAAAAATGTGAAAGTCGGCCACATTGAAGAATTTTTTGTTAGAAACTATATACCTATTTAATTTCAAATTTTCAAAACCTATAGTATTCAGTAGACCTACTGTGAATTTTTTAGAAATTATATTTACAACTATCCTAGCGTAAAATAAAAAAAAATTGAAAAACATTTAAAGTCGAATTTTTAATTATTTATAGTAACCGTAAATTTACCATCACTAACTTTAAATAACTTTAAGTTAGGTAATTTTTTTCTGACTACTTGGCCTTACAAACCATGTGTTTTGGCCATATATATAATATAGTAGATTATATTTTTGTTACCTTTATAAACTTCTTAAAGCCCTTATATGTCTTGTGTGACACAACATATAATATATATTTTGGATAAAGTTTATGTGGCTCACTTGCTGTACAATATATGTATTTTAATAATATATTTTTTTTATTCGAACAGATGAATTGAAAAATACAAATACTCCGCTGCTTATCCTGTCTTCCCCAAACTTGACAACAGAAACAGCAAGAAACAAAGAAAATGCATAGATTTAGTCGTTAAGGTATAGTAGCATTTGTATTGGGCATCTATATTGTAACTATAAATTGCTCTATAAATGTTTCTGTTTTATTTATAACCGAAAACAGAAACGAATAACTTTGTTAATTAAATGTATATTATATCTCTTGCTTTATACTCAAATGGATATATTTGTTATTTGTTAATTTGGCTTACTACTTTCAGATTTTTATTTTAATATTATGTTTAACACTGGATATTTTGTTAAATTATTTTTACTTTCACAGCAAATATAGATAAATACTAAATCTGTTATTTTGCATTATATTTTAAATAAATATGAAACAAATTTCATCTGTCTTTTCGTTATTTGAGTTTTCCGTTGGAAAGGTGGGGCAATATAGTGTTTGAATTTCCCACTAAAATGATAAAGTCAAAGCTTTAGTACAGGAACAAAGGCATTAGGCACCCCGTACATCGTACCTATTTGAATTTCCCGGTAAATAGGTGAGATGAAAACTATATAGTACATGACAGAGTCGCCAGGTGCGCTATGCACCAGAGCTAAACATGGTAGAAACATATATAAGGTATGCTCGTCCGGGCTACCAGAATTTGACTTTTCTGCGCATGGAACCAACGGGAACCATATTGGATATATCACAGTATATTGACAGAGAATCGTAATATTCTGTGATATTATACATTTCAAGTTTTTATAATATTATCCCTCAACATTGTACCCCTGCAACCAGGTGTAAAAGTAGCCGTGTTGGGGTGCGTAACTGCGTAATATCATTTTTGTGTTTGGTTTCTCTATGGTGTGATATTTTTGAGGTTAAAAAAGAAACGATTATTTATAATAAACTTAAGACATGGTTGGGTACATTATAAACAGTTGCAAAAATAGGAGTGGAACTTCAACTGAAAGAAATGTCTCTTTCGGTTCCCAAAAAATGAAGAATATCGAGAAAATGGTTAGAAATTTGTCTAGTAAAACCTGATCATTTCAAAAACGGTAATTATATAAAAACAATAATTATTTAATACATTGGCTTATTTACAATTACAAAATACGTATTAGTAAAAGGTGTAGGGGAGGGTGTTCCACCTTCAGACAAAAAATTACTTTTAGTTCTAAACATTTTATTTTGTAATATTTTATTACATTTTTTTTAATTAGGAAACTTAAGTATGTATACTCACCTACTGGCATAATAAAAAATAAAAAAATGCATGTTTTATATGAAAAAAAATTAAGTAAAAATTTTGGAATTTTGTCTGATTGTGGACCCATGTCGTTCCACAATCAGACGGCTATGAATTCATGGTGTTCCACAATTAGACGAACATAAAAAAATTTAATTTTAACGAACTTCTAGACCGCTAAAGTTTATTTCAAATTTCATAAACCTGTTTTGACGACTTGCTGTGCCAAGAAGCTTTGGCTGGGGCAAAATCAACTTGATTGCAAAGTTAAAAGTACACACAAATGTAGATATAACAAGCTAACCATTATACTCTTCGCCGATTTACTGCACTTTTTATATAATTGTTGCACATTCTATAGGATACTCTTCGCAGGTTTTTTTGTAAATGATATTAGTTTTAGAGATTTTTAGTTTAATTACAAAACATTTAAGAAAAATATTTTTTTAATTTGAAAAATTATAATAACTTTTTTACTGTTCAAATTTCAATACAATCGGACTTTTCTTTCTTAAGTTATCGTGCTTACAAAAAACGAGCAATATTACCGGTTTTAGAAATGTGCCGATCGAATGCAATATACTCTTCGTTTTGTATTTGCGAATAGTATAATGAGTAGTATGGGGGACACTGGCCTTGAAAAAGTGAAAGTTAATTAGGTCATTAACATTAATGAGGCAATTAAGATAATGACGTAATTAGGGAAATCCGCGGATTTTAATCACCGCGAGATAATTATCTTATCTGGTGGGTGGCCCCGGTGATTAACGTTAATTAGATATACGTGCCTTTCAACATGTGCTGGAATTTTTGAGCGATTAAAAAAATTTAAAGACGTAACAAGCTGACTGGGATTTTGGAATTTGATTAAGACTTGTTTTCATAATATAAAAACACACTGTTGTGAGCAAATAGTATTCAGTGTTCAATTCTGACATTTCCACGTCGATAAGAATAATATTTTAAATAAGTTTGCATATATTTAACAGATTTTACAAGTTTCGGTGTTTAGAAATATTTAAAAAAAAGTGACACATTTTCGAAAACTTAAGATGACTATAATCGTCAAGTTTTGTGTTTAAAAGTGGTATGGATATCAGCTTTAATATTCGACGTTCACCAAGGCATCTTAATCATATTCCAAGAGAAGAGATACCCACTAAACCGCAGTGCAAGTAAAGTTGGTGGTGGCTGCCCCGGCCCCCGACTCATTTTTTAAATATTACAATATTTTTTCAACACAATTTCTCAACTGGATAATGAAATGCAGCAGGTATTAAAAACTCAGACATTTTTCATTGAATGAATTAACTTTTCAAGAAACGTAGTATTCGGTTCTCAATAAGTTTTTTAAGAAGTGTAGTAAAATATGTGTTCAAACGATGCATGTTGTGAGTTATGGGATAAGGATGACTTTCCAAGCTACAATCCTTTACAGGATATAGAAACAAGGAATGTTTTGAGGAGTACGTTTTCGGTAATAGGGAAATCTAAAAAAGCCAAGAAAGCCTTCCGACTTGCAGAACGACAACGACTAAGTAAGCTTGAGGAAAAAGAACAACTTTCAAAAAAAGAAAATTTGAAAATAGATAGTGTCGCGAAGAACTTAAAGTGATATTAGTGGAGACTGTACAAGTGTTCCGTGTTTAAAAAACTGTTAAAAAAGTGGTGTGGCTATAGACAGCGGCTTTAAGGTTCACATACCGGAGCGCCACAAATAACTTAAGGTGACTCCATCTAGATTGCACAAGTTTTTCGTGTTAAAAATGACATGGGCATGGGCTTTAACATACACACATACACACAAACATTTTCGGTTTTTACAAAATTCTACCAGAGGCATCTTAAATCATATTCCAGGAGAAGAGTTGCCAACTAAAACTGGAGTAGTATGGGGGACACTGGCCTTGAAAAAGTGAAAGTTAATTAGGTCATTAACATTAATGAGGCAATTAAGATAATGACGTAATTAGGGAAATCCGCGGATTTTAATCACCGCGAGATAATTATCTTATCTGGTGGGTGGCCCCGGTGATTAACGTTAATTAGATATACGTGCCTTTCAACATGTGCTGGAATTTTTGAGCGATTAAAAAAATTTAAAGACGTAACAAGCTGACTGGGATTTTGGAATTTGATTAAGACTTGTTTTCATAATATAAAAACACACTGTTGTGAGCAAATAGTATTCAGTGTTCAATTCTGACATTTCCACGTCGATAAGAATAATATTTTAAATAAGTTTGCATATATTTAACAGATTTTACAAGTTTCGGTGTTTAGAAATATTTAAAAAAAAGTGACACATTTTCGAAAACTTAAGATGACTATAATCGTCAAGTTTTGTGTTTAAAAGTGGTATGGATATCAGCTTTAATATTCGACGTTCACCAAGGCATCTTAATCATATTCCAAGAGAAGAGATACCCACTAAACCGCAGTGCAAGTAAAGTTGGTGGTGGCTGCCCCGGCCCCCGACTCATTTTTTAAATATTACAATGTTTTTTCAACACAATTTCTCAACTGGATAATGAAATGCAGCAGGTATTAAAAACTCAGACATTTTTCATTGAATGAATTAACTTTTCAAGAAACGTAGTATTCGGTTCTCAATAAGTTTTTTAAGAAGTGTAGTAAAATATGTGTTCAAACGATGCATGTTGTGAGTTATGGGATAAGGATGACTTTCCAAGCTACAATCCTTTACAGGATATAGAAACAAGGAATGTTTTGAGGAGTACGTTTTCGGTAATAGGGAAATCTAAAAAAGCCAAGAAAGCCTTCCGACTTGCAGAACGACAACGACTAAGTAAGCTTGAGGAAAAAGAACAACTTTCAAAAAAAGAAAATTTGAAAATAGATAGTGTCGCGAAGAACTTAAAGTGATATTAGTGGAGACTGTACAAGTGTTCCGTGTTTAAAAAACTGTTAAAAAAGTGGTGTGGCTATAGACAGCGGCTTTAAGGTTCACATACCGGAGCGCCACAAATAACTTAAGGTGACTCCATCTAGATTGCACAAGTTTTTCGTGTTAAAAATGACATGGGCATGGGCTTTAACATACACACATACACACAAACATTTTCGGTTTTTACAAAATTCTACCAGAGGCATCTTAAATCATATTCCAGGAGAAGAGTTGCCAACTAAAACTGGAGTGCAAGTAAAGTAGTTTCTGGCGACGGCCCCCGCAACTTTTAAATTTCTGTACATGTATTAATTTGTGATTCTTTTCACAATCGATTAAACTGGCAGTTATTTCTGCTTTAAAATTATTTAAAGTGGTATGAATATAGACATCAACTTTAACATTCAGACATTTTCGGTATTCACAAAAATTTTACCAATCATCTTAAAACATATTCATGTACCCGGCTAATTGGTTAATCAAGTTTGGTTTATTAGACAAATAACTTAAGGTGACTCCATAGATATTGTATAAGTTTTCGTGTTAAAAAATGTTAAAAATGATATGGGTATGGATTTTAACATTTACACTCACACATTTTCGGTTTTCACAAAAATTCTACTAGAGGCATCTTAAAGGAGAAGATGTACCAACTAAAACCGGAGTGCAAGTAAAGTAGTTTCTGGTACCCCCGACCCATTTTACATTTTAAACCGTTTTTTCGCGAGAGTCTCATTAACGATCGAAAAATAGTGGTCATCAAATTTGTAGCTTCATCACAAATTAATATATGTACAAAGAAAATTAAAAGTTACGAGATATATTGCTTATTTCACAGGTGTGCTTTGTCAATTTATGATTACTAATGATATAAAAGACTCAAAATAATAATAATAGAAAAAATGTAAACTAGAAATTTTCACTGAATGAATTAGCACTAAATAACAGTTATCAAAAAAATTCTTATTCGCTGTATTGTTTGAACATTGGTAATCTTATTTTAAAATTAAATATGCAGCAAGTTTTTCGTTTTCTTACTTAAAGGCACTAACATTCCTAAATGATAGGGAATGATATTGTTTAAAAGGGTGCCTGCGAAACTTTTCGACGATGAGTTTATTTTAAAACTTTTTAGAAACAAAAATAACCAATATAAAAATGTTAGCTATATCTATACAGACTTGTTATTTAATTTTAATAATCTTATTTGTAAATCTATACGTAAGGCTTATATCACATATGTTGGAAACAAACCAGTTCTATGTATATATAACAATGTATGTATGTTTGCAATTATTTATTTTTAAGAAATAAAAATGATCTATAAATTTACCTGTGTGTTTATTATATTATAGCAAATAAGAGAAAAATGGCCACTTTGATGTTAAACACTAAGTTGTGCATATTACAGCTAAAAATAATGTTATGTATTCAAACGCCTACAATAAAAAGTGTCGTGTTGCACAACGTGCGAGAAAAAGTAAAACATATTTAAGAGCGACCGATAGAAGTAGAACTACACCAGAGTTTAAAATGAGGCTAGAGAAATACTGCAAAAACTTGGAAGAATTGAAAAAACTCATACATCTTTATGAGGATATACAGAGCATGTTCTTCAGCTTCTCAAATAAAATGTACATTGGGGATTAGTGGGTGTATGGAAAAATATTTCAATACTATGGCTTGTTAAAAACATTGAGGATCTCAGGTGTCCCGACTATAAGCTTTTAAGAAGTAGATTTTTCAAAGGTTAGCTGTATGTCACACATTGAAATAATGTATAGGTATGTGCAAATATGTATTCGCTAAAAATAAAAAATATTTAAAAAACATGTGTTTATTATATATATTATAGCAAATGAGAAAAAATAGGACCTGCACTGTAGGGTTAAACGCCAAACTCTATTTAGAATATATTAATATTTTATTACATTTAAATGCATAAGACGCGACACAACTTTAAACAAGCTATTTTGTAAAATAAATAAAAACACATGGGAGCTGCAATGTTCCTCCCAGCTAATAACTTAGTAAGTAAAATAATGAAACCACAAAATATCAAAAACACAGCAGGTGAAAAAAATTAAAATTGAAAAAAGTGACTTCCACTATTTTTTAAACACTAGCGTATTATTATCAACTTGCATCTCAGATATAGTTTCTTAAAATTATAAGTCACATAAAGCAAGAATTCTTTATAATTGTTATTTAGTGCCTTTATGTAATAAATTAACAGATAATAATAAAAAATGCGGTTCACTGTATTTTCACCAGGTTGGTATTGTACGAAACGCCTGCAAACTTCGAAATATAAAAAATACACTCAACGTTATGCGTACCATTTGCGTACGAAAATAGCGCGACACAACTTTAAACAAGCTATTTTGTAAAATAAATAAAAACACATGGGGGCTGCAATGTTCCTCCCAGCTAATAACTTAGTAAGTAAAATAATGAAACCACAAAAGATCAAAAACACAGCAGGTGAAAAAAATTAAAATTGAAAAAGTTACTTCCACTATTTTTTAAACACTAGCGTATTATTATCAACTTGCATCTCAGATATAGTTTCTTAAAATTACAAGTCACATAAAGCAAGAATTCTTTATAATTGTTATTTAGTGCCTTTAAGTAATAAATTAACAGATAATAATAAAAAAATGCGGTTCACTGTATTTTTACCAAGTTGGTATTGTATGAAACGCCTGCAAACTTCGAAATATAAAAAAATACACTCAACGTTATGCGTACCATTTGCGTACTAAAATAGATATTTGTTAAAATAGGGTCATCACTATTGCAACAATAACAAAAAACAACATTATTTAAAAAGAAATATTGTGTGTAACTATCAAAGACAGCCCCAGTAAAAACTAGCTTGAATCTAGAACGACAAAGTATTCCGTGAAATAAGTAATATCCCGTACCGCATTTTCAGTTTTTCAAAAAAGAAAGAAAGAACGATAAAAACTTATAGTGTGTACTTGATTTAATTTTAAAAATTAAAAAAGTTATTAAGCTTTAGTTCTTTCTTTTTTTTTAATTTTCGTTTGTTTGATTTGATAGAGTGTAGATAGAATTTTTTGCAATTCTAATTTATAAAAATCTCGAAATTAAAATGAGATGCGGAACATCAATCATTTCACTGAGTACTTTTCCACTAGAAACAAATTAATAACGAAACTTTTCCTTAATAAACCGAAAATTTAAAAATCATATATTTCATTTACATTTGAATATAATAATAATGAAAACGTATTTGTACATAGTCTAGAAACAAATTATAAAAATATATGTAAGCTTGACGAAAGAGAACTTTAATAAGAAAATTTAATTACTTGCTTGGTTATGTTGATACCAACAATAGGATTACTTTATCATAACACGATACAGAGAAAATTATTTTAAAAATTAGAAATGCAACAAGTTTTTCGTTTTCTTACAAATAACAATGATCAAAATTAAATCCACGCCGCCATTCCCTGATGGAGAAGGTCTGGCTTAATGTATTTTGAAATACCATCGCAACCCAACTGTAATAAAATATTAATATATTTTAGATAAAGCTTGGTGCAGATAATTACTGGGGTAACAATGTGAAAGATTTCTATTCATTAAATTCTTATTATTTAAAATACCACTAATATACGAAAACTTTTAAATAACCATATTATGTTAATGTAAAATGTCGAGACGGGCTGTAAGATAGACATCTCTTAGTCTATATATCAATATGAAAGACTTTTTGAAAGTCCCATTTTGTGATTTGATTAAAAAAATCTCGGAATTTAAACGAGATACGAAACAACAATTATTTCAGGGAATACTTTTTCACTAGAAATTTTCGTGTTTAAAAAAATCGAATGGCTTCAACATTTATTACACCCGTTTTTTAATGATAACAGAAAATATGCTAAAATTTATTCCTAAAAAAGCACACATAGTTTTAAAACATTCCTAAATGATATAAGGGAGTGATCTCATTGAAAAGGGTGCCTGTGAAACTTTCGACGGTGGGTATATTTTAAACTTTTTTAAACCAGCGCTGTTAGACAAGTTCGTGTTGTACAATAATTATTTTAAGTGTAAAGCCATTGAAATAAAAATTATCAAAGAAATATTCTTATTCGTAGCTTACAAGACAAAAAAAAAACACAAATTGAATATGTACAAAATTAAAAGTTAAAATGACGAGTTATTACTTAGTTATGGCGATACCAACAATAGGATTACTTTATCATAACACGATACAGAGAAAATTATTTTAAAATTAAAAATTCAAGTTTTTTCGTTTTCTTACAAATAACAATGATCAAAAATTAAAACCACGTGGACCAGGCAGGGACAGGCCTCGGTACGATTTATTGACTTCTCAATATTTCTTTGTTAATAAAAATATTAATATTTGCAATAGAATTTTTTCACTAAGAAAACATTTTACAATCGAAAGATAAGAACTCTTGGATTAAACATTGCTACATCACTGAATGTAAAAATAAAATATTATTAAGCTCTAGTCCTTTCTTTTTTATTTTTAAAAAACCATCAGCTATATTTACGGGCAGTGAAAATTAATGGTTTTCTATAAAATAACAGTAAGATGCAGGTTTTCTAATTCGTTTATTCACTCAATGAAAAAGTTCTCTGAGTTTAAATTTTCCATTATTTTTGAAACGTTAATATCAGAAATAATTATTTGTTCGCCAAATTTTTGAACAAGTACTTCTACTTTAAAACAAAAACCTTGATCTTAATCATAAGCGAAACTTTAAGAGGTTTTATATATATAAAAATGTAAAGGTGCAATTGTGTATTCACTAGAAATAAATAAAATATTTAAAAAAATACTCCGTTAGGGTTTCGGACATTTTGACGCCAAATATTAGGATAGGTTAGGTTAGGCGCGCGCCTAACCTATCCTAATATTTGGCGTCAAAATGTCCGAAACCCTAACGGAGTCATAGAGATGATCCTCTCACATCTCATTTTATTTTCAAGATTTTTTTAATTTGATAGGAAAAATTTCTATTTACGTTCCATCAATCAGACAAAATAAAGAGGAGAGAACTAAAAGCTTAATAAAATACATTTTTTGATAATTGTTATTTAGTGCCTTTAGGTAAGAAAATTAACAGACAATAAAATGTGGTTCACAGTACCAGCTGTGGTGTATGAAAAGTTATCTGCAAACATCGAAATATAAAAATACGTTATACATTATGTGTACCAATCGTGCGCGAAATAGATATTTTTTAACATTTTTCTACATCACAAGTAAATAGTTGATGCAGATTTTCTAATTCATTCAATAAAAAATTTCTAACTCTGAACTTAAATTGTTTCTATTATTTTTGAGTTCCCATATCAACAGTAGGTAATCATTTCTTCACAAACATTCTGAATGTTGTATTATTATAATAAAATAAACACAAGTATTTTTTTAAATATTTTATTTATTTCTAGTGAATACACAATTGCACCTTTACATTTTTATATATATAAAACCTCTTAAAGTTTCGCTTATGATTAAGATCAAGGTTTTTGTTTTAAAGTAGAAGTACTTGTTCAAAGATTTGGCGAACAAATAATTATTTCTGATATTAACGTTTCAAAAATAATGGAAAATTTAAACTCAGAGAACTTTTTCATTGAGTGAATAAACGAATTAGAAAACCTGCATCTTACTGTTATTTTATAGAAAACCATTAATTTTCACTGCCCGTAAATATAGCTGATGGTTTTTTAAAAATAAAAAAGAAAGGACTAGCGCTTAATAATATTTTATTTTTACATTCAGTGATGTAGCAATGTTTAATCCAAGAGTTCTTATCTTTCGATTGTAAAATGTTTTCTTAGTGAAAAAATTCTATTGCAAATATTAATATTTTTATTAACAAAGAAATATTGAGAAGTCAATAAATCGTACCGAGGCCTGTCCCTGCCTGGTCCACGTGGTTTTAATTTTTGATCATTGTTATTTGTAAGAAAACGAAAAAACTTGAATTTTTAATTTTAAAATAATTTTCTCTGTATCGTGTTATGATAAAGTAATCCTATTGTTGGTATCGCCATAACTAAGTAATAACTCGTCATTTTAACTTTTAATTTTGTACATATTCAATTTGTGTTTTTTTTTTGTCTTGTAAGCTACGAATAAGAATATTTCTTTGATAATTTTTATTTCAATGGCTTTACACTTAAAATAATTATTGTACAACACGAACTTGTCTAACAGCGCTGGTTTAAAAAAGTTTAAAATATACCCACCGTCGAAAGTTTCACAGGCACCCTTTTCAATGAGATCACTCCCTTATATCATTTAGGAATGTTTTAAAACTATGTGTGCTTTTTTAGGAATAAATTTTAGCATATTTTCTGTTATCATTAAAAAACGGGTGTAATAAATGTTGAAGCCATTCGATTTTTTTAAACACGAAAATTTCTAGTGAAAAAGTATTCCCTGAAATAATTGTTGTTTCGTATCTCGTTTAAATTCCGAGATTTTTTTAATCAAATCACAAAATGGGACTTTCAAAAGTCTTTCATATTGATATATAGACTAAGAGATGTCTATCTTACAGCCCGTCTCGACATTTTACATTAACATAATATGGTTATTTAAAAGTTTTCGTATATTAGTGGTATTTTAAATAATAAGAATTTAATGAATAGAAATCTTTCACATTGTTACCCCAGTAATTATCTGCACCAAGCTTTATCTAAAATATATTAATATTTTATTACAGTTGGGTTGCGATGGTATTTCAAAATACATTAAGCCAGACCTTCTCCATCAGGGAATGGCGGCGTGGATTTAATTTTGATCATTGTTATTTGTAAGAAAACGAAAAACTTGTTGCATTTCTAATTTTTAAAATAATTTTCTCTGTATCGTGTTATGATAAAGTAATCCTATTGTTGGTATCAACATAACCAAGCAAGTAATTCAAATTTTCTTTTTAAAGTTCTCTTTCGTCAAGCTTACATATATTTTTATAATTTGTTTCTAGACTATGTACAAATACGTTTTCATTATTATTATATTCAAATGTAAATGAAATATATGATTTTTAAATTTTCGGTTTATTAAGGAAAAGTTTCGTTATTAATTTGTTTCTAGTGGAAAAGTACTCAGTGAAATGATTGATGTTCCGCATCTCATTTTAATTTCGAGATTTTTATAAATTAGAATTGCAAAAAATTCTATCTACACTCTATCAAATTAAACAAACGAAAATTTAAAAAAAAAGAAAGAACTAAAGCTTAATAACTTTTTTAATTTTTAAAATTAAATCAAGTACACACTATAAGTTTTTATCGTTCTTTCTTTCTTTTTTGAAAAACTGAAAATGCGGTACGGGATATTACTTATTTCACGGAATACTTTGTCGTTCTAGATTCAAGCTAGTTTTTACTGGGGCTGTCTTTGATAGTTACACACAATATTTCTTTTTAAATAATGTTGTTTTTTGTTATTGTTGCAATAGTGATGACCCTATTTTAACAAATATCTATTTTCGTACGCAAATGGTACGCATAACGTTGAGTGTATTTTTTTATATTTCGAAGTTTGCAGGCGTTTCATACAATACCAACTTGGTAAAAATACAGTGAACCGCATTTTTTTATTATTATCTGTTAATTTATTACTTAAAGGCACTAAATAACAATTATAAAGAATTCTTGCTTTATGTGACTTGTAATTTTAAGAAACTATATCTGAGATGCAAGTTGATAATAATACGCTAGTGTTTAAAAAATAGTGGAAGTAACTTTTTCAATTTTAATTTTTTTCACCTGCTGTGTTTTTGATCTTTTGTGGTTTCATTATTTTACTTACTAAGTTATTAGCTGGGAGGAACATTGCAGCCCCCATGTGTTTTTATTTATTTTACAAAATAGCTTGTTTAAAGTTGTGTCGGGCTATTTTCGTACGCAAATGGTACGCATAACGTTGAGTGTATTTTTTATATTTCGAAGTTTGCAGGCGTTTCGTACAATACCAACCTGGTGAAAATACAGTGAACCGCATTTTTTATTATTATCTGTTAATTTATTACTTAAAGGCACTAAATAACAATTATAAAAAATTCTTGCTTTATGTGACTTATAATTTTAAGAAACTATATCTGAGATGCAAGTTGATAATAATACGCTAGTGTTTAAAAAATAGTGGAAGTCACTTTTTTCAATTTTAATTTTTTTCACCTGCTGTGTTTTTGATATTTTGTGGTTTCATTATTTTACTTACTAAGTTATTAGCTGGGAGGAACATTGCAGCTCCCATGTGTTTTTATTTATTTTACAAAATAGCTTGTTTAAAGTTGTGTCGCGTCTTATGCATTTAAATGTAATAAAATATTAATATATTCTAAATAGAGTTTGGCGTTTAACCCTACAGTGCAGGTCCTATTTTTTCTCATTTGCTATAATATATATAATAAACACATGTTTTTTAAATATTTTTTATTTTTAGCGAATACATATTTGCACATATACATTATTTCAATGTGTGACATACAGCTAACCTTTGAAAAATCTACTTCCTAAAAGCTTATAGTCGGGACACCTGAGATCCTCAATGTTTTTAACAAGCCATAGTATTGAAATATTTTTCCATACACCCACTAATCCCCAATGTACATTTTATTTGAGAAGCTGAAGAACATGCTCTGTATATCCTCATAAAGATGTATGAGTTTTTTCAATTCTTCCAAGTTTTTGCAGTATTTCTCTAGCCTCATTTTAAACTCTGGTGTAGTTCTACTTCTATCGGTCGCTCTTAAATATGTTTTACTTTTTCTCGCACGTTGTGCAACACGACACTTTTTATTGTAGGCGTTTGAATACATAACATTATTTTTAGCTGTAATATGCACAACTTAGTGTTTAACATCAAAGTGGCCATTTTTCTCTTATTTGCTATAATATAATAAACACACAGGTAAATTTATAGATCATTTTTATTTCTTAAAAATAAATAATTGCAAACATACATACATTGTTATATATACATAGAACTGGTTTGTTTCCAACATATGTGATATAAGCCTTACGTATAGATTTACAAATAAGATTATTAAAATTAAATAACAAGTCTGTATAGATATAGCTAACATTTTTATATTGGTTATTTTTGTTTCTAAAAAGTTTTAAAATAAACTCATCGTCGAAAAGTCTCGCAGGCACCCTTTTAAACAATATCATTCCCTATCATTTAGGAATGTTAGTGCCTTTAAGTAAGAAAACGAAAAACTTGCTGCATATTTAATTTTAAAATAAGATTACCAATGTTCAAACAATACAGCGAATAAGAATTTTTTTGATAACTGTTATTTAGTGCTAATTCATTCAGTGAAAATTTCTAGTTTACATTTTTTCTATTATTATTATTTTGAGTCTTTTATATCATTAGTAATCATAAATTGACAAAGCACACCTGTGAAATAAGCAATATATCTCGTAACTTTTAATTTTCTTTGTACATATATTAATTTGTGATGAAGCTACAAATTTGATGACCACTATTTTTCGATCGTTAATGAGACTCTCACGAAAAAACGGTTTAAAATGTAAAATGGGTCGGGGGTACCAGAAACTACTTTACTTGCACTCCGGTTTTAGTTGGTACATCTTCTCCTTTAAGATGCCTCTAGTAGAATTTTTGTGAAAACCGAAAATGTGTGAGTGTAAATGTTAAAATCCATACCCATATCATTTTTAACATTTTTTAACACGAAAACTTATACAATATCTATGGAGTCACCTTAAGTTATTTGTCTAATAAACCAAACTTGATTAACCAATTAGCCGGGTACATGAATATGTTTTAAGATGATTGGTAAAATTTTTGT
This sequence comes from Stenurella melanura, assembly GCA_963583905.1. Classification (NCBI taxonomy): domain Eukaryota; kingdom Metazoa; phylum Arthropoda; class Insecta; order Coleoptera; family Cerambycidae; genus Stenurella; species Stenurella melanura. The sequence continues at coordinate 112,543,343 of OY757310.1, read as the reverse complement.
GAATACCGAAAATGTCTGAATGTTAAAGTTGATGTCTATATTCATACCACTTTAAATAATTTTAAAGCAGAAATAACTGCCAGTTTAATCGATTGTGAAAAGAATCACAAATTAATACATGTACAGAAATTTAAAAGTTGCGGGGGCCGTCGCCAGAAACTACTTTACTTGCACTCCAGTTTTAGTTGGCAACTCTTCTCCTGGAATATGATTTAAGATGCCTCTGGTAGAATTTTGTAAAAACCGAAAATGTTTGTGTGTATGTGTGTATGTTAAAGCCCATGCCCATGTCATTTTTAACACGAAAAACTTGTGCAATCTAGATGGAGTCACCTTAAGTTATTTGTGGCGCTCCGGTATGTGAACCTTAAAGCCGCTGTCTATAGCCACACCACTTTTTTAACAGTTTTTTAAACACGGAACACTTGTACAGTCTCCACTAATATCACTTTAAGTTCTTCGCGACACTATCTATTTTCAAATTTTCTTTTTTGAAAGTTGTTCTTTTTCCTCAAGCTTACTTAGTCGTTGTCGTTCTGCAAGTCGGAAGGCTTTCTTGGCTTTTTTAGATTTCCCTATTACCGAAAACGTACTCCTCAAAACATTCCTTGTTTCTATATCCTGTAAAGGATTGTAGCTTGGAAAGTCATCCTTATCCCATAACTCACAACATGCATCGTTTGAACACATATTTTACTACACTTCTTAAAAAACTTATTGAGAACCGAATACTACGTTTCTTGAAAAGTTAATTCATTCAATGAAAAATGTCTGAGTTTTTAATACCTGCTGCATTTCATTATCCAGTTGAGAAATTGTGTTGAAAAAATATTGTAATATTTAAAAAATGAGTCGGGGGCCGGGGCAGCCACCACCAACTTTACTTGCACTGCGGTTTAGTGGGTATCTCTTCTCTTGGAATATGATTAAGATGCCTTGGTGAACGTCGAATATTAAAGCTGGTATCCATACCACTTTTAAACACAAAACTTGACGATTATAGTCATCTTAAGTTTTCGAAAATGTGTCACTTTTTTTTAAATATTTCTAAACACCGAAACTTGTAAAATCTGTTAAATATATGCAAACTTATTTAAAATATTATTCTTATCGACGTGGAAATGTCAGAATTGAACACTGAATACTATTTGCTCACAACAGTGTGTTTTTATATTATGAAAACAAGTCTTAATCAAAGTCCAAAATCCCAGTCAGCTTGTTACGTCTTTAAATTTTTTTAATCGCTCAAAAATTCCAGCACATGTTGAAAGGCACGTATATCTAATTAACGTTAATCACCGGGGCCACCCACCAGATAAGATAATTATCTCGCGGTGATTAAAATCCGCGGATTTCCCTAATTACGTCATTATCTTAATTGCCTCATTAATGTTAATGACCTAATTAACTTTCACTTTTTCAAGGCCAGTGTCCCCCATACTACTATAATGACCACTTTACATATAGATCTGTATATTTATATATTATATATTGGGAGCTAGACTAACTCCAACTCAACTAATCATATAGTATTTTGGAGCCCAATTTCAGACACGTCTAATTGTGGGCCCAACGGTGTGTCTGATTGTGGAACAAATGCACTTGACAACTAAACTTCTAAGTATATCATAAAGAAACTAATCATAATATTATAACCAAAACTATTCCTCAAATAAGGTAAATCAATCTTATTATAGCAGGCAATGAAGAAGTTTGTTTAAAAATTACAGGGAATTAGTAAACCGCACACTTTCATGCATCTATTTGGTAAAAAGTAGTCACCAAAAATCAACTTTTTCTCATAAAAACCAAACACATTACTTTTTTACGCGGCCATTACATCTAAACATTCCACTGTGCGTCATCTATCTACCATAAGCAACTTAGCTGTAATAGCCTGCGCATTTTGAAATAAAGGTTTCTGTCTGATTGTGGAACATGTCTCATTGTGGAACACTCTCCCCTACCTATTTACGATTAGTGATGGGTGATATCGTGATTTTTCAATCACCACGTGAATCGTGACTGTGATTTTCTGATATCAGTGAATTTAAACCGTGATGTGATCACGACTTTTCATAATACGGCGAATAGGAAATATTGTTAATTTTGGTGAATTGGTGAATTCGCTACTTTGGTAATCTGTGCAGCCGTAGATATATAATACGTATGATATTTACATATACATACATGTTGATATTATGATTTGCTTATCCAACTAACCTGAGTAACCTGACATGGATTGGTGATAAAGCCAAAACACTAAAGTTTTAAATGGGACGCCTGTTTGAACTTCGTAATAGCATATGTTTGTAAAGTTATACAAATATGTAAACATTTCGGAAGCATCAAAATAAACTATTTAGGTTTTAGGTTGCTAGTTATCAATCAGGGATTTTAATTTTTGCTGGGTTATTGTTTATAAGAGTGTTGCAACCTTATTTTTAATAAAAGCCTCGGATTTTAATAAAAATGTACAAATTAAATAATGAATATAATGTTTATTTATATAGTTATTCTTATTTGCTATTATTTAATGGGAAACATATTTGATTTAATAAAGTTCAAGTATTTCTCCCATTCAAATATTTATCAAAAATTTGTTACCTACTTCTTTCTTACAATTTTGGTCAACGGCATAATAAGGCAGCACTTCTAACGTATATATACAAGCTATAACCATTATACTCTTCGCCAACTTACTGTACTTTTTTATTAATTGTTGCACATTCTATATATACCTATAGGATACTCATCTTTGCAGTTGATTACAAAATTGCAAACCCTTTGAGAAAAGATGATTTCTATAGGTACTATGGTTAGTCGATGTGTTTTCGATGTAGAAGTTGTGGTTATTTCTCTCCAACAAAAACACAATTATCTAAAACATGTTTTGGAGCTAAGCATTTCACAATTTTAAAAATCAAAAAGAACACAAAATTGTCGAATTCCATATTTTTATTATATGCCATGCCGAGACGTGGATGTTCAATATTTGCAATAAAATTGCTAGTATATTTAATCAAAAAAATATTTTAACGCATGGTTTTAGTAGGTGTTCTTGTAACAGAAATGTTCCCCCACGACCCTACCTTTAATTGCCAGTGAATAAAAAATATGAAAAGTAAATAAATATCTATATAGTATGAGACGCGCTAGATCAATCTATCTTGTGAAACGCGTACCTATACCTAATATCGTTAAGTCACGGAATCGTTTGCTTTACGTGTTATACATATGGTCGCAAACAAGATATTTATATCGTCAAGAATATATTGATATATGGAAACTGGAAAGTCGTGATCACGTCACGCTTTTCTTCCAACTTTATTCACAGTCGTTACTTGTGATTTTTTAATATCAGTGATTAAATCACAGTTCGCGATATATCGCCCATCACTATTTACGATATAAAAGTTTGCATTTGTTATTTAACACAAATGTGGTCAGAAATAAAAATTGTTTTTTTGACAGCTCGCATTGGACGTTTTCGTTATTTCAACATTTTTTTCTGGTGGAAACCATCTGTGATGGATATGGTGGAATGACATCATCCACTGATGAACACAGCAGTTTAGCAATAAAAGAATAGTTTTGTTGGTTTTATCCTAACCTAATATTAAGCTTGTTTACTTTAGCTGCTTTCGTTCAGCAGAGTGATTCGTAATCATATGGTACATGTTTCATGTGTTGTCTCTGTCCCTACCATGCAATTTTAGCTGCTTTCGTTCGGCAGAGCGATTCGTAATCATAACGAACCTGTTTCATGTGTTGTCTCTGCCCCTACCATGCAATTTTGTATGATCATATGATCACTGTTCATTGTAATACTGTTTGTTATGTTCACTGCAAACGAAAGCAGCTTTTGTATCATGATTACTGTTCACTGAAATCCTGTTTATTATTGAAGGGAGCGCTCTTTTTAGTTCACTTGTCACAATTGAACTAGTTCCTTGATTTAGTTCACTAGTTCAGGCTTAAGATAATTCTCAGATTGGGAACGTAAACACGTAGGAAGGTAAATTACAAATTAAAATTGTAAGCCCAAATACAAAAATGATAAAAGAATAAAATATTTTAAGAAATAAATAGAGTCATTTATATAGGTTATATTTACGTACTACTGTGTATAAATATTAATTTGGAAACTTTGTTAGATTTTAATAAAGTACGTCTTGCGCTTAAAATGTCTCCTGTGTTTGAAAATATTCTTTCGCATGGTACAGACGTGGCTACAATGCCTACAATACAAAATCTTTTTAAGACAAACGCATGTAAATGTGTATATACGTTTTTTCTTTCTTCCCACCATTCCAATGGATCCTTTTTTCTGTCTAAATAATTTTCGTTTATGTATTCTATTCCATGGTTCAAACGTGTCAATTGACAAATATTCAAAGGAACTTTACTGGCACTGAGATCGTCGCCATTTCACGTATCTGATAGTGAGAGAGAAAAGAAGCGAATCTGCGGACAACTCGAATATGGGCGTACTCTAAGTCCTAAAACACACTAGGCGGTTTTCGCCGATTCGGCCGCCGAATCGGCAGCCGCCTGTTACAAAACACACTAAGCGGTGCTAAGCGGTTAACCACTTGTCGTAGGAAGGCAATGTTGTCACTGTTTTCAGTAGTGCTGATAATACAGGGACAAAAATGAATTTGTCTGACTCAAAGAAAGAATTAATTTTGTTAGGTTTATTATACTGTCCATCAAAAATAAAAAAAAAGAAATCGTAGGCGCATCGGGGAACATCCTATTGTTAAAGAACTCGAAACAAAAAGTTTATTTAATACTATATTTAATGAAATTTTTCAATTTCATTAGAATGTCGAAAACATCATTTTACGAATGACTGTATATTTTGGAAAATGATTTAATAAAGAAGAATACCCGAATGAGAAACAATATAATAAAACAGTATAATAACTACTTCTTCCCAGTTCTTTTCTTTTATTTCTGTCACCATAATTATTGTTTCTCATATCCCATATATAGCAGGTCGTTCTTGAATTACATTTATTAATAGTTCAGTATCAGTAATGGGATTTATTTTAGATGCGTAAATACAATACTTTTAACGTGCAATTTGGCTTCAATGCAAGCTCAAACCGCTCGATAAATAAGTGAATGTGTGAACAGGTCCATTTGTTTACATTGCAGCATACGCCGCTCGAAGCAATAAAAACGATTCGGCACATGAATCGAACGACGGTACGCGCGGTGGTGGATGCTGCTTTCTCGCAGCGCGTCATAGTGTGAACAGCTCCATTTGTTTCTATTGCAGCATGTGTCGAGTCGGCGGCCGATTCGGCGGCCGATTCGGCGAAAACCGCCTAGTGTGTTTTAGGCCTAAAGTCCTAAAACACACTAGGCGGTTTTCGCCGATTCGGCCGCCGAATCGGCAGCCGCCTGTTACAAAACACACTAAGCGGTGCTAAGCGGTTAACCACTTGTCGTAGGAAGGCAATGTTGTCACTGTTTTCAGTAGTGCTGATAATACAGGGACAAAAATGAATTTGTCTGACTCAAAGAAAGAATTAATTTTGTTAGGTTTATTATACTGTCCATCAAAAATAAAAAAAAAGAAATCGTAGGCGCATCGGGGAACATCCTATTGTTAAAGAACTCGAAACAAAAAGTTTATTTAATACTATATTTAATGAAATTTTTCAATTTCATTAGAATGTCGAAAACATCATTTTACGAATGACTGTATATTTTGGAAAATGATTTAATAAAGAAGAATACCCGAATGAGAAACAATATAATAAAACAGTATAATAACTACTTCTTCCCAGTTCTTTTCTTTTATTTCTGTCACCATAATTATTGTTTCTCATATCCCATATATAGCAGGTCGTTCTTGAATTACATTTATTAATAGTTCAGTATCAGTAATGGGATTTATTTTAGATGCGTAAATACAATACTTTTAACGTGCAATTTGGCTTCAATGCAAGCTCAAACCGCTCGATAAATAAGTGAATGTGTGAACAGGTCCATTTGTTTACATTGCAGCATACGCCGCTCGAAGCAATAAAAACGATTCGGCACATGAATCGAACGACGGTACGCGCGGTGGTGGATGCTGCTTTCTCGCAGCGCGTCATAGTGTGAACAGCTCCATTTGTTTCTATTGCAGCATGTGTCGAGTCGGCGGCCGATTCGGCGGCCGATTCGGCGAAAACCGCCTAGTGTGTTTTAGGCCTAAAGTCCTAAAACACACTAGGCGGTTTTCGCCGAATCGGCAGCCGCCTGTTACAAAACACACTAAGCGGTGCTAAGCGGTTAACCACTTGTCGTAGGAAGGCAATGTTGTCACTGTTTTCAGTAGTGCTGATAATACAGGGACAAAAATGAATTTGTCTGACTCAAAGAAAGAATTAATTTTGTTAGGTTTATTATACTGTCCATCAAAAATAAAAAAAAAGAAATCGTAGGCGCATCGGGGAACATCCTATTGTTAAAGAACTCGAAACAAAAAGTTTATTTAATACTATATTTAATGAAATTTTTCAATTTCATTAGAATGTCGAAAACATCATTTTACGAATGACTGTATATTTTGGAAAATGATTTAATAAAGAAGAATACCCGAATGAGAAACAATATAATAAAACAGTATAATAACTACTTCTTCCCAGTTCTTTTCTTTTATTTCTGTCACCATAATTATTGTTTCTCATATCCCATATATAGCAGGTCGTTCTTGAATTACATTTATTAATAGTTCAGTATCAGTAATGGGATTTATTTTAGATGCGTAAATACAATACTTTTAACGTGCAATTTGGCTTCAATGCAAGCTCAAACCGCTCGATAAATAAGTGAATGTGTGAACAGGTCCATTTGTTTACATTGCAGCATACGCCGCTCGAAGCAATAAAAACGATTCGGCACATGAATCGAACGACGGTACGCGCGGTGGTGGATGCTGCTTTCTCGCAGCGCGTCATAGTGTGAACAGCTCCATTTGTTTCTATTGCAGCATGTGTCGAGTCGGCGGCCGATTCGGCGGCCGATTCGGCGAAAACCGCCTAGTGTGTTTTAGGCCTAAGAATAATACTTTCGTCGCAGCCTTTACCCTGACAGTCGATTCTGGTTCCTGCTCATTGTCGCCCTTGCTTTTGAAAAGAGGTATTCTGTCGGCACCGACGTTACCACAATAACAAAATGTCGAGCCAATTTGTACAGGTTTGGAGAAACCTGTTTCATGTCTTCTCACATTTGAATTGGTTGAGATTTCAAAGAAGAAACCGAATCTTTGAAGTACAACCGTACTTCTTCAGATACGGCGCTCCGGGCTATCACCTTTTTTTTTGTTTTCCCATGGGCTATTTGTTTATGATAAGATTATTGCAAAAGTCGTATGACTGTGCATCACTCTGTGCTCTCTATCCTTACCATCTACGTAACCAATGTAATCTCAATATATTTTTACTAGTTAGTAGGTATCTCGCAGATGGCACAAGGTGAAATAGCACAGATCATATTTAAATGTGACATGTGTAGATGTAACAGCATGCAATATTTTAGTGATACCGATACCGGCTAAAAAGTGTCGATACCGGTATCGTACCGGAAGAAAAGTATCGAGCACAAAAGTACTTGGTATCGAATGAAAAGTATCGATACTGGTATCATATCGATAGTATCGGAACGTCCCTATCTCTGGTTCTAGTTATCTAGTTACTTATAGAGTTCTATGCTGATGACTGAATGGCGGGATTATGTGGAACAGCATTTGTTTATTGAGTTTTCACATTCACATACTTAGCAATAATTATAACTTAAGCAGTTTACGCTGATTAGGAAAAGAAATAATTTTTTAAATTCAATATTTGATAGAAAATTTTATAATTTATAATACTTTAATTAAAGGTTATGTTGTCAGAAATATTGCGCATCGAAAAGTAGATCGACAATCGCCTGTATAAAAAAAAGTTCAGCGCTACAAAAGTAAACACAAGAAATAAATTTTGGAAGCATTCGAAATATATTTGATATGGTGTTCCCGCCTTTCCACAACAAAAGGCACAAAACTTTCGAAGTAAATATGACAGCTTCCCGCCTTTTGTAGGCGTTGTCCAAAAATACAGAGCACTGAGGTGGCCAAAAATAATAAGCTGTTTGTGTTGAGTGTGTATTCAATTTTACTAAAAAATTATACAAAATATGGTTCTGTCTGAAGAAGGAGAAGATCAGTTAAAAAAGAAGCATGTGGAATTATGTAACAAATTAAATTTAGACCCTGTTACCATTACAGCTTCTTGGAATAATTTCAGAAGTATAAGTAAAAGTTATGTGTTGGAGGTTAGTATATCAGTTGTTATTAATTAATTAGTAAATTTAAATACTTGATATCTTGTAGGGCGATTCACTACATTGGTTAGGATGCTCCATTTTTGTGGCTTCCAGGGGGATAGAAACACCAACGTTGGGATCCAACGTAGTTGAAGGCAACTGTATAAATCTTACTAGCCTCCTTAGACACAGCAATTTAAGGTAGGCATGATCATTTTTTGTATTTTATGCAAGTACTTTCGAATAAACAATATTTTTTGTTTCAGTTTTGCACAGTTTTTTTGTAATATTAATAAATATGCAGAAATGGCATGTCTTTCAGAGGAATTCCATAATAAGATAACTCATTTGAAAGACACATTTGGAGTGGCATATAGTACCTTCAAAGAATATTATCCAATTTTTTCGAAAATATTTCATTCTCCTAGTCCACAAGAGTTGGATCAATCGAAGCAGCATAGAAACAGAAAGCAAAGGTAAAATTATTTTCTCGAAATCTTGTTGCAAATAATTTGAAAATCATAGTATATTACAGTTTAGAAGTATTTCCTTTTATTACCAGTTAGGTATAACAAGAATGTCACTTTTTATCATTAGTGCATGATAAAATGATTTCATTTTAATGAAATTTAATAACAAAACAATTCTATTTAGTATAAATAATATTTGCATAATACTTTCATTTCATTTGGATACTATTGTTTTCTAACACCAAGGCCAATACCAATAAAGAATGCTGATTATTATGTAAATTATAATTAATAACTAAACATGTGTTATAAATTAAATATCATAATTAAATTTTGGAAATATTCTGCTAAGGGTGCACCTCGGTGTATAATCTCCACGCCTAGTGATAAAATGTGTCGCCACTATTTCTTTGCTTTTTACTTAAATTTTTATTTTAATCTTGGTTTTGTGGAATGACCTCCTAGGTTTAGGTAGGGTAAACGCGCCAGTAGTCGACCAGCTAACTCTTGTATGAAAAATAATAACTCATAAAAAATATGAAATGGGCCAAGAATGGTTTAAATTTCATGAGGCATTGTGAGTCGTTATTATAGTTTCAAATTATTATCATTCACCATTGATATCTTGTGCTGAAAATTTTATAAAACGCTATAACCTTAAAATTGTCATAAAAGTTAGTAGTCGACCACAAAAAACCTGATGTCGACCTAAACATGTCCAGTGATCAACCTACACATCTAGTCACTGTAACTCTGTGGCTTTAGACGTATTTCTTTTTCCTATTTCTTTGGATCATTTGTTTTTCTTATTTTTTTATTGGTTTAGAAAGTTGGTATAAGCTGTCACAGCCAATCAGAAACGACAATTAACCAATCTGATCTGAAGTACGCCGTCAAAGAAATACGGCTTTTGTGACATGATAAGCTGAAGCTGATATCATTTTCTGAGAATATTAGGCGAATGTTGTCCATACAGTTGTCACGATTGGTTACTTTTCCTCTTGTGGCCTAGAAAATAAAAGGCAAATAGCTAGTTCCTTGCCTAAATAATAAAGCAAATTGCCGGTTTAAAGACGGAACTAAAAAAACTAATAAATCTAGTAAATATCTAGATAGTTTTTTATTAATTATTAAAAATTAGGTGCAATATAAACAAATGAAATCAGTCGTTTTTATATCGTCATAGTTCATTCCGATAAATTCGGTACACATTAAATGGTACCATCTATCACATTTGTCGCAACCAATATTTTTCAACTCGTCGTCTTCTGCGTCGCTATCCAACTCTTCTAAACAACTGGCACATTTTTGTTTTTTTGAGCATTCTGCCGTTTCATCACTCTAGTGTTGAGTTTTCATCTTCTTTTTGGTCTGGTTGGCACACTTTTTCTCTTCTGCTTTTAGTTGCCTAGCCTCCTTCCTTTTCAGTTTCTCTGCTGCTTCCACTTTTTGTTTATTTTCTTTTTGTTCCAGAAATCTGCGGTATGAAGCTGATGATATTGCCGAAGGCAGTTTTTCTTTATTTGCTCTTTTCCCCTTACTGTTTATTGGAGCTGGCCAAAATAAATGGTCCTTGAAGTTAGTGATATTTCTCTTTTCTGTATCTGAAATATTATCTTGAGATGTATTCTTTTCTACGAGCGGTTCTCTACCATTTTTCTCAATTATTTCTTCTATAGTTTTTTGACACTGCCTCTATTATATTTCTTTCATTATCGGAACATGCGGGCACTGTTGGGTTAGGTTGTTTATAATAATTTTCTATTGCTTTTATTGCATTCGAGATACCATTAATATCTTTGGTTCCATAGTTTCTCCATCCTTTGGGAGCCAGGACTTTTCCAGTTTTCGGGCACATGGCGAAACTGGTCCCGTCACCATTTAGAATTCTTCTTGGATCTTTTAAAACCTCTTCGAGTTTTTGTTCCGCAACATACTCTTTGATTTCCCTGAACCATTTTCTGACGGATTCTTCTGTAATTATTGCTCGAGATTTTGAGAGCCCTTTTTGCTCTCGTAGGGTTAGATCTGGATGCCTTTTCAAAAAGCTGGCATACCATTTTTCACCAGGTCTTCCTTCTTTGAAAGGTGTTTCTCGATTTTCAGTAATTACTATCTTTTGTACGATATTAAGCAAATCACACTTTTTTTGTGGGAATCCGGTCTTGGCTAATTCTTTCAACCAATTTACGAGTTGAGTTTCCTCATCGTTACTTAGAATAGTTGGTGGTCCCATTTTTCGAATTCCTTCCCGAACACGTCCGTGAAGTCTATCTATAATTGTTGTTTTTGGTACTCCAAATCGTCGAGCAGCTTCCCTAATAGATGTACCACTCCGTACAGCTGCTAGTGCGGCTGCCAGTGAGGCCTCGGGATACTGATGTATTGGTCTTTTTTTAACTGGTGCCATTATTATCTGTAAATAACAAGCAACAATTGTTTCCATTAAAATTTTGGAGTGAATAGTTAAACTTCTCCAGGACTCTTATGTAAATAAAACATTAAAATAAATAAAAATAAACAAACAAATTGGAGGTCGAGTACTGGTTTCCAAGAATCTATAGTCGACCGCTTACTTCGTAACCCGGTCGACTATTGGATATTATAAAAAATTCACCAATATTCAGTTATTCTCTCGATACGCCGTAAATTACTTTATATTATGGCTAAATTTAATCCTTATTGACTGTATCCTGCCAATTTCTAGTAGTCGACCGATCGGTCGACTATGTATTTTTCACTAAAATCTGAAACCAGTACTCGACCACAGCGACATTAAAATGATTAATTCTAAAATTGTTTACTTTTACTATTTAAAATGCTTGATTAATGAGTACTGAAACTATATAAAAAGTTACATGTGATGAAATGAGTTGTTTAAGTTACAGGCACGCTAGTTCATACTAACCAGTTTGTTCGCAAAAATTAAAATTTCACTTGACAAATCAGAGCGTCGTGAACACTGACTAATCACAACTTTAACGGATTTACACTGTTGTCACTATTTGCAAAAACACTTTGGTATAAGGGAAAGAACATATGGTCGAGTAGTGGACAACAATTTTTACTACATTGTGTTATCAATTATTTATTAAAACTGTTTATTGAAAATAGTGGTCGAGTAGTGGATATGGTCGACTTTAGGCGCATTTACCCTATTGCAATTTCAGTCGTAAATTGCAGATCGTGTAAATTTATTGAATCAAGATGTCCCACTTCAACTCAATACAACAATATACAATAGTTTTACTGCTGACGTTCTATTTCAAATAACCAGGAATGTGAAGCTAAATAGTAAATTATGGGTAGGTACCTACTTATCAATATATTAAATTTGCATAAATCAACGCCATGTGTCTTGAAACGCAGTGGGAATGTCAATAAAACTTGTGTACTGACCCAGTAAACATAAGGCTGTTTCCCGGATGTTCCAAAAACATCAAACTGAGACATTTAAAATGTTCCACGGACATTCCAAAACCAAGTAGGGGCATTCCAGGGCAGCCGTTTGAGAGTGGGGACAACAACGTCTTTTTAGGTCACGTTTTGAACAATGATAGAACCTGAAACATTTTCTTTATAGGATTTTGCAAACAGTGGAAAGAAAAGCTATCTATGAGAACTAAAGGAAAAACTATATATAAAATATTAATGAAATCTTTGCATTCTTTCGATAACCTGACTTCTGGTTATGCTAACAAGTAAAATTCTGATTTGCCATTCTCATTTTAACACTAGCATCCAACCTAGTCCCCTACGGCTAAGCAGGCTAAACTAGTATCTACATGATCCCCTACGATATGTAAATTCAGTTAAAAATTTATACATAGTTTTTCCTTTAGTTCTCATAGATAGCTTTTCTTTCCACTGTTTGCAAAATCCTATAAAGAAAATGTTTCATTACTATAAGCAAACAAATAATAAATAATTTACTTTTAAACATGATAGAACCTAACAAAGACATGCTTCAATAACATACCAAATACCGTATTACTTCACTTTACGTGCATTTCGCCAACCAAATGGGCATCACTGGTAGATTCTTAAAACTGGATTTAATCTCCTGATGATGCCAACATGATTAGTGAAACGTACCTCGAGGTAATAAGTGTACTTGTCAAAGTTACCCAAAAGGTAATAAGCACCAAAAAAATTATACAGAATAAATAATAATTTACAACACTACATACTTAAGTAAGTATATTTATTATAACATGAAATATACTGTTTAAAAATAGACTATTATATTAATCAAATCACTTATTTTTTTCTCATATTAGATGTTTAGGAGCATGTCTAAAGCTATGCCAACCTCTGTCGGTATACCTTTAAGCTGTTTTTTATCTTCTATCTGAAATATGTATATATATATATTTTTAATAAAGATCACAATTCGCTTGGATTCCAAAAAGAAAACATGTAGATATCAAAGTTCAGCCTTAGTAATACAAGGACTTTTTAGCAAAATAGTTTGGAGGCATATCATCTTCCTCTACTTGCACAAATTCACTTATGTTTAACTCCTTATTCATTAATTTTTTAAATGCCAATACATTATTTTTAAATCCGCTAGCTGTCTCTAATTTTTCAATAGCTACTTTTCCTTTCTGCCCGGCACTATCATATGATGTAATACGTAATAAATTTAATATCCACTTTTCCTTGGTAACGCCTTAAAACAAACAAATGATAGGTATTATAAATAAGTCAATCATTAGAGAACCATATTGTTCCCTAATGATTGATTTCCTGTATTAAGAATATAGATGAAAGGTTATATATATGTTTGCATTTTCCTTCATATGACAGAGGCGTCAAGACAAAAATGTACCTACCTACCGAACTTTAGGCATATTTCAGTCCGAAATTAGGAGCAAAGCGTTAGTAAAATTATAATTACTCCATCAAATTTTCAGAATGTACTTCGTCATTTCCAACAGTAGAACAGCACAAAACTAAACTCTAAACATCAAAAAACACTAGCGGCTATATTGTCTTAAAAGTTTGTTCTGCATCTGCTCGCTAACTGCTGGATATGCAGGAGTATGCCGGACGCAGACACAGACAGAGATTTGCGCATGCGTAGTTGCTTGATGATTGACGTGTATTACGAGGCAGTAAATTGATAATATTTGAGTACCCAACAGATCTTGAATATTCATTGTTTACTGAAAGTTTCTTTTGTTATTATTATACTAAACATTTTTAATGCATAACATTTTTCATATTTTTTTATCATTACCTTTTGTTGAATGATTCTTGATATACCTATTTATTTTATTTGTTAAAAAAAATACCAGCCTCAAAAATTTTAATATTTAGAGCTAAAAATAGTTTTCGGTATTTTCATCCATGATCATTGAGCTTTCTGTTATTTTTTTTTCATATTTATAAAAAAATAACTAGTAACACCCGGTATCTTAAGTTCTTGGGAAGATGACCAAGGTTGTTTCATTATTTGGGACATCCCAGGGTTTTTCTTAATAATACTGTGCAGAGATGTCCTGTATCGAAAATCTCAGGGGCATTTTTGTAGGATCATTCAATCCCTGAGACTTCCGAGAGATATTTCACCACGACCATCCCACATGGAATGCATATGATTGTTATATGGACATTCCACAGACATTTTGTGCTAACTGGGAATGATTAACACATTTTTACCTCCACCGTTCAGATTTTGCATTGCACTGTGTTACAATTACAGTCCTTCTTTTCCTCAGCTTAAAAGATCTTTTGTGAATTATTTTACAGTTATTGCCCAGCTATTTACAAAGTTTGTGAATTTCCTGGAAGTTAATTTCCCTGTCAGTGTCTGGAATTATTCATCAATATGCGGCATTGTTCAGCAATAAATCAAATGTAGCTGGCGAATATATCATAATCTAGATCAAAATAATGTCTGAGGGTTGGAACATTTTGGCTATCAGAATCCAAATATGCAAATATATTTAGGTGTCCTATGTAAAAATTCGATTTTCATGTAAATTGCATCGAAACCGGAAGTCGGTCATTTTGATTATTTACATCAGATAACTGTAATTTGCGTTTCATATCACTGCACAAAGTTTGAAAATTATCCATTAACTTGTACAACATTTACAAAAGTGTTCCTACTAGGGGTCCCACCTGGTATACAGTGTATGACATTTGAATTAAACAGTACTTGGTTACCTCTATTTTACCTTTTAAAAAAAAAATTAATATTCATATTTTCATGGCTTACTAAGGTCCCCTAAATTTCAAGATGGACTGTTACGCATTTTTTTATATGAAAAGTGGATAGCATAATCTATTTGCAATTGTCTCAAATAGCCTTAAGCAAAATTTTAGCTCGATACCTTCCCGTATAACCAAACTATATAACCTGTATCGGGTCTATATGAAAATATTTACTCGATAAAGACAGCCTATATTCTTTTGGTACAGTGAAGATACAGGTTTGAATACATTCTGGGTATAGACAGAATAATGTTGGCATTTATTGATTCGATAGCGCCACGATACATTTTGGATTTAGATTGAATAAAGTTTAATTTATCGAATCGCCATCACAACTCTTAGATTATTATTAGTTATGTATACGTCAATATACCTTTAATGTATCTAAGCACATGTTGCAAATAAAATAAGTAAAAAAGTATTTGTTCTGTATGTGTTTTTTGGGAAATGTATGGCATATATTACTTTATAATTTTTACTGTACTGATAAACCTATAGAAACCTTCAGATATCATATATGTACCTTGTTGAATGCCTAGTGGGATCCTGGTGGGACGCGTACCTACGACGCAAATCTACAATTTCAGTGCGCTAGTGCGGTTGGTGGCTTTACTATCTGCGCCACCTGGCCTTGTGTTGAACTCACGCTAATTGTATATACTTATTTATAATTTACGTAGAGATAGGTATGGTTACTATATTTTATTTAAAACTTAACGAAATGCCAAAAACTAAAAAGAAAACTTGTCATCGTTGGGCGGAAGTGCGAACTGATACAACTAGAGGATATGAAACCCATTGACTTAAGACATTTAGAAGTAGAATTACAATAGACAGTATAGATTATTTAATATACCTATACTCAATAAATTTTGTTTATATAAATGTTCAAGATACACAAGAAACAAATAATGTAATCTGGCTGCCGATTATTCTACAATGAAATTTCCGAAGAAAATTCAAATAACAAAGGATTTATGTAATACAGTAGATACATAAGGATCATCGTCCGATGGTAACATAGAAGAAGTTTGATGGGCAAATACTGACTCAGAAATCATTTTCCGATAAATTACGTTAATAAACTGGAATATTGGAATATTGAGTTATGCCATATTTCTAAATTATTGCGAATTTTGGTCTACGATGGGAGTCATGTTGAACTACCATCATTGGATCCAACAACACTACCTACTCAAAACACCTAGAGCTGTACACGTTGGTCATATGGATAATGGATATTATTTTCTTCCACTTGCTACTTTGCACGTATAGTAATAGCAATTCGTAGAACGCATAACCTCACATTTAAGTCACGTGCGTCAGTTCTATACTGATGAGGCAAGCAGAATCTATACAGTTGCGTTATTATCTCCTCTATAATCTAAATGAGGAAATATCAGTATCGATTATGTAAAGACTCGATGTCTATTTAGTATAGAATATCTATAGATGACATATAGACTTAATAAAGTTGTAATACATTTTCCATAACAGTATAATGTTTTTTATCGGAGAACTTTACAGGAGCTATATTAATGAGTTATCGATAATATAACGATACTTAGAGAATATATCTGTAGAGGAAATATTTTGTTGTACTGTAAATACACTATATAGTTGAAATCTTTATTGAGAAATCTTTATAGATTATATACTAATCTATATAGTCCACGGAAACCTATTTCGTTTGGTTATACGGGTTATATAAGGTGTCTGTTACTCAATCGTCAAGTTTAAAAATTTTCACTTTTTGAGCGGACCTGTATATAAACTAATGAAACAAAAGTTGAAAAGTAGTGTTTTTAAAAAACATGATCGACATAAAATAATTACAATAACACTACTTCAAAAATAAAACGATTGGAGAAAATCGGATTTGAATCAACAAATAAATAAATAAATAAATAAAAATCTAACAGTTTTTCCTATTTTTGTGTCTGGACCCACTATTTGACTATTCAGGATCTTAATCCAGACATTTATTTTTTGCGAATATTGTCTCTTTGAATTTATCACCCAGTGTGAGTTCTCTGTTACCCAGTACATAGAGTTCTGAGTAGAAACCACACCATTCATCAGTGAAGAGAATATTTCTTAAAAAATTGTCTTTTAAAAAATTTAAATATTCTCCTTGAAAAAATAAACAGTATAGAGGTGTTTCAGAATCTCATGAGCCGCGAAATGCGCAAAAGGCAAAGTTTAATCTGAGTTATAAGTATGTTTTTGAAGACACTGGAGGCTGCCTTGCTGTATACATAAACAAGAGCTCGGGATAAATTGTAAACAATAAATGCATGTAATATTTTTAAGAAGTGTAACTGAGTCAACAGGACGGATTATGTCTCTGCGCATATGAAGGTCACGGCTCATGAGGTTTTAAAACACCTCTACCATTCTCTGATCATCACCTCATTCTAGGGTGTCCATAATTTTTGGTTTAAAGGAAAGTACTTTATTTTTCTTTAAACATGTGCATTTATGTTTTATATACTTACATGTAAATCCCATGTAGTCTGCCGCAAGCTAGGTGTTGGATTTTCTTGGAAATATTGCACAATTCCTCTGTCTGTCTCTACATTTCTCTGCCGCGATACTTTATTTACTTGTTCTATTGAATATTGAATTTATCCCGAAAACCTTCATGACAGATTGGTTCAAGATAAGGATTTCTTCTACTAGATTAGGACATAGTCTCAACGTCATAAGCCTCTAAAAGTGATGTGCGTCAAATTTAAACAAATTCTCTGCCTTCTGATTTTAGATTATTGCAAGCATATTTAATATTTTTAAAGAATTTCAGGGGCTCAAAAATTATTTCTGAGCATATACCTATTTTAAGTTTTAACTTTTTTTACGTTTTGTACACACATTAGAAATTATACTTTACATTTAAATAACAAATATTTTGATTGATTCGTTTTTAGGCCAGTCCCATGCAATACCTCAAAAGTGTTTGAATTTATTTGGAATTTATTTATTACATTGAAAGGGGAAGATCCACAATATAGCACAGAATTAATAAAATCGTATCACCTTCTTTATGCCTGCATGGATTTGGCATTTAAAAATGCATTTTTTGGTGAAAGGCGGGACCTTTTAAATCCGCAATTTGAAGGATTGCCATCTGACTGGACTAATCCTAATTTTGAAATGCCTACTGAAGCACCCTGTGTCATTAGTTACATTTGTAAATGTCCTTCAATGGTAACAGATGCAATTCATATGAAGATGTATGTTTTAAAGAAGATGGTAACTAATTTAATTAAGAACAAAACTATAATTGCTGACCTACCAAATTTAACTGGACTATTCAATAGAGATGTTTTTGAGCAAAATTTTAAAAATGTTGCTAATGCTTATGAAACTCAGTTATTGAACAAGGGAGACTTCGATGAGAGAATATTTTTAGGTAGGTACTTCTTATTTATTTTTTATACTTCAAATAGTGATTTAATAACCATACAGTCCTAAATTTAAATAGCATGTTAGAATGTTTCTACATCATTATCCCTCAAGTGAACATTACAAATGTAAAAAATTTGGCCGTCTGTTCCTTGCGATCATGGCAATAATAACAAAAAATCATATCACCAAACACAAACCACAGAATAAATAATATTCAGTCGTTTATTTGTGCCAAAGTACTCTAGCTTCTTTGCTACAATGATTTGTTTCAACTTAAAACTCTTCAAGAATTAATGAAGATACAATCTGAGAAATAAATATTTAGTAAACACAATAATTTTCCCCAGGGGGTTTATTCTTTACCAAACAATATCAAAGGGAAAGGAAGGTTGGTACACCTATAATAAATCAACCAACTCTGGTTTTAATCCCTGAGAATATCTATGAAACCCAATGTGTCATGAGAAGGGTTTGTATGTCATAGCACCATTTCACAATTTATGAGGGCATACTCAGACGCATTTGTATAGAATGTTTTTACTTTGATAAACATAACCGAAGCTTACAATTGTAAATAATCACTGTTACTGACGTGTGATGGATCGTTATTTTCGTACCATTATTTGGTCGAGGTGTTTTTAGGTAGTGTTCCGTCGAGTAACACATTGCTAAAAAATGGTTATGTACTCATAACAAATGATGAAAAACAGGAGGTTGGCCGTGCCTGTATGTTTACATGATGACTGTTCCTAAGTTCCATTATTTTATCATGGTACTGTTTTGAAACGACCGCGCATATAATGCTGAGTGGAACTGCTTTTCTTATCTCTATCTCTGACTGAGCACTATTCTAATCTGTTGTGCACGTACGAGTAATCGTCGTGATTGTGAAAGAGACAGTATCAATCGCGAACTTGTGGACAATACGTTTTTTAGGAAATTGTGCAAAATTTTGAGTATGGGAAATAAAAACGTTAGCGTTCCTTCGGAATTGACAACTAACATATTAACTTGTGTTATAGTGCCACCTCATACGATTAGTTTTGGTGTCTTGGTGTTGTATATTTTGTATTATGTGTATATTCAAGTTTTAGCATCATCACATTGAAAAGGCATGATTGTATTATTTTTGCACATGGAGTACGTAAATACAAAGAAAAAATGTTCTTATGAATGTGTCTGAGTTCTCTTCTCGTAACTTGTAAAATGGTGCTCTGACATACGAGCATTTCAGATGAAAATATTTTACTTGCCAAAATCCAAAAGAACCAACCAAGTGTTATTCATTTCACCGCCAACCTTAAATATATCATCAACCACATGTATGGTTGTGGTTTTAAGACTTGCACCTGTAGCACTGATGAAATACTTTTACTTTGATTGCCTATTTATAGAATATACCAAAGTACTTATGTATTTGCAGTAAACTATATTTGATATTAATGCATAAAAAGTATAAATCCTAAATATTAACCACACAGAAAATAGTGACTTTTGCTCTTTCTGCATTAATATGTTATATATTATATTTTGTTAACATCTTCCCAACGATTTAAATAACCAAAATATTAACTGAGGTGATAATCTGTTCTCCTTTATTATGCAAAATAAGTTTTGTTTTACAGCATTTATTTAATTTTAAGAAATGTATTTAAATGTAATTTTATTTCTATATAAGTGTCTATTTTTAGCTGAATATCGAAGACAATTATTGGAACAACAGTCAAATTTGGTGGGTGTTAGAGCATCACCATTTTGTGAGCCAGGTATAATTACAATCTTATGTCTTAATTTGATTTCTTAATGTTTATTTCATGTCTGAATAGAAGTGAAACATAGTTTAAATTTTCTAAATTATTCGAAGGCTGATAAAGGAATAAATTATCTTATACAGGCTAGATATTATTTATTAACTATAGCTACATTTTTAGGAGAAAATGGAGCACTGGAATCACCCAAAAATACAGGAATGGTAAATATTTTCAAAATATTCTTAGTTACAAAATATATATAAAAATGTTAAATTAGATTTGTCTCATATAGATAATATTTTTTAGGTAACACCAAGAGGGTGTGATACCCCTCTAACTGGAAGAGGATTTTTGGGGCCTAGGGAAGCTGATATAACTCCTCTGTCAATAGACCGAACAACTACTCAAAAAATTACTCGACTGCATAATATGCTAAATAATAGGTCTCCAGCTCCAAGTGAATCACTAGTGCAATTATTTCAGTAAGTAACTTTCCACCCATAAGATAGAGCTTATAATCTCCCACCAGAAGTGTTCTACTGTCATAGTTGTTGTCAGTGTTTATATCTTTGACCACAGAATAGAGGAATTTTATATACAGAAGTGAAAGACCTCGAGATGTCAGTTATGTATCGTACTACACTCAGAGAAATGATGTGTATATATCAATATAAGCCGTCCAATACATTACACTGAGGAAACATCATCAAACAAACGTTTACGTGTTCCTGCACTAACATATTTTTTATTCGAAATGTTTTTGGCATTGATTATTTATATGCAGCCTATTCATGTCTTTATCGAGTAGATCATGCTTTAAACATGCGTTCAACCAAATTGCAGCCCTGCAAAGACAAAATGCCCATTTCAAGTTCGCCCAGAATTAGTAGCGGCAATTGATAAGGAAATGTTTCATTCACTATTACTTCTTTTCGACTGCAAATTATTTAATATAGCTAACATTACTTTATAGTTGTTTCAGTAATACAAATTTATACCTACCTTTTGGGACCTTTAAAAAATAATACCCTTTAGGAACCACTGTAAACACCAAAAACCAAGATCAATAATCCATACATAAATAAATAAAAACTGAGTAATAAATTGTGGAAAATTAAACAAAAATGCCATCAAAATCACTGTGTAAGCGTTGTAAAACTGTCAATTGCGCAACGTCAACAATTGTCCTATGGCACTTGACAGATATATGCCCTATCACTATCACGACTATGAACAAATTAGCACTATACAGGGTACTCTACAAGCTCTATGCCAAAATTTGACAGATGATGGCTGGGTTAATCTAAAAAAAAATTATCAATGAACACTGGTCCAATTACAATGATATTATTTTTTTTATTTTATCACTAATCGCTAATGATACCTAATGCAAATGCTGAAAATACCTATCATCCTAGCCATCCATCCTTGGACTCCAAGAGCAGTATACTTGCATCTGGTATTTTCAATACGCTTAAGATATGTATCGAAAGTGCAAGTATAAAATAATGAATCTGCAAAAATTCAGAATTTTATTGGCACGTTTAGTGTCTTACAGCCAGTTTTTCAATGTCGAGTTAACTCTTGTACTGGAGTTAACTCTGGATTAAGCGCACTGTTGCGTATTTCAAATGCGAGTTAACTTGAAACCTCGAGTTAAATCGAGGTTAAGATAACTCTAGACGAGGTATGAGTTAATTACAAATTTCGGCTTAAAACTAACCTAAAATTATTTTATGGTGTAAATAAATTATGATATTTTTCAAACACATCATTGATTATGATTTTAATGTAAATGCTTACAGCAGTGATGAAAAGGCTAGAAGACCCAAGGTAATCAGATATAGGCCAAACCACATGGAAGAATGGGATCGACACGATTTTTTTTGCGCGATTTCATTTGCCTCCAAGAACTGTAGATAATATATTAAAAGAAGTGCAATATATTATTTCGTATTCTACGAATATGTATTTGTTATCTTGTGTTGTATAAATATTAACATGCAATTTACATGAGGGAACTGGTTTCCTCTCATCGCATGCTATGTTGTGGAGAATTGTTGTAGCCACAACTGTCTGTATGGTATCCATTTTAAAGCGCAGCCTTAGTGCTAATGCTCATCCTGCACTGTTTTTCTTGTTCTGATGTGGGATTAATTAAATAAATTCTCAACATTATTTCTGATCCACACAAGAGGCGTCATAAGGTAGAGTTTCACAGGATGGCCACTATTGCCGATCAACAGACCATCATTAAAGTGACCTCGTTAAAATAAATTGTATAAACAAATATATAAATATTACATTTTACAAATAATATCACAGAAAGTTAGGTTAATGTAACATTTTTAACATCACAGAACTATAGAAGACATTAGAATACTTGTGTAAAATTCTGAAAATATGGTTAAAATTCATACTTCTCATGTCAACATAACAAAATATTTCACACAACTCGAGTTAACTAACTCGAATAAGAAATAGTAATGAAAAACAGTTGTAACGTTAACTTGAATTTAGCCTCGAGTTAAGGTGTGAGTAAGAGTTATCCAACTCGAACTTTAACTCAACATTGAAAAACTGGCTGTAAAAGACAATTACAAACCTCCAAATCGCGAAAATGGGGCCTGGCACTATGTCACTATACGCATAGACTCGGTCTCGATCTCAGCCAACTCGATGCTTTTTAGTTGTTGTAATTATAGGTGTTTTCGGAGTATAGAGCGCATGCATTGATCATTTTAGGTTGACGTCACGATGTCGGCGTGGGGGGCACACAACTCATTGTTTTGTTTTTAGAGATGGGGAAAAGCTGTTATTGTTTAATGACAAGCTTAAATTGCTTCTGCTAGCCACTCATCTCTAATTGTTTACATTTGCCCTCCTTTGTGATTGGATGAGGTTTGTGTGCCCTCCAGACGGCGGTGTCAAAGTCAGGTGACCGAAAATGATCAATTGTATGACTAACATAACCTCAGATATTACATTTTTGTAAGTTTATACTAATTTTTAATGTTTTTATTCGCATTTCTAGATTGGTACCTATGTAACATTTATGAACTTTCTCGAATAGGATGCATATCATTTTTCTAAATGATTGAATATTAAAAATAGACCGCTAATTATAGGTTGAATTTCCAACCTGTAAATATTCTTATATTTTCAAAAATCAATGATTTAAAAAAATTATATGCATCCTATCCGAGAGAGTTCATTAATGTTACACCAATCTAGAACTGCAAATAAGAACATTAAAAATGAGTATAAACTTACAAAAAATGTAATATTTGAGGTTATGTTAGTCATACAATGAATGCGCTCTATTATCTGTATTACGTACTTATTTGATTCAATATGAGTACAAACAAAAAGAATGTTAAGTATTGTATAATTCCAGAATACACAAGTAGAAATGCTCCAGAAAATTATTTATTTGTTTACCATCCGACCAAAAGCTAAGAAGAGCAAGGCAATATGACTTTTTGAAGGGTCGGTTTTTTAGGACGGGACCTGTGCCGTTTGGTTCGGGAATTAATTGTTATTGTGTTGGGATGAACTCTGAGGAGGTATTTCTAATGGGTTTTCCGCAATTAACGCGCAAAAGTCGGCTATCTCTCACGCCTCTCATTTTTAGGAACAGGCATTGGTGGGATTGTGGAGTACGATTTGGCGAAATGTCAAAGAATTACAATTTTCTTTCGCACCTTTCGGCTTGAGTATCCGATTCTGATCCTGCAAGTTACGAAGCCGCTTCATGACCAATCTTTCCCTTTCCGAAGAGACATAGAACGAGCTTCCACTCGACGTATTTGTTTAGTTACGAGTGTTTGAAAATTAAAAGTTTTTTGACCTTTCAGTTAAATTTGAAAGGTCCCAGAAAGCTACTTTTCTCTCGCTCGCGTCAAGCCGAATTTTCAATTTGGCCCATACAACTGCCAGGATAAAGCTCCAATCTTCCTCTTTCCATAGAGATGTCGCAAGCTCTTTCACTCCAAGTGTTTATTTAGTTATGAATTTTTAAAGCACTAGCATTAGTTGTCCACTTTTACAAAAAATAGCCGTTTTTCGTTCACACAGGCCGAGCCGAAATTCCTATTTCCACTGTGAAATTTACGATGTCGATTAAACGCCAATCATCCTCTTTCCATAGATACTATTGAACGGCTGTTAGTGGTTGTGGTGTCTCGGTATATCTCCGAGTTCAAAGTTGCGTATAGTGACATTAAAATATTATTATTAATTTTAAATGTAGTGTTGCCTAGGTGTGATGTAATTAATTTGAATTAGTTGTTATTATTTTACTAGTATCAGTAGTATCATAATGTTGATTTATTTGAAATGCCTTATTGTTATTATAAACTTTATTAGCAGAGCTCTTAAAAAACTACAAATACAACAAACATACAATAAACTTACAAACAGTATACAATTAACAAAATATTTAATTAAAGTTTTTCTTTGTGTACTTTTTTGAAAAAAAATGTTTTTGAAAGAAAAATTTAATCTATTTACTTAGAATAGACGAAAACATTTTTTTTTTGCTCAAATCTTAAATTTCCACGTTTCATGACATTCCAAATCTATTTCGTAAAAAAAAATTTGAAAATTTTTTTCACCAACATTTTTGAAAAAAAACTTACCACTAAAATAGATGAAAGAAATTTTTTTCTTTGCTCAATTTAAAATTTTCACGTTTCATGGCAATCTAAACCAATTTCAAAAAAAAAAACCACTAGAATAGAAAGAAATTTTCGTTTTTGCTCAAATTTAAAATTTCCACGTTTCATGTCATTCTAAACCTATTTCAGAAGAAAAAAATTTTGAAATTTTTTTTACCAACATTTTTGAAAAATTGAAAAAAAAAAGATATTTTTTAACCACCACTATACTTCCATTCCACTACGTGTATGTGGAATTGAAAATGTGACAGATGGCAATAGTATTAGACATATGCACCTATTATACTATTATTGAAAAATGTACAGGGTGGTCACCCCAAGAAATAATTCAGTCATGGTGGACATTTATAAAGGCATTTGCCCAAGCCTTCCATATTTGGCACCTGTTATTTAGTATTGAACTTTTACTGTTGGATGAGCATTCTGTATATTTTTTTGACCAAAACTTATCAGGTGTTCTTTGTAATAATAGTGATAACTATATTCCGATTATTATTTTCAATGTCACTTCGTAATATTAATTTTTTAGAGTGACCGCCATGCACAAATAAAGAGGGAAGTTCTGTGTAAATAGCTTTACCGATTTTTTGTAACGTTTGTATTTGTTGTTTATTAAGGAATATAAATGAAGTACCGCAATAATCAATATGTGGGGAAATCATGGACTTATCGATATAGTTAATTTAGCAAACATTGACACTTTAATAGATAATCGAAACAACAAACCAGTCTTTTTTACCATTGTATTTTTTATATAGTCATAATGTGCATTAAAATTCAACTCGGAATCAATAATGTATTATGTATATAAACTAAGCAAATTTTTTAGATCAAGTCAAAAGGACCCTCTACTTAAAATTCAAAATATTTTAAAAGTATTGGGAGACAAATTTGTTGCTGCATATGTATTAAATAATCCACAGAATGAAGAAGAATCCCAAAATAGGTTACAGATCGGCATCACATTATTTTATAAGTTTATAGAAAATATTTTACAAAATGAAAAAAATATACGGAATGATATATCGGTGAGGAAGAATTTAGTTAGAAATGTATATATTTTTAATTTAATTTATATGTATTTTTTAGGCGTTAGTGGAGAAAGATTTATTTTATCAGTGTATGTTTACATGCTGTTTAGAAATCGTAATATTTTCTTATAGCAGTCCATATAGGTTTCCTTGGATTTTGGATGCCCTCGATATTGAAGCTTTTCATTTTGTGAAAGTTATAGAGCTGATTGTTCGGTCGAAGGATCAATTGTCAAGGGAAATGATTAAACATTTGAATAAGGTATGTTTATTAAAGCTTTCAAAGATACATAGATTTTTCAACCAATAGCTTTTCCACTCCGGTCTAGACTACACAAAAATTGTGTAATTTGTGAAAATTATGATTTTTGATATCGTAAAATTTATCAAAATATAAGATCATAATACTTTTCTTGCCACAATTAGTTAACATGTTCACTGTCACTGCAGCTTTAAAGAAGAAGGAACGCCCTTCTTGACAATGCTGTTTAGCCGTAACGGTAGCTCAGTGGGTTAGCATGTTCAGATTTCACCGCACCTAGCAGAGCGGGTTCAAGTCTTGCTTACTGCGAAATAGTTTTAGTTATAGAATTATGAAAATAATACAGCAAGAAACGAATAAACAGATAAATGAAAATATAATTCACACAGAAGCAACAATAAAAATATAATAAACTTAGAAAACAAGCAAAGACATTATGCAATATATAATAAATTTGGAGAGTCCTATATCACAACCTGAATTAAAACAAGTTTAAATATGATGCAGCATAACATGGAGAAACAAAGTAAAGTTGGTAGTGAAAGGAAAAATTAATCCAACCCTTCCTACACACCAACCTACCAACAGATATTACTGAAAAACAATACTCGGTTGACGAACACCCCAAAATCTCTAAGTCTTAAGGTGGCCATTCCCTAGAAAGAGACATCCGATAGGGACGTATTTATTATTTTTGGCCATAACTTATTTTTCTTGTGTCTGTTTTTAAACCAGGAGGAGTAAATATGGAAGTTCCATTCACACCATAAAAAACAAGAAAATACACTAAAACCTTTTTAGCATTTTGGGCAACCAACAATACACGATTGCAGTGTTTTTGATTACATTATATAATGCATCGTCCTCTATTTGATTTCTAGGTATTTTTTACAGCATCCATATCATTTACACAATATAAAGGCACAAAGTAATTAGTCACTTTTATCTTCAGATTTATACAAAAGGGATTTAAAACTGATATATGATATGCAACGATAAAATAGAAGTTTTAACCAAATAATTTATGACGTGAAATTAAAATTTTTGCAATATGTCAAAATTAATGACTATTGCCTTGTGTAAAACTGGCGAGGGCGTATTCAATCACAGATGTATGATTTAGCACTTTAAATAAAAAACGCTCCTCCTGGTTAAAAAACAGACTATAGTACGTATAAAAAACTATGAGACTACCTAAGTAAAACCAAAATAAGACTATTAGGTACTATGAATTTTCACTTAATAATTTCAGTGGTATGCTAAATAGTTTAAATTTAAAAATTATGCTAATCTTCTTATTTTGTACTGTTAAATCTAACTGTTTTCTAAACAACTGAAATTATTGAGTGAAAATTCATTGTAATAGTCTTGTTATGGTTCTATTTAGGTAGTCTTGTAGTTTCTTTAAATATCATGTTTACCGAAGAAAAAGTAAATATAGTAATACCTACCGGGCAATGTACTATTTCTTTACATGAATGGAAAAACTGACTATCTATCTATCTCCAAGAAGTTGTTCGAACTCCATTATATACTGGAGGGCCTCGTTTCTCTTTATCTAACACAAAAACATCCTGGTTTATAAGGAGTTTCCTTGGTGACCTGAGAGGAGGTTAAGAAAACATTTTGAACCCTAGATGTAAATTCATGCAAGTTGTTGTCTATCCATGTGAATTGTAAACATTGCGGTAAGATTGTATTGGAGACATTTTATAATTTTCTCATAGAATGAATGTCATATTTTCCACTCAAATAAAGTTTTGGAACAAATAGATTTTTTTTCGTTACCACATATTCATTTACAAGAGAGCATTAGAAGATATTCTTGGGATGTTGACTCCTCACCTGCCTGCAGAAGAACAAACTCTAGCTGAATGCGAAATTTCATGTTTGTAGCTATAATAGTTTTGGAGATAAACTGCTTTGACAGACAGATAGACAGACAAGTTATCCTTTTGAGTGTAGAACCCGAAAAAGCGAGATAATTCTTATGTGGAGAATTTGAGTTCTATAACAAAAGTACTGCAAAAAATTATATTCAGAAAAATAATAATTTTTTTCGAAAAGCATCTGTCAGCACATGCATAGAAGCTATGCAATTTAAGAATTCTGTAGTGGATATTCCATCCTTCGGAAGGGATGTAAAGCAGTCGGTACGTTGTCTATTAAATGTTAGGCAAGTAAAAATTCCTACTCTTCGAAAGAGAACAGGTTCAGCAAAATTTCCAGGTTGGGGGTAGCTTGTCTCCTGATGTCGATTGGTTTTAGTAGCTGAAATAGGCCAATATTAAATAAGTTGATGAAAAAATTATTTTTGAAGAACATAAGTGTTTAAAAAAATGTGCAACATGGTTACAAAAACGGTAGGAATACATATTTGGAGTTACTTGATTTTATAAATAAATTCTATTGATCTTGATGTAAATAAGAATATAATATTTATGTACAAATTTTCCTTTACATACGAATTAATTACCAAAGTTTTGTGTTAAATAACTACTTTCACAAGTACAATTTTAAATTTAACATGAAATTATTTGAAAACGACCCAACCTATATGATATTAAATATTTTGATATACTGCCTACCTCTTGAATAAAAAAAATATTGACAGTATAAGGTTGTATTTTAATATTTTATTATCAAGACTTAATCGGTGTTACAATTTTAATCTGAGCTTATTTTCTTTGCAGATAGAAGAAACTGTAATAGAAAGTTTAGCATGGAAATCTAACAGCCAACTTTGGGACATAATAGCAATATCAGGAGCAATGTCAGGACAAGGTATTCCAAAATTTGAGGATACTGCTCTGCCAGGACATCTCTTATATAATGAACACAATAGTAGTAATAAAAGGATACAGAACCCCGAAGTATCTTCAAGTAAGCTTAACTTTCAATAAGTCATACCTACTTTGCTGTCTTACATTATTTAATCGATTAATTTTTATTTTACCCATTAGGTCAATAAAATTAGAGACGTTTGTCCCAATAAATAAAACTAATTTGTTACTGCTTTCGTCATTGATATCTCTAAACTAATGTGACATACATTAAGACTGCAAATAGATAATTTTATAAAACGGACTGTATTTAAAATTGGATATTTCTCCCCATGTGTTCTTTTTCAAAATCCTAACTCCAAAATTCATGTGAACTTGTAAAAAGCATTATCCACAAGAGAGTTCTTGTTACGTTGGTTTATAAAGTTATAGTTTTAACCAAGACATTTCTGTGTAAAGTATAAAACATTAAGTCTGTATTAAATCAAAATAAATAAAATTTCTACTGACAAAAGAAATTCAAGTTTTTTTGCAAGAAAACATATTCTCTACATGATGGGTGGATCAATTTTTTTTTTTTTTAACAAATTGTTAATCTTGAGATTCCAAATTTAAGAAGATATTGGTATAAAATTATTGCTCTCCCAAATTAAAGAACCCTTGATGTAGAGAATTCTGTTCTCTACAGGATAGGCGCATGATCGGATTGCAGTGAATCATGAATCATGCAGTGAATCATTTATAATTCATATTTTAAAGATAGGACTTTGAAAGAGAAAACAAAAAATTGGAATCTAATTTCTTGACATGACCACCTTAGAACAATTCTTTAAGCCGTTAAAAAATTATTTGGGCATCTACTTTAACTTTTTTGGAAAATGATATTGTTCTACTCCAAAATATTTCTATTGTGAACATTCTACTCGGAAGCGGAAATCATGCTAAGCTCTTCCACGACTCACGATTTTTGAGGGATTCAGCATCGAACCTACTTGCAAAAATCAAACGAAAGTTAATACTCTACAAAATTGTCTGTTGCAGTCTAAATGTATCACTCGAGACTTCTACAGTGAAAGTATAAATGAACCAAATTTTTTTGAAAAATTTCCTTGGTGGGTGCAAGATATCGGTGGAGCATTTTTATCTGTTATTAATAATCGCCAGTTCTAGCAATTAATGAGGTTTCCACCTATAAATTGGCTGTTTCTTTAATGGATTTATATACTAACTTATATAGGGTTACTGGTAATTTGATGTGTTTCTTTAAACACGTGATAATAAAAACAATTTACTCTACTATGAACCCAAATATGCATTATGCAAAAGTCATTAATAATAATAATAATAATCTTTCTTTTTTTTCTAATTCTTTGGGACTTCCTGCCACATGTGTTTTTTCTTTTTAGCCGGTGCTCGGGGAATCTACAAAATATCACAATTAACCAGTGGGTTACTGGTAAATAACCTCTATGCCTGTGACTTTTATGTCAAAGGATCAGTTAGAGGTTGCTTTTTTAACAAATAACACAAATAAGTATAAAAACTTGAAATTAAATATTTCGCCGACGTTTCGGAAATCTAATCTGTTCCTTTTTCATGGCTTTTTTTGCAAAATCTTTTTTGCTGTGTATGATAAATACACAGCTCTAAGAAAGCTTGTTATATTCAATATCCATAGATACTTACTATTTACATAGAACTGTTAATATAGTTAATAGTTTTTTTAAATTTTTATACAGTGTTCAGTTTGTGAAGTTCTTCTTTTGACATTGGCAACCAAGTTGTACAGACATCTATGGAACAATTCGACCCGCATTCATCGTCATTCAATAATATTATCGCTGATTTCAACAAAAGAGGTGGATAGCAGAAAAAGAAAAAGATGATAAATGCGTGTCGAATTGTTCCGTAGTGTCTGTACAACCTGGTTGCCAATGTTAAAAGAAGAACTTCACAAACTTAACATTGTATAAAAATGTTAAAAACTGTTAACTATATCAACAGTTCTATGTAAATAGAAAGTATCTATGGATATTGAATGTAACAAACATTCTTAGAGCTGTGTATTTATCATACACAGCAAAAAAGATTTTTCAAAAAAAGCCTTGAAAAAGGAAACAGATTAGATTTCCGAAAAGTCGGCGAAATATTTAATTTCAAGTTTTTATACTTATTTGTGTTATTTTTTTAAAAAAAGCAACCTCTAACTGAACCTTTGACGTAAAAGTCACAGGCATATATAGGTTATTTACCAGTAACATACTGGTTAATCGTGATATTTTGTAGATTTCCCGAGCACTGGTTAAAAAGAAATAATACATGTGGCAGGAAGTCCCAAAGAATTAGAAAAAATTAAGATAACGCCACAAATAACATTTAGACAATGATAATAATTATTATTTATTGATGCTACTATACCAATATATTTACAAAGGTTAAAAACAAAATTCAAGTTACATATATTAAATGACATGAATTAAAAAAAGGAAAGTAATACTAAAAATACATACAAAACATATTAAAAGGATTTTCAGATATGCTACAATGCATACAATTAAAAAGAAAAGATACAAATTAAAATTAAAAGTTTTATAGATATATGGGAATTTCTATCTATTTATCTCTGTATTGCAATGTCATATCACTAAAATCATAGGGGTAAATAACTAAAGCAAGCTAAGAGTACAGAAACTTGAGATTTGATGCATATGCTACAAAAGCAAAGGTATCAAATTTTTTTGTGACATCTGCCTGCCCCACCACCATCCCCACTCCATTATTAAAGAGGGTTAAATTAAAATTATGATTTAGTGTGTGTACAAGAACAAACGTTCGCAAAACAGTTTTTGGTATCAGGTATCATGACCCTCTTGGGGCAGACAATTTAAATTTTATATTGTTTCCACATACTGGAGTGCGAGTATAGTATCAAGATGTTTCCCGTTATAGACTTGGATGGAAAATCTGGATGTGGAAGTGGTGATTCCTTATGCAGTGGTTCTTTTATATTATTCTGTTTATTTTATTTTTTAGGTATACAGTCACCTGGACCATCAGCTACAGATTGTTTTCAGTCACCGGTGCCCTGTAATTCATCAGTTAATAGGCAACTATTTCCCTCAGTTCAGTCAGGACAATCTGTACTTCAAAAGCACACACATATAAGTAAGTTACATTTTATGTATGTGACACTTGTCGACTTGTTTTAATCAATGCAACCAACATAGATAACTTAAATTTACTATGCAGTCTAAGTGAAGGTGACGGCATCGATGCACGCATGTTTGAAATGCGTTCTATAAATACATACTTTTATGTAATACAAATTTTTACTAAATCTAATTGCTTAAAATGCATTGTTATGTTTAAACTTTAGAATAAATATACTTAGTTTAAAATTTGAGCATCTACTGAAAGGGCCCATTGGTCATATGTGCAGACCACATATAGTCGCCCGTACCGCAAAGTGGCGTAACTCAGAAATTGCTAAAAATGAGTTAGGCCTGCCAAAGGAGTTAACTTGGAATATGCTAAATTGTGGCAAATAGGCATATCTGTATTCACGATAGCTTTCGTTGAATTGATGTAGGAGCCACAAACCTATCTCAAATAATTTAAAAATATATTACGGCAATGAGGCGGAACTTAAAATAGGTCTTACAATTTATGATATTGCTACCAGTGAATGTTATTGCTATACATGGAATGAGACACAAAGCCAAAGAGGTGCTTTAGAGATATCAACATGTTTGTTCAAATTACTTCTTGAGTATGATGGCAATGGAACGATGTTTTCGTTTGCCTTTTCTCTGATGGCTGTAGTGGCCAAAACCGAAATTCAATTGTAGCTTCTACCATGCTTTATATTCTTAATCGTGCAGTAAACATGAACGAAATATCAGTAAGATTTTTTGCTTCATATCATGGACAAAATGGATGACTCGGCACATAGTGCTATTGTATATTCCTTGAAAAGGAGTTGCGAAATATTTGTACCTGCCCAACTGGTATTCATAATCCGCCTATCTCGACAAAAGCAACCCTATAAACTTCTCTTTTGTGTTCGGGTTTCTTGAATTTTAAACTACTGTCTCAAAATTTGAAGATATTGACTGTACGTCAAGATGACTTGGGAAATGGCTTAAATTGGACAGAAATGGTCGAATTTCAAGTAATCAGAAAACAACTGACAAAACTGTATTTTAAAACAAGCCCTTTAGAAGCAAATTATTGCTCCATAACGTTGAAGAGGCATGTATTACATTTTTTGCGGGGGCCAGTGGCACCATTAAATTACAGTCCAATCGATCTCAAAAAAAAAAAATGCAGATTTCATGGCACTTTGTTGTGGTGATAAACCTCCAATAAAGCTACCGGAATACAAACAGTATTACCCGTTCTCTGCTGCATTGATTTTCACTAAATTCGTGTTCATATTTTTCTCTTTGTATAAGTATAAATTATGCTGTCTTAATTATTAATTTATTTTGTGTGAATACATTCGATAAATAAAAAAATGTTGTAATAGAAGATTAAATTTAAATAAATTTTGTATTTTGTAAGTATAAATACTTAAATGTTTTAAGTACAATGAAACATTTTTGTAAATCCCAAATGAAATGTAACACTAGGATTAATTAATTATATCTTTGTTCATCGGGGGAGTATCTCTAATGTTCTTAAAACAGAAATATACTTTTGGTATGGCATAAGAGCGTATCTCAATTTTTTGAAGAAAAAAAGAATTCCTACCACCGACTTTCAGATCATGGTATAAAATCTATGGTCTGTTTTTAAACCAGGAGGAACGTTTTAAATTTAACGCGCTAAATCATACATTTGTGATTGAATACACCCTCGCCAATTTTACACAAGGCAATAGTCGTAAATTTTGACACATTGTAAAAATTTTAATTTCGTGTCATAAATTATTTGGTTACAATTTTTATTTTATCGTTTGCACAGTGTATATCAGTTTTTTATCCCTTTCGTACCAATCTGAAGGTAAAAGTGGCTAATTACTTAGTGCCTTTATATTGCGTAAATGGTATGGATGCTGTATAAAATACCCAAGGTCAAATAGAGGTCCATGCATTACATAATGCAAATACTAGAGTCACTAAACAACAATAAAGAAACAACTACAGCATGTCTGGACTTGTCTAAAGCATTTGATAATGTTGAGCATAATATTCTCTTAAAGAGATTATGTAATTATGGTATAAGAGGTACAGCACTACAGCTAATAAAATCTTATTTATCAAACAGACATCAACAACTAGTAGAGAGTGATGATAGTGGAGCCAAGGTTAAATCAGACAAAGAAATAATTAAAAGAGGTGTACCACAGGGCTCAATTCTCGGGCCCTTGTTATACACACTGTACACAAATTATCTACCACAAGTTGTCCTTGATGCGGTAATCACTCTACAAAATTGGTTCACTAACAACAAAATCTGAAATTAAATGTTCAAAAAACCCAGATAATTACATTTTCGTACTTCACCCAAAATGAAGAAACAACTCTTACCTACAATGACATAAATGTTCCAAGTAGCCGATCAGTAAAATTCTTAGGAATCACTCTGGATTCATGGCTTGACTGGAGGCCACATGTTGACAGCTTGGCTGGGGATATGTTACTGTATTGTTATGCACTTGGGGTAGTGGCACGTTTTGTAAGTGTGGAAGCTGCCATGAGTGCGTATCATGCATATATACAGTCACATGTCAGATATGGAGTGATATTCTGGGCAAATTCTATATATGCACATAAAATCCTCATAATGCAAAAAAAGATGTTTGCGACAAATATTTAATATGAAACCTACAGATAGTTGTAAATCAGTATTTATAAACAGAGACGTACTAACACTAACAAGCCTATATATTTATGAAGCAGCAATATTTGTAAAAGAAAACATCATACTTTTCAAATCTCTAGAGCATAATTATGACACAAGAAACAAAAACAATTTAACAACAAATAGAAAAAACTTCACATATATAAAAAAAAATGTTGAGTATTCTATAACTAACATTTTTAACAAATTGCCTCCTAAAAAATCTCACCACAAAGACATTAAAATTGGAACTCAAAAAATACTAAATAAAAAAGGCTTATTATACGATAGAGGAATATTTCAATGATGTTTCAATACACTAATAAAAAGACTTACTTTTATACTCTCTAGGCTAGGCTATTCCCAAATCTTATCTCTAGCTTTTACTATTTTTTTACTTTTTAGTTCGGTTTGCTATTAGAGCATGTTTTTTTAATTTTTTTAAACTATTATTTTTTGTAAGTACTTAATGAAATATCGATTACTAAAATATGTGTATGCATGCATGTGAACAAGCGTATGTTATCTTGAAGTAAAATACATAATAGATTTTATAAATTCTCCAGATGGTTTCATATATTTTCATTCATTCTTGTTTATTTTCCTTTTTTGCGAGGCACCTTCTCTAGATTTCAATGCAAGA
The DNA here is from genome assembly GCA_963583905.1 of Stenurella melanura. Classification (NCBI taxonomy): domain Eukaryota; kingdom Metazoa; phylum Arthropoda; class Insecta; order Coleoptera; family Cerambycidae; genus Stenurella; species Stenurella melanura. The sequence goes on along the minus strand of OY757310.1, from coordinate 112,507,943 downwards.
GAATCAGTAATTATTATATGTATTTGTGTTTCTGAAAATTTTTTTTATCGTGAACACGAACAACTTGTGTATTCTTAAAATCAGTGATTACAGATAAAGATGGTAATAGAAAATTAATACCTCTGGTGGATTCAGACAAACAACCACAAGTTTCAACGGAATCGGCAAGTACCTTACCAAAGAGGACAGGAAGTCTATCTATTATATTTAGAAAGGTAATGCATATTCATACAGTTTGAACCTTAATCATTTACATACCTTGTATTGTTTTAGTTTTATAATTTGGCTGGAGTCAGAATGGAACATCTTTGTACAAAGTTGGGTTTAACAGATATGGAATTAAAACAAAAAATATGGACTGTATTTGAAGATTCTATTCGCAATACTGATTTAATAAAAGATAGACACCTTGATCAATTGTTAATGTGTGCGGTGTATGTGATATGTAAAGTATCTGGCAGTGCTTTGAAGTTCCAGGATATCATGAAATTTTATAGGGAACAACCTCAGTCTGTTAGTGATGTGTACAGAGATGTTCTTTTAACTAGAGAGAAAGTGGATACTGGTAGGTTGGTAAATATAATATAGAATTTCAAATAAGTATATCATATACAGTGTGTCCCCAGATGGACCTAACTATACTTGCAATTTTCCTTATTTCGCATTTTAAGAGAAAAAGTCATTCTTTATAAAAAGTTTTGCTTATTGTGAAAAGTCATTAGCCATACTCAGACTTTCAAAATAACCTACAAGTTGATATTTTTGCGAAAATATCAACTTTGAGATACAACGTTCAAATTTTATATCTAGGCTACTATTGACATTAGAAACAACTTCTTTCAGTAATATTTTTATATTTCTCTCAAAAAACTAATACTTTACTTTTGGCACAAATTCATGTTTCGTTATTTGCTAACCACCCTGTATGTTATTTTGCAAGTCTGAGTATGGCTAATGACTTTTCATGGTAAGCAAAACTTTTTATGAAGAATGACTGTTTCTCTTAAAATGTGAAATAAGGAAAATTACAGGTATATTTAGGTCCATCCGGGGACACACTGTATATGATTCGAATCTATATTGGAGAACATCTTAGTCAAATAAAATGCAAATTATATTTCAACAAGTACAAAATTTAATCTGTGCAGTATTACAAAAAAAATGTATCTCAAAGTAAGAAATTGAAGCTTTTTAAAAATTGGTTGTGTACTTATATTTTCAAGATAATATAACGTGAATTTTAAATAAAGCAGAATTATTTTTAGGCGCAAACTGAGACAAGGTAGCACCTTTATTTTGTTTTGGTTTTTTTTATGTGTAATTTCATACTATCACCAGTATTAATTTCAGCATAACTTTATAATTTGATAACCGGTTAATTCAACTGTATATGGGTGGTACAACATTGACATTGGTCCATTTCTTAAATTAATGAAGGAAAATAGAGTACTCCTACATTTCTTTGTCAATTGTCAAAAAATTTTATTGTGCCACGAGTCATGCCGAGCAGATGGAAACTGCACATCAATAACAATATATTTTTCCATTTACTATTCATATATTACTCTGGATCAGGGTTCTTGGAGATACCTTGCTTTAGGTAGCCCTTATTTGCCCTGCAATTTTCAAACACATGTCTTATTATTTTTTTAATAATTAGCTTCCAGAATTTTTTTTTTTTCTGGCGAAACCCTTCCAATTTTTATCATCAATTGTCTCTTTCTCAGCATCTTGCCAGAGTTTTGGTGATTTATGAATTATCCTAATTGGCCTCCATTTGCTGTATAGAATGTCTGCCGGCATCACACCATCTGTCACGGTTGCCTGTTAGGCACATAGCCTTACCAAAGCTCTTTCCCGTTAGCTCCTTGGTGACATCAGCCCAACGTTTGAAGGATGTTCTCTATTTTATAAAACGTGTTTTTTTCTCTTTAGTTCATTATGTGTTAAGATAATGACTACAATATTTCTAGCATCCTGTGTAGCAATACAAGAAACAAGAAAATTGGTAAATGGGGCCGTCCATCAATGATGTCACGCTTTTTTGCCAATTTCTGACCCTCTCCCCCTCTCACCCCCTGTCTGTCACGTCACAGTAACTTTCATGTAAATTACTAATATCACGGGTGCTGATAATAAATAATCAAGATATTAGACATAAAATTATTTTCTTGTATTGTGACATCACAATTGCTTTAGCCCCCCCCCCCCCTCCCTCCCTCCCCAACCCTCTCACAAAGTGTCACAATTTTCAGAACCCCTTTTCCCCCCCCCTTAAAGTGTGACATCATTTATGGATGGCCCCAATGTATTTACTGGAGAGCTGATCTTTATTTATACAGGACAGGCACTCTAAAAAATTATTAATTAAGAATGATAATCGAAATGTAGCTATCACTATTTTTACAAAGAAAACCTGATAACTTTTGTTAAAATATACAGAGTGGTCATCCAACAGCAAAAAGACTAGGGTAGCGAGCGTTCACTATAAACGTAATATACTTTATGCTCACTCTTCTTTAGTGTACTTGTATGACATCATGTTATTATGGGATGACCATTTCACAATTTAGTGATTACTGTTCGCGTGTAAATATTAAAGTGTGAAAAAATACCAGTAAAATATAGCGACTTTACGAATAGTAGTAATATTCCTTGCGTATTTAGTAATAATATTAATTAATGGAAATGCATAGTGAGAAGAATCCTAAACGTGTGATGTGTGGTCATTTTGTGTTGAAAGTCGCAGGACAAAAAAAAATCTTATCTACAAAGGAAGATATAACATTGTGCCAAAATGTGTTTTTTGTAGCAATGAAAATAAATAGCTTGGAATACAATGTAAGCGAGTTTTTTCCTATACAGTAATTAAATTTGCGATGCTAGAGTGACTGAAGCAATATCTATGGGTAGATATTTGTACGGGGAGTTCAAGGCATTGCACTGCAAATTCGTCGGAATTACTTTGTATTGCATAAGTTACATCTGGGTCTAATTCTGTGTTTGATTCAAGTTCAAACTGTTCTGTAGAAGTACTTACTTCGTAGATTTTGTTTGATTTTGCTGATATCTCCTGAATTTTTTCGATTGTACATTTTTATACGACAGGCACCGCATATCACACTATTTGGAAAAAATAGTTTCAATTGTCTTAACACATTTTGATACAATGTTAAATCTTCCTCTATCGTCAATTTTTTTGTCCTGCCACTTTCAACACAAAACGACCACGCATCACACATTTAGGGTTCTTGTCACTTAATTAAGATTATTACTGAATCAGCAAGGAATACTATTAAAGTCACTATACTATACCGCTATTTCTTCGCACTTTAATATTTGCATGAAAACGATAATCATTGAATTGCGCAACGGTCAATTTCGTAATAAAATGACGCCCTATAAGTATACTAAAGATAAACATGAATAGACATGAATTTGAGATTTAAAAAATAAACGTATTGTTATGAATTACACCCCCTTGGAACTGGAAATGATACGCCTATGCCTACTAATAGTGACTGGAAAGACTCTAGAAAGAGCCATGGACTTTTCTAGAGTGTGGCGGAAGAAGATTCTGGTTCAATCTAGAGGTAATTTCAGAGTATATAAGGCGCGATTACCGGCGCAGAGGAAGAAGTTTATTAAAGTGAAATTAGTAGCGAAAAAGTGAGGTTAAATATCAAGTAAACAAAGTGTAAATGTTATTTTGAAGAATTGTATAGTCAGTAAATTATTAAATAAAGTGTTAGTGTTTATCTCTTGTTGAAATTATTTAGAACCCACGGATTCATACAGGGTGTTTCCTAATAGGTGGAAAATACGCAACATTGGTGTGGTTTTCATTTCATTCTTATATCCTTGTAGTGGTGGACTTCTCGCAATGCTCCGAAGCTGGGAAATCTTCACTTCTCTAGGGGCACCACGTTCATTATCTGACACAGCCTCACTGGTATCCTCTGGTTTTTCCCTCGACTTCACTGCATCGACCTCTACTCTGTCCAAGCTCCTCCGTGGACATTCTAGCTGGATATGTCCTCGTTCTCCGCACCTGTAACATTTCATATGCCGTCCACTTGGCCTTCCACTACTTTGTTTATTTTGTGTCTCTTCCATGTTTCCAGCATTCACTTTCCTCGAGTTCCGCTGTCGACAGTCTCGTTTGATATGCCCTGTTCTGCCACAGTTGTAACATTTAGTACCTCCATTTGGCTTTTCTTGTCTTCCTGCAGTATCCAATATAGCCAGTAGTTAAGTAATCATTATCTCCATCTTGGTCAACGTAGGGCTTTGGTTTTCCTTTTGTGGTTGCGATTCTTCGATACTCACAGCTTGTACTCTTGGACTCGGGGTATCCTGAAAGACAGCTTCCACCTCGAGTGCATGCGCCAACGCTTCGCTGCTGTTCTTGTATCGAGATAACCTGAGGACTCGCCTGATCTCATCGTCCTGTATACCATCCAGAAATGCCTCTACTGTCAGTTGGTCTTGGAATTGTTTCGGTACATTGGGGTAAGTCAGGTGAACCAGTCTCCACACGGCAGCTTCGAACTCTTGCAAGCTTTCCCCAGCCCCTTGATCACGTGATTTCAGCTGGGTCTGGTACACTCGGGAAAGGTGTTGATCGCCATATCGTAGATCTAAGGCAGCTTCTAATACTCTAAAATCCTGTTGTTGCTCTGCTGGGATGTTCTGGAGTATTTCCAATGCTTGGCCTCTTAAAGCCACGATTAATGCCTTAGCCTTCTCTTCGTCATTCCAGTTGTTTGCACTCGCTGCTGCCTCAAACTGTGTCTTGTAAGTCATCCAGGAACTTTGACCATAAAAGGAGGGAAGTTTTAATTGCTGGCCTGAAGACACTATTTGCTGGCTTCCTCTATCCCTCAACTGTCGTTTAAGCTGGTCTGCTTCTCCTTTGACTTATTCTTCGAACTTGTTTACTTTCACTTTGACTTCACCGACTTCTTCGACCTTGCCTACTTTTACTTTGACCTCATTAACTTTCATCTTTACGCTACCCATATCTTCCTTAATCTCATTTTTTATTTCTTCAACGACTGTAAACAAGGCATTCTGTTGCGTCTCTATAGCTTTCCTTAAGTCGTCATTTTCCTTTTGACGGCGTTTCTCCTCTTCTTGTTTCTCTTCTTGATGTCTTCGTTCTTGTTCTTCTTTTTCTGGTTGTCGTTTTTGTTCTTTTTCTTGTCATTTTCTTTCCCATTTTTCTTTCTCTTCCTGGCGCTTTCTCTCCTGTTCTTCTTTCTCTTCCTGGCGCTTTCTTTCCTGTTCTTCTTTCTCTTCCTGCTGCTTTCTTTCCTGTTCTTCTTTCTCTTCCTGGCGCTTTCTTTCCTGTTCTTCTTTCTCTTCTTGTCGTTTCTTCTCTTGGTCCATCATCTTCTTTTGCATTTGGGCGAATAAGTCCTGTTTTTGTTTTTCGGATGCCATGCTTCTGGTCGTTACCGGCATATAATTACGATAAAATCCAACAAAATTTAACAATCACGTCAATATCGGTAATGTAACTGTCCAAAAGTCTCGAAACAGCATGAAAAAAAGTCTTATCTAGAGTCTTCGTCACATTGTCACATAGCCAGTAATGTCCAAATAAAATGTTCAAAAAATGTCTCAGAAAATGCACTTAACACTATTTTCTTGTTGGAAAATAATCCTCGAACAATGTCCAGTAAATTAGTCCTCTGTGTTAGCACCAACTTCGAGAATACACTGTGAAACTTTCTCGAACACTTCCGAAAAATCCTCTTGTTAAAATTCCTCTTCTGACATCAGTGTTTGCGTATTTCCACCTTTTAGGAAACACCCTGTATAAATATGCGGGTTCTAAATAATTTTAACAAGGGGTAAACCACTAACACTTTATTTAATAATTTACTGACTATACAATGCTTCAAAATATCTTTCACAAACATTTTCATTTTTCAAGATGGCTGACCAGCCAGTTAAACAGATGTTAACTCTCTGTAATTATTGTGAAAGAAAAGTTATTAATAAAGTTGAATGTGTACAATGCGGTGCAATTTTTCACAAAAGTTGTTCCAGTAGAAAAATCTGCTGCAAAAAGCAAGAAATTATTCAACAAGAACCCCAGGCAATAAATTTTGCAAAGGTGGACATTGACGATGAACAAACAATAGAAATAGTACTAGATTCCCTCAAAATTGAAAATAATCTCTTGAAGGAATTGAATAAAGAACTACAGGATACAAATGAGCTCTTAAAAGATGAAGTACGTATATTAAAAGATAAATTGAAAACCACCGAAAAGACACAAAATATATCATCAGAACTCACCCTACCATCTAAGAATATAATGGATTCATTTAAGAATATGCTGACAGAAGAATTAAAAAACTTTTTCAGTAACGAGGGTAATAACACACAACCTTATATAAGAAATGAATCACAAAAAACTGCTACAAGCGAAAACAAAAACCATCCAAACACTGAAACTAAAAAGTCTGATTCCTCAGGATTCTTATCAAATTCACAAAAACAAAAAGTACAAAAAACTATTAATGAAACAAAGAATAATCCCACACAAAAAACGGAGACGCAAAGAAACACTGAAACAAAAACAGAAGATAAACAAATAAATCGAAATAATGAATTGAGACAAAGTACACAAATCGAAAAAATGACTAGGGGAATAAACGTAAATCCATCCACAAGCAAAACACAGGATGACAACACAGATAGTGAAAAAAATGAAGATGATGGATTTAAGTTAGTCCAGAGAAGAAAAAGAAATACGAAAGCTACGCAAGTGAGAAACTTAGGACAGGCTGAACACAGTGTATTTACAGGCGAAGAATCTAGGATATGGATGTATATATACAGGGTGAAGCAAAATGTGACCGCAGAAAATATTACAAGATATCTAAAATCTAAACTAGAAGAAAATGAGGAGTTTATTGTTAAAGATATAACCTCACAAAAAAGTCGACTCAAATGTTTCATGGTCGGAACAAACCTTCGCTTTAAAGAGGATGTCTACAATCCTCAGCTATGGCCAAAAGGTGTGGCATTTAGAAGGTTTGACTTTCAAAAGTACAAAGATTTTCAAAAAAGAGTAACAGAAGAAAGTAGGCCGAACGATTTTTTATAGAAGAGACAAGGATGACAGACACACAAAACTGCATCCAAGACACCATAATAGATTCAAATCTAACTAAAATAAATTCGAATCCCCAAAAATTAAATATATTTACTCTTTTCCATCAAAACATGCAAAGCTTAAAAAATAAAATACTAGAGCTGGAACTATTTATACGCAGCCTCAACCCGACACCCTCATTTATTTGCCTGACAGAACATTGGTATGCGGCTCCAGAAGAATACTTAATGCAACTTGAAACTTATACAATGAGATCGGCATGGTCCCGAAAAAACAAAATGCATGGAGGCTCCTGCATTTTTGTTAAAAATGACTTAGAAGCTGATGAATTCGAAGATATAAGAAACAACAGTATAGAAGGAGATATTGAATGCTCGTCAATTGTGTGTAGGGCTTTAAAAACCATCATTATATGTATTTACAGACCGCCTACAGGTAACTTAGACACATTCTTTGACATGTTAACGGAAACGCTAGAAATATGCCAAAATAGCTATAAAAAATATAAAGTTATTCTCTGTGGAGACTTTAACATAAATTTGGAGCAGGTAAACAATATCACCCAAGCATTTCAAACCCTATTAACGTCCTACAACCTGACCCAAACAATTTTTTCATCTACGAGAATAACAAAAAATTCTAATTCATTATTAGATAATATATTTATTAATTTTGAAAATGATTATAAAGGAGAAGTCATTACTACTGCACTGTCAGATCATGAAGGCCAAATATTAAGAGTAGAAACATCGGACGAAATAGTTAATAATATTAAGGTAGGGAAAAAGAGAATCTATTCTGAGGTAAAATTACGCCACTATAAATATGAACTCCAAAACAGCAATTGGGATGAAATCTTTTCTTGTGCAGATCCAAATTTGGCTTACGAAAAATTTAATAGGGTTATATCAAATTTACTAGACTTGATATTCCCAGTAAAAGCTGTAAAAATAAAAGATAAGCTCAGAGTATGGATCACACAAGGAATTAAGATTTCATGTAAAACAAAAAGAAAATTATACTCACAGCTATTGAGAGGAGAAATATCTAGAGGTGAATATAACACATATAAAAATATCTTAAAAAGAGTCGTAACTGAAGCTAAAAAACTATCAAATATCTCCTACTTAACTTCCTCAGAAAATAAGAGCAAAGCAATCTGGGATTTGGTTAAATATTACAATGGCACAAAAAGGCACAAGAATACCATACTAAATAACATAGACACACATAATAAAGACAAGAAAGCTGTCTTAAATAACATAAATAACTTCTTTGTAAATCAGTGTCCAACAGTACAAACAAATATAGTCCATGAAAATATCAGTCCAGTCTTAGAATCGAGTGTATTTTTAGAACCAACTAATCACCATGAGGTGTACAATACTATCATAAACCTAAAAAATACGAAATCTGTAGGTAGTGACGAAATACCTGTCAAATTATTAAAATACGTAGCAGAGGAAATATCACATCCATTGGCTCATATAATCAACTTGTCATTAAACACAGGCATATTTCCTGAAATTCTCAAATTAGCACAAGTGAAAGCAATATACAAAAAAGGCAAAAAAGATATAATTAGCAACTATAGAGCCATAGCATTACTATCAAATGTTAGCAAAATCTTTGAAAAAATAATATATAATCGCTTTATTAATTTTCTAGAAAATCATCAAGTCCTATCAGATACCCAGAACGGCTTTAGAAAAAGAAAATCCACAACACGCGCAGCATATCAAGCATTATGTAAAATTCTAGAGTCTATGAATAATAAGTTACATACAGTTGCCTTAAGTATAGATCTGTCAAAAGCTTTCGACAGTGTTGAGCATGACATCTTAATAAGAAAAATTGAACATTACGGAATTAGAGGAATCCCTCTACAGCTAATTAAATCATACCTAAGTAATCGAAGCCAATGTGTCATTGATATGGATGAAAACAATATCTTGAAATCCAACCCAGTATTAATTCATAGAGGGGTACCTCAAGGATCCATACTGGGCCCGCTATTATATATTTTGTATACAAATGACTTACCCTTAGCAATCGACAATATAGTTCAATATGCAGATGATACTTCTCTAATTATTAGTGAAGAATATGAGGAAGACTTAGAAAATAAAATATTTAACTGCATTGATACATTAGAACGATATTTTGCTCCACTTAATCTCAAGCTAAATACTGATAAAACACAGATAATAAAATTTTCTATCAAAACATCAGACAATGATACAGTGTTTTCAAATGGAAATACATCTCTGACTGCGGTAAAGAACACCTCGTTCTTGGGAACAAAAATAGACTCGAGACCAGATTGGAAATGCCATATAGAATGCTTATCAATAAATATGGCAAAATACTGCTATGCCCTTAAAATTATATCACAAAACGTAAACTGTGAAACTGCCTTTATTGCATATCATGCCTACATACAATCCCGCATACGATATGGTATTATTTTCTGGGGAAACTCCACAAATATAAATAAAATATTTATCCTGCAAAAGAGATGTCTGAGAAACATCTTAAATATGAAGCAGACAGATAGCTGTAAACTAATATTTACAGAAAAACGAATTCTGACTATTACTAGTCAGTACATCTTAGAAGCGGTGATTTTTGTCTCAGAAAATAAAACACTATTTAATGACTGCAATAGAATACATCCCTATAATACCAGAAACAAAGATGAACTAATAGAACCATATATCCCCAACTTCAATTATATTCAAAAAAATGTACAGTCTTCCCTAATAAAAATATTTAATAAGCTCCCAAATGAAATAAAAACTCTCCCATTGAAAAAACTAAAGCTACAATTAAAAAATATTCTAATAAATAAAGCCTACTATGCGATAGACGAGTATTTCAATGATGGTGATATAAAATGATTATATTGAGTTCTAAATGAAATATTTATATCAATTCCCAATTATTTTAATTCTGTTTGTCTGTGCAAATTGTATTATGTTTTATTTAAGTGTTTTTGCTTTATACATTGTCTGTATTAAAATTTTAGTAACTTAGATATTTAGTAATTTAGTAATAGGTAAACATATGACATGTTCAACACCCACTGGGTATTTTGTAATTATTTATACATGGAACTAATAAAGACTAATCTAATCTGTTTACTTGATATTTAACCTCACTTTTTTCGCTGCGAAACTTCTCTTTAATAAACTCCCCTTCTACGCCGGTAATCGCGCCTTATATACTCTGAAATTACCTCTAGATCAATCAAAAATCTTCTCCCATCACACTCTAGGAAAATCCAATTCTTTCTGCAAGTTTACAGTCACTCACTATTAGGCATAGGCGTATCAATCTCTAGTTTCAAGGGGGTGTAATACATAACAGTATTTAAATTTGTCGCCCATTGAGAGTGCGCATAAAGTATATTACATTTACAATGAACGCTCGTTACCCTTGACGCATACAAGAAATATATGAAGATAGCAAAATGTAGAGTTGAATTAATTGTTTAGAAGTCTTCTATTAGGATGACTATGAATATTAATTTATATATGATTAGCGATCATAATTTTTTTTAAAACTGTTTTACCCTTATGAAAATTTTGAAAAAAATATGTGTTATAGAGGGGGCATTTTTGAAAAAATTGGTGGTGATGTTTCTCAATATACATGATTTTTGTTTTTTGTTTTAAGATTTTTAATCCGTAGTATATTACTTATTGCAAATACTCAATAATTTTTTGTTTAATATCTCTTTGGCATATCTACCACATATATAAAAATCATAAAAAATTGGTTACGTTATTAAAGGGAAAACAAATATTTTTCAAAATTCGATTAATTAATTTAAAAAACCAGAGGGGGCAGGGGTGTAATATCTGGTAGAATAGTTCTTAGTAATGTGATGTCAAGGTAAAAATATCAGCCCAATTTCTCGAGGGGCATCCAGCCCATGCTTACCCTGCTACACTCTTTCACTGTTCTCCACCAAGCAGCTTTTTAATTATAGCGCCAACAGAGAGATAAACTGACCGACAGACTGACGGAAATAAAAGACCTACATGGTCTGAAATGTGAAAATCCAAAGAAATCTCTGAGAGTGATTTCTTCACGAATACAATACTTCCCTTCGGTAAGCGTGGAAAGTAAAAACAAATACGAGTTAAAAGAGATTGGCACATTAAACTGAATTCTCTATCTCAATATGATGTTAGAAGCCAACTCTCAAGGTTCAAATTCTATGCGATGTTATGTTATGTTTACCAAATATAAAATTCGACATTTATATTGTATACTGTTAATTTTTTAAGAAAGAATTGTGTCTAACTATAATATTTTGTATTAGCCGAGTCAATGAAGGTTTTGACTTCAAAACCCTCCAGAACTGATCCAGTTTTGATGATTTTATTTTAAATGTTTGTTTTATTCAATTCAAAATCAGAAACATGAACAAATTTAACAAGTTCTGGAAAAAATGTGTGATTTAAGATTCTTATATGTTAAGTTCTATTTTTGAAGAAAAAATATCACTGGGGGATTTTTGAGGTCACTGATTTCGAACACATTATCAAAGGAGATTTTCCGAAAATTATTATGAATTATACGGGTTTCTTTTAGTATTACTTTATATATATTTAACGAAATTTTTGACATGAATACAATCAGAGATGTTTTTTGGATTACATTATCACAAATAGAGTTGAGGTTAGAAAAATGTTCCCAAAGTGTATCCACGGAAAGCTGAGAGTAATAAATATGCGTGATTGCCTCGTGATCGCGACGTGTTCCATCCTCATTGGTTGCATTTTTCAGGCGATTGCCAACGGTTTTCTCGACTTCAGTTGTATGTAATTTGCGTAAGAGTGTATTTACATTTGTTCGAAAATTTGAATTATTATAACTCATAAACAGTTTGGTGAATCCATTTGAAGTTTATTGTAGTGTATTATCAAGTTTAAAACAACAATATCCTACATTTTCATGAATATTCAATCGTTCTAAAATCGATCAGGAAACTTCTTGTATTTTTAATAATTAAAGCCCACGTGAACAGCGCGTGACAGCTCTCAGAGCTTGGCGAATATACTATAATATTTTTCAACATTTTTACTGAAATTTGATTATTGTGAGTAATAATATTTTTCCCAAGAGAATTATGTTAAGTGATTTCTTGAGGTTGCTGATTATGAATTTCATATCAGAATTTAGATTTTATTGATAATTTCCTAGAAATATTTGGAAAAATGTGGAAAGTCCGTATTGATGAAATCTTTTACAGGAAAATTGAATCTAGAGGATTTTGAAGGTCAGAGATTATACATCTGAAATATATTTTTTTAAGGTTATTCTGATTCTATGGTCTTCTATATTTTTTCATGAATGGGTCTCAACTACCAAAGCAACATATTCTTGGGTAGACGAAATTGACCAAACTGTTCAAAAGTTATATATTTTTTAGGAATTTTTTAAATTAATTATTACCAGTAAACGACTCAATATTTTGAGCTAAAAATTTACCCAGATGCTACTTACACGAGTAACTACTCGGGTAAAAAAAATGGTCTGGATCCGAGCTGGAGCAGATTACCCATTTTTATTCGGCTACACCCTTTCGCAAAATGATTACAAAACTTTTAAATTTGGAGTTAAAAAAATTATTTGGCACACCACTTATGTTTTTGATTTTGAATGATTGATACATAACACACATTTTTCTAAAAATTCATCATAATCGAATCAGTTTTTGAGGGTTTACAAGATTTAATGATTTTCCCGCTTCACTGACTCCAAGTTTGTGGGTTATTGGGACAAATAAACACTTTATTAAGTAAAGTGTTTTATTTGTCCAATTAGCACACGTTGCTTTATATACTATGATTAAAAATAAATAAAAATTATAATAATTTTTGTGGAATTAATTCATTTCAGATGGAACAATCATTAAAGCTAGACGAAGTGATCTTATCTATTTCTACAATTCTATTTATGTAGATGTAATGCAGAAGTTTGCTGTCAAATTTCGAAGCTCAGTACAAGTAAGTATGTTTTACATATTATGAAATAGTGTAGTACTTAATTATTTTTTGATAAATTTTAGAATAGTGCACTTCTCTTAAGCCCGCTTCCTGCAATAAAGAGGGAACTAGTGTCTCCAAGCATACAAGTGGTAGGAAACGTTTTTGTGAAACCTCTTGAGAGTCAGTCAACTGCATCAGGAACCAGTTTTAATTACTTTTTTAGTCGTAGTCCTTCAAAGGTATGTAATAACTAAAATTTATAACAATTTGGAAAATACATGACAAAAACGACTTAACCTGAAATAACATGCCAAATTAAATTTTGCTTTAAACCAATGAAACAGTTTATTAGTAGATTAGAAATAGTATATTTCATTAGGAGTCTGGTAATAAGGATTTTTCCGTGCGCGCATGACAAATTCTTGTGTGAGGTGAAGCCAAACACGGGAAGTCATGCAAGCACGGAAAAATCTATTTCTGGACATGTAATGAACGATATTTTTTATTATACTTCTTTGAAAATGATTAAAAAAAAGACATACGAAAGAAACTTGGCACATTTTTATTTTCATAAGTTATAGGAATAAAAAAACATGTAATTACTAGAGTAAGAATATGGAAAATTAACCAACTTACAGCCAGTTTTACAATCGCTGGTTAACTTCCAGTCAGAGTTAACTTTCGGGTTATTATAGAAATTGGGTTTTACAATAGCTGGTCATTTTCAATGTTGTAGTTATCTAATAGTTAACTTTACTAGCAGATGAGGTGTGGGTTAACTAGAAGTTGGCAGTTTACTGGCAATTTATAGTAAGGGGTCCAAAGCATTAAAAATTGAAATGACCCATTCCAACAAGGTAAATGATTTTTGGAAACGAATTCAGGAAGAGGGTCCTTAGGGGCATCAGAAATGGCTTGTTGGACTTTTGTTGGCGCTTGCGCAACTTCTCAACAAGAAAAAAACATGGCCGAATGTTATTTCAAGAATTTGTGTTTTTAAACGTTTACCTCTTGCTAAAAAATTAACTACTTGCGATATCGATCTGATTTTTTATATCTATATACTACAAACACGAGCGCATCTATCTGTACTAATAGACCTTCAAAATCACTTACGGTTTTTTTCTAAATGAATCCAAAATCACATGAACGAATTTTGTGTGTTTGAAATTTCGACGTGCGGGCAACTATATTAAATATTCGAATTTTGTATCTATTACATACGAATGAAATATGGTCTAAAGATCAAAAAAGTTTTTGCAAAAAAAATTAGCTCGATATCTTATACAGTTTTCGAGATACGGATTTTTAAATTCGACCGTAATAATGTCTTGTTATGATAGCGCGCAACGTGACAGCTACGGCAGGGCTCGTTCTGTGCAATTGTGGATAGATCATATATTAGTCTAATACCTAATTTGATTTAGGTGTTATATTATTCTTGATCATTAGATCACTCATTGTCTGAAAATTATTAAACAATTATTTCGGTGCAATAAATACGTGGTTTAAATTATGATGTAATTTGTTACATGTAATATACTGCCGTCCTAAGCCAAAATGACGTACTTCAGTATACGCTCCTCTTGAGATATTTGACATTTTATGCCGCTAATCTCAGCACATCTTATTTTTTAAAATAGTTTCATTGTATTTTTGGATTTAATTCTATGAGGCAGATGCAAAAATAATGGTTTATTGATTATTGAAAAAAGTCGGTCATTTAACAAGGAAACTTTGAAGTACGTCCAATTTGCTTAGGATATTTTAAGTTACGTCATTTTGGTTTAGGACAGTATATCTAGACTTGCAAATAGAGTACGAAATCGTTAACAAGTTTTAATAAATTGAGTTTAAAAATAAAAATTGACCTAAACTTCAGATTTAACAAAAGTATGATATGACTTAAGAAAACAAGCCAATCATATAAAATACATTTCTGAATATTGGTGTAAATAAGGACAAATGTTGTCCAACAATGTGAACTTGGATTCCTCCCGTCTAGCATAAAATTTGAAGTGCAGTCATGAACAAACGAACACAATAATATTTACGAAAGGTATGTTTAATTTTTCCAAAATAGAAAAACTACAAAAGTTTTGTGGGTATACGACGACAAAGGGTATTTTATAGTATTCACGAAACCAATAAATAATTAGGTGAAAAATATGAAGAAGAAAATATTGTAAATATTGTTTATTGGCAGTCTATGTGTTGTGTGACCTGTCCGTTATTCTTTCCGAAGGGGAAAAAGTGAGCAGTTACAGTTGCCTTAAATCAAACAGGCCATCTAAACAGTTTGACTAATCTTGTAGATAACTGCGATGCAATTGATGATCGTGTGATTGAAGATGGTCGTAAGACCTATGTGAATCTGTATGGCCATAGTGAGTTTAATTAGATTCACCAAGGTAGCATTTATTTTTCATAAAGTTATTAGACATACGCTCGCGAAGTCCTACAATAGAGCTTCCTTACTGCATTTGAAACGGTCATTAAGTCCAGTAGTTTGGCATGCTTAGCTTAGCTTGCAACTGAAGTACTTAGCGAAGCAGGGTCAAACCCTGCTTACTGCAAAATAATTTTAATTGTAAAAATTATTCACAAGAAGTGGTTTAGATTCTCCTATACTTTCCTTACCTAACACAAAATCCTGGATTTTAAACAAATTACCTCGGTGACTTGAAAAACGGTTAAGTAAACACATCACACTCTTCCAGAAATTTGGATATGTGATAGAGAATAACCAAATAAACCCACAAATGATGACAAAAAACCATAAGTGGTTAAAAAAAAAAACCAAAAAGTGGAATTTTAAAGTAGAGTGAGACTAAAAATGTTGATGTTCTGTTGCATGTGCATGTGGCCTTTCCTACAATTGTTTTAAGGGCAGGAATAATACAGAGCAGTGTTTAACAGACAGTAATTCTTACTAGTATAGTAGTGCTTTGTCGATGCTTACAGAGCTGTGTATAATATGCATTATTATTATTATTATTATTACTATTCGTGATCTCGTCTTTCAACGGTTTTACTTCGATGGTAGGTTGCTTCAGACGGACATTTGTCGAGCCTTTCTGCATATTTAAATTGATAGGAAACTTCTTACAATGTGACATGTGTCTAGTACAACAGATTTTTGTAGATTCAGTGTTAAATATTTTATGTTCAATTCTTCTGTTTGTTTGATGGTATTTTGTGGTATTATTCCTGTTGCAGATATTATGATCGGCCGTATGCCAACTCTATTTACTCTCCACATTTCTTTTATTTCTGCTGCCAGTTCTATGTATTTATTTATTTTTGTTGCATATGTACTTTGTAAGTTATTAGATAGTGGGACAGCAACATCAATAAGAGTGACCTCTCTCTTGGTTTTGTTATATTTTGTTATATTGTTATTATTACTATTATTATTCACGTGTTTCACAAAGTCCATGCTTTATTATTATTATTATTATTATTATTATTATTACTTATAAATTACACGTTTTGTTTACGTGTTTATATTTTATTTCTATATTGTATAATGATGGTATATATAATAAATATCTCCATATACAACACCTTCATAACCTATAGCTCTAATAAATCCTATGCCAAATGAGTTTCATTTTACATATTAATATTTTTGTAAAATTATAAATAATAATAACACAATATGAAAAATGTATTGACTTACTATCTTGATGCATTGCAATTAACCAGATAGCAGTACGTGAGATAATAGCCGCATGGTAATAGGAGTATCACGGACCTAAATTATGGTGTAATTTGAAAAGTCTGTAACTCAAAAATTGTAAAAGATATGGAGCTAATTTTTTTTGCAAAAACTCCTTGGATCTTTAGACCATATTTCATTCGCATATAATATATAAAAAAATTAAACATTTAATGTAGTTGATCGCACGTCGAAAATTCAAACACACAAATTTCCTTCCTATGATTTAGGATTTATTTAGAAAAAAATCGTAAGTGATTTTGAAATTCTATCAGTACAGATATATGCGCTCATGTCAGTAGTATACAAATATAAAAAATCAGATCAATATCGCACGTACTTAATTTTCTAGCGAGAGGTATATGTTTAAAAACACAAATTCTTGAAATAACGTTCCGCCATCTTTTTTTCTTGTGGAGAAGTTGTGCAAGCGCCAAAAAAAGTCCAACAAGCCATTTCGGATGCCCATTAGGACCCTCTTTTGATATGCGAGCTCAAAATTTATTTACCTTGCTGGAATGGGTTACTTGGCGATTTTGACGGCTTTCGAAGGCGTGGACCCTCTACTATTATAACCTGTAAAATAACTGTCACAAAATGATTTTTTGATGTGGGAAGTAAATGCATATAGCAGTGATGAGGAGCCAAGATAATCCGATATAGACCTAACTTTTTCGAAGAATGCGATGGAAGAGATTTTTTAAATATATCGAGATTAAATACACTTACTTAATAATAGACCACTAACTCATAAATTGCTTCTGACATTTATATTTGATAGCAGGTGATGTGACTTTGACAAAAATTCATGCATTTTATGTATATTACCCATTTTTCCAGTACCAACATTATAAATTTTATTCATAATCTCTCGTTTACAAATCATCACTTAACTTTATATTGAAAAACGCAAGTGTCGGTAAAGTTGTAGTTAACCTGCAAGTAAGAGTCAACTAACATGAAAGTTAACTTGCGATTGTAAAACCGGCTGTAACTTAACTAACTAACTATTAATAATAACAGCTCCAAGTAATAATGTTTTTAGTTTGAATTGTTATTATTAATGGTTATGTTTATTGTGCAATTGGTATTATTGCACAGGTTAAGTCCTTTTGTGAAACTGCAATTATTGAAGAAAACCCTGCAAATTTTTTATTTTCTTGAACGAATGATAGACTTGTTATATTTTGAGAGTGAGAAGGGTTAAACAATTTTCATGATAACTCAATCTTTCTTTGTATGGGCTCTTCTATATATCCTTATGCTACATTGGAGGGATGCCATCCTCCGTGCCTTTTCAGAGTGAGTAAATTACCGCCGCTCTCCACCAACATACTTGTCAAAGAACGCCTTAGTCCATGCCTGGTATATTCTCTGGAAGTTTCTAGTTTTAAGTATTCTGCAACAAATTTCGGAACACTACTGATGGTATGGCATCCAACATGTTGAGCGTAACACCTGTCGTTTCGATATGCAACAAATAATCTTCTGCTGTTCATATTTTTAGGTCGTAGAGCTGCATATTTACGATAAAGTATGCAGGGCTCAAATGTAAGTCCTTCGCTGAAACTTCCTGGTGAAACTTGTTGATGTATAAGTTTTTCCATCTTGTTAAAACACGACAAGAAAGCGCTCATTATCTATCACGTCGTCTAAATTTAAACGTATTAAATCATCGCTTCGGCGCGCACCAAAGATCCCAAACGTTAAAATTGCTTTAGCTAGTAGGTATTGTTCATCTGGAGCTTCACATAAAAATTTGGTTACTTGTTCTGCTGTTAAAACTCTGGACTTTTTCGATATAAATCCTACAGTTTGACGCTTCAAGAGAGCAATAATTTTTGGATATTTGTTGATGTCAGCATTTTCTTTTATGGCCAAACAATGTTTTAACATTGAGAATCAACTCCATAACGTGAAAGATTTTATAGACTTTGGCTTTTTCAACAAAGTAAACTAGAAAAATATCGTCACTTACAGTTTTGATGTTGTTCAGATTTCGCCATTCAGGAGGTGATTTGTTTTCTATCTATCTATCTATACTTATAATCTGTGGCTGTGGCTGTGGCTGCAAAGCCATTCTCACAATACCGGTGATTTGTTTTAAATTAGTCTATGTCAGATAAGGTTGACAAAACGCCAAAAAATATTACAGAAGTTCATCCAAATATTCAAACATTTACGAATTAAGATACAAAATTGGTACATGTTAAGTATCAGATAGCATAAAGGCTTTCTTAAATTTAGTTTACTTTGCCGTATATTTCTATTTTAAAGCCATATATTCGGTATTTTTATTCAGTATCAGTGATGCAAAATTTCATGAAACTTAAAATTTACGAAAATTTCAGTGACATTTTTGTGAAAGTTTCGAAATTCATCTGAAATTTATGAAATTTCTGAAATATAAAATTATACAATAAGTATCATGAAACTTTCGTGAAATTTCAATGAAACTTTCATTTTATGATATTTAATTGAATAATTCCCTAATATCAAGAAAGTTAAGTGAAATTTCATTGAAATATTTTAAACGATGAAACTTAACTTTTGTATAATATTCGCAATGTTTTAAAGTTCCGAGAGATAATAATTAATAAATCCCACTTTTGAAACTAGTCTCATACACTTTTATTTTTCAATGTTTTTTTCTATAAAAAATATGTATTTTGTTTTCGCCTTAATAAGATTAGAACTTACAAACATGTTCGAGAAAAGTGAAAAATAAAATTTTAAAAAAATTTTTAAGCAATGGCTCTCTCTTGAAACTGAATTGCGCTAAAAAGTAAAAAATAATTTTTAAACAGTGATTAAATTCCAAAATGATGAAAAAGAAAACCATTGGATGCTCGTAAAATATAATATATTACCTTTATCAACAATCAGCATTGTGATAAAACGTTATGAATAGTATGTTGTAATATAGCAGCAACAGCAATACTTTATGAGCGCCCAATGGTTTTCTTTTTCTTCAATCACTGAAAAAGAATTATTTTCTACTTTTTAGTGCAATTCAGTTTTAAAAGAAAACCATTGTTTTAAGAATATTTTGCTTATTTATTTATTTTTTACTTTTTAGTTTCCTGTCTGCCTCATTTTCTTTAATTCAAATCATTTCGATTACTCTTGTCAAACTTTTTCCTTTCATACTCATATCAAGGGGGTTGTAAAGAAATAAGTAATTCGCCATTTTGTGTCGGGTGCCATATTGGATTTAAAATAACATCATACATCTTATCGTATTCTACTTGTCATACCCTTTCATTTGATATCCACGCCGAGGGGGTTGTAAAAAAATAGGTGATCCGCCATTTTGTGCCGGCCGCCATATTGGATTTAGAATGACGTCACACAGCTTATTGTATTCTACTTTATATGCCCTTTCATTTGATACCCATGTCGAGGGGATTGTCAAGAAATAGGTAATGAAGTAGTTTCTTCCGGGTTTTGCCGCGGTCGTCGAACTTGACTTGACGTTTCGCTGATCATGCTGTCAGCTTCTTCAGAAGGGTTCCAAAGACTGAAGTTGTTGAGTTCGGCTCCTCGTTATATAACTGGGCGCTGCTACGCTTAGTTGCACATTGGTCGTGCTCTGTTGATCGTGACTGATTACATTACTGGTACTTGGCAAAGCAAGTCTCCATGTATTGCTTAGTCGATACCCATCTTCTCTGTTGAAATTGTTCTTAGTTTTCATAATTTCTAATGATTCCCTAAAAATTCTTGGGTAATAATGTGCACTTCTGTCCAATATCCTAACATTCTCGTATTTGATCTTATGGTTCTCATTATGATGAACATGTTCTACTATAGCCGACTTATCCGTGTATGCGAGTTTAGTATATCTTTGATGTTCCTTGATTCTGCACTGGATACTTAGCCCTATTTGTCCGATGTAACTTTTTCCGCATATACAGTCCAACTGGTAAACACCTTTCATCAACAGTTTAGGGATAGGATAGGTCAACAGTTTAGGGATAGGGTCCTTGCATTGCACTAAGAAATAGGTAATCCGCCATTTTGTATCGGTTGCCATATTGGATCAGAATATTGTTTTTACTTTTCATACCCTTTCATTTGATACATATGCCAAGGGGGTTGTAAAAAAATAGGTGCTCCACCATTTTGTGCCGGCCACCATATTTGATTTAGAATGTCACACAGCTTATTGTACCACTTTATATACCCTTTCATTCGAAATCTATGTCAAGGGGGTTGTCAAGTTAAAAATGTAATCTGCCATACTGTGGTGACCGCCATATTTGATCTACCATAATATTGAATATACTATATTGTATTGTCTTCAGAACCAAAGTTGTGTGCAAAATTTCAGCATAATTGGGTATAGCGAAGGGGTCAAAAATTCGATCATCAGCTTTGAACATACGTACAAAATTTCGAGCTAAAGAAAACCATTGAAAAAAATTATATTGACATTTGTCAAAATACACGAGTAGGTAATTTGTCAATATGTTTACAAAATCTCCTGGACTCCTATTCTCCACTCGAGAGAATGCTCATTCCGGGAGAAAGGAAAAGAAGGAAATGTAGTAACATGAAAAGAGATAAAACATTCACATCTTCCACTCCCTGATTCAAGAATGGGGTCCCTGCCCCTTGTAGATTCAGATTGAAACCCAAACTGTAATACAATACATTACCATTACGTCATTAAGCAATGACATCAGTCATTTTTTCATTCAAAATAATAGAGCCTGGGAACCTAGAAATGAATGAAAGAAATGAAAAACAGGGGGTTCTTATACTTGAATAGCTAACCTAACCTCTAAAATAAATGTTTTAAACTTAAATCAGACTTTAATTCTCATTGGTTGAAAACAAGTTGAAAAGGCACGCGAAATTCAAATTTCGTTTGATGTAACGGAAATACAGATTTTGCAGCTGAAACTTTCATAAAATTGAGATATTTCAGAAATTTATGAGGGTACGGTGAAACTTTCAGAAATTTCAAATTGAAATTGAAACTTTCAAAATGAAATTTGAAATTTTGCATCACTGTTCAGTGTACAAAAAAAATTGGAGATCGGGAAAACTTTTTCTGTGCACTAGTCGGAAGAAGCCCATCTTACATTATTACTAATACAGAAGAAATAAGGTGTTTTCAAAGAAGTGTAATAAAAATGTATTAACTATGTACATGCAAACCTATTTTTTTATATAAATAAGTATCCTTATATATTTTAGTATTCAAATATGAAATATCCTCTCAAATTTTAGAGTGAACACACTGAAATATCATTAGGGACTTTGATAATGACTGTACTACAAAATTAATAACAATTCTTATTGTTTGGTTTGAAAAGAAAATCTTAAAAATTTGGATTAGTTCCAAGTTTATAAATTTAGTAAAGAATTTGCCTTTTAAAAATAGTTTTTAAGGAAAAAATAAATATTTCGGAAGTATTGTTCATTCTGAATTAAAAAAATGTTTTCTTAATTTGCTTTCAATCTCAATGAGTAAGTTTATTTTTATTTCCAGGACTTGAAAGATATCAACAAACTTGTAAATAGTAGTGGTGTAACAGGTAAAAGGTTACTTGGTGAAGATGACATGGATATTCCACCAAGTAAAAGAATATCAAATCGAAAATTGCAGTCACTTGTTGAAGAAAGACGAAGCCAAAATGCTGAATAAGTCAGAACTTCATGTGTTATTTATTAATTAATTGTTGACCAGTCTAATGTCTACCTTTTGTGTTTCTTTAAAATAAGTAACATTGCCAGTAATTTATAATATAGATATGTATTATATAAATGTAATTTAAATCTCCAAGGTATTAATATCACACTGTAAGAGTGGTGGGAGCAAGATTACAATTTAAACAGGTAACCTGAAAAATTATGTGACAATCTTGAGTTTACTGTTCAGATTTTAGCATTGCACTAATGCGTCAACAACTAATACATTTATTAAGCTTAAATTAGATGTGAAGCTTTAAATTAGATGTGATTCCAGGATTTTCTTTCCACAATAATTATTGAATACTCCATATGCAAGAAGTCCTAGAAATATGGACTACCGTCTACACCCCAACCGAACACCAATAATCCCGCATGCGCAGTAGTGCTTCTGTGGCAGACTAATAACGGTTGGTTATTGTACCGCCTTGTCAACCTATTTATTGCATGCTATAGCGCTAATTGTCTGGATGGTGGGCATATGTGTAATGTTCTCGCTTAGGTTGCGAGAGGTCCCAGGTTCAACTTCTGGACACACCGAACTTCTTTTTATGTTTTGTAACGATTAATGTATTTTTTCACAAATTCAGGTTTGCTTTAACGGCAGAAATAATGTTTTTCTTCTTTTTCCTAATATGATTTCATTCTTTCATGTCATTTCTTTAGGTAGGTTAGTTAGGTTGATTTTTATTTTGCTATTTAATTGTTAGTAGTTATCAGCGCCGCAGGTATTATTAGCAAAATAACACAAAATGTTTCAATTTCTCTCTAAGCAATTCATGTGCATGTGGCATTATTTGTGTTCACTTGGGGTGTAAATACTAGTGAAATATGGGCCAATACTTCAGGAGCATAAAATTTAGATTCAAATAACACCAAAACTACATCTGTTTTTTCCTCGTCGCTCCCTTTCGAAGCTATTGACTCTTGAGGGTTACATTTTAAAGAGGTTTTTGCTGATAACTTTCAAATTGTTCTATATTGATGGTAATAAAATTGGAACAGTACAGATAGTAAGTATCCTTTATTTAAAAGTATGACGTCTTTCGTATCTTGTCTAAGGAGCATTGAGTTAGAAGGTAGGGAGAAGCTGTCAGGTGATCAAAAACAGCATCATTTCGCCATCTTGTTACTACTTTTCCGTCAAATAGTGCCAGTTTGTTTTCCGTGCGATTTATTGTGATTTTTACTGATAGTTTGTTAAATTTTAGACAATAAACATTAAAAGGACTACGGTGTCGTGTGCTAAACGAAGTTGCTCTTCTAGAGATGGTGTTGACAAGAAGAAATTAACGGGAATAACATTTCATAGGTAGTGTAAACAACAAACAGAGCCGTAAAAAAAAACAGCTAATTAAATGTTTTTTTTAATATATTTAGGTTATATATTTCGTAGAATAGAAACAAATGGTTTATTTTAAGATAACATTGCACAGTTTATATAAATAAAAACTGTTAAAACTCTTGCATTTATTGAATTGAACATTTATTTACGTTATCCAGATAGACCGTCTCATCAAAATTCTTATTATTTTAATTAGTCCGGGTCTGGTAAAACCACCATATTGTTACTACATTTAGCCACGCCCACTGATGCCGTTTCTGTATAGGAAATTTGTATAGGATGTCTTGTCCCTACCTTCTAACTCAATGCTAAGGAGCCAAGGATGGAGCACTCCTAATACTTTTGACAAAATAATTTTTGACCGTTGAGATGACATTTTTAAATCATTTAAACAATTTTCTAAAAAAGATATGCTTTTATTCAATACAAATAAAGCCACTCGTTTTCGAAAAAAATGAGTTTTGTTAGTATGGAACAAAAATTGAAATTTTCCTATTTGGAAGATCTTTGTTAGGAAAGTATTTGTGATAGTTATTTGACTTCTGAATTATCAGCAGCAAGTCCCTACATAAAATGCATGTCGGCATATGCACGAGATAAAAAACTGGTTGTCAATAAACCTATTACAAGCCAAACTACTTATTACAGTATGGCATCCCGTTACCAAGATTTTCTAGTTACTACAGGGAAGCTAATTCCAGCGTTTCTCATAAGTTCTGGGAGGGCCGAGAAGAAAAGTTCAGAGTGACGGAACTTTTTACCTGTCCTGAAGGTCATCTCGGTCTTTGCAGCGAGGTAGTTTCTTTTACCTTCTTGTCGAGGGAAGTAAATGATGGGGAAAAATTGAGAACACGTGTGCAATATAAAATTGTATTCAACACTTTTAATGAAATTGTATTTGAAAAATAATTTTTTTAATTTGACGTTCATTTGACAAATTAATTTTTATATTTGCAAAAGTTGTAATTGGGAAGGTCATTGCATGGTTGCTATGGTGTTGATTATTATCCAGCATATATATGCTGCTCCATTCGATTTCGCGCAGCTGCGGCCAACGGAAAACGATGGAAAGTCATTTGCCGGCTGCCAGTATCGTTTTTGGATCTTTTGTCATATGAAAAAGTGTCCAAGAATTTCTTAATCTATAGCGGTTCCCTGCAATAAAGCTCGCTGCTTTGATGAGGGTTTTTGGTGACGGGCTGCCATATTATTACAATTCAGTTTATTTGGGGTTTTTGGTAACAGGTTGCCATACTATTACAATTCAAAGTAATTATTATTTGTAAAATTTGACATTTAGATTTTTCAATAATTTTCTTACAAGTTACATACATGCGATTGTATTTCATCACATTCATTACTAGCATTCCCTGGTCACTTATCGGTCAAATAAGTTTTTCTCAAGAAAGGGTCCCTTTATTTATGTGAAGCAAGAATATATATATATTTTTTGGAAAATTGTTGAGGAATTTAAAAATGCCACCTCTTTCAAAAATTAAATTTTTTAAACATTGAGGGGTAAAAGGCATTAGGGGCGTTCCACCCCTGACTCCCTAGACAAAATAGGAAATGTGCCATGCTTCTGAATCAAAGATACTATATATACTGTCCAGTTTTCATTGCAATCAATAATGTAGTTCGGAAGCTATCAGCAAAAACCTTCTTGAAAATTTAATATTAAAGTAGCTCCAAAAGAGATCGCTCTAGGTAAAAAATGATAGGTACTTTTAGAGTTATTTTGATCCAAACTATACGCACCTAAAGTAAGGCCGCATAATTTGAGGATACCATACCATGTATATTACTTCTCTTTAAATGATGCAGATAGTAAAATGTAAATGTAAGAGCCCAAACGAATTCATATTAACTATTATCATATTTAAATAATTAATAAAGAAAATTACTTAAAATTCGAAATAATGACAAATCACTAACAGCCGTTTGCACCGTATTGTTTAACAGAGGATTAATACTAAACCTTCGTTAAATATAAAATATCTCTCGTACACTGACTGACTTAAAGTAATATTAATTTAAACCCTCCAAAGTTGGTCGCTTGAAGTTCGTCTAAAGTTAAACGTAATTTCTGTGCAGTCGCTGATATTATTATAAACTTAATTTTTACTATACTGTATTTTGGCACTTTGTCACAGAGGCTTGTTTATTTATATTTTGTTTATTACAAATCATGAGATGGATTCCGACTCCTACCTTGTTATCTTCAATGAAGATTTAGATATAAGCTTAGTTATTCTTACCCAAATATTTGTCGAGTTTATTTTGGTTCTAAATTTTCTCAATTCTAGAATCGTTCCAGCCTTGCGCAGTTTTAACAAATCATGAATTTATTGTACTGCTCATGACTGTTTCTTTACTGCAGATGATTGAAACTGTTCTAGAACCGGTCTTTTTAGAACCAAAACAAAGCTAATTAACTTTTCTTGGGATGTTACATTATTGATCTGTTTATTTTCTAGTACATGCTTGTATTTTGTGACTACTTATCAGTAACAATTTTTCATCTAGTGAGAAATTTGCGGATCTTCCTTTTAGCATTATTATGGTTTTCCATATGTACGAAAATAATGTAAAAACAAATAATAGTAATACACACTTGGAGAAAGACATGGTTGTCTGAACAAAATGAATATTTGGCAGTAGTCAAGAGGAATTAGGTTATAATTTCTGAAATAGGTGGTATAATACCAAATTCCCTAAATACACACACAAACTATGGTCTTAAGTAAACTGGAAATAATAGAGTACAGTACAACAAGACAGGTAAGCTTGGTTTAAAAATTAAACATTGATTACTTATTTATCACTTAAAATAAAAATGGTGCATATGGCTGTTACACATATATTAATTGTGACATCGCTAAACATTCCTGGCTGCAAATAATTAATTTGAATTTGTATCTGTTTCAAAATGATTACAAAGCATTTTCAGCTGTGATATAGTATACCTAGAGTACTTTTAATTTTTCGACTTCAAGTAAAAGGGTCAGGAGAACAGAAAGATTTTTTTCCGGAAGAATCAAAAGATTAAGTGAAGCATGAAGAAATAAATAACATATCTCAAATAAACGCTTCACTTTTAGTGGGTGCATACAACCCGACAAAGTACTACAGAGCCGTATTTCAAATTTCTGATTAGAGTGAACAAAATATTACACTAGAGGTTTTGAAATCCTATTTTTGGTGGAAACTTAATGACGTTTCTGGTAAATTAAAAAATCGTGCTCTGTTTGCGTCAAGATAGGATATCTTACGCATTGGTGGACATATTGCCCGTCCTTCGCGATATTGATAGATAAATTCCAAGTACGGCTCTGCTTATATGTTCCCTGGGTATAACGTTCTAGTTAGGGGTGATTTGCGCAACTAAATTTCAGGAGTTAAGAAATTTTAATTAAAAGAGGCTTGTTTCTGATTATTTCTTATTTTAATTGTGCCAGAACGTATTGAATGAATGCTACTTGTTTCTCTACTTATCAGTCGTGGTAACCACCATTTAGCAGTGGGGTTCAAACTATTGTAAGAATCTAAAGTTTGATACCTTAGGAACATAATACAATATGCGTTATCATTCATTTCTTGCAATTATCCGGTTTACACACAGTAGTTAAGAATTTTTAAAAACTCCTCCCTTCCCCTATTCAACATGTATTAATAGATATTTTTATTTATTTTGTTTAAATAATTCAGAAATACTTTTATGTTGACATTTTAGGTCATTGTTTAAATTGTTTAGAATATAGCAATACTCAATAAATAAATTACTGGTAATATATTAAAATAATACTGAAGCACATACTCTACTACAGGCAACATTAGGAATTTTCCTAATAGTCCAGTCAACAGAGGGGTTTCACCTCTAACTTGAGTGCTAGTGAATGGATTTTGATGAAACCTTGTGCAATGTGTTTGTAATGATGTTAGTAAAAAAGTTGAAAAAAGATTAAAGTAGGGAATGATCGGAAGGGGAGGAAAACACCCCTTTTATCACAAGTTCCATAACTTCTAGAATTAGGTCAAAAATGAAAAAAAAACAATAAGCTTACCTTTTTTGCCTAAAATAAGATGTTTTTACTCTGGTGAATTTTTTTCGAGAAATGCTTATTTTTCGAGATATGGTCATTCGAAAATTCTTAAAAGTGGGGGAAGGGAAACGTAAAAATTAGAAAAAAGTCTGAAAAAAATCAGGTGAATGTATCATCGAAATACAAGACTTTTGTTATTTGCAACTTTTCTGTAAAGTACGTTTTCACCGAGTTTTTCCGGAAAAACTACCCCTTTCCTTAAAATTGTAGCAATTTAAAAATATTATTTAAAAATTTGAAAAAATTTAGGCGTTTGCGTTGAGGTTTTCTAAACGTTTTTTGTCTCTTAGAATTTCAAAGAAAGGTGTAGTTCTTATGTTTTTCCGGAAAAGCTCAGTGAAAACACACTTTATAGAAAAGTTGCAAATAAAAAGTCTAGTATTTCGATGATTTTTTCAGACTTTTTTTTCAACTTTTACGTTTCCCTTCCCCCACTTTTAGGAAGTTTCGAATGGCCACGAAATCCGTGATAAATCGGGTGTTTTCTACCCCTTCTGATCATTTCCTACTCTTATCTTTTTTTTTTCAACTTTTTTATTAACATCATTACAAAGACATTGCACAAGGTTTCATCAAAATCCATCCACTAGCACTCAAGTTAGAGATTTTAGTCATTTTAGCACTCCGTTGAGTGGACTGTAAATGTAAAAGAAATACACAGATAAATAATTTGTGTTCATATTCCTAATGTGAATTTATTGCCAATTTTGCAATGTTTATATTTATATCATGGTCTGCTTAAATTTTATACCTTTCCTAGTGTAAATCGAATTAAGATTTTACTAAATATAATGATGAAATTATGTTTAATTTTGATCTCAGATTGAGTAATTGATATTTATATTTATTTATTGTTTAAATTTCTTGTAATTAATTTTCTGCCATAAATTAATTTCTTGGCTATTTTTAATGCTTTTAGAGACAATTCGTTTTTATTATGTCATAACTACATTTTATTGTGCTAATTTAATTAATTTAGAAAAGCTTTTTATATATACAACTATATAAATATTCTGATGTAGTTTGTGGGAGGGACAATGTGTTAAGTTTATTACACTGACCAACAAATAAGTACCAGTTTTATTTGTAAAATTGTCCATTTAATAAAGTACATCAGAAGGACCCTAAGAATTACACTTGATAAGTTTAATGTGAGGGGCAATTTATTAATGGTAAATTACATAGATTTTAATAAATATATTTTATATTACAAAATGATATTTGTTTTACCTATCATACTCCATTATTATGTAAATGAATATTTGGATCCTTTTCAAAGAACATACATTTTCACTTGAAAAGGCGAAAATTAAGAACTTAATTTTTTCATTTAAGTCATTTCTGAAGAATTTTTTAATTTAATTAATCCGAAACTGGTCTCTTCGATCTGCTATGAAATCAATAAGATATTTTTTCTTCAAGCGTATAACAACACTTACATTATATATTGCAACATGTCCTGGAGAAAGAGCCTATTTTTGTACTAATACAAATATTTTTCATTTTTTTCCTAGGATAAAACTGAAACAATGTACACTGCGGTGCAAAAGTAAGTAGGACAGTGACAGTAGTGGTGTAATATAAATGTATCTGCTTTTCCACGCAGATAATTTACTAATTGCTGATCGTATTCAACCATCATTTATCCTTCGTGTCCCAGTTAAAGGCCTTCTTTTAATACTCCTTTCTTCTTATCTCGCTTTTTAACTCTTACAAGTACAGTAACAAGTGCTGCCCTACTTAGTTTTGCACAGCAGTGTACCTATCATATGATGAATTAAAAATCCAAGTAGCAATGACTTGTCATAACTGTCAGTTTTAAATTTCACGTCGGTTCGTTTTACAAATTGAAAAGCAAAAATGTCTGAAGATATGCAGTGCACACCACCTGAATTTTTTGAAATTGCAAATTCATCAGTGGCAACATTAATTCCCGTGAAATCCAAAACAGGTTATGATAATGTGTACGATAAATTTATAAAATGGGCCAAGGACAACAACGTACATTATGTATTCAGAAAATGTGATGATAGCATATTTTACACATTTATCCAAAAAACTGAAAAGTTTAACCACAGTAGATAAATATACAGTAGACTCACTCCCTATCTAGTCTATGTAGAAAAAAATGGGACTTGGTTTTGTTTTTTATGCTCTAGGCCAGACCAGAGCAAACCGAGTGCGCAAGACCACGTGCACAGAGGGGAATGGCGCCAGTTTTAAAATCGAGTACCGAACACTCCTATTCGCGCGCTGTAACCGAGAACTAACTTGTTTCGTAGTGAGTGTAGCCCACGCATCGATGGCAAGAGTGGAGGGTCACGGACAAATATGAGGGGAAGTGACCCAACTGTACATTATTAAACTGTGGTTTAACTCTATGGGCGCAATATTCAATGGTAAAATCTAAATTAAACATCAAACACAATGTAAAAATTGACAACTATTCTACATTAATTGCCTTTTTAAAGTGACAAGGCAAAAATTATAAACCTAAAATGTCAAAAGTTTTATCTAAAGAAGAGTTTGATGATTTCCTTAATAAAGCACCTAATGATAAATATTTAGCAACAAAGGTATGTACGCATTTAAAATGGTTAGTATTACCTATATTTTACTTTTTTGCCAAGATTGAACATATTTGATGTCATTTTTCGAAATTAAAGTCGCAATTTTTTATTTTGACGCTTGAAGAAAAAATGGTATATGTCACTCGAAGTAGAACGCACATTACATATTTCGCCCAGTTGCTCAGCCTCGGCTGAGCAAACTTCTGGGCTCAACATGTAATGTTCGCCTTCTCCTAGTAACATAATATACTATTATTTATTTTATTTTTATTTTAAGGTCTTATTTATTTGGTATGGTAATTTTTACTAACATTTTTTAATAATTTTTATACTTCGTTAGTATAATATTGTTTCTATTAAGCAACAAGTAGTTACAGTAGAGTTAGAAGAAATGGTGTGTGCGAACAAGTCGACATATATTGTAATGCTAGTATGGTAGCTCAGCCAGTTAAAGCATGT
This sequence comes from Stenurella melanura, assembly GCA_963583905.1. Classification (NCBI taxonomy): domain Eukaryota; kingdom Metazoa; phylum Arthropoda; class Insecta; order Coleoptera; family Cerambycidae; genus Stenurella; species Stenurella melanura. The sequence continues at coordinate 112,476,911 of OY757310.1, read as the reverse complement.
TAGTGGCAAGCACGCTTAGGCAGACTGTCTATCGTATACACGGTTCATTCCCCAGCTCTGCCATTTGCAATCTCATTGGATAATGAATGTTGTGAGTGTTTTCAAATGTATAACCCTGTCCCGAACAGTCTATGCTTTAGATTTGGGGATGTGATATGTTTATGTTTATAATAAGTTAGTTCGTTTAAGAAATGAAGTTTAGTTCATTACAATTTATAATTTATAAAATCCAGTCATTTATGTTTCACTGTTGTATATACTCCAAAGCAGGTACAGTATGAAGTGTTTCGATTTCCTTGTGTAATCCCATGTTATTATGAGATTGGTAGGCCCTGAGATTCTGTCAAAATATCGTGTCTTGGTAAACATTTAGGCCCTTTGCAGTCTTGATGCCTATTAACTTAAAATATCGTTTACTGTTGAACAGAATATTTGGCAGCATCTGATCGATTATCAATCAGCATGTAATAATGCACTTTACCGATATTCTGCTGCCATATCCAGTACTCATCCCGCGCATACAGCACTACACATTATTCATAGTTACACTATTTGCTGAGTTGACAACTTTGGCCCCTCTACGGATCTATCAACCGTGAGGGACTACAACTGAAAACCAAATATTGTACTTCATATATACTTATGTATATATAGGTACAGTGTTCACTCAAGAAAATTGATGTACTGGGTAGGGCCGAAGTATCCCATATTTCAAATTTCAATTGGCTCTCTTGCCGAGTACACAGCGGCACTATATGCATGGCAGAGGGTAGAGGAAGCGGCATCCCGTTATTGCGGTTTGTTTCCACCACCAACCAAATTCTGTGTGTGCAACACAGCATCGATTTAGATTTTCAGTGTTTGCCAGTATGACCAGAATCAAAAAAAAATTGAGAATATTCCCGGAATGTTTTTAAACTTTTTTTGCCTCTTGCAATTTCTGTCCCAACTTCTCTTTCGAGTAAAGAAATCACAAAATTCTATAATTAAAAATAAAAGACAATTTCAGAAAGATGTTTCGAACAAAAGTAGGTAGTCTATTTTTAGTGAGACAATCCGAATTTGAAATAAGAAAGAGGGGTTTCCATTTAAAAAAACGAATTTGACCTTGAATGACCTTAACTGTTCCACCCAAAATCAAAGTGATATATACCGGCGAACTGCCCCCACCCAATTCTACAACTTTTGTTTGAAACATTTTTTCGTAGAGTGCTTATTACTCAAGATATATGAAAGTTTCAGGTTAAAAAAATCTCCCGGTATAATGTACTCAAATTTTTCATGATTTAAGTCATGCATTTGATACTATAGATCTCAATCTGTTTCTAATGAATTAGAGGGCATTGGGGTACGAGGAGCACCACAAAGCTGGATTGCCTCATATTAACAAAATCGCGGGCAAACCACAGTCATTAATTGTACTAAATCCAAAACAAAAAAGGTATTTGTACAGAATTTCCGTCGTTATTTAGACGGCGCTCACTCTAAAAAATTATTAGAAACGACGTATGAGAATAATAATCGGAATGTAGTTAGGGACCCATTAATTACTTCACGCAAATTTCATGGTTTTTCTACCCCTCCCCCCCCTATATCAAAGGTTGTCACGTTCGAGTCAACCCCTCCCCTCGTTGTGACGTCACATATTTTGCAGCAGTAAATTTTGAGGTACAATTTTCTGATTTTAGTATTTAATGTGATGTCACAAAAGTTTAACCCTCGTCTTGTCACACTTTATGGACCCCCTCCCCCCTCTCAAAGTGTGACATAATTAATGGATGGCCCCTTATCATTACATAGAAAACAACGGCTATCATTCCAAAGTAACGTTATTTTGTCATGGTACTTTTTTCAAGTGGCCTTGCTTGTAACGTTAAGTGAGTGGAACCACTTTTTCCATTGCCACCCCTGACTGGACACTATTCTAATTTTAGGCGTACCTACAAGTAATCGCTTCTGATGTGAAGCAAATAGTGGCCAGTGACAAACGTGACCTTCACTCACGTGATATCTGTGACTCACATGATGCAATTCAACAAGGGCGATGCGTTTATCAAAGCGCTTGCTGAGATACGGGTTTAACATATAACGTTGCCAAGATTTGGGGAACAGCAAGAATAATGACAAACCATTATGTTTTAAAGTATATTGGTGATGTTCATCTATGTCTAAATAAATTTGTAACTCATTTGAAGGGCGTCAACAAATGCCCTCCAACTGATCCTATTCTAAGTTGTCTGTTTATCTTGCTGCCATGCTTTTTCAGCTAGTTCCAATTCCCCCTGACAAGTTCTTTGCTATGTCATCTTTGGTCTTCCTATTTTTCTGCTGCCCTATGGGTTCCATTCTAAGGCACTCTTACTGATGTTCTGGTTTTCTCTGCGCAGTGTGGCCTATCCGTTTTCACTTCTTTATTTTGATTTCTTTAAGCCGTTGAATTTGGACTGGCCAAAGATACCCAATTCTGTGTAAGCTGCGATTTTTGAAGACTTGTAACTTGAGAATGATTGATTGGCTGATCTTCCATGTTCTATTGAACATTGAAAGGTAAATAAGTACTGATGTCTACTTTATTATATAGTACTTAACATATATATATATATATATACACCCCTTAAATTCGTCTGGCGATATCGGTGTCTAAACAATCCCCTTTTGCTCATTTCTTCTGTTAATTAAATTCTATATGTTATTACTTAGTCACTCTCTTTTGGTTTTTTGCCAAGAAGTGTTACTTATACTTTTATTAGGCTACCCTTAAGGAGATCCGATTATTGCTGTGAGTTTGAGTTTTCAGGGATGTTTGTTGTCTCTTAGCACTCTTTGGAAATTCCCATTTTCTCCTTTATTTATTCCAGGTTAAACTTGTTTCTTGTGCTTTGCTGCACCTGACTTTTCTTAGGCACTGCCGGTCTTAATTTTATAGCTCCTCTATAGGCAAATAAATAAACAAATGTCATAAACTATAGTTAGCACTTCGTCTATAATAGAGAAATAGTGACTGGAACTCTCTATCGAACGACTGTGTTTGTGCGGTATTAACGAACTCATTTAAGAACTGCTATGACCCATTACGGGAAAAAAAATTTTCCAATGGATTTTCGTTTATTCAAGTATCCAAAGGGTATGCGATTTTTTTATTTCTTAATATTCATATTTAATGGGTTTAAATAATTTTTGTTGTTAAAGTGTCCGAATCGGTCGGCGCACGCGGAAGTCACATCACCCATTTTTAGCCCTATTTTCACCTCTAAATTGAAATGATAAATATTGGTGGTTCCTATAAGGATCCTTTTTTCATTTCGGATATCTTTTAATTTCCGAGATATTTGCAAAAAACCAAACCCCCCCTTTTTTTACTGAATTGTTTATAACTTTTGTAATTTTTACCGGCTCAACTTCAAATTTCCTGAAAACTTTCTAGATGTCATTTTGAATCGAATGAGCTCTAAATCATAATTTTAGGCACAAGCTACGAGGTATTCACCAAAATGGCACTTGTCGACTAGACTATTACTTATTACAAAAACATGATTGCATACATCCCGGTTAGTGGAGGTACAGTAGCAGACATTTGGAAACTACAAGGTGTCTACTTTTAAGCCATGATTAGTAAATAATCTCAAGCTGTTTTTTTTTTTTACTTGAAGAATATAAATTAAGTTGTGACTTCATTCAATGGTGTATTCGACATTTATGACTGTAACTTATTAATTTTTATTGTGGTGCCACCACAAATGAATAGTTTTGTTATCCAAAGTGCTATATTGTGTATTTTTCACAAAGTTTCAACATCATCACATTAGCATGATTGTATAATTTTTGCGCATGAAATAGGTAAATACAATGTAAAAAAAAATATTTTAAATGTGTCTGAGTCCACCCCTTATAAATTGTGAAATGGCACTCTAACATCCGAACCCTGATTATTATAGATAATTATAAAAGGTTATATATAAGGCATAGTGGCTAATTGTATTCTATTGGCTACTGTATGGGACACCATGACCACATTTATTTATTTTTAGAAAATTATCTGCAATAGAGAAAGTAAAATTGGGCCTATGGGCGCCAATGAGATGATGTTCCATGCAGTAAACTGATTAATTTTTAAAATTATAATAACACTACAAGTTATACAACCACCTTAGGACTTTGTGTGGAAGGGGGCTACACGTTTCGAGACGAGGAACACACATTGTATCCAAATATATCCTAGTATTAATTTGTTTTCCGAAGGAATTCCAATGCCATAGCTGAGAATCAGGTAAAAGTCGAGCCTCGTTGACTGTCAATCATTTAGTCATAAATTACACAGACACACACAAAAAAAGTCATATACTTTTGAGCAGACCATGATACCCCTGTATTTTGAGCCGCTGAAGCCGCAATACCGCCGTCAGAATGTCTCCATAACATCAGGATTTTCCCCTGACTCCCCTTCTAATTAAGATTTTCACAGTTTTTAGTTATTTTTTAGATTAGGGAAAACTCTGATGTGATATATAGAGCGTTTCTAACGGCGGCATCAGACTCAGCGGATATATGGGGGGGTATCATGGTCTGCTCGAATGTACAGGACTTTCTTTGTGTGTGTCAGAGCGCACGGGTACACACACATGAAAAAAATCATGTATTTTTTAGCCGAGCATGATACCCCCTGTATTTTGAGCCGCTGAATCCTCCTCCTCCTCCTAATTACAATTTTCACTGATTTTTACCAATTTTTTGAAGTTATAGGGAAAAATCCTGATGTGATAGAACGATTCTGACGACGACATCGGTTCAGCGGCTCAAAATACAGGGGGATATCATATGCTCTGCCCAAAAGTACATTCCGTTGTTTTGTGTGTGCGTGTGTTATTTATTAATCAAGAGTGGGTATGTATTGAAAAGGCAATGGAAAGATTCTCCATTTCAAGAATAAGGAGGTATGTTGTTAAATGCAGTAATTTGGAAATAGATTGGAATCAATCAGATAAGTATACATGAATTGCTGCGACTATTTCCAAATGATAGTGTCGGACAAACTATGAAGAAGCAAATTATGGGAGTATTTAGACTAGACTAGTACCAAATTGCATCATAGACTGCCACCTGCCACCCAAGTAAACCAGGCAAATGGTGTAAATGGGGAATTGTAAATAAGAGATTTGATATCTGATTGTTAAAAAACAAAGGAGCAAAGTGCTGATCCAGACTGGTTTACTTCGTTTGTAAAAAGGAGCAAGAATGTTTCAATATAAAATTGTACATGCAATTTCTTTAGTCAATTCTACTACACACCTGTGGCTATGTTTCATAATAAACTAGAGGAGGTGCTTAGTAAATTTAAATTCGGACTATAAAGAATATACAAAATGGTGGTCGCAGACTAGATTTTAGAGGGTTTGATCTGTGAGAACTTATGATCAGTACCCCCTAAACTACATTTTCACAAAGTTTTAGCCAAATTCGCCGAAATCTAATTTCCATAAGGATTTCGCGGGTTCGTTTCAAATCCCGCGTTTTAACATTAAAACTGAATTTTCTCGTGGTGTAGCTTTAAACAAAAATACTGTGTAACTAGTATTAAACTGCGTTTAATTAATGCCTAATAAGTAACAATCGCTAAACATTTATAAAACGAAAGACTTTTGTAATAAATCGCAAAATTAATTTTCAAAAGCAAACCAAAGCTTTCTCATTTAAAGTCCAAGTGACCATTTTGCAAATCTTCGCATAAAAACATTCAATTACTTTAGGCGCAAAGGGAACCGGAACCGACAGAGCATAGCCAAGACATCGACTCGAAGGACTCCAGCAGCCTTCTGGTCTCGAAATGAGGGTTGCAACCCCTAATAGAAACAACCCTAATATTATTCTACATCTTTTTACAATATTCAACCTCATCTATCCAGCAACAAAGGTGTAATAGCCGATTTCGCTCTTAAACCTATCAGAAGCGCAGAAACAAATTTTTTTTCAAAATCGCTTAAAACAGCCACTGAACTCTATTACGTAGAGTTCAGTGAAAACAACTCATCAAGGGATCCATCATCCCCTAAACCATCCTGCAAAGATCCCAGAAGACATATCTGACCCTAAGTAAGCACAACACCTCAAGGAGGGGCAGAATTAATTATAAAACTGAATAATAATTTTTCAAACTCAACCTAAAAAATTAAGGAGAAACATACCAAAAACCCCACAAATCACATTTTTCTTTTTCGTTTGTGTGTAAACAGCATCTCGTTTATTAGTCAGCAGGCTATCGGCTGCATGAGACACTTCTGGACCGTTAAGCAGCTTTAATAAGGCAGTACGTGTCAACACACAGTGGCCCCAAATCGAGTTTTTTGGATCAAGAGTGTCTAGAGAGCGCAAATGTTGTCGGAAATTAACTTTTTTTTTTTTTTAAAGCATACCTACCGAAATTCCAACAAATCCTCGGAGCCCGAATTTAAAAAAAAAACCGTTTTTATTATAGGCAAAATTACAATTACAATTTTCCCACAGAAATAGTTGCTTCGAACTTTTTTGAACAATTAAAGCTAGTTAGAAAATAAAGTAAAGCAAAATCAGCTGGCAAATTAGACAAAAAAGTGTCAATTGACAGCTGCCAAATTGACATTTGACTTATATTCCAAAATTCCAACAAATCCTCACAGCCCAAATTTTGAAAAGAAAATTTCCTTTTTTATTTTAAAAGTTAAAGGCCAAAAAAAATTACAATTTTCAGACAAAAATAGTTACTTCGAAGTTTTTTGAATAATTAAAGCTAGTTAGAAAATGAGGTAAAGCAGAACCAGCTGTCAAATTAGACAAGAAAGTGTCAATTGACTGCTGCCAAATTGACATTTGACATGTTCCAAAAATTTTTCATAGAACTTTATTGCTCTCAGGTTTTTGGTGTCACTAACTTCGAACAAAATGTCAAATTGAACAAAAGATGTCAATGAAAAACTCAGCTAGGCGGTCAAATTTTCAAATGGACGTTATGTTTTAAATCAAATATTAAAAAAAAATTGACGAGGGTTTTTGGGCTTCTTATAACCAAATTATCATATGAAGTTATTCAGTATATTACATCAAAAATTATTTAAAAAATTTAAAATAATGAAAACATTTTTTTTTTTTCAAAATCGGACTCCGAGGATTTGTTGGGATTTTGGTAAGTTTTAATTTAAAAAAAAAATGTTCATTTGCGATGAGATTTGCGCTCTAGCCATTTTTGAACCAAAAAATTCTATTTGGGACCACTGTGCGACTGCACACAGTGGGAAATTTAGCACTTTTTTGGACAAAAGTCCATTTGACGTACAGTTTCTGAACGATTTGAGCCTCCAATTGCAACAATTTAAATATCTCTTCTTCTGATAAACGTATCTGACCCAATGTCGGAACATACAGGTTTCAGGACCTTTTCGATATAACATTTATTACTCTAGGTTCTAGGTTGTTTAATTAATTGTATATGTGTGAATAAAATTAATTTTAAAAAACCTAACAAATATAAAAAAATCGCTACTTCCACATCCAGATTTTCCCTCCAAGTCTCTTGAAAGGAAAACATCTTGACTATATTTGCACTCTAGTATGTGGAAATTATTAGTCATGGAATTTTTATAATATTTTAAGCAGATATCATAAAAAAAAAATTGAATGAATTGAAATGAAGTTTCTGGACTCTACCTACTTTTCCCAATTTACAACTCCCTCCCTTTAACGGAATATCTCAATAAGACGTCATTATACAATATATACGTGCACCAAATTTCAAGTGAATATTTCAATTTTACTTTATCAACCCCTATAATAGAGTTGAGAAATATCAAATTTCAACTTTCAGCTTGCTTTACTCATTTTATTCTATTTACCTCTACTTACCCCCCACCCCTTCAACGGAATCGTCTCAAAATATAATCTAGTTCCAGATGTCATTATAATACATACGTGTACTAACTTTCAAGTGAATATCTCAATTTTATGTTATCAATCCCATTAATAATGGAGCGGAGTTGGTGGGGTTTGAAAAATATTAGAAATAAATCTGAAGTCTTGGCTTCCCAAATCCCAAATTTTTGTATTCTTACCAGCTTGATTTACTTATTTTCCCCTATTTACCTCTAGTTACCGTGGGGGGTCCTTCAACGCAATCATGTCAAAATATAATCTAGTTTCAGATATCATTATTATAATACATACGTGTACCAAATTTCCAAGTGAAAACCTAAATTTAGTTTTATCAACTCTTTTAATAAGGGAGTGGGGGTGGTGGGGAGATGGAAAATATTATAAAAAACCAGGGGCCTTTGCTTCTAGTATATACACCAAATCCCAAATTTCTGTACTCTTAACAGATTGCTGTAGTTATTTTCCCCTATCTACCCCTATTTAACCCCAAACTTTCAACGGAATCATCTTAAAATATAATCTAGTTCCAGATGTCGTTATAATACATACGTGTACCAAATTTCAAGTGATATCTCAATATTATTTTATCAACCCCTCTTTAATAATGGAGTAGGGTATTGGGGGGTTGAAAAATATTATAAACAATCTGAGACCTTGGCTTCTAGTACATACACCGAATTTCAAGTTTATGTACTCTTACCAGCTTGCTTTGCTTATTTTGCCCTATTTACCCCTATTTAACCCCCAACCCTTCAATGAAATCATCTGAAAATACAATCTAGTTCCAAATGTCGTTATAATACATACATATACCAAATTTCAAGTGAATAACTCAATTTTATTTTATCAACCCCTTTAATAATGGAGTAGGGGTGGTGGGGGGTTGAGAAATATTATAAATATTATGAGAACCTGGCTTATAGTACATACACCGAATTTAAAGTTTCTGTACTCTTACCAGCTTGCATTAATTATTTTCCCCTATTTACCCCTATTTAACCCCCAATAACCCTTCAACGGAATCATCTCAAAATATAATCTGGTTCCATATGTCGTTGTAATACATACGTGTGCCAAATATCAAATGAATATCTCAATTTTGTTTAATCAACCCCTTTAAAAATGGAGTAGGGGTGGTGGGGGGTTTGAAAATTATTATAAAAAAATCTGAGGCTTTGGCTTCTAGTTCATACACCGAATTTCAAGTTACTGTACTCTTGCTTACTTGCTTTACTTATTTTCCCTATTTACCACTATTTAACCCCCAACCCTTCAACGGAATCATCTCAAAATATAATAATATAGTTCCAGATGTCGTTATAATACATTCGTGTACCAAATTTCAAATGAATATCTTAATTCTATTTTACCAACCCCTTCAATAATGGAGTAGGGGTGGTGGGGGGTTCAAAAATATTATAAAAAAATCTGAGGCGTATGTACTAGAAGCCATGGAGCTTCTAGTACATACACCGAATTTTAAGTTTCTGTACTCTTACCAGTCTGCTGTACTTATTTTCCCCAATTTACCCCTATTTAACCCCCAACCCTTCATCAGAATAATCCCAAAATATAATCTAGTTCCTTATTTCATTATAATATATACGTGTACCAAATTTCAAGTGAATATCTCAATTTTATTTTATCAACCCCTTTAATAATGGAGTGAGGGTGGTGGAGGGATGAAAAATATTATAAAAAATTTCGAGGCCTTGGCTTGTAGTACATACATCAAATTTTAAGTTTCTGTACTCTTACCAGAGCTTGCTTTACATATTTCCCCCTATTTACCCTCCAACCCTTCACCGGATATCTTCAAAAAACAATACAGTTGCAGATCTCGTTGTAATATATACGTGTACCAAATTTCAAGTCAATATCTTAAACCGTTCCGGAGAAAACATGCGGACAAAAAGGACTTCTGGCTCTGCCACTGCATGAGTATTATAGTTTGTCATCACCAAGTTGATTTAAAAATTATTTTAGAATATTAGAATATGCCGCTCGTGACCTTCCACAATTTCTATCCGAGATATTTTTTTAAATTTCACCCGTCGAGGTAAATTGACCGTTCACTCGCTAGAGACTCACCCTGTATGTACCTACTATCTAAAATGACAACTTAAACAATGTCCCTATTAAAAATTATAATTATTTAGGTTTAGGTAGTTAAATAGGCATATTTCTAATGCTTATCTGATTAATGACTAATGAGTATAATAATTAATATCAGGACACCATATAGTGAAATAATAAAATGAATCATAAATTAGAAATAAGATTGAAGTCAAAGGGCGCAGACGCAGATCATTTAATATTCTGTTCTTTTCGTCAAATAATGCGCAAAGGGTAGTTTTTTATTATTCCAATCTCGCATGCGCAGAATATAGACGCGCCCCAAGCCATTGAAGCAAGAGCACCTGTTACATCCTTCATTGTTCGTCAGAAAGCCGGCTGGTTGCTCCGAACTGTTTGCTATCTCCAGTCACGCGAGTGCTACTAAAGTTAAAATTTGAAAATGTCTGAACAAGAAGTCGTTGCTCCCCCAGCTGAGGAACAAAAAGCTGAAAATCCACCAGAGGAAAACAAAGACGTTAAGGAAAATGGTACAGGAGATGCAGAACCTGTTGCCGAAGCGGAGAAAGAAGCTCCTAAAGAAATGAGGGCTGTTGTCCTCACTGGATTTGGTGGTTTAAAATCTGTCAAGATACTGAAGAAACCTGAACCTACCCTTAATGAAGGAGAAGTTTTAATAAGAGTCAAGGCTTGGTAAGTAAATTATTGCTAATTACCTAGGTGGTAGGTTCAAAGTACCTATTTTATAAATAAAATGTACGAAAAAACATAAGTTTGAATGGCGTAATTACCTACTGAAGCGATTTCTACCTGCTTTTCAAGGGAAGTGATGTTACTAATTTATAATTTGGTACCTAGTAGGTACTCTAGTATCATTTTTTTGTATATAGACATAGGTATATAATGTAAATGCAAATATTCTTAATTAATTGATTATTATTATAAATTTAAATTAGCTAGATAAGTACTTGATTAAATACTTTTCAATGCTTAAAACAATCCTAGATTTTTTGACCGGTAAGAATCAGTGCTCACTTCTCTCAGGCATATAGGGATAGGTAGGATGTATTTTTCCGATCTTTATTTTATATTATGAAATTTCAATAGTAGTAAACCAAAAATGTCATTTTATGTTTTAATTTGAATAGATATTTAATTTGCAAGTAGTTAGGTATCCATTTAAAAATGAAATGTTTAAGTACCTACCTTATCTTAGAAAATATCGGAAAAAAGCATTCTTTTTCTATAAGTATTTTTATACTCATTGAAGGAACAATTATTTTATAATATAAAATACCTATGTATTGGTGGGTATAATTCTAAAACACCAAAACACGATATTTGTTCATAATATTTATCTAATATTCATTATGTAAAATCTCTAGATTCGTTTTAGAGAAATTAAGTTTTAAAAGTTGTGGCTCCATTCATTTACCTAATAAAAACAAATAATTATATTATGATTCAACTATAGTAATCGAAACCGTGACTATGATTCATGTAGACCGGAAATGTAGTAGCACATTATTGCTAGTAATGTTTTAATAAATGAAGTGGACTAATATAAGATAAATAATGAAGTCTCGAATCAAGCATTCTCCAGAGTAGGTAGGTATTAAGATTGATTTCAAAGTTTTATTTGAAATTCTTCTCAGAAAAAAAATTATATGTCTAATTTCATGATTTCTGTGTAGTGTAGATACCTAATTAAAATAAGTATAGGTACATAATGACTTTTGTACATACTTTAAATACATCAATATATATACAGTTTGTTAGGTACCTATGTATTTATTTTATGTAAGCAGCCCTATAAATAAGGCAGTCGTATTACTGCGTATTACTACTTTGGCGGCCATTTTGTACAAAGTATCATTTTACCTTTTTTTTTAATGTTTTCATTAAGGCCCGGCCCCGGCTTGAAAGAGCACAGCAGATTAAGGTAAAATGGCCCCAGAAGCGTTTGGACCTAATTCGGTGTCGGTAGATCGACAATAATTAGAAAAGAAATGATTTCCTCGAGTTTCAACCCCCTGTCGCCACGGGTGACCCCTGTACCCTAATACATATAATTTTTCGTTTTTATTCTTTATGCCTACCTGCATGTTGGGCGTTAATTATTATGAAAAAAATGGAGTATGTAGATGTGATTTTAATTCATCTTAGGGGAAAAGCGTCCTGATTTTGCTGCACCTTTCGAATTAAAAAAAATATTGAAGAAATCAAATAAATGTTTAGTCAAGAAAACAATGATTCGCAAACACAAAATTGTTACCAAAATTGCACTGCTATGAGTAGTTTAGTGTCAATTTTTTTCAAACTTCTTGAAGCGGTGCGTCATAATTTAAAAAAATGCTGAGCTGTTACGATGCAATGTTTTGTGGTGCTCACCACTGAAACTGTGTATTTATTCGTTTTATTCGTTCGGACACTACCACCGAGGAAAGGGATGACCAACTCCAAAAAGTTGATCACTAAACTGGATACTTCATGGATACTGGACTTCAGTTTTTAATAAAAACGATTTTCCGCAAATTCAGGCATGGGTGGAATGCGATGCAGACATTTAACCACATTTCATCATCACGCGTGTGATAAGGCATATTTAGGCAACTTTTGTAATACGAACAATTCTCGAAAAATCTTCGGTTTTCAAAATATTTCAGTTGAAATAAAACTTTTTCAATAATAAAAATCGACGTAACTTTTTTAAACTATATAAACGAATTTAAATTATCTACAATAATTGTATTATCAATTTTATAATTTTGAAGAAATTTTAAAAATATTTTTTCAAATTTTTTCATGAAAACATATAGGGTGCTCCAGTCAAAATCCAATTTCTAGTCATATCAAAAGTTGAAATAAATTTATTTCATTATTATCTAAACCAATCTTTTTTACTATGAAGAAGTGCCTAAAGGACTTATTTTCTAAAATGTATTTTCAAAAATCATTTTTGTTACTTAAAAAATTATAGTGAAGTCCAAATATCTCGAATCCATCTAATTTTTCGAAAATTGTTCGTATTATAAAAGGTGCTTAGAATGTATTGTTTCAATATATGCACCTTTTTTTCAAGGTTCCTGGGATCGAAAAATTTGTTTGCATCGCAACGCCATCTATACCTCAATTTGTGGAAAGATCGTTTGGACTAACAAAGTCATTTATATAAATAAATGACTTTGTTAGTCCAAACTAGAATAATCTAGTGAACACTTTACAATTCAAATGTCCCTTTTAGTTATCGAGAGACTGGCTCCGGAAATTTTAATTGGGACACCTTGTAAATTTACCTAAAACTTCTTTTTTATTTCTATAGTATCAAAACTGAAAAATGTTTATAATTTTCTTGTACAATGTCAAGGTTCGGACTCGTATGGAAAACCTGGAGAACCTGGAAAACTCAGGGAATCCAAAAATCTTAAAGAAAAACTAGAAATATCAGGGAATTTTTATAAATTGTATAAAAAGTCAGGGAATTCTGCGACTCGATATGGAAAACCATAGAGTTCTTAAGAATTTTCACTGATTCAATTCATTTCAAGGAATTATTTTATGTCAAACAAAAAATTACTTTACCATAAGATGTATGCAAATGAATATTTTTAGGTTATGGAAAAAGTGGAAAATTCAGGGTATTTTTTCAGTTTCGCAAAGTCTGAACCCTGAATGTTTGTGGCAACAATGGGCTTTTTCCATGATATTCTTTTTATATGGGTTTTATACTTTTTCATATAGTACTCGATATTCTCATTATGCACTTAAAATTTCGTATTATTAACTTTTTCCGTTCTCGAGATATAAGGACTTGAAATTAGTAATAGTTGCAAAAACCGAGCGCTCATTTGTGACGTCACTATACTCAAGTGACGTAAGAAAAGTGGCTCTCTGAGATCTTTCAAATTTAACCTGAAAAGTCGAAAAACATGGAACTTGCAAACGCTGGTAACTAAATAAATACGCTGAGTGGAAGTTCGTTCTATGTCTCTACGGAAAGGAGAAGGTCGGCGATTAATCCTAATCGTAAATTGCAGGGTCTAAATCGAAAATTCGTCCCGATAGGAGCGAGAGAAAATTGTAATTTTTTGACATTTCACCAAATTGTACTCCCCTACTGTCAACATGTGAGGAAAACAAACAATACTTCGAAAACACTTATAATTATAACAACAAAAGAGCATCAAGTCTATTGAGATCGCCGAGTCTATGCGTATAGTGACGTAGCGTCTGGCCACGCCCCATTTTCACGAGGTGGAGATTTGTAATAGTTTTTAAGATACTTAACGTGCGAATAGGATTCTGATTTTTTGCAGATCCATTATTTTATACTTGCACTTTCGATTTATGAAATAAAAAAAAAATGCCGAACAAGCCCATTATTTACGTTTCAGTGAATAATAAAATAAACAACCACAATGGGGAGGTGATGTTTATATTACGATTACTTGATCAACTTTTTAGATATGGTCATCCTAATCCTCAGTGGGAGTATCCGAACGACTAAGACGTGAGAAATATGGATACATAAAGTTTCAACGGTGAGCACCACTAAATATTTCATCGTAACAATTTTTTTTAATTATGGGGTTACCGCTACTAAAAGTTTGGAAAACATTGACAATGAACTACCCATAGCAGTGTATTTTTGGTAAAAATTATGTGCAAGTGAACCGTTATTTTCTTGAATAAATAATTATTTGATTTCTTAAATATTTTCTTTTACCTATTCGAAAGGGGCGGCAAAATCAGCACAATTTTTCTAAAGATGTGTTTAAATTAAATCTACATCCTCCATTTTTTTCATAATAATTAACATCCAACTTGCAGAGATCAAAAATTAAAACGAAAAATTATATTTATTATAGTGCAGTAAATAAAGATCCAATAAACGATGATATATGCAGAGCCTTGTGACAGCGATATTATGATTTCATACCTTCTGGGGTATCACCAGGAGTATATACAGGGTGTTTGGTGCATCGTGTGCCAAATGGAAATGGCCGACAGAAAGGGTTATCTGCTATCCTTTCAGGCCCCTTAATACTTCCCATGCCCTGCGGGATTTTTGATATCGACCTTTTATCTTTTTAATGAAAAAAATCCCCAAATTCTACATTTAAATTCAAATTATAAAAAAAGTATTAGTCGTAGACTGCGAATTTCATTTTTATTTTGATGTGTATTGTTGAAGGGTTCTTTTAAATCCAAAATTACTGGCATTAGTCATCTAGTTGTTTTTTTATTCACTCGCAAACTTTCGGAATAGGTAAAATTTAAATTTAAACTTAACTTTACATGGCTATAAAAAAAAACTCAGAGCAACCGGGATCAAACATTCTCTAGTCTATCCTCTTGCTAGTGATGTGCCACATGTTATAAACATCTTTTAATAACTTCGTGAATTCGCTAAATTAATGAATCGGGTCACATAAAGCTAATATTCAAAATTTCGAATCAAAAATTATATTTGCTTAAATTATGCATGGCAAACAGGTAAAATCTGTTACCTCACTCTTGCGAAGTAAAATCTATCTTCTATCTCTTTCTGTTCATTGGTTTTCTTGAAATAAAGAAACAATTACATTTTTATCATTTATTAAAAAAATTTAAAAATCTTGCTCAAAGTGTTGGTCTCTGTTGCGAATGCAGGCCCGACATCTGCTTCGTATTTCGACAGTTGTTGTATGAAGTCGTATCTCCTCCCTAATTGTACCGAAAGCCGTTTCTATGCGTTGGACAAGAGGACAAGTTCCTCCCTAGTCGCAACCTCCGTCGCGTACACGAGCTCTTTGACACGACCTCGGACATAAAATCCAACGGAGTTAGGTCTGGGGAACGTGGAGACCATTGAATAGGGCCATCCCGCCCAATCTACGCATACGCCTATAGTGGTTTTGGGTCATTTGAGTACGTGCATAACGTGCGGGCCATCCCGCCCAATCTACGCATACGCCTATAGTGGTTTTGGGTCATTTGAGTACGTGCATAACGTGCAAAATGGAATAAGCCTAAAAAAAGTCTAAAAAGCGTTAATTTTTCATTTTAACGCCCAAGGACGTCAAGAGTTCCGATCGGCTTCAAAGTTTCAGAAAATATACATTTTGTTGAAAACAAAACATTCTGAAATTTGGGTACCCACGTATTGTGTTCTTGTGGACACAAATTAATTTGTTATCTAAAATTTGAATTGTCCGCCATTTTGTGCCATTGAGTCCAATGTGGATCTTTTTTTTTTTTTCAAAATGTAGTTCTGGACGTCGGCTTTCCGGTTATATTAAACAAATTCTTTTAAAGTCATTCTGGCCACTTTGACCTTTATTTATAAACCAAATGACAAGAAATAGATTCTCTCGGCAACGTTGAAAGCATTTTTGAAAACAAAATTATCAGAAAAGAAAGATAATTGCGAGAACTAATTTAAAAAAAAAAGTAAATGTTCGTCCAGCTGAACCCCAGATATTTAACTTTTAGCATTTTCGCCAATTGTTAATTAACAAATGCCTATTTTTGGCTAATATTTGAATTGTATCATTTTGAAACATATTTGCTTCATATGAAACGCCCAAGAAACATTTTTAACTTATAAAAACTAATCTTCAACCATTTACATTTCATTGTTAATATTTAGCCGGAACAGCTTTTTAAAAAATTTATGTATAAAGATTACCTTTCGTTTTGTTGCACCGTACTCAATTGTTTCCGGCTTACTTAAGTTGGTAGTTAACGTATATATTTAGGGAAATTTGATATTCTGCTAACATCTCTTTATAAAATTATAACCTTATTTTCCTTGACATGTCAAATATTTGTTCTGTTCAGAGACAACTCTGTTTCTTTGTGTGTATTTACTACTATATATCTTTTGACAAGATGCTAAAAGTTAAATACCTATCTTGAGTTAAGATATAAATATTTGTTCTGTTCAGAGACAACTCTGTTTCTTTGTGTGTGTATTTACTACTATTTATCTTTTGACAAGATGCTAAAAGTTAAATATCTTGAGTTAAGATGGACGAAAATTCACTTTCTTTTTTTTTAAATTAAAGTTATGCAATTTTCTTTCTTTTCTGATAAAAATGTTTCAAAAATGTCTTCCAAATGGCCGAGAAAATCAATTATAAATAAATGCCAAAAAGGTGACCAAAATAACTTTAAAAGATTTTTTAATGTCATCGGAAAGCTGGCATCCAGAACTACATAAAAAAAGATTTATTTTGGACTCGACAGCACTAAATGGCGGGCAACTTTATATAACAAATTTGTATCCACAAGGTTCAATATTTTATCAATAAAATTTCAGGATGTTTTGTTCTTAACAAAATGTATATTTTCTGAAAAGTTGAAGCCGATCGGAACTCCTGCATGGTGTAATTTTAATGTTAATTTTAAAACGCCATTGGTGGCAGGAGTTTTAACTTGTTTGTTCATTTTATTAAGCCGAGCTGGTCGCGATCCGCCCAACCCTACGCGACTTGGTTGTCTGATTGGCTCCGGCTCACGATCCGGGGAGGCAATGTTGTATTGTTGAATTTTAATAAATTGTTTGATGATGATGGAACTCTCAACGTCCTTGGGCGTTAAAATGAATAATAAACGCTTTTTAGACAATGTATTCCATTTTGCACGTTATGTATGTACTCAAATGACCCAGAACCAGCTCAGATTTATTGTAATTTTAATTGCGAAGGTTTTTTGTTTTTAGTTTGTCCCGATCGGACCTATAGAACCGGAGATTTCACCTTTTTACTTAAAAAAACGCCTTTCAAAAAACAAAGTTGTTCATAAAAAAGCTCAATAGGCTTTGGAACTTCAAACCTCAGATATATACTCCTAGTGATACCCCAGAAGGTATAAAATCATTATTGCTGTTACAAAACTATACACATCAGTGTCCTTTTTTTACTCCACTATATACTTTTCAGCAAGCAAGGAGAGTTTTTACATAAACATTTTCACTGCACCTTATCATTTTTAATTTCCGCTAGAGCTCTTAGACTATTTACTCTCAAATATTTCCAGCAAATGCTAAAAACATGCCGGAATTCCTTTTATTGATTTTTTTATTTCTGCTGCGTATATGGTTCCTAACATCTGTTTGACACTGTTGCAATATGTTGTACATAATTGTTTATGATTATATTTAGACAATTTTTATGAAGTAAATAATGTATAAATAGCTCACTAAATATTTACTAGTTTATTAAACTGCAATAACCGCTTAACTTATTTTATTTGGTGATAAATATGCAATAATTATAATATTTATCTATTCGGGCCTAACTGGCTTGTTTTCGTTTATTATCTTTTAATATCAGGTCAATTCGTAAATATACAGTGTGACCCATTTAAGATCGCAACACCCGTTAATTGATGCTTGATTAATTTCAAACTTTGGTGGTAAGAAAAGTTCGACAAGATGATTCTTTGACCTTAGTAACATGTGATACATGTCAGTAGCGTACAATTTCTCAATGGTTTTCTGACTTTCTACATAATTTCAGTGACAATAAGAAATTTTTGATAAAACTGAATATCGCCATCGAAAAGCTTACCCTTGAACCTTTAATTTAAAAGTTTAAATTTCTTACGTTTTTTAATTTTACAGCATTTTTTAATTTATAATTACTAAAAAATTGAGAAATCGCGAAATTAAAAAATAACTACCGTCTCATTTTATGCCGTCAAATGTAAAAAAAAAATGTTTGCTTCATGTCATTTCATAGACATACAGGGTGTAACCAGTTTCATGTCATTAAAAAAAAACTGGTAATGGGGACCGACTAGACAAACAAAAAACCTTTCCCACTAGGGAAAACACTGATCTAGGTTAACATATTTAATATTATGGTAGACAATTATTAAGTACCACTGCTTTTCTTGGTCGATGGACTTGTAGGTACTTCCCAATTATACAACTTTTAAATTGTCATAAAAAAAATGCTGGCCGGCACACGCGGTGTCAAAGGATCATCGACCGCCTTTGATGTACCGCCTCAACTGAACTGAGGCAAGTATAAAGAGGTAAATAATTCGTTCTCTCTTCGTGCACAATTGCAAGCAAATAATGGCCATATAGGTTTAAACAGAGCATTTCTTTACATGTGTATTTTTTAATTTGGAAAATATTGGATTGTTTATAATTTAGAAAGTTTAAATGCGGTTTATTAACATTTGTAACATAAATTAGTGTCCTGGGTTAAAAGCTTACTACCTACCTAAATGATTCAAAATCTCTGCATCTGTATCGATACACAGTTCGGTACGTCGAATTAAGTACATACGCACTTCGTTCAACACTAAACTATCAACTAACGTTGTCAATAAAGAAAAATAAAATAAAAACTTGGTACAAAAGCCAAAAAGGAATACAAAAAGAACTACATAATCAAGAATTTGACAACTTGAACGGTAAGTCAATAAAATAAATCGTAACTATAAATGCACGATGACGCAAAATTCAAAAAGAACAAAAACAACGAACGGCGGGTTGGACGTGTGTACATAACGAAACACCGACAGTAACTAAAATATTGCACAATGGAGAGTTAGAGTATAGTTTTCTTCAGATCAGATCTAGATCTAAACCTATCTCAATATTCCAGCAGTTCTCAAAAAATTTTATTGAAAATTTGCGAAATTTTTGTTTATTTTTTTTCTCCAAAACTATGAGCTTTAGACCCCATGTTATATAAGGTTTTTTTGTTTGTCTTGTCGTTCCCTACCATCTACCATCAGTTTTTTTAATGACATGAAACTAATTACACCCTGTATGTATAAACTAATTAATTCTACGAGGAGTTTATTTGTCATTTTACTCGGTGAATATGTAGTGGGTAAATTGAAGAAGTATACAAATTCAAAATAAGTTTTTCAATTTAAATTTTTAGTAGTATAAATCAAACATAAGTGTTGAGAAATAAATGGATTAGGAAGCTGAAACCTTCCCCTTTAAAATGTTTCTTACTTTGTTTTAATTAGATGATTATTACAGGAATTATTACATTTTCTTTCTGAAGGCGCGCGTAATTTCGCCATTCAATGGCTAAATATAACGTCCGTTCATCCCCCATTACACAGTGATAAACTCATGATGTTTTTTATTTATTTACTCGAAAATCGTGGCACCTAAAAAATGCTTAGAACGTTTTATTCGTAAATTTTTCTCGTGTCCCATTTTGTCCTAAGCCTTAAATCAAAATTTTGTATGTTTACTGAGATATAATTAAAAAATGGCGCCAGGTACAGAAAGTACCACATTATTCGGGAACTTTTAAGACATAAGGGCTACCCTATCCTGGGAAATTTTATTCATATTATTACATATACCCTTCATACTTGTTGAAACCAAAAAAATACTTTGGTTACCTAAATAATTCAGATTTTGATGAATTTTATTCTTTAGGAAATGTACTATGAATCTTGTTACAGCTCAGTGAAGTTGACACCCCCACTTTTGAAATTGGACCATTTTACAATGCGAATAGTTTACTCGTGATTGCTCGTCGGTTCCTCTCATTTATTCGTTGCTTAAAATATAAAAAACACAGAGGGGGTTGAAATTGAAAGCAGCTTTCCTCCTTTTGATTGTTGCAATTTTCAGTACCCAGTTCGTTTGCTCATCAATGGTGCGGGGGGGGGGGGGTATGATCTAAATGTACATTAGCGCGTTTCTTCGCGATATCCGTTTCATCGTCGTTTGCTCATGTTTGCTTGTCTATCGCCTTCGTTATACTCGTCATTAGCTACAGCGAAATAAAAAAATGGAATGGTGGCAATTTTCTAAATCTGACTAGCACGTTTCGTCGTGCTGTATGTTTGCCTGAAAAGAATATATTTCCATAAGAAAAATTAATAAAATATGATAAAACTTCATTCAAAGGTTTTATTTCTGAGTCAACATAGTTGGAAACAATTAAATTTTGATATTGTTAGTAACGTCAAATTGAAAATAGTGATATTTGTGATTGTATTATTTTGTTTTTTGCAATACTTATAAATAGATTTACAAGAACTAATGAAGGGAAATTGGGCATTACATAAATTGATGCAGAGTGCGGAAAGAACAAAAGTTTATATCATGAACACTTTCGAAATAGGCCGGCGCCATCAGACAATATGTTTGCAAAATTGGCAATAAATATGAGCAAAAGTGAAGTTTTCAGGAAAAAAAAGAAACTTTTTTAAACCTGGAACTCCGCACGAGATGAAGAACATACAGTTGATGAAACAGATTTCATACTCTTCAATTCAAGGAATTCTGAAAGACAATAAACTGCGACCATACAATAGCTATTTGTATGACAAGAGAGAAAAGTGCATAGTTTCCTCCCGCGGATAGTTTTGATCAATATCCAAGGCAGGAATGGCACTTTGCCCCTGTGTAATACATATTATTTTTTCTACGACCATTTACAGCGTTTTTTACATTGGTTTTACATATATTTTATTATATTTTCTTATGCATGACAATCAAAAAACCAAATATGTCAAAATGTCATAATAGGTAAATAGACAGGTAAATATTAAAAAAAATCAAAGTACATGTAACTAGGGGTGTCAATCCCGGACCATTGTTTAAATCCCGGGATTTTCGAGACAAATGTCAATTAAAAGAGAGATCCCGGGACCAAACCCGAAAAAATTCAAATGTTTAATTTTAGCGGTTTAATGATTATTTATTAATTTTAAAGGCAAAATGTAACAAAACACAGAAAACAAACAAACGTGTATAAAAATTTACAGAATTTTGAAAAAATGTCGCAAGGATATCAAAGCGTCTACACTAGACGCAGCACAGTGTTGCCAATGCAATTTATGGAATTTATCACGGTCAATTTAAAAAATACCCGCTTTTTACCCGCACACCAGATTAAGTTTCTCGGAATTTTACCCTCGCAGCAGAATAATAACCATAGACTTTATTAAAAGGTTAAAAAATATACATGTAAACTATTTCCATGTTTCAACATATTTATTCTGATTTATTTTTCAAATATTTGCATGGTACATTTCTTCATTTTTTTATTTTATCATTAGATAAAAAAATCCATATTTGAATGTCAAGCATTCGACATCAAACTCCGTGCTGACATGTTGCCAAGTCGCGTGGTAAATATTAAATTAATGACATGAATTATATCTTTAAGAAAATTAAAATAATTATTGCCATTCTAAGATGTGTATTTTATTTTTTGTAACTTATTCCGAGGTTCTCGGGAAATGGACTTTTAATCCCGGGATTTTCGAGATTAGTTTTTGACCGGGATTTCGGGACCCCGGGATTAGCTCCCCTACATGGAACGTTGCTATGGTTGCTTCTTGTTTTCAAATAAACAAACTTCCAAAAAGTTTATAATAATGTATTCCGAATGTGAAGATGAAGTTCCTCAAGATATTCGGGAAGAAGCAAACGTAGTTTCGTTAAATCTATTATCGTTAGAGTCTCTTGAAAAATATGAAAAAGAGTACCAGCTATTTAAATGTTGGATGGAGACTAGGTAAATACGAAAAATATGTGAAGAAGTGGTCCTATTTCATTTTTCCAAAAAATGCGCCGATTTGAAGCCTTCAACATTATGGAGCACCTGTTTTCAATTTTTATAAATAAAAATAAGTAATAAAATATCTGTTTCAAAGAAGAGCATAATTATACATTTTCAGGAAGTTTGTGTATCAATAAAAGAAGTCTATACACTACTATTATAGCTATTTGAAGTTTTTACTTGTTTGCTTCCAGTGGGAGCCAAAGTATTTTCCTCCCTAGAGAGGCAAAGTATTTTCCTCCCGAGGGAGGAAAAGTACTACTTTGCTCCCTGAAATGAAGGAGCAAAATAGTATTTTCTATGTAGGGAGTGGAAAAAATACATTTACATCGAGGCTTGCTTCCTGGAGATTACTAGAGACGTCTAAATTTTGTAGGATAGATCGTATCATATGATCAGATGAATCCCGTTTCCATAATAATGGAATAGTCAATCGACATAACTATCATTATTGGCTTCAGCAGGATAATCCTCAGTGGCTTCGAGAAACTAATTTCCAAAATTAATGTATGGTGCTGATTTCTTAAGGGACAAATTATAGAACCAAAGTTTCACGAAGGCACACTTACCGGAGAAAGATATCTACAGTTTTTAAGAGAATTGTTTGTTAGAGGACCCCGCACCATTAGCATTGGAAAAATCATTTCGGTGGATTTTTTTTCAAACTTTGGAAACAAGTAGTTCAAGGGCTTCCGAACAAAAAATGTCACAGGAAAAAACAGATTTATATATTTCTGACACGCCGATAACCCTTGCGAGGGCTCTGGGTGGAGATGACGCAATCAAAACGCCTTCAATAAACGATTTTTTCCTGGCTTATCGATTGCTCGTTGTTTGCTCGTTACGTTAATTTCGTTTACTTTGTCATTTTTTAATTGAAAAATTGTCCCGGAACGTAAGTGGGTAGGGGTGCCACGGCAAAAATGCCTTCGATAAACGATTTTTTTTCTGGCTAATCGATTGCTCGTCACTGCTTGTGCATTCTTTTCGTGTGCTTGTCAGTTTTTATTTTCTTGTATATAGTATTTTTAATTTGTTATATGTATGCATTAGAACGAGGCCTGGAACTAGATTATATTTTGAACTTATTTTGTCGAGAGGCTGGAGGGCAAATAGTGGTAAATAAGTAAAGCAAGCCATTAAAAGTCCAGAAACAGCGTAATAATTCTTTTGTTTTTTGTTCGATTTGAATCAAACTGATCTTAAAAGGTAGAGGTCACCAAGGTCTATTTAAGACTACAAAATCACTTTCCATCATTAAATGCAAGGTCACCTACGACACTAAATTGTATGAAAAAAATCAAAAAATCATAGTAGGTATTTTTTATTCAAAAAATTTTGCTAACAAAACTTGTTCGAAATCATTCAAAAACCCAGAGTCCGAAGTTTAGTTAAATTCCGAAAAGTTATGAACAGTAACAGAAAGCGAATGCAGGAAACACCCTGTATGAATCCGTGGGTTCTAAATAATTTTAACAAGGGGTAAACCACTAACACTTTATTTAATAATTTACATAATATACCATACAATACTTCTTAATTAACCAAAATAACCTTTACACTTTGTTTACTTGATATTTATTCTCACTTTTTCACTTTTTAACTTCTTCACTTTAATAATACTTCTTCCTCTTGCGGCGGGCACCTCGCCTTATATACTCCGAAATTGCCTCTCAATAATTTTTAATTTTTTGGTTGTTTGGTTTATTATTGATTTGTGTAAATTGTTTCTAAAAAATAAATTTAGAAATAGTTTTTATTTAAATGCCTCAAAGGGATTTTTTTCATCAAGACCTCATTTTTTTAGAATTTAACTAAACTTCGGATTCAGGGTTTTTGCATGATTTCGATCAAGTTTTCGTTAACAAATTTTTTTTATTAAAAAATGCCTAGGTACTATGATTTTTTATTTTTTTCCTACAATTTAGTATCGTAGATGGCCTTGCATTTAAAGATGGAAAGTGCTTTTTTGTTCTTAAATAGCTCATGGTGACGTGACCTGTATCTTTTAAGATCAGACACACTGTATATACTTTTATGACATCTGCTACCCCCACTCCATTATTGAAGGAATTCCAAAAATAAAATTGTGATTTAGTGTGTACGAAGCAAAAATTCTGAAAAATTTTTTTTGGCATCAGCCACTCTCGCCTCCATTAAACGTGTCGATCACTCCAGAAGGTATTGAGTGTGGATCAAACGATTTCATATATTAAATTATTAAAATTCTAAAAGCAATTACTGCCACATGCTGAAGTGCAAATATAACATCAAGATGCTTGGAGGAGAAATCTGGATGTGGAAGTGGTGATTCCTTAGGAAGCGGTTTTTTTATAAAGAACAATATTTCTCCTGCACTCGTTTGAGTTGTACAATCTTTGAGGCGTAAATATAAACTAGTTTTAGAAATAAGTAAGACGTTTACAATATTATTCAATGTACAATTTTTTTTTTTTAAATATTACAATTAAATGACAATTTTTTACTGCAGTTTTCAATGCACCAATATATATGTATGCCAATTGCTTTCGTATAATAGATTAAAATATTTATCCTACATGAAAATTATGAATGCACTTCAGTCAAAACTTTAAATGAATCTTAACAGAGCGTAGGTATATATGTTTGAGATGAAAAATTGTAATGTTTTCGATATAAATACAATTTGGGTCTTAGGTTATATACAATAATATTGTCAATATGTAACTGTAAATATGCTTATGTTTGCGACCTCGCTATGATAAAATATAAATGCTATCACAATTATTGATAAAAAATAGGAATAATATTATGATAAATAAAAATAGAACTAAGTACTAGTTTAGTATATTTGAATATTATAGTGTATCCTAAAAAACTGCTCAGACGAAAATAGTGGAAAGAGCTCACTCGATATTTAATCGACAAGAAACCTATATTGCCAAGGTTGGATCAGCTTAAATTTCTGAAAGGCATTTGAATTTTTTCTCATAGAAAATGTCGATAGTTCAAAATTGAGTTAAAGTATTCAGACAAGTTTCATGAAAATAATGTTTGGCAAATCTAATTAATGCTTTGATCTAAAGTTCGTCAACAAATTCTTTTGATAGAAGAAAGAATAAGGTATGTCACAAGAAAATCGAAGTACAATTTGTTTGGGTATTTTTCACTCATATTTCTTCAAAAATGAATCTCATAAGGTCACTACTTTCTGTTACGTCTATAGAACAACCTCGTAATTCCTATCCAGTAAAAAAAATCAGTACTATATCATTTTTACTACAGAGCAATGACCTGCACAAGTAATTCGGCATATTCAAAGGCGCACCAAAGAAAGAACTTCCGCCGTTCTTATCCTGACAATTAGGGTTTCCAAGTCCCGGGACTAAAAATGCTTTCGAGACTTCGGGACCAAATTTCAAGTCCCGAACCTAGTCTCGAAGGTCCAGAAAATGGTCCCGAATCGAAATATTGCTCCACTACATCTTTCAATGTAATTTCAAAAAGGCATTACAGGTGACTACATGTTTTAAGACCTAACTTAATCCTTTCAAACAACAATTCTAAAAATATTACGTCTTCTGTGCGACAACCTCATATCATTCTACAAAATTCAAGTCAAAAATCTGTTCTTCGTCACAGGACACACAAACCAGTCAAGCGGTGAATGCCCATTCTGCGGTTCCCATTTTTATTCAATCGATGGCAAGTTTTTTCCTCAAAAGCGACTCCTACTTACTGTGCGATAATTGAAATTTTAATATAGGTATAGTAGTTTCCATAGATAATTCAGCCATACAAAAAACTTGCAAAAAAGTTTAAAGGAGACCGGCCGCAATTAGTTTTCTAACAAAAAATGTCATAAAGAAGGTGTTCAGCTTCTTTTATTATCATCGCAAAAAATTGTTATAAATATTTCCTAACGAGTTAAGAACGTGGACCAATCCCACTGAATATAATTGGTTGAAATTTGTCCTACCAAATAGATGACTCGTTGAAATAAGCGATCTAGTCAACGTGGACTTCCAGGGGTGGAGTAACTGTTTCTTTGTCATAAAAGTTTAACAATAAATTTATTGCATTTTTCACACTATTGTCCGGCGGTATACTAATTAGAAGCGGTCGGTCTCCTTTAGGCTTTTTTGCGAGCTTTTTTGTTAGGCTGAATTATCTATGGAAACTACTATATAGTTCTCTACATATATTTAAGGCAAATAAAAAATGTCGTGGTCTTTGATCTTTACCGCAAAGTCAATGGCGCCGACACTTTTTATATGCCTTAAATATAGGTATGTAGAGAAGTATACACTCTTTTATATGAAAGCGTAGAAGGACCACTATAAATTTTAAATATTTTTCTCTTAAACTTCGACTTCAATCTTGGAATATAACATAATTCCGAGTTTAAAGTCGGAATTTAACCAAATTCCGACCGACTCGAAATTTTGTAAAATTCCAACTTTAAACTAGAAATATTGTTAAATTTCTGCTTTAAACTCGGAATTTAGTCTAAATTCCGAGTTTAAAGTCGAAATTTAACAATATGTCTAGTTCAAAGTAGGAATATAATAAAATTCCGACTTCAAACTAAGAATTTTGTTAAATTTCGATTTTAAACCCAGAATACGTAATTCCTGCGCATCCGTTCATATTTAAAGCAGTAGTATTTCTGAGACTATTCGAATTTTCAGTGTGGCAAGTTGTTCGACGATTATCTCGTATAAACGCACTAAAAAATCCAGTATGAAATTTGACTAAATGACCCCATTGCTGTGTATATTTATGTATGATTTATAACAGAAAACGGAAAGAAATAACTTATTTCAAATTGATTGCAGATTTTGCGAATACAATTAATTACAAGTGAAACAATTATATCGAGTTTATTAAATTTCAAAATGTTACTTCCTTAAAAACTTCACTAAATAGAAATTACCAAAATTGTGTTCTTAACTTTTAGAAAAATCTAGGCAACTGTTTGACTTCTGTTACCTACTAAATCTGCATTTAATTTACATAAATCATACTAGTGGAATAGATCTGGCATTTGAAAAACAAGTGCCTTTAAAAAAAAAAAAAAAAATTCCCATCTTATAGAGGATGACTTCCCCCACTTCCCTGACACTTTCACATCCGAGATCTAGGTGGCGGTGGGGGGAGCTATTAAACATATGGAAAATCGGTATTTCTCAGTTTGCGCGCGATCGGGGAGACGGACAAAAAAATATTTTGGATTAGTAAGAAAAGTCTCCTGAAGCCGCGTAAACTGGTTTTTGGTTTTTTTAAATTGGCCAATTAGGGCCGGAGATATGGCCGTCTGAAGATATTGAGTTTTAGGGTAGTAAAGGGATCGGACAGGAGGTATAAGGGGTGTTTAAGAGATAAGGGATGGGGTTAGGATGGTAATTTTTTTTTCTATTGTGGGTGGTTATAGGAAGAGGTCAAATTCGCAGGGGGAGCTCTCTAGGGAAATTAGGGAAGGAGAGGGAGGGGGCACGTGCAAAGAAGGAAGACGCCATATTTCCGGTTCTAATAGGGCGATTTTAAAAAATAAAAATAGCGTTTCTTCCTTTTTTGATCAGCTATAATATTGGATAGGTAGGAAATAATTTTCGCCGAAAATGTAAAAATGGGGGGC
This sequence comes from Stenurella melanura, assembly GCA_963583905.1. Classification (NCBI taxonomy): domain Eukaryota; kingdom Metazoa; phylum Arthropoda; class Insecta; order Coleoptera; family Cerambycidae; genus Stenurella; species Stenurella melanura. The sequence goes on along the minus strand of OY757310.1, from coordinate 112,448,777 downwards.
AAAAGAAAAAATGTGTATTAAGGAAAAATGTCAGACTTACCTGTCTGACCTTCGATTTCCCTTTGTGTGTGTGTGAGTGAGAGCAGCGAGTGAGTAGAGAGGGTAGAGGCCACGCCGCTGCAGCTGCTGAATGAAAAGAAATAAATTTATAAGTCTAACTCGCGTGCGTAGTTCAAGTTGCTGGCCGATCGATTTTTTTTTTTTAATAAAAAGAGAAATTTGTTCTCTTTAAAATGAGCCCTGGCAGAAGGGCGTAGGACTTTCCTTTGCCCGTCTGCAGGGCTTAAACTTCAAGTTGTCGCCCTACCTGTCGTAATGAAGGAATTTGAAAAATTCTTTTTTCATTTAAAAGGGGATGAAAATCCCCGTTTATTAGGAGCATTTTATCCCCCCCCACTCACCCCCTTCATAATAAAAATCGTTTTGAAAAAAAATACATTTTTTCTGTTGCCCCCATTTTTACATTTTCGGCGAAAATTATTTCCTACCTATCCAACATTATAGCTGCTCAAAAAAGGAAGAAATCTCATTTTGATTTTTCAAAATCGCCCTATTAGAACCGGAGATATGGCCATTTTCCCTTTTTGCACGTTCTCCCCTGCCTCTCCTTCCCTAATGGCCCTAGAGCGCTCCCTCTGCGGCCTCGACCTCTTCCTATAACCACCCACAACATAAAAAAAAAATTACCATCCTAACCCCATCTCTTATCTCTTGAACACCCCTCATACCTTCTGTCCGACCCCTTTTCCTATCCTGAAACTCAATCCCTTCAAACGGCCATATCTCCGGCCCTAATTGGCCGATTTTAAAAAACCAAAAACCAGTTCACGCGCCTCGGGGAGACCTTTCTTTTTTGTCCGTCTCCCCGATCGCGCGCAAACTGAGAATAATTGATTTTCCGTATGTTTAATAGCTCCCCCTCCCACCGCACCACCTAGATTTCGGATGTGAAAGTGTCAGGGAAGTTGGGGAAGTCGTCCTCTATAAGACAGGCAAAATTTTTTTTTGAAAAAAGGCACCGTTTTTCACCCCCTTTTTTCTGCCAGATCTACTCCACTATACAATTTAGAGAGCGATTTATAATTTTATGTTGTATATATAGTTCTCATGTATCTAACGGGTTGGAAAAACGTGGCAAAAAGTGCACTTTCATAAAAAAAATAAATTGCTTATAAGAAACTAAGTCTGACAAATTAATTATCAAAAATTGTCAGACAGACACATTTTTTCAAAAATGGTTCATTATTTACCACAAATTGCGTAAAGTTCAAGCAAGTGTTTTGAATCTTTTTTTTTTAGCAAAATTTAAAAGTTCATAAAAAATAACAATCAACAAATTTTTACTAGTCTGGCGGGCGTTACATGATTTTTACATGTTTTACAACTATTTTCACATTTTAGATTTTAGGTATTCGATGGGGTAACTTTTTTTGTCGTGGGAGCTCGTTTTAATAAACCTAGTTAAAGACGGTTATTTCTTAAATTCCGACTTAGTACTCAATATTAAACTTCTGCTGCCACTTTTTTAATAAATAATAAAAACAGCTTCGCTTCCTATGCATTGCAGAGATTCGAACTCCATTTGTGCGACACATGCGACTTTTGCCCAATGAACCATATCTACTACATTATGAAAAAACACCCTAAGGAACAGAAACGCTTTAATTAAATTTTTTCATAAAGTTTATTGAGGAATACTGTAAAACGGTTTCCACAGTATCGCAGACCTTTAATGATTTTATTTACGCTGCCCCTTCTCACCTATTGTACGCGATATGGTTGATAAATAAAAACACATTAGCGAGCAAATTACGCAAAGCCAGTGAACGTCCGTCCACATTGAACTTCTGCGTTGGTTAGTCATATTATAGGCAATTTATTTTCTACGAGGTCATTAACTCGTAATCATTTTAATTTACGATTGTTTTATCTCATTTGTTACAGCTCCACAAGCTTTTAGAAAATAGAAATGGCTTCCGTTTTGAATGCGATATTGGCTGGATGCTAAATAAAACGAAAAATTCTAATGAGCTAATATATGTATAAACTTGAACTTGAACCTATCCATTTAACTTTTTGAGTTCCGTACCTACTCAATAGTGAAAAACCCTTAAAAGATGATTCACTTGTGTGTCCGCTTGCATGTCTGTCCCAGCCAGCTTTATTTTATACTGTAAATTTCTACGATTATTATAGTCTTCGCAAATACAAAACGAAGAGTATATTGAATTGAAAGTGATCGAATTCTGAACAACTTTCAAAATGTTCGTCCGTCTGTCTGTCCGTCCGTCGTGTTTCTTGTAAGCACGATAACTTAAGAACGAGAAATCCGATTGTATTGAAATTTGGACAGTAAGTTAGTGTTAGCTAGAGGAAGAACCCTAACCAAATCGATTAATAAATAAAAAAGTTATGAATTTTTTAAATGAAAAAATGTTTTTCGTTGTTTTGTAATTGAACTAAAAATGTCTAAAACTAATATTATTTACAAAAAGAACTGCGAAGAGTATCCTATAGAATGTGCAACAATTATCGGCGAAGAGGATAATGGTTAGCTTGTTTAAATTATTAAGGAATTCATTTAATAACACCTCCAGCTGCTTCCAGTGCAATTTTTTTAGAAATCGTACAAATCTCAATGAACTATTTGATTCATTACATTATTATGCGTGCAACACCATGACAATATTCTTTAATGTTTGAAACTGTTTCCTAATTATGTGAATTTTGTGCTATGATCATATTACAAGATAGGACATAACCAACAAATTTGACATTTAGTTCGGTACGCCGCGCGCCGGTGTTCGATATTCGATTTTTAAACTGGTGCTATTCCCCTATGTGCACGTGGTCTTTGCGCACTCGGTCTGGTCTAGAGCATAAAGAACAAAACCACGTCCCATTTTATCTACATAGAGTAGATACGGAGTGAGTCTACTGTATATTTCTCTACTGTGACTTCGGTCCATCATTTCGGATCTCGGAATCGGATGTAGTGGACCTTAGGTGTGCCATACGTCCGGCAAGACGTTGTAAATAAGATATTTACTTAAGTGTTTATCATTTAATATTTAAATTAAGGAATATATTTGCTGCTTACAGTAGACGGCGGCGACTACCACTAGTGTCGGATTTATGCGAGGTGTTTTTTAAATAAATTGATATATTTTAATCTACAAGTCCTTATGAAATACGAGAGCTAATGCCACTTTAAATTTAAAAATGAAAAATGAAAAAATTAGAGACCTTTGTCTCTCCAATCCCGACACCTACAATGTAAGTTATTGATTTGTATTACAGCGTTGCCAAATCTGCACAAAACGATGAAATTATAAATAAAACTGAACATTAACACACACAGAGGTGATCATTTATTTTGTTAAAGTAAGTGATAGCCTCGGTTGAAAAATATCCATAGTATCTTAAATGTACATATGTACAACCAACACAGAACTTCATTCATTAGGAACACGCACACAAAGTAAATGAGCCAGACGTGCATTTTCCCCAGTCGCACCATGACGAAACAATATTTGTCCTCTCCATGTTTGTAAAGTTGGCCATTATTAAAAACATAAAATTCACTAATTCACACATGAATTCACTATAACGTACCCATAACGATCAGTATTTTAACAGTAAACAGTACACTATTAAGGTGGCGAGCCGGCTGTATAGATTTCCTATGAATAAGATACATGAATATCTTTATGTGAGTGAGTAAGTACTACCACAGACATACAGGGAGCCACTTTTAATTTTTGCAAATTTTGCCCGCGTCATGGAATTCTGACGTCACTTCCGGTCACGATTTTTTGTGTCATCGAATACATGAATAAGACTAATGTCAAAATGTAAGTTTTGAGCTATACAATGAGATTGTAGTGGGGTGCAGGCTTAATGGCAAGTTAAAGTTCAAGCCTTCTAGTTATTAAAAAAATAGGCTGCCTCTTCTTATTTGCCCGTATCCTCCCACTTTGACGTCACTTCCGGTAAAATTCCATGACGCAGGCAAAATTCGCTTATATGAAAAGTGGCTCCCTGTAGATCTGTGGTAGTACTTACTCACCCATACAATGTTTTTCATGTATCTTATTCATAGGAAATCTATATAGCCGGCTCTCTACCTATATTGACAATTTGCTGTTAGCTACTGCTTATCTGTTGTTGAATTTCTTTTTGCCCTTGACATGGTCAGAGTTACTTGCAGGAAGACCGCCACATTAAAATAGTGCCGTAGGCGTGCAATATCCAATATCTATTTTCACGATTATTGATAAATAAATATATATTTGATATATCAGGAAGATGTAATACATATATTCTTTAGTTTGTATATTAAATCATAAACATTTAGGTGAAAGTACCGTTGATATATTTTGAGTTAGTATGAAGAGGCTTAGTTGAATCAGTGAAAGGTTTGAATATATGGATTTGTATCTCTTCTAAATTACATAATTAAAATTTTTTGTTGTATCTGGGTTTTATTTGGTATTTCGTCTTTTTACCTCTACATTCGGCTTTGCGTAGTGCGGGGTTTGAAATTTGTTATTAACTACAAATTATAAAGAAACTTGGCATGCAAATTATTGGTTTTTAAGATGAGACGCGTTTTTAAGTGGATCCCGTGAAATCCCGAAAAACTGGAGTAAACACGGTGTGAAAACGCGAAAAAATGTGTTGAATTAAAGAGTGGAAAATCCTACATTAGTTGATATATATTAACATAAATTTGGCTAATTTATATAGCTGATATTTGATATTTAACCATGACATCACCAAAGGCGTATATGGGCAGCTCGGTAAAGGGTACAGACATCTGGCAACATAACTCGGATAAAAAGAAAATAAACACGTTGAATGGGACCAGGTCATAAACTCGTAAATTATCCACAAGTGCATGTACCTAAGACGACCGAGCACCCTCCCCAAAGTGGCTAGTACATACGAAGTGAAATGCAACGGACTGGCTTCTAACGAGTGGAAGTAGTAACATAAGCAAAGGATGAAAGATAAGTGTTATTTCTATTTATTTCTGAGATATATTTATTAATCCTCCACAGATGGGAACAATGTTGTGATTCGGAAATCCATTGTTTCACATATACGCGAATGAATGAATTCTTCATGTGGAACGGGTACTTTTGTTTAAGAAATAATTTATTTACTATAAATTGTTTGTTTCTCGCAGAGTTATTAGTTTTATTTGGGGAATTTGTTCATTTGATTACCGGTTAAGGCAGGAGATTTTTTATTCGTAAAATATATACCTGGATTCGTCCCTTCTTGAAGTGGGTGATATAAAATAAGCAACGCCAGATGTGTGAATGAAACAGATAAGTTTTTGCCTATATAGCATTAGCGTTGGCTTATTTATGTCTATATTAAATTTTAAACAAGAATTGGAGATTAAAATTAAAAAGATATTAAACATAATATATAGGTAATAAACATAATATACAGGTGATGAAATGGAAAAACTGCCCAAAATTGAAACCGATTGTTTCAAGGAAACGACATACAGGGTGAGCAAACTATCCCGTCGGACCTTTTTTCTCATAACGCGCAAAAAAAATTGTTACATCGAGATAGGGCCCTTCCCAACAACTCCACCGTAGATGGATATTTACTTGTGGAGCGGTTAATAAATAAAAAAAAAGAAAGGGAAATAGGGAACAAAAATACAAAAATAAAAGCTGCCAGATTCAAAGACACAAGAAGCAGAAAACTTAGAAGAAAAATAAGAAGATGACGATAGATGGAAACTTAAAAGAAGCATGGAAACTGAAGAGAAGTATGGAAACTTAAAAAAAGCATCTCTCAAACACCTACACTTCCCATCCTATATTCCCACCTTATGCGTCATGCGGCTCTCGCTGCTGACAACAATCATGTCCAATGTCCAACCCGGCGTATGCAGATGGTCCGACGGTATATAAAACATCCGAGATTTGGTTCCGGCACGCGGTTTGGCCGTCCGTAGGGCGTGTTTGACGGAGGACCAAGCTGCGTGTTAGAACGAACCTCCATGGATGCCCGGAATTGGCAGCAATGCCCACCATACGCTGGCAAATCAATCGATCAACTACAAATTATAAAGAAACTTGAATGATTCAAAATAAATTCGCAAGGACCATTCTTAATTCATATAGTTTTTGTTTAACGTTATTGTAGCTGTAAAATTTTTACATGTTTTTTGGTTTGACTTTCTAATATTTGTACACTTATTTATGAACATTTATTTTCTAACTGTTTTTGGAAAACTGAGAAGTCGAAGCATATTCCAACTCGAGCATACTTTGTTTAATAAACAACAAACATATTATTGTAATCACTTGATTTGTTATTGCAATAACACCACAACTCGCATTATAATAACAATGAGCAATCGCGTATGATAAGGTTTATTTCTGGTAGTTTTGCTTATTTTTATATTAACAACAGTGTAATTTATGTTACATTATAACAAAAAAAAACCGTTTGTATCCGACTACGCTACACAAACGAGAGATATGCAAGGGATTGGATTATATGTTTCACATGTCTATATGTGTGTATGTTATGTTTGTATGAATTTATACTCACTGGCAAAAAATTTGATCCACCCATATATCCCGAGAGCTCACGACACCGAGGATGAAAGAGCTTTGTAAAATCTAATAAGTATTTATTTATTGGTTTATTTATTTATTAGTTTATTCAAAAATAATGGTCTGGCTGCGCGCTGATAGAACAGCGAGCAGTCAGCTCTCATTTTCGAAGCGGACCCGTGTCGCTGGAGAAGCGAAATTCTCGCACCTCTTACTTTGGCGGCCGCTATCTCACTTAAAAATTGGCGGAATATATCGTTGCCTCGCATCATCTGATTGGAAATTCAATTTCAAATCGATCAAGCACAAAAAAGAGGAGGGTCAGTTTTGTCTAGAAAAGTTTAGTGTTCATCATCAGCCGTACGGTTGGCACATAGGTAATGTTCTCGCCTATGGCGCGAAAGATGCTGGGTTCAAACTTCTATGCCTGCTTCTTTAATTTTGTCACGATTAATATATTCTTTCACAACTTCTTTTCTATGATTTCTTTAGGTTAGATTAGCAGGTTTGTATTGTTTAAAATAAATTCATTCTTTCGTGTGATTTGCTTAGGTTAGGTTTGTATTCTAATATCTAATTGTTAATAATTATTAGCGCCGCAGGCAGTATTAGCGTCGCGTCCACAGAATAACACAAAATTAACTTGAAATCATTAAAATCACTATGTTAGTAACGCGTCATTAACTCTCGGTCCAACAATGCCGGCTCTATGCTACAAAATTTGCTCTCTCGGTACCGTCTTGTCTGTTCAACTATTTCTTCCGTGCTATAGCGCTGTTTGTCAACTCCTAGGCATGCCGAATTTTTATTTTTATTTTGTTACGATTAAAGGATTTTTTCACAAATTCAGGTTTGATTTGACTGCAGAAATAATGTTTTCCTTCTTTTGCCTAGAATGATTTCAATATTTTATGGGATGGTTAGGTAGTTAGGTTAGTTAGGTTGATTTTTAGTTTGCTATCTAATAACTATCAGCGCCGCAGGCAGTATTAGCGTCGCAGACAAAGAAAGGGGGGATGCGGGGGGGGTCCCACCGCTTTTAACATTGGAAATGTTAATGTTCGTATATGGGGCCAAAGTTACAAGTTTTATCCAAGGCCGCCGACATGAAAGAGTCGAGATCAGATGATACTGAGCAAGTGTGCACAGTAAGAGTATGCGCGGAGAACATGAAGTTAAAATGCGGTTGTGGTCAGCGCCAATCGTAGTTGCCATGGATTCACAAAGTTTGACAAATAGCGAATAGTTATTTTTGTAACAAGTACCAAAAATCATGTTTTTTGGGACGGATCGTAGCTGTTTCCGGACGAGGCGAAGCCAAGACCGTGTTACTTTTTGAAATCAGTAAAGTACATGATAATCTCTATTAATTCATCTACAAATTACTTAAAGAATTGGTTCAAGAATGAAAAAACGTTTAGACCTCAAACTTCAACAAAACCATTGATGGATCGAATTTTTTGCCGGTGAGTGTATGTATACGTACGTATGCAATGTGCATGTTGCTACTATGTATACATGTAACCTTGTAAGGCTTATACCGATTTTGAGAAATGAGGTGTTGAAAGGCTCGCTCGTGTCAATCGCACGCATAACAATGGAAGCCGAGTTCGAAATAAGTTTATGTTTTATGTATGGTGTTATCATTTCCAATGTCCCGATGGTTGCAAGGTTTGCGAAATCTGTGAATATTTTTTTAATTTAAAAAACTAATAACTTTTTTATTTATTAATCGATTTTGTTCAAAAACAATAGAGTTCTTCCTATAACTAACCCTAACTTACTGTCCAAGTTGAAATACAATCGGACATTTCGATCTTAAGTTATCATGCTTACAAGAAACGTGATGGACGGACGGACATTTTGAAAAAATTCGATCACCAACACAGTGATATGATAATTCTTTCTCTACGAGCGATATTACAGGTTTTAGAAATAGGTGCATCTTTATATATAGAGTTTTCATGCGAAAGTATGTACAATAAACATATGTAATATAGACGTCAAATAAATTAATATAATGTTATAAATTACACCCCCTTGGAACTGGAAATTGATACGCCTATGCCTAATATTGAGTGACTGGAAGCTTGTAGAAAGAAATGGACGTTTTCTAGAGTATGGTGAGAAGATTCTCGATTGTTTCTGGATGGATCTAGAGAGGCAATTTCGGAGTATATAAGGCGCGATTACCAGCGCAGAAGAGGAAGTTTACTAAAGTGAAGTTTATTAAAGTGACGGTCGATAAAAAGTGAGGTTAAATATCAAGTACCTAAACAAAGTGTAAAGGTTAGAAGTATTGTCATTGTGTAATCAGTAAATTATTAAATAAAGTGTTAGTGTTTATCTCTTGTTGAAATGATTTTAGAACCCACGGATTCATACAGGGTGTTTCCTCAAAGGTGGAAAACACGCAGCATTGGTGTCAGACGCGGAATTTTAACAAAAGGATTTTTCGGAAGTGTTGAGAAGACTGGGACAGTATTCTCGGAGTTAGTGCTAACACAGGGAGGACTAATTTACTGGACGTTGTTGGAGGGTTATTTTCGAACAGGAAAATAGTGTTAAGTGCATTTTTTGAGACATTTTTGGAACATTTTATTTGGACATTAGAGGTTAAGTGACGAAAACTCTAGATAAGACTTTTTCGTGCCGTTTTGAGGTTTTTTTGGACGGTCCCATTACCGATCGTGACGTAACTTTGTTAAATTTATTTGATTTCAACGTAGTCGTATGCCTATAACAACCAGAAGTATGGCAACCGAAAAGCAAATACAGGACTTATTTGCACAATTCCAGAAAGTGCTGGAAGAACTTAAAAATAAAGTCGAGCAAGAAGTAAGTGAAGTCAAGGAAAAAGTAGATAGGGTTGAAGGAAAAATGAACAAGGCTGAGGCAAAAGTAAATAAGGTTGAAGAGGAAGTAAGCGAAGTGAAAGAAAAAGTAGACAAGATTGAAGACAAAATGCACCAGGTAGAAAGGGAAATAGACCAGCTTAAGAGGCAGTTGAGGGAAAGAGGAAACCAGCACGTGGTATCATCAGGCCAGCGATTAAAAATTCCCTCCTTTGATGGTCAAAGTTCCTGCATGACTTACAAGACACAGTTTGAGGCAGCAGCGAGTGCAAACAACTGGAATGACGAAGAGAAGGCTAAGGCATTAATCGTGGCTTTAAGAGGCCAAGCGTTGGAGTTGCTCCAGACAATTCCGGCAGACCAACAACGGAACTTTAGAGTTTTAGAAGCTGCCTTAGATCTACGATATGGCGATCAACACCTTGCTCAAGTATACCAAACCCAGCTGAAATTACGCGTTCAGAAAGCTGGAGAGAGTGCAAGAATTTGAAGCTGCGGTGGAAAGACTGGCACACTTAGCTTATCCTAATGCGCCAAGAGAATTTAAAGAGCAATTGGCAGCGAGGGCATTCCTAGACGGGATAAGGAACGAGGAGATCAGGCGAGTCCTCAGGCTATCCCGACATAACAGTAGTAGTGAAGCCTTGGTGCGTGCACTAGAAGTAGAAGCCGTCTATAGGGATACTCCAAAGTCAAGAGTGCGGGCTATGACGCTCGAAGAATCGCAGCCAGAAGAGAGAGACCAAAACCCTATCTTGAACGCGATTCTCAATACGAATAAAATGATCAGTCAATTACTGGCTAAATGGAATCCTCCGAAAAGACAGGAATCACAACTAAATAGAGAGAAGCCAAGCAGGAGTACTAAATGTTACAACTGTGGCAGAGCAGGGCATATGAAACGAGACTGTCGACAGCGGAATTCGAGGAAAGTGAATGCTAGAAAGATTGAAGAGATTCAGAATAAACAGATTAGTGGAAGGCCAAGTGGACGGCGTATGAAATGTTACAGGTGCGGAGAACTAGGACATATCCAGCTTGAATGTCCACGGATTAGATTGGAGAGAGTGAAGGCCGGAGAAGCTGTGAAGCTGAGGGGAAAATCAGAGGAAGCTGGTACCAGAGAGACTGTGACAGATAGGGAACATGGTACTCCGAGAGAAGTAAAGATTTCCCAGCTTCGAAGCATTCCCAGAAATCTACTACTACCATCAGGACGTGAAAATAAAATGAAACCCCAGAAGGATGCTGATATTTCATCCGGAAGAAGGTGCAAGGAAGATTGCAAGTACTACCACCAGGAAAAACTGCAGGTCACGGGAGCAGTCAACACTGTCAAGGTGGAGGTGCCGGATGACAGGACAGATGAAGCGCTCAGACAAGAGCAACTGAACAATGAGGAAATTGGGCCATATTGAGAGCTAAAGAAAGGGGAACTCGTCCAAAATGGAAAGATGTTTCAGGCAAAAGAGTGGGACTCACTGAAAGTCATGAACGGGCTATTGCGGAGAGCATGGGAAAGCCCGGATGGAAAACAGGTGGTTATGCGTCTAGTGATTCCCAGGTGTCGAGTAGCGAAGGTGCTTCAGGAAGTGCACAATGGAACATCCGATGGACACTTCTGTGTTAACAAGACCCTGAAGAAAATACGAGAAAGATTTTATTGGATAAGAAGTCGTCAGGATGTGGAGGCTTGGTGTCGCAATGCAAGATTTGTGCAGCCAGTAAGGGACCACAGACTGGAAGTAAGGGTGAAAAGAAGCAGTTCGACGCCAAAGCTCCTTTCAAGAGATTGGCTAACGATATAGCGGAACCATCACCAGCCAGTGACCGAATGAAGGCTCGATACGACCGGAAGGGTAGTTCAGAAGGGTTCAAGGCAGGAGACCTGGTTTGGCTGTACAATCCACAGCGGAAGAAAGGAAGGTCACCGAAACTTCAACCACCTTGGGATGGACCGTATACTGTTATTACCCGAATTAATGACGTCGTCTATCGGATTCAACGAAGCAAAAAGTCCAAGATGAAGATCGTGCATTTGGACAGACGAAATAGAATAATGTCATCAACATCAGGAAAGCAACCTTGAAAAAAAGATTGATTTATTAAGTATACTAGTGAACAAACAATATGATAGCTAATATGCTTTAGCACAAAAAGGAATATGTCATCAAATATATGCTGTTTCTTTGATTATGTTAAAAGCAACCAGCAAGTATTTAGTCACCATAGATCTCTTCCAACACGCTTCATATTCAAGCCACATCTGCTGTCAAAATTCTCTTTTTCAAATTTTCCCAAATCCCAATGTCGCATTTCATTCTTCTACCTGGCATGTCCCAGCCATGTTCTATGGAATTGAAGTCTGGGCTGTGCGCTGGCCAAATCAATACCGTAAAATGTTTAGCGTTTTATTTGAGTTTGTATCTCCTACGAGAAGACAGATATTGGGATGCTAAAAAAAAGGGGGAACATTGACACTAGATATATATGAAATTTGTTGGAACAAGACCATGTTGCTTTTTGAAATCAGTAAAGTACAAGATATTCTCTATTAATTCATCTACAAATTACTTTGAGTGAAAAAACGTTTAAACATCAAACTTCAACTAAACCAGTGATGGATCGAATTTTTTGCGACCAAGTGCATGTTTCAACGATGTTTACATGTAACTTTGTAAAGCTTATACCGATTCGTGTCAATCGCACGCATAACAATGGTTAGTAGCCGTAATCGTTTATCTTTTTTAATAATATAGGTATTCACTTGTTACTATTGAGTTCGCCACTTTATACCGGAGTGCAATATAACCCAATCTTGTATAAGTTATGCTCACTTCAGATCTTACTATTTTGTAGTAAAATGTTAGTCAAATATACAAACGCATTCGGCAACGTGCGCTTACAGCTTTTATGCGATTAGAGACTTCTGAGACTGAGGATAGCCACCAACGGCACCAACTGTATTACTGTATTAGTCATGTGAAGGATAGAGTTCATAGCGGCTAGACATCAATATCGGAAACAGTCTTCTGTCAGGGTAGCACTGCATATACCATGATATTGATCTTCCTGTACTTGCGTGAGCGTGAGACTGCTGTTAAACGATTCCCGCATCTTGTTTACTTAAATTTTTGATAGGCCAGTCTGTAAAAGGGAAGACAGTAGTTTTTTTAATTTATATTGTTTTGCTTTTACATTTTGATATAAATGGTAATTATTAGTTCATGCTGTATTCTGCGGTCATCACCTTTTAAGCTACGATTAACAGAAGAAGATTAGAAGAATAATTTATAGCAGTATTGTCTACCTATTCTGTCATACAGTGAGTACGTAACGGTTGGAATAAATTCATTAAAACAGTTACAAAACAAGTGACAAAAAGACAGACCCGTCGATTTTTAAATACATTTCTCAATCTGTTTATTTAAAAAAAAGTGCTGCAAATATATTTTTAAGTTGTGACGTCAAAAATGGCAACCCCTATTTTTTAAATGTCATTTGAAAGAGCACATTTTTCTGCATACAGTACGTTAAATTCTAGGCATGACGAAATTATCGAGAAAAAATCTTTACTACTTATAACAATGTAATAAAACAAAAATACAAGAATTTAAGAATGCAGCAAAAAATAATTCGATTAAATGTTCGAATTGCTTGCCATTTTCTTCTTGACAATGTCCAAGTCGAAACTGAAATTGTCTCAAAACGTTAATAATTGTTTCGGGTCCAACTCTTCTAATTTCGTAAGTAATACTGTCTTTTAAGTCCTCAATATTGTTCAGTCTATTAAAATAAACTTTGGATTTATGGTAACCCCATAAAAATAATCCAATGGGGTTAGGTCCGGAGATCTAGCTGGTCATTCTATTGATCCGCGTCTACCAATCCATCTGCGTCTACCAATCCATTGCCAGTGCAAGCAACGCGTTACTAACTTCACACACGATATACGCGATGACGTCACGTGGCGTCTTCGACATTCAAATATTTGAATTTTGGGTCGATTTGTTTATTAAATATTTATTTTAATCTTGTGTTATAATTAATATGAATGCGTTTAGGCTTTCATATGTATGTATTGTTTCATATTAATGATTCATTTGAAGTTAATTGTTATATATTGCACACACCTTATATACTGACAAATATGGTACAAAATCTGTCAGAAACATGTGATATAGAAGATGACGTCACCAGGATCATTACCCAATAAGATTGCGTTTTCGAAATCATTTAAATACTTGAATTTTAGGTTGATTTATTTATTAAATATTTATTTTATTCTGATGATATAATTAATCTGAATGTGGGCTTTCATATTTATGTATTACTTTCTATTAATGCATCATTTGAAGTGAATTGATATATAATGCACATACCCTATTGTCAAGGAGGAAATCTGCTATACTTTTGGAGAACATTAGACGGGGCACTTAAAAAAAATAATTAAGAAACGATAGATGATAATAATATTTGAAATTTAGATGTCACAATTACCGAGTAGGAAGCCATATTTACTTTTGGAGACATTTCTTCAGGTTATCCACTTTTAACAAATAACTAGGAAACGACGGAGGACAATAATAATTGGAATGCGGTTGTTAGAAAAATATACTTTTAGTAAAAGAATACTACAGGATGGTCACTCAAAATAATAATTGATGTATGTGATAAATTGATTCCTAGATTCATGTTCTTGCATTTTTATCTCTCGACGCCCAGCGTCGTTTTTGTATAACTTGTGTATTTGATAAACTTTAATATCTAAATATATGTTGTTGCATTGTCACGTCTCGACGCCGACCGACGCCTAGCGTCGTTGTTGTAAAACTTTGAATTTGCTAAATTTTGATTGTTAGATTCATATTCTTGCATTTTTACGTCTGGGCGCCGACCGACGCCCAGCGTCGTTTTTGTATAACTTATGTATTTGATAAACTTTGATATCTAAATAAATATTCTCGCATTTTTACGTCTCGACACCGACCAACGCCTAGCGTCGTTGTTGTAAGACTCATGTATTTGATAAATTTTGATACCTAGATTCTTATTCTTGTATTTTTACGTCTCGACGCCGACTGACGCCTTGCATCGTTTCTGTAAAACTTGTATTTGATTAATTTTGGTATCTAAATTCATGTTCTTGCATTTTTACGTCTCGACGCCGACCGACTACCAGCGTCGTTTTTGTATAACTTGTGTATTTGATAAACTTTGATATCTAAATATATGTTCTTGCATTTTTACGTCTCGACGCCGACCGACGCCTTGCGTCGTTTCTGTAAAACTTGTGTTTGATTAAGTTTGGTATCTAAATTCATGTTCTTGCATTTTTACGTCTCGACGCCGAGCGTCGATTTTGTAAAACTTGTGTGTTCGGTAAATTTTGATACCTAGATTAATGTTCGCGCATTTTTACGAAACACTTTTTTTTATGGAATGTTAATATTAATGTAATATTAAACTATTCTTTATTTCAATCCGATTTTGTAATGTCAGGCTTGAAAGTTAGTCAAGTTCATTTTCAATGTCTGCTTGCTAAATTGCAACTTCTCTAAAAAATTTTATGACATCTGCCCCTAATATTATTAAAATTCTATGACCAATTATTCCCTCATACTATTGCAAGTATTGTCCATTGTAAGTTTATATTTAAAAAGACTTGTAAGGAAAATCTGGATGTGGTAGTAGTGATTCCTTAGGCAGCGACTTTTTGTATTTTTCCCCATCTTACGTCTTGTAACTTAGTGTTTTGGGAGTACGATTTTGCAATATGAAGTATATTAAGAAAAAAATTATAAAAATGACAGCTGCTTGACTAAAATAAGCAACAAATGTTATATCGCATAACTTTACTTATCAATAATAATTAATTAATAATTTGGAAATTATTTTTGAAAAAGAATAATAATGTCTAGTATAAGATATATTTTCATTTGGTCTTGTCAATCAAAAGTTAAAACACTTTTTGTGTAATAAAGGTATTTACAAATAGCCACATTTGTGCACCTATTTTATAAAATAAAACAAAAAATTGCACCAGATGAGTTAAATTGGTAAATTTTGTGGGTATCATTTCTACCATTTATTTTCTAATATCATCAAATTTTCAGCGAGTTCAGAGAATTTGACAAAAAAATTATCTAAATGCGTACGACTAATTGATGATGATAATAATAATAATAATGGTATCGACCGGAAAGCACGGAAACTCCGTCCGGCAGCGTATAAACCGGAAAAAAATTATTTATTTGCCGAATTTAAATTTGCATTATTTTTTACATCAATATATATTAGAAACGGCAATAATGTCAAACAAATAGAGACATAAACCACAAAAAGTGAACTTTGTGGTAATGAAATTAACTGTATCCTTAAGATTGCCATATTTTAAAAATATTGTTTAGGTAATTTAATTGGAATTCATTTTTCATTAAATGGAAGTTAGGAGTATAATAATAATTAAAGTAAGAAAATGAAAATTGGGAGATTTATTTCAAAAGAAACACTTGCTAGGAAATCTTTTTGAGATAGCAGCACTGGCATCAATGTAGTTAAATCTATCGGGTCTTAAAGTAAGACCCTCTTATGTACAATATGAGTAAGCGCTAATAATGATTGGTGATACGCTTCCATTACTCACATGGCGATTAAGAAAATTTGCTCCAAGTGTCTATGATTTAAATTGAAAAGTATGTCACTGGATGATACACCATGATTGCAACTAATTTTATATTATTAAAAAAAATCAGTATCAAATTTTTGAGGGTCAAATATTTTGTTAATTTTTTCTGGAGGACATTATATTTCATCGTCAATAAGGATTGGACTTATTTTATTTCCACGCGTAGTGGAGTGGAAATACAGTAATCGTAAAAAAAATTCAGAAATTTTTCTTGTTTAGAATGTTATGAAACGTCGAAATTTTAAATTTGTGCGAAAAAAAATTCTGTCGATCTGTCGGGCTGTCTATGTGTCTAACTTTTGTTGTGCGCACGTTTTTTCCGGAACGGTTTGACATATTGACTTGAAATTTTATACATCTGTATTATAACGAGATCTGAAACTTGATTGATTTTTTAACTTATCCGGTGAAGGGTTCGGGGGTAAATAGAGGAAAATAAGTAAATAAGCTAGTAAGAGTACACAGATTTGGGATTTGGTGTATATGCTAGAAACCAAGGCCTCAGATTTTTTATAAATATTTTTCAACTCTCCCACCACCCCCACTTCATTATTAAAAGGTTTGGTAAAATAAAATTGAGAGTTTTACTTGAAATTTGGTACATGTATGTATTATGTCGACATCTGTAATTAGATTATATTTTGAGATGATGCCGTTGAAGAGTTGGGGGTCAAATAGGGGAAAATAAGTAAAGCAATCTGATAAGAGTATAGAAACTTGGGATTTGGTGTATATACTAGAAGCCAAAGCCTCAGATTTTTTTATAATCTATTCTATCCCCCCTCACCACCCCCACTCCATTATTAAAGAGGCTGATAAAATTAAATTGAGATATTCAGTTGAAATTTGATACACGTATGTATTGTAATGACATCTGATTGAGATTATTCCGTTGAAGGAGTGGAGGGGGTGTAGATTGGGGAAAATAGTAGAGCAAGCTAGTGAGAGTGCAGAAACTTCATTTTTGGCGCGTTTTCTAGAAACCAACGCCGCAATTTTTTTTATGACATTGCCTGAAATATTTTTATGACATTACCTAACATTGCCTAATATTTAAATTTTATCACCAATTATTTCCATATAATAGAGTGCAAATATACATGGTGATTTTTTGAAAACGAGCCACCCTTAATAACGAGAGTCGTTAAAGATTTTTTTTTGTTGCAGTAAATGGCATTTTCTTGAATGTCAAGGGGGGGATTTTAACGAGAAAAGGTGTGATTACCTGGATTTTTATGGCTTTTATGACTTTTTTATAAAAAATCAGTTTTTTGCATTTCTCAAAAATTTTCCTCCTCAAGGTCACACTATTTTTTACAATTGCATTCCAAAAAAAATCTGCTATTAGAAATTGATGCCATTTGAAATTATGAACTTGAAGGGCTGGGGGTGAGGGGGTGAATTTTGGATCACGCCTTTTCTTGTTAAAATGTGTCCCCCTTGGCATTCAAAAAAATGCCGTTTACTGCAAAAAAAAACTTTAACGGTTCTCGAGTTATTAAGAGTGGTTCGTTTTCAAATAATCACTCAGTATACACAGTCAAGATGTTTTCCTTTAAAGAGAATTGGATAGAATATCTTAGGCAGCGGTGTTTTTAAAAGCGTACTTTTTCATATTTTAAAATTATTTATTTATTTATACTCTAGTTGCCCACAAGCCGTAATCCTGAAAAACAGATTTTGAAACATCATAGTTTGCAACCTTGTTTTTTTTTTTTTAATTTATAATGCATTTAGCGATATTCTAGGAAATCGATTTACAGCCATTAAATGTCAATAATTGTAATTCTTGAAAGGCATATGTTGGAAACTATTTGTATCGACCCTTTTGCTTTTAGAGCTGTTTTTAATGTATAACATACCTGAACAATCCAGAATTTTGTGGTTTTTACCAAAAAAAAAAGAAAGATCAAGATCAATTTAAATATAATGTGAATAATTAATACTACAGGAGCCAGCGTTCAAGCAATTTCAGTTTCGTGCAGTTTAAATAATTTTGAAAGACAAAACTCATTTAGAGTCTTAGTGCATTTTATAGTACAGGAGCCAGCGTGTAATGACTCGTTACATTTCTGACATAATTCATCCTTTGCCTTAGAACATGGCAGACAAGAAAAGTGGTATGAGACATTTTCTTAGTGATGGAAACTTCATTAAATAACTCAAAATGTATTTTAAGTCATTACAAGGATTTGTGTCAAGCGAATTATTTTTTATCGAATACTTGCCACTTACTGGGTGTTTCATTTGTAAAATTTGAATTATGGCAATTTAAAAATATAATAATTTTAACAATCGTGAAAAACACCCTGTAGAACTAGTTTCGACTTTGTACTCCTGTATGTTTTAACTTAATAAAATATTTTAGCAATCAAATACCTACATGCTGAAATCCATATTTTCTTCGACGTGACTTTTTCAAAAACTAGAAGAAAAGTGGTCGCTATGAGGTATAAAATTAAAATCGTCAATGCCAATTTTTGGAAGTTCATACGCAAGGTCTAAAGATATTACAAGCTAACCAATATACTCCTCGCCGATTTACTACGCTTGTTATATAATTGTTGCACATTTTATAGGATACTCTTCGCAGTTTTTTTTCTAAATGATATTAGTTTCAAACATTTTTGTATAATTACAAAACAAAACAAAAATTAATTTATAAAAATTAATAACTTTTTTATTTATTGATCGATGTTCAAAAACAATAGGGTTATTCCTCTAGCTAACACTAACTTACTGTCCAAATTTCAATACTATCGGACTTTTCGTTCTTAACTTATCGTGCTTACGAGACACGTGACGGACGGACAGGCGGGCGGACAGACAGGCGGACGGACGGACATTTTGAAGGTTGTTCAGAATTCGATCACCAACACAGGGATATGAATTTTTTTTCTCTACGAGCAATATTACCGGCTTTAGAAATGTGCCGATCGAATGCAATATACTTTCGTTTTGTATTTGCGAAGAGTATAAAAAAATATTTGCTGTAAAGAAAGCACTTTTATCGAACATTTCTTGTTGGAAATAGTCCAAAAAATATTTATATTTGATAAAAAAATGTTATATTTCCTTTTGTTATAAACAAAATGGTTTTAAACAGTATCAGGATCAGACCAGGTTACCGTCAGATAACAAGGATTTTCATAATCGGTAGTGTCTCTTGAACTAATTCCAGCAAAAAAAATATAGTATAGTAGAAAAATACATATACAATGTGACCCATTTAAAATGGAAGCACCTTTGTAACGTTTTTATTTTTTGTCCGACTTGAACCAAATTTGAACAAAAGATGGAACACATTAGGATCTACTTATGGCCAAAAAACATTCGCGTCTTACAAATGCAAAGCCACCTGCGGTACCAAAATAAATGAAAAAAATAAAGAAATCATATCGGCATTTTTTTATCGAAAAACTTTAACGAAAGTTTTTCAGAATTGTCCAAAAACGAGTCCAAAATTTCAGCGATATTAAAGACTATTGAAAAAAAAGTTATAAAGGTCTTTTCAATATTAAATGGGTCACACTGTATTTGAATCCAAATACTGAATTGAATACTGAACACAACTTAATTATTGCAGTTTGCAAATATGTAACTCATTAGTCATTATTAATAAGTCACGTATCAAAACAAGTTATCTTAGACGTACTTAAAGTGAACTAGAAACAACATTTAACTTAGATTTAATGAAAGTGATGGTCGAGTAATATTCCGTAGAATAAACTAAACTATCCTCTGTTTAAGGAATTTTTACAAAATTGTGCCCGTGGGAAATGTCAAAACATTAGCGTGCCTGCCGATTCGACGATAAGGATAAACTATCTGTCGTGAATGCATGCCCTAGATGTGGCATTGTGCATATTCCACCAAATATTAGCATTATCACATTGACAAAATATGATTGTCAGTTTTCCACATGAAATTCATACACAACAGTAAGACGTTCTGACAAGCCCATCTGAGTCCACCCCTTATAATTCTGAAATTGCTTGTTGTGACACGAACCCTGGTCATCACTGGAGCACATTAGCTATCAAATGTTATTTTGTGTTTGTTGTAAGTTTGGGTTGTAATTTAATTAAAATACTCATGTACGATACAGTGTTATTAATATAAACTTTGTATATGTCCAATGGAGAAATGGTAACTCATAGGTTTTTAAATATTTGTACTTATTATAAATAAAGTTTTGAAAATACAAAATAAGTTAGACAATATAACATTAAAATACCTACTACTAGAAATATTACCCTTCATAGTGTCTGAGTGTATTATGTCCGTACTCTGTTAAATTGTAATATGCCGTTGCTATTTTCTATTTTTACCCTTCCGGCTGGTCAGTGTCAGCTGTGGCGAGGGGTAAATGGACTTCCTGTCTGCACGGCGCGGCGCCATACCATCGACGTCTTTCTCTAATTCATTTTTTCAACAATACGTGTTCGTTTATAGGCTATGCGTTGCTTGGCAGATGACGAATATCTCAGTTATTCCTCAATGGACATTTAAATGTATTAAAGTCATGTTATCTTTTTATTATATCATTTTTACCCTAAGGAACTGTTATCTCTTCTCTGTCAAGTGTATTTACAAACAGGAAATGTTTGTTTTCAGTGAGCTACTGTGCTATGTCAAAGATGTTTATTATTCATGTTGAGCTTGCTATATTGTATAATTAAATCAGTACCTACATAGCTACGTGCTTTATTTATGAAAATAATCTTATAACAATATTTAAAAAAATACTGTCTTTTTCATAACCTATATTAACAAAATTGTTTACTCTACACTGGCCAGAGTGTTTATTTTTATTCGTAATATAAGAATATGTTGTAATTAATTGACACTTAGGGCCGGTTTATCAATGTGAGGATAAAAGTTATCCGATGGGTTAAATCACAGTTTAATAGTACAGTAGGGTCAGTTCCCTTACTGAATATAATCCACGTGTTGATAGCCTTATTCCTGCTATCGACGCGTGGACTACACTTAGTAAGGGAAATGACCCTACTGTGTTATTAAATTGTGATTTAACCATAGGATAACTTTATCCTCGCATTGATAAATCGCCGGCTGAATTGCGTAGAGCCATTCAAGCAACTGTACGCAGAGCCGAATTGTATATAGAAAAAAATGGTGGACATTTTGAACAATATCTATAAATGTCAATTTATGGTTTAATTATATTAATTATTTTAAAGATACCTACTGTTACCTAGTTTAAGTTTAATCGTTCAAACGGAATTGATTTTTATTTATTTATAGGCCCGATATTTATGTTCATTTAAATAAAACTCTGAAAACCGAACTGATGGCGCATTCTATTGCAAATTTCCTTGTGGATGTAATTGTGTTTACCTCCACATACCTATGCTAAACTTAATTGTAACGTTCTTTGCGCTCACAATTATTAAATGTTTGATAGCTCAAGATTGCCTATAACTACAAGAGCCTGTCTGACAGCTGATATTGTTTTATTACATTCAATGGCTACTATGATTTTTCCAATGTTACCAGATTTACACAGAAATGTGCCATTTTAGTTTCCAAAGCCCACTAATCTATTATCTATTAGCCGCATGTTTCTAAAAGCTTGGTTGCATTGTATTTTGGCTGAAATCTCAAATATTTCTGAGCGGATTTTCAAAATTTTGGTATCATTAGATTCGTATGAAAATGAGGTATTTAAAAATGTTGGTGAACGATTAAATTCCCATTTATAAAAACCGAGTTAGTGGGTAAAAATCACATTTAAAAAAATTTTAAACGCCTCTAGAGAATTAAGTAATGCAATCATATTGCTCTTTTTATTTTTATGGTAACGTAGCACACAAACTAAAATATATTTTGGGCACCACAGCACTCTGGATTCAGAAATGGCTTTTTTCATAAAAGTTTTAATGTTTATCAAAAAGTGAACAAAATGGATGTATTGTATTCAAAATTTCCTCCAAATTCCAAAAATGTAAAAATATATAGGGTGTTCCATTTAAAAATCGAAAGTTGTGGGCATTTTCGGTCAAACCGGATGTGCTCTAAACTTGATTTTTTATTGAAAAGATGGCATTTTAGTGGTGTAATAAGGCCTCCAAATTTCAATTTTCTATTCCAAATATTTTAGAAAATATCGGGGCGAGCGCAATTCGTGACTCACCCGGTATGCTTCTTTTCCATCTCTTATTTTCCATTGCTATTGTCAACCCTACTGTAATTGCCACTTTTTCTTGCGTTGACAGCACTTTCATATTTTCCCACTCGTTAGCTCGCGTTATGTCTACTGAAGTTGCTCAACATATTTCCTGATGTGTGAACTCGGATAGTTTTGTGGACAAGTATGTTGAGAAGCGTGTTGCTCAACATGCTCCCTATAGTGAGTGGACTGCTTTAGTGACATTCATGCTACGAGACATGTCAAATGCATTGCAGCGCTTAATGTGTAGTAGTCGCATAGAAAATGGAATGTCTACATTGCATCCCGATTCCTATATTTCTTATGATAATAGCGCACCGTGCAGGGCTATTGGCGTGGCGCAAAAAAAAAATAAAATTCCCGTTGTTGCTTATGATTCCCACAGAATTTTTCTAACTTTGTCGTTTCGTGGGTCGACTTGCCCTTGTGTCTGACTTGACGGACTACTCGCTAATAAGAACTTTCAACTTTATATTAATTAATTTTGATTACGAATATTTGAATGTGAAGTTATTGGACATGTCGCATGTTGGTACTATGTGTGGTGTGTTTATGTCGCACCTTACTTAGTATAATATGTTCAATGTGCACTTTACATGTTGAGATCTGATGCTCGTTAAAGGTAAATTTAATGATTTTCTTATTCCAGCGGCCTGAATTTCCAGGACTTGATGGTGAGACAAGGAGCTATTGATTCTCCACCGAAGTGCCCCTTCATTCTTGGATTCGAATGTGCGGGAGAGATCGAACAAATTGGGGAAGGAGTTGAAGGATTTGCGGTGAGTGTTATTATTGTTTGTTCTATTTATTGATGGATGTGTGGAAATAATTCAATAATTTATGTTTTTTTAATTATCATATTCCTACAGAATTAAAAATATTCTTTAGTACTCAATGAGATGTACATCTAAATGAAAATGTAGCTTCTCAATGACCGAGTTGTGACATTTAATTATTTTAATTACAATTTTTTTAATAACATTGTTGTAACGCAGATGTCGGAAAATTTTGTTTCACACAAATCTGATCTAAACGTTTGAAGTTGATGGTTAAACAAATAGAAGTTGCAGTTGGACGTCGCACAGTGGGACTGAAAAAGAATTTACCATTCAAAATTCTCTACAGACCTTTTTAAATATTTGTCAGACTTCTGGCTACAAAACTGTCGGGGCAGGTGCCACAGTGAGGTTGAAAAAGAATTTACCATTCAAAATTCTCTAGTCTTTAGTTTTTGTCCAATCGCAATATTCTTTTTTCCACAATAGTCGTCAGACTTCTGGCTACAAAACTGTCGAAACAGATTTTTGAAAGAATTCGAAACTGAACTTACATACGCCGTTATATTTGATCAAAATTGGTCAAATAGCCGATTCAAAATAAGCGATACGCCACCTACGGTGCCGATTACGAACTACTTTGTGTGAGATGACAAGTGAAAACTTTCATTGTTTGGTTGTATCATAATTGTTTTGCGTTGTTTTTATTGTCGATTGGATTCAATTAAAATTGAAAACAATATGAATCAATATTGTTTAGTTCCTCAGTGTTCGTCTTGGGCAAAAAAAGACCCAACTTAGGCTTCCATTTGTTTCCCGAAGCCGGCAAACACCGCGTGAAGATGGATAACACAGTTTTGGGGGGAAGGATTTTATGCACTTAGGGACATGTTATAGCTAAAATAAACACTGATTATTAATAAAGTATGAATGTAATAGTTATTTTAACGATTAAATCACATTATAAAAAAAAAATAACAATATCGTAACCTAACATAATACGTACCTTGTTTTCGTGAATTTGCGCTGGAGAATTACGGTAAATATAACCCAAGTCCTAAAATATCGCTTAAAACCATAATAAAATCAATTGCTATACATATATTTTCATTAAAATTTATTTATAAAATACCTTTTTATAGCAAGCGAAATCACGAAAAATACAAAGATTTGAATGTAAACGAGACACCTATCACACAGGAATTAGTTCCGATGTCAACCGCAGAGGCGCTGCAATCTTAATTTCAGAAAAATCAAAACAATTACATAAATTGGAAACATTACGGCTACTATATCTTTTCTAAGTCGATTTTGAGTAAATACGTAGGTAAGAATATACTGTAAAAAATAGTGACCTGAAGTTTTTCACCAATACAATTTGGTTAATTTATGTAATTATTTTGATTTTTCTCCTTATTCTACCAATTTCGATCAACTATAACGACGTATGTAAGTTCAACTTCGATTTTTTTCCAAAAGTTTGCCTCGACAGTTTTGCAGCCAGAACTCTGACGATTATTTAAAAAAAAAGAATATTGCGATTGGATACAAATTAAAGGCTGTAGAGAATTTTGAATGGTAAATTTCTTTTCAGCTCCACTGTGCGTCGCTGACAGCGAATACCTGTTTGATTAACATTTTGCTCGAATATGACTTAATTCACTTTTACATGGTACCACTTAGATTTAGTATACAGCCAAAATGTTTTTATTGTTGAAATAATTATTACTGCTATTTCCCAGCTTAATCTACGCATGTAGGTACCTACATTCAGTCAAGTTCTTTGCACCAACCTGAACAATACGTGCATTGTCTTTAGTTTAGGAAATAGCGTGAAATCTCGATGATGAAAGGTTACCGTCTGCCAGTCATTTGGGGGGCTTTTGGCAAGAATGTCTGCCAGCGAAGGTTAGAGTTTTTAGTGCCTTGTGAACCATAAGCTGACTCGGCAGACGTGTTTTTCAATTTTAACTGTCAACTTTTGTCAAAATTTCAAGGTTCGGTCAATTTTTCGCCACTTTGATGACAAATTGCTCAAGACCCGAACGATAGAAATGCGTGGGAGTCGGAATAAATATTCAGCATCACCATCGTCCTCAGCATCCTCGAAGACGCGCGGGAGGTAGGATATTTTTGAGCCGTGAAAATTATATCCTGAGCGTTTAACCCCGTTTGGGGGTGGTTTTTGGCTGTTTGAGGGGTTGCGCAACCCCAAAGAGACATCCTACCACCTTCATCGTATTCAGCATCCTCGAGAAAGGGGGGGGAAGAAGTACTTTTGTTTCAGGTTAAATTATTTACCATTTTCGTGTTTTCTTTCGACTCGCATACGCCACTATTTATGAAAATACGTTTTTTGCAGATTTTATTCTTGACTTCTGCAAATACATTTTCTATCGGAAAACGTGAAATAAGATAGCAACGCCGCAGTGTAAGTACAAAGGTGATATATTCCTGGATAGAGAATTAAGAGTCAAATATAAATATATACCGGGTGGCATAAAAGTATGAAACAGTAGGATAACTTAAAAATACGAATCCTAAAAAAATCTTTAAATACAAAAGTTGTAGGAAATTTTCTGGGATTTGACCTTGACCGTGACCTTCAGGGTCATTTGAAGATCAAGTCGATTTTTTCAAATGGAACCCCTTTTAACCCCGGAAATGAAACGAGCGGAAAATTTTACGTAAGGATATGACCCCCGGCACTTACAAAATTGAACTATAAAGGTCATCTTCACACCGTAATTTTGTTAGTGTCGAAGGCCCTCTCCAAACATAAAATTTTCCGCTCGTTTCATTTCCTGGGTTAAAAGTAGGGAGTTCCGTTTGAATAAAATCGACTTGACCCTCAAATGACCTTAAAAGGCACGGTCAAGGTCAAACCCAAGGTCACCGTCGGATAGCCAGGGAAATTTTCTACAGCTTTTGTATGTAAAGTTTTTTTTCTTCTAGGATTCGTATTTTTCAAGTTACTTATCAAGTTCCCATACTTTTATGCCATCCGGTATAAAAAATGTTTGACGTTTATTTAAAAAATCCAAGTGACAAGCTAATTGATACCTCTACGTGAAACATCCTGTAAGTTTAAAAATAATTTTAAAATATGCATTTCTGGACTTAGATTGAGGATATTAACCGTCCACCCACTAGTGACTCCGCACTCTGTATTGTATTTATTACATAAGTTGGATTTTTTTTTATATTTCATACTTTGTTTTTTGTTTTATACATTATAACTACATAGTATAAAAAGTACTTAATATATGTTAAAAATAGAAGTAATTAGAACATCTATTCGATTATGCGTACCCCTTGTGTTTTAAATTTATGAATAAAATCTTCTGAAAAATTTTCTTTATTTCTTTACCACCCGGTACCCGGCCAGGTACTAGTTTGTTACCCGGACAAACCGGGTTTGCCTTAAAATTGGCAGAGTACCCTAGTTTATATAAAACAATATTAATATTATATACCAATGACCCAATTCCAATAGGGAATATTCTATTTTACATACATCCCAACACAAACATTTCTTATTCGATATTTGAATCATCTTGTTATAAAAGGAATTGCAATATCTTATTTTCTACGGTTATTAAAAAAATGTATCTGGTTATATTTAAATTTAATACTTAAGTATATCCATTTGGTTTAATCAAATAGATGTAAAAATAACATATAACGTAGCTTTTTCATGTATTTTGTGGTTTAAGTATATTCGTTTTGTGGAAATCTCAAATTCTAATTAGCCAATATATACATATTTTAAAAATAAGGTTGCTTTTAATAAGTTAAGTTATTACAGAGGTATTGACTTATTTGATTATTTTGTTTCGCATAAATCTATACTGTTAAATCGGATTTTCCAAAACATTGATTACATTGATTATATCTGTTATTGGCTTTTTATTTATCACAGATATTTTATTATTAGCTTAAGTCTCTTAATAGCAATATAATACGGTTCATAAATTTTAAATTGTCTTTTATTTAACGTGAAAGATAGTAATCTATTTTTATACATTTTGATTTTATAACGAAATTTAGCTTTCCGATATTATTGTAATGTGCGGAATATGCAATTCAACATACCACTGTTGCACAATAACCTAGTTTATATCGCGTTCAATGATTTCATTTAAATTCTTATGATTTTAAATTTCTCATTTATTTAGAATATTTTTTATGCTGTACTGTCAAAGAAATGTAGATAGCAGTAATAGCTGCTACATTCACTGCAGTATGCAAATCGTCAAATGATGTTTAGAGTTAGGCAAGCTGACTACGGCAGCTAATCTCTTGGTGCTGTTGTGTTTAGGACTAGGTGGTCGATTCGTCGGATCCATTCCAGTAAACTTAATTAAAGCTCTGAAGAACACAGTTCTAATTTCTTCCACTAGTCCATCATTTTGAACATCCCATTATGGTGGACCTAGTTCAGGCATGTGAGGTGCTACTCTCTCACGCAGGATTGATGTCTGAGAGGGTGGTTTATTTATGTCTTCCTCCGCAATCTCTAGTAGTCCTCTCGATAGATGCTCGTTATTAATTAATTATTGCTCGCTTCTTGTCAATAAGCCTTTGCCCTGTGAGGTGGGTAAGTTCGAGATGCATTTCAACAAAGGTGTGGCGTAGTAATGGTCTTATTCCTTCTATGACTTTGTAGTAGCAGCGAGAGCATGAGATCTATATGCCTTTGCCCTGGAAGATGGGTAAGTTCGAGACGCATTTCAACAAAGATGTGGCGTAGTAATGGTCTTATTGCTTATATGACTTTGTAGTAGCAGCGAGAGCATGAGATCTGTGTTCAATTTGTCAGCCCACGGCATACGCTGCCTATATTTTCCTACATAGGTAGTTACCGGTTAGTTTGCCACTAAGGGCAGGTTAATCAATGTGAGGCTAATGTTATCCTATGGTTAAAGCATAAGCAATAGGCATAACGATAGTGTAACATGTTTTGCTTGGGTGGCTGGTTTGGAGATGTTATTCCAGAGTTCGGTTAGTAAATAAATGGTCCATAAATTACAGGTAGATCATGGCAGTGTTACATAACATATATGTTTCCGTATCTTTTACGAGCATTAATCGTTTCGTAAATGGTTTCGAATCGGACGAGAGTGTAATGTCAACGCTGCAGTGATTCGTCGTAGCGTCGATAGCATGCGTTGGGGGGTACCTTTTGCCGCGCACCGACGTCGGATAAATAACAAGTAACACAGTAGGTCCCAGCCCGGCACGCCGAAGGAGTCTAACGATCAACTTATATTTAACCCATCGTGGTACGTCATAATATAATACTAACTGTAATCAACCGAGCCCAGCACGCTGAAGGCCAATGAAAAGCTCTGATTTGTGTTGAATTTTGTCACGCTTTTATTTCCGAAATCCTATACATGTGACCCATTGGGAGTATGTGCAACTTTGGGTCCGTGTGCAGATTTCGAGTACATCGGCGATTTATCATTATTGGGCACGTGTGCAAAATGCTAGGTAAACGGAAATCTAGTAATTGTGACATGAATTTATGAATGCCTCAATATAATAGGATAATTTTTATCCTCGCTTATCCTCGCATTGATAAACCGGCCCTAAATCACGGTTGGCTGGTCGAGCGATGGGCTGTTGGGTGCTCGTGGATGCTGTTGGTTTAATGCCTATAACGGGGTCGTTGGCATGCTAACTATTTCCGCGCCGTGGTCCATCGTTACGATGCTCGTCCGAGGCTTCCCTAATATTTTCAGGAACGAGTGTACACCCAGATGGAGAGGTTAACCCGCGACGACGTTGCGTGTGGTAGAATATAATAGTAGGGTAGTTAGCTGGGGTCCACGTATTCACAAAACCCGTAAGGTAAATATACGGTTAATACCTCCCCTTGTATGATTATATTGATGGTGCTTTTTATTATTAGTATGGAATTTCACACTTTTCTTTATGGAGGAAATTTCAATGTTCTCTGGCATCACACCAAGGAATGTAGCTCTGTTGTAGCCCGTTCCAGGTTATTGGACTCTCATGGCGACGTTGGTCACATCTCCTCCAACAGATCAGAGTCCAGCTCTCATGAGACTCACGGAGACTCCTACTCCAGGATTTTTCTTAGAATGTGTGCCGTTCCTAATACTGAGAACTTCTGCACTTGCGCACTCGGTTGACCAGGCAATTGTTGCAGACTCCGATCTATGGCCCTTCGTAACAGTACCAAGGACCCTTACAATTACTGTCACGACTGTGGTCTTTAAATTCCACATTCTGCTCATTTCTATTTGAGGGTCTTTTTACTCGATCAACTTCTCAGTTTCCTTGAGCATCACGTTGACATCATTCGGAACGGATTCCTCGATCAGTGAACAGGATTTTTCTTTTTATGTTGTATGACGATGTCCGGTCGATTTGGATGAATTTCCTGTCAGTTAAAGAAGGTACGGCCCACATAAGTGTGACATCATCGGGGTTGTCAACTTTTTCAGGCGTATGCGCATAGTATTTTTGCGGTACTGATACAATCGAATTACTTACACGTGACCCAGTGCAGCTAGCTGGCCACTCTGTCGTGTCGGTCAGCGCATTCCGATGGTGCCAAAGTAGTACATCCTGCTACCAGTGACTGACATATTCCTCTGCCAAACCACACATCCTGCACTTGCTGTCAACAAGTTGTTTCAATACCATCCTTTGGTGATATCTAATATTTACTTTCCTTTTCTCCTTTCAAGTCCGAGTCACTCAACTACTTCGTTGATGCCTCCTTATCCATTGCTGATCTGTCATGGTCGCGAAAGTATTATTCATGCATCGGCTTCGCGAGAGAGAACTATTTTCAATTTTCTTTGGCGTCCTGGTCAGTGGTTTCGGTTCATAAAAACGTTCTTGGATTTTACGTGTTTCTTTCTGAATTGAGTAAGTTTTACTCCTGATCGTGCTCTTTAACTCATGTAAATGTGTCCTTCTCCTGTTATATACGCGCTTAATTCTACGATAGAGGAGTCATAAGCAGATTCTTACTATTATTCCCCGGCCGAAGTCCTTTCTCTTGATGTATAACTGGTGCACATCTGCCTTCGGACCTTGAATTCTGCCCATTATTAGGATTTTTCTCATCATCCTGTCCATTTTCGCTGACACTTCGAAGCCAATGGACAATTCCAAAGCTGTAGGTAACTACCGGGACATCGATAGTGTTTATTTCTGCTATTTTGTTCTTTGCGTTTAGCTCGATCTTCAGAGCTTCTCTGATGCGTCTGTAGTATTCTCTTGCTACTTTATTTTTCATTTTGTCGTAATCGATTTCAGCGCATTCTTTGATACTCAAATACTTATACGTTTCTTCTAGATCTTAGCTTCGCATCACAGATTGATCATTCAGTACGATGTTCTGGCTTCTCCACATCTATCTTTACCTCGTTGGAGGACTATCGTAGCGCATTTGTCTAAACCAAATTCCATTCTGATGTCACTAAACGATTTGACGACATTAGCTCTTGCTTGGGTTCCCGTTTTCTTCGCGATTGCAAAATAGCGTAAAACAAAAGAAACTGAGATTTTTTTGAATGTTGAAAATTTATTAATTTTGTCTTTACACCGCATTTACAGGCTTATTTTTTAATATTTATTAATGATTTTGGAACTAATCAAAACCTTGCTCATTCTAGATTCAAATGCTGTCAGAAAAGTGCAGTGTAAATTTTAGCATCGAGTGATTTTTGAAACTATTATAGTTAGATACATACTTGTATGATACGAAATATGCAGAAAAGAATTGAGCAATTTTTAGTGAATGAAATATCTGCATTGCTTTATCGTTATAAAAGATATGATTATTTTTTTACAGCGCTCCGTTGTTTTCGCTACCACTTTAAGTGTGTGCTTTAAGTGTCAGTGGAAACATAAAATTAATCAATTTTCAGTAGTACAAAAAATATCGGATTTTTTTTGACATGTTTTTGCAATAGCGGACAGAATGGTGCCCTCCACATTTAGATCCGCAAGATTATTCCAGGTACCAATTTTTTCAAAACTTTATCTTCGAGTTCACCTCCTATGATCGAATTTGCGGCTCCTGAATTCCGACTGTTCCTTCCCTTCATTTTTGTTCCCACGAAGTCTGTTATTATAAATTTTGAGGGATCCAGTAATCCAAGTGTGCGGAGCACTGTCAAGTGCCTTTTTATAGTGTATCCATGCCATGCTGAGATTTCGGCGTCGCTTCTTTGCAATCACCGTCTTACTCACTAGTAGCTGGTCCGTACAGCCTCTGGAAGCCTTTTTGCAACCTTTTTGTACCTCTGGCAATATCTGGTGTTTTAACTGATGGTCGTAGATTTTATTTACTAATGCTGTAGTGATGACTTTGTACATCATCGGCAGGCAGGCTATTTGGATGGTAGTTTTTAATTTCCTTCTCCTCCCTTACCTTTATAGAAGATGAAAGTGTTTGCTGCGGTTAACCATTCGCGAATTTTTCTCAGGATATCGAATCAGTCCATTGAAATGTTACATCGACCTTGCATTTTGGACAGAACAAGATTTTTTTATGTGTAGTCTAGTGTGAGTATAAAACTCGGTTGTCGGGGTTGAAAGCCCTCCCCCAATTTGGCCGCCATCTTGAAAAAGGGGGCGTAAACAGTTTTTCCGCGATATACTACTTAATATTTGAAAAAGTAGAAAAAAAATATGTTTCACTAATTTTTTAAAATTTAAGTCGATATAGATGGTTTTCCCTATCTTATTATACCTGATCATATATATAGTTTGGCTATATTTGATATAAATCAACAACCTTTGCAAACTAATATTAAAAAACCCCTAAAGGGGGTGTTTTTGCGTTTTTTAAGGGTGTTCCCTAACCTTTAGGATTTCGGAACCCCGATTTTCGTAATCAGCGACCCAGAAAACGATAGTCGAAGTAGTTTCAAACCGGTGTTCTTTCCTGCACCCTTTCGCGCGTTTTGAATGGAGTATTGGTTTGATCCCTTTGCAACGCCCTAACACATCTCCAAAGAAATGAAATTTAAAAAAATCGATAATGAATAGAGAACATTGTTGGCAATAAAGTGATCTACAAAAAACATCTGGTGTTTTTTCAATAAAATCAATAGAAAAATAGTTATAACCCGTAAATGTTATTTTTCTTGAAAATGTTAATCTATTTTTAATTATAACTTTCATTTTCAATTTTCCGGTAAGAAGTATCTAGACAAAGATTGTAGAGAATTCGATTCTCTACGAAAGACGTCTTAGAGAATTTTTTATGAGACTTACGTTTCTCAAGATATCGCGGAAAAAATGTTTCAAGATGGCGGCCAAATGGGGGTGCAACCTCGCAAACTGAGTTGTATACTCCCAATGGACCCCTCTTTACATAAAAATAAAATCTTGAAGACGAAATAGACGAAGACAGTTGTGTACTCCAATTTAAAGGGACACGACATCCAGCGGAGACGTTTTCGGGATTTGTCGGTTACGCATTAAACGAATTTGACCGAGGTTACTAAAAGATAGGTTAGCTCACTAAAATCGACAAGTGCTATGTCACGTATAGACCTCGATGACAGCTGCGTGTGGCTGTTTTTTCCTCATTTGAGCAAGTTTCAAAATTATTCTTTCAATGTACAATTCTATCCCAACCAAATAGATACCTTACATATAAACATAGAAATACTTCTTGTGACATATATTACAAAGCAACCTGTTTTTTTAGTGACCTTGGTTACTGACAGTCAGGTGAGTTCGGTCGTTCTATCAGGACAGTGCTGGCCATTTTTCACTATTGGCCTCTCTAATGTTACCTTCTCCGTCTGATTGTCACATTGTGGTAACTGCGCGAGTACTCCAATTTAAATGTCGAGGTCAATGGCGCCATTGCTAAAATATGAAAGTTTTCCGCCGGCTGTCCCATCTTGTTAATTCCTTAATCTTTGTCAAAACTCCTCGAACCTTTTGCTCTGATGGCGGTGTTTCTACTTCAGTCTGCTGACCGTTCATTTGGCGGTAGAATTTCTTGGTGTCCTCTTCAAAAAATGTTGTGTTGGTAGTGGCTGCTTCTTTTAATGTATCTCCACAATACCTGCGCTTTTTTATTATGGAAATTCGCACTCCTCTTTGGGGAGAAAATTTCACTGATATGATGCCCAGGCATTACACCAAGAGATGATCTGTTGGAGCCCGTTCCAGATCATTGGGCTCTTCTGGCGACGATGGCCATGTCTCTTCCAACAGATTAGAGTTCAGATCTCAACAAGAGACCACAGATACTCCTTAGGATTTCATCACTAGTTGCTCGCACGGTTGGCCAGGCAGATGTTGCAAACTCCGGTCATGTCCCTTCTTAACAGTCCCGAGGGCCCCTACAATTACTGGCACGGTTGTGGTTTTTGCATTCCACATCCTGCTCATTTCTATTTGAAGGTCTTTGTACTTGCTCAACTTCCCACTTTCCTTGAGCATCACGTTCACGTCATTTGGGATGGATACATCGATCGGCAAACAGGATTTCTCCTTATGTATAACGATGTTCGGTTGATTCTCGCGAATTTCCCCGTTGGTTATAAAATAGACAAGTCCCACATAAGTGTGACATCACATCATTGGTATGAACAAGTTTTTCAGAAGTATGCTCATAATATTTTTGCGATACCGGTATATCAAACTGCTTACACATGACCCAGTGGAGACAACTGGTTACTTTGGTTGTGTCGGTGAGTGTATTCCGATGGTGCCAAAGTAGTACATCCGGCTATCAAGTCACTGACATATTCCTCTGCCAGAACGCACATCTTGCATTTGCTGTTATTATTATTATTTGTGAATTCTATAATCTTTAAAATATAACTTATGCATGTGTTACATTTAATAATCCGCAACGAATTACATTGATATCGTATTTTAGCAAAGATTTGCGGCACAGTAAATTCAGAAAAGCAGCATTTTCCGCGCTAATGCGCTTTTATGACTTCATGGCTACATAAGACAATTTTAAATAATATTTTATTGTTTTTAAATTGATACATTATTATAAAATTCTCAGATTCCACGTAGTACAGAATTAAAATATTTTTAAATGCGTTTAGTTTTACTATTTTTGCTGATAGGCTGATCGATAGCCTTTGGAGATTATCTGATGGGAATTTTATTTGTTTGTATTCACGTATTTTTAATGTCATATCAATAATGTGAACCAAGTAACGTTGGAAGATTTCGAATGTTCCAAAGTTTAACCAGTGCCTTCCATTTCCAAAAATCGTTCTGTAACCACCTGTGATACCTAATTTACGCGAATTTTAACTATAAAATCCCGGCTTGTTTATTTTCAACTAAATCTATTAAAATATCTACTCGTCAGATTGTTTTATAAATTACCATGTACCTATTCATAATCGCATGACGTAACTAATACCTGAATTAATTCCCAAACTAATTAAATCAAATAATAGGACCAAAGCCCTGCATAGCTGAAATTCAAATTGGATTTACGAACATTTAATATACGGTGACATATGTAGAAATCGATGAATAAGCGCACGCACCATTGATATGTGTCTGTACCAATCGTATTACTATTAACATTAAACAAATCTTGCAAAACATAATATTCCTTTACAGGAAGTCTCAAACGTATGAAAAGTCCTACATTAAATTTCAGAAAAGAAGTGTTTGAAAAACACATCGATTTGTTTTGTTCTTATTAATCATTATCAACAAAAAAATCAATTTATTTTAAATATAAATAAAATTTGTTTTTTCTAATGTTTGACTTTTTTTTCTGTTTTTTTTTTTTATTTAAAGTGCTTATAGTCAGTCTCGAATATAATTCAGAAATATAAAAAAGCTCGCAAAAAAGCATAAACGTTCTTAACTTGTTAGGAAATATGTGTGACAATTTTTTGTTATGATACTAAAAGAAACCGAAAGCCTTCTTTACGGCCTTCTTTGTAAATAAACTGAAAATTGATATGCGGTATGCGCTTCAAGCGTTTTTGCTAACTTTTTTAAAGTATTTCTGAATTATATTCCCTACAAACTATATACGGCGGTTATATCTACGATGATAAGGTCTACCAAATTCAAAATGAAAAAGGGTGACTATTTAAAAAAACAGTGTATAATTTAAACCTCAAGAGTGTGGTATTAGATATTTGATAGATTTTCAGAAGGCGATTCCAAAAATGTAAATATAATATAAAAATATAAATGAAGGAAAATTAGCCAAGAAAACTAAAAATTGCAAACACTTTAGAAACCTGTATTTGCAGTACATTAATATTTTTGCAGTAGTTGAAATTCGTTTTTATGTTTTGTAATTAAATAAAAATGTCTAAAACTAATATTATTTATAAAAAAAAAACTGTGAAGAATATCCTATAGAATGTGTAACAATTATGTAAAAAGTGCAGTAAGTTGGCGAAGAGTATGTTTACTCTAGTTGATTTATTGTAATAATAACAGATAACTCATCAGAAAGTATCGGATAAACGTACTCGAACGCTAATGAAAACTTAAGTTGATTTAAAATTATTCCTGGGAATTCCCCTTGACTCTTGACAATCATTGTATAAAAAGAATTCATCTTAACGCCTCAGTAAAGGTTTTAAAAAAATCTGTTATTATTATGCTATTCCCAAATACAACATGAAGAGTACCTATATTGCATTTGTTTATACATACTAGGGCTCCAAGAACGCTAATTAGTTATGTTTTATTAAGATTTCATTTAACTCTTATTACACCTGTTAGCTTTAATTATAACATAATAACCGATCAAAAACTTGTAATATTGGTCATACCAAAAAAATATTGCACTGAAGTCCGTTTCATTTGAGCTCAAATATCGAAAGTAAAGAAAATATATGACTATCTCATATTGCACGATAATTTTTGTTAACTCAGAAGTTTCGTTTCTTTACATAATTGTATGTAAAATATAGTGACCATTCGTCTCGATTTAGGCAGGACAGCTATTACTTTATAAAGTTTATACCGCTTTTTACATCGTTTCGAAAAGTGTCCCACTTTGTTTGATCATGTCCGGAATAGAATCACATTCGCCATCAGTCTTTTAATACCAAAAAAATTTATGATGAATTAATAAAAAACAAATTCATTTTTACACACTTAAAACTTAAGTTATCTTTCAATAGTGTTTTAATGCCCTGGTTTTTCATTTTCAAAAAGCATAAAAGAATAAGATACTTCATTACGTCAAACAGAATAATAATCAGAATCCTATAAAATTGCATTTTTGACAAAAACTATTAACGTTTTCCACTGACTGCACTTTTTAATCTTTTACGTTTCACTGATAATGTCAGACGCCCTTTGACAGTTTCTTAGGTTCCGCTGAGAAAATTGTTTTCGTATGCAGTGCAGCTTTTTGTCACGAGCTCTGGCAGCTCGTACGATTGTGAAGAGGAACATGGCGGCCGTGAAAATAGGCTAAATAATAAAATCATTTACTTCAATCGATGAATTTCTGAATAGCTCCTCAGATAGCACTGAGAACAAAATTATAGTAACTAATACCATGAAAGAGAAGGCTAGTGTACCAAAAATGTGCAATTTTATGGGTGACGTAATACGTAATCCAGTTGTACACTTTCAATATCATTCTCTAGTATTTCACATAACGCGAATAAGACAGCATAATGCACCTTTTAGAATAAAACACAAATTACCATATCAGACGCTGCCCATCTTTCGGCAGCCACTTTAGCCACAATATCTGGACATTCTTGCATTACAAAATTGTATAATTCTATCTTTCCCTTCTTTTCTTTTTGTACATTTTTGTTTTAAATTCATTTATTTCTCAAAATCCTTTTCAGAAAATCCTATTTTAACCAGAACTTTATTAATTCAAAAATGTATCCAAACATAAATTATTTTAAACCAAAAACTCTGCGGCATCGTCGACTGTTAGCAATGTAAGTCTTGAACGAATTGCATGGAGCAGGTGAGACGCCTTAGCACTCACCTGTATATGTCTACCACCAACGACTGAGCTTGTCTTTTTAACCATATTTATATACATGTTTTACAAATTATTTTAAATATACACTTTTATATGTTCAATTTTGCCATCAGCTTTTGTAAATCTTTTATTTTAGAGATAGGAGTTAGTTTCATTGTTAATTATTTTAAGTTTTATATTCACTCACTCATCCAACCATTCAATTGCCACGGCGCTTCGCGCCGCGCATGTCTGGCTGGCTCTGAGTACGTACATATAATATGTTATTACTAAATTGAATAAAAGAAATTTGAATTGAAATTGAATCTAGTATTTCTACTTTTATTTCAGTCAACTTTCTTGATTATTTCCCCCAAATTTTCTTTGTTTGTTTCTGGAACATATTTCTACGTTGCATTCCTTATCATATTGTTCCAACTTACTTAGTTTTAGTTTTAAGTCAACAATAACTTTATCTTTCTTTTCGTTTTCGTTGGTAATTTTTTCGATTACAGTAGTTAATTGCATTATTAGATGTTTTTCTCCAGAAATTACCTCATTCCATAATATTGGTTGCTTATGAATTGTTTGGATTTTTCCATTTCGTTGATATTGTTACGGATTTCCACCTTTTAGGAAACACCCTGTATGAATTCGTGGGTTCTAAATAATTTTAACAAGAGATTAAACACTACTAACACTTTATTTAACAATTTACTGACTACAATACTTGTTTACTTAATAGTTAACCTCACTTTTTACCGAGCGTGTCACTTCTCAAATAAACTTCCCTCTCCGCGCTTGTAATCGCGCCTTATATACTCCGAAATTAGCTCTAGATCAATCCAGAATCTTCTCCAACCATAAGCTAGAAAAGTCCTTGGCTCTTTCTAGAGCCTTTCCAGTCACCATCAGAGGCATAGGCGTACCATCTCCATTTCCAAGGGGGTGTAATTCATAACACTGCCCCCTCCTTAAGCCTGATCGTCCCGATCAGGCAACTCAGAATCATCGATGTATTTCGCCAGCCTGTCCAAATGCACGATCTTCATCTTGGACTTTTTGCTTCGTTGAATTCGATAGACGACGTCATTAATTCGGGTAATAACAGTATACGGTCCATCCCAAGGCGGTTGAAGTTTCGGTGACCTTCCTTTCTTCCGCTGTGGGTTGTACAGCCAAACCAGGTCTCCTGCCTTGAATCCTTCTGAACTACCCTTACGGTCATATCGAGCCTTCATTCTGTCACTGGCTATGGTGATTTGGTCTCTAACTAACTCATGGACGTTCCTTAGCCGTTCACTCACTTCATCTCCATAGCTGTTCACAGGAAGTCGTTCTCCACCTGGTGTTCCAAACATCAAATCACATGGCAGTCTGATCTCATGTCCAAATACTACACGAGCCGGAGTCTGTTTTGTAGTTTCGTGGATAGCAGCTCTATATGCCATGAGGAAAAACGGTATGTGGAGATCCCAGTCACGTTGATTTTTATGAACGACTTTAGAGAGATGTTCTTTCATAGTCTTATTATGTCGCTCCACCATTCCATCTGATTGAGGGTGAAGGGCTGTCGTCCGTGTTTTGTGTATTCCCAATAACTTGCAGATTTGCTGAAATACCCCTGACTCAAAATTTCTCCCTTGATCTGAATGCAGCTCCAGGGGTACACCAAACCG
The DNA here is from genome assembly GCA_963583905.1 of Stenurella melanura. Classification (NCBI taxonomy): domain Eukaryota; kingdom Metazoa; phylum Arthropoda; class Insecta; order Coleoptera; family Cerambycidae; genus Stenurella; species Stenurella melanura. The sequence continues at coordinate 112,410,045 of OY757310.1, read as the reverse complement.
ACATATCAAGTTATCTACCAAGACTTTGGCGACAGTAACCGCTTCCTGGTTCGGAATTGCGTAGGCTTCAGGCCATTTACTAAAATAGTCCATGGCAACCAGTATGTACTTGTTACCGTCCTTGGTTACTGGGAATGGTCCGGCTATATCGATCGCAATCCTCTCAAAAGGGGCCCCGACGTTATATTGCTTCATTGCACCCCTACTTCTAGTCTGTGGTCCTTTACTGGCTGCACAAATTTTACAATTACGACACCAAGCTTCAACATCTTGACGACTATTTACCCAGTAAAATCGTTCACGTACTTTATTCAGGGTCTTGTTAACGCCGAAGTGTCCACCGGATGCTCCATTATGCACTTCTTGAAGTACTTTCGGTACTCGACACCTGGGAATCACTAGACGCATAACAACTTGCTTCCCATCCGGGCTCTCCCATGCTCTTTTTAACAGCCCATTCATAACTCTAAGTGAGTCCCACTGTGCCCACAAAGCCTTCAATCCAACTGCTTTGTCCGAAACATCCTTCCACTCTGGTCGAGTTCCTTTTTCCTTTGCTCTCAATATAGCCCCAATCTCTGCATCATTCAGTTGTTCTTGTCTCAGGGCTTCAGTTGTCCAATCATCCGGAACGTCTATTTTAACAGTGTTGACTACTCCCATGCCCTGCTGTTTTTCCACGTGGCGGCAGTGCTTGCAGTCGTCCTTGCATGGTCTTCTAGATAATGCGTCTGCGTTCTTATGAGATCTTCCTGGTCGATGCTCGATTTTAAAGTCGTACTGTTGCAGCCGTTCTATCCAACGAGCCAGTTGACCTTCCGGGGTTTTCAACTGCAACAGCCATTTCAACGCAGCATGGTCGGTCCTGATTTTGAAATGTCGCCCGTAGAGATACTTATGAAAATGGTCCACTGATTTGACGATGGCCAATAACTCTTTCCTGGTTACACAATAGTTTCGTTCTGGTTTGGAGAGCAGCTTGCTGAAGTACTCGATCACTCTTTCCTCTCCGTTCTGAATTTGGGACAGCACACAACCAATCGAAGAATTACTGGCATCTGTATCTAAAATAAAAAGTCCATTCTGTTGTGGGTATGCTAGTACAGGACCAGTGCATAGAGCTGCCTTCAATTTTCTCCATGCCGTTTCACACTCCGGTGTCCACTGGTACTGAACTTTCCCCTCTGTTAGCCGGTGTAATGGCTTCGCAATGTCTGCAAACCCTTCCACAAAACGTCTATAATAAGTGCAAAGGCCAAGGAAGCTTCGTACTTCATGAACGTTAGATGGCCTTGGCCAATCTCGTACGGCAGAAATTTTATCGGGGTCCGTTTGTATTCCCTCTGAAGACACTACGTGCCCAAGGAATTTAACTTCTTTCTGAAATAGTAAACACTTCTTCGGGTTCAACTTCAGGTGTGCATTCCTTACTCGTCCAAATACTTCTTGAAGATTTTTCAAATGTTCTGTAAAGTCTCGTCCCATAACCAGCACGTCGTCAAGGTAAACCAGGCACGTCTTCCAGGTTAGCCCTCGTAGTACAAATTCCATCAATCGTTCAAACGTGGCTGGAGCATTGCAAAGTCCAAAAGGCATCACCGTAAATTGGTAAAGACCACTTCCTGCTGAAAACGCTGTCTTTTCCTTATCATCAGGATGAAGCCCAACTTGCCAATAACCGCTCCTAAGGTCTAACGTCGAAAACCACCGTGAGCCTGCCAATGTACTTAACGTGTCATCAATCCGGGGTAATGGGTAACTGTCTTTCTTCGTCACATCATTCAATTTTCGATAATCGACACAAAATCTTAACGTTCCGTCCTTTTTGGCAACCAAAACTACTGGTGATGACCAGGGACTCGTTGACTCCTCAATGACCCCTTCTTGTAGCATCTTATCTATCATTGCCGAGGCTTCTTCTTGTTTTGCTAGCGGAAGCCTCCTAGGTTGCTGTCGAATAGCAGGTGAGTCACCAGTATTTATCCGATGCTGGACTATATCTGTTTTTGTAAGGGCCTCCGTACTTTTAGCAAATACCGAACTTTCCTTTTCCAGGAACTTGATCGCCTCCTCTCGTTCATCCTTAGATAAATGCTCCAACTGGGAACTCAGCAAGGTCAAAACTTCCTGGTCTATATTTGTAGATGAATTTCCCTCTGTTTGTTCTTCGCACCTTGCTACCCAGATAACCGGTTCATAGGAGCCAATCGGTTTGCCTTCTTTAATTGCTACTGCATGGGGATTTAAATTGACGACTCTAATTGGGATTTTATCTTTAGTCCGGGTTAAAGTTCTTGCCACAACAATATTGGTTAGGGACTTAATCGATTCATCACCTTCCACCAGGCCAACACGTTAGCCTCCAGGATTTCCTTCCAAGGCAGCATCGATGATCTGTTCCGAATGAGCAGGAATCTTAATCGTCTTTGTTGTCAATAACCTTGCTTTATGGAATTGGTCATCTGCGGTTGCCAGGATAAATTCCTCATTTCCAATTTTCAAGACTCGCTCCCCTACGTCAACAATAAACCTCTTCTCTTCCATGATGTCCAGTCCCAAAATGAAATCATCTGTAATGTCAGCCACAATGACCTTGTAATTGAATCTCAATCGTCCAACCTGCAGTTCCAAATTGACCTCTCCATGGACCGCAGCCCTGTCTCCCGTGGCTGTCCGAATAATTACTTCATTTTGCTTCTTCTTAATCTGCAAGCCTGATATAAACCCTGGCCGCACTATTGATGACGTAGCGCCTGTGTCAACAGTAAACACGCACTTTCTTCCATTCACATATCCTTGCAACAGCAGACTACTTGGAATTCTTCGCAGCTGGGAAATCTTTATTTCTCTGGGGGCACCGTGTTCCCTAGCCAGCACAGCCCCCTTAGTGCTGGCTATCTTTAGTTTTCCTGCTGCTCTTCTACATTTACAGCATTTACTCGTCTGTCCGAGTTCTGCTGTCGACAGTCTCGTTTCATATGTCCCATCCTGCCGCAGTTGTAGCATTTAATACCCCCACTTGGCTTTTCTCTATTTTGTTGGTTTTCCTGTCTTCTTGGAGGATTGAATTTAGCCAGTAATTGACTGAACATTTTATGTATATCGGCCAACATAGGGTTCTGGTTCTCCTTTTCTGACTGCGATTCTTCCAGCGTCATAGCCCGTACTCTTGACTTTGGAGTATCCCTATAGACGGCTTCTACCTCTAGTGCATGCACCAAGGCTTCACTACTACTTTTATGTCGGGATAGCCTGAGGACTCGTCTGATTTCCTCGTCCCTTATCCCATCTAGGAATGCCCCCACTGCCAATTGCTCTTTAAATTCTTTTGGCGCATTAGGGTATGCTAAGTGTGCCAGTCTTTCCACCGCAGCTTCAAATTCTTGCAGACTCTCTCCAGCTTTCTGAACGCGCACTTTCAGCTGGGTCTGGTATACTTGAGTAAGGTGTTGATCTCCATATCGTAGATCTAAGGCAGCTTCTAAAACTCTAAAATTCCGTTGTTGGTCTGCCGGAATTGTCTGGAGCAACTCCAACGCTTGGCCTCTTAAAGCCACGATTAATGCCTTAGCCTTCTCTTCTTCATTCCAGTTGTTAGCACTCGCTGCTGCCTCAAACTGTGTCTTGTAAGTCATCCAGGAATTTTGACCATCAAAGGAGGGAATTTTTAATTGCTGGCCTGATGATACCACTTGCTGGTTTCCTCTTGTCCTCAACTGTTGTTTAAGTTGGTCTATTTCTCCTTCAACCTGATGCATTTTCTCTTCAACCTTGTCTACTTTTTCCTCGACTTTGTCCATTTTTACTTCGACCTCATTAACTTTCGTCTTTACGCTACCCATATCTTCCTTAATCTCATTTTTTATTTCTTCAACGACTGTAAACAAGGCATTCTGTTGCGTCTCTATAACTTTTTTTAAGTCGTCATTTTCCTTTTGACGGCGTTTCTCCTCTTCTTGTTTTTCCTCTTGACGTCTTCTCTCTTGATCCTCAAACATTTTTCTTAATTCTTCTTGACGTTTTTGGTCTTTTTCTTGTCGTTTTCTTTCCCGTTCTTCTTTCTCTTCCTGGCGCTTTCTTTCCTGTTCTTCTTTCTCTTCCTGGCGCTTCCTTTCCTGATCCATCATCATCTTTTGCATTTGGGCCATAAAGTCCTGCATTTGTTGTTCGGATGCCATGCTTCTGGTTGTTACCGGCATATAATTATGATAAAATCAACAAAATTTATAAATCACGTCAATATCGGTAATGGAACTGTCCAGAGAAATCGCAAAACAGTACGAGAAAGTCTTTTATTTAAACTACTGTCCAAATAGAAAAGTTCTAGAAAGTTCACGAAAATGCACTTAATAACTACACGAAAGTCTTGTTCAGAGTCTTTATCACTTAACCACTAATGTCCAACAAAAATGTTCTACAATGTCTAAAAACGCACTTGACACTATTTTCCCGTTCGAAATTAATCCTCGAACAATGTCCAGTAAATTAGTCCTCCCTGTGTTAGCACAAACTCCGAGAATACTGTCCCAGTCTTCTCAACACTTCCGGAAAATCCTCTTGTTAAAATTCCGCTTCCGACACCAAAATGTTACGGATTTCCACCTTTTAGGAAACACCCTGTATGAATTCGTGGGTTCTAAATAATTTTAACAAGAGATTAAACACTACTAACACTTTATTTAACAATTTACTGACTACAATACTTGTTTACTTAATAGTTAACCTCACTTTTTACCGAGCGTGTCACTTCTCAAATAAACTTCCCTCTCCGCGCTTGTAATCGCGCCTTATATACTCCGAAATTAGCTCTAGATCAATCCAGAATCTTCTCCAACCATAAGCTAGAAAAGTCCTTGGCTCTTTCTAGAGCCTTTCCAGTCACCATCAGAGGCATAGGCGTACCATCTCCATTTCCAAGGGGGTGTAATTCATAACAATATCTTCTAACTTCGTGTGATATCACTAGACTTCTCACTATTGAAGTTTGATAGTGACAAAACTCAGCGTTGTAAGCAGTGGGTATACTAATATACACCACTTATATTATGATAAATATATTGTTTACGTTAATGTCACCACTTGAACACTATCTATCTGCCCTCTTGCTTTATTTGCAGCCTTTTTAGGAAAGAATGTTAATTTGTGTTTTAAAATACAGATTATCGAAATACGTGTATCGGTTGTCTGCCCAAGATTGGCTGATATTTGTCGATAGAGAGTTATTATACTCTTCGCAAATACAAAACGAAGGGTATATTGCATTCGATCGGCTCATTTCTAAAACCGGTAATATTACTCGTAGACCAAAACAATTTCGTGTCACTGTGTTGATGATCGAATTCTGAACAACTTTCAAAATGTCCGTCCGTCACGTTTCTTGTAAACACGATAACTTAAGAACGAAAAGTCCGATTGTATTGAAAATTGGACAGTAAGTTAGTGTTAGCCAGAGGAAGAACCCTATTATCTTTAACAAAAGCGGTCAATAAATAAAAAAGTTATAAATTAAAAAAAAACTGTTTGTAATTAAACTAAAAATGTCTAAATACATTTATAAAAAAACTGCGAAGAGTATCCTGTAGAATGTGCAATAATTATATAAAAGATGCAGTAAATCGGCGAAGAGTATAATGGTTAGCTTGTTTTTTGTTGCTATTGGCACGATTGGAGGTAAAAGACGGCCATATTTTTACATATGTGATATAATGAATATTGCTTATTCGTTGCTTTATTTGTTGTTACACTCTAATATTTGTCGATAGACGGCTTTTTGATTGATTGTTTTATATAATCGTCAATGTTATGCAAACTGTGGTAAAATTTAGGGAATTTTTGAACTTAATTATTCTTGCCGTTTTAAGAAGAGTACATAAGCACCAATAGACCTAGACCAACACACATAATAAAAATATCACGAAAACGAAAATAAAATAATAAAGTTCAATAATAACGCCTATAAAATAGATGAAAAGATGTAATGTCCACAATAGGTAGTATGTTAAACCAAAGACATTATAAAATGTGCCAAGAAATTATGTCCTATTTTCTTTGCTACAAACATTTCTTTAATATACAAAATGCGAAGTATTCGTTTTATCACAGAGAACCTAGTTAGATATTATATTTTAACCTTTAAACATATTTTTATTCAGTCGTTTAATTCTTATTAGGCCAATCAAACTAAGCAGAAGGAGGTCGTTTTTAGAAGTAATTCCCATTAGAATAAAACACTAGGATCTCATTCAGTACATGTGAAATATCAATTTTCAAATGAGTGCATCAAAAACAAAGTTGCAGAAACAAAATGGCGGACGTTTTACGTACGAAAAAATCTGAGAAACTCGGGTTTTTCTCGTTTGTCTGTGAATGTAACTTTTTCATCGAAAAAAGTTTCAAACAGTAGTTGTAGGCATTTAAAATACCTACAAAGGGGGGCCCGCTGAACGAAAATCCGATTGTTAGATGTGTTTAGAAAGTGGCCGTAATCCGAATTCCGATGGATGAATAGTTTCTGAGAAATTCAATTGTTTATTAAAAAAGTGATTTTAGTAACATTTGAATTCCCCAAAATGAGGCGGTCCGATTTCAATTTTGCAAAAAGCATTCTACTCTTCAAGAGTTGTACTATTACTGAGCTCAAAGTCGAAGTCAAATATTTCAATTAAGTTGCTTTGAAACGCCGTTGAAAATGCATATTTCTTCGGTATGAACAAATGTACTTAATAACTTTGTCAATTGTTCGTGTATCGAAATGTAAAGTAGATATTCGCGTAGCTGGCATTTTTATACGAATTAGAAAAGAATAAGAACTCCCTTCGAGAGAACCGCTGCTGCAGGCTCTCCCCCCCATTCTGCCAGCACACGCTGGCTCGACAAGCTGGTGCGAGCGCCTCACTTCAACGTGGACTGTGTTATCAAAAAAGACGGTGAAACAATTGCTTATATTTTTCTATCGAAAGTTGAAGTATTCAAGTGTAATACCTGCAAGTCTCAGCGCTGTAAGTTGAAAAATAAGGTCTCGGGAATGTTTTTTCACGTCCAGAGGGTTTGATGAGGGTGTTCATTTTTTTTAATTCGTATAAAAATGCCAGCTACGCGAATATCCATTTGATATTTCGATACACGAATAATTGACAAAGTAATTAAGTAGGTACATTTGTTTATACCGAAGAAATATACAACATTTTCAACGGCGTTTTTAAGCAAATTAATTGAAATATTTGACTTCGGCTTTGAGCTCAGTCATAGTACAAATCTTGAAGAGTAGAACACTTTTTGCAAGATTGAAATCGGACCGCCCAGTGTCAGACTGGGGCGCCGGGCAACCGGGCAAATGCCCGGTAGGCCCTTCCAAAGGCTCAAAATGTGGCCCCCTTATAAATCCAAAATGTGACTCCCTTGCCCCATGCGACATTTGGACATTTGCAAATCCCAATATCAAAGCGTCCAGTAAATTACTTTAATTTCGAAACTCGAAAAACGTGACAACAGTGGAAAATAGACCGTTTTCGTATAATAGTAATTTCGACCTGCTTGAACAAGCGAAGCGGAAGAGGTGACGCGGGTTTTGATTGATATTTTTTGTCTTTACCCCGAGCCCCGGCTCGCGGAATAAACATGAAATACCTGTGCTCGTGCTCTAATTCTTAATAATCCAGGCAAACTAAGGGAAAACAGGCAGAATTTTTAGGTAAATTAGCAGAGCCGCAATGTTTTTGAAGAATGGCTTTGAGAGGGGCAATGGGAGAGGCTTCTCATTTCGTACGTCAAAAAATGGCATTTGCATCATCGTTTTTATCAACAATTAGAGCAGAGAAAACCAGTTTTCTTAAAATACTGGAAAATCTATCGACCGTAGAGAAAAGTGAAGAATGGATGATTTGTGCGCAATTAAAATCCCTACATTATGAGACTTTCCAAATTATAATCGCTCCAGCGCAGCGGTAGAAAAGTTATTACAAAAAATCTGCAATATAGTCATTTTTTAATTATTATCATAACTTTTTAATTTGTTGTTAACATTTGATAAAACTTTCGAGTGTTCTATAGTACTTTATAAGTGTGCAAAAGATGGATGCTGTCGGTGTAGTAGTTTTTGAACAATCCTAATTTGTTTTATCCCACCGGGGGAAGAAAATGGACAATTTTGGCCTCCCCGGGAGTTCGCAATTTTCATCTAAAATTGATTCACAAAAGATGTTTGTAATATTCAAGATCTAATTAATCTTTTTGCAAAAAGAGCAACCAATTTTTGCAAAGCATGGTTGTGAATTTTTACCTTAAAAAAAGGCTTGATTTTCGCTAATAAACAAAAGGTATATATACCTTGTACTTAATACTTTTCTTCCGATACGATACCAGTATCGATACTTTTCCTTCGATACTAACTAGTTGAGTAGTCGATACTTTTCTTTCGATGCGATACCGGTATTGATACTTTTTAGCCGATATCGGTATTACTAAAATAAAACGAAAATAAAGTGTGGCGATACCAGTAGCGACACAACTATCGATACTTTCTTTCCGATATGATGCCGGCGTTGATACTTTTCATTCGAGCCAATATCGATACAAGTATCGATACTTTTGAGGTATCGGAACGTCCCTACTTAGGGAGTAGGTATGTAAGAGAAATATATTAATAAAATTGATATGGGGTCCTCAAAGCAATTTGCCCGGTAGGCCCTCTTGGTCCCAGTCCGACACTGGGACCGCCCCATTTTGTCGAATTCAAATGCTACTAAAATCACTTTTTTAATAAACAATTGAATTTCTCGGAAATTATTCATGCGTCGGAATTTAAGTTGCGGCCTCTTTTTAAGCACACTAAGACACATATTTCCTAAGATTGTTGATACCATGAATTAATTATTGCAAAAGTTACTGCAAAATTAAAAAATGTCGATTATCGATGTTTTTATTTAATTTCCGAGAAATCTAATAATCGGATTTTCATTCAGCCGACGCTACGTTGTTAACTATTGTTTTGAACATTTTCCGATGAAAAAGTTACATTCGCAGATAAACGAGAAAAACCGACCTTATCCACATTTTTTCATACGTAAAACGTCCGCCATTTTGTTTCTGCAACTTTATTTTAGATGCACTGGTTTGAAATTGATATTTCGCAAATACTGAATATGATCCTAGTGTTTATTTATTTATTTATTTTTTTTTTCTAATGGAAATTACATTTAGCAATTTTTCTATTTTGATTGGTCTATTGTGTGGTTCTGTGCTTATATAGAGTAATTTCATGCTAACCCATTGTCGAAGCCATATGCGCTGGCTTAAAATTGTCGGTGAATTATACATTGTAGGCAACTTATGCAACAGATATTTTATAAATATTACCCAGCGCCTCTAGCGGCCATTGGGCGAATGAGGAAAATTTATTGGAATTTAGACCGTTACTAGCTTGCTTTACTTATTTACACCTATTTCACTCCCACGCCTTCAACGGAATCATCTCAAAATATAATCTAGTTCCATATGTCGTTATAATACATAAGCATACAATTTCAAGTGAATGTATCAATTCTATTTTATTAACCCCTTTGATAATGGAGTGGGGAGGGTTGGCAAATATTATAAAAAAAAACTTGCGGTCTTGATTTCTATTATATACAACAAATACCATGTTTCTGGACTCTTGCCAGTTTACATTCTTATTTTCCCTTATTTGCCCCAATTCAACCCCAGCCCTTCACCGAGGTACTCTTCAGATGTCGTTATAATACATATGTGTACAACATCGGAAGTTAATGTATCAATTTTATTTTATTAACTCCTTTAATAATGGAGTGTGAGTGGTGGTGGGGAGGTTATCAAATGTTATAAAAAAAAATTGAGGCCTTGGTTTCTAGTATATACAACAAATCCCAAGTTTCTGGGCTCTTACCAGCTTACATTACTTATTTTCCTCTATTTACCCCCCCAACCCTTCACCGGGGTACTCTCAAAATATAATTTAGTTCCAGATCTCGTTATAATGCATAAGTACCAAATTTATATCATAATTGTTCCAGAGAAAACGTGCGCACAAAAAAAAGTTGCAGACCGTGAAACAGAAATTTATTTTCGCTCACATTTGAAATCTCGACGTTTCATGACATTCTAAACCTAAATATTATCTAAATGTTATTTGTGGCATTATCTTAATTTTTTCTAATTCTTTGAGACTTCCAGCCACATGCATTTTTTTCTTTTTAACCGGTGCTCGGGGAATCTATAAAATATCACAATTGACCGGTATATTGCTGGGAGATAACCTCTACGCCTGTGGCTTTTACGTCAAAGGATCAGTTAGAGGTTGCTTTTTTTAACAAATAACACAAATAAGTATAAAAACTCGAAATTAAATGTTTCGCTGACGTCTCGAAAATCTAATCTGTCCCCTCTTTCAAGGTTTTTTTTAATCTTTTTTGCTATGTATGATAAATACACAGCTCTAAGAATGTTTTTGCTAGAGCCATCTACAGGCTTCTAGAAGAGATTGCGTTATTACTGGTCGCCTAAACATTTCTACTTAATTTCAGCTATTAGTAGTCATGGTCGTAACAGTATCTGCTTCGTAGGGGGTGTAATGCATAACAGCATCTATGGATATTGAATATAACACACATTCTTAGATCTGTGTATTTATCCTACACAGCAAAAAAAGATTTTCAAAAAAGGCTTGAAAAGGGGAAAAGATTAGATTTCCTAAACGTCGGCGAAATATTTAATTTCAAGTTTTTATACTTATTTGTGTTATTTGTTAAAAAAAGCAACCTCTAACTGATCCTTTGACGTAAAAGTCACAGACGTAGAGGTTATTTCCCAGTAACACACCGATTAATTGTGATATTTTGTAGATTCGAGCACCGGTTAAAAAGAAAAAAAATACATGTGGCAGGAAATCCCAAACAATTAGAAAAAAAATACTAAACCTATTCAACAAACAAATTTATTTTAGCCCAAGAGCCGGTAACATCAAAAGTACCGCCATCGCGGATTTTAAATGTTAAAGTTGACTATAGAAAACCATACGTACAAAATAAGCCCGGTACGACAAGGTTTCTCTAGCCGGAAATATTTTTAATTAAATTAATTATTATTAAAAATAGTGTTTTACCGTTATCCCGGAAATTGATTTCAATTAGATTATTTTTTAGGAAATTTGATGCTCTTTCAGAAAAACCTGGTATGACCACCTCTACTCTGCCGAAAATGTCTGTCATACCTATTTAAAGGAGGTGGTAGATTACAAAGTTTTACCGTTATCGCGGAATTTGATTTAAATTAGAGTCTTTTTTAGGAAATTTCATGCTCTTTCAGAAAAACCTGGTATGAGACGACCTCTACTCTGCCGAAAATGTCTGTCATACCTCTTTGAAGGAGGTGGTAGGTAACAAAGTTTTACCGTTATCACGGAATTTGATTTAAATAAGAGCATTTTTCAGAAAATTTCATGCTCTTTCAGAAAAACCTGGTATGACGACCTCTACTCTGCCGAAAATGCCTGTCATATCTATTTGAAGGAGGTGGTAGGTAACAAAGTTTTACCGTTATCGCGGAATTTGATTTCAATTAGAGCATTTTTAGGAAATTTCATACTCTTTCAGAAAAACCTGGTGTGACGACTTCTATTTTCCTGAAAATGTCTGTCATATCTATTTGAAAGAGATGATAGGTAATAAAGTTTTACCGTTATGGCGTAGAAACCTTTTTTAAAACATTTTGTTCGTTTTTGTGCGGTCTTTCAGAGTATCATGGTATGACAGCCCAAAAACTGCCCGAAATGCCTGTCATACCGGTTGTACGTATAATGGAAGTCAGGAGTCGGAAGGACACGCAAGTATCTGCTACTGGGCAATTCAGTCCCGCCCCCCCCCCCCCTGTTTTCGAGGGTGCTGAAACCGATTCCAGAGTTCAAAAAACTGTTTGGCCCCGGCTACCCCCTGATATTGCCCCCAACACCATTTGGTTATCAAGGCAGCCGCCTAACGGGACAGGATGACTAGAGTCTAGGGGCTGGGGTGTTATAGTTGTCTCCATTCGTTTAACGCAAATAAAAGAAGTGATAAAAACCGACCATAAATAAGTACCTTGTTACCTCCCACTTTAAATTGTTGTGCTATTGTGCAGTAGAAACTTAGAACCAATTGTATTTGGTATGTATATATAGTTATTTGGCACAATGATGAATTTTAAAAAATTACTCTGTTTTGCTTGTATGGAGATAGGAATAATATATATTGGAGCATTGACAAATTTAACATTTCATATGATATACTGACAATATTAAGTTCAACTCTGTTCGAGTGTAGATTTAGATACCCGCTGTAAACCGTCACGCTGTAATATAATTTCGGTAGGAGAAAGTCGGGCAACTATAACTGAATTATAATTGAAATAGGTGTTTCCGTTGATTTCTTATTTTAATCATGCTAGAACATACTTTATATGAGAATAATGATGATCTATGTATTAAGTAATACAATATATTTATTATTGAATATGTTACAGAGGAATTAGCTCGCAAAATTAATTTAGAGCAGTGTTATTTTTGCAATTGAAAATAAATTTATTCACTTCGCTACTTTTTTTATTTCCGAGAGTCAACACTATGCAATAAATCGGTATGAAACGTGTTTCCGGCAGTTTTTGAGCTGTCATACCATAATATTTTGAAAGAGCGCACAAAAGCGAACAAAATTGAAAAAAATTGTTTCCACTCCAAAACGGTAAACCTTTGTTACCTATCTTCGCCTTTAAATAGGTACGACAGACATTTTCGGCAGAGTAGAGGTCGTCATACTAGGTTTTTTTGAATGAGTATGATATTTCCTAAAAAATGCTCTAATTGAAATCAAATTCCGCGGTAACGGTAAAACTTTGTTACCTACCACCTCCTTCAAATAGGTATGACAGACATTTTCGGCAGAGCAGAGGTCGTGATACCAGGTTTTTCTGAAATACCATGATGTTTCCTAAAGAATGCTCTGATTGAAATAAAATTCCGCGATAACAGTGAAACTTTGTTACCTATCACCTCCTTCAAATAGGTATAGTATGGCAGACATTTTCGGCAGAGTAGAGATCGTCATACCAAGTTTTTCTGAAAGAGCATGAGATTTCCTAAAATATGCTCTAATTGAAATCAAATTCCGCGATAACGGTAAAACTTTGTTACCTACCACCTCCTTCAAATAGGTATCACAGACATTTTCGGCAGAGTAGAGGTTGTCATACCAGGTTTTTCTGAAAGAGAATCAAATTTCCTAAAAAATGATCTAATTGAAATCAATTTCCGGGACAACGGTAAAATATTGTTTTTTGATAATAATTAATTTAATTAAAAATACTTCCGGCTAGAGAAACCTCGTCATACCGGGCTCATTTTGTACGTATGGTTTTCTACAGTCAATTTTCACTAGAATTTTAAAAATCCGGATACTTTTGATGTTACCGGCTCTTGGGCTTACGATTACTATAATATTTCCACTCCACTACGTGGGTGTGGAATGGAAGTAAATTAACCAATTAACCATCTTTCGATCAAGGTTTACGCGATTGTATGTAATATAAGAACCATTTAACATCAAATCGATACCAACTGTATTATTTTCCTTAGTGCTCGTCTGTTCGTGCCTACGCAATGAGTTCTTGATATTTCTGGAAGTCATTGAACTTTGTAAGAATGGGAAATTTCATAACTAGGGTAATTAATCACAAGTATTCTCCCTTTAATTTAACAGAGCCCCATTAATAAGAAGCAATTATTTTAATTTAACCAAATTTTCTCTGTGGATACCGCGACTACGTATCACATACAGAGTGGAGCAATTTTGTTAGTATTCTATTATTTTATTGAATTATGTATAATTATAGTTAATAAATGAAAGCATTTACCTATATACAAATGAACTGTCGTTTTTTCCCATTGAAATGTTAGATAAAATAAATCCACTCCACGGTTCCTCGTCTAATATAAATAAATTAGTTCTACACTAGAGAAAAGAAAAATTAAGAGATTTCGATAATTAACTTTTAGACGATAACTAACTAGATGAATCATTTAAGGAAATTACGCACTTCAAATATTTCTACAGCTCTAACCATAGTTTAAGGAAACAAGATTAGATCATAAGAAAGCAAAACAAACATGGCTAACACAAAGTTAACCAAGTTAGACAAGTATATTAGCTTTTGAGTTAATTACATCAAAAACACGTATACCTAGTCCATTTAGTGATGACATGCCAAATAATATTGTCGTCTAACACGCTTTTTCATTATTTTTTCAGAATTTCTGTCTTGTAAATTCATTAAAAGTATTTTTCATTTCTTCAATGGCAATGGTGCCAACAACCTACCAAATATTATTTTTTGTTTTTTGTACCAAATAGTTTTGTAAACATAACGCCAACAAAGAAGGCATATTCCATCAGGCCGACAGACACTTAAGCCCATGGATTAATGGAATTGAAAAGCCTGTATATTCATTGTCTACATAATCTGAAATATGACAATCCAAAGAAATCTCGTAAACTGCCTTTTTCATGATGCACTAGTTTCCGAAGAATGTGAAAACCTAGTTATATTCTGCTCCAAAATTAGCATGAAATATAGCATATATTAAATTTGACTGTTTACAAGCCTCTGATGATCACCCTGTATAAGAGTTATGGCTTAATTTCAGTAGGAAGTGTTTTACTAAGCTATTTTACAGATGTTTGTTTGAAATACAAATGTTAAGGGTAACAAAAGTTATCGCTGTTAAGATGGTCATTAGGCCAGAGACATCCCACAGGGAAATATTTATTAGTTTTGGCCATAACTTTTTTTTTAGTACGTATATTTAAAAAACTATAGGACTACCTAAGTAGAAGCATAACAAGACTATTGCTATGAATTTTCACTCAATAATTTCAGTGGTTTGCAAGATAATTAAATTTACATTTAAAAATTAGCATAATTTCGTAGTTTTAAATCTAACGACTTAGGTAGTCTTATAATTTTTTAAATATACGTACTAAGAAAAAAGTTATGGCTAAAACTTATAAATATTTCCCTATCGAATGTCTCTTTCTAAGAAATAGTCACCTTAATACGCAGTAGCAGTCGGCTACGCCTCATTGAACCTTTGTTCGTTTCATAATAGTCTCATTAAAACTAGTTCAATAACTGTTTCAACTAAAATTGATCTACGTAATGCTCGTTCGAATATGAGAGACTCACTATGTATTGCAGTATCTATATCTTGTATATCTTATTAAGTTTTATGCTTAGTCACAAACGTTATATATTAAATAATATTTACATGGACACCTGATTTCAACATCTACGATACTATTTTGTTTCAAATTTGAAATAAAATTTACACCTAACAGAAATTACCATGTTTAACATATATTCTCACTTGGCAACGCTCTACTGCAACTATCATTTATTTCGTACGAGCATTATTAGCACCACTTTAATAACATCTTGACCTTAAATTGATTTATTTCTTAACCAACCTAAGTTCAATCGAATCTGGGAGATATAATGTATATTGCAGTTTGTTGTATTACTTCCACTTATTACTTCCGCAGCACGTAGTGTAGTGATCTCATCGTCCTGTATACCATCCAGAAAAGCGCCTACCGCCAGATGGTCTTGAAATTCCTTCGATACATCCGGGTAAGCCAGTCTACACACGGCAGCTTCGAACTCTTGCCAACCTTCGCCAGCTTTTTGAACACGCGATTTCAGCTGGGCCTGGTACACTTGGGCAAGGTGTTAATCGCCGTATAGTAAATCTAAAGCAGCTTCTAAAACTCTGAAGTTCTTTTGTTGCTCTACTGGAATTGTGTGGAGTATTTCCAATGCTAGGACTAACGCCATAGCCTTCTTTTCATTAATCCACTTGTTCGCACACGCAGCAGCCTCAAGCTGTCTCTTGAAAGTGGTCCATGAACTTTGTCCGTCAAAGGGGGGAGGTTTGAACCACTGACCTGTTGATACCACCACTTGCTGGCTTCCTCTATCCCTCAATAGTCGTTTAAGTTGTTCCGTTTCTCCCTTGACTTTACTCTTCCTCGAACTTATATACTTTTTCTTCCAGGCGCCCTCTGTCTTGCTCTTCTGTCTCCTGTTGACGTCGTCTCTCTTCTTGGCGCTTTCTGCCTTGCTCTTCTTTCTCCTGTTGACTTCTTCTCTCTTGACGCTTTCTGTCTTGCTCTTCTTTCTCCTATTGATGTTGTCTCCGTGTTAGCACTACTTTCCGACAATACACTGTCCAAACCTTCTCGAACGCTTCCGAAAAATCCTCTTGTTAACATTCCACTTCTGACACCAAGTTGTCGCGTATTTTTGCCCCTGAAACCACCTTGCAGGATCCGTGAGTTCTCCAAATAATTTCAACAAGGGATAACACTATTTCATAATTTACTGATATCTATACAATACTTTTTTCAAAGAAACTAAAATGCACTTTTACTGCTTAAAATAATATTTACAATGTTTATTACTTGACATTTACTATTTCTATTTACTTCAGATTTCTAACCTCTCACTTGTCACCTTTCAACTTCTTCCGCCGTGAATCTCGCCTTATATGCTCTAGATTTAACTAGAACACAATCGATAATCTTCTCCCACCACACTCCAGAAGACTCGATCTTTTTCTACAAATTTCTAGGACATTCTTGACTATTAGTCATAGGTGTATCAGTCTTCCACTTTCTAGGGGGTGTAATGCATAACAATAATAATCGTATTGTTGAAATGGGCTTAGAATGTCATAAAACGTCGTAAATTTTAAATTTGAGAGAAAAAGTTCTGTCTGTCGGTCTGTAACTTTTTTGTGCGCACGTTTTCTCAGAAACGGTTTAATATTTTGACTTAAAATTTGTTACACGTATACAGAGTATCGGCAGAATGTCGTCCACTAGCGCCGCGACGCGGAATTTTCCGCATAATTGTGACTTTTGTGTTGTTCTATATGACGATTTGTTTCTTTTTAGTTTTCTTGAATAATAAACACACTGTTTCTTTTTGCAATTGTTATCAATCGTGAGTACATAAAATTTCTTACAAAGTAAATATAATTTTCATAAGCATTATGTTTATTTACTGTATTGGAGCCGTTGAAATTATTATATTTATGTCATTGTACTGTAAAGATTATTTATTATTAATATACAATATTTTAGTTCTTTGGTATTTTCCCATATTCACATAAGTTTATAATTTGTTTTGTGTTACGACGTTTAACTGTTCCTATCTACGTTAATGTTCATAAAATTAATTTATAGCAGTGCTGTGACGTTTTATTTCCTTCGTGATAACTAAGTTCATTTCCAATGTGTCAGAAAGAGTGACCGCAAAAAAGCTGTTTTCCCCTGTTTTTGCGTAGTTGATTGCCAGCTTGGAAAAATGTTAAAAGGTTTAGCAGGTCTCAAATTAATCGTCATTAAAAACCAAAAGAGGCACTGTTCTTGGTTTTTGAAAATGTTCAGAATTACCACTGTTCGGGGATTGAAATGACCTCAATTCCTAAAAAAAATTAAAAAATATCAATTCTATTTGTATTAAGTATTTCTATTAAGTTGATCTTAAAAAAGCGAAATTATGTATTTTCTATCAAGAAAAGTTAAGAATTCACACCTCGAAGGGGGTGAAATCATCCCCAAAATATCGCAAATCATGACAAATATGGAAAAAATATTTCACCCCCTTCGAGGGCCTATGGTTGAATTTTTAACCCTTCTTGACAGAAAATACATAATTTCACTTTTTCAAGATTGATTTAATAGAAACAATACAAATAGAATTGTTTTTAGATTTATTGATATTTTTTTTTTAATTCAGGATTTGGGGTCATTTCAACCCCTGAGTAGGGGTAATTACTGAATAGTTTCAAAAAACCAAGAACAATGCCTCGTTTTTTAATGACGATTAGTTTGAGACCTGCTAAACCATTTTACAATTTTTCTCAAGCTCGCCATCCGCTACTCAAAAACAGGCTCACTCTTGCTTGGTGGCGAATTCTTTTTTTTTTGTTTGTTTGTAAATAATAAAATATTGTTTATTTTAAACATTTTTAATTGTATGTCTTTATTCAATTACTTACAAATTTAAATAATCAATTATTTGCTGATCGATTTTGTTAAAACAATTACTCTCCCTCTATACAAGTCTAATTTAACTGTCTAAGTTTCAACACAATCACAAAAAAAAAGAACGTGACGGACAAACAGACGGATGGACATTTTGAAAGTCGTTCATAATTCGAAATTTTGAATTTCAATAAAATGGTCTCATTTCCATGGAAACTTTTTACACGATATAAAATATTTAGTACATACCTAATATATGTTTCGGATGTAAAAACACATTCTTATATTCGTTATCTTTTTCAGATCGGAGATCAGGTTGTCGCCTTGCCAGAATACAGGGCCTGGGCAGAATTGGTGGCCGTTCCATCTAAATATGTGTATAAACTCCCTAAGGATTTATCTCACCTTGACGCTGTTACCATAACAATGAATTATACGGTAGCCTACATCTTATTATTCGAGATTTCTGGCCTATCAGAAGGAAAATCTATTCTAGTTCATTCCGTTGGAGGTGGTGTGGTAAGTATACTATACAATTAAAAAACATAAAAAAAGTTGTTTTTTGTTAAATATTGTACTTATATTATTTTGTTTCACAAGATTCAGTCATACATGACATGCGTCAATTTTTGTAACTGTTGTACTGTTCTGATGCCGGAATTGCGAGAAAATATTAGAAAGTTCAATAATTCGCTGGCACAGAAATAATTTTCACCAACCCGAAACACTGAACACTAATTCAATTTGACATGCTTTTCGTCACCCTATGTGACATCATTTGAAAAGGATTAAAACTCAGTTTTAGTGATCTTTAGATCATGCCAACTTGGTTGGCGAAACGTGCGTGACATGTAGTGTTTTGGTGTTTGTGCAAGCTGTTTCAGCCTAAGACCTGGTATAATTGACATTGCCTTGAACTAAAGAGTAATTGATAAAAAAAAACGGAATTATTTGCTTTGCATTTTATGCAACTTATTTAAATGTGTATTCGAACTAATCACAGTCATTATTCTTGACTTAGAAAGAATCTCAATAACGAAAGCGAACGAGCGGGACCAGTTTTATGAGCCGCTGCACCACCAACTCGCTCCCCATGCAGGTATTAGTACATCACCCGGCAGCGCCAGCGTACTCATTCCAGGTGGCTTGTCTGAGTTTAGGAATTTACTTCCAGTTTGTAAAACGGTATGTGCCGTCTTGCATTTTGATAATATTAGGGATGGTAGGAAGAACGGCGATTCCAAAGACGTGACAGCATTTTGATCAACTCGGCGTCCACTGGGGGCGAGTAAAGTTTAATTATAGTATTGGTTCTTCTTCGGGGCCCCGAGTTTTCAACAATAACATGAAACACAATCAGTAAACTATTGTCCAGAATTTGCAGCTACAACCTCTTAAATTCCGGAGAGTCAGTGGGATTGAGGATGAAATCAACACCGTGCGTCTGAAGGAAATGACAAAAAGGACTCCACGCACTTTTATATGCAATTTGGGTTTCACTCCTGGGAGCTGAAACTTTGCACAGAGATAGTTCATGACATGCTGATCAAAAGTTTCCATAGTCACAAAAGAAATTGAGGGACAGGATTTCGAGATATTGGCCAAAGAAAATCGTAATATGATCGAAATTAATACCTTCGGCCAATATCTCTAAATTCTCGCATTAAAACTTTTTGTGGCCATGGAGAATTGCTTTTCGCTACGGCCTAAGGCTTACTCTCAGGGGGAATTCTTACAACTCGCAAAGATCCCTCAAAGACAAGTAAAAAGTTTACTGCCTTACATTGTATCTTTTAGACTAGCGATTCACTTTCTGCTTAAATCGTCATTTTGTAACTAGCACTTTAAGATACTTCTTAAGAGTTAATAACCTTTGATGTACTATGTGAACAATCGAGGCATTGATGCAGGATGGTCGATTCGTCAATCTCAGGTGCTGATTCCTGCCACAGAGTCGCACGAAGGCCGTCAATCTTAGTTTAAGTACCCAGCGAAAGAGTCGAATTTTTGTTTATTGTAAATATCTGTAACTAATTGTAAATATTGCAAAAATGCAATAAGTATAGGGGAAAATTACATATTTAATCTATCTAGCTAATTATATGTAAAACAAACTAGATCAGATAGCAAAACCCATAGCAAGTGGGTCACGCCTCGAAGACGTAGCTCTCGAGAAAGTTTATTGCAGCCTGATCCAAGGGCGAGAGTAATTTAACAATCGACAGGCAAAAAAAGTATTTATAAGAATAAATTTGCACTTCAGAATGATACGCCTTTGACTGCCTCCGGGAGCGTATATAAATTCTACGAGGCTTTCCAGCTTTTTCAATCGTACTAATAGCATAGAATCAATTCAATGTCACCGCTTCGCATTATAGTAGCCCCTATGGCAATGTCCGCCAAGTAAGTTTTGTCTGGAGATATTTCCTGGGTTCAATAACAGGATCACAGTCCATCTATCAACTGTGCGATTGATTAGAGAGTTGTCTTGCTCCTGAGGACGTGTCGTACAATTCACATAACGATTCTGTACTCGATCTCAGACCATCTCTCAAAACTCGACCTCTTTATCACAAACCATGGAACATTCACGGTGCACTTCAATGCCATATTTTAGGCGGTTTAAATGTTTTAGTTGGTCTTCTTGACTGCATGTTATGTGTTTTGATTCCATGTCATCCTATTATCCAGTTTTGATCCCAATAGATATCTGCGATGTATATGAATTTTTGTTCCCGAACATAGGTTACTATGTTCGGGAAAACATAGTAACCTATGTTCGGGAAAAAAGGTCCGTCGAAGGCTACATCTTCCTTAACTCTTTTTACGTCGATTTATATTATCCATTTTTATCTATGGACATGTTTAATTTTCGAGTGGTAAGTGGTGCTTGTATTTAGTATTTACTTGCTTAGAGAACATGTTGCATATCCAGTGTTTTCCGCGATTATCGTATAATGCAAGACGACCAGAAATTCAACATACATTTTGTAGGCCGTGTAGAGGCTCATGTCTGTCTGTATGACAATACGTCGAGATTTTTTTCATTTTTATACACATTATATATGCCGTATTCCCTATTTTTTGCCATAGAGGATGGATCCAATGATTTTTTCTTTTATATCTATTTTGTAAATGTACTAGTTGAACCAATGCAAGAGCATCCTCTTCCTCTGACGATATTTTACTAAATGATAAAGCAATGGCAGGATGGCGCTGTTTGCCATTTCGATATGCGTTACATCACTTTGATATCATTTTGTCGCCATTCTACTGTCACACCACGTCTTCACCATTCCAATGCCACCACCATTCCTTTGCCACACATCACTTTGGTGCGCGCCTTGCCTGTAGCATACTGGAGAAGATTAATAGCCCGCGTTATTTGTCGGCATTTGGCCAATATTTATTTAATTTTATTTGTATTGCTTTATTTCTTTTAACATTATTTTCTTTTATTTGGAGTTGTTGGATTGTTGGTCCTGGATAGTATAAATGAACCGGGCTGGTAGAGTAGGCTGCTGCTTCATACTTGGACACTTCCATAGGTCTCTATGTAGACTGCACGTAAGCTACCTTCGCCCGAAGTTATCTTCGTTTCAACTAATATCTTATGAGTTTAATCCCGCTGGGTTTACCGCAACTAAAATCTTCACTTTAAATAAAAAAATCAACTTGTAGGGTTTATTTATCATATAAATACCATAGAATGTTAGTGAAAATGTTAAGGGATTTTTAGCGACACAGAAAATCTTGGTAGTAAATATGATGCACCGTTATTTAATTCGGAACTTGCAGCGAGACACATAAATATGACGAACGATCGTGTCAGTTGTATTTTGAATTTTCATAGTGGAATTATTATTCTATTAATATAAATTGATAGAGTCAACAGTGGATAATTTTGGCAAAGATATGTACAGGGTGGTCCGTCTAAGCGGAAACGTTGACATAGCCGCTTTACGGTTGTAGTAGGAAAAAAACTTGAATGCTGAAAATATGGTATTTTTTCCTGGCATTCCGAATCTGAGGTCAAAAAGACAATAGAACATCATATGGTGAAAATATTCGCGAAAAATATGTTACGAAAAAAAAACACCTCGTATATTTCTACTGGAAATGAAATGTTGTGATGTTATCAAAGATAATAAGTATTTAAATTCAATATTTGGGTTCGAGTTGGTCGCAAAATCGCAATTTATTTCGTATTTTCTGATCAACCCTGTATAATTAAAAAAAAAATCAGATTTAGATTTTTTCTGATTTCAGCGATTCTGTATTTGATATACTTGCTACAGATAGTTCCTGAGATACAATACAATACAAATTTTATTGGTATTAATTATACAGAGTATTTATACAAGTTAAACAGCAGAGAGAGTTCATTAAGATAAGAATAGTTTATATGATAATTTAACAATTTAAGATATATATCGCTGATTGGATGGCACCTATCACTTTTCTTCACCTTATGCTTATTTCATGTCTAAAAAATCATTGACAAGATATTCCTGTATAGTGTAAAAGGATTTTGTCTGCAAATATGTCTTAATTTTGGATTTAAAGCGTGTTATGTTTAGATCTTTTATGGTATTGGGGAGACAGTTAAAGAATTTTATGCAGTAATATCCCGTGCCATTTCTGCTCCTTGTGAGAGGTAGGAAGTTTTGCGCAATTAGATTGTTATTTCTTGTAGGGTAATTATGTGTATCGCTTCGCATCCTGTACCTATCTTGATTTTTTTTTTATATACAGAAGACATTCAAGAATGTAGACACATGGTTCAGTGGGAATGTGTGTTATTTTAAACTGTTCACGACAGTCATCTTGGTATTTTAATCCTGTGACTATTCTCAAACACTTTCGTTGTAAGCTAAAGATTTTTGAGGCATGAGGGGAATGTCCCCAGTTAAGTATGGCATAAGTCATAGTCGAATGGAAAAAACTGTGGTAGGCTGTTAGTAATACTCTTTGGGATAGTGAGTTAGCTAGATTTCTGATAAGATAATTTTTTTTTGAAAGATTTATGGAGAGGGAAGTAATAACATGTTCTTCCCAATTCAACAGTGGATCCAAGCGGATTCCCAGGAACTTTACTGATTCACAAGTATTAATGTTTACAAGATTTCTTAAAGCGAGAGTCAACGATTGAGTTTTAGTTTAATTCAGATTCAGGGAGTTAGTTAAAAACCACGTTTTGATGTTTGATTGTGTGTTAGGATAATTTAGATTTAGCGTGTCTAGTGAATGGTGGTGTTCAAGGATTGTCGCATCATCAGCAAAAAGTATAAAGTTCGCATCTAAATCACTGTAAGATAAATCGTTTATATAAATAAGAAAATTCGAGAAAACAGTATACAAAATTTTATTAACAACTAAATTACAAAAAATAGTAGTAGGCTATGAGGAACATTGGTGTTGAAGCATTCCTTGCATTTCTACTATTCTATGAATAGTATGCACCAAGTTGGCATTGGAAATTAGACATAAATATCAGCATTCAATTTTTTTCCCAAATTCAGGCTACAGGTATTATTGCTACCCTCCGTTGTTATGAATAGTAGAAATTCGGTTAAATGGACCAGGTTTTAGATCATTTTTTGGACATGTCAATGGTACTTTTGAATTTGATATATAACTTTTTTAGTTTTTTAAATAATTGGGAAAACCCACTATGCCTTTTTGAAAACCGCTTAATTTAAATTGTTACGTCATTTTAACTTACCCATTTTAAAGAAATTTATAGTAAGGGTAAGAGGAAAAAAAACATTGTCTTATTTTTGAGATATTGACCACAACTTTTTATATGAACACCATATGGGATTTTTTGTGTATTCAGTAGTAGTTTTAATTCTCTATTCAAATAATATGTATTATTACAATATCGCAGACCTATTTTCTTAATCAGCCGAACAAACAAAACCATTTTTATTAGTAATTGAGCTATGATTCAGTGCTTGTACCACAATGTGGGAACTAATTATTAGAATTAAGGAAATATAAGCGGTTTTCAAGAATGCACCATTGCATAGGAAAATATGGGCAGCAGCGCGACAAACTCGACAGACGTTGTCACAAGCCGTGGAGTACTATACGACGCCCTCGACCGTGATTTTGTCGGATCTGCGATTTCGAAGATTAAGGAGGCTATAGTCCTAATTTTACTATACTAACGAGTCGCGTCGGAAAGAGTACAAAAATTCTAGGTACTTGAATTTTTGCGATGAATGTAGCAATATTTATCTGCTCTGATCTTAGGCAACTGAATATCTTCGTAACTTTTAAATAATTTTTTTCAGTGAGAGCATGTCGACATGTGCTACAAATACTTACGGGAAACTTCAAAATTTTTGTTAATATAAGTTTAAATCAGTTTTGGATGGAGCTAAACAGATTTCGAAATCGAGAGAAGCTCTATATGTATTTTGGTATGTATCTATTACAGATTAATAGGTACATTTGTTTTCTTACATTTTACGACTAGCTTTGACGTCAATTAAACCAGTTAATATATTACCTCCAATTACCTAATTTGCCTAGATAGTAAAATAATTTGAGTAATATTTATATTGAAAAAAAATATTTCAGATCATGTAGAAAATGGAGGTGTTTTAATTCCGTTAGTCTGTCTGTCTGTCGGTCGGTCTGTTGGCGTTGTATCTAAAACTCTATTTGACTGAGAACTGTTAGTAGGCGATCTACGGTTTCGAAATCGACAAGGGAGGGGGAGGGGGGGGTCGACTAACCCACACAGCACAAAGACATCCCCAGGACATACTAAGGATATCATCCTTGGATATACGGGATATCCTCGGCTAATCCTGTAATATCCTCAGGATGTTCATGGGACATCCAAGTGGGACAGCCTGGGATGTACTCATGATGTCCTGAGGATACCTTTCGTAGCGTCCCGAGGTCATCCTGAGACTATAATTGGGTTATAGTGAGAGGCATTGACAGGACATTTGGAATGCCTTTTAAGGATATATGGGACATCCTGGGCTGATCCTGTAATAGCCTGGAAACATACCCATGATGTCCTGAGAATGGCTTTAATAATGTCCTGAGGACTTAATTAGGTTATGTGTGAGGCATTTATAGGGCTTATCCATAGTTTGGTTTTCGGGTTTTCTTCCGTATTGATTGTTTTGAATGCTTGACGATTCGACCATCTTGCCGTGGTCTTCTTTTGAAGAAGAAGACCACGACGAGATGGTCAAACAATCAACGCAGTAGAAAACTCGAAAACCAAACTATGGATAATCATCAGCTCCACGAAAGCCTTGGAACCAAAATATTTATAAGGCTTTTTTGGAATCCCTTTTATGAATATACTTCTCGAAAAAAAATATATTTTATTTTTCTCATATAACACGCTAGCATGCCCTAAAAGAATCATAATAGAGCCTGGCTTCCCTAAGACACGTGTAGAGGTTATTCTAGTATTACCCAGGAACTTCCACATATACTTATATCCCTTTAGTGGTAATTTAATTTTTAAAACTTCTGGCCAAATATGATTCAGAATGTCTTAAAGCTGTGTGTCACCTCAAAGAATTTTTAAAATAACTTACAAATAAATTATTTCAACAATTTTTCAGTTACATACAGCAAAGTTTCTAAAAATTATAAAAATAATCTAAAGTTAGAAAGTGTAGCGATTAAACAATAATATACGGTGATACAAAACAACTTGAGCACATGTTTCTTTAATAATTTTGTGGTTAAATTCATTGCGATTGCATAAATTAATTGTGGTGTTTTGTAAATTTTAAAATTAATTCATAAAATAATTCATTTGTAAATTAGTTTAAAAATTCTTTGAGGGGACACACAGCCTTTAAAGAATTCTTACTAATACAGTATATTTATTATACAGTCGGGTAGTTATGCAATTACATTACGTCCTAGTTTTATTCCGTAACTGCCCCTATAAAGCGTAAGATGAGAGAAAAATAAAACTGATAAAACTAGTCATTAAAAGAAAAAAATAGTCATAATACCAAGAGTATATGCTATCAGCATTTTCAAAAAAATAAAACAGACCACATAAAAACAAACTACTTTTAATACATCATAAAATATTCGACATAAAATATAAAAAATAAAGAAATCAAAATATTCGACATAAAATATAAAAAAATCGACGATTTTCACCACAGTGGAATAAACAGGAGCATTTCTGGAAGCTTCATATTAAGTGTTTGGTTTGTACCTAACAGCAGATGATGAGCACAAATCTACCCAAGGCATTTATAGTATTTTTTTTGCTAGTTGCAGCTGAGTAGTGCACACTAAGTGTATCTATCCCGTTTAATAGTTTTTAGAGTGTTAATTTTAAATGTTTTAAATCTGTAATAGAGATATTATTAATTTTAATGTTAATTTTAAGCCACCACCGGCAGCAGGAGTTTTAACTTTTTGTATTCATTTTATTGAGCCAAACCGGTCGTGATTCGTCCAACCTTACGTACACCACGACGCTGCGCGACGTGGTTGTCTGGTTGGTTCAGAATCGCGATTCGGGGAGGCAATGTTTGTATATTATTAATTTAAAATAAAATTTGTTATGATGATGATGATCCCGTTTTTGGACATATTTATAGAAAAGAATAGTATATTTTGTACAGGGTAGTGCAAAGAGCAGAAAATGCTATTAAAAGTGTAAATATCTGTTTTATTTTCTTTCTACATAATAGTTATTAATTTTAATTAAATATGTGCTGATCTTTAAAAAAATGGCATGCGTGAGTGATGTAAAATGTCGAATTGTAATTATGATTTTAAACAAAAACATCATCAGTTTTCTCAATGTTAAATAATGCAAATGAGACAGACTTTGTGTAATATTTTACAGTTCACTTTTAATGAAAACTTGTTTGTGAAACACATTTTTATTTTTATGATATAACATATTTTTTTACCTTACCTCAATGAATGAATGAATATTTTATCTGCAACGAAAGTGAAAGACATATTTTTTCCCAAAATCATATTGTCTTTATATCGGCCAATCAAATGAGATATCCAACACAGACATTAATTACTTCCACATCCACGTAGTGGATTGGAAGTATAGTAATCGCAAAAAAATTTTCAAAAATTTTTATTCGTGAAATAGGTTTAGAATGTCATGAAACGTCGAGATTTTAAATTTGAGCGAAAAAAATTTTTCTGTCTGTCTGTCGGTCTGTCTGTCGGTCTGTCTGTCTGTCTGTCTGTAACTTTTTTTGTCCGCACGCTTTCTCCGGAACGGTTTAAGATATTGACCTGAAATTTTGTACACGTATATATTATAACGAGATCTGGAACTGGATTGTTTTTTGAGCAAATCCGGTGAAGGGTTGGGGGTTAAATAGGGGTAAATAGGGGGAAATAAGTAAAGCAAGCTTGTAAGAGTACAGAAACTTGAAATTCGGTGTATGTACTAGAAGTTAAGGCCTCAGATTTTTTTATAGTATTTTTCAACCCCCCACCACCCCTACCCCATTAAAGGGGTTGATAAAATAAAGTTGAGATATTCATTTGAAATTTCGTACACGTATGTATTATAACGATGTCTAGAATTAGATTATATTTTGGGATGATTCCGTTGAAGGGTTGGGGGTTAATTTGGGGTAAATAGAGGAATATAAGTAAAACAAGTTGGTAAGAGTACAGAAACTTGAAATTCGGTGTATGTACTAGAAGCCAAAGCGTCAGATTTTTTAATAATATTTTTCAACCCCCACCACCCCTACTCCAATTTGAAAAGGGTTGATAAAATAAAATTGAGATATTAATTTGAAATTTTCTACACGTATGTATTATAACGACATCTGGAACTAGATTATATTTTGAGATAATTCCGTTGAAGGGTTGGGGGTTAAATAGGGGTAAATAGGGGAAAATAAATAAAGCAAGCTGGTAAGACTACAGAAACTTGAAATTCGGTGTATGTACTAGAAGCCAAGGTCTCAGATTATTTATAATATTTTTCAACCCCCACCACCCCTACTTCATTATTAAAAGGGTTGATAAAATAAAATCGAGATATTCATTTGAAATTTGGTACACGTATGAATTATAACGATATCTGGAACTAGATTATACTTTGAGATGATTCCGTTGAAGGGTTGGGGGTTAATTTGGGGTAAATAGAGGAATATAAGTAAAACGTTGGTAAGACTACAGAAACTTGAAATTCGGTGTATGTACTAGAAGCCACAGCGTCAGATTTTCTTATAATATTTTTCAACCCAACCACCCCTACTCCAATATGAAAAGGGTTGATAAAATAAAATTGAGATATTCATTTGAAATTTGGTACACGTATGTATTATAACGACGTCTGAAACTAGATCATAATTTGAGATGATGTCGTTGAAGGGTTGGGCTTTAAATAGGGGCAAATAGGGGAAAATAAGTAAAGCAGGCTGGTAAGACTACAGAAATTTGGGATTCGGTGTATATACTAGAAACCAAGGAATCAGATTTCTTTCTAATATTTTTCAAACTCTACCACCTCCGCTTCATTATTAATGGGATTGATAACATCAAATTGAGATATTCACTTGAAAGTTAGTACACGTATGTATTGTAGTGACATCTGATTGAGATGACTGCATTGAGGTGGTAGGTTGTAAATAGTGGAAAATAAGTACGGTAAACTAGAAACTTCATTTTTAACGTATATGGTAGAAACCAACTCCTCAAACTTTTCTATGACATCTACCCCAAATATTATTAAAATTCTATGACCAATAATTTCCACATACTAGAGTGCAAATATAGTCAAGATGTTTCCTTTAAAGTGACTTGGACGAATAATCTGGATGTGGAAGTAGTGATTCCTTAGGCAGCGGTTTTTAACTGGTTGCAACCAGCGTGAATCACTTTATTTTAAAGCCCTTATGTGAATCATTTTGCTCCAAAAAAACTAGGAAATAAATGATTTTGTAAAAAACGATACGATTTTTTCTTCTCAAATATATCCAAAAATAGGCAAGATAGGACTACAAATTATACATCTCTTTGTTATCTACACATATGAATTAAACAATATTTGTCATCAAGTCAATTGTCTAGCTTTCGCACACCAACAAATTTTAAACTTCGTGTCATGAAAACATTCAATAGGAAAAGAACTATTTTACTGAAAATAAAAATGTGCTTAATTTGGCATTAATTTGTCTGTCAATAAAAAAAAATCTGCATTCATACTGTGAAAAAAAATTTAGAGCCCTTTTTTATCACAAATCTTCCGAATATAATATTTATCTCCAATAGGTTCTATAATCTCAAAACAACTGAGAACAATAACTTCTCCGAAAGTTTACATAGCAAAATATTCAGATGATGGATGAATTTTCCATTTCACTTTTAATCCACAAAAAAAATTTTGGAAGATACCTACTTGCCAAAAACGACGAAATTACGAGTTTTTAGGACTCGACGATTTTAACTACATACCTATGAATACAATGTTTAGTAGGTATTATCGAGTAACTTTTATTTATTTATTCCACCGTGGTTTACACCTCTTAATTTTCTTCGCCCTCATTTGCTTTTTGATTTTCTTTATTCATTTTTTCATCCCTCACATACATCTTTCTTTAGCATGCCTCAACCAAGTTTTAACATTTTCCTCAATTTCACTTTCAGTTTCCTTGATATTTGGATTTGCTTGAATCCCCGCTAGAAATTAAAATAAAATTCAAATAAAAAGCAATTGACTGTAAATTTAAATGTATTTACATTGTTCAGATTCGAAATAATTTTTGGTTTAGATAGTTATATGACACTATTTTCATTATACTGCATTTCGTATATTAAATATACTGCGATTTAAGGAACTATTTACACAATGATTATAAATGACATTTTATTGTTGTTTTTTTACTACGATCTTTGGGCATTTTGCAAAGAGGAAGAAAGCAATGAAAACCAATTAAACAAACCTAACCTAACACAGTGATTACGTATATTTTTCAAATCTATATATCTATACTTTATAACTATAGGTATTTACCTTTGTTTTATTATGAATCACAAAATATTAACTGAAAATCACTGAAAACGTTCGTTGTGGTCACGACGGTCACATGAGCTGTATTTCTTTGACATCAGACATCATATTTTAGAACAGACCAGTGAACACCAGTGAATTCTAGTTTTTGATTGGTTGGAACAGTTTATACGACGGCAGCACAATGAACTAAACAAATCTAGTTCATTGCGGCAGCATTGCATATTTTACTCAGATACAATAGAGATGTCACTGATCTTATTTCACCTGGCGGCAAATCAGGCGGGAAAAACAAATATTGTCTGAGATTACACACCAGGCATTATCTATGAAAGTATTTTTAATAGTACCAAAGATCATGATCTTTGATAGTACTATATTAATTATTTATTTAAAATAAATAATAAAAATAGATATGCTATAACCAGTGTAATATTTTTTCTAAATAAAATATATATAGCACCAGTTTATTTATTTACCATTTTCAGTGTAGGTATATTTAAATAAACATAAATTTATATTTTTTAAAAATAACATATTTAATGTATCCTATATCAAATTACTACATCCAAAAAAATATTTTCTAAAACAGTTTCGAAGTACTACTGATGTCCTCGATGGATATATTTAGGATATCATTTTATGATTTACCTGGGATATCCTCCAATGGGACATTTTCAGGCTGATGTTATCCCTAACAGATATTTATAGGACATACGAATGGGATATGTCAAGGATATCCTATCCGGGATATTTTTAGGACCAAGCCGAGGACCAACCAGATATCCTGAGGATGTCCTGAGGATGATCGTCCTCAACTGGGATAACAGGATTTAATTAGGACATCCTGAGGATATCTTGTGCTGTGTGGGAAAGGAAAACGAAAACTAGATTCATATGTAAAATTTCCTGTCGGATTCGAATTTCGAGTTCGCCAATTCATTTGGAATTGGAAAATTGTAGAAAACGACATTTATTTGCAAAAACTACAAAGAACATGAAAATATGTATTTTATTATTTCTCAGTCAATATCACGCAAGGGTATATAACCGGATAAGAATGGACGATCTGCCCTGATACGAACAGCCTATAATATCTATGGTGCCGTATAGGCAAGCCAATGAGTAAACGATGTATGTATGTTCTTCAGTCCAAGATTCAACTGCTGCGGAGATATTTAAAAAATATTGAAAAAATGAGGACTATGGTTTCTCGTGTACTATTTAACTTAGATGAACGAAAAAATTATTGAAAACTAACATTGTGAAGAATATTATGCAACTACTTAGTTGCGTTAAACTCTTATATACAGCAATAATATATCACGTGGTTTCTATTGAGTGACCACTTTCTAGAAATTACCATAAATAGATCCTAATGCCTTCTTGTACCACCATTAATTTCATTAAAATCGAAAAGGTAGAACACTTTCAGAAAAATATATTATAATTGGGGTACCCATACATACTGTATATTCTTGAAAGATATCTCGCATGTAACAGGTAATAAATAATAGCCGCTATATGTGAACAGAGCCGATAGTTCTATTACCATTAAGACAATCACAACAATACCGACAAATACTCTTGTAGTCTGAACCGTGAGGGACACATTCCAAGTATCAGTGGTAGATTTTACTGTTTATGTGACGAGATCTCACTTCCATCTCTAGTACATTTGACATTTCTGTAACATATCTAACTTGAAGATTATTGTCGTTTCCAATTAATTCTACTAAATATGCTACAGCTTGTGAACGGGTAAAAAAAGCAGGTAGGTATAAAAAAATTTCATTACAAAAGCTTTAGAAAGTGGTCACTCAATAGAAACCACGTGATATAAGGCTTCAAAGACGTTTTGTATTATTATTATACTCTTCGCAAATACAAAACGAAGAGTATATTGCATTCGATCGGCACATTTCTAAAACCGGTAATATTACTCGTAGAGAAAAAAATTACATATCACTGTGTTGGTGATCGAATTCTCAAAATGTCTGTCTCTGTCAGTCCGTCCGTCCGTGTAATTAAACAAAAAATGTTTGAAACTAATATCATTTACAAAAAAACTGAGAACGGTATCCTATAGAATGTGCAACAAGTGTAGTAAATCAGCGAAGAGTATAATGGTTAGCTTGTTATTGCTGTATTAAGAGTTTAACGCAACTAAGTAGTTGCATAATATTCTTCACAATGTTAGCTTTCAATCATTTTTTAAGTTCATATTTCTAAGTTAAGTAGTATAAGTAGGAGAAACACATTTTTCAAAAAAGTCCCCATTTTTTAAATTTTTGTTTAAACATCTCCGCAGCAGCTGAATGTTGGACTGAAGAACCTACATACATCGTTTACCCATTGACTTGCCTACACAACACCATAGATATTATAGGCAGTTCTTATCGGGGGCAGATCGCCATCTTATCCGCCTATACCCTTTAACCAAATATTTCTTCAACCTTTCTCTTAGGTACAGCGAAACTAAAAGTTCTTTTCCTATGATACATGTTTTATAAAAAAAATGTAAAAACCCGTACATGTTGACCAAAAATTGTAAAATGCATCGTAAAATATAACATGCGACAAACTTTTTTATTATTAACGTTAGATGGATGGTGAACCGAAGTAATGTGGGTTTTAAAGTTCAAAAAAACTTTTTTTATTTGAAATATTTTTTTGTACCTTTGTTTTTCCACACTAGAGCTGGTAACACTGCGCACGCTGTAACACTGGTATAGCAGTGTATCTTGCTGGCTAGTGCAAATGTTTTCTTCAGTTTTTATTATAGTTTTCTTGGAAAGTCACTTTATACAGTGTTCTATAGCAAATATTTAGAACCACTTGAGTCATGGAAGATGAGCATAAGTTTTTGAAATAATTAATCTTATTGTTACTTATTATTTGATTCGAATAAATACTTCAAAAATAGATTATAAGGTCTTATGTGTCAAGAAGATAGTGCCGAAACATTACAAAATGTAATGAGAGGGGCATTTGATTCATTAAAAGAGGCGGTAAATACAAAACCGGATTTCCATAGCACTGGCCACAGAACTACGAAACAAAGCACTTATTTTTAAGTAAAAATCCCACCTTTCACGCACATCTAGGAGTTCCTACACTCGAGAATTATAGGGAAAAAAGAATAAGAGAGCTGTCTCCAAATAAAACTGAACTACTTTATTTAAGAACTAAAGCAAAAAATATTTACATTATTAATAATATAAAGATGTGCTTTCTGTGCGATAAAGACAGGGATTTAAGGGGAAATAGGAAACTCATCCCAGTTCCTACTTTTAATAGACAAATACAAATTTTAAAAAGTGCTAAAAAGACACAAATAATTTATTACTAGATACATTTCAAGGACATGGTGATACTTGTATAGATATGATAGCTCATGAACTGAAATATCATAAATATTGCTTGACCAATTTTTTAAAACTAAAATCAAGAGATGCTGTGTGTAAAAGGAATTGAAGAAAAACGCATGACGCATTTACGACACTTAAATGTAATGGATTTTTTATCTAATAATTGATTATAATTTCTTTCACGTATAAATACATCCAGTGCATTAATATATTTTTTACATTATTCATACCAATAGTTAGTTCTCTTTATTAAGGATGTTAAATTTTGCATGCAATTATTCATTCTTATAATTCTTTAATTCTTGTGTTTGTGTTCAAATATATCGAATCTAAATAAAATATTTCAATTTATTATTTTTAATGTGTGTTTCATAATTAATAATTGAAATGACACAAAATAACGTGCGTTCCTTTTCGATGAATTAATTCTTTGAGAAGCAACAGAATAACTGTTGCTTCTCAAAGAATTCATTAATCCGTACCCAATGCAGTGTAATCTCTCTCGAGCAGGCATAGTTATAATAGTTAAGTCACTGATATCAGAAGCGAAACTGCGTATTGCGGGCGCGCCGAATTTTAACAATTCAATGGCGACTAAACTGCTACAAAAAGAAATATAATTTCCAAAAACTTCCTTGACCTTTAAACTTCACTTTTTGTCGTTATGCTATCTTTCTATCTTTAATAATAAAAAAGTCTCTCGCTTACTATATTTTACAATGCGTCTTCCTATTTTTGAATAACATGTAATAGTTATATATTTTTTATAAAAAAGATATTACTGTTAAACAATTTTGCTTCATACATCAATCAAGAACAATATCAGAGGAATATGTTTTTAAAATTTGAGATCAATATCTCTCACAAGGTTCGAGTTACTGAGTGAGAAATAAGAAAATACACATTTTCATGCTTTTCCGAATTTTGACAAAAATCTGTTAGTTTCTCCAATTTCACAATTCCGAATTAACTGGCGAACTCGAAATTCGAATCCAGCAGAAAATTTTACATATGAATCTGATTTTTGGTTTAGTCGACCCCTCCTTATATAAATGCATCCATCATAGCGGGCTCTAGACTCTCTACTATTTGGTAGGTAGTTGATTGCCAGCGAAGAAATGGATAAATTTACCCAGGAAAATGTACCGCCTAGTGAATATAAATAATGGAAGAAATGTGATAAATTGCTATATTTGGCATACAGTTAACACAAATGACAAGTAAGACGCCTATTATACCTTTAATGAAAAACATACAGGGTGGTCATCCTAAGAAATAATTCAACTACGGTGAAAATTTGTTAAGGTATTTACGCAAACCTTTCATATTTGTTAATTTCTATTTATTTTTTCTCTCGGATGACCACTTGGTATCCTTTTTTTAACCAAACCAAACCAAAAGTAATCAGGTTTTCTTTGTAATAATGGTGATAAGTAAGCTCCAATTATATTCTCCAATGTCGTTTCTTTCTCAGTGTTTTTTTAGTGATCACTCTGTATAAACAAAGATAGAAGTTCTATGTAAATATCTTTACTGATTTTTTTTATGCAGTGGAAGCTATAGATCAGATATATTAAATTAGAAAGATGTCAGAAAATACCGCCTCCTAAGGAATCACTACTTCCACATCCAGATTTCCTATCGAAGTCTCTTTAAAGAAAAGCATCTTGATATTATTGTCGCCTATTTTCACCCCTGAAACCACCTTTCAGGATTCGTGGATTCCAAATAATTTCAACAAGGGATAAACACTGACACTTTTTTTAATAATTTACTGCAAACTACACAAGATTTTTATTATCTACTAAAATGCACTTTAATTGTCAAAAATAACCTTTACAATGTTACTATTTTGTATTTCTATCACCTCGGATTTCTAACCTCTCACGTGCCACAGTCGTTACTTTTCAACTTCTTTATCTTCCGCCGGAAATCTCGCCTTATATACTCTAAAATTACCCCTAGAGTTATCTAGAACACAATTGAAAATCTTCTTCCACCACACTCCAGAAAACTCGATCTCTTTCTACAAATTTCTTGGACAGTCACTATTAGTCATGGACGTATCACTCTCCACTTTATAGGGGGTGTAATGCATAACATTATATTTGCACTCCAGTATGTGGAAACAATTGCTCATAGAATTTTAATTTTATAATATTTGAAATCATAATACGTTTTCGACTGACGTTAATTCTGGTGAGTGTGGCTGATAAATAAATTATTTTTTGAGAGCGTCTGTTCTCGTACACAGTAATTCACAATTTAATTTTGTTAACCCCTTTAATAATGGAGTGCGGGTGGTGGTGGGAGTGCCAGATGTCACTAAAAAATTAAGACCTTAGTTTCTAGTATATACAGTAATATACACCAAATCTCAAGTTTCTGGACTTTTGCTTACTTTTACTTATTTACCCCCATTTTAGCCCCAACCCTTCAATGGAATCATCTCACGATATAATTTAGTTCCATATATCGATATAATACATAGATGCACCAAATTTCTAGTGAATGTATTCATTCTATTTTATTTTATTAACCTCTTTAATAATGGAGTGGCGGTGTAAAATGTCAGGAAAATATTTAAGACCATAGTTCTAGTATATACACCAATTCCCAAGTTTTTTGCACTCTCATTAGCTTGCTTTGCATATTAACCCCTATTTCACCCCCAACGTTCCAACAGAATAAACTCAAAATATAATTTTAGTTCCAGGTCTCGTTATAATACATATCTGTATCAAATTATAGGTCAATATTTTGTTAACCCCTTTAATAATGGAGTAGTGGTGGGGGTGGAAAATATCATTAAAAAGATGAGACCTCGGCTTATAGTATATACACCAAATAGACTTTCTGACTTTTACCAGTTTGTTTCACTTTTACTCCTATTTCACCCCCCAATCCCTCAAAGAAATAATATAATCTAGGTAGTTCCAGACCTCGTTATAATACATACCTGCAGAAAATATCACGTCAGTGTCATTCTTCTATTTTGTTAGCCCCTCTAATAATAGAGTTGATGGTTGGGATGGAAAATGCCATAAAAAAATTTGAGACTGTTTCTAAAATATACACCATATCCCAAGTTTCTCAACTGTTGCTAGCTTGATATACTTATTTGTCCCTAGTTCACCCTCAACCCTTCAACGAAATAGGCTCAAAATATAATTAAATCTAGTTCTCGTTATAA
Source organism: Stenurella melanura (assembly GCA_963583905.1). Lineage (NCBI taxonomy): Eukaryota > Metazoa > Arthropoda > Insecta > Coleoptera > Cerambycidae > Stenurella > Stenurella melanura. The sequence continues at coordinate 112,373,385 of OY757310.1, read as the reverse complement.
TATATACGTGTACTAAATTTCAAGTTAATATTTATTTTATTTTGTTAATCCCATTAATAATTTGGTGGGGGTGGTGAAGGGGGTACAAAATGTAAAAAAAAAAATTCAGGCTTCTGCTTTAGGTATATACACAAAAGCTCAACTCAATATCTTTATTTTATTTTGTTAATCCAATTAGTAATTTGGTGGAGATGATACAGGGGGTGCTAAATGTCATTAAAAAATAGGGACCTTTGCTGTTAGTATATAGGTACATCAAGTCTCAAGTTTCTGGACTCCTACTTGCTTGCCTTATTTATTTACCCTTATTTACCCCTATTTACCTCCAACCCTTCACCGTTCATGAGTTCAAAATACGTATAGTCCAGTTCCAGATCTCGTTATAGTACATCAGTATCTTAAACCGTTCTAGAGAAAAAGTAGGTACGCACAACAGAAAGTTACAGACAGACCGACAGAAAAATGTTTTTGCTCTAATTTAAAATCTCTACGTTCTATGACATTCTATACCTATTTCAACAAAAAAATTTGAATTTTTTTTCTATGATTACTATACTTCCACTCCACACTACACTTATGTGGATGTTGAAGTGGAGGTAATAAATTTGTGGTATAAAAAACCGCTGCTGCCTAAGGAATCACTACTTCCACATCCATATTTTCCTTCCAAGTCTCTTCAAAGGTAAACTTCTTGATTATATTTGCACTTTAATAATTGGTAATAGAATTTTAATAATATTTGGAGCAGATGTCATAAATAATTTTACAAAGAGGGGATGGAAATAAAGAAAAGCTTTAAAAGTTTTCAAACTTTTATTAAGCTGCGGATAAGAAATTTAAAAAGTTACACAACTGTAATAGACTACATTAATATCCCACAAAAAATGGGTTTCCTAAAAATGCGAGAACATGAATCTAGGTATCAAAATATATCAAATGCAAAGTTTTTCAAAAATGATGCTAGGCGTCGGTCGGCGTCGATACTTAAAAATGCAAGAATAAATATCTAGGTATCAAAATGTATTAAATGCACAAGTTTTACAAAAACGATGCTAGGCGTCCGTCGTCGTCGAGACGTAAAAATGCAAGAATAAGAATCTAGGTATCAAAATTTATCAAATACACAAGTTTCACAAGAGCGAGACTAGGCGTCGGTCTACGTCGAGACGTAAAAATTCAAGAATATGAATCCACGTATCAAAATTTATCAAATTCAGAAGTATTAACAAAAACGACGCTAGACGTCGGTCGGCGTCGAAAAGTAAAAATGCAAAAATATTAATCTGAAATGTATCAAATACACAATTTTTACAAAAACGACGCTAGGCATAATCGGTTGGCATCGAGACGTAAAAATGCAAGAACATTAATATAGATACCAAAATTGGTCAATTACACAAGTATTAGAAAATCGGCGCCGAGACGTAAAAAGGCAGAAATATGAGTCTAGGTACACAAGTTTTACAAAAACGACGCTAGACGTCGATCAGAGTCGAGGCGTAAAAATGCAACTAAGTTATTAAGTAATTTATTAAAATTTATCAAATACATAAGTTTTACAAAATTGACGCTAGGCGCTAGGCGTCGTTGGGGTCGAGACGAAGAAAAAACTATAAATCTTGGTATAAAAATTTATCAAATTCAGAAGTTTTACAAAAACGACGCCAGGCGTCGGTCGGAGTAGAGACGCAAAAATAAAAGAACCCAAAATTCATCTAATACACAAGTTTTACAAAACCGACGCTAGGCGTCGGTCGGCATCGAGACGTAAAACTGCAAGAATATGAATCCAGGTATCAAAATCTATCAAATATGCTAGTTTCACAAAAACGACGCTAGGCGTTGGTCGGCGTCGAGACGTGAAAACACAAGAACATAAGTTTAGATATCCAAATTTATTAAAGACAAGTTTTATAAAAACGACGCTAGGCGTCGGTCGGCGTCGAGACGAAAAACTGGAAGAATATGAATCTAGGTATGATAATTTATCAAATTCAAAGTTTTACAAAAGCGACGCTAGGCGTCGGCCGGCGTCGAGATGTAAAAAGGCAAGAATATGAATCTAGGTATCAAAATTAATCAAATACACCAGTTATACCAAAACGACACTAGGCGTCAGTCGGCGTCGAGACGTAAAAATGCAAGAACATAAATTTAGATATCAAAGTCAAATACACAAGTTATACAAAAACGACGCTGGGCGTCGGTCGGCGTCGAGACGTAAAAATGCATGAATAAGAATCTAGGAATCAAAATTTATCAAATACACGAGTTTTACAAAAACGAGTAAAACGACGCTGGGTGTCGGTCAGCGTTGAGACTCAAAAATGCAAGAACATGATTCTAGGTATCAAAATGTATCAAATTCAAAATCAAATTTGGATCTTTCAAAAAGTATGCGATGCAACAGCACCGAACGCTTGTGTGTCCAAAAAAACAGCCGAATTTCCAAGCGTTACACAAATCGCTACTGGACCCCCATATTACAGTTATATCTTCTATTTGTTATACATGTTCAGTGTTTAAAACTAAGGCATTTGCTTGTAGCACATACACCAAAAAATAAATTTCGCTCTTACTAGCTTGCTCCACTGATCTTTTCCAATTACATACCCCCCTCCACCCCTTCAACAAAAATACATACGTGTACCAAATTTCAAGTGAATATTTCAAATTTGTTTTGTCAACCCCTTTATTAATGAGGTGATGGTGGTGGGGGGGTTAAAAAATATTATGAAGATATCTGAGGGCTTGGCTTCTAGTATACGCACCAAACCTCAAGTTTTGGTACTCTACACAGCTTGCTTTACTCCCCTATTTACCTAATACTTCCCCAATCCTTCAACGGAATCATCTCAAAATCTAATCTAGTTCCAGATGTCGTTATAATACTTAGGTGTACCAAATTTCAAGTGATTTTCTCAATTTAATTTTATTAATAATGGAGTAGGGGTGTTGGGTGTTGGGTTAAAGATGTTATAAAAATGTAAGGCCTTTGCTTCTAGTATATACACCAAATCCCAAGTTTCTGTACTCTTATCAGCCTGCTTTACTTATTTCCTCTATTTAACCCCCAACCCTTCAACGGAATCATCTCAAAAGATGTCGTTGTAATATATAGATGTACCAAATTTCAAGTGAAAATCTCAATTTCATTTGATCAACTCTTTTAATAATGGAGTGGAGGGGTTGAAAAATGTTATAAAAAAATCTAAGGCCTTGGTTTCTAGTGTATGCAGGAAATCCTAAGTTTCTGTACTCTTACAAGCTGGCTTTACTCGTTTTCCCCTATGTACCTCAATTTAACCCCCAACCCTTCAACGGAAATATGATCAAGTTCCAGGTGTCGTTATAATATATACGTGTACTTCTTACACCCCCACTCCTTCAACGGAATCATGTCAAAATATAACTTGTTCCAAATTTCAAGTGAAAATCTCAATTTTATTTTATCAACCCCTTTAATAATCGAGTAGGGGGTGGTGGGGAGTTAAAAAATATAAAAAATCTTAGGCCTTGGCTTCTAGTACATACACCGAATTTCAAGTTTCTGTACTTTTATCAGCTTAGTTTACTTATGGCTCAAAAATCTTTGTCTCATCCTTCAGACTTGTTAGACATTCTAAAAAAATGATCTCCAAAGAACAATATCGAGTAATCTTAATAAGGTCGTACCTATAATACCATGGATTCTCGCATGCATTTGTCATGGTTTTGCGATATAGTTGTTAAAATGTGCAGTGGGCCACAAAATCGAAAAATCTGGTCAAAAGGCCAAAATTCGAAACAGGTTTAATTGTATTCAAAGTAATATTTCTGTAGCCATTAATATTCAGTTCATTACGTACCGGAAATTCCAACTGTATTTTTGCCCCTATTTACCTGATGCACCCTAAGAAACACAGCGTTCTGTTAGCGTACAGTTGTGAATAGTAGTTGCTTGCTACATTTGAACGTACTATTCGATATTCCTCTAATATAATTCATGTAATTTCAAGAAGAACATTGTAAAACTTTACCAAGATAATCCACAAAGTAATTATTTTATTTTGTATACATCGATTACTTGTAAAATGTGATATATACGGTCGTAAAATTGTATTATACGGGGTTCTATAAAGATAACGAAATAAAAATGAATGGGTACTTTTCGTTTGAGCTACAAAAAAAGCACAACGTGTTCCAAGCATCGTTCTTTTACTTGTCGATTTCTTATAATTTTTTCAAATTATGATTCCTACAAAATTTAGAACCCGATTCATCCCGGTTTGAAGTAATGAGTAATAATTTGGTGTTAAATTGAAAATATACGTACGACGACTGTCGCTCGGTAACTGCTTCGAATGACTATTTTAATTTTTTCCATGGAAATTTCTACAAATAAATTTACTTAATAGATTATTAATGTCTTCAGACCCAGTAATTTTTTCTATGAGAAATCTACCCAAAAAGATGGTAAATGGTAACATTCCTAAGGAAGTTCTCCAGTTATTAAAAGAGCCAGAATATCGTAAATAGGCTCTGATGATACTTAATCGCCTGAAAACAGTGAGACAGAAATGTCTTCTGGCAGCAGTACCGATACCGAAGATGAACAAATATGAATTTGATCATGAACTCATATTGTAAAATAATGAAGATAACTAACTATATTGCAATCTAATCCAATATATGTTTTACATGTTCAATATACTATTTTCTAGGCGACTTGTCCATTTTAATTGTTTTTAACACTTATTTTACTTTTTGCATCTCCGCAAACTACCCCCCCGTAGCCTTTATATTTATTTAAATAATGTTTTCATGTTAAATATACTCATTTTTATAAAACATGCCAATTCTTAAATCATTTTGCCACATTTTTCTAATTTTCCACTCCCAAAAACATCCCTCCCAATAAAATTATTGTTTATCAATATTTTTTCCATGCTTAGTGCCACTCTTTTTAGCCGATATGTACATTTTCATTATTTATCCCGTTTTTTCAATTTCTGCACCCCCACATTTTTTTATGATTGATGTAAGTACTGATTTTTATGCGATTTAACCATATTCAGTAGTGAAATAAAAATCGTACGGAGTTCCTTCTTCAGAATTATCTAGAAAGTATGAATTAATCATTCATTTTTAAATTAAACGCTCATAAGACTTGGTAAACAATTATGGATTGTCTATTAATTAAATGTTGTGTATTTTCTCAAAAAAGTTACAACAAAATATAATTACTTCAATAAATGATTTAAAATTATTTGAAAAGGAATCAAAATATACAAACTTGAATAAAACTAACATAATTTATGGAAAGAAAATCGCCAATGAATATAATAAAAGTAAAAATTATGAGATATTCTATTTTTGCCCTTATGAGATTATTATTGGAATCCTATGAAAGCGTCTTGTGGAGGACTAATTTGTAAAAAATTACCCCTTCTTATTCTCTGGGCAATTTTGAAGAGGGGGCTTGTGTGCGATTTTTATTTCACTACATTTTTCCGATTCTATGACAGATTTCCGAAAAAATGTTTTTTTCATAAGATAAGACATATATACAAACATACATACATACTTTATCGTTCGGAAGCGCGTGTTAATACTTACTAACCGATTTTGTTCAAATTAGAGATCAATTTTTAGGATTTCGAATAAACTTGGTAGTCCAATAATTACAAAGATTTCCATCATAAAAAATGTTATGTGAGATTTTCCTTCAGTAACTGTTAGTGGAGGGATTATACATCACAAAACGACGAAAATCAGTTCTGGGAGTGCCGCGCAACCCCCCCCAAAAAACTACCCCTTATGTGAAAGAAGCTGTCTTTTACTGATAACTCGAGACATAAAAAAATTGCTCATCATAAAAAAGAAAGCTGGACTAATTTCCTAAAAAAGTCCTCTTGCAATTTTTTTGTATATGCCATCATTTTCGAGAAAATCGATATCGAAAAAAATTGTCAACATATGCTGGTAAATTTGTAAATGTGAATATTTTTATTCCTAACTTTTTCTGCATTCAAGTACTACCTTAAACTAAAAGATTTATAGCTTATACTAAAGTCAGTTATTTTTTATGGGCCTGTGAATAGTTAGATGTATAAAAAAATCAAGATATAACTATATTATATTCTTATTTTTATGTAGGTACTAATAAATACCAACAGCCATAAAAAATGGCAACACAAGAGAGTATTTTATATCCCCTTTAAAGTCCATTTTGATTTTTCTTCCTAGCTTGTTTGGTTTTCGAGCAATTCCATTTTTTCTGTTGCCCCGCGCGCAAGAAATTTCAAATAAACGAAAATTCGCCCTCATTAAAAATGCAAATTGTGCGATTTTTGTCAATATCGATTTTCTCGAAAATCATGTACATACCATATACAAGAAAATTACAAGAGGACTTCTTTTTAGGCAATTAGTCAAGCTTTCTTTTTTATAATGAGCAATTTTTCTATACCAACGGTTAACGAGTTATCAGTAAAATAAAGCTTTTTTCACCGAAGGGGTGGATTTTTGGGGGGGTTGCGCGGCACCCCAGAACTGATTTTTGTAGTTTTGTAATGTTTAATACTCCCACTAACTGAAGGAAAATCTCAGATAACATTTTTTGCTAGCTTCTGGTGTATTTTTTACTTTACCGACTGGACTATGGGGGTGAGAGAGAAAAATCGAAATTTATTTTCCACTAGTATAAATTTGAGCTACTGTGCAGCAGATTTCGAGTTTGATTTAATTTTAATGTCTTATTAAAAGTATTAATTTTAATGTACTCTAAAATAATTTGTCCTTTTTGCTTTCTTCATTTAATAAGGGACTACTTAACTTATACAATAATTTCTAGAACACCATTTTAAGAATAATTTACAATGAACTTTTGAAGGCTCAGAATGAGTAAATTAATCTAAATATTCTCTGAATAATTTCTGTTAGGAACGATGAGCAGAATGTAGATTTTATTTAAATGCGTAAAATAAATACATTTATAACTGAAAAATTAAAAGATGTCTACAGATATTCATTTTATATACTTAGATGTATTTTTTTAAACCTACGTCTGATTCTCGTTTCTGGTAGAAGATCTTGAGAAAATGTTTTATAGATTTACTGCCTGCTGGCCGACCATGAGACTTCACATTATATTTCCGATTATACGACATGGAAACAAAAATCAAACGCATCCTCGGTCTTTACCCTGTTCAGCAACAAGTTGTGGGTGTCCCGACTATTGTATGGCGCCGCGACGACCGGCGTCCTCCAGTCTACTCGTTTTAAGATTCATATCGATCGAAAAGGGCGAGGCACGGGACAACTCACCATACGGTCGTCGTGTCTGGAGTTTAAAGATACGAGACGCTCTTTTCTCAAGCCGGTGGGTGATATTTGAATTTCATAGCTATTGAAAAGTAAAAATCAAGATCAAGGGAATTAAGTGAAATAAAAATATGAACGAAATTAAAGTTGTGTTTTCATGTAACGAACCATATTGTATAAGTAATTGTGCCTTAATCCCATAAATATGTGGTTTTGCTATAAGTATACAAATTATATTGAGCCCCATCCTCTTAAAATAGTGTAATTGATAACATTACTATGTACAAACTAAGATGGATATTATAATTTTAATGAAGTCAGGGCACAAGGAGTTCCCATTTATATTTTAAGATTTTTTTATTTATCGGATGTGATGTGGGCCCGCATGGTTTGAATAGATTAATTAATACAATGTATTGTTTGTTATTAAATCGATCCGACAGATAAAAACTCAGTAATATACGGCTAATTGATTCTAAATAAATATTCATATTCGAAACTCATTCATTCTAGGTTCTCTTTTCATATTTTAAAGGGAACATATCACATGTATTTTATGTTTGAAATGAATACGTTATACAGCTCTTATTTTGTAGTCAAGAAACTAATATCATTGTACATATTGGCACTAGTTTCTTCAGTATAACAACGCAAAATAAGTACTGTTACCAGGTATCAACGAGATCCATTTCCGTCCGCAATTTCTATATTTTTTAATGGATCGAGTTGTACCATGCCAAGTTTCTACGACGCACGCCCATCATCATTCGGTAATTTATTTATAATTTACATTATCTTTTCAAATTTTGAATCTAACAATAATTACGAAGATATCGTGTTGTTTCGTATTGAAAAATTACATTTATCTGTAGTATGAAAGTGATATACTTAAAATTTTAAATAAACAAGCTATCCGTTATAGTCTTCGCAGATCTACTGCACTTTTTATATAACTGTTGCAAATTCTATAGAATGCTCTTCGCAGTTTTTTGTAAATAATGTTAGTTTTAGACAGTTTTTGTTTAACTACAAAACATTAAAAAAAATATTTTTTAAATTTAAACAATTAACTTTTTTGTTTATTGACCAATTTTGTTCAATAGGGTTCTTCCTCTAGCTAACATAAATTTACTGTCCAAATTTCAATACAGTCGGGCATTCTTATGTTATCGTGCTTGCAAGAAACGTGACGGACTGATGGACAGACATTTTGAAAGTTGTTCCAAATTCAATCACCAACAGAGTGATATGAATAATTTTCTCTACGAGCGATATTACCGGTTTTAGAAATGTGCCGATCAAATCAATATACTATTCGTTCTGTATTTACGAAAAATATAATAAATAGTAGTTTCGTCAAGTTTGGATCATTCTGTAACATAAGTTAACAACAAAAAACCGAATACGTATTTATCTTCAATTATGTAGGTATGTATGAATATAGAAATCGATGACAGAAGAATAGCACTATCTATGCAGTGTAGAGTACAAATATTACGCACAATTCCTTCCCAAACAAATGAAGTATATTGGAAAGCTATCAGACTATCAAATAGCATTTATCAAGGGCAGATCAACGAATGACCATATGTACACTGCCAGGCGGATCCTGGAAGAAAAATGGAGAGTAATTACAAAACTACACGTAGTCTGAATTGACCTCCCAAAGGCATTTGATACCGTAAGTTATGACTATCAGGCTACATTTCAATACACGCAATAAGTACCGCACTACCTAATAGTTTCGGTTCATGTAGGACTCAGGAAACTGTGAGGTGAACATCCCGGATAATGGGGGAAGTCCGAATCTTGGATTTTATGCCACATTGATCAACCGCTTGTCTCTGTAACGTCTGGTATGATTTTTAGCATGATAAATTTAGGAAATTTATTTAGAACAAAATGTTACCTAATTCCATTTTTGTCATACCAGTTAGAAGATAGAGGGTGTTTTTTCCATTCATTGTCAATTCCATTCATTTTTTCGTAACTTCACTGGAAGAATCGTGCGTAATATTGTAACCCATTATTTCAGTTAAGTGCTAACTTTCATTTGAAAAATTATGTTCTAAAAAAATAAGAGAGAAGACCTCAATTCAGCGTCCGCACTCTCGGCATCTATGACTGATTGTAGTTGAAATCCCTAAGGGACTCGGAGTTTGCTAGAAACATAACGAGTAGAATTGCAGTCCATATAGCGTCTAGATAACTAGCTATCATAAATAATCCCACATGCGCATTAATGCTTCTGCGGCGGACGTAATGGTTGGTTATTGTACCGCCTGTTCAACTATTTTTTCCGTGCTATAGCACTGTTTGTCAGGTGGATGGTTGCCATATGAGTAATGTTCTCGATTAAGGGGCAAGAGGTCCCCAGTTCAACTCCTGGACACGCCGAGTTTTTTTTTTTTTTTGTAACGATTAATGTAATTTTTCACAAATTCAGGTTTGATTTGGCGGTAGAAATAATGTTTTCCTTCTTTTTCCTATAATGATTTCATTCTTTCATGTGATGGTTAGGTTGAAACATATATTCTTTATAGGATTTTGCAAACAGTGGAAAGAAAAGCTATCTATGAGAACTAAAGGAAAAACTATATATATAAATATTAATGAAATCTTTGCATTCTTTCGATAACCTGACTTCTGGTTATGCTACCAAGTGAAAATTCTTATCAGCCATTCTCATTTTAACACTAGCATCCAACCTAGTCCCCTACGGCTAAGCAGGCTAAACTAGTATCCACATGATCCCCTACGATATGTAAATTCAGTTAAAAATGAGAACAAAGGTCTGAAATTAATTTATTTAGGTACGTACCTTGTCTTTAAAAAATTTTTCATTCTAATGAATTACATTTTCATAAAATCTCATTCAGTTTCTTGGAAATGCTTAGCTTTTGAAACGTTTTTCGTCCTTATTGTTGACTCATCAGAAAAGCCCAAAGCCACTCATAACGATGTTCCATGCAAAACTAAGACAATAAATAATTCACTTTTAAACATGGTTAGGTTGTTAGGTTAGTTAGGTTGGTTTTCATTTTGATATCTAATTGTTAATAATTATCAGCGCCGCAGGCAGTATTACCATCGCAGACAAAGAGAGGGGTGCGGGAGGTGTCCCCCCGTTTTCTTTTTCACAAAATTAACTTGGAATCGTTGAAATCGCTATATTTCCAAACTCTAAGCGCTTATGGGCATGCGGGATTTGTGAGGCTTGGGACCTAGACGCTAGTAAATGTCCGACCGCGAATACCCATTTAACTAATATTTTGATCCAATATAGCATAATCTATTATTGCATGATGCCACCGAGATGTGCGCTGAGAAGTACTCAACCAGTGTATATTTATTATATTGGTCATATAGATATTTCTAGTCGGTAACGCTCTACTGCAACTTTCATTCGTTTAATAATAGACTATTACTGAAAATTTGAAACGTATTTTTTAATTGTAAAAAAATATGCATAACGGTGAGTAAAAATAATGAAATGAGATAGATATCATCTAGGTTACCCTACCCCGTATGTCTATATACTTAATAAAACTTAACGAAATTTGAGTTAGTAGATTGCTTGAAAACTACTTTATGACTGCTCCCCTATGTGTTTAAATTATTTAAACGGATATACGTTTTGATTTTAGATACTTGGTAGGTACGTCAGATTATTCACATATTGTCAACGTGCGATGGAAAAGGATGGAAACCTCCTCCATATCTTTTCTTTACTTCCATCGCTTTAGTCTAATGCATTTAGAATAAAGTTTTTGAAAAAATGCACGTTTGTAGGTTTTCGCCCAGAATGGAAGGGGGACATGGATAAAGTCTAAATCCAAAAACTCGGGACTGTACCTGATGGCTTCCGGTTGCCATCTTGGAAAACACGAATGACGTTGTACTTCCGTTCCTGTTCGCCTTTTCGGAAAATTTATGAGAACTGAAGTTATAGAAAGTCATTTTATCTTTCATTTTCAATTTAACTGTTTTTTTTTAAGGATTGATACGGTAAAAGTTACAGCTGTTTAAAAAAAAATCTTGTCAATTTTTCAACCATTAAATGAAACTTCCAGGTGTAAAACTATAGCTAAAACTTATAGCCCATTTTTTCTTTCAAACAGCTGTAACTTTTAAGTATCAATCCTACAAAAAAAACAGTTAAATTGAAAATGAAAGATAAAATGATTTACTACAACTTTAGTTCTTACAAATTTTTCGAAAAAATAAACAGGAACGGAGATACTTATTCATTCGCGTTTTCCAGATGGCGATAGTGAAGTGGAAGTACAGTAATCGTGAAAAACATTTCAAAATGTTTTCTTGTTGAAATCGATTTAGAATGTCTTGAAATGTAGACATTTTAAATTTAAGCGAAAAAAATTTTCTGTCGGTCTGTTTGTAACTTTTTTGTGCGCCACATTTTTTTGTGTGCGTTTTCTCTGCCAGATTATGCCATTTATTGGTGTCACAATTATTCACTACCCGATTTTAAGACTTTCCCAAATATTTAGACCCCCACTTTTGTTTAATGCATCAATGTCGTATCCGTGCTAGATAAAAAAATTGTGCAAAAAATCTTCCGGGGCAAAAAACAGTTATGCAAAATTATAAGCGGATTTGCTGATCTTTCTAATTTTTTTTTGACAAAATATATCAATGAAATATATAAACAATTTGCAATGTTACGGTCATCGCAACAGGGTGCAAACTTAGTGGTGACTGACCTATTGCTTTCGGACGCCTAACATTTGCAATGACCATATACATCACGAGGACAAACGCTAGATAAAGAAACTCTAGACTCTATAAATTATACTACGAACATATTTTCCTCAAGCATTATTTAGCCATACCTACTAGTCAATTGGTTGCAACGGTTATGTGCATATCGTCAGTGACCTGACAATATCTCCTAGCTGATATTCGATTCGTATGTATGGACCGCTTCACCTTCACTGCGAATATCTCAAAAACGGAGATTTGGAGAAAATTGAAAAATTGTTCATTATGTCTATTCTAAATCATTCACTGTTTGAATAATGTACATTGGACTGTCTTGAAGTTCTGCTAAGTTATATTGAAGAATATCCTACTTTTTAAGGAAATTTTGACCATAACGGTTTTAAATCCGTTATATCTTGGAAAATTTGCCTACCATGTAAATAATATTTTAGATATCGATAAAGCACGGCCTTTTTTGTGCGGGGAAATTTTTTCATCAATTTTTATTCTAAAATTTTGCAGGTATTCTCAAAAACGTGACCTCATGTTTATTCGGTTATTTATTAGTGTACTTAAAAAAAAATAACGAAATAGTTAATTGTGTAAAATATGAGCATTTTCAGAAAAAGAAATTAGTATATATCAAATATTAATTTAGTTATCTAGCACTACAGATAATATTACTGCAAGCTTGCAATAATATTATCTATTGCGCTTGATAACTAAATTAATATTTGCTATATACCAATTTTTTTTCTGACAATGCTTGCATTTTATGTAATTAACTATTACATAAACAACTTTTTAAATACATTGATAAATAACCGAATAAACATGAGGTCACGTTTTTGAGAATAACTGCAAAATTTTATAATAAAAGGAATGATGAAAAACTTTCCTCGTACAAAAAATGCCGTGCTTTATCTCTATCTAAAGTATAATGTACATAGTAAGCATATTTTCCAAGATACAATGGATTTAAAACTGGTATGGTCAAAATTTCCTTAAAAAATAGGACATTTTTCAATATTACTTAGCAGAGCTTCAAAACCATCCCAATATACATTATTCCAATTTCAGTGAATGATTTAGAATAGAGACATAATGAACACAATGTTTTCAATTTTTTCCGATCCCCCGTTTCTGAGATATTCGCGGTTAAAATGAGGGGTCCATACATTTGAATCGAATATCAGTCAGGAGATATTGTCAGGTCACTGACGATATATACTGTGTTGATGTGGGGTGCGTACCAACCCGCCTCTCAAATGGTTTCTACAAACCAAAACATCTTTTCACAACCCTCCACGCGTTCACATCATCGGGAGATCATTAAAGTAATCAATTTTAATTATGTGCCGATGATGCCAACGTAGTTGCCGCAATTTGCGTCGATTGTCAGTATTCGAGTGTAAAGATGGAAGTGTGTAGGTGTTTGTAGAAACTACTTTAGAGGTAGCGTCATACCAAATATTCCAGCCTGCATAGTTTTGAAAATTAAAAAGTTAAGATTTTGTCAAATGAGCCATAACATGAGTTAAACCTAGCCTGCAAAGAAGTGTTAAAAGTAGCAATATTTTTTGCAATGGGTAACCTACCTCTACTAATTTTAATAAAAATTGTCTCCCCCCATTTTCGAAGGTTCCCCCTCACTCCTTAAAAACGGGCAAGAACTACCCCTTTAGACCGTTTTTCCTAACAATGCTCGGTAATGCGTGTTTGGAGGGAAATAATTTGAAATTTCATGGAGGTTTAGTGACAAGAGGAGGGTTATGACATGGGGAGGGCTCTAACAACCCTAGCAAGGGGTGAAAAATTGCAGTTTTTTTTCTATTGGGATATAAGACGGGAGGAGTGCAGAGTCATAATTAATCAGCAGAGACAGGATAAACCTACCCTCTCAAGGAGCTGAATTCTTTTTTTTTTTCTTGGTGAGGAGGTATAGGAAAATAATTGATATTTTTTATTGACATTTGTATTTTTTTAATAATGTGTACAATTTTTTTTTTATAGGTAACTAAATATAATTATTTGTGCTTGATACTCCTCAAAATGTACAAGTACAAGAAACGGTAATACACCGGAATTATTGATTTTTCATCCCCTTGGGAGCATAGGTTCACCTTCTTTGAGGGTGAAAATTCGAATTGGCACTGCTTTTCTTGTGTTCCCCACCCTCGAAAACGAAGGGGAGATAGGTTTCGTAGCTGCAGCAAAAATTAGCCAATAAGCAGCAAATTTCAGACTCGTGCACTGCACTGAAATGTGGCGCGCTATATGTATCCTTTAAATATAAGAGCACCGAGCACGCCACTGTTTTATCGCTGCGTGTACTACGATCAATACTTGCGTTTGTGTCCCCAAACTACTGTCTCGTCGACGCGAAATACAGAAATTATTCCCTATTTGTTGGTCTAACAATTATCAGTAACATATGTTTGTTTCATTTAGGAGTTTCTCTAATTTATAAGTACCCAAATGGATAATTTAAATTAATCTCTCATGTGGTGGATGAGTTACTAATTTATTTTTTGATAGTTAATAAATATTAACAGTAATATTACTATTATGTAAAAATATGTAGCCTACTGAAATGTTTTCGTTTGAATAGAAAAACTTTATACATTAATAACTAGATAATTTACCAATTATCTTTGCTGGTTTGATATTATTTCACTCCAGACAGCATTTCCTTGCAGCTTAATAGGAGAGGTGGTCGTTTCATATATAAACAAGAATACCTATCTAATAAAATGTTCGTTAAGTTTGCAAAATATAATTTTGTCTTAATAGATGATAACTAGATTTACCAGAACAAAATTTAGATGAAATACATGCTAGCTAGCGCTTTTAGTAGGTATACTTCAATTCTTTGAGAAAATGCAGTGTATTGACTTGAACTACAATAAATATTTTAACTAAACGAGCCCGAAAAGAATATTTAAAATTTTCCAAAAACAATGAAAAATCTTTATTGTCAATTATTCAATTTTGAAGAAAAATGTCGAGAAGGATAAGTTGAGGCTGATACATTTTATTACTTTGTACATGGGATGTAGTGGAAATTAAACTTTCAAAGGGCATAGCCGGGTAAGCAATATGAAACAGCCCCTGCATTGTATTGGTTGAAAATGTCCTGTTAGTTAAAACTCATTAGACTATATCATTTTCCAAAAGATCAGCCCGAAGTAGTCTAATTTGGGGGGGTGGAGGGCGATAAAAATATTTGTTATAACTATACTAGAAATCAACTAAACAAAATATAATAATGGTCCAATTTCATAACAAAAAATAAAAATGAAGAAAATATTTTTCTCTTCAATTATTTTTTTTATTGGCCCTTGCGACGCCTCCTTGATTTTTTTGTACAACACCCTTTCTAACTACATAATAAATTAACATTTTTTTCTTAGTCGATTCAAAAGATTACGTCATAGTTAAAAAAATATTTTCTGTAAGTGCCCCTTACAAAAATAAACTTTGTCTTGTAAACACAAGACAGAGTTTAAATAACTACATAACTCTAAGACAGTAAGACACACACTGTAGGCCACAGTGTTTATGATTATGAGAGAATGCTTAATAATTAATCTAAAACTAAATCTACAATTTTTTTGTCAGTCTTAATTATTTTACTTTTCGGAAATACAAAACGTATACTGCATTCGATCAGCACATTTCTAAAACCGGTAATATCGCTCGCAGAGAAAAAATTTGCTGTGTTGGTGATCAAATTCTAAACAATTTCAAGATGTCTGTCCGTCACTTCACAGAACAACCACGATAACTTAAGAACGGAAAGTTCCTTGTATTGAAATTTTGACAGTACATTAGTGTTAGCTAGAGGAAGAACCCTATGGTTTTTGATTCATTAATTATTTAAATAAAAAGTTTAAAAAAATATGTTTTGTACTTAAGCAAAAAATGTCTAAAACTAATATTATTTACAAAAGAAACTGCGAAGAATATCCTATAGAATGTGCAACAATTATAAAAAAAAGTGCAGTAAATCGGCGAAGAGTATAGTGGTGTTGTTACAAACCGGGTAATGAGGCAATAATCCATAATCTATATCAAGTTAACAGCAATAAATTTGTCACAAATGCGATAGGATTATGGAGCTTTCATGCATCTCGCAGTTAGACAAGGCCGTCACTTGCTAACAAATTAACATTATTATTATACTCTTCGCAAATATTTCTTTATTGATGATAAACATGCGGAGAGTATTCTATAGAATGTGGAACAGTTAATAAAGAGTGCAGTAAATCGGCGAAGAGTATAATGGTTAGCTTGTTTTCTTTGAAATAACCGAATGAATACTGATCTACTTGGATATAGCAAGACGTGACAGACCTCTATTGCCAGGTCACAAACTCTTTAATCGTGTAAACATACACATAATATAATATGGAAATAGTTTAAAAACAAATGATCCCAGCAAAGAATACTTAAACTGTTTATAATTAAACATTCTGATAGGATAGACAGGTTATGATCGACTAATCGTAAGTTTACATGGTCAAGTATGCTTTATGTATGCTTTATGTATTATTATGTAAAAGGAAAATCATAAAAAAGACCGGCAAAGGAATGATTCATAACACCAGCAATGTCATGAGCGTCGACCGATCATTTTTTGAATCATATTTTAATTATTGGAATAAATTGAATATTGTTTTACTACCTAATATTAATTGATAGGCTGATTTTGGAAAATTATATAGTCTGATGAGTTTTAACTAATACAATTTTTTAACCAAAACAGTGCGGGGGCAGTTTCACACCGCTTACCCGGCTTTTATACCCTTTATTCTAAAATTTTACGTTTAGTTTTTATAATTTTTTATGCAAAAATTTGATGAGAAAATCCTAAAAGGCGCTTTTTCGAGGTAAATAATCTTGTCTTGAGATGGTATAGTTCTTTTGTGTTCATTTGCATATGAATCAATGTTAAAGGACTCTTTTAGGTGTATATAAATTAAATTTTAGTTCAACCAAAAACTATTCATATCATGTTATATTATTAGTCTCTGCATGGTTCAACTTTGAAAGTATCTAATTTCCACCAGATCCTTTATGCAATAATAAGAAAAGTAAATAGGCTATCGCCGAATTATTGAATTTTCGTTTATACCAATACCAATATTTATGCATAGAAGAGACATAAAAAAAGGTGGTGTTTTGATGCGGCTATTGTAAAAGTTTATTTAAAAAAAAAGTCTTCAAAATCGGTCTGACATAGTGAAACACATTTTTTCAATGACAGACACATTTTTTGCATAGAGGAGATCTTAAACTTCAGTTGTTTTTTTTTTTTTAAGGAGGTGTTGTGATACCAGTGATTAATCGTGATGCATTGATGCTGCACATTCAAAATCAAGTCTGACCAACAAAAATTGTCGAGACAGATCAGTTGTAATAGATAGGAGAGATCTTAAAGTTCATTTTAAAACTAAAATCAGAGGTGTTATGAAGTGTACTTTTATAAAAAAAAAAAAAAATGCTTTATGAAAAATTAAGTCTGTCTAATTAAGAGAAATTGTCAGACAGACCAATTTTTTTTTAAATTATTCATTATTTACCACAAATTGAGAAAATTTCAAGCAGGGTGTTTTGAAATGTAAAATCATTTTTTTAGTTAAATTCAAAAATTCATAAAAAATTACAATTAACAAATGTTTAATGGTCTGGCGGGCGTAACATGATATTTACATGTTTTGCAACCATTTTCACCTTTTAAATTTGAGGTGTTCGATGGGGTACCTTTTCTGTCATGGGAGCAGGGTCTACAAGGACAACTTTTCCTTATGTGTATTATATTACGTAAAATTAGCTTCAGACTATTTAGTAATTATTTGTATTTGTTTCAGGGGCAAGCTATTGTTCAGCTAGCTAAAACAATCCCAAATGTGACAATATTTGGAGTATGCTCTAAGAGTAAACATGAAACTTTACAAAATGCTAACTCTCCGATTGATCATTTGTTGGAAAGAGGTACTGATTATGTAAGTGAGATCCGCAAGATTTCTCCTGATGGTGTTGACATTGTTTTGGATTGTCTTTGTGGAGAAGAATGTAATAAAGGTTATACTTTGCTTAAACCAATGGGCAAGTATGTTTTGTATGGATCGTCTAATGTTGTCACTGGAGAAACTAAGAGCTTCTTCAGTGCTGCTCGTGCGGTAAGGAGTGTTCCATAATAATTTTTTTTATTAGTGTAATTATTAATTAAAACTTATTTTAATCCTGTTTTAAAATTTACTTCATTCTTAAAACAATGTTTTTAATTCATGTCATAGGAAGTTGATAATTTTCAAATTTTTGTTTTTTACCATCAATGTTTAAGTACCTCTTTTTATCAACCTTTAAAATGTTTTTGTACACCTTTATATTTTCACCAAACATATATTTAATTTTCTGAAATATATAAGAAAAATACAGTATACATATAACTTTTACGAAAATGTATTCGCTGACAATAATAAGTTTTAAGTCTAAATTCCATTGTATCGTAACTACATAAATTTATAGAATACATTCAGAAGAATAAAGCAGATTCACAT
Source organism: Stenurella melanura (assembly GCA_963583905.1). Classification (NCBI taxonomy): domain Eukaryota; kingdom Metazoa; phylum Arthropoda; class Insecta; order Coleoptera; family Cerambycidae; genus Stenurella; species Stenurella melanura. The sequence goes on along the minus strand of OY757310.1, from coordinate 112,354,792 downwards.
GTTTCTTCACTGCATAACAAAAACATCACACTTTCTTACAAAATTTTTTAAAATAGTAAAAATTTTCAGTGGTGGCAGGTTGATAAAGTTTCCCCCTTGAAACTTTTTGATGAAAATCGCACCTTATCTGGTTTTAATTTGAGACGTCTAATGTACCAACAAAGTGGAGAGGAATATGTTAAACAAACTGTCCAAAAAGTTTTTCAGTTATTCCAAGAGGGAAAAATTAAACCACTACTTGATTCTACATGGGCATTAGAAGATGTAAGTATATATTTTATTATCAAATGTCAAAATGATTTGCTGCCCTTTCAGTTAAAAATAGTGCTAAGTAAATAATATTTGTTATATCTCAAATTTGACACAGTGGGCCCGTTCAGCATTTTTTTTTTAATTTTAGGAATCGAAAGTAGAACAATTTTTAAGCCAATTTTCAAATTTTGAGGTTTTTTTCGAACGTTTAAGCCTTTAAATAAATTACCAAAATTGGATTGCTCGAAAACGGGGCGAAGCTTCGCGTGACGTCACTTTGCATATGGTGATAGGGTGACAGTCAAGAGTTAATAAGCGTGTGGCGTGTGTTATTGTGTATCTGTATGGAAACGGTGTTTGATTGTTAAATTATATTGTTGGAAACAAACACCTTTTTTCTTCAAACGTCAGATTAACTCATGTCAGTATATTAAAGTTTGACGGATTATAATGAACTATTGACTACTATAGCAAACTCAAACACTTTCACCCTAGTGTTCATGCAAAATGACGTCACGAGTCGGCAAAGTGCTTTCTACTGAAACCCAATCTTTAACATTAAATATCTAAGGATTGGATATACTTATGAAGCTGAAATTTTAACAGCTTATCAAGATGATTGAATACTATTGAATACCATAAAAAAAAAATTACGAAAAAAGAATTATCGGTTACAAGACCATTCCACTGAAATAATATGTTTTGTCTAATTCTACCTTTGCAACCTTTTCCATTAGTTTTTATTTCCAAAGTATTGATTTTTCTGTCAATATATGACCTAAATTTCCAGTGAGTTTTTACAGATGTTTTCTCCAGCAAAAATATGTATCTTTCTCCTACCTATACTAATATACGATTCAAACGTATTGACTCCTCACTTTATCCGCGAATATCTCAGAAACGAAGGAGGGGAGAAAATTGAAAAAATTCTGTGTTCATTATGTGTCTACTCTAAAACTGAAATTTGAATAATGTACTTTGGACAGTTTTGAAACTGTTAAGTTATATTGAAAAATGTCCTAGTTTTTAAGGAAATTTTGACCATACCAGTTTTAAATTCATTGTATCTTGGAAAATATGCCTACTATGTAAATCATATTTTAGATACCAATAAAGCACAGCATTTTTTGTAAGAGGAAATTTTTTCATAATTTTTTATTCTAAAATTTTGTAGTTATTCTCAAAAACGTGACATCATGTTTATTCGGATATTTATCAGTATATTTAATTTGTTTTTCATAAAATTGTTAATTATATAAAATGTAAGCATTTTCAGAAAACGGAATTGATATAGGTACATCAAATATTAATTTAGTTATCAAGCGCAATAGATAATATTATTGCAAGCTTGCAGTAATATTATCTATTGCACTTGATAACTAAATTAATATTTGATATATACCAATTATTTTTTCTGAAAATGCTTGCATCTTATATAATTATAGTACAGGCAAATTAACAATTTAGGGTAACAAAAATTAATAAAAGGATCATCTCTGGGATTTAAGTAGGTAATAACCTGGAGAATGAGGTGATGCATTCTTTGCACTTCCAAGTTCCGGGAAAATTTTAAAAAAATTTGGAAAAACTTTTTGATTTTCGTTTTTTTTTTTGCTCTAGCGGCCAAAATAATGAAAATAAAGAAAGAAGTTCCCAACAAAAGATGCAGCTCGTCTTTTTCTCTACAAAAAAGGTCTTTACAGGTTTTTGTCTTACTTAAGCCGTTTAGAAGATAAATTGAGTTTTCCACTTCTAATTCTAAGTCTAACAGCATACATATCGTTGGATTTGATTTCTTGGGCAAATCACCTATGGCAATGGTGGTAGACCCTTTCTCAAATTTTTATCATATTTGCCAATAAAATGTGTTAATTTGAAGGTAGAATTTAAAGAACTATAGGAAATGATTTTTTTTAAGACTAGACCGTGTACTGGGTATTAATTGGTTACCCAAAAAAAATCATCTGCAGTGGTTTTAACTTTCTAAATAACATATTTTCGTAAATTAAATCGTCGTTTCACTTTGAATGTTAGTCAAGTAAATTTTTCAGATTATCATTTATATTGTTTTGAGAATATCCTCATTTTTCAGCAATTTCAGAGAATTTCTTAATCAAAAACCTAAATGCATTGGACTATTAGACCTCATCATATTCCTTCTGTACCTGTCTATATTGTAAATTCTTTTAGGAATTTTCTACACATGTAGGTTACATTGCCATCAATAATATTCTATATATTATCGTCCCAAAAGTTATATGATCTTAAATGCTTTAATAATATTACCTTTAAATGTTAGGTTGCAGAAGCTATGCAGAAGATGCATGATCGCAAAAATGTTGGTAAGGTTATTTTGGACCCTAGCTTAGAGCCAAAACCTAAACCAGCTACTCCAGCCAAAGGTAAAAGCAAGGAAGACAAGAAAAAGCAGTCCTCAGAGGAGAAGAAAGAACCTGAAGATAAGAAGGAAGAGGAGAAGAAAGAAGAAAAGAAGGAAGAAAATCTTACTAATGGTGACTCAGCAGGTGATTCTGGTAGGAAATAAGTATTTTCAGAATACAATTTTTTATTCATAACAAAACATATTTTACTAAAGGAATTAAACAAAAATTTCATAAATGGTACTAAACACTTATAGTTATTCTCATCTATATAATGAATTGAAAAAACGTGTAAAAAAAAACATTAAACCAGCGTTCTGGCTAGTTCGACAAGTGTCGAGGATGGACAAGGCCTGGCTTTAATTTCTCCTAAACTTTGAACCATACTTAATACTTCAATAATTAATTGTATATATCAAATAGAGAAGTGTTAAAAGAGATAATTATTTATTTCAGTCTGTAGAAGTTTAGTTTTCATTTTCACAAATATTTACACAAGGCCATATATTACACTACGTCGCAAGCGAGTAGGAGTGACCTGCGCAATACTTTTGAAAATGACCTGCAGTAGAAATATAACATAGAATTCGTCGCGTATTTTATGCTATGAAGGTAACATACAATGTAATTATTATTATTTTTTAAACAATAATAATTTCTCATTCATTCATGTAATATTTCACAGCAAAATTAAGGTGATAACACCGTTTTCATATTTCAAATTACATATGCGAATGTTTCGGCTTTCTTTGCAATTTTTTAGATTTTATAGATATAGATGAGAAGAACTATACATTTTTATTTTTTATGTTAGATTCTATATAAGAACCTAGGGATTTAACGTTTCTGTGTTAATATTTATTACCATGTAACACAGCTTTAAATAATTGCTACTTGGATTAAGTAATGAGCTGTTATGAGTATACTAATAACAGCATATTATTGTAATACAGGGATAATTAGTAACTTTTCATATAATATACAAAAATATAATAATTATGTCTGCATTTGTAGAGAATTATAATTAGTCCAGTGCTCAAAGTGCTCATTATCATCAAAGAAGCTGAAATTTTACACCTTGTTTTTAGTACCTTAACAGAAATAGAAAAATCGGCAAAGGTGTTTACATAGAACTTCCTTCTTTATTTATACAGGGTGGTCACTCTACAAAAGTATTAATTAAGAAATGATAGGAGAATAATAATTGAAAAATAGTTATCACTATTCCCACAAAGAGAACCTGATAACTTTTAGTTAAAAAAATGTGGGTGATCATCCAACTGAAAAAATGTCTTTCTTATAATCCAATGTTGATCGTGGCATATGGCCGGTATCGCATTTTGCTTAGAAGGATATATGTTTCTGTACTTATCTATGATAAATTTTTAGTAAGGGTTGAAATAACTACTAGTGCTTTTTGCTGGTAATATGTTTATTTCCTTAGATTCTATTTTAAAGAACTATTACATTATAGGGAATTTGCATTTAATTATATTAAATAATGAATAAAAGGAACTAAATATGGAAGGTTTGTGAAAATACCTTTACAAATTTTCACCGTAGTCGAATTATTTCTAGGATGGCCACCCTGTATATTTTTCTACTACCTACCTAATTTACTGTTGTCTGTCATACTTTTTTAGATATAGCGCCAACAGATTGACACACAGACGAAATTGAAAGACCTTTATTTTCGTAATCTACATGGCCTAAAACGTGAAAATCCAAAGAAATCTCGTTGGGTGATTTTTGCACGAATACAATACTTCCCTTCGCTAAGCGAGGGAAGTAAATGTTTACGTAGGTGAGACACCTGCTTAACTTTCAAAAAAGTATTTAGGTTCAAAAGAAATGTTTCCGCAAATCCATAAATATGAAGAATACGGAAAAAATTGGACCAAATTTTAAGAATGGGAAATTCTATAAGTGAAAAATGTATGCTTTATTTATTGCGGACGCAACTGTTTTCGTATATATTACATTTAAAAATCTGTATGTCATTGTCACTACATGGACATTGTACGAAAAAGATTTACTTGAAAATTCACGCACATTCATACACAGAAAGTTTCATAACTCATGAAAATAGTTATCGCACAGAAAAGAGGAAAAACCACAACTTTCAATTGCATGTATTGAAAAAATGATACTCATTTTTCAATCAAGATATGTTTTGCCATTTACAAAATCCATTATGTAGAGTGTATAGCAATATCTTGCCAACAAATGAGAAAAAATTTAAAAATTTGCATCATGTTTTATTTCGCATACTTAGATATAACAGCATGAAAATACATTTTTAGGTTATTGGCACAACATGAAATGATTCTTGTTTCTAAAATGTAAAATTGCTATAAATCGTAGTTGAAAAAAAATATATTAGCACTATATTTTTCATATCCTTAGATATTTCCCCAAAATAAATTTTCTGTGATATTTCTCCATTGAAATATTCTATCAACATCCTATCAGTCATCAATGATAATAACCAACATGTTTCAGTTGTAGTACCGGTTCGTGTTCATATCCATATGCTTCTAGACCTTTGAGCATGCATGTCACTTTCACATGACCCGATTACCCTTAACGATAACCGAACCCATCACCATGCCATGCTCTATTGCTTAGTGAAAGAACTAGAGATGGGCATATGACTTGATTTTGATTATGTCATGTTGTGTCACAACGTAATCGTGTAACATTAAAGTAGTAAAGCACGAAAATGTTTGTGAAATCCTTGACTAAAAATATTCCATGCGTGAGTGTGAATTAGCCATAAGTGTGTGACTTAATTTTTATCTCATTTCTCGTTTGTTCACAACATCGAAATGCATCTTGGATCTGAAATGTTAACCTTGCAGCTGTAATTTAATGGAGAGAAGGATACAAATTTAAAGCGAAAATGTTGATCACATTTTTAAATAAAAATCTGTTTGTTACAAACACTTTTATTTTTAGTTTTGTTCATTTATTTGCAGTGTGTGCATTCCAATTTGCACTTTTAACAAGAATATGTAAATCTTAATTATGATATGTGGATGATAGGATGCACGGAAAACTTGAAAAAATCTTCATAATGGTTCATGCTTAAATGTGTGGCCGAAAATTAAAGATATGAGTCAGACTACCTCAACATATGTATACATATAAGTTTGATGTGTGAGCAACATCTTGAAAGTCGTGCATGTGTGTGAATCTACATTAACATATATATTTACTGTGTGACTGGGTGAGGAAACCTTAAAAGTCATGAGCATGTGTAAGTCTACTTCAACATATATGTTTCATATGTGAGTGCGTGTGAGAAAAATCTCAAAGGTCATGAACATGCATCAGCGTGATTCAAAACTTAGAAGAAACATACTTAAAAATTATGAGATAATGTAGCAAAATAGGAACATTTGATGGTACAGAATGAGTTAACTTAAGCTGTGACCGAACCAAATTCAAACTGCAACGCATGTGGCTGTGTAAACCAGTCTCAAGAGTATGCCATTCTTAACCTATGGATAAACTAATGCTATAGTTCCTAAAATTAAAAACACATAGAAATGAATAATTTCCCATGTATGGCTATACCTAGTAAGAAACAACTAGATCATGGATTAGAGATTGCTGGTGCACAATGTTGATTGGCTCTCCGCTTATTATGTTGGATTTCAGGTCTAAAGGTGCATATAAGCTTGGCGAACCGAACATGTACTGTAACATGCAATGCAATGCGCGTTGAAATTTGTCTCCCGCGATCACACCATGAACATCTTACGAACCGTGGGATGTGACGAACACGCCGCGAACAAGCGAGGTGAACTGTGAACTGTTTAGTCTATCCGATGGTAACAGACCAAAAACATGTCCGACGGTAGAGCTGAAGCTTTGGTTTTAGGCAGTGGTGAATATTAAAAACGAAAGCCTCTACAATCTACTGGGAGTTTTGAAGTTCCAGCACAATAATGGCCAATATCAAAATTTGATAATCAACTTATATAATAAAACTATAATAATAAACTTTTTTTTACATTCTTCCTCTGGTTGCCACATGGAAGCAGCAATTTCCATCCACTCATCTTTCTTTTTGTTTTTATTAAAATAATTCGGGTCCGTCGGGTCCCAAAGAACACTATGTTGCTTGTAAATTTCTATTAACAGCAAAGCCGCTTCCTCCGACTACTCCATGTTCGTTAAAACATCATTAAAACACCACGAATGCTGTCCCACTACGCACTGCGAATCCCTTTGTGTTCGTCGCAAAAACCGACAAGCGGTGAATCGCAGCGCGCTCCAAAATAGCCATTCGTATCGTGTTCGCAAGACCGTCCCAATTTGACGAATCTGTTGCATTGCATGTTACATTACATGTTCGGTTCGCCAAGCTTATACGCACCTTAATAGCCAATCAATCCATTGAAATACACTGCCTGAGGATATTATTGTAAACACCATGGACAATCGACATATGATTTAGCAAATCCATGATAACTTCGACTTAAACTTAAAGATAAGATTCAAGATAATTGGTTACATGTTTTATGATCATTTGTGAAGGCTCTGAAAATCCTCATCCTGAAACATATTTTGAATCATTATTTTCAGTATTGCGAAGTGAAAAAAATTGTAAACCAATACATAAAGTTGGATGCTGAAGTCTGCCTCTTTAAAATAGTATTTTTTAATTTTCGTATGAGTTATGAATCTTTTTATGGATGAATGTGCATGAATTTTCAGGTAAACATGCTTCACTCTCCATGTTCATACTGACAAAGATAACTTGTAAAGTATATTTTAAACGAATACCACTGCATTTACAAAAAATTTAGTGAGATTTTTAATTTGTTGAATTTTCTATTCTTTGAATGTGGTCTAATAAATATTTTGTATAATCCTCGTATTCGTTTGTTTTCCAAAAACCATCCTTTTTGGACGTGAAGCAGGTTTACCAACCATGCAATTTTTTTTTTTTTAATTTATCAAATGTACATTTTCAGCTTCCTTGGTTTTAATGAGAAGTAAAAAAAACTCTGGATACTCAGCTAAATGTGTCTATTATATCGTAGGATGTATAATACAATACCTAAATAAAATAATTAAAAATGCATATTTATTTTGCAGATTCGAAAAAGGAAAATTCAAGTTGAATTTATCGTCCGATTTCTTCTATCGAAAATTTCATAAAAACAGTCCTGCTTATATATTTTGAAAAACTATTGATTGCAGTTTTATTTTTCCAGCATGATTTCTGAGTAATTACAGACAGATCTCAAAATAAAAATAACCATACTATTGACCATATTAATCTGAGCTGTGTTATTTTTTAATATAGGATGATAGACTAAGAAAAGTCTGTAACTAGACCAATGATTTTAATTTTTTATAGTAGGCTATTTTTGTTTTAAATTTTGTGTCATTTATATTATATTGTTCATTTTGTAACTGTTATTGTAAATTTTAAAATATTTATGTAATTATATATTAGTGGTGCTCTCTTGAAAATTATGCTCTAAGGGAGCAATAATTTTCAATGTAACCTTTTTAGTTTTTAATTTTATCCATATGGCTTAATTTTATACTTGAGAAACATATCTATGTGTATCAGACCAAAATATTTAGGTAGCATTTTTATACTAAAACATATTTTTCCAAGCTTAGTTAGTTTTTCACTTAAAGTTCAAGATTGGACAAATAAAGTAGTTAAAGAATATCTTGCTATAATATTTTTGCTACAATGCTCTTTTTAAATTTTTAATGCATATCAAGATCCTAATCTATCAAAAATTTTCAGATACACTTTCGATACTTCTAACATATTATTTAAAAATGATTTTATAATAATTGATAATAAACGTAAGTTTAGCATGTAAGGTAACGGTTGCTTATGAGATTATTTAAAATATTAATTGCCTAAATGTCTATGTATATGTAAATTCTTGTGAAATATATTTTCATAAAGAAGTGTCGAATAAAAAAAAGATAAGTTTATTACTTTGTTTGTTAAAAAAAATAAATATAATCCTATTGGTTAAGCTAAAGATATGTTATTGCTATTAATTGCTTATAAATATATATGTAAATGTAAGACTGATGTGTTAACGCTATTGCATATTGTTTGGAAGCCTGTATAATAAAATTGTATAATTACCAGACTACTTTATTGAAAAATAATGCATCCATTAGAGTGTCCTATTTTCATATCTCAATCCTGGGTCAAGTGTATATTGGGGTAGTAATGCAATGCCAGTATTATGTAAGACTTCTGATTTAAACTAGCAAAAAATCTTCCTCCTTTCAAACAAGTCTAAATCTATTGACATAACTCAATTTTTTTAAATGAAAGACTTTTTACTTAAAATATTTCGGCAATCAATTACCCATACCCAGATATCCATAGTGACTACATTCTTGTAATAATTCTAATCATCTTAGAGAACATTGTGGAATTATGTTCGATTTTGAGAGGTTTGGAAATTATTATTCAAAGTAAGACCATGGTCAAATTGATGAAAGTACGATTTTTGCAGATTTTACTCCTGACAACTGCAAAAATGTGTTTTATAGGAAAAAGTGGAATAGCAAAAATTGGGTGTTCCATTTAAAAAACCCTAAAGTTAGCTTACCACCACTATGTGAAACACCCTATAGATTTTAAAATATGTTGATCTTAGACATTTTTTCAAATTTCAAACTGTTGTGGAAATATTGACTGTTGACGCACTAGTGACTTGCTCTGTATAATATAAAACTGAATGTATCTGTTCAGATGAGCTTAAGAGTTGAAATTTAGCACACAGATTTCATCTTCAGAACGATGGGAACAAACCAAAATCCTTTAAAACTTTCTAGTGGTCGAGATATTGGGAATGTTTGAGGGTGAAACATGGTGCATTTTGGTGTATAAGATCTGCATTGTGATGAATTTCAATACATTGTTGATGCATTGCGGTGCATTGTGAAGTCATTAGGGGGCTACCCCTAGATAAGATACAAAAGTCACCATATTTGTTAGCCACATATACTTATTTGTTGATTATATTTTTCAACTTTTGTTACAATCGATATGGTGGTTTGGAAGTCGCAGGCAAAAAACGTTCAAGATTTAATCTTTAGAAATGAAGACGGCGGGATGTATTCTAGAAAAAAAATGAATATCATTTTAGTTCGTCTTACGTCACAGAAGCATGATAAGTGTATGCAATTTTTTAAATAGGAATATTAGATTATTATTGTCCTTACATAACTGATGCGTCATCATGAGTAAGCCAGGCTTAATGCTTGCACTGTGATAAGGCATTCAGTATTAGAGAGTTAACCGAATAAAGTGGTAGTGAATCGGTGAAGTGAAGTTTTATTTATTCAGTACTCTACGAGTGGCGACGAGGATAAATTGGATACCTTAAAAAGTGTACAAAAGTATTTGCAAATATAACAAATTGAGAATGGAGCATAAATATTACGATGGCAGACATGCAGGCGATATTAACCCGTGGTCGTTGTGAATTACACAATGTTGAACTGGGATGTTTGGAGCACACGAATTCCAAGAATGGGGAAAACCCCCTCATCAGTCCTTAGCCATCCAAACAGAGATATCGTAGTTATAAACAAAAAAGATATTCAGTAAAAATGTATATTATGGTATATTCAAATGTAATAATACAAAGTAAACAAAAATTACATACATGTGCATTGTGTATATAGAGTTATGCAAGTACATGCGTATACATACGATTACATGGGTGTATATATATTGTATGTGCACATAGACATGTAAAGCACCATTAAGAAGCCCAAAACAGTATATTCCACGAATGATATGAAGCCCACCTCAGTTTTACGAAGCCCGAAACGGGCTTCCTAAAAATAAGCATGTATAAAGCACCAGTTATGATAGTACTGTCATCTAGAAGGGCTTTACAAAATTTCATGTGGCCTCTTAAATTGGTATAATATATCAACTTACACACAGTTAGTTCACCACAACTGACTGTAGAGGGCGCATGACTTTAACTGTATATACTTTGACTATGTATGTTAATGTTTGACGGCTTTTAAGAGCCAAAATACATTGTACAGGTTATAGGAGGCCTCCAAATCTGACAACAATGTTTGCTCTGACATGATCTAAAGTAAATGAGCCTGATTTCGAAATAAATACAATATGAGCAATTGCAATGACAATTATTTTGTTAATTTATATATTAATGCAACAGAAAAAACAAAAGAATCAAATGACAGCATAGCAGGATCATTGAAAATTTGTGAAAAATGTTTATTTTTGCTTCCTGCAAATTTTTTAATAAACATTTTCCCAAATTTTCACTGATCCATAATTTCTTTTCTTTATATATTGTGGAATATCTAGTGCTAATTTTACTGTATTAATATGGTATATTTAATAGGAATCACAGAAATTATACAAGTATAAACTTTGATTGCTAAGATCTTTTATTTAATTTATTTTTAAAATATTTATAACAAAAAATAAAACATTATAAATTTCAATTTAAAAAGCAATAAACTAATATTTTCCTATAAATAAATATATACCTGGTGACACAGAGGGCAAGCAACACCCTGTAACTTTTGTTTTAAATTAAAAAAATCCAAATTTGGGCACGCTTGTTGAGGTATAAATGTGCTCATTTTGACACACTACAGGTTTTTCTTCTACCAGTTTAGCTGGAAGTTGCAACTTGTTAATGTTTTAATGTGGAAAGGTAACTTTTTTGAATGATTGCAAATTTCTTTTAACAGAAAGAAAAATAATGTGAAAGCTATTTAAATATAGATTACCTTTAAAACATGTTTTAAAGAAACTTCTTTTCAATATTTTAAAATTTAATTTTTGGCCGTAATTCTGTTTTTTCTTAGCAGAAAATTCGAAAAAGGTCTAAAGAAAATTGAATTGCCAATCGGAATCATGAAAAAAGTTACCTTTCCATTAAAGAAAAATTAAAAAGTTACAACTTCCTATCTTAATAAAAAACATCCTAATTAAAAAAATTTGTTTTGAAATATGCAATAGTTACAGGGCGTTACATGTCTCCTGTGTCCCCAGTATATTCTTAAATGCATTCTCCACAATAAAAAAAAGTAATCTCTCTCCATACATTTGAATAAGGAAATATTTTCCAACCACGATTTTTTGTTTTTGGGTGTATTTCACGTCAAAAGTGTGCTTAAGTGTGCAGAAAAGAAATCATAGAGGAAAATTAAATAACGAAAGAGGTGCGTTATTTTACTTTTTGGGTTGTAATTCAAAAAGTATATATACAAAACAGTAAATTGCATAAATTATACGAAGCCCACTTCATTTCTACGAAGCCCTAGATGGGCTTCCTAAAAACAAGTGCGTATAAAGTAGTTATAATAGAAGTATATTCCAGATCAGTATAATTTGTATCCATTGGATACATATTATAAGTATTATATATTATAAGTACGGTCAAAATAGAGGGCATATATTCGTCATTAGCTGAATATTTATATTCAGAAAACGGTTCCACAGATGAAGCTGTTTTCAAAATAGATGGTTGGAATTTACAAGAAACATTTTCTTGTAAATTCATGTTATTTTTACTTCCCTCGCATACCGAAGGGAAGTATTGTATTCGAGAAAAAATCACCCTCCGAGATTTTTTCGGATTCTGACGTTTCAGAACACGTAGATTACGAAAATATAGGGTTTTCAATTCCGTCAGTATGTCTGTCTGTCTGTCTGTTGGTGCATTTACTAAAAAACTACTTGACGGAGAGCAGTCAAATTTGGTAGGTAGTTGACGCTACTGTCAGCGAAGAAATGGTAGAAATTTCACTGGAAAATATACAGGGTGGACCGTCTAAACGGAATAAATAGTGAAAAAAAATTTTTTTTGCTCAAATTTAAAATTTCCACGTTTCATGACGCGCTAAATCTATTTCAGAAAAAAAAAAATTTTGAAATTTTTTTTCATTTTTGAAAAAAATTTTACCAAGATGAAAAAAATTTTTTTTTGCTCAAATTTAAAATTTCTACGTTTCATGACACGCTTAACCTATTTCAGGAAAAAAAAAATTGAAAATTTTTTCACCAATATTTTTGAAAAAATGTTTACCAAGATGAAAAAAATTTTTTTTTGCTCAAATTTAAAATTTCCACGTTTCATGACGCGCTAAATCTATTTCAGAAAAAAAAAATTTTTGAAAATTTTTTTCATTTTTGAAAAAATTTTTACCAAGATAAAAAAAATTTTTTTTTGCTCAAATTTAAAATTTCTACGTTTCATGACACGCTTAACCTATTTCAGGAAAACAAAAATTGAAAATTTTTTCACCAATATTTTTGAAAAAATTTTTACTACCTACTAAAATGAAATAATTTTTTTTTCTTTCTTCAAATTTAAAATTTTCACGTTTCATGGCATTCTAAGCTTGATTAAAAAAAAAATTTTGAAATTTTTTTTACCATTTTTGAAAATTTGTTTACCACTAAAATAGATGGACTTTTTTTTATTTCTTCAAATTTAAAATTTCCACGTTTCATAGCGTTCTAAATCTATTTAAAAGAAAAATTAGAAATTTTTCTTACTATTTTTAAAACATTTTACCACTATGATAGATTTTTTTTTCTTTGTTCAGATTTTAACTATCCACGTTTCCATGACATTCTAAAACTATTCAAACAAATTTAAAAATGTTTTTGAAGAATTAAAAAAAAAAAATTGAAAACAATTTTAATCCATTGTATCCACTACTATAGAACAGACGAAAAAATTTTTTTTGCCCAAATTTAAAATTTTCACGTTTCATGATATTCCAAAACAATTTCGGAAAAAAAATTTGCAACATTTTGTTAGCAGTATGGAAAAAAATTTAACACTAGAATGCTCAAATTTAAATGACATTCTAAACCTAGGTATTTCAGAAAAAAAAATTAGATAATTTTTTTCACCAATATTTTTCAAAAAGTTTTTACCACTAAAATAGATCGAATTTTTTTTATTTGCTCAAATTTAAAATTTTCACGTTTCATAGCATTCTAAACCTATTTTAAAAAATACATAATTTTTAATTTTTAAACTTTTTATAGCACTACTATAGAATAGAAATAGAAATAGTTTATTGATGTTACAACTTGTAAAAGTTTTACACAAGTCAAATTGGTTAAGTTCTATAATAAAAAATATTGATAAATATAATCGAAGATATTCAACTAAAAAAACAGAAAATCACACACATAGTTTTAACAAACATGAATTAAAGTAGCAGTTAAGTTCTACCCTTTAAAATATTTTTAATATTAGTTATAATCTTAAATAAAAAATTTTAAATTAAAAATTAGAACAAAATTTCACACAATGACATTCGCAAAATCAATAATACAAATATGAAACATAGAACACTATATAATAAAGTCTATTTATTTATTTATTTATTTATATCAATGAATTGCACTGTAAAAATTCAGTTGCGCTGTAGAAAGCTTTTCTGACTAGTAGAAAGCTTTTAGAATAGAAGGAAACTTTCCTTTTTGCTCAAATTTAAAATTTTTACGTTTGATTTTAAACCTATTTCAGAAGAAAAAATTTTGAAAATTATTTTACCAACATCTTTTGAAAAATTAAAAAAAAAATAATAATTTTTAACCACCACTATACTTCCACTCCGTTACGTGAATGTTTTATTGAAAATGTGACAGATGGCAATAATATCTGGCATATGCACCTATTATACTTTTACTGAAAAATGTACAGGGTGGTCATCCCAAGAAATAATTCAGTCATGGTGGACATTTGTAAAGGTATTTGTGCAAGCCTGCAATATGTGGCACGTGCTATTTAGTATTGAACTTTTGCTGTTGGATGAGCAATCTGTATATTTTTTTTACCAAAACTTATCATGTTTTCTTTGTAATAATAGCAATAACTCTATTCCGATTATTATTCTCAATGTCATTTAATTATTAATTTTTTAGTGACTGCCATGCACAAATAACGAGGGAAGTTCTGTGTAAATACCTTTACCGATTTTTAGATTTTGGGTTAGTTTCAGGCAAAGTGGACGTGTCAGATGTGCTAAAATTATTATCTTGGGAGCAATAATCTTGGAATATATTAGGTTTAGAAATGTTAGAAAGATCATTAATATCTAACTTCATAGAAACATCTCCATTTTCAATTGATTCCGGAATAGGTGGATGTGTCAAAGAACTTTCTTGTAACTCCATCGGATCGGACTCAATGAAAGTATGTGTGTCAGACACACTACTATTAATATCTTGATATTGAGAATTGTACCTTACATTTTCTTGGGACATAGTAGGTATTAAGACGTTTGAAATAATAATTTTTTTCTGCTCAGAAGGGATACAAAATGCAGTTGTTTCCGAAATAGGTGGCCGTGTTGGTGGCTTATTTAGTGGATCGTGTGAGTCTGACGAAAATACAAGTTCACCACTAATTGGGATAAAATAATTTTATACCAAGCAATAGTTGAATTCTGCACTGGAGAATCAACACAAATTGTTGCAAACAAGACGTTTTACTGTGGCAACACCGCCGGGCTTCATAAAATCGTCGAACAATATACATATATACACTCGGGCTTCTTAATAACTGCACCACTTAGGGGGACTCTCAAGAACTGACAAGTCTAGCGAGAATTGTATTGTACGTAAACTTACCCCTCCCACTGTGCCCACTATTCTATTTAAATATGATGAGCATAAGCGCCAAATATACAGTCTTATTTGTAATATTAAGCCCGGGCTGCGGGTGACCTGTAGTATGTACCGGGCTTCGCATCATCCGTGGGGCACGTATATATATATTTATAACAGCATTTATTCGTAATTAGTAAATTATTTTGCAAGGAACAAAAGGACATTACTTTGGTGGAATTATTCACATAAAACGAAATGAGGCTTAGGGCTCCTTCATTTATAAACATTACATAATAGCTGTTTATACCTATGATATCTACAAGAAAAGGTTTTTCTAAAGCTAAATAAAGCTTGATAAAATTATTAGGTAATCAGGTTAATTATTTGAATAATATTGATATAAAGGGGTAAACTCGTTGAAACTAATGGGGTATTGACCTGGGCTTCGTTAATCCATATTCTCAGGAGGTAATGACAGAAAGTTATCTGCAGGGCACCTGGACCCACACCTCAATGTCAAAATAGCCATACAACTAATGGAATATGAAGGTGAACCAGCCTCTGCTGACAGTAGATGGGAGATTACCTAATTAGTCCGTATGTACAGACAACTGATGTAGGCGTATTGGCCATACGCCTACTTAGAAAGAACTTAGTAAAAGTTCAAATCAATCTAGAATTGATAATTATAGGCAAAACTGAGCACTGACGCGCTGAACGAAATGCTTAGATTTTAAAACTAGATTTTTAAGTAAAATCAGATCCAGAGTACTGCTAGAGAGATAACAGATAAATATAAACACATTTAATTAAAAAACGAAACACGAAGACATTTTGTTGAATTTGTCATAGAAGATTCGTCTAGTTGTACCTAAAAAGCCGGCTTGGAAAAATCATTCATTAAAAATTAATAATAATAAATAAATATAAAACGGTTATTAAATTTAAATCAAGAATATAGAATTGCTTAAAGGAATGGTGACACTACTATAAATAATGTTATGAAACATGATGTTTATATTAAAAATTAGATGTAATAATTACATTCATAAAATACAATTGACGCAGGAGCCCCTCTTGCATCAATACACTTTGCAAATCTGCGCCGGCCTGAGTGCTAAAATTTAACACATTTTTAAAGAGGTGCATAAAGTCTATAATGAAGAACTATAAATACACAGAAAACGAAATATAGGGTTACACTTATATTCTCCAAATCTTTATTCAAGTCTTAACTTCAAATTGCTATTCTGTTAGCTGTGTTCTCTAGAAACGGATTGCAGACATAAAAATTCAACATAACAATATCGCAGTAGCCTAGCTCAATAGAAATCCAAAATACTCGCTGAACTGAAAACTTCCAATATCAAAACAATATTCAACTGCCTATGATATCCTTATTTTTAACTTATATCTGACCAATAACATTCTGTGTAGAAAGTATGCAACATATTCGCCTTGAAAGTGAAGCCAACTACTTGTAGGAACTGCAAGGTAGCAATTGCTTGCACTATAAATAGATCGTCCAAACAAGTTCCTAGCGATCTAATGCATCGGGAATGCATCCACGTCAGCTGCATTCAGGGGCAGGAGAAGCATTGAAACCATCGGTTGCATTCAAAGAGCTTTGACATGTCGAATGAATTTATAATAGACTTGTAAGGTCAATATTAAACTCCATTAAAGGAATATTTAAGGTCTCCTATCCAGACTTAGATAATTACAGATAAGTTTTCTAATAGAAATTATAATTAGAAGGTTTACCCATTATAATTATATAACGTCAGTTAAATTACAATCAGGTTTTATGTTGTTTTATATTCTCTAATTCAAAAACCAATATCTTTAGATTTTCCACATAATTAATACGCTTATTTTTCAAATAAGTCACTACAAGTGTTTATGTAATCGTGAGGGGGAAATTGAATGATATGATTCAAAATTTGATCGACTTACCTGTAAGAAAATTGGAAAATTTAATTGAGCAAAGTATATTTAGCAGGTAGTTGACGGCTATTGCCATGGAAGAAACGTGGTATACTTGTAGTAAAAAAGTGGAAATACGGAAGACAGTAACATTTGACATGTGGTTGGCATAAATACCCAGAAGAGAACCTTCTGTAGTTTTGGTTTAAAAAAAAATGTCCAGAATGGTGGTGGTAAATAAAATACATTTATTATTGAATTGAAAAAGGGGGAAGGAGAAAGATGCTGGAGGAGAACTCAACTTTGCAGACTTGTTTGGTTGGTTATTTATTATAGTTATACAAGTATAGGGTGGTCGCGGGAACGTTAGAACCTCTTTTAACTGAGTTAGTTTTGGAGATAGGCATGTAAAAAAGTTCAAAAATAAAAGTTAGAAAATCACATGTTTTCCAAAAATCGTTTCAGAAATAATTGAAAGTCGCATTTCAGCGATATGAACTTTACTTTCTTTTGTTTAATGGAATACCCTGTCTATTTTTACATCATTTGAAAGGCCAAAAAAACCTTTTTAATGATATATAAAACATAATATTTGTTTTAAAAAATTATTGTCTAATTTACCATAAGTTGGCAATTTATCAAAATTGGAAAACAAAAATATGTAATTTAAAGTAAACAGTACGTTAGTTACGTCAGGAGACTTGTTGGTAGCTAATTTCACTTTGTTTTACATAAAATAGAAAATTTCAATGATTGCTATATATTTTTCAAATTACCACGACATAATGGGAACAAAATATAAAATTAAATATCTAGTAGTTCTTAGGAAAAATACTATGTTTCACATATTAAAAAAATTTTATGGCCTTTCACATGGTGTAAAACCAAAGTAATACTCATAACTCCGATATTCGACTTTGACTTGTTTTTCTGAGATGATGTTTGGAGAATACATACAGATAACTTTTATTTTTGAGTATGATCCCACTGTACCAACTTTAAACGGCACCACTCGCACACGCAGCACACTGATAGAAAGTGCTACTAATCTGGACAAAATTATTTCTGCCCTCCAATTTTTATCGTTTTGTAATAATTTTTTTTAAATACTCGTAAGAAATAGTACTTCAAAATGTATCTGCAGAAAAATTATAGATTCTTAGTAAAATATAATGACGTGCTAATATTTCAGGTACTTTAGATATTATTTTCCATTTTGGTCTGTGATAATAGGATATAATACTACATATTTTAGTTAGAAAACTTATTTTATCGCTCCACCAGTGGGGTCCCAGCAAACAGTTTGCCTCATCACGTCACATCTTTTTCCTGTCCTCAAAAAAAAAAATTGTGACTTGGTGAGGCAAAACTGACATCAGATTCGGATTCAGTAAGGTAAAATACGCCAGAAATGATTGGTCTGGTCCGTGGAATCAACTACTTTTCTTTTGTGAGCCTGTGCAATTAGTTTCGATTTGAATGTAATTGTATTAATCAAGAACTGTGCATCTGACAAGAAAAATTCAAGAGACCGTTTTCATCTAAAATTGACTACGCTATTCCGGAAAATCCACATGGAAAAATATCATGGCGTACCACTCTTCTGGTACAAAATATCAGAGGACGTGTTCGCAGGGTGAAGCGATAAAATAACTTTTCTATCTAAAATGTATAGTATTATATCCTATTAACAAACTTGCCAAAATTTAAAATAATATCTAAAGTACTTCCTAAAAAATAACAAAAAACTAATTAAAATAAAAAAACTTGCAGATACATTTTGAAGTACTTTTTCTTACGAGCATTTAAAAAAATATATATTACAAAACGATTAAAGTTGGAGGGCTGAGAGAATTTTGTCCACGTTAGTAGCACTTCTTATCATTGTGCGCAGGCTAGGTAAATTTTAGAAACTATGCATTCCAATAAAAATTTAATAATAGTTGAGAACGATTGTATTTTTTCAAATACGTATCTAGTTGTCGCTGCTAGGCGTAAGGTGCTGAGCACTACCACTTTGTTTTACGTGTGGTGCTCGAACCTGTGAGCACCACTATGGTCGCCGGCCCTGACTACACATACACTTAACATTAGTAAAATGATTTAGACAAGAGGGTATGTCCTTTATGAAATTGGGTGGCTGTGTAACATTTTCTACATTGATTAAAGGAGGTGCAGAATTCCCATCTAGTTCATGTAATTTTCTATCGAGAAATTGCTGCTTCTGATGTCCTCTTACGTACACCATATTAGCGGCACCGTTAAGCCAGTAATTGACTAATATACCATCCAAATCCTCAGAACTCATAACCACTACTATATTTTAGGCCATGATGAAACTGTTCCAAATATTTCACCTGCCTCTTTATAGCATAACTTAACGTACTATAGGATATTGGTGGTTTTAATAAACAGTGAGCATTCTGCTGACCATTGACAACACAGGCACACAAAAAAAAAGTCCTGATACAGAAAGGTGAAGTACCTTCTGGTACGTTTTTCGGTGTGCTAAAAACGAATCTCAGGTCAGAACTGACCCATCACCCTTATACTTCACCCCAGCACACCCTAGCACTCCCCCAAATGGTCAAATTTTCATCATAAAAATTCAAAATAAATATCTCATTCTACGTTTTTCGGTGTGTTAAGAACGAATCTGAGAGGTCATAATTTATCCAGCACCCCCCAAAGGTTGAAAATGTTACTTTATATAAAAATTCAAAATAAATATCTCATTCTACGTTTTTCGGTGTGCTAAGAATGAATCTGAGGTCACAATTTACCCATCACCCTTAGATTTCACCCCAGCACCCCTCAGAAACCCCCAAAGGGTGAAAATGTTAGTTTATATAAAAATTAAAAATAAATATCTCATTCTACATTTTTCGGTGTGCTAAGAACATCTGGGGTCATGATTTACCCATGACCCTTAGATTTCGCCCCAACACCCCCTAGCACCCTCCCAAATGGTCAAATTCACATTACATCATCATATAAAAATTCAAAATAAGTATATCTCATTCTACGTTTTTCAATGTAATTTAATAGTTTTAATTTTGCTATATCTCCCCACCCCCCTTCACCATATGGTTATATTTTGATCCTTGTAACGTTGTACCAGTATTAGGATATGACAATTTTTCATTTCCATGTGATGAAATCAGGCAACAGAATCATTCCTAGAAAGAAATGCTTCTATATTAAAACACATATAAATAAATTTAAAATGCTTGGAAGATATATACTGTATTATATGTATTTTAATATAGAAGCATCTTTTTCTAAGAATGACTCTGTTGCCTGATTTCATCGCATAAAATATAACCATATATATGGTGAAGGGGAGTGGGGAGATATAGCAAGATTAAAGCTATTGAATTACATTGAAAAGCGTAGAATGAGATACTTATTTTGAATTTTTATATGATGTGAAAATTTGACCATTTGGGAGGGTTCTAGGGGGTGCTGGGGCGAAATCTAAGGGTCATGGGTAAATCATGACCCCAGATTCGTTCTTAGCACACCGAAAAACGTACAATGAGATATTTATTTTCAATTTTTATATAAACTAACATTTTCACCCTTTGGGGGGGGGGGGCTTCTGGGGGGTGCTGGGGCAAAATATAAGGGTGATGGATGACCTCAGATTCGTTCTTAGTACACCTAAAAACGTAGAATGAGATACTTATTTTGAATTTTTATATGATGTGAAAATTTGACCATTTGGGGGGATGCTAGGGTGTGCTGGGGTGAAATCTAAGGGTGATGGGTCAGTTCTGAGCTGAGATTCGTTTTTAGCACACCGAAAAACGTAGAATGAGATATTTATTTTGAATTTTTATATGATGTGAAAATTTGACCATTTGGGGGGTGCTAGGGTGTGCTGGGGTGAAATCTAAAGGTGATGGGTCAGTTCTGACCTGATATTCGTTTTTAGCACACCGAAAAACGTACCAGAAGGCACTTCACCTTTCTGTATCAGGACTTTGTTTTTTTTGTATGCCTGTGCAATCAATATTTCTTTGGAGCAAAATTCGGGAAGATTAAATCCCATAATGTCAACATGTCAACAACAACCAATTTCATTACTGTTTCTTATATTGCTGAAGTAATATAGGATGTAACTCACGTCCTTTTATTACATAACATTTCTTATGAGTTCACTTAGAGGTGAATTTTCCACAACTCGATCGTGAATAATTATGCAATAAGCCTTAGTATTCTGTGGGAATGATTTTCTGCTTTCAATCTCTACTTTGATATCCACGGTAGAAGATTTAACTGAATCATTTCTCTCGTCTATAACGAATGTTTTGCTACTGAAAACCATAAAGTCCAGCATTGGTTTATTAGAAACGTATTATGGTTCATTCGTAATAAGTAATTATAAAAATCGTTTGGACTTGTTAATTGTACCTCATGTAGCAAATTAGCGTGTGAGTATTGTTCTCTCCTTCTCACCCATTTCTTCACCCAAAACTTTCGTCTAACCGTTCGCTTGATGCCCAGAAAAGTTATAAAAGCTATACAGGCTTCCTTTTTCCGGTTCATTATTGCAGAAAACGTATCCACAACACTGAACTGAAACTATTGACAATAATATTGATCGTGTGGTGTCTCTTTATCAATAGTAAATAATAGTGGATATTAGCCGTACGGTTGGCGCATAGAGGTAATGTTCTCGTTTACGATGCGAAAGGTCCCGGGTTCAAACTATTGTGCCCTCTGATTTTTTTCTTTAATTTTGTAAGGTAATACCGGGTAACATTGACACAACTTTACAAAATATTTTTTTTCTCACTTATGATTATTACTAGAAAATTGTAAACCTGGTTTTCGCTAAAGCAATATGTTGTCCATATTTACGGGTTAGATACTTATTTTGAATTTTTATATGATGTGAAAATTTGACCATTTGGGGGGGTGCTAGGGTGTGCTGGGGTGAAATCTAAGGGTGATGGGTCAGTTCTGAGCTGAGATTCGTTTTTAGCACACCGAAAAACGTAGAATGAGATATTTATTTTGAATTTTTATATGATGTGAAAATTTGACCATTTGGGGGGTGCTAGGGTGTGCTGGGGTGAAATCTAAAGGTGATGGGTCAGTTCTGACCTGATATTCGTTTTTAGCACACCGAAAAACGTACCAGAAGGCACTTCACCTTTCTGTATCAGGACTTTGTTTTTTTTGTATGCCTGTGCAATCAATATTTCTTTGGAGCAAAATTCGGGAAGATTAAATCCCATAATGTCAACATGTCAACAACAACCAATTTCATTACTGTTTCTTATATTGCTGAAGTAATATAGGATGTAACTCACGTCCTTTTATTACATAACATTTCTTATGAGTTCACTTAGAGGTGAATTTTCCACAACTCGATCGTGAATAATTATGCAATAAGCCTTAGTATTCTGTGGGAATGATTTTCTGCTTTCAATCTCTACTTTGATATCCACGGTAGAAGATTTAACTGAATCATTTCTCTCGTCTATAACGAATGTTTTGCTACTGAAAACCATAAAGTCCAGCATTGGTTTATTAGAAACGTATTATGGTTCATTCGTAATAAGTAATTATAAAAATCGTTTGGACTTGTTAATTGTACCTCATGTAGCAAATTAGCGTGTGAGTATTGTTCTCTCCTTCTCACCCATTTCTTCACCCAAAACTTTCGTCTAACCGTTCGCTTGATGCCCAGAAAAGTTATAAAAGCTATACAGGCTTCCTTTTTCCGGTTCATTATTGCAGAAAACGTATCCACAACACTGAACTGAAACTATTGACAATAATATTGATCGTGTGGTGTCTCTTTATCAATAGTAAATAATAGTGGATATTAGCCGTACGGTTGGCGCATAGAGGTAATGTTCTCGTTTACGATGCGAAAGGTCCCGGGTTCAAACTATTGTGCCCTCTGATTTTTTTCTTTAATTTTGTAAGGTAATACCGGGTAACCTTGACACAACTTTACAAAATATTTTTTTTCTCACTTATGATTATTACTAGAAAATTGTAAACCTGGTTTTCGCTAAAGCAATATGTTGTCCATATTTACGGGTTACCAGTTTAAAAATTAAATTTCAATTTTACTTTTTTTTTTTTTAAACACACTGCACAGTGTCAATGTTAGCCTCACGTCGGATAACATTGACACCCTCTGTAAACTAAATTATAAATCAATCTTTGTAAAGCTTAGTGTATCATTGACATAAAATAAGACGTTTACAGACATTTTTTGACAAGAATTCCTTTATTTGAATAATATATTAGCAAATAATATCAAATAATATTAACAATGCGAAAAAGCAAAATAAACCATCATTAAAAAATAGTGAGGGCTATTCCAGAATCCAAAAGGTGAAATTAGTGTGGAATGTGGAACATATGCATGCCTCGACGAATAGTTGGTTCTGGTAAAACCTTTACCACATCTTTCATCGAAACTGTTGCCTCATCTATCACGTTCGGATGAACAAAATGCTTTTCCTTTTCTTCTTAAAAATGTCACTGTTATTTCACGGCCTTCTACAATCTATCAAAATTGATGTAAAACAACATACCTTGCATAATAGTATATTATTCAACGAGCATATAATGATGGCTATTATTCACGATGGTGAAGTTTAAGACAGGAGCCGCAGGCGAGTGTCGTAAATCACCGGAGTGAATAATAGCCATTATATGCGAGTAGAATACTATACTTTGTCCACGACTAATAATAAGTATTTAATGTTTATTTAATTCATCTTCATTTAATTTCTCTTATTTAAGAAAGATTCATAAGTCACAATATAAAATTTTTCGATTTTTCGGGTAACAAGTATAATCAGGCGATTTTTGCAGCTTCCTTTATCTCTGACGGTGTCAAAGAAATCTCGTTTTCACTGTCAGTATCAATTTGTTTAATTATATTACTCTTCTTGAGTCTCTATAATATGTAAAATTATTGTAAATAACGTTGGCGTTGAAATCGCACACATTTTGACGTTTCAAATTAATTACAGAATACGCTTTGACACATTGGCATGGCTTACTAATAAAATATTACAGTTTGTAGACACGTAACTAAATGGTTTCAAAAACAATTAGGATTGCCGCGTGTTGCTAATAGATGATGCTGTGAAAAAAACTTACTAATGTAGCTTCATCATTATTCACTGCAGGGAATAATGGATAGCATTATCCTTGAGAAAATACATACATAATGAGTACATTATTTAACCTTTCAGTGGTCGCGCACGGTGTAGGAGACCGGCGCAACGGTTAATTTGTGATATTTCAAATAATCGAATAAACCCATCCGTTTCCGTTGGTGTACCTTTCATCAAGTTTCTCGTCTATACATTGCTGTAGTTATTATTATGCCATGTGTCCATATAACTGCTGTAATCGCACACACGGTGTCTTAGACCGGGTGCGACCACTAGTGAGATAAAATTTTTGTCATTTGTTTTGGGTTATTCATTGAAAAATGTATATTTCGGTAAGTATTTATCTTCTATTTCCCTAACTTTATATAAATATTGACTCTAACAAAGAGCAAGAAAGGATATTGAGGCTGTTCGAAGAAGTACCCAATGGAGAAGAATGATGACGAAGAAGAAACGGGGAGGAAGACAACATTTATGAAAGATCAGAAGATAGCGATACAGAACAGGAATTTGATGAAAATGAAGGTGGGGAAATGAATGGAAGTGTACCATATTTTATGGGAAGTGATAAAAAAACGAAATGGAGCAAACATTGTCCACCCAAAAATGTAAGAACAAGGAAAGAAAATTATAAATATTTTTATGATTTTTATAACCTGCATGCTTTTTTTTGGAAGGAACCCAAAGACTTTTATGTACAGAAATAGATTCCCTTATGTTTCAGGAAGACAAGTTTACTTTAACAAAGGTTTTATGAGAATTTTTTTTTCTGATGTTATTCAAGTATATATAGAGTGAGCCAGTATTTTGTAAATTTTTTTTGTACATTGAAAAATTAAGGTTTACGTAAATAAATATTTCGAAAATACTTAACATTTAGTAATTACATATATATAGCTTCGAGGTCCCTTCAAAATTAATTCTGAATTTTTACTTTTAAACGTATTTTTTTAAGCCGGTGTCTGAGACCGTGTGCGACCACTAAAGTTAAAAAAATTCGCGCGACCACTGAAAGGTTAATAGTCGTGGACAAAAGAAATATAAACTATACAAAATGTCACGTATACACAAAGTTTATTCCCGCGCGAAAATCGGTTTCTTGAAAATGCACAACTAAAAGGTTTGCAGAAACCTATGCAATTAGCAAAACCCAACTTTCGGCTATTTTCCCTAGATGGCGAGACCGTAAATGAATTTTTAGGAGCGTTAAAGTTATATTCTTCTTGAATACAAAGCACTGAATGTTAACCCCCTGTCAATTTTACCCGGTTTTACCCACTGAACTCTACATAATAAATGGAAGACCAATACAGATATATGCGCGTGAACAAAATACGGCCTACATGCGATTGAAGGTCGGCGGCATATGCGTCGCCGCAGTGGAAATCTAATATTAAAAGTATGTTGGTGCTTGAGTCAGAATGCTTCTTGAAGACATTATGCGCCGACGCCATTATTCTTTGATTTGTCTCCCGTAGCGGGAGGTCTTAGATTAGTGCAGAATTTCAGAGCCGTCGTCAAACAATTCTCTCGTTTTTATCGATTCTTTTATTTAGCAGGTATTTATACAGTTCCTGATAAGTTAATCAAACAATATGGTCCGGAATTGTATTGTAGATACTGTTTTGCAAAAATCGGGCCAAAGGTTTGTTATATTTTAAGTAAGTACCTTGTTCTTGCCTATTCTATAAAATATACTACTATCTAAATATCGGCGACAACTCCGAGTTTTGGGATCTTTTCTTTTAACGTGGGTAATTTTGCCTGAAAATTTTTCGATAGGCGATGCTTTCCGAGATATCTACTTAACTCTACATGATAAATACATAGAATTCAGTGGAAATTTATATAGGATACAAAATTCTCTAACCTCACCTATTTTCCATTATTTCCGTTGCAAATTTTAAAGTTCATTGCAATTTGTGAATCTACCTAAATAATTTTAAACAATCCAACATTATTTGCATTACTGATATTGACTTGATCTATTCTAATTTCAATTTCAAAACAAAATAAGAGACAAGCGTCTAGAGCGACCGAAATGCGAAAGCTTCGAGCATGCGCATTACCCTGTAAATGTGTAATAAATTCGTGCAAGTAGGTAAATTGAAATATTTCCTGGTATTTTGTGGATACAGGCGGGGGGACACCCCCCGCATCCCCCATTTTTTTGTCTCCGACGCTAATATACTGCCTGCGGCGCTAATAATTATTAACAATCAGATATCAAAATAAAAACCTACTAACCTAACCTAAAGAAATCACACGAAAGAATGAAATTATTATATAAAAAGAAGGAAAACCTAAAGAAATCAGAAAAGAATTTGTAAAAAAATATATTAATCGTTACAGAATTTTAAAAAAATTCTGCGGACGTATGAACTTGAACCCGGGACCCTTCACGAAGTTAAAGCGTAACCTATGCGCTAACCATCTCGCTGGAAGCAAACGCTAGAGGAAAGAAGAAATAGTCAAACTAATGATATCACGTGTTGGGCGTGTCGAAGCTTTCGCATTTCGGTCTCTCTAGACGCTTATAAATAAACAAGAGGTTATGTTTAATATATATGCAATTATACCTATACTGTGTCCTTGTTGCTTTGTGTTTATACTTATAAGTGCGACCTTAACTCCCAGTAATTCTTATTGCATTATTAGTATTATTTTCATTACCCAATCTTATTTTTTGTACTTATGTGTATTTTGTACTTATATTATCATCATAATATATTAATAATCATTTTGTATATTAATATTATGTATGTTACAATTAATTACTTATTATTTCATAGTAATAATTAGAAAAAACATTTATCATCATAATAGCTTTTTTGTAATCTTTTGTTACATGCGGGTAGGGTTGAAAATCACCTAAGCATGTTGAACCCTCATATCTTTTGTGTAACTTATTTTGTAACACAATACAATTTTATTTTATTCTATTCTAAATTATATTTCGATCTCTGAGGTAGAAAATATGACTTAATTTTTTGGCGGACTCTATATTCAACTCTCATCAATATGACCGTGCATTATCAAGAACGTTTACTAGAAAGAATTAAATAATTATGTTTTGGGAATGCCAACTTTTTTTGTTCTTTATTAAAAATTAAGACAAAGGTTAACTATATAAGAAATGTCAATCTATACACGCGTATTTTTTATGATTTCTGAAAAAAAAGACATATTAAAAACACTTGCAATAGAAATAGAGCCGGCCCTGGCGTGTTACACAATGCGATTGCGCCGAGACCTCCCGTCGCCATACTTGCGCGAGATTCAATTTTACATACAAATAGGAATAGACATTGGCATTCCATTTATATAGTACAGTTCAGTGGTTTTACCTTAAGGTCGGGATCGAAATGTCAAAAATTGTATATGTGGTTGCCTAATAATCATTAAAATTCCATCAAATCGACACTTGGTATTTCATAAATAACTTTTTTACAAGTAATTCAAACGGAGTTTTAAAGTGGGCAGTATTATAACAGAAGTCGGCCAAATACGACTGACCTGTTTGTTTCTTTTTTAAGTGCACAATAAATTCGGAATAAATTTTTAAAATTGCCTAATTATCAGACGATACATTTGTAGCTATATTAGATAATCAGAGTTATTTAAGTACATTTAATTAGGTCGTATTGATGCGTATTACAGTCATTATCTTTTATCAGTGTAAAAATTTGCATAAAATTGCTTTTGTAAATTGTAATGTATGAAATCAATTTTTAACACAAATCGATGAGTCATCAGAATAATTGTAAAGAATATTTAGAATAAGTTCAGCATGTAACTAGAAGATGGCGCCAATAGCCTTATGAATGAAAGGGGGTAATGATTTTGATTTATGAATGAAATGAAAAGTGACACATTTAAATTTGATAAATAAACTAAACAATGAAAGTATTATTAAATGGTCAATAGTTTGCAACTGTATTCAAGCACTAAAATGGCACTATATCCCAAGTATATAATATATACAATAAATTCTGTTAATTTTTGTCAAAAATTGGGTGAATTTTCAATAAATGTAAATATATAAATTAGGTTCGAACCCTGAATATGGTTCATGGCATTGGTGTTTTAATCAACTGTCCATAACTTTATCTCGTTTATGCTTCCGCAGAAAGGATAATCTTATATTTCAATGTGTGACTGCTTCACCGAAAGGAAACAACGTGTAACCCAAAACCCTGAAGTTACAGGTCCCGGGTTCAACTGCTGGCAACTGAACTTTTTTTTTTATATTTTGTAACGATTAATATCCTTTTTCACAAATTCTGGTTGGATTTGACGACAGAAATTATGTTCTTTTTTTTCATATAATAATTTATCTCTTTCATGTGATGGTAATTGGGTTAGTTAGGTTGATTTTTATATTGCTAAATAATTGTTAATAAATTATCAGCGCCGCAGGCAGCATTAGCGTCGCAGACAAAATATTTCAATTTCTCTGCGCGGCGGTTCAATAAGTCGTGCAAAAGATCCGCCGCGGCTGTTGCGTAGTCACTCCCATTATTTTAAGCAGAATAAAAACCTCTAACCTAACGTAAAAAAATCATAGAAAAGAATTAGTGAAAAAATATATTAATCATTACAAAATTAAAGAAAAAAAAAATCAGCGGACGTAGGAGTTTGAACCCGGGACCTCCATGATTTTATCTACGCGCTAGCCACTTTGCTGACGGTGAACGCTAGAACAAGGAATAAATATTAAAGAGTCAGATAAATGGTATCACGTTTTGCGCAAGGTCGAAGCTTCGTGTAACTAAACGCTTGTAACACACACTACGTTCAAGGACAAATTTACAACTGTTAGGTAAAATAAAAATTAGGTGATGAACAGTTGCCAAATTTAAATACACATTGTCTTTGCCATTTTCAATAATTAAAACTGATGTGTTCCCATAATTTGGATAAAAGGTTCTTGCTGTTTAATTCGAAATTAATAATGTGGTTAACTATTTCGTTTTAAAATTTAAACAATATCCCTATATGATATTAGTTGTACATGGCATAAATTATGCACAACTACATTTTAGAATTTACCTAACCACATACTAACTATTTTACGACTATTTATGTAATTGAGTAATATTTATAATTATAATTTGTAACATTAATTATATTTTATACTAAAGAAATTTTTGTACATGTGGCAATGCGGACAACATTCCGACAAATATTGAAACTTGCCAATAAAATAAGATAAGATACACACTGTGCCATCTAGGATTAACATAAGTACTAGCTTACGAGTTTTTGACATTTCGATCCTGTCCTTAATGATTAATATATTTTTTCGTATGCGCATGCTCGAAGCTCGGGGCCTCGTGTACCGGTGTACCTAAATTCTTTGCTAGACGCTTGTCGACAATGTCTGTGACAATGTCGAATGCAAAGAATTTATATAAATAGAAGCAGATACACATTTATAAGTGTGTTGTCAACATCTCGTACTCAAGTTCAGACATTACATTTTATAATTATCTCTTTCTTTATGATGAAAATTAATATAGCCCCATCTTTGTTGCAGTACTACTGTTTTTAACATGACAAATAAATGTAAGACAACAGGCTATTCTTATCCTCAACTACACCACAAACAACACATTTTTTCACTATTTTTACGATTCAACGAGAATAATTGTTTAAATTTACAAAACACGAAAATAATTTTGAGGTTAGAGTAGTTAAAACAGACCAGTTCTTAAATGACTAAATTCCACATATGTCTTATTTGCTACACTCATACCGCGGTCTTGGAGTACTTGCAACAGAGATAGCGTTATAGGCAATATTGTATCTTAGAACGAAATGGTGAGAAAAAGGTATGTTGGACATGATGGCAACAGTATCGTATAACTTTTACACTTTATCTCGGCTTCTATTTATATAAATTCTTTGGTCGAATGTCGAATGTCCACAACGTCCACAATCACATTGTCGACACAGCGCATGCAATAACAATTTAAACACTTAAGCATAGAGTAAGTAGATTTGTAGTTTAATCTGGGACTTAAGCACAGAGGAGATTGAGTAACTTAAGTCTTAAGTCTACGCGGTTGCGTTACGATTTTATTATCTGTTGCTGTTGAATAACAGTTTAACCGCAGTCAGTAAGAACATTTTTACCTCTATTTTTACTACGTCGCGTCGTGTCTCTTATCTGTTATTTTCTCACCTGTTATTTTCGAACAAAAATAACAGTCTGTTAATGCTGCTTATAAATAACATTTATAAAAATAACAGGTTGTTAATAACAACTCATCTCTAGACTGTTTAGCCAAAACCAAAAAGGGGTAGATATACAAGGAGTGCTTAATGCCTATATGCAATGTTTACCAGGGAGCAAAAGAGACAGAGATATATTGTGACGCAAATTATGCGTCATTGGATGTGAAATAGCAACGCTGTGATGTACCTATAGCGTGTCTTAGTTTCTCATAAAAATTCTGTTATATTCCGTGTTTGCAGTGTTTACGGGGTTTATTGCAATTAATAAAACAAAAGATAATTTGTAAAAATATACAATCTTACATATAGGTGTATATAAGAAAACTATACTAAGCTATATATTTATAACAATTATATACCGTGGGAAATTTTACTCAATTCTTATTGACTATTATTCTCTTTTTATAGTTGATTAGAAATCTGTATATAATCAAAGAATTTATATAAATAGAAGTAGAGATAAAGCATAAAAGTCATACGATACTGTTGCCAACATGTCCAACATACCTTTTTCTCGCCATTTCTTTCTAAGATACAACATTGCCCTTAAACGCTATCTCTGTTGCGGCCTGTTCAAGGCCGTGGCATATGAGTGTAGCATAGACATATGTCTAAATCTAGTTATTTAATAACAGCTGTTCATGTTTGACGTTTGACTCAACTAACCTTTAAATTATTTTCATGTTTAGTGCAAATATTTCTGTACAAAAATATATAAGTATTGTAAACGATTGTTTTATTCCCTTGCCCCTTAACATTCTTTGCGGATGCTCAAATTCACAGTCCAATTTGTGGCCGGGTAGAATTCCATGTTACTAGACAATCCACTACTTCTAGCCTTGTAGGAATTAAGAACAGTTGGTAAGTACAGTAAGTAGTTTTATTTTTGTCAGGAAGTATTTTTTTTTTTTAAATAAAAAAGTCTAGGTCAGTTTGTCAAAATATAAATGAACTGCCACATGATTTCCTGTAAATTAGTTAGGTACTTCTTTTCTGATTCGTAAGGGATGCAAACAAATTTCTGAATGGGCTTATTAAATGAAACAACCTCTACTTAATTTGACTCTAGTACACATCTTTTTCCGAATCCATGGCCCCTTAAAATTAATTGTATTGCTGTAATTTGATGGTAAATAAGTGTTAATTTTAGGAAAATAATATTTAAGTAAGTATACAGCTCAAAATAGGTTGATGACCGACACATATTTTGTCTTTAAACTGTCATCGTATTAGAGAAACAGCATATAAACGTTATTTGAGGTAATTTTAAGTCATATTTTGTCTCCTCAGCACTTGAAAACTGTTTATTTACAGATCAATACGGGGCGTTTAAGGTTATATTTACATTTATTTGTCGTGTCAAAATCACGGTGGCTGCAACAAAGATGGGGCTATAGTAATTTCGGTCATAAAGAAAGAGATGATTATAAAATGTAATGTCTGAACTATGTTGTCAACACACTTGTAAATGTGTATCTGCTTCTATGTATATAAATTCTTTGTATATAATCATGCATGTGTGTTTAAAAGTCCATATATAATTTATATAAGAATCAGGTTCAAAGCCTCCCTACAAAGTGTGTAGTTCCATCTATGCAATGCAGTGTGTAGTTTACTTTGCTGCTGACAGAGTGCGATGAATATAGTGATAACTTGGTGGACACTACAGTTTAATGCTAATCATCATAACTTTTGTCAATTCGGAGTAAAAGTGTGGCTCTATATGTTTTATATAATGTATTATAGTGGAAATTTGTGAACACCAAATAGTCTTCACGGCAGCTACATCAGCTTTACTGAACATTGAACAAACTTTCAGTGTAGTACTTTGAACACTTTGGTGCGGATATATTACAAAATTTATGGACAAACCTTTCATTGTGTACCTAACTGATTTAATCTTTTTGCACATATGCTGCAAGAAATCGTAACTGTCAACTATCACGAGAATTTCTTCAAATTTCATTATAATTTAATATTATTACTTCAGAAGCATCTGTAATTTGTATCGTGCACAGTGTCTAACGTTCACTAATTTTGGACACTATGTACATACATCCAACTGCGTCATAATGACGATTTTTACGTATCGACTTTTGATTAGTTGATTCTTTATTAAGTACTCCTTCTTTAATCTACCCCTCCTTGAGACGAAACAAGAAAAATGAGATGAGATTATGAAAATGCGATTTCATTTGACAAGATGATCGTGACTTGCATGTTTTGTCGTTTTGTGTTTGTGATAATTTTGGATCTTTTGTTTCATCAGTCAGGGTCAGGGCTTCAAAATTTGAAATTCATTGACATCGTATCCGCATCCTCATCCTCATCCTCAATAGTTTCATACACCTGATGAGTAAACCTTATCACAATTTGATCATTAGATATTACATTACGCAATAAATGAAACGTTTATCTTAAACAGTCATGCATTATAAGTAGAGAGTAGATGACAAGCAGATATAAAATTTAAAATTGGTAAATTTTGATTTACAGTTTAGTTGAATTTTTACAATATGGGTGAAAATGGTGTGAAAAATTATGAAAGATGTGGGTGGACAAAATTTTCTGAAAATAAATTAATTGAACTAGAGAAGAAAATTTTAAAAGGTAAGTTTAGTTACACTTATATTTTTTTAGGGTAATAATTCGTAATGAATTAGATCGTAGATTGTCACTGAGGATGATAAGGCATACAGCGCTTAGTCTTTGCCTCCTTAAGGAAGTACATGCTTAAATCATGTGTATCCTTTCGAGTCCAGGGTGTCTAAAGGAACATAGGATATTTCTGGATATTGTTTCTTCCACTTTCGCAGTTGTTGAAAATATTACCTGTTTTAAATGTTGTATGTAATGAATACATAATAAGCATATGTTGTATGTTGTCGGTTGTCTTTATGCAGAAGCTTCTGTTTCGTTTTCAGCTTACCGATTCTCTTTTTTCCAATGCAAGGGCCTCCCAGAAGTTTAGAAGAAAGTTTAATGGCAGTATACACTTTGACAATCTTGACGGTGTGCTAGCAGAATCACGCCAGATGTAATACACTGTGCCAGATATATTAAATCCTTTAAAAAATTTGAGTATTGCCGGCAAAGGACATCAAAAATGTCAACTGATTAGGATTGAAAAAATGTATTGGCAACCCCTAAAATCTCATGAGCATCCCCTACAATTTCTTTCCATCTATATCTGGATCACGTACTTACAGTGTATGTGCTAGTATATAGTAATATGCAGACATGTTATTATGGTAATATGGCTGTATAAAGTTCTCATAATATATACTGATTTATTAGGTTTGAAAAGGAGAAACTGCTTGATTGAACCTTGACCACCGTGACTCCCTGTGGATCTATTATTTTGCTCCTGTTCTAATTTTCCTTAGAGCTCTTTATCCAGCTTTGTCTTTTGTTCATGGCCTTGCCAATAAGAACCCATGAATATAGGTAGGTTTAAAATCTTGGTGTTCCTCAAATCAAGTAGTTATTGAAATCCAGACCTGTAGCCATGCGTGTGCCCGGCACCCAAAACATTTGAAGACCTCGTGAAGAAATTCCAACATTACCAGTGTGCAACTATTTTCCATATTTCGTTCATTATAAAGGAGTTCACACCTCCTGAAATTTGATGAGCACCCCCCCCCCCCTACAAAATTATTTCTGGCTACAGGCCTGTTGAAATCTAATTCTCACTAGGCCTTCACAGTAGCAGCACACACGGAGAGAGGTCCTCTCTTCGTCTTAACAGACATGTGTATGTGGTATTCTTTGCCAGATCTAAGTATTAGATTCATATGTTTATTAGGACGACAGTATCCAATTAGAAGACCCACCACAATCTCCTATTGGCCCTTCTACTTTGGCATAGTAGGTCTTCCATAAATTTAGTTGATCATCCCTTATCTTATCTCTGTCTTGGAAAACTCCTCTGCTATTCTGTACCTGTTCATTAATGGATGGTCATATATGTATGACGACAACCACAGAAAATTTAGAGTCGAACTAGAGCCTTATTGGATGCGCCTTCTCTAGATTATTCATCAGCCTTTCATTTCTCTGGTGTCCCTTATGTCCTGGTACCAATACCATGATCTCTTTGTTCTAACTTTCTAAATCTAAAAAGGCATTCAGCATGTCTCATACTAGTCTAAACTCAACCTCCATCCCAACTAGCAATTTGATGTTTTGTAGAATGTTTACAGAACATTTCTTATAAAACAAGATTGTTGATATAAACATTTTCAAAACGTTTATACAATGCTTATGTACCCAAAATGGGCACAGTTTATAAAACAAAGTAGTTCTTTAATTTATTTTATAAAGGCTCTCACGGGTGTTATAAAATAATGGTACCTATAAACATTTACATATAGGATTAAAAAAATTAGTAGATGATAATTATAAAATTATTCGAGATACGACAACATTTTTATAACCATTGTATTATTTCCATTGATACTTTTTTGTTATGTTCAATAACATAAGTCATTTATTTTTTAAATGATTTTGCAGACAATAATAATTCTCAAAATAGTTTTAAAATATTACAAAGGTATATATAGATTCTTTGAGATATGACGGCGTAACTAACAACGTGTTTGGTGTAATATGAGATAAATGTTAACTGATTAGGACTTCGTTTTGTCAACAGCAAATCGATTTTAGGCTGCGAACGAAATTTTCTGTGAAATATGTGGTACATATACAATGAGATTTTTGAGCGCTCTAAAAATAACGAATATTTATGAAAACTAAAGATATAAAGTGAAAATAAATTTTTTGTATTTTTGTGGTATAGCACCAATTGTGTTTCGCAGATAACATATTTCACAATAATAGATTGTTGCTAAGATGATTATATCACAATAATTCATATTTTTCAACTATTTTTATTTTAAAGTGCAAAATGGCCGCTATACGACAAGTTCAAACATAAATAACATTATGGCGTCCATCTTATAAATCATTTTTATAACTATGGAACTACCTATAGAATAAACATATTTTCAGAAGAATTATATATCAATTTTATTGTAATTAGACAGGGGCGTATCGCAAAAAGTAAAGGTAATTAACCATTAATATTTTGTTCCGAATAATTTTGCCTTTTAATCAACTACACGAGGAGTTCCCGTCAAAAAACAACTGTCAGTATGAAATAAATAAAATGCAAGTAGTAATGAAATAATATATTCCTCTATACTTTCATATATGTGACTATTTTAAAAACTTTTATTTAGCTTCACTTGTAATAATGTAAACAAATCTTGCAAACAAAATTTCAACTAGTTCCAATTGAGCTAGAGCTTTGATATATTGCACACATGTAGAATAAGATAAACTATGTGACGTCATTCTAAATCCAACATGGCGGACGCCCCAATATGGCGGATTACCTTTCTCTTGAGAACCCCTTGGATATTGCTATCAAATGAAAGGGTTTGACGAGTAGAATACGGTATGTGCAACACAACATCTGCACAATCTGGTGGGTACAAAATGTGCAGACCTAAAGACTGAAAAGTTAATAGCAAAATTATAGAAAATGCTTTTATTAAAAAAAAAATACTGAAAAAAAGGAAAATTCAAAATGTACTAAAAAGAATTTTTTTTTAATTCATACGTCTGGAAACTCAAAGCTTTGGGGGCGCTTCTGTAAAAGATACTATACATGAGAAAACAATGTGACCCATAAACATCTACCCATGTTTTATAAAAATGGTGCAGAACATATAGTCTTTAAAGACAATTTTTAGCTTCTTATTTATTTTATAAATGTTTTATAACAACAATGTGTGCTGCGTTTATATAACAATTGCTTAGCAGCTACTGCCAAATACAATATGCTCCCAGCAATAATATTGTGTTAAGAAGAGTCATAATAAAATTGTTTTATTAATGCTTAGCTAAACTCTTAAAGAATAGTTTTATAGATGTTTGCATATAGACCAAAAAGTGCCAAAGGTCAAGGTACTATCAATCTGTTATAAATAATTTTGCTTCATGAGCTAAAACATCCTATAATAATTGCTGTATAAACGTTTACAAAACAGGAAGAAAAAAATTCTATAATATATATTTTATAATCTAGCTGTAAGAACATTCTTAGCACTTATTTATTTATATGACGATTTAGTTGTGAAGACTAAATAATCACTTTGGCAGATTTAATAAAACAAAATAATTTTTGCAGAGCAGTAATGCAATAGTAATAAAATAAAATTGTACTATGATCTTAAATTTATAGAGCAACTTTGTTAGTTAGAATGGAACCAATTGGAGAAAACGTCAATGGACTGAACGACAGTTCTTTGCCTTATTATCGCCTTTGTATACCACTGTATTGTGGCCAATTCAGCCTGAAGTAAAGTTATTACTTTCTAAATTTATCGAATTTTTTGTTTTTAACCTTATCCTGTAAATCTTACTCCCTATTCTATCTTGATACCATTCACATAACAAATTTGTGTTTTAAGTGAATTTTTTATGTAAGGACTTAGATATTTTGCCGCATGGAGGATTTAATTTGTGAACCATTTGTGTTTGGATCTTATTAATGAACGCTTCCTTATTTTTGTGAAAGGTTTGCAATGACTGTCATCTAGAGGATTTTTGCCTATATTAAGTGCAAAGTACCTGCTCTATTTATCATTCTATCTAGAACTTGGTTAATTTACACCAACACCTTTATTATATTAAAACTCCTGCGCTAGTTTACATTTTCTCTCCAGACTAGTGCTTCATAATCAAAACATTGTGAATATGTGCCTTGATTCTGGGCAGGCACAAAAGTCAATAAAAAGTCAAATATATCACATTTTTTTACTATCTTATCCATAATATTTTAATCTAATTTATATATTATTATAGATATAAATACCTAGTGACATCTTTTGGTTTCTACCTTTGTACTTATATCTTGTAACATATTATTAAACAGGGCCGAATTGGGTCAAAGACACACTAGATAGATAAAAATTTAATGCATCCTGAATTTTTTAAACATACATTTTCTCATATAAAACATTTATTTTGAAGGTAAATATACAAAAATGATAATAACTAGAATACCGATTTATTGCACTTTTCATAAAATTGTTACACATTCTATGGGATAGTCTTCACAGTTTTTTGTATATAATATTACTTTTAAATATTTTTACTTTATGATTTCAATTTAATTCGTAAAACACCTATCAATATAAAATGAAGTAAAAAAATAGAATCTATATTTAACCTAGCGGGGACTTGAACCCACGACCCTTGGGTTATGAGTCATAAGCCATAAGAGTGAGCAAGGTTTCAAATGAATCCTAAATTCTGCGCCTAGATGGCGCTAGCGACTGCTGTCAAGAAATCATGCAATAGAACAGCATTAAACTTATAAGTATATTCGATATGTGCAAAATATCAAAATTTATTTTGAATTGCGGATAAAGATAGTACGAATGAAATACTATTTAAATGCCTCATCTTAAATTTTAAATTGTATAGAAATTGTTCCATTTACTAAAACAGCATTGTATTAAAATTATGATTAACAATAAGATGTTTTTGGCAAATTGGGCGATGTTATTAAACTGAAAATAGGTGTAAGTTGTACATAAATATAACTACAGGATCGTTGAAGAATATGTTTTGCTAAAATTGGCTCATTAGGGAGATCTCTCTTTACTTGGTGCGTTACCCCTTGTTCCCCCCCGATCTTGCCGCCCTGCTCACTCTTAACCATTAGATAATCATTAATTCCTTTAATATATTTTAATATAAGGATAGAGTAAAAAATCATATTTCCACGGATACTATTACTGCAGTAAAAAAATGTCCAAAAATGATGAGATATGCATAGTTTTGTAACAGCTAAATTATGATTTCATACTTTCTGGGATACCACTAGGAGTATTTATGAGTTTTGGACTTCATATACCTATTGCATTTTTTTCTATAAACAATTTAGTTTTTTGAACAGCACTTATTTAGGTAAAAAGGTGAATATCTCCGGTTCTACAAACAAACAAACAAACAAAAAACCAAAGTCTTCGTATTTAAAATTCCAACAAATCTGCATTGGTTTTGGGTCATTTGAGTAGTAATATAATAATTTGAGTGTAATATACCAAATTGAATAAACTGCCTAAAAAGGTTTTTTTCTTTTCATTTTAGCGCCCGGTAAAGAGAGTTGAAAGCTCACAAATTATAATAACTTACAACTAGTACGTAAATTGTATGATTACAAAATGAAAATACATTAAACATTTTTAATTCCAA
The DNA here is from genome assembly GCA_963583905.1 of Stenurella melanura. Classification (NCBI taxonomy): domain Eukaryota; kingdom Metazoa; phylum Arthropoda; class Insecta; order Coleoptera; family Cerambycidae; genus Stenurella; species Stenurella melanura. Next base: position 112,315,937 of record OY757310.1, on the reverse strand, counting down.
AAGTAAAAATAAATCAGTGCAAAAAAAATTAAATTAAGCTCATTCGCTATCTGAATCATCTGATTGATTCTATTATCAGTATCGCTCGCCTAATTTTGAAACGAAAAAATAAGATTTTCATGATCTGTTTAGTCATGATTATGATCGGAAACATGATTTTTCAATTGGATTCATACTACTTTTTTCCAAAAGCATATTTTGGTCTTGCGTCTAGCCTTACATCGACAGCTTGAAAACTTTCTAGTAATGGTTCTGTTTTTATTGATATTTCAATGACCATCTATCCAGTAGTGGTCATTTTCCAAATGTAATTTTCTGATACACATTGCTATCATGTACACTCTTAAAAAATGTTCATGAGCAGCTTCCTTAGTTGGACAGAGAACTATTGGGGTTTACAGGCAGTAGACAAGTGTGTATTTGGAAACAGCTATATCTAAAGATGCCTAAATTTGTATTTTTTCTTGGGTTTCAGCTGTATAAAGTTTCGAGAACACTTTTAACTATAGCAGACAATATCGCTGTTGTTGCTCGTGCATCATAAAAAGCTTGCACATCATTTTGAAGGTGGGGATGTTTAATTAAAATATCACATATCTTTTTCTTCCCTATTCTTGAAAATGCTGACGTATAGTGTCACATCCAGTAAATGTATGGAGAAACATGATACACGGTTTTAATTCAGATTTTTAAATTTTAAGTCTTCAACTTTGATTTTGCCTATCATAAGTTTAAAAAAATAGATGTTTCTTTATACTGATGATATGAGCTGTGTCAATTTTTTTTTCTCTATGAGCAATATTTGCAGTTTGAGAGATGTGCTGATCATATCCAATATGCTCTTCGTTTTTGTATTTGCAAAAAGTATAATAAGATGTATTAATTTCTTATTATATTTAACTTGCAACTCCAACCTTTAGCATGCATTACATTTAAAGAATCTGGAGGGGGCTGGAACATTCGGTGTGATGCTGCCTCTGAAGACGTAGTTTCCACAACCGCTCTTTAACACAACACTGAACACACATTTCGCTAGCCATATCAGTATCATCGATAGAAATGTTTTAATTATCTCCTAATAATGCTAACGTGGTTAGCAAAATGCGCGTCAAGTGTTGTGTTCGAGGGTTTTGGTGTTTGTAGAAACGTCTCCAGAGGAATTTAAAAACGATCCTAAATTTGTCAGGAAAATTCATTAATTATATCCTCGTAAGTTCAGTTTTAAAGTTCAGAAAAAATTTGCAGTCACACGGAACGATTAAATAGGTGTCATATATGTGATCTTGAAGATAACTGATTCGAATTTTAAAGTTGTTGACGCTTTGGCTCGCTGGTTGTCTCTGCGAATATTCGGCCCTGTTATAAGAAAAGATCAAAATGTTATGTATAATAAATGTTTTGTTCTTGAACCGACTTTCACACAGAGCAGATCTGTATACCACAGAGGTGCTGAGCACGTAAGAATGGAAGAAGTGCATATTCACCTAGACTGTAAAGACCTGAGGATTTAGGCAATCATAATTTGGTAATAAGTTCTGTAACATTACTTTTATGGTAGAGGTTGTAGACTAAAGTGATATGTAACAGTTAATATATGTTTGTCTTAAAATATAGGCTTAATGGGTCACTAGCACAAACTAATTAATAGTTTGTAGTATGTTTATTAGTTCTAGTAGAAGTAGATAATATGATATAGAGCTATCACGTTAGATAGTGAAACAGAACTAATTTATAATAGGTTGAAATAATCACAGATTGGTAGACCTTTCATAACATACAAAAAGGCTCCACCGATATCTTAGCCCATCATTTAAAAATTTCAAAAAACCATGGAAAATTTTGTTTCTTTCACCACTAATATCTGAAAAGTGACAGAAGAAACGTCGAAACTACTTATTATATTGGACAATCGTGTAGAGCAGTTAAATTCATATGAGAGAGGTAAACCATTCTAGGTTCGGTGTTGAAGTCTCTAAATGTTGAGAGTAAAGGAAATCCTCTAAGACGCCTCCCTGCTGAAAATGAACTGTTTCAATATTTTAACGTGGAAAAATTGTTTTCCAAAAAAAATTACTAATGAATACAGAATTTTCTTCTCATTTTTCTTGTTTTGCAAAGTAAATTAGTGATCTGAAAAAAGGTTCATCTTTGGACTAACAGTATTTATAATAGATACAAAAAGTACATCACGATTAAGCCCTATAAAAATAATATTAAGTAAAAATATATAAGGGTGTTCCATGAGTACATGTAAATAATTTAAAGGAATGTAGAAGGCATTGGGCTGAGTTCAAAACACCACCTAAGCATATCCTAGTGCACTTCGTTACTGATGTACAGCAGGTTCTCTAATTGTTGCCAGGTTTTTAACCATCATTTCTTCTTTTTCTATTATTGGGCACCCATGGTTATGGTGGTATGTCAAGACATTTGAGAGATGGGAAGCTGGTCCGATATTTGGCAAATCTCGATCATCATACCACAGCATAAGAAGGGAATGACAGATGTCTGTGATAACTACAAATTGTTGCCATTAATATCACAGTATGATGTGTATTCTTCAATCCAGACTTCAGCATTATGTGTATTCACAAATACCTCTCGAGCAAGCAGGCTGATAATGGTACTACAGAGCATAATCTGAATTTGCTGATAGCTTAACGAGACTTGCTTACGTACCTTTATTTCGTAGTCTACAGTAAGTTTTTTGACAATGTGGAATGGGGCAAACTATACGGGCTCGTATTATTGGATATGAGAACACCTAAAGATCTGATCTTTTTTATTCACCAACTGTAGGTTAGGTTAGGTTAGGTTGACATGTGAGTGGGCTCTTGTCAGACCCTCCACTGCGACCATCAGGTCTATTGTGGCTCACTCCTAGTTATAGTTCACCCAACAGATTCAGCTTTTTTATAAAGCCGATAATCTTGTTGGCTGAGAAACTGTCCAGGTCCTCTGGCGCCAGTTGCCCTTTGCCAAAAAGTGAGAACCTGGTCACCAATTATAAGAAGAAAGCTAATTAAGAAACTATTGCAATTAAGATTAATCATAACCTGCAGTTATCACGATTTTCCAATTTTAATCGTACTTGGTGGATCGGCAAGCTTTACTCTCCTAACTTCTTACCATCGCTTTTCTGTCCTGAAGTTAACTTTCTTTTAATTACATCTATCTACTGTGCGACTGATTATCTTTTTGTTGCTTCACCCTTTTTGCCAATTCCTTTTTTTTTCAAATTGTTTGTTGTTTTACACCTCTTCCAATAACACACAGAGCGCAACTGGATAAGCATGGGTTAGCTGCCCCCGCTTGGGTTGATACTCTATGAATTAAATGAATAGGGGTTAAAAAAATATTTTAATTTAGCAACAATTTTTTCTTTATGAACTATTTGATGGAACACCGCTATTTTTTTTTCTATGATATGCTCATATCCTAAGTACCTAATGTACCTAATGAAAAAAATTGATTTTCTCAAATATGAATCCAATTCTAAAAAATATAATATGTTGTTACTTAGGTCGTGAGCAGATCACAGAAAAGAAATAGTGGTGTTCCATCAAATAGTTCATAAAGAAAAATTGTTGCAAAATTAGAATATTTTTTTTTACCCCCTATTTATTTAATTCCTGGACCACATATATTTTAACTCCCGGATTGGGCTCATTCACATTTGGAAAAATCCAATTTTTTCATTTTTCAAGATTAATTTTTTATTTTTTTACACTATGTAATCCTCCAATCATATTCCAAAAAATATGTGTTGTTACTTAGGATATGAGTGTATCACAGAAAAAAAATTGTTCTGTTCCATCAAATAGTTCATAAAGAAAAAATTGTTGCAAAATTAAAATATATTTTTTTACCCCCTATTCATTTAATTTATTGAGTATCAATATTTTTTATAATCGACATAACGCCCTGGACCACACATATTTTAGCTCCCGGATTCGGCTCTTTCACATTTGCGAAAATCAATTTTTTTCATTTTTCAAAATTCTTTCATCTGTAAAAAAAATTTTTCATGCTGGTATTTGGAGTAAATTATTCTTTTATTGGTAGGAACTTACCTCCCAAATATGAACCAAATCCAAGCAGGGGCAGCCAACCCATGCTTATCTGGCAACTCTTTGCAACTTGTCAATTTTGACTATCAGGACTGTGTTCTGTCACCATGTTTATTGCTGTCAAAATATGTTCTGATCGTTACGCGTATGTAGTAATAGTGAATTATTGTGTTTCTACATTTTTAACAATGGAGAATTTTATAAACATTGAGTGGATAAACATTTTGCTTTGTTATAGTCGCCGGATAAAATACACATCATTTGCTATAAAAGATTTCGAAATGTGCCTGTTCCTGAGCTGGTTGTATACTTTCTAATTTGGACATTTTCCACCAAGGGCTATTTACGTTTACGAAATAGAAAATCAACTTTGTGGTTCACTTTCAATTTTACTTATAATTCGATTTGATTTGTATAGACTTGGCAACGCTGTAACAAAAAAGTGAATAACTTACGTCGTGGGCTTCTTTAATACTTATAGATGTTATCTACAAGATGAGACGTGCACTAAAGGATTATGGTTCAAGTATAAATTACAATAAAACAGAACAAAAACTGTGATTGTAGACCGGGCAAATGAAAACCGCACAGACACATTAAGTATAGGTGGTTGTGAGGTAGTAAGAAATATGGTATACCTTATTAGTGCCCTTGTGGATAATACCGGCTGGTAACTGCGAATATGAGATTCAGCATAGACTAGGCAAGATCGGCAACTTGCCAGTTTTAATCAAAATTTCGCGTCACAGAACTCTCCTAAAATGCACAAAGAGCAAAGTTGATAATGCCCTAGTTTTATCGATATTTCTTTATGTCTCAAAGAAATAGACTGTTACGGAAGCAAACAGAAGACATATTGATGTTTTCAAGATGGAGTTGTTTGTTACGAATTCCCTGAACAGCCTATTGCACCAACAGCTCGATTTTCCAAGAAGCAACTCTCTAGCATCCTATTCTCCCAAATTCTCTCATTTATTTGCCACATCAACCAGAGAGAGGACAATAGGTGCCCTCCAAAGCATTATTACCAATGAGCTGCTGGGATTGAGCATTGGTGAGTCCAAGCGCCAGAACCTACAACAGATGCTGTTGGATGTATCTCGCATCGTTTTCGAGATATCAACTATGAAAATATGAAGAAAAAAAAACAAATTCTCAAATTCTTTTGTATGAGGTATAAGATATTGATGGAGTGTTTTCGCCTGTAATTAATTTTTAATTTTAGTAATAATTCATATAAGTATTGTAAAAATAATTTGTTTTTGTATGTTTTAAAGATAACACTGTCAGATACTTGCTTTTAATGATGAACTTGAAATCAATGATAATTTTATTTAGTGTCTTAGTTATAAAAGTATCTTATGTATTTTTTCATTATCTCGATTATGTTGTTTTACATTTGTAAAATATTTTATATTATTTCTTCTTCCTTGTAGTTGTTAAAACAGCTTATAAAACTTGGTTTGTGCCAATTGGACCTACCATTGGTAACAGTGACAAAATATGGACCATACTTTTAAACGAAGATGCAAAAAGAACTCCATTAGTCCTGCTTCATGGATTTGCTGCAGGTCTTGGGTTTTGGTGTCTCAACTTTGACTCTGTAGCTAAGGAAAGGCCAGTGTATGCTATAGATTTATTAGGTAAGTTGAGCACTTTAGATTTTAGAAACTGCATAAATATTTCAGTGCCAAAAATAATATATTTATTTGTATATTTTGTAGTTTGTTTAATTCTTTCAAATTTCTAACATAATTTTACCAATAAATATTAAGTACCTACTGTTTTTATTGATGAGTGTAACTATGTATATAAAAAAGGAATCAAAACTTAACAGTAAAAAGTATAAAATATATATTTATGTTAGACTTTTTAGTTTAATAAAACATTCTTATCAATAATGCACTAAAAATTAGAAAATGTTTTTTTCAACAATCAAAATATTCTCAGGCTTACCATGGGGAAAAAGTGAAATTTTATGATGTACACGCTCAAAATACTTAGAAAAACAGAATCACTTGCCCCATGCCTTTAGTTTTATTAGCAAGAATCAATTACACATTATTTTCTTTTTAGATTTTTTTAACAGTTTTTATAATTTTATAAAATTATTTATTTATTAGTTATATGCCCTGAAAATACTGTGATAGCTGAAAGAGAAATGTGCATTTTTGATAAAAGCATGTTTTTATTTTTTAAATATTCATTATTAACTATTATATTTTTGATAGGTTTTGGTCATTCTTCGAGACCAACATTTAGTAATGATAGTGTAGAAGCTGAACTGCAGATGATTAATTCCTTAGAAGAATGGCGTAAACAAGTCAATTTGGAAAATTTTATATTACTGGGACACAGTTTTGGAGGATACTTGGCAACCAGCTATGCGATCAACTATCCTAATAGAGTAAAGCATCTCATTCTAGCTGACCCTTGGGGATTTAGTGAACAGCCTGCTAAATTAGAAGCATCTTTGTGGATAAAAACACTTAGAGTTTTGTTGTACCCTTTAACCCATTTTAATCCATTAGCAACCGTGAGAGTAGCTGGACCTATCGGTATATATATATTTTTCTATTACTTAATAATATTTAATAATATTAAGTGATTTCATGGAAACTGCAGCTGCCAATCTCTCTCCACTTCCATGTAGCACGTCTTATTCAAATAAGTCAGTATTTTTTCTGTTTAATGATCGGTACCCAGTAGATAAGTAAAAAGATAACCATCAACGTTACATTAAAGTAATTTTTTTTGCCAAGGGAAAATGGCATATTAAAAGGGCTTAACTTGGCATTATTCCTTTAAGACTTAAATATCAAGACTTGCATAATGCCAGAAAGATACATCACTTCCCCCCATTTTTCAATTACAAGGCGTGCACAATTTTACTTTTGCTTGTATAGCGTCCTATGCTACAGGTATGCCGTTCTGGCAAATTCATCAATATGTATTTTATGTGCTGAATATTCACAAGTTTCAAACGACCATGCCACGTCGACTGGTAACAATGTCAGTTTAAACGCCGTGTAGTTTTCAGTGTTATAGATTCTTAGTCCACTATAGTAATGAGTGAAGGAGTATCGTTGATATCATCGGGCCTAAAAATAGGAGCTCTAATTAAATATTCAGATAGTAAAATTTGTTATTAATTTCATTAAAAAAAGGTTTATACAATGTGTCCACGGCAAAGCGACATTATAGGTGTAAATAACAGTTTTTATTTTACTGTGACGTCTGTGACCACAATTTTCTGTATTCTGCTTGACCCAAAACTCATTTTCAGTACGTTGGAATTTCAAAGTGTATAGAGGACGAGGGTGCCACAATGTGCCAATCAGACGGATAAGGTAAAATTAGAGAGATAGGGCCACTATATAAAATCGACAACACCATCCCAAACTCAGCTGATTGTCAAAACCCAAGTTTACTAAAGAAACAGCTTTCCTGGTAACATACATCACATAAATCCTCACGTGTTTTTATGTTCATATATTAGGTATCTTAGTAAGAGAAATGGCATGCAAATTCGATAACAAAACGTTATGTCTGCTAGTCGGTAATCGAAGAGAGCATATAACTACGAAAGTTTTTTATTTCTGGAATAAATTTTTGGAATGGTGGGAGAATATGGAGAGGGGACTTTTTTTGGAGAAAAAACTTATAGTTTATCTAGTGTCAATTGGAAAATCATAAAGAAAATCTAACAAAGAAATGGTTCATAACACCAATGTCGGGAGCTTCAATCGACAATTTGTAAAATATTTTTTTAATTATTGGATTAAATTAAATATTGTTTTGCTACTTTATATTATTGATAGGCATGGCGTAAATTATTTATTTATAATAAATAAGGTTAGTTTAATGAACAACATAGATGATTCAATAAAAGATAAATATCATTTACCTACAGCTATGCTACAGGCAATATTACAAATGAACCAAGAGCATGTAATGAACTTATAATGGTGAGCCAGGTAAACAATCAACTACTTTCGTTTGAGGTAAGCACATAACATATCTGGTTGACTATATTCGTATACAGGTATAGTTTCTAATATTCAAGCATGGTTTCAGTGTTATTCTGTCACAAGCAGGAGATGTAATGTTTTATCCTGGTAGCATCGCTTTAGACTGAATTTGTCAATTGAGAATAAATACTATACATGCGGTTGTCATCGAGGGCTACATATGGCGTAGCATTTGCTGGCGATTCTTACCAGACAACCTGTCTTTTAGTAATATTAGTCAAAACTATGATATTGCGTTACAAACCCTACAAATCCCAAATCCATTTCTGTCGTGTCCCTTTAATTTGGAGTCAACATCTATATTTGTCTCTTTTGTCTTCTCTGTCTGACATATTTTCTTGTTAAATCTCTGCTCTTTATTAAAACCATAAAAATGTAAGTTCACAAAATATTTTAAACATGTATTAAATAATTTTTGAGAGTTAATTATTCATGAAGAAATATATAAGGCATTCAAAAAATTATGACTGTCTGAATGTTTATATGTTAGAGCTTGTAGTAGGCAACTGCGATGTAGATGAGTTTAATTCATGCTTCTTAGTAACTAGATTCATTTGTTGTTTTAATAATGTTAAAAAATATTTGTTGTGAAATAAAATGGCTGCAAAGCTCTAAAACATGGCTATTGAAGGAGTAAATTTAACTTTCTTTCCTTTATAATAAACATGTATATCTATGCAAACAGCCAATTTATATGGCTTAATTTAAATGTATTTAAGGGAAGCTGTTTATTATATCCATTTATCTTAGTTACATGTTTAAGCAATGTTTTAATACAAGTTTCTTAATTTGTAGGTCCTTGGTTGGTACGAAAGGTGAGAAATGATATATCGCAAAAATATGCAGATGCTTTAGAAAATAAAGATTTAATGGCAGAATATATATACCAGTGTAACTCTCAAAATCCAACGTAATTATATATTTTCATTTGTAATTACTTTTGTTCAAATATGTTATTTTTACAGAGGTGAAACTGCTTTTCATAATATGCTCAAAGGTTTTGCTTTTGCCAAACACCCTATGGTGAATAGATTTCATAAATTAACAGCTGATATACCAATTACTATTATATTTGGCGAAAACTCTTGGATAACAAAAACACCTGGATATGAATTAAAGGAACAACGTCCTGACTCTGTTCATATTGAGGTAAATGAATTGTATTCTGAAAACTTTAAACATTTTAAAAGCTTAATTGAGATAATTATCGTTATTAAAACTAGTGAATTTAGTAGTATTTAACATTTTGTCATTTTTTTTATTGAATCTTTTTTCTCAATAAGAATTTTGTAAATATTTTTAGTATTCCATACACTTACCGAAAAATTTTCAAGTATTTTAAGATAGAAGTAATTTATTTGTTAAATATTACAAATAATCCCATAAACCTAAATTATCTTCAATTAAAATACCATATTCTACTACATTACCAACAGCAAGATTACTTTTTTTTCTATTAGAGTTGTTTTTGCTGTTTTTAATAAAGAAACTAATTGTGGTAAAAATCGGTTGATTTAAATCAACTTATGAAAATTAGGCCAACCCTGCTAAGAACTTAACTTGTAATCAGGGCGGCTCTAGCAAGTTCTTCAGGTGGTGCGAGATCTCACTGTGGCGCCCCCCTCCTCCCAATATAAAATGTCATTTTTCAACACTGATGCTATTATTTAATATAGAATATTAATATCGGTATGGACTTCGAAGGGGTGACTGACATTCCTTAGAATACAATATTTCTCTCGATCGAAATTTCAAAGAGCGGGGAGGCATATTCCTTACAATAGATTATTTGGATAACATATGTATTATTTTGGCTTTGGCTACCTGTCTTGCACTGATGAGAGGCAACAGTTCGGCAATGGTCAACACATTCTACAGTATGTGCCCCTTCGTGGGATGCACTCGGGGTCCGCCTGTTTGGTGCTTGCCGTATGTTCAACACATGCTCTCAGAGAGGATATGTTACGTTACAGTCTAAGAGGCCACGACACATAAAATGTGCCATCTAGCGGTCGATGTCTATTGCAGTCAAAGTGGAATTCAGCCTGATTAGGTAACATAGAAAGTATATTTCTATATATAAAGGACAAGAAGCATTTTGTGCTATTATGTAAATATACTTATCATGCCAGACTTGTAATCCATAATCCAACCCTCGGCGAGGGGCACATAGCATGGAGAATAGCTGTTGGTTGCAGTCCGACTTTGCCCTTATCTATGCAAATACGGAAATTGTAGGGGTTTTAGATGGTAATAGTTACATTTGTAAATGAACCTAAATTTGAAATGCATTCTAAGTTCAAAGACCTATTGGTGTGTGCTAAATTTCCTACCATCATGAATACCATAATAACAGTGTGAATTATAACTAAGTAAATAGCATTAAAATAATCAACTAATAACATACTGCAGCAAATATCCAGGAATACATAATCTTTTAATAAATCTAATGCAATTTTTGTTAGCACTAAAATAAAATTCAATCATTCTTCTAATAATCCTGATTCTGTTTGAGGGAGACTGTGGGTGCCTCATGATGCACATCAACAAATTCATTGCTGTACTTATTTCGAAGTCCTAAAACCATTAGTATATCTAGCCCCACAATTTCTGTCTCCAAGCTTGGTTACGCTACTGCTTTTATTGCTAATATTTTAAATAATTTCTAATCCAATATTCTTAAATATTTAGATTATTCCAAGTGCAGGACACCACCTGAATGCCGATCAACCAGCACTATTTAATGAAGTAGTGACCAAGGTTTGCAGGATGTCTGATATGTTTTTGGATAATAGTACCCCAGATGAAGAATTGTACGAAAGTGAGGAGATAATAAATAATGAGAAGAAAGAAGATAGTGAAAACATTAAAACCGATAAGATTAAAAATGAGATGGACGATGAAGAGACAATTAACCAGATAAATATGATTCGTACTGAAAAATATAATAACATGCAAGTTATCAATAATAGTTTGTGATAACATATTTAAATAATATATCTGCTTACATATTAATATTTATTATTTCAGTAGTAGAACTCGGTTATATTAGTTTTTATATCCAATCATTTTGTTAATTTTTCTTTTTAAGCATATTTATTACACAATCCAAAAATGACAAACATTAACAATATTACCTTTGAATGTTTGTAAGTAATATATTAGAGACTGTGTATTATCACACTTACTCCATTATTATACTCTTCACAAATACGAGTATACTGCATCCAATCGTCAGATTTCTAAAACCGGTAGTATTGGTCGGAGAGAAAAAAATTTTCATATTGTGTTGGTGGTCGAATTTTGAGCAACTTTCAGAATGTTCGTCCGTCCGTATATACGTCTGTCTGACTGTCCGTCAGTCACGTTTTTTTTTTTTTTGTAAGCACTATTACTTAAAAACGAAAGTTCCGATCGTATTGAAATTTGGACAGTATGTTAGTGTTAGCTAGAGAAAGAACCCTATTGTTTTTGAATAATATCGATCTAAATATTCCTTGAAACATACTCATTTTTCGATTAATCTATGATCACAGAAGGACATAGAAATACTTTGAAAATATTTCAATAATGAATTAAGAAATATTTCTACCCACCGATATATATAGCTGGCATGGTAGCTCAGCTGGCTAATACATGTTAGTGGCAAGCAGGCTTAGTCACACTGTTTATCTTGCACTGGGCTCGATGCCCAGCTCCTACACTAGCAATGTTGGTGGGTAGTGGATGTCGTCTGCATTTTTTCAAATATGTAACTCTCATCCAGATAGCCCAATGGTGTGGTGTGGCGTAACATGGACTAAGATATGAGAGAAATAAAATTTTAAAAAGTCAGAGATGGGTACAGGAAATTTTCCATATGGAAGTTGTCCGGAAGTTTCCGAAGCGAAGTTTTGATAATTTAAATTTCCGTCCATAAGCGTTCATAACATAACCTTAAAATAAATGAGTTATTTAATATTTGTTTGTTGTTTACATGCGAGGTGGATTTTCAATCCGATCTTTTTGGTCAAATAGTTAAGTCCTTTACAACCTCATAGTGCAGTTCTATGCTTTATGTAACTAGTTTAACTCTTTCAGGGGCAGACAATTATGCTAAATAAAACTCCTAGTGGGGCAAAGAATTTTATTTTATTTTTCGGGCAATGTTTTTACATAAACTCATTGTTGGCCTTAATGTAAACATAAAAATATAAAATAAAATTTTTTTTTCAAAAAACTTAAAAGTTACAGGGTGGTACATTTTAAGTACCAGTGCCCCAGTACTACATTATTTCAAAGTGTGGAAATCTGTGAAGCAAGTTTTATTTTTTCCTAAGCAGAGGGGAACTTTGCAAATCGAACATATCCAATCTGTACGTATTTGTTTTTTAGATGTGCTGCACTTTGCGCAACGACGTCTCGTATTCCTTTCTGGCTGATGAGCACTTGCTGTTAGTCGTACTTCTACCGGAACATACGGTTTTGACTTCTTTGTAGCAATTTGCTCTTGATTGGTACTGGCCCTGACTTTTCTGTTGCTAACAATTTGATGTGCAATTAATCCCTGTGATATACTTCGCCTAAAATCTTTCATACTCATTCTTGGCAAGTCTAACTCTTTGTATAAAACATATGCATTCACAACTGCGGCATCTAAAAGATAAAAAAATATCCTGTGCCACCATTTTCGCGATTTTCTATTTACTTTGTATATATTCAGGTTTTGGTCGAATTTGTCCACAAAATTCATATTTTTGTTGTAATCTACAAGTGCTACTGGACAAGGAACTTTCGTTATAGTACCATCTTTCTCTTTTCTGTTAACTTCTGCTGTTTCTAATAGGTTATGAAAATTTGATAACATAAAAACACTGCGTTTATCACGCCATTTCAGAGCTAAAATGCCAGAATCACTAATATGACCATCAAAGTCTCCTCTCTTTAGCCGTTTGTCAGCTTTAAATGTGGGTAAATTTTTCCTATTGAGATTTACAGTGCCGCACGCATGAAATTTTTTTTCTTTTAAATCTTCCAAAAGTTCGACTCCATTAAAAAAATTATCAAAATACACGATGTGTTCCTTATTCTCTAATCCATTTAATAATTGCTTTACAACCCTAGCACCTAACTGTTTTTCAGGATGTTCAGATTTACCGGTATAGATGTCAAATTTTTGGCAATATCCATTTTTATTTGCAAGTATCCATACCTTGTACCCTCTTTTAATTGGTTTTTTGGGTAAGTATTGCTTTAACGAACTCCTACCCTTAAACTTAATCATTGATTCATCAATAGACAGTTCTTTAGTGGGTTTCATACATTTTTCAAAATTGTTAGTCAAAGCATTTATCAGTGGTCGAAGTTTATAGAGTTTGTCAAAGGCAGGTTGTTCTTTTTTGGGCATTAGTACATTATCATTAAGATGCAGGTTTGCCAGAAGCCAACTGAAGCGTTTTACCGGCATCAGGGAACTAATGTATTCATCATGCATGTCTGGAGCTGAGCTCCAATAATCTCGATAACTCGGAAGGTGTTTGATCCCCATTAGTAGATTTATACCAAGAAATGTTTTTATTTCCTCATTATTTGTTGGCCTATGCCTACTAGAAGCCTGTTGTGCAAATAAATTGGTTTGAAATACGATATTCTGGAAGACTTCATCATCATAAAATAACTCAAAAAGTTTGCAGGGTGTAGGATCTTTTAAATCTTTTACAGTAAACGCAATACCTTGTTCCGATATAAAATCAGCTGGACATTTCGGTGCAACCGGATTAGACCAATCAGGAGGTTTTCGAGCAGAGAGCCCTTCACGACCTTGAGGTTTCAGTCTATTTGTCAACTGAGCCAAAGGTAGATCGTCTTCAGGATCGCTATCTGAATCGCTCAAAACCAAAGGAACTTCATTCTCTGCTGGTAATTCTTCTGTATCAGATGCACTGACTACAGATTCCTGGTCAGATGGAATAGCCTCGACGTTATCTATGTTTGCTAATTCCCAACATAAATCATCATAGCTCATATCAACCAATCGAAATGGCAATGAATTTTTATTTTCAAGCTGTAAGAAAATACTTGGTACAAAAACAAATCTTTCATAAATGGGCAGTGGTACAATTAGTGGACCACAACAAAACAAAAAAATGAAATCAACAAGAAATGTATATTTGTGTTAATTGTAAAAAGTTAATAGTCTGCAGGTAGTAGTAAACTATTACAAGCAAAAACAACTTAAAATTCAAAGTATTTTACTTACATTCATTATTTACAGATGGAAAGCTGTCAAATTCACATCCACTTTACAACAAACATAACCTACTGCGGCCTAGTCCCATAAATCACAAACTAATTGCTTGACAATTATCTGTTATATGATAGGCAACCCATATTACGACGGGGTACGCAAATTAAACCGCTGCTCATTAAGATGATAAATATTTTGTAAGTGGTATACTTTTTGTACCAACGCCCTTCTAAACGGCTCTTTTTCTGGGTACATTTTATATACCACTGCCCTTGAAAGAGTTAACGACTAATTCTTTTAATTTTATGTATATAGAATGCCGCGAGATTCTCTATGGAAGAGCTGTTTTCAACGTTACACACAAAACAGTCAGATGTGTGCAATAGTTCTTCAGATATCACGTCCGACGTGATATCTCAAGAACTATTAAGCCGATTGCCCTGATCGTTGGCACATACATCGAGAACCCAACTGTCTAACTCATAAACTACGGAAAATAAAACACATGCAAAACTTTTTTCTTTATCATAAAAAATGTGACGACATTTTAAGAGAAAAAAGTAATATTTTTTTCATACATCGCAGTGTCCTCATTTTTTGAAGAAATAATAAGTTCTCCTTAGTTCACAACATACCTATATTCACAAGAAGTAAATAGAAATTTAATTTTTTCGTTTTAGATCCAAAGCCACAATTTTCATTATAATTACATACTAATTTGAATGTAGTTGCTTTAATGTATAACAATATATCTCCAAAATTTGAAAATTATTTGTCTAATAGTTTTCCCAATAAAAATTCCTAAAAAACGCGATTTATCAGCTCGTTTGTGTGCTCGTATGTGAATCCCCTTTAAGTTGTGTTTCATGAGCCTTTGTTTTGTTTGATATTATACTGTTATGTTTTCATTATCTAAATCGTAAAAAATAAAATATTATTTATTTCTGTATTTACTTTTTTAATATAACTATAATTTATCTATACTATGGAAATGAGAACCAATTTTGTTTTAATCCAAATATTTGTCATGACTAATTTGGATAACCGCCCCGTCTTCAATCACAGCATAATCATATATATTGGTTATTTGGTAAAATTCTGTAAAAGTCACTTAAAAAAAAAATAGTTTAATGCACTTATTTGGTGTCAAATTGAAGCCTGTAACATCACGAATCAGATTTTACGATAAAATAGGCTGACAAAACTGCCAATTGAAACTTTCCAGTAAAACTTCCTGGGAACCTTCTGAGTAATCAAAACTCTGGGAGTTTACCCATCAAGTATTATCAAGGGTAGTGTTGGTAGTGTTTTATATTAAAAAAAAGAGTCGGTGACTCTGACAATAACAGTTGACTACATGCTGCAACCACATGTTAATTGCATCCCAATTTATTAATAAGAAATCAAAAATACATGTGTTTGATAGGAATTTTTGACTAGAATTTTTCAAATTTGTATTTTAGTCAAAAGTATTGGTAATGTGGGTGTATATCCATTTATTTAATAACCGAGTTCAACTATGTATGCTTACATGAGTTAAAGCTTTAATATTTATATACATATTTATTTATACCTAATTTTTATAGAATTAACTGAATCATTCCCATAGTTCTTAAAATAGATAATATTTTATCAGATGTTTACACAAAGTGTACATATATCCAGGGCTAGTTTAAGAGAAGGACTAAAAGTCAGCATAACCATGCATGCTGCATGATATTCATTTACTTCTTCAATTGATAATATTAATCTAGAATTAAACTCAAGTTAATTACTTTCTTCTCTTTCCTTCATAGACAGAATTTGTTTTCAACCTTATTTATTTTATATATTTACTATTTATTGATTTGCTTTAAACTATCGATATGTAATTTGTATTATGTTATATAGAAGGGCTGGAGACACCAAGTATAAATCTTACTGGAATCCAAATTTTGTCTTGAACCAGTCCTGTGTATATTGAACATGTTATTGTACACACTCACTAACTGTTAATCCCTGGGTGTTGTGCTGATTTTATAAATAATGTGAATTCAAAAAAAATTCATATTATTTTATAACTGAAATTATTAACTTTAGTTTCTTAACACATTCAGCGCCAAGCTAATATTGTTGAATCTATGCACGGGACCACCCATAAGACAAGCTTG
Organism: Stenurella melanura; assembly: GCA_963583905.1. Taxonomy (NCBI): domain Eukaryota; kingdom Metazoa; phylum Arthropoda; class Insecta; order Coleoptera; family Cerambycidae; genus Stenurella; species Stenurella melanura. Next base: position 112,299,460 of record OY757310.1, on the reverse strand, counting down.
GCAGACACCGGTATCTGATCTGGCCCTATATAAAAAAAATGCATATTTTTTATCACACCAGGTCATAGTGGACACATTTATCGACAAACTGGTTAATTTCCTAGGCCGCAGCGGTCATTTTAGCGGACACAAATAAATCGGCGGACACTGCGCTTTGCTGTCAATACGGATTGACATGTCCGCCCTGGCCTCTAAAATACATATAATTCTAGGTCATTCTCATTAGGCCACAGCAGTCACAATGGCGGACAAAGCTTTCAAAATCTATATACATTTTTTTAAGAACCCATGGCATGTACGCCATTATACAGGCCCATGGCCGGCAATTAATAATAAAAACTCTTCGAATGTGAGTGTCCGCTGGCCAATGCTAATGGCTAAGTAAGGCGGACACCGGTGACCGCTATGGCCTGATCTAACTGTAGCTTATCAGACACCGGTGTCCGCCATGGCGCTGAATGTGTTAATATAAAATGTGTAGCATATTGCAGACTTATAAGCAGCATAAAAATTGAAAGAATACTGCCAATTAACAACAGGGCAAGTGAGGCAACATAATTTCATTTATCTGGGAGGGCTGGAACCTTTGGTGTAATGCTGCCTCTAGATATGTAGTTTCCACAAACACCAAAAGATTGAACACAACATTCGAATATCAACACTCAACGCACATTTCTCCAACAACGCTAGCATCATCGGGATATGATTAAAACTAAAGTACAACTGAGAATAAGTCTGTATTTACACTAAAATATTGTCATGGTTGAAAGAATTCAACCAATCCTGTCATCCCTACTTTCAACTCTGCCACGATTCGTTGAATCGTGTAACTAAGTCTCCAGAGGCACAATTTCATTTATACCAAGTGAAACATAGAGCAATTTTATCTAAAACCTGCGAATCTTGTAGTTCATTAATATTTTTGCAATCACTTCCAAAACAATTTGAGTCCTCTTCATGACTGTCGGTAATCATTAAACAGTGGTTAGACTCAAATTTCCCCATAAGTCTAGAAAGATACAAGACAGTATTTCTTACTAAAGTGTCCACAACACAGTGGAGTGCAAAGAAAAAACCAACTGTCAACGGCTTGGCGAGAAAATAGAAACGAAGGGCTAATAACTTTACTAAGAAGCTCCTTATCAACAGACACGAAGTCTTGTAAGGACCATGTCTGGATAAGGAGCCCTAAGGTACAAAAAAAGGAGTACTACAATTAGACCTAATAGAATAGAATAGAACTAATATTAAAAATTATTTCCGATAATGTTTCCTATTTACAAATATAGCAACGGTACTTCATCAGATGACATCGCTGTCAGCATTTTCATTGATGACACAGCCCCTTTTACAACATTAAAATATCACAAAAATCGGATTCAAGAGCTGCCCCATATTTACTATCTTCAACTGTACTCAGAGATACACTTCCCATCTAAATTCGAAAATTTTATCTTCGATATAACTGAAATTATTGGAATTTTTTTTTCTGCCTTTAAGAGGATGTACTTTCTCAGGGATGCATTTTTGCACTAAGGCATGTTGGGTTATATGGGCCCAATATGAACTCAGGAATCACAGGTTCCCGCTCGGAAACTCAATTCTGGGACACCGTGTATAGATGAGCAGTGCCAAAGGCAATCGGTTCCATGCAGGTTGAATCAAGATTAGCGTGGGACTAGTTATATGCTCTTGGGAGTCAGAATAAAGTGGCCATGACATATAGATACCAGGACACAACATCTAATACCCTGATAGAGTAGTATTACTATGAGAACATGCTTGTAAAAAAAATGCGCAGAAACGAGTTTGTGCGCGTCCATTATTCTAAACCAATGAGAGCGAATTGCGTCATATTTGACGTCAAATCCAGTGGCACTGTCAACCTGCAGTCACAGGGTCTGTGCTGCAGTATATTTGTTGTATTTACCGTTTGTGATTGTATGAAGTGATATAACCTTTCAGTGAAAAATGTCTTTATCAGAATGAGGACGAGTTTTAATCTACTGCATTACATAGGTCCTCGACCACGAAAAATGATAAAAATATATATTCTTATACCTCACATGACGCCGTCAATGGTAAAAATATCCGCGTATGTTAGCTCCGCCCCAAGCATCTTCTCAAAATAATATTACTCTAGAACCCTTTTGCTATGTTGCTAAGAAACGCATATAAGCATCTGCTGATAAGCGGGTATAAAATAAATCTCTGGAATGGTGGAAAAGTTTTCTGCGGCAGGAACATACCAAAGAATTCATTTATGAACTTTTGGCCAAATTTATGAAAGACCAGTGATGCCAAAATAGAAAGACCATTAGGTTAATGGCCTTCTAACAGAAGACTATTGGCTTGATAGACACATACATACAGGTTCTACCAAGAGGTAGAGGAAACCTCTGTTTATATGCTATACCATTGTGAAGATCTCCAACTAAGGAAAAGCCAAAGGCTGAGGGCTATACTAAGGGGTCTTTATTATCGAGGCTGTGAGAGAAATATAGAGTAGACTCACTCCCTATCTACTCTGTATAGAAAAAATGGGACTTAAGTTCATTTTTTATGCTCTAGACCAGACCGAGTGTGCAAAGACCACACATACAGAGGGAAATGGTGCCAGCTTTAAAATCGAGTAGCGAACACTGGCGTGGGGCATACCGAACTAAATGTCAAATTTGTTGGTTATGTCCTATCTTGTAGTATAATCATAGCACAAAATTCACATGATTAGGAAACAGTTTCGAACATTAAAGAATATTGTCATGGTGTTACACGCATAATAATAATGTAATGAATCAAATAGTTCATTGAGATTTGTACTATTTCTAAAAAATTGCACTGGAAGCAGCTGGAGGTGTTATTAAATGAATTCCTTAATAATTTAAATAACTTGCAGTGCTCATTTTTCCAATTGTTTTGAACTTTTGAATACGAAAACAAATAACACAACAGGTAATCTTATTTTGCAACTTTTGAACAATTGACCTTCTATTCGCACGCTATAATCGAAAACTAACTTGTTTCGTACTGAGTGTAGCCCATGTGTCGATAGCAAGAGTGGGGGGGTCATGGACAAAAATGAGGGGAAGTGACCCAGCTGAATATTAGTAAACTGTGGCTTCTTTGATTTTGAAAACCAGATTGAGTACATGTGCAGAACGTAGCAATGAACTCGCAGCATTAAGGCACGTAAGGATTTCTGCTGTAACTGTTATGGGAAGACTAAATAAAAGAGTCATAGGGGCTTGTAATTACACTACTGCTCACTACAGCACGCAGAACAGTCAGGGTAAGATTTGCGAGAAATCATACAAATCGACTCATGTATAACTGGAAGCGAGTTTTGTTTACCGGTAAAACTAGATGGTTGTAAACGGGTTTGGCAAGGGCCTGGAGACTGATTTGTTGTGTAGAGTAATCTACAAAAGAATCATTTGGTTGTGGGCCAAGAATGCTGTATTCATCAAGTCAATGAATAATGCTCAGTTCCGTCTAGAAAACGTTACTCGGGATCATATTATGGCCTGTGCATTTTTAGGATCCTCTAAAAATTAGTAGGGTATCATTTACCTCTACTTCCAGAAAGCTTTCAAGGAACCATCCAGAATATAATAGAAAGTTTGCCAGGATGAATGCTAGCAGTCATTAGAGCTAGAGGTGAGATGTTACATGCTACTGAATTTACAAAGAGCCAGTTTCTGTTTGTTTACTTAATCGTTTCTTTTTATCGACGACTGAATGCACTGCTGCAATTTTGTGTAATTATCTTTATACGTCGTCATAGACCAATATTGAATGTGAAGGTTATTTTATTGATGCTTTAACCTTTTGACTGCTACTGGCGGATATATATGTTTTGAAAAATCATGCCACTGTTGCTACTGACCGACATATATGTTTGCTTTTCTGTCGTCAACTGCGATAAACGGATTCACATGTTTTATGTAGTGGGGATATCTTTGGTGGGGTGAGAGCTCATCTGAACGCACAGAGCAATATGTAATCAGTGTTATCGACTACATCGTGTTAGCGTAGGTCTCGGCTGCTAAAAATAATTATTGTAAAACTCGCCGCATCCTACAAAATGTCTCTGCCTGCACCTAGTAGTGGTAGTTTTTATTCCGACAAAGAATTGGAAGAAATTCTCACTCGCAGCGATAGTGAAGAGGAGTTTTTCATAGAAAATTTTAATATTGAGGATCCGTCGGACGACGACTTGGTCAATATAGCAGTATAGCATGTAGCAACGTTGTTGTTAAGAAATACAAACATACCGCTCGCATTTTATGGCAGAATCTTATTAGCAAATGGTTGAGAATTGAACACAAATTAGTCACAAACCATAACAATATTAGAAATTCACAAACAAATAAACTCCGATGATTATTTGACATTTTTCGTTACCATAACCTATGAAATGTTCCCGCGTTGCGGGAAACGTATATATATAGCCGCACTGGTGAAATAGCTCCATTTACGGATAGCCGCAGTCAAAAGGTTAATTCTTAACAGGGAATATTACTTACATCTTTCTCTTCTTCTTTATCAGCCCATACGCGTACACTCCCGGTCATAAGCCTCCCGTAACTGTTTCTATGAATGTCTGTCCTGTGCTATATGCATCCAATTTGGATGAACTTTGAACTTTCTATGTTGCTTATATTTCTGAAACGAATTCTAAAAGATAACTTAAGAGATTTTATGGGACAAATCTTGCCTTTGGTAAAAATGTAAACCTCACGTTCTTAGTAGATAATTGTTTTTATGTTTTTCATTTTTTTACCATCAGTAACATGAATTTTATATTATTTAATTTAAACACCACAGGTAATTGTATCCCAGAAGAGACCTTGTACAAGAAGGTGCTCTGCACATTTAGAGACAACGCTCCCAATATCAGAGTATTCTGGTATTAATTGCTTCCGAAAAAATTCCAGTGTCATGCCGGGACTCAAACCTCAGACTCCAAGGTGAAAACCAAGTATAAGCTTGCCTCTCAATCAAGCAATCATATGAAACATAAATCCTGTATTATTTGCACATGACTTATTTTATGTTTGTTTAAAGAGATTTTAAAATATGTCATTGTGTAAGTTGCCTGACTCGCACATCTAAACGTTTTCGTTGTTAGAAAAAAGAAAACAATATGTTTGATTACAAAAATGAATTTTCTAAAATCAATCGATCTGTTTTGAAACCGAAATTTGGCAACTTTTAGACTTTTTAGCTTTATTATATTAAGAATTATCTTAACTGTATATTTTAAACTTGTCCAATAAAATTTATTTTTTTAAAATATTGAATTATTGTTTACCTACTTCACCTACTACCAGAAAGAAAAATTTTAATGTTGTTTTTAATTTTTTGTAAGCTGCTGTTTATTAAGGGGATTGACATAGGAACCGAATTAATTAGAACAGAACTACCAATAACACAACTTTGAGAACATTTCCACTGAGAAATCTCAGAAATAAAATGTATGAACGATAAGTAAGAACAAAATTAGGTGCAGGAATATTTCTAAGCCTCCAGTAGATACCTGAAATTACTTCCAGAATTACAGTTGACTTTTATCCATAACAGGCTTCGCCGTGCCTGTTTGAGATCGCTTTTCCACTTCTTGGATCTTACAATTTGGATGAATTTTAAGACTGTCTGCCATTGTGACACTCTATTCTTTATGTATGTTGTGCTGTGTCTGAGCAGAACATCTACTTTTACACACCAATATCTACAATGTGTCTCACTTAAGAGTGTAACAGCGTAATAATTCTTTTGTTTTTTGTCTGATTTCAATCAAACTGATCTTAAAAGATAGAGATCACTAAGGTCTGTTTAAGATCGTTCTTACCCAGAACTGAAATCATTTACATATTCTAGTGAATGCGTTTTATAGAATTCAAATAGTTCAAGCGGCAGGTAAATTATTGTGACAAGATCACCTACCTTGCTGATTTTTTTTAAGTCCCTGTCTAACAGGTGCAAAAATTGTGTTTCAATTATATTGGCTTGTATTAAATAACATAAAAATAGCAATCAGAAGATACAGTAGATAAATAGAAAGAAATAAAACCGACAGTACAAAATAAGACATACAATGTTAAAATCTATGCAGCTAAAATGTTTCTTTAAGAGGAATTTAAAACTTATATAAGTGCTAGCATAAGTATTTAATCCTTAAAATATCAACACAAATAGAATATGTCTATAATTGAAGCGATGATACCAGCGCAGAGGGTGCTTCGGTTTTGTGGTAGCTTCAATAGAAGCCAAGATAATTGAAACACAATTTTTGCATCTGTTAATGATTTATATTCAATAGAATTAATTAACTTGCACAAAGCTCATGTAATAAGTTTTCAAAACAGCCACCTAGCTCCCGGACTATAAGGTCCAATTCCTTGATACCCTCCAATATGGGTGGGTTGTATCGACTCCAAAATTAGCTTGATCAAGGATCAAAATCCAGAATTATGATTGTTGCATTCCATGATTCAATATAAATGTTTCCCAGGCTTTGGAATTTTATTTATACTTAAGAGTGTACTATATGCCTAACTCTTTCAAGATAATATGATTTTTACCCTATTGATAAATCTTCTGTAATATGCTGAAAGTTATATAAAGATCAATTAAAGTAGTTATCGAGAAATAATCAAATTAATGTTGTGGGTTGAACGGAGATAGATAGTTTTTAATTTGTGGCCACTTTATACACGAGCTAGGCACAAATGAACTACCACGGCACCATGATCAAGTAATACAAATATAGTTGCCTCCATATACTTAAGGCACATAAAAAGTGTCGGAGCGTTTGACTTTGTGGTAAGGATCAAAAGGCCCGACATTTTTTATTTGCCTTGAATATATGAAGAGAACTATACAAATGAATTCCATTTATATTTGATTGATTTTGAAATTTTGATTACAGTGGTGCCGAAAAAATATATATTGTACAGATTGGAGTAAGTAGCATGTTGAGTCAATATTTCCTGAATCATTTGACATTTGAAAAAATATCTTAAATCAAAATCATGGCACATCAAGAGTGGCATATTTTAAAAATTACTTTTAAATCTAGAGCACGTTTTACATAGTGGTGGCAAGCTAGCGATTGGATTCTTCAAATGGCACACGCAACTGTTTTTATATACTTGTACTTCACTCTTAATTCTCTATCCAGGCATCCGGGTGTCCCACTATGCAAATCAAAAAATGTTGGTTACGAAATCTGATACTCATACCCTTTATTTTTCCCTATTTATTTGTGATGTAATTGGCATTTTACACACTTCACGGGTGTTATAAAACAAAACTGCAAGAACTTGTGTCTTAGATAGGAGTTTAGACAGAGAACACACACCATAGAGAAGCGACAGTAATGTTGGATCGTTTGATATTCTGTGGACGGATTGTAATGGCATTAAACATGAGTGAAAGACAACCTCGTACACTGAGAGAACTTTTAAGTTTGATGTACACTGATCGCAATGCACAATAATGTTACTATACCACATAAGGTGTTTTCACTATGTGCAAATTTGCTTTTTGATGTTATTAAAATAAAGTACTTGTTATACTAACGCACTTCTTGATATTTAAGTAGCGTTTATCATCATCAAAGTTTCAACAAATAAATAACAACATTTTTTGTTTTATTGGTGGCTTAAATCACATTTTAATAGTGTTAAACACAACATGTTATTCGCTTTATTTATGTTTGACATGTGAATAAATAAGTAACATATACCTTACCTATTACGGGATTTGTAAAAGCTATTTCTGGAAGTTTATCCGATGGACAAAATGTCTTGTTACTGTCACTAAAACTCTTCTTGGTACGTTTTTGGATGTATTTTTACTCTTGGCACAAAATACCACTTATAGTTTTCATTATAAAATGGTAACACTACAAAATGTCATGTGTTTATAATACACAGTGATGTCTGTTTATTGATAATACAACTGATGACGTGAGTGTGCAGTGAAATGAGTATGGTGTTTTTGGAAGTAAAATTTCAATTCCAAATTGAAAATGGCTTATTATGTCAAAATTCAAGTGTTCTTAACCATAATAAAATATTATCTCCACACTCGGAGAATTTATAATTTTTGAAAACGTCTAATAATTAAATAATATGGTTTATGTTTTAAACACTATTAGTTTCTAAAAAAAGTTTGAATATACGCCATATTTATTTCAATTGTTTGCATTATTCGATATTCTTTATTTTTATGAAGATTGGTGGCCCAAGGGCAGTAAGATGCCTCTTTATATATTAAAATAACAATTAGTTACATTCACATGTAACAATAGAATATATTGTATACATGTTATCAAAGCATATTTTAAAATAATATATTGTGCAGTATTACAATTTATTGTATTTTAATTTTTTTTCAATGTGCTATAGTATATTTTTGAAAGTTTAACAAACATGTTTTACAAAACCAAATACTTATAAATGTGACAAAATTTTAACTTTTTTGTTTGTCAGCTTTAGTTGTGTCATGCTTCCTGACGTTTTTTATTTTCAGTCTAATTATGAAGTGCACTCGGCTTCACATCAAATTATGCAATAAAAAAATGCAAGTAACCTTCAGAGCAAGAAAACACACCACTGGTGCTCTATTCTCTATAAGCAGAGGACCAATGGTGGTTGGGTTCTTTAACGTAATGTAAGCACACGTGAAACTGACAACAACACAACCAGGGGCGGTTTTAATATGCTTGCCGCCCCCGGCACTATTTTAAGATGCCGCCCCTACTCTTAAAAAATATAACATACAAATACTTGATTGATTCATTCATTTACCAGCGTAAGGTGAGCATTGCTGCTGATTCCGGGCATCCATGGAGGTTCGTTCCAACACGCAGCTTGGTCGTCCGCCAAACACACCCAACGGACAGCCAATTAGCGTGCCAGAACCATACCTCGGATGTTTTATATACCGCCGGACCGGCTGCATATACGCCGGGGACATGGGACATGCTTGTTGTCAGCAGCAAGAGCCACATGACGCATGGGATAGGAATATAGAATGGGAAGTATAAGTGTTTGTGAGATGCTTCTTTTAAGTTTCCATGCTTCTTTTAAGTTCCATCTATCACCATCTCCTTATTTTTCTTCTTCTAAGTTTTCTGTTTCTGAATCTAGCAGCTTTTATTTTTGTTTATTAACCGTTCCACAGGTAAGTAACCATTTACGGTAGAAGTGCAGGGAAGGGCAAAAAATAAGAGCTTTCTATAGCGGGTTATGAGAAAGGGGTTCGAAGGAATACTTTTCACACACTGTATATTGTTTTTTCTTTTTGAGGCCATCAGTTTCAAATTCCGCTTTCCAATTCCGGGAAGTTTTTCCATTTCATCATCTATATATTTATTTTAATACCTTTTCAATATTAATCTTAATTTATTTTGTAAATTTTACTAAAGAGATAAATAAATAAACTAGTGCTAATGCTACAACAAATAAACAAAAACTTATCTCCCTCCATCCGCATCTGGCTGGCAGGCTGTTTATATTACCCATGTTGCTCTCCATACACTTGAAGAAGGGAAGGGACGTAGGTAGTATAAATTCTACAATACAAGCTATAGTGCACTAATAGAGACACTATATTTACTTTTATTTTTAGGGATCACTAACTTAATTATTCAATTATTAATTCGATGCGTGCTTTGCTCCTCCACCATTACGTTTAATTTTACGCAGAATTTTTTAAATCTACCGACGACTTAAATTTATCGAGTTTAATGGAGATTTAACACGTTCTTTTCGTGTTTTCCCGAGAGCGTTGCAAACTCATCCGCTCTCGATGAAGATAAACCGACTCCTCCATGCCTCTGAATACCTTCAAAATGTTAATAAAATAATATACCATCACATATGCGTACTACCCAAAAAATGTTCCCCCCCCCCCCCCCCCCAAAAAAAAGAATACTTACTAAAATTTTTATTTTTTTTATTTTAAAAGAACAACACTATACCTTAGAGGTGACTAGTATATAAAATGACTTTTCTGTATAACACCTATTTATTAAAAATAAAGAAAAGATAAAATAATTTAAAAAATAAAATGATTTTAAGAAAATTATACAAGATCAAGACAAACTTTTCTGGCTTTTTTCACAGCAAAATCATTGATTATATCTCCTGTTTTCATAGTTTTTAAAATTTCATTTTCAATATTTAATACTGCTAATGAATTTAGCCTTTCCTGCGTCATTGTGGACCGTAAGTAATTATTTACCCGTCGCAAAGTCGAGAAACTCCTTTCTCCAGAACAGTTTGTAGCGGGTATTTATTTTTTAATAAAAATTAGGTATGAAAGAAAAGCCGCTTCTGGCTGCCATCCATAGCTCTCATGTGTTGTCTTGGTTTCAATGGAACTGTCGCATTAGCGTAATCACAAAAACGACTAAAGCAGTATTTGAAAGAAAAAAATTTTGCCGCCCTGGGCACTCGCCCAGTGTGCCCAGTGGTAAAACCGCCACTGAACACAACCTATCTTGAACATGCGCATACGAAGACGGTTAACGCGGGAAGCCTTGCTGTCGCTTCTCTATGGTGTATGTTCTCTGGTTTAGATGCTAATATACCCTTTTTAGAAGTGCCCATTTCCACTTACATGTTTTCGATTAAAAACAATACATTTTCTAGCAACACAGATAATTAAAATGAGAATCGATGCGTTAGCGCACGCTTGACTAGTATGCAAGTACTAACATGTTTAAATGTAAGTCGACACGAGTTTCCGTGGTCCTAAGGTCAAGAAATGTAGTTTCGGAGTGTTTTGATGTAAATTTTAAAAAATAATAAAGAAATAAGAGGGTACGCATTAAAAAAAAAAGACTTGGGACACCCTCAAGCATGTATTATTTTTGAACTTACACTGTGGCGTTGCCACGAACCTTGTAGTCTAAGAGCAACCGATCAATCCATGTATAGTTCATACAATGTCAATTGTGACAGCATAAAAACGAAAAGTCGGAGTCCACGTGGACTTCATCCGCCAGTTACATATGTCACATTGTGTTGACAAATTAAACTAATCTAATCCAAGCCCACATTTCTATGTGACAGGCGGATGAAGTCCACGTGGACTCCGAGTTTTTGTTTCTGTGCTGTTCCAATTGAGATCGTATGAAGTATAATAAGGTATTTTAACAAAACTAAAAATTTGTAGATTGATTATTCAATACTAATTAAATAAGAAATCAACAACCTGGCCGCCATACCCCGGTTATGACATAACCTTAAATTGTTAAAAATATTTAAAAAAATGTTGAGAAAAACATTTTTTTAAGTTACAAACTCGAAATTTTAATGTTTAATTTGAATACCTCAAAATGTAAACAAAAATTATCAGGCAATTTTATTAGTTGTAAGTACATGCCAGGTGAAACAAAAGTTGTTCTGTGGAGGAACAACTACTGACTCTCACCAAGTACGTATTTCTTCCAAAAACCAGAAACTCTAGATGTCTTATTTTCGTGTTGGAGTGAATCAAATTTACAAAAAAACACTCGATTTTTATATTATTAAAAAAATATATATTTATATAAATACAACAAAATAAAATAAAATTAATAGGTCACATTTTTAAATATTCAACTTTTCTCAACAGTAAAACAAATTGGACTATTTCAGTATACTTTGGTAAGGAAAGTTGTATTTTTCTGGAGCTAACTGATTCATCTAATCATCTATTTCTTGTTTGATCTGTTACGTCTTTATCACTTTCTGGTTTTTCTGATTCCATTAACATCAAATTATTTCTTAATGCATTATCAGTATAATTACAGGCAACCAGTACAGTTTGATTAAAAGCATCCGGTTTATCTGCATAGACATGATGACCAGCTCCACTAATAACCTAAAATAATTTTTTTTATTAATATTACAGGACAAACTTAAGTATGTGCAAAAGCCATTTACATGATCACAAAGTAAGTGAACGGCAACAGACCTTTAATAGCATGGCCTGCAAGATCTGCAGATCTAACTCCTTTATTAATAAGTGCCTAATAAATGTAATAATAGAAAAGGGCATTTACTTTGAATGATTTGTTGGAAAAAGATAATTAATAGTTTTAGCGAATATAATCAACAACAGATTATAGTTAATTTGATGGTTCCTAATAGTACGGCAGCCCGTGACCAACTGTTATCACCAAATGCTAATTTCGATCACTGGGTAATAGTTTATTAGCTTACAAAACCGATTTTCCTCTGAAAAAAACTCCCATAACATTGCAGTAGCCGGGAAAATGATTTTCCGTCTGTTAAAGAAAAAAAGACGTTATTCTTTTATCCCCTAATACCCGTTCTCGATGAATTCTTATTATAGATGTCGAATAAAACAAGAATCAATACAGAATGGAAATTTTATATGTTGCATAATTTCAATAATAAAAATCAAAATTGTATAAGAAAATGGTATAAAAAAGTTTCTCCCTAATGGCTGAAACCTTTTTTAAATGATAAAATATGGTTCAAATAATCGGAAAAACAAGTGAACGGACATTTCCTATGCTGTACAGCTGCACAAAATGCAGTGCACTCGCATGTTGACAGATATTGAAGTCGATATTAAAGAGAACTCGTTAGACGAGGGCGATTAAAATAAATGGGATTTTACCAATAAAACTGATAGTTTTTATATTTTATATAAACATACTATAAACAAAATTATTTTTCTTAAAAAGTAAGTACAAGGGCAAAGTACTTTCATGAATTCATGTTTGGTATACTTCAAAATAGGGCAAAACGAATTTCAGAAAAATATCAATTATCTATTATGTTTTAAAATGACTGGTAAACTGGGCATGTATTGAAATGTTGAGATATTATAAAATATATAATACCTGTACTTTAAAATAAGAATGAATTCTTTTTTCTTTTATAATATCTGCCGCTGTGTGGTCTAACCAAGATCTTGATCCATATAATAGCGTTATAGGAATATTACTGTTTAATTTGTCGATTCTTCTAACCATTGGATTTTTTGCCCAACCATATCCAGCCATCATTGAACGAAAACCACTTTCGCCACTGAAAACAAAAACGATTGCAATTCCTGGAATTGGAATTTAGCTATAAAAAAACACCTGATAGATTACCTAACTTCTATATTAAACGATACAAGTTGCAGAAAAGGCTATAATATAATAATAAGTTAAAATCTAGACTAATAAATTATTTTTAAACCATCTCAAAATATGGTTGTTTTTCTGCAAATTACATGAGTATAAACAGAAGATTTTATGCTCAAAATTTCCTGCCAATTCACATTTCGCATGTTAAAAAAATGCTGTTTTTTTTTCCTTTTTTACACCTCTATTTAAATAAATATGAGAATATAGATAGTGCAGTAAGAAACAGCTTCAAATTTTGCAAAGATGTTATATCAAGGTGGTCCAAAATTGCCTCCTGATATTTCTGCGGCTGATGGTACATCCAAAAATAATGGTAGTATTTTATATAAACTAACTAGAAAAGCTGCGCTTTTCCTGTGCTTTTCCAACTCCTCCGGAGAGGTGACTGCTAAGCAGTCAAGGAGCTTGGATCACTGTAGAAAGCTTGGTTTTACAGTCTTCAGTTGTTCAGTTTTTAATATTTTTCAATTTCGATGTCATATTCGTCATCAACAACCTCGAAAACCGATTTTCAGTGGAATCGGACCATAAATGATGAAAATCATTCGCCATTTTGACGCCGTAATTGACAACCTTGATTACCATTAACTACCGATTTTCAGTCGAGGCTAACTATAAATAATAAAGCTGGTCCGCCTATTGACGGCGCCATTGTGACTTTTTAAGTTTTGATCTCAAGTTTGTAATTAGCAACCTTGATTACCTCCAGCTACCGATTTTCAGTCGAGTCAGACTATAAAGAAGCTGGTCCACCATGTTGATGTGGCCATTTTGAATTTTTGATCTAATTTGTAATTGGCGACCTTGATTACCTCTAGCTACTGATTTTCAGTCGACTCAGACTATTAATGATAAGACTGGTCCGGCATGTTAACGTCGCCATTTTGAATTTTTAAGATTTGATCTCAAATTTGTAATTGGCGACCCTGATTACCTTCAGCTACCGATTCACACTATAAATGATGAAGCTGGTCTGCCATGTTGATGTCATTTTGAATTTTTTATCTCAAATTTGTAATTGGCGACCTTGATTATCTTCAGCTACTGATTTTCAGTCGAGTCAGACTATTAATGATAAAACTGGTCCGGCATGTTGACGCCGCCATTTTGAATTTTTAAGATTTGATTTCAAATGTGTAATTGGCGACCTTGATTACTTTCAGCGACTGATTTTCAGTCAAGTCAGACCATAAATGATGAAACTGGTCCGCCAGTTGGCGCCGTCATTTTGAATTTTTAATTTTTGATTTCACATTTGTAATTGGCGACCTACCTTCAACTGCAGATTGTAAGTCGAGTCAAACTATAAGCGATAAAGCTACTATCGATTTCATACTTGTAATCTGTGTCCTCAAAAGTCCGCAGATAACCCACTTTTAATAGAAATGGGAAATGGAAACTAAACAACAATAAATTTGCCATTTTGAAAGTGCTATGTTGGATAAATCTATAAAAAATGTCAAAATGTATTATCATGTATACCATATACACATGCAAAATTTGAAGTTGATAAGAAAGTGAATGAAAATAAAATTGCAAAATTTTCTTAGATACAAAGTTACAGGTCAAGATAATAGAGGTGTGTTAATGGTGGCGCCACTATTGCTTACAAGCTCTCGGTGAATACAGCAATGAGAGAAATAAGGTAGCGTGTCTTTCTTGGTATTAACTTGTCTATGATTCAAAATCTTCACCTTGTTATGTTGGATTTTAACATCCAGTTTAACATTTAGTATTGAGGTTAGGTAACTTCATCACATTAATAATCAAAATTGTTTTTTTTTCTGGCAAAGAGTCACAGAGTAGATGTAGAAGAAAATCGAGGTTATGAATTATGAATGCAAAAGTTTCAACACAATTAAATTTAAGAAGTACCGATGGCATATCATTCAGGAAAATAAATTACTAATTTACTAAACTGCAGCTGTTTGGTTACCCGATGAGTTTTACAGTATTATTTGTGGGATACAGTTGCTCTAGCGTTTACCCATTTTAATGGTAGAATGATAATTCTACCATTAACAGTGGACTAGACCGCTGTTGGGTGGCACAACATGTCTAATCGCTGTTATCTCTCCTGAGTTCGAGTAGATGCGGTAGATGGTAATATCGCAGGGAATGGTTGTTGTGTTGATGTCTGTGTACGTGTCCTGGTTGAGTGGTGGAATAGCATTAGCTAAACTCTGCCAGGAAGTTAATATAAATAAGACGATTAAATAAAATAAATTAAAAAAATAAAATAATTTATGCATGAAAGGCAATTATTTATGTTAGACTTGTTACGGGTCAAATTGAATTTAAGAAATACAAAGTGAAATTTGACTCTAAATTACAATTAGTTCTTAAATCTTAAGGTCGGCTAGCTCTATCACGAGAATCTCAGAGGTGAAGATCGTTTATTTTTAACGATTTCAATTTTGCCATTAGTTGAAATGAGCGAGAGGTAATTTCCTATAAATTCCAGCCCCCTTAGATTGAGTATGACACACTGATTATAAAAAAACTACCAAAAACCGTGTTAAATTTAATTTAAGTCAAAACACAATAGAAATCTATTTAAAATAAGTATTTAATTTACATACAAAATACAATTAATAATGTACAAATCGGCTCAGTTTTCTGAATATTATTAATAGGAAATTATTAAAAAAGAATCTTATTCGCTAGATCTACGATTAGTAATTAATATTGCACCAATAACTTACAAATAAAAATATTCGACTTTTTTACAAAAACCACTATTGGTTGATCACTGATATTTCGCAACTGAATTGTTAAAAATATACTGACGATTTTCTAACGATCTCTAACGATGTACTGTCAATGATTTCTAATTAGGTTGAATTAAAATATGTTGCTCTATATTGACGCTGCCAATAAACAACGTAAATAATAAGATTGATATACCTTACAAACTAATGATATAACCATAAAATACCTGTAAATAAGATGTTAACTGCGCAGTTACTCACATGTCTTATTTTCACATATGCTTAATTGAGTAACTAATAAAAATATTTGACCATAAATATCATATATATATAGAGAAATAAGTAAAGATTAAAATATAACGGCAGATTATTAATACACATATAACTTTTAGTTATCCTGGTAACATTAGAAAAAAAGGTACTCATCCGGTATCCAGCGTTGAGCAAAAATCTGTTAGTACAGGTTACTATGCTGTTGTTACTGCAAAAAAACTCATGTACACCTCAGCTTCAGTATCTCATCAACATTTAAATCCATGTGACCTCATAACCAGAAACCATGTGTCTCGACTGTGACATGTGACCATACCAAAACGACGACTTCAGAAAATGGCTTCGCGGGACCTCCCAACAATCGATTCACCAATTTCCAAGTCGATAAAACTACATAGACATACACAGCTTATCAGCTTCACAATTTATGTAACTTAGTATCACTTGAGTACAATGTCTAATTTTCCAGATTTTCCAAATTATTTCAAATTACCCAAATTATCCAAATTGCCTACATAAAAGAATGACAAAAATTAGGAGTCAGTATTTCCAGAGAATTCAAGATGGTGCTTACCCGCAAAATCGTCAGGGCACAAACAGGTATTCAACAATGTCGTATTTATTGCCTATTTAGAAGTCCTCTATAACAAAATTTGGCTTCAAACAGCTACACACAATTAGGCCTTCCAAATGTAAGAATTTTATAGTATAATCCCCCGTAATTAAGTTGGGGTTGCTTTTACAAGCAATTATAAAAATCTTGACTAATCGGCTTGACGACTCAATAAAGGAAGAGCACGCCGGTTTTCGAAACCAACCGTTTTTTTCCTAATCACCTGTTTTTTTCTGTTTTAACGACCAATCACAATTCAACATCTCATAGGAAAATACCCTAGGAATTGATAAGTAACAGAAAATTAGTTCCAGCCATAGAATGATTAAAACTCTCCTTAGAATAGAAACTAAGATACACAAAACCCATTATTGGACCATATAAACAATAAAATAAATAAAACCACGATTTAATGACTAATAAATATTCCATTTATAACCAAATGTTGGTAACACGTTATTCCCTATATCTTAAATATGACAGCTGATCAAGGAGAGGTAAATTCGAATGTTTACTACCTTATTTGTTTAACTAAATGAGGATTCTCCACTACAGGTGAGAGCAAATAGCATTAGCTTGAACCATTACAAAAAGTAATAAAATATATGCCCGCTCGTAGTGATTACTAAATTTCGTATGTGCGTTTATCATTTTTAGGTTAACCAACGAAATTTCCTTCTAACAATAACACGGAAAATTACCTTAAATGAAGTTATAATAACACCCCAGACATAACAAAACAATGAACCTAAGTTATAATGACTAAAAATCACATAGTAAACATTAAGGTTCTTGGAGTATTCTTACTTAGCCATCGATAAATATGAATACACATTATTTTACCTGGTCTCCTTGCTATCAACAAAAGTAAAGAAGAAAATTCATATCCTTTTTTCCTCAGGTACCAACAGCAACATTAAAAAACAATCGTAGCCTCACTAATTTTTAAGTTTATATTCCCACATACAAATATATGGGCGGAATCTAATTTAACGTCACAGACTTCAAGGATTTGTAACTTTAAATTGTACTGTACTCTAATTTTTATGAAACTATATATACTTGTTTTCAAAATATTTGCATTGATTAATTAAATAAAAAGTAAAAGAAAGATTATTATACTAAATATGTTAAAGTTCTGTTCAACAATAGAAGACAACTTTACTAAAGGTTTTATTTATATTGTAAGGAATTTTAAAATGGCTCGCAGTGATAATGAAGTGGTTAAAATGTAGAATTTATACAAAGTAATTTAATTCATATGAAATGTACTTGTGGATTGCTTAAGGAGTTACTTTGCTTTTCAGTCTATTTTCAACTCAATTACAAAGACTTTGTACATTACTTTGCAATTAATCGTTACCTAAAATTCCTAGGTTTGGTACGAAGCTTATGATTTTCCTATTAGCTAATTGTTTAAGAATTTTATCCTAATGCAGAGTAATATGTTCCGCAATTTCTATTGCAGTATTGTAGTATAGATGTATTTTTTAATATCTTATTTAAATATTCTTAAAATTATATTTTAAAGGACAGTAGCTTGTTAGGTAGCTTTATGTCAGACTTTTTCATGAAACACTCTGACCGGCTCTTTCTCAAATAAATAATTTTTTCCTTTATCTTTGGACTTTGGTTGTTGTACAACTTTTACTTTAAGTTCTTCTGTCTTTTTCTTATTGTGGAATTTTCTGCGTTGTGTCTCCTATATAAATCATGAAGTGTTTCGAGTCCGAAAGGTGGTGCCTCAATATTTTATTCTGCAAGATTGCCAGGTAATTCGTTTCCTTCTACTCACTTACGCTTTGATTATATCAAGGCAATTACTCAATGTTTAAAAAAAATTGACTAACTCTTGTTTTTTTTTTACAAAAATGCATCAGATTCTGCTTGTCTTTTAATTGTCTGGATTTCTAATGCCAATTCATAAAATCCCGGCATCAAATATAAACGATGTCCCACATTTTTTTAAGCAAAATTAGTTTGCTATTGAAAAGGTCCAGAAGCTCAGTTTGATTAAGTAAACAATTATTTAAAAATATTTATAAACTTCAAAATCGAAAACTACTTATAGACATGATATATATAGGTAATATCTTGGCAACAAATTAAGGCCGAAAATGTAAAAAAAAAAAGAAATTACACACTGACACTGTCTTGTCGATACGAAATCATACAAACAATATTTGATAACAATTGTTTTAGTGTTCTAGAAATTCAAGTACTGTAGCTTACTTGGAAAATATAAAAATCATAAATAAAACTATCCCCATATTTACCTGAAATGTAGATTTTCAGAATGGAATGTACTTATTATTCCACATAAAACGTTGAACATTGCATGTATTCTAGAATATTTTCAATAATATGCACGTGATCATGTGTAATTATTTCATGAAACATGTATTTACAATAGCATCGAAAAATGAGGAAGGAGTGATAATACTGAACCATACTTTCATCAAGAGAAGATGGCGCCCTTAGCGGAGGGAATCGTAAATGTGGAAGAAATGTAAATAGGTGGATCCTTAATTCTGTTAGTATCATAGTCAATTTGCGGCACACACTGACTTTTCTTCGTATTTCTATAAACGAAGTTCCTTGTCATTATTGCTTTAACATTACTATGGTCACATGTAATTCTAAACGCACATGGGGGAAACCGTTAGAAATAGCTAATGAATTTTGTATATAATTTTCATTTGGAACTGATTATGTTAAGTACAAGTCTCAACTAAAATCAGTTTGATCAAAGTTTGGATATTAATGTTATATAAATTGCTTTAAAGAATCTTGATTGACACAACTTGCCCTTGATCTATTTTCTTTCATTAAGTATATGTCCTACTTGAAAAAACTTTCCGGGACTTTCTCCTTCTTATTTTAATTATTATTTACTTTTCTTAGCCTTTGCTCAAATTTCATATCTCTTCTATCCAAAACCAAAAATATTCTATCACCCCAATTCTCTCTTCACTTTTTTATAAAATTTATATTTAAAATGTCTAAACCTGACACCTTCAAATTAAACTCTGACTTCCCTGTTGGAAGTAGCAAAGTGTAAATGTGATTAAATAAAATGACTTAAAAGTTCAAATATAAAATAACTAAAATTATGTAATTTCCGGTAAATTCTTCGCACACCCCCAGGGTGTCTACTAAATCTTAATCTTAAAATTCCCTGACTTTTCCAGGTTTTCCAGATATTATTTTATCTAAATTCCCGGTTTTTAACTTCCTGCCTTCGAACAAATATGAAAGTATGTATTCACCTCAAAAAAATTATCACTGACCCGCAAGGTTTTTTTTTCTTAGCCAAATAAGTGATTCCGAAGGTTTTTGAAGTGCTGAACACGATGCTGTTGGCCGTTTTGCGCCATCACGTCACAATTTTGAGAAAATCTAACCTAATAGTGCTAAAAAGGCCATTTCTGCTTATATTCGTGTCCTAATAACTGGATTACGATACGAAATTGAGTAAATCAGACCAGATCGTCTTATTCAACTGTTCAAGATCTTTAAAAACCAAGAGTAACAATAAAAAAACATAGCTATAGATGGCGCAAACATTATTTTATTCCTTAGTTTAGCAAGAAATGCTATAATTTTTATGGTGAGTTATATGCAAGTAAATCGGACCTAAATAGGCAATTAAATAGGACTCTGATGCGATAAACACAATGCCGTTACCCGACTTGCTCTGCAAGGTCAGCATTTTGAAAAAACATAACTTTAAACTGGATAAAATAATATTTTCTATATTATTATAAAAATATAATTTTATCCATTTTGAGATTATGTTTGCTCAAAATCCTAACCTCATAGAGCAAACTGGTTAACGGCATTGTATTCAGCTCGTCAAAATCCTATAGAATTAGTTATTTAGGTCCGATTTACTTGTATACCTATATACTCACCACAAAAATTCTAGTATTTCTTGCTAAACTCACAAATAAAATAGTGTTTACGTCTTTTATAGTTGGGTTTTTTCATTGTTACTACTGGTATTTGAAGATTTTGAAGAGCTGATAAGATGGTCTCGTCCGTTTTGCCCTATCTCGTGCCGTTGACTAGTTAGTAGGACACGAATATAGGAAGAAATGACCATTTTAGCACTTTAAAGTCAAGTTTTCTCAAAATTGTAACGTAATGGCGCAAAACGGCCAACGGCATCGTCTTGAGCACGCCAAAGACCTTCGGAATCACCTATTTGGGTTAAAAAAAGAAAAGTGTCTCTTTTGCAGATCTGTGTTATGAAACAATAAGAAAAAATTCTTGCATTTTATTACTAATACGTTTATTTTTGAAAACCCAATTACTTATTTCTACAAAAATTCTCATTGTTTTGTAGTCTTTAAAGAAGTTTCTCTTTTTTAAATTAATCAGAATTAACAATTAAAAGAAATAAAGAAATAGTGAAATAATACAAATAAAAAATCTATCTATTCGTATATTTTCAACATAAACTATAATTAGTTATGCAGAAGTAGAGCCGCAGACATTACCACATGCGGCGGCGGCTCTGATTGCGGCCAGACTATCTGAACTACCATAGATAATCAACTCTGGGACTACTAGCAATAAATAATAACTGGAGTACACTCGCGCATTCATATAGCTATATAAAATTTGTATCAAGTGTTCATAATCTTCATCTGCAAAACATTTCTAACAGATTAAATAGCTTGTATGAATAATTATCTGAAAGTACAAATTCCTGGTTATACTGCTTATTTTAGCAAATTCCCTGATAGTTCCAGGTACTCCCTGACTAAAATAAATTCCCTGACAATCCCAGGTTTTCCAGATTAGTAGACACCCTGACCCTGTATACAATGAAATTAATTTCTCTACAAATTCAGCTATGACGTCATCACTGTCAGGATGGCCTCCACTTTGACCGCTCGCAGCTCGCTTATTTTTGGAGCAGGGCGAAGTTTTTCGTTCTAGAAGTTATGAAGGTTTCAAGCCAAAGATGTTCCATTTTCCGCCTTACACTGCCGCATATTGCTTACTACAACCGTTTCTGAGATATAGACAAAAAACCGCAAAGATAAAACGCGCCTTTCGAAGCCGAAAAAAGTGCGAAAAAGTGCAATCTTAAAACGTTACTTACTATTTTTCGAAATCCGCCTTCCGAGGGACGGTACGGCGTCGCGACAGAAAGAGGAATGGTTCTAGTTATTCCGCATCATGAATCGCAGGGTCACAATCGAAAATTCGGCGCCACAGGAGCGAACGAAATTTGGCATTTTATGACGTTTCAAGAAATTTCTTGGTGCTCCCATCAACCGGTTTTTTGGAAAAAAGAGATAGACGAATTCGATAAGATAATTAATAATAGACGTTACTAATTTTCTCAACGGAATATAGCCTACTTTGGTGGGAATTCCATCCGGATCCGAACCGGCATGGACCGGCGAATTTTAGCGTTTCTCCATATCTCAGGCCTGTAAATTTGCGAAGTGCGAGGCGTTTTCAATATATACTGATTTCCAAAAATGAATAATAAGGGAGATATATCCCTTAAAAGGGGGATAATATATTTCAGTTTGTCTGCAATATCTTCCAACTCCCTTAAAATATCAAATTCATCTTTTAAACTTATATATAAGCCATCTGGACACTAGTATACATGTGTACCCTCTCTTCTGTTTAAGGTGTAGTTTTAGGGGGTGATCGTCAGTATTTTCCTCATAACTTTAAATTTTTTTCCAAATTTCTGAAAATTATTGTAAAAAACTAATTTTCAGATCATTAGAAAAAAAATTGGTATTCTTATTGCATTCCGATAAACCAAGCCGTTCTCGAGTAATTTGTGTTTAAAAAACAACATGCATTTACAACATTTATTATTTCCCTTTTAAGGGGTATATATAAAAGTTTATATAAAAGACTACCATTACTCTTGGATGTACTATCAACAGCAGAAATATCGAGACAATTTTGGATCACCTTGTATAATGGCTACTTTTTCGACTTGATTTTTAAAAAACTAGAAAAAAAAAGGATTCGAGTTAAAAAGGCTCGAAACCTAGTAAATGGCCTTGACCAATATACAAACTGAAACCATGGTAAAATTTATGAAAGTACGTTTTTTGCAGATTTTTATTCTTGGTCTCTGCATATGCATTTTTTATTGGAAAAAGTGGAACAACATAGCAACATCGCAGTATGTGTAAAAATTATATACACTGCTGGCAGTTAAAAAGCTTGGGTCGATCCCTATAATAAGATAGAGTGAAATATAAATAACAAAATAATGTACATGAAAGAAAGGAATCGGGAGGTATTAGCTTCTGAGGATAAGACTAAAAAGTAATTGTCAGGCATTGAATTCAATGTTTAAAAGCAGAGTAAAAAAAAAAAAAGAAAGGAATATATTCACATCGATGCCAAGCACTTGAACATGTTAAGAGTTTCATCCGTTAGTCCCTCTTAAAGTCGCAACAGTGTAGGTTAACTTTGTTTCTTTTCAGCATATTATTTGTCCATTTCTCTTCTCTACTACCTTACATTGGCATCGACCCAAGTTTTCTAATTGCCAGCAGGGTGTAAATGGATAAATAATTAAGTGACAAATATAAATGTATAAAAAATGTAGGGTGTTGCATTTAATAAACACAAGTGCTTGCCACCACTATACGACATACCCTGTAATTATAAAAATAATTTTAGAATGTGCCTCTCTTGATCTCATATCATTTGTCCATGCAATAGTGACTCCTCTGTATATAAATAAATAAAATGAGCGCATCTTATTAAAAACATAAATACCTGGGATATTGTGAGTTGCACTGATAAATGTACTCTGAAATTAAATTTGGATCGTCTATTACTGTTGAATATTTCTTTGATATATCTGGCCTCACAGTATTGATAAGCCAAAGACCTAAAAAAAAATTTAAGTATTTAAGAAAGTTCTAACCCAAATATATTTAACAGCCGGAATCACTTCTAACAAATAAATTTAAAAAAACTTGAAGCCCTCGAGAAAGTATTGTTAAAATTTTAGCCACATTTACCATCTAGAACGGCCATGAGAGTGAAAAATGCGGAGCAACTGGTGTCGACTTTTTAATATGGCGTGTTATGGGAACTGGGGGATGAGTGATTCTGAGATGGAAAATCCATTAGGTTTTAATAGAGGGATTTTAATGGGTTTGTTTAATAAAAGGGTATAAACACGGGCCTCCGCCATAATTGGAAGTGAAAACATGGTTCACTCGCACACGAAATTCAAATAATAAAAAACTGCAAAAAACAGTTTGTAGGTTATTTTCACTGGTGCGACTGTCATTAACTTTTAGCTTATTGTCTCTTTTTCATGAACATTCCTTTACATCTTACAACATCACATTTTTTCTCACTGTATAAGAATTTTCCTTCACAACTATAGGGACTGTGCTAGTCATTCCTATATACCCCGAGAGTTAGTGTTACAGAAATTTGTAGTATTAGTAAATGAACAGAATGTGCCCTAATAGGTTATAGATCATCCATTGAATACCCGCCCATCAGTCAGCCAAGCAAGTAGCAGTGTGTTGAGCAGAGAGTGGCGGCCTAGTTAATAATTTACGTGCAGTACCGGTACCAAATGTCAGAAAAGTTGTTTTTGATTCGCTCGTACCGAGTCGAATTTCCGATTTCACAGTCACAATTTACAATACCAACAAAATGACAATTTTTTTTTTGCATAGAGACATCATACGATCTTCTGCTCGATGTATTTATTTACATATTAAAACCGGAAAACGGAAAACTTCTTGTTGTTGCTTAATATCAAAAATGGCTCTTTTAATGTTTGTGACAGATACTGCCTGTAAGTTATTTACTAGACTCCAACTCGCTGCTCAACGCACCGCTAGTAGCAGGCTGACTGATGGGCGGGTATTCAATGGATCATCGACGACCTATTAAGGCACATTCTGTCCATTTACAAATAGTACATATATTGTGCCGCTGGCTCTCGGTCTAATAGTTGCTGGCTTGAAACCCAATGGGTTAAAACATCCTTAATATGATTAGTATAAAAACATGACATGATGAATTGACAAAGTGTATTAATAGTTTATGAAATTTAAAAATGGAATGGAACTGGTTTACACAGCTACATGCGATTCAGTTTGAGTTTGAATCAGTCACTGTTCAACTCAATTCATTGTCCGCTGCAAAATCTTTCTACCTATTATACTTGAGTATTTCATTTTAGGTACACTTTTATTAAGCAACGGAGCAATTAGGTTGTGCGAAAGTGACATGCACTCTCTATGTATGGGCTAGAGTCGTGGGCACGCGTTGGTTAATAAGAAACACATTTGACCATTGGTGCTCACAAAATGCAGGGATTGAAGAAAATTTCTCTCTGAAATCATACTTAAATGAATAAATAATAATAATAAATGAATTTATTGAACCAAAATTAATTCAATAGCCTATTGACAGAAGTCCTTCTGTCTATTGAATAAATGTATTATAGAAAATATTTACTTTTTTGTGGATAACCATCTTAATATTCATATATAAAATCCATAGAAAAATCATTAGGGCTTAATTAAAATATACTTAAATGTTCAATAATAACAAAAATTATTGTAACAGCCTAAGTAATTATATACAAATAAATAAATATATTTTCTCTTTGTTTTTATCATATATCAGCGTTACTTAGATTCTTTGATGAATTTTTGTTACACAGTTTGTCTCACTTTTCATGACTCCCATATCATAGCTCTCTTATTTACAATGAGATTTTTTTTAAATTTGGAAAATCCACCAGTGGCGTCCGTCGTTATGAAGAAAAATGTACGGAATTTTCCAGAAAAGTATATTAGGCAAAGTTTTAACTGTTTCAAAAATTGATGTTTTTGAAGTTTTGGCTTCTCTGAGATTATAGTCAATTTTAAGTTTGGGATCCGCCGTAGCCGAACGTGCTAAGCGGCG
Organism: Stenurella melanura; assembly: GCA_963583905.1. NCBI lineage: Eukaryota > Metazoa > Arthropoda > Insecta > Coleoptera > Cerambycidae > Stenurella > Stenurella melanura. The sequence goes on along the minus strand of OY757310.1, from coordinate 112,273,761 downwards.
ACTACTTCTAAGTGGATTCCCGACTTCGAATCCCGTCGAGTGCTACTTTTTTCTTTTCTTTTTTTTAAATTTTTGGCAGATATTGTTGATTCTGTAATTGATCTTAGCTTATTTCTATGCGACTGACGTGTTAAAATTATAAATTTTTGTCATTTTTCCTGATTTTTTGGTGATAAATAGGGAAATAATCTTTAAATAATCTTTCTAGTCTTCCATCGCTCAGTAGGTTCGGTGGTGTAACGGCTAGAAATCCTGATTCCCAAACAGATGATCCGAGTTCAAACTACGCACCCAGAAGTTTTTTTTACATTTCCGGTCATAATTTGATGCTCAAATATTACCTATATATCACATGAGTAATTTTTTTTAAATTTCGTATTTGCTTAATTAAAGAGGATTTCTCGGAGCTTCATTCAGCTTCAAAATAATTTTGTTGGAAATCGATACAAAAAATTGTGCGTATCAGCCAAATTGGCGTATCCATTTGGAATTGTTGAGATTCGATTTCATATTTATAAACTATTCTGTCCATTTACAAATAGTACAAATTTCTGTGACGCTAGCTCTCGGGGTATAATCATGTGATATATTGAGCCAACTGTGATTTAGTTATCTATGTAATTTTTTTTATTTATTGAATTGTTTGTGAATCGAATTTATCTTGAATTGAACTTTTTTTTATTTTCAAGTCAAATATTTGATTTTGATTGTTAAGCAAACTGACTGACGTCACGTGATTAATTCTAAATGGAAAGCCTGTCTTCCTCTAGCCTAATAAACTCTTAATTACGTCCACAGTTATGACTGTGATTAAAAAGGGAATATTTATTTTCCTATCATATGAACACCAAGTACACTGTCTTATTGAAATTCGGTTTCAGTGAGTTCTTGATAAAAACGAATAAGATTATGAGATTGTTTTACAGTTAAAACTTTGCCTAATATCTTTTTGTGGAAAATTAGGTACATTTTTCTTCATAACGACGGAAGCTACTGGTGGATTTTAAAATATTTTACCGTTACACAATTTCCTGATGGATAAGTACCTCCCACCCAAATTTTTAAAAAATCGGAGTGTAAATAAGAGAACTGTGATATGGAAGTCATGAAAAGCAAGACATACTGTAGATTACTCCCAGATACAGAAAAAACATTTTTAGGTACTTCATTTCAGTTCAGACAATCAATTTATTAGTGATCTTGTTTGTCATTGTGATAGCAACACTTTAAAAGTCAGTGACACAAATACATTATTATTTTGCATTTAAATCAAAGAATCGCTTGGGTAAAGGAGTTTGTTTTTTGCTGATTTGTTAGGAATATTTAAAAAATCTGTATTTGTATCAAAACATGGTGCGAAAAATGGTATAAAATAAAATTGTAAATTAAACTTCTACTAACCCAAAGGTCCAGCTACTCGGATACCAGCTAATGGATTGAAAGGCTTTAACATAAAGGCTAAAGTTCTGACCCATAAAGGTACATCTTTTTGATCATGTTCAAGTTTTTCATCAAATCCCCATGGATCAGCTAAAATCAGATGTTTCACTTTGTTTGGATATGATATTGAATAAGATGCTGCCAGATAACCACCCATACTATGCCCAAGCAAAATAAATTCTTCTAAGTTCATCTCTTTACGCCATTCCTCTATAGATTTTACCATTTGTTGTTCAGATTCCATACTATCAGTACTAAAATTGGGTCTAGATGATCGACCAAATCCTAGAAAAGAGATGTTATGTGTACAAAAGTTTCTACAATTTTGAAATATGTGGATATGATTTAGATACCAAGGAAAAGGATTTACACTTTTTGCCTTACACATTTTTTTTATCAGATGGATATGATCTTTGACACCTACTTCATTTGCAATATTACTGCTCTCATTTGATAAAATACAACACATATGTTTTTATTTTCAATCATATTATTTAATATAAAAAATTATTCTCGTAATGCAGAATATCCCGAACCTTATCAATAGTTGTTTGTCAACGATAAATTCCAGAGACGGTTTTTATGTAACAATAATAATGTAAACATTTGATATTAAGATATAATGAAACATTTCCAAACATTATCAAAATGACAAAATGATGAGATATTAGTAATATTTCACCAGCTAATGTCATCTTGTCTGTCTTGCCGTGAACAATTCATAAAGTATTATTTGCAATGGGCCCTCCGAAAATGAACAATTTTGTGGAAATTGTTAATCATCTTCTTTGTTTTTATTTAAAGTATTATTTTTATAGCATTTTGTATGTAATTATAATGTATATTTGAATTTGAAGACATGTTCTTTTGGTCTGTTTTACACAGTATTATGATTTAAATATACAGGAAATTTATGCTTTTTAATGTTTCAAAAAGTTTTATTAAAACTCTACATGTGTTTCGGCTTATTGGAGTACAAGATATTACTAAATTTAAAATGTGTTCCTTACTTATTTATACCTAATGGAATGGAAGGTAGATTAAAAGCTTTGAATAATTTATACCTGTATATTTAAATTATTGAAGAATGTTTCAAGGAACCAACCGTAGAATCAACCCACAGTATTATGGTATTATTGAATAAAGGTTATTATTATCATATTCTTTATATGCACTTTGTTTTTTTTATTTTAGTCACAAAGTGTTCTGAATCGTTTAGTTTCTTTCTTTATATTTTTTAATACCCACTCTATATGGTACCATTTGATTCTCGTTATTTATATATTTTTACCTCCAATGGCATATTGCGGATGTATGTGTTTTTCTACATCTATTTAGTAATATGACAATTATTAGCATTTCTTGATGGTAAATTGTACCTATTTACTGCATCCGGCCAATCACAAATACAAATTCCATAATTAACTATTCACTGATTCAATGATATTTTATATCGACCAATATAACTCTTGCTGCTGCGGCTGATAATCAACTGGTGTGGCAGTGTATTGCCATATTGTTGCCATTTGTTTAATAGGTGTAGAAAAAGCATAGTATTACATTCGCGATTATGACCATTATTCTCATAAGATTTGTGCCACACGCCTAACGGCTCGCGGGCTCAAACATCATCATCACTAAGAATAATGTCTCTGTTTTCGATTATATTGTATCAGAATATTATGTACACCAAACAAAATATAAATAAGTATACTACCTATGAAAAGATTCATCAACATGACACTAGAAATAAACAGAACCTGATAACACCTCAGCATAGACTTCAAAAAATAATTCCATAGGTATTAGTTTATTCCGAAATTTTCCAGTAAGTCAGTTTAAAAGTAGACTTAAGAAAATTTTAACACATAATTGCTTATATAATATACAAGAATATTACCAGTTGATTGCTCAAAATGGGAACGTTTCTAGCTAGTAATTCTTTGTAAGTTTGTCATATATCTGTGCTGTCTGTTCTTTATTGTTGTGTATTGTGTTGTATTTTACCATTTTAACTTTATGTAACGTCTATTATTTGACCTGTCTATAAAATGTAAAATTTTCTTACGACTAATAAAATTATTATTATTATTATTATCATTATTATTATTAGTATTATCATCTTGTGATAGTAGTGAGTAATGGCTATCATAATCGCTCATATAATAATATACTATTAGGAGTAAGTTTCTGTATTTTTTTTTCTTATCTTCTATCTTTGGAACAGATGAAAGGATTTAGATATGGTTTTCACCATACGATTTGGTATTTCTACAGGAGGGCTCATACTGGAGTTAGACAAAAATTTGGCTTCTGATCTAACAAAATATATCCTTCATTTTTTTTTCTTTTAATCGATTTATTTTGGTGTTTTCATGAAAATATTAAAAATCGAGAACGAGATCACAATGGCATAAAAAATTATTCAAGGTCAAAGTTCACAAAAAACGTATTTTTGCGAATATCGCGCTTTCTATGGCTCGGAAGCCAATTGAGGTTATTATGAAAATGAAAGATAATGAAATTCCCCACGAAAATGATCTCTTCCATTTTTTATGTACCACGCACGGTTTAGGCAAAAATGTGCTTCGAAGTTTCCGCGCAAGGGAAGTTTTATTTTCCTATTATGTGAACACCAAGTACACTATACTATTAAAATTCGGTTTCAGTAAGTTTTTGTTAACAACGAATAAGATTATGAGATTCTTTTACAGTTAAAACTTTGCCTAATATCTTTTTTTTTTGAAAATTAGGTACATTTTCTTCATAACGACGGACGCCACTGGTGGATTTTAAAATATTTTACCGTGATACAATCTCCTGATGGATAAGTACCTTCCACCCGAATTTTATAAAAATAACATTGTAAATAGGAGTGATGTAATATAGGAGTCATGAAAAGTGAAACATACTGTATAATAGTTAACATATATATGTATTTTATTTTTTTATATCGATCAGCTAATAACTATAATACATAGAACAAGCACGTATTCTATGCATGGACTATATGAAATGGAGCATATGCCTTGCGCGGAAACTTTAAAGTACATTTATGCCTAAATCGTTTGTACATAAAAAAATGGAAGAGATCATTTTTGTGCGGAATTTCATTATCTTTCTTTTTCATAATGACCTCAATTGGCCTCCGAGCCATAAAAAGCGCGATATGCGCAAAAAAACGTTTTTTTTTGCGAATATTGACCTTCAATAATTTTTTATGCCATAGTGATCTCGTTCTCGATTTTTAATATATTTTTTAAAACGCCAGAATAAATCGATTTAAAATAAAAAATGAAGGATATATTTTATTAGATCAGAAAAGTCTAATTTCACTGGGCAATCATAGATTTAAATATATGTATTTGAATTTTGCCATATTAAATATCAAACTTTTCAATCACAATGAATCATAATGGTTACTTATGCTATAAGGAAAATAAGTAGTATTAACCAATTAAGGACGGTGTAAGCCTGAGCCTGATCACAACAATAGAGTCTGAGACTAGCCAAAACTACTTATAATATATAGTACGGCAGCCCGTGACCAAAATCAACTGTTATCACCTAATGCTAATTTCGATCAGCGGGTTATAGTTTATTGCAATACAAAATCGATTTTCCTCTGAACAAAAGTCCCATAACATTGTAGTAGCCGGGAAAACTATTTTCCACTGTTAAAAAAAAAAAGACGTTATTTTTCTATCCCCATCAAGAACGGACACTTGATGAATTCTTGTTATAGTTGTCGAATAAAACAAGAATCAATATAGAATGGAAATTTTATATGTTGCATAATTTCAATAATAAAAATCAAAATTGTATAAGAAAATGGTATAAAAAATTTCTCCCTAATGGTTCAAACCTTTTTTAAATTATAAAATATGGTTCAAATAATCGGAAAAACAAGTGAACGGACATTTCCTATGTTGTACAGCTGCACGAAATGCAGTGCGTTCGCATGTTGACGCGGTGGAGCCCATAGTTAATAGAGATGCTATATATTCGAAACGCATCTCGACGCTATGGCGCGCGCTTCGTAGAGGTGCTGTACCCCTCCATTATCCATTGCACCAACGTAAACATCTCTGTACTGTTCAAGGTAGTATACAATTATCCGTTTCTAACGGTTTTGTTAATATTTTCAGTTTTCTAACACGAGTAGAACCCAAAGAAATGATAAAAACTTCCCCATAAACAGTTCCCTCCACCAAACGATGGCACCCCCATCGACAAAAAAGTCTCTTAAAATGGGGTTTTTATTAATACCAAAGCACGCATTGGTTTCTTTTTAGTTGAAAAAATAATTCCACGTTGTATACTAACATCAAAATATCAGTTTGTACTTCGACATTAATGAAATTTTCGTTTCAGTGCTGCTTTATTTACCCATAGCGGTGCGTCCGGGGGGGTGAGGGGTACTGAGACTACTGGCATTCGAGTAAGAGACGGAAAATGATTTTTTTCAACATATCAAGTTGAAAATTGTCTGTTCATATTTTTCATACATGTTTTTTGATATAAAACATAATTTTGATTAGAGAACGGATATTAGGGAGTACCAAAATTAGCCTAGAAAAAGAAGTAGAATTGAAATGCAAGTACTATGATATGCAACAATTAAAACGTCCATTTTTATTTTTCTGTTGTAGAAAAACTTCAGAAATTGACGAAAATTGTCGGAACGGACATTTGACGATGACACGAATTTCCACCTGTTCCCAGTTTTCAGTATTTAACCCCTTATATGTTTACGCAGCACTCAAAATTTCCGTTCTCATTTTTTTCTCGAACTATGCATATTTATGAACACCAAGAAACAGAAAACGGGCATTAGGTGATTACTTAGATGACCCGTTATTTTTTAAATGTTGAAGGATACATTTCAACCCTTTCGCGATGCTAAAAATTTCCGTTGCTCTGAACTTTTTTATCCTTGCTCAAAGAAATGAGCATTGGCGCGGGAATTTACCATAAAGTGATAAGTCGAAAATTTTGGTTACGGGCTGCCATACTAATAGGGTTACATATTATATATTTCCATTCCACAATAAAAGATCTAGTTTTAATTTTTAATGCTAAAGTAATTTATTTCTGATATGTTAGCTCCCTTATGACTCTAATATACATAATTATTATATAATTCAGTAATATTATGGTCCAAATTGCGATATATCTGATAAATTCATAAAGTTATATCTGACAAGTTCATAAAGTTTTGAAAATTGGTGGAAATAATCAGGACAGCATATGTAATAATAAACCGAAAAGTTCCCACCCCTAAATTGTGTGCTTCATCCCCTACGACATAGTATTCACCCCAATTTTCGCTTTTTTAAAATTATCCATGAAATGGTGCATTTTACGACAAAAATACCTATGTACAAAAGTGTTTTACAGGAAATTCTCTACAAAAAAGGTTTTTAGACCATTTCTCCTCAAACGAATGGTACGTTGGTAAATCAGGGCCGTAATTAGCGCAAGTCATATAATTCGTTATCTATTTACCATCACCGAAATGTTCCCTTTACGGGTTGGTACTTCATCGCAGATGCAATAGTATATTATTTTAGCGCTTGCTGTATTACCTACCCCCTCAGTAGGCTGCGTGTATTTTGTCTCGTAACATCAAACGAACTTTTCGTGTGTTTTTACTTAGTTTATACTGACATTTGTGACAGAGCGATTAAAAATTCATACATTATTGTTTATTATTAAATAAACTTTTCGTTTGTTTTTATTTAATTTATACTGACATTTGAATAGTATTATTTGAGAGTTTCATAATGGCATCAACAAGTAAGTGTATCATATGTGAAAAGACACTAATAAGTGATACTGTAGTTGTTAAAAAAGGACTTGAAAACTTAATTGCGGTAAGCAAAGTGCTATTTTAAGCGTTAAACGTTAAACTTTAAGGTAGATTGTACTGTAGAGAGTGCTAGTCGGAACCAACCCTTATGTTTGCGCCATATTTCCCACGTTATTATTAATTTTAGGAAAAAAGTGGTAAAAACCTTTTTGATAGAGAATTTTCCAAGGAACAATTTAATAGGTATATAGGTATTTTTGTCGAAAATTACACCGTTGCCGAGATAATCTAGAAAAACTCAAAATGGGGGTAGAAAGGACGTCCTGGGGGATGAAGCACACTATTTAGGGATGGGAACTTTTTGGATTAGTAATCCTTATGCTATTCCCAACATACCCACCAATTTTCAAATCTGTATGAATTTTGTCGGAATCAAAACGTAATATTCCTGAACTAATAGACATGTTAGTTACTTTTAATTTGTTTGTAAAGTGTTCGAATTATTTATTTACCAGTGATGCTAACAATTAATATGTGAAACAGCTAGTATTGCATATTCATTGTTATTATAAAAAAATCAAAGAAACATGTTTCTGAGAAATCGCTTTTACTGAAAAAATCTGCTGTATTGAAACCTCTGTCAAAGCCTATGGTGGAAGTACTCCATGCTGAAATAAGATTTTTATTGAGGAAAAGATATATTATATATCTCTACTTTTATAGAAAGGAAGAATGGTGGATCAAACCGAAGAAGTCGAATATCTGTAGTAAAAATGAAGAAAAACAATTTTCTGGTGAAGATCATGATGATAACTTACTAAGGAATATAGAGTAGCAGTAGTGGACAGTGGTAATTGAAAGGAATTTAAAAATTTATTGACAATACTAACGAATTGTTATAAAATGCCACAAAGTAAATTTTAATCAATTACTTGTATCTGGAGTTAAATGATTATGAATATAGGCAACTAATTTGGATGAATAATTTTCTACACATTTTTCCATTACCATAGTACAATGTGCTGGTATGGTAATTTCATTATTATCTCATAACTCCCAAGCTCGATTCCCTTTAGAAATACTCAGATTATCTCCATTTTAGAATTAATTTAAATATTTTGCTTATTAATTTCTATTAAAAATTTTAGTAAAAATATTACATATCGTGAGGTGAAAACCATCAAGTTCCAAGCACCAATTTGTTCAAAATTCAGTTTTCTACAGAAATAAATTCCCGACACAAATATCTACAATTCAATTAATTATCACTATAGACTCAAAAATGGAGTTACAATTCTTTGTAAACATAGTTCTAAAGCCATGTTATTCTACTACTTTTAAAACCATAAGGTTCCAAGTGACTGAAAGAGCAACAGTATATTTCGCGACATTTTCTGTATACCTTTTTGAGATAAAAATAAGTAAAACCAAAAATAACCACATACAAAGTAGATTTTGTAATAATAAGTAAGCCCTCAATTAAGAATGTCCATAGTTCCTTAAATATTGCACAGCCAATACGAGGGTTCGTTCAATAGGGACACGCAAATTAAGAAATTGTGGTGTGCAATTAATCTTATCCCATATACTAAACCAACAGTGAACATTTAAATTTCACAAGGCAATATTTTGTTCATTCTATATACAATAGGGACACGCATATTCGGAAATTGTGGTGCGCAATTAATCTTATCCCACATACTAAACCAACAGTGAAATTTCACGAGGCAATGATAATTACCTATCACATAAAACTCCCTAAGCAGTTTCTGTGGTAACGAAAAGAGATATTCAAATTCTGTAAAAGCCAGTCGTTAAATATTCTTGGTAACTTTATTTTGTCTTTTAAATGCTGCCAAGTGAAACAATTTTTCGGCAAAAAAATATTTATAAATAATTTTAAAAGAAATATAGATTCAAATTAAATATTCGCTGTCACTCTCTATATAAACAGAGCAGCATTGTGTACTAAAGATGAGGCAAAAGGCGATTTTTTTATCACAGTGATCGTTCTTTGTAGCAGTGATTAGGTATATCCCAAGTAACAATTGTAGTTTTAAATATGCCCCTTTTTAAAAACTACTAGTTTTAATGAATTATCTACAGCTTGACTCAGAGAGTATCTGAAGAGTATGATAAAACCATACTTGGTTTAGGATAGCCACTATATCAAAACTTAACAAACTTTTTGTATTTAATGAAGTAAAAATAAATGCAAATAAATCTATTCCACGTGCACTATGGGCCACTATAGTTAGACATAAGTTATAAAATGGACAAATGGCGACTACTAAGAACAGTTCAGAGAAACAGTTAAAGATGGACTACTTGTAATGAATAATTGATGGGACTACTTATTGTGGACTAAAATCTACGAGGTTAAATTTATTGTAAAACATGTATTAGATAGTTCTTAAAAATTTGTGCACTCCTTAAAAACACAATTTTTAAAAAACATAAATAATTAATTTTTTTTTGTGACTTAAAAGTAAAGAGAGCTTTAGCATCTGCCTCTAATATGGTTTAATGTATGTAAATTGTTTTTATAAAACGTGTCTATTAGATACAAATGTTTTACATTTTACATTTTTTTTGTTCAATCTAGGACATTCCCAATGACCGTTATATTCCTCGACGGCTGGAAATTAAATGGCGGCTGTATGTATTAACCCTATAAGCTGTAAATAATTCTACTTCAAACATGTTTCGTCCTAAAGTGCCTACTACATTACCAATCGCTTTTTAAGTAAGTCGATTTATTCTTGTAAAAGCATATTTTAAGCCTCATTGGTCTTAATATATTTTTAAAACTTGTAGGCTTATCTAAAAACCAATTTTAAACTATTTGAGCACATAACAGTTGTTTAACTGACCTGTTTTATACATTTGTTGAATGAAACGGAATAAAACTTACTTACTTAACACAACTGCTTTAAAACCTATAGAATTTATGATGCTCAGATAACATAACCTAAAAGTCAATTTGCCGAGACGCTATTTGGTATTCACTAAATACTCGCCTCTGCCGTTTTTTATCAAGTGTCTTGGTTTTACCAGTGATATTTTAATTTATCATCACAGGCACATCATACACAAATAAAATGCCGACGAATATGTATATAACTTATCATAGTTTTAAAACTACCTCCTAACTTGAACTTAACAGCTATAAAGTTTTATTGAAGGCTTGACAAATACCTTGATAAGTCAATCACAAGCCAATAATGACTAAAAGATAATTTAGTTTTAATGTAACTTCTTGAAGGCCTTTTTAAAACTTTCTTTAAGACAAAACAATCTTTAAGTGCATTTAGCATTTAATAAATCTGGCATAAATCAGTGGTTTATGAGGTGGCCATTATAAAACACTGATAAAACCTAAATAAACCTAAAAAGCATTTAAATTGTTACTTGGGATCAGTCTTTGGATCGCTTCGACGATTGTGTTTGGTTCGTCCCAAATCGCCATTGCCCATGACCTGGGATAGCACCCGGCTTAATATAGAAATTGATAAAATATTTTTAACGAATCGCGCTGCTGCCTGCCTCCCGGTACTCTGCGATCATAGAAAAGAGTGATTTAATCATCGGTTCTTTTCTCACCTATTGCTATTAGCAATGGGGTATTTTCCCATATTTTTTTAATTTGAAAATTGAAAACTAGAAATAAAAATAAGGAATACGTGTTTTTTCTTTCTTTTTTACTTTTTTATTTAAGCCGGAAAAAAATTAGTTAAACTTTCATGACGTCATTAAGCGATAATTCAAATAGAGCGCCAAATGTACTTATTTCTAGGGAGTTTCAAGTTGGTGATTTGTGATTTGACATTTCATGTAACTATAACCTTATTTTTTGTTTGTTTCATAAACAGATGTTCAGTTTTGTGTAACACCTAATATCGACCTGTGAATGAGTATAAAATTTCATTAAAAACGACGTTTAGTTTGTTTTTTTAAATACCTAATTGTTAGTGTGTAAGTTTGGTTAAAAAACCATTATAAGTAAAAATTAAAAAAAAAAAATAGCAAATAGCTAAACAAACAAAATATTGAAAATTAATGAGTCACACCACTGTCACCAAATTAACAGTGTGGTGTCAGTGTTGCCGATAGTTTTTTGGTGATTTACCTAGTTTTCGCTTAGTGACGTCATTATGAAAAATTGAAACTTCTAATTAAAATTATAATTTTAAAGTTTTATATAACATAACACTTTCATCTCAGATTAATGAAAATACCCTATTGCTCAACTGAAAGAGCAGACGATAAGTAGCAGTGACGGTGATCGCTGTCACAACTCTATTGTGTACTATAGTGGTACTATATACAACTATTACTTCCCTCGCATACCGAAGGGAAGTATTGTATTCGAGAAAAAATCACCCTCCGAGATTTTTTCGGATTCTGACGTTTCAGAACACGTAGATTCCGAAAATATAGGTTTTTCAATTCCGTCAGTCTGTCTGTCTGTCGGTCTGTCTGTCTGTCTGTTGGTGTATTTACTAAAAAACTACTTGACGGAGAGCAGTCAAATTTGGTAGGTAGTAACCCTACTGTCAGCGAAGAACTGGTAGAATTTTCACTGAAAAATATACAGGGTGGACCGTCTAAACGGAATAAATAGTGAAAACAATTTTTTTTTGCTCAAATTTAAAATTTCCACGTTTCATGACGCGCTAAACCTGTTTCAGGAAAAAAAATTTTTTGAAAATTTTTTTCAAACATTTTTGAAAAAATTTGTACCAAGATGAAAAAAATTTTTTTTTGCTCAAATTTAAAATTTCCACGTTTCATGACGCGCTAAACCTATTTCAGGAAAAAAAAAATTTGAAAATTTTTTTCAAACATTTTTGAAAAAATTTTTACCAAGTTGAAAAAAATTTTTTTTTGCTCAAATTTAAAATTTCCACGTTTCATGACGCGCTAAACCTGTTTCAGGAAAAAATTTCAAACATTTTTGAAAAAATTTTTACCAAGATGAAAAAAAATTTTTTTTCCTCAAATTTAAAATTTCTACGTTTCATGACATGCTTAACCTAATCCGGGGGAAAAAAAATTGAAAATTTATTTCACCAATATTTTTGAAAAATTTTTTACTATTAAAATGAAATAATCTTTTTTTCTTTCCTCAAATTTAAAATTTCCACGTTTCATGGCATTCTAAGGCTGATTCAAAAAAAAAATTCTTTAAAACTTTTTTACCATCAATTCAATTCAATTCAAATTTCTTTTATTCAATTTAGTAATAACATATTATATCTACGTACTCAGAGCCAGCCAAACATGCGCGGCGCGAAGCGCCGTGGCAATTGAATGGTTGGATGAGTGAGTGAATATAAAACTTAAAATAATTAACAATGAAACTAACTCCTATCTTTAAAATAAAAGATTTACAAAAGCTGATGGCAAAATTGAACATATAAAAGTGAATATTTAAAATAATTTGTAAAACATGTATATAAATATGATTAAAAAGACAAGCTCAGTCGTTGGTGGTAGACATATACAGGTGAGTGCTAAGGCGTCTCACCTGCTCCATGCAATTCGTTCAAGACTTACATTGCTAACAGTCGACGATGCCGCAGAGTTTTTAGTTTAAAAGAATTTATGTTTGGATACATTTTTGAATTAATAAAGTTCTGATTAAAATAGGATTTTCTGAAAAGGATTTTGAGAAATAAATGAATTTAAAACAAAAATGTACAAAAAGAAAAGAAGGGATAGATAGAATTATACAATTTTGTAATGCAAGAATGTCCAGATATTGTGGCTAAAGTGGCTGCCGAAAAATGGGCAGCGTCTGATATGGTAATTTGTGTTTTATTCTAAAAGGTGCATTATGCTGTCTTATTCGCGTTATGTTGTTTGTTAGCGGACTATCGTTTAGTTTGAAAGCATAAAACTTTTGTGAAATTTCAGAAACGTAGTTCGCTATTGGAGTAATGTCGTGACATAAGGCATATAGATCCCTGAGGGGGATGTATCGCGTTGTGTTAGTAATGAGGCGCATGAACTTATGTTCAAGGACTTTTAATTTATTCATTGTCGTGCTCGGTATGCTGCACCATGCCGGAGCCGCGTACGTTATAGCTGGCCTCACTACAACGGTGTATATGAGTTTCTTATTATGTCTGTTAACTTTGCTATTCCTGGCCAGAAGCGGATACAGACTCCTGGACATAGAATAGACTGTCCGTACTCGTTCGTTAATGTGTTTCATAAACGTTAGTCTTTTGTCCAAGTGTACCCCTAGGTACTTCACACTTTCATCCCTGGTCGGAATTTGGGTGCCCTTGATCAAAATTGGCGTAATAATTTTGTTTTTAGTATAATTACGTGTGAAGACCATTGCCTCTGACTTTTCGGCGTTGACCTTGATCTTCCAATTGTCGTAATAAGCCGAGGCACGAGACCACTAAGATAGATTTCTTTTTCTTTGTTCAGATTTAAACTATCCATGTTTCCATGGCATCCTAAAACTATTCAATCAAATTTGAAAATGTTTTTGGAAAATGAAAAAAAAAATTGAAAACATTTTTAATCTATTTATCATTACTACAGAATAGACGAAAACATTTTTTTTGCTCAAATTTAAAATTTTCACGTTTCATGACATTCCAAACCAATTTCGGAAATAAATTTTTGCAATATTTACCAGTTTGGAAAAAAATTTAACACTAGAATAGATGGAAACTTTTTTTTGCTCAAATTTAAAAGTTTCACGTTTCATAGCATTCTAAACCTATTTTTAAAAAAATATGCAATTTTTAAATTTTAAACTTCTTTACCACTACTATAGAATAGAAGGAAACTTTCCTTTTTGCTCAAATTTAAAATTTCTACGTTTGACATTTTAAACCTATTTCAGAAGAAAAAATTTTGAAATTTTTTTTTCCCAAAATTTTTGAAAAATTTAAAAAAAAATGAAATTTTTTAACCACCACTACACTTCCACTCTATTACGTGAATGTTGGATTGAAAATATGACAGATGGCAATAATATCTGGCATATGCACCTATTATACTTTTATTGAAAAATGTACAGGGTGGTCATCCCAAGAAATAATTCAGTCATGGTGGACATTTGTAAAGGTATTTGCGCAGCCTGCCATATGTGGCACCTGCTATTTAGTATTGAACTTTTGCTGTTGGATGAGCAATCTGTATGTTGTTTTGACCAAAACTTATCAAGTTTTCTTCGTAATAATAGCAATAACTATATTCCGATTATTATTCTCAATGTCTTTTCGTAATTATTAATTTTTTAGAGTGACCGCCATGCACACATAACGAGGGAAGTTCTGTGTAAATACCTTTACCGATTTTTTTTTTTACGTCTATAAATTGTTAAATACTCTTCTTAATGTAAGTAAGTAATCTTTATTAGCAAGACAGGAATGCTATATCTTACAATAAAATGCAATACACTACAATTAATGAGATATGAAATATAACATATAAATTACAAACAATTAACATAATATACATAATCATCTTAACTTTAAACTTTAAAATGGGGGATTTATAACAACTTTTTTCATTTCTTTTTTAGATTTAAATTTTTTGTATCAATATTTAACTGGTTATACCAATTCAGACCCTTATAGAAAATTGTATTTTGCCCTGCTTATGTCCTTTTATATTCTAATACATAGTTTTCTCCAGATCGAGTATAATGTTTACAGGGTTTCTTTTACTTTAGTTAATTTATCGGTTAAGTACGGACGAACTAATTCGTCATTATTGTAAGTCAGAAACATGAGTGGAGCACAAAATAATTGGTGTTTTGTGCCAAGGTGCAGAAATACTTCTGTAAATCTTCCAAATAAAAAGTTTCTTAGTGTTCCTATAACCAATTATTCATGGAACGTGACAGACTAATATAGGGCGCGTGCAAAATCTGACAGCTAACAAGAGTGGAGGGTATATAACCTCAATGTTCCAAATTAATTAACGTGAAATTCGCGGTTTTCAATTGCTTTTTTAACTTTCTTGTGCTATCAGCTATTGAAATAAACATTTTTAAGTTTAGTTTTCATTATATATAGACAATTACGTGTTTTGTACAATCATATTTCCTTTGATTTGGCAAGATATGCATCGTTTACCTATGGTGTTTTTAGTTATTTTCTTCGTATTTAAACAATGTATGGGATTGATCTTATTATCATATATATGGAGCATATTTAGATTATTTAAAATTTAAATGCTGTTAATTATTCTGTTATCAGTTTATGACAAAAAGCCACCATATTCTATGGTATTTGGTTGTCGAAGTCTCACCAAATGCCAATTTAAGCTTTTAAAGGTATGTGATTATTACTTAACGTTAGAATTTAGTGTTTATTATATACATAACATATTTAATAAATACATAGTAGTAAATACCTTCTGCATGCAAAATAAAATTATTAATTATTTCAGAATGCCATCAATTTACATCAAAAGAATAAAAGTTTGTACTCAATCAAAAGAGCAAAGTGAAAAGAGCCTCAGAGAGATCCGATCTTACTGAGTCAAAGATGAAATATGGTCATAGTTCCACACATTATCTTAACGGATAATCTTTATGGATAATAATTTCATTTAAATTTTATACTCTATAATTTTTAGGAAAACCTGCCGAACTAGGTAAAGTAACTCATCTAGATTGACTAACAAATAAATTTATGGGTTATGTAGCCTTAAAGCATTTAACCACTTTTCTCTTTGAAAGCTTAATTGACCACAAATTTATTTTCTTTGGCGTAAATCGATGGCAATCGGAAATAACTATGACTGTATTTTCGTGCATGCGGTAGGTATACTACTATGTATTTATTAAATATGTTACATAATAAGTATTAAATTCCAATGTAAAGTAATAATCACATACCTGTTAAAGCTTAAATTGGCATTCGGTGATACTTTGACAACCAGATTCCATACAATATGGCTTTTTGTGGTAAACTGGTAACAGAATAATTAACAGCATTTAAATTTTAAATAATCTAAATATGCTCTATATATAACAATAAGATCAATCCCATACGTTGTTTAAATACGAAGAAAATATCTAAAAACACATAGGTAAACAATGCACATCTCGCCAAATCAAAGGAAATATTATTGTACAAAACACGTAATTGTCTATATTGTTACGGATTTCCACCTTTTTGGAAACACCCTGTGTGAATCCGTGGGTTCTAAATAATTTCAACAAGAGATAAACACTACTAACACTTTATTTAACAATTTACTGACTATACAATACTTCAAAATAAACTTTGTTTACTTTAACCTCACTTTTTCCCGAACGTGTCACTTCTCAAATAAACTTCCTCTTCCGCGCTTGTAATCGCGCCTTATATACTCCGAAATTAGCTCTAGATCAATCCAGAATCTTCTCCAACCATAATCTAGAAAAGTCCTTGGCTCTTTCTAGAGCCTTTCCAGTCACCATCAGAGGCATAGGCGTACCATCTCCTTTTCCAAGGAGTGTAATTCATAACACTGCCCCCTCCTTAAGCCTGATCGTCCCGATCAGGCAACTCAGAATCATCGATGTATTTCGCCAGTCTGTCCAAATGCACGATCTTCATCTTGGACTTTTTGCTTCGTTGAATCCGATAGACGACGTCATTAATTCGGGTAATAACAGTGTACGGTCCGTCCCAAGGCGGTTGAAGTTTCGGTGACCTGCCTTTCTTCCGCTGTGGGTTGTACAGCCAAACCAGGTCTCCTGCCTTGAACCCTTTTGAACTACCCTTACGGTCATATCGAGCCTTCATTCTGTCACTGGCTATGGTGATTTGGTCTCTAACTAACTCATGGACATTCCTTAGCCGTTCACTCACTTCATCTACATAGCTGTTCACAGGAAGCCGTTCTCCACCTGGTGTTCCAAACATCAAATCACACGGCAGTCTGATCTCATGTCCAAATACTACACGAGCCGGAGTTTGTTTTGTAGTCTCGTGGATAGCAGCTCTATATGCCATGAGGAAAAACGGTATGTGGAGATCCCAGTCACGTTGATTTTTATGAACGACTTTAGAGAGATGTTCTTTCATAGTCTTATTATGTCGCTCCACCATTCCATCTGATTGCGGGTGAAGGGCTGTCGTTCGTGTTTTGTGTATTCCTAATAACTTGCAGATCTGCTGAAATACCCCTGACTCAAAATTTCTCCCTTGATCTGAATGCAGCTCCAGGGGTACACCAAACCGACATATCAAGTTATCTACCAAGACTTTGGCGACAGTAACCGCTTCCTGGTTCGGAATTGCGTAGGCTTCAGGCCATTTACTAAAATAGTCCATGGCAACCAGTATGTACTTGTTACCGTCCTTGGTTACTGGGAATGGTCCGGCTATATCGATCGCAATCCTCTCAAAAGGAGCCCCGACGTTATATTGCTTCATTGCACCCCTACTCCTAGTCTGTGGTCCTTTACTGGCTGCACAAATTTTACAATTACGACACCAAGCTTCAACATCTTGACGACTATTTACCCAGTAAAATCGTTCACGTACTTTATTCAGGGTCTTGTTAACGCCGAAGTGCCCACCGGATGCTCCATTATGCACTTCTTGAAGTACTTTCGGTACTCGACACCTGGGAATCACTAGACGCATAACAACTTGCTTCCCATCCGGGCTCTCCCATGCTCTTTTTAACAGCCCGTTCATAACTCTAAGTGAGTCCCACTGTGCCCACAAAGCCTTCAATCCAACTGCTTTGTCCGAAACATCCTTCCACTCTGGTCGAGTTCCTTTTTCCTTTGCTCTCAATATAGCCCCAATCTCTGCATCGTTCAGTTGTTCTTGTCTCAGGGCTTCAGTTGTCCAATCATCCGGAACGTCTATTTTAATAGTGTTGACTGCTCCCGCCCCCTGCTGTTTTTCAACGTGGCGGCAGTGCTTGCAGTCGTCCTTGCATGGTCTTCTAGATAATGCGTCTGCGTTCTTATGAGATCTTCCTGGTCGATGCTCGATTTTAAAGTCGTACTGTTGCAACCGTTCTATCCAACGAGCCAGTTGACCTTCCGGGGTTTTCAACTGCAACAGCCATTTCAACGCAGCATGGTCGGTTCTGATTTTGTAATGTCGCCCGTAGAGATACTTATGAAAATGGTCCACTGATTTGACGATGGCCAATAACTCTTTCCTGGTTACACAATAGTTTCGTTCTGGTTTGGAGAGCACCTTGCTAAAGTACTCGATCACTCTTTCCTCTCCGTTCTGAATTTGGGACAGCACACAACCAATCGAAGAATTACTGGCATCTGTATCTAAAATAAAAAGTCCATTCTGTTGTGGGTATGCTAGTACAGGACCAGTGCATAGAGCTGCCTTCAATTTTCTCCATGCCGTTTCACACTCCGGTGTCCACTGGTACTGAACTTTCTCCTCTGTTAGCCGGTGTAATGGCTTCGCAATGTCTGCAAATCCTTCCACAAAGCGTCTATAATAAGTGCAAAGGCCAAGGAAGCTTCGTACTTCATGAACGTTAGATGGCCTTGGCCAATCTCGTACGGCAGAAATTTTGTCGGGATCCGTTTGTATTCCCTCCGAAGACACTACGTGACCAAGGAATTTAACTTCTTTCTGAAATAAAAGGCACTTCTTCGGGTTCAATTTCAGGTGTGCATTTCTGACTCGTCCAAATACTTCTTGAAGATTTTTCAAATGTTCTGTAAAGTCTCGTCCCATAACCAGCACGTCGTCAAGGTAAACCAGGCACGTCTTCCAGGTTAGCCCTCGTAGTACAAATTCCATCAATCGTTCAAACGTGGCTGGAGCATTGCAAAGTCCAAAAGGCATCACCGTAAATTGGTAAAGACCACTGCCTGCTGAAAATGCTGTCTTTTCCTTATCATCAGGATGAAGCCCAACTTGCCAATAACCGCTCCTAAGGTCTAACGTCGAAAACCATCGTGAGCCTGCCAATGTACTTAACGTGTCGTCAATCCGGGGTAATGGGTAACTGTCTTTCTTCGTCACATCGTTCAATTTCCGATAATCGATACAAAATCTTAACGTTCCGTCCTTTTTGGCAACCAAAACTACTGGCGATGACCAGGGACTTGTTGACTCCTCTATGACTCCATCTTGTAGCATCTTATCTATCATTGCCGAGGCTTCTTCTTGTTTTGCTAGCGGAAGCCTCCTGGGTTGTTGTCGAATAGCGGGTGAGTCACCAGTATTTATCCGATGCTGGACTATATCTGTTTTTGTAAGGGCCTCCGTACTTTTGGCAAATACTGAACTTTCCTTTTTCAGAAACTTGATTGCTTCCCCTCGTTCATCCTTAGATAAATGCTCCAACTGGGAACTCAGCAAGGTCAAGACTTCCCGATCTATATTCGTAGATGAATTTCCCTCCGTTTGTTCTTCGCACCTTGCTACCCATGTGACCGGTTCATAGGAGCCAATCGGTTTGCCTTCTTTAATTGTTACTGCATGGGAATTTAAATTCACGACTCTAATTGGGATTTTGTCTTTAGTCCGGGTTAAGGTTCTTGCCACAACAATATTGGTTAGGGACTTAATCGATTCGTCACCTTCCACCAGGCCAACACGGTAACCTCCAGGATTTCCTTCCAAGGCAGCATCGATGATCTGTTCCGAGTGAGCAGGAATCTTAATCGTCTGTGTTGTCAATAACCTTGCTTTATGGAATTGGTCATCTGCGGTTGCCAGGATAAATTCCTCATTTCCAATTTTCAAGACTCGCTCCCCTACGTCAACAATAAACCTCTTCTCTTCCATGATGTCCAGTCCCAAAATGAAATCATCTGTAATGTCAGCCACAATGACCTTGTAATTGAATCTCAACCGTCCAACCTGCAGTTCCAAATTGACCTCTCCATGGACCGCAGCCCTGTCTCCCGTGGCTGTCCGAATAATTACTTCATTTTGCTTCTTCTTAATCTGCAAGCCTGATATAAACCCTGGCCGCACTATTGATGACGTAGCACCCGTGTCAACAGTAAACACGCACTTTCTTCCATTCACATATCCTTGCAACAGCAAACTACTTGGGATTCTTCGCAGCTGGGAAATCTTTATTTCTCTGGGGGCACCGTGTTCCCTAGCCAGCACAGCCCCCTTAGTGCTGGCTATCTTTAGTTTTCCTGCTGCTCTTCTACATTTACAGCATTTACTCGTCTGTCCGAGTTCTGCTGTCGACAGTCTCGTTTCATATGTCCCATCCTGCCGCAGTTGTAGCATTTAATACCCCCACTTGGCTTTTCTCTATTTTGTTGGTTTTCCTGTCTTCTTGGAGGATTGAATTTAGCCAGTAATTGACTGAACATTTTATGTATATCGGCCAACATAGGGTTCTGGTTCTCCTTTTCTGACTGCGATTCTTCCAGCGTCATAGCCCGTACTCTTGACTTTGGAGTATCCCTATAGACGGCTTCTACCTCTAGTGCATGCACCAAGGCTTCACTTCTACTTTTATGTCGGGATAGCCTGAGGACTCGTCTGATCTCCTCGTCCCTTATCCCGTCTAGGAATGCCCCCACTGCCAATTGCTCTTTAAATTCTTTTGGCGCATTAGGGTATGCTAAGTGTGCCAGTCTTTCCACCGCAGCTTCAAATTCTTGCAGACTCTCTCCAGCTTTCTGAACGCGCACTTTCAGCTGGGTCTGGTATACTTGAGCAAGGTGTTGATCTCCATATCGTAGATCTAAGGCAGCTTCTAAAACTCTAAAATTCCGTTGTTGGTCTGCCGGAATTGTCTGGAGCAACTCCAATGCTTGGCCTCTTAAAGCCACGATTAATGCCTTAGCCTTCTCTTCGTCATTCCAGTTGTTTGCACTTGCTGCTGCCTCAAACTGTGTCTTGTACGTCATCCAGGAACTTTGACCATCAAAAGAGGGAATTTTCAATCGCTGGCCAGACGATACCAGTTGCTGGTTTCCTCTATCCCTCAACTGTTGTTTAAGCTGGTCAATTTCTCCTTCTACCTGGTGTATATTCTCTTTGACTTCATTTACTTCTCCTTTGACTTCGCTTACCTCTTGTTTGACTCCACCGACTTCTTCCGCTACCTTATTTTTGAGTTCTTCAGTAACGGCAAATATGGCACTCTGTTGGCCTTCTATAATTTTCCTTAGTTCGCCTCTTTCTTCTTGTTGTTTAATGTCCAAGTCTTGCATGATTTTCCTCAATTCTTCCTGACGTCGTTTCTCTTCTTCTTGATGTCGTTTATTTTGATCCTCACAAATTTTCCTTAATTCTTCTTGACGTTCTTGTTCTTTTCTTTCCTGTTCTTCTTTCTCTTCCTGGCGCTTTCTTTCCTGATCCATCATCATCTTTTGCATTTGGGCCATAAACTCCTGCATTTGTTGTTCGGATGCCATGCTTCTGGTTGTTACCGGCATATAATTATCAACAAAATTTAATAATTACGTCACTATCGGTAATGGGACTGTCCAGAAAAACCTCAAAACGGCACAAAGAAAAGTCTTATCTAGAGTCTTTGTCACTTAACCACTAATGTCCAACAAAAATGTTCTACAATGTCTAAAAACGCACTTGACACTATTTTTCTGTTCGAAATTAATCCTCGAACAATGTCCAGTAAATTAGTCCTTCCTGTGTTAGCACTAACTCCGAGAATACTGTCCCAGTCTTCTCAACACTCCCGAAAAATCCTCTTGTCAAAATCCCACTTCTGACACCAAAATGTTACGGATTTCCACCTTTTTGGAAACACCCTGTGTGAATCCGTGGGTTCTAAATAATTTCAACAAGAGATAAACACTACTAACACTTTATTTAACAATTTACTGACTATACAATACTTCAAAATAAACTTTGTTTACTTTAACCTCACTTTTTCCCGAACGTGTCACTTCTCAAATAAACTTCCTCTTCCGCGCTTGTAATCGCGCCTTATATACTCCGAAATTAGCTCTAGATCAATCCAGAATCTTCTCCAACCATAATCTAGAAAAGTCCTTGGCTCTTTCTAGAGCCTTTCCAGTCACCATCAGAGGCATAGGCGTACCACCTCCTTTTCCAAGGGGTGTAATTCATAACAATATATAATGAAAACTAAACTTAAAAATGTTTATTTCACTAGCTGACAGCACAAGCATATTAAAAAAGGAAACGAAAACGGCGAATTTCACGATAATTAATTTGGAACATTGAGGTTATATGCCCTCCACTCTCGTTAGTTGTCAGATAATACACGCGCCCTATTAATTTTGCTTTCTTTTAAGGTTATGTTGTTAACATAAATAATCACAAATAAACCAAATTATTGAATATAATATAATCATGTGTAATAGTATGAAAACTAAATTATAAATGCAATAATTATATTAGGCTATTATAGATATATTTATAGAAACACAACTAATTATACTCACAAATATGGTAAACAATCTGTCAGAAACATGTGATATACGAGATGACGTAACAAGCATCATTACCCAATAAGGTTGCGTTTTTGATTCAAATATTTGAATTTTAGGTCGTTTTGTTTATTAAATATTTATTTTAATCTGATATAATTAATATGAATGCGTTTAGGCTTTTATTTTATGTATTACTTGTCTCCATACCAATACATCATTTGAAATGTATTCTTATATAAGGAAAACATCCTATTCTTATTGAAAATACTTAAGAAGTACTGTCGAGCTGGCCAGAGAAGGAACACACATCTAAGATCATAACAGGACCTGAACCCATTTGTGGTGTGACTAAGCCATGCATAAGAGCATCCATTGATAAATGACTAGGTTCCGGGGAATCGTGGAAAAATTTCCCATAATAGTGACAGGTCAAAGAGTTCTCTAAGGAAAGATCAGATCAAATCTGTGGAGGACTTATTATGCCAAAATAGAAAGGCCATTAGAATAATACAGGCATTGCCGACCTCATAGACATTTGAGTCTAATGGGTCTGGCAGATTATGCCAAGAAACAGAAACCTTAGTCTATGTTGCCATTGTGAAGGCATAACTAGACTGAAATTCCACCTACTTGGCAAGGAAAAACTAAGAGTTGATAGGTATACTAAGGGGCTCTAATCAAGGCTATAGAGTCTGATACAAAAGACAAAGCTGGATAGGGAGCTCTAAGGAAACTAAACAGGAGACCACAATAGATATATAATAAGACTCGCAAAGGTCAAGGTCAATCAGCCGGCTTCTCCATTCTAAATCTGAAAATCCAAATTCCCACGAAAAGCTGTTTAGTTTACATAGTCCATTGAAATGTTACAAAATTATAGCCGAACCTTGCATTTTGGACATGACAAGATTTTTTTTTGGGATGTGTAGAAAGGCTCGGTGTGAGTATAAAACTCGATTTTCGGTGTTGAAAGCCCCCCATTTGGCCGCCATCTTGGAAAAGGGGGTGTAAGCAGTTTTTTCGCGATATTTTGAGAATCGCAAGTCTCACAAAAAAAAATTGCACCATTCGCCGTTATTGAGCTTCGAAATAATTAATTTTGGGTGTTCCAAACATTTTTTGCCACAAAACGATGGACTTTAAGAAAAAATTTCCAGGGGCAAGAGTTGTTTATATTCTCAAAATGACCTTTTTCTTTGGCCCAAAAAATTCTGGAAAAATTCTGCCGTGCTCCTTGTGAAAAAATAAACAACTATTGTCTCTGGCAATTTTTACCCAAAGTTCAACGTTTGACGGCAAAAAATGTTTGGAACATCGAAAATTCAATTTTTTCGGAGCTCATTAGCGGCGAAAGGTGTGAGCTGAGAAAAAAAAGGGTGGAAGTGAGACTTACGATTCTCAAGATATCGTGAAAAAATTGCTTACACCCCCTTTTCCAAGATGGTGGCCAAATGGGGGGGCTTTCAACCCCGAAAATCGAGTTTTATACTCACACTGACACCCTCTACACATAAAAAGAAATCTTGTGCTGTCCAAAATGCAAGGTCAATGTAACATTTCAATGAACTAATACGGGTAATACATTTTTAAATTGATACAGATGTTTAAGTCTAAGAAACATACTTTGACATAGTTTAGATACATGAATGGAAACAGTTAAGTATGATTCAAAGCGAATTTCTAAATTTTGCACCAACTCTGTAATAAAAAATGCAAATGGGCGAGAAAATTTATTTAGGGGTGATTCAAGAAGTGTTAATCAACCGTCACAGATTTGTAGCTAAATAGTTCAACTGTTTACCTAATAGATCAATTGCATAAACAGGGCGTGTGGCAGCCAAGGAATCTAAATTTAAACACCATAATGCTACTCCAGCTCCCAGGCCGTGTAAAAGAACCAGTGGTGTCTTCTGTGATTCTGTATTCAAAGAGATGGTCCATATTTTATCAGCTGGACCCACAACAGGCCCTATGTCAACATACCAACCACGATGGGGCGTTCGAAGTACTGAAAACAATATAAATGTCAAAACTGCATTCAAATCACTAAAAGTAAAAATTAGTATAACATATAACACTTCAGGGTTCGAAAAAAATCTTTTTTTTTAAATAAAAAATCAACAATTTTAATTAAAAAAATTAAAAAATCGTGATTTTTTAAACTTTTTTAATTGCGAATATTGTGCAAACAATAAAAAAATAGTATTTTCTTGTTTTGAATTTTGACACTGTCTCGTATTGATTTATTTAATCAGATCTGACTGAGAATTTCAGTTCCCCATAATTAGTATCAATATTACTTACATGTTAGGACTCAATTTATTTTTAACTTGTTATAATTCGAAATGAAATTTTAAATAACAGAAACTTAATACCATTTAATTTTAATGTCATCAAAATTATTTTATATCGTACAATACAATTATTCAACTTAAAATATGAAATATATATATTAGTCATAAGTAACATAACACAACATGTACGTTATATTTAACAACATAAACAATCTACCAAATCATAGGGCTGAATGCTGAATGTCTATATTTGCCTACTTTAGAAAATACCAAAATTTCATTTCAATATGTTCAATCGTATATTTCTGGTTCTTAGAGGTGTTTTAAAACCTCATGAACCGTGACCTTCATATGCGCAGAGACATAATCCGTCCTGTTGACTCAGTTACACTTCTTAAAAATATTATATTTATTGTTTACAATTTATCCCGAGCTCTTGTTTATGTATACAGCAAGGCAGCCTCCAGTGTCTTCAAAAACATACTTATAATTCAGATTAAACTTTGCCTTTTGCGCATTTCGCGGCTCATGAGATTCTGAAACACCTCTAGTTTCTTATTCTTAGTATACTCGTTCGTGTTATTGCGCGAAAGTGTAGTTAGGTAGTTATGTACTGTTAGTGTTACATAATTTAAATTTTTTTAAACTTTTTTCTTTCTCTCTTAAGTATTTATCTGTCATTATTTATTAAGAATATAATTTTATTTGCATTTGTATTTTGACTATTATACAAGAAAATAAATAAATGGTATTTATTTGTTTTTTTAATCATTGATCGGCAAACCCTGTAACACTTTTATTTATTGATGTTACATTTCTTAATTCTGTAGGTCACTTATTACATAATTTAATTCCAATTTTTCATATGTTGATGAATATGATTATTCATTCTGAGTAAATTCAGTGCCTAATTTCATGTAAGTGAATATTGGCATTAACATTAAATTAATCATTATTTTTAAACAAAAATCTTTAAAATAAATATACAATGAAGTGTTAAGATTCTATTTTCTCTAAAATAAGCTTTAAAAGTTTTTCTAGGGGTTAAGACAGGGTAGACACGGACAATCAAACATGTGGCAAATTATGTGCTGCAATGTCCATTGTTGAATTATATAGGAATTCAATGGTAACAGCACATGAGCATCCAACCACAAACTTAAAGCGCATTGGCAACAGTATACGCAGGTTTTCTCTACAACGTGCATCAAGAATATTTAACGTACATTGTTGAATTACATCAGTAGATATCAGTGAATAAATACATGTGAACAGAAGTTTAGACATGCGTACAGCTGTTTAGTACACCAAAAGACTGTTATCATGGAAGTGGATATTTTAATTGATAAGGTGCGAAACGTCTAGTTCTTTAGGACACCTCAATTGAGATGTACCTAATACAAAAAGCATTGGAATACCAATGCCACTAATATTACTGTAAATAGGAATATCTAGTATAATTTTCTAAGCACTTCCATAAAGAACAATTCTCCAAAAAAGTTAATTGGGTCAGCATCCTTCCTAATGAATTCAATATCAACATAGATAAGCTGATAATTGGCGTCAGCTATTGCTATTAAGTTTATTGAAAAACAATTTTTATAATTGTAATGTAAAGAAGCACTTCGGACGGGTTTTATTAGTAGTATAAATTTTGCGTCAATTGACTCTAAATAGGTCGGAAAATTGGCATTTTTCATAAATAAATCTAATACTTTTTTCTTGTCATTTCTCTCTCTCTAGTTATGGTATCTTCAAGAATTTCCCAAATTTCGAATAAAACTGTATAAACTATGGATTTCATGATGTTAGAATGCACTAGATAATGCAGTGCATTCATTTTAAAGCTCTACATGATATGTATTATCATTCGTGTGCACTCACATTAAATTACATTTGTTGCACATTTGCAAACTGTAATATTGCACGCAAGGCGGGCGTAAACCAGTGCATAATCTCAACATAGATTTTCATCTACTATAGTTCCTAAGAATTTTGTGTGAAAACTGTCCTGGAGGAATGGCATTATTTAGATCGCTAGAGAGTAACCTTCGTTTATCGACTTATTGTTAACGTATAGGCTTTCTGTTTCGTCAATAGTTTAGGCGGTAAGAGTAATTATACCATTTCTTATAGATTGTCAAAGTGACTAAAACATTGATGTTAAATTCTTCAGGATTTTAAACTGAGATCACAATAGAGATATCATTAGCAAACATAATAGGGTATCTTTGTGGAAGATCATTGGCAAAAATCAGAAAAGTAAATATATCTTTTGTCAGTGTTGTTATAAGTACTGATGGTTTAACTTACCCTGTAATATTTTCTTTTCTAAAGTTCTTAACATGCTCTCCGAATATTTATTCCATGATAACCAATTTGAGCTCAACCAACTAAAAAAAAAGAAGCAAAATTATTATACACCTAGGTACTACTTGAAAGTAAGGTTATCTTGCATAATTAAGATTTCTATTTTTACTCATTACCTAAATACAAGTACAATAACTATGGCATATATTTTTGAAAATAATATCAAACAAATCAAAATGTTATACACTAATATACCAATAGACGAGATCATTATTCAAGAATTACTATGAATGAGATCTTTTTTAAGTATTGAAAATAATGGATAAAAAGAACAAAAAATACTTACCTTGAATCATTTTTTAACTCTATTATTTGTAAATCTTCTTGGTGTGTATTATTGTGAACTAACATTATACTTTATCTAGGTTAGGTTCTACTAGATAAATAAAATATAGAAAGTACGACAGCACATTAATTAACGTTAAGGGTAGAAATAATCCTAAGCCAATGGTTAATACCCAGGTATTTTGAGTTATATCTTTATAAAGATAAAGTTTTATTGTATACCTATCTAGATATATTATCAACCATTTGTTTTTGATATTAGTCACAAAGTCGTCACACGTGAATCCTTCAAAACAAAAGTGTCATGGTATGGTACCATATTCCAATTCCATGGTTAAAGTCGAAGGTCATTCATTAGAGGTGGGACGGTATTTCTGTAACGTTACTTTGGAACAGTATTTCTCCGTCACGTTTCAAAATGATAAAGTTAGTGAGTACTGAGTCACAGAGCGCGGGATTGTGAACTAAAAATCTGAAATAAATTGAAAATATTAAATAATGAACATGAAATTTAGAAAATCCTTTTAATGTATTTAATTTCTTATACATTTATTTATTATCACTCTATTTATTGTTGTAAGGGTGCCTTAATACCTCAAATAATTTTAGCACGAAACGGAGATTGCTCGCGGGATTTTGAATTCAGGAAAGGGATTTGCTTACATCAAAGATTAGGGTTAATTATCTAATCTTCGCTTACATTTTGTATGCTCGCGTAGGCTGCTACCACATCCCTGCGGTTAGGTTATATTGTTTACAACATGTGCGTATTGGAGTATTTTAATACATTTTTTTATTGGTGCCCTATTTTGCTTATTTAAAGCATTGATTAATTAGAAATAGATACTTAACCAAAGAATTTGTACTGTTAGTTTCGGTCTTAAATTCATAGATGTCGTGCGCCTTTTCGAGTCGAAATTTAAGCTGGGGTTTGCAAGTCGGGTAAATTAATTCATGAATGAAATGAAAGGTTGTGCGGGCCGGCCCGTGGGGTGTGGAGGGAGCTAAACGACCTAGCAACTAAGACCAGAGACAACCATGAGACGGCCGAGTAACATATACGAAAATTGGATCGCTTCTTGCTGGAACCAGTGTTGCTACAAGCGTCTCTCAGTTTGGTACTAGAATAACACTATATAGTGTACTAAATTCCAGAAAACTGTACTAAAATTATGACATTTAAGCTTTGTTTTGGTTTTGAAAAATGAAAGTCTAGTATGTCATGAACATGCGCAGTTAGCGAAACAGAATACGTTTTATTAACTGCACATGCTCTTGACGTCCGAGGACGTTTTTTCTGAAAACCAAAATAAACTTATTATTTTCGACTCTGCATGCAACCCAATATACTACTTAAAGTTTTACTGGTTGTTTTTACATTTAGTTCAGTAACCAAATATGCAGTACTTTACATCCAGGCAGTTAGACAATACGCATAATTAGTGTGACGTCACATATGTCATTTTTGTTACGGTTGAGTGATTCTGAACCCAAACAAAGAATTTGACGTTTATATTGAATGTATTGTGAATTTTATTTTGTTGATTATATTGTCTTTTGGGATATTCTACGTTCAGGTAGGTAATATACTAAATAACGATTATCTAAAGATTTAATTCATATCAAATTTATCATATTTTTGTTACCAACTTTGAGCAAATTTTGAACTTTCTAACATGCAAATATAACCCTAAAACAATGAATCATAATTAGATCTTTATTTCCTAATTAGAAACTTTTTTACCTTTTGGTATGTAATAAACTAAATACTGATTGTGTAAGGATTTAACTCATATAAAATTTATAATATTTTTGTTATTAACTTTAGGCAAATTTTGAAATTTCTAACATGCACATATAACCTTAAAATAATGAATCATAATTAGATCTTTATTTATCTTTATTTCTTTAAACTTTTATATTCTATTGTATAATTTATTTATTCACATCTCCTTTTTAGTGCTAGGATGGGTGGTATGTGTCAGACATATGGTTGTAAACATTACAACGTAAAGGAAACATGCCATTTTTTTCGATTGCCTAAGGACCCTAAAGAAAGACGGAAATCGACAAAGGCTCTAAGGTAAGTAATGAAATTGTTAGACTTGATTTTGTTAGTTACGTGAATTATTATTTTAGGTGCCTTGAAGAACCTGGAAGAGGTATGTAGTTATCATTTCGTAGATGGAAAGAAAGAAAATGGCCCTACATTATTTGCGGTTTTCTCCGCATTACTAAACACCCGAGAAGAAGAAAAGACGCTGAATGACACATAAGATGGAGAACAGAGACGAGGTTGAAGAACACACTTTAGAAGTTGATGAACCTTCCACATCGAGACCATCTCTGGAATTTTTATATCAGCCAAGTACCTCAAGTGTGCAAAGCTCACCATGCTTGGCATTCACAAATGTGCATGAAAATGCTGATATAGCGTTTAAAGTTGTGGGTGCCGTAACTAATTTACAGTATCCACTAATAAGAGGTAGAAGAATATTTTGAAGATTAATGTATTCATATTTCCACGTCCGAAAGCTATGAATATAGATTTGTAACCAAGTGTTGTTTATATATTATGTTGAAAAATAAAATGTTTTAATTATTTATAATATACTTTTTCTTTCATATAAAACAGTTGTTAATTTCAAATTAAATTTGGAGTTATACCTATTATGCAGATATTAAATTAAATGTATCAATACCTTTAAAAAGATACATTCATTCGTTGGCACAATAGCACAGAGGACTAAGGCGTGTTGTGTGGTCAGCACGCTGGTGTCTGTCGTGTTTTGATCTCCAGCTCCGATTTTGGGTGACAATACCGGTGGGTAATAGGATATCTGCATTTTTCAAATATGTAGCCCCCTTCCTGCGGCCTTCGCTCTGGATTTGGGAGTCTAGTATATGTGGTGTGTTGTTTATTAGTGACGCCTATAAATGTTTCTTAAAATAACTACAAAAACTTTGTTCAGTTAACTTTTGGGCACCATCAATACCTACATATTTTTAGACATAATTATGTTGAAAATAATTTTTTATATTATTTTTATTATATAAAATACCGGCTCAGACTGTAACCTTTGGTGACAAAAAAAAACACTTAATAATACGCAAAACACATAGTAATCAAATACAAATACATTTTATTCATCTTTGTGCCATATAAACATGGAATATAAGTCAAACGCCCTTATATGGGCTTACAGAAATAATACATGTAAAATACAGTAAAAAAAAGATACAAGTAAAGTATACAATAAAATGCATAAAACATACCTACTCATTTAGATTTAGTCAATAAATAAATAGAATTAAATGTAAACATAAAATAAGAATTAAAAAATGTAATGAACAGCAAACTGCATGGATAAAATCACAGAATTCGTTAATTGTAGAAAAAGTTTCATGCAGTAAAACTTTCTTAAGTTTATTTTTAAAAATAACTTGAGACTTACTATTTTTTATTTCATCTGGTAAAATATTATAAATATGACATCCAGCGTTTATGGGTGACTTCTTAAAGAACTCGTGCCTATGTTGGCAGAGAGGTATATCATCTCTTCCTCTGGTGAAATAATGGTGGAAATCTCTATTTCTTATATATTTGTTTTTGTTGTCATAAATATACCCCAAAAGTTTAAACAGATATATAGACACCACTGTTAGTACATTATATATTTTAAATGTGTCATGACATGACAAGGCTCTTTATAGTTGAGATTAAAAATGAGTCGAATAATCCTTTTTTGTTGGATAAATATCCTAGAGACTTCACTCGCTTGCCCCCATACCACAATATTGTATGCAATGGTAGAACGTACAAAAGCATAATAAACGCTTAAAAGAGTGTATTTAAATTATTTTCAAGGAGCCAATGACGTAAAGAGTTTTATTTAATATAGATGATGTTTTATCTCTATATGTTGTTCCCAGTGAAGATTACTGTCCAGTGTTATTCCCAAGAAGGAGGCTGTACTTACAGTTCTAATTGCATGATTGTTAAATGTTAATTTTTGATAACTGCTTATTGTACGCCTATTTTTAAATTCGATACAATTGGTTGATAATTAGACGGATCTGCTAACACCAGTTATTGAACTCCTTTAGTATTGTTTTCGCCTTCTCTAGAACAATATCAGGTTTAGAGTCGGATACGACGATGGTTGTATTGTCAGCATACATGAAAACTTTACCTTCTGTAATATAATTTGGCAAAAGTCATTTACGAATAATATAGGACTAATAATGGACCTAGTACACTCCCTATAGGGGGGTGCCAATGCTTGTATCAAAAGTGTCTGACATTGCTTCATCAATTTTAATTTTTTTTTGTCTATTAGAAAAGATTTTACCCACTCGTTTACTGGCCCACGTAAAACCAAATTAAAAAGTTTCAAAGACAAAAAATCTTTGTTGATGGTATCAAATGCTCTCGTAAGATCAAATAAAACATCGGTCACATATTTGTTTTCATCTAATTCAGCATACACATGTTGAATAAACCGAAAGTCGATAGTACCTGATTCAGTAGAGTGGCCTCACCTGAATCCATGTTGACAATCTATTAAAATATTATTATGATCTGAAAAATAGAGAATGCGATTGTAGACTACCCTTTCAATAATTTTTGAAAAAACGCTTAATAAGGATATCGGTCGATAATTTTCAACATTGTGTGGGGTCGCCTTTTTTTAAAAACCGGAATAACTACATTCACTTGACATATTATTTCCAAAATATTCAGTAATTTTAATTATATTTTATTAAGAAAATAATTGTATATTGTACAACGTACGTTGCTGATGTGTGATATATCTATTTAAAAATACAAATTGAACTCTTTTGATATTTACAAAGTATAGATGTTTTACATCTGTATTTACCTAGCTTATGCTAATTATATATGGCACCAATCTTTGAATATAAAATAATTTTAAAATATCAATATTTTGAGCCCACCGTTCTTTCTATTCAAAATATTTCAGTTTCTCCTGATGTCCATGCAATTAAGTAACATTTATTTTTTTCACATATATATAGAGAAGTCCCTGTATTTCACGGTAATAATTATTGTGATTCACATTGACTATAGCAGTTTCATTTTCATAATAAACAATATAATTTTTATCACTACGTAAGCACTCAGATAGTGACAAATTTCTAAATTTATAAGGGCACTTCACTTCAATACTAGCATCATCGCTGACTATCCCATCAGGATTGGCTCCCAAACAACCGCAATCGTGTAACCACAAGCCCGAAGGTGAAACATCAAAAGCAGTTTTTTGCTTAAAATCTTCTATTGCAGTAACTTCATTATACTTTCTCCATTGCACTGCCTTTACAAAATTTAAACTGTAACCTTTAACAAGGTTTTTTATAACGATGGGGGAAATTTATTTCTTCTGCAAGCACCTAATACACTACCAAATTTACTGGCCGTTAAACGATATTTATGGGCTACCAACCAGTTTTCATTTGAGGCTTGTCCTTCTGTATACTGTTTAATTAAATTTATCTTTTCCATATTTACTGCAACTTTTTGAAGAAAATATGTTTCCTTATTTTCAGCATTAACATACTTCGAAGAAAATAAAATGTCCTCTAAGTATATGAGGTACAAATACTTAATGAAGGAGGTGCGTAAAAGCCATGGTAAATCCTACTTTGTTTGTACCTAGATTTTTCTTAAACCTTGCTATTTCTTCCTCTAACGCATATCTCTTTACACCACAAGCAGCTTGTAAAGGATATATGTCAGATATTTTTTTTCTTGCAGTTCGCCGTGCATTCACTGCATTCGTACATTCCATGAGCAGGAAGTGTCGGTAACACTGATATTATAATGACCATATAATATTAAAGCTGCCATATGGCGACAAATAATTTGCCCTCTTGGACATAAGCATTTGGCATCTATAATTTTGTCCTGATCTAGAGTTACCTACAAAATAAATATTAGATTGAGTACGTGATATCACAATTGTTTATATATAATAAACCTCAACAAGGTAAGTTTTCTTTTTCATGCTAGCCAATACATTTCCTTATAAAATCGGAGTCTAAATGCTACTGTCATAAACCATTTCGGTGACATGACCACTTTTGAACGCATTTTCACCTCTTTTTAGTTGAGTACTATTATTCTTAAAATACTCATGTATTGTTGAAACACTAGTAATGTTACTCTGCCATTGTATCTGGAAAAAGTAAGAAGTTTAGTTTTGTTTCACTGGTTTGCTTGATATTTTCTTAAATCATTTAAGTGAGGTTAAGTGGCGTTTAATAATTTGCATATTTCTTTCATATTACAGCAATAATTTGCGAAATTTGTATGTAAACAACATTTAGAAATCATATTTGTTTAATACTAACCTTAGCTGTTTCTTAAAATCACCAAATAATAATAAATATTTGTATAATAATAAATGACATATATGACAAACCACTTCCAAATATTTGTTTGGGTTCAGTCTCTTGACATAATCCATCAAGTGACGTCATCACTAATTACGCGTATACCATTGATTAAGTAGAAATAGATACTTAACCAAAGAATTTGTACTGTTAGTTCCGGTCTTAAATTCATAGATGTCGTGTGACTTTTCGAGTCGAAGTTCAAGCTGGTCTTTGCAAGGCGGGTAAATTAATTAATGAATGAAATGAAAGTTTGGGCGGGCGGGCCCGTGGGGTGTGGAGGGAGCTAAACGATCTAGCAACTAAGACAGCAGTGCAACCAGCGTGGCCACCTACTCGCAGAAAATTATCCGATTTTGTAAGAAATTATCCATTCTTGGCGTTTTGTACTTTTAAAAATAGCATGGAAAATACTTACATGTGTATAGGGTAACTGCCCCAATAATGGACACTCAAGACAAATTTTCAAATTGGAACTTGCTTAAAAATACTAATATTTGAAATATTTTAGTTTTCACCACATCAATAGATTTATCATTTATAATAGTTTTTGACTCTTTATTGCAAAATTTAATAAAATTTAATTTGACGTATATATATATTTTTTATGTAAAGGTATGTCACATGTCCCAGTAGTGGACACAATTGTATAGGTAATGGACATAGGGTGAATGAATAATGGACACCTGTAGTAACCCATCGGTTTATTCATATTTTGCCATTTCTGGCACAGTATAATGACCTCTGTTATTTTTTACATGTGGTTCTGCAATGATACAGACAATATCATTTTTAAAATAATATAAAACGTCCTCTTTCGATGGCCACTTCCACGATCCAAAGCCAGCATTAACCATGGACTGGATTTCAGCCCCTTCATAGTCTTTCTTCAATATTAACCCTGCAATAAAAAGTAAGTTTTTATTGAAAACATAATTAGTTATTCTATTTACACACGTTCCATTTTTCAGATTTTTTTTTTTAATAGATTGGATTTTTTTAAGGACTAATTAGGTAAGTACTTAGAGCTATAATACAATATATTTTTTAAGCATTGAATTGTAGGAAGGCTCTAGTTAGCTCTTAATCAAGATATTAAGTTCCAGCAAGTTTAAATTCACATTTAAAACATTCATTCTGAATATAATGGTAAGCTTATTCCCGATTATATTCACACGTTCATGCTAATAGGCGTTCCTGC
The DNA here is from genome assembly GCA_963583905.1 of Stenurella melanura. Classification (NCBI taxonomy): domain Eukaryota; kingdom Metazoa; phylum Arthropoda; class Insecta; order Coleoptera; family Cerambycidae; genus Stenurella; species Stenurella melanura. The sequence continues at coordinate 112,238,584 of OY757310.1, read as the reverse complement.
AATCATTTTTTTAAATTACCTGGGTAATAACTATCTTCGTATCTTATTATCACATACTCTCCAACCTGAAGATCAAGTTCCCCATTATCGCTTAAATCCAAGTCTTCGTCATCGTAGTTGATGTCTACTATTGAATCGGAAGAGTCTGAAGAACTGGTCTCCAATATATTACTCTTACGTGTACAATCTTTTTCTTTAGAAAACATCTTTTTCCCCCCTTTTTTCCCTTGTTCTTCGGCCTTAGATTCATCTTCTTTACTTTCCTTTACAATTTTCTTTTTTTCTTTTTTCTTCTTAGCCTCATATTCATAACACTCTCTGTATTTTCCACTAGAAATCACAGCTGGGTAGATTACTCGCCTTCTTTTCGACGTTTTTTTTTTCTGGTGTTCTTGGTAATACCAAAATTTTTTTTAATGGTGTGGGGACTTTAAAGCCTTCTTCTTTACATTCATAATAGTGATTTTTAATATCTGCAGGGGTTCTCCAGTTAGTACTTGTAGAGCATCCTGGTAAAGGCTCAACATTTTTTGTAGGAGTTGTATAACTTCCATCTTTATGGTTCTTACAAAGGGATGTATCTAAGACTTCGGGAGTTGTACAATTAATGTTTCTGGATGTATGCAGATCGGGGGAGACAGAAACTTCTGGTTGTGATTCTGAATTTGGCTGTAATTTCGAATCATTATTTTTGTGTGTTGTTGGTATAACTAGTGAATTCAGAATATTTTGGTCTTGAAGTTGAAGACTTGCATCTTGATTTCTATTATCTAAGTTTATATCATTCTCAGATGTCACGTGACACTTATGTTTTATTGATAACCAGACCTTATAGAGGTTGACAGATTCTACATTTCCTGTCCACTCTTGTCCTCTGCCGTATGTTTCTAAAAATAAATCTAATTGTTCTTTTTCTATATTTTTTTCAATTTCTTCAAGAACTGTCCTTTGAAAATTCTTTGGGTATTTTTCGTTATTAAATGGGTCATCAATTTCCCTATTAGGAATGCATTTGTTGTAGTCGACATTATCCTTGTTGAATGGATACAGTCCGCTTTTTCGAAATCCGTTTTGAATCGTTTTAGCTGTGGCATACTGATCGAAGACAGGTCTCAAAACACAACCGAAAGTGTATCGTGTAACATCTTTTGGGAAATTATGGAATTTCCAGTCCCTCACTGCAGATACCCATCCTGATTTCAATGGTTTAAATACTGCAACATCGGCTGGTTGCATTATATGGGTAGTATTTGGGAAAAGGGAAACTAATATTACGCCATGGTCATCACAGAGCTGACTTACCTGTTGGGTAAGATGTGACCTATATCCGTCTACAAAAAAAATTACAGGTCTTGTGATGTTTTCGGATTTTAAATAAGGTATGAAATAATTCCCCACATATTCATAGAATACCTCAGAGTTCATCCACCCTGAATCTGATCTGCCAAGGCCCCAGTTCTCTGGAATAGACTCAACAATTGCCTTTGGCATTTTTTTTATAGGGAAATATAAGCATCGGAGGCACCACTTTTCCATCTGCGGAAAAGGATGCCATTACCGTGATCTGCTCTTTCTCAGAGCTGACTCTTTCATAAAAGTCCTCATTTGACTTTGCCGGCCCCAAGACCTTTCCACTTTTCGGACACAGCTGGAAACCTGATTCATCGCCGTTGAATATTCTGGTGGGGTCAAGTAGAATTTCTTTCATTTTATTTTCTTTTAAGTACTTCAATATCTCGTCAAACCAATTGCAAATACGATCTTTTGTAACTGCTGCACGAGCCTTGCTCACCGATTCAGCATGCCTTTGTCTTATTTCAGGATGTCGCTTAAGAAAACCTTGAAACCAAGACCGTCCTGGAAGAGAAGAGTTATTTAAATATTTTGTTTCTCTTCCAGTTTCTTCTACAATTTTTTTAACTGATAAAATTAAATTATTTTTATGTATTGGAAATCCTTTTTTGGCCATAACAAGTATCCATTTTACTAATACTTCTTCCTCTGTTTTAGATAATTCTGTCGGAGGACCCATTTTTCTAAGAGGAGCTTGACCTGACAGTTTTCTAATAAGAGTGCTCCGAGGAACTCCGAATTGCTGAGCTGCGAGTTTTTTGCTTAAACCATTTTCTCGAACTGCTTTGATGGCTTTTTGCATGTCTTCGTCTGTATAAGAAAAAAAAGGCCTTTGTTTTACCTTATCCTTCTTGACTTTAGCCATTTCTAGAAAAAAAAATTAAATTATAATAGGTACTGTCGTAGACAAAAAAAAAAATGAAACAAGTCTTACACTACAAAAAGAGTTATCCAATTTAGATGGGTGTCCAATACTAAAATTATTAAGGTCAAAAATGGACACCACGATGTCCATCACTAATGTTTGGCCAAACTTCTTGTTTGAGTAATGGTCACCCCACTTAAAACATTTTTTTATTAAAATTTACTAATCTGATAAATATTCATATTCGTATGACTTACCTGATTAATTAATAGGTAATACCCCACTTTTTTTTCAGTGCTGCAACTCAAACTATGATAATTTCACTTTAATCATGCACAAACTTCTAAACTGGATATAACGGCTGTTTCAGTAACTACCATTTTTGAAAATTGACATATTCGAGAGAACATTGAAGTTAGGCGCACAAGTTTCAATGGAGTAGTGAAGAATGAGCTACTGTAGACTTGAACTACAGCAGAACGCAATTTCAATGCATATTTTCGAAATTATAGATATTTTTAACGAAAAGGTGTCCATTACCGGGGCAGTGCCGATTATTGGGGCATTTACCCTATATTGCTTATAATACTATAATCGACTAAAAACATTATGTTTGATTAGTCTTAGAAATTATTTTACGAAGAGCTTTTTTATTGTTTTGTCTTTATGCAAAAAGAATAGGTAGGTAGGGTATATGAAATTTATTTAATAGGAATGAATAAAAGTTTTTTTTTTCAAGAAAATACCAGGAAGAAAATAAAATATGTTTTATATATAAAAGAAATATAAATACAATAACAAAATCACAAATATTTGGCAGACATCACCATTTATTGTATAGCTATAGTGTTTATTCCAAATGTACCCCGAAACGAAAAATGAAACATACTTCACGTATAAAAATTGACTCATGTAAAAGTGGCCAAGAATATTGAATATCATGCTTTGGCAACACTTTTTATTTAGTGCCACATTGTTTAAATAATTCGCAAAGTTCAGAAAATCAGTTCTTCGTAAATACCCAAAAAATGAAGAATTTTAGAAAATAATGTTTTACATGACAAATGTTGCTACTAAAAAGACCTACAAAACCCAATAATAAATTTTCCAATAGGTTAATTTGTTTATCTGCAAAATAAAAAAAACGTCAAAATTGCCTCTTATTTCAATTATTAATAACTTATGATAAATTAAGCCTTGTGACATCGAAATTATCGGAAGTTGTACGTCCCAATTTATATACTTTAAAAATGCTAAAAATTTCAAATCGATATCTTTTAAGGTTTTTTGCAAAAAGTTATTTGTTTATTGAAAACTTGCTTTCGTAAAATTGTCGTAATTTTTTTTTAGACATTTTAGAGTTACGGATCAAAGTGGATTCACATTTTGACAAGTTGTACTATCATATACATATCAAATTTAATTGATTTTCGCAAATTTCTTTGTTTAAAATCGAGTTCGAAAAACACGTGCGTTTTAAAGTTATAAACAAATTGAATAATTTATTTATTTTTAAGGGTACGTCGTTCGGGCTAGGATGATTTTTCTGCGAATTTAAAAAGAATAATAAATGCTCCAAGTCACTTGGGAAGTGAGATAATTTTTTTGTAAAATTCTTAGTTTTTTGGTATTTACGAAAAACTGATTTTCTCAACTTTGCGAATTATTTAAACAATGTAGCATTAAATAAAAAGTGTTGCCAAAGCATGATATTCAATTTTTTTGGCCTCTTTTACATGAGCCAATTTTTATACATTTGGAATAAATCTATTACACTAATGTAAATTTTTGTCGCAGCGGTAATTTAGCTCAACATGTTGGAGCGCTCGCGCGGACGTAGTTGTACGGTTGGCTCCGAGTCTCGATCCGGGGAGGCAATTTCTTGTATTAAAAGAACTAAATAAATTTGTTATGATGATGACATAAATCCGAGGGTCGGGGGATCGATTCCTACCCAACACGACTTTTTTTTCCTTAAAAATATATAAATATTGTCATATAATTAAACTGCATCATATATTCATTTGAAATTGTCACACAATGCAGAGCAGGTCTTGATCTACTTAATGTGTTGATTTTAAATACAAATGCCAATAAGTGAATCAGCTATATGAGTAAAAGAAAAATAAAAAATTATCTCAGATCACAAGCGGCTTAAACATTCTTTTTTCTTTTAAAATTCGCAGAAAAATCGTAGCTTTCAAATGGTCCTAGTCCCAATGGAGTACGATTAAAAATAATTGAGTTAGTCTATTTGTTTATAACGTGAAAATGTACGTGTTTTTCTAACCCGATTTTAAACAATTAAATCTGCGAAAATCAATTAATTTTAAAATGTACTTGATGGTACAACTTAGAGAGAGTATCCATTTTTGGTCATTAGTCTACGGTGCCAAAAAAAAAATGGACAATTTTATGAAAGCACATTTTTAATAAACAAATTACTTTTTGCAAAAACCTTAAAAGATATCCATTTGAAATTTTCAGAGTTTTTTAAGTAAATTGATACGTACAACTTCCGATAATTTCAAAGTCACAAGGCTTAATTTATCATTAGTTAATAACGTTGAAATAACATGCCATTTTGACAGTTTTCTTGATTTTGCAGATAAACAAATTCATCGATTTGAAAATTTCTTACTGGGTTTTGTAGGTATTTTTACTAGCTACATTTGTTATATAAAACATTATTTTCGAAAGTTCTTAGTGTTTTCGTTATTTACAAAAAATTGATTTTCTCAACTTTGCGAATTATTTAAACAATGTGGCACTAAATAAAAAGTGTTGCCAAAGCATGATATTCAATATTCTTGGCATCTTTTACAAGAATCAATTTTTATTCATGAAGTATCTTTCATTTTTCGATCATTCGATCAAACCCTAATTCGATTACACTATACTAGGAGCAGTTAACAAAACAATGAATATATATAATAGTACATTATACACTAAGGGAGAGAAACGTCTTATTTTTCCTGAGGTGTAATTTGAGGCCCGAGGGCGAAGCCTGATCGAGGGCAACAAATACATCGAGGGAAAAATGGCGGTCTCTCCCGAGGTGTATATTTAACAATATTTTGAGTTCAAAGTCGGAATATAACAAAATTCCGACTTCAAACTCGGAATTTAACAAAATTCCGAATCGCTGAACAGTGATCACTTGACGCTAAGAAGACAGACACGTCTCTCTCTCTTCCTCTCTGTGATGAGCGTCCACTGGATGTTTTCAAAGATTAGTGAAAGTATTGATAATTATTGAATTATCAATGGTAGCAAGACGTGGCAAGAACGTAATATCGCGTACTACGGTAGGCGGGGCTTACCCGAGGTCGGCGCTAAGACGTTAGCGGTAGAGCAGAACGAAATTGAACTGTTCTGCCGAGTGCCACATTATTATGGGATTACGTTGCTTCGGACATTCATCGATAGGTACCGCCACTCTCCAATAATTACGGGAATAATTATCTATTACTACTTAATCAATGGTACAACTTGTAGAGAAAATAATCCATTTTTGGTCATTAGTCTACGGTGCCTAAAAAAAATTAGGACAATTTTACGAAAGCACATTTTTAATAAACAAATTACTTTTTGCAAAAACCTTAAAAGATATCCATTTGAAATTTTGAAATGAGTTTTTTAAGTACATTGATACGTACAACTTCCGATAATTTCAAAGTCACAAGGCTTAATTTATCATTAGTTAATAACAGTTGAAATAACAGGCCATTTTGACAGTTTTCTTGATTTTGCAGATAAACAAATTAACCCATTTGAAAATTTCTTACTGGGTTTTGTAGGAATTTTTACTAGCTACATTTGTTATATAAAACATTATTTTCGAAAGTTCTTAGTGTTTTCGTTATTTACGAAAAATTGATTTTCTCAACTTTGCGAATTATTTAAACAATGTGGCACTAAATAAAGTGTTGCCAAAGCATGATATTCAATATTCTTGCCATCTTTTACAAAAATCAATTTTTATTCATGAAGTGTATCTTTCATTTTTCGATTAAACCCCAAATCGATTACACTACTATAGGAGCAGTTAACAAAACAATGAATATAATAGTACATTATACACTAAGGGAGAGAAACGTTTTATTTTTCCTGAGTTGTAATTTGAGACCCGATGCGAAGCCCGATCGAGGGCAACCAATACGTCGAGGGAAAAATGGCGGTCTCTCCCGAGGTGTATAATTTAACAATATTCTGAGTTCCAAGTCGGAATATAACTAAATTCCGACTTCAAACTCGGAATTTAACAAAATTCCGAGTTTGAAGTCGGAATTTAAGAAAATAAAATATAAAGTTTACGCTTTTATAATATACCTACTATTTCTAGATGTCTACATTAATTTTAATATTTGAAAATATAATAGTCCAATAATGTTTTTTCTTTGATGTAAGCTTTGTTGAACTTAAGTTCAAAAGTTACAATAAATTTAGTGTGGCGCGTCTGAGGCTGCCCACGCTACGCGGGCGTACTGTCGTGTCGCCGCGTCGTGCGTTAAAGAAAATAATGTGGAGCCTAAATTTTTGATCGTAGGAAGAACTTCGCACTTCATACTTTCGAATGGCGCAATTAGTTTTTTCTAAGAAAAAAATATTTTAAGAGGTATTTGACAAAAAATAATTTGCAACTAATTTGTTTAACCAATGATGCTCAAGGATTATTGTTGGTAACTTTTACGTTGTTCCTGACATGTTCAGAGATGTTTTCTCAAAAGTAACCGCTTCCCGGAATTTTTCCGAAGTGAAAACCTCTATCGATTCCACTACTACTTGCCCTAGGTATCGCATTACTATTGACAGTTACTAGCTAATTACAACTATTTTTAATTCTGTAAAAGAACAAAAAAATATTTTCATATAGTAAGTAACTAGATGAAAATATTCGATCGACCTAATTTATAATCACTTGAAAATAATTTTACTCAAAGGCAGCTTTGTAAATATAAATATGTTTTTATATGCCATCTTCTGATTATATATACCCTATGTACCCATTTACATGTTTAAATTTATACACAGAAATTGATGAAAAATACGTTTTATATATGTATATACCATTAATCAATACAGAACCAATATGATTATCACACTTACTCCCTAATTGTATTGATTTAATGTAAGTTGTTTTTGTTTTTAGTAATAAAAACTTAAAATACATTGGACTTATTTGGTTATTTGTATATTTGTTAATATTTGATGTAGATGTAAAAAATTGCTCAATGTCAATATAATTCCTTTAGCAGAAAATCAAAAATATTGACGAAATTAACTAAAATACCTACATGTAAGCATCAAGTCTATTTTTGTTGTTAAATTGATTACTTTAAGAGGAATCCTCGCATGCGGAAATATACGTGAAATATAGCAAACGCGCTTAGCTCTAGCAGCTTTATTTTTACAAGTATCACACTCATTTTTTTTTAGAAGAAGTTAGCTACTAGTTCTACAATGTGACCATTGCTTTTTCAAATCCGGTGAACCAATCTTAAGAAAAAAAATCACAAACTTTATCATTTGATTGTCTGATATTTATTTAATTTTCACATACTTCTAGATATCATTCTCAAAAAAGCATCGGTCAGATAATTCTATCATCTTTTGTTTACACATTCGTTTAAAAATAATTCAAAAATGTCAATTTTTTAATGAGTTATACTTCAGGGCAATTACGCATGTAATTTAAAAATTGTTTAGGCATGTTTTCCATCTCCACCTAGCCAGAGAGGTGGATTATATACGCATTGGCTCTTTGTCTAACTTGGGACTTCTCATTCTCCAGGCTTTGACTGTTGCCACAGTAGAGAAATATATAAACTGAGCTGTTGCGTACCTATTTTAATTCAATTTTTACCGGAACACATTTAATCGCGCAATGGGTATGAACAATAGTTAAAGGCGCAAAGTGTACCAATATGGTACAAGAACAAAAAGGGGAATTACTTCCAGATCCACGTAGTGGATTGGAAGTACAGCAATCGTAAAAAAATCATTTTTGTTTTCTTGAAATAAGTTTAGAACTTCATGAAACGTCGAGATTTTAAATTTGAGCGAAAAAAAAATTTCTGTTTGTCGGTCTGTCTGTAACTTTTTTTTGTCAGCACATTTTCTCCGGAACGGTTTAAGATATTGACTTGAAATTTTGTACACGTATATATTATAACGAGATCTGGACTGGATTGTTTTTTGAACATATTCGATGAAGGGTTGGGGGTAAATAGGGATAAATGGGGGGAAATAGGTAAAGCAAGCTGGTAAGAGTACAGAAACTTGAAATTTGGTGTATGTACTAGCAGCTAAGGCCTCAAAATTTTTTGTATTTAGAAGCCGAGGCCTCAGATTTTTTAATAACATTTTTCAACCCCCCCATCACCCCTGCTCCATTATTAAAGGGGTTGATAAAATAAAATTGACTTATTCACTTGAAATTTGGTACACGTGTATATTATAATGACATCTGGAACTAAATTATATTTTTAGATTATTCGTTGAAGGGTTGGGGGTTAAATAGGGGTAAATAGGGGAAAATAATTAAAGCAAGCTGACAAGAGTACAGAAACTTGAAGTACGGTGTATGTACCTGGAGCCAAGGCCTGAGATTTCTTATAACATTTTTTAACCCCCCACCGCCCCTACTCCATTATTATATAAAGAGGTTGATACAATAAAATTGAGATATTCGCTTGAAATGTGGTACATATGTATTATAACGACAATTGGAACTAAATTATATTTTGAGATGATTCCGTTGAAGGGGTGGCGATGTAAGTATAGGTATATAAATAGGGGAAAATGAGTAAAAGCAAGCTGTGTAGAGTACAAATACTTGAGGTTTGGTGCGCACCTATACGGGAAGCCAAGCCCTCAGATTTCTTTATAATATTTTTCATCTGATATCTAAATCTATGTTCTCGCATTTTTATGTCTCGACGCCGACCGACGCCTAGCGTCATTTTTGTAAAACTCGTGTATTTGATAAATTTTATTTCCTAGATTCATATTCTTACGGCTCGACGCTGACCGATGTCTAACGTCGTTTTTGCAAAACTTGTGTATCTAAATCTATGTTCTTGCATTTTTACGTCTCGACACCGACCGACGCCTAGCGTCGCTTTTGTAAAACTCGTGTATTTGACAAATTTCGATTCCTAGATTCATTTTCTTGCATTTTTACGTTTCAACGCCGACCAACGCCTAGCGTCATTGTTGTGAAACTTCTGAATTTGATAAATTTTAATACCGATGAGAATCATATTCTTTCATTTTTTCGTTTCGACGACGACCAACGTCTAGCGTCGTTTCTGTAATATTCTAATTTTAATAACAATAGGTATGGATATATTAAATACCATGTGACAACAAGACTACCTTGTTTGATTTACCAATACTTTCATTTTAATGAAAATCAAACTAGAAATAACCTTAGAAAAATGCAATGGAATATAATTAGTCAACCGCCCAACCGCACTAACACCACGGCGCTGCGCGACGTGGTTGTGCGGTTGGCTCCGGCAATGTTGTATATTTTAATTATTGAATAAAATATATTAAGGGCAAGGCAGTATTTTTTTGAGAGATATTTTTTAATATTCTTCACTAAATGCAAATGTGAGCTTTGGCAATTTAAGTAATGTCCGGCGGATTATTTGAAATATAAAAAACATTTAAGAAAACGGTAATAAATTAATTAAATTGCGAAAACTGACATTTGTTTTTGGTAAAAAGAATTTAAAAATACATTTGGGATAAAAATACTGGACATTTGCTAAGTACATATTACACTTTTTTTAATAAGATGACGAAAAAATGAATGTTTAAATCAAATACGTCCTGTACGTAATTTCTTAAAAAATAAATGCATAAGTGAAAATGTCCCTGTTTTTGCTGCCACCTGTCCTGGTAGGTGTATAACCGTATAATATGTTGGTAGGAAATTGTTAACATTCTTTTTTATAACTACAAAAGCAAATTTCCGGGTAATTTGTAAACATTTTGATATTCAATAAAATATTTAAATGGGGGAATGCCACTAAATTCTGGTTTTTGTTCAATAATATAAAACAAAGAAATATTTATAGAACGATGTATTTCAGGATACTGAATAAAATATAAAAGTTAGTATCTGGCAATACGGTAAACTTTCGTCAAATTTCCTAAAAAAAATCTTTATGGTATTTTATATCTTACATAAATACCCATAATGTTTTTTTATATATAAATGCCTATAACTTTTCTTTTAGGAAGGTGGAGGATAATTTTCTCACCCTGTTAACAATCGGATAAAAAACGGATAATTTCAATCCAGTTATATAAATTCGGACTTTGTTGGGCTATTTTAATACGTGAAAAAATGTGCACATTTTCATATAAATTATAGGTTTAGGCTTTGATTTTATAAAACTTAAAATCAAAGGTTTAGGCTTTGATTTTGTTTAGGTAATAATGCTATGAAATAAATCTCTCGACTCTTCTCACTGCGGTTGAAAGAGATGTATCCGTTCTCTCTTCAGTAGCGAATAAAATGTAAAGTTATTTCTCCTACAATTGGTGTTGCCGGGGGTAAACTAAACCGTAATCCATGAAACTTCGCAGGGGAACTACTAAGGGTATTCCTCTTAAGAAATTATCATAAATAAGCAAGTACAAGTTTTATAAACCGTTTGTAGGTACATTTATTTGTAAAAATCGCTGAACAGTGATCACGTAACGCTAGGAAGACAGACACGTCTCGCTCTTCCTCTCTGTGATGAGCGTCCACTGGATGTTTTCAAAGTGAATTATCAATGGTAGCAAGACGTAATACCGCGTACTACGGTAGGCGGAGCTTACCCGAGATCGGCGCTCAGACGTTAGCGGTAGAGTAGAGCGAAAGTCAACTGTTTATCCGAGTGTCACATTTTTATGGTATTACGTTGCTTCGGACATTCATCGATAGGTACCGCCACTCTCCAATAATTACGGGATTGATTATCTATTTCTAATTAATCAATGTTATTCAGGGGGAGAGCACTTGAATCCGATATCCCACTAAACATGAAAACATTACCGAAATAAAACAGTAATGTATCATCGTTACTTTGTAACATTATTTAATAGATAATTTTAATGTTTATATAACAAGTATGTTATAGATTATGTCCCAGTCAGCAATATTACAGAGTTATATTATTGAAGACACAACATTAAAGCAATATCCTCTCAACATATCTACATTAATGTTTTAATGTTATATTTTAAATATTACATTATGACTACATTTTTTAAATGTAACAAAATAAACGTTTTACTTTGATTACTACGATAATATTTCAGTAATATTAAAAGAAACATAATTTAATTATGAAAATTATATTTAAATAATGTTCTTTTGATGTACTGTTTGTTAACATTTATACAATTTTATATTTTACAAATATTTACAGGGTGATCTTTAAATAATAGCTACAAGATTCTTTAATGATGCTTCTCCTCTATGTTCTTACTTTTGGTTTGGAGATGACTGAATGACATTTACACAACTCTAAAATTGAATGGATAAAAAGTGGAAATATAGGCTCATATTTAAAAATGTAATAGCTCAAAATGCAAGGAATATAATATGCTACTGTACAGTATAGTCGCCATTACATTTCTTGCACTTTGTGGTGTTCGATTTTTAAATGTGATCTTATATTTTCACTTTTCATCCCTTCAATTTTAGAATTCTGTAAATGTCATTCAGTCATTTCCAAACAAAAAGTGAAACAGCAGAAGAAACGTATTATGTGAAAGAACCTTGTACCTATCATTTAAAGACCACGCTGTAAATAAATATAAAATATAAAATTATATCATAGAATCATAAAACTTAATTTGAGAATTTATAAAACATAATCACAATTATTATATTGTTCACTAATTATTAATAACAAAGCACCAAATATAACTTTTGTGCCTTTAATCAGTGTTGTTTAGAATAGGTGAATTTAAAAAATTAGTTGATTACTTGAAATCCAGAATTACTTAATATATTTAGTTATATTTCGAATTTTAAAATCAAATAAAGTGCGACAACTAAGCACAATTATCTAGAGGTTTTGGTATTGAAAATAAAAAAATAAAAATTTGAAAATGCACAATTATGTGTAATTGTGCGTTTATACACAGTGTATTACCTGTTCTGAACCAGCTTATGAATAAAACCAGCAGAAATTTATAAATGTTTATTATTCAAACCCGGTTAAATTATTAGTACAGATGATATAATATTCACCACACAATATTTTTTCTGATGGAGTTTATCATAATCAATTTGATTTGTATTATGTATTTTGAGATAATGTGCATTATTTAATATACAAAAAATAAACATTGATTTATAAATTGTGTGAAAATAGCATAAAATATTTTATGTAGACATTCTTTGCTTTGAAAATCGTAGACACTCGAAATTTCGAAACATTCTTTGGTGGTATTCGGGAAGCAACTCTAAACCGCATCTGAAATTAAAACAGAGCAAATTGTTAAAATTATTGATAGTATATGGAACATTCTAAATTCGGTGTCATGGGAAACAGGAAGTTTAGAAACGAACGCTCGTTTGGGGGGGTTCCATAAATGTTAGAAGGGAGAAGGGGGGGGGGGGTGCTTTTTGCAAACATGTTTTTTTGGATAGTCTCTTAAATGTAAAATTCATCACAACACAACCTATTAGTTTGACATATACTTATTAACAAATTGAATATTTAAAATTAAACCATGCAATAATAATACTGAACTAATGGAGTAGGTATAGGTATATTAAATAAATGTGAAATATCAATCTTGCAATCAAAAAACTTTTATTAAATTTGTTTTAGTAAATATTAATAGTCAATTTGTCAGTTGATCCAAACTAATTACTATACGCAGGAGCAATGAAGCAAAAAAAACTACAGTGAAGCGCATATTTTCACCTTTGTAGTCGAAAATCTCAAAATATTAATAGAGAAAAAAAATGCTTAAATAAAAATTGCAACCTTTGTTTCCTACAATATTGGTAAGGGAGAGTTGGGTAAAACGGGATGGTGCGGTAAAACAGGACACAGCTATTTCTAATAGTCTGGATGCTGCCATCTGCAAAATAGGTCTCAAACTAATTTCGGGAAGTAGAAATCTATAGCAGGCAGGCATCAGATTCCACTAAAATCCTCTAGATGGTACTCATTCAGTGCAGAAATGTCAAATGTGTTGTTTTGTTAAATTGTACCACTCACATATTTTGCCATTTTTTGACTGTTTAGAACAAAAATTATTCCGAGGTAAGTCATCCATAATAATCTACATATCTTTGCGTATAATTAAGCATTAAATGCTATATGATACTTTTAACAATTAATCAGGTAATTAATTTTCATGTTATAAAATTACCAGTTGGGTAAAATGGGATACAAGTTAGTGGGGCAAAACAGGACTGTCCCGTTTTAGCCAACCACTTCTATTTTCACTGTATTAATATAATGATTATACCTAGTTAATTTTATTTATTTTGATTGTGCAGAGTCATGGGGAAATACAAAAGAAAAACCGAAAGACAGTCCTGGAGTGAAGAAAGTATGCGTGCAGCTGTTACCGCTGTTTTGGATGGTACTATGGGTTACCTTAAAGCGTCCAAAGAATATGGTGTTCCCCGTACTACAATAGAAGCACGTGTGAAGAAAGTGCGGAAAGGTGTGCTTACACGAGAAAATTCTGCTAAAAAAGGCCTGGGACGTCACAAACCAGTTTTCACAGAAGCACAAGAGCAAGAATTAGAGGATCATATTTTAGCTTTGGAAGCACGTTTATTTGGTTTTACACTTGAGGATCTACGAAGTTTGGCTTTTCACTTAGCTGAGCGTAATGGTCTAGCTAATCAATTCAACAAAGAAAAGAAAAAAGCTGGCAAGGCTTGGCTCTACGGCTTTCTAAAACGACACCGAAAAGTAGCATTGAGGCTTCCAGAACCTACCTCTCTTGCAAGAGCCATGGGCTTTAATAGACCTGCCGTTGCTAAATTTTTCTCATTATTAGCTGAAATTTATAAGACATATAAAATACCACCGGAAAGAATTTATAATGTGGACGAAACTGGCATTATGACAGTTCCGAAAAGACGGTCCAGGTGTTTAGCATTACGAGGAAAGAAGCAAGTTGGTAGCCTTTCTTCGGCAGAACGTGGAGTTCTTGTAACAGCAGAAACCTGTATGGGCGCTGCAGGTGCCTTCATGCCTACTATGTTTGTTTTTCCTCGGGCAAGGGCAAAACCTGAATTATTGGATGATACACCACCCGGGAGTACAGCTGCTTACCATCCATCTGGATGGATGCAAACGGACATTTTTTTGGAGTGGTTTAATCATTTCCTTCAGTTTTCACGCCCCACAAAAGAAGAACCTGTTCTATTGCTTTTAGATGGCCACTCGACACATACGAAAAGTTTAGAACTGATAAAAAGGGCACGAGAAAACAACGTTATTTTATTATGCTTTCCTCCTCACACAACCCACCGTTTGCAGCCGCTCGATGTGACTTTCATGGGTCCTTTGAGCACATTCTACGCTGCAGAAGTCCAAAAGTGGTTGCAACAACATCCCGGCAGGATCGTTACTATCGCTCAAATAGGAAAGCTTTATGGGGATGCTTTTATGAAGGCCGCCAGCGTTCAAACGGCAGTTAACGGATTTAAGAAAACAGGAATATGGCCGTTAAATCCGGATGTTTTTCCAGACTGGATGTTTGAACCAGCGGAAACCACAAACAGACCAATCGAAAACCAAACCCCAACACAGGAAACTACTGCACAGCCGGCTGCTTACCCACTAACACCTGATAGACATGAAACTCTGCCCGAGGAAGTAACTCCGCAATCATCAAGACCTGATATACATAAAACTCCACCGCGAAAGTCTGCTGACTTTAATAATGAAGACAGCGTGAAGTCCATAAACGACATGTATGCTCCTGGTCCTAGCTGCTCCAAATCTTTGAATGAAGGTGTTACTTCTTTCTACTCTTCCATATCTTCGGCAGCATTTTATTCTATATCACCAAAATATTTAGCTCCTCTTCCGCAAGCTAAACGAAAGCCTTCCAACCCCAATGACAAAAGAAAGGGAAAAACTGCGATTTTAACATCTACACCTTATAAAAAGGAATTGGAGGAAGCCATTAAGAAGAAAAACAAGAAAGTTAAAACACTGAACATGGGAGATGTAAAAGGCAAGTCAAAAGTTAACAAGCAGGCAACAAAGTCGAATCCAAAACAAAAAAACAAATCCAATTCAAAACGATCAAACAAATCCTATCCAAAGACACGGGAAATTGAAGACAGCACCTCCGAGGAAGAACAGGGATCTAGCACAGCTCTCTGCATTTACTGTAGTGACTTATATTCCAATTCAAAGCCAGAGGATGGATGGATTAAATGTCAGGGTCCTTGTAATGAGTGGGCCCATGAAGCCTGCGCCGGTATTGAACCTGATGACTGCGAAAGACCCTTCATTTGTGACCTCTGTCAGTAGATTAAGTTAACTGTTAATAATGTACTTAATAATAATTATAGTTTTGACAATTTTGAACATTTGTGTTATTGGCTATTTAAGATTACCTACCTATTCAGGGTGTATCCCGTTTTGGACGCATGTAACATCCCGTTTTACCCGACCGGGTTGCTAAAACGGGATATTTTGCATGTAAACAGAAAAAAATTAATAACTGTTTTTAATAAAAGAACTCATGGAAAATGTTTTCACGTCATGAAAGCAAACATGTCAACGGTGCTTTATGCCAAAAATTGTGACGTTTTGTTTGTATTCTGTATAGTTATAATTTTTCTTCCACTAGATATCCCGTTTTACCCAACTTTCCCCTAATAATTAATTTCAGGGTAGAACTAATGGGAAAGCAGAAAATCAAGAAAAAATTATTTTGACTGACAATTTTCCAATATAAAAACTTATTAAAATGATTGTTCCATGTATATATAGATATATATATATAAAACCAAAATTTATTTTTAAACATTAAATACCCTAGTTTCACTTACCCGCGATTCTCCATGTTATTATCTGTTTTTAGTTCTTTTACTAGCAGAAATTCATCGAATTATGTCGTCTTTCAACAAGTCCTTTTCAGTAGTTTCACCACTTGCATTTACTGTTCTAAGATTCGCTGCATCGTAGCTTTAATTGCCAAGATCAAGTAAGAGTTGCTTGATCTAGATTAATTGCTTCCTAAAATAGGGATTTAAAACATTAGTTCATTAATTTCAAATATACATAAAAACACATTTTTACATTTTCAATAAGTGTGAACCGTTAGCTAGGTAAGTACCAAATTATTTTTCATCTCTTCTCAATGTAATTTGTCAATGTGAGCTTGATTTTTAAGGAAACCGAACTTTCGAAAAAATGTTAAATATTATATAGGTACTGAAACTTAATTACAAAGTAGCCCTGTGCAGCACGGTACATCTTTAGGATGAAGGCAACAGCTAGTTTTGTAGCAGAATATATGAAATTATAGGTATTTTCTTAAATCTAATATTAATAAGTGCAATGAACCTTTTTCACTGGGTTTATCGGAAATTCCCACTTGTGAAAAGAAGAATCGCATTCGTTGCATAAATAAATATCAAGTAGGTACGTGTACATAATAAACATTTATTTACTTACCCTTTATTTTCGGACGTATTGAACACTAACGTGACACTAACCAAAGATAGTCTTTGACTAAACTATTATATAAAGTCGTCTTCGCGAACAGGACAACAATCAATTTGTTAATGACGAAATCAGGACAGCTTACTATTTTGTTTTCGGACATATTGAACACTATTAACTATTAGGAATTATAATCTACCAGACAGAGTAATTCTCTCTGATGCTGTCTTTGCAAACAAATTCGAGGCAAAATGGCGTGTGACTGACTAATTGACTATTCTCCTTGTTTAGCCGCCTCGGTCCTCGGATGCGGCCGTTACGTTCGGTCTAGAATAGCCAATAAATAGCATTTAGGAGTATCACGTGACTATAGATGAATGTTGATTTAATAACATTTATAATTATAACCTATAAATGTAACTTTAATTTAACAACAATGTTAATGACAAGTGTTTTTAATATAATTTTATAAATATTACATAATAACATTATGGAGCTGTTATAGAATAATATTGCATTATGTTACATCCCACTAATATTATCAGAGTGTTTATGAACAATATGGCATATATGTTATATTTTAAACACATAAATAATATTGATTTCTTGTAACATAGCTGTTTTAATAAATAATGTTTTTTGGACATATTAAAATAAAATTATAATTACATAAAAACAATATTACAAAAAAACATTGACAAAGTAACTTTAAAAAAATGTTTTTAAATATTTTAGTTATGTTTCATGTTTAGTGGGATATGACAACACGTTTTCAGAGCCATCTGTAGTAGGGACACATCACCATATTTTTCAATTCCTTTATTGTCCAAAAGATGACGCAATGTTGTTTCCAAACTGACAGATCTCAGATCTGCCATATTTGAATTTCTCGCCTTAGTTTTGGGTTTTTGTGTACATTTTGGAACGTATACTGAGCTATTTGGTGTTTTGTATAGTTTGTTAGCAGAATAGAAGATATAAGTTTTTAAAAGGTATAAGGTGTTGAAACGGACCGGACCGAAACGGACCGGACTATATTAATCGAAAACTTATTCCCGCGTCTATTAATCAAAATTTACATATTTCCGAAAATTGTACACGATTCGGTACGAAACCAAATATCACCCAGTATTCGCATAAAAATATTTCACGTATATTCTGGCAGTAAAATTTAAAGTTTTAAAATACAGTCGATTCGTGTAGTTTTTAAAATCTCTAGAAACGTACATCCCGGGCGAAGAAGTAGGTTTCACACCGATAAGACACTTCAGTTAATAGAGTTAACATCAACATTCGGCGATAACATAAACACAGGTGTACGGTCTTCTCACGGGAACGGAGCTAGAAAGGGACATTTAGTGTGTAACGTCACAACTTTTGAGGGTATTTTCCGAGTATAAATACGCGAGGGAATTTTATATCGGGGTCAGTCGCTATCTATCATTGACCGAATCCAATTGTTCGCCATAGTGCTCGTTGAAATAAGACTGGGAGCTGCGAACCAACTGACCACTACTCCGCTGACCAATTATTTGGATCTAACTAGCTATTAGCTAAGATTATACACTGGACTTTATCGTTCGCCATAGTGCTCGTTGAAATAAGACTGGGAGCTGCGAACCAACTGACCACAGCATCCGCTGTATTTTCCATTGTCCACCAGATACTTGTTAAAACCAAGCTGAACTGGGAACGAGACTGATAAAAAGAGATTTTTACGAAGCGACCTCAAAACTCGCGATCTCTATTGTACCCACACAACGCAAAAGGGACAGTGGTCAGTTTATGGATTGTAACCGACACACAAAAGTGTCAGGTTAATGAAAATGCTGGAAATGCAGGATGACGAGACAAATAACAGTGACCCGGATCACCTCGCGATTTATACGCAAGGTATAAACAAATAATGTCGCGGAAAGAGAGAAGTATTTTTTTTTAATGTAACTTCGTTAATAATTACAAAATCAAATGAAATTGGACCGGGAAAAACTTTAATTAAATTTGTTACATTTCGGCTCTATATTTCGGAACTTAAACTCACGGTATCGCGGTTTTGCCATTGTGGCACTTTTACTAGTTAGAATTTTATTATTTAGAAAATTTCTATAATGTTAATTTTTATTTGTAGCATAATTAGCTGTTTGCTGAATTTCAGACTATGTTAAATCATGTCTTATTTTAAACAGTAACTTTTAAAATATTTACTTTTCAACAGCGGCAGATTTTTGTTGGTAAACAATTTCTGTTGCGTTTTGTTTTGTCGTTTGGTCAATGAACTTCTGCAATATTTGATTGTTCGAAGGGTTTGACAGCTGTTCGGACCTGCCGGTTTATTTATGTCCTACTTGTAGGGATGCTGTCACTGGACTTTTGTGGGTCATCCACTGATAAGGCCTGTGATTTGCCCCCTGCTAGTTTAACATAAATATCATTTTAAATATTATCACATGTTAAACTGTGTATTGGGTGTTTTACCTTTTATTCATTCACGATGACATATTTATGTCATGAGCGAGTTGAAATTGATACAAATTGCTTGTTCATTCAATTGTTTGAACAATTACAATCTTCGCAACACAAACACCTATTGGTAGCCAATTGGCTGGTTCTGAATCAAGTTTATTGATCAGATCCCATCATTCTACGCTTCGCAACGTCAAACTATGTTTGAATAGGCAATTACTTGAGATTTCAACTTGCCGTGCATCCAATTAAATAAATTATTGCGAGTTTTCGCCACCCAAGTATGAACTTTACATGTTCCGAATTCAACATTCTTTCACTTCAGTTTTGAACGAGTATTCTCGTTATAATCATTATTATTTTTAGTGATTATTGGAGTTGTTTGATTGACCATTCGATAAACTTACACGTGACTGTTTGTCCCGACGAAATCTGTTGCTGTAATATAAATTTGTGATTGTTCACATTTTGGATTTATATGTAAGCAACTATTTTCTGGCCATTGCCACAACAATATTTTTGTAATTGATATTATCTGACAATTGTCTGATTATACTAGAAATAGAAAATAAAGTGCATTATTACCAGAAAAACTAGCCAAGTAAATATAAGATTTACTTGGGCTTAAATTAAACCAATATTGTAGCGACCGCCTATTTAATTCCCCATTGTGAAGCAGCCTTACGGTCTGCCCTTGTGTGCGCGATACTTATCCCATGTAGAAGCTTTGCCTAAGTTGACAGATAGACCACGCGGGACTAATAATAACCGGGCTTTTGTATTCCTTTACCTGCTGTTATTTTCTTGTATTCAATTCACTAATTAATTAAAGTTATGTTTGGGTGTAATTAGTGTTTTATTAATTATCATCCTACACAAAAGTGGCGCTCAAGTGGGACCCTTTCCAACAAAAGACTGTTGTGTCAGTTCGTGTCGAAGTTAGGTTAATAACTTTTGGCGGGACAATAATGCATCTTTTGCGAAAGTGGAAAATCCAGTGTTTTGAGTCAAGAAATCCAGGCAGTTGGTGTGCAAGAATTTCCACAACTGTAAGGTAAACAAAGGATTGAAACTGTAAGTACAGCTTTTAATAGTTTTCGATTGCTGCAAGTTTGAATAACTCACACGTCGTTGTGCATTCATTTCGGTTTTTTCAAAGACTATCACCCACAGTTCGGTGCTTAATTCGACTAGGAGGACATTCTACGTCGCCGGTTTCACATAAAAATAAACTTTATTGTGCACCCCTACATGAAATTGTAGTGCTTCGTTCAAGTAAAATAGACATTTTACATCATTTTCATGAACATTTCGTGCTTAATTTTCGACTAAGAACATTATCGTCGCTGGTTACATGTTAAAAAACTTTAGCGTGTTGTTTCATGAACTTTCGTGCATATTTTGTTTTGAAAAGACATTCTACCTCAGATAGACAAATTCTGTGTGCTATTCACGAACATTTTGTGCGCGTTTAACGTATTTGAACATTCAATAGACAATTGCGAGATTTCTTTCATTTTGCTAGAACTTTTTTGACTTTTCTGCGGATTTGTATGCAGTCAAATTTCGAAGCGGATTTTCATGCAATCAAAATGCTACAGAATTTTGCGAATTAATGAGTTACAATCTTAGGAGTCAATCTAACGTTTGTAGTACATCAAATTCTACCGATTCATCAGCTGTAACGATGCCTAACCCAATTGTAATAACAGAGGAACAGTTGCAAAACCTATTAAAGGGCGTGACTCAAGCTTTGGTCGCTAGTCAGCAAGCACAAGTTTCCACTAGTAGCGGCAACTTTTCGAAATGTGCTTCGCGGTTTGCCGGAAACAAAGATGAGGATGTGGAAGCCTTTATCAGCGCTATTAATGTTTACAAAAACTGTGTAAATATTACAGAGGAAAATGCAATCAGGGGATTGCCGATGTTACTTGACCATAATGCTGCAACCTGGTGGCGTGGAATCAATTCTACAATTTCCACTTGGGATGGGGCAGTACAGGCATTACGACATTCGTTCGGTTATAATAAGCCACCGCACAAGATTTTTAAGGAATTATTCTCTAAGGAACAAGGGGATAAAGAACCAACAGATCTTTTTGTGAATTCTGCACGTGCTCTTTTAGCTCGCTTACCGAAAACTCCAGCACTACACGAAACGCACCAGCTAGACATGATTTACGGTCTCTTAAACCGAAGAATCAGATTTAGATTACCTAGAGAACAAGTGACCTCCTTCTCTGAACTAATTGAGAAAGCTAGATCGATTGAAGACAGTTTTACTGAAAACAAGACAACGTTACCTACTACCTCAAAACAAAGTAGTGCAAATGACGACAAAACGGCACGTTTTCGCCCCAAATGCCAATTTTGCAAGAATTTTGGCCATTCTCAAGCAGAATGTCGCAAGTATGCCGCTAATCAAGGAAAAGTCAGTCAGCCAAGTGTCAGTCAAAACTCATCTACCACGACTGCTAGTATTAGTTGCTTTGGATGTGGAACGCCAGGTTACATACGTTCCCAGTGCCCCAATTGTCGTACTCAGAGCACTTCCAGCACGAAACCTCCGATTACCAACAACTTTACGACGCATGCTTCGAGTATAGACATTTTTTCTACTGAAATTAACTCAGTTTCTACAATGCCTAGACCATTGGTAAATGTTGAAATTGTAGGAAGAGAGGGACTTGCCTACATTGATTCTGGTGCTCGAAACAGCATCGCAGGACACGTTCTTTACACACATTTTTGTAAATCGAATTTACCGTACAAAGAAGAGCTCCTACAGGTGGTTCTAGCGGATGGACACCTACGTCGAGTAATGGCGCGAATTTTTGAAACCCAAGTAATCTTGCAAGGAAGGAGTATATCAACTACATTCATAGCCATACCTGAATATGTAGACAACAAAACGCTCCTAGGAATTAATTTCATTACAAATGCACAAATGGTTTTAAACATACCCAAGGGTCAATGGTTTTTCGAGGAAAACCCTTCGGTAGCTTTTGAATTTTTCAAAGAGCCTGCTACAACAGTCCCACCTTGTCCTATAGTTAGTGCATATCAAACGGACTTCCAACTCAAAGAAGATGATGGCAAAAACCTAACTATAAGTCAGAAAGCACAGTTAGAACAGCTACTGCAATCACATCAAACCGTATTTGAGAAAAACAAAGAGCTTACTCCGTACGCGGAGCACACAATTAAGTTAACGGATGATACTCCCATTTTTCAACCTCCGTACCGACTTGCCCCTGCGCAGAAGGAAATTCTTCGTCAGGAACTAGACAAATTACTCGAAGATGGAATCATCGAAGAATGTGAAACAGCTTATGCTGCACCTGTCGTTTTAGTGTCAAAGGCAGATGGCACCCCACGTCTATGTGTAGATTACAGACGACTCAATGCTGTAACAGTCCCTGTACAGTATCCATTGCCTAGAGTGGATGATTTACTCCATTCTACGTCCAATTCTGCTTATATAACTACTCTGGATTTAAAAAGTGGTTATCACCAAATTCCAGTTGCCAAGGAGGATCAGGATAAAACTTCATTCATTACTCCTTTCGGTACCTACCGGTACAAAGCGATGCCTTTCGGACTCCGAACAGCGCCTGCGACTTTTCAACGTCTCGCTGACCGTTTCCGCTCTGGATTACCACATATCTCTATGTTGGCTTACCTGGATGATTTAATTATCATGTCACCAACTTTCGAAGCTCATCTTAATGATCTAAATGATGTTTTCAACAGACTAAAGGTGTTTAAACTTCGCGTTAACCGGAAAAAGTGTACCTTCTCTACAGATCATGTGAAGTATCTTGGACATATAGTTAGCAAGGATGGATTCGAACCTTGCCCAGATAAAATATCTGCTATAGTGGACATGCGTACACCACAAAATGTAAAACAAGTTCTTAGCTTCCTGCAAACCTGTTCATGGTTCAGAAGGTTTGTCCCGAATTTTGCAGAGGTAGCTAGACCTTTGACAAACCTAACCAGAAAAACTGCCCAATGGGAATGGGGACCTACTCAGGAAATGGCTTTCAATGAGCTAAAGAGATTATTGACATCTACACCTATCTTGCGTCAAGCCGACCCCTCCAAACCGTTTATTATACGCACTGATGTTAGCGCATACGCATTAGGAGCAGCTTTACTCCAGGGGGAGGGAGCAGACGAAAAACCAATCGAATATGCAAGTTGTTTGCTGACGCCTGCGCAAAGGAACTATCACACCACGGAACGTGAGGCCTTGGCCGTTGTCTGGGCTTTTGCCAAGTTTCGCGGGTACATTGAATCATCAAACGTTACTGTGAAAAGTGACCACCAACCCCTTCGTTGGCTGATGTCCTTGAAATCCCCGACAGGACGACTTGCTCGGTGGGCACTGTCCCTACAGCCGTACAATCTGAACATAGAATATGTTCCTGCTCGTCAGAACGTTCTAGCCGACACGTTGTCGCGCCCTAACTGCCATGACAGCAGCAGAACCGAAACCTGTGATGTGTGCTTCGTTACCATCAACCTTCCCACGGATGATGCTAAAGTCTTGAGAGAAGAGCAATTAACAGACGCGGATGTAGCTAAAATAATCAACTGCTTCGAGTCACTAGAACCCAACTCGGTAGACAGTCACAGATGGAGTGACCGCGGTTACCTAATGATGAACGGTATTTTATACCGATACTCTCCAGATCATGACGGAGAAGAAGCGCAGCAAGTCGTGCCAAAGGGTCAGATTCAAAAGATACTCAAAGAAACTCACGACTCCCCGCTTGCTGGCCACTATGGTGTGGAACGCACCCTACAAAGGATCACCCCTCGCTATTATTGGACGGGTATGAGAAGAGATGTTACCGCCCACGTTTCTCAGTGCATAGACTGCCAACGGTACAAATCTTCTAACATGAAGCCATCTGGCTTGCTCCCTGTACAAGCACGAAGATTCGAAGTCATTTCGATAGACCTTTTTGGGCCCCTTCCAGAGACTCCTACGGGAGAAAGATGGATTTTTATCATCGAAGATACATCAACTCGGTGGACAGAAATGTTTTCACTTAAGGTAGCCACCGCTGAAGCCTGTGCCAAATGCCTAATTGATGAAATCATACTTCGTTATGGAACTCCCCGAAAAGTTATCAGCGATAATGGAAGCCAATTCATTAGCGGAGTCATGCAACATGCAGCCCAAGCTCTGGGATTCACCCAAAGCCTTATTCCTGCCTATCATCCTGCCGCCAATCCGGTAGAGCGTAAGAACCGAGATCAGAAAACGCTTCTGGCTATTCTCACTGCAAATGACCACACCAGTTGGAAGGACAAAATTTCCTCGGTACGATTTGCCATGAATACCTCAGTGTGCCAATCGACAGGATTCACTCCAGCCTACCTGACTTTTGGTAGAGAGCTGCGAACACCCGATGATGTGCGGAGAGATTTCAGAGCCATCATCGAAAGTGACAATTTTGTACCTCAGATTACTCCTTATCTGCGTACCCTAGCCAACACTCTCAGCCAAGCTCGAGAAACTCATGAACGCCAACAAGATACCCGAAAGAAAAATGCTGACAGCAAACGTCGTGATGTGACCTACAAAGTATCAGACCTCGTACTTGTCAATACTCATGTGCTAAGCAAAGCCAAAGCTGGAATCACTTCCAAATTTGTACCACGTAGAGATGGTCCATACCAGGTCTCTAGAATTGTGAGTCCTACCTCCTACGAAATAAAGGATCCAACGAAATCCACAGTACCCCTCGGTACCTACCACGTATCGGCATTGACTAAATATGTGCCGCCTACCCAGGACACTGCCACGCCAAATCCGGCCCCAGTTCACCCCATACATCGCAGAGGACGCCCTCGACGCCAGTTACCGCCGCAACCTGCTCCAGCAGCGCCTCTTCTAGGCCCACCTCCAGATCCAGGTTCCAGGACCCCATCTACGCCTAGTCAACGCTCCAGACCTTCACCGACAGCTCCTCGCCCGCAGTGCCAAAGTGTTGTGCCGCGCCGTTCTTCCCGAGTGCGCCGCGTCAAGTGCGTCGTGGACGTGTGACCCTTTTTTCTGTTTTGTATCACACCCGGGACGGTAGTGTGATCCAAAGGGGGAGTGTGTATAGCGACCGCCTATTTAATTCCCCATTGTGAAGCAGCCTTACGGTCTGCCCTTGTGTGCGCGATACTTATCCCATGTAGAAGCTTTGCCTAAGTTGACAGATAGACCACGCGGGACTAATAATAACCGAGCTTTTGTATTGTTTTACCTGCTGTTATTTTCTTGTATTCAATTCACTAATTAATTAAAGTTATGTTTGGGTGTAATTAGTGTTTTATTAATTATCATCCTACAATATTTAAAATAAAATAAGTAAACATAAGGTTTACTTGAGCATTACAATAGTGAATAAAAATGAGAATTAAAATATGATAAACTTAAACAAAAGTTAACATAAAAGATAAAATAAATAATTCAGTAAATTAAAAAAAAAAGAATAATTTTGAGTTTGAACTTTATACAGGGCATTATAAAAATACTTAATTATTTTATCAATTAAATAAACAAGTGCCAAAACAATATTCAGTATTTAATTTGAACAATTAAATAAAGAACTATAATTAGAACTATGTCAAATAAATTAATAGCAATGTCTAGTGTAAAGAACGAATCATTAAATATCGTAATAAATAGTTAATTATCAATTCAATAAATAAATAAATAGAAACAGTAATATCAAACCTAGAAAAAGAACTATGGTAACAATAAACTACAAATCACAAACGTAAATTTGAGTCCTACCACTAAACTAGACGATCACACAGCCAAATTAGTTTAATTGTTTTAATAATTAGACATTCAGGGGAGAGGGGAGGTTAACTGGTAATTAATCAAACCAGAATTTAACAACAAAATAACAGGCGAAGGGGGGGTGCGTAACAGTGTGTTTTTTTTTAAATATGTGTTTGTTGTACAAATTGTATGTACTTTTATTTAATTTCTGAGAGCATGACTACCTGAATGAGGCCTTGTGTTCCAAGGAATCAAGACTTGTTGACCGAAATGAGTGAAATTTTTTGTGAAAGCCACAGGAAATTAAAAACATTTTTGTGGATATAACTTTTAATATATGTGTTTATTATTATGTTAAAATTGCATACAAAAAAGGTCTTCCTAAGTACAAAAGAGTAAGAGAAATCTCTGTAAATTAAATAAAAATTTTAAATATCATTGCTTTTTTTTAAGTAGTTAATACATTTTTTGTGGCTGTTACTTTTTTTTCAGTAAAATTAGGTACATAAAGACGTCTCTTCTACCTCTGATTAGTTATCTATTCGGTACATTATTTGACAAATTGACAATAAAAAAGTTGTTGATTTGACAGAGAATGTAGCGACTAAATATCTAATTATTTGGTGATGAAAAGACCAGGTCTAATTGTACCCTCTGCCAAGGTAAAGGCCACCTCTTATGCAAATATATATTTTTTAATTAACAACTGAGTCTGCGGTAGGCTCTCTAAATAGAATAAGGATTAAAAACACTTGATATTACTGTTTCACAATTATTATTCAGATTTCTCTGACATATGTTTCAGCCTTTCGACCATTATCAAGGAGTTATAATAACTAACCTAAAAGTGACCATTACAAGATATTTATAGGATTTGGGAGGCATAGATAACTTAATTAACATTTTATTACTTATTTCTAATATAGGTACTACTAGGAAATACCCAGAACTAGTAATTAAAATTTTCAAATTAAATTCCGAGTAGTACCTATATTAGAAATAAGTAATAAAATGTTAATTAGGTTATCTATACCTCTCAAATCCTATAAATATCTTGTAATGGTCACTTTTAGGTTAGTTGTTATAACTCTTTGATAATGGTCGAAAGGCCGAAACATATGTCCAGGAAATCTGAATAATAATTGTGAAACAGTAATATCAAGTGTTTTTAATCTTTATTAAATTTTTTAAACTTGCCGCTTTGTGTGGGCCAGAACCATTATTACAGTGTTCTGTAAAAATCATACCTAGTAGTTGTAGGTAAATGGGAGAACTGCAAATTTTAATTTACACATAGTAATGTGTCCCTGCAAGGGATGTCGCTACTTGATGTTTTGTGATTCAAAATTTTAACATTGAGTGTCCTATCTATAGTGTAGTTTATCTATGATGTTATTACTTACTATCGATATTGAGGTAGGTATAAGAATGAATAATTCACAAAATCGAACGTATTTTTAAATATGTTTATTTTTCTATTTTTGCGACAAAAATATTAGTTTTAACTTTGATTCTGGAAACGATTATATTCCTTAAGCCGAATAGCATGAATGTTGATAAATCCAGTAGCATCACTCGGAGAAAAATCAGAATGTTTATCCATTGATACCAAGTCTTCATTATAGAGAGAAATCTTGGATGACCTTCCTAATACATATACTGAAAAAAAAAGAAAACAAAAACCTAGCTAGTATTTAAAAAAAAACTGATAATGTATCTAGGTATATCTCTTATTTTCCCTTCTTGTTACAATAGCAAAAAAATTTATTGTGTGATCTTAATAATAGTAAATAGGGAGGATATAGTACGCGGAGTGTTTATATTTACAGCAAAAAAAATAATCCATATATAGTGTATCCCACTTTTCACGGTAATACCTTCGTAACTCAGTCATTCATAAATCGATTTATTTTAAATTCGGATGTTTTATGGTATAGTATAAGTAGGTAATGACGTCTTGTGAAGACTTAATGGCCTTTAACTCGGATGAACGTGAAGTTAGAAACACATTTTTTGCTACAAATTTGAAGTAATAATCAAAAGTACCATCGCACTTGCCAAAAATGCAAGAAAATTACATGGGTCTATTCAGTTTACTTGTTTAAATCTAGTCACCTTTGATATTGCAAACACAACTTTTATTTGCCAGTAATGGAAGGTTATGGTTCTGTAGTTTACTTAGGTATATTATTATTAAAAGAAAAAAGAACATAAATTAAAAAAATTAATGAAAACTTGACACCAAGGGGTCTTAAAGGATGCTCTATAACTTGGTGGTAATATTAAACACAAAAATCTAACACGATTTATCTAAAAATCCATCCCATTTCACCCCCAAATCCGCGCGTCTATGGAATATATATGAAATAGGTATATGTGCTTTTAGTTACTTTGAATAGGTGCATAACTTACCCCAGTTTAAAATAGATTTATTATTAACTGACTTATGAAGGTGTTACTGTGAAAAGTGGAACATACTGTATATATAGAAGTGAGCATATAACGAGTTTTAGTTGTAACTGATTTATTTGGGAAAATAAATATCTGTTTATACTAATTACTAATAGTCCAGGTGACAGGGAGGAATATTTCCTGTTTTGACAAATTAAGGCGGCAGTGGTTTTTTTAACAGCTTGCGGTTTCCAGGTCAGGAATACCATAAAAAATGTTCAAACTGTAATGAAGCATCCTAAAGTCATACCTCATTACTAATAAGTTTCAGTATAGTGCCGTGTGCACATTTGCCATACGACAGTGATTCATATTCAATGTACTAAATTTGCACACCACCCGACCACGGCCGTCTCTAAGAAGGAGGGATAGTTTCATGTATAAAAGCCCAGCCACGAATCGAGAAGAACAGTGGGTACATATCCTCGTAAATTGCCTCTGGAGAGCTGAGCCGAGACACTTTGCTGATTTGTGCACTTGGTGTGACATGACCCCCCGGAGCTAATATAACTTGACCTAGAAAAGTTCTCTGGCGAGCTGAGCCAAGTACGGACCTTGTGTCGAATGTTATTTATTATTTAGTCCGGCGAAGTCCCGACGTAACCGACCTGGAGCAAATATAGGTTGACAAGTTAACCGGCGTGTTGAGCCGATAGCTTGCTCGGGTTGACGGTTATTAGCCCGACGCCGTTTCCGCCGTCAAAATAATCCCTACTCTTCGCATCGCTACATTGCACTCTCGTCTTCCGCTCACTCATATGATTTAAATGCCACCCGATTACCAATAACCGTGAAAGATACGGACCTGATAACCGATAACCTGTAACCATTGTATATTATGTAAACCTGCATGTTTTACCTGTTGAAGAAAATAAAATTGTTAATTTGGATTGGGTTGTCTTATTAAACTAATCTGGATTCTGAACTACAGAGGTACGGAACTATCTTCAATTATGTAAATTAGGTACGAAAAATATTATTATTATTATTATTTTCTTAAATAAGAAAATATAAATATATTTATATTATTGCTGGAGACTGTTATTACCCAAGGCAAAGATGAATTGTGGTGACAATACTCAGACAGTGAAGACAAATTTTCTTCGATGGATGGGCTAGCGACTGCAACTTTGTTCAAAGGGTTTAATCAAGAAATTTGCAGATTGCAAATTGACAGTACCTAATAAAGTAGCTTTTTGAATGGCTTTGTCATTAACCCATTTGCAGAAACTACTACTGGAATTATTTCTACTTCTCGTAGCGTATACATTCTTTCAACTTTACAACCAGTTGTTGGTACTTTCTCTTCTTCTCGGCAACAGTTGCTACTAGTTTGTCATCCGTGAGAACTGCGGCACCGATGATTGTTATTTTTTGTTTATTTCATCAAATAGGACTATTATCAGGTCTGTTGGTTTCAACTGTTCTGTCAATGATGATCGGATTCTGCCATAAGGTCCGTGCCTGTTCGTTGCTGATTATTTGCTCAGGTTTAAATTTGTAATATGGCTATTCAGCCTCTACGAGACGGTACCTCTTTGCAAGAGCCTGGTGAATCACTTTGGTAACATTGTTGTGTCTTTGGAGATACTCAGTTTGTGCCAGTCATGGACATCCACAACATATATATTGGATTGATTTATTGACAGTTTTAGATAGGCGGCATTACTATCAATCTGTTGACCCAGAACATATTTTCGATAGGCTCTGGTCCTAATTACTTGAATCTGTATTGAAAAAAGGAAATATTCTGCTTCGCATAGAGGCTCCCCGTTCGACGCCACTCTGTGGAGCTTCTTTCATTTGCCTGAAGTTAGAGTTGCGACAAATCTACCATGTAGCTCCTGCTCCTTCCAAGCATTAATGCGATCTTGAGTGTCTACGTATGGGAACTGTATGTTATCTTGGGCTAGACTAAACGGGCTGATCTTCTGATGTTGAGAACAAATGGCTTTGTGGAGCGAAAAGTCAATGGAGAGAAAGTATTGGCGGAGCCTCTTTTCTTGTTGACGGTGTAATACCTCTAGACTTAAGAGTCCTCCACCTGCGTTATTCTGAGACAAGTATAGTATTTGTGTCGAGCTATGTGGATGGTGAAGCCGATGACTTCTGAGTGTCGTTCTTATTTTTCTGTCAAATGCTCGAAGAGAAGTATCTGTCCACTTTATTGCGCCAAAAGTGTACGTTGCTACACGGTTCGCCCACGTGTTAATAGCAAAGATTTTGTTCCTTGGGTTGATGTTGAATTTGCAGATCTTATTTACTCTGGAAAGCACTTTCTTCTAGATCCTATTTCTGGAGTGTGTATTCCTAACAGTTGTAGTAGCCCCAGGTACTAGTAAGTATGTTCGTTGCCAAAGTTTTGAATTATCGTGTTCCCGGAAAGTTGCACGCTGTGTTCTAGATCTTGGACTTGACCACACTTGACATATAAGGTGGCGCACTTGTCTAGCCTAAATTCTATACTAATATCATCGCTAAAAGTCTTGATAAGTGCGAATTCGCTTTGTAATTGATCATTACTCGCTGCATAGAGTCTGAGGTCATCCATGTAGAACTGGTGCGAGATGCGTACGTCTGAATTGTTTTTACAAGATATCCATATACTGATTTTCTAATCATTCTGCTTAGCGGGGTGAGAGCCCTACAAAACCAGAGCGAGCTCAGACTGCCACCCTGGAAGATTCCACGTCGAATCCTAATCTCCCTGATCTTATAGGAGTGAGTACCTCGCCTGACGTGTATACATGTCAGCATCTTGTAGTTGTTGATGGACATGTAATTGGTCGATAGTTTTTGAGTTGAGAACTATCTCCTGACTTGGCGAGCATGTATGTTGTGCCTTTCAGTATAGGTACCTTGGAAACGTAACTGGATCTTGAAGAGCTTCATTAAAAGGTCGAGCTAGGAATTGGTGGCTAATGGTGCCAGGTGCTTTCCAATTTTGAGTTTTCCTTATGACCGCTTTAACATTAGTCATAGTAATCACAATTCGAGGCATTTCATCAACATTGCGCAAAGCTCCTCACGTAACCAGTATGCTTGTTCATTATGTTGTCTGGGTTCAGTCCATAATTGCTTCCAACTGTCTATAAAATTTCTTTTGATCGGTTGCAAAGGTGGATTCTTGCTGCCGTCTCTTGGATGCTTCATCGTATCGGCGAATTGGTGCACTAAGTGCTGCGATACGTTGTTTGAGTCTCTCCTCCTCTTCCCTCAGCCTCTGATCCAAATATTTAGAGCTCATTCTGAGTTTCATCCTTTTGGCTATTGATCTTATACCCGTCTTTACTTTTTTGGACATGTTTCCTTTGTTGATGAAGTATTCCAACAGATGACCTATTTTCTTTCTAGCTTTGTGGATTTTGTCTTGGATTTTCTGTTTCCACATTGGTATAGACACAGTCCTTAGTATAGATTTGCTAAGAGGACTACGTTTTTCGAGCATTAAGTTTTTAATTTCTTTACCCATAGCCATACAGACAGCTAGGGCGGCACTGTGGACTATTCCAGATGGTTGTTCTAATGATCTCAAGAACTAAATTTTCTAGAAGAGTATTCATAGCTGTACAAATGTTATACATTTTTTTGTTACCCGTGACCTTTGGCACTCGAGGTCGTTCTTGTAGTGGAATACCTTCATACATAATGTTGTACTTCTGGTAGGCTTGTTGCAGTTCATTATTATTATTATTATAGCTCATTTTCTACAGATCTTACGCTCCAAATGGTGGTATCCTAAGTTAAAGACAATCAAATTCACTATAAAAAATCGTTAAGATATTTACACAGAACTTCTCTCTTATTTATACAGGACTCTAAAAAATTATTAATTACGAAACGACATATGAGAATAATAATCGGAATGCAGTTATCACTAATATTACAAAGAAAACCTGACGACTTTTGGCCAAAGAAAAATATAGAGTGGTCATCTGACACTAAATATTCAATATTAAATAAAAGGTGCCAATATGGAAGGATTGCGTAAATATCTTTATCTACTCTTATTACATTATATTATATTAATTACTTAACTGCTTTTGAACATGTATTAGTATCCATAAACAAATAGTAGATATGTGTAATTATTACACCCTTGTGATTTATTTTTACACCAATCACCTTTAAACTTCATGCCTAGCCTGTCTAATGGATGTAACGCACAAAATAAAATAGAATAGTCTATTATTATTGTGGGGAGGAAGGTGATTTGACATGTTTGATTATGTTGGACATTGTCAAATTATTATATTAACATTTATTAAATCATAGATAAAGTATAGTATTCAACTTGCATTAATGGATTACCATTACATCACCAAGTGTGTGATATACACCACTCGCCTCCGGCTCGCACTACAAACTTCATCTGCATGAGTTATTACCTACATTACCTCTCGTTAAATAATATGTTATTTTAAATTTCCACCATGGATGAATTATTATTTCTTAGGATGACCATCCTGTATATTTTTCAATAATACTATAATAGGTGTCTTCCTTGCCAATTGTGTTAACTATATGCCAAATATTATTGCCATCTGTCACATTTTTAGTTGCACATCCACGTAGTGGAGTGGAAGTCTTCAATATTTTTTTTAAATAGGTTTAGAATGTCATGAAACGTGGAGATTCTAAATTTGAGCGAATAGTAGCTGCGCAAAGTTGTCAACGTTGACAGTGCTAGTGTTAATGAACTAGTAAAATCGTCCAAACAAAAAGATAGAAATATTTAATAAAAAATAAATTCAGCCCAAAAAATAGCCGAAAACGCCTTTAGGCACCATCTTTCATCGAAAGCACAATAAACATATTTTTACTGATAATGCAATCAAAATTAAATTTTTCAGATGGCAAACGACGGAAAACCGCCGTTGACCACCCTCGTTCGAACATATTTTTTGAAAGTACTTACCAAGAACTTGACCTGTCCTTCTGACACTTTTTTTTAATAAAATGCTCTAAATATTTGTTTTTCGAAAGTACCCTAAAATTAAATTCGATGGTTCCCTGAAGTATAGTGGCGAAGTCTGGAAATACCAGTCAGGATGTAGTGACAAGCTAATGTAAAAATGCAAAGTTTCGAGAAAGTTCATGAGGAGGTTTTTGCCATAAAAACCAGAAAACGAATTCTGCGAAAATGATCAATTTCAAAGTGGAGGAAAAAATTCCTCCGGACCCAAAATTCATAGCAAGACGCCTTTTCCGTGATGTACCTCTCTGGAGAAGAAGGTCTGTATAAGAGTCAGTTGCAGGTATTGATGTTTAAGGGTTTATTTCTAGTTGATTGGTTTCATTTTGTTAATCATCGCAAGAGACATCCCCTTCATTCTCGTATCTAATTTCAAAATTTTCCGTCAGTACATCAATCGGCTCATCTTGGCCTAGAGTGTTTCCCCTCAATGTCGACATTGGTGCAGAACTGGCCTCGACAGTTTCCACAAATCGCTGAACATCGCAATCCCATTTTCCGGCAGGCTATTTTGTAACCTTTCGTACAGATTGACATTAAAAGTTATCGTTTGGCGTTTTTCATGGTGGTAATAGGCACCAAGTCATTTCAGAGACTTATTCAACCCCGTTCTTGCGAATTCTTGCTATGGCCACAACATTCTTGAATCTGAAAGTAGGTTCTCAAGGAATTAGAAAGGAATAGGATAGGATACGGAGCTAGTTCATAGTGAAAATATTTCTGTAAGAAGGGGTCTGAAAACGGGCCTTATTGACACTCCTCCTTTTTCTCTAAGGCTATATTATAACATGCGAAGGGGCAAACTTAGCATGCAGGAAACTTTTTTATTTTTCGTAACAGATGTCAAGTTTCTTGAGAAGAGATAAAGGTAAACGAACTTTTTCATTTGTTATCAAATATAAATGATAACACAGTAAGAAATTTGAATCCAATTGATTGCACCGTTTATCGGCTAGAGTGAGTTAAATTAAAATGTATTACTATATTTCCCCTCCAGACACGCATTACCGCAAATTTTCACTTGCCTAAATAACAGACATTTATATAATACAAGGCAAGGTGATAAAGTGTTGATCCCTACCCATAAAACGTCAACTTTTAAATATTCACCTTATTATAATTGTGAAACATTATTTAATAGCCTACCACATAATATAAGAGACCTTCCGCTGAACATATTGAAAAAGGAAATAAGAACATATCTACTAAGAAATGGCTTTTATACAATTACTGATTTTCTTCTGAACAAACAGTATGATCATTAAGGCTTGCTTCTATTAAATGTTTTGTCTGATTTTTTGAAAAAACGATTTTCGATTATTCTAAATCTATTTTTACTTTTTCTTTACTATTGCCATTAGATATATTATATTAATATCGTTAATTTTGAGTGAATTATCTACTGATAATGCCTAAAACGGTGCCTAAAGGCGTTTTCAGATCTTTCGCGCGGTCAATATATAATTATATAATTTTGCGCTAAATTTGTTTCTTGTTTAATATTTATACCTTTTTGTTTGGATTGGGTTCATTAACACTAACACTGTCAACGTTGGCAACTTTGCGCAGCTACTATTCGGAAACTATTGGTCTGAAGAGAAATGTATGTAACATATTTTATGAAGAATTTGGTTATCTTTAACTTTGGTTACCGTCATTTGGAGCGTAAGATCGATAGAGAACGAATTATTGCACAAAAACACGATTTTGGTATTTAATTTGCATAATTAAAGATAGTTCCGTACATTTGCAGTTTGTGTATTTTTTATATGTTAGTCCTGACCTCGTGTAGTGTATTGAACCTTTGTAAGGTTGGCAGCACAAATGCTCCCACCCCAATATATTTCCTGGTTATGAAACGGACACACTCTTGAGTCCTGTTTTTAAATGTATGTACAAGTTTGGTATTAATATATGTTTATATCAGCCATCTGAGTATATTTATTGGAGTACATCACATATTATTTGGCGACGAGGTAAATTGGAGAAGAAACAGTGAATATTGTCGTTCTGAAACTGAAACTGTGAGAATCGTCTGCAAAGATATTGAGGTTAGAATTGAGAAAACCAGGTTTTTCATTTAAATTTTTTTTAAAATGTCTGAATAAGCTACCCAAATTACTGTGGTAAACACAGGAAATATTGCCACATTAGCCAATTTCAAAGCAGGAGATGATTTTGAGATATTTGAAGAGCGTTTAGAGCATTTTTTTCCGGCTAATCGAATTGAAGAAGGAAGAAAGATGTCAGTCTTATTAACTTCGATTGATGAAGGAAGTTATAAGGTGTTAAAAAACCTTTGTGATCCGGAAAAGCCAAAAGATAAAACATACAAGCAATTAATTGAGTTACTCTCAACACAGTTTAAAGCGAGGGTGTCTGTCTATCGTAGGCGTATTCAGTTTGATTCGCTAAAACAAGGAGCAGAGACAGTAAATCAGTGGTTTGTAAAGGTGAAGAATATTGCAGCCCAATGTAAATTCAGCGGAGAAATGTTGGAGGAAAGAGTCAAGGACAAATTTGTAGTGGGTATGAAACCCGGTCCCATTCTAGATAGACTTTGTGAAGAGGATACAACGAAAAAAGTTAATGATCTTTTAAAAATAGCGTTGAATAAAGAAGCAGCACTAAAGGAAGCTGATAGGAATATAGAGGTGAATAAGATTCATAAGGAAAATAAGTTTCTAGTAAAGAAAAAGAAGAAACCAGAAAATAAAAGCGAAGAGTTGAAGTGCCATTTTTGTAACAAGGGTAATCGTGATTTTAAGAATTGTAAGTATAGGAAATTTGTATGTAACAAATGTAAAAAGAAAGGCCATATAGCAGCAGCTTGTAAGGGGCTTACAGAAAAAAATTATTATGTTGAAAATGAAGTAGTGGGGGATGCTATTGAAATGTTTAATTTAGAGGAAGATTTGAATTATGTTAAACCGATAGGTATTAATGCTTCAATAAATAATACACCTATGTTTTTAGAAATTGATACAGGTTCAGGGTTATCTTGTATGCCTTTAAATATTTATGAAAGAAATTTTTCAACGGTAGAATTGGAACCAACGATGGTCAAGTTAAAAACATACGGAGGTCAGGTAATAAAACCAGTGGGCCAAATTACTGTCAGTTTAAAAATATTCAACACGGCTAAAATTTGTTCATTTACCGTAGTAGAAAACGCACAAAAAATACTGCTGGGTAGGGATGTTTTGAGCATGTTTAATTTAACAGTTAGAAATTCTGAAGTTTCTTTGAATGATCTGAGTTTTGATGTAAATTCGAGTCCGGATTTGACATTAAATCAGTTGTTAAAAACCCATTCAGCTTTATTTAAAAACGA
Organism: Stenurella melanura; assembly: GCA_963583905.1. Classification (NCBI taxonomy): domain Eukaryota; kingdom Metazoa; phylum Arthropoda; class Insecta; order Coleoptera; family Cerambycidae; genus Stenurella; species Stenurella melanura. Next base: position 112,201,678 of record OY757310.1, on the reverse strand, counting down.
GTTAGGTACTTACCATTCCGAACAAATTAAGTTAGAGTTAAAAGAAAATGTCCAGCCGATCTTTCATAGGCCAGGAGCGATCCCTTTTGCTTTTAAAGATAAAGTAGTGAATGAATTGCAAAGACTCGAAGGAGAAGGTGTTATAGAGAAGGTGTCAAACTCTAGTTGGGGTACACCGCTTGTCCCAGTCATGAAGGCGAACGGCAAAGACATTCGACTTTGCGCGAATTACAAAATTACAATAAATAAATTCTTGAAAGATGTTAATCATCCATTGCCGCGAATTGAGCAAATTTTTGGTGCTTTACAAGGTGGAGAAAAATTCACCAAATTGGATTTTTTGAATGCATATAATCAGTTGGTAATTGACGAAGAGTCAAGTGAGCTTTTAGCATGGAGCACTCCATTTGGTATTTATAAGGTTAAAAGATTGCCTTACGGAACAAAACCTGCCTGCTCCATATTTCAATGCATAGTGGAAAAAGTTTTGCCGGGGTGTAAAGGCACAGTGAATTTTATGGATGACATTGTCGTTACAGGCAAGAATAAGAAAGAGCATATTGAAAATCTAACAGAAGTTTTAAGTAGATTAGAAAAAGCCGGTTTCAGGTTAAATTTAAAAAAATGCGAGTTTTTTAAAGATTGTATTTATTACTTAGGTTATAAAATTTCTTCAGAAGGTTTAGAGACGTGTAAAGATAAAGTTGAGGCTATTTTGGAAGCTCCACATCCAAAAACGGTTACAGAAGTTAAAGCATTTACGGGATTGATTAATTATTATTCTCGTTTTATAAAAAATTTGTCACAAAATTTAAAACCGTTATACGATCTATGTCAAAAAGATAAAAAGTTTGTTTGGACCAAAAAATGTGAAGAAGCGTTTCAATTTGCAAAATCTGAATTAGCGTCAGATAAAATTTTAGTACATTTTGATGCAAATAAACCATTACGTTTAGAGTGTGATAGCAGTCAATATGGTATTGGCGCAGCATTATTGCATGTTATGGCAGATGGTACTGAGCGACCAGTGTGTTTCATATCGAGAGTACTGTCAAAGGCAGAACAAAATTATTCAATGATCCAAACTTAGGATTTATTGGGCCGTCAAAAAACTATATCAATACCTGATAGGTCGGAAGTTTGAAATATTATCGGACCATAAACCTCTTTTAGCATTATTAGGTGAATATAAAAGCCTGCCACAGATGGCAGCAGGGCGAGTTCAAAGATGGTCATTATTTTTAGCTAACTTTGATTATACTTTTAAGAATATCCGTGGACAGGAAAATGTTCTGGCGGATGCAGTCTCAAGGTTACCGCTACCTTGCAAAGAAGAGAGTGGAGACACAGAATATGACTATTTAAATTTTATTGAAAATTTAGTTCCAATAGATACAAGCAAAATTCGTTCAGAAACTAGGCGAGATGCAATGTTAGGTCAGGTGTTTAACTATGTTAGGTACGGTTTTCCAAAACATACAGATAATGATCTTTTAAAACCTTACTTTTTGCGTAGTAGCGAATTGTCGGTGGAAAATGGGATAATCATGTGGGGTTATCGAGTAGTAATACCGTTAAGTCTGCGTAAACAATTATTGGAAGAGTTGCATAGCACTCATGAAGGAATTGTCAAAATGAAAGCTAATGCAAGGTCCTACTTTTGGTGGCCAGCATTAGATGGGGATATTGAGAAACAAGTAAATTGCTGTAAAATTTGCATGAACTGCAGATCGGAGCCTAATAAAGCAAAGCTTATTCCATGTGAAAAATCTAATAGTTTTTTTGAGCGAGTCCATGCGGATTTCCTAGGTCCATTTAAGGGTAAAATTATTTTGGTTATAGTAGATTGTTTTTCTAAATGGCCTGAAGCCTTTATTATGAAAAGTTCGGACTCTAATTCTACTATTGAGAAATTTCGAGAATGGTTTGCACGGTTTGGTTTGCCGAGAATAGTGGTAACTGATAATGGCTCTCAGTTGGTCTCTGAGGAGTTTTCTAAGTTTTTGTTTACAAATGGCATCAAACATTTGACGTCACCACCATTCCATCCGGCTACAAACGGATTTGCTGAAAATAGTGTAAAGAGCATAAAAAATGGTTTAAAAAAAGCTATAATGGATGAAACCAATAGCCATGCGTCCTTTGAAACATTACTAAACAGATATTTATTCCACTATAGGAATTCAGTACACATGACTACGGGTGTTACTCCATCTAGCTTAATTTTCCAACGTAAGATTAGAACTAGGTTAGACTTATTATCGTTAAAAGAATGTAAGGTCAATAAAAATGTTGTAAATTATAAAGGTAAAAGAAATGAAACTTTTGCAGAAGGAGATAGAGTTTGGTGTAGAGACTATCGCAATCCTAATAAAAAAGGGTGGTCAGAATGTATGGTTGATGAAGTATTAGGAGAATATATTTGTGTAAATTATTGAAGGAAAAGGTGATTTGGAAAAGACATGTAAATCAAATTTTAAGAGATAAATCAGTAGACGTAGAAGTACCAGTTATTTCTATACCATGTAGTAGATGTTTTGCACGGTTTGGCATAGTTTACCAGTTGTAACTAACACGGATGGAGAAACGAATGTATCTGTTCCAACCGTGGTAGAGAAACCTGTTGTAGATGTTCCAACCGTGGTAGAGAAACATGTTGTAGATTTTAAAAGTGCTGAAGTGAAGTGTGGTATGACAGATAAGGATAAAGTGAACGAAAAAGTGCAAGTTAAGACAGAGACGAGTCGGTCCCCAGTTCCAAGTGAAGAAGGAAGGCCGAAAAGAAAAATAAAACCTGCAGTACGTTTAAATTTATGAGGGGCATATGTAGTGTATTGAACCTTTGTAAGGTTGGCAGCACAAATGCTCCCACCCCAATATATTTCCTGGTTATGAAACGGACACACTCTTGACTCCTGTTTTTAAATGTATGTACAAGTTTGGTATTAATATATGTTTATATCAGCCATCTGAGTATATTTATTGTAGTACATCACACCTCGAAACAAAGCTGTTAAAAAAAACCACTGTTACCTCAATTTGCCAAAGAAAGATAAGTACTTGCCTGAACTATAATCAATAAAAATAATAAGATAACATAAAAGGGAATAGGCAAACATTACATACATGAAAACAGCAAGATGAATGAAAGCCGCCAAAGCTTGGTCCATAATCGTATCGCATTTGTGACTTTATTGCCATGGTTGATGTGAATAGAGACTATTGCCGGTTTTGCAATGTAACAATATTATAATACAAATAATATAAATTTAATGAATTTAAATAATTAATAACTTTTTTATTTATTCATCGATTTTATTCAAAAACAATAGGGTTAGCTAACACTAACTTACTGTCCAAATTTCAATACAATCGGAATTTTCGTTCTTAAGTTATCGTGTTTACAAAAAACGTGACGGACAGACGGACGGGCGGGCGGACGGACATACAGATAGACAGGCGGACAAACAGACAGATGGACATTTTGAAAGTTGTTCAGAATTAGATCAGCAACACAGTGATATGAATTTTTTTTTATCTACGAGCAACAGTACCGGTTTTACAAATGTGCCGATCAAATGCAATAAACTCTTCGTTTTGTATTTGCGAACAGTATAATAATGAGTTGGCAAAATTGCAAGTATTATTGCTGAATCCTATAGCTGACCTGTATAACCACGGCAAATATAATAGGTAAATGAAAGAGAATTTTAATTTATTAGATAAAATAAAAAATATAAATGTATGTTTAGTGATTTAAACAGATCGTTGGGAAAGTTATTAAATCAAAAAATAGATGAATGAGAAAGTTATTAAATCGAACCAAGTCAGAGGTTTTGTCTTGAGTTTATCTCTTCACATAACCTTGCCTAATTTAATTTAAATGGCACCATGGCCATTTAAATTAAGTTATAATAAGTCTTCAAATTTGAGGCAAGATGTTTACTTTAAAAGCTTTGGGCTAGTAAGTAAGAAACTGTCGTCAGACATACATTCAGGGTCATTAAACATGAAACTTTTTCAGATATTTGAGTCAGGGTACCGTGTGTATATAATTTCTGTACATTTATTTTTTCTAATATATATCATGCAAGGGCGTTGTACACATACTTAGGTAATAGTTTTTAAACTTATTTGCAATGTATTAAATTGAACCAAAATTTACCATTTCCTTTATAAACATCAACTTTAACAACACCAGTGACATCTTCTTCTGCTATAGCAATACATTTACGAACGTATTTTCCTTCTGGAGAAAACCAAAAGCCGTTATAAACATAATCGGATAAACGATCCCGCAGGATTTGCTTTAGTCTATATACTTCCTTATCTAAGCAAAATACCTCTATGTCTTGATGAGCAGTATGTAGTATGAATCCACCTGGAGTTTCATAGACTCCTCTAGACTGAAAAAAATGTTCATAATTATTCATTATAAAATTTTATATTCAGAATTGGAACACAATAATTCTACATGTAGCATAACCTTATTTCTATTACTGTTATTATTAGTTACTCAATTTCAACCTTTGAATCAGTATCAATGATCTTTATAGAGTGATTAATTAATTTGACTAAAAAAATTATACTATTTTGGAAGTGGCATATGACCAATGTATTAAGGTGGCCATTCCATAGAAAGAGACATCCGATAGGGAGGAAATATTTATAATTTTTGCCCATAACTTTTTTTCTTAATACGTATATTTAAAAAAAACTATAAGAGTACCTAAGTAGAGCCATAACAAGACTATTACTATGAATTATCACTCAATGATTTCAGTGGTTTGCAAAATAGCTCGATGTAAAACTACGAAATAGGAAAATTAACATAATTTTTAAATTTAAATCTAGCTATTTTAAAACCCGCTGAAATTATTGAATGAAAATTCATTGTAATAGTCTTGTTATGGTTCTATTTAGGTACTCTTATAGTTTTTTTTTAAATATACGTACTAAGAAAAAAAAGGTATGGCCAAAAATAATAAATATTTCCCTATCGGATGTCTCTTTCTAGGGAATGGCCACCTTAAATCACATAGTGCTCGGAATAAAATATTAATGAAATAATAATTCGATAACGAGTTTCAATGGCAGGATCGTAAAACTATAATGGGCCTTTGTTATAAGGATATTGGAAAGTTTAAACATTACAACGTATTTTCATCCGTTAGGTTACATACAAATTTTTTGACTAGTTATAGAAAGACATATTTATTTATAGAACGTATTTCAAATGCGCGAGTATCGATAACGTCAGCGTCCCTTAGAACGCTCAGTAAGCTTCAGTTACCTATGTTGGCTGCATTGATTAAGACAAGTGACGAAGTGACAGTCGGCTTGTGTCTTCATAGCAGAAAATATTCCCAGTCTTAATAGACCGGTCACTAGAATAATGTCACGTGTTGGAAACCTCCCTTTAAATCCGTGGGTTCCAAACATTTATTACAAGAGATATACAGTAACATACTTTATTGAATAACTTGCTGAAAACTGCACAATACTTTTATTAACTAAAATACACTTTTGCTGACTAAAACAACCTTTAACATTAATATGTTATCCCGGTTACTTGATATTTACACTCTACTGTTCACTTTTTATCACTTCGAATTTTCTAACCTTCAATTGATTTTAAGACTTCCCTCCCGTTTGTTTACATCGGCTTATATGTATATACTATACAAATTGCCTCTAGAAGCACCCAGCAAAATTCATAAGTTTCTAGTAAAGTCTTGAACCATCTTCATGCGGTACAGTCATCTAGACCAACGTAGCTGTTTCTAGAACAGTCGTACTACTAGTGTCTCACAGATGGCGTCCATAGGTAGTACATTACAGATGGGCCGTTTCCTATCACCATTGTTACCTAATTTCGGCTTCTACTCATGAGCTATTAGCCTCCAGCCCCTAAGGAGCGTAACGCGTAACACAGCCCCCTCCTTAAGCCTGATCGTTCCGGTCAGGCAATTCAGAATCATCAATGTATTTTGCCAGTCTATCCAAATACACGATCTTCATATTGGACTTTTTGCTTTATTGAATCCGATAGACATCATTAATTCGGGTAATAACAGTATACAGGGTGCCCCAAATTTCTTGATTTTGGCTGGTTTTCCTATTTTCAGAGCAGGTAGAGAAAAGCTGACGTATGAGTCTAGAGCTCGATTTTTGTGAAACGCCGATTGGTGAAAACCGAGTTTCGATATCTCTAACCGTTTCCGAGATATCGGCAAAAATTGACATTTGGCAGATTCCGAAAAACTGTCATAACTTTTTTATTTGTGAATATTTTTTTAAACGGTAAAAACTTTCTAGAGACACTTTTTGACGTAGAATAAGATGCACTTGTCAAAAAAATATATCGCTTTTCAATTGTTCGATATCAAAGCTAACTTTGTTATTTCAAATGGAAACCATAGTTGGCTTTGACTTTAGAAAATAGGGAAAAAAATAAGCTTTCCAAAAATATATATGTCAAGATATGTCTAGTCATCCTTGCTGCCAATATAACACATTTCTCTTTAAAAATGACATTTTAGCAGAGTTGGCCATGGAAAACAAGAGTTTCAGTTATTCAAATGAAAACAATAGTTTTTCTATTAAATTAATTTCATTAATTAAACATATTTCATTAAGTAGGTAACAAATCTTTAACGATTGAAGTATCACAAATAGTGTTCAAATTGTCTACCATTTTGGTCGATGCACAATTGACATCTCTTTTTTAATGATTTCTCGGCATTTAAGAGTTGTAAAGGTGTTTTCCCAGCGATTGTATTTCTCACTCGTTGCTCTAAATCTTAACGTGTTTCTGGTATGGTTTTAAGAGGAATCCTCGCATGCGGGAAATATACGTGAAATATAACAAACGCGCTGAGCTCTAGCAGCTTTATTTTTACAAGTATCACACTCATTTTTTTTTTAGAAGAAGTTAGCTACTAGTTCTACAATGTGACCATTGCTTTTTCAAATCCGGTGAACCAATCTTAAGAAAAAAAATCACAAACTTTATCATTTGATTGTCTGATATTTATTTAATTTTCACATACTTCTAGATATCATTCTCAAAAAAGCATCGGTCAGATAATTCTATCATCTTTTGTTTACACATTCGTTTAAAAATAATTCAAAAATGTCAATTTTTTAATGAGTTATACTTCAGGGCAATTACGCATGTAATTTAAAAATTGTTTAGGCATGTTTTCCATCTCCACCTAGCCAGAGAGGCGGATCATATACGCATTGGCTCTTTGTCTAACTTGAGACTTCTCATTCTCTAGGCTTTGACTCTTACTACAGTAGAGAAATATATAAACTGAGCTTGTTGCGTACCTATTTTAATTCAATTTTTACCGGAACACATTTAATCACGTAATGGGTATAAACAATAGTTAAAGGCGCAAAGTGTATCAATATGGTACAAGAAAAAAAAGAGGAATTACTTCCACATCCACGTAGTGGATTGGAAGTACAGCAATCGTAAAAAAAATCAAATTTTATTTCTTGAAATAGGTTTAGAACTTCATGAAACGTCGAGATTTTAAATTTCAGCGAAAAAAAAATTTCTGTTTGTCGGTCTGTCTGTCTGTAATTTTTTTTTGTCAGCACATTTTCTCCGGAACGGTTTAAGACATTGTCTTGAAATTTTGTACACCTATATATTATAACGAGATCTGGACTAGATTGTTTTTTGAACATATCCGATGAAGGGTTGGGGGTAATTAGGGATAAATGGGGGGAAATAGGTAAAGCAAGCTGGTAAGAGTACAGAAACTTGAAATTTGGTGTATGTATACTAGCAGCCAAGGCCTCCAATTTTTTATATTTAGAAGCCGAGGCCTCAGATTTTTTAATAACAAATTTCAACCCGCCCACCACCCCTACTCCATTATTAAAGGGGTTGATAAAATAAAATTGACTTATTCACTTGAAATTTGGTACACGTATATATTATAATGACATCTGGAACTAAATTATATTTTTAGTTTATTCCGTTGAAGGGTTGGGGGTTAAATAGGGGTAAATAGGGGAAAATAATTAAAGCAAGCTGATAAGAGTACAGAAACTTGAAGTACGGTGTATGTATTTGGAGCCAAGGCCTGAGATTTTTTATAATATTTTTTAACCCCTCCACCCCCCCTACTCCATTATTAAAGAGGTTGATACAATAAAATTGAGATATTCGCTTGAAATTTGGTACATCTGTATTATAACGACAATTGGAACTAAATCATATTTTGAGATGATTCCGTTGAAGGGGTGGCGATGTAAGTATAGGTATATGAATAGGGGAAAATGTGTAAAAGCAAGCTGTGTAGAGTATAAATACTTGAGGTTTGGTGCGCACCTATACGGGAAGCCAAGCCCTCAGATTTCTTTATAATATTTTTCATCTGATATCTAAATCTATGATCTCGCATTTTTACGCCTCGACGCCGACCGACGCCTAGCGTCATTTTTGTAAAACTCGTGTATATTTGATAAATTTTAATTCCTACATTCATATTCTTACGTCTCGATGCTGACTGATGCCTAACGTCGTTGTTGTAAAACTTGTGTATCTAAATCTATGTTCTTGCATTTTTACGTCTCGACACCGACCGACGCCTAGCGTCGTTTTTGTAGAACTCGTGTATTTGACAAATTTCGATTCCTAGAATCATTTTCTTGCATTTTTACGTCTCAGCGCCGACCGACGCCTAACGTCATTGTTGTGAACCTTCTGAATTTGATAAATTTTAATACTGAGAATCATATTCTTTCATTTTTTCGTTTCGACGTCGACCGACGTCTAGCGTCGTTTCTGTAATATTCTAATTTTAATAACAATAGGTATGGATATATTAAATACCATGTAACAACAAGACTACCTTGTTTGATTTACCAATACTTTCATTTTAATGAAAATCAAACTAGAAATAACCTTAGAAAAATGCAATGGAATATAATTAGTCAACCGCCCAACCGCACTAACACTACGACGCTGCGCGACGTGGTTGTGCGGTTGGCTCCGGCAATGTTGTATATTTTAATTATTGAATAAAATATGTTAAGGCAGTATTTTTTTTGAGAGATATTTTTTAATATTTTTCACTAAATGCAAATGTGAGCTTTGGCAATTTAAGTAATGTCCGGCGGCTTATTTGAAATATAAAAAACATTTAAGAAAACGGTAATAAATTAATTAAATTGCGAAAATTGACATTTGTTTTGGGTAAAAAGAATTTAAAAATACATTTGGGATAAAAATACTGGACATTTGCTAAGTACATATTACACTTTTTTTAGCAAGATTACGAAAAAATGAATGTTTAAATCAAATACGTCCTGTACGTAATTTCTTAAAAAATAAATGCATAAGTGAGGACGTCCCTGTTTTTGCTGCCACCTGTCCTGGTAGGTGTATAACTGTATAATATATTGGTAGGAAAATGTTAACATTCTTTTTCATAACTATAAAAGCAAATTTCCGGGTAATTTGTAAAAATTTTGATATTCATGCAATAAAATATTTAAATGGGGGAATGCCACTCAATTCTGGTTTTTGTTCAATAATAGGTATAAAACAAACAAATATTTATAGAATGATGTATTTCAGGATACTGAATAAAATATAAAAGTTAGTATCTGGCAATACGGTAAACTTTCGTCAAATTTACTAAAAAAATTCTTTATAGTATTTTATATCTTACATAAATGCCCATAATGTTTTTTTTATATATAAATGCCTATAACTTTTCTACAAACAAATAAGAAAAAAAGCAGAAGGTACTAGGTTTTGAACCCAGAACCCCGCGATTGAAAGTCTGATGCTACATCAGACCCACCACCTGTTCATGTCCAGTACTTATCTGTTTACACGGTTTTCAATTCAAATGTGATCCGTATCATATAAATGATAGGTTCTCAGGTAATAATGCTATGAAATAAATCTCTTGCCCTCTTCTCACTGCGCCTGCGGTTGAAAGAGAAGACGTATCCGTTCTCTCTTCACTAGCAAATAAAATGTAAAGTTATTTCTCCTACAAATGGTGTTGCCGGGGGTAAACTAAACGGTAATCCTTGAAACTTCGCAGGGGAACTACTAAGGGCATTCCTCTTAAATATCTGGTATTTGACGAAACCCCAAATAAAAAAATCCAAAGGACTTAGGTCCGGAGATCTTGCAGGCCACGGTATGGGCTCCCTTGTTTCCATCCACCGATCCTCGAACATTTGATTTAGTTTGTTCCTTGTAACCGCCGCGTTATGGGCTGGTGCGCCATCTTGTTGATAAAACTCGTACCAAATCGGCAAGGGGCAAGTCTTCTAAATATGGTTCAACAATGTTTTCCAAAATATTAACGTACGGTTGGGCGTTAAGGTTTTCGTCATAAATAAAAGGTCCAATCATTCGTTGCCCCACTATTTCAATCCAAATATTGAAACCAAATCGCCCTTGCATATTTCTAGGTTGGAAAACATGCTCATTATGGTCCGACCAACGATGCCGATTATGTCGATTAAATATTCCGTTGCTGGTTACTCTTGCTTCGTCGGTCCAAATGACATTTCGGTGAAAATTTTCATTTTCATTGCATTTTCTGATGAACCAGTTGCAGAAATTAATCCTGCGTTCTTGATCACCAGGGAATATTTGATGCGTGAGCCTGATTTTATAAGGTTTATATGTATATTTCTTGAGAATTCTTTGGCTACGGCTTTTGCTCACACCCTTAGTTACAGTTATTTCTCTGGTAGAAATTTCAGGATTTTCTAAAACCGCGCCAATTACCTCTGCCTCCACCTGGTCTCTACCTTCAATAGCATACTGTTTAGGTCTGGGCTTGACAAATGATCCATAATTCATCAAAGCATTTTCCAATCTAGGAAATATTTGTTCGCTTGGCTGCTGGCGTTCAGGGTAACGTTCGAAATATAGATTTAATGCATCTTCGGAATTTCGGCCTGATTCAATATAGCATATAAACATCTGGCATTTTTCAAAGTTTTCATACATTTTGAAATAATGCAGAGAGATTATAACAGATGTCAACTTTAACACTTATTTTATTTACTGTCAAACTAACTTTTAGATATGCAAAGCAACTGTTTTTGTGTGGCCAACTGGGTTAAAATGTTAAATGTTAAAAAATGTCATTTTTAAAGAGAAATGTGTTATATTGGTAGCAAGGATGACTAGACATATTTTGACATATACATTTTTGGAAAGCATATTTTTTTTTCTATTTTCGAAAGTCAAAGAAAACTATGGTTTCCATTTGAAATAACAAAGTTAGCTTTGATATCGAACAATTGAAAATCGATATATTTTTTTTGGACAAATGCGTCTTATTCTACGTCAAAAAGTGCAGTTAGAAAGTTTTTACCGTTTGAAAAAATATTCACAAATAAAAAAGTTATGACAGTTTTTCGGAATCTGCCAAATGTCAATTTTTGCCGATATCTCGGAAATGGTTAGAGATATCGAAATGCGGTTTTCACCAATCGGCGTTTCACAAAAATCGAGCTCTAGACTCATACGTCAGTTTTTCCCTACCTGGTCTGAAAATAGGAAAACCAGCCAAAATCAAGAAATTTGGGGCACCCTGTACAGTCCATCCCAAGGTTGTTGACATTTCGGTGACTCTTTTTCTTTCGCTCTGGGTTGTACAGCCAAACGAAATCTCCCATCTTGAACTTTTCTGAATTATCATTACGGTCATAACGAGCCTTTATTCGGTCACTTGCTGGTGATTGATCCGCTATATCGTTAGCCAACCTCTTGAAAAGAGCTCCGACGTTACCTTCATTTCACTCTTACTTCCAGTGTGTCGTCCCTTACTGGCTTTACTAATATTGCATTTGCTACACCAAGTCTAGACATCCTGATGAATTTTTACCCAGTAAAATCGTTCTCGTAATATGTTAAGGGTCTTGTTAACACCAAAGTGTCCACCAGATGTTTCATTGTGCACTCTAGCTACCCGACACTTGAGAATCACTAGACGCTTAACCACTTGCCTTCCATCCGGGCTTTCCCATGCTCTCTTCAACAGTCCGTCCATAACTTTCAGTGAATCCCACGGCGCTTACAATGCCTTCAGTCCCGCTTTTTTGTCTGAAACATCCTTCCATTTCGAACAAGTTCCCTTTTCTTTGGCTTTCAGTATAGGCCCAATTTCCTCATCGTCCAGTTGACCTTGTCTTAGCGCTTCATCCGGAACCTCCATCTTAATAGTGTTGACTGCTCTCGTGACCTGCAGTTTCTCCTGGTGGCAGTACTTGCAATATTCCTTGCATCTTCTTTCGGATAAAATTTCTGCATCTTTCTGTGACTTTGTTTTATTCTCATATCCTTGTAGTGGTAGGCTCCAAAGCTGGGAAATCTTTCCTTCTCCAGGGGTACTGCGTTCCCTATCTGGTACATCCTCCCTGGTACCGACTTCCTCTGGTTTTTCCTTCGGCTTCATAGCATCTCCAGCCTTTAGTCTCTGTGAACATTCTAATTGGATACGTCCTAGTTATCTGCATTCATTTCATCATTTATTCTCTAACATTTCATATGTTGTCCACTTGGCCTTCCATTACTTTGTTTATTGTGAGCCTCTTCAACGTTTCCAGTATTCATTCTCCTCGAGTTCCGCTGACGACAGTCTCGTTTGGTGTGTCATACCTTGCCGCAGTTGTAACATTTAATGCCTCCGCTTGGCTTTCCTCTATTTTGTTGTGTTTTTAGAGGAATCGATTTAGCCAGTAATTGACAGGTCATTTTATACATCTCAAGCAACCTAGGGTCATGGCTTTTCTTTTCTGGCTGGTTTTCTTCAAGAGTCACAGCTTGCACTCTTGAATTAGAGATATCCTTAAAGGCAGCCCACCTCGAGTGCACGCACCAATGTTTCGCTGCTGTTCTGGTATCGAGATATCTGGCCTGGCCCGATCTCATGTCCTGCATGCCATTGTTTCAGTACTTCCGGGTTAGCCAGGTGTGCCAATCTCCGCCGGCAGCTTCGAACTCTCGTAAGCTTTCCCCAGCCTCTTGAAAACGTGATTTCAGCTAGGACTGGTACAGTAGAAGATGTTGTTCACTATATAGTAAGTCTATGGCAACTTCTAAAACTCTAAAATCCTGTTGTTGCTCTTCCTGGACTGTCTGGAGTATTTCCTATGCTTGGCCCCGTCATGCTATGTCTAACGCCATAGCCTTCTCTTCATTACTCCAACTATTCGCAGACGCAGCTGCCTCAAATTATTTCTTGAAAATGGTCCATGAATTTTGGCCGTCAAAGGAGGGAGGTTTTAATGGCTGGCCTGATGATATTACTAATTTACTTCCTCTCGTTTAAGTCGGTCTATTTCTCCTTTGACTTCTTCCTCGAACTTAACCATTTTTCCTTCAACCATATTTACTTTTTCTCCCCTGCGCCATTTTTCTTCTTCCCGGTGCCTTCTGTCTCGCCCTTTCTCTTCTTCATTCCTTCTGTCTTGCTCTTCATTTTCCTGCTGACGTCGTCTCTTTCTTGACGCTTACCGTCTTGCTCTTCTTTCTTCTGATGGTATCGCCTTTCATCTTCTTGACGCATTTTTATTGTCCCGTTCCTCTGGCTCTTCTTGACATTTTCTTCTCATTCTTCCTTCTCTTCCTGGTGTTTTCTTTCTTGTTTTTCTTTCTCTTCCTCGTGATTTTTGTTGCTCTTCCTTCTGTTGCTCTATGATTTTTCGGAATCCCGCTAATAAATCCAGCTTTGGTTTTTCGGATAGCATACTTCTGCTTGTTATGGGCATATAATAACGTTAAAATCATATAAATTCAACAATCAAGTCAACATCGGCAATGGAGCTTTCCAGAAATATCTCAAAACAGAACGAAAAAGTCTTAATTGGAGTCTTTGTCACTATCTAGTTAAAAGAATGTAATAATCTCAACTACTGTCCAAATTCAAAAGTTCTAGAAGGGACCCCGCACCGTTCTTATATAAAATGGCTCCCAGCCTAATCGGCTGAAATCGCAATATATTATAAATAATTTCTTCTTGATCAAAAGTTCTCATGGGCACAAGATCGGAAAATGGAGAGTTTTCCAGATATCGCGGCTTGTAACTATTATTAATTTTGTTATTACTAAAATAAGAACTTTAAGGCTCAGGATCGTGAATCGTTTAATGGTTGTGAAATATAGTTGAAAAATTGATAATAATTTTTGTTACTTTTCTCCAAATTTTTGTTGTTATTCTTTTTTTTGTTTTTTCTCGTATCATGGTTACATATATAATTTTCGGGGTAAGTATGCTACCACAGGGATGCTCATTTATTATAATAAATTATTTTATTATATAAATAAATATAATCGATATATCTTATTCTTTTCGAACTTCTTATAGAAAGTTCTCCTGGGCACAATGTCGGAAATTAACAGTTTTCCAGATATCGGGGGTGCAAAGGGGATGCTCATTTCTTATGGGAAGTGGCCCCCGGTGAAATTCACTGGAATCGAGCTCCTTCTCATGGGCACAAGGTCGGAAAATGCATAACTCTCCAGATATCGAAGGCGCAAAATCTACTTTGCAACTCCCGATATCTGAAAAACTGTCCATTTTCCGACTTTGTGCCCAGGAGAACTTTTTATCAAGAGCTCGAGAGGCATAACATACAGGGTGTTCCGAATTGCATAGGCCAAACTTCACTAAGTAATACAACTTTTCAAAATAAGAAAGAAGTTCCTATAAACATGGGTCGGGAAGTGATTAGTTTCTGAGATACAGGGTGTTCAAGTAATTCTCCTGAAAATGTTTTTTATGAATATTTTCGAAACGTCTAAAGATAAACAAATGATAATTAACACAGGAATTTAACTTTTTATGCTTTTTAAGAAAAAATGACAACTATGTCGAAAATCATTCAGGAGCGGGTAAAACTGGGGGGGCCTAGGTATAATTTAGCCCCAACTTTATTGTGTGACACTTTTAAATTAATTTGTGAGCAGAACTTAAAAATTTGAAGTTTTCTACACAAAAAAAGTCTCTTGTGTTTTTTCTCTAAAATTATCAATTTTTGGGTAAATCTTATCTGAACTTTATTAATTAGTAACCATTATTACCAGCATTCCTGGTATGCAGGAGTGTGCCATAATTGTAATGTTTGTAACAAATGAAAAATAATCTAGCATGCAATGCCAAAATGACAATAATGACATTGTTGTTTTTTGGTTTTCTGTAGTTCATTGTTCTGTAGTTTTATTATTTCTTTTTGGAAAAAGTATTCTATTGAAAAGTAAAAAATAGTCATGTTTAGTAATGTGGAGTACGCAGATATTAATTTTATTTATGGATATTGTAATGGAAACACGAATGTCGCGGTACGCGAATATCGCAGAAAAGGAAACCATCTAAAGATGTTTTTATTCGAACCCACTTGGAATTTACAAATGTTGGATTTAAAAGAGGTCCAAGAAATGAAGAACAGCAAAATAGGCGATTTATAAACATAATTTTGGCCAAATTTAACAATAATAATAAATTAAGTATCAGAAGAGCGGTCCAACAGCTGCGTGCGCAAGCTGTGCATGTTTCCGAAAACAAAGTTTTTCGGATTCTGAAAAAAGACCACAGAAAAGCTTGCGAATGCAGCCAGTCCAAAGCCTTCAACCAGGTGATTCCGAAAGGCGTATCAATTTTTGTAATTGGTTTTTAAATGCCATGGAACAAGATCCCAATTTCGGAAGTAAAATTATTTGGACTAATGAAGCTACCTTTAACCATAATGGATCGGTTAATTTTAATAATTTAAAAATCTGGGCTCATCAGAATCCTCATATAATTCGCCCTAGGGCATTTCAACAGGAGTTAAGCGTTAATGTATGGTGTGGTGTTATAAACGGGACTTTTTGTAGGCCCCACATCCTTCCTCCCCGTTTAAATGGACCATTATTTATTGATTATTTCATTTTTTTCAATATCTCGAGGATATTCCTCTTAATTTAATGGGCGGAGCTCCTGCACATTTTGCTGTTGAGAACCGTTTGTGGGTAAACAATAATTATCCTGAACGGTCGATTAGGTGCAAGAGCCTGGCTACCCCGTTCACCGGATTTAACTCCAGTAGATTTTTTTTTCTGGGGCTATTTAAAGGACAAAGTCTACGCAATCCCTCTAAACGCGAGAAAAGAGTTAATAGAAAGAATTCTCGAAGAATGTGAAAATTTGCGGGCTAATCCTGATTTCATTCGTAAAGCTACACACTCTGTACGGCGGAATGCACTTTGAACAACTCTTGTAATTTGTAATTTACCTTACTTTAATCTAATTCATTGTTGTCTAATAAAAAAAAATAATGTAATCAAATTTTGTTTTACTGTCATTGTTTTTTCTGTTCTGCTAAAATTATTCATAAAAAACTATTCCCGAATAAAGTTTAGATAAAATTTCCTCAAAAACTGATAATTTTAGAGAAAAAATCACAAGAGACTTTTTTTGTGTAGAAAACTTCAAATTTTTAAGTTCTGCTCATAAATTAATTTAAAAGTGTCACAATAAAGTTGGGGCTAAATTATACCTAGGCCCACCAGTTTCACCCTCTCCTGAATGATTTTCGTACCTAGTTGTAGTTTTTTCTTAAAAAGTATAAAAAGTTAAATTCCTGTGTAAATTATCATTTGTTTATCTTTAAACGTTGCGAAAATACTCATAAAAAACATTTTCAGGAGAATTACTTGAACACCCTACCCTGTATCTCGGAAACTAGTCACTTCCCGACCCATGTTTATAGGAACTTTTTTTCTTATTTTGGAAAGTTGTATTACTTAGTGAAGTTTGGCCTATGCAATTCGAGACACACTGTATACCGAATCCAGCGAATTTCGTCTAGGCGGGGGGGCTACTTCACATGAGAAATGAGCAAGAAATTATCTGCAATATACTGCGATTTTAGGCGATTTGGCTGGGAGCCATTTTCCGTCATGGTGCGGGATGCTTTCACGAAAATGCACGAAATAGTATTGTTCAGTCTTTATCACTTCTTAGTTCAAAGAGTTTAATTTATCAACACTAATGTCCTATTAAAAGTTCCAGAAATGTCTCACAAATGCACTTAACACTATTTTCGTGTTCGAAAATAACCCTCCAGAACAATGTCCAGTAAGTTAATCCCCCTTGTTAGCATTACTCCGAGAAGAATTTTGTCTAATCTTCTCAAACACTTCCTAACTCCTTTTGTTATAAAATTCCTTTTATGACACCAAATTGTCACGTGTTTCCGCCCTTATAGGAAATCGCCCCTTAAATCCGTGGATTCCACAAATTTATAACAAAATATATACACTATAGTCCTTTAAATTTAATAAAAACGTCGCTCTTCCCACAGCTATCAGACCTATAAAAAGTGAAGCATTTGGGTTGTCTAAACATGTTTAGACCCCCTCAGTTCTAAAAAAGGGTTGTTTTGAAAAATATATACATATATATGAATTTTAGCGCTTTTTTTTAGCGATTTTTCTAAAATTATTGCCAGTTAAATGTTATGTGTACATATCCGGGAAAAAAGTATTCATTTTTTTATTGGTACCCTATTTTGCTTATTTAAAGTACGCCTCAGAGTGTTTAAATCAAACTTTAAAAACGCGCGTTTTAAAGTTACCATGGCAACATCAATAAATAACCCGACAAACGTGAAGTCAAAATGTCCAACTTTTTTTATTATTGATCTGACAGGAATAATAGTCTAAGAGCTGGCTACGGAGGGGTAGGGGTGACTCGGTGCATTGGAAATTTTATCACTTACAGGTTCGATTGTTACCGACATAGCGTGAGGCAAGCCGCCAGAAGGCACCCTGAAAGAATAACGCGAGGGTAGGGAGTTAAATATGCAATTTTTTTACGTAAATTAATTGATAAGGTGCAATGCTGAAAATTTGCAGAATAATAGGAGATAGTATAAGTAAGTAGGGAAAAAATTGCCAGAAGACTAGGCGGAAGATAAAGAGCCGCCAGCAGGCGCTAACGTTGCGAAAAATGTTGCAATAATTATGTGACTCAGTGCACTTCTGGCAATTTCCATACTTATTCTGTAATTCAAAACTAGACTACCTGCAAAACGCCAGAAGACTAAGTGGAAGAATGACAGAGATATCAGCGATACTAAGAGCGTCGGTGGCCCACTCGATGGCTCAATTTTTCTTGTATTTTATATCTTATTTCATTAAGTGTACTTCTGGCGATTTGTCAACATAATTTAGGATATTTCATGACACCATTGGACAAACGCCAGAAGTAAATTTGAAAAAAATATATAACGCCTTAATTTTATTAATGAAAATATATGACGATTAATTTTATTTCTATCAAATTGACATTAATAATTTTGAATATTTGTCGAATGTAATTATTATATCATGTTTGAATTTTCAGTATGCCCTTATAACTATATAATGTATTTTTCATTCACATTCCGAAATTTTCCACTCTCAGGCGTTATCGTTGTTACCTGCCACAGATCCAGGTATTTTTCAGAAAAGGAAAACAACGTCCATATAAAATGCTTTTGAAGTCAAAAGAATATCAAAATGCATTCGCTGATTTGGGTAATACAGATGTAAATAAAGAAAATACTTTCTCCATTGTTGGATCATTCGTTTTCAATATGTATGGTATCAAATCTTGCGACAAAGTTAATGAGCTCCGATACAAATTGTTCCATCGAAATTACACGATAAAAAATGTAAACGAGCCTTTAAAAAAAAACAATTAAAGAACTTCGACGCTTGCTGCTTGCCACCTTGCTACGTGGAATAACGCCAACAAATGGAAAGAACACACTACGTTGCAAATATATGGACGAATGCAACGTTATTTGATCCATACGATTTAGAAGCGGAAAATGGGCTTGTTCCATGATATTCTTTTTATATTGTTTTTATACTTTTTCATATCGTACTCGATATTCTCATTATACACTTAAAATTTCGTATTATTAACTTTTTCCGTTCTCGAGATATAAGGAGTTGAAATTGGTAATAGTTGCAAAAACCGAGCGCTCATATGTGACGTCACTATACGTAAGTAGCGTAAGAAAAATGGCTTTCTGGGACCTTTCAAATTTAACCTGAAAATTCGAAAAACATGGAATTTTTAAACTGTGGTAACTAAATAAATACGTCGAGTGAAAGTTCGTTCTATGTCTCTAAGGAAAGGAGAAGGTCGGCGATCAATTCTAATCGTAAATTGCATGGTCAAAATCGAAAATTCGTCCCGACAGGAGCGATAGCAAATTGTAATTATTTGACATTTCACCAAATTGTACTTCCCTACTGTCAAGTAGTAAACAAAACAAACAATGCTTTGAAAACACTTATAATTATAACAAGTAAGGAGCATCAAGTCTATTGAGATCGCCGAGTCTATGCGTATAGTGACGTAGCGCCTGGCCACGCCCCATTTTCGCGAGATGGAGATTTGTAATAGTTTTTAAGATACTAAACGTGCGAATAAGATTCTAATGTTTTGCAGATCCATTAATTTAATCTTCCACTTTCGATTTATGAAATAAAAAAAAAATGCTGAACAAGCCCATATGGATATTGAACGGATCCGAATACGAATTCAAATGGTTTGAAGGACCACAATTACCACCATCTGTCAAAGACGTTGTCGTTGATAGTGATAATTCAAAAGGTAATTTTGAATTTGATTTTGATAATTTATAAATTTTATTAAATTATTGATTTCCTTTTTCAGCTGAAGATGGTGGCACAATGTATGACAGCGACGAGGATATTGAATTTGATGACGACATAGAAAATGAGGGTTATTCAACGGAATAATTTTGTATTGAATTAATATTAAATTAATATCAATATTCGTAGTATTAAAGATATATATTGTATTAGAAATAGAAACAAAAATTATATTATAGGGCATATTGAAAATTCAAACATGATATAATAATTACATTCGACAAATATTCAAAATTATTAATGTCATTTTGATAGAAATAAAATTAATCGTCATATATTTTCATTAATAAAATTACGGCGTTATATAATAATATGTCTTTCAAATTTACTTCTGGCATTTGTCCAATGATGTCATCAAATATCCTAAATTATGTTGACAAATCGCCAGAAGTGCACTTAATGAAAGAAAATATAAAATATAAGAAAAATTGAGCCATCGAGTGGGCCACCGACGCTCTTAGTATCGCTGATATCTCTGTCATTCTTCCACTTAGCCGTCTGGCGTTTTGCAGGTAATCTAGTTTTGAATTACAGAATAAGTATAGAAATTGCCAGAAGTGCACTGAGTCACATAATTATGACAAAATTTTTCGCAACATTAGCGCCTTCTGGCGGCTCTTTATCTTCCGCCTAGTCTTCTGGCAATTTTTTCCCTACTTACTTGTACTATCTCCTATTATTCTGCAAATTTTCAGCAGTGCACCTTATCAATTAATTTACGTAAAAACATTGCATATTTAACCCCCTACCCTCGCGTTATTCTTCCAGGGTGCCTTCGGGCGGCTCGCCTCACGCTATGTCGGTAACAATCGAATCTGTAAATGATAAAATTTTCAATGCACCGAGTCACCCCTACCCCTACGTAGCCAGCTCTCCGTCTATAAGGTCGTTTCCTTCAACAACATTTATAAAATATTATTATACCATCAAAAAATATACTAAATATATATTTCATATATCATATTAAAGAAAGTCCTAATAATCACATGCAAGAAAAAATTGGTTTTCAAAATAACAAGGCGGTAAATGATGACGTATATAATGAGAATTCAATTTTAAAGATTTTCATGTTTTCTCATGTTGGCGGTAGTGCTCGGTAGATTTGTTGCGTATTTGTTCGTTGTTTACATTGTGTTGATTTTTCATTAAATTATAACCTAAAAATTAAAAATTTTATTTTCTATTTTAAAACATATCTGCAACAGTATATTATTAATAGAAAATCATTTACATACTTAATTTCGCTTACAGTGTACTTCATATTTTAATCAAGTTAAATCCTAATATCAATAGTTTGTAGACAATTAATATGACAATGACTCACGTCGATACTATAACCACACTACTATGTGCTATAACAGTAAACGAACGACGCCCGTCGATTATTCCTCTATTTGTTAACTGCGCATGCTCTCAGATCTGACGCCACCATAGGCGCCAATTTAAAATTTCGTAATTTAAATAATTAATTCCACTATTAAAATGAATTTGGAATGTAAAATAAAAAAATACGGGTCAAATAGAATTTTATAAATTACCTACTTGAATATAAAATTTTTAAAAAAATGGTCAGCGACCCTATTGTTGTGGGATTAACAGCGAATTTGCTTTTCTATTTAAGTAATCAATGTTAGAACTCATTTTAAAGCAATATGGAATCAGCAACAACTGTAGTGACAATAATTAATCATATGTGACAGATTGCAAATTAATTTTTATATTCCTCATTTGACACTAACAGGTATCCTGATGTCACATCACGAATTCAACCATTTAACATTCTTAATTCTTATTTCCATTTTTTGTAGTAATAATACCAGTATTTATGATTTCAAAGTGTACCAATAAAAAAATAGAGTAAAGTATTCGTGGACAACTGGTCTTTAAAACACTTGCTCTAATGAAAAATCGCGCGTGTTTTAAAGACCTTAATATCCACTTATACTTTAATATACTATTTTTCCAGGGGAAAAAGTAATTTAATAAAAAGCGACATTTTGTTACCTGTCAAGAGAGAAATTTTTTTTTTAATATTCTCATTGTTTTGAAAAATTTAGGCTCTAAATTTGCTGGTTCTATGATTGTACCTACCTATGAAGGCCGTTTTAATATGTCATACAAGATCTGAAACATAGGTTATTTAGCCAATTTTAATGCATTTCAATAATTTTTTAATACATTATTTTTCTATAAGAAGCTCTCTTAACACCTTCGTAGTGTTTATATTATACAAGTGTGACCCACTTAAGATCGTAACACCCCTGTATACAAGTTAATTGATGCTTGATTAACTTCAAACTTTGCTAGTGAGAAAAGATCGATTAGGTGATTCTTTGAATACATGTCAGTAGAGTACAATTTTAAGGGGATTTGAAAAGTCGATTTTCAAGAAAAACTAGTAAGATATTTTTAATCAGCACCTTTAGAAACCATTTTGTACAAGATTACATAGTAGGTAGTGGATTGAAAGATGTGTAATAGTTACCGCCAAAGTAACATTTTTTTGAAATGGATTCTCAAATCAAAAAAATGTATTCTTCATTTTTTATTCAAAATGATGCATTGTCCTAGATTGAATTGATTTTACAACAAAATAAATATAAAAATATTGAAAAAAATGGTAACAAAAAAATAAAAATAAATAAATAAATTAATTAACACTTGCAATGACTGTTGTTTTCAGGGCTTACTTAGGTCTTTATTGAAGATTATTTGTTAGAAAAATGGTAAGTATGTATGAATTACAATTTTTGCCTTATTAAATAAATAATTATTTTTTTATAGAATCAATTCAAACTAGTACAATACATACGCTATCTGTGTAATGAATGACTGTTGGCCGTCTTTATTCTATGTGCCTAGGTATTTATGAGAATCGTTTTACCTTCAATCCTAAAAATCTATTTTCTACAATATCAATTCTTCCTACGCCGTGGGCGCTACCAATTTCATTCAGAAACAAGAAAATATCAAGAGGATTAATATACGATTTATCTTCACTCTGTACCATAATTGGCAAACCATTTTGAAAGTGTATTTCAATTCTTACTGATGTTTCTGGAGTAGACTTTGGATCTCTTGTCATTAAATATAAGTTTTTAGGGGCCTCATTAATAGGATTCTCTAGAATACCAGATTCGTAACTTATATGCATCAAATTTGCATCCATACTCCATGGAGCTTTTGGAGTAACCAATACAGGAATGCCATGTTCGGAGGCATATTTAAGTAAATCTTGTCGTCCCTGGAAGCTCCTTGTAAATTCCTCTAGCCTCCATGGAGCAATTATCTGTTTAATAATAGTACTTTAACTAAATTAACTAATTTTATGACTGTTTAAACATACCTTAACTTCTGGCCACAAAGAATAACATGACAACTCAAATCTAACTTGGTCATTTCCCTTTCCGGTTGCACCATGAGAAATGTATTTAGCTCCATTTTCTTTTGCGCATTTAACCAATCTAACTGAAATGCAGGGTCTAGCTAAAGATGTTCCCAGCAAATAACGAGATTCATACAGTAAACCAGATTGAATTGCTGGCCATACATATTCTTTTATAAACTGTTCCCGAATATCCTCTATAATAACCTAAAATGAATTTAAGAAAATGTGTCATAATTTTTATAGTTATAATGAGGCATTCATAAATTCATGTCACATTACTAGATTTTCGTTTACGCAGCACTTGTGCACACGTACCCAATAAAGTTAAATCGCCGATGTACTCGGCAGGTTTGTTCTGGTTTTGAGAAATACCTTGTCCGAGGACGTCCTCGGACGTCAGGCACATGCGCAGTTAGTAAAACGGGTCCTGAACTTACTAACTGCGCATGTTCCGGACATCCGAGGACTGATATTTTTCAAAACCAAAACAAACCTGAAATCTGCACGTGGACTCAAAGTTGCACACGTTCCCAATGGGTCGCATGTGTAGGATTTTGGATATAAAAGCGAGACCAAATTCAAGACAAATCATCATTTCAGTTTGAGACGTCGAACGGTTCGTTGTGTGTGAATATTTTTGCACATTTCAGCCTCGTTAACAAACTACCTAATATTTTCTTAATCTGTCTTAACCTGTGAAAGCGTGAATTGTACACCGCAAACCACAAGATATTAATTACACAATGGGTCGTAGACCCGATAAGAAGAAAGGCAAGCCGCCAGATAACACAAAAAACACTCATAAGAACACTCACAAGAACACTGTAAAGAAACATACACAAACACAAACAGACACCTCCGACACTGAATCCGATTCATCCACTACACAACAGGTAATTCTCAAACATAATCTTGGGGATTATTTAAAATCTACTAATCCAAATTTAACTAAATCCACACCTCCCAAAAATACTAATAATATTAACACCATTAATCAATCCAATGCTAATAATGAAAATTCAAACAACAATAGTTCAAACAATTCCACAATTTATTCAACATGTTCATTTAATAACTCAGCCCCTAATTCACCATCAATTACAATAGTACAGAGCACTAATAGTCCCCCTATCTACCCATCTTATTTAAACTTAACCCCTACTACCACTACCACCACAACCACTATAGCAACCACCACCACCCAGGAGACGGCGATGTCATACACGCCGCCGAAATATACATCTTCTCCCATTTGTTCTATTATATTGCCCAACTATGAATTGCCCAGACAATCTGACGAATCAGATAGCCCTACCCTCCACTCTCAATCTGATAGCATTTCTCCACCCTCCTCTATGGAGATCACCCCAGCACCCACAACTTCCAACAAAAGGAAAGAGCTCTCTCCCGAGAACTCGGACCAATCTAACAACTCTCCAGATATTATAGAACAAGACTCACAATCTCAACACCCCCCTACCCCTATCGAAAATATTGTAGTAGATACAGCTCAAATTCACGAAGCCAATGCCCCTAACCTAAGCCAAATCATTTCACAATTCACTAGTGCATACACTGAAACAGCAAAAAATAACCCCAAACCAACTCCAACCCCTCAAGGCAACCCAAACAAAAAGAGAAAAACAAACCAAAAAGCCCAAAATTTAGACGCTATTGAAGTCATTGCCACACAACAACCATCCACTTCAAACAGATCACAAAACATAATACAACCCACAACTACACCTACACAGCCTATCGCCCCTAGAGCACCACCCCATATTTATACCACCAATCTAAATGGGACAGTAAATGCAATCAAATCATTAGTCAAACCATCCCCAAATTTCAAATTTAATAACAACTCGCTCATATGCTACCCTAAAAACATACAGGACCATAATAACATTAGAAAACTATTATCAAACAACCACATTGAATATTATTCATACGATATTGAAAAGCTTAAACCTGTAAAAATTGTTGTTAAGTACATTCCACTCGATACCCCCACACAGGATATCGAGGACGAGCTAAATTTCAACGGTCTACCCTATTCGCATCGCGAGAGTGATGATGAATAAAGATGGAAAAAAATTTGCCTCAAACATTTTATTATTAACTATTCCCAAGGACTCGTTAGAGAGCTACCAAAAGTTAACCAGTCTGTGTCATTACAAAATTAAAGTATCGCTATTTAATAAGTTTAACGTTCCACAATGCCATAGATGCCAATACTTTGGTCATTCTTCTGAAGCATGTAACCGCATCCCTAGATGCCTCAGATG
This sequence comes from Stenurella melanura, assembly GCA_963583905.1. Lineage (NCBI taxonomy): Eukaryota > Metazoa > Arthropoda > Insecta > Coleoptera > Cerambycidae > Stenurella > Stenurella melanura. The sequence continues at coordinate 112,176,291 of OY757310.1, read as the reverse complement.
TGGCAAAACCCATAACGGGGAATCGTGCCTCGCACAGGCGTGCAAGTGCGCCAACTGCGGGGGCGAACACCCGGCGAATTACAAAGGCTGTCCTGCATTTATTCAGGCTAAAACTAGATACGCCCCCAAAAAACCAGGCACTAACAACGCCACACAACTTCCAACCGCAGCACAAAAAACCACCAATAATACACAACCCCCACCAGCCAAACATCCTAACATCGCCGATATCAACCTGCCCCCTCTTTCACAGGAGGCAGCGGACGCTATTACCACACAAAACGTCCGGGCCTGGCAGCAGTTCCGGGCAAGGGAAACACAAAATACTCAGCCAGATACTAACCCACCCGATAATGACAACTCAAATGATAACCCCCTGAGGGAAATATTTAACATGATAAAAAATTTAAACCTTAAGAAAATATGGGAAGAATTAAAACTATTAATTATTAAACTCAGAAACACCTCTGATTCTTTAGAAAAAATATTTACCATACTTGAATTCTTAACTTCTCTATTTTAATGGCTAATTACAACCGTAATTTTATAAATTCTATTAAGTTTTTGCAATTAAACGCGCGCGGGATCATCCGTCAGAAGACGGAGCTCCAAACGCTGTTATACGCGGAGGACATTGATATTTGTTGCTTATGCGAAACTTTTCTTAAACCTCGAACATCTTTTACAGTACCAGGATATCAGACTATACGAGCAGACAGGCAAGGTAAAGCGGGTGGCACTGCCATACTCATTAAAAGAAATATACATTTTGACCAAATATCATTACCATCACTAAATACAATAGAGGCATGTGCTATTAATATAAACCTGAACAATAAAATGACGATGATACTCTCGGCATATGTCAGACCTACCCTAAACTTAGACATCATTGACTTAGATAATTTAACAAAAATTAATAAACACTTTATAATGCTCGGAGACTTCAACTCCAAACATGTTAGTTGGAATATTTATGGTCCAGTTGCTAATGCATCGGGTAATGCATTATACAATTATCTAATTAATAATCCCGAAACAAACTTGATAGCACCTATCGAGCCAACAAAACCGCTGCCGTCACAAAGTATACTAGATATATGCATAACAAAAAATGTCAATTTACTCTACGATAACCATGTTATAAATGCACTAAATAGTGATCATTTACCGGTTAAAACTACATTTTCCCTAAAACAAAAACTTAAAATAATAGATAGAAAACCGAAAGAAAAAGACTATGACTGGAACATATTTAGTCAATATTTAATTAATAATATCCCTTTTAACCCTGATTGTAACAGCCCGAATGATATAGACATACTGGTAGATACTTTAACCGCGCACATTACACAAGCCTTAACAATAAGCCAGAAAAGAATCCTTACCTCATCCTATCGCCTACAATTACCAAGGCAACTAGTTGACAAGATCAAGCTTAAGAATAAACACAGAAAAAGATATAACAGGACACGTTGCCCCGAATTAAAAAGAGAAGTAAACAAACTTAAAAAAGAAATAGACTTAGAAATTAAGTTATTCAGACGCTCTGATTTCACTCAACTAGTTGTTTCCCATTCCAACGATCCCCATTTTGCCCCTCGACTTCTTAACAAAAAACATCACACCATACTGAGACGCACCCCCCCCCACCCCTCTTATTTTGTTGTTAAATTCTGATTTGATTATAGTATCAGTTACCCTCCCCTCTTCCCTAAATGTCTAATTATTAAAACAATTAAACTAATTTGGCTGTGTGATCGTCTAGTTTAGTGGTAGGACTCAAATTTACGTTTGTGATTATGTAGTACTTGTTACCATAGTTCTTTTTCAGGTTTGATATTACTGTTTCTATTTATTTATTGGTTTAATAAAGTTAATTATTAATTACGACAATTAATGGTTCTTTCTTTACATTAAATATTGATTAATTGCTATTAAGTTATCTGGCAAAGTTTTAATTATTATAGTTCTTTATTTAATTGTTCAAATTAAGCACAGAATATTGTTTTGGCACTGGTTTATTTAATTGATAAAATAAGTAAGTATTTTTATAATACCCTGTATAAAGTTCAAACTCTAAATTATTTTCTTTATTTAATTTACTGAATTATTTATTTTATCTTTTATGTTAACTTTGTTTAAGTTTATCATATTTTAGTTCTCATTTTTATTCACTATTGTAATGCTCAAGTAAACCTTATGTTTACTTATATTATTTTAAATATTCGTTTTATTTAAGCCCAAGTAAATCTTATATTTACTTGTTCACTTTTAGTTGTTATAATGCACTTTATTTTCAATTTGGTTTATTACCTGAAAGTTATGAAAATTAGTAAATAAGAAAACACATAATAGTTTAATAACTATATTCAGACAATTGTCATTTTACAACATAAGAACGGAAATAAACGTTGGGGCAACTGCCAGAACATAATATAAATATATAGTGAAATAATCATCACAAATTTATATTTTCAAGTAATAGATCTCGCTGGGACAAACAGTCACTCTTATGTTTATTACAGGTACAATCTAAAAGCAACAGTAATCACCGAAAATGACAGAGATTACAACGAGAATCCTCGTATAAGCGTATGGAATGAATGTACTACACGGTACAAGTAAATTCTGTATTGGTTGGCGAAATCTCGCGATAACTGGTGAAGTGAATACATGGCAAATTGAAATCTCATGTAATTGCCTAATCAATCCTTGATTTGCGATTGCGTTGCGTAGAGTTGATGGGATCTGGCCAATAAACTTGACACAGAACCAGCCTATTGGCTAATGTGTTTCGAAGATGGTAATTATTCAAACAATAGAATGAACAAGCAATTAAAACTCAATTTCAATTTACCCATAGCTAAAACTGCTACTGTAAGTGAACACAAACAAAATCAATACAAAGTTTAGCATGTATAATTTATGTTTAAAATATAGTTACTCTCAACCATCAGGAGATCATATTACACCGTGTTTGTGGTCAACCCACAAAGGACCGATAACAGAACCCCCACTGGCTGTTAGTAATATAATATTTCTCGGACAACAACAAACTGTTAGCTTTTATTTGAACCTGCAATAAATCGAATAGTGGAATGACTATCGATCTCAACAAAATCTGTCACTGAAAACACATCATTTATTGTCACAATTAACTAAATAAATTGTAGAATTTATACTAAGAAAGTTATTCTCAATTAACAAAGTCTAACAATTTAATAAATGTTGGATATAGTAATTTATAAATCCTAATTAGAAATGCTTCGACTGATGCAATGTATCTAAATTATCTAAGTGCCACAATAAAAGATCCCCTCGCGATTCCGAGTACCCGAAATATAGAATCAGTTTGTTAATTGTTTAATGCTATAATGAAAAATAGTCCCGACTTGAAATTATTAAGTTCACGTAAAACTAAATGAAATTACCGAAACCCAAAATAATCATATTGATTTACCTGGTATTTGATAGACCGCTAAATGACCGGTGTCGTTAGGGATGTTATCCCGCGGCTCACTCATGTCCAGCGAGTCGTAGCTGGACGGCGGGGTTTTATTAGCCCTGGACATCGTCCCCTTGAGTTGTACTAATCTGGTACGACTCCAGCAATACAATAATAGTGTGGCCTTCTCGCAAGTTACTTGACCAGTGGTCAGCAGCGGTCAGTTGCAGTGAGAGGATTAATTATCCCACTCAGAGTCAAAGAGACTGAGGATTAATTATCACTCTGCTTATTGAAGTAAGGGCAGGCTTCGGAATCGGCTTGACCAGTGTATGGCGTACAGCTAGTATATGGATAATTATCAGACTCGTTTCCGAGGATTAATTATCATTCAGAATGTTGGTCAGCCAGTAAAGCATTGATAATTATCAGACTCGTATTAGAGGATTAATTATCATTCGTAGTAGCGGTCTCAAAGAAGTGACCCTTGTACAAACTTCTCGCGGGTATTTATACCCGAAAGAGCGATGACGTTACACACAAAACTGCGTAGTTTTTGGTACCGTTCTCACGGAAAACCGAGCCATCTGTGCATATGCCTTATCTTTGTTTAGATTAACATCGTAAAATTTCAAGTGATATGTGCCTTTTCGAACTGGCCTTTACATCAAGTTTTGTACGTTTTAGGTAGACTTAAAAATATTTAAAACTATACGAATCGGACAAATTCTAAAACATTTATGTTCTAGCATGAAAATTGGGTAAAATATTATTAGGTACGTACCGGGTGATATTTAATCGCGTGTCGAATTATACAGAATTTCAGAATTACGTAACTTTGGATTAATAGAAGCGGAAATAAATTTTTAAATTAATAGACAGGGTGTGGTTTTCTTCACTCTCCCCTTTTGTTGCTTATATAATGACGGCGAAGCTAGTTATTTTATAAGTTACAAACCGTGCGAATCAGTTTACCGTGGCACTTGTGATTTACAAGTTTTCCCTAACTTTGATTAAAAAAATATATAAAATTTTAATACCTAATCTAGTCCTGTCAGAAAAATGAAATTAGAAATATCTAATAAAATCTTATGCTAAAAAAAATCAACGTTTACCTAGACTATTTGAAAAATGAATTATTTAAAAAAAGAAATTTCACTAGCTGGTTGTACAATTCTATCTATCGGAACTTGAAGAGTTTTCTGCACCATAAATAGATAATTCGGCAAAACCAAAATTTACTTTCCCCAAAAATATCCAAGAAAAAGATGTTAAGTCGTTAACAAAAAGAAAATATCTCCAGAATAAAAGCTGTGACCCTCAGTTCCCCGTATTTATCCCCATATTCCATGCTGCACGGAATCCCGTTCCAGCTTTCCCTCGTTGCGGAATACATATGATAGCCCGTAAACAGCCTTAGGACAAAAATCTGTAACCAAGCCAGTCACAGAGTTCTATCCAGGAGAAAGCTACTTTAAACCGGTATTTAAAAAAATGATATGAGTTAATACTCCCCTGTGGTCAAAGATACCCCTGGAGAAATTATTGCAAAGCAACAAAATTTGTCTCTATGTTAAATCATATTTCTGGTGTAGAAGAAGGAAATAAAACAAAAATTAAACAATATTTAAATTTGCCCTCAACTTACTTGTTCCTAACTTGAGTATTCTAGCAAAGTGAAGAAATTTGAAATAAACCCTATCTGACATTTAATTATTAAAATGAAATTTTATACCCTGTCGACATCCCTAAGTACCCGACGCTGCGATGAAAATCAAGTCTCCTCTTCGGACTGGCGGTGCCCTCCCCTGCTTCGGAAACCACTCGTAGGCCTCGGAGTCGCCCTCCCCTGCGATGTCAACCCCAGTAGGCCTCGATGATGCTCTCCATGCAACACCTCTCGAAATAAACATCCATATTCCAGCTCGCCTCTGATGTCCATATCGCCCCCATATTCATACGCCTCTTGTATTTGTGATGCCCATATTTTTTGTTGTTGTTGTGTCGCCCTCGCCAGTACATAACACAAGTATATGGTCAATTAAATCCAGGTACATTATAACTGCATGTACATCGAAGTCGTCTTCAGCGAGTTAGATTTGTAATTCTGTAGCCTAATGTTTTGAGTGACGCCTTTTCCTTTAGTGCAAACCCATTTCGACTAACATTGCACGTAGTGGTAATGTGTACGGCTGTCCAGGTGAAATTTTGCCTAAGTGTAGCTTCTCACAAATTATATGGAAATTCGCAGCCAGTTGTACTGTTAATGTTGTACTGGACATTTCATCAGAGACTAGTTTATATTAGCCAACATCATGATGTGTCGCATTGCAGAGTCACGGGATTGCAGCTAGCTGGTCAGCAATACGGTCAAGACAATAGGGCATTGTAATTAGAATATTGTTTGTCTGCAGACAGGAAATTAATTTTCTTAATTGTTCCTCTCTCCCCTATCCCATCGGTATCGTTTGTTAGGACTCTGAGGCATCGTCGTCGGCGGGTGTGTAGGTAAAGTAGTCACCATGGAGGTAGACGGTGACAAAATATTCTCCTGATGGCGGAGAAATTCGGCAGCGCCTGATATAGACTTGTTGGTTTTGAGTTGCCACAGAGACTGGATATTGGCAGGAAAATGTTTCATCAGCTCGTTCACAAGAGTAGACTCTGGGACAGGTTCGGTTAGCAAGCGTGCCAACCCAACATAATGAGCAAAATGAGCTTCCATGTTTCGCCCATCTTTGCGTGACCATCGGTGCGTACATAGGAGGCGGCGAAGTTTGTTTTGTTCTTCCCCTGACCAAAAACAACTGAGAAAGTCTGCCTTAAAGTCGTCGAAAATTTCCCAGCAAATTTTGTAAATGGACGCCCAGTCTTGTGCCTCGTCGGTCAAGGATTCACGTACCACGTTCAATTTATTTTCTTCAGGTACATTCATTTTCTGCAGGTAGGCTTCCAGTTCATGTAGGTACTTTACAGGATGTTTGTTTTTACTCTGGAACTTAGGCATTGGCGGACTCGGCGTTATGTAAATGGGACGGCAGTCGTTGGAGGGAAATTGTGAGACAATAGAAGTGGTTGTGTCTCTGGAGGCGGCAATTTCTTGTATTTATCGTCGGATATTGGCGGTGGCGGCTTGTCGTTCTCTGTGCATGGCTACTAGGCTTTTTCCCAATTGTGCATGCAGGCGACGTTGATTTATTTGCATTTCTTGTACTGTTTGCAGCAGGCGGTCAAGTTTTTCTTCCAAGGTGGGAGGCGGCGGAGGCGGTACGGCAGTTTCCGGGTCGGTGGTAGGTAGGCTGCTGTCTCCAATGGATTCTATATTTAAAACATAGGCAGTATCAGATTTATCTTAAAATAAAAGAAAAAAAATACCCTATCAACGATTCTATATTTCGGACTCACGGTAACATTGTCTGGTGTTTGAAGAACAATAGACACTGCTAGAATTTAATGAAACAAAGTAATATCAATTTAAAACTCTAATATCCTGGTCACGGCACCAGTGAGACGCACCCCCCCCCCCCACCCCTCTTATTTTGTTGTTAAATTCTGATTTGATTATAGTATCAGTTACCCTCCCCTCTTCCCTAAATGTCTAATTATTAAAACAATTAAACTAATTTGGCTGTGTGATCGTCTAGTTTAGTGGTAGGACTCAAATTTACGTTTGTGATTATGTAGTACTTGTTACCATAGTTCTTTTTCAGGTTTGATATTACTGTTTCTATTTATTTATTGGTTTAATAAAGTTAATTATTAATTACGACAAATAATGGTTCTTTCTTTACATTAAATATTGATTAATTGCTATTAAGTTATCTGGCAAAGTTTTAATTATTATAGTTCTTTATTTAATTGTTCAAATTAAGCACAGAATATTGTTTTGGCACTGGTTTATTTAATTGATAAAATAAGTAAGTATTTTTATAATACCCTGTATAAAGTTCAAACTCTAAATTATTTTCTTTATTTAATTTACTGAATTATTTATTTTATCTTTTATGTTAACTTTGTTTAAGTTTATCATATTTTAGTTCTCATTTTTATTCACTATTGTAATGCTCAAGTAAACCTTATGTTTACTTATATTATTTTAAATATTCGTTTTATTTAAGCCCAAGTAAATCTTATATTTACTTGTTCACTTTTAGTTGTTATAATGCACTTTATTTTCAATTTGGTTTATTACCTGAAAGTTATGAAAATTAGTAAATAAGAAAACACATAATAGTTTAATAACTATATTCAGACAATTGTCATTTTACAACATAAGAACGGAAATAAACGTTGGGGCAACTGCCAGAACATAATATAAATATATAGTGAAATAATCATCACAAATTTATATTTTCAAGTAATAGATCTCGCTGGGACAAACAGTCACTCTTATGTTTATTACAGGTACAATCTAAAAGCAACAGTAATCACCGAAAATGACAGAGATTACAACGAGAATCCTCGTATAAGCGTATGAAATGAATGTACTACACGGTACAAGTAAATTCTGTATTGGTTGGCGAAATCTCGCGATAACTGGTGAAGTGAATACATGGCAAATTGAAATCTCATGTAATTGCCTAATCAATCCTTGATTTGCGATTGCGTTGCGTAGAGTTGATGGGATCTGGCCAATAAACTTGACACAGAACCAGCCTATTGGCTAATGTGTTTCGAAGATGGTAATTATTCAAACAATAGAATGAACAAGCAATTAAAACTCAATTTCAATTTACCCATAGCTAAAACTGCTACTGTAAGTGAACACAAACAAAATCAATACAAAGTTTAGCATGTATAATTTATGTTTAAAATATAGTTACTCTCAACCATCAGGAGATCATATTACAGGCCCGTGTTTGTGGTCAACCCACAAAGGACCGATAACAGAACCCCCACTGGCTGTTAGTAATATAATATTTCTCGGACAACAACAAACTGTTAGCTTTTATTTGAACCTGCAATAAATCGAATAGTGGAATGACTATCGATCTCAACAAAATCTGTCACTGAAAACACATCATTTATTGTCACAATTAACTAAATAAATTGTAGAATTTATACTAAGAAAGTTATTCTCAATTAACAAAGTCTAACAATTTAATAAATGTTGGATATAGTAATTTATAAATCCTAATTAGAAATGCTTCGACTGATGCAATGTATCTAAATTATCTAAGTGCCACAATAAAAGATCCCCTCGCGATTCCGAGTACCCGAAATATAGAATCAGTTTGTTAATTGTTTAATGCTATAATGAAAAATAGTCCCGACTTGAAATTATTAAGTTCACGTAAAACTAAATGAAATTACCGAAACCCGAAATAATCATATTGATTTACCTGGTATTTGATAGACCGCTAAATGACCGGTGTCGTTAGGGATGTTATCCCGCGGCTCACTCATGTCCAGCGAGTCGTAGCTGGACGGCGGGGTTTTATTAGCCCTGGACATCGTCCCCTTGAGTTGTACTAATCTGGTACGACTCCAGCAATACAATAATAGGGTGGCCTTCTCGCAAGTTACTTGACCAGTGGTCAGCAGCGGTCAGTTGCAGTGAGAGGATTAATTATCCCACTCAGACTCAAAGAGACTGAGGATTAATTATCACTCTGCTTATTGAAGTAAGGGCAGGCTTCGGAATCGGCTTGACCAGTGTATGGCGGTCAGCTAGTATATGGATAATTATCAGACTCGTTTCCGAGGATTAATTATCATTCAGAATGTTGGTCAGCCAGTAAAGCATTGATAATTATCAGACTCGTATTAGAGGATTAATTATCATTCGTAGTAGCGGTCTCAAAGAAGTGACCCTTGTACAAACTTCTCGCGGGTATTTATACCCGAAAGAGCGATGACGTTACACACAAAACTGCGTAGTTTTTGGTACCGTTCTCACGGAAAACCGAGCCATCTGTGCATATGCCTTATCTTTGTTTAGATTAACATCGTAAAATTTCAAGTGATATGTGCCTTTTCGAACTGGCCTTTACATCAAGTTTTGTACATTTTAGGTAGACTTAAAAATATTTAAAACTATACGAATCGGACAAATTCTAAAACATTTATGTTCTAGCATGAAAATTGGGTAAAATATTATTAGGTACGTACCGGGTGATATTTAATCGCGTGTCGAATTATACAGAATTTCAGAATTACGTAACTTTGGATTAATAGAAGCGGAAATAAATTTTTAAATTAATAGACAGGGTGTGGTTTTCTTCAATACCACCCCTGGAAACCCCCCAGGGGACAGCAAACACTGACGCGGAGAAAGCCGAAGCTTTCGCTTCTCATCTCTCCAAAGTCTTTAAGCCTAACCCCATACCAGATGAAACTAAAACCCTTGTCAATCTCCTAGTTGATTTACTTACCAACCTTAATTTGCAACCAAATAATGATCCGCAACACTTCAAGCCCTCTCAAGTAAGAGCGGCCATAATTAAGGTCCACTCTAATAAGTCACCAGGATTGGATAATATACCAAATTATGTATTAGGGCATTTTCCACACAAAATATATTTATTTTTAACAAAACTATTTAATTCATGTCTTCAACACACATATTATCCTCTAAAATGGAGGATGGCTAAAATTATTACAATACCAAAACCCAACAAATCCCCTAAAAATGTCAGTAATTACAGGCCACTTAGCATATTACCTTCACTAGCCAAAGTTCTAGATACTTTATTACTAGACAAATTACAGACACAGCTCGACAAAGCTGAAACTGAAAATATATATCAGTTCGGCTTTAGACAAAGTCACTCGACATCTCAACAAATATTCCGCGACAGTGAAACTATTACAACAAATATTAACCGAGGTCATCTAACGGGGTTTGTCGCCCTTGACCTCGAGCAAGCCTTCGACAAAGTCTGGCACTCCGGACTGCTGTACAAACTCCTTATCTCGGGTATCTCCGCTCGTATTGTTAAAACAATACAGTCGTATCTTTCCCATAGAACATTCAGAGTAGCAGTCAATAAGGAGTGCTCTCCCGCCACTCCCATCTTTTCTGGTGTACCCCAAGGCTCTGCACGAGGACCAATATTATTCACAGTCTATATCCACGATCTACCACCACCCCAAGATCACCGCAATAGTATTTGTTTATATGCGGATGACACTGCATTAATTACCACCTCCAAAAATTCGGAAATATTGACCAATCTGCTCCAAGAGCAAACAGAAGTGACCATTGAGTTCTACGAGAAGTGGGGCTTAATGGTCAACGCTGATAAAACTCAAACCGTATGCTTCACGAGAAAATTTATAACCCCTACTAAGAAAATTAAAATAAAAGGCAAAGACACAGACTGGTTAAAAACAATCAACTATTTAGGAGTAGCATTTGATCGACGAGTTTTCTTTATGGAACACATTGACAATGTCATTAAAAAATTCAACATCAAATTCAGAAACTTATTTCATATTTTAGAAAATGCACCCACAAATATTGCCACATTCATTTACAAAAACTATTTACGTCCTATTATAACCTATGCGTCACCAGCATGGTATCCGTTAACATCCAACACCCAACAGAAAAGGCTCCAAGTATTACAAAATAAAGCACTCAGGATTTGCGCTAATAGTTCACGATTAAACAATAACAGAAATGTACATAATATTACAGGCACCCCATTGCTCTCAAACTATATATTAAAAAAATTACTTCCTGACTTCGCTAATTCACTTTTTCAATCAACCAACCCCACACTTATAGATCCACTCACACCTAAATTTTATCATGCACCAAAACACCCGTCCATCAACTACGTTTTCACACCTACCCCTAATTAACAAACACTAATTTGAATTTTGAAAAAAATCAATTATATACAAAAAACACAAAATGTTAAAAAAAAACACAAAAAAAAACACACAAAATAACAAAAATACATAAAATCAAAAGACAAATAAAAAGTCTCAAAATAATGTCAAAACACATAAAAAATAATTATTACACACAAAAAAAACATTAGAGGACCGTAACAAAAGAGCCATACAATCCTAACAACACTAACAGATATTGTATAAAAGATGCCACTAAACAGAACGAGCACATGTACACGTTACACCCTACAACTAACACTAACCATTAATTACTAAAATAATCCCCAAGATAATTATCATACCTATGGAAAAACCAGGAAAAGAAAAACATGCCAACGACAGCCCAGCCACGAAGATGGCAAGTCCAGTACAGAAATGAAAAAGATTAAACTACGGTAAGCGCCAAGAGGCGGACACCGTTAGGTATCCTCACTGAGGGGCCAATACTGAAGTAGCGACAAATCAGTGCTCTTCTGGCATTGGCTTTCAGCGTGCGAGTTGAGTCGATTACAGTTAGCACTCTATTACGACGTACCACGGTGGAGCGAATGTAAGTTGACCGGTAGACTCCTTCAGCGTGCTGCGTTAGGACCTACATGTGTTACTTGTTATTTATCCGACGTCGGTGTGAGTTAAAAGTTACCCAATGCATGCTATCGACGCCACAACGAATCACCGCCACGTTGTCAAACTAACTACCAGCTACCCAAACAAGACACGTTACATAATTTGGAGCTCGAGCAGGTCCACTTCGAATAGTGTTACATAGAGTATATATCTAAGAACAAATATAGTAGTACAAGTATATGCATTGAACGTCAATAAATTGCTCTGACAACAGGTCAATTTTGACCTGCTGTCACACTTTGTTAGAGATACCTTTTTACTTCCCTCCCATACCGAAGGGAAGTATTGTATTCGAGAGAAAATCAGCCTCCGAGATTTCTTCTGATTTCCACTTTTCAGAACATGCAGGGCTCTTACTGATTTTGTCGGAAATCACTTTATGTTCCAACTTCATAATATATATATACTATTTCTACATACATTCATTTTTATATTTGAACATATAATAATTCAATAGTCACATGTTTCTTCTTTCATTTAAGCTTTGTTGGGCTCAATTTCATTAATTAGTTCAAAAGTTACAACAAATTCAGTGTAGCGCGTTCGAAACCGCACACGCTTCGCGCGCCTAATTTTGTGTGTCCCCACTTTCAATTCTCGTGCGTTAAACAAAAAAATCTGGAACTTACATTTTTGATCGTACCCAAAAACTTCATATATGTTTTTGATGTGAAATTTTCTCCTCTATCGCCTAGTGTTTTTTGACATATTTTTAGTTATTGGCCAAAAACCGAATTTCGGCCACTAAAAATACTTATTCTGAAAATTGCAGCCACATAACATTTAGTGACGCCATAAAACTCCTGATGACTGGGCTATAAGTAAAGCAAGCTAGTAAGATTCCAGAAACTTGGAATTTGGTGTATATTTTAGAAGTCAAGGGGCTTATTAAAATAAAATTGTGTTTTAGTGTGCGTATGAAACGAAAGTTCTCAAAAATTTTTTGGACACCAACAACCCTCGTTACCAACTCGGGGTCGACGATTAAAATGTTTTCGCTGGATGGGAAATTTGGATGTGGAAGTAGTGATTCTAGCGAATTTATAAGAGGGATTTTCAGTTATCGCATTATACTGGTAAGTTGAAGTCATGTCCCTTTTCTCATGAGATAGTATAATAATTTATGAATAATAGAGCCATCTTACGAAAGCGTGGAAGGGCCACAATAAATTTTAAATACTTTTTTTTCTTAAATTCCGACTGCAAACTTGGAATTTTGTTAAATTCCGACTTTTAAGGAAAGATTATTTAAAATTTAATATTTATTATCTTTTTCGTTTTCATACCTACCATTTGTATACCATTGTAGAATTACTAGTTGAAAAAACACAGAGTAAAATCTACACTAAAATTAGAGAAATAATTCGAAAACGAAATATTTCTAATATTTATTTATATATTTATACGCAATGACAAGTAATAACCTTCAATAAGCTTTTTAGGGCAATCAAACGAAGCAGAATAAGATCGTTTATTAGAGGTAATTTGCCATTAAAAAAAAAAAACGCCAATGCATTAAATGCTTTCGACTTAGTCCCCTTCCTGTTCAACCCATTATGGGTAATTTACCCGCTAATCGTGTTTCTCAGGTCAAGCCATTTTCAGTCATTGGAATTGATTTTGGAGGCCCTTTTTATATAACTACCAACAAACATAGAGGTGCAAAAGTATTCAAATCTTATATTTGTGTATTTGTGTGCTTTGCAACTAAAGCCATACATATCGAATTAGTCTCTGATTTGCCAAGCGAAAATTTTTTATGCGCCCTTCGTAGATTTATTGCTGGTAGAGGTAGATGTTCTGAGATCAGAACCGATCAAGGAACCAATTTTACTGGGGCTAACAAATATTTACTTGAAATTAGGGTACAATCAGCATCCCGCAATAACAGGGATAGTTTTAAAAAATCACATTTTTTGAAATCATTCGTTTTCTCAGAAAAGCCCCAGTGATGATTTACCAATTGTTGGAGCAATTTACTTTCAAAGAGGAAGTGTCTCTCATGAGTGCGGGTAGGGAAAGCCATGCGAAGTGTAAACATTTCGCGTTGTAATGAGAAACAAAAAATGAGCTTAAGTTCGAGGGCCTTAATGAATTTAAATCCTTCTATTCAATTGTTGTAGGATTTGGGAGCATTGAAAGTTGTTAGCAACTCCAGGTAAACCACAAAAACGACAGAAAACGTCAACATTACTAGAGGGAAGAACAATAATCAAAAGAATAGAATCATACGCAATGAAATACTGGGGACATATCCAAAGACGGGACACGACACACCTACTGAAGAAAGCGCTGCGAATGAACAGCAACAAACTGAAAATAGGGAGGCAATGCTACACATGGATAACAACAATCGAGAGGATTATGAATAAGCTAGGAAAGGATTATACACACTGGGAAAAGTTGGCACAACAAAAATTGAATAGAATAAAGAAATATCAAGGATATACACACTGCCAGACTCAGAAACAGAAGAAACAGAAAACTCAGAAGTAGAATAGGAGAGAAGATGATCACAGACAGAAACTAAGAAGAAGCATATCACAAAAACCTGAAAGTAAAAAGAAGCACGAAAACCTAAAAGAAGCATCTCACAAACGCCCACACTTTCCATCCGATGAAGACTGAAGGAAAACAAGAAGAAACATCTCACAAACACCTACACGCTCCATCCTATACTCCTACCCCATGCGTCATGCGGCTCTCGCTGCTGACAACAAGCATGTCCAATGTCCAATCCAGCGTATGCAGCTGGTCCGGCGATATATAAAAGCACCGGGGGTTTGTTCCGGCACACGGTGGGATGATCGGTGGTCGATCGGGCTGCGTGGTGGAATAAATCTCCCTGCACCGGAATCGGCAGCAATGCCCACCTTACGCTGGCAAATCAATCAATCAATCAATCAATAAAAAAAAACACCAAGATTATATTCAATACATGTAAAATATCAATTTTCAGAAGAGTGCATCCAAAACAAAGTTGCAGAAACACAATGGCGCATGGCGGGCGTTTTACGTACGAAGAAATGTCAAAAAGTCGGTTTTTCTCGTCTATGTGCGAATATAAATTTTTCACCGAAAAAAAATTGAAACAATAGTTGTAGGCATTTAAAAAACCTACAAAATGACGCCCACTGTGTCAAAATCGGTTTGTTAGATTTCTCGGAAATTAAAGAAAAACATCGAAAAGTGACATTATTTAATTCTGCAACAACTTTTTATTTTGGTACTATTCATTCTTTATTTATTCTCATTGTAAACACTAGTGTTCTCATAGCCCCCTACGACTATGAGGAGTAAAGGTTCGGAACAAATAAGAACGACTTCGTTTGAATTAATTTATGCAATCAACTATCTCAGGAAATAGGCCACGTTATGTGCTTAAAAGGTGACCGCAACCCGAATTCCGACAGATGAATAGTTTCCGAGAAATTCAATTGTTTATTAAAAAAATGATTTTAGTAACATTATTTGAATTCACCAAAATGAGGCGATTCTATTTCAATTTTACAAAAAGCTTTCTACTCTTCAAGAGTTGTACTATCACTGAGCATAAAGCCAAAGTTAAATATTTCAATTAATTGCTTGAACACACCTTTGAAAATGATGCATATTTCGACCAGTGTTGCCAATACAAATGTATTAAATTACCCCGCCATCTAATACAAAATGCTCCGTTTCGCTCCCGTCGAGAGAAAATCGGGGTCCGGGGGTTGCAACATACGACTCCTAGATTAAATAAGAACGGGGGGGATTTTTCTCGACCGAAATTTTGAAGAGCGGGGGGGGGGGCGTATTTCTTGAAATTTAATATTTACTTGATATTCCTCAACGGAATTTTGAAGAGCGGGGAAACATTATTTATAAACCTATTAAAGATTGTCGCTACCTACTTTATGCTTGAAATGCTCCCAATTGCTCCCCAAATAAATTTCGCTCCACCTATAAATTAAATGCTCACAATGTGAGCGTTTTCGCTCGCATTGGCAACACTGATTTCGACAAGCGTCTTGGTACACCGAAAATTCGGATCATTTGTCTGACTATTTATTTCTTTCTCTAGTGTTCATCGTCAAATAGATGGTTGACGCATAGGTAATGTTCTCGCTTATTTTTTGTTGATTCTCCTAAATCTTTCTCTTCCTAGTAATATTTTGCCTTAAACGCTAGAATCATTTGAAAAATCTTAATATTTTAAATCATAAATTGTGCGGTCTGACATAGCCGCTCTCTCTCTCTCTCTCTCCTTATAATTACTTACAACGGTTTTTTTTTGCCAGCAATTTTCTCGTATAGATCAGCCAAATTTATTCTAGAGGTTTTATTTAAACACGTGCTATTTGCATTTCATACTAATTATCTTAAGTTCACTTTTTCTTTTACATATTCCTAAGTTATTTGTTATTTAATTTACATTCTGAAAACAGGAGTTAACATTTACATTAATTTCTTGCAAGTCTGATCTGGCTTCGTCCCGTCCAGCCCTTCAGCTGCCGTGGTGTGAAGTGCTATGGATGTTTGGCTGACTTCGCAGCGATTGTTTGGGAAAGGCAATTTTTTTGTATATTTTAATTCAAAAATAAATGTGTTTTGATTTGATTTGATAAGATTCTCACTTACGGTGCGAAAGGTCCCGGGTTCAAATTCCTGCGCCCGCTGAATTCTTCTCTTTAATTTTGTAACGATTCATATATTTTTTCACAAATTCTTTTGTATGATTGCTTTAGGTTAGGTTATAGGCTTTTATTCCGCTTAAAATAATTTCATTCGTTCGTGTGATTTCTTTAGGTTAGGTTAGTAGGTTCCCAGCAAACACAGTATGTCTGGCAAAACAAAGGGCCATTACAGTTATCATTGGTATTGTGTTGGCAATTTTTGCCAATATTTAGAAACTGAGTATAAAATATTGTCTAACCATTATAATGTCCGTGTTGTAATGGTCTTGTGTGTATAAAGTACTCTTTCTATAATTGCGCAGTTGAAATTATTTTAACGTTGCTGGTACATTAAATAACTAAAAGCACTTTTTTACCTGATTAACATTTCTTAAGTGATGTAAAAATCGTTTATTCCATGGTAATTTTGCCGCCAATTATTCATTGTTGGCCTGATGAATGTTAACCAATATACAGTAAATGTATCAATGTACTAATACTCTATTTTTAATGGTGTAAGCACAATATTTGTTAATACAAAAAAAACGTGCATAAAGTGGTATACTTTGCATTATTACGTATTGTCATTGCATACTTTTAAATCTCCCGCGTTTCCGATATCTAGTGGAACGCTTTGAAAATTTGACATTTAGCATTTAGGTTAAATAAATGGCTAGGCGTGGGAACTCAGTGATTATATATTATTTTATTTATTATTCTTTATTTCATTTTTTTATTTGAAATAGCGTTTGTGCTGTTGTATTGTGGAACTGTGTGTGTAGTAAGTAAAAAGTTTAAGTGTTTCACATGGCTTATGACAATAAGTGCATCATATTAATTTTTATCATCATAGAAAATTCGTCAGATATTACCAAACCTAGATTACAAGTTAACAGAGGAAAAGGAGCAGGCTGGAAAAGAAAATATTGGTAATAACCTAAGAGAAGTACCTCGGGGCTTTGAGATAAATGTTGAGGTTAATATGGCCAATTACCTAATTAATTCTAATACTACAATAACTCAAGAAAATGCTGTTCCAAATATTGACTCTGGACAAAATGATACAAGTAGGAATAGTCATTGCACTATATGATACTACCCCGAGGATACATTATTAATATTTTGGTGCTTAATTCAACCGACTGTTCTAAGACATATTTAAAGCTAAAGGTAATTACTTAACTGTTTACACGATCGTCATCTCTCCGATACATATAGGTTAATATCCCCAATATGTAACTTATCAACATTTTCATCAATACATGTTTAATCCATTGTAATGTTAAAAACAATTATTTACTTCAATAACATGTACTTGTCATCTGAATGTTTCTGTTGGATTTTAGTACAACTTTCAAACACAAAATTAACAGAGTAGAATAAGCAAAAAGTTATTACGACATGTCCTCCAGTAAATCCAGTATTCTTACCGTCCAATAGTAATGACAACTCCAAGCATGTTATGAAGGACCCCCCAAGTCGACGTTAACCCCTATTTTTTTTATTTTCGTGTTTTACAAGAGAATGATTTTGGAATTTTATCTACATCTGAAAATGTATATTTTGTACTCTAAAATTGCATTGTGTGCAAGAAGAAAGGAAGTCACAGTATTCTTTATAAAAAGAAAAAGATATCTAAGACTGGTTTTATTATGTAGGTATACAAAAAGAACGTAGTATATTAATAATAAAGTATATTAAATTCTTTTTATGAAGCGTTTTGTGATGGAGCAGTCTCTTTTTGTAAAATTTGATTTTTTTAAATTATCTGCTATTAATTGAGAGAAGGTGTAGAGTAAAAGACTTCTGATAGAGCAGAGCAGAATTTTTGGACAAAACTATTTATAATGTAGCTTAAAAAATTGTATAAGTAAAAAAAATAGTCTGTTATGATTTGCACCCTAACACCTATAAAACTTTTTTAGATTCTGTAAGGTTAAATCCTTTATACAAAGATACCACCCAAAAAAATATTGAAGACATGAAAACTTGGTTATGAGGTTCAATCGACCATGATGGAGGACGAACAAAAAGTACCACTAACAAGAGATGAAAATGAATTTTTATTAATATGATAATAAGTCTACTGACCTTTTTGTATTGTAAGAAAGTAAAAAAACATATTTTTTTTTGTATCAATACATGCATTTCTTATATCTTCTATCTGGTGTTTCCTACTTTTCTTTAAGTTTCTATGCATAAATTTTTCTGAAAAACATTTCCATTTGTGGACTAGGTACATGTTTCACTTGTATATAATAAGAGTTAAAATATATGATACAATAAAATAATGAAAATTAGATTATTGTGTTAATGTTTTGCAAAAAATATCTGTTCTTAGAACTGTCTGTAATTAATTAGTCTTGTATCAAAAGTAGGGAAAAATAATACGGTTTTACAAATGGAAACAGACATTTCTTTGAAATCATTTTTAAATGCCGAAACCTCGACTAATTTGTACAAAAATAATAAACACGATTAACTTCTAGAAGATCCACTCTTTATTTTTGCCTATGATTGATGGTGACGAAGTCATGTGAATGTTGTAGGGAAATGCATTATCAGACAGTAGTATACATAGAATAACTTGACAGTCCAAGTTCTGTAGTAGTGGTAAGAGATACTGTAGAGCAGTCAGCGGGGTAAGGTGGGTTATCCAAAAGCCTTGCCAATAAAAGAGATCGCTACCGTCCTCACTACTATATGTATTTATTTAATTTTACGATTGTGTTTATTTTTACAGGATTTAAGATTTCTGAAAAGTAATATAAAAAAATTAAGCCTTTTTTTATATTTCCGTTTACTTTAACAAATTTTAAAAATATGAGTAATGTCTTATTAGTTTGAATTGTAGGTAATACAGCCAAGGTTCCAAAGTATTAATAAAGAAATAATATCGTTACAATGGTTCTTCGCATGCAAGAAATAATGAGGCATATGCACTAGTGGCTACTTGAATTTTGGAGGTCACCACACTTTCATGTATTGTCCTAAAATATGAGAATAGCAAAATGTAATTCAAGCTGAAATTGACTGGAGACGAATAGCATTCAAATTCTAATTTATGGTAGTCAATGAAAATCCGTACATGACCGATTTTAAAGAAACTATAAGTGGTTTCTCGTTAATTATCATGTAACATGCTATATAATTTTCCAATAAATGTCAGCCTTAATAATCAAGCTATTCTCTTATTTGGGAACAGCGTGGGCAGGGTCGGGAAATCTCTTCAATTCTAGTAGCTACCACTGCATATATTGTAATGGCAAAGCAATCATGCTTTTCATTCGTGTGATGCAAAAGATGTGTTAAAAAAGCACTACACAGCCATCATTAGAAAAGTGTTCTGTGGCCGAGCGATGGCCGGTGTTGCACTTTATTCATTAATTTAGCGTTCCTTGCCAGTACTCTACCAATGATAAAGTAAAGGCATGTAGGCAGTTTATTAGCAATGGGCCAATAATTGGTGTTTGCTGGGATTCTTATTCTGATATCTAATTGTTAATAATTATTAGCGCCGCAGGCAGTATTAGCGTCGGAGACAAAGAAGGGGGTGGTGCAGAGGGCATCCCCCCGCCTTTTTTTCACAAAATAACACAAAATATTTCAATTTCTCGACTTGTGGAATTTATTACACACTTACAAGGTAATGCGCATGCTCGAAGTTCCGGATTTTCGGTGTACCTAGACGTTTGTCGAAATATGCATCATTTTCAATGGTGTGTTTAAGCAACTTAATTGAAATATTTGACTTTGGCTTTGAGCTCAGTGATAGCACATATTTGATAGTTCAACTCTTGAAGAGTAGAAAGCTTTTTGTAAAATTGAAATCGGACCGCCTCATTTAAGCATATAATGTCGCATTTCCAGAGATTGTTGATACTGCTATTGAAGCCAGTAAAATGATCAATTTTAAAAAATATTCAATTTACTAAGAAATTAAATTCAGGCCAAAATTCCCATGAAAAAATCGACTTTGAAACATTATCACTTTACAAGAGACCGATAACCACCTTTGGCAACGTCTTTCATCGAAATCTGTATAAAAAATTATTTCACTGAAAATGACCAAATAAATTTTTCGAAAGTACAACGAATTTAATTTTTCGAAAGTACCACGAATTTGGTTTTTTCGAAAGTACCACGAAGAGGATTGCACTGGGTGGAATTCTCAGTCAGGATGTAGCGAGTAACTATTTTAAATGCCAAAATTTAAGAAAAAATCAATAAGACGGTTTTTCCAATAAAAACCAAAATCCTCATTTAATTATTCTAAAAGTGGGGACGAATAATCAATGTCCGAACCACAAGAACGTCCCTCCATAAAAATAGTCAAAAAAATTCAAAGTCGGAGACTGGATTCCGACGGACCCAAAATATCTTTAATTCAGGCTTAGGCGGACATCGCCATAGTAGTCTCTTGAAGGCGAGTCGACGGAAAAAAAGTGTATTTGGATTCAATGCCGTTAGTACGTTTATGCAAGCAGAAAACCATTGAACTCATATAGATAGCTTCTTTAAGCATCCTGACAAGGATTTCAAGCATTTCAATAATTTCAGTGCAAAATTAAAAGTGAATAATTATGAAAAAGTTCGACATACATCTTACAATCAACTGGGAGTCTGAATTTTTTTGTACAGTCGATTGTCACAGTTCTCTCGACGCTGGATGAGTTATGATCCTACGGGATGTAACGGCTTGCCAAGTGATAGTGTTCTCTGATGTTTGCCTTAGTTAAGTGTTGAATATTTACATTTTTTTATAATTTATGATTATTTCAATAAATGAAAATATATTCTGAATTCGGTTTCTTATTGATCCACTAACTATAAAATTGGCGACCGACGTGCGATTCTGCGGCGTGAGTCGGATAACTACTTACTATGGGTCACTCTTGATCCCGTGACGTTGTTGTACCTATTCGAATACTCATAGAATCCATCGGCGGTCTTACTTATTAAGAAGTGTTTCTGAGAAAGTGCTAATTATAAGATATATTCAGTAGAAGTGTACCGCTTGACATCAGATTTCGATTTCGAGTTCGAGTCGCATGTTGCAACCACCCGGGCCCCGATTTTCTCTTGACGGCCCTGCTTGTGCGAGGATTATTGAAAGGATTTTGCACGTATGTGGGAACGAAACGGAGCATTTTGAATTAGATTACGGGGTAATTTAAAACATTTTGATTGGCAACACTGTTGGGGAGTCTGAAGGGTAGAGTTGATAGATATAGTAGCGGCGACGCGGCTCCGACCTAATTAATATAAAATCCTTATCGTGTCCATCAGACGCGTGATACTAGGTACATCTACAATACAATAAATCAATTATTACAAAAGTTATTGCAAAATTAAAAAATGGAATTTTTCGATTTTTTTTTGTAATTTCCGAGAAATCTAACAATCCGATTTTGACTCAGTGGAGCATCATTTTGTAGGTTTTTTATATGCCTACAACTATTGTTTGAAACTATTTTTGATGAAAAATGTACATTCGCAGATAGACGAGAAAAACCGACTTTTTGCCATTTTTTTGTACGTAAGACGTCCGCCATTTTGTTTCTGCAGCTTTGTTTTGGATGTACTCTTCGGAAAATTGATATCTCACATGTATTAAATATAATCCTGGTGTTTCTCTTCTAATGGCATTTACCTTTATTTCCAGTTTGACTGGCCTATTTAACATAGTCAAAGAATGTCGATACAGGAAACCCGACAGAAAATCAAGTGTTTATGTAAGCTCTCCTGCTAAGAAGAGAAGATATTAAATACAAGAGCAAATTTAGAATAATTGTAAGATATTAAAAATAAATCAAATTTTGCAAACCATTTTTTTAAACTTCTTAGTAAATAATATTTATAAGCCTTCCTTCATTTTTTTTGCTGAGATTTTAATACCAATTTCCCAATGATGAGGCCAAATATTTATGTAATATTCTGGAAACTTACGGTTTTCACAAATGTATTTGTGACTATACCAGGATATCCAAGAAGTCAAAAACCATTATTGATAACATTTTCTCAAACATTGACAAAAATTTACTTAATCCTACAGCCATTTGCACTGATATATCAGATCATTGTATGCAAGTAGTAAATTTCCAATAACGCTGATGCAGAAGACGTGTACTATACATACTTTAGGGCAGTGATAATAACATACAACATTTCAAATTCTTATTATCTGTAGAAAACTGTTCGTACGACTACAAGTGACAAAAGTGAGACCAAATTCAATAACTTCTTTTCGAGATTTATTAAAAAATTAGACTTGGCATTTCCATTGGAGTTCGAAAAATAAAAAAACTACTAAGTATAAAGACCGGTGGATCTCAGAGGAGTTAATTAATCAAGGGATCTAGAGATATTTATAATTTATATCAAACCTACACTTTCAGTGACGAATTACTGGAAATTTATAAAATATTAAATAAAAATCACCGAAAAAATATTAAAAACACCAAAAATAATGAACTATGATTCGTTAATTATATTAATTATATGACAATTATTAGCATTTTTTGGTGAAAAATCATACCTATAATTCACTGTAGTGAATTATCGATTCATAATTCACTGCATCCGGCCAATCACAATCGCTGTTTCACTGATTCAATGATATTTTAAATCGACTACAATCAACTCTTGTTGCAGCTGACAGTCAACTCGCTGACAGTGACAACCAAGTGTATCGCCATATTGTTTGTTTACATTTTCCACCGTATGCACTTCTTACGAGTAGGTACCGATTAATGTTGTTAAATTTCAGTCTAATTTATTTGTTTAATAGGCGTAGAAAAAGCATAGTATTACATTCGCGATTATGACCATTATTCACCCAGACCATTTGCGCCACTCGCCTACGGCTCGTCGGCTCAAACATCATCATCGTGAATAATGGCTATCATAATCGCTCATATAATAACATACTATTTATAAACGTCTTATTTATTATTTTTTTATCAAAAATATTCGTGATATTATAGTTTAGTAAGATTTTTTAAGTCGTAAACAGAGAAACATTGTATTTACATAATTTAAATTTAACTGGTTTTAGGTTGTTCTATTTTACGTAATAATTAAAAATTAACATTTATCATTTTATCAATGAAAATTGTAACAAGCCACATAATTTTTAAAGGTTATCGACCGTAAACTAACAAACATATTTACAAAACCAAAGCGTAAACAATATATTTCGATGTCCCAATGGATCTCAATACAATTCAATCAGTATGTATATTTTTATAGACTATTAGGGGAATAATGAACATTTGCAGTCGGGCATTGCCGAATAATTACCACTACGCTAACTTATGTTAGACTTAACATAATATGGAAAATGGCGTGGTAGAATACTCCATATTAAAATTGAACCATATGAGTCATACAGGGTGATCACAGAATTTGTTTTAGTAATCAGATTTAATTTGCTACATGTTGAAAATTTCACAAATCAGTAATGTAGATGATCCTTAGTATCAGGTAGAATTATTTCAGCCATATTTTATGTCCATTATAAAAAAAATCAAAAACAATGGAAAATTTACCTCCTTAATGCTTCCACCGTTGATATCTCGAAAACAAGTAGAGATGCGGTGAAACTTCACGTTGATAATTTTGTATAACATTCAGCCTAAAGGTAGGCCTTTCGTTTCTGTCGCGTGCATCGGGAGATTATACCTTTATGATGGAATATGATTACGTTATTACTTAATACAGGGCCGTTGAGAGAAAATCGGGGCCTGGGGGGTGGTAACATAGACCCCCACCAATCTTCAGTACAAATTTTGAAGAGCAAGGGGTGGCATTCATAATAATATTTATTTTTATAAAAATTTCGAAGAGCGGGGGGGGGTGATATTCTATAAAATTGAAACTACAGTATCTGTAATAAAATACGATTGTTTTATGTAATTTTACAACTTCAGTATGCATTCCTTACTTGTTCCACCATATTATTTTTATATGGTTTTTATACGTTTTAATATAGTACTCGACATTCTTATGCACTTAAAATTTCATTTTATTAGCTTTTTCCGTTCTCGAGATATAAGGCGTTGTAATTAATAATAGTTGCAACAGTGCGCCTGTTTGTGACGTCACGCAACTTTAAACTCGGTAATTTACCGCGACCACTAACAGCCGTTCAGTAGTAAGTAAATACGTAAATACGTGGAGATGAAGGCCGTTTTAGGTGTCTATGGAGAGAGAAAAAGTGGCATCTTGTTCTTACACCAAAGTGATGGGGCAAAACCGGAAATCCGGCTTGGCACGGACGAACGAAATATGGCTTTTCTGTTAAAATTTGAAAAACATAGAATTTTCAACAATTCATAACTAATTAAATACGTGGAATGGAAGTTCGTTCTAGGTCTCTATGGAAAGAACAAGATTGGTCCTTTCTACTGATACCAAATTGTACAGGGAAATTCGGAAATTCGGCTCTGCAAGGGCGAGCAAATAATGACTTCTTTAGAAGCATTAAAACGCAACAGTAAGAAGATTGGCATTTTATCGACATCGTAAGTGTCACAGTGGAAATCGGAATTTCGGCTAGGTGTGTGGGAAAGAAAAATAGGTATTTTCTTAAAAATCGAAAATTTGGCCGTCATATTTTGACATTTGGTAACATTTCGCCAAATCATATATTCCCCTACAATCCCTCGACTGCCTGTTCCTAAATTTAAGAGGTGAGAGAGATAGCAAAAACGCTCAAAATCAAAAACTATTCAAAAGAATGCCTCAGAATTTATCCTAAACAATGTAGAATTAATTCCCGAATTGAATGACATCGCCCGATTCCCGAAAAACCGCCCCCACGAAAAGCCTTTGATATATCCGATTCACCATTTTAGAGGGGCGCAGATCAACACGATAAGTATATAACACTGAGGTCGCCGAGTCTATGCGTATAGTGACGTAGCGCCTGGCTGCATCCCATTTTCGCGAGGTGGATGTTTGTAATTGTTTTTAAGACACTTAACGTGCGAATAAAATTCTGATTCTTTGCAGATCCATTATTTTATACTTACACTTTCGGTTCAAGAAATAAAAAAAATACCGAACAAGCCCATTATTGTGATTAAAAAATATTACACTATTATACCATTATACCATTTTATATCTATTCCTGTTAAATGTTTTAACGCGACTAAATGCTGAAAACATATATTGCCTGCTTTCTGGTCTGTGTTTTAAGGGTTCGTTTATGTTACTATTGATACAATTTAAATTGTGGATGTTATACTTGAAGATTTCGCTAATGGCTGGTGGTGTGAAATTCGAAATTTTAAGAATTATCGTATTTCACACCACTCCGCAGTTTATTGATAACATTGCTGGTGGTGTGAAATTCGATATTTTAAGAATTATCGTATTTCACACCACTACGCAGTTTATTGATAACATTTTTTGATGCGAACATTTCATAGATATTTGTAATTTATTTTGTTTCTCAAATGCGCATCAGTTTACGATATTTTGATATAGAAATTGAAAACCGCTTTTTGGCACACTTTTTTAATGTGTAGATGGGCAGAGGCCTATTTAGAAAAATCTATTAAAAACTAACTTTAATTTTCAATAGGCTATTGACTATGTCGAAAAAACGGGTAAAGGAACTAATTCGTTAAAGGTATTTTATTGTTTCATATGTTCAATTGTATCCGAACAATGATAAATCCAAAAGTACTATTAAATGTAGGCTTGGGTTTTTGAGAACGGAGTGAATTAGTCCACTCTTAAGCTTTTTAACTATAACTCAGAAACTATGTATTTTTAGTACATATACACATAATACGACGCTTTGTGGAGAATCAAATTTCCTATCGAAACGGCACTTTATAAAGTCAAAAAAATAATTTTTTCAACAAAAAAATAAAATAAAAACTATTTAAAAAAAAAGAAAAATTTCAATTTTATTTTTTATTTTTGTACATACTTAACTTTTTTCTGAGTAGATTTAAGTATAGGAGATAAAAATACTTTTGATAAAAATTGTCTGAGATAAAGTCGTTCAAAGTTACCTACTTTTTTACGATTTTACCACTTCTTACCTTTATACCATGTTATTTTTAATTTCTACACGCAAACATTATTTTTATTCTATACAAAATTATTTTCGGTTTATCAATGATAACGATAAATGTATTTGTTTAAATTTTTGATATTCATATGACCTTGGACAAAAAAAACTTTAATGTTGTACTAACTTATAGCTGTTTTAAAGACACTTTTTTTGAAAATTACATATCTATTATATTTATCCCATAATATTTTCGAATTGAATATCAATATCTTCATCAACATCGTTTTGGGCATCTTCTTCCGTAACTTCTGGAACACCAGCGTTTTCATAATTTAAGCCCATACATTCTTTGCAGAACATGGAGCAGCTAATTCCCAATTTTCTGCAGCCGTGACAACCTTTTATGCACCCACAAGTTATTTGCTCCAGTAAAGTCTGCGGTGCAGGAGGTTTAGTTGTGCTAATTGGCATTAATCCATTTTTAGATTTTTTCCAACCCCACTCAAAAGGATTTAAGATATTTTCTCTCCACTGTTAAATTTGGTGGTACGTCGTGCTGTTTAGTGGCATCAGAAGTTGGTGGTAAATAGGCTAGAGAAAATTTTGTGCTCTTTGATCATTTTTGAAAAACTAAGCGACAGCTACTTAAACTGTTGGTCTTAATGCCATACAAAGAAATTACGATGTGTTCAGATGTAAAACAGATATATTCAGGACTTGCATGATTATTTAAAAATACTTCCAAATGTTTTTCCGAAGACAAAATATTTTTATTAATAAATTTCATGAATTTTATCGTTCTTTCTCATGTTAAGTTTTTTTATATCTAAGATCACATGAATATCAATTTTTAAACAAATGCCCTTATCATTATCATTGATACACCGAAAATTATTTTTGTATAGAATTAAAATAATTTTTGTGTGTAAAAATTAAAAATAACATGGTATAAAGGTAAAAAGTGGTAATATCGTTAAAAGTAGGTAACTTTGAACGACTGTGTCTCAGCCAATTTTTATCAAACATACTTTTATCGGTCACCATTTTGAAGGGAATTTCGTCAGCTTTCTTTTTTTTAAATAGTTTTATCTTTAGTTTAGTCTTTGAACAAAATCTATCAATAAATAAAAAAGTTACTAGTTTTTTAAATTAAAAAAAAAACGTTTTAATATTTTGTAATTAAACTAAAAATGTCTAAAACTAATATTATTTTCAAAAAAAACTGCGAAGAGTTACCTATGGAATGTGCAATAATTATATAAAAGTGCAGTAAATCGGCTAAGAGTATAATGGTTAGCTTGTTAAAATTCTATAATCAAATATAATAAAGGAATTATACTGGAATGCAAATATACTGATAATAATAATAATATACTTGCTTTATTCAGTAATAACATGAAAGAGTGAAGTCTAGCTTAGTACAGTACATATAACATCAAGATGTTTTCGCTTAAAGTGTATTTCGTATGGTGCGAGTAATTTCGGAACGCAGAAAAGATTATTGTCTACTGTACGCATCGATTTAGGTGGTCGCCGTTCAGTATTGGAAAACCGCTCGCCCTCGAGTGGGTAAACGTCAAACAGAGTGATTAATAATCACTTTATTCACTGTTGCGAAATTTCGGTTTTGCCATCAAATATGTATCATTAGTAATGAAACATATTCTTTATAGGATTTTGCAAACAGCGGAAAGCAAAACTTTCTATGATAACTAAAAGAAAAACTATATGTAAAAATACTGAAATCTTTGCATTCTTTCGATAACCTGACTTCTGGATGCTAATAAGTAAAAATTCTTATTTGCAATTCTCATTTCAACACTAGCATCCAACATAGTCCCCTACGGCTAGACAGGTTAAACTAGTATCTACATGATCCCTACGATATGTAAATTCAGTTAAAAATGAGAAGAAAGGCCTGAAATTAATTTGTTTACCTACCTTGTCTTTATTTTTTTTTTCATTCTAAAGAATTACATTTTCATAAAATCTCATTCAGTTCAACAGATCTTCGCCTATCTATTAGCTAACTAGTATTGGAGCCTATATACTCTATACATGTTTAAAAGTGAATTATTTATTATTTATTTGCTTATAGTAATGAAACATATTCTTTATAGGATTTTGCAAACAGCAAAATGATGAAAACTAAAAGAAAAACTATATGTAAAAATATTACTGAAATTTT
Source organism: Stenurella melanura (assembly GCA_963583905.1). Lineage (NCBI taxonomy): Eukaryota > Metazoa > Arthropoda > Insecta > Coleoptera > Cerambycidae > Stenurella > Stenurella melanura. The sequence goes on along the minus strand of OY757310.1, from coordinate 112,147,501 downwards.
TGCATTCTTTCGATAACCTGACTTCTGGTTATGAAGGTTAAACTAGTATCTACATGATCCCCTTTCATTAGAATGAAAAAAATTTTAAAGACAAGGTAAGTAAATAAATTAATTTCAGGCCTTTCTTCTCATTTTTAACTGAATTTACATATCGTAGGAAAGAATGCAAAGATTTCAGTAATATTTTTACATGTAGTTTTTCTTTTAGTTTTTCTTTCCGCTGTTTGCAAAATCCTATAAAGAATATGTTTCATTACTATAAGCAAATAAAGAATCCACTTTTAAACATGTAGGTATCATTGGATTCCATCCCAGGGTATTGTACCGATGAATAAATTCGATGGTGTATAGCTTTATTATGCAAGTCAACAGGTTCTTGTTTTGAGGCAGTGCGGGATATAGCGTCGGAACATAATCGAAACTGTATTGTGGTAATGTAAGTGATTTTGAAAGACAGAAAACATTTAACAGAATTAGTGAAAATTATGGTTGGTAGTATATTCTGTGGAATAAATTAAATAATCAACTGTTTAAGTAATTTTTGCAAAATTGCGTGGGAAATATGAAAACGTTAACGTCCCTGCAAAATAGACGATAAGGATGTAAGAGTATGTTGTACCATTGTATATGAGTATTAATAGAAACGCTTCCTCTGAACTTCAAGGCAAATACCTACGTAACTGTTAATGGAAACAAAATGACCAACATAAGGTAGTTCATGTATTGCTCGATGGCATAGAGGTAAATGTTTCGACGCGATGACATTTGATGGCATCAAAAGTGGTACTTAGATAAATGTAACTACCAGTAACTACCTCGTAACGTCGTAACTACCCTTCTAAATGAACTGTGGAGCGGAAATCACGAAGCAAATGAAGAACAGGTTTGTTGTTGACATGGGATGCAGTTTAGTACGTGAAAGCAGTTGGGGTCATTTGAAACAGATAACTTATTTTAATATGGTATATCTGACGTGTTTATCATATAGATTTCACAGAGTTGCCGAAGCCGTTAAAGAGTGTCACCGCGATGTCATAACGAATGTAGGTAAAACAAGTGTTTTTAAAAGTACCAGAGCACGGAAGATTATTTTACGATACTCTGTACCCACGGCACCACTACCTCCAAAGCCTATTTGGACGCGGTGGGGTTCTTGGCAGGAGCATAAATAACGCACTCGCAAGTCCCGCGTTGCGGGGGGCGCACCAAAGCCATGGGCGTCATTTTTACCCTAGCAAGTACGACTTGAAAGTCTGTTTTAATCAATAATATGTATTTTTAATAGCAGTATATTATCTTGAAATTTCATAATTTTTAAAGAATTACCTACTTTATACAATATTTAATAAACGTGTCAATTAAAAAACGCTTACGAGCGACATTTTTTACCAAACTGTAAATACGAAGGATCAAGAGGGGTGCAAAATAGCAGGGCGCTTTCGGAAATCTGCGGGGGGCGCACATACTCTTAGTTGAGCTACTGGCGCTTGGATAAAAGCTACAACTTAACTACTGTTTAAATTAAGAAAAAGTAAAATAAATGCATTTTAACAATTAAATGTAGTTGCTATTCGCGTGCTCAGAAAACTTCCATTATCCCCGAATTTAAGAAAATCTAGATTATTTTCACGAGAAGTTTTCAAAAACTTCGTTAGCTAGTAGTCTTCAGAGACACCAACAACAGATACGTTTTTTTGTCGTGGATGAATGCAATATGTGTTGCATTCGATTTAAAAAAGTTTATTTTCCGGTTGAGTGGGACTTCTACGAAACGAGGGCAACACGAGTTCAACACAAAGACTTTTAACTTCACAGGAATTCAGGGTTTATCACTTTCTCTCGTTACCCAATATTACTACCATACAAGTGCCATCTTTAAAACATTATATCCCTATTACATCTGTGGATGTTCGGAGTATTCTTGGATTTTCGACAAATTTGAATTAAACTACTTAAGAAAATTAGGTATCGGTAATATAAAAATTCAGTGTTCAATGACTGTAGCCTATTAAATCACACTATTTTTATTCGCGACAATGCAATGTAGTGACTAGTAACTAAACTATCTATGCTAGTGGGCCACCTCCGACAGTAATTGAACCTTTTTATAAATTAACGATACCTAGTCTTAGTCAGTTTTCCTTTTAGTTGGAATTTCCTGTTTCTAAGTTGGATTCTTGAATTTTTTAAATTATTTATTTTTTATATACAGTGTGCCCATAGATTGAGTTTGAAAGACGGAAAACTCTTTTATTTTTAAGTTTACGAAGAAAAATCCTTCTTTATAAAAATGCCTGCTTTTTATGAGAAGTTCGAAAATGCTAATATTTTTCAAAATCTATTTACAGAATGCTAAATATTTGCAAAAATATGCGAACTATAAACAATACAGTGACTTAAGTTAGTTTTAATTGATTGTGAAATCTTGACCTCTAACTGCAAAATTTTTGTTCTTTTCTGTATTTTTTCATTAGTTTTTCCTTAATTTGTGCTTCTAAACTAAGCTAAATGATTAGCAAATACTGTTACGCATTATCACCCCGTAAGGCCTGGCGAGTGATACGCCCATGATCACTAAATAACTGAAATTAGGTGCCAATGGTTAGGCAACCGGTAATACACACCATCATCTCTTCTGGAAGCTTGTAGATGCTCTAGAGTTCTATATTGTTCTGGAATTGGAAATCTCTGGATGGATCTAGAGGCAATTTTGGGATATATAAGGCAAAATCGACGGCGGAGAAGGAGAAGTTTTGCTAAAGTGAAGTTTGGTAGCGATAAGTGAGGTTAAATAAAGTGTAAAGGTTATTAAGAAGTTTTGTATAATCAGTAAATTATAAAATAAAGTGTTAGTGTTTAACTCTTGTTGAAATTATTTTGAAACCCACGAATTCATACAGGGTGTTTCCTAGGGGCGGAAACACGTAACAATACTAATTGCGTTTGTCCCCTTACATTCCACAAGTAAAAATCTACAATAGTCAGATAGGAGAAATAAGGCGGCCAAGGAATTGTGCCATCAAATTTTCCTCTGCTATAGAAACATCCTCCCCCAAACTATAGCACTTAACAATAACAATAAACATGTTTTGTTTCTTCTTGGCATCTCTAGGAAAATATTTTGCTACGTCAAATATATAATGACATGACACTGACTTAACAATTAATGTTGTTGCTGTATTACTAGATTAGATTTTAGTACGATGGTTAAAAACTGTTGGCAAAAACGTTAATGATTGAAAAACAACAGACAAATAAATAACTAGACTATAACTTTAAAATAACATTTTTTTAAATCCATTTCTCAACTTTTTTACAAATCACTTTACAAAAAGTGAAGCAATCTTGTACTTCACTTTTTGTAATTTTTCATATTTTGGCATTTAGCACCTTGTATAACAATTTTGGAAAATAATATCATTCCTGGATTTTTCATATAAAGCCGGCGAACTTATAAAGAATGACTTTTCCCCCTTGCAAGTAAAACAGTTTTTCCTCTTCCGAACGCAATCCGTGAAAATAGGTACTGTAAATATATAAGCAATTTACCTTAGACGCTCCAATTTTCAGCGCTTTCTTTCTAGCTTCTTCAAAATCCTCATCTTGTCCAATATTGGCCATGTAACATATAACTTCAAAATTTTTGTCTAAAAGCCATTTTAAAATGCAACTAGTATCTAAACCTCCAGAATAAGCTAAAATAACTTTCTCTATTACCATCTTGTTCTCTATTAAATAGTGTACACTTATGAAATGTTAGTAAATAAATATCTGATGTACTTTTATATATAATTTCTGCCAGAGGTCATGGAATTATCTTATATAGTGGCAAATGAGAATAAAATGTTTTTATACGGTTGAAATAAAAAAGCCATTCGTTAATATTATATATACTTTCCGATAACTTTTCATGCCGGTGTTTCAAAAAAGTAAGAAAAATATAATTTTTTAATAAACGCTCAAACGTGTCGGTTTTTAATCCTACTCTTGAGCCATAGTTTATCATACATATCATCATAATGATATATACATAACCGACCAAATCGATAAAGTTTTAAAATTTCACTGAAATATTGGGAAATATGCCAGAATCACAATTAAGAAAAGTTATCCCTTCAAATTGCGAAGACCACCTCGATTTACATCGTTTATATGCCAAACCGTTCACTTTTTGTCAAAATATATACCTACCTCTAAGTATACGAAAATGTTTTTTATACAGATTTCTTTAAACAAATGTACTAATTCCTTTCTTCCTTGCAGTAAACAGTACTCTCGCAAATGTGACGTAAAACGAGTGATTCAGTTTTTTTGGCAACGTCGCCTTGGAACCATCATCAACTTCAAAATTTTATATACGGACCTGCAGTTTTTACATTTTCGGACGGCATTTTGTAATACGAAATCAGTGACACGTCGCACTTAAATACACGGTGGGCCATTGAAAACGAAACACGCCTGTTTTGGGACACTTAGACTGGTTTCTTGAAAAAACGTTCGGACACAGGTCGATTTCTGATTTTTGGGGAACTGTTGATGTCAAATTTGACAGTGACACATCAACCCCCTAGCCCCAGCAACCCCTAACTCAAGAATTTAAACAAAGAAAGGGATCGAGCGACCCCTCATCTGAAGCGTCTTTCAGTTTTCTATACGACAGCATGGTCGAAATTTGTTTTTTCAATTTTTTTTTGTCCCCATGAAAACCACCCTCTAGATTAAATAAGGCGGTGGGGGTGTTGTTTGGAAAAAATTCTGAAACACGTCACCTTTTATCTTTTGAACGTCACATTTTGATGTCAAATTTGACGTTTTCAGGTCAACCCCCAGCAAAAACAAAAATTATGATAATTATCAAGAGACCTCATTTTAGAGGTCCCTTGATTCTCTATGCGAGTTCTCTTGTTACGCTTCGTTTTCTTCTAAGTTACCTTTTAAAAAAAATTGTCATTGTAAAGGTACTCTTCCGATGCTCGTGACAGAGACCAGAGACTGCGACCGGAGACAGAGACAGAAGCATCTAGAGTCTAGAAAGAAGGAGGAACTAGTCATAAATGTAATGTTTTCGTTAATCAATGCTATTGCGTGGTACTTTTCTGTGATCGCATTTTTTGAAATTTATAAGAAATAAGTAAATTTTGTGTATTCATTATGAGAAGTGTATTTCCTACAGTATATGAACAGTCATTAATATCTTCTATTTTCTCCAATAAATTTTCGACCGTACTTGGACTTACTCGAAATCAAGTAAAGAAATCATTTTAATCGTATTCTTCAAAATAATAGGTCCATATCTAAATATTCTAGACCTCTTAACCGAACCTTCATCATTCACATCATAGTTATCAAAATCCATTATTAGCAAAATTGCGAAAAAACTAAAGCACTTCACGAAATAAAAATATAACTGTAGTTAATAGTTGTTTACTTTCAGTTAACCAGAAATTGTTAGTTTACCAATACCTCATCTACTGGTTTTCTTAACTATAAGATAACCAAAACCTTGAAATTAACCAGACATTGTGAAACAGATTGTTATACTTAATTATTGGTCATTGATCAAACCCTAACCAACGATTGTGAAGCTGGCTGTTTTTTTAAACAAATATACCTGTAGTTTAAGGTTTAAGTACCTACCTACTGAAAAGACCCATTGTATTTCAACTTTTCACATGTTGAATTGATAGTGATGAGGTTAACATAATATAAGCTTGTATATATTATACGCTTTTCTTATAGTGTATGCAATAAAAAATGGATTTTAAATGCTGGCGCTCGATGCACTAGTCACTAAAGACTGCCAAATAATTTCAAAAATGTGGTTAATCAGCTGATTCGTTTATGTCAATTCGAACATTTAGCTCTTTATCATGACCATTCTCGGTCACTTGATTTTGACACAGTCTGGAGGCCTGGAGACATTGAGTTAGAAGGTAGGGGGACGACATCCTACACAAATTTCCAGTACAGAAAAGGCATCAGTAGGCATGGCTAAATGTAGTAACTATGGTGGTTTTGCCAGACCCGGACTAATTAAAATAATAAGAACTTTGTACCCCAACGAGACGTTCTATCTGGATAACGTAAATAAATGTTCAATTCAATAAATGCAAGTGTATTAACGGTTTTTATTTACCTTGATATATAAAATGTGCAATGTTATCCTAAAATAAACCATTTGTTTCTATTCTACCAAATATATGACCTGAGCATATTAAAAAAACATTGAATTAAAATGTTATTCCCGTTAATTTCTTCTTATCAACACCATCTCTAGAAGAGCAGCTTCTTTTAGCACATGACATCATAGTCCTTTTAATGTTTATTGTCTAAAATTTAACAAACTATCAGTAAAAATCACAGTAAATCGCATGGAAAACAAACTGTCACTATTTGACGGAAAAGTGGCGAAATGATGCGGTTCACGTGACTGCTTCTCCCTACCTTCTAACTTAATGCCTGGGGCCCTATTCTTGACGGCGATAGAAAGGAGCGTTCCCCGGGGAACAATCCCTCATCGCCTTCTCTCGGGAGAATTATTTGTTGGTATTCTTGAACACGAGTGAACGATACGACACAGTAGTAAACGTTGCCATGAAAACAACAGTCAAAAAAATTATAGTAAATTTTGACAACTTAAATTCAACAACAACTGTCATTGATAGTTCATGTTTGTTCTTTGCATTTATTTTTAACAAGTTGAGTGGTAGTGAAATAACTTCTAATAATCTTCCATTTCTTGTATATTTTCTGGACAATATACCAATCTATTTAAAATTTCTGGGGGGGAAAGTGCAGCACCTAAGTCACTTACATTACTACTCGCACTTAACTGATAGGCCAGTGCAGATACCTTTTAAAAAGGCAAAAAATCAAAAATTAATAACAGCATGGAAACTGTTGGAAAAAAAGGAAATATAGCGGAACCAATGGAAAAAATAAATTAAAGTTGATCCGAGTTACGAGGGTGGAATGGAGTGAACTTTATGGTGGAAAATGGTTATTCACGACTTCCAGCGAAATTAGACATTTTATCGAAAAAAGTTAAATATAAAAGTTGTAGGTAATGAAAAGGTCTATAACTTTTGTATGAACCAGTTTTTCACATAACCTACAATTTTCCGATAAACATCGAAAAAACCGGTTTTTTCGTTTTTGATTTTAATCTCCCACAAAAATATTTTTTCTTTTCACGAAATTTGGTGGAAACTTACCTTTAAGTCCCAAACACGCTGTAATTTTTTGGATCAAAATATTTATTTTTTCATATTATTGTGATTCTAAACCAAAAAGGATACCTCATTTTCATCCGAAAATACCCATGTGCTGGAAACAGTTTATTAAAAAAATAAACATTACTGTGGGAAAATTTGCGAAAAACTGAAAAAACTAGATTTTAAAAAGTTATTTTTCAATCATTGTTTAAAATTATTCATAATTTATTAAAATTCACAGTTGAAATCCTTAAGAAATGTAAGATAGAAAATAAGAAATTAAAAAATTATAAATGTAAGAATAAAAATGTGACTTTGAATTAATTGAGATTCCAGAAGTATCAAGTAGTAACAACAAAATCATTTAAATTGGAAAAACTTCCACCAACTGAAGACGCAGCAGAACAACATTGTTATAGGGCATACTATCAGCTTCAAACTTGGCTCGGTAACTAACTAACAGCAACGGATTGGGGCTGGAAGAAACACCAACATGGAATTATGCCCGAATTGACAGATAAAGAATTGATTCTGAAATATTGTTTAAAACTATTTGTTGCAACTGTGAAAGTGTGTGTAACAGTCAAAAATGCGGCTGTCGAAAACACGGGTTCAAATGCACAAATTTATGTTCAAACTGCTATTCTGAAAAATGCTCTAATATTGAAAAAGAAATCTACGAGGAAGTAAGTGATTCAGAAGAAATCATAAACGATCAGCCGATAAATATTAGGCAAAATATTGGATCTGAAGACGATGGCGGTATTGAAGATTTCAAAGATCCACCAGAATCCGAAAGTTTTATCGAATCTGATGATGAAGAACTGCCATCAAAGAGGCAAAGACAATTGATTGTATTTATAATTAGTGTGATAAATGTAAATAAAAATATTGTAAAAATGATAATAATAATTTTCATGAATATTTAATTTTTACAATCCTAGGTATAAATTTCTAGGTACATTTAAATGTAAACACTGTACAAATATATTTTTTTATTATGAAATTTTCTATTCCATAAATGCCACTTGAATCTAATTAACAGACTTTTTTATATTAAAATATATGGTAGTAATCACTTTTTTCTGGCTGAAACCATTTCACACCTAACATTTAATACTTGAAAAATACTATTTTCGCATGTTTTTTGAAATCCCCATACTTCAACGATTTCTAATTACTTAATTTATTAACGTTACATTATATCTCACATTTTTCAAGGAATTCAACTCTGAATTTTAATAAATAATGAAAAATTTTAACCAATGATTGAAAAATAATTTCTTAAAATCTAGTTTTTTTAGTTTTTCGCATTTCCTAGCAAATTTTCTTATAGTAATGTTTATTTTCTTACACCATCTAAAAGTAGACGTTTCAACGAAAATAAAGACCAACGTTTCTTTTGAAAAAACTGTTTCCAGCAAATGGGTATTTTCGGGTAAAAATGAGGTCTCTTTTTTGGTTTGGAATCACAATAATATGTAAAAATAAATATATCGATTCAAAAAAATTACAATGTGTTTGAGACTTAAAAAGGTAAGTTTCCACTAAATTTCGTGAGAAGAATTTTTTTTTGTGGGAGATAAAAATCAAAAACGAAAGAACAGGTTTTTTCGATTTTTCTCGAAAAACTTTAGGTTATGTGAAAGCACGGTTCATACAAAGTTATAGACCTTTTCAATACCTACAACTTTTGCATTTAACTTCTTTCGATAGAAGGTCCAGTTTCGCTGGAAATGGTGAAAAACGATTTTCCGCCCCTAAACTTCACCCTATTTCACCCTCGTAACTCGGATCGACTTTAATTAATTTTTTCCGTTGGTTGCGCTATATTTCCTTCCTTTTCCAACAATTCTCATGCTATTATTTTTTTTTTCCAAAAATTATTTGCACTGGTCTATGACCTATACTAACAAAATTATTCGATCCTGTAATTTCTTGGTAACTACCAAACCCAAGAATCTAAGGGTGGCGAAAACCTTAAGTAAGCCTATTTTAAAAAAGATATTTATGATACCCATCTACTATGTACTTTTGTTTGAACAGTTAAAGCCTATCTACGGGTCGATGCGCGTTGGTTGTAAATGTGGAGTAAGTATTACACTTAATTCCCGAACTGGTGGTACATTAATACATACATGTATAAATGTATAAATTTGTCTCCGCATCCTCTATCCTCTATATCTTGCAGAATTTGGTCTGCTAACAAAATTTCATGCACGTCCATTTAAAAAAAAACCTTTAATAATTAATTAACCAACGAATTTAACAAAAAATCGCTTGCACAAAAATTAGAGATCTCATTTCAAAACGGATGTGATAGATAAAATAGTTTAATTCAGTCGGGGAGTGACTGTTCCCTTGCAAATTTGCAAGAGATGAAACCGGGGAGCGCGTTCTCCTATCTACCGAGAGAAGTATTATTTAAGAATACGATTCTCTATTCCCCAAGAGAACCACGCCCACTTTCTCTCGGCTGTTCTACTCCCCGGAATTCAAGAATAGAGTCCCTGAATAAAATTTTCTATTCCCCGAGAGAACCACGCCCACTTTCTCTCGGCCGTTCTACTCCCCGGAATTCAAGAATAGGGTCCCAGGAGGGTAACCAAATCTCATCCAAAGGAATGCAAATGAAAACAATTAGAGATGAGTCGACGAGAGAAGCAGTTTAAATATGTTATTAAAAAATAACAGCTTTTACCCATCTCTAGAAAACAAAACAATGAGTTGTGTGCCCTCCACAGAAGATAGGCGTAAATGGTCTATTATTGCGTTCTCCTCTATACGGCGCATCCTTAACAGATCTTAGTCACGATGGGATCGGTGAGGCTCCTGTACTATTATAATAGCTGCTCTGTTACACGCAGAAGGCCTGGTTTGGATTTTTGACAGTCATGTAATTAGTACTGTCAGAAATGGTAAAGAGGGAATGTAAAGAAAATTAAATTGTATAAGTAACTATAAGAAGATATCGGCTTTCGCAAATGATGTTTAAATAATTATTGCATAATTATTATTTATATGATTATTTATATAAAAATTAGAGTACATGCTGACTTATACTGTTGAATATAATAAAATATTTCACTAGGGATACAATTTGATAAAAACTAAATTAGATGGACCCAAGAAGATTAATTTTTCAAAATGGAGAAGGCTTACAAACCTACTTTTGAACCAGATGAAACCTCATTGGATATTAAACCATCTTCTAGAATAACATTTGATTCAAATTACCAACCTGATGGAATCCCAGCATTCCCAGCTAAGAAACGGACTCATAAAAAGGACGATTATTCCAGTAAAGCTACCAAATATTTTAACAGTTGTAATGAATTTCTTGATATTGTATCACTTGCTGAAAAATTTGTAGATAGTACGATAGAAGAAGCTCAAAGTAAGTTGATTTTAAAACGATTTAAGTAACAATTGATCTCCTAATTTTTTCCATGTTTACACAATTTCTCTATCATATTTTAATTCGTACCTCGTTTTGTTTACAGATGTAATAGAAAGAACATCAGTAATAGATCAGTGTGACCCGTCATTTCAAGAATGTTCATTGCCATTGATTCCCTTGCATAGAGAATATTCCTTAATTGATTATAAGAGGCCACAGTTTACTTCTTGGCCGGACATCGAACATTTTACAGTAAATTTAGGTGCCGCTAAAATTAATGAATATTTAACCTCATTCAACACTGAAGAAGAGTGGCTATATGCAATATATTACTTGGGTTCAAATAATCGAAAATACGAGACCTTGTATAACTATAAAGTAAGATTCTTTTGAAGCAATTATAATTAAACAATTAAAAATTGTATTGTTTATGCAATTTTGAGGCTGTAGAACTAAGTTATAGTGGGAAATTCATTCTCAACTATGTTTTATATAAACAGAGAGCGGCCATACTCTGACTGTTTTGTTTTCCGCTTTAGAAAAAGACTGAAAAGAGAAAAACCGCGTTGGTTAGGTGTTGATAAATTGGCCAATTTGTCAATAGCTCAGCGAGGCAAATACGTGGTCATTACTAATAGTAGAGTAGCAAACCAATGAAAAACGGCTATTTGTGAAAGAATTTTGCCGCTTGGTATACTTATTAGTAGTGCCCTAAAGAATCATTTTCGAAGGAGCCACCTTCAGGTACCATTTGGATCCAAAATGGCGGCTGATGTCTAATAATCTAATAAATATGATTTTTTGGTAAATCCATTGACTTTATAAAAAATAGTCTTATACAAAGTTGTTGAGCTTTGAACAGCCAACAAAAAAGTATTTCTGGCATTTCGCGATTAGAATAGAAAGAACTTTAATAAAATTCAAAATTTGTTCCTTTTTTACATAATCATTTATTTATATCTATGTTTTTAACAAATATTAATTTAAATCACACTTTCCCTTACAAGAAGTACATAATAACGTACAATGTAAACCTACTTTCTTACAAGCACATATATTTTGTTTACAGGTCTTTTTGTATCCGCACCGTATCAGTTGCCTCAAAGCTGTGAACACCTCAGGTAAAGTTGACCAGTATGGTGAATAAATACCATCTTCTTTGCACCAATCCCAAGATTCAGTATCTGGCAAAGTAGATTTGTTTCCAATGATTGTCCCCATACACGGCCACTTTGGTACATGGCTCTTCGAGTATGCTGGTTTAAAGCGGCTTTAGAAGGTGGAAGGTTTTATTTCTTCCTTTCGACGTGAAAAATTCCTTTCGAGCATCGTTAACTTCAAAGCAGTCGGATGTTGAACAATACATTAAGACAACAAATCTTTGCAACAAATTGAAAACATGGTCAGAAATAAATCTTTGAGGCTTAGACATAAAAGAAAAAGCTTCCGTTACCTCAGGGAGAATTTGCCAGGTCTTGCAAGCAGTCAACTTTCCCTTGCCTGAGAAGGTATCACATCCCGTGAATGCATGAAAACCTAACAAAGCTTCACATTTTTGTTGACCCAAATGTGCAGCTATCCCATTAATATATATTATTCTAATGTGCTTATTGGCACCAAAGTGAACGTATAGAATTTTCAAATCCCCGCACATGCAACCGATGACGAAAAGCAGTAGCTAACACTACAACATCGGTGTCTACTGTTCTTATGCAATTATTTTTCCAACCTTGGTGGGTGCAATCCTGTACGTGTAATATAATACGTGTATCTGCTTCTTCGTGACTGCAGAGCGATAGATATGAATTTTGGGAATTGCGGTTTGAAATAATCCTATCGTCAATTGTGCATAGTGTTTCCACGGGATAAAGAATGGATGATGTACATTCATTGGCTAGAAAGTGAAACAGGTCTGTTTTATTGTCTGTGTTCCTAAGAAAACCCGTTCAGTTCTTAGGAAGTATAACATTACCACCTGTCGTCGCGTTACTCCTCCACGAGTTTCTGTAGTGTGATGTTTCAAGCTATTGTTCTTGTAAATGATACCAACGCGTTTTAAATTAAATTTATTAGCGTTATGTTTGATGTGCGATTGAAACACTTTGGCAGAGTATTCAGCAAAATTTAAAACACCCTTAGGCCCGGTACTTTCACTTAAGTATAAGTATACGTTATCCGACGAATAGCAATTCGACGGATAAGATAACCAAAACTTGCTATTTATTGTATTTATAGAATATCTTGTATCCGTACTTTCATTTAAATCACATCCTCGGTTAACAATTCGATGGATAAGATTTTAGATACTTCTAGGGTTGGCTAACCAGAACTGGAACTGATACTTTGGAACAGGTCCGGTGGGTTGGACTAGTGGAACTGATCTCAACTAATAAATACAGTAGGTACGAATATTAGTCCGAGTACTGGGACTACTCCGAGTCCGGCTGAACTTTTTGAGATTCGAGCGATCCGACATCGCGGCGCGTACACTTTGTAGACGTACGGACTGGTCGAACCGAACAAAACAGAACTAAACTCATTTCTCGGTTTTAAGGCACAATGGAATAGGTACATTAGAAATTTACTGGACTGGTGGTTTATAAAATGCAATGGCTGCAGGCCAGGGGATATAGGTCCGAATACTTATCTTGGACAGCCTGCTATCTAATATAAATGTATTATAATTGATTTGGTATACTTATATTATACAACATATTACATTATTACGTATATTTCGGCATTGTCAGCTGGACTACCAGGGTAAATAATTTGCACATTTACTAAAATATGAGTAGAAATAGGGTTGGCGGGAACAAATGAAATTCGTTGTAGGTGAGTGATAGGGGAGAGTACATAAGTTACGTGACGCTGATCGAGTCGATCGTGTACGTCTAGAACTAGTACAGTATGAGATTACGGAGTCCCTTTGCATCTCCTGTAATTCAGTCCAGTCCACTTTGTCTTCCAGTCCACTCAGTAGTTCACCGCGCGAGTTGGTTAGCATGGACTAGGAACTGGAACTGATTTTTGGACTAGGTTCTTCTCTGGACTGGATTAGGTCCGAACTGATCCGTAAAAATATTGGGATCAGCCATCCCTAGATACTTCCCAGAGTAAGCGTTGCCAACTTAAGATGCGGTAAAGGAAGAGAAATATATGCAGTAGCTATACACTTCAAACAAAGGTAAAAATAATCCTCTATTACTGCTTACTTGTTTATGACATTTGAGTAATTTTCATACTTCATAGTTGTTTTTGTTTGTCATTGTCATTACATAAGTATAATAGGTTCTGTGCGATTTTGTGTCTGCACATTTTTAAATCGTTATATAAAATAAAATTAAAGAGAAATGGAGTTGCTAAAAATAACAATTATTTTAATTAAATCTAAGAAACTGTGTTTCATGTGATATATTTCTGAACAAATTGAGGAAATAAACAAATAGCAGTTATTACACTTTTGTATTATTCTTCCCGCCGTGACTTTGCGAAGGTCTGTAAAATCGGCCATAGCTATAAAAAAGTCACCATTGGCTCATGTCAAGTCTTGTTAAATACAAAACAAAATCAACTTTTCAAAACTTAGGTTAAAAAATAGAATAACACTGCCGATTAGAGCACAAGCGAGTAGGCGTGGCTTCATTTATCCGGTAGATAAAAGCGATATCCGTCGGTTTGGGCGTCGAATATTTTATCCTAGGTATAAGCATATTTATCTCACTGATATCACTATTTGTAGGTGAAAATACCGATTTTTTGATTATCTTCTAGATAAGACTTAGTCTGCAGAATAAATGTCGGTATCTATAGATGAAAGTACCGGCCCTTAGGCAGTAAAAGATGTTCCAATGCAGGCCTATCATAGACCACACAACCATTCTGATGTTTATTCTGTCTGAAGTAAATTTGGCATAGCATCAGTTTCTTCTAAAAGAAGAGGTGCGTCATTAAGCACATTTTCCAGAATCTTAATAAGGAGTTATTCATCTGATGATCTCTGGACTCCGTTTAAAGATAGAGCTGTTGGGAATGGCTGATTCTCATCTGCAAAAAAAATCATCCAAATCTACGTCACGATTTGAACATATGAAAAGTCTAGAGGATAAATCCACATCAGATTTCAGGGACTTTATCAACATTGCGGATTTTACAGCCTTTTTAGGTTTACAAAATAAGCGAATTTTATTCGCTTTTATTGAATCATATATATGGATACCTCTCTGCTGCTTAAGCGTTCATCAACAAACTTATTATACAGCGTGTAATTAGTTTCATGTCATTAAAAAAAACTGGTGGTAGGGAACGACAAGACAAACAAAAAAACCTTATATAACATTTATAGTTTTGGAGAAAAAAAATAAAAAAAATTTCGCAAATTTTCAATAAATTTTTTTGAGAACTGCTGGAATATTGAAGTAGGTTTAAATCTAGATCTGATCTGAAGAAAACTATACTCTAACTCTCCCTTGTGCAATATTGTAGTTACTGTCGGTGCTTCGTTATGTACACACGTTCGTTGTTTTTGTTATTTTTGAATTTCGCATCATTGTGTATTTATAGTTAAGATTTATTTTATTGACTTAGCGTTCAAGTTGTCAAATTCTTGATTACGTACAGACAGAACTTACTTGTTCGTTCTTTTTTGGCTTTTGTACCAAGTTTTTATTTTATTTTTCTTTATTGACAACGTTAGTTGATAGTTTAGTGTTTAGTGTTGAACGAAGTGCGTATGTACTTAATTCGACGTACTGAACTGTGTATTGATACAGATGCAGAGATTTTGAATCATTTAGGTAGGTAGTAAGCTTTTAACCCAGGACACTCATTTATGTTACAAATGTTAATAAACCACATTTAAATTTTCTAAATTATAAACAATCCAATATTTTGTTCCAAATTAAAAAACAGACATGTAAAGAAATGCTCTGTTTAAACCTATATGGCCATTATTTGCTTGCAATTGTGCACGAAGAGAGAACGAATTATTTACCTCTTTATACTTGCCTCAGTTCAGTTGAGGCGGTACATCAAAGGCGGTCGATGATCCATTGACACCGCGTGTGCCGGCCAGCACTTTTTTATGACAATTTAAAAGTTGTATAATTGGGAAGTACAAGTCCATCGGCTAAGAAAAGCAGTGGTTCTCAATAGTTGTCTACCATAATATTAAATATGTTAACCTAGATCAGTGTTTTTCTAAGTGCCCCCTAGAGGGAAAATTCATAAAGGTTTTTTGTTTGTCTAGTCGGTCCCCATTACCAGTTTTTTTAATGACATGAAACTGATTACACCCTGTATAGATCTAGTCCACGTTTCTTTATACCTAAAAATGATAAAAATATATTATAATGTGTCGCGGAAATAACCATGTATGAAGACCTACCTAAAATATTATTTAGACATTCGTCATTCATTGTTATTTTGGTATCAATGCAAAAAAGTCGTACTACTTTACCAGTACCTGTTTGAAAAGCTCTAGCCTAATATCACTAAATGCACCTACGTAACAATGTCAACTAACAACAACAACGATTATGTGTAAATATTAACAAAAGGGCACTAACTTCTAATACGTTATAAGGTCTGCGCGCTTGCCTGCTACTAGAATAGTAGCGGGAAATTGAAATAGCTAAACATCGATTAAAGCAACAGGCGCACGTCGTTGTTTGCAATAAATTTTAGCAACATTGTGTAAACTTTATTTATTACAATTTTAAATAAATAAATAAATCACAAAAAATAAAATGTACCATGTTTAATTTTCGTAAATAGTGGCCTTATTTTCAAAAATTTCGCAAAATACATAAAATGCTTTCTTGTTGGCAATAAAATAAGCAACACTTTTTAATTACACTTTTTTTTGTCAAGTTAATAGATTCGCCAGAAAATTACCTCAATTGATTTCTTGAAAATGGCGGCCATCTTGAATCCAAAGGGTAATTGAAGATGGCGCTCCATCGAAATACGGTAATACCAATACCAAACGGCAATATCCTTTCACGAATAGCCGTTCTGTGTCGATAATTCTATTCTTGCGGTTCTACTATGAACGTCCTGAACAATCGCCCAACACATGAGAGTAATAGAAATCGTCTCCATTACTACACATGGCCTTGTCTACAGGGATCCTGCAGATGGATCCGAGAAAATGTATAGTGTGTATAGTAGGGCCAATAAGTCTTGTCAGCGGAGCCAGGGGCGTGCGGATTTACGAATTTCGTAAATTCGCACATACGTAATTCGAATAAATGAAAGCACTCGGATTGTGTTAATTACACATGAGCTACAATATTTAAAATATTACGCTTAAATCTGGCAACGTTATTTCCACGTATTATAGCAGCGCAGTCGCAAATATTTGTCCGTTGCATTAAAATCGTTACTATTGTAAATATATACATGTGGCGCCACTGATTGCCGTAGGTTGAGATCGTTTCACGTTCGTTTATGACAGTTCCGCAAATTTCATAGTAGTTAAACAAATTATTAGGTATAAAGACACCACATTCAAACGTTTATTCTATTTGGTCGATTGTAGCAATTACACATAATGACCCAGTCGTGGTTTTCATCTCTGGTAGGTGGATAAAACTTAATATATTTCTTTAGAGAATATGTGGGATTATACAATAGTAGAACAAGGTGCCGCTTTGGGAGGTTGAGGCGTTAGACGAACATGAAAAATATCTGAAATAAAGTTTTTTAATAGATTTTTATATGACACAATTTTCTGTAAAAAATCCAAAGTCATTAGGAAGTTCATAAAGTTAAAAATAAAGTTAAAAATTTACATGCAGTCTTATGGAAAATATGTAAACCCAGCATGCAAACGGTACATTTTAATTTATAGCATAACCAAATAATGTCGGCAGTTTCGAAAACTAACTATGTAAAGCATTGATATCTTACGCATATTTTAATATTATTGCAACTTTAATTAGGAGACTTTTAATAAATAAATAAAATTATTAAACGTCTGTAAACTGTCAAATTTCTCTTTTCGTTAATGACTTTTAACCTATTTTTCAATTATTTAATGATTTAATTTTAATTTTTACTGCTTCTCGTTTTAAAAAAAAGTTATTTACTGAAACAAATTTGTAAAATACACAGATATTTACGTACATTTATTATTTTTTTAATAAGTCTGGACAAAACATCCAAAAGTTAGTTCATTAAGTAAAATAATTAAATCTACTTAAATAATTAATTAATAATAAAAAATTATGTATTTATGTCTTTATGCCAATAATTATTATTATCATCGACTTATAATCTTTTGTAATAATTTATTATGGAAAAGTTCCGATTTAGAATTCGACTTAGGTACT
Source organism: Stenurella melanura (assembly GCA_963583905.1). NCBI lineage: Eukaryota > Metazoa > Arthropoda > Insecta > Coleoptera > Cerambycidae > Stenurella > Stenurella melanura. The sequence goes on along the minus strand of OY757310.1, from coordinate 112,129,556 downwards.
TTTGGTTGGGACTGTAACGCCTCAACCTTCCTTAAGTATTATATAACAGCTAGCTACTATCCTTTGACCACAATGCCCCTGATTTTTTGCTCTACTGCCTACATTTATTGGCTCTTTACAATCTATATGGAATGAAAAGCTCATTATAAATGCAAATTTTACAAAATCATGGTCAATCAGCTTATTAATTTTTGTCTATTGTGTATTTATTACTTTGGTGAAGTGTACTTTTATGACTGGCTATGGTTTTATAGGATTTGCATTTATAATGAGCTTTTATTACTATTCCTCATTTCTAAATAGACTATTACTACTATTGCTACTATGACTATGAAGATTGAATGTTATAAGAGTAGGATTAAGTTAGGAAATGAAGAAAATGGACGTAGAACGAACATCTTTTATTTCTACTCAAAGTTTTTCTTTTATAGATAGTTAATTTTTCTGCTGTTTGCAAAATCCTATAAAGAATGTTTCAATACAATTATAAGCAAACAAATAATAAATCATTTTTAAACGAACATCTTTGTTTTAACTGAATAATGTAAGCACTAAATTATAAACAATTGCTCGAAAATGTTGGCTCTATTCTGCATGCAGATACCTAGTTTTTTCAAAAGTTCAAAGACAGTAATTATTTGAATCTATTAGGGTCTATAGCCCAGGCGGTGTAGCTAAGCTTGTCTATAAATCTCAAACATGTTCGGAGGCAGATGATTTATTTTTTTATTAGTTTTATGAAGTGTAGTTAATAAGATCATCTAAAGTTTACATGATTTCCAGACCGGCAACATAAAAAAAATCAAAAACTCTTTTAGGTATATTTTCGAAATTTTTAACGTTAGTCGATGTATGGGAGAACAAAAAATATTTTCATAAAGAGCATACATTTTTAAGTAAAAAATTTTTATTAGTCACAGAATTTCCGTAAAAAATTATTGAAATAGAAGTAGTGGAGCAAGCGAGGTGCGAATCTGTGTATAGCACATATTTGCAAAATATTACCTCAGGTACGAAATATGTTGTAAAAGTGGCATTATTAATCAATATAGACCAAGCAAATGTGTAGGTTAAATCGCAAAATGTGTACGGAGGGAGATCTCTACGGGAAAAGTTGTATTGAGCTGAGGTTTAAAAAAAAGCCTAATGTACTACTAGCCCCACCCTTTCCTTAAGGGCAGAAAAAGGATGAAATAGTTTCTTTTTGCGTATAAATCGAGAACAATGGGAGATATGGAAAAAGGTTTCAGATAAAAATTGTAGAGCTTAAAATTCTGCTTAAAAAAGGCCATATGCGTTTATACCGTATTTCTGATGGTTTGGCTGTAAAACCTGTATGACGCTTAGGGGCTGAATGGAATGTTAAAAAAAATCGTAAAAAATCGAAAAGTTGATATTTTTAATTATTTTCTTTTTGAATCTCCTTAGAAAAATCCTCAACTTTCTTTCCAGAGATAAAGTATCCTTGTCTACTTGTTTATCTAAAAGTTATGAACATCTGAATTTTTAAATTCACAGTTATTCAGGGTTAAACGTAGCGAAAATTTTTTTTAGGCAACACTGTCTTCTTCGTGAAATTTCCTTACAAAAAGTTCTTTACAGTTTTTTATCTTATATACCAATGTTGATATCTAAATAAAATTACTATAATTCCTATGATTTTTATTTCACTCGACGCCACTGTTATACAGGGTGTAATCAGTTTCATGTCATTAAAAAAAACTGGTGGTAGGGAACGACAAGATAAACAAAAAAACCTTATATAACATGGGGTCTAAAGCTCATAGTTTTGGAGAAAAAAAAATAAACAAAAATTTCCAAAATACTTAATAATCTAGTTTGAGAAATAAGTATGCCGACAAAGCAGTTAAAAGCGACCGACAGAGGACATCGTCATGTTTTTTGCTTCTTCGCGGCAATTATCCTATTAGACGTGCTATTCTCAAGTAATAATTTCAGTTTTGTCCTTACTTGGTAAAGAACGTACGCATGACGCGACGTACCCGTTCCTTGGTTTTGTCTGTTACTTTTCTTTTTGAATTTTGTGCCACTTGTGTTAAGATTTGTTTTATTGACTTATCGTTCAAGTCGTTAGTACTTGGTTACGTAAGACACTACTTCTCGTTCGTACTTTTTGTGTTACTTTTTGGATTTTGGACCAAGTTTTTCTTTTTGTTTTCTTTATTGATAACGTTAATTCACAGTTTAGTGTGTTGTTTTAAAACGCAGATTTTGGATATTATGGGAGATTACACGTATCCAGAGCTCGCGGATATGGACTTGGTACATGGAGAAAGTGGTGGAAATGCAGCTGGTGCGGAAAAGCTTTAGAACAATTGCAACGACGTATTTTAATGTGCATAGAAACCATAAAAAATTATCCTAATTTACCAAATGTGTTGAACGGACTAAGTATGTTATTAGTTCGACGTACCGAAATGTGTATACGTGGAGATGGAGGTCATTTCGAACAATTTTTGTAAAAAATTCAAAAGAATTGTTCGGTTATTGGGTGTTACCTATTGGGCAATAAAGGTATGATTATTATTATTATAGTATTCGTTGTCTTGTTTTTATCTGTTTATTATTGTTTACATTGATTTTCGTAGAGACCAAAGACATGATTTTTAGTTTTCGATACCTGATTGGGAAAAATTATGCGCTCAATTCGTTAAAAAAATCAGATTTTTTCCTAACTTAAAATACACAACTATTTTCTGTTATCGTATCTCGGACGTCTAACTGTTCGTTTTCCAGTTTCATAAAACAATTACTAATTTTTTAAGCTTTTAACACAATGTTACAAATGTTAATAAACCACTTTTAAATTTTATAAATTTTTATAAACGACAATAAAAGCTACACAGGCTTTGTTCCAAATTAAAAAACATGTAAACAAATCCTATTTAAACCCCTGCGGCTGAACACGGACGTGACTTTCGTTTTAGTCAGATTCGCGCACAAGAACACTGCACAATTTAATTTTGAATGAAATTTATTTTTACTTGGTCCGGCGAAAAAGTAACACCCTGTATCGATTTTACACGAATGATTAAAAGTCAAATTTTCAGGAGTCAAATTAACGATATATTACTATTCACGTTCTAACAATACATTTCTTTATCACTAAATAGGTTTGATGTAATTAATTATGTTGAATATTAACACTTTAGAGTAGAAATTTGCCTTTGGTTGTTGTTGTTTTGTCGCGTGGCTGGATCCCGAACTGACTTACATACTGGCTCGACTCGACTGAATTCGATTCGTTGAGCGCGTCTCGGTTTATGTAAGATAAATCAAAGCTTCTGGAAGTGTTCGAAAATCTAAGACTCCAGGCGTTCTAGTCGTTCTAGACGTTCCACATTCTTCGCCGTTCCCGAATATTCGATCGGTAGGGGAGAGTGGCTCGTGTATATTCTCCAGCAGCGAAGGCTTGCTTTTCGAATTATTCTAATAATGTAAAAAGTGTTTTTTCTAGCTCGTAAGCTTTACAGAGCGACAGAGGGACGTTAATTCTTACCCGATTTAATTTATTAAAGAAAGGTACTTTGACATTCCCCCCCGTTTGCTAAGGCAAATTTCTACGATTGAGTGTTTGAAAACCTAAAGTATACAATTCTATCTAACTTAAGATATTTACGTGTTTTATAAGCAATAAGAACTAAAAGTTATATAATGCTAAAACTTAAGATATGACCAGTCTTGCTCGTCGTCGCTTTGGTTTATTTGGTCTGTTCGTCTCTCCGTGTGTTGGTGTTGGCCTTGGCTCATCGAGTGCCGGAGTTGATACTGTTACTTTCTCTATATGCGCTGGAGCAGGCAAATTTTCTTGGTGCGTTGAGGCAGGTAGATGCGCTGAGGCAGGTAAATGCGCTGAGGCAGGTAGATGCGCTGAGGCAGATAGATGCGCTGAGGCAGATAGATGCGCTGAGGCAGGTAGATCCGCTGAGGCAGGTAGATGCACTGAGGTAGGTAGATGCGCTGAGGCAGGTAGATACGCTGAGGCAGGTAGATGCGCTAAGGCAAATAGTATGATTTCGTCGTCCCTATCGTCATCATCAGTGGGATGTTCTTCAGGGCCTTTGTGACGGTCTGGGAAATCATCTTCAGGATTTTCGTCATTTAAGTCGTCATCATCGGTGTAGGATTCTTTATCGGTATCTAGCTGCTCGGGAGGTTCGTTTCCGGCGACTGGGGGCCTGATATCGTCTACGTGTACCAGATAAGTGTTGTTCCCGCGTCGGACCTCGTATACTTCGTCGGAGACTTTTTTGGTTATTAGATGTGGGCCTGTCCAAGAGGGTAAGAATACATTCGGTTTCTTTCGAAGGGCTTTTACCATTACTTCTTGTCCTTCTTCGAAGGTAACGTCAGGTCTATCGTTTGGCGAAGAATACCTCTCTTGATATTCTGCTTGGTTTGCCCTTATTTCTTCTGTTCTTTCTTCCGGGGTCTGTTCTTCTTGCTCGTCCCGTTCCTCTTGACATGCTGGTATATTTAGTTCGCCCTGCTGGGGTAAGTCGTATCGTAATTGTTCAGCCTCCTGTGGAATACGATTTTTTTCTTGGAGTTGTCGAAATTCGGGGGTATACCTTGTTTCTTGGTTCCAGTATACAGTTCTCCTTGACGTTTTTCCCATATACATGCACTTCCTTTCATAGTCTAGATGGACACCCTCGTCCTCCAGGAATGGCGTACCAAGAATAAGTTCTTTATTTAATTTGTTAATTACCTCAAACTCACCCTGAGTTTTATTACCTTGTATGTCTAGATCTAGGACGATATTTCCCAAGGATTCTGTTGTTTGGCCTCCGCATGCCATCGCAAACAATTTTCTCTCTTTGATTTGAGGCGCGGTGTCGACGAGTCCTGCCCTGACTATGTTGCTTTCCGCACCTGTGTCAATGACAGCGTTTATTTCCTGTCCGTTTGCGAGGATCTTAATATGTGGTAATTGCCTTGATTTTCGTAAATCTTGCATTGATAATAACGGGGCAGTTTCGGTCTGGGTCGTCTTTTAGCGTTGTTTTTTCTAGGATAGTGGAAATGTTCATAATGTTCTCAGAATCAGTCTGAGTAGCCATGTTATTTATCGGTTTTTCTTGAAAAATTGCAGAGATATTTAAGACATTGTCGAAATTTGTCGCCGGGTTGGTTATATTCTTTGGGCCGGACGCCGAGGAATCGTTATTTAGTTGTTGGATCTGGGACGGGCGCCGGCCCCTTGGGAGTTTTCCTGACGCCTATTGACTTGTTGGTTTTGCCCTGTGGTGTACGAATTTTGTGGGCAATTTCTTTGCCAGTGCCATCCTCCGCAAAATCGGCATGTCGTCGGTGGGCGGCTTTCTTGCGTATTTTCCCCTAATGGTGCTGTCCTTTGTTTCGTATTTCTGGTTGGTTCGTATTGGTTGTCTGTCTTGGTGCCTCTTCACGGTTACTATTATTATTATTACTGTTGTTTGGAAGATTTCTCCAATTGTCATTATTGGTGCTTCTCGGAAGATGATATTCTTCTACCTCTGCTGCTATAGTTAGTAACTCCTCGGGGGTATCGAAATCCCTGAATCGAATTTGTGCCCTTATCTCGGGGCGCAGTTGTCTATAGATGGAGTGCGCCTTCTCTTTAGGCGGTCTGGTTGGGTCTACCCTGTTAAATAAAGCTATTTTCTTAGAGATGAATAACATAACGGATTCATTAAATCCTTGCATTTTTGTATGCAAAATGTGTTCTGCCTGAGCCCTTTTCGCTATGGTGTCGAAGGTCTGCCTCAGCCTCAATTTGAACGTTTCTTAGTCGTATATTAAATTTTTATGTGGCTCATACCATTCCTTTGCATGGCCTCTTAATTGTGACGTAATCATTATTAATTTTTCTCTTCGGTCAGTAATATTATGTTTTCGAAAATGTTCTTCCATATTGAATATAAACATATTTGCACTTTCGTGATCCAGCCCTTGGAAAGTGTGCATGGTGGAGTTCCTTATAGTTTGCATAACCTTTTCCATTTTGCCCCCATCATGCCTCGTAGTAGCGTTTTGAATAGCCTGCTTGATTGCCTCCGCCATGCCCACGAAAATTTTGTTTAGCTCGATATTTACATTTGTTTGCTCCCCTCGTTGTGGGGTTGATGTGTGTAAAATCGACTCACCTGGTTGTGCAGTGTTCGGATATATATGTCGTATGGGGTCCTCTTCCCTCCATGAGGAAGACGGTTGTCCTTCTAGGTGTGGCAGTTCTATTCCCTGTCGTGCCGCTGCCTCTCCTAGCGTTTTCATAGCGTTTTCGTAAGATTCCAGGTTCTTTTTATTGTGAAAATTGGACTTGAGAAGTTCTGGCCCTTCGATGGGTCTTCACGTAGCGTTTTTGCCTTACCTTTGAAACCCCTACTCAGTTCAGAGCCCCTCGAGTAAGTCACACTACTCTCCTCTTCTTTCTGAGTTCTTTTCTTCTCGGCCACTTCTCTAAGCCTCACTTTGTACGGGCGCCATGAACACGAACGTGACTTTCGTTTTAGTCAGATTCGCGCACAAGAACACTGCACAATTTAATTTTGAATGAAATTTATTTTTACTTGGTCCGGCGAAAAAGTAACACCCTGTATCGATTTTACACGAATGATTAAAAGTCAAATTTTCTGGAGTCAAATTAACGATATATTACTATTCACGTTCTAACAATACATTTGTTTATCACTAAATAGGTTTGATGTAATTAATTATGTTGAATATTAACACTTTAGAGTAGAAATTTGCCTTTGGTTGTTGTTGTTTTGTCGCGTGGCTGGATCCCGAACTGACTTACTTACTGGCTCGACTCGACTGAATTCGATTCACTGCGTTGAGCGCGTCTCGGGTTATATAAGATAAATCAAAGCTTCTGGAAGTGTTCGAAAATCGAAGACTCCAGGCGTTCTAGTCGTTCTAGACGTTCCACATTCTTCGCCGTTCCCGAACATTCGATCGGTAGGGGAGAGTGGCTCGTGTATATTCTCCAGCAGCGAAGGCTTGCTTTTCGAATTATTCTAATAATGTAAAAAGTGTTTTTTCTAGCTCGCGGGCTTTACAGAGCGACAGAGGGACGTTAATTCTTACCCGATTTAATTTATTAAAGAAAGGTACTTTGACACGGCCATGCTATGCTTGCGTTGTGCCAAAAGAGAAGGAATTATTTACATTTTCATAATTAGTAGTATAAAAATTTCGATACAAATAATCCCATCAAAGTGCCGCACTTCTACCGACGGGAACACAAGTCGGGTATTACAGTTTTTTTATTATTTCTAATATTCGGAACTATAACATCTATTAACCCTGAAAAACAGTGGTTCTCAAATCTTTCCTACCATAACATTAAAGATGTAAACCCAGGTCAGTTTTTTTCAAAGTGCCTCTAGAGAAAAAGGTCATATAGGTTTTCTGTTTGTCTCGTCGGTCCCTATTACCAGTTTTTTTAAATGACGTGAAACTAATTACACCCTGTATATTAATACATGTATTAATTTATTTATGGCATTTATTATTTTTTCAGGCATCATGGTCATTACCCACCGCTCGATACCCAATTCCCCAGGCTGTAGCACATGTGTTTTTTACCATAGAAGTGTCCAAATTGTTGCCGCCAAATTGTTTAGTAGATGTATGAATACCTAAATATTTTACCTATTTACATAATGATTCTCTTAGAAATTAAGGAGTACCAATCCATCAAATAGTATAACTTTTCATATTCAAAGTGAAATATGCAAACTAAGGAAAAAATTCTAATTGACGGAAATCGAATTGTTAAAAAATAAAAATGACTTTTTAATAATGATACAATACATCTGAGATGCGGTGGAAACTCACCTTAATGGTAAATGTTAAATTCCTCTACAGTTAATGATGTATAGTACGTTTGTTTACATTGATAACTTTCTGGAACGGTTATGAGAGCATGTATTTATGTTTTGAAAAAGAACATGTAAAGATGAGCTTATAGTTCTGAGTCAGGGCTGGCGACCATAGTGGTGCTCGCAAGCTCCAGCACCACACGTAAAACAAAGCGGTGGTGCTGAGCACCATACGCCTAGCAGCGACAACTAGATACGTTTTGAGAAAAAATACAATCGTCCTCACCTATTATTAAACTTTTATTAGAATGCATATTTTCTAAAATTTACCTCGCCTGCGTGAGCGTGTGGTGCCGTTTAAAGTTGATAGGTAGGTACAGTAGGATCATACTGAACGCGCCCATGTATCCTTATGTTAAATTATTATTATTACCAACCCTGTTTTTTAGTACCCCGGTAAATACACGAGTGGCTAAAGATAGGAATAGGCTATATAAAATAAAAATACTCATGCGCAACGTTCTATTATACTCAAGCGCACAAATTCCTATTATAGGTATGTTGTGTCCCTCCGCTCTTCCCTCCCAGTAATCTATGATGTTTGGTTATATGTATTATGATTGTTTCACAACTGTAGGAGAGAAATTAGCGTTTGATCAAAAGTTATTACTTTTTTACTGTTATTACTGTTTTATTCTTGTGAAACTTGTGGGATGCTCTCTCATATATGGTCAACACTACATCACCATCTGGATATGTTTATGGAGAGGTTGCTAGAAAAGAAACAGAAGAATAATAACAACATAGTAACATACAGATAGGAGACATAAAATATTCTTTCTCTCTGAAAAACTGAAGATTGTATATTTAAGAACGTAATATATTTGTTATTATTAATAATATTTATTATTGTGGTTAACACCACCACAAATTGGTGACCCCGACTTCGAGTTCCGTGTTGGTTTGTTTCACGACATTGGTTTACCTGTTGAATCCTGCTGACGTTTCCCACATTACGTATTTTGGGGATTGTCATCTTAGTTCCAAATACCCCATTCCCAGTTGCCGGACGTCCGATCCAATTGTAAACAGCCGGACCCTTAAATTTCTGTCCGTTGATCGCAGTTCCAAACTTGATTCACCGCATCTCCACAATTGTGGTGATCCGCTACACCACCATAGATCCACTGCTAGTAGTGGTTGATTGTATAGGTGAGAGCTCTTGCAATAGTTCTTTGGTAGTTACTTTTTAATTCACTGGCAAACAATCAGTTTTGAGGTTATTTTTTAATTATTTTTTTTAACTAAAATATGACAGAATTAGCAGAATTGCCTGCTCAATTAGATATCAGAGCTGGGTAAGCCCTGGTGAAAAAGTAATTAGCAATTACAATTCCCTTTTTTTTCGTGTAATTGTAATTGTATTTATGTACTTTTTTTTATTAAAGTAATTTGGAGTTGTAATTGCAGGAAAATTTTTATAGGAATTGTAATTTGTAATTATATTATTTGAACTATCTAACTACAAATTACTTCTATAAGTACAATTACTTTTTTCAATTAAAATTACTTTTTCCAATTACAATTACTTTAAGAACATGCGTATGTGGTTTAACAAACAAGCACAGACTTGCAGTTCCATCTCTGGAAATCGCACCATCCTATTTGTTTCTATTCCATTTGTAGAAAGCGTTGTGCCGCGTGAACATTAAGACGTGATTTAGTGAAGTAAGAAGTAACTTCGGAATTAACATAAAATAAGTACATTTTATTTTATTACAATTAATATTAATTTAGAAAATATGTTGTCTATAGCATCAGGATTAATAAAAATTAGTAAGGGGTCCAAAGCATTAAAAATTGAAATGACCCATTCCAACAAGGTAAATAAGTTTTGAGCTCGCATATCGAAAGAGGGTCCTAATGGGCATCAGAAATGGCTTGTTGGACTTTTGTTGAGGATTGCACAACTTCTCCACAAGAAAAAAAGATGGCGGGATGTTATTTCAAGAATTCGTGTTTTTAAACGTATACCTCTCGCTAGAAAATTAACTACATGCGATATTGATCTGATTTTTTTTCCTTACATACTACTGACATGAGCGCATATGTCTGTACTAGTAGAGTTTCAAAATCACTTACGGTTTTTTTCTAATTAAATCCTAAATCACAGGAACGAAATTTGTGTGTTTGAAATTTCGACGTGCGGACAACTACATTAAATGTTTAATTTTCTTATATATTATATGCGAATGAAATATGGTCTAAAGATCAACAAAGTTTTTGCAAAAAAAATTAACTTGATATCTCATACAGTTTTCGAGTTACAGATTTTTTAATTCGATCGTAATAATGTCTTATGATAACGCGCAACGTGACAGCTGCGGCAGGATTCGGTCTGTGCAAGTGTGGATAGACATTAGTCTAATAACTAATTTGATTAAGGTGTTATATTACTATTAATCAGTAGGTCACCATTTATCTGAAAATTAGACAATCATTTATGTGTTATGTTACAACTACGTGATTTTAAAATAATCTGTTAAAATATAGATGCAGAAATAATGGTTTAATGTTTTTTTTTTTTTTTTTTTTTTTTTTTTTCCTTCTTCAATTCTTTGGGAATTTCACTGCCACATGTATATTTTCTTTCTAAGCGGTGCTAGGGGAATCTACAAAATATATCACAATTAACCAGTATGTTACTGGTAAAAAACCTCTACGCCCGTGACGTTTACGTCAAAGGATCAGTTAAAGGTTGGTTTTGATAACTAAACAACACAAATAAGTATAAAAACTTGAAATTAAATATTTCGCCGACGTTTCGGAAATCTAATCTGTTTCCTTTCTCAAGGCTTTTTTTTGAAAAATCTTTTTTGCTGTGTATGACAAATACACAGCTCTAAGAATGTTTGTTATATTCAATATCCATAGATACTTACTATTTACATAGAACTGTTGATATAGTTAACAGTTTTTTAGTTTCTTTACAATGTTAAGTTTGTGAAGTTCTTCTTTTAACATTGGCAGCCAAGTTGTACAGACATCTACGGAACAATTCGACACGCAATTATCCTCATTCAATAATATTATCGCGGATTCTTTTATTTTTCTTTTTTTGCTATCTGCCTCTTTTGTTAAAATTTTTGCCGAGTCCCACTGGGACTCGGCAAAAATTTTAACAAAAGAGGCAGATAGCAAAAAAAGAAAAATAAAAGAATCCGCGATAATATTATTGAATGAGGATAATTGCGTGTCGAATTGTTCCGTAGATGTCTGTACAACTTGGCTGCCAATATTAAAAGAAGAACTTCACAAACTTAACATTGTAAAGAAACTAAAAAACTGTTAACTATATCAACAGTTCTATGTAAATAGTAAGTATCTATGGATATTGAATATAACAAACATTCTTAGAGCTGTGTATTTGTCATACACAGCAAAAAAGATTTTTCAAAAAAAAGCCTTGAGAAAGGAAACAGATTAGATTTCCGAAACGTCGGCGAAATATTTAATTTCAAGTTTTTATACTTATTTGTGTTGTTTAGTTATCAAAACCAACCTTTAACTGATCCTTTGACGTAAACGTCACGGGCGTAGAGGTTTTTTACCAGTAACATACTGGTTAATTGTGATATATTTTGTAGATTCCCCTAGCACCGCTTAGAAAGAAAATATACATGTGGCAGTGAAATTCCCAAAGAATTGAAGAAGGAAAAAAAAAAAAAAAAAAAAAAAAAAAAAAAAAAATTAATATAATGCCACAAATAACATTTAGACAATAATGGTTTAACCTCTTGACGTCCATGTCCCCAACGGTGGTCACATATCTAGTGTAATCCTATATTCCAGAGTACCATACGTGGTTCACAAATGTATATGCATTAGAAAAGCTTGGAATAATTTCCGAGACATAGTTTTATGGTTGGAATATGAGAAATTTATAGTGGGGACAAATTTATCCCATTCTATTTTCGGCGCACACATCTAGCATTCTAGCATTCTGAGCGCTTACTATGATATTAGTATGCATTCATCAGTCGAGCAGGAGTGTTGTGTTATTTATTGCTTTGACCTCTCCCAATGGGTGATTCTTCAAGTACAGAAGAGCCATATGAAAACTCTTGATCAGAGTATATACCTGAAGACGAGTATGAGATTGACTCTGATGATGATTTTAGTAGTGCTTCCGATGAAGATCAAGCTTCAGAAGAACCAGTCAGAATGAGATGAAAGGGACATACAAAGTATAAAATATCATGAATATTTTATACTTTGTATGTCCCTTTAATCTCATTTATAAAGTGTTATTTTAGGATAAGAGAGCGACAGTGTTGGCGCCACTAAATATGCTTTTTGATGGAGTTCATTCGGCAGTGGATATTGATGAAACGAAAAATGCCTTGAACCGTTTTACAGCATTTATGTCAGAAAGAATTGTACAATGTCTATGTGACTAGACAAATGATTGTGCAGCAATGTATTTGGTGGAGGAGGGCACTCAAAAAGTATACGGAATTTTATGGAAAGACAAAAAATGTATGCGTTTTTGGCATTACATTTTTGTTGATGGGTATAATACGATATCCCAAAATACAAGACTGTTGGAGTCGGGATTGTTTATTCAGTGGTCTAAAAATATTTTCTAAAGCATATGTGAAAGGCAGACCTTTGACGCGGTTGGCAATGTTTTTTGCTTATTTGAGAGAAAATTGCACGAACCTTATAGACCCAGGGGATATTGTCGCTATAGATGAATGTTTGGTTCTCTATAAAGGCAGACCTCATTTCAAACAGTTTATGAAAACGAAGCGATCGCGATTTGGAATCAAACTATTTTACCTTTGTCCCAGTCCTCCTAGTTTTCTAGGATACACATACAATTTTAGTATGTACTTCGGAAAGGATAATTATCATATTGGCCACATACCTAATGCAGAACATCTTAGTATGTCTGAACGAATTGTAGTATTTTTGTTTTAAATTCTTCTGGTTCGGGGAAGGGAAGTGATAATCGATAATAATTGGTATATGTTGATGCGATTAGCAGAATTTCTTCTCACGCACAAAACCTATGTGACTGGGACAATTCGTGTAAATAGGGGTGTACCCAAAGACCTTACACAAACCCCCACGGTACATTTCAGACGTTTTATTCAAAAAGGAGATGTCTTAATTATGAGGCATAAAGACAAGAGGAATGTGTATGTATTGACTACAAAATTGGATGCCAGATTTGTTGCAAAACAACGTTTTGTTACTTCAAAGACTGTGTCCATTGCAAAGCCTCAACCCATTGATCATTATAATCAAAGCATGGGCGCAGTCGACGCCATTGATCAAAATATTGAACCATACGACTGCACCAAGAAAAGTTACACATGGTTTAAAAAATAGGCCTTCATATGGTTCAACGTATGGTCGTGAATGCTACGACATTTTATACCATCGCATATGATAAATGTGAGAATCCAATAAGTGTATTGGATTTTACAAAAATTTTGGTTCAACACATCTTACAGAAATATAGTACTAAAGCTTACTCTGAACTAAAAGAACAACCTCGACGATCAGGAGCCGCCAAACAAAGAAAACGTGAGGAGCACGTTTTGGCTTGCCAAGTAAAGGTACAGGGTAACCGAAGAAAGAGACAGAATTGTAAAATCTGCTATCAAAATGACAAAAAAATAAAGAGGACTTCAAATTTTTACGCTACTTGCCCTAAGAAACCCGGGTTTTGTTCGGAGGAGCATTTCAATGAATTTCATGATGATTCATAATTTGCTTCATTCCAATATCGTTTATGAAGAATTCAAATTTTATTTTAGTCACAGTAGGTATACAGAATTTATTACTTGCTAAATATAAATAAATAATAAATTTTATTTGTTTTGAATAAAACTTATACATTATGTATAGAACATATTTTTTATGCCCTATGTCTACACATAACACCTCTGCTACTGTAAATAAAAAACGAGTTAGATATGCATTTGATACTATCAATTATTATGTATCTTATAATATGTTATAATGAACTGTTTGTTTCATATGTTCATGAAATCTGGAATAATATCAGTAGCCTCGAAATTCAGCTTGTACGCGAAGGGGTTAATGATTACTGAAAAAAGGAAACTTTGAAGTACGTCCAATTTGCTTAGAAAATTTTCATTTTGGCTTAGAAGGACTGTATATATCGAAAGGTGCAAATACAGTATGAAATCGTCAATAAATTATACAAATTTGAGATTGAAAAATAAAAATTGTCCGAAATTTCATATTTAAGAAAATGTATGGTATGACTTAAAAACCCATCAGAATTATATGAATTCGCCATAACAGACACAATTACTTTATAAATAGTAACAAATATAAAGCGAATAATCTAAAATACATTTTAGAATATTGGTGTAAATAATCACATACCTACGTTGCCCAATAATGTGAACTTGCAATCATGAAGAAGGGAACACAATACGATTTGCGCAAGGTATGTTTCATTTTTGCAAAATAGAAAACCTACAAAAATTGTGTGGGTACATGACAACAAAGGGTATCTTAGGATACTCACGAAATCAGTAAATAATTAAGTGAAAAATATGAAAAAGAAAATATTGTAAAAACGTTATTGGCAGTCGGTGTATTGTGTGACCTGTCAGTTATCTTTTCCGAAGAGGATAAATGAGTAGTTATCATTACCTTAAAATGAACACGCCAACAATATATTTTGATTAATTTTGGAGATAACTGCGATGCAATTGATGATCGTGTAATTTAAGATGCTCGTTAAGTCCTATGTGAATCTATCCATACAGATTCACATAGGACTTACGAATTAAGGATTTAAATTCACTACGGCCATCTGTAATGAATTTAGATTTGCTAAGGCAGTATTTATTTTTCCTTAAGGTTATTAGACTTACGTTAGCTACGTCCGCGTCCTACACAAGACACTTCCTTACTGCATTTAAAACGAGCATTACAGGGGACGGTAGTCCAGTGGTTTAGTGTACTTAGCTTAGCTAGCAACTGAAGAACCTAGCGAAGTAGGTTAAAACCCTGCTCACTGCGAAATACTTTTAATTGTAAAAATTATCCACAAAAAGTGGTTTAGACCCTTACCTAACACAAAATCCTGGATTTATAACAAATTTTCTCGACTTGAGAAGCAGTTAACAAAGTACATAAAATTTTAGTGTCCAAGCGATTTTCCGATCTCCTTCCCTATTTACCCTTTCCCAGAAAATTTGGATATCTGATAGAGAATAACCAAATAAAATCACAAATGATGACAAAAAGTAACAACTGGTCCTAAAGAAAACAAATAGTGGAATTGTAAAGTAAACTGTGATTAAAAATGTGCGTCCACTTGGTGTTCTGTTGCATGTGCAGCCTTTCCTAACAATGGGCCTTTACAGTGCATTCGAATTTTGACATTTAAATATGGTGGGTGTCATTTGGGGAAAATAAAATAATTTTTTATCTAAAAATGAGGCATCTTAGAACAGCAATTTCTGAGAAATAAATTAGCGAAATACAACAACTTTCACGGGGTATTTCAAACGCTCGAGTTTCACGCGTCTTGGTTGCACACGTAATCCCACCAATCATCATCGAGGACACAACAGAAGAACTTGCAAACCGACAACACTGTGATCACCGAGCGTGCGGATAGCGGATAACCTTAAACTTTCATTTGAGCTGTCGTCTTTTCTGGGGCATTTTCGGTCGTATTTTCACAGAATGGAACAAAACACTGCTTGCTAGACATTTTAATCGAAATCGGAGGCTTTCAATTTACGCTAACCTCAAAACCAAAATGTTAACATCAACAAGCTGTCAAACGTCTAGTCATGAGCGATATGTCACTGCCGGTGATTAAATCACCGTGACTAAATCACCGTGATTATATAAAATATTAATATAAAGTGTAATTTACATCGTTTTACTTTCAATTCATACTTGTCCATTGCTGCTTAATGCAGCCATACATTCACACAAACAAATTACGGTGAACGGTAAACATATCAGCTTGCAGATTGTGATGGCGTTAGTTTAAAACCACCGGAAGTGAAAAATATAAGTCGCCGTTAAGGAGTGATTGGAAAATCGCGATATCGCCCATCACTACAAACGTCAATTGAAAGCTGATTTTGTACGACGTTGCCGAGTCGCCTTTTACACTATTGGCTTGGGATTGCTGACGTGTTAATGGCGCGTTACGGATAATCGTTTAAATTGGACTTGTAAATAGGTGATTTTAATTATTTTTTTCTGGCTCTAATCTGCATCAAAATAGAAATTGAAAAAATACGGGTATTTTAATTTTTCATAAAATTTATGATTCCGCAATAAAAAAAATATGCTGAAAAGGCCCATTGTTTTAAGGGCAGAAATAATACAGAGCAGTTTTTAGCAGACAGTGCTTCTTAACAGTATGCCTATGTAGTGGTTTGTCAATGCTTACTGAGCTGTGTATACTTATTATGCATTATTATTATTATTTTGATTACTTATGTATATATTTCAAGTTTTGTGTACGTTTTTATATTGTCATATTTGTAAAATGCTGTATCATTTGTACCACAATAATGATATACTTAATAAATAATATCTCTACACAACACCTTCATAATTAATAGATCGAGTAAATCATCTGCCAAATGAGTTTCTTTTTACCTGTTAATATTTTTGCAAAATTGTAAAAATGTAAATAATAGCATAATTTTAAAAATGTATTGGCTTACTATCTTAATGCATTACACTTGGCCAGAAAACACCCGCATGCTAACAGGAATACCACGAATCTAATTATGGTTTATTTTAAAAAGTCGTTAACTCAAAAACTGTATAAGATATCGAGCTAATTTTTTTTGCCAAAACTCCTTTGATCTTTAGACCATATTTCATTCGTATATAGTATATAAAAAAATTGAATATTTAATATAGTTGCCCGCACGTCGAAATTTCAAACACACAAATTTCGTTACTGTGATTTAGGATTTATTTAGAAAAAAACCGTAAGCGTGTTTGAAGTTTAATTAGTACAGGTTGATGCGCTCATGTCAGTAGTATATAAATAAAAAAAATCAAATCAATGTCGCATGTGGTTCACTCTCTAGCGAGAGGTATACGTTTAAAAACACGAATTCTTGAAATAACATTTCGCTATCTTTTTTTCTTGTGGAGAAGTTGTGCAATCGTCAACAAAAGTCCAACAAGCCATTTCTGATGCCCATTAGGACCCTCTTTCGATATCCGAACTCAAAAATTATTTATCTTGCTGGAATGGGTTACTTGGCGATTTAGACGGCTTTCGAAGGCGTGGACCCTCTACTAAATATATATTATGTGTTACTGCTCTTATTTTGAGCTAAGAAAACTTCTGGTTCGGTTAGTCAGCCTTTCGGTCATACTTTTTCGATTCGTAATTTTTTTAATAATAATTATTGCTGTACCAACATCTCATATAAGAGAAACCATTGTGCTCGTGGGAAAAAAAAAGCAAATGGTAATTTTTGGTTTTTACGTTTTAAGTCATTTTAGGTAAAAGAACAAAATGAATTTCGAACAAAAAATTGCTTGTCAGTTTGTCTGCTTGAGTGCCTGTCTGTCTACTGAGTGTCTAGGGAATTTTGTTACTACAATAACTTGAAATTGACTTTTTTCAGAATTAAAACGGAAAAATAAACAATAAAAATGTTTTAATGTTTTTTTCACTAATATATAATAATGCTTTTCCATTTTATGATATAAAATGAAGGAAAATCAAAAGCAACTGTTTTCATGAAACATATATATATATATATTCCTAAATAAAAGGCATTTTTCATTTAAAATACGTTTATTTAGTAAACTATTTATATTTAATTTATTTTAATATTATTATAAAATTTATTTTAATTTTAGCTACTTTGTGAAATAATCGAAAGCAACTAATATACCAGATGACAGAGAACATTTATAGTGAAACCCACGAAAAGTTGCAAATTGAATAATTTTTTTTAATGAGTTCGTGGAAGTATATTATAGAATAATATCCCGAAAAGTTTACATTTCGCTCGGATGCAGAACAAAAAAATCGGTAAAGTTATTTACACAGAACTTCCCTCGTTATTTGTGCATGGCGGTCACTCAAAAAAATTATTAATTACGAAATGACATTGAGAATACAGATCGGAATATAGTTATTGCTATTATTACAAAAAAACCTGATAACTTTTGGTCAAAAAAATATACAGAGTGCTCATCCAACAGCAAAAGTTCAATACTAAATAACAGGTGCCAAATATGGAAGGCTTGGGCAAATACTTTTACAAATGTCCACCATGACTGAATTATTTCTTGGGATGCCATTATTCAATAAAAGTATATAATAGGTGCATATGCCAAATATTATTGCCATCTGTCACATTTTCAATTCCACATTCACGTAATGGAGTGGAAGTATAATGGTGGTTAAAAAATATAAAAAATTTTCAAAACTTTTTTTTTTAATAGGTTTAGAATGTCACGAAACGCGAAAATTTTAAATTTGAGCAAAAAAAAATTTTTCGCTCTATTCCAGTGTTAAATTTTTTTCCAAATTTTTTTTTAAATAGATTTAGAACGCTATGAAACGTGAAAATTTAAAATTTTAAGAAAAAAAATTCCATCTATTTTAGTGGTAAAAATTTTTTCAAAAATGTTGGTAAAAAATTTTCAAACATTTTTTATCTTTCAAATAGGTTAAGAATGCCATGAAACGTGGAAATTTTAAATTTGAACAAAGGAAAAAATTTTTTTAGTGGTAAAAATTTCTTCAAAAATGGCGAAAAAAATTTTCAAATTTTTTTTTTTCAGAAATAGGTTTAGCGTGTCATGAAACGTGGAAATTTTAAATTTGAGCAAAAAAAATTTTTTTCATCTTGTAAAAAATTTTTTCAAAAATGTCCTAATAACATGTATACCTAAAACCTACCATGGCTTCCTGAAAAAAAAAAAATGTGAAGTAATTTTGTCACTGCGCGGACAATCGCACGGTTAAATGTCTAAATGCATACTATGGAACCCCTAAACATTCTTAGCAGTTCTAACGAGTAAAATAAAGCCTTTCTCTCTTTCTAATTATACATTTTTAACATTTTTCTTAGTGAATAGGAGGATAAATAGTGAGTATGAAGGGAAAATATATAATTATGAACGCATACACAGACACCACACATAGCCTCTGAATCGCTTGCATGAAGTTTTACGTGCCTTTACTGTATTGTATTTATTACAGGTACACCTATATCCACATTTCAGATATATATATACTATGGATTCCTTTTACATTGGTTAATGTTTTCGAAAAGTTCCAGATTTTATATTCAACACAATCAAAGATATTTTCATAGTTATGAGCATAATATCGTGAAAATCTACACATTCTAATAACGAGTCCAATAAATATTAAAACGCAATATTATACAACACTTTTAATTTTAATTAAAATTTTTAACTTACCTTTTTGTCTGTTTAGTCACTATAATTTACTTTACCATAA
Source organism: Stenurella melanura (assembly GCA_963583905.1). NCBI lineage: Eukaryota > Metazoa > Arthropoda > Insecta > Coleoptera > Cerambycidae > Stenurella > Stenurella melanura. Next base: position 112,110,200 of record OY757310.1, on the reverse strand, counting down.
AAGTAATTAGAAAAGTAATTGCTAAGTTCATTTTTCATGTAATTGTAAATAACTGAATATAATTCCTTTTTTAAAGACATGTACTTTGTAATTGTAATTAGTTCCTTTTTAAAAAAAGTAATTTGTAATTGTAATTATTTTGAAATTACAAGTAATTACCCAGCTCTGTTAGATATTCAGACTCAGCAAAATTATCCGTTTCAAATCAAATTACCGCCTTTCTGGACAACCCGTCCAGAAGTCTGGTTCAGTCAAATTGACACACAATTCAATTTATCAAGTATCACCAGTGATAGAAAGAAATATGATCTTGTCATTTCTTCATTACCCTTCGAAATTATTGACTTGATATACGACGTTATTCGCACTCCACCAGCTCAAAATTTATATGACAGCCTTCGCACGGCTATCATTACACGCTTGTCGACAAGTCGGGAAAAACGTATCGAAGATCTACTCACTGGTGCTCATTTAGGCGACCGTAAACCCTCTGATTTTTGCCGGCATATGTTGAGTATCGTTAGCGTTTCTGAGATGATCAACTCCGACTTATTACTTCGACTCTGGCAGCTTCGTCTACCCAAACCTGTCTCTATAGCCATTACGACTTCGGGAAAAACTGGTATAGAAGATGTTTTAGAAATGGCTGATAAGGTTTGGGAGGTTTGCGATAACCCGTGCATAACCCGTGTTTCACCCATTTCCTACGTCACATGCTACTCCTATTTTTAACCCGACGTCTAATTCTGAAATTAGAGTGTTATCAATCAGTTAGACGCGTTGGAGTTAACCATTTCTAAGCTTGTTCATAGCTTAGAGATTAGTCAAATTAGTGAACCCAATAACTCACGATTTCAGGATCAGCGTCCCGGTTTTCGGTGCACAGATTGCCGTTGTCATTCCCGCTCAAGAACGGGACCATTTCCCCCCCCCTCGTCGCATTTTTAACTCCTCGGATAAAATTGTTTGTTATTATCACCAACTGTATCAAAGTGATGCCAGGAAATGTTCAGGTCCTTGGTGCATTTACAACTCCAAATTTCTTTCTCTTTTATAAAAATGTCGAACTGCCCTGTTTACCTATTAGGTACCTTTAAACGCGGTTTGAAATGTAAGAACAAATTGTAAAAATGAAAGAATGCCAGCTCTTCTCTTAATTCATTTGATTTTTTTTCATATACAAGCTGTTTAGTACATCGAGAAAGTTTTCACTGAGAGATAGTTGGGGTCATTTGGAACCTATGTGTTTATCCTTGTACAAATTCTTACCTTTATTGAGATATCGGTCCTTTTCAGATATTTTTTTCGAAATACCCACATAATATCTCATGGATATGTACATCCATAGCATATGCATTAGATGCTCGAATGGAATAGTAGCATGCGCTACTAATTTATGGCATAGTACGTCGGCGCATTACGCATCATTTGTTTACGGATTGCAGTTCTCAACAGCCGGTAGTCATTAAGCTCTATAGTGTTGCGTGCATAGTGTTTATATGTGATGGAAGTTAACTCTTTCTCATTTTCTGGATTTTATATTTGCTGTTATGCTGTTACATTTGCATGAAGCTCCCATGATTAAGAGTATGTTTATTATAACGCAATTCTTTAGATTTGTAAATACATACTCTTTTAGGGTTAAAAAATTTTCATATTTAACCGATTGTGGCAGGTGTGTGTTTAGTTAAGATGGCGCAAAGTGACAGAAGCCTAAAAATTTGCTGTTATGTCAAGTCATACTGGGTATGTGTTTTATAAATATATAGAGTAACAATTAAATACGTTCATATTATATAACTTACTGACGGTTGAAAATGTTTTAAACACTTATGTAGGACATGAGTAACTATAGTATTATACATATGTTTACAATTTGTTAAACTACCGGAAGGTAAAAAAGTATACGTAAATATTGAAAATTTTAAATATTGTGTAATAATTTAGGTTATTTTGTAAAGTTTGGGTATGTTTAAAATAGTTATATAAAATATGTTTCTTGTTAAACTATCTGTGTTTTATTACCACTTATATATGGATACCTCTGAAGTAGTTCCCACGAACATCAAAACACTTGAACACTTTCATTCGATGCGAGCTGCACCAATCGTGATGGTATCATCGAGATGATTAAAACTGTTCGTTTCATTCATCTCCCGATGATGCTAACATGACTGGGGCAACACGTGTCGAGTGTAGTGTTCAATAAGTGTTTTGACGTCCGTGGAAACTACTTCAGAGATATGTAATGTATATTCATAAAATATGCGATTGTGTATATGATGTGAGTTTCATATCCAGTAAATGTACATTGTATTTGTTTTCACTGGATATGAAATAGATATGGAAGTCGGCAACAAATGTATATGCTAGGAATGTTAATTCCACATCCATTAGATGTACATTAGATTCTCCATCGTGTAGATATACATGTCCATAGATTGAAGATACAATGTAATGTACATTGCATATCATTTTGTTATGTGAGTGGTTGAATGTTACTAATATTTGTTATTTTTAATGGTACTAAATAAATACTCAACTCAAATACTCAACTTTCTTCAGTATATTGTTTAGATGTTCTTAATATACACACAAAAAGTTACTGTCGATAGTGTCGATCACATTATTGGAAGTGCAGTGTCTGCAAATAAATATGTTTCATTCTTAGTTTAATGAACTATAATTCTATCATAACGTTGTATACCATTGGAAAGAGTATGCAATAGGGAAGTTTTTATAAGTAATTTATAATTTCTTGAACTAGTGGAGAAAATTCGAACTAATGTATTTTAACACAAATAGTCTTACATATTTTTATGCCAACAGTCCCACAAAAAATAATATACTTGTATTAGTAACAACCCAACTATTCGCAAAGATATCTAAATATCCAAAAACCCTATACATACAAAGGGGCCAGCATCAACTTATTCTGAATAGGATCAATAAGTTTAATAAATACAAACATTGAAACCTATAATAGTAAATTTATACTTGATATCAACATAGCTTTTCTTTTGAGACTACCTGTACCAACAACAATCATTTTAAGAAATATCCACCTTGTATACAAAATCAGTCAGTCTACGCGTGTTTTGATACTTTCAGCAACCATGTATATAAAAATTTTTTAAATTTGAAATATTACGGTTATGTTGGTGCGAATATTGCGCATGTGTAGAGCTTGGAGCCTATTTCTAACTTTAGTCGCTCCTGTAAATAGCAGCTATCGACAACCGCATGAATGAAGACATTAGACATTATTATTAGGTTATATTAGTGTTAACATAACATCTTCGAGCATCCTACAGGGTGTAATCAGTTTCATGTCATTAAAAAAAAACTGGTGGTAGGGAACGAAAAGACAAACAAAAAAAGCTTATATAACATGGGGTCTAAAGCTCATAGTTTTGGAGAAAAAAAAATAAACAAAAATTGACAAAATATTGGGAGTGCTATACTCTCCCTTGTAATATTCTCAAGTAATAATTTTAGTTTGTGTCCTTACTTGGTAAATAACGCACATACGGCGCGCGACCTAGCCATTCCTTGGCTTTGTACCACTTATGTTAAGATTTATTTTATTGACTTATCGTTCAAGTAGTTAGTACTTGGTTACATAAGACACTACTTCTCGTTCGTGCTTTTTGTGTTACTTTTTGGATTTTGGACCAAGCTTTTCTTTTTGTTTTCTTTATTGATAACGTTAAATCACAGTTTAGTGTGGTGTTTTAAAACGCAGATTTTGGACATTATGAGAGATTACACTTATCCAGAGCTCGCGGATATGCACTTGGTGTACGGAGAAAGTGGTGGAAATGCAGCTGGTGCGGAAGAGCTTTATCGTTTAAGGTTCCCCAATCGACGTCATCCTTGTGCTCGTACATTTGTTGATATTGACCAGCGTCTTCGAGAAACAGGTCGGATGGACATGGAGGAGAACGAGGTCCACAACGTGAAGAAAGGGTAATTGACGCAGAGGTTCAAATTTTGGAACTTGTAGAAGAGGATCCAACTTTAAGCACCCGCGATATCGCGAACCGTGTGGAAGTATCCCATTTTGTGGTATGGAGGACATTGAGAGATATGATCTTACATCCTTATCACTATCAACGTGTCCAAGCACTAGAACCTCAAGATTTTGCAGAGCGAATGCAATTTTGTAGGTGGATTTTAAGAAAACACGCGGCGAATGAGGATTTTTTAAACGTTCTGTGTTACTCCGATGAGTCGTGTTTTACCAGAAATGGAGTGTTTAATTTTAAAAATATGCACTATTGGGCAGACGAAAATCCATGTGTAATAAGAAGGGCGCATTTTCAACGACGGTTCAGCGTTAATTTGTGGGCAGGAATTTGCGGTAATGAAATAATTGGACCTATAGAATTACCCGCTAGATTAAATGATGATGTATACTTAAATTTTTTGCAACAAACATTGCCAAATTTGCTGGAAGATGTACTCTTGGCTACGCGCAGAAGAATGTGGTATTTGCACGATAGCGCGCCAGTCCATTTTAGTTTGGCTGTTCGAAATTTTTTGAGCAGAAAGTTTCCTCAACGATAGATTAGACGTGGCGGACCAGTACCATGGCCTGCTAGATCGCCCGACTTAAATCCGATGGACTTTTATTTTTGGGGGCATTTTAAATCTCTGGTTTACCGTGATCCAATTGACACTTTAGAACAACGTATTTTATTGTGCATAGAAACCATAAAAATGATCCTAATTTACCAAATGTAGTGAACGGAGTACGTATGTCCTTAGTTCGACGTGCCGAAATGTGTATACGTGGAGATGGAGGTCATTTCGAACAATTTTTGTGAAAAATTCAAAAGAATTGTTCAGTTATTGGGTGTTACCTATTGGGCATTAAAGGTATGATTATTATTATTATTATTATTATTATTATTTTTATTATTCGCTGTCTTATTTTGATCTGTTTATTAATGTTTATATTGATTTTCATAGAGACTGAAGACTCGATTTTTAGTTTTCGATACCTGATTGGGAAAAATTATGCGCTCAATCCGTTAAAAAAATCAATTTTTTCCTAACTTAAAATACACAACTATTTTCTGTTATCGTATCTCGGACGTCTAACTGTTCATTTTCCAATTTCATAAAATAATTACTAATTTTTTAAGCTTTTAACACAATGTTACAAATGTAAATAAACCACTTTTAAATGTTATAAATTCTTATAAACGACAATAAAAGCTACAATAACTTTGTTCCAAATTAAAAAACACATGTAAACAAATCCTATTTAAACCCCTGCGGCCATGCTATGCTTGGGTTGTGCCGAAAGAGAAGAAATTATTTACACTTTCATAATTAGTGGTATAAAAAGTTCGGTACAAATAATCCCATGAAAGTGCAGCACTTCTACCGGCGGGAACACAAGTCAGGTTTTACAGTTTTTTATTATTTCTAATATTCGGAACTATTGATTCATTGACCCTGAAAAACAGTGGTTCCCAAAAAGTTTCCTACCTTAACATTAAAAATGTAAACCCAGTTCAGTTTTTTCAAAGTGTCCCTAGAGAAAAAAGTCATACAGGTTTTTTCTTTGTCTAGTCGGTCCCTATTACCAGTTTTTTTTACTGACATGAAACTAATTACACCCTGTATATGCTCGAAGGTTAACATCTGAAAGGCCATAAAAAGATTTTCAATGAAATATATGAAACATACTATTTTTTCTAAAAACTCTATTAGATATTTAATTTTAAATTTTGTTCCCATTGAGTCATGGTCGTCTGAAAAATATATAGCAATCATTGAAATTCTCCATTTTATGTAAATCAAAGCGAAATTAGTTACAAAAAATGTCTTGTCGTAACTAATGCATTGTTTACTTTAAATTACATATACAGTGAGCACGTAAAGGTTGTAATAAATTCATTAAAATAGTTACAAAACAAGTGACAAAAATTCGCTCAGACCCGTCGATTTTCAAATACATTTCTCAATCAGTTCATTTAAAAAAAAGTGCTGCAAATATTTTTTTTAAAGTTATGACGTTATCGCCATTTTTTTAAAATGGCTACCCCCATTTTTTAAAACGTCATTTGAAAGAACACATTTTTCTGCATACAATACGTTAAATTCTAGGGATGATGAAATTATCGAGAAAAAAACATTTAACATTAATAGAACACATTCATTACTTATCGTCGAACCTTTTCACAACTTACACTTTTTTGTGTTTACGCTTTTTTTCATTTACTTAGCAACGCGGACCTATGGCCCTAACACATTAGTTGGTTACGCGCCTTGTAGTATTATACCTAAGAAAATATATATATTTTGAATTCTTTATGGTAATACTAAGAAGTTTTTTTTTACCTAGTTTTTTTACCGCCGTGTGGGTCGAGCGCAACCCGCATAGAGATAGTAAGTAAGACAATAGTCACTTACTCCGCAGAACGCTATAGTTATTTATCAGTGATAAGTGAATTTTAATTGTCCGTTCTTAAATTATTTTAATAATTGTTACGTTAATTGTGTGTGTCGGAGATTTGTTCCTTTTCCTTTTGCCCCCCCTTTGTCCCTCCTATTGCCTGGCCCGACATCGACGACGGAGAATCCATCAAACTTGCTGTGTAAGTTTCCGACACATTCTTTTTTTTTATTATACCTAAATACAGTTCACTAAATTATATTAGCCTCACCACGCTGAAAGGGGTAGGCCCATTCATTAGTATTTACTTGTGATATCGTATTGAAAGTGCTGATAATGCAACGTTTAAGTGAGACAGAACGAATTGAAATTTTGATAATGATTGGCTATATGGAGACAAGTCCCGAACACAAACTATCGTTTGTGAATTATTTAATGGTAAATGCCCTAATCGACCTATTACACAATCAACTGTTAGCAAAATAGAAAAGAAGTTCCGAGATTGTGGTCATGTAAGAGATAATTTCACGAAAGTTCGTCCTACAATTTCAGGAAATAAACAGTTAGATGTTTTACTGACAATGGAGGAGAATCCTCACAAACCAAGTCGAGAATTCGCAGCAGAACAGTCAATTAGTCAGTCGACTGTTTTAAAATATTTGAAGAAGAATAGATGGCACCCATATAAAATGAATTTAGTTCAAGAGCTTAACGAAGATGATTTCAACCGCAGAGTAGATTTTTGCGAAACCATGAGGGAACGATGTAATATCAATCCACATTTCTTAAGTCGAGTACTTTTCTCTGACGAGGCCACCTTATGTTTAAATGGCACTGTGAATAGGCAAAATTGTCGATATTGGTCACGTGAAAATCCACACTGGATGGTGGAGGCCCATACTCAGTTTCCACAGAAAGTTAACGTGTGGGCGAATTGTTGGGACTACAATTAATAATGGGTCCATTTTTTATTCAAGACGAAACATATTTGGAGCTGCTCCAACAAAACATAATACCAGAACTTGTTGCACTGTATCCAAATGGTGAAAACCCTAATGTACCGGAAAATTCCATGTGGTTTCAACAGGATGGCGCACCGCCACATTATTCGGTAACAGTGCGTAATTATTTAAACGAAGATGGATTGGTAGACGCGGATCAATAGAATGGCCAGCTAGATCTCGGAACCTAAGCCCATTGGATTATTTTTTATGGGGTTACCTTAAATGCAAAGTTTATTTTAATAGACCGAACAATATTGAGGACTTAAAAGACAGAATTACTTACGAAATTGGAAGAATTGGATCCGAAGCAATTATTTTTACGTTTTGCGAGAATTTCAGTTTCGGCTTGGACACTGTCAAGAAGCAAATGGCGCGCAATTTGAACATTTAATCTAATTATTTTTTGCTGTATTCTTAAATTCTTGTATTTTTGTTTTGTTACACTGTTATAAGTAGTTAAGATTTTTTTTTCGATAATTTCGTGATGCAATACTCCCTAGAATTTAACGTACTGTATGCCAAAAAACGTGATCTTTCAAGTGACATTTAAACAAATTGGGGTTGCCATTTTAAAAAAAATGGCGATGACGTCTTAACTTTAAAAAAAATATTTGCAGCACTTTTTTTTAAATAAACAGATTGAGAAATGTATTTAAAAATTGACGGGTCTGAGCGAATTTTGGTCACTTGTTTTGTAACTATTTCAATAAATTTATTCCAACCTTTACGTGCTCACTGTATTTGTTCTCTACGGCTAATTTGATAAATAATCAATTTATAGTAAATTAGACAATAGTAATTTACGTTACAAGACCGGAAAGAGGTGTTTTGCAGGTCGAGCCAAGCAGATTCCAGGGCGAGCCGCAGGCAAGTCCTGGAAGCTTGGGGAGACCTGCAAAACATTGTTTTTCGGTTATGTAACTACAATTTTTTTTCGACTATTTTCTGCTTGTAACGCTTCGAAATCTGAATCCATATTTTCAATGCCTTGGATAAAAGTTAAGTGTATTTATCTATTTGACACTTACCTCAACAATTAACACAAATTCGTTCCCTTAGCAACGAGAATAACAAGAGAATAACAGGGATCGGAAAGGCTTTTTTCTGAAATCGGTCAAGAATGCCTACTTTCTCGGCGCAATTTCAGATCCCATAATACCCTATTCTGGTATTTTACTCCGTGGCTAAGCAGGCATCGGTCCTGGGCCGGGAAAGTAGGTAACTTTCCCGTATCGGTTTAATGTTATGCATTTATAAAAATTCCTTAATTTATAATAATATTGATTGCGATTTCAGAAAAAATAGTATATGTACCTCGTAGTAAAAGCACACTCCCTGACTTCGATGCAATTTACATCGTAGCGTCGTCCGGGAATGTACTGCTTTTACTACTAGATACACAATATACTATTGCAGATCTCTGGTCACTAGGCCGGAAAGTGATACTTTTCGTCCGAAAATTTCTCCAGAAAGGGTGTATTTTCTAGCCAGTCGTTTTTTAAGATAAATATTATGTTTTATGTATAGTGGTGTCAAACAGTGAAAAAAAAAAGGTCGGATTGGCAAATTTTTGAAGATGGAACGCGACACGGTGGAAAGTGTTTTGGTAAGAATAATAAAATTCGGAAACTTCTCCCTCCGCGAAGGGGTGCAACCATGTTTTTTTGGCCAAGAAGGGGTATTTTGGACATTCTTAGGGGTGAATTTAAAAAAAAATGTTTTTCACCAGTTCCATAATGAGTTAAGGAACCATAATGGTATCCTTTTATTGTCAATGTTGAGGGAACTTCCAGTTCAAATTTGGCGACGATCCGACCATGCAAGTATATAAAAAATATTGGAAAAATTAAATTTCGTCTAGTTTGGTCAAATCTTGATCGATTTGTCTGAAATTTGGAGAGAAAGTAGTCATTGTCACACAAACTGCCCTCCGAATTTCAGCTAAGAATATTGAATAGTTTTGCCCAAATTCCAGTTTCAGTCAAATTATCTGAAATTTTCAAATCCAAATATCTCATGTCCTACGAGTCGAATCGAAACGTGCTTGGCGGAAAAAGATAGCTTATTTTTTGTACTTTTATGTGAAATTAGTTAAAATGATTTTTTATTCAACATTCGACAGTTCTTTAGCCATTTACGGTATATACAGGGTGGCTTCTTCTTATATTGAACAGTATTGCTTATCGCAAACCACAGCAATTATAAAGTCGCTTAAATGGGAAAAAAGTGTCGTATTTTGGGGGTCAATAAATTGGACTATAAAAATTTAAAATATTCCAACTGGTTCCGGAGATATCACGATAAAACCCGAAATTGCTCATTTCCTGTTTTTTCTCTAGCGCTGTTATTACGAAAAAAAAATATGAAAAAAATCATTTGAATATTTTGTTATAAATTGGCTGCTGAACTGGTCGTATTTTTATTACAACGTTCCGTCTCTCCAGGGCCACCATCAACAATATTTTTTTAAATACGGACCTGTCTTTCTTGTTTAAAATTTTTAAAGCATTTGAAATGCTAATATTCGTGGGTATGTCACACTTGACAATTTTACAACGTTTCGTCAGAAAAATAATCACCTTTCATTTTATTGGCATTGCCCTTCACAAAATTGTTTTGCTTGTTAAGCAATACAAGGGGTGACTCATCATCTGAAACGTTAAAAGATTATTTTATGAACCGTCCAATGTATTGACTAACTTTACTAGTCTAGTTCTGCTCAATATTAATGTGGAAAATGGGCACGAAATAAAAAATCATTATCAACTTAACAATTGTATTTCTTTAAACAATAAATAGAATTTATAAAAACATAGTAACTTGGTGTGTAAACAAGTAACTTTACAAAAATTGTTGAAAATGATCACCATTCCTCTAAATACAAAGTCGCATACTCTTAGATATTTGTTTAGTAGCTTTAGAAATGATATTTGGGGTAATTTGGGTGAAAGCTTCAACAATTCTCCTACGTAATTCATTGACATCTTCGACCACATTTGTAGTAGACTTTGTTTTTTAAGAAACCTCATAAGAAATAATCTAGAGGATTTAAGCAAGTTGATCGAGGTGGCAACCTTACTGGTCCATTGGTGCTTAACCACTTTCTTTGAAAATGCCTGTTTAAATATGTTCTGACTGCATTAGCATTGTGAGGACCACAACCATCTTGCATGAACCATTTTATTTTTCTTCGAACCAGTAATGACTTTTCATCGAATAATTCGTCCAATAAATTTATATAATTTTCACTGTTTAAATTGCCCTCTATGAACTTTGGCACAACTATAATGTTGCCAATTATGCCACACCACAAATTTACGGAAAATCGTACCTGAGGCCGTACTTGATGCGTTAGATGGGGATTAACAGTTGAGTAAAAGTGTTTGTTTTTCCTGTTAAACATTCCAGAATTTGTAAAGGTAGTTTCAGTCCAAAGAATGTTATTGTAGAAATATCTATTATGAGTTAATTTTCTCCTAAACCAATTACAGAAGGTTAGTCTGAGGTCTGGGTCACCTCCATGTAATTTCTGCACTGTTTGATATTTATAATCATGATATTTGTATTTCTTTAATATTTTTTTTAACAGCTGCTGCAGATATTCCACATTCACTGGAAATATTTCGTGATGAATTTTCGGGGTTTAAGTACGTATATTTGAGCTATGTTAGAAATTGTAAGAAAACTAGTACTTTAGAAAAATAACAATATATTCCGCGAAGTGAAAAAATAATACAATTTGAATAGAAAACATTAATACATGCGTATCTATTGATAGTTTGGAACCAAGTGTCCTAATTCCCTCCGTCAAATCCTCTCGGCTCCGTTGACATCATCGAACGTGCCTTTTCCATAAACATATCTAATGGTGCCTGGCATTGTTCGAGTGCTGCCGATTCTTTAACACGGCGTTTCCTGACGACCAGCGTCCTCGCGTGGGCATGACGATCGGAACAAGATGGTTGTACTTTCTACAAAAGAGAGCACAAAATATTTAGTTACTCATAATTATTGTCTTGTTATTTTCATTCAAGTGGAAGTCCTCATGCATGATTCCACTTGAATCAAAATAGTAATGGCTACCTATCTACTTAACACTAACTTAATTATGGTACCTAACACGGCCCATGTGGAGACACAAATCCACAAGACAACCGACTCACGTTCAGGTCCGCGGACTCCGACTGATCAGGTTGTCGAGCCCCCTTAAAACTACAGACACTCTATTTGCCTGATCAGGACAAACATGGTCTCACACCTTGCAGAACTCAATCAGACCAAGGTTTACACATTACCACCTCGCAGGACTTAACCAGACCAAGGTTCCTACCAGATCAATGTATCCAGCTGGACAGACCAGACCATTTTCCTCACCTTACTGGATAAACGAGACCAAGGCATCTTATTTTTAAATAAAATTAATCCATCGCATCATATTTTTGAACCACTACTCCACAGTAGGGAACTTGCGACCTTTACATTCTTTTTATGTCATTAACCTCATATTGCTTGTGCTCTACAATATCTGTGACCATAAATTTACCCATTTAATACTACCAATATTTTTCCAGCAGTCATCATACAGGTTATTAGCTCCCACCTTTTCCAGACAGCATTCGGTTATATCTCTCAACTTGCCAATTTCCTCTAGGCAACCCAACGCCGTTTAAATGATGAGTCGCACCTATTTCTTTAACAAAATTTTGAAACTGAAAGGGCGAATGAGCTTTGTTGTCGATCTGAAATAATTCGAAGGGGAACACCAAATATTTTAATCATAGGCATGTCTGAAACGTATTTCGTTTTTGTCTTTTTGACCAGGTAGACTGCTAATAGTTTTGTGAATGTATTAGAAATAGCAATTATTTGAGTATTTACCTCTACGAGTGTATATAAAGGGGCCAAGATAATCAATATGTTTGCTATAATCAAATGGTTTTGGAAATTTAGAAATTGGATTTAAATAATCAGGTTTTATTTTACCAGCTGGTGTTTTAAAATACAACGGCTAAGGCAATTCTTTATACCGTGTGAGTCACGAATTGCGCTCGCTCCGATATTTCCTAAAATATTTGGAATAGAAAATTGAAATTTGGAGGCCTTATTACACGACTAAAATGCCATCTTTTCAATAAAAAATCAGGTTTGGTGGACATCCGGTTTGACCGGAAATGCCCACAACTTTCGATTTTTAAATGGAACATCCTATATATTTTTACATTTTTGGAATCTAGAGGAAATTTTGAATACAATACATCCACTTTGGTCACTTTTTGATAAACATTAAAAATTTTATAAAAAAATCTATTTCTGAATCCAGAGTGCTGTGGTGCCCAAAATATATTTTAGTTTGTGTGCTACGTTACTATAAAAATAAAAAGAGCAATATGATTGCATTACTTAATTCTCTAGAGGCGTTTAAAATTTTTAAATGTGATTTTTACCCACTAACTCGGTTTTTTTAAATGGGAATTTAATCGTTCACCAACATTTTTAAATACCTAATTTTCATACGTATCTAATGATACCAAAATTTTGAAAATCCGCTCAGAAATATTTGAGATTTCAGCCAAAATACAATGCAACCAAGCTTTTAGAAACATGCGGCTAATAGATAATAGATTAGTGGGCTTTGGAATCTAAAATGGCACATTTCTGTGTAAATCTGGTCACCTAATAACATAGTAGCCATTGAATGTAATAAAACAATATCAGCTGTCAGACAGACTCGTGTAGTTATAGGCAATCTTGAGCTATCAAACATTTAATAATTGTGAGCGCAAAGAACGTTACAATTAAGTTTAGCATAGGTATGTGGAGGTAAACACAATTACATCCACAAGGACATTTGCAATAGAATGCGACATCAGTTCGGTTTTCAGAGTTTTATTTAAATGAACATAAATATCGGGCCTTTAAATAAATAAAAATCAATTCCGTTTGAACAATTAAACTTAAACTAGGTAACAGTAGGTATCTTTAATAGTATATTATTCAACAAGCATATAATAGCCATTATATGCGAGTAGAATACTATGCTTTGTCCACGACTATTAAATATTTAATATTTATTTAATTCATCTTTATTTCATTTCTCCTATTTAAAAAAGATTCATATGTCATAATATATCATTTTCTCGATATTTCGGGCAACAAGTTTAATGAGGCGATTTCTGCAGTTTCCTTTATCTCTGGCGGTGTCAAAGAAATCTCGTTTTCATTGTCAGTATCCATTTATTTAATTTTATTACTCTTTTTGAGTACCTAATGTGTAAAATTATTATAAATAACGTTGGCGTTGAAATGGCATAAATTTTTACGTTTCAAATCAGAATTACGCTTTGACACATTGTCATGGCTTACTAATAAAATAATACAGTTTGTAGGCACAGCTAAATGGTTTCAAAAACAATGTTGGGGATTGCCGTGCGTTGCTAATAGATGATGCTTTGAAAACAAATTACTCATGTAGTTTTTGAGTGTTCATTAAAGTACCTTTTCGGCATGTACCATTGAGTGCTTCCTAGAAACCTTAAAGAGACAACACTTGTCTTTTGGTTGCTGCAATTTTGACATTTTGAATTTTTAGCAAAAAGTCACAAATGTCATTTCTTATAAACAAGTGACTGTCCTCATTATTCACTGCAATCAGTGAATAATGAAATTATTATTCACTGTAGGGAATAATGGATAGCATTATCATTGAGGAAACACGTACATAATGAGTACATTATTTAATAGTCGTCGACAAAATAATTAATATAATTAAACCATAAATAATACTTATTATACCTTGGATACGGTTACCATAAAGACGCTCATAACGACCACGGGCATAATGAGCGGGCACTATAGCCATAACGCCCTGTTATTTGAGAAGCAAATAAATGTTTCATGTTCCTTATCGTATGATGGTTTGGATTTGACCGGCATTACAGTTTCTGTGGCTTCTCATGCATTGTTTTGGATATTTTGTGGTATTTCCATATTAATTTTCCTAACATCAACAAGCGTCAAAATATCAACAACTACTATCAGATACAGTTAATAAACGTCATGTACCAGCAAATGTCATAGACTACTAAATGTATTTGAAGAATGAAAAGTCAATTTTTCTTAGAAAAATACATTTTTCGTGAAAAATAAAATATTGTATGCACCACGAGCATTATTAGATTATAACGCCCATCAGGCAATATACATCCCTCGGGCCAAAGGCCCTCGGGCTGCATCATGTTACCTTCCTGGCGTTATAATCTATACAACGCACTTGGTGCATAAAATACTATTACTTCCACATCCACGTAGTGGATTGGAAGTATAGTAATCGTAAAAAAAATTTGAATTTTTTTTTTAATATATACCAAAATAATGTTTATTTTTGGGAAAAGTATTGATGAGTAAAATGCATTTGTTTTTTAAAAAAAATGAGAAAAATTGGTTTAAAAAAATTTAACATTTATTTTCGTTTATTACCAGCAAAAAGAACAAAAAACTAATCTGAAATAAAAATGTATGATTTATTTTGTCATTTGCGATTTAAGTTCGAAATACAGCGGTGTCGCAATCGAGAGTGGATCGTAGCTGTTTCCGGGTGAGGTTTCCGGACGAGGCGAAGCCAAGTCCGGAATAAGTTTATCTTTTATGTATGGTGTTATCATTTCCAATGTCTGGATGGTTGCAGGAATTGCAAAATCTGTAAATTTTTTGTTGAAACAAAAGCTTTACATCGCGCAGAGATTTAATTCAAAACTTCTTACTAAATATTATCTCACTTAAGATAGACACCTTCATTTCTCGCTCATCTGATATTGAATATTTTGAAATTCTGGTGTTTATATACAGGGTGTCCCAGAATTGAATTTCTGGACGGGAACCTGTGATTCCTGAGTTCTTGTTGGGCTCGTATAACCCAACTTACCTTAGTAAAAAAATGCATCCCTGAGGAAGTACATCCTCTTAAATTGAGGCGAAAAAAAAACATTTTTTCCAATAATTTCCGTTATATTGAAGATAAAATTTTCAAATTTTGGTGGAAGCTATATTTCTACATTTATTTACAATTTTAGAATAAAACGTTGTAAGAGAAAATTACAGTTTATTCTAAAAAAGACATTAATAACAAATGTTCCACATGGTACCTGTTTCAGTACAAAAATTAATACTTTTAAAATTTCGTGTAATAGGTATCAAAATATCAAAATCAAGAATTATCATTTTTTCTCATAGGTGCTTGTGAAACAGGTGAGTTTGAGAAATAAAAAATACTTAGTTGTTATCAAGCTTACTTACAAAGAGTACTTATAGATACAGGTCCCATGAGAACTTGAAAATTTTATCTTCAATTTAACGGAAGTTATTGGAAAAATATTTTCCTGTCTCACTTTAAGAGAATGTATTTCCTCAGGGATGCATTTTTGTACTAAGGTAAGTTGGGTAAACAGGCCCACTATGAACTCAGGAAGCACAGGTCCCCGCCCGGGAACTCAATTCTGGGACACCCTGTATACCTAGAAAGTAAGTTTTTTCAATGTAACCACATTTTATTTTAGTCAGAGGCGTCCGATTGTAGTATAGAGAAAGGGGATCGATTTTCAAAAATGTAAGGATTTTGTTTAAACTAGTAAGATGCTCTTAATCTGCACCTTCAGAAACCCCTTCGTACAAGATTACATCGTAGTGGGTTTTAAAGGTGTTTGAGATAGGGGCCGTCAAAAAAACAATATTTTCAACTAAAAATAACTTCTCTCTGTAAAACGAATTCTCAAATGAAAAAAATGTATTGTTCATTTTTTCTTCAGACTAATTTTGCAGGTACTAGCTTGAATTAATTTTACAACAAAATGATTATTTATTTAATAAAGCAAGAAATCTAATTCGTACATTTTTCTAACAAATAATCTTCAATAAACGCCTATGTAAGCCATGAAAACAAAACTTATTGTTAGAGTGTCAATTTAATTATTTATTTATGTTGTAAAATCATTCACACTAGTACAATACATTATTCTGAACCAAAAAACACATTTTTTTCGTTTGGGAATCCATTTTACAGATAAAAATTATTTTTAATACACTGAACTGAACTTGTGGTAGGTACCCAAGTAACATTTTTAGTCTTATAAAAAACGTAACGATGTCGTTACGATGTAATATACAATTTACTTTTAGCCATGACCACTGTGTTACAACAAGAGTCATAAAAGATTATGACCAGATTTGGGCGGTTTGAAAACGGTTGTCACGACTTTTCATACAACTTTTATATGACTTAATTGGATGTCATAAAAGAAGTCATTACAAGGTCATGAAGACCTTCATGCGACCAAACAGTACTGAGGATTAAATGCGGGATTGTCGCATACAGGTTGTTATATAACCGTACAATATACCGGCTCCTAGAGGAAAATAAGGCCCTAAGGACCCAAATCCAGGACCTCACCGAAAAAATGGCCCAAATGCAAAAGCAAATGGCCGCCCAAACCCGAGAAGCGCTGGAGGCTCAAAATATCCAGCACCAGGAGCTCCTGAGGGCCATTCAGAGAACAACTCCAACCCCCCCGGCTGCTAGCAATGAAGCAGCAGCCCGTAAGAAAATGAAGTCGGCCACCCATCAAATGGACACCGACGAAGAGGAGCCTAAACAGCCCAAAACAAAGACTGTTCAGGTCAAGGACCCCACGGCGGCCACCACCACCCCTGCACCGGACCTCCAAGAGGCCACGACCGACAGGGAGAAGAAGACGAAAGTCTGTAGCCTGTCATTCTTAGGAAGAAGGAAATATGGACCTCTATAAGCCTTAGGCTATGAGATGCTCAAGTTAGATATACGAAAGCAAAAGTCGTCGGAGAGGGAATCACCATTGAGCCTCAAACCGCTGACGATTACAGGAAGATGACGAGGTTGTTCACCACCGAAAAGTAGGAACATCACACGTATGCCCTGCCAGAGGAGAAGCTCCTGAGGGTGGTGGTGAGAGATATTCCTACCGGAGTAAGAAACGAGGACATAAAGGAGGACCTCAAGGCTCAAGGACTCGCACCAGTGTCAGTCCAACGGATGACATCTAGGAGGACTAAGAGGGAGATGCCCCTCGTCTTCGTGCAGGTTCCTCTGGGCCAGGAGAAGATCCTGGAAGTCAACAGATGTTGCTTGCTCCCTGGTCGTCAGGGTAGAGAAACAGAGAGCCTCCCCTGCCATCACCCAGTGCCACCGTTGCCAGCGCTTTGGCCACGCACAGGGTAGGTGCACTGCACAACCAAAGTGCGTGAAGTGCGGTCAGGCCCACCATTCGGCTGAGTGCCCCAAGAAAAAGGAGAGCCCCTCCAAATGCGCAAATTGCCAAGGGGCCCACCCAGCGAGCTATAGGGGATGCCCCAGCTACCCCAAAAAAACAGTAGGTCTCCCGAAGGCCAACAACCAGGGATCTAGGGCGAAGACGGTCACAGCAGAGATCAGAAAAGTCACTGCTGGAAAAAATTATGCAGATGCAGCAAGCGCCAAGGGCAATCATTTATTTTTTATGTATTCTCAAATTTTCTTTATTCTTCAATATTCTGAGGGTGAGTTGTATTTTTCGTGGTATCTTCGACACTTTTACAGTAAAAATTAATCCCCAGCAGTTTTGCCATCATTGCTAGAAATCGATTTAAGCGTTTAACATTTTCTTAAATAACACGACTTGGTTCATACTTAGCAGTTTGATTGTTGATCTTTTATTTTCAGTATTGTAAACGATGAATACAAGACATACGCATATGTAAAATATTTACAGTACATACTACGCACTGTTGTCCTGTTTGAACGAGATTCACAAACATGCATGCGTATAAAATCAGACCATAGGTCATATTGTGGTCAGATCAGATTCTTATGACCTTATAATGACTATATAACAAACTTTATGTGACAGTATCGCATTTAATCCTTAGGACTATTTGGTCGTATGAAGGTCGTAATAAAGGTCGTCATGACCTTGTAACGACTTCTTTATGTCATCCATTAAGTCATATAAAAGTTGCATGAAGAGTCGTGACAACCCTTTTCAAACCATCCAAACCTGGTCATAAAAGGGTTGTAACACGATCGCCACATCTAAAACTACGTTGTATATTACATGGTAATGGCGCCGTTACGTTTCTTATAAAACTAAAAATGTTACTTGGGCTGTTAAATTTATAATTAACAATTAATTCTTTTTAGTTGAAAACATTGTTTTTCGATGTCCCCTATATCAAACGGCTTTGAACCAACTACGATGTAATTAATCTTGTACAAAGGGATTTCTAAAGATGCTGATTAAGAATATCTTACTAGCTTTTTTTCTAAAAAAAATGCTAATACTTCTTTTTGAAATTCGACCCCCTTTTTTCATCCTAGAATCGGACGCCTCTAACTAAAATCAAATGTGGTTATGTTACGTTTAATGCCTCACTTTATAGATATACATTCATCATCAAAATTTCAAAAGATTCGAATATCAGATGACCGATATAGGAGGGTGTCCTTATCTTCAGTGAATTACACTGTATGTTAATATCTAATCAATTTTATTAACTAACTAAATTTGCAGGTGACTTATACCTTTGAAACTTGCAAATTTAGACACAGACCTGGTTTATCAAGCTTTAATGAAGAATGGCTCAATTATGTTTTGGATTCCAAAATTAATTTCTTTAAAACGGTGACATTTTAAATTATTGTGAAACTAATAAGGTAAATACAGTCTTTCATATAACCAATGTTATTTTTTATTTGTACTTAGAATTAATTTAAATTCATTTCAACTCAATACAAATTTAATAAAATTAAATAATACACAATACTTCCCTAATCAGAGCCTGCTAGACAACCATGGATACAAGGCATTGTGACAGTTAAATGGATAAATAGGTTGGGAGGGTATCTTCCATTATTTCCACGGGAGACAAAGGTAAACTACCCGATTAGGATAGAAATGCTCATATTTTGGAAAAAATAGATAACATAGGCAATTTCCTATGGGTTTTGCCCCAAAAATAATTCGCTGGTTAAGCAAACTTTGTACACATAAGTAATATATTATATACAGGATAGAATTTCAGAAAATCTGCAATGATAGGATTGCTGCTTTGTCCTAAAAATCATTAAATAATGGAGTAATCTATATACTCAACAAAGTTTTTCAATTGTCCTAGCGAGTATAAAGAATATCGATGTATAGTAGGTAATATGAAAGTTGAAAATTTTACGAAAAAAGGCTCAAATAATTTTTCCTAAATGCCTTGAATTTCAAGTAATATTTAAAACCCTAGTATAGCAATTTGATATTTTATAAAATTTGTAGACATGTTTCTGATACAAATTTTATAAAACAACATTATTCTCAGAAACATTCTCATAACGTTTTCACAGCAGCTATAAATGCAAAATTGGCAACATCTTATAAAATATTTCAATCGCTGTTAATATTTTCTAAAGCCTATTGCAACCATTATAAAATAATTATATATCCATTTCCACAGCCTTATGAAAATTCAGTACCATCACTATATTATAATAGTTTTATTAAAGCTTAGGTAATTTAATTGCACTATAAAACACACTTCACTGATTGCGAAATTACTGCTATAAGACAATTTATGAAAAACTGCTGGTTTATACACACTGATAAAATAACCCAGCTAGCACACTGACATCAATTTGCCGTCATTTATTCGTCATGATTTACGTCATAAGTCCCAATATAACGACGTTCAATGTATGTCTAAATGACGGTATAATGTCACATCCTGACGTCACAGTCACGTTCAATATGACCTTAATTTGACGAATATGGCCAAAATAAGAATCCTTTTCATACGTCATTTTGACGTACAATCAAGGTTTAATACTGACGTAAACATAAAACATAACGTTTAACCTTGATTTGACGAATACGGGCCCAAATAAAAATCTTTGTTCTCTTGAGAATATTAATTTAATCTTTCGGTTTTATTCATTTTAACGTTTTTATTAATTAGGAATGGTTTGAATATACATATATTATTATAAATTACACTGTAATTTTAAACACTTATCTTGAAAAATCTGCTGGCTGCGGGAGTCGAACCGTCGGGCCTCTGGATTGGTAGTCCATCATCATCATCATCAACATATTTATTTTTTGTTTTGTACAGTTAATGCTTCCCCGGATCATGACCCGGAGCCAACCGTACAACCACGTCGCGCAGCGCCGTGGTGTTAGTGCGGTTGGACGGGTCGTGACCGGTTTAGCTCGATAAAATGATTAAAATAAGATAATACTCCTGCCGCCTGTGGCGGCTTAAAATTATCAATAAATTTGGACATATTAAAACTTAATTCTAGACAATGGGTAAAATTCTTAATCTATTTTATGGGAAAAAACATTTTTAAAATTTTGTAGTCCAGTATGCTTCCCTCTGGGCTATTGTCCTTCATGGAAATTTTACTTTAAAGAGTGTATTTATTAGGTACTTGCAGTTGAGTATCCGGTTTAAACATAATATTCTTTCAGCCTTAACCATGTACAATTTGTGCATTAATAAAATCAAGTGCAATGGCAAATTTCTATAAAATACTTACGTTATGCGAATAGTGAATGTTGTTCAATTAAGCAATGGATGTTATGTTCATATGGGTGTTAAAAAATATTTAAAAATATTCTTTATTCACAAAAGGGAGTTGGATGTTTTAAAATTAAAAGAAAAAAGTGAGTTTTCAAGCAACACTCCTATTTTGCATTATGGTCAAAGATAAGAGTTAATTTTCTAATGTTTGCTATAGTAGTGGTAGACTGCCATTTTAATAATCGTTTTTTGTTAAATTCGCCCTGCGTTTTGAAATACGTATATACATATATAATAGGTATGTTAAAGTTGAGGGAAATATAGGTCAGCGGTCAGCTACCGGTTGTTAGACCTATTTCCAATAAGGTGGCGATAAAGATGTATACCACAGATGTGATAGAGACGCAGCATAGTTTGAAATTAAATGTCATAAATACCTAATAAAGGAAGAATAAAAATTACATGGCATATGTGCGGTAAAGATTTTACATGTAGCTGTGGTACCTACATACGCGATAGAGTAAGAACATAGGAGTTATTGTGATTCAATACTAATCAATACAGCTAATATATAAAAGTAACTATTACATATAAATATAAAAAAAAATCTAATCTAACTATTATATAAGATGAAAATATAAGAAAAGGTGTTTGACCGTTTATATGTATTTATACAATACCCAAAACATAAACGTGATGGTGATTCAAAAATGACGTCATAACAACGTTCTGTCTACGACGTCTTTGCGACATTCTAAAATGTGATGTAACTTTGACGTCATTTTTAAATCCAGTGTATGACGTCATTAAATGGCACAAAAATAGCGTCATAACAACGTTCTGTCTACGACATCTCTGCGACGTTCTAAAATGTGACGTAACTTATACGTCATTTTTTAAATCCAGTGTATGACGTCAATAAACGACTAAAAAATGACGTCATAACAACGTTCTGTCTACGACGTCTCTGCAACGTTCTAAACTGTGACGTAACTTTTACGTCATTTTTTAAATCCAGTGTATACCGTCAATAAATGACTCAAAAAAGACGTCATAACAATGTTCTGTCTGCGACGTCTCTGCAACGTTCTAAAATGTGACGTAACTCTGACGTCATTTTAAAATCCAGTCAGAAAATGACTCAAAAATGACGTCATAACAACGTTCTGTCAACGACGTTTCTGCGACGTACTATAATATGACGTGATTTTGACGTCATTTATTCGACAAATGACGTCGTAGACCGATACTGACCTTAAACTGACGTCCTATGACGGCAAATTGACGTCAGTGTGCTAGCTGGGAAGATGATTTCTTAAATGTATCCTAAAAGTTGCAACAATTATTTTTTAACCCTAAAAGCATATGGCATTTTGATTTAATATTAGCTACCTAATAAGGTATAATAATTATTTAAAAGGCTCGTTCTGGCTTACAGCAGCAGCAATTTTTGATGCAGTGGAAATTTTATTGTTTATCGATAATTTCTAATAATTTTTGAAATTTTAAATCGATTTCATAAATTTGAGTTTTTTTTTTTTGCAATGAAACTTCCACTAACTTGTTTTAGTAGTCACAACTGTATGACATGCACGTTTCTAACTCCATAAATTCTGATAAACATTTGATATTTTAACTTATCATATCTTGTCATATTTACCATCTCGGATGCTGGCTTTTTAAGACAGCTTCTGTTGAGATTACGTGAATTTGCTTGTGCAGAATAATCTCAATATGCTTTAATTAGAGTATTAAACGAAATCGATATACGAGATAAATGAAGAGGTTTATTCAAACAGAAATAACAAAATATATCTTAACACGCGTCTGCTCACTACAACATTACTCTAAAGACTAACTAACAAAAATGGACACCAGATTACCAGAAGCTTCTACAAGAAGGAATCGGATGTCAGTAGTACCAACCTATCAGTAGTACCAACCTATCTTATTGATAACAGTGATACCAACTACATAACTTATAAGAAACTGAGTAATTGAATGTTTTATTTCAACACTTCCCCTAAAACTTCATATTACTAAAAAGTTTTACTTGTTCATTTAACATCCCGACACCATACCTGCCATATTCCGCAATCTCTCGAACTGCACAAGTGGAATCGGTTTTGTTAAGATGTCTGCTGCTTGGTCCTTACTATTCACATGCTCCAATACTAACTGACCTTCCTGAACTCGCTCGCGCACAAAATGAAAGCGTATGTCGATGTGCTTTGAACGCTTGTGAAACTCAGGGTTCTTAGCCAACTTAATCGCACTGGCGTTGTCCACCAGAAGCACTGGCACATGCTTCAGTGGAGCAAGCTCACTAAAAATTCGGTTCAGCCAGATAATATTCTTTGCAGCCTCGCTTGCAGCTACATATTCAGCCTCTGTCGTCGATAGAGACACACTCTGCTGTCTTCTACTTGCCCAGCTGATCGCTCCACCACTGTATTTAATAAGGATTCTACTTACCGAAAGTCGTAGAATCACTAGCGTAGTCAGCGTCACTATAAGCTTCCAGTTCACCTACTCCTTTTGCTGCTTCGTAGCGGATGCCTGTCGTTGTAGATCCTCTCACATACTTCATGATACGTTTCACCATTGACCAGTGTCTCTCCTCAGGTTTCTCAAGGTACTGTGACACATAGCTTACAGCAAAAGCAATATCTGGTCGTGTAGCAACAGCTAGATACACGAGACAGCCTACCGCCTCCCTATATGGTGCTGTTGATAGTTCAGTATTCGCCACTTCTCTTGCAGGTGAACAACACTTCTCAATCGGCGTTGACACAGGGTTTGAGTCCTGCATTCTGAATTTTTGAAGGACACCCTCAGCATATATCTTTTGGTTGATAATAACCGATCCATCTTCCAGTTGTTCGATTAACACGTTCAGGAAATGACCGATTGGTTCAATGGTTATCTTAAATTCCGATTTTAACCTACACAGGAATTTATCGATGTCCGTTTTCGCCTTTCCAGCAACAAGTCCGTCATCAACGTACAATACCACTATTAATTTTTCCTCGCCAGTGACCCGATAAAACAAGCACGGATCTGCTGTACTCTCACATAACCCAAAACTTAAAAGTACATCTTTAAATCGCTTGTTCCAACATCTTGGTGATTGTTTCAGTCCATACAGGCTTTTTTGAAGTTTGCATACGCGATGAGTACCATCATCATATCCCTCAGGTTGCTGCATAAATATCTCTTCCTCAATTATGCCGTAGAGAAATGCTGTCTTGACATCAAATTGAGCCAATTCGAGATGCTCATTTGCTGCGATGCTTAGTACAGCTCGAATTGTGTCAAACCTGGGAACAGGGCTGAACGTCTCGTTGTAGTCGATCCCTTCTCGTTGACTAAAACCTCGGACAGCCAACCGTGCCTTGTACCGATCTATTTCTCCGTTAGCTTTACGTTTGATGCGGTATACCCAACGATTTGAAACAGACTTACGACCTGCTGGTAACTCAACCAGAGTCCACGTTGAATTTTCCTCCAGTGACACCATTTCTTCTTCCATAGCCGTTTTCCAGTGCATTCGCTCTGGCGAGCTATTGGCTTCAGTGAAACTTCTCGGCTCATCTATTTCAGCTAGCATCGCTTCAATTAGACGCTCAGGTGGTTTAATTGATGTCCGATCTCGTAGCTGTCGTAGCACTGGTGGGTCAACTGAAACATTAGTCGACGAACCAGCTGTAGGTTGAGGCTTCTCGTCGTTTTGCAAATTAGGCACATTTTCACATTCTTTTACATTAGGGACATTAGGGTTATTGTTCTCATCGTATGGAAAGTGTTAGCATCCGTTCTACAGTCTCTGGCTTGAACACGACATTCCTGCTCCGGGTTACACGACCTTCAGATTGTATCCATATGCGATAGCCGTTTACCTCTTCTGAATAGCCAACAAATATACCATGTTTTCCTTTTGCGTCCCACTTTCTACGTTGTTTTGTGGGCACATGCACGAAACATTCAGTCCCAAACACACGAAGTACATTCAGGTGTGCCGTTTTTTCTGCAAACAACTCATATGGTGTTTTGCCATCAATACTGCTTGGCCCCGTTCGATTAAGAATGTAAACAGCAGTATTTACCGCCTCTGCCCACAAATATTTTGGAAGATTTTTCGCCAACAGCATCGTGCGGGCGAGCTCAACCACTGTCCTATTGGTACGTTCAGCACAACCATTCTGTTATGGTGTATAGGGATTTGTGACAACTAATTTTACTCCGTTCAATTTCATGAGCTTCTGCACGCCACTGTTATCAAACTCACGTCCACCATCACACTGAAATGTTTTCGGTGCTCGTCCACGATGATTCTTGACGATTTGTAACATTTCCGCAATCCTTTTTGCAGTTTCTGATTTTTCTTTGCGGAAATACACAATTCGCAAGCGCGAAAAATCGCATGTGAAGCACAAAAAATATTTTGCTCCGCCTAAGGATGCGCACTCCATAGGACCACACAAATCAGCGTGGATGATTTCACCAGACTCCGTCGAGCGCTGCTGTCGTGACTGGAAGATATTTCGGTGTTGCTTCCCCTCAACACAAGCACCACAAAACTCATTGTCCACCGTAATGTCGATCCCGTTTTGTTTCAAAAAGTTCTGTACGTGTCGTTTGTTTTGATGCCCCATACGCTCGTGCCAAATTTGTAACGTACCCTTCACCGCTAGGTTTGCTTCTCTACACGATGCTTCCGGCTTCTTCACACGTATGTCCATTTTGTACAATTTACCGACACGAACGCCACGAGCCTTCACGACGCCATCTTTTGTAAACACGCACTCAGTTTTTGAAGTACTACATTTCAAGCCCTTGTCAACCGCACATGAGACTGAAAACAAATTTCTCCGCGCAGTTGGTACGAATAAAACGTTCTCCATGTAGCACTGCAGCCACTTACCATTTACAGCGGCTTCAAATTTAATCGTTCCTTTGCCAAGTGCAGCCATCGTGGATTTATTGCCGATATTTATTGTTACAGGCTCCGCGAAACACACAAATGTCGAAAACCATTCTCTTTGACATGTTATATGGTCCGTTGCGCCAGAGTCAATAATCCAGCCATCATTGTCAAGTTCGGCATTCATAACCTCACTTATAAAAGCTTGATCATTACCGCTGCCACTCCGCGCACTAGCATCTTTTTGTCCTATCTGTTTCTTAGGACAATTCCGACGAATATGCCCTTTCTCGCCGCAACCGTAGCACTTAAAGTTGGACTTCCTTTCTTTGCTTTTCCCGGCTGTAAACCCGACGGATCTTTTCGCCTGTTGACTTTGTTCACTACTAGCGCCACCACGTTGGCTTTTTCCACAACTCCTTGATTTGACCGCCATTAATGCTACCAAGTCTTCCTGTTTTTCAGCACGTTGTTTCCGTCGATTTTCGTCAGACGTTAAAATTTGGACTAAATTGGTAAGAGTTTGTTGATTTTCCGGTCGAGCCCACCAAGCCTGTCGAAGAATTTCATAGTCATCTGGGAGTGTATCTAAAAGTTTTACCATCAAAGATGACTCTCCGGTTTTACATTTAGCTGTTGCATCCGCAAGACTAGTCCCTCAAATTTAGCTATATGCGTCACCATGTCGTCATTATTATTCATACTGAACCCGAAAAATTCGGACTGAGCCGTGTGGGCCGCCTGTTTAGTTTGCTGCTCGTACACACTATGCAGTTTAAGCCACATTTCCCGTGCCGATTCGCCGATTGCCGAGTCACCAACAGCGCCATTACTTTGGCGTCCACAGTTTTTACGATAACTTGACTCGCTGCACGATCTGCTTTATCCCGCGTGTTAAAGCTTAATTTATATTCACCTTTCTCTGCTACACTAGCATCTGCCGCTAGTGCTGTCGGTTTCGTAATGTCACCGACACATACCTCGTAAGCTCCCTCGATTCCCCGCAGAAGATTTCTTACTGCAAACTTCCAAATGCTCCAATTTTCGGCACACCGTAGTTTCTCAATTCCTTGGTACTCCATGCTTATTCTGTTGAGACAATGAATGACCGAAATTACTACTTAAACTCGCAAATCGTCGCCGATGTCCACGTGCACACCAAAGTAATATACCACGCCGAAAAACAAAGCAATTATTCCACACGCGAACCACGCTCTGCTACCATGTTGAGATTACGTGAATTTGCTTGTGCAGAATAATCTCAATATGCTTTAATTAGAGTATTAAACGAAATCGATATACGAAAGACTAACTAACAAAAATGGACACCAGAAGCTTCTACAAGAAGGAACCGGATGTCGGTAGTACCAACCTATCAGTAGTACCAACCTATCTTATTGATAACAGTGATACCAACTACATAACTTATAAGAAACTGAGTAATTGAATGTTTTATTTCAACAGATACATTTACTTTAACCACTTTAAAAGACACCTTTATAGGTGCTGATACGTACCTCCCCCGGAATTTGAACTTTAAGGGAGCGATTTTTTGTGACTGCTCGACTTCAGTGCTGCTATTTGTGTATGAGGTCCAACGTCGATGGGCTTCATTCCTGTTGTCCTATGCAATGTGTTATTGTACCTTTTGACAATATCTGGTAGCACATTAAAGCCATTTGTAACTACCCCTTAAGGAGAATTCTTTATATAACTGTTTTTTTTTGAGTTTTAATAACACGCTCTGCAATAGCTGCTTTCATTGTGCTATACGTTAAGTAATGATTGATGTTGTGAAGCTTCATCAAAGCACTGAAAGGTTTGTTGTAAAACTCAGTGCCTTGATAACTTTGTAAATTTTTCGGAGTGTAGTTAGCCTCTCTAATAATATCTTTCATGGCACTGGTAATCTCTACTGCAGTTTTTCTCTCAGTTGCCCGATTCCATATATACTTTGAGTAGCGATCTATTACCACTAGAATATATCGAAAACCTCTGTTCACTTTAGCGTAAGGCAGCATTATGATTAAATCAATTTGCCACAGATCACCATAGCAATTAATTATGGTTTTCCTTTGGCGAAAATTACGTCGAGCAGGTCTATGTAGTTCATCAGCAATTTGTCGTTTCACGTTGCTAATTATCATGACTAATGTTTTATGTTTCGATTTCCGCTAATAATTTAGGAGAAATTGCTAATTCTTCTTCAACTGGCTGTTCACGGGCGGGTGTGTCTCTCTCTTCTAATTTTTTTCATTTTCTTTCAGTTTTTTTTATTTACTTAGACAAGGTATCTTCAATTTTCTTTATTTCCATATGCACTACCTCTTGATTCCTCGACATTAAACTTTTTACTACTTCAATTTCGCCATCTATATGCTTATACTTATATTGTATCTACAATGACTGAAGAGGACTGTTGGCAGCTGCTTCAATCGACTTAACCGCATTGTCAATGAGATTAATTACATTGTTCTGAGTAGCGGCATCGCTTTCATTTACAGGTTCACCAACTTTCATTAAACGTTTACTTTTTATATCATAATTTCCCGCGCTGTCAAGTTTAAAGCCAACACCTGCGGGTCCACGAGTTCCAGCCGTTGAATTATTCCAACCATTTCTTCTACGTCGTCCGAATTTGTTAATGGTGTTGTTGACACTAGCCATTTTAAAATACAACTAACACTTGGAGAGATATTGTTCTTTCTAGTTTATAATGCCTTCTTCTTTCAACTCCTCGAGGATGGATATTATTTCATTGTCATGACCGGCGTGACCAGCCATCTTTGAGGCCCATAGTAGACGAAGACGATCAACTAGCTCCTTTGGTGTATTCCAATACACATATTCATACGAGCGATTATTATTAAAAAGTTTTCTTGAACCTAAACCAACTCCATTTCCGCTACGCTTGGATCTTGCTCTAGATGTTCGACTTGAGGGAGCTTCTACAACAGCAGCAGCAGCAGCACATCACCTTCAGGGATATCATATTGATGTCAATCAACCAATCAATCAATCAATTTTATTTGTTCCTTAATACGGTAGAATTACCCATAAGGGTGTAGAACATGTCAAAATATAAAATATTAAAAAAACAAGTTAATACTCATGTATAAAATTACAATAAGTTGATATGCATTAGCGGTCTTATAATTTCAACATACTTTTTAAGTGTGGAACCACTTAATTCATTTTGTGAATCATAATTTTTGTACGGTGCATTTATTAAATCACCATATGACTGCATATCTACATTGCTAATGCCCGCTCTGAAAGAAGCAGTTGGTCTTTTTAAAAAAAATGAGATCATAGAGTTCTTTACTGCCGTTATGCTCTGCAAGCTTTGTGTTCCCTCTCCAAATTTCGCTTTTATTACCAGAGAAGCGTATTTCAGCATTACCCATTAGTGTCGTAGTGCGATCAGTGGGATCTATACGGATTCCATACTTTGTAACATACTTGTCTTTTCTTTTATCTACTTTTAAAAATATCACGTGTGCACTTGACAGATAATGAGAAGGGCCACTGAAGCTTGATGAAGACGTACGGAAGATGGTGATGTTGGCGGTGGTGTTTCCATTACAGTACTCATCGTTTTATTACCATCAGCCATATCATCATCCTTATCATCATCATAATTATCGTCATGGAGGCCATCATCATGAAGGTCATCGTCATGAAGGTCATCGTCATGGAGGTCATCGTCATGGAGGTCATCGTCATGAAGGCCATCGTCATGGAGGTCATCGCCTTTACTCGTCTTTGCTGATGCTTTAGGCTTTCCACTACTGACACTGATACTTCGATTCCTTACCAAAGGCGGTAATGTCATCGAATGAGTGGTTGACTTCTTTACTGCTTCTTCAATCAAGTCCGATAAATGTTTTAAAGGCTTTGTTATAGGTTCATACATCTTTTCAAGTGCCAATTTATTTGTACTCTGACTATGTCTAAGGGCCAGTTGTATAAAGGAGCGTTGACCACTGGTTCAGTTGATCCCTTGTTCGAGATCTGACTATGGTTCAAAGTAAAAGCGTTGTATAAACCAAAATCAGGGAACGGTCAACTGATCTCTGTTTTCTTTACGTCACGGAACAGTTGGTAGTACAAAATTATTAATTTTCATGGGGACTTTCAGTTTTCCACTATAATTCTGACTTTTGCCGTGAATGTCAATATCAAAGCTTAACCTAACACTCTAACAGTCTAGTGCTTGGTGTCAATTTGTATTTGTGTATTAGGTACAATTATTAAGTACAAATTTGAAAAAATCATTCTAAACCTTAGGTTGGGATAGAACTATTTAGAAACTATTAAATTAGGTTAATGATCAAAGGTAAGTCCAGTTGAACTATTATGAAAACAGTTGTAATTATAATGGTAAAAAAATTAAATATCCATGTGCTTGTGATAATGTAGGATAAAACAACTGAATTGAATAGTACTCATATTCTACACATTTTTTATTACTAGGTGGTGGTATAAACAAGGCAGTATACCTTTAGAAATGGAGAATAAAGAAAATAAACGCACTCCTAATTTTAGCCCAATGGAGGAAACATTGTTAATTACGTTGATAAATAGACATAAAAATATACTTGAATGTAAGGAAACAGATGCTGTGTCTAACCAACAAAAAAATAATGAGTGGAAGCGATTGTCAGAGGAATTCAATTCCTGTAGTGATGTTCCCCGAAGTGAAGTTGTACTGCGAAACAAGTATCGTAATTTGAAAAAACGCTGCAGACAAAAATTTGCTGACGAAAAATGTTTCGTAAACGGTACTGGGGGTGGACCACCGAAAAAAATAATAATAACGGAAGTAGACAATACGATAAAAGAAATACTTGGCAGCCAAATCATGGGTAGAGAGAGTGAATTTGATGATGACGTTTTACCTATAGGTAAGCTTTTTGTATAAAATGATTTAAAGTAAAATATTTAGTATACCTATATTCAATATTGATTTTGATATTTAAATATAAATTTCTTTTCTAGTAAACACAACACAATGTGACGATAATGCACCACAAAAAGAAAAAAATACTGAGCAATTGGGGTCAGAAATAGTTTTGCTAGGTATTGTTTGTTTCACTTATGAAGGTCTTTGATTTCTTATGATTTTCTTATTATTGCAGCTGTTGGTACAGAAACGGTAGACACTGCAGCAGCAACTGATAGTTCTACGCTGGAGATAACGTACGAAAACTCCCAATCACAAATGGAAGAAATTTCTGACACTGGTGAGCAATTTTTATGTATGACAATGTTAATATTTTCTCATGTTCAGTTAATCTTTGGTATACTGTGACAATATTGTTAAGCCGGCTTCAGAGTGCACATAACATATGCTATTAGAGTAGGAGGTATGATTTAATGTTAAAAAGGTGCATAATAGTGTGGAGAATGTAAGACGAGTGCATGCATAATATACTCCAAAGTATGCGACATAAGTAGTAACATGTTGATTCATTCTACTATTCAACATTTTACCTATGAATTTAACCTTTGCATTACCTTTCTGTACTTACTTCTGATTGGTAAATTTACAATTAATATTATTTTTGTTATGGCATACCATTATATCATATGGTTTATGTTATGTATACTCTGAGGGCAGTTGCAAATGTTTAGTTTAAATATTTAACTCAATTGTATGATTTTTAAAGATATGTTAAAACCTGGGCCATCTACAAGTCGAGGTGTGAAAAGACAGTTGGACTGGTCATCATATACTCCATTGCAGTTAAAACAACCACGAAGTACAGCGCTAACTAATCCAAAGTTGATCAAGAAAAATAAGTTAGCAAATAAACTTTCTTCTTGGGCGGAGACAAAATTGGAACATACTGTTTTGGAAAAAAGCAACGCATTGGAGCAGCACCAATTAAAAATGGCCCAAATGAGAGAAAGACATGAACAAGACATGCTTTTTGCCAAAGAAAAGCATACACAAGAAATGGCTTTTGCGAAAGATGAACACGAGCTTAGAATGCAAATTCTTAAACAAAAGTTAATTAATTTAGAAAGTAATTTATAATAGAGTCTTTTAGAGGTTTTTTTTAAAGAAATTATTAGGTTTAACGTAGAATACATACTCTTCACGGGCCCCCAATAAAACAAAATATGTTCTGTACAATTTAAAATGTATTGACTAAATTGATACGCTGATTTTTCATGTTTTACTGATATGTGTATTAATGTCATCGGAACTGTGACAAGTAGTGGCTAGGGGTTGCACGAGCTGATGAACATGGGTTCAGCCATTTTTACTATTTATTACTATAATGTTTATAATTTTTATAGGGCAAATTGGAATAAAATACCGTGTACATATTTTTTTACACCCATATTTTACAACATTTAATAAAATTTTGTTCACTGGTAATATTTAATCGTGCAACATGTATTATTTTATTAATCATTTCTTTTTGTTTGCTTTGAAATATTTTGTTAATTATGGCTCGCGCATGTAATACTTAATATAAATAAAATGGAGTTATTTACATTTTTATTTAAGTTGAACACATCTAATTATTGTTCTGGTTACTTAATGTAACAGTTTTATATTATTGTAACAGATTTTGTTCCACTTATTTTATAAATTAAAAATCATTTACAGCAAATAGGTTTTTTTTATTTAATGAACTATTACAACTTTGAAAAATAATTATCGATTAAAGCTCTTCTTGTTACTTCGTTTTCATTTATGTTATCCTCAGCATTTTCGATGGGCAAATTAATATTGTTCATTTCATTCATAATAACGGCCTCCACTTCATCGTTAAGAGGTGGTGGTGGAGGTTCTGAATTTTTACATGCAATATTGTGGAGTACAGCTGTTGCCACAACTATTGCTTCGACTTTTTCTATTGATAACCGTATTCCTAAGGCCAAAATAGGAAAACGACGTTTCCAAATTCCAAATAGTCGTTCAATTGGATTTCTTGTCCTAATTTGTGACTCATTGAATAAATGTTCAGCTGGCGTTGAAGGACTTGCTAATGGAGTTATTAGAAAACTACGATTAGCATAGCCACTATCTCCTACCAGCACATTACCTCCCATTTGATTATTTTCAAATCTGGCTCGCACTCTGCTCATATTAAAAATAGTGGAGTCATGTGTTGAACCCGGCCAACGACAAACGATATTTCTTATTGTTATGTCGGTAAGGTTCTAATGAAAGGCTTATTTCCATATATATATATATTGACTAGTCTTTATATGTAAAATATCACAGATCATTTTGTTAACACATCTTACTATCTATAATTCTATCGACCGACTGGCTGGTCGTCGTTCCCCCACTAT
This sequence comes from Stenurella melanura, assembly GCA_963583905.1. Lineage (NCBI taxonomy): Eukaryota > Metazoa > Arthropoda > Insecta > Coleoptera > Cerambycidae > Stenurella > Stenurella melanura. The sequence goes on along the minus strand of OY757310.1, from coordinate 112,076,977 downwards.
GTCCTGTACATTATATTGCCAACCTAACACCCCCACAATAAAATCACAAAGTATGTACTCTACTTTTCTAGGTCCTACTGGAAAATGTTTCCTACATGCTTATCTAACCTATTTATACAAATAAAATTACTACTCTATCATTTTTAAGTATAGTGCCCTACTTAATGTACTTATGCGATTAAAATGCCAAATTGTGGGTTTTAAACTGTATATGTTATAAATAAATCAACTGGACTAATAAATACACATTAGACAATTAACACCATAAATAGTAAGTACTGTGACTATAATAAGTTGGTGACAACTTTAGATATTAATTTAATTCGTTTTCTGACTCGGTTACATAATCCTTTAAAAATGCAGGTTTTTTTATAGAACGTTTCGATCTTTTTACGACAACCTCTGTAGATTTGTCCGCGTTCCTGCGCTTTCGGCTGATTGATTCTTTGGGAATACCTCGTGTAGATTTCACCACGTTCTGACCACTGGTAGTAGATTGTTGTTCCAAACCTTCTGGAACCGTTGTTGAATTTACCGGCGTCTTGGAACTGGGAGACTCGCCATTTATCTGTTTAGGGGCAGAAACATTGCTATTAGGAATGTGTTCACCTTCATGAGAGTTATCGTCATTTAAACTTTGAACTTTTGTGGGGATAATACTTGGATCGAGATTACACATTACATCACTTACGACAGTGCTATCCTCCCCCATAGCTGACAGAGCTTGCTGGCTGGTGCTAGGCAGATTGTTAGCTTGGTTACCTAAATTTGACTTATTCTGAAAGGGTAAATCAAAACTATCATTGAGACAACTTTTATAACTTAAGCTAAAATTATCATTGTTACCCGACACGTGAGAATTATGAACCTGTTTTCCCCTCCAGGCCGTGCCTACTGCAACGCTGCTTTCTTCTGTTGCGTGACTTGTCTTAATTTGGTTTGCGTGCCTCTTCCAGACTTCTCCTGATATAAGCTGGCATAAATATGTAGAACGTCCTATCTTCTTCACGACTTTTGCTGCTGTCCACGTTACCTTGTTAACCCTCCTATAATCCTTCACGTAGACTCCACTTCCTTCTTGGAGAGTCCATTTCCTGCCACCATAGCTTCTCTTTTGTTTTTCTAAAGACTCTTTTACTTTTGTCTGTTGTTGACCCTTTTCTTCATCTTTTTGTTGTAGCGGGTTTCGTAATAGATGCCATTTAGTGCGTATTTCTCTGCCAAACATTAAGAATGATGGAGTTTTACCCGTACTGCTTTGTTCCGTTGTTCTATAAGCGAACAAAAATCTCTGTACTAACGTAGTAATGGGGATTTCCCTGTTCTTTACGTCCTCTACAGCGGTACCAATCCTTATCTTAAACAGTTTCACTGCAGCTTCGGCTGCGCCATTACTTTGGGGGTTGTAAGGTGGAGACAAAATATGTTTGATACCATTATTCCTAAAGAATGTTTGTAAAGATTTTGATACAAATTGTGGGCCATTATCTGACACCACCTCCTTTGGGAGGCCCAAACGAGCAAATATTTTTCTTAACTTTTTCTCTGTTTCAAGAGAAGTTGTATTTTTCATTTTGCAAACCTCTATCCATTTTGAAAATGAGTCTATTACGATCAGGTACATTTTTCCTCTAAGTGGTCCAAGAAAATCGATGTGAATTCTTTCAAAAGCTTGCGATGTTACCGGCCATGATGTTAGCTCGTGTTTTGACTGGTTAGGCTTTGTTTTGAGACAAGCATGACAGCTCTTTATGAGGTTCTCTATGTCACAATCAATATTTGGCCAAAAAATGATAGATCTGGCCAACTTCTTCGCTGCCACTATGCCGATATGAGTGGCATGTAACTCATACAATAGTTCTTTTCTTAATGATTTTGGTACCACCACTCTGTGGCCCCAAAGCAGAATGTCATTATCTATTTCTAATTCATACCTGCGTACATAATATGGTTTGATCTCCTCGTTGATGTTCTTAGGCCATCGATCTGTCCTCACGCTCCTTTGTCCATACAAATTGAGTATCATTTTTTAAAAGTTCGTAAATTGGATTCAAAATATCGGCCAATCTTGGCACAAATTGAGAGTAATAATTAATCATACCTACAAATCTGCGGACTTCGGATTGATTTGTTGGTCTAGGTGCCTCCACAATTGCTTTAACCTTTTCGTCTGTTTTCCTCATCCCCGTTTCACTAATACGATGTCCCAGGTACTGTATTTCCTTCTTGAAGAACTCGCATTTATCTTTTCTGACGGTGAAACCAGCATCTTGAAGTACCTGAAAAACTTGCTTCAAGTTCTCAAGATGATCCTCGGCTGAACTTCCCGTGACAATAATATCATCTAGAAAATTGATACACCCATTAATACCTTGCAACAACTGTTCTATGGTTTTTTGGAAGATGCTAGAAGCAGGAGTGATGCCAAAAGCTAGTCTGTTCATAAAATATAGACCTTTATGAGTATTTATACAAAGTAATTTTGATGTTTTCTCATCTACAGGGAGTTGATTATATGCCATTTGCAAATCTATTTTAGAGAAAAACTTTCCTTTATTTAATTTAGCAAAAACTTCATGAATTTTTGGAAGGGGGTACTTACATTCTTGAATATGCTTATTAATCGTAGTTTTATAATCACCGCATAGTCTTACTGTGCCATTTGCCTTTAGCACTGGAACAAGGGCAGTAGCCCATTCGCTATTTAGGGTCGGTGTAATAATACCTTGCGCTTCAAGTCTATCTAGTTCCTCTTCAACAATTTTTTTATATGCTAAGGGAACGGTTCTATATTTGTGGAACACAGGTTCAGCATTCTCATCCTTTAATTTTAAAGAAATAGTACTATATTTAAATTTACCAATATCTTCACTAAATAATTTATCATATTTTTTTATGAGTACTTTTACCTCTTCCTCAAGTGAAATATTATTGATTAAATTTACCTTAATTTTAAAAATATTTAACCAATCCCTGCCTAGCAAGCTCGGCCCTCCATTTGGGGTGGACACCACATAGAATTTCATATCGTTCTCTTTCCCGTTATACTCTACTCTTGCTTGAAAATATCCAACTGGCATGAAGGTGCTCCCATTATATCCTCTTAGCAATGTATTTGATTTCTGCAACCTATAATTAGAAAAATTGCTTAAATATGAATCGTAACTACATACAGATACCGATGCACCACTGTCAAAACTAAACTGATGCATTTTACCATTTATTTTTAGCGAAATTCTAAAATTGTCATCAACTTTTACAATATTTGCGTCAGCAAAATTGTATATTTCCTCATTTTCTCTGAAACAATACAAATACTTTTCATTTTCAACAGAAAAACAATCGTCATCCTTTAAAATCGTGTCAACATAACCTTCATTTTCAGTTATAAAATTAAAATTTTTATTTACCTTACACATTTTGGATATATGACCTATTCGATTACATCTTAAACACCTTGCATTTTTAAATTTACATGGGTTTTTGTGAGAATTTCCACAGATTCTACACGTTTTTTGTTTGTCTTGGGCTTGGGTAAATCCGTTGACATTTGACGATCCTGTCGCTCCAATGTTGCCAACACGTCCATTGTCCTTGCCTCGATTCGTCCGCTGATTCGTCAATTCATGGCGCTGCGAACCGTAGTGGGATGTTCCCTGATAGTGTTGCGTGCGCCTGTCCCTGCGACTCGAATTCCTATTTCCGTTTCCTTGATGCGTAAACTTTGAATTCATATAGTTGACCTTGGATATGCTAACGACATTTTCCACTTTCTTGGCTAGGGCTAATAAATCCTCCAGACTTTTCGACTCGTCCTCTTCACATATTCTGTCGAAGACTTTTCCTTGGGCTAATCCAGAGACGAATTTGTCCTTCAAAACCTTCATTAAATCGTTGCCAAATTTGCAATTGACCGAAAAACTCCTGACCTTGGCATACCATTCGGATACGGTCTCATCTTTTTGGCAGAGATTATAGAATTTTTTTCTTTCTCGCCACACACTTATTTGGACATTATATTGTTTGTTCATCATCGAACACAACTCTTGATATGATACTTCCTTTGGTAATTTCGGATAAGACAAATTTCTTAATAATACGTACGTTGACTGTCCCACTGAATTTAACAACGTCGCTATCTTGGTTTTCTCCTCCTTAATTTGATTAGCTTCAAAATACTGTTCTAGCCTCTCTATATATATTTCCCACTGGTCGGATTCAGGGCAGAATTCATGAAAACGTGCCATTGAAGTGGTCGCCATTTTTCTCTCCACGTGCGTGACTGCAACCTCTCGCGATTTCCAGTACTTACACCCACGACTCCTTTACTTTTCCTCGTCGCCACTTGTTATGTCGGTAAGGTTCTAATGAAAGGCTTATTTCCATATATATATATATTGACTAGTCTTTATATGTAAAATATCACAGATCATTTTGTTAACACATCTTACTATCTATAATTCTATCGACCGACTGGCTGGTCGTCGTTCCCCCACTATGTCCTGTACATTATATTGCCAACCTAACACTTATATATAAAGAAGCATCACAAATACACTGCACATTCATCGAAAAGTATCCTTTTCTATTTCGATATACCTCAGCATTATCTCCACCTGGAGATTGTATTTTAATGTGAGTACAGTCCACTGCACCAATACACTTTGGAAATTTAGCTTTCTTATAAAAGCCTAAACAGACATTCGTAATGTCTTCCTCGGTCTCCGGAAATTGTATATACCGATTCTTTAATGAGGCTATTGCTCTTGATACTTTGTTTATAACTCTGCTGGCTGTTGATTTATGTACGCCAGAAAAATCACTTGCTACTATTAACATAGATCCAGTTGCATAGTATCTTAATGTGAGAAGAAGCATATCCTCTGAAGAAAGAGCTTTGTTTCTGTAAATAAATGATGATATAGTTAAATAAATTTATTTATATAGTCTTATTTACCTTTTTGTTACTGAAGAAATGTTTATTTGGTTACAGATATCTTGTACAGTATATTTTGTTAAGCGAAATCTGTCGTAAAATTCTTCTTCAGACCATTTATTAAAGTGATTTACTCTGGGTCGGAATATTCGTGGATTTCTGTGCAGTACAGCTTCCACTAATTCAACTAATTCTAAAAAGTCTTCATCATCAGTTATAGGTTCCATTATTTTCAATTATTTTGACAAGGCAAACACGTATATGAAGTAACAATTTGTGAGGTTAGATTACTGAACTTGGTTTAAACCATCGAATTCCAGGGATCAATTATTTTACTACTGAACCTGGCTTAAACCATTGATTATCTTTTATACAACAAACTTTTGACTGTACACAGTGGTTTAACTCTGATCAACGTATTATCACTCTTTATACAACTGGCCCTTAGAGAATCAAATTTTTTTCGAACTGCTTCAGTTGCGTTAATCAATTTACGTTTTAACTCCATCTCACTAATATTTTTTTCATCACTACTAACATTTTGCGACATTTCCACTGTTGTTGTCGTTACAGTCTCAATAATGTCTAATGAGCAATTGACTGTACAATTAGATAAACTTAGGGATATATATGAGTATCGAAGCCTTTGCGATATCGTCCTTCGTGTATTTCTCTATCTTTGTCAATCACCACAAAGCCATATTTATTTCTCCAGCATTTGGAACACATTTCTTGAAATTGGAAATGTCGCATCAGGAGCCACACGGTCGGAAAAAATATGACGAAGATTTGTCCCATCCTGCTTAAAAACAATAATGAAATTAAAGTTATCACGCACTAAATGTTTAGGCGTTCTAGTATGTCGGAGCGAGATAGAAACAATCCACATTACTGTGACGTCCCATGCTAAAGTATGATCTAATAACGTCTTGCTTTTCATACACCACATCGTCGAAAATGAAAACAGAGTCTGGCTTTGCTTCCGAAGGCTCAATTATGCTGACATTACTACCATAAGCGTAGAATCCTAATCCATTAATCGGCACTAATATATTACGAAGATATTCATACTTTGGCTGGAATATTGACTTTGACAAAACGCAATCCATCAGGGTTAAGGAGCAGCGATAGCATTACATTAGTTTTCCCACAATTCGAAGGTCCAACTATGAGGCACTTGACGGCAAAAACGGTCCATGTCTGGATGATTCATCACCACCACTACTAGAATTCTTAATATAACGATCTAAGTTGTCAGTAATAAACTTTTGTTTCTGCTTCACAATGCGCATTCTGTAACGTTTAGATGATATATAAACAGAGACAACTATTTACGAGTTTATTTAAATCTTGATCGTCGAAGCAGATACTCGTCGCAGTCGCCACGCCCCTCCCCGCAAATTAAAAAGCTGTAGTGGTGGAGGATTTGTTAATTCGCTAATAAACAAGCTTCCGTTTGAAATTCACATACTTGGAGGCTATCAATTTTGTGGACCAGGTACTAAACTAGAGAAACGACTTGCAAGAGGGGATCAAGGCATTAACCATCTCGATACGGCATGTTGTGCACATGACATTGCCTACATAAGTGAAGATTTAGCAACAAGACACAAAGCTTGAACAGAGGGCTTGGGAACGAGTCAAGTCCAAAGACGCTGGAATCGGTGAAAAGGCAGCTGCTTGGTTGGCTACCAATATCATGAAAGGAAAACGACGTTTTGGCATGGGCTATCAAGAGAAGTTGCAAAATGTTGACAAGAAACAAAAAATGAAAGTCAATAGGAAACAGATTACTGTTAAAGGAAGCAGAGACGGGGAGAAAAAAATAACATTTGGTTCAGGAATTGTGTATCGAATCCGTCAAGAACTGGATAAATGTAAGAAAATGTTGAAAGACAATCCTCTAAAGGCAGCAGAAATTGCCTGTTTTAAAGATGACAGGGGGAAAGCAACAAATTCGTCTGCCACGCGTCATACCAATTCCAAAGGTGGGTGGTATTCTACCTCTACTACCAATCTTTGCAGGACTTTCGGCATTGGGAACTTTGGCCGGTGGAGCTGCCTCCATATCCAAAGCAATTCATGACGCGAAAATTGGACGACAACAATTGAAGGAGGCAAATCGTCACAACAAAACAATGGAGGCGATTGCACTGACTAAAAGTGGTAAGGGGTTACATTTGAAACCATATCGCACAGGCTGAATTTGTAGAGAAATTAATTTCATGGTATACGGGGGTGTGCAAACAATTTACCGAAATTACATAAGAAATTTTGGTTATTTTATATTTGAAAAGTTTAACTCATTTTATTTTTACGTGACATTTACGTTTTGCGACAGACAAGTCAGAGAGTTTAATTTTATAGGTTATTACATATTTGACATTACAAGTCGGTCAGTTTGGTCTGATACGTCCCACTAAACATGAAAACATTACCGAAATAAAACAGTAATGTATCATCGTTACATTGTAACATTATTCAATAGATAATTTTAACGTTTATATAACAAGTATGTTATAGATTATGTCCCAGTCAGCAATGTTACAAAGTTATATTATTAAAAACACAACATTAAGCAATATCCTCTCAACATATGTACATTAATATTTTAATGTTATATTTTAAATACTACATTATGACTACATTTTTTAAATGTAACAAAATAAACGTTTTAATTTGATTACTACAACAATATTTCAGTAATATTAAAAGAAACATAATTTAATTATGAAAATTATATTTAAATAATGTTCTTTTGATGTACTGTTTGTTAACATTTATACAATTTTATATTTTATAAATATTTGCAGGGTGATCTTTAAATGATAGCTACAAGATTCTTTAATGATGCTTCCCCTCTATGTTCTTACTTTTGTTTTGGAGATGGCTGAATGACATTTACACAACTCTAAAATTGAATGGATAAAAAGTGGAAATGTAGGCTCATATTTAAAAATGTAATAGCTCAAAATGCAAGGAATATAATATGCTACTGTACAGTATAGTCGCCATTACATTCCTTGCACTTTGTGCTGTTAGATTTTTAAATGTGATCTTACCCACACAGCACAAGGCTGTCCGAGGGACGTACTATGGCAAAGACCATTTAGGATTTGGGCTTGCCTATGGACGTCCCAATATCCCAATATGTATGCTTTTCGGCACTCTTTTGGTCATCCCAATGTCACAACTTGGTACCAGATAAAGGCAATACGACGGACGTCCTGAAGGATGTCTGAAGCTCATAACTAGGGACATACCAGGATATCCCGGGATATTTCGGGACGTCTTAAGTACTGCGAATGGGCATCCACAGGGACATTAGAGGATGTGCAAAGTACACACTGAAACGTCCCAGAACATCCTAATATTATATTTTCTTATATTTCAATATATTAACTACCGCCAAAGAAACCACATTTTTATAAAACAAAAAAAAAACTAAAAATATTTTCAATGTATGGACCGAAGCGCTACCTACTTATAATTATATATAAGTAGGTAGCGCATAAATCCACATATATATTTTTTGTTTTTTGTAAAATTGTAATTTCTCTGATGATGGTTAATAGACTGAAACAATAGAAAATATTATATTTCACATTTGAACTGACCGAAAAACCCAAGGAATTACTCATCTAGTTATTTGATATAAACGGTCAAGAAAATAAAATCAGATATAAGACAGACTTTAAAAACAAACTCACACTTGTAATGTCAAACTACTTAAAAAAAATTACTTCGAAAAAACATAGAATAACAAAATAAGTATGTTGCACATAACTCCATAAATATTTTGTTTTTTGTAAAATTTTATTTCTGTCGAAGCTTAATAAAAAAATTACACATGACGCTATTTGAAGTATCAGTCAAGAAATTAAAAACACCTAGGGGTTATAAGAAGCTAAATATATTCAATATTTAAAGACAAAACTCATTTGTAACACCAAAAAGCAAACTTCTTAAAAGAACATAAAATAACAATTTTCAAAATGAATTATATGAAAACATATTTTTTTATCAAGTAATGTGTTCCTACTTCTCTACTCTCTTCATTGCCTTAATTGCTCTTCTTTTTGCCCTGCTCGGATTCTTTTAAACACTTTCCTCCTTTCTACCTATTTCATAATATTATAGGTACCCATTCATGGTTGCATCTAAAATAAACATTTACTTATTATTTGAATCAGCATTATCAACAAAAATTTAGTCTATATGAAAACTAGGTAAGATAAAGATAATATAGAGAACACAGAGGGATAAAGGTTTAAATTGAAGCACTAATAAGAATAATTTGTCGCATTATAAAATGCAATTCTGTATTACGACTTCATTTTAATGCATTATATCTGTCTTCCATACAAGTCACATATGGCCGTGGCTGCGAAGCCATTTACATAACACCATTCATAAACCAATAACCGTTTTGTGCAATTTACACAAAAGGAAACAATATATCAGGATCAGGACAGATTTGCAAATGAACTGAAATTTATCCACGCATGTCCTGTCTGATACATATTTCCCTTTAAGAGTGTAATGAAAGTTTCAAACAATTATCTTGAAGCAAAATTATTTTTACTTACCTATTTTCATATTCATACACTGTTCATCGTCAAACTTCACAACACTAAGTACGACCTGGTTCACAATCTCTCTCCAACCTGGCTTCGTAACATTCAATTCTTGGGCCAAATAAGCTTCATTTTGTAGGTTTGTTGGTCATTGAAAATAAGGGACGAGAATTTTTGTTTAATACTGTAAGTTTTCTATAAAGTTTCCTCTTTTTAGTTTCCCTTGGCATCCTGAAAGTTTACAAAATTGTATTAAATTTGGGAAGTTTTATAGGTTATGTTATTTTTACATGGCTTGTACTTACTTTCAACAAAAAAAGTCTCAAATAAAACTGAATTAAACAGATAATAAAACAATCAAAAGTGTTAAAAATATTTCCTACAACCACTAATAATTTATATTATTTGATGTAGAGAAATTAACTGATATTCCAAGCTTGTTTTGAGTTTACACTAAAGAATAAAGAATACCAGATACAATAGAAAGTGATAGAAACTACAGGTTTGTGAAATTAGATATGGCCGCCGGAAATCGTAATGGCGCCTTATTTGAACATATTAAAGATGAATATTGGGTTACAGTTTAAGGAGATTTAGGGCCCTTCACTGGACGTCCTTTTTTAATCCCGATGTCAATTCACAGTTAATGCCAAAATGAAACCAGTTCAGGATATCCTCTTGGCCTCCTTTTGAAGGATATCCTGGGATATCCTAAATGGGACGTCCATTTCACTATCTACTTTACGTACTGGGATATCCAGGTACTTCAATTTGACATCCCATATTCCGATTGTGCTGTGTGGGTATATTTTCACTTTTCATCCCTTCAATTTTAGAATTGTGTAAATGTCACTCAACCATTTCCAAACAAAAGAGAAAAAGCAGAAGAAACGTATTATGTGAAAGAACCTTGTACCTATAATTTAAAGACCACCCTGTAAATAATTATAAAATAAATTGTTCAGTAATTATTAATAACAAAGCACCAAATATAACTTTTGTGCCTTTCAATGTTGTTTAAAATAGGTGAATTTAAAATATTAGTTAATTACTTGAAATCCAGAATTACTTAATATATTTAGTTATATTTCGAATTTTAAAATCAAATAAAGTGCATGTATTAGAAACATCTTAGAGATCACTTGTGCGACAACTGAACAGAATTATCTAGAGGTTTTTGTATTAAAAATAAAATAAAAATTTGAAAATGCACAATTATGTGTAATTGTGCATTAATACATAGTGTATTACCTGTTCTGAACCAGCTTATGAATAAAACCAGCAGAAATTTATAAATGTTCTTTATTATTCAAACCCGGTTAAATTATTTAGTACGGATGATATAATATTCACCACACAATTTTTTTTTGATGGACTTTATCATAATCAATTTGGTTTGTATTATGTATTTTGAAATAATGTGCATTATTTAATATACAAAAAATAAACATTGATTTATAAATTGTGTGAAAATAGCATAAAATATTTTCTGTAGACATTCTTTGCTTTGAAAATCGTAGACACTCGAAATTTCAAAACATTCTTTGGTGGTATTCGGGAATCAACTCTAAACCGCATCTGAAATTAAAACAGAGCAAATTGTTAAAATTATTGATAGTATATGGAACATTCTAAATTCGGTGTCATGGGAAGGAGGAAGTTTAGAAACGAACGCTCGTTTGGGGAGGGGGTCCATAAATGTTACAAGGGAGAAGGGGGGGGGGGGGGGGGTTGCTTGTTGCAAACATGTTTTTTTTTATAGTCTCTTAAATGTAAAATTTATCACAACACAACCTATAAGTTTGACATATACTTATTAACAAATTGAATATTTAAAATTAAACCATGCAATAATAATACTGAACTAATGGAGTAGGTAGGTATATTAAAAAAATGTGGAATACCATTCTTGCAATCAAAAAACTTTTATTTAATTTGTTTTAATAAATATTAATAGTCAATTTGTCAGTTGATCCGAACTAATTACTATACGCAGGAGCAATGAAGAAAAAAACTACAGTGAAGTACATATTTTCACCTTTGTAGTCGTAAATTTCAAAATATTTGTTGGAAATCATTCGACAATAGAAGGATATTTTCTAATGTTATTGTTCTAGAGTAATAGTCATTTGTTTTGTTACTATAATAAATATCATAAGTGTACGTCAATCTGTTAATTGTCATAGTTAAATAAAACCGTTTATACATTGAACCAAGTGTCTTCCAGTATTGTTTCTTACCACGACCTCATAATCCAACAGGTTATGGGCCCAGGTACGTGGAGTAATTAGGAAGTTTAAAGAAAATTAAAAAAAAAGGTGTTAAAAACATTACTGTCAAGTGTCATTCACGTCGGATACGGAAATAATACCAAAAATTAGTGGAAATGGTAGCACGGTCAGGCTTGAAGCACTAAATAAAAATAATTACGACACATGGAGAATTCAGGTAGAAGCGTTGTTAACAAAAAACAAGGCCTGGAAATACGTTAGTGGAGAGACTTCAAAGCCAGAAATACAGGCAGATGACAGGGAAGGATCAGCAGCAGCAGTTAAAGTCTGGGAAGAAGCGGACAAAATGGCAAGGTCAGATCTCATTTTATCCATTGATCCTTCTGAACTGAAACAGATCAAATTTTGTAAAACGTCACGTGATATTTGGCTAAAGCTTGAGGAAATATATCAGTCAAAAGGGCCAGCGAGAAAAGCTAATTTACTGAAACAGCTTATTTTGCAGCGAATGCAAGAAGGAGAAGAAGTCCATGAACATTTAAGAAAGTTTTTCGATGCCGTCGACAAATTAAACGACATGGGAGTCGAAATTAACAAAGACATGCTTGCAATTTTACTTCTTTATAGCCTACCAAAGAACTTTGAAAACTTTAGGTGTGCTATCGAGTCACGTGATACACTGCCGGACCAGAGACCCTGCGAATCAAAATTATAGAGGAAAATGATGCTCGTAAGGAAAATTCATACGAAGAAATGCGGAATGCCATGATGGCGAAGAGAAATTTCAACGGACCGAGGAAATATCAGCAGAATCAAAAGAAAACTGATAAACGACACGGTACCAAAGAAGAGTTCAAATTTAAATGTCACCGTTGTGGAAAACAGGGACATAAAGCTGCAAATTGCTATGCAAAGATCGACAAATACAAATTTGAAAAGGCGGAAACTTCTCAAAAGGCAGAGACAGTTACCTATTATGTTTCCATGGGAATGATGGACAATCAGTCAACATTTTCAGTTGAAAACACTACAAGCAATATTTGGTGCTTGGACAGTGGAAGTACTGCACATATTTGCAAAAGTAAGGAAAGATTCGAAGATCTAGAAACAGAACATGAAGTACTAAACCTAGCAAGCAATGCGTCAACAAATATTACTGCAAAAGGCAAAGTCACGTTCTCAACAAAAGTAGGAACGGAACAAAAGATTGTAAATCTGAGAGAAACTTTGTATGTGCCCGATTTGCGTGTAAATTTGATGTCTGTAAGCAAAATTACTGACAGAGGTTGTGACGTAATCTTCAAGAAAGATTTAGCTATGGTAATCGATACAAAAGGTAATACTCAAATGATTGCGAAACGAGTTGGTGGATTGTACCAAATACAAGAAGATATGTCATATGTTTGTGGAAAGGCTACCACATCTATCGATTCGTTGTCCAAAATTGAAGATTGGCACCAGCGTCTCGGACATTTGAACATAAAAGATCTCCTTAAAATGAAAAATAATGGTCTTGTACGAGGTCTAAAATTCGAAGATGGAAAAATGCCACAGTGCAAAATTTGCTTAAGAGGCAAATTGACAAGAATGTCATTTCCACGACAATCTACAAGATGTACTGAATTATTAGAGATAATACATACAGATTTGTGTGGACCCATGAGGACCGAATCTAATGGAAAATCGAGATATTTCGTAACGTTTATCGACGATCACTCCAGATGGTGTGAAACTCGTTTCATAAGAAACAAAAATGATGTATTCCAAGTTTTCAAGAACTACAAAATCTTGGTGGAGAAGCAAACGGGACGAAAAATTAAAAGCCTACAATCAGATAATGGCAAAGAATTTTGTAATAAAAAGTTCGATGATTATCTGAAAGAAAACGGAATCAAGAGAAGACTTACTGTTACTTACACGCCAGAACAGAATGGAGTAGCTGAACGTAAGAATCGTACTCTAACCGAAATGGCAAGATGCATGTTGATTCAATCAGGTCTATCTCCATCATTTTGGGCGGAAGCGGTAGCAGCTGCAACATACATAAGAAACAGGTGTCCCACGCGAAGTATTGAAGGAAAAACTCCTTTTGAAAAATGGACAGGAAAAATCGCGAATGTGGAACATCTTAAAATATTTGGATCCAAGGTCTTCACTCTGAATAGAAGTCCAACTAAGGGGAAGTTAGAGCCTCGTTCAAAGGAAGGAATCATGGTTGGTTATTCAGAAGAATCCAAAGCTTATCGAGTATGGATACCAGAGGATCGTAGAATTGATATCACTCGAGATGTGAAATTCGAATTTAACCACAAAACCGAATATGATGAAGGATTCGTTACCAAGGAAATTCTTGGGGAAGAAATCAATCGGAAATCACCAAATTTAAATGAGATGACAAATAAACGTCAAACTGAAATAGACGTCATGTCAATAAATGATGTAATTGGGGATAATCGAATTCGAGAAAATTTGATGAATGATGAAGTTTCATCGGAAAACGATTCTGAGACCTTCTGATTACGAGAGACTCGTTCATTTCGATGGAATCGAAAGCGAAGAGGAAATCCCAAGAAATAATACAGAAGATAATGGCGTAAATCAACTGATACAACCAGAAAAACAAAAAGGAAATACACCAATTTCAGTGATGAAGAGAGCTCCTGGAAGACCACAAATTAAGAGAACTGGCAGACCAGGACGACCTAGAAAAGTGTACAAAGTGATAAATGTTACAGGTGCAGAAGAATCGGACGAAGAGGACGAACTGGATAAATATGCGAATTTAGCAGAAATTCCATTAGGAAAAGCAATTTCGAGTCCTGAAGCTCAAGAATGGAAAAGAGCTATCACCGATGAAGTCAAGTCGCTTATCAAGAATGATACTTGGGAAATTGTGAATTGACCAAGAAATCGCGACGTAATTGGTTCTCGAATTGTATTGAGAAACAAACATAAGGCTGATGGTACACTCGAAAGACGAAAAGCGAGAATAGTTGCTAAAGGTTTCACACAGAAACCAGGAATTGACTTTCATGATACATACGCACCAGTAGCTCGATTGGGATCGATAAGACTGATCACTGCATTGGCGGCGCATCGTGAAATGAAAATTCATCAACTAGACATAACAACGGCCTATCTAAACGGCATTATAGAAGAGGAGATATACATGGAAATGCCAATGATGTTAAAACAATCATTAGAAGCAATATTATCCAACGAGAATGAAGAAGCTATTAGAAGAAAAGCAAATGCAATGCTACGTCACCTTCGAGGGGGGGATAAAGTATGTCAATTAAAGAGATCCCTATATGGATTGAAACAAGCTGGACGACAATGGCATAAGAGGTTTGATGACAGATTAAGATTTTTGGGACTCAAGCCGACTAATGCAGACCCTTGTGTATATACAAAAGAAGGGGAAGATATATTAATAGTCTCTATTTACGTCGATGACGTTATCATTGCATGTAAAAATATATCCAACATTAATAAATTTAAGAAAAGTTTAAGCCAAGAATTTGAGATAAGGGATTTGGGAGAAATAAATTATTGCTTAGGAATAGAATTCCAGCAAACTGAAGGAGGATATGCCATATCACAAAAAGGATATATTGAAGATATTTTAGAGAAATTTGGAATGAATGACTGCAAACCAGTATCAACACCGATGGATCCTGGAATTAAATTAATAAAACAGGACAGTGTATCGGAAAGTAATACGAAGAATATACCATATAGAGAGTTAGTTGGAGCGCTAATGTATTTGGCAGTAGCGACTCGACCAGATATAGCATATACAGTAAGTTATCTGAGCCAGTTTAATTTATGCTACGGGGACGAGCATTGGAAGGCAGCAAAACGTGTTATGCGATATCTTAAAGGAACCTCAAATCTCGGAATAATCTACAGAAAGACCAATGAGAACCTAAAAGGATTCGTAGATGCTGATTGGGCCAACTGTATATTAGACAGACGTTCTTATACAGGATACGTATTCGTATTGAGTGGAGGAGCCATCAGCTGGGAATCCAGAAAGCAAAGAACAGTAGCACTGTCATCAACCGAAGCGGAGTACATGGGATTGACAGAAGCTGCGAAGGAAGCAATTTCACTACAAAGATTTCTAACAGAAATGGGATTCGAGGAACTTGGGAACGTTAAAATATTTAACGATAATCAGGGAGCTCGAAAACTTTCGGAGAATCCTGTTTATCATGCCCGAACCCCGAACCAAACATATAGACGTAAGGCATCATTTCATTCGAGAGGTGCTAAAAGGTGAAAGAATGTCAGTAAATTTCATGGCTACCGAAGACATGCCTGCAGATGCCCTTACCAAAGCAGTGACTAAGCCTAAGCTAGAAAAATGCCGAAGTTGGATTGGTATTGGAAATATAAATTTAACTTAAGAAAATGTCCTTATTTTGAGGGGAAGTGTTGGAAATCATTCGACAATAGAAGGATATTTTCTAATGTTATTGTTCTAGAGTAATAGTCATTTGTTTTGTTACTATAATAAATATAATAAGTGTACGTCAATCTGTTAATTGTCATAGTTAAATAAAAACGTTTATACATTGAACCAAGTGTCTTCCAGTATTGTTTATTACCACGACCTCATAATCCAACAATATTAATAGAGAAAAAAATGCTTGAATAAAAGTTGCAACCTTTATTTCCTACAATATTGGTAATAACTATAATTTCAGGGTAGAACTAATGGGAAAGCAGAAAATCAGGAAAAAATTATTTTGACCGACAATTTTCCAATATAAAAACTTAAGGAGGCCATTCCCTAGAAACAGATATCTGATAGGGAAATATTTATTATTTTTGCCCATAACTTTTTTTTCTTAGTAAGTATATTTAAAAAAAAAAACTATAAGACTGCCTAAGTAGAACCATAACAAGACTATTACTAAGAATTTTCGCTCAATAATTTCGGTGGTTTGCAAAATAGCTCAATTTAAAACTACGAAATAGGAAGATTAGCATAATTTTTAAATTTAAATCTAGCTATTTTGCAACCTGCTGAAATTATTGAATGAAAAATTCATAGTAATAGTCTTGTTATGGTTCTACTTATTAGGTACTTTTATAGTTTTTTTAAATATGCGTACTAAGAAAAGAAAGTTATGGCCAAAAATCATAAATATTTCCATATCAGATGTCTCTTTCTAAGGAATGGCCACCTTAAAATGATTGTTCCATGTATATACATAAAATCAAAATTTATTTTTAAACATTAAATACCCTAGTTTCACTTACCGATTCTCCATGTTATTATCTGTTTTTAGTTCTTTTAGTAGCAGAAATTCATCGAATTTCGTCGTCTTTCAACAAGTCCTTTTTAGTAGTTTCACCACTTTCATTTACTGCTTCTAAGATCCGCTGCATAGTAGCTTTAATTGCCAAGATCAAGTAAGAGTTGGAATTTATATAAGAGTTGCTTGATCTAGATTAATTGCTTCCTAAAATAGGGATTTAAAAAATTAGTTCATTAATTTCAAATATACATAAAAACACATTTTTACATTTTCAATAAGTGTGAACCGTTAGCTAGGTAAGTAGGTACCGAAGTATTTTTCATCTCTTAATGTAATTTGTCAATGTGAGCTTGATTTTTAAGGAAACCGAACTTTCGAAAAAATGTTAAATATTACTGAAACTTAATTACAAAGTAACCCTGTGCAGCACAGTGCATTTTTAGGATGAAGGCAACAGTTTTGTAGCAGAATATATGAAATTATGTTTTCTTAAATCTAATATTAATAAGTGTAATGAGTCGCTTTTTCACTGGGATTATCGGAAATTCTCCCTTGTGAAAAGAAGTATCGCATTAGTTGAATAAATAAATAACTATCAAGTACGTGTACAATAAACAATTATTTACTTACCCTTTGTTTTCGCACATATTGAACACTAACACCAAAGATAATATTTGACTAAACTATTATATAAAGTCGTCTTCGTGAACAGGACTTCAACAATCAATTTGTTAATGACGAAATCAGGACAAAATATGCTTACTCTTTTGTTTTCGGACATACTGAACACTATTAACTATTAGGTATTATAATGCTATCTTTACAAACAAATTCGTGGCAAAATGGCGTGTGATTGACGATTCTCCTTTTCTTCTTGTTTAACCGTCTCGGATGCGTCCGTTACGTTCGGTCTGGAATGGCCAATAAATAGCATTTAGGCGTATCACGTGACTATAAAAGAATGTTGGTTTAATAACATTTATCATTATAACCTATAAATGTTATTTTAATTTAACAACAATGTTAATGACAAGTGGTTTTAATGTAATTTTATAAATATTACATAATAACATTATGGAGCTGTTATAGAATAATATTGCATTATGTTACATTCCAGTAATATTATCAGAGTGTTTATGAACAATATGGCATATATGTTATATTTTAAACACATAAATAATATTGATTTCTTGTAACATAGCTGTTTTAATAAATAATGTTTTTTGGATGTATTGAAATAAAATTATAATTACATAAAAACAATATTACAAAAACACATTGACAAAGTAACTTTAAAAAAATGTTTTTTAATATTTTAGTTATGTTTCATGTTTAGTGGGGTTATATGTAGTGTTGACATTTACGAACACATTTAAGAAAATTAACAATTTCATCATATACAGGATGTGTGAACAATTTACTGGAAATCTATTTCAATTATATATATTTCCTAATTTGTCGTGTGATTTCGCTGAAAATTGGTATGGGGGGGAGGGGGTGGTTATCGACGTCGCCGATCACGAAAATGACGTCGGAATGGTAAAATTCAAAACGGCGGACGATTTTTATCGTTTATCATTCGATTCCGCTCAGATTCGGCATGTTGGGGTTCTCGAGAGGTCGCTGACATCGAAATTGTACAATTTTAAATGGCGGCACGAGTTGGAGGACATATATATTTCATCATTTATGGTCCGATTCGGCTCAAATTCAAAATAAATACGGCGATCGTAAACCCGTTCTGTCTCGATATCCCGGAGGTCTAAATAGATCTTGCATTCGAAAAATTGATGTTTTTCCGATCGTGCTAAGCGGCGACTATACTTTTAAGTGGATTCCCGGCTTCGAATCCCGCACGGGGCTACTTTTTTCATTTGGCAGATATTTTTGATTGTATAATTGCTCTTCCCTTATTTCTATGTGACTAACGTGTTAAAATTATATGGCATTAATTTAAACGAAACTTATGTTCCCAACCATTAATTGTATTTACTCATTTTCCAAATTTGATATCTCTTTCATCAACAACGCCACCCCTCCCTCGTTATTATAACTACATCCTAAGTGCGGCAAGCCTCCTACTTACTGCCATTTTTCATGCTGGCAAATGTTACATAAAACAGCTGATGATTGGGGTGTGTAAGTTGGCAATGGTAAAGTTGGCAATATGTTTTTGTCATATAACCTTAATCTGTAACTACCTTCAGTGTGTTGTCAAGTGTTTTAGTGTTTACCTAAAAATAAAGTTCTTTGTTCTGCTTTGCAAGCCCGCTGCTTTTATTTTTAAAGGAACCTGCCACATTTATGTCAGAAATTAATCATCAAGTGTGACGGGCGTGAGTTTGCGTGTATTGTTTTAATCACGAAAAATGCAATTATGGGTTTGATTATTTATTTCGAACAATTTAAAAAAATCTAATTAAATCGTTATCTGTAGATCCGACGGTACATTTCTAAACATTTTAAATTTGTTTAGTTATTTTATACAAAATTACTATTATGACATGGAAATTGATAAATTCAATATTGCGGCACAATATGGCGGACAGACAGTCCTACTTGACTGAAAATCGGTGAGTTTTTCAGGTCACAGATAACAAATATGACATCGAAACTGGAAAATATGAAAAACTGAAATTTTTTAAATTAAAACTAAAAAGCTGAAAATCCAAAAATTAAAAAACTGAAAAACGGAAAACTGAAAACATTAAAACTGAAAAACTGCGAAACGGAAAAGTGAAAAAATTGAAAAACTGAAAACATTAAAACTAAAAAAATGAAAAACTGAAAAACGACAAAGGAAAAAATTGAAAAACGAAAAACTGGAAGATTGAAAAATTGAAAACTGAAGAACTAAAAACTGAAAACCGAAAAAATGAAAAACTGAAAAACGAAAGACCGAAGGACTAAAAAACTGAAAATTGAAAAAAAATTGAAAATCTGAAAAATTGAAGAACTGAAATTCTGACAACTGAAGAACTGAACAACTGAAAAACTGAAAATGGGAAATCTAAAAACAAGAAAACTAAAATACAGAGAACTGGTAGATTGAAAAATTGAAAACTGAAAAACTAAAAACTGAAATTAAAAAACAGAAAACTGAAAATTGAAAAATTAAAAAGATGAAAAGTGAAGAATTGAAACTGCAAAACTAAAAACCAAAAAACTAAAAATTGGAAAAACTGAAGAACTAAACTGGAAAACTGAAAATGGAAAAACTAAAAACAGAAAACTGGAAGATTAAAAAAGTGAAAACTGAAAAACTGAAAACTGGAAAACGAAAGACTGAAGGACTAAAAAACTGAAAATTGGAAAAAAATTAAAAAACAAATTGATGAACTGAAAACCTGACAACTGAAATGAACAACTGAAAACTGAAAACCTGAAAAGAAGAACCGAAAACCTTACAACTGAAGAACCGAACAGCTGAAACACTGAAAATTAAAAAACAGAAAACTACAGGACAGAAAACTAGAAGAAACTAAAAACTGAAAATTGAAAAACAGAAAACTAAAAACTGAAAATTGGAGAACTGAAAAACTGGAAAACTAAAAATTGAAAAACCGAAAAATTGAAGACTAAAAACCAGAAACTAAATAACTGAAAATTGAAAAAAAATGAAAAAGTGAAAAATTGAAACACTGAAAAACTGAAAATTTTAAATAATTTGAAAAAGTGAAGAACCGAAAACCTGACAACGACTGAAAACTGAAAAACAAAGCTTTCAACAATCAACATGGCGGCGCCAAATTGGTGGGCATAATGTATCATTTATGGTCCGCTTCGACTGAAAATCGGTACCTAGATGTTTTTCAGGTCGCTGATGACGAACCTGAATTCGAAATAGAAAAATATTAAAAACTGAGCAACTGAAAACTGAATAAAGCGTTCTATATTGATGCAAACATTACCTAAACGACAGCACTCGCCTTGACACCACTCCGGTAGGAGCTAGAAAACGCGCAGCGCGCGTTTTCTTGTTTAGTAATTATAAAATGTTTTGATTTTTAATAGGGCTTCCAAGTCCCGGGACCACAGGGACGTTCGGGACCTCGGGACCAGGACTGCAAAGTCCCGGGACAAGTCCCAAGGTCCCGGAAATGCTTAAAATGATGAATTTTCGACTTATTTTCAATTTAAAGAATTTTGCACAAGCGGTGAATGGTAAAAAACATTGAAGTATGTAGGGAACTTAAATTTTATTATACCAAGGTAACATAATTATAAGATAAAACAACAAACATCGGTCAATTCGGCCACGTAACGTAACATGGAATGTAATGTATTTATTTATTTATTGTAAGTCATGTAATGAATAATTAATAATAATAATACATATTTATTATGTATTAATAATAAAACAATACAATTATTGTGATGACGAAGAAAAATTTTGGGCAACTAGGGCATTTAAAGAGTTATTCCTCAATGATGACTGTATTTTCGTAGCGAAAGAGCCTGCCACTGAGAAGGCACTTTCTGACTCCACGCTAGTTGGAGGAATCGTCAACAAGTATTCGTAGGCTAATTGCAAAAAATGGCCACGATTACCACCATTTTCAAATAGGGCCATTTCCTTCTCCACAATTTTCCTCAAGTTTTCCTGTGGATTATTTACAGGTTTTGTGGAGTAACTGATTCGATTTCGATATGTGCGGGTAGAGGACTAGATACTAGAGGAATTGTTATGCACATTGTGAGCTCTGCTGCTGTGAGCTGTGACTGCTGTGTCGCTGTATGAATGCCATGCCATCATACACGCGGCGCGCGCAATTTTGAGAATTTCGGGACTTCGGCGGTTCCGGAACCTCAGCAATGGTCCCGGGACCAAAAATACTGTAGTAAAATCCCGGGATGTTCTGGTCCCGGAATCCCGGGACTGGAAGCACTAATTTTTAATTTACGATTATGAAAGTAATAAAATATATTGACCTGATGGATATTTTCAATTTCTTTAAATCTTTCGTATTTTCAATTAATTTAAACTACTATTTAAACTAGTTTTGCGGCTTTTTAAAAAAATATCTCGTAAACTGCGAATCGGAGATCGAATTTTTTTTTTTTCATTCGTTAGAGAATCGTTTAGGGAAAACATTTAAAAAAGAGCCTCCACTTTCTCCACTAGCCTTCAAATCTGGCTGCGTCTGTCGGGCTTATGCTGTACATTTTTTTCGTCTGTTGTCACAAATTTCAAAAGTACATGAATAAACGAATCGATTGGTAGAGGTACAACGGTACAAGAAACCTCAGTACATTTCTTGTACTTCTTGGTTTAGGCAAAAGTAATTTTTGTCAAATTAATGTGCGTCAGTATAAGTTAAGCCGAATCCCAAAATGACCCTATGGTTGTATACTAGGGTAGTAAGACCCATGATAACCTACGGATCAGTAGCATGGTGGACTAAGACAATGCAGTTGGGAGCAATAAGGCTGTTAAGTGACGTACAAAGGCTTGCCTGCCTGTGCGCCATAGGAGCCATAAAAACTGGACTTGCCACCACTACATATATTTATCCAAGGAGAAGCTCGTTCGGTGGTGCAGAGGCTAATACAAAGCTCTACACCTATAAGGCAGCAGCACGGAACAGAGCACCAGAAGTTATACTTAGAGCTAAAGGCAGATCCCATTCTAGGAATGCCCAAGGACACTACAGTCCCAAAGTATAACTTTAATAAAAAATTCAAAATTAAAATACCAGACAGGGAAGACTGGACAAACGGTCCTCCAATACCGGCACAAACAGTCTGGTATACAGACGGCTCTAAGACAGAACAGGGAGTCAAGGTCAAAAACGAAAATCCCAATAAGTCTAGGACAATACGCCACAGTATTCCAGGCTGAAGTGGCCGCAATACAGTGGTGCGCAAAGGAAATTACCAGGCAAGGAACTGTTAATCAGTCGATTGCCATTTTTTCTGACAGTCAGGCTGCTCTAAAAGCAATTGGTTCCATGCAAGACGAATCGAGACTTGTATACTTGTACGGGACTGCATAAATGCCCTTACAGACCTAGGAACTCAGAACAAAGTGACCGTGGCGTGGGTACCAGGACATAGGGGACACAAGGGAAATGAAAAGGGTGATGAACTGGCCGGAGATGGCGCACGTAACGCCCTTATAGGACCCGAACCCTTTTGCGGTGTGGCCAAGCCATGCATATGAGCATCCATTAACAAATGGGTGCAAATTAAATCTCTGGAATGGTGGAAAAATTTCCCACGACAGAGACAGGCTAAAGAGTTCATTAAAGAACGATCAGCCAAATTTACGGAGGATCTATTAGGCCAAAATAGAAAGGCTATTAGAATAATAGTAGGTCTTCTAACTGGTCACTGTCGACTTAATAGACATCTCAGTCTAATGGGTTTGGCAGAGGACGCAACATGCAGATTCTGCCAAGAGGCAGAGGAAACCTCAGTCCATGTATTGTGCCATTGTGAAGGCCTTGGTGATGAAAAACCAAGAGCTGATAGCTACACTAAGGAGCCCTATCAAGGCTGTGGAGTCTGATACAAAGGACAAAGCTGGATAATGAGCTCTAAGGAAAACAAACAGGAACACCAAAAGAGATCCATGGGGGTCGCGGTGGTCAAGGCCAATTGGCCAGCTCCTCCTTCCTATTCTAATCTACTAAGTTAAGCCGCCAATCAGTTTGTTTTTTCATTATAAAAAAATGTAATTTAGTGTTCTTTGTATCAAATAGCGCAGTTTGATCGCTTGTACCTTGTGCTTCAGATTCAAGCCATTTTATGCCTGTTTTACGTACTGCCCCCGCAATAACGCTGCAACTTAGTTCTGGCAGACAGGCGATTTAAGTATCCTTATATAAACAGTTTTTTGTGGGGAAAGTCAAACCTGTACCTTATGGTTCTAGTTGCTTGGTATTGAGGTATTTTCATATTTGGACTTTTAATGTAATTAGATATAAGGCGCCAGATATTTTGTAGGAAAATTGATGCTTTACAAATTTGTCTATGTAATAGTTAATTGAATCTTGCATCATTTTTAATGTTCGCAATGAAAAGTTTAAAGCAGAAATTTCACCTATAGTATATTCCCAAACCGCTGACACCGCGTCAAAACAAATACATGCACTATTCACCACAACCCTTCGTGCGTAAAATTATTAAGAATACACAAGGAGTTTCCTGATCGATTTTAGAACGACTGGGTATTAGGATATTGTTCTTTTAAACATGATAATACACTACCATACACTTCAAATGGATTCACTAAACCGTTTATGAGTTATAATAATTCAAATGTTTAAATAAATGTAAATACCTACACTTTAAGCAAATCACATACAACTGAAGTCGAGAAAACTGCTGGCATTCTCCTGAAAAATACAACCAATGGAGATGGAACACATCACAATCACGAGGCAATCACGCATATTTGTTGGTCTCAGCCGTCCGTGAATATACTTTAGGTAAATAATAATTTCTTTATATTTTCACATCATCTATAACTTGTCATTTATATTTGATTTTTAGTTTTTTAATAGTACAAGAGGTAAAATCTCAACCCACTAGCCCACAAGGGGCCCTTTATCATAAATTTCTGAATTCTGGTCTGCTGCCTATGTCTTCGTAGCTACTGAACTATCCTTCTTAACCCCTTCACTGCCAAGAATAATAGTTTTTGTTTTTTTAGACTTGGCCCGAACTGCCAGAAAAGTGCAAATCTTTGTCCTATTTATAACTCCTCAGAATGCCACCAGCTTGGTGGCGCAATGCTGAGGCGTTTGGCTTGCGACCACAGAGTCCCGGGTTCGAATCCTGGCCAGGGTATGGATGTTTAGTGGCGTTTTTAATGTGTTACCGAGATGGTAGCAGTGAGCTAGACCGCTGTTGGGTGGCACAACATGTCTAGTCGCTGTTATCTATCCTGAGTTCGAGTCTCAGCTGCAGTAGATGGCAATATTGCAAGGAATGGTTGTTGTGTTGATGTCTATGCTAAACTCCGCCAGGACATTAATATAAATAAGACGATTAAAAAAAAAATAAAATAAAAAAATGCCTAAAATGTTAGCAAAATATATTTTTAGATATGCTGAACATTATTTTGGAGTTTATCTGTCTTAATTTTATGCCTAAAACTAAATAGAACCATAAAAAATTAGAATTTTTCTGCATTTTTTTCAACATTTTTGTCCTGATATATTTGAATTATGTGATTAAATTGATTTAACTGGTGGGTGTCATGAGCTGACAAACTTCAAAAATGTTGAAAAACCTTTGCCATTTTATAGTCGAGTCAATGAAGCCTAAAAATCGTCAAAACTTCTTAGTCCTCAGGTACAGGTCCAATTTTGATGATTTTTTTTTAAATGTGTGTTTGTTAATATTATTCAAAATCAGAAACATCCCAAGTGGAGCAAATAATTATTTATATTTTTTAGGGATGGATGTCACCCCTTCCCGGGGTGGAAATTATAGTAAACTCAAAATAACCGCAGAAATCGATAGGGGGATAAATTCTAAGCAAAAACTGTTCTATTAAGTTTTTTCAATAAATCAATGTTTTTCGAGTTATTCGCGATTGAAAATGTTGATTTTTCATCCAAAAAATGCATGCTTTAGAGAGATTTTTCACGAATAACTCGAGAACCTTTCGTTTTACCAAAAAAAACATCAGGAGCAAAAATGAAGCTTATAAAATACCAAATCGATTGGTTTTTTTCTTATTTCTGTAGATCCAATACGAACTCAGTATACGACTCGTTGAAGGTGACTGTTTGTTTGCCAAAAATTGAATTTTTGACAGACAGACAGACAGTTTATTCATGTGAGTAATGCAATGTATACATTTGTTAACAGATTAAAAGTAATGTCAAAATATTAAAAATTTAAAAAATACATTACATACTTATAAAAAACATTAATAGTAAAAAAATTATTAAAAAACTGCTTAAAGATCTAACAATATCATGTTATATGTTGAAAATAGTCAATAAACTCTTGGACTTCATAAAAAACCTCCTCTTTCAGAAAACTTAATTTTTTAAATAAATTTTGTATCATTTAGATTTTGCCATTCATTTGGTAAGAGATTATATAGTCGTACTGATTTATACCTGTAACTATTAATGTTCTTCGATAAACCAGAAAATGGAGCCACTATAGATGGTAGTATTATAGCTAGTTTGAATGTGGTATTCTCTAACATGGTTATGTGCATACATAATACATTCAAATATGTACTAATTGGTGGAAGTAAGTATACCTAAATTTTTAAACAACGGTCTACAGATGTCATTAAATTTAGAATTTGTAATGATTCTTACTGCTCGTTTTTGCAATTTTAAAATTTTAGCGGCATGTGAAGATCCTCCCCAAAGTAAGATACCATAGCACATTACGCTATGGAAAAGAGCATGACATTGTTATGTATTACACTCCCTTGGAACTGGAGATTGATACGCCTATGCCTAATAGTGACTGGAAACTTGTAGAAAGAGATAGGGTGTTCTAGAGTGTGGTGGGAGAAGATTCTGGATGGATCTAGAGGCAATTTCAGAGTATATAAGGCGCGATTACCGGCGCAGAGGGGGAAGTTTATTAAAGTGAAATTAATAGCGAAAAAGTGAGGTTAAATATCAAGTAAACAAAGTGTAAAGGTTATTTTGAAGTATTGTATAGTCAGTAAATTATTAAATAAAGCGTTAGTGGTTTACCCCTTGTTAAAATTATTTAGAACCCACAGATTCATACAGGATATTTCCTAAAAGGTGGAAAACACGTAACAATATGTCATTAAGATAACACTATTATTGACTAAGCTATTTATATTTTTCAATAGATAGATGTAACTTGATAGCCTTTTGGACAGGCTATCTATGTGAGCTTCCCAGGTTAACTTACTATCAAAAATTAGACCTAAACACTTTACAGGATTATTATTTTCAATGCAGACATGAGGGTTTAAGTTGAAAATAAGTGTTTGAATTTTCTCTTTATTTAACTTTAATTTAATATTGTATAGGCTGAAGGACCTAGGTCAATGGCCTGTTGAATCAGTTTGTGGTTCAATAAAGTTCATTTATTATTATTATTTAATATTGTTAAAATAATTCGAACCTTTCAACTTTAAATAACGGAATAACTACCACTTTTTAGTGGAAAACTTATCTTATTTTTTTTTAAATACTTGAAAATATTTTTAAAATGGAGCTATTAGATGTCTTAAGAATTAAGGAAGTTAAAAAGTGATTTCACAATATTTTGTGGAACTGAAGGCTGAGTCATTTTGATCGGTGTTAGAATATTTTGATTATATTTTCGACCACATTTTTCATGCGTTAAATTATTCCCAGGCCACAACTGAACTTGTAAATAGACCCACTTCAAATGTTCAGCTGCTTAGTTTTTTGTGGGAGGCAATGCACTTAGTTGGACCGCCCTCTTGCTCTTTGCAGTAGATTTGACAAAACATTCGTATTGGTTCTTTAATGATAAGTTCCTTAATTCTTAAGACATCTAATCCCTTCAAAACTATTTTGCAGGGAATTTCAAGGGCTACAAGGGCCCTGTAAAGTTGAACTTCCTTGAACCCTTCGTATCTGAAATTCTTTAATTTAAAGGGCTTGGGGAAGGTGGTCCTCGCACTTAAAAGCGAACTTAAAACGGTGATATCTCAATTAATTTTCATCCTAGAGAAATAAAAAAAAAACAATTTTTGCAAAGAAAAACCTAAATTTTTGTACTCTTGCATTTTTTACGTATCTTCTTTTGCTCTTGAGTTATTGTGCAAAGAACATTTTTTCAGAAATTTCAAAAATCTTTTCAAAACCGAATCAACCTTTTCCCCAAGTCTACACATTCTAAACAGTTAAAACTTCTATAACATATTGTTAGTACCGAAATAACCCTAGTAGCACAACATATTGGACCAATATATAATCCATATAGGACCAATATATGAATATTCGTCCTATATTCATATATTGGTCCTATATGGATTATATATTGGTGCAACATTGGTGCTACTAGGGAAAGTAAATTGTGAATGCATTACGTTTAATTTCAATTCTTGCGGTTAAGCTACTGGTTCTACGTTCCTCCGTTATTTAAAGTTGAAAGGTCCAGATTCAGTTTTCGGCAAACAAACAGTCACCGTCAACGAGTCATAAGTTGGTCCTTATTTCATCTCCAGAAATAAGAACGAACTAATCGATTTGTTATTTTATAACCTTCATTTCTGCTCCTGATGTTTTTTTTTTTTCATGAAATGTAGGTTCTCGAGTTACTTGTGAAAAATCGCTCTAAAACATGCATTTTTTAAATGAAAAATCAACATTTTCAATGGCGAATAACTCGAAAAACATTGATTTATCGAAAAAACTTAATACAACATTTTCTGCTTAGAATTCATCCCCCTATGGAATTCTGCGGTTATTTTGAGTTTACTAACTTCCACCCCTGAGAAGGGGTGACATCCACACTCAACCCACTATAATTATTTACGCCACTTGAGATGTTTTTGATTTTGAATAATATTACCAAACACATATTTAAAAAAAAATCATCAAAATCGGACCTGTCCCTGAGGACTAAGAAGTAAAAACCTTTATTGGCTCGACTATTACTCTTATGAAGTGAAAATGATGCATGATTTGTTCATAATGTATATATAAGGGTTGTTGAATTCGTTGAATACGAATTTTAGGTCAATTTTGAAAATTCAAAATGGCGAACTCAGTATGGCTGACGAGAAACTACAAAATTATAAACATCTAATTATAAAGAAATCAATTGGATTTCTTTGAAATTAGATGTTTGTAAGGCCTGGATCAGGGTTTATAATTTGTTGCTTGTTGTTGATTTTTGCATCATAATTAAAAAGAAGTCTTAAAAGCCACACGGAGAATTTCTTATAGGGAACAAATATTTCTTGAAATCGACAAATTTCAAAACTAAATATTGTTTGCGCAGAGTACACCATGAGGAAGTTGTGAAACGGATTTAGCACCCCATTTTGATTTTTAATTAATTTTTTTGTTTTATTACATAGAATTTGACATACTTTTTGAGAGCGCAAATTGGTATATGAAGCAACTTTCATAATTTTTACTTCCCTCGCATACCGAAGGGGAGTATTGTATTCGAGAAAAAATCACCCTCCGAGATTTTTTCGGATTCTGACGTTTCAGAACACGTAGATTCCGAAAATATAGGTTTTTCAATTCCGTCAGTCTGTCTGTCTGTCTGTCTGTCGGTGCATTAACTAAAAAACTACTTGACGGAGAGCAGTCAAATTTGGTAGGTAGTTAACCCTACTGTCAGCGAAGAACTGGTAGAATTTTCACTGAAAAATATACAGGGTGGACCGTCTAAACGGAATAAATAATGAAAAAAATTTTTTTTTGCTCAAATTTAAAATTTCCACGTTTCATGACGCGCTAAACCTATTTCAGAAAAAAAAAATTTTTGAAAATTTTTTTCATTTTTGAAAAAATTTTTACCACAAAAAAAAATTTTTTTCTTTGTTCAAATTTAAAATTTCCACGTTTCATGGCATTCTAAACCTATTTAAAAGAAAAAAAAAATTGAAAATTTTTTACCAACATTTTTGAAAAAAATTTTACCACCAAAATAGATGAATTTTTTTTTTCTCAAAATTTAAAATTTCCACGTTTCATAGCGTTCTAAATCTATTTAAAGAAAAATAAAAAATTTTTTAAAAATTTTTGAAAAAATTTTACCACAAATAGATGGAATTTTTTTTCCGATTTAAAATTTCCACGTT
This sequence comes from Stenurella melanura, assembly GCA_963583905.1. Taxonomy (NCBI): domain Eukaryota; kingdom Metazoa; phylum Arthropoda; class Insecta; order Coleoptera; family Cerambycidae; genus Stenurella; species Stenurella melanura. Next base: position 112,047,212 of record OY757310.1, on the reverse strand, counting down.
TCCATGGCATTCCAAATTTATTAAAACAAATTTAAAAATGTTTTAGAAAAATAAAAAAAATGAAAACATGTTTTAGAAATCTATTTATCACCATTATGGAATAGACGAAATATTTTTTTGCTCAAATTTAAAATTTCCACGTTTCATAACATTCTAAACCTATTTCGGAAAAAAAAATTGCAACATATTTTCACCAATTTGGAAAAAAATTTAACACTAAAATAGACAGAAAACATTTTTGAAAATTTGTTCTATATTTTAATCACCACTATACTTCCACTCCATTACGTGAATGTGGGATTGAAAATGTGAGAGATGGCAATAATATTTGGCATATCCTATTATATACTTTTATTGAATAATGGCATCCCAAGAAATAATTGAGTCATGGTGGACATTTATAAAGGTATTTGCGCAAGCCTTCCATATTTGGCACCTGTTATTTAGTATATTGAACTTTTGCTGTTAGATGAACACTCTGTATATTTTTTTGACCAAAAGTTATCAGGTTTTCTTTGTAATAATACCAATAATTATATTCCGATTATTATTCCCAATGTCATTTCGTAATTAATAATTTTTTTGAGTGACTGTCATGCACAAATAACGAGGGAAGTTCTGTGTAAATAACTTTACCGATTTTTTGAAATAGGTTTAGACTGCCATGAAACGTGAAATTTTAAATTTAAACAAAGAAAATTTTTTTTCATCTTACTGGTAAAATTTTTTTAAAAAATGGTGAAAAAAATTTTCAATTTTTACTTCCTTCGCATACCGAAGGGAAGTATTGTATTCGAGAAAAAATCACCCTCCGAGATTTTTTCGGATTCTGACGTTTCAGATCACGTAGATTACGAAAATATAGATTTTTCAATTCCGTCAGTCTGTCTGTCGGTCGGTCTGTCTGTCTGTTGGTGCATTAACTAAAAAAACTACTTGACGGAGAGCAGTCAAATTTGGTAGGTAGTTGAACCTACTGACAGCGAAGAAATGGTAGAATTTTCACTGGAAAATATACAGGGTGGACCGTCTAAACGGAATAAATAGTGAAAACAATTTTTTTCCCCTCAAATTTAAAATTTCCACGTTTCATGGCACGCTAATCCTATTTCAGAGAAAAAAAATTTGAAATTTTTTTTCACCAACATTTTTGCTACTAAAATAGATGAAAAAATTTTTTTTTCCTTCAAATTTAAAACTTCCACGTTTCATGGCATTCGAAGCCTGATAAAAAAAAATGTTTTGAAAATTTTTTACCACTAAAATAGATGGAAATTTTTTTTTTATTTCTTCAAATTTAAAATTCCCACGTTTCATAGCGTTCTAAATCTATTTAAAAGAAAAATTTGAAATTTTTTTTACTATTTTTAAAAAATTTTCCACTAAGAATTTTTTTTTCTTTGTTCAGATTTAAACTATCCACGTTTCCATGGCGTTCTAAAACTTTTCAAACAAATTTAAAAATGTTTTTGAAAAATTTAAAGAAAAATCGGTAAAGGTATTTACACAGAACTTCCCTCGCTATTTGTGCATGGCGGTCACTCTAAAAAATTAATATTTACGAAATGACATTGAAAATAATAATCGGAATATAGTTATTGATATTATTACAAAGAAAACTTGATAAGTTTTGGTCAAAAAAATATACAGATTTCTCATCCAACAGCAAAAGTTCAATACTAAATAGCAGTTGCCTCATATGGCAGGCTTGCGCAAATTACCTTTATAAATGTCCACCATGACTGAATTATTTCTTGGGATGACCACTCTGTACATTTTTCAATAAAAGTATAATAGGTATGCACCTATGCCAGATATTATTGCCATCTGTCACATTTTCAATCCAACATTCACGTAATGGAGTGGAAGCATAGTGGTGGTTAAAACAATTTATTTTTTTTGAAATTTTTCAAAAATGTTGGTAAAAAAATTTTCAAATTTTTTTCTTCTGAAATAGGTTTAAAATGTCAAACGCAGAAATTTTAAATTTGAGCAAGAAGGAAAGTTTCCTTCTATTCTACAGTAGTGGTAAAAAAAGTTTAAAATGCCTGCCTTATGTGGCAACTGCTATTTAGTATTGAACTCTTGCTGTTGGATGAGCAATCTGTATATTTTTTTGACCAAATCTTATCAAGTTTTCTTTGTAATAATAGCAATAACTATATTCCGATTATTATTTTCAATGTGATTTCGTAATTATTAATTTTTTAGAGTGACCGCCATGCACAAAAAACGAGGGAAGTTCTGTGTAAATACCTTTACCGATTTTTAAATTATATTTCATTCATAAAATATGATGAAAAGTGAGGATATAGATACGGTGAAACCAAATTCATCCACCAATCAGTTATCAGTGATTCTGGTAAATCAACATAACGATTACAATAAAAAAAAAATTAGGAATTTCGATTTTGATATCATCAAATCTCTACTTTAGATAAGTTATTAAAGCCTGTAAAACCTCGAAGATTTTTTTTGAATAATTTTTTTTTCACTTATTAGATTTTTGATTTTGGAAATTAAATGTTTTGAAAATTTTGGAACTTTCGGTCGTCAAATTGAATCCGCCATTTTGAATTTTACAAATCTGTCCTTAGATTTGTCAGTGACCTCATATTGATCATTTTAGGTTGACGTCACGATGTCGGCGTGGGGGGCACACAACTCATTGTTTTGTTTTTTAGAGATGGGGAAAAGCTGTTATTGTTTAATGACAAGCTTAAATTGCTTCTGCTAGCCACTCATCTCTAATTGTTTACATTTGCCCTCCTTTGTGATTGGATGAGGTTTGTGTGCCCTCCAGACGGCGGTGTCAAAGTCAGGTGACCGAAAATGATCAATACCAAGTTTCATAATATTTGACAAATTTTTCAGTCTTGGCACTTTAACATTCTTCTTAAAATTTGGTTGACAGTAAGGGGTTTCATCTTATACTACTTTTGGACCTGTCCGGTCTATCTGGTAACAGTAAATATTTAGAATAAAAAATTTCTCCTCAGATTATTGGCCCTACAAACAAAGTGTTTTGACCACAGAATGAAAAATTTAAAAATACTTTACACTGTATATAATATATTTTGTAAATTAGTACCATACATTTTAAACTTAATAGTATTATTTTGGTAATTTGAAAAGTTATTTGTTGTAAATAAATATGTTTCACAATTTTAATTTTTTTACTTATCTCATTAAAATATCCTAAACCAACAAAGTTTGTATCGGTTTTTTCCCAGGCCAAGCCTCTTTTGCGTATTTCTTTTTTTTTGGTTCCATTGAGTCGGATGCTTGTACTTGTTGAGGAACAAAGGGAGTTGGATGTGGAAAGCTTTGTCCTATATCAACATCAGGTGCCGGATTTGGTAAGACCATCCCTAAACGTGAACTCAATGAACTATATATGCTCATATTGCTAGAACTACTACTTGAGTGTGATTCAGGTGGCAAGTCGTTATACAAGTCAGGTGCAGAAATGTGATGATTATGCATATTTTTAGGAATCCTAAATTCAGTGCTTTGTATTCCTATGCTTTCAGCTATCTTTGCTCGTTTAGATGTAGTTGGTACTATTGTAGTTTGAACTAGATTTCTAAATCTACCGATACTTGGATCTATATCTTCCGGGTTAATAATTTCTTCATCCTCATTAAATGATACATAATGTCTTTTTCTTTTCCTGTTTGTGTTTCTTTTCTCACTATCATCAGATATCCCTAGCATTGATATTCTTCTGTTATGTGCTGTATTGAATTCTGTTAAATTCTGTAAAACAAATAAAATAATAATTTTTTCTTTTTATTCTAATAATTATTCTATACACTTTCCGTATCATGCAAAAATATTAAAGAACTAAAGATATAACTGACGCACAGTTAAGTGCAGAAAAATGGTTCTCAATAAATTTGCTAACATTAAATAAAAATAAAACGATGACATCTTCACTAAGACAGGACTCTCTGGAGGCAAAGTCCAAGTTTGTAAATTCATTCGGAGTCTACCTAGAGCCAATTCTTAAATGGGATGAATATACAAATTATATTGCAAATATAATAACCAGAAACATATATGTACTCAGACAAATGTCCACAAATCTCTCAAAAAATGTATTAAAAATAGCATATTATGCACTTATCCAATCTCGTCTGTCCTATGCTATATTAGCATGGGGGCATGCTGCAGGAAGGCATAGGCTATTTGGTCTTCAAAGAGCAATAAGAATAATAAATGGGCAATGTAATAAAAAATGTAGGCTCCAGATTTTTGTTTGTTTAACCCACCAGAATGGAACATGGCGACACATAAGTATGGGGCGCGAAACATGCGCGGTCTCGGACGAGCTACACTAAATTTGTTGTAACTTTTGAATTAATTAATGAAATTGAACTCAACAAAGCTTAAATTAAACAAGAAACATATGACTATTGGATTATCATATTTTCAAATATAAAATGAATGTATGTAGGAATAGTACATATACGTAGTCTGAACATGAAGAAATTTCCGATGAAATCGGTAAAAGCTCTACCATTTCTACAATTTTTAAGATAAAAACCTGAAACGTCCACATATTACTGTTGAAATAATATATAAGAAGCTCCAATGGATAGGTATGCTATTTTTTTTTTTTTTTTAAGTTATTAACGTTTATTTTACCCCTAATTTCACGAAATTGAGCAAAGAAAGATTTTTATTTTAGTTTCGTAAAATAAAGAGGGTTAATTTAAATTTTAATGTAAATCCCCATGAAGCATCTTAAAGTGCACATTTCAAGCTTTAAAAATCGCACCTACAGAAATCTAATAACGTGATTTAAACTAGAGTAATAGGTGGTTAAAGTTAGTTATACCTATCAAATTTTATCACTTTCTCTAAATTTTGGAAGTGTACATCTTCAAAAATAAATTTTTGAGATTTTATTCACTCATCAGACCTCTTTATACATTACTTCAAGAGTAACATATGAAAGTTCCAGGTTTTTATCTTAAAAATTGTAGAAATGCTTTTACCGATTTCATCGGAAATCTCTTTATGTTCCGACTTCATATACAGGTGTCCCAGAATTGAGTTCCCGGATGTGATTCCTAAGTTCATATTGGACCCATATAACCCAACTTACCTTAGGCCAAAAATGCATCCCTGAGGAAGTACACATTCTCTTAAAGTGAGACAGAAGAACAATTTTTTATCCAATAGTTTCCGTTATATCAAGGATACAATTTTCAAATTTTGATTGGAGCTGTACCTCTATAGGTACTCTGTGCAAACTTGGTAACAATCAAATATCTTTTGTTTCTCAATTCTTTTTCACAATTATTAATATTTGACTGGTTGTAATTTTTTAATCGCCCTGTAAAATTACGGAATACTTGAACATTTCTACAGAGCATGGAAAGGGCCGCAAAAAAGGTGCGCTTAAAAATTCTTGTAATATTACTCAAAATACAAGAAATTATCGCTTTTTGGTCTATTTGTATTTAAATTTATTTACAATTCAAGAACAAAATGTTGTAATGCCAGAAAAGTAGTTTATTTTTAAAAAATACAGTAATAAATGCTCCACATGATGTCCACCTGTTTCAGTACACAAATTAATACTTTTAAAATTTTGTGTAATATTAACCAAAAATCAATAATTACCGTTTTTTTCTCTGTAAGTCATAGGTGCTTGTGAAATAGGAAACTTGTCGCGTTTGAGGAACAAAAGATATTTGGTTATTATCAAGTTTATATAGAGTACTTATAGAGATGCAGTTCCCATCAAAAATCGAAAATTTTGTCTTCGATATAACTGAAATTATTGGAAATTTCTTTTTCTGCCTGACTTTAAGAGGATGTACTTCCTCAGGAATGCATTGTTGGACTAAGGTAAGTTGGGTTATATGGGACCAATATGAACTCATGAATCACAGGTTCTCGCCCGGGAACTCAATTTTGGGACACCCTGTATATACTATCTCTCATTATTATATTTGAAAATATAATAATCCAATAGTCACATGTTTCTTCTTTCATTTAAGCTTTATTGAGATCAATTTCATTAATTAGTTCAAAAGTGACAACAAATTTAATGTAGCATCCAAGACCACACACTCTTCGCGCCGTACTCATGTGTCGCCACGTTCCATTCTCGTGCGTTAAACAAAAAAAATCTAGAGCTTGCATTTTTGATTGTACAAAAAAATTTTTGATGTGAAATTTCCCCCTCTATCGCCTAGTGCTATTAGTTTTTTTTATATATATTTTCAATTTTTTCGAGTATTGTCCAAATATCGAATTTCGGCCAATATTTTCGATTTTTTTAGTGGTCGCCGGAACCTTACAGCTTTTTTTTATCATATTTTACACCAAAGAAATACTTCTCAAACTCAGCCATATCACATTTAGTGACGCCTTAAAACCCCTGATGGATAGACTATAAGTTCTTCCTCACTACCATCCGAGGAACTACTCAAGAATTCATCGATAACAGTAAATGATCTTATTCTTTAGCCAATTTTCATAGCAGCCATATTGCGCACTACGATTGCACGAACTGCCAGACCTTGTGCAAAAAAGCGCACCACACAAAAATAATTTTCTCAGTGGAACATAAGAAATTGTCAAAGGACGTCTGTCATTCTCAGTGGACATAAAATGCAGTTAGTGGAAAACGTTATTAGTTATACCGGTACCACAAAATTAATACATCCCTGAAAAAGTTGTCAACACCAATGACATCACAATTATGTGAAACGTGCCTATGGGCTTGTTCCATGATATTCTTTTTATATGGTTTTTATACTTTTTCATATAGTACTCGATATTCTCGTTATACACTTAAAATTTCGTATTATTAACTTTTTCCGTTCTCAAAAATGGCTTTCTGGGACCTTCCAAATTTAACCTGAAAAGTCGAAAAACATGGAATTTTTAAACGCTGGTAACTAAATAAATACGTCGAGTGGAAGTTCGTTCTATGTATCCACGGAAAGGAGAAGGTCGGCGATGAATTATAATCGTAAATTGCAGGGTCGAAATCGAAAATTCGTTCTGGCAGGAGTGAGAGAAAATTGTAATTTTTTGACATTTCACCAAATTGTACTCCCCTACTGTCAAGTAGTAAGCAAAACAAACAATACTTCGAAAACACTTATAATTATAACCAATAAGGAGCATCAAGTCTATTGTGATCGCCGAGTCTATGCGTATCGTGACGTAGCGCCTGGCCACGCCCCATTTTCGCGAGATGGAAATTTGTAATAGTTTTTAAGATACTAAACGTGCGAATATGATTCTGATTTTTTGCAGACCCATTAATTTATACTTGCACTTTCGATTTATTAAATAAAAAAAAAAAATGCTGAACAAGCCCATTACAACCTACAGGTGTTCCCAAAGCCATTTCCTTAGGGAAAAAAAAAAAAAAAAAAAAAAAAAAACCTACAGGAAAATTTGCACAAATCGACCAGACATCGTTATACATAATAAAATGGGTAAATCCTGTTTGCTGATCGACATGTCTGTCCCAAATGACGCCGGGATCGCCAGGAAAATTTACGAATTATATTACCAAAGAGTGACCGCATAATTAGACTGTTGTTGCATGTCATAACTGCACCGAAAAACGATAAGTGAATGCTAAAGGTCTTAAATTGAAGCAAATCAAAAATGTAGATGACGGTATTTTTCTTTTATTTTCAGATGGGGGTTCCCACCCCTCTGAATGGGGGTTGAATTAAGTATAAATATTTTTCAGTGAATTTTTTTCATGGTGGTTTTTAATACAATTACTTCAAAGTTATTTTAAAAACTCCATATCTAAAAATCACCCCAGAATAAGGGTTAAAACTAACCTTACATTAAAAACATTATAATAATATATTTTAAAATATTTTAACATATTATTATATTCTTACAATATTTTTAATGTAGGGGTAGTTTTAACCCTCTTTCGGGGGCAGTTTCTTGAAGTGGAGTTTTTGCAATTAATTACTTTGAAAAAATTATTTAATTTTAACTATTTGTATTAAAAAGCGCCTTGAAAAAAAAATTTGTGAAATATATTTATAACCATTTTAACCTCCTTTTATGGGGGTAGCCACCACTCTATATTGAAAAACGAAAAGACACTGTCATCTACATTTTTGATAAGCTTTAATTTAAGACCTTTGGCGTTCAATCATTTTATTTTGGCTTAAAGTTATGACACACTCAAAAATAGGCTAAATTTTAAGTAATTTTGTAGTCACTCATTCTAAATTTTCTGTCTAAAAACAATCGAGAGATATTGGAACTAGTCCTGTTCCATCTCATCATCCAGTATTACTCTCGAAATGATCAGCTGTCATTAATAAAATGTAAATAAAAAATGAATTGCTCCCTTGTGTGCTGTTGATAATTATAAATTCTAGAGATTCATATGAATCCAGATACTGAGTGCAATTTCTTAAGTGGGTAGTAAGTAAATTAACAGATTATTGTGTAAATTGAAGTCGTTTAATGTGGTTAACAAAATCCACAAAACTCGGGAACAGCTGGAGACATCTGTATGCTATGTAAATAAAAAATGTGTTGCTCCCTGTGTGCTGTTGGTAATTATAAATTCTAGAGATTCATATGAATCCAGATACTGAGTGCAATTGCTTAAGTGGGTAGTAAGTAAATTAACAGATTACTGTGTAAACTGAAGTCGTTCAATGTGGTTAACTCAATCAATAAATCTCAGGAACAGCTGGAGATATCTGTATGCCATGCAAATAAAAAATGAGTTGTTCCGTTGTGTGCTGTGGGTAATTATAAATTCTAGAGATTCATATGAATCTAGATACTGAGTGCAATTTCTTAAGTGGGTAGTAAGTAAATTAATAGATTATTGTGTAAATTGAAGTCGTTCAATGTGGTTAACAAAATCTATAAAACACGGGAACAGCTGGAAATATCTGTATGGTATGTAAATAAAAAATGAGTTGCTCCCTTGTGTGCTGTTGGTAATTATAAATTCTAGAGATTGATATGAATCTAGATACTGACTGCAATTGCTTAAGTGGGTAGTAAGTAAACTAATAGATTATTGTGTAAACCGAAGTAGTTCAGTGTGGTTAATAAAATCCACAAAACTCGGGAACAGCTGGAGATATCTGTATGTTAAAAACATTGTCGAAAAATAATTATACCTAGTAGTCCTTATTATAGGGTGCCATAAAGTGTTGAAGAACTTGATATTATTGCCTATTATGAACGAAAGTCAATGGTAACTCCAAAAGTAGCTTGAGATAGCTGTTAGATGCTTAAGATATATTTCTGTTCTCATGTTATTATAGACATCTTGTTTTCAATACGCCTATTCAGAATAGGCTACTCTGTCCACAATTAAGTTTCGACATTTCGTTAACAATTTGTTCCATTACAATTTTGTCCTTGGTAATTATGTTCTGATATCATTTTGTTCTCAGTTCCTCATATTTTTATAATCTCCCTGGTCACAAAAATACAAATAAACACAAAAACTTCAAATCAGAAGCTTTTAATTATCTTTGTAATGTAGGATACTTGAGGAATACCTGCTTAACATCATTTTGAAAATATTCTAAATTGATATTTGATAGTTTTAATTCAGAATTAGTTAATTGCTGTAGATTCCTACAAATTCGGTTAAAGGTTCATCTGCCGTGGGCCCTAAGGGCGCTACAGCGCGTCAGATTATATGATTTGATTAATATTTAGAAAGTGTGCGAAACGGCAGAAAATGGTCACACATCATTTTGGGAACCTACAAACCAAGGAAAATCAATTTCCTGCCGCCAATTTGGTTGGGCCAGGGATTTTTGGCAGAATTTTAAAATTTAAAAAGCTATTTTTTTTTTCAATTGAGCGAAATGGATAAAATTGGGATCAAATTATTGGTACTGACGGGTAAATTGCCAAAATATAAATTCCTTCCAAAATCTGTGGGCCGGAAGGTGTGAAATCGGCCTGCAAAATTACACGAGCGAGGCCCCTTATACGCTAGCTGCTGTTGATTATGAGAAACCAGCAGAATACATACTGATTATAATATCCAGCATTTTTCCTAAAAATTATTGAAATAAAATCATGAATTGACTGCCATTCTCATTTGAAGACAGCACAAAAGTTGATATACAATTTCGTAACTTGAAAAAGTCGGCTTTGATAAGCATGTACAACTGCATACATACATGTACGCAGCACAACAATCTCGCCCTCCTTTTGATCCTGATCATAAATGAAAATTTTCGATATTGCAGCATGAGAAAACCGAGAATAAATGACAAGAGGTTGTTTTTTTTTTTTTTCAGAACACAATTCCAGAATTTTCGGGAAAAAAAATTTGTGAAGGAATTCCGTCAATTTATGAGTTTTAAATGAGCAGATTTTCTGCAGAAAATATTTTTCCCATGACTTGGGGGCATAATTTTCTGCCAAATTGCACACTGGTTGCAAAATTTTGATTTTTTCCATTTAAAAGAATCATTATAACAAAATGGATGACTTTGGAGACCCAATATTAATTTTTCCATGTTCTTGGGGATACACTTAGCCATCCTACCAAGTTTCACATGAATATTTCAATTTTTTCCTTTTTCCAATTTATTTAATTTTCTTACGATACTTTTTCTGACAAAAATCCCTGGCCCAACCAAAGTGGCAGAAAATTGGTTTTCCTTGGTGTGTAGGTCTCCAAAAATGATGTGATCATTTTCTGCCATTTTGCACACTTTCTAAATTTTAATGAAATTTGTAGAGATCAACAGCTTTCCGGAAAACCGAGTTTCGACCATTACAAGAAACTCAAGTAAATATCCGGTAATAGGTTTCACCTGAAATATACATACCAAGTACTGGGTATAATTAGACCGGGTACTTAAATCTGCAGAAAACGCATTTTCATACATTTCAAGGCTTTCAAAGTCGAATTTACAGGACGCTCTCCATGACAATTTTCACATTTTTAAACTGTCATAACTCAATATTTTTTAAAATGGACCACCCTGTATGTTTTTATTTATAATGTTCCAACAATCAATTACTTACATGCTGATATCCATAGAAGCTTACTTTTGCTACTTGAGTTTTTCACCATCGAAAGGAGATAGTTACTATGAGGAATCAGTGTGTAGCTAATTGATTGCTGAAACATTTTAAGTTAACATGTAAGGAGTCACATTTGAAAAAAATGAGATAACAATTTATAAATATAAAAATTTGAATCATCGCATCGTGGAAAAATACCCTGCGGCCTGCAGAATTAGGTTCGACTTTGAGAGGTTTGGAAATTAGTACATGACCTTGACTGACACTGAAAGTGAAATGATAGTCAAATTTATGAAAATATATTTTTTGCAAAAATAGAAAAACATGTCAACGCTGTAGTGTCACTACAGATATATTCCTGGATAGAGAATTGAGAGTCAAATACAAATAAAAAAAGATTGGGTGTTCCGTTAAAAAAATCCAAGTATTACCTTGCCACCACTATCTGAAATATTCTAAGTTTAAAAATAATCTTAAAAAATGCCACTCTTAACCTCCTACAATTGTTATCCGAGATATTTCTTAAAATTTAAAACAATTGTGGAAATACTGGCCGACTCACTCTGTATTCTATTTATTACATAAACAAGAATTTTTTATTTTATTAAAATAAATTTTATCTCTACTTCTTTGTAATGTTTATTGATTATTTTACAGTTTGTCATTTTTATTATAAATTATAATATAGAAAATACTTAATATATGTTAAAAATAAAAATCATAAGAAAATCCATTTGAGTATGTGTATCCTTTTCGTTCTAATTTACAAATAAATTCTTTAAAACAATGATTGTCTTTATTTCTTTACTATTTGGTATCCTGCCGAGTACTAGATTGTTAACCGGCGAAATGGGTTGGGTATATAACGGGTACCCAGTTAATTTGTAATAATGATTCTTACCTGGGTTTTACTGTTTTGTTACGTTGACTGATTGTGAGGTTTATTTTCTTATATAATGTAACTTAAGTAACTACCTACAGCTATACTTCTTAAGGTTGCCATTCCCTAGAAAGAGACATCCGATAGGGAAATATTTATTATTTTTGGCCATAACTTTTTTTCTTAGGATGTATTTTTAAAAAAAGCTATAAGAGTACCTAAGTAGAGCTATGACAAGACTATTACTATGAATTTTCATTCAATATTTTCAGTGGTTTGAAAAATAGCTAGATGTAAATTTAAATATTACGTTAATCTTCCTATTTCGCAATTTTAAATCTAGCTATTTTGCAAACCATTAAAATTATTGAGTGAACCTTCATAGTAGTAGTCTTGTTATGGTTCTACTTAGGTGCTCTTACGGTTTTTTTAAATATACGTACTAAGAAAAAAAGTTATGGGCAAAAATAATAAATATTTCCCTGTCGGATGTCTCTTTCTAGGAAATGGCCACCTTAATATTTATTCGAATTATTCAAAAAACTCGCAACACCACAGCATACAATTATTATTATGTCCTTTATTGCAATCATTGAATTAGTGAATTAACACACAATGCTAAAAACTTATTGCTTCTTCCTGGACTGTACTTACCAAAGTTATTGACTACTGACTATTGACTAATAACTAATAGATAGCACTAAAGTGTAATTTTTATTATTTTCTTAAGGAGTTGTTTTAGTGCCAAAGCATTAATTTAGTAGAGGGTTCACACCTTCGAAAGCCATCAAAATCGCCAAGTAACCAATTCCAGTAAGGTAAATAAATTTTGAGCTCGCATATCAAAAGAGGGTCCTAATGGGCATCAGAAATGGCTAGTTGGACTTTTTTTGGCGCTTGCACAACTTCTCTACAAGAAAAAAAGATGGCGGAACGTTATTTCAAGAATTTGTGTTTTTAAACTTATACCTCTCGCTAGAAAATTAACAACGTGCGATATTGATCTGATTTTTTATATACTACTGACATGAGCACATATATCTATACTGATAGAATTTCAAAATCACTTACGGTTTTTTTCTAAATAAATCCTAAATCACAAGGACGAAATTTATGTGTTTGAATTTTCGACATGCGATCAACTATATTAAATGTTTAATTTTTTTATGTATTACATGCGAACGAAATATGGCCTAAAGATCAAGAAAGTTTTTGCAAAAAAATTAGCTCCATATCTTTTACAATTTTTGAGTTATAGACTTTTCAAATTGAATCATAATTTAGATCCATGATACTCCTATTAGCATGCAGCTATTATCTGACGTACTGCTATCTAGTTAATTGTAATGCATCAAGATAGTAAACGAATGCATTTTTGATATTGTGTTATTATTATTTATAATTTTACAAAAATATTAATATGTAAAATGAAACTCATTTGGCAGAGGATTTATTAGATCTATAGATTATGAAGGTGTTGTATATGGAGATAATATTTATTATATATACCATCATTATACAATATAGAAATAAAATATAAACACATACACAAAACGTGTAATTTATAAGTAATAATAATAATAATAATAATAATTGGACCGAGGTACCCGCAAGATGATGAATATCCATAGGAGCATTCATCCTAGATCGTCCGTTCCTCGTGTGTACCTCCCACGAAATCGGGGGGGGGGGCGAGGGCTCTTGGGGTTGGAGTGTATGCATGGCAGAGTAGCACTGGGCATGGCATGTAATGTCCTTAGGAGCTCAGACCCGCTCCTGCAATTAGTGAGAGATCACGAAAATGCAGGGGTGGGAGCTGGATTGTTCAAGGCGGCAAAAAGGGCCGCAGATGAACTTGGTCTCGCATTCGACGACAGGCGAGGAGGCCGGCGCGGTGCTGACCCAGAGTCAGTCACTGAACTTCAGCTACCTCGCCTAAAGGCCCAGATAAAAGCTGCCGAACAGGAACGTCTGTTTAGGCAGCATGTCGATAAACCCATGCACGGGGTGTTCTACAAGAACCTAGACACACTGGGTTTATCGACAAGGCTGACATTCGCCTTTTTAAGGTCAGCTGGGCTAAAGTCGGAGACCGAGGGATTCATTGTGGCCTGTCAAGACGGTGTAATTAACACGCTGGTCTACCGAAGCCGCGTAATGGGTGTAGAGGTTACTGATATAAACTGCAGAACCTGTCGTCAGGCGCCGGAATCGCTCATGCATTTACTTTCCGCATGTCTGGTGTATGCGATTTCGGCCTACATCCATCGCCATAACGCGGCATTGCGGGTGCTGTATTATCATCTTCGGCACTCGTACGGGATAGACCTGACACCAATGCTGCCTTACGTCCCCGGGGACATCGAGTCCGTTGTCGAAAACGAGCGGTGCCGAATTTATTGGAACTACTCGTTTCCTACAGTCAGGCTAATTCAAGCCAACAAGCCTGACATAGTTCTCCTTGACCATCAACGCAAGGTGATGTTTGTGATCGAGTTCTCGGCACCTGCCGAGCCAAACATCACTTTGAAAGAGGAGGAAAAACGGACCAAATACCATGATCTCCGGTACGAGCTCCAAGTGCTATACCCAGCCTACTCAGTCAAGATGGTAGTCCTAATAATCGGTGTACTCGGTGGTATGAAGCCTACGCTATTCTCGGAACTTAAGACCATACCTGTCTGCCAGAAATCAGCAGAATGGCTGGCAGGCCAAATGCAGAAGGCGGTTATCTTGGGGTCCCTCCGCCTACTTAGGGCACACGATTCTGGTATTTATAGTCACTAACCCCACAGGTCGTGGGGAGCGGCTGTAATTATGGCCGGCGCGGCTACCGTGTGGTATCGGTCGGAAAACACGGATAAACCGAAAAAAAAAAAAAAATAATAATAATAATGCATAATTCACAGCTCAGTAAGCATTGACAAAGCACTATACTATTACTAGTAAAAATTACTGTCTGTTGAACACTGCTCTGTATTATTTCTGCCCTTAAAATAATTGTTAGGAAAGGCTACACATGCACATGCAACAGAACATTAAGTGGACGCACATTTTTAGTGACGCTCTACTTTACAATTCCATTTTTTGTTTTTTTTTAACCACTTGTGGTTTTTTGTCATCATTTGTGGTTTTATTTGGTTATTCTCTATCAGATATCCAAATTTTCTGGGAGAGGTGATGTGTTTTCTTAACCGCTTTTCAAGTCACCGAGATAATTTGTTTAAAATCCAGGATTTTGTGTTAGGCAAGGAAAGTATAGGGTAATCTAAACCACTTCTTGTGAATATTTTTTACAATTAAAATTATTTCGCAGTAAGCAGAGTTTGACCCTGCTTCGCTAGGTACTTCAGTTGCAAGCTAAGCTAAGCATACCAAACCACTGGACTTAATGACCGTTTCAAATGCAGCAAGTAAGCTCTCTTGCAGGACGTAGCGAACGTAAGTCTAATAAATTTATTGGAAATAAATACACCTTGGTGAATCTAAGAATTTAAACTCACTATGACCATACAGATTCACATAGGACTTACGACCATCTTCAATCACACGATCACCAATTGCATCACAGTTATCTCCAAGATTAGTCCAACTGTTTAGATGGCCTGTTTGCTTTAACTGTAACTGCTCACTTTTTCCCATTCGGAAAGGATAATTGACAGGTCGCACAATATATAGACTGCCAATAAAGTTTTTACAATATTTTCTTCTTCATATTTTCCACCTAATTATTTATTGATTTCCTGAATACTATAAAATACCCTTTGTTGTCGTATACCCACACAACTTTTGTAGTTTTTCTATTTTGGAAAAATTAAACATAGGTACCTTTCGTAAATATTATTGTGTTCTTTTTGCTACTTCAATTCTTTGGGACTTCCTGCCACACGTATGTTTTCTTTTTAAGCGGTGCTAGGGGAATCTACAAAATATATCACAATTAACCAGTATTTACTGGTAAATAACCTCTACGCCTGTGACGTTTACGTCAAAGGATCAGTTAGAGGTTGGTTTTTTTAAATAAACAACACAAATAAGTAAAATACTGGTTAATTGTGATATATTTTGTAGATTCCCCTAGCACCGCTTAAAAAGAAAACATACATGTGGCAGGAAGTCCCAAAGAATTGAAGAAGGAAAAAAATTAAGATAATACCACAAATAACATTTAGACAATATTAGTGTGTTCGTTTGTTCACTTCAAATATTTTATGCTGGACAGGAGGAATCCAAATTCACATTGTTGGGCAATATTTGTCCTTATTTACACCAATATTCAGAAATGTATTTTATATGATTGGCTTTACTTTTGATATTATGTATAACGTTATTCCAGTTTGGAATGGGAATTATGTCTGTTATGGCGAATGCATAGGATTCTGCTGTTTTCTTAAGTCATACCATACCGTTTTTAAATCTGAAGTTTGGGTCAATTTTTATTTTTTAAACTCAATTTACTAAAACTTATTAACGATTTCGTACTGTATTTGCAAGTTTAGATATACTGTCCTAAACCAAAATGACGTAACTCAAAATTTCCTAAGCAAATTGGACGTAAGTACTTCAAAGTTTCCTTGTTAAATGACAGACTTTTTTCAATAATCGATAAACAATTATTTTTGCATCTGCCCCATAGAATTAAATCCAAAAATAGAATGAAACTATTTAAAAAACAAGGAGTGCTGAGATTAGCGGCATAAAATGTCAAATATCTCAAGAGGAGAGTATACTGAAGTACGTCATTTTGGCTTAGGACGGCAGTATACTACATGTAACAAATTACATCATAATTTAAAACCATGTATTTATAGCACCGAAATAATTGTCTAATAATTTTCAATGAGTGATCTAATGATCAAGAGTAACACCTAAATCAAATTAGGTATTGCACTGAACAAGCTCTGCCGTATCTGCCACTTTGCGCGCTATCATAACAAGACATTATTACGGTCGAATTTAAAAATCCATATCTCGAAAACTGTATAAGATATCCAGCTAATTTTTTTTGCAAAAACTTTTTTGATATTTAGACCATATTTCATTTGCATGTAATATATACAAAATTCGAATATTTAATATAGTCGAAATTTCAAACACACAAAATTCGTTCACGCGATTTTGGATTTATTTAGAAAAAAACCGTAAGTGATTTTGAAAGTCTATTAGTACAGATAGATGCGCTCGTGTCTGTAGAATATAGATATAAAAAATCAGATCGATATCGCATGTAGTTAATTTTTTAGCAAGAGGTAAACGTTTAAGAACACAAATTCTTGAAATAACATTCGGCCATGTTTTTTTCTTGTGGAGAAGTTGCGCAAGCACCAACAAAAGTCCAACAAGCCATTTTTGATGCCCCTAAGGACCCTCTTCCTGAATTCGTTTCCAAAAATCATTTACCTTGTTGGAATGGATCATTTCAATTTTTACAGCTTTGGACCCCTTACTAATTTATACTAATTACACTATTAATGTTGCCTATATGAATGATCAATGCTGAAACTTTTCCATTTTCATTGACCACCAAAAATGAACATTAAATACATACTCAGGCACTCAAGTACACGTTATAACTATTTCAAAATTAAAAATATTAATACAGGTAAGTAATATAATACAGGATGATTCACATAAAACTCCCCAATCAGTTTCCATGGTAATAAGAAGAGATATTTAAACCAAATAAATTTTTTGATGATTTTGGAAGTACAATATTATTAAAGAATGTTTAATTATAAGTACATTTTGTAGTACACTTTTCCATTAAAACCAGTGATTTTGAGATAAAGCAAACAAAACAATTAGGTGTTTTCACTATATGCAAATTAGCTTTTTCAATATTATTAAAATGAAGTACTTACTGTATTAAAGCATTTCCCTGTATTTAAAAAGCAATCTGTCGTCTATTAAATTAATATTTCAACAAACAAATAACATAAAATTTGAATATTTGAACAGCTATGCGAAACACGCCATTATTGGTGGTGAGACTGGTGACATCATCAATTACATCAAACAGTAAT
This sequence comes from Stenurella melanura, assembly GCA_963583905.1. Lineage (NCBI taxonomy): Eukaryota > Metazoa > Arthropoda > Insecta > Coleoptera > Cerambycidae > Stenurella > Stenurella melanura. The sequence goes on along the minus strand of OY757310.1, from coordinate 112,029,281 downwards.
ATCGCATGTACTTAGTATATAAATATAGCATTTCAAAGACTTTTTGTGCGTTTTACCTGTCATTTAATTCGAAATGGCTATACAGGAAGTTACTTCAGGTAATTTACTGGCAGTGGATGTGTTCGTGATCGCGGAATTTATGAAGAAAGATGAATGTTTCAACATAGCAGAAGCGAGGGGCTCTAAAGCTAAACTGTTTTATTATCTTCGTATTTATCTATTATTACTCTAACGTAGTCTATTGATTCCTATATTATGATTATTGTATATAGTTGCTCAATATAACATACATACTAGGTTGATATTATATAAACATAACCTATAAATGTTGCTCATAAACTTGTAATGTAAACAAGGTTAAGTAGCTAGTTATTCATTATTTTAGACTAATACTCATGCATGATAATGAAGTTTTAAGCTTACTTTACTTATTCAGCTTACTTTAAAATGATCCTCACAGCAGAAAAATACTGATGCTGTTGTAGGTGGATCAGGTCTAGCGACTTTAAACCACTTTATTTTGCGTTGTTTTTGTTTTGGTACTGTCATGAAAACCTTTTCAGGTGCGTCCTTGGATGTATTTTTGCATCCTGGCATAAGACCACTTATTTTCCATTATAACACGTTAAGGTTTTGCAATATAACGTATATTTATAATACACAACCCATGTTTGTTTACCAACAATGTAACCTCTGACATCATCAATGCAGGATACAGTGACGTATGGTTTTTCGCGGTAAAATTTAAATTCAAATTTAAAAGAGTTATTTTAAGGAATAAATTGATTGCTTGGGAAAATTACATTTTTTAAAACCATAATTAAGTATTATCTTCACAGTTAAAGAGATTTTAAACTTTGTGGAAACACCGAATTCCCCAGTCGAACATTTGTAACCAGCAAGGAAAGTAAAACTCGCTTAAAGGTGATTACTAGATACAATGAGTAGCTTTAACTTTATGTGATTTGCAATTTTTTAAATGACTGTACAAAGATGGCGCTGAAGGGCAAAATTATTTTTCGGTAGTTGCAACATTGAAACAGCATATGCGATAGGGCGTTTAATTTTTTGCATTTTTTTTTTTTTTTTATAAAACCATTAGTTTACAAATTATCTGATATTTTAAAATTTTCAAAGTATAACAACTGTATTTTTTTTTGTTAATTTTTTAAATTAGTGCCCTGTCTAATTTAATAACGTAAAGTCAAGTAGATTGTGTAGTAATTTATATTAACGTTTAAATAAAATATACACATATTCATTTTGAAAGTAAATGTCCAAAATTATTTCCTCCTTCATGGATACACACGTTAAACCATTTAATTAATGCTTCTCCAGTTGTTTTCAATAAGGTACTATCTACATAAAACATACAAACACCTAGTGTGGCAACAATCGCATATATTTTGTTGTATAGGTCTGCCATATGATCGATTGGCTCACTGGAAACTAAATTCTGTTAGATGTCCCCCATAAGAAGAAATCTAATAGAGTTATGTCAAGTGATCATGCTGGCTTGATTACTTCATTAATTCATATCCATCTTTCAAGATATGTTCTTTGCAGTATCTATTTATTATTCTTGAATTATGTGCCGGTGCTCCATCTTGATGAAACCAGATTGTGTCCATCATGAGGAATGCTTTTTAATAAATTTGGCAGTTCCTCTTGCAGGAACCTCAGATATCTAACACTATTTAATATTCCATGAACTAAATAAGGTCCGACTATATATCCGTTTAATATTCCACACCAGAGATTTACTTTAAAAACTGTTTGAGTTCTGGTTCTTTGTATCTACCTTGGATTATCCTGAAACCAATAATGAGCATTTTGTGTTGTCACAACAACATTTCTATTCTGGAATGACACAGGGTAGCTTGACTCTGTTCTGCTCACTCAACCTTGTTAGAAGTTAGTGCTCTTATAGTATGTCTCAGATTAGAATGCAGTTGTTTACGTTATGAGCGGAGTACAGCTTACACAAGCAAATGGGAATTCCCAAGAAAGTGGAATCCCCATCGAGGCCGTTTCAAGGCCATTGGTACACAAAATAATAATTAATGGTATAAATTCACTTACATTTGGCATTTGGCGATCTTATAAATACACTGAATTTATTAAATTTAAATTACAGCATAAATGTTCTTATTTTATTGCAGTAAGAATAAAAATACACTATTCACTAATTTTCCCTGCGTAAACTAGGCTTGCAAATGTACCAATCACAGACAAGGACACACGTTCCCTATCTTTACAAGCAGTGCATTTTAAATTGAGATAAACTATAGTGCTGCCTGACTGTCTGATGCAATGGAGATCTGCTGGTTAACGTATTGTCAATCTACATTCTTATGTACACACTCAAGTATAGCTAGAATTGTTGATTGGAATAAAGAGCAGTGTTGTCCAAGGGAAAGGCTTATACTTCCTCTAGGTCTTTTCCCATGTATTCTAGCTCCAGCTCATATATTCGTCCTAGCCTTGTTGGTATACCATATTTGGTCCTTATAAAATGTATCAGGAGCACCTATTGACCAGTCCTTCCTATCTCCAATGGTGATATTGAATGGGTAATTTGAAGGTAATTTTTGATATCATATATTCTGACCTTTTGTTCAACAGAGGATTTTCTACAATAATTAGCCTCAAATGTCCTCTCAATCTAGCTCCATGGAGATTTGGGTTGTTTGAGTTTTGTAGCCTATATACCCCCATTCTGACCTCTCCCTGGATCACTGTGCTAAGTGGTGTAAGGTTTAATAGGAAGGCTGCCATGGGGTTGTTTTTCATGGCACCTGTGATTCCGAAACAGGCCTTAGCTTAGCTTAGCTTATTAGCCGCTGTAACCTGAGTTGTCTTGGCCACTAGACTAAAGCAGCATATGTAATGGTGCTACTATATGATGATGTTTTTTATTTCTTTTTATGAGGTCCCAAGAGGCTGCTTGAGAATTGGAATAGTCTTTTATATAGTTGTCGTAAGCATTTTATTTAGCTTTACTGAGTTCAGTACGATACTGTGCTTTATACGAGTTAAGATATTCCTTTGTAATAAAATTGGGATGACTTAAGTGTGATCTTCTGAAAAAGTTCAGATAACATCTCATAGCTCTAAGGTCATAATTAAACCAGTTCAGCTTAGATTTGTTACAAGAGGGATCCACAAGTTTTGATTTTAATGGAAAGGAGATTTCAATAGCGTTTCTTATGCAATCCAAAAACCGTTCGCATTTATTTTCAGTTTGTGAATTAGCCTCATTTATAAAATCAAAATTTGTGTGTTCAATTAAGTTATAAAACTGCAAAAGTCCATGATTGGTAATCGACCTATAATTAATTCTAGTTTCACTATCTAAGTTATTTTTTTTGTCTAATTTGTATAGAAATACCTAGATGATCGGAAAGATTTGGATCACAAGTTTCAACCAGTATTGTATTTAATTCACAATTTGTGAAAACATTGTCTAGGCAAGAATTTTGTCTTGTATTCGTAAAGACAGTTTATCTCAATCCGTAAGACTGAAAAATAAAACTGATTTGCTGTGCCTGTGGGTCCCGAGTGTTGAATTTAATGTTAAAATCACCTGTTAGTAAGAGTCTCTTTCCTGTGGGCGCAAGTTTATCTGCGAAAATGTTAACGTTTCCTAGGGGTGATCTGTATACTGTGATAATTTGATAATCATCAAACAATAAGCCAGCCATCTCACAGGACAAACTATTAATATCAAAGGTTAACGGTGAACATTTAAGTTGGTTTTGGGCAAAAATACTTACACCTCCGTCTATTCTATGCAATCTACAAAAGGAAGAAGCAGAGGAAGTGATAGAAGATTGCATCATTTAGATAGGCTTCAAGCTCTAAAATTTTATTGTGCAGGCATTGTATATTTAAATGGAAGATGTTTATCACTTGTTTATAATGTTGAGTTTTTTTATTTTTACTACTCGATAAATTGATAAGACGAGCATTATTTGAGTAAGTAGGGCCTGCGTCGAAAAAATACAAATTTTTGGATGATTACGTCTTCTGGCCATAGATCTGGAGTTAGCAGCTGATACTCAAGGCTCTTCTTGGGGTCTATGCGAAAACTATTATATTCTCCAAAATCTGGCATGTAATTCTTTAATAACAAACATTTCATTATTGAAATTAGCCTGTAGATAATCTTGCATGTCGTTTACTGAGACATCCTCTGATACTGTGCTAACAAAGATGGCGGTTTCTTGAGGGATAACAGCTGCAGAATTTTTTGAGTTTCCTGGTTTTCTTGCTCCTCTAATGGCATTTGGTGTGGTGCTACTGGATCTAGTTTGAGAAGGTTTGGAGTTTATGTTTATATTTTGAGAATTGGTTTTCCTTTGTACTTGAAAGCCTTCACTTGGTGTGCTTTGAGGTGATTTGGGAGTGGTTAAGAGGAACTTTGGCACGAATTTCACCAAGGGAATTATTCAATACTTTAATCTCCTAAAATATCTACTTGTTGTTTTAGGTTTCTTAGAGAAATCGTGTAATTATTGTTTGGATCACTTGTTGAGCAGTTTTCATGAGCCCGTTTCTTATCAGAGGCCAACAATGGCCTTTCGGTCAAGAATTTTACCAAATTCACATTAGATTATCTGATACTAGAGACGGAGGTTTATAGTTTATTTGTGATTTCTGTGGAGTGAATTTGAAGTTGTTCCTGTACAACATTATAAATTTCATTTTTTATTGCCGCTGCTGATGTGGGAGCAAGAGCAGGTTTACAGTCGGTACACCAGTATGATACAGTTCTTTTTCTTAGTTCTGTTGTGGTTAGTTTTGAGCATTGCTGGCACAGCCCTGAGTTGCAATTATCGCATACAGCAAGGGGTTCCTTATCAGTATCATATATGCCATTACATTTCATGCAATTTGCATTATTAAGCATTTTGAATTGGTGGCAGTTGCTGATGAAGTACACTTAATCAAAGAAATATTTTTAATTGCATAAAACGTTAGTCCTGACCTGAGCTGTAAATAATATATGAAATACAATTCAGTTTTTGCGGATCCGTTTTTTCTTTAAACGTTGTAAGTTTTTATTCTTTAGATGCAGTAACTGCTGGGAATAAATTCAAATTTCCAGTTTCCACACAACTATGTTGCATAACTGTTCAAATAATGGAAAAGGTGAACACTTTATGAGCAGTTTGATATAAAAAAAAGTAGTATAAAGTTCAGTTTTAACATAAACAAAAGCTTGGTTTTGAGAGAGCACAGAACACTATACACATCACTTATAGTAGCCTTCAGTTATCCGTATTTATATTTGAAAAATAAACTACTAATTATTAAATGACAAAAACACGGTTAATATAGAAAACGATTAAAAAACAAGTAGCAAAATACCAAAATATTAAATAACATTTATGCTGTGGCCATGTTTACTGCTCAGTGAAGTTTCAATGACGCCATCGACCTATACGAGTCAACCAGTATTGTATATGCCAAAAGTTAAAAGACACAACGACATGCTAGCTCGTGAAAGAATAGAAAACTACCCCGAATCGCATTTTGATGGTGTCGACGTACACTGTGATGCTTGTAAAACAATGTTTGATTTTAAGGCAAAGTGCAACTTTGATTACCACGCCAATTCGATGAAACATGTATCAAATATTAAAGACTTAAATGCATTTGAATCAAATTGAAGTTAATGAATTTCATGATTTCGTCAGACATTCCATGGTACTAATCCAAATGTCCAAATTTTAGATTATTTTTAGAAGAATAAACGAATTTCAAGCTTCCAGATGAATCATATCTTCGAAAATGCTAGCTTAAAGAAGAATGTGACAAAAGCCTGAACAAAATTCGAGATCCTCAAAATAAATACATGTCTGAGTATTGACGAAGCCCAAGATGCAACAGGCCGCCAAATAATGAATATCGTTTTATGGGGTTTAAATAAAGGAGAAGCTGTGACACCAAGTTTAGTGTCGTGTAAATTTGTGAAAAAAACTGATCACGTCACGACTGTTGCCTCAGTAAAGGACATGTATAAGTGGTTGTGGCTGGAACCGGAGCAATGTAATAAAATAGTATATTATTATACGAGCAATTATGATAGCCATTATTTACGAAGATGATGTTTGAGCCCACGAGCCGTAAGCGAGTGGTGCAAATCTTCTAAGTGAATAATAGTCATAATCGCGAATGTATTACTATGCTTTTTCTACATCTATTAAACAAATAAATTAGACTGAAATTTAATAGCATTAATCGGTACCTACTCGTAAGAAGTAGAAAACGTAAACAATATGGCGATACATTTGGTTGTCACTGTCATCGAGTTGATTGTCAGCTTCAACAAGATTTGATCGAGTTCACTACAGTGAATGATAGGTACGATTTTTCACCAAAAAAATGCTAATAATTGCCATATAATTAAATAGACGCAGAAAAACATGTTTATTTTATTAGTCACTGACGGCATGAGACATATGGTTAAGGCAGGAAAGGTCTTGCAGGAGAAATATCCCGATTTAGTTCATTTTACATGTGCAGCGCATGTATTGCATCAACTAGCAGAAATAGAGATTCAATTCCCGATATGAATGACTTGATTTCAAAGTGAACAAAATTTTCTTTCTTCTTACTTCTGCCGATGTAGAACGCTCCTTTTCAGCATTAAAGTGGATATTTAACAGTAGGGGTCAAAAAATGATATGTAAATAAAATAAACAAATAAGACATTTTTTATTACATATTTCATTCGATGCCCATTATGCTGTACTGTATCTATCTGAAGCTGGCTTTGGTATCTTTTTCATGTTGTCTAAATCTGAGAACAAAATGGCAAACAGCCGGGGTAAGTACTTTTCCAATACATTTTCTGTTCCAATTGATTGTTATTTGTTATCAAAAATTTCTCTACTCAATTCAATTCAATTTATTCAAATTAGTATATACACCACATTTAATACAATGGTAATAAACAACAGATTTATAGATTTTTCTAAATTGGAGATAGGCACCTAAACACAACATTTGCATGTGCCTTGATTTTTTAATTTGAATACATCTTACACTAGATACTAAATAATGTAGGATTAAAGATAAACTAAAACTAGGAACCAAAACTTATGAAGTACTCAGAGGATCGAACGAGTTGTATTCTATTTATTAAAGAAATAAGAAAGAAAAAAAATCTAAAAAAAGATTCTGAGTGAATCAAAGTTAGTACTTATTAAATGTCTACATTCTTTATTAAATCTTTTAAAATTAATCAATTGCTTGATTTTAATTGGTAATAGGTTATGAAATTTAGGGGCTAAGTATTGAAATGATCTTAGTCCAATATTTTTATTTACAACAGGTATTTGTAGGCTTTTATGAACTTTACCCCTAGTTTATTCGTGCTGATGGGATCTGAAATTTTTTAAGTGCTTATTCTTTTGTAAAAATTAGCAACAAGCTAAGATGTACAGTGAATGGACATTAAGAATCTCTTCTGTATATAGTAAATTCGTAGGATAAAGGCTAGACTTTTTGAAACTTATTGTTAGGATGAAGTTTTATATTACATTTAGCTGTTTTAGTGTATTGTAAAGCCCTCCCTAAGCAGTAATGCCATATCTAATTAATGATTCCACCAGTGACTTATACACCATTATTAAAAGTTTTTTCTCTAGAAATTCTCTAATTAAGTAGAATTATTGTATTAGTTTTCTTATGTTTGATGCTAATATTTTCATATGATTGTCCCAATAAAATAACTTTACAGAAATAGGGATAACATGAAGAGAGAAATTACAAGTACAAATTCACAATTGTCAAACCACAACATTGTTATGTTATAATATTACTTGAAAAACTAAATGTCAAGTCCGACTCTGTTAACGCTGAAAAATTCCGACCTTTGATAATAACCTACCAGTAACCTCGCAGTATTATTCCTGCTAAATTGAAACGTATTCTGAAGTCCCTACTCCTAAATGAGGAATTTTCATTTCTAAATCACCAATTATTTTATTGACTGAAGACTGACTAAGTGTGCTGCACTCTATTTTAATCTCATTTTATGTATGTTTTGTAATAATTTAATCTTAATAATTTGCAGAAAAGTCATATTCTGGTAACTCGGAAGAGCATACCATGTATATATTTGTACCATGTGCCCTCCACCCTATCAGCGTGATGTCAACCGAAAATGGTCTATTATCTTTTTTGTGTTAGGATTAGGTTTAATATCACTCTTTATATCTAATCCTTTTGTGTATTTGACATTCTGGACAAACTATCATTATTCTTATTAAAATTTATTCGTCGCTCAGGTTTTAAATGATCAACATAATGAACTTTATAGGGATGGTACTTATTAATCTTTAAAATTTTTGGACAATAAGAGTGGGAAATATTTGTTTCAGACGAATATTTTCGTAATGAACTGAGATTATTTACAATACTGTTCAGTACTAAAGAAGAATTTGCATCATTTGTAGCCGTTAGCTGTTTATTTCGTTTCAACTTTTTGAACCATCCATAATTTCTCAAATTACTACTTAAAGAAATAAAGGTCTTATGATGTGGCTGAGGTATATTGGGAAAACGTAATTGGAATAACCTTTTGGAATTTTTTCTAGCTTTTCTAGTGTTTAATTTGTCTTCGTTAATGTATACAACCATTTCTCAATTATCCTGAACTAGACAGATTCAAAAAACTTTTAAAATAGATTATTTGACAACATAACACTTTACATTAATAAATTAGCCTTAAGGCCATTAGTTTAAATAATTAACAAAAAGATACAGGTGTTAATCCAAATTATACTCAGAAAAGTTAAAAAAATAGAAAATCTCAGATAATTTGAAAATTGATGGTTTTACCAAAAAAATTTATTAAAAAATTATATATTTGGTACCCTATCGCGAGTGCAATGTTTCAGTGTTACAGCTATCAGAAAATAATTTTGCACTTCAGTACCATCTTTGGACAGCCATTCAAAAAATTGCGAATCACTTAAATTTATAACTACCTCTCGTATCTAGTGATTATTTTAATTTCCTTGTCAAATATTTGACTGGGGAGTTGTCGCAGATGCCTCTGTCAGTGGCAACATTTGAAAGACAAAATGAAGTCACCAAGAATATCTAATGGCTAGTTTGCACAGAATTTGCATCTCTTTTCGTTACCATGGAAACTGCCTGGGGAGTTTTATGTGAATCACCCTGTAAATATTATATCGTCACGTATTTCCATCCATAGGAAACCACCTTTTAAAATCCGTGGGTTCAAAAATTATAACAAGAGATAAACACTAACACTTTATTGAATAGCTTACTGAAAACTTCACAATACTTTTATGAATTAAAATACAGTTCTCACTGACCTAAATAACCTTTAACAATGGATATTACTTGATATTACACTCTACTGTTCACTTTGTATCACTTCGGATTTTATCTTACCTCAATTCATTAAAGACTTGGCTTCCGCCTGTTTACCTCGGCTTATATACTATATAAATTGCCTCTAGAATCGTCCAGCAATGACCAGAACTTTCCACAACAATATAATGTAGAAATCTCGATCCTCTTCTATAAATTTTCTAGAAAACGTACTACCATTGTCTCAGAGATGGCGCACACTACAGGCGTTGATGGTACTACAGTTACAGTTGCTCACCACTATTGCTACTTAATTTTGGCTATTTCTTAACACGGACCCCTAGGGGGCGTAATGCGTAACGATATTTTAAAAAGATTCTGAATTTGAGGCTCCATAAATGACCATTAATTTAATTCTGAATCATAATTCTGAAGGATAAGATCATCATTTTGTAACTTCCTCTAAACATTTACAAAATTATTATTTTAATTTATAATAGTTTTTATAAGAATAGTCTAACCAAGGTTGCGACGATTTCAATCAACTAATTTTCTAAATTTAAATTATGATTTAACCCTTTAATTTCTGGAACCGGATAAATCCCCGCAAAAATTTTTCGTGCTCCCAGCACGCGAACCTGATATTTACACAAGGCCATATTTACACTGTAGTTCGTATCTGTTTTTATTTAGAAATTTTTTTTGTGAAAGTCTGTTTTATATTTTTGAAAAAATAAATGTTTATTTGATTGATTATTTGACTTTACATGGCTAAATGAAGTATGTATATGCGCATAAGTTTACCCGAACCGTGCGGTTCCGCAAGGCCTCCCGCTGCCATTTTGCGGGCTCTACATGTAAAAACCAGTGCCGGAATGAAAGGGTTAAATTAAGTTGTGTAAAAACTAATAATCTAAGTAAATCAAACTTCAGAAAATTCAAATAAAAAGTACAATTTATTTAAAAGCCAGATACAAATGAAACTGAAGAAAATTTTGATTATACAGAACAATTAGGTTACACATATAAAACAAAATTTACCTTCTGAAATTTACAGTATAAATTAGGTGCCTACTTAAAAGCGGAAAATGTAAGAAGCATAAAGTAAAAAAATTAACACAACCAACTTAACAAGAAAATAAAACATGATTTACTCCAATATAAAAATTTTAAGTTAATTGTAATGCTTACAAAAAAACTAATTTAGCGGCTTTCTAAGTCCCTAAACGATTTCGAATACTGGAATGAATGAAACCAAATGTTGAAAATATTCTCTGAACCAACGCTGAAGAAACCGCAGCAGAAAATAATTGATAATCAGGAATAATTTGTCAATAATATCAATATTTCTCTGGGATTTCCACCAGTCCAAGGATTCTGTGCTTTTAAGAATTTCTTTGTGAAACATAGTATCGGCAATAGAAATGTAATAATCAGTGGTAGTAAACCATTTTAGGGATATAATTCATTAGTGGCTTCTAAGGCTTTCTGTTAATGTATGCTTTGTTTTCGTAGGGTTCAGAATAAAGGATAGTAAATGGTATGGGGTGATACACTGATCGTACCGGTATCTAAATTCTCGCATTTATCTTAAAATAAATTCAGTTTCATCAAAATGTGACTCAAGTATTTTAAATGGTTCTTGGATATCTGATAAAATCGCATCGTTTCTTTGAAGCCTATTTAGTGCACCAGATATAGGTTTCAGAAGTGATCAGTAATCTTCAGCTATTCATTTTAAATAAATGTTTGAAATTATCTGTCTTACTATACTGTCAATTTCATTTTAATGTTCCTCGCTAATTTTAAAAAGTGTGGGCAAGATTTAACGAAACCATCTAAGTCGGGTAAGCGAGTCTCATCTTAATACGTCTCTAGGTAAAAATTTCTTTTGTGTATATCGCAGAGGCAAAATGATTGTTTCGGAAGTATGTTACAACGAACATAATGTGTTCCTTAATTTTGCTAACTTCTAAATCCTTACATAATAAGTTTAAGATGTGTGGAGCACAACCATAAGTAATAACATTTGGTTCTGTTGACTCTTTCATCTGGTTTCTCATATATTCATATTAGCAGCATTATCCATCACACAACTGCTTACTGTACAGGTATAGTCAGGCTTTAGCGTTTTAATTAAGTTTATTGCAAGTTCTGTTAAATATACACATTTCCAGATGTGTCTATCGTGTCTACTAAAAAGGAAGACCCATTTTCCGTAGTTATTGTTGCACATATTATTGGTTCATTATGCACATTGGACTACCCATCCAATGACAGACAAACTGAACCTCCTGATAAATCTTTAAAACATTTACCTTTTTCTTCATTATACACTACATTGAGTCTGTCAGACATGTCATGTTGAGATGGTCGTACATATCTGGATCATAAAAGCGCAATTGCGTTTTTTACTTCTGGTTGTTCAATACACATTAAACTACTATTTGTAGGGAAGACTCATTTTCTGTAGTTACTGTTGCACATATTGGTTCATTATGCACATTGGACCATCCATCCAATGACAGACAAACTGAACCTCCAGATAAATCTTTAAAACATTTACCTTCTTCTTCGTTATACACTACATTGAGCTGTCTGTCAGACATGTCATACTGAGATAGTCGTACATATCTGGATCATAAAAGCACAATTGCGTTATTTACTTCTGGTTGTTCAATAACATGTCAAACTACTGTTTGTAGTATAAAGAGCTCAAACAATTTGCTTATCAATTTCTTCTTTATTAGCCTGGTCGTATGTACAACAAAAAATGACAAAGATCCAGAACTGGACTTAGGCACTACTGTTATTCTACTTAATGGCGTAGAAGATAAGAGCAGTTATAATAATAATTTATTCTGTAAATTTCATGTTTTATTATGCAATGAAATAAAATAACACTACTTACATTGAACACCGTTCCTTCATTATTTGTTCCTACATTACGTAAAACACATCTCTTCCAGTGAACTTTCAGTCATCCTACAAGTTATTGCATTTCCACATTAAACTTTTTACATGTACGTACGTGTACGTATGTTTACCACTTTTTCTATCAAGTTACTCGATTCTTCACTAAAATATTGATAGATAGGATACTTTTCCTACCAGTTCTATTAGAAGACAAGTCAAAAAACTATTCAATATTTAAATACTATAAATATAATCATTCGCTTTCTTGTTACGCGGTAAATTAACAAATAACGAAGAATTGCGACATTTGCGTCATTCCCGCATTATAAAGACAGGCGAATTTTCAAGTTCTGATAGAAATTTTCATACATGCTCTAGCTTATTTTAAATTTATAGATACAAGGTACATAATTTATTCCATTTGTAAGTAAAAAAAAGTATCTTTGTTAAGATCTAAATATATTGTTAATGTCAATTATAGGGACGTTTATGTAAAAAAAGTCAATGAAAACTTTTAAAACCATGACTTTTTTTTATTAAAAAAATTATTGTGATTTTTGATTTTTCTTTTATCAACCCTAAGTCTAACCGTATGTTACAGACAAATTTTTTGTTTATATCTAGAGGTTACCAAAAATTAATTTAATATTTTGATATTGACTTACTTACATCAAGTTCAGTTTCAGTTTCAGGTAGACCAAGAAGTCCTCCCTCAGTTTCCTCTCCAGTCTTTTCAATTTCATCTATAATTGGCCTCATACCAGTTTGTGGTCTTTCTCGAATTATGTAATTTCTAGTTGACGCTCCAAAATGAAAACTAGAGTCAATTGGTAATTGTGTTGGTTTGTATGCCTCTAAGCGCAGTGTTCCAATAAAAGTTCCATGGGCTTTAAAGTTCAAATAAAGTTAACATTTATATATTTAAAAATTATAAATGGATATAACTTTGAGAGGATGAGAAAATGTAAGGCGAAGATATAAAAAAATTGATAATAATTTTATTATGTTATTGCAACATATTTTAAATTAATTGTTACTCTATATTTTTGACTATGTAGCTAGAGTGACCAGCTTGGTAATACTTCATATTAAAGCTTATTAATATAATATACCTCCTATGTTTTCAAATTTCCTAGGAATAAGTGTTTCAAGGCTTTGTCCATTAGCTATAAGGTCAATATTTAAATGCAATTTATTAAAAACCTTAATATAGATGGAGAGCTGGCTATGGAAATTAAAAATGATAAGGTGCAGTGAACATTTAATCAAAATAAAATCTTTGACTGCAGCTCTGAAATTTTGTGTAGTTATAGTTTTTAACTGTAGAAGTTGCGTAAAATAATTACCATAAGTCTAGGTCGGGGATTACACATTGCCAGAAGTCGGTAAAGTTGTAAGAAAATTGTTCAAATTATTAAACGACATTGGTCAAGGTGCAGTTCTGGCGATTTTCTTTTTATATTTAAAATCTCCCTATTTTTCCGGGTTTTCCGTTTGTTAATGTATAGTCTAAGAGCTGACTACATAAAAAAAAATTGCATCAGGTACCCAATTGATTCCTATTCTTTAGTGTAGCCAAGTCAAAATCATCCTGTCTGCCAGCGCGATCCCTTAAAGCAGTAGCAGGCGGTCAAACATGTAAAATTTCGGTATTAAAAATTTTACAAGGTATAGTGTATACGATTTCAGTTGGGACAGCATAAAAACGAAAACTCGGATATTCCCCACTTCTCGTCTACAGTCCACGTGGACTTGATCCGCCTGCCTCTTAGAAATATGGGTGAGATTAGACGCCTAGAGTTTGATTTGTCAACTAAAGGAGATGCCGACTTTAACTCCGAGTTTTTGTTTTTATACTGTCCCAATTGAGATCGTATATACTATACATGGATTATAATTACGAAAACAGCTTTTACTTATCCTTAAGAAACGCGGAAAATTGTTGGCAGACATTTTGCTAGTGGCAAAAGTGCCGGTAGAGGGCGTCAAAGTTTCGTAAAATGTTGAAAAAAAAATTCATCAGATACATGCATGTGGATTCATTGGATGTTATATTTATATATTTAAAAAGCTATATGACAAATGGCAGACAAAAAACCGATGGTTAAAACCGCGGCAGACAGTTATAGAAAGCGAGGTGTCGTTCGAGTGTTCTCAGCGAACGCTCGCCGCGCTTTACGTTTAAGTATAGAAAAATGATTAAAAATTACAGAATACATCTAGACATGGAAAACGATGGTACGTCATTCTAAATCCAAAATGGCGGATGCCCCAAACGACTAATCACCACTTTCTTTCCAACCCCCTTAATATGGGTATCAAACGAAAGGGCTTGACGAGTAAAATATGATTAACGATGTGGCATCATTCTAAATCCAAAATGGCGGACGTCTCCAATGAATCACCTCTTTCTTCACAACCACCTTGATATGGGTGTCAAATAAAAGTGCTTGACGAGTAAAATATGGATAGATCATGTACCATCATTCTAAATCCGAAATGTCGGACCCCTGCGATGGACAAATCACCATTTTCTTCACAACACCCCCGTCATGGATATCAACTGAAAGGGTTAGACGAGGGGTTAGACTAGTAGATCATAAGACGTAACATTTAAGCGCCAGATGTACCGTTTGCCTCTAATCCTTTACAGTTAAAAACTCTAACTACACAAGATTTCAAAGCTGCACTCATAAACATTAACGCTTCCCTTCCCCGGATGGACTTCTGGCTGTAGAGCTATGTACTTGAGACCCATATCAAGGGGGTTGTGAAGAAAGAGCTGATTCATCATAGGTGTCCGCCATTTTGGATTCAGAACGATGCCACATCGTCAATCACATTTTACCTGTCAAGCCATTTCATTCGATACCCATATTGAGGAGATTGTGAAGAAAGTGGGGATTAGTCATTTGGAGCATCAGCCATTTTGGATTTAGAACGACGTGCCATCGTTTTTCGCGTCTATATGTATTCTATAGTTTTTAATAATTTTTCTATATTTAAATGTAAAGCGCGGCGAGCGTCCGCTGAGAACGCTCGAACAATAGCACACTTTTTATACCTGTCTGCCGCGGTTTTAGCCATCGTTTCTTTGTCTGCCATTTTGCATAGAGCTTTTTAAATATATACATATAACATATAGAGAATCCGCATGCATGTATTTGATGAACTTTTTGTTTCAAAATTTTACGACACTGACGCCCTCTGCTGGCACTTTCGCCACTAGCAAACTGTCTGCCAACAAATTTCTGTGTTTCTTAAGTATAAGTAAAAGCTGTTTTCGTAATTAAAATCCATGTACCTTGTAAAATTTTGAATACTGAAATTTTAGTTTTGACCGCCCGCCACTGCTTTAAGCACGGGATTGCACTGACAGACAGGACGATTTGGACTTGGACACAAAAGGATCCTCTTCCAATAGAAATCAATTGCGTACGCGATGCAAACTTCTTTTATGTAGTCAGCTCTTTAGACTATACGTTAATAACCGGAAAACCCGGAAGAATAGGGAGATTTTAAATATAGAAGGAAAATTGCCAGAACTGCACCTTGACCAATGTCTTTTAATAATTTGAACCTTTTTCTTACAACCTTATTGACTTCTGGCAATGTGTAATCCCCGACCTAGACTTCTGGCAATAATTTTATGCAATTTCTACAGTTAAAAACTATAACTACACAAAATTTCAGAGCTGAACTCAAAGATTTTATTTTGATTAAAAATTAACGCGTTGACCGCCATCCCACGCTTCCCTCCCCAGGATGGACTTTTGGCTTCAGAGCTATGTACTTTTCAGCTCGTAAGGAGGGTTTTTACCAAAGAGTTTAATAAATAGAGAAGACAAGCCTGCCGGGAGTCACGGTTTGGTTGCCTTGGAGACGGTAGGCTCTTCGTCCTTGTCGCACACCTCGTACCCTCTCTCTCCACTCTGTTTAACAAAGCAACACAGCCTTACCCGGCACGCTTTGATTTCAAACAAATAGCGTCAATCTTTGTTTTGAATAGCGTTCTGCCTTATTTAAAATTACACGTGTTTTCTCAAATTTTTCTTCTGTTTATAACGTTTAATTTGTACATTAATTAATTATGTTTTTTGTGACAATGGTTTATACTTGTAAAGTTTGTAGAAAAACTAAGTCATTTGCCGCCTCTGCATTGCACGTAACCATTTCTGACGTTTACCTACTTTATGTGGAAATAACACTGAACTATTCATAATATAGCTCAGTGGGAAATAATGGATTCGATGTGGGAAATGAATAAAATTCAATTCCGAATTCGAACTAGTATTATCGCAATCTACCATTGAACATTTTAGCACATCTTTCCTTTTCTTTTATATTTTTTTCACTAAAAGCATATGTACCTCAACGTAAAATACTGGTATAAACCGTCATCTGTCATTGTATTGCAATCGTCACCACCCCTCATGTACTGTGCGACAAAGAGAGACGAACTGTGTGAGAAGGATGAGAAGCCTACAGCCTCCCGCTGCTTATACATTACGCTTATGGAGCTTGTCTCCTCTATTTGTTAAACTCTTTGGTTTTTACATAAAAATTTTCACTGCACTTTTAATTTCCGTAGCCAGTTCTTAGGCTAATACTTACTACTCCCTAAATCGACTAAGAAGGCTCTATTTAAATGTTTATGCCAAACAAATGCAGCATGAACCCTGGAGCATGATGCATGATCGATGCAGAAATCATTCATTTGAGAATTTCTCCCAAAAAGGTAACACTTCTTTTCATCTATCATCAATTTTTGAATTAATTTGTCACCTTTTAAAACATCTAAATGTAATCCAACTGGTGGTTTACCAGCCCTAAACAAGAAAAAATAACAAAATACATAACCTCAAACAACACAATAAAATTTCGTAATTATTACTGTTACCAAATCTCTTACCAGTTTGGAACTTCGTAATGATTTGCCATTGTTTTTTACATTTAGGATTAATATTATTAATTATCATGTGTACATTCTCTCGGCACTAATTAGAACATGCATGTCATGTCAACCTTCTGCCACTTCTACCAACAGAACAGACACCAGTCAATTCATCCAGACCACAGAACCCACAGAAGACATACATACAGAAGTGAAAGGTTGTCGCGGTACCTTTGATATTGATTATCGGCGGGTCTCACTCTTAGGGGTCTAATCAAAGACCAAGACGAAATAGACGAAGACAGTTGTTAAGCGTCACGACATCCAGCGGAAATGATTACCGGATTTGTCGGGTGCCCATTAAATGAATTTGACCAAGCTTACTAAAAGACAGGTTAGCTCATTAGAATCGGTAAGTGCCACGTCACGTATAGACCTCGACGGCAGCAGCGTGTGGATGTTTTTTCTTCATTTTGTAGAAAAAAGGTTTCCAAATTATTGTCAATGAACAATTCTATCCTAACTAAATAGATAGCTAACATATGAACATGGTGAACTTGGGTTCTGAGTTCTGACAGACAGCTGAATTCGGTTGTTCTATTCGAACTAGTGATGGGCGATATATCGCGAACTGTGATTTAATCACTGATATTAAAAAATCACAAGTAACGACTGTGAATAAAGTTGGAAGAAAAGCGTGACGTGATCACGACTTTCCATATATCAATATATTTTTGACGATATAAATATCTTGTTTGCGACCTTATGTATAACACGTAAAGCAAACGATTCCGTGACTTCACGATATATTAGGTAGATACACGTTTCACGAGATAGGCTGATCTTGCGCGTCTCATACTATATAGATATTTATATACTTACTTATCTTTTTATATCTTTTTCTTTTATTCACTGGCAATTAAAGGTAGGGTCGTGGCGGAACATTTCTGTTACAAGAACACCTACTAAAACCATGCGTTAAAATATTTTTTTGATTAAATATATATATATACTAGCAATTTTATTGCAAATATTGAACATCCACGTCTCGGCATGGCATATAATAAAAATATGGAATTCGACAATTTTGTATTCTTTTTGATTTTTAAAATTGTGAAATGCTTAGCTCCAAAACATGTTTTAGATAATTGTGTTTTTGTTGGAGAGAAATAACCACAACTTCTACATCGAAAACACATCGACTAACCATAGTAGAAATTATCTTTTCTCAAAGGGTTTGCAGTTCTATAATCAACTGCGAAAATGATGAGTATCCTTACATAGGTATACATATAGAATGTGCAACAATTAATAAAAAAGTACACAGTAAGTTGGCGAAGAGTGTATAATGGTTATAGCTTGCATTGTATACGTTAGAAGTGCTGCCTTATGCCGTTGACCAAAATTGTAAGAAAGAAGTAGGTAACATATTTTTGATAAATATTTGAATGGGAGAAATACCTACTTGGACTTTATTAAATAAAATGTTTCCCATTAAATAATAGCAAATAAGAATAACTATATAAATAAACATTATATTATTCATTATTTAATTTGTACATTTCTATTAAAATCCGAGGCTTAATATATTAAAATGGTTGCAGCACTATTATAAACAATAACCCAGCAAAAATTAAAATATCTGATTGATAACTATAGCAACCTAAAACCTAAATAGTTTATTAATGCTTCCGAAATGTTTACATATTTGTATAACTTTACAAAAATATGCTATTACGAAGTTCAAATAGGCTTCACATTTAAAACTTTAGTGTTTTGGTTTTATCACCAATCCATGTCAATGGTTATAGTTGGATAAGCAAATCATAATATCAATATGCATGTATATGTAAATATCATACGTATTATATATCTACGGCTGCACAGATTACCAAAGTAGCGAATTCACGAATTCACCAAAATTAACAATTTTTCCTATTCGCCGTATTATGAAAAGTCGTGATCACATCACGGTTTAAATTCACTGATATCAAAAATTCACAGTCACGATTCACGTTGTGATTGAAAAATCACGATATCGCCCAACACTAATTCGAACCTTCGAACAGTGTTGTCGATTCTTCACTATGGCCCTCTCTCTCTCTCTAATGTTACCTTCTTCGTCTGATTGTCACATTGTGGCAATTGCGCGATAACTCCAGCTAAAAGATAAAAGATTTTTCGCCGGCTCTCCTCTCTGTAACCTCGAAGTGACAGTTATTTAGTCTGTGGCTCTGTGGTAATATGTCGTACTACACTCATAGAAATAACACAAATAGAGAAATATACAGTAGACTCACTCCCTATCTACTCTATGTAGAAAAAATGGGACTTGACTTCGTTTTTTATGCTTTGGACCAGATCGAGTGCGCAAAGACCACGCGCACGGAGAGGAATGGCGCCAGTTTTAAAATCGAGTAGCGAACACCGAACTAAATGTCAAATTTGTTGATTATGTCCTACGTTGAAATATAATCAAGGATACGCAGCTGCCAACCTATCTTTTAGTAAATCTTGGTCAAATTCGTTTAATGCGTAACCGACAAATCCGGAACCGTTTTCGCTGGATGCCGTGTCCCTTTAAATTGGAGTACACAGCTGTCTTCGTCTATTTCGTCTTCTCCGTCTGACTGTCTTATCATGTTAGTTCTCTAATCTTTGCTGTGGTGTAGGCACAGGAGCGTCTAATTGCAGCATGACTTTCCAACGTTGCCAGTTCTCACACAAATATCGCGGGCTATTTAAATTTAACCAGGGCTCTCAATCTTTCTCTAAAAGATTATGAACCTGGTGGATTTTGATAAAAGAAAAATTAATCATAATGCAATGCGAAAAATAGCAGCCAGAAGAGCATGCAGAACCCCAACCAATTCACATCTTTTGATGTTTATAATTTAAAAATAAATTTTTTTAATAACAAATGTTCGTCGAACAGGATACGGTTCTTATTTTTATTGAAAAGTATTATTTAAAACGATTTGTTTTTTATTTCAATTAAGGAAACGAATTATTTTATAAGCAGGCATTTTCAAAAACATGTTTTATGGTTTTCTAGTCAGGAAACGTATAAGATCCATTAAAAATCAGGTTTTCGAATTTTTGGGTGATTATGCCATAAATTTTTCGAACTTTCTTTTGAAAAAGGTAAAATAGAATGAAAAATACTAGCCAGATATTGACAACTATATTTAACAGGTTTCTACTAAATATATCGTACAAAAATAAAAATGTAATTATAATATATTATATTTATTTATTTATTTATTTACGGAATAATTCTATTACAATTTACATTTACATTACATAGTATTAACATGATCTGAACTCCTAATAATTATTATTTATTTATTTATAATGCTTATATTTATACATATACCTAACCAGATACACTCACACAGATACAAATCACACATCACATACATGCAATCACATATATATATATATATATATATAAACCTATAATTATATTAACATTATAATTTTGGGACTAGACAAACAGTAACTCATGGCAAAGATCAATCTTAACATACAGAGTATCTAATAGGTATGGCAAATAAACTAAAACTGATTAAAATTAGACTAATTAAAATATGTTTACAATCAGGACAGGTATTGATGATCATTTGCCGCATTATTCGAAATATATTCAATTTTATTTAGCATTAGATTTTTTAAGTCGCACACTTCTACCTGAGATGGTCGTTGTAAATGTTTGCCTTTAGTTCTTCTCTTACGAGTTGAATGGAATGTTAACTGCTTCGTTATTTTTTTATTACTGGGTTCCTTATTTTTATTAACCGATTCTTCTTTGAATGACGGAACAGGTTCATAGTTTGTTATTAAGGAATTTTCTTTAGTTAAAGTTTTTACGACATGAGTTAAAATTTCACAATTATCCACTTCATGGACTTTTTGTTCAAGTTTATTAGTTTCTATTATAATTTGTTTAATTAATAGATCCTTTTTATTTATTAGGCCTTTGTTATTATTACCATTATTTGTTAGTGTTTTTAAATGAGTTAGGACTTCATTCGTTTTTTTTTCACAATTAGTCTCAATGTTTTCGAGGTTACTGACTTGAAGCGTTTCACTTTTCATAGAAAACTTATTTACCACAAAATGTATATGTTTACAAATGGTGTTGTGAATAAAAAAATCTGTGCAGGTGCAGCTGTAACAGTGAATGCAGATCCTGCATATCTCACAAATTAATTGGCAACATTCAGAACATCCATTCTTTGATACCTTATAGCCAGCTTTCACGTCTTCCTTATATAATATCCAAACATTATTTTCATATTCGGCCATTTGATATGTGCTACTTAAAGCAGTTTTATGTCGAGAATTTATTACCTTCATATGAAATGTGTTTTTACCTTTAACATTTTTTATAATACGATCGACAATTTTATCCCGTACATATTTTGTTAAAGCATAGAGACCCTTATCTAGTCTCTTGACTTTTTTTGCTTCTAAATATGTATACTTAATCGTCTTATGCATACTTTCGAGTCTCATATTGGTATTAATACCACAGCTTTTACGGTAACAATATGCCCATTTCTGGTAGTTACCTCCATAGTATTCTTGAAAATAAGTTCCGAAATGGTTAGTTTCCTTATCATTAAGCATTTGGTCGATCGTATTTGAAAGAAGTTTATGAAATTCTTCTTGATCCATAGTAGCCTGCAGAAGTTTTAGTGAATTATATACAGTTTTTCTTCTAACGGGATTAACAATTTTGTTTAAATTCGTTTGCCAGGCCCGATCGACGTGCCAGGCGCAAAACAATTGCTTCGGTACAGGACCCATTACTTCAAACCATGGTTTATAAAAAATATTTGTTATATCCGACATAAATGTACTTGGCTTGAGAACCCCAATCTTGCCTTTAATTGCTTCAAAAAATAGATGAAAAACCATACAGTCTTGCCTGTTTGACAACATGCAGGCCCCTGGAAAGCCTTCTCCCAAATCATCCACCACAAGCACTGTTGTCAATTCGAAATCATACGAATTTAGACCATGTGTGCTGTCAATCGCAATAATGTTACTCCCAAAACGTTGTAACATATTTTGCTGGGATGCATTCATAATAACTAACAAAAAGTCTTCAGTTTGAAGAAGTGAATGTTTTTCGCCTTGTGGTTTGTAAAGTAATATGGGATTCTGCTCTTCTTTTTGGCATTCCTTAACAAATAGGTCAACACTGATTGCATCCACAGGATGACGAACACCCTCCAATGTTTGAATTTGATATGAGCTTTTTATATTATGGATGTCTTTTCTGGTAAGCAAATCAGTTCTTTTCAACTTCATCTCATTAAAATTTTCTCGATTTGTGTCCAGAATCCTAAAAATATTTACCATAAAAATAAACATCGGTACTTAATTTCTTCTACCCTTACCTTGAAACTGAGACGCCACTTGCCAATTTGCCGGCGATAACTGCTTTGTCTCCTTTTGGAATGTGTAGATGTTGTATATCTACATTATGCCCATAATGTGTTTTATGGTAAAATGCTGTACATTTGCCATTTTTTTTTACAATAAGTTTGATTTGACTAGTACATGCACAATTAATTTTGCTAGAACCCTGGCTCTTCTTCATTCGTTTAGGTTGATGCTGAATTTTACGACTATTTCCTAGAGAAAAAAAAAAAAGAATAAAGTACATGTTCCACGGAGAAATCTGTAAATTGTTTTTGTTATACAGTGTTAAATCATTATTTACTACGTGTAGTATAAAAACGTACCACTTC
The DNA here is from genome assembly GCA_963583905.1 of Stenurella melanura. Classification (NCBI taxonomy): domain Eukaryota; kingdom Metazoa; phylum Arthropoda; class Insecta; order Coleoptera; family Cerambycidae; genus Stenurella; species Stenurella melanura. The sequence continues at coordinate 112,006,355 of OY757310.1, read as the reverse complement.
TGTTGCAGTTAAAATAAAAAACTTCACCATCCTTATTGGTTGATTTTCCACGAGGTTGTACATATTCTACATCGTGAGAATTTTGAACATCACTGAGCCAGACTTGGAATTCTGAAATATGTGATTTTGGAGTAATTAACTAATACAAATATCCCAAGTTAAATAATACATTCTTTATAAAAATAATTTCTTACCTTGCATGCTATTAAAACTTAGGATATCTTCTCCCATTTCATAGCCATGGGCCACTCTTAAATGATCCCTCAACTCCTGGTTTAATTTATAAGAAATATTGCAACCTTCATCTAGACACCGAAAGCTATGCACTGATTTCTCATATGCAATTACTTTTTTAGTTGCATTGTGAGTTTCGAACAGATGTCTATTCAGATTACCTTGGTTTGAGTATATTTTATTACAGTGTTCACACATTACAGGCATGATGATGATAATGCACTATTGAAATTATATGTAAATTCTCAACTTTCTTTGCAACGATACGAATACGAATTTCGGGCTTAGAAAGAGCGTGGACAGTGAGGTTAGGGCACACTGGGCACAGAACAACGTTTTGACGTTAAGTTCGAATGGAACAAATTTGGCAACGTCGGAATTGCGCGCTACAATTAGACGCTCCTGTAGGCACGCGTCGATGGCAAGAGTGGAGGGGAGGGGGGACATGGACAAAAATAAGGGTGACTGTGACTGCATGAGGGTGACCAACTCTATGTCACAGACGTCACAGTAGTAAAGCAAGCATTATCCAATATTATCCATTTATCAGCTGATTGTAGTATGTGCCGTACATATTTCTTGAAGATATTTTGTTTGCGTTGTTGTGTTCCAATATTAATAATGAATAGATAGATAGCGGATTTGACCAGAGAAAATTGGATAATCTACCGAAAATCGATTCCTTGTCTGTTTTTTGGAAACAATCTGGATTTTGTTGCTGTAGAAATGCCTAATATTATAGAAGTACCTAGTAGGTATAACTAGTATTTTTAAATTGGAATATTATTATGGGACATAATACATAACATACATACATACATAAATTTTCTAGCAAAACAACCAGTGTTTTGCATAATGTACTGGATTTTATGATGTCCCAAATCTCTCATAATCCCCCTGATGCTGATTTGTTAATTGACAGCACTTTAAAGTAGAAAAATTACATACAAAAATATAAAGGTGATCCGCCATCTTGGGATGTCCGCCATATTGGATTTAGAATAATAGAAATACTATATTTTATTATCGCTGGACTTACACAAGTGTCCGAATTTTAAAGCCCTAGCTTAATTAGAACTAATCGAAATTTTAATGGCAATATACAGATTCAGAAAGTGTTCGTTTTGGTATGGAAATAATTGGCAATAAGAGCAAGCGAGAGCGAAGCAACTAGGTTATTCTTTTCTATCATATAACGCCAAACGAGAACTAAAGGGTGCAAGACAGAAACAAATTGAAACTCCGTAGACAGAGTTGCCCACGCACATGTGGTGGGGATAGCAAGTGGCACTTTGGACGATGTATTATACGATAGAAAAGTATAGCCTAGTTGATCCGCTCTTGCTTGCTCTTATTGCCATACCAAAACGAACACTTACTGAATCTGTATATTTGACCCAAACATACCAACTAACAAAGCACGTTAAATAAAAGCTTTTAAAATATAACATCAGCAGAGGGTGGTAGCATTGAAACATTCTTTATAGGATTTTGCAAACAGCAGAAAAGATAACTATCTATAAAAAAAAACTTTGTGTAGAAATATTAATGAAATCTTTGCATTCTTTCGATAACCTGAATTCTGGTTATGCTAGCAAATTAAAATCCTAAAATGAATTTGTCTAATTTCTTATTTGACAATTCTCATTCTAACACTAGCATCCACACAGTCCCCTACGGCCATGTAGATTAAACTAGTATCCACATAACCCCCTACGATTATGAAGATTCAGTTAAAAATGAAAACAAAGACCTAAAATGAATTTATTTATCTACTTTGTCTTAAAAAAATTTTTCATTCCAATGGATTACATTTATAAACCAGATCTTTGGCCGGATGGAATAGGATACAGGAAGTTTGACTTTGAACGATATCACAGGTATATGAGATCGAATGGAAATTTTCACTAGATCTAAACCTAAAACCTGAAAAATGTTTAACAAATAATACTGCTGAATATAACAACGCAACGGAAAAATCAACACAAACAAATCCTCACACCATGGAAAAGACCGCAGCTACCCTATCAATAAAGGAAAATCACCAAAAGAAAACAAATATATACCAAGATGAACGTCTCACCATTCTTTCTATAAACGTCCGGAGTATACGAAACAAGGAAACCGAATTATTTACCTTTATAGAAGAAATGAATTTCCCAGACGTGATTTGCATCACCGAACATTGGCTATCTCTCTTTGAGAAAATCTGCATAGATAAGTATCAAACAGTTTCACTTTACACCAGGGATACATTAAAACATGGAGGAACGGCTATACTAGTTAGGAAAGATATAACATGTAATCATATTACGAAATTTGATTATTTAATTACTGAAAAAAATTTCGAAATTTGTTGTATACATATTGCAGAGATAAATTTTTACATTGTTACAATATATAGAGCACCCTCTGGAGATATTGATATTTTCTGCGCTAACCTAGATACCCTATTATTATCAATACCACCTAAATCAAATGTCATACTTACTGGAGATCTCAACATAAATTATGCCCTAAACACTCCAAATACAATTAAACTAAAATGTGTTTTGCTCTCACATAAATTAAAAATGCATGTAAACTCCTTTACTAGAAAAACAAACACATCAGCAACCATTATTGACTATTTTTGTTCAAATTTAAACATGTCACAAATTTCCCTTGAAATACTTCATACAGACCTAAGTGATCATGACGCCTTGTTGGGTACAGTAATAACAAAACAAGCCCCATATTCAAAAGTAGTAAAGTATACTCATAATCTGTCTCATAAAAACATAAATACTTACCTATCCAAATTGTCATCAATAGATTGGACTCCAATTTATACGTTAGAAACCTCCCTAAAATTTACATATTTTTATAATAAATTAATTGAGGCTTTTGAAAACTCCTTTACACGGAAAAAGACATACATAAACAGCAAAAAGGTACTCTGGACTACAAAAGGCATCAAAATATCTGCCAAAAACAAAAGGTCGTTGTCATACATAAGCAAGTTCACCACAAACGTAAATTTTCTAAATTACTACAAAAGGTACAAAAAATTATTCAGAAAAATATGTATTAAAGCCAAAAATACATTTTTTAAAGCAGAAATATCCAAATCAAAAAATTCGGCAAGAAAAACTTGGAAAATCGTAAATGAAATATCGGGGAGGACCAAGCAAAAATCTCTACAAATTGAACTAAATATAGAAACAAAAATTATAAGTATACCAGAGGAAGTGGTCGAACACCTAAATAACCACTTCATAGACATAGGAAGCAAAACTACTAAACAAAATAATAATATAACAAATATAAAATATACAGATTTCCTCAAAAATAAAACTGCCACTCCAAATAATTTCTACATCACACCCACAACGACTGTCGAAGTCCTTGAAATATTAAATGCACTAGAAAATAAGGAGTCGTCAGGTATCGACAACTTAACCTTAAAAGTAATTAAACAATTCCCTTTTGATTTAATTGAAATAATAACATACCTAATAAACAATTCTTTCGAAATGGGGCTTTTCCCTGACTGTTTAAAAACTGCTATAGTAATACCTATACATAAAGGAGGTGACAATAACAGTCCCTCAAATTATCGTCCCATTGCGCTCTTATCTATACTATCAAAAATAATTGAAAAGCTAATTAAAAAACGAATCACATCTTTCTTAATGTCACACAATTTAATAACAACAGATCAGTATGGATTCCAAACAGGCAAAAGTACCAAAGATGCAGTCTACAATTTTCTTGAACATGTTTTCTCAAAAATAAACGACAAAGAATTAACTTTAGCAGTGTTTTGTGATCTACAGAAAGCTTTTGATTGTGTAGATCATACAATATTACTAGACAAAATCGAACACTATGGACTTAGAGGTAAAATTAGACTCTGGATCGAAACGTACCTAAAAAACCGTCAGCAATTAGTTCAAATTTATGATAAAAGTGGTAACATCGTTAGATCAACTATGAAAAAAATACGCACTGGAGTCCCACAGGGGTCAGTACTGGGTCCCCTGTTATTCTTATTGTACGTCAATGATCTCACTAGCCTTCCAGTGGCTGCCAAATTTACATTATTTGCTGATGATACTTCCATTTGCTGGAATAACACTGATGCAATGTTATTGCAGCAAGGCGTAAATAGGGACCTGACTCTGATAAACGCATGGTTCTCTGCAAATAAATTATCTCTAAATACCCAAAAAACTAAATTCATTCTGTTTAACAAACAATACTCACCTAAAATCAAAATCGAGGATACTATATTAAACCGTGTACCAGAATATAAATTTTTAGGCTTAAAAATTGAAGAAAACTTGAAATGGGATAAACATATAACTTACTTAAGTAAAAAACTATCATCGGCACTATTTGCAATAAAAAAAACCTCTCAAGTACTAAACAGAGAAGCTGCCCTACAGGTATATTATGCTCTATTTGAGTCAAACCTAAGATATTGTATTATCTTCTGGGGATTTTCAAGCTCGGTCAATCTCGAGATAATATTTCTACTGCAAAAAAGAGCAGTTCGAATATTATCGGGTGCGGGTTATCTAGATCACTGTAAACCACTTTTTAAAAGATTAAATATATTGACTCTTTTTGATTTAATCATATTTGAATCTGTCTTACACATACATAAAAATACTCACCTTATGGAAAAAAGAGAAACTGTGCATAACTATGCAACAAGGTGCGCCGATCACTTATGTCTGCCCCAGTCTCATTCTAACTTAACCAGAAATACAATTTACCATTTGGGAAAATCATTTTATAACAGAATACCCTCAAATATTAGACTGCAAACATTAAATAAGTTTGAAAAAATTATAAAAAAATATCTTATAAAACAAGCACACTACTCCTTGCAGGATTACATATCATCTCCAGTGGAGGTTCAATTATAAAAATAAGAATTTTCTATCACATCAAATCGTAACATATATTTAAATAATTGTTAAAATAACATAAAGTACGTAAGTTAAAATGTATAGGCTAGATAAAAATTGGTTGTAGTGGATTGTCTTATTCTTAGGTTAGGTTAGGTTCAATTTTAGCTTTTAGTTTTTAAATCGCACTCTGTTCAACGCCCAAATAGGGTATTATGTAATTCTGTTACACGAACAATAAATGATTGATTGATCATGAAATCTATCATTCTGTTTCCTGGAAATGCTTAGCCTTTGAAACGTTTTTCGCCCTTATTCTGGAGCTCATCAGAAAGACATAAAGCCATTCATAACGATGTTTCATGCAAAACCAAGACAATTTCTTTGAATAAGTGTGAAATGATTATATTTGACATTGACTGATAAAAACAACCTCACCTATCTATTAGCTAACTAGTATTGGAGCCTATATACTCTATGCATGTTTAAAAATGAATTATTATTTGTTTGCTTATAATTGTATTGAAACATTCTTTATAGGATTTTGCAAACAGCAGAAAAGATAACTATCTATAAAAGAAAAACTTTGTGTAGAAATATTAATGAAATCTTTGCATTCTTTCGATAACCTGAATTCTGGTTATGCTAGCAAATTAAAATCCTAAAATGAATTTGTCTAATTTCTTATTTGACAATTCTCATTCTAACACTAGCATCCACACAGTCCCCTACGGCCATGTAGATTAAACTAGTATCCACATAACCCCCTACGATTATGAAGATTCAGTTAAAAATGAAAACAAAGACCTAAAATGAATTTATTTATCTACTTTGTCTTAAAAATAAGGGCGAAAAACGTTTCAAAGGCTAAGCATTTCCAGGAAACAGAATGATAGATTTCATGAAAATGTAATCCATTGGAATGAAAAATTTTTTTAAGACAAAGTAGATAAATAAATTCATTTTAGGTCTTTGTTTTCATTTTTAACTGAATCTTCATAATCGTAGGGGGTTATGTGGATACTAGTTTAATCTACATGGCCGTAGGGGACTGTGTGGATGCTAGTGTTAGAATGAGAATTGTCAAATAAGAAATTAGACAAATTCATTTTAGGATTTTAATTTGCTAGCATAACCAGAATTCAGGTTATCGAAAGAATGCAAAGATTTCATTAATATTTCTACACAAAGTTTTTCTTTTATAGATAGTTATCTTTTCTGCTGTTTGCAAAATCCTATAAAGAATGTTTCAATACAATTATAAGCAAACAAATAATAATTCATTTTTAAAGGTGGTAGCATGTATACGTACCTTCATTATAATATAACAGAGTCTATACTGGGGCTTTAGCTCTTATACTTCATATATATCAGGTTTATTTCCACAAACAGAAGTAGGTACTGACAAATAGGTCATTGTTTTGTCAGCAAATTTATGTAGGACCTTTTAATTTTTAATACACATTTAAAATTATCAAGACTTAATTATTTATGTAAACATGCAAAAATGCATTCATTACTTACATTAAAATGATCCTCAGAATAATGCAAAGGGGTAATCGAAGAAAGTGACGGGTTTATCTCCGTATCGCGCTTCATTGATGTACACCAGTTTTCACGAATATTCTGATCTCTAGACTGAAAGGAATATTTTGCTTGGAGTTGCCAGTGACGTGTTTGTGCAATTGGATAGGTACTATGCTTCTTTTTCACCATCTTTTAAGATGTTTACAAGCTTTACATCGAATTGAGCTGCATATTTACAATAACACATGTAAAATTGAATTAATTGAAATGAATTAAGTAATCTATATGTATTTCTGATTTGTTTTTCGGATTTTTATTGGTCTCTTATTGTCTGTGTTCACCGAAACTAAGTTTCTAAGCATTTTTAAGATTATTGGAGAAGTATGTAAATTCCTGACACGAGGATAAAGTTATCCAATTGTTAAAGCACAGTTCAATAATAGGTAGAGAGTTCGGCGACTTTCCCTAATTTTTGTCCACGACTCCCTACTTTTGCTACCGACATGTGGTATAAAATATCCTCGACGTGAAATGTATGTCCTTGTCCGAGAATCCTTCAGTGAAATATCTCTTGTAACACTATTTGGTTCTCGTGTTAGGTTATCGATAGATCAGTTTTTAGAATTATAAGTTTCAAGTACAGGTTAATTGTGATATGAATTAGGGAAAGAGGCGTCCAAAGCAAGCAATGGAAAGAAAAATTAGATTAGTTTTCTAACTTTTGTAAATTTATGCAAATAAGAATAAAACATTTAAGTTTATAAATAAAACATTTATTTATCCAATAACCATAGATCATCAATAATAAGATATGGCAAATATACAAATATCTTATAGAGAAAACTTATTAATAAAATACTTATAGGCCACCTAGAAAAAGTGTTCGACATTAAAACAAAAAGATATATATTTTATAAATCACATAAAAGTGGGCTAACATTTTATAAAACACTAGTTTTACAAAAGAGCACTATAATACTTTTTTATTGTTACAATTCATTTTTTTATTGCAAGTGAAAAAGAGTATTTAAAATATATTTTCATTTCGATATATTTTTATATAAAACTGTATATTTATTGATGGTCAGAGTAACAATATGCCTAATGAGCAAAATAAAATTATTAAAATTCTACCTCCTACTCAATAATCACATAGTAAGCTACAATAAGAGTTGTAGAATAATCAACATCTTTATATAATATTAATTATTTACGAGAGAAATTGATTATTGATAATGATTATTTGAATGAGAAACTATATGATTAATTTTTGACAATGTAACATCACCTAAATGATTAAAATAAATGAGGTAAAAAAGGCATCAAATGATCAGTTTATTGTTAGAGTTGTGGTAGCTGAAATTACTCAGACAATGTTTCTCTTTTCTGTTAACTGTGTAAGGGATAAGATTTCCTAAGTAACGCTGAAAGGAACAAAAGAGTGGGTAGTCCACCTGAATTAGAAAATAAAACAAAAAAAATCCCGATTATCAGAACTAAGATACAGCACATTTTTAACGCAATGTTTTAGGTTTTTTGGCAAGGATTAAAGGGTCAATGGAATTATTCATGTCATACCCCTGTAGAAAATTCAAAGTCAATGGTGGATTTTCGCTAAAAAACGCTGAATTTCGTATATACATATATATATGTATAAAATATATGACATGCAGTCACTTTTGGTCCTTAAATCTTTACAAAAAAAAAAAAAACTAAAACATTCTGTTAAAATAGTGCTGTAACCTTAAAATTCTTTGGAGAAACTCTAATGTTTTCAAATTTCAAATATTTTTTAAAGGGAATATTTGTCGAGAAGAAACTTCCAATAGATTTTTCAGCACTTCTGAGATATTCCGTAAATGCCTGATGAATATTCTTTTGGCCACATTGTGGGCATTGGTTGGTGCGATGGAATATTGATTTTCAAATTTCAAATATTTAAACTTCGCTAATCAAGATGGATACAAATAATAAGAATAAGAGAGCAAATTATTCATATAAGGAAATAAGTTTTAAATTGTAATATAGAATATATATAAAATTTAATATATATCTACCTTAACAGAATTATTACAGGCTAGCAGATATACCCGTTCCTCACCAGTTTTCAACAAAATTTGCTAAAACCCCTCCCCTCATAGTATTAATTTTTTTAGTTTTATTAACGTCACTGCCTAGCCTCCATAAGTCTAGAATAATGACCCTTGAAAGTGTCCTGAGAAGGTACATGATAAAAAAACTGTACTGTAATTAGTTAGGCGGTTCCGGAGATTCTAGGCAACAGATAGAGAAACAGACAGACATACTTGTTTTATATATTAAAATAATGGCAGGTTTCTCTGGAGAATTTAAAATAAGAAGGGAAAGTATAGTGGTTATGGAATATTCTTTTTTCTTTAATGAAAGAAAATAGAAACTACCATAAAATATTATTGGCTTACCACATCACTTCTGTATAGATATATGGTCATCAATTTTTGGAGCACAGCAATATCATATCTAATCTATAATTATTTGAACTGGCTAATTTGGACTGTTCTATTACTAAATATACTAGAACATTTTTTGTAGACATTTAAAAAAATATATCACTGGACTTTATTTTGTAACAAAATTATGATCCCGAAAAATTGGGGAAGGAGGTCTTACATGTAGTTACTGCCTCCACAATTAAAAGTACTGATAGTGGAGTAAATTTCGGTCCGAAATGTTCCGTTTTTTTTTATCGGCGTAGAACCAGGTGACACCGATATATTTTTGTTGTGTATGTTATTAGCTATGCAAAATGGCTATTTACGACTTTTTTCGCCGGTACCAAACTTTTTTATTGATAAAAAAGTCGAAAATTTTGAAATCTAAAAAAACTGTTTTTTTTTTGTATAACACTCAATATTTTCAAAACTACTGAAGATATCGACCTGATTTTTCTTTTATTGCAAAGCTAACGCTTAAGCGCTTCTATTGACACCTTTTTACTAACCCAAAGTCTAGAAGTTTGTTTGCAGGATAAATTAGAATGTGTCTACTTATGTTTGTTGTAGTGAAATTTTCAGTAATCGACAAATTTTTTTATTTCACAATTTTTTGTGTATTTCCAGCGAACAAAATGTAGCTAATAGTTTGAAACAGTTTTTAAAAAAATCAGATCACTTCTAAATGGCATAGTTTTTGAGATATTTATTTTTATTTAAACTGCGCGAGACGCATGTTAGTCATCGCTGCTTGGATTATTATGCCGTTCTACTTATTAGTCAATGTTTTGTCTAATACGTGGCAGTGTATCTAGTTACTGTTAACCTAAAAAGAAAAACTATGTTTTAAAATGAAGTGTATTATATGTGAGAATCCTCTAATTTGTGATGACAAGTGTGTTGTTAATAATCCTACAACAAAAGGGTTACTATCAATTATATCTGCGGCTGAGAAAAGTCGGGACAAACATGGAAAAAATATTTTACTAAATAGAGATGCGATTTTGGCGGGAACATTGAAAGTTAAATTCCATAAAGAGTGCAGACAAAGTTATACAAGCTGTCAGAACTTGCGTCTTATTCAGTCTACTGACGATCATAATTCAGGTCCTGGCCCTAGCTACAAAAAGAGAATCGTGTATATACCGCGAAAAGAAATACGAGACTGCTACGAAAACCGGCGTTCCGGAATTATTTTTCCTCATTAGCACAGCATAGCTAAAGTAATGAGATATAGAAAGATATAAATTAGAGCACAGTATCCGCGTTTTTATTTCCAATTGTACATTTACAATTTTCTTTTAGAGGTATGAGGCACAATTCCCATTTTGTTAATTCTTTGACCCTACAAGTTTTTACTCTTTTAAGAAACAATAATGTACATTTAGGAACTGGCGAGTCAGTGCGCACACACATCTTGGAAGCAGCAAGAAAACGTGATGATACAGATACAATCTCAAAACTAGCTGGTTACGAAGATTTGTTTGCCTATGACGCTAAATATCATAAGGCTTGTTATAGCCATTATATCTCAGACAGAAATATTAGATCCCACATAAATCAGGTAAAGAAGAAAGTTACAGAGCTTCCTGAAATAGTAGACAAAACTGCGGAGAATATTGCAAATTTCGACACATCTAAGTGTAGCTCAGACGGCAACAATAGCAGTACGTCCGACCATTTTAATAATATAAATGTTCAACAGTCAGATATGAACATTCTTCATAGCGCTGCAAGAATATTGAGAGCTCAAATGGCAGAATTTCAAATAGAAGATGACAATTTTCCAATTCCAAGCAATATAAATAACACTGCTTTTGAAAATCAAGTTCCATCGAAGTTGTTAACCTTTACAACATGGTTGATTGATGAATCAATGTACGAGGAAGCAGACAATCAGCCAAATTCTAAAGCAGCTATACCTTGCAATATTATTATGGGGCATTTGATGTTTTATTAAAGAACATTGACGACTTAAAAGGATTGTCGAAGCTTCCGTCGCTACCCGAAATGGAGAGATTGGAAATTAGTAGACAATATATTCTACATTTATATCGAAATAAGGACAGAAATATACACACCCTAAATGATTTGCGTTTGCAAATGACCACCAAGACCAATCGACCAGCGGTGGAACTTCCTCCCACAGACGATGCATTTCAACAGCACTTAAAGAGGTCTGTATGATTTTATATTATTTATCTGTATAATAGCGATAAAAGCTAAAATTTTAGATGTTTGTACCAGTTAAAAATCTGGTATTCAAGTCATATTGCTAATGTTGATGTAGAAAGTCTAGGCAAAAATGGATGGACGTCCCAAAACGGATACTGGGAACCAGTGTTTACTACACAAGACTCGATACCTGAGGCGGTAAGGGAAGCATTATCCATTTTTTGCAAGGACAAAAATCGCAGTAGCAAGAAATGCAAGTGTATAAAAGAAGGCCTAAAATGTTGTACTGAATGTAAATGTACAGATTGCTGCAACACTTTAAGAACAGAAGCTACTGATTCAGAATCGGAAGATAATTATTAAACAGATAGATTTAAGTGCCAATATTTTTAGTTATAAAAAATAAATTATTTTTTATTTCCACATTCAGGACTTTATTCAAATCTTGATACCTATGTATCAATAACGATAAAAATAATTTTTTGTCCATTTTTGTTATTCTATACTTTAAGTCGTAGCGTCGGTCGTCGGATGCACAATCACATGCAAAATAAATGCGCTAACTTACAGTATCGTGGCTGTGGTTGCGCTACATTTCTTGCGTAAGAGCATATGCGCGACTCGTCCTTCTCATTAAAAAATCGATTTCTTAAAAACCGGGCCATTTCGGATAGATACGAGTTTTTTAAAAACTTTTTATAAGTATGGGCTCCATTTGCTTCGCTGCATGTACTCAAGAAAAATGTATAATAAATTTTTTTACAGATCAATGAAAATTTCACTACATGAAATATAAGTCTTATATTCTAATTTTTCCTGCGAGAAAGATTATAAACTTTGGTAAATTAAAATAGCGCTGTTATAAGCGCTTACATATGGGCTTCAAAGGAAAAAAAAATCAAGCCGATATCTCCAGTAGTTTTGAAAATATTGAGTGTTATACAAAAAAAAAAACAGTTTTCCTAGATTTTGCATAACTAATGACATACTTAACCGAAATATTTTGGTTTAACCTGGTTCTACGACAGATTTTTTTTTTTCGAGAACGGAGTCTTTTTACTTGAAATTTACTCCACTATGAAGTATCATTTATATATGTATTCAGTAAAAATGTATCCATACACTCTTAACAGAGACTGGCTATTTAACTTAAATGTGGAGATTTAAAAAAAAAATTGTGTATATTTTGGTCATCGGCAGCCAGTATATTATCTTGCTATATAATTTTGAATATCAATGTTTACAGCGAGAGAACATTATTGGTTATAATGGGCCTTTTCAGCATATTTTTTTTATTGCGGAATCATAAATTTTATGAAAAATTAAAATACCCGTATTTTTTCAATTTCTATTTTGATGCAGATTAGAGCCAGAAAAAAATAATTAAAATCACCTATTTACAAGTCCCATTTAAACGATTATCCGTAACGCGCCATTAATACGTCAGCAATCCCAAGCCAATAATGTGTGCCAATAATGTGTTTTCCAACTGGGCAAAACAATTATTGACCACCGAAGTGTTTTACTCTTTGACTGAATTTTTAGAGCAGTGATAATAAATGTACTGATTATTTATGTGATATATTGTTTGTCTATATATATGTGTGTGTATATATATGTATGTATATATATATTTTTTATTGTGTTTGTAATATATAATACGTGTCTATATACATTTCTTTTACATTTCTTGTGACAAAATACAATACCTAGGTAGTATTGTCATTTATTTATGCTTTTTTATTATTATAAATTTTATTGTAATTTATACACTGTATTGACGTTTCTTGTAATATTCCTTTTACAGAATAAAGCAATATTATTATTATTATTATTAATAGTGTAAAAGGCGACTCGGCAACGTTGTACAAAATCAGCATTCAATTGACGTTTGTAGTGATGGGCGATATCGCGATTTTCCAATCATTTCTTAACGGCGACTTATATTTTTCACTTCCGGTGGTTTTAAACTAACGCCATCACAATCTGCAAGCTGATATGTTTACCGTTCGCCGTAATTTGTTTGTGTGAATGTATGGCTGCATTAAGCAGCACTGGACAAGTATGAATTGAAAGTAAAACGATGCAAATTACACTTTATATTAATATTTTATATAATCACGGTGATTTAATCACCGGCAGTAACATATCGCTCATGACTAGACGTTTGACAGCTTGTTGATGTTAACATTTTGGTTTTGAGGTTAGCGTAAATTGAAAGCCTCCGATTTCTATTAAAATGTCTAGCAAGCAGTGTTTTGTTCCATTCTGTGAAAATACGACCGAAAATGCCCCAGAAAAGACAACAGCTCAAATGAAAGTTTAAGATTATCCGATATCCGCACGCTCGGTGATCGCAGTGTTGTCGGTTTGCAAGTTCTTCTGTTGTGTCCTCGATGTTGATTGGTGGGATTACGTGTGCAACCAAGGCGCGTGAAACTCGAGCGTTTGAAATACCCCGTGAAAGTTGTTGTATTTCGCTAATTTATTTCTCAGAGCTTGTTGTTCTAAAACGCCTCATTTTTAGACAAAAAATTATTTTATTTTCCCCAAATGACATCCACCATATTTAAATGTCAAAATTCGAATGTACTGTAAAGGCCCATTAAGAAATAACATCAAATATGCCAATAACTCTTAGTCTGTATGTAATAATAGTTTGTCCAAGTATATGAAAATTGCCATTAAACAAAATGAATTTTTATATCAAGTATTCGATAGTCCTTGGCCTAAGGTTGTTGTTTGCAAATTTGTAATTCGATAGTCGCCACATTGGAATCAAAATGGCGGATATCGATTTTATTTTTTTGTCACCTAGTGAGTCCATGAAAAATTCTGGAAAAGCTCACAGTGCTCCTAACAAACACCATCTACTTTTGATATTTCTTTAAAAAATTCATTGGCGTGAAATCCCAAAGAAAATTTTTCTTTGAATTTTTCAGAAATTTTTTTTTGTAACTTCATGGCCTACTACTTTGATTTTTTTTTCCGAAAATTAGTTATTCCAAGATATGACCCTAAGAATTTTTTCAGATTTTTGTTCGATGTGTACAAACAATTGTCAAACCGAGTCTCGTGCATCGGTACATTAAATGAAAATAATAATTTAACTCGAGGAATCAAGACTTTTTGCGACAAGGCAGAACTTGTTATCTTCTATGGGCAAGGAAAACTCATGAATTGAGTCACGTCATATGTTTCTCTTTAAGTCAAAATCGGGAGAAACCAATGTTACGTGTTTTCTAGTATCATTATTACCTATGAATCATTCATTTTATTTATAAGTTCGTTTATTCACATCTAATTAATGAAAACACTTTTCACCAATGTCTTCAAACAGGAAAAAATACACGTATTTCAAAAATGCATGTTTAAATGCAAAACTTTAAAATGTATGCTTAAAAAAAAAACAACATAATTCACACATCACAATTGTAAATATTCTACACTCAAATGATTTGTGATTATTTGTAATAAATCACAACCATAAAAAATGTTCCTTGTACTACAGGTCAAGCCATGTGGAAAAAAACTGATAGAAGTGCAATACAAATTATTGGCGATTATTTTCTTCCGATTCCTTGAGCTAACTTATTATTATTTTTTAATTGACAATACAGACAATATTCATTTAAAACCTTTATTAATTTTAATCCTGGTAAGCAAGTAGCATAAAAACTTGCAAAGCTTACTTCGGCCTACATAGTTGATTTTTTTGTTATTACATTGTAGTTCTTGTTAGCTTCACACGACTTATTTTAAAATATTAAGGTATATGTTTCTCATATAATTTCTTGATTACAAATCAACATTTAAATATATTTTTATTTACTACCCCATCTATGATCTTGTAACATTTAAACATATACTGCAACCTCATTCTACATCTGCCATCTTTCACTGGTTATATAGAAAATAACTAGACCTAAAGGAATTTGGTTCTAGCTTTAAAATGATCATAAAATCATTGATTCTTTATCATCGTAAGATAGTTAAAATTAACATTAAGTTATTACAATGGAAATCAAGATTTATTTTCCAAATTAATGATTTATGCATTAACATTACAATTCTCTTTAATATAGTAGTAGCAGTATTATTGCATATGAATGAATTTATTTTCATCAGTTCTTTAGGACACTTGAAAAATGTATTATTAAAAGAACAGAAATTAGGAAATGAATAATGACGATGAGATTGAAAGTAAATTTCAACATAACATGAATATAATACTTCATCTAATTGGATTATAGTAGTGATATATAAGTATAAATTACATCTAATTTAGCGGGAAGCTAAATTGTTATGATATTTCCACAGTACTGGCTTCGGTGCTCCCATTAACACAACTGGGAATTTCTGTAATGTCTGATGGAGTAATAGTTGTAACGAATGTCTTCTTATCTTCTGAAACGCTCTTCCTTGAATTTTTGCGAGAGCGTGGTTTTCTCCTAACAAGTATATCACAAGTTCCTTTAGGTACAAATGTGGTCCACTCCTTTGACTTCATATCCAAATACTCGATAGTATTTAAAAATGTTTTTCCTGTAAGAAAATAATATCTGTAACTAATATGCATTTCATGCGCACCAAAAGAAGAAAAAGAAGTTTATGTTCAGATCAATACCCGAATCTCTATATTTTTTTAAAGAAATTGTGCCACAGTTGTATAACGAACCCATGGAAAATTGAAAGTAGAAACAATAAGTGCATATAGTATTCCTTGGATGCAACTAGATAATCCATTATTTAGACAATTTTTGCAGAGGTGCAGAGGTGAACAGTATACCAATATTCAGGTGTAATCGGAAATGACACCAAGAAAAAAATCTTTATCACAGGGGTGTAACAGAATTGAATATAAATTCATTCTAAACTAAATGGCAACTACGTCCAGGGACCTGCACTGGACCCTTCATTTCCAAGAATCAGACCCAAACCTTTATTTCTTCCTGGACCGTTATCATGCCGGAACCCGTATTATGTCTTATTAAGTACTGGAATCCTTAAAATAAATTTCGGTTTGGGGGTTTTTGCTGTTCCACTTTAAAGCATCATGGTGTGTATTCGTGAGGTGCTTAACCAAATCTATTATGCACTATTGCATTGCAAAAGTTACACCAATTATGATTACTGTATGTGTCCTCTAGTTATATAGTACAGTAAACAAAGAAAAAAATTGCGGCAGATTTTAAAAATGTTTAGAGTAGTATTATTATGAGTAGATGCTTAGGGCGGAGCCAACGTTCGTGAATATTTCTACCAGTGACAGCATCATCTGGAGTAGAAGGATATATAATAATTGTAATCAAATTTTCGAGGTCGAGGAGCTGTGTAATGCAGTAGATTAAAACCTCGTCACACTCTGGTGTTTACGATGAAGACATTTTTCACTTAAAATATAGGTGATATCATTTAAATCAGAAACGGCGAACACAAGTATACTGCAGCACAGACCCCGTGACTGCAGGTTGATGGTGCCACTGGATTCGAGGTAAAATATGATGCAAATCGCTCTCATTGGCTTAGATCAATGGATGCACACAGACTCGTTTCTGCGCATCATTTTTTGCAAGCATCTTCTCATAATAATACTACTCTACAACTTTGAGACGTTTGGGTTCTTATATGTAAAAAATGTCCTTTTTCTTCATAGGATGGAACATACTTTAATATACATTCTTCGAACAATATGAACAAATACACATTCATATGAAATTCGCTATAGACTTACTACCGTCTTACAATACGAATCTTACACAAGTACAGAAAAGTGTAACAACTTCAGTGATTAAAGTATATAATCATTTCCCAGACAGACTGAAAAGGTTACCGTTATGTAAATTTAAAAAATATTTTAAATATATTTTAATTAGAAAATGCTATTACACCGTGAATGAATATTTTTCTGATTACGAATACGAACTTTAATATGTAATGTGTAATTCAGCTTTTTCTTCTTCCTATTTTTAATGTTTATTAGACTCAAGATTTTTAGTGTTTTATATTCTTACTGCAATGTAACCAATCAGAATATACGGCATCTTTTAACTTCTGTTTTTATTGACCAAAGCTTATTATTATTATTATTATTATTAGTATTATTATACATATATACACAATTCTTTGCACAAAAAGTTAAATATGTCACTATCTATGCATTTTTCGAAAAAATCGTAAGAAACTCTTAAATTGGTTTTAAAACAGTTCCCAATTTTTATTTTACTATTTCAGCAATATCTTCGATAGGAGAAAAAGAGCCAAGGGCCACAAAATGATGTATTGAGGAAGCAGAGGGGTTCAGCTCATACATCATGCAGCAGGAGACGCGAAAAAATCAGTCATAATTCTTTGACACAGATCATGTTTGAAGTGATAAAGTACAAATACATATTTAATTTTAATATTACTGGATTATCTTTTGGTATTTCAATATGGTGAAATTAAATTAATGGCCAAAATTAAAAGATGTAAACCTTCTCGTAGAATACCACAGGGTACAATCATATCTAAAACCTAAATCGAGTCATCCATTACAAACACAGAACTAGATGTAAACAATATACTCTTTGCCAGATAGCTGAATTTTTGTTATAATTGTTCAGCATTCTATATAATATACTCTTCCCAGTTTTTTGGAAATAACTTCATTATAAAAATGAAGTTATTTGTAATTTTATCATATCCCATTAATGCAATCTTGATGGCGAAACGCTCATCGGTATGCTGTACAATATTCTTGCCTGCATGCTTTAAAATTTTATCAAAGGTTAAAAATTGGTGGACAGATGGACATTCTGGAAGTTATTAATTCAAAATTCGTTGACTAGATAATACAATCATACGATTTTTTTCTACAAGCAATATTTACTATTTTAGAATGTGTCAATGAAATGCAATAAACTATCTAAACTAAGTCTTTCAATGTTTGGTACATATAGTAAATACAATATTATGAAATTATATAATAATTAGGAATTGTTAGAAAACAACAGAACTCAAAAAACAATATTGAAACCGGACTCAAATAGAAGCTGACAAACTTGTAAGAACTGGTACCGTTTTACTTTGAACCAGAACCGAACCAAAACATTCATTTCTGTTTTACTTAGAATTCGAACAATTCTGAAACCCCTGTTTTATTTGGGTTCAAGTCCCGGAATACATCTGGATTAGTGCGGATGAAACCATCAATGCTTGCAGTTGGAAGGTAGCAAATGGGTGTATTAAAAGAAAATTGTTTTATGTGTGGACACTTAATCACATCAAAAATACTAGAAACTATGGATTCTATTGTGGATGTAATGTACCTAAGTCTACAAGAATTATTGGGTGACAAATACGCAGAAAATATGGACAGATTATTATCATATGTCACATTGACTATTAGGGGATATTACCCTAATATTGATACATTAGTATCTAGTGTAAAAAAAGTCTTTCTTAAAGCATCAGATTGTGTATGGTTATTTCACGGAATTCTTGGAAATATTACTTCTAGAGTCCACTTTAACACCATAGTGAAAGTGGTACGTTAGTATCATCTCTCGATGATACTAACATGGTTAGCGAAACGCACATCGAGTGTTGTGTCTAAGAGTTTCTGGAGTTTGTAGAAACTATGTTTCCTGAACCAAATACGGGAACGATTTGATTGAAAAGTCGTCAGAATGTGGAAGCTTGGTAGTGCAAATGCGAAATTTGCGTGGCCAATAGGGGACCACAGACTGGAGGTAGGGACGAAATGAAGGTGAACAACATTGGAGCTCCTTTCGAATGAATGCTCAATGTGACCGTATGGGTAGTTCAGGAGGGTTCAAGGTGGGAGATATGGTTTGGCTATACAGCCCACAGCAAAAGAAAAGAAAGTCATAGAAAATTCAACCACACCTTGGGACTGTTATTACCCAAATCAATGACGCCGTCTATAGAATTCAACGAAGCAAAAAGTCCAAGATGAATATCGTGCCTTTGGATAGACTGGCAAAATACACTGAGGGCTCTGAATTACCTGACTGGGACGTTCAGGCTTAAGGAGGGGACACTGTTATGCATTTGCGCCCCCTAGGTGTTGGTAGCATGAGTAGTATGAAGCAGGGATGACAGGTCATTTTATTCATTATCGGCATGTCTCCACAACCTGATTCATTCACTTCATAAAAACCTGTAATCTGTTATCTCTGAGTCATTAGTAGAACGACTCTTCTATAAGCTGGAAATTTGTAGGAAAGTTCAGAAAGAGGATTGAGTCTTTGCTAAATGGTTCTAGATACCTGTAGAAGGTATGGATGGTTGCTGGCAGATGCATTTTGTGGTGTATATAAGACGACCAATATATGCGGGAAGCCAGTTTTTAAATGAGTTGGAGTTGAGATAAATTCGAAGCGATCCAAAGTAAACAGTAGAGTGAAAGTATCAAATAATAAGCATTGTTTAAGGTTATGTTAGTGGCTATCTCTTGTTATCACTTTCGAAGCCATGGGTTTAAGGATGGTTTCCAGAGGGTGGAAATCTGTGAAAATATCAATGTGAGAAAATTTAATTTCAATTTTGGCCTTTGGCCTTTTTGATAAAAAATGTGATGGAAAATGTGACATTTAAATAATGAGGATTTCTTCCATTTATTCGATATTTTTGGTATATTTTAACATTTTTCCACACAATATGAAACATTTTAGCTATACACTAAGGGTGAACACCGGAATATTAAATAAAATTACAAGATGTAGTTAGTTATAGCCGAAAATCAATGCTACACTATCAACAGAATAAAATGAAAAATAATTACCAGAGAATCCTCCAACGGCATATAAACGATCACCGACAACAGCAACTTCTACATTGGCTCTTGACGTTGTCATGCTGGGACCTACAATCCATGTTTGAGTTTGTTCGTCAAATATTTCTGTAGAATTAAGAGAGTGGGAGCCATCTGATCCACCAACGACATAAAGTCTATTATTAAATACAGCAAGACCACAGCCACGCCTAGCGGTGATAATTGGTTTTGATGGTTGCCATGCATTTTCCTCAGGATTATATACTTCTACAGAATTCAAACAATTCCAAGCATCACACCCTCCAATGGCATAGACTAATTTGTTATAGGCAGCTACGCCAGCTTGATATCGACCTTAAAAAAAAATAGGACATTATTCTTAAAAAATTATTAGCAGTAGAGTTCCAGCACACAAAAGTGGTCTAGTAGTACAGGGTTGTGTGCAAGGTAAATGTGAAACTACCATAAAATTCAATACAGCTTCGTAAGAGAACTGTATTATCATAAATATATCAAAATAAAGTACTTTATTTCAACTTATTTAAGAAAAAACATCGCCTCCTTACAAAGCTGAAAAGAACTTCAATTTCTTGTTTATAAAACAGTAGCAGAGATTTATTTTATGCTACTAATATGGAGTAATTTGTGAGATAATCTGTGCAGATAGACCAACAAAAGAGCGAAAGAGACCAACATAATTATAATAAAGATGCAGTGAAGTTGATTTGATTAATGCAGTGAAGCAGATATTTTGTTTAAAATATGTATTCAAAATGTTACATACCAGTATTCAATGGCGCAATCGAAGACCATGTGGCTGTTTCAGGATTAAAAACATCACATTGTTTAATTCCAACTTGGCCATTCCATCCACCAATACAGTATATTAATCCATCAAGAGCACACACACCCATATTACTTCTGGCTAGAGGCATATTTGGCATTTTTACCCATTTACCCACTGCCAAATCTAACATCTCTACTGAATCCAGCTCAGTAGTACCATTACTTCCACCAATGGCATAAACTTTATCTGAAAGCACTGCAATCTTGAAACGACCTCTACTCTCCCTCATCTGAGGTAAAGTTTTCCATGTGTTTGTTTCAGGAATGTATTGTTCCACAGAACGAAGGCACTCCGTTCGATCATAACCACCTGCATTATTTAAAGAAAGTATCATAGTTCTGTAAACCACAATATTCATAATATTACTTACCGCACACAATAAGAGTGTTAAGGAAGTTACCACAACCTACAGCACATCTTTGAGAAGACATATTTGCCACTGCGCAATACAGATCAGGTTTCTCTTCACTAGCAGGCCTGCTAGCATCAGGTGTTTGTATGGGGGAAGGAGTGGAAGGTGTATTCAGTCTGAAAATAATGATTTTCTTAATCTAGATCCTAAGGCATGTGATTGTTAAATGAATCGCTAATTATTAAAGTCATATTTTGGCACTTTTATTTACCGGTAATGGTGGTAATTTGTCTATTACCTCTATTTCAATTTGGTATCTTTCAAAGTAGTCGTTACTCATTTTTAGAAGGGTACTCTCAAAATTTTGCAACGGTACTCATTTTTTAGAGTACTTCAGTGCGGTACTCTGCCCACTTGACCAGCTCTGTACAGCACTTACGACACCAAAACTTTATTTGTGGTGGTGTAATAATAAGTTAATAAGTTAGAGTTGTTGTAATGTCAAATATACCATTACATGCAACCACGAAAAATAGTTAACCTATAAGTAATAAATACAAAATTGCTTAAGTATAAACTACTGCGAATCATGCCATCTTTAGACAAAAATGTTTCGATCTGAAGGGCATTAGGTTCGGGGCTTGATACCCATACCAATCAATGCATAGATTTTAAATATCTCAAGCCGTTCTTAAAAAATGCGGTGTAATAGGGACAGAGTTGACACGAGTAGCCCTAAATGAGAGATCGATGAAAACAAATAACAGATTTTAAATATCTCAAGCCATTCTTGAGTTATATGGAAGAATGTGAAGTGGTGTAACTTCTTAATTTACATACTCAAGAATGTCATGAGATCCAAAATCTGAAACTTGTTTTGCCTGGTTCGTGATCGAGAACTACCCTGTGGTATGGGTGGTAACCCCATAACTAATGCTCTTCTCATCGATAGATTTCTGTCCAGCGTGAAAGGTAACGTTCATGAATTGCTTGAAATATTTAAAATCTGTTAAGTGCTTTAATTGGTTTGGATGTCAACCGCCGTACTTAATGCCCTTTGGGTTGAATAATTTGTCTAAAGATGGCATGATTCAGTAGTTTATACTCAGGCCATTTATTAACGCAATTTTTTATTTATTACGTATAGGTAAACTATCTGTCATGGTTGCATGCAATGGTATATTCGTGGTGTATTACAACAACTGTAATTTATTAACTTTTATTATTGTGCAACTACAAATATAAACAGTTTTGGTGCCCTAAGTGTTGTATTGTGTATATTCCACAAAGTGTTACCATCATCACATTGACAAGGTATTATGCTATTAGTTTTGTATAAGAATTACCTAGAAAGTAAAACCATTCTTATAAACACACTTGAGTGCGTCCCTGATAAATTGTAAAATGGAGCACTGAAATCTTGAATCCTGGTGGTTACAGATTTCTGCAATGCTATTGGACAATGAACTATCAAAACGATAGGTAAGTCTGTTTATATCTACTGTATCATCTAAATAAACGCACTTTAAGGCCTCTTAATAATATGCAATCTAATGAAATAAGTACATTGAAGTCATCAGGTTTCTAGAAATTGGTTTCCATTATATTAATATACAAAAATGCCTAGTTTTATAAAATTAATATTTATATAAACATTTTGATGTCACTTCTAGTTTCTATTTTAAATGGAAGTTTTAACACTAGAAGAGCAATTTCCTCTATTCTATCATCAATATGAGATTTGGTGAATCTGCTTCCAAAAGAGCGATTTGATCCAGTATTAAGAATTAATGATATCTCTATTGTACTTAAATTATATTGCCACATTCATGAAACCTTACATTTATGAAATTATAAGACAATAGTACATACAGGGCGAATCATTAGGGTGCGGACGATCAATAACTGAACTGTTAAGATAGAAGTTGGACCTCCTACAATTGTCATCTGACATTTTTTCAAATTTCAAATGGTTGAGAAGATACTGGTCGTACACGCACTAGCAACTCATCCTGTGTAATAAAATGTATGAAACACATGGAATATTATGTTTTTCATGTATACCACTCTATTACATTGGAAGCTGTCTATATAAAACATACCTTAATTGTATGGAAAGGGTGGATAATTTGCCACCCAATGTCACAAGAGCTAAAAAGCTGTGTTCTCCAACACTACCAGAAGCAATTAAGTTCCAGTCTGGCTCCAGTTCATTTTCTAGTTCTTCTCCGATCTCTCTATTGTAAATCAACACACGGGGCTTTGAAGGTTGACCTAATATCTTTCTTTTAGATTTTGTGTTAGTTTGTTTGTCTTTTAAAGACAATTTTTTGTAATCTTGTACAATTTCTGTGTCACTTATATCACCTGTTGGGAGACTAGAACAGTCCTGAAGAGAATTGTCTATTGCAAGGTACAACATGAAAGTCTTTTCTGACAAAGCAGCCATATTCAAGCTATCTTCGATAACCTGCTTCTTTATCCATTCCAGTACTAGCCTACATAATGAGTTCTCGTTTACGAGAGACATCTCTTCTCGAGATTGATTAAGAACTTCAATTCGAGCACAGTATAGATTTAGAACATTGTTGTTTTTACTTATTTTTGAAAACTGGAAAAAAAATCGATTATAAAAATTCATTTATGAAAAATTTAGATTATTATAGTTACTTAGCATTATATAAATATTTAAATGAAATATTTCGTGTAGCGTACACATTCTGATATTGAAATGTATTAAGAACAAATAAATTTCAACCGACATGATTTTATAATGAATTAATTAATATTATAGTAAGCATACTGAAATTAAGACCTGAGGAAGTTGAAATAATACAAAAATTTGAGTCGAACATTAAATAAGAAATCAAACACTTAATATCAAGTTGATCTGCTTTGAAATTTCAAACATGTGTTCACGCATTCGGAATACTTTCAGTTTGGTTTTGAAACTGTCTAAATAGTGAGTTATAAATTTTGCATGCATTTAAATATTAATTTAAAAAAATGGTTTTATTTGACAATGAAGTATTGTTTTATGTATGTTTTAAATTTACCTCTTTAGCGATAAATGCATCGACTTGTTGTATAAACTCTTTATTTCTTGCAATGCCTGGCAGAGAACGAATTTCTATGCAGTTATCGACTGAGAGATGTTTGATTAAATGCTGAGCACAAATTCTCGTGACTCTTTCCATTTTTAAATTATTGGCTGCCAAAAATACTGCTTTAACCTGTAAATTAAAAAAAAAAAAATTCATCGATGAAAACCAACTAAAAAATACTACTAACCTCACAATAAGGAATATTCAATTCAGCTGTATATGCATAATCAATTAAAATCTGAAGAGCGTTTTTATCAAAGCCACCATTTAGTTTATATGTGACAGTATTTTCAGGCCTCTTCTGATCTTGACCTGTTGTAAAGAGTTCAAATAGGTAGGGTGATGCACTTGCCAGTACTGCTCGATGAGCATGTACCTCGGTGTTGTCAGCCTATATAGAAAACAAAACAATAATTAGATAGCTGTAGTGACTTATACATTTAAAAAACATCTTGTTTACGGGTCAAATTTCAAAATTAAAAAGATAAACAAAAATAATAAAAAAAAAAAAATCGGATTACCATCACCTAACTTCATGTAATGTTCTGTAAAACAGAAAAAATTAAAACGTCCTTTCAATAAAAAGAACGGTATAATAATAATGATAAAATTTTTACCTAATTTTGGTCTAAAATCAGACTTTCTGCAAGAAAACGTTAATAATTTACTGCACTTATAAATTTATATTGAAAAATGTAAATACTTAAACCTATTTATTTCAATCATCCTGATTAATTATTGTCAATATAATTTTAATAGTGCAACAAATTCTGTGTGGTACTTAACTATCGCTACTATTTTAAAAGGACTTAAAAGCTACTCACTACTGGCCATTTAAATTCAAATATGACGATTTTGAGAGCTGCCCAGTAGTGTAACTGACCGTAAACAATAACAATTTTAGCAATGTTTCAGATAATCAAGGCTCCATAATAGATGAAATATATATATGAAAGTTACAGTTACATAATTTTGTTGATATTAGAATGAGCATGATTATCTGGAACTTGTAAAATATGTTGGTTGTACAGTCAGGCACATACGTGAAGAATGACATCACAGAAGTGACGATTTTTTCTCATCATGTTCAGAGACTTCAATGTATTAGCTTGGTGAACCTCGTCGAAGAATTCCAGTCGAAGTTCTGGTTCTGCATCCTGAATATTTCTCATTTCTGAAATGTCTTCACTGCTAGGTGACCGCTGGTGTCCTGAAAAACAAGAAATTAGTAAGCATACCTTTTTATAAATTTGTGCTATTAATTACTAAAACATTAATTAGCTTTAATATCAATGATCCATTTTATCAAAAAGTATATATATATGGAGAATTGTCTTATGTATACCGGATAATTTTGTTTATCCAATAAAATTCAATTACCATTATTATCAACATTTGAACGGAAGTTAAACTAAGTTGACCGAAAATATTTTTTTAACATTTTTGTAAAACTGGTGAACTTTGCGTAGTTCCAACTATTTAAAAACTGTTTTCAGAAAAACATATTTTCAACTAACTTATTTGGTTCAATTTAGGTTCATATCCAGTAATTGACAATCTCATAAGGTTTAACGTTTTGTTAAATGAAAATAAAAAAAAATTTTAAAAAATGGTACCTAATTGTATTTACACAGAACTTCCCTCTTTATTTTTTTGAATGAATCATTAAAATTATGATTAACAATAAGCTGTTTTCTGCAAATTGGGTGATGTTATTTAACTGAAAATATGTGTAAGTTGTACATGAATAAATACTACAGGATTGTTGAAGACTATTTTTGGATAAAATTTGATTATAAGGGAGATATCTCCTAATTTGGTGCTTTATCCCCCTCCCCACTAGCTTTACGTGGTGTTCCCTCTTAACATGCTACTTGGGCGCTGTCTCCTGTACCGAAAAGCCCAGGTCTCAAATTATTTTATGACATCTTCTACCCCATAACCACCCCCCCCCCCCTCCATTACTAAAGGGATTAACAAAACAAAATTGGCACATTCATTTGAAATTTGGTACATGTATGTATTATAACATCTGGAGCTGATTCCGTTGAAGGGTTAGAGTAAAAAGGTGCAAAAAGGGGAAAATAAGTAAAGCAAGCTAGCAAAAGTTTAGAAACTTGGGATTTGGTTTATATGTAAAAGCCAAAACCTCAAATTGACACCCCGACATTATTAGTATCAAGAAATTAATAAAAAGAGGGATATCGATAAACTAGGAAAACCGGCCCTAATTATTAATCAAGAAACCACTTCAGCCATTTTCTATTTTTTTTTTTACTATTTTTCAATAATACAGGATTCATTCTTTAAAATAAAGATTATTTACAATTATTGTAAGTTGTCGATTGTCAAATGTGGTCTAATCGACATTTTATTTAAAAATATCCTGTTTTCAGGCCTTCTTGCGAATTTCACATGCAAAGCGCATTTTTTAGCATTTTAGTCTAGTATACTTTCACTTGGCTGGCCGGTCCAAATGTCGCATGAAAATCTTTGTGTAAGTAAGTAAGTACTACCACAGACATACAGGGAGCCACTTTTCATATGAGCAAATTTTGCTCGCGGCATGGAATTCTGACGTCACTTCCGGTCACGATTTTTTGTGTCATCGAATACATGAATAAAACTTACGTCAAAATGTAGGTTTTGAGGTATACGATGAGACTGTAGTGGGGTGCCAGGCTTAATTTGCCCGCAACCCTGAGACACCCTGGATTAGAGTTTTTTTTTTGTTTGTATTTTCTTAAGTCATCGAACACGTGAATTATTTTTCTGAGTGGAAGTACAAGCCTTCTAGTTATTAAAAAAAATAGTCTGTCTCTTCTTATTTGCCCGCATCCCCCCATTTTGACGCCACTTCCGGTAAAATTCCGGTAAAAGTGGCTTCCATACAAAGTTTTCCATGTATTTTATTCATAGGAAATATGTACTGCTGGCTCTCTACCTATATTGCTTTAACTTTGTGTGTAAGAGTAAATGAAACCGTACGTGCACTTATTAACTCATACACAAGACAAGTTAAAATTTACTCGGCTCTAGTCCAATTTTATACCGGGATGGCAAAAAAATGTAATATATCGATATATGAATCATTTGATACATCGCAAGACTCAGATCGATATATCAACAAACAATTATCGATATTTCTATGTATCGATATATTTTCTACATTTCGAAGGGGAGGGAGATGATATTCCTTTTTTTAGTCTTGACATCAGCGCCAGTAGCAGATTGCCTTTTAGCGGTGCAGTTCCCTTTCGACAAATTTAGAAAAATATCGATATTTGAACATATTGCAACAAAAAAACGATATCAATATATTCATGTTTTAGGATTAATATATCAATATTTATTTTATATCAATACATCGTTGCCATTCCTAATTTTATACACTTATTATAATGTTTACTGACTGAATAACTGCTAATGTAGGTAAAATCATTTTTTTCTGTAATGGCGTGCTATTCTTTGAGGTGAATATTTTTTTTATCAAAAAGTAATGAATGAATATGTCTGAAATTTTCAGAGAATTAATTTGTCTTTTATATCTATAAAAAAATGCCCAACTTCGTCGAAAAAAAATGCTCAGGCAGTTGTTTCATGTTTGACCTGCTACGTCCTTTATTAGTGGTTTAAAGTGATATTTTATCTTAAAAAGTACCATCATACAAGTTGAATGAGATAAGTTTTTTATATCTTATATTTACTTTCTCTTAATTTTTATACACAGAAAACACCAAAGCAAGTACAATACTTAAGTATATATTTACAATATTATTATCATAGACATTTAATATCATTTAAAACATATCATCTAATTTAAATTACGCCCAATGTAAATTCATTACCGTTGTTATTGATAATGGGCATAGCTTATATCTTCCTATTTACTTCATTTCTACATTTGGTGTATTTCCGCAGAAGCAAACACAATAAGTGACACTTATAATTAAATGAAATTCACTTCAATCTCCAGGGTACTTAGCTTGTTTATCTATTTCAATTTTAAAATAAAACTTTAAACAGATAAGATAGGTCTTGATTTACTTTTATTACTTTTCTTATTATACTCATCGCAAATACAAAAGGAAGAGTATATTACATTTGGTCAGCACTTTTCTAAAACCGGTAATATCGTTCGTAAAAAAAAGTTCATATCACGGTGATCGAATTCAGAATGTCCATCCGTCCGTCACGTTTCTTGTAAGCACGATTATTTTAGAATTGTAAGTCCGATTGTATTGAAGATTAAAACAATCATTTTACAAACGTTGTAAAATGGAGTGCGTTTTATGTGGACAATTAGTGGAAGACCGTGATAAAAAATAGAGTCCATAGAGTAACAGTGAATTTCTAATATTAAAATAATGCGATGTAGCCAGGGCCGTCGAGAGAAAATCGGTGCCCGGGAGTAGCAAACACACAGAATATTTATCTCAATCGGAATTAAATTGATCATTGCAGAAAATACAAATACGATTGATAGATAGATGATGAACCAGTAAAATAATTGTATTTCATACCGCCCGGTAAATGACTATTTCCCGGACTCATTTGCGGCCGGTAAATCGAACATTACAGTATCTGATACCGTAATGTTGTAACACATTACGGTATAAGATACTGTAATGTGTTATCTAGTAATACTATTATATTACTGTTATTAGTAAGCAATTATTTTTTAGTTTTGACTTAAAAACATAAGAAATAATAATATTTAAATACGCAGTTTTAGCAATTATTTAATACATGAAAAGTTTATTTTCCTCCGCAATTTCCATATTACAAAACAATGCAAATATTATGGTTTTATTTATTTGACAGTGACAAGCTAAAGACTATCATAATTAACTATGAAAGACAATATAACATCGTTAAGGTGATGCGATTATTAGATTACGAAGTAATATTTTTTAAATCTCAATTATTATAAGTTTTTATTCATTTTAAAAAGAATCATAAAGACAGTATGAAATAAAATATTATACGATACACGTCCGATAGGTCTCATTACAGTACGAGTTGTATTATGGACGAGGCGACGCAGGAATATAAACGAATAAGAAGTCACCTACCGAACTTATAACGTAAATTACTATTTAAGGTCCGCAATCAAAATTTGCATATGCATCTCCAACTTTTCGGATTTCAGAAATTCGGGTGGAATCCGGGCCCCCCTTAAAAACTCCGGCCCCGAGGGAAAACACCTCCGACCATACCCCCTTTTCGTTGAGCCTAGATGTAGCTAAACTTAGTACAAAAGTGGATATTAACAGAGATACATAATGTTAAAGTCAATATTATATTTTTAATTATCACATAACTTCTGAAGTTTTTCAAATTTTGCTATGAAAATAGGTGAACAGGTTTTTTGAGATGAAAAATTCAAATTTGCTTCCATTTATGCTTTGTGTAGATCCTAGAGGGCGCCACATATATAATGTTTAAGGTGTAAATGTACTCTTAACTTTTTTACCAGTAACGTTATTGCTCTTTTTCATCAAAGAATCCTAAACCTGTATGTCATTTTGGTGAAAAGAATTATACTTGTCACATGTCATTAGTGTATTAGAAAGTGACCGTTTTCGAGAAAATCTCATTTTAACAATCGGCTTCATAATTCATTATAAGAAATATTAACGTAGTAGGCGCCGCACGCCGATGCCAACAATACCTTTAACATTTAAACATTTTAGCCCCAGAGCTCGCGACACCGAGGGTGAAAGAGTTTTGTAAAATCTAATATTTATTTACTGGTTTATTTATTTATTGATTTATTCAAAAATAATGGTCAGCCTGCTCGCTGATAGAACAGCGATCAGTCAGCTCGCATTTTCAGAGGACCGACCCACAGTGGGAAATTTACTACTTCTTTTGGACAAAAGCCCATTTGACGTACAGTTCTTAACCAATTTGAATGTATATTTTTTTAAATACCCCTGAATGGTTCTAGTTTACCCTCCGATTGCTACAATTTGAATATCTATTCTTCTGATGAACGTATCTGACCCAGTATCGGAACATTAACTTTTTTTTTTTTACAAAACTAGTGATTGCCCTATATTGTAGATCACCGTAACTTAATAGTTGCATTTCATGTTTTTTTGGGTCGCTGATATGATACCCAATTTGTCCAAAAGTGGTACAATTTTTAAATATTGGCCATTTTTTGGTTGTTAGGAACTTTTTTGGGTTTTTCTTCGATATATCATTTCTTACTTTAGACTGTTGTTGAATTATTTTATTATTTTTGGATTGTTGATTACGAACAGGTTATCCAACTTGTCCAAAAATGACCCAATTTCTAGATATTGGCCACTTTTCGAATCCTGGGAAGTTTTCAGGATCTTTTTGATATATAATTCATTATTCTAGGTTGTTTAATTAATTATATGTATTAATAAATTTAATTTTTAAAACCTAACAAATATAAAATACAATAATATTTACTCAAGGATGACGTTAAGTTCAAGCTTTATAAAATATAATAGTGTAATAGATGTATTTAAGTGTTTACAATTAAGGAGCAGATAAGGAACTTTGAGGTTGCGTATATCCATGGGCTTCTTATACTTTCAACTTCTTATGCTTTCTTAGCGCCAAAATTGAAATTTTGTTACTTTTTTACTTTACTTGCTCTTTTAATTAAAATAATAGCTATACAGGGTGATCACGTGGACCGTGCACTAGAAGTTTTTCAACTTGCGGTTGGATTAGAAACTTGAAATTAGGTACGCTGCCGTAATCGATTATTCCCGTCCTATCTAAAATATTTTCAGTCCTCCAGCTACACAGGGTGTGCCAAGAGTCGGTACCAACTTTCTCGTTTTAAATAGAAACCTACATTTTTTTCACATCGTTCGATTGTTCTCCTAATTATGAGTTAGGCAACTCAAGTTATGTTAACTTATCTATTACAGTTTTTGATATATGTAAATTTTTTTGAAAAACCTAACCCTTGTAGCAGTTTACGAACAAATTTGTATCTCGCAAACCATTTAAAATTATGAAACCAAATTTGTGGTGCAGTTAGCTGGAAGTCTGGACTAACTCATGATGTTCCATTGGTGGTCTCATAATGTACCATATGGGCGCAGCTGATTTTCAAATGTCGCGACCAGAAATTGTTAAAAAGTCAATTTTTTCAAATACATCTACTATTTTTTTGACGGCATTTGAAATTAAATTAAATTTTAGGGTGAGTTACTTAAGCATTCCCTATACCTAACTTCAACCACTACCAAGTTATTCAATAAAAATCAAGAAATGCCGAGATATTCCTTGCTTTTATAAGTATGTCATGAAAACAAAAGACAATTGTAATAATTTAATAAAAAATATGGATTACTGTTAAATTTTCAAGTACGTCATGAAAACAATAGATAATTGTAATTAAGAAAGTGATATACTGCCAAAGTGAAAACGAGTAGTGCTAATTCTTAAACAATATTTATTCGAAAATGGAAAATTGTCTTTTGTTTCCATGAAAATTAAATAGTAATCCATGATTTTTATTAAATTATTTCATTTTTTATTAAATTATTACAATTATCTTTTGTTTCCATGGCACACTTGAAAAAGCAAGGAATATTTCGGAATTTGATTTTTATTGAATAACTCGGTAGAGGTTGAAGTTAGGTATAGGGAATGCAAGCATTCACACTACAACCCAAGGGTAACTCACCCTAAAATTCAATTTTCTTTCAAATGCCGTCAAAAAAAATAGTAATGCCATCTGAAAAAATTGACTTTCTAACAATTTTTGGTCGCGACATTTAAAAATCAGCTGCGCCCATATGGTACATAACGAGACCACCGATGGAACATCATGAGTTAGTCCAGACTTCCCGCTAACTGCCCCACAAATTTGGTTTCATAATTTTGAATGTTTTACGAGATACAAATTTGTTCGTAAACTACTACAAGGGTTAGGTTTTAAAAAAAATTGACATATATCAAAAACTGTAATAGGTAAGTTAACATAACTTGAGTTGCCTAACTCAGAATTAGGAGGACAATCGAACCATGAAAAAAAATGTCGGTTTTTATTTAAAATAAGAAAGTTGGTACCGACTTTTAGCACACCCTGCATAGCTGGAGGACTGAAAATATTTTAGATAGGACGGGAATAACCGATTATGGCAGCGTACCTAATTTCAAGTTTCTAATCCAACTGCAAGTTGAAAAACTTCTAATGCACGGCCTACGAAATCACCCTGTATAGCTATTATTTTAATTAAAAAAGCAAGAAAGTAAAAAGTAACCAAATTTCAATTTTGGTGATAAGAAAGCATAAGAAGCCCATGGATACGCAACCTCAAAGTTCCTTATCTGCTCCTTAATAATTGTAAACACTTAAATACATCTATTACACTATTATATTTTACAATGCTTGAATTTAACGTTATTCTTGAGTAAACATTATTATTTTTTATATTTGTTAGGCTTTTTAAAATCAAATTTATTCATATATATATAATTAATTAAACAACCTAGAGTAATAAATTATATATCGAAAAGATCCTGAAAACTTCCCAGGATCCGAAAAGTGTCCAATATCTAGAAATTGGGCCATTTTTGGACAAGTTGGATAACCTGTTCGTAATCAGCAATCCAAAAATAATAAAATAATTAAACAAAAGCCTAAAGCAATCCAAAAATAATAAAATAATTCAACAGTCTAAAGCAAAAAATGATATATCGAAAAACCCAAAAAAGTTCCTAACAACCAAAAAATGGCCAATATTTAAAAATTGTATCACTTTTAGACCAATTGGGTATCACATTCTTAATCAGCGACCCAAAAAACACGAAATGCAACTATTAAGTTACGGTGATCTACAATATAGGGCAATCACTAGTTTTATAAAAAAATGTTTTTTTTTAATGTTCCGATATTGGGCCAGATACGCTCATTAGAAGAATAGATATTCAAATTGTAGCAATCGGAGGGTAAACTAGAATCGTTCAAGAGTAATTTAAAAAATATATATTCAAGTTGGTCAAGAACTGTACGTCAAATGGGCTTTTGTCCAAAAAAGTAGTAAATTTCCCACTGTGGGTCGGTCCTATGAAAATGCGAGCTGATTGCTCGCTGTTCTATCAGCGAGCAGGTGATCATTATTTTTGAATAAACCAATAAATAAATAAACTAGTAAATAAATATTAGATTTTACAAAACTCTTTCACCCTCGGTGTCGTGAGCCCTCGGGCTATTTTCCTCGTGACAGTTATTAATTTTTTCCAATTTTATTTATCTGTATTTTGGTAATATCAGTTAATTAACGAAAATTAGAACATGCCCAGACATAACAATTTTTCAAAACTCAGACGAGAGATATGGTTCATATTTATTATCAACTGAATCACAATAGACGTGCTGCGCAACGCGAGTATTTGCAAAAATTTCCAAACAGATTGCAACCTGGTTATAGACTATTTCAAAATCCGTTCAGAAATTTAGGCGAAAGTGGTTCATTTCGTCTTAAACGTGATAATTTTGGTCGACCGACCTAAAAGGGTGAAAAGCAATTCAAAAAGAAATTTCAACATTCTTCAGTATGAAAGAAAGCAAAGATGGACAGTGTCTAAATTTAATGAAATAAAACAGAACATACAATTTTTTTTAGAATTAGATATTAATAGTCGGCTTTGTCCTGGAAAACGGGAATATGTTACTAAAAATAAAGTAAAAAGAACAAAAAAGATATATGTGCGACACTTTACGCAATTTGCATAAAAAATTTGTGCATGCTGAAAAAGGTCCTTATATAAGTTACAGGTTTTTTTGCAAATATAAACCCTTTTGGATTAAATCAATGAAAGTGTCGGACAGAGACACATGTAAATGTGTAGTTCATTATAACATGGAATTACTTGTACATGCCATGGCCCAGCTAGGTATTATTAACATTTCATTAACAAACCTCGTTGAAAGTGTATGCTGTGAAAAAGAAAACAAACAATGAAAAATGTCTACTAATTGCAAAAAATGAAAAAATCTGAAAATAACTTATAATCCCTCTATTGATAAAAATGCAACAGGTTACTATTACAAATGGATTATAAAAGAGGAAACTTTTTTTGATAAAAAAACAAAAAAGAACCGAACAGTTAAGAAAACTGTAAAAGAAAAAATACAATCAAATATAACAATAATTATAAAAGAATTTGAAACTTCATTTCCAAAATTTTTAATGCACGAAGGAAGAATTATCCATCAATTTAAAGTCCTGCGTGAATTGAAGCAAACATTACAGCCCAATGAATACATATGGATTTCAGCGAAAATTATTGCCTAAAATATTCAGAGGAAACTCAAGCATTTCATTTTGGTGGTTCGCGTCAGCAGGTGACCCTGCATACTGTAGTAGTGTACACTAGAAATGGGTGTGCTGAGGAGGTTAAATCTGAATGTTTCTGTTCACTTTCAGAATCACTTCTACATACTGTTCCGGAAATATGGGCACATTTAAAACCAATTTGCACACACATGTAATGTTGACACACTTCACTTTATCAGCGACAGTCCCACCACGCAGTATAGAAA
The DNA here is from genome assembly GCA_963583905.1 of Stenurella melanura. Lineage (NCBI taxonomy): Eukaryota > Metazoa > Arthropoda > Insecta > Coleoptera > Cerambycidae > Stenurella > Stenurella melanura. The sequence continues at coordinate 111,971,419 of OY757310.1, read as the reverse complement.
TAGAACAATGTTCTACTTTTTGGGAACAAAACTATCAGACTTTTACCCAAACTTGCGAAAATGACATGGAATTATTCCGAAGCAGGGCATGGCAAGGGCGCACCAGATGGTGTTGGAGGACTATGTAAAAGAACAGCTGACAGACTAGTAGCACAAGACAGTGACATTGACTCGTTTCTTAAGCTCTTTGGAGCTTTAATAACTAACTGTCCTGGGATATTAATTTCTATTGTGGATATCGAAGATATTGAAAATCTAGGTAATATAGAAGGTGCAACCATTTAAAGGCACATTACAAATTCACCAGGTCGTACGCAATATGGAATCACAGATCCTGAAATTTCGCAAACTCGGCTGCTTCGAATGTAAAGAACAATGTCATCATTTCGATGTAGGAACATTATGAAGTTACGTCAGATAAATCGGTGCAATCGAAGATACGTAATACAAGGCAAAATAAAGAAACCAATTATTCCGACGTCTACTCATCCTCGGATGATGAAGGGGACGAACCTCCGAAAACATCCGAAGTACTTACAAATATACCAGTGAAAACAGGTGATTTCGTTCTTGTAAAATTGTTATCCGTAAAACAAAAAAATCTAGCCAGATACATAATGAATACAGGTACATTGCGGTGTGTCAAGATGAGATAAAGGAGGAAGAAATTAAAGTTACATTCTTAAATATGGTTGGAGATGATGGATTAACTTTTAAGCTAAATGAAGTCGATAGTGCATATGTTGATGTTGATCAACTTGTGACTATATTGCCAGAACCATTAATTATAATGCAAGGAAATAGAATGCTCTATAAGTTTAGGGAACCGGTAAATGTCTTTGAGGCCGTGTAAATTACAATTTTGAATTTATTTCGTTTTCAACCAATCTTTCTACCAAGTGCATAAGTTTTAGTTTTGTTCTGTTGAAACTTAATTAGTTATAAGTTGTTACTAAAACCATTTTATATCCAATAAAATAGTATATTTATAATATTTGTCATTCCTCTGCCTTTCACATCATTCCCCTGGAATTTTATTTAGGACAAAATAGGAAAAAAAATGATATGAATAAGATATAAAATGTTCTAGTTTACCATAGTGTAAATTTGCTCTATAGTAAATAATAACCCATTTGTCAGGCCCAAAATATTTATTTAGTTGTAAGGACAATTAATTGATCTATGTAAAAGTTCACTTGTTAGTGCAACCACCCATTTCCCCCTATTTACCCCCAACCCTTCACCGGATATCCTCAAAAAACAATCCAGTTCCAGATCTCGTTATAATATATACGTGTACAACATTTCAAGTCAATATTTTATTATATTTTTTTTTCGCTCGAATTTAAAATTTCGAGGTTTCATCACATTCTAAATCTATTTCAAGAAAAATTTTTTCTTACGATTACTATACTTCCAATCCACTACGTGGATGTGGAAGTAATAATAGTATATTGAGTATCTAGTAGTGAAAGCAATACAATTCCGGACGATGACGTAAATTGAACGTAAAACATTGAAGTTGGGGAATGTGCTTTTACTACGAGGCACACATACTATTTTTTCTGAAATCGTAATTAATATTATTCTAAAATTTTTATAATTTATAATTTTTATAAATGCACAACATTTTTTCATTACCATCTAACTGCCTATGAAATTGTTTCTTGACAACCACTGTTTGTTTACTGTTGTGATAAAAGTAAGAGGTTCAGTACTTATTTCGGTTCAATAACTACTTATCGTAAAAAAATATTAAAGACCAGTTAGGAAAAGTTACCTACTTTCCCGGCTTATGACGGAAAAACCTTTCCGGGACTGCTTTCTGACGGTTGCTTAGCAACTGACTAAAATACTAGAATAGCGTATTTTGGGACCTGAAATTGCGCCGAGAAAGTTGACATTCTTTACCGATTTCGGAAAATAGTATATTGTGTATCTAGCAGTAAAAGCAATACATTCCCGGACGACGATGTAAATCGTCGGCTTAACGCATTGAAGTCCGAGAATGTGCTTTTACTACGAGGTACACATATTATTTTTTCTGAAATCAATATTATTATAAATTTAGGAATTTTTATAAATGCATAACATTAAACCGGTACGGAAAAGTTACCTACTTTCCCGGCCTAGGACGGAAACAAATTTCCCGTACTGTGTTTTGATGGTTGCATAACAACGGACTAAAAAACTTTTCTGGACTTTTTTTCTGATGGTTGCTTAGCAACGGACTAAAATACTAGAATAGGGTATTTTGGGATCTGAAATTGCGCCGATTTCAGAAAATAGTTATTTTTGTAACAAGTACCAAAAAACTGATTTTAGGTACGTGTTACAAACATATTTTTGTTAAAGGTCCCTAAAACATAAAAATTTTTGATCAGAGCAAATATTTGTCGAAAATAGTGAGCTTCGAATTTTAATTATCATGCGACCAAATAGTAACCAGATTGTTTAATGTAAACAAAAAAAATTGACGCGTTCATTTTGCCTTATTTACCTAAGTGATTCTCAAAAGTTGTCATGGCAATAACTTTTTGGGATTGAGTCCGGAAAAGAGCTACTTTAGGGACCAAATACAAAAAATGATTTGGTCTGGTTCTACATACCTTTAAAATTTTTTCTGAAGGAACTCTCATGCATTTTTACTCCACTGCATGTCATTTTATGCATTATTACAATTATTATACGTACATAATGACAGTCGAACAAATGATCCAATGTGATGGGCAATATAAGTACGTAATTATGGTATTGAGGAAATACTTCATAAAACAAGCTAAACATTATACTTTTCGCTGTGTTATAGTAGATAATGTTAGTTTTTATTTAACCGTCAAGCTTGATTCATAATCTTATCACACTTGTGACTTTATTACATTTAAGTTTATGAACATTAGGGACTATTAGCCGATTTTGGAACGTAACAATATTTTCTATTCATATCTGACTGAAATTTTCTCAATTTTTTTAAAATTTTTATTTTTACTTCTCACAAATACGAAGGAAAGTTTTACATTCGAGAAAAAAATCGCCCTCCGAGATTTCTTCGGATTTTCACGTTTCATGTAGATAACGAAAATATAGGTTTTTCAATTCTGCCAGTCTGTCTGTTGGTGCATTAACTAAAAAACTATTTGACGGAGAACAGTCAAATTTGGTAGGTAGTTAACGCTACTGCCAGCGAAGAAATATATAGAATTTCCACTGGAAAGCATACAGGGTGGACGGTCTAAAGGGAATGGATAGTGAACATTTTTTTTTTTCGTTCAAATTTAAAATCTCCACGTTTCATGACATTCTATACCAGTTTGGTTGTTTAAAAGAGAATTAATTTTTGCTTGCTTATAATTGTAACAAAACATATTCTTTATAGGATTTGGCACACAGCAGAAAAAACTATCTGAGAACTAAAAAGAAAAACTATGTTTAAAATTAATATTTTTATCCGCCTGTATATTTTTCAGTGAAAGTCTAACAATTTCTAGCCTCAGCTACCTACCAAATTTGACTGTTCTCAGTCAAGTAGTTTTTTTTATGCACCAACAGACAGACAGACAGACGGAATTGGAAAACCTATACTTTCGTAATCTACGTGATTGAAACGTAAAAATCCGAAAAAATTAGGAAGGCGATTTTTTCTCGAATACAATATTTCCCTTCGGTATGCGGGGGAGGTAAAGGAGGGAAATTCTGTGTAAATACCTTTAGATTTTTTTTATTAAAAGTTTTTAAAAACCCTCCCCAGAGGACTGGGATTGTTTTCATTTCAGACATTTTTTTGGTTAATTACAAAACGTTAGAAAATTATTTAATTAAAAAAAAAAAAAATTAATAACTTTTTAATTTATTGATCGATCTCGTTCAAAATCAAAAGTGCTCTAGCCAACACTAATTTACTGTCCCAATTTCAGTACAATCGACCCTTTCATTCTTAAGTTATCGTGCTTGCAACATACGTGATGGAAGGATAGACAGACAAATGGACTTTTGAGAGTTGTTTAGAATTCGATCACCAACACAGTGATATGCATTTTTTTTCTCTACGAGCGATGTTACAGGCTTCAGAAATGTGCCGATCAAATGCAATAAATTCTTCATTTTGTATTTGCGAATAGTATAACTGAAATAAGGTCACGCTCCGCAAAAAGTGGTATCTAGATAAAAATAAAACTGATTCCAAATATTAGCATATGTTTAGGTAAGTCGCGCGCCGCGTCGTACTGTATCGGCCTTTTAAGGTCGAATTGTCCCTGAACTCTATAATTAGTTTACAATACAAATTGATGTATGGCTTCAGACTTCCAAAGTGGATGCACCCCGTACCTGACGGGAAATATCGATTTACTGTTCAGCCTAAATAATACTAAAAATACGAAATTGATAAGAATTAAGAACTACGGATTGAATCAGTACACATCATTTAAACGAAATCAGATATTTCGGTAAGTAAAGTCAACAAAATATGGCAAATTCTTTTTATTTACACAATAAAAATGTACGATGTAATCGCTATATTATCGTATTTTTGAAGACTAGCGAAATATGCAATATCTTCATGCTAATTATTACTTTGGGTGCGTGCACCGTTATCAATATTTTAACACTGTATATTAAAACAAGAAGAAAAATTAAAACAAGTTTATTAGTTGAATACTGCACGAAAATATTTAAATTAGATAACGTGTTGCGGTTGCATTGTAATCAATATAATATACAATTTATTGTTCCACTTTTATTAAAATAAGCATATTAACTATTAATACCAACCGTTATTTAAAGTTGCCATATTTGAATAAGCGAAAAAAGAAAAATTCACAGATCTTGCAAAATACCAGATGCAACTATAATACTGCTCTTGGAGTCCAATGATGGATGGCTAGGATGATAGGTATTTTCAGCATTTGCATTAGGTACCATTATCGATTAGTGATAAAATAAAAAAAAATAAAAACTTTTATCAAATTTAACGAAATTTAATAATATCACTTGAGTTCATTGTGATTGGACCCATGTTCATTGATAAATTTTTTTTAGATTACCTAACCCAGCCATCATCGGTCAAATTTTGTCATAAAATGTTATAGGTTGTTTACATTTAAAATATAAATAGTCGTTGGACGCATATTTTGTTTGTGATATGGATCCGTGAGAGGTGCTTAAGAAATATAAACATGGACTGTTAGGAACTCATGAGAGGACCTACGGGGCATTCGCTGGTTAGACTGTCATATACACACACACAAGTATTATAGATATTCTCAATATAGTTTATTCATAAGCAGTATAATTAGTTTTGTTTATCAGTTTGGGGGTGTTTCACCCCTAACCTTATAAAAGCTTGTAGAACACCCTGTATAGTGCTTTTCTACTGTACTTTTTTATACCATACTTAGATGTGTTTGATAATTTTATTTACATAATTTTAAATATATTTGTCCATACGATCGAATTAAGCTAGTTAAGTAGTTTTATGGGGTTATTTTGCTTTTTAATGTTAATTTGAAAGTGACGGTGTTCTGTAAGAAATAACGCAAGTTATGCAAACTAAGTGACATACGATATGGCAGTGTCGGCATGTATCACAAGTTTAGGAGTGTTTATGTTTATATTTTAGTTTCGGGATACTGCTTGGATTGTTACTGAAACGTGATATCCTGAATAGTATGGCTCTGAGTGAACGGTATGGTTACAATAGTAGAGTTTGCGAAGCTCCAAAAGAAGCCTAGAAACGATTTTCGTTTGCAATGTGTTGCTAAAAGCTACGACGTCTTTTAAACGATGCCCCAGTACATTACCAGACTAAAATATGGTTAAATAGTAAACGATTTTGCCAGGTTATGAACAATCGGGATAGAAACTTGAAGAAAATTGGTAGCTGTGCTGTCAACACAATCAAATTTTCCTGAAGTTACCTCTGTCCTGAGTAGTCGTAACTGTAAAAAAAGGTAAGTAAAACTTATCTGAAACGTTATAATAAAAATGTTATTTTTAGGATGTACTGGATCTTTTTGTTCCTGTAAAAGAAAGGAGATCTGCTGTATTGGTTCTTGTAAATGGATCCCTCAGCCAATATGTGGAACAAATTTCAATCAACTGAAAGACCAATTTCTCCAATTTCGTCTGAATCCAGTTCAGACTAATGATTTCGATTTTATTACTATTTTATTGTTATATTTAGTGTTGTTAGAAACTTTTAAGATTATTTTACGATATTTTTAGATGCTATGTCTAATTCTTGTGTTTATGTTTTTAAGTAAACATAACAAAATTTTGTTGTCTTCTTGTTTTTTTCCGTAAGATTTAATAATCACAAGGTCGAAGTCCTATAGAATCGTCCTATTGATATGCCTGCTAAATTACACCAAATTAGTTTCTGTATTTCACTTTTTATAAATATTATTTTTATTAATCAAACTACGAAAAACTGAATAATTATATATTAAATACCTTCGATAATATATCTCTATAATATAGGTACAACCGTTGAGAAAAAGAATTAGAAAAAAACGGTCTCAGAAGTCAACGATTAAACAGTTATTGGACGAAAATCGACTGTATGCGTGCTCAACAGCATAAGGACGAGTATAGCAAGGGCGTTCGGTAACTATGAACCTTCCTCGCATGGTCGGGTCGGCGAGATTCGACAACGGATCACAAAAAAATTCCCACAAATCAGACGGTAAATACTATTATAAATTTGAGAAAAACCAAATAAATCCTCGATAACAAGCGTACAACGTTTATTTCAGGGGTATTTTTCGAAAAATGATCACGCTTCGAGGTATGAGTTAAAGGATTTGTGAATTGATACGTTTCAGGGCAAGCGTTAATTCATTAGGGCGCTCCATAAAAAAGCATAGCGTAGACAATATTGAATTAGAAAAAAATATTAAGTATTAAGATATGTACGTAATATTACGTGAAAACAAAGCTGGCGTGCTGTAAATTTCAAATACAAAACAAAAATCTTTTTGATTTTTCTCGGAAAATCGCACCCCGCAACCCCCTGTACAGGGCGATTTTTCCACGACCAAGTCAAATCTTCTTTTCTTTTGATGGGGCATCGTTTAAAATAGGTCGTAGCTTTTAGCAACACAATGCAAACGGAATGGCACAATAGAGGCAGCTTGTTACTTTACTACAAGGCTGGCGCAGCAGCTTAGGCAGATCTGTCGCTCTCGATACGTTTTTCGTAAAATGGATCCTATATCATGCGCCCAGTAGTATTTTCAACTCTATCAAAAAAGTACATTATTTGTCAATATTTTCCCTAACTCGGTATATTTGCGACTGGAAGAGATATTTAAAAACTGGCCTGGAATCGTCAAGTTAAAAAAAATAATAAAATAAAACTTCAGCTAAAGTTCAGATATCATGAGAGTAGAAGTAGAGTATCGCGTATCTTTGACATTTACTATTGTTTACCTGAGATCTTTTTGCACAAATTATTAATTAGTAACATTAAATGACCCCATAGGAACACAACTAGAGTATGGCGTATTTTGGACGTTTATTATTATTTATTTGCAATTCCTTTTGCCTACATTATTTCAATTAAATTCTAATGATTCTATCGCAAAATTAGAAAAAAATGTTTTTTACCCATAAGAAACACATGGGAAGCTTCTTGCTGTTAGAGGCACGTGTTAATATCAATTGATTTTGCTCAGTGTAGCAGGGTAAGCATGGATCGGATGCCCCTCGGGAAATTGGGCTGATATTTTTAACTTGACATCACATTACTACGAGGAACTATTCTGTAAGATATTACACCCCTGCCCCTCTGGTTTTTAAAATTAATTAATTAATCGAATTTTGAAAAATATTTTTTCTCTCTTTAATAACGTAACCCATTTTCATGATTTTTATATATGTGGTAGATATGCCAAAGAGGTATTAAACAAAAAATTATTGAGTATTTGCAGTAAGTAATATACTAAAATATTCTAATCAAAAATTTTAAAACATTAAAAATTTCATGTACTTATATTGAGAGACCCTTACTATGCTCTATAACACATATCTTTTTCAAAATTTTTATAAGGGTAGAACAGTGTTAAAAAATCATAATCACTAATCATACATAATATTTATAGTCTTCCTAATAGAAGACTACTAAGCAATTAATTCAATTCTACATTTTTTTTAAATTCATATATTTTTATATGCGTCAAGGTTGTCAATACAAGGGCGTTCACTGTAAACTTAATATACTTTATGTGCACTCTTTAGTGTACTTGTACGTCATGTTATTACGAGATTGACTGTTGCACAATTCGGTGATTATTGTTCTCATGTAAATATTAAAGTGCGAAATAATAGCAGTAATATATAGTGAGTTTACGAATAGTAGTAATATTCCTTGCGGTTTAGTAATAATATTAATTAATAAATATGCAGTGTGGTCTGTGGTCATTTTGTGTTGAAAGTCGCGGGACAAAAACAAATTAAATCTACAGAGGAAGATAGACATCGTGCCAACATGTGTTTTCTGTAGCAATGAAAATAAATCGCTTGGAATACACTGTAACTTACAATAGCGAGTTTTTTTCAGATACAGTAATTAAATCTGCGATGTTAGGGCAAATGAAACAATATCTATGGGTAGATATTTGTACGGGGAGTTCAAGATATTGCGCTGCAAATTCGTCGGAACTACTTTGTATTGCATAGGTTACATCTGGATCTAATTTTGGGTTTGGTTCAAGTTTGAACTGTTCTGTAGAAGTATTTCGTAGATTTTCTTCGATTTTGCTGAAATCTCCTGAATTTTTTCGCTTATACATTTTTATACGACAGGCTATTTGGAAAAAAAATTTTCAAGTGCCTTAACACATTTTGACACAATATTATATCTTCCTCTATCGTCATCTTTTTTGTCCTGTCACTTTCAACACAAAATGACCACACATTCAGGATTCTTGTCACTCAATTAAGATTACTACTGAATCAGCAAGGAATGCTACTAATATCTGTAAAGTCACTATACTACACCGCTATTTCTTCGCACTTTAATATTTACATGACAACAATAATCACTAAAAACAGTCAATCTCGTAATAAAATGACGTCGTATAAGTATACTAACAAAACGTGTATAGACATGAATTTAAGTTTTAAAAATTAAACGTATTTTAATTTGTCGCCCATTGAGAGTGCGCATAAAGTATATTACGTTTACAGTGAACGATCGTTATCCTTGATGCATATAAAAATATATGAATATAAAAAATATCTACAGTTGAATTAATTGTTTAGTAGTCTTCTATTAGGAAGACTATAAATATTTTGTACGATTAGTGACTATGATTTTTTTAACACTGTTCTACCCTTTTGAAAATGTTGAAACAAATATATGTTATATGTATATATGGTAGGGGGCATTTAAAAAAAAACACTTTCAATATACATGAAATTATTTGTTTTAAAATTTTTAATTCGAATATTTTAGTATCTTACTTACTGCAAATACTCAATACCTTTTTGTTTAATACCTCTTTGGCCTATTTACCATATATATAAAATTTATGCAAATTGGTTAAATTATTAAAAAGAAAAAAAAAATTCTTCAAAGTTCAATCATTTAATTAATATTAAAAACCAGAGGGGGCAGGGGTGTAATATCTTGCAGAATAGTTCTTCTTAGTAATGTGATGTCAAGGTAAAAATATCAGCCCAATTTCCCGAGGGGCATCTGGTCTATGCTTACCCTCTACACTCTTCGGAGAATTTTTTTTCGGGATTTCTAATAAATCTGAGGTGGGGGAGACAAAGAAAAATTTAAACTTGATTTTTTGAGCCAGCCAAGTGTCACTAGTAGCCAATTTCGCCCAAGGGGCCTGGCGGGCCAACTTACTGCGCCCCATAGTCAATTTCACACCGCTCTCCCTGGAAAGAGAACAGCGACGCGACAGTTAGAGGTGTTTCAGAATCTCATGAGCCGCGAAATGCGCAAAAGGCAAAGTTTAATCTGAGTTATAAGTATGTTTTTGAAGACACTGGAGGCTGCCTTGCTGTATACATAAACAAGAACTCGGGATAAATTGTAAACAATAAATAAAATATTTTTAAGAAGTGTAACTGAGTCAACAGGACGGATTATGTCTCTGCGCATATGAAGGTCACAGCTCATGAGGTTTTAAAACACCTCTACTAATCGAGGTAAAAAGCCTATCCGACCCGCGACGCCTCGCTAGCTTGCATTACATAAATTTAAACGCTATGAAATTCAGTTTTATTTTTGGTCATTTATTGGAATGTATTCTTCAAGAAATATTAATTATTAGTAATCTATTTGCAACCAACAATTATAAATTGTTGATGAGTTTACAGAAAATTTTACTGCAGAACTAGTGAAATGTGCTGCGATAGCACCTACGAAATTAACTTTCAGTTGAATTATGTATTTACTGTTGCCCATTACCACAATATTACTTCCACATCCACGTAGTGGATTGGAAGTATAGTAATCGCAAAAAAATTTTCAAAAATTTTTATTCGTGAAATAGGTTTAGAATGTCATGAAACGTCGAGATTTTAAATTTGAGCGAAAAAAAATTTTCTGTCTGTCGGTCTGTCTGTAACTTTTTTTGTCCGCACGCTTTCTCCGGAACGGTTTAAGATATTGACCTGAAATTTTGTACACGTATATATTATAACGAGATCTTGAACTGGATTGTTTTTTGAAGAAATCCGGTGAAGGGTTGGGGGTTAAATAGGGGTAAATAGGGGGAAATAAGTAAAGCAAGCTTGTAAGAGTACAGAAACTTGAAATTCGGTGTATGTACTAGAAGTTAAGGCCTCAGATTTTTTTATAATATTTTTCAACCCCCCACCAGCCCTACCCCATTAAAGGGGTTGATAAAATAAAGTTGAGATATTCATTTGAAATTTCGTACACGTATGTATTATAACGATGTCTAGAATTAGATTATATTTTGGGATGATTCCGTTGAAGGGTTGGGGGTTAATTTGGGGTAAATAGAGGAATATAAGTAAAACAAGTTGGTAAGAGTACAGAAACTTGAAATTCGGTGTATGTACTAGAAGCCAAAGCGTCAGATTTTTTAATAATATTTTTCAACCCCCACCACCCCTACTCCAATTTGAAAAGGGTTGATAAAATAAAATTGAGATATTCATCTGAAATTTTCTACACGTATGTATTATAACGACATCTGGAACTAGATTATATTTTGAGATAATTCCGTTGAAGGGTTGGGGGTTAAATAGGGGTAAATAGGGGAAAATAAATAAAGCAAGCTGGTAAGACTACAGAAACTTGAAATTCGGTGTATGTACTAGAAGCCAAGGTCTCAGATTATTTATAATATTTTTCAACCCCCACCACCCCTACTTCATTATTAAAAGGGTTGATAAAATAAAATCGAGATATTCATTTAAAATTTGGTACACGTATGAATTTTAACGACATCTGGAACTAGATTATACTTTGAGATGATTCCGTTGAAGGGTTGGGGGTTATTTAGGGGTCAATAGGGGGAAATAAGTAAAGCAAGCTGGTATGAGTACAGAAACTTGAAATTCGGTGTATGTACAAGAAGTTAAGGCCTCAGATTTTTTTATAATATTTTTCAACCCCCCCACCACCCCTACCCCATTAATGGGGTTGACAAAATAAAGTTGAGATATTCATTTGAAATTTCGTACACGTATGTATTATAACGACGTCTGGAATTAGTTTATATTTTGAGATGATTCCGTTGAAGGGTTGGGGGTTAATTTGGGGTAAATAGAGGAATATAAGTAAAACGTTGGTAAGACTACAGAAACTTGAAATTCGGTGTATGTACTAGAAGCCACAGCGTCAGATTTTCTTATAATATTTTTCAACCCAACCACCCCGCCTACTCCAATAAAAAAGGGTTGATAAAATAAAATTGAGATATTCATTTGAAATTTGGTACACGTATGTATTATAACGACGCCTGAAACTAGATCATAATTTGAGATGATGCCGTTGAAGGGTTGGGGGTTAAATAGGGGCAAATAGGGGAAAATAAGTAAAGCAAGCTGGTAAGACTACAGAAATTTGGGATTCGGTGTATATACTAGAAACTAAGGCCTCAGATTTCTTTCGAATATTTTTCAAACTCTACCACATCCGCTTCATTAATGGGATTGATAACATCAAATTGAGATATTCACTTGAAAGTTAGTACACGTATGTATTGTAGTGACATCTGATTGAGATGACTCCATTGAGGTGGTAGGTTGTAAATAGTGGAAAATAAGTACGGTAAACTAGAAACTTAATTTTTAACGTATATGGTAGAAACCAACTCCTCAAACTTTTCTATGACATCTACCCCAAATATTATTAAAATTCTATGACCAATAATTTCCACATACTAGAGTGCAAATATAGTCAAGATGTTTCCTTTAAAGTGACTTTTTTTGCATGGAACATCGTTATGAGTGGCTTTTCAGATGAGTCCACAATAAGGACGAAAAACGTTTCAAAGGCTAAGCATTTCTGAGAAACTGAATGAGATTTGATGAAAATGTAATTCATTAGAACGAAAAAATTTTTAAAGACATGGTACGTAAATAAATTAATTTCAGGCCTTTGTTCTCATTTTTAACTGAATTTACATATCGTAGATACTAGTTTAACCTGCCTAGCAGTAGGGGACTATGTTTACTGCTAGTGTTAAAATGACAATGGCAAATAAGAATTTTTACTCAGAAGTCAGGTTATCGAAAGAATGCAAAGATTACATTAATATTTTTATATATAATTTTTCCTTTAGTTCTCATAGATAGTTTTACTTCCACATCCACGTAGTGGATTGGAAGTATAGTAATCGCAAAAAAATTTTCAAAAATTTTTATTCGTGAAATAGGTTTAGAATGTCATGAAACGTCGAGATTTTAAATTTGAGCGAAAAAAAATTTTCTGTCTGTCTGTCGGTCTGTCTGTCGGTCTGTCTGTAACTTTTTTTGTCCGCACGCTTTCTCCGGAACGGTTTAAGATATTGACCTGAAATTTTGTACACGTATATATTATAACGAGATCTGGAACTGGATTGTTTTTTGAGGAAATCCGGTGAAGGGTTGGGGGTTAAATAGGGGTAAATAGGGGGAAATAAGTAAAGCAAGCTTGTAAGAGTACAGAAACTGGAAATTCGGTGTATGTACTAGAAGTTAAGGCCTCAGATTTTTTTATAATATTTTTCAACCCCTCACCACCCCTACCCCATTAATGGGGTTGATAAAATAAAGTTGAGATATTCATTTGAAATTTCGTACACGTATGTATTATAACGATGTCTAGAATTAGATTATATTTTGGGATGATTCCGTTGAAGGGTTGGGGGTTAATTTGGGGTAAATAGAGGAATATAAGTAAAACAAGTTGGTAAGAGTACAGAAACTTGAAATTCGGTGTATGTACTAGAAGCCAAAGCGTCAGATTTTTTAATAATATTTTTCAACCCCCACCACCCCTACTCCAATTTGAAAAGGGTTGATAAAATGAAATTGAGATATTCATTTGAAATTTTCTACGCGTATGTATTATAACGACATCTGGAACTAGATTATATTTTGAGATAGTTCCGTTGAAGGGTTGGGGGTTAAATAGGGGTAAATAGGGGAAAATAAGTAAAGCAAGCTGGTAAGACTACAGAAACTTGAAATTCGGTGTATGTACTAGAAACCAAGGTCTCAGATTATTTATAATATTTTTCAACCCCCACCACCCCTACTTCATTATTAAAAGGGTTAATAAAATAAAATCGAGATATTCATTTGAAATTTGGTACACGTATGAATTATAACGACATCTGGAACTAGATTATACTTTGAGATGATTCCGTTGAAGGGTTGGGGGTTATTTAGGGGTCAATAGGGGGAAATAAGTAAAGCAAGCTGGTATGAGTACAGAAACTTGAAATTCGGTGTATGTACAAGAAGTTAAGGCCTCAGATTTTTTTATAATATTTTTCAACCCCCCACCACCCCTACCCCATTAATGGGGTTGACAAAATTAAGTTGAGATATTCATTTGAAATTTCGTACACGTATGTATTATAACGACGTCTGGAATTAGTTTATATTTTGAGATGATTCCGTTGAAGGGTTGGGGGTTAATTTGGGGTAAATAGAGGAATATAAGTAAAACGTTGGTAAGACTACAGAAACTTGAAATTCGGTGTATGTACTAGAAGCCACAGCGTCAGATTTTCTTATAATATTTTTCAACCCAACTACCCTTACTCCAATATGAAAAGGGTTGATAAAATAAAATTGAGATATTCATTTGAAATTTGATACACGTATGTATTATAACGACGTCTGAAACTAGATCATAATTTGAGATGATGCCGTTGAAGGGTTGGGGGTTAAATAGGGGCAAATAGGGGAAAATAAGTAAAGCAAGCTGGTAAGGCTACAGAAATTTGGGATTCGGTGTATATACTAGAAACCAAGGCCTCAGATTTCTTTCTAATAATTTTCAAACTCTACCACCTCCGCTTCATTATTAATGGGATTGATAACATCAAATTGAGATATTCACTTGAAAGTTAGTACACATATGTATTGTAGTGACATCTGATTGAGATGACTCCATTGGTAGATTGTAAATAGTGGAAAATAAGTACGGTAAACTAGAAACTTCATTTTTAACGTATATGGTAGAAACCAACTCCTCAAACTTTTCTATGACATCTACTCCAAATATTATTAAAATTCTATGACCAATAATTTCCACATACTAGAGTGGAAATATAGTCAAGATGTTTCCTTTAAAGTGACTTGGACGAATAATCTGGATGTGGAAGTAGTGATTCCTTAGGCAGCGGTTTTTTTCTTAGAAACTCAATAAGGACTGTTATAACAAGTTGTTCGTCCGCTTTACTGGAACTTTCGTACTATTGTCAAACGTTCTATATGATACTCTTCACAGTTTTCTTGTATTTCCTGTCTTGATAGAGCCAAATATTCCAACATCAGCCAATATGCGTTTTATAGTATATGGTGATGGTTTCTGTTCTTGTGGATATCGAGTATCAAATGTATTACATGTTCTTGATATTACTTATCACACTCTCCATAAATAATACACAAATCTAAAAAGCCTTCGTGGGTGTAATTTAAACGTATGTTAAAGAATCGGCAGCACTCGAACAATGCCAGGCACCATTAGATATGTTTATGGAAAAGGCACGTTCGATGATGTCAACGGAGCCGGAGGGATTTGACGGATGGAATGAGGACACTTGGTTCCAAACTATCAATAGATACGCATGTATTAATATTTTCTATTCAAATTGTATTATTTCTTCACTTCGCGGAATATATTGTTCTTTTTCTAAAGTACTAGTTTTATTACAATTTCTAACATCAGAAGTCGGGATTCGCTCACGTGTCTGTGTAGTACAGTACAGTGTTGTGCAACCAGTTATTTTAGGAAGAAGTACATCTAGTAACAATTGGACAGTATGGGACACTGTGGTATAGTATTGTAATTATGGTATCCTCTGGTATGGTACTGGTACACTGTGGTATGGTCCAGAAGGCTAGAAGATCCTCTCAAGGTCGTCGGTCGGTAAATGATGAGTCGGCTTATCAAATCAGTCACCTGTGCCAGGTATTTTTAGATTGTATAGATTTTTAGCAAAGTACTGGAACACCAAATTTGACGCTTTTAAAAGTTAACATCAACACGTAGTTAAAAAGTACATTTGCGTAGGTCAGCAATTGTGTTTACATCTACGCAGGTATTCTTATCTGGAATGAATTGAAAGTTATGTGACAGTTTCAATCCAAAAGATTTAATCATGGTCATGACCTTGTTATTGCAATGTAAAGCTCTCTAAGAATATGTTTTAGAAATCTATTCTTTGTTATAAGTTGTTATATTAAAATACAACAGTCGTTGGAAGTAATGTTGTTTAGGTTATGGATGGGTGATGGGGCGCCATTGAAATGTAAACATGGGCTGTTGCTGAATGCTGATTCATAGAAAAGATCTACGTGGTATTAGCTTGTCAACTATCAAACACAAGTATTGTACCTACATATTATCAATATAGTTTATTGCTTTAAATTTAGTTTTTGTTGATCATTTTCGAATTGTTTCGCCCTGACCTGGTACCTTAATTCATAGAATGCATTGTCCTCTAATAAAGTTTAATTGTGAGAGGAATTGAAAACCCACACATTCAATTCTTTGTTGAAACAGCAGATATTACGAATCCGGCACTTTAAGCAAAGCATTTTAAAATATGTAAGTTGTTTCAAAATAGGAATGCCTAATCAAAGTAACTATTCAAACAAATCGAGTAGTCAGCTACAATGGAGAGACCCTAAATGTTATTACTGTAAAAGTTAAGGTTATAATTAAACAGAGAAATTGTCCCGAGAACATCAACAAACAAATCGTTTCATCTGCAGCCGGTGTACATTACATTAGTATAATAAATATTATAAAATATGGGAACCAAAAGTTTTATTAAGATATGCCTATTTGTTGTTAAGCATTTGGCATTATTTTTAGTGATGTATATGTTTACCAAATATTTTTACCCCATGGTATTATAAATTGCATTAATTTTTTTAAATTTCATTTTTATTTTCATTAATATAACAGGGGTCAGGAAAAGGCCGAATTTCAGCAGCACTGTGTTACTGCAAGCAGTGCAGTGACTTTGATTTTCTAGTTGCTGAGTGTGCACGTTCGTGGAAACTAGAAGTATAAGATGTTAAATTAATTTAGGAAATGAGTGCTTATTGAGAACGTCTTGAACCGTCAGAGATCTCGATTTACAGTTTGTAATATTCCAAACAATTCATTAAATTTCAAAACAGTCCAGGGAACCCAGGACGAGTTAGTGTGTAATGCGTACGTGCCCGCATTATTGTTGTTGGAGTTGAAGGGAAGATTTGTTTATACAGGGTGCGCCAAAGTTCTGATTTTGGTCGATTACGGCTGTATTTGAAATGGTGGAAATATATTGTCTATAGATTATTTTCTTGATTTTCAATTCTGAATAACCAGAAAATATGTACAATTATACAGAGTACTCCGTTTTCGTTGTCCGAGCAACAACTTCGTTATTTTAAATGGAACACCCTATATTTTTTTCCTTTATCGAGTTACCCATCTAATTATATTCATAATTCTATTAAGGTGGTAGGTACTTAAAATGAACCGTTTACGATATAAAAAAGATTTTTTGACAAAAAGTGAGGTTTGCGGATAAGTTTTTGAGTACCTCTGATTTCATAGACAAGAGAGTTTTCAAAATTCTGCTTATACTGTTATGTTGAGCATATTAAGGGCTAGTAGGGCAGAAACATTATTAATATTAATCTTATACAGAGTGCTGAAAAAATTGAGTTTAATGTTTCGCTAATAAAAAAGGCCGTAATTCAATTTTTTCAAATGGGACGTACTATTTTCAGTTCTGTCATCTAATGAAGTGTTAAATTATCTTTCCATTGATATATCATAGTAGGTATTTATCTTTAGGAGTTGCATAGATATTAAGGTTAATTGTCTGGATCAGTCATTTTTCTTGCTGGAACTTCATGAGGTTTGTACTGCACTTCACCAGTTTCGATAAATCTGTCTCTAAGATTACTAAATGCAGGTTCTAAAGGGTGTCTCCTTTCAGGATATCTGGTTTTATAGACTCGGGATGCTAAGAGGCTGTTCCTTGAGCACTCCCCCAGAATAAAAATCATGTCAACCATTTCTTCCCGCGAATAATTCATATTTAATATAATTATATGCAAATGCAACTTCCTGGAACTGTAAAAGCTACTAGTATTTTATTAAAGACAATCAAAACAAAAGCACTTACCGATATAGCAGTAACACAAAACTTTAGAACATCCACAGACACGTGTTTTGACATCTATGTCTCTTCGGTGCGGCTTTTTCTAAAGTTCACAATCAACTGAAATATGTAAGCAAATACTCGTGTTATAACTATCAAAGGATTACCAGAACAGGATATTAAAAATTAAAATTAGATTATAGGAAATTCCCCGTAAAGGGATAATTATCAATATAATTATATGCAAATGCAACTTCCTGGAACTGTAAAAGCTACTAGTATTTTATTAGCTAATAAAATACTAGTAGCTTTTACAGTTCCAGGAAGTTGCATTTGCATATAATTATATTGATAATTATCCCTTTACGGGGAATTTCCTATAATCTAATTTTAATTTTTAATATCCTGTTCTGGTAATCCTTTGATAGTTATAACACGAGTATTTGCTTACATATTTCAGTTGATTGTGAACTTTAGAAAAAGCCGCACCGAAGAGACATAGATGTCAAAACACGTGTCTGTGGATGTTCTAAAGTTTTGTGTTACTGCTATATCGGTAAGTGCTTTTGTTTTGATTGTCTTTAATAAAATACTAGTAGCTTTTACAGTTCCAGGAAGTTGCATTTGCATATAATTATATTAAATATGAATTATTCGCGGGAAGAAATGGTTGACATGATTTTTATTCTGGGGGAGTGCTCAAGGAACAGCCTCTTAGCATCCCGAGTCTATAAAACCAGATATCCTGAAAGGAGACACCCTTTAGAACCTGCATTTAGTAATCTTAGAGACAGATTTATCGAAACTGGTGAAGTGCAGTACAAACCTCATGAAGTTCCAGCAAGAAAAATGACTGATCCAGACAATTAACCTTAATATCTATGCAACTCCTAAAGATAAATACCTACTATGATATATCAATGGAAAGATAATTTAACACTTCATTAGATGACAGAACTGAAAATAGTACGTCCCATTTGAAAAAATTGAATTACGGCCTTTTTTATTAGCGAAACATTAAACTCAATTTTTTCAGCACTCTGTATAAGATTAATATTAATAATGTTTCTGCCCTACTAGCCCTTAATATGCTCAACATAACAGTATAAGCAGAATTTTGAAAACTCTCTTGTCTATGAAATCAGAGGTACTCAAAAACTTATCCGCAAACCTCACTTTTTGTCAAAAAATCTTTTTTATATCGTAAACGGTTCATTTTAAGTACCTACCACCTTAATAGAATTATGAATATAATTAGATGGGTAACTCGATAAAGGAAAAAAATATAGGGTGTTCCATTTAAAATAACGAAGTTGTTGCTCGGACAACGAAAACGGAGTACCCTGTATAATTGTACATATTTTCTGGTTATTCAGAATTGAAAATCAAGAAAATAATCTATAGACAATATATTTCCACCATTTCAAATACAGCCGTAATCGACCAAAATCAGAACTTTGGCGCACCCTGTATGTTCTTGACCGTCTCGCTATTGCTGTAAATATACTTACCGGGCAAAATTTTACAGAATGGATAATGATAAATAAGAGTGTTAGATCAGGTCTTTAAAAATTATTAAATTAAATTTCTCCTAAGCACTCAGTTGTTTGAACTTGACATAATAATAATAATAATAATAAATGACTTTATTAAATAAACAGAGTTTGTACATATGCGAAGTTCAGGTGACATACCACCTGCTCTTCCACTTAACCATGACATACCGATCTAATTCAATATTCAATGTTTTTATTCTAAGGTTGTAATTTGTCTGAAATTGGCAGTTTTTGAGAAAAACGCAAATATGTGTGTATCGTTGACAAGAATTTATTTGTTATATTTTAAATGTAATAATTCAAAAACTTTTGAAATTAACTATACTATTAACCAGTAGTCAGTACCAAAATCGGCATGTTTCCAAATTTTCTGCACTTGCTTGATGACAGGATAATTCGCCGTTTTGAAAAATAATCTGCTGGCTAGAAAATATTGATTCGCTGATATGAGATGATTTGTACCAAAATATGTAAAGAATTGCCTTAGCTGTTTGTATTTTAAAACATCAGCTGGTAAAATAAAACCTGATTATTTAAATTCAATCTCTAAATTTCCGAAACCATTTGATTAGCAAACATATTGATCCTCTTGGTCCCTTTATATAGACTCGTAGAGGTGAATATTCAATCAATTGCTATTTCTAATACATTCACGAAATTATTAACAGTCTACCTGGTCACAAGAGAAAAACGAAATATGTTTCAGATATGCCTATGATTTAAAAATATTTGGTGTTCCCCGTCTAATCATTTCAGATCGACAACAAAGCTTATTCGCCCTTTCGGTTTCAAAATTTTGTTAACGAAATAGGTGCGACTCATCATTTAAACGGCGTTGGGTTGCCTAGAGGAAACTGACAAGTTGAGAGGTATAACCGAATGCTCTTTGGAAAGGATGGGAGCTAATAACCTATATGATGACTACTGGAAAAATATTCGTGGTGATAAATGGGTAAATTTATGGTCACAAATATTGTAGAGCACAAGCAATATGAGGTTAATGACATAAAAAGAATGTAAAGTTCGCAAGTTCCCTACTGTGGAGCAGTGGTTCAAAAATATGATGCGATTAATTAATTTTATTAATGGCGATTAAAAAAAATAATAAGATGCCTTGGTCTCGTTTATCCAGTAAGGTGAGGAAAATAGTCTGGTTTGTCCAGCAGGATACCTTGATCTTGTCTGTCAAGTAAGGTAGGTCTGGTTTGTCCAGAACACTTTGGTCTGGTTTCTCCAGAACACTTTGGTCTGGTTTGTACTGCCAGGTGTGAGACCATGTTTGTCCTGACCAAGCAAACTGAGTGTCTGTAGTTTTAAGGGGGCTCGACGACCTGATCAGTCGGAGTCCGCGGACCTGAACGTGAGTCGGTTGTCTTGTGGATCTGTATCTCCACATGGGCCGTGTTAGGTACCATAATTAAGTTAGTGTTAAGTAGTTAGGTAGCCATTACGATTTTGATTCAAGTGGAATCATGCATGAGGACTTCCACATGAATGAAAATAATCACAAGACAATAATTATGAGTAACTAAATATTTTTGTGTTCTCTTTTGTAGAAAGGTACAACCAACTTGTTCCAATCGTCATACCCACGCGAGGACGCTGGTCGTCAGGAAAGGCCGTGTTAAAGAATCGGCAGCACTCGAACAATGCCAGGCACCATTAGATATGTTTATGGAAAAGGCACGTTCGATGATGTCAACGGAGCCGAGGGGATTTGACGGATGGAATGAGGACACTTGGTTCCAAACTATCAATAGATACGCATGTTTTAATATTTTCTATTCAAATTGTATTATTTCTTCACTTCGCGGAATATATTGTTCTTTTTCTAAAGTACTAGTTTTATTACAATTTCTAACACGTATTGGCATTTTTTGACATAAGAGAATTACTGACATTAATGATTGTTTCTAATCATGGCTACGTTGACGGCAATATTCTTGAATATTTCAAAAAGTTGTTAACTTTAATCGCTAAAATGCTTATATTAGAAAAAAAAGGAATTTAATTTTACATAACAAATACAGGGTGTTCCCTTTGAACTTGAAAAGGTTTAGAGGTTTGAATTTCACAAAATGCAACATGAAAAATAGAACCAAGTGTTCTATTATGGAATTTATTTTAATTGTAGAGAGTAGCTCATCCTGGGTTCTTTCTACGTGCCAAAGAGCAAATGAGGATCTCCTACACGAAGAAAGTTATAACAATTCTGGCAAACCATTGCACCTGTCAATTTTTTTATAAATCGTCAAATATCTTCGAAGCTAGTGGGTTTAGGTATAGGGTATGCTACTTGTTTAAACTCAGAATTGTATGGTCATTTAGAGAAGTCGAAAATATATAGGGTATTCCACCATTTAAAATAAGCATATCGACTTTCGGTATAACCGGAAGTACCTACCACATGCTTGCAATTATTTTAGTTGGATTGGTCACATTGATTTTAGTAACTCCCAAATTTTTCAAAATGTTTTGTTAGCTACTTTTCCCCATATCGTTTCAGTTCCCGCTGAGACACCCTGTAGAACAAACTAATAAGATCAAATATCTCGGCGTAATCAATCATTCATCAGTCTTTTAGTGAATGGCCACGTCAGCGCACCGCACAGCGCATATCGGCCATCGCACGGCGGCTAGCCTAGGCTGCATACAAAAGAAATTGAATTAATTGTTCATATATTGTTCGGTTATTTCCTTCCATAATTTTATTAAAAGCACGGTATCGCTCGTGCTGAACGCTGTGCGATGTGCGAGGCTCAAGTTGTTGATTTGGTCACCCTCATTTAAAAGCATGGTTTTATTTAATTTTACTGCGCGATTAGCGAAGTTTTGGTCACTCTCATTTAAAAGCATGTAGGTGGAGAGCGGGCTGTACACTTGTACAGATCTCCTATGAATAAGACACACGAAAAACTTTGTGTAAGTGAGTAAGTACTACCAGACATAGGAGCCACTTTTTATACAAATCAATTTTGCCCGCGTCATGGAATTTTGACGTCATTTCCGGTCACGATTTTTTGTGTCATCGAATACATGAATAAAACTTACGTCAAAATGTAGGTTTTGGGGTATACAATATAGTGGGGTGCCAGGCTTAATTTGCCCGCAACCCTGAGACACCCTCGATTCAAGTTTTTTTTTTTGTGTTTTCTTAAGTCATCGAATCCATGAATAATTTTTTTTAAGTTAAAGTACAAGCTTTATAGTTATAAAAAAAAATAGGGTGCCTCTTATTTGCCGTATCCTCCCTTTTTGACGTCACTTCCGGTAAAATTCCACGACGCGGGCAAAATTTGCTTATATGAAAAGTGATTAATTAATTTTATTAATGGCGATTAAAAAAAATAATAAGATGCCTTGGTCTCGTTTATCCAGTAAGGTGAGGAAAATAGTCTGGTTTGTCCAGCAGGATACCTTGATCTTGTCTGTCAAGTAAGGTAGGTCTGGTTTGTCCAGAACACTTTGGTCTGGTTTCTCCAGAACACTTTGGTCTGGTTTGTACTGCCAGGTGTGAGACCATGTTTGTCCTGACCAAGCAAACTGAGTGTCTGTAGTTTTAAGGGGGCTCGACGACCTGATCAGTCGGAGTCCGCGGACCTGAACGTGAGTCGGTTGTCTTGTGGATCTGTATCTCCACATGGGCCGTGTTAGGTACCATAATTAAGTTAGTGTTAAGTAGTTAGGTAGCCATTACGATTTTGATTCAAGTGGAATCATGCATGAGGACTTCCACATGAATGAAAATAATCACAAGACAATAATTATGAGTAACTAAATATTTTTGTGTTCTCTTTTGTAGAAAGGTACAACCAACTTGTTCCAATCGTCATACCCACGCGAGGACGCTGGTCGTCAGGAAAGGCCGTGTTAAAGAATCGGCAGCACTCGAACAATGCCAGGCACCATTAGATATGTTTATGGAAAAGGCACGTTCGATGATGTCAACGGAGCCGAGGGGATTTGACGGATGGAATGAGGACACTTGGTTCCAAACTATCAATAGATACGCATGTTTTAATATTTTCTATTCAAATTGTATTATTTCTTCACTTCGCGGAATATATTGTTCTTTTTCTAAAGTACTAGTTTTATTACAATTTCTAACACGTATTGGCATTTTTTGACATAAGAGAATTACTGACATTAATGATTGTTTCTAATCATGGCTACGTTGACGGCAATATTCTTGAATATTTCAAAAAGTTGTTAACTTTAATCGCTAAAATGCTTATACTAGAAAAAAAAGGAATTTAATTTTACATAACAAATACAGGGTGTTCCCTTTGAACTTGAAAAGGTTTAGAGGTTTGAATTTCACAAAATGCAACATGAAAAATAGAACCAAGTGTTCTATTATGGAATTTATTTTAATTGTAGAGAGTAGCTCATCCTGGGTTCTTTCTACGTGCCAAAGAGCAAATGAGGATCTCCTACACGAAGAAAGTTATAACAATTCTGGCAAACCATTGCACCTGTCAATTTTTTTATAAATCGTCAAATATCTTCGAAGCTAGTGGGTTTAGGTATAGGGTATGCTACTTGTTTAAACTCAGAATTGTATGGTCATTTAGAGAAGTCGAAAATATATAGGGTATTCCACCATTTAAAATAAGCATATCGACTTTCGGTATAACCGGAAGTACCTACCACATGCTTGCAATTATTTTAGTTGGATTGGTCACATTGATTTTAGTAACTCCCAAATTTTTCAAAATGTTTTGTTAGCTACTTTTCCCCATATCGTTTCAGTTCCCGCTGAGACACCCTGTAGAACAAACTAATAAGATCAAATATCTCGGCGTAATCAATCATTCATCAGTCTTTTAGTGAATGGCCACGTCAGCGCACCGCACAGCGCATATCGGCCATCGCACGGCGGCTAGCCTAGGCTGCATACAAAAGAAATTGAATTAATTGTTCATATATTGTTCGGTTATTTCCTTCCATAATTTTATTAAAAGCACGGTATCGCTCGTGCTGAACGCTGTGCGATGTGCGAGGCTCAAGTTGTTGATTTGGTCACCCTCATTTAAAAGCATGGTGTTATTTAATTTTACTGCGCGATTAGCGAAGCTCAAGTTGTCGTTTTGGTCACTCTCATTTAAAAGCATGTAGGAGTAGGTGGAGAGCGGGCTGTACACTTGTACAGATCTCCTATGAATAAAACACATGAAAAACTTTGTGTGAGTGAGTAAGTACTACCAGATATAAATGGAGCCACTTTTCATATAAACCAATTTTGCCCGCGTCATGGAATTTTGACGTCATTTCCGGTCACGATTTTTTGTGTCATCGAATACGTGAATAAAACTTACGTCAAGATGTAGATTTTGAGGTATACAATATAGTGGGGTGCCAGGCTTAATTTGCCCGCAACCCTGAGACACCCTCGATTAAAGTGTTTTTTTTTTGTGATTTCTTAAGTCATCGAATATGTGAATTATTTTTTTTAAGTTAAAGTACGAGCTTTATAGTTATTAAAAAAAAATTGGGTGCCTCTTATTTGCCGCATCCTCCCTTTTTGAGGTCACTTCCGGTAAAATTCCATGACGCGGGCAAAATTTGCTTATATGAAAAGTGGCTCCCTGTAGGTCTGTGGTAGTACTTACTCAAAGTTTTTCATGTATCTTATTCATAGGAAATATGTATAGCCGGCTCTCTACCTCATGGTTTTATTTAATTTTACTGAACCGAGGTACTTTTATGTTTTTTACTCATGTGGTTTTATCTCCTTTAATTATACGACGCCGCCGAAATTGTGAAAAAATTTCAAAATCGCTTATTACATACACTGTAGCAATTATTGGCATTTACGTCAACATTTAATAAAGGGAAAGGGTAGACAATCCCAGACCGTAGTTTTGTAAACCGCTGTATAAATATAGCCATATGTATGTACATATGAATCTACAAACCTAGTGTGAAACTATACAAAGTCGGCGGCATACAAAAATGACTAGTGCTTCTCAGGCTGCGATAGACTTGTGGATTCGCGATTTCCTAGAACTGCAATTTGATGGAACATATCTTTATCATAGTAGTTGCAACAAAACAATTTCTTGAACATCTAATGTTAATAGACATATTTCCTCACAAAAGCATATTAGTGCTAGTGGCTCTACTGATAGTGACAGTCAACGTAGCTTTATTTAGATTTAAAGGAAACGATGGTGGGATTTAAAATACCATGGTCAGAACTAGATAATCCACTTTTTAAACAATTCTTGGAAAAGTGTATTAGTGGCAAAAATAACAATGTTCAGATGCCGTCGGAAACGACACTCGGAAGAAAATATTTATCAACGAAGTGTAATAATGATAGACAAAAAATTTCTTCTGAGCTTATAAGGTAGCGGAGTGGGTGCATTGTAGGAAAATTGTTCAGTGCGTAGAGACTTGATCGCCTCTAAAGTTGTAGAAATGACAAATTGTCGCATTATAGTGAAGGCAGTGAATATACTTTTCTACACCAGGAGGCGTCAATAGGGCGACTTTAAGAATTTTCACGTATTTTAAGTATGTCCGATGACATCTGTTGACGTTGAGCGGTCTTCTTCTCATTATAAATGGATTTTTAATGACAGGCGACACATATGTGTGTGTTGCTTTAAGATAATGAAAAATACATGTGTGTGTGTGTTTTAGTTCAATGTTACATCCTCCAATAACCCCTTCTTCGAGTAAGTGTTTATAATAAACTGACCATATTAACTTTAGATATTACGGAATTCCCTAAAAAAGTACAAGGTAAGATAAATTGTATCATACTTGCATAAAAATCTTTCCGCGCCGGCAGAGCCAACTCTGACTTTTACGTCACCGAGATAAAATTTCCGATCTCTGTTAATAACTCATAAACAAGCATAGTAACGTTAAAACGAACACTGATTATTGCAAACAGATCTACGTAAGACAAGCCAACGCCAAAGATTAGAGAACTAACAAGATAGGACAGTTGTGTACTCCAATTTAAAGGGACACGACATCTAGCGGAAACGGCTTCGGAATTTGTCGGTTACGCATTAAACGAATTTGACCAAGCTTAATGGTTGGCTCATTAAAATCGGCAACTGCTACGTCACGTATAGACAGCTGCGTGTGGCTGTTTTTTCCTCATTTTATAGAAAAAAGTTTCAAAATTATTCTTTCAATGTGCAATTCTATCCTAACCAAATAGATACCTAACATATAAACATAGAAATACTTCATGTGACATATATTACAAAGCAACTTTTTTTTAGTGACCTTGGCTATTGACAGTCACCTGAGTTCGGTCGTTCTATCAGGACAGTGTTGTCCATTTTTCACTATTGGCCTCTCTTTTTAATGTTACCTTCTCCGTCTGAAAGAACTCCAATTTAAATGTCGAGGTCAATGATGCCATTGCTAAAAGATAAGAGGTTTTCCGCCGGCTGTCCTGTCTTACTAATCCCCTAATCTTTGCCAATGCCGTGCGTGGCGATACATGAGAGTAGAAGGGGGAGCCAAGTTCGTCCTTGGGTCGCAGGATGCGCGACCGGAAGATATTAACCGATTTTTTGTTTTATTTCACTTATCTGTCCGACGGGCAAGGTTTCCGTGGTATAGCACTTCGACCTTAATCAGTTTGACACATTTTAAAAGAACACGAAGTTGAATTTCACTAATTTTTAGGAAACTTGAAGACGATGCGAGACCGGAAAATCTGAACCAATTCTTCTTTTCTATGTTTTATTTTACTTATCTGTCCGAGCGGCAAGTTTTCCGCGGTATAGCGAAAAAAATGTTTTTCGGCCCACTCTACTGTATATCGATTTTATTATCTTTAAGGAGATAATTTTGAAAATATATTTTCTTGGACATATACTTGAAACATTTGCAAACAAGCTGAGTTACAACGTATTCATTAAAAGTGTAGAATATACCATTTTAAACTGTGGGCGGGTTGTCACATTACTGGGCCGTGTATTATAGGTAGAGAGCCGGCTGTATAGATTTCCTATGAATAAGATACATGAAAAACTTTGTGTGGGTGGGTAAGTACTACCACAGACTTACAGGGAGCCACTTTTCTTATAAGCAAATTTTGTCCGCGTCATGGAATTTTACCGAAAGTGACGTCACAATGGGAGGATGCGGGCAAATAAGAAGAGGCAGCCTATTTTTTTTAATAACTAGAAGACTTGTACCTTAACTTAAAAAAATAATAAATCATGTATTCGATGACTTAAGTAAACAGGAAAAAAAAACTTTAATCGAGGGTGTCTCAGGATTGCGGGTAAATTAAGCCTGGCAGCCCACTACAATCTTATTGTATAACTCAAAACTTATATTTTGACGTAAGTATTATTCATGTATTCGATGACACAAAAAATCGTGACCGGAAGTGACGTCAGAATTCCATGACGCGGACAAAATTTGCTTATATGAAAAGTGGCTCCCTGTATGCCTGTGGTAGTACTTACTCATATAAAGATTTTCATGTATCTTATTCATAGGAAATCTATACAGCCGGCTCTCCACCTATTAGGACTCTACAAAGGTGACATTTGTAACTAAGTGCGGCCCTTGATGTTCACACGGCGAACTTCCTACATGATATAAATATCAATAAAAATAATAATAGAAAAGTAGGCATTTTATTTTTTTTTAATTTAATTATTTTATTAATATAAGTATTCTGGGTATAATAATAGCCAAAACAATTTTAGAAAGGCTCTATTAGTCAAGGCGACATGACAGGTAAATTATTGTGACAAGCACACCTACCTCGCTGATTTTTTGCATATACGTTGTAGTAAAGGGCGCTTCGAGCACTACAACTTTGCTCCTCATGACTCGTCTAATAATATACCTAACTGCAACGGTTATTGATTGGCGGGTGGGGCAAACTTTTTTGAAGAAAAATTTTTTTTAATGAAATTATTTATTCGCAACGCGCTATTACTATTTTAACTATTCTGTAATCGCTTTATCACTTTATAACGTTAGTAAAGGCTAATGTTTAGAATGTTAATAAAGTTTATAATTAATTGTTTGCACTATTACGACTGTTTAACACTGTCATTTTACTTTCGCATTATCGAAGTAAAAATGTTTAAATCATACGAATTCTAGAACCTTCGGGTATTTTAATTGTCGTGAAATAAGATGTTGTGACAAAGGGGGATTAGCCCAGATAGATTCTAGCAGTTCTACGAATTTAAAACATCTACATGTTGTAGATGTATATATTGTATTTTAGTGTGTAAGTAATATTATGTATGTACATATATTCAAATGTAAAAAAAAATACGATGAAACCCTGAATAAAATGAATATACTAACACGGAATTGTTAAATATGTATTCGCACCTACTAATTGACAGAATCTCTAAAAGGGCGAGGTTTTGGGAAAAAATATAAAAGATCAATCTTGTAGATAATTGAATGCTCTACAACTTTTATGTTAACTTTATTGCTGTCTGATTTTCTTTGGCGCGAGATATTCGCGAAAATGTTTTTCAAACTTTGATCTTGACTATCTCGAAAAAATATAAAAGACAACTTGTAGATAATTCAATTCTCTACAACTTTCACATTGAGCTCATGGGCATCCGATGCATAAGACGTGAGAAATTTGCAAAAAAATTTGACCTTCAATAACTTAGATAGCCATGTTATTTTTGTGGATTTGGGCTTTATACATCTCAACGTCTGTGCGATAATTCAGTTTATTACCAATTTTGTCCAGGACTATCCAGTATTTTGTTCCTTTTATTGAATACTTTAATTTTTAGAATTAGGAAATGACGTAAGTAACTATTTGTATTAGTTTATGTTAAGAATGTACTTTTCCTTTCACATCCACGTAGTGGATTGGAAGTATTTGTTATTTTATTTGCAGGTTATTAGTAGTAAGTCCTATTTTACTATAGGGACTGTCTACAAGGACGCCGCGGCGGACATCTATCATTTCTTAGCTTAGTAGAGTTTGCCAGCCCGCAAAAGCCTTCTGGAAAAGATTTTCGTTTACATTTTGTTGCTAAAATGTAAGACCCACTTTAAATCGTTCCCCATGCTTTAAGATTGCAAAATAGACTGGTCGTCAAAGAATCGTGTGTGTAGGGGATGAATGGGGGTGATTATTAAAAAATTTGCAAAAAATTTTTTTTTGTGTTTTTTATATCCACACCACCTAGGCATCAATCTGCTAAAATATTGTGTCAATATTTTAGTCAGAAGTATTTGTTTTCTAATTTTAAAAGCATCGTGTACAATGCTTTTATATGGAGCGCCTTAACGAATAAACGCTTGCCCTGAAAAGCCATACTGCAATAACCTTACACTCGCCCTAACTCGAAAACCTTTTGGTTAAGCAAAAAAACTACCTTTATAAACGTTGTAGACAAAAGATCAAGGATCACATCGATTTTTTTAAAATTTCAATTCGATTGATAGTTTCGTTAAAAAATTGAAAATTGTTAATTCATGCCCTAGCGGTCGCGGCCGGCCAAGGAGATGCGAGGAAGGATGATATTACCGTAACAAAGGCAACCGAAAAACGACTCTATGTTTCAAAGCAGTTCAGCGTGCATGTAAGGTCCATATTTACTGTGGAAATGTATTTTCTTTTAAAGCAAGGGATTAGCAGTGGAATTTGGATTGTTTATTAAAACTTATAATCTAGTAAAATTTATATGTAGTGTTTAATACAGTTTTTAATAGTGTTTAATATATAACTAATCAAGATTGTGACATTTTTTAGACTATTAGTTAATAGCCGAGCTCCGAGCTTCACTTTAATTACGTACCTCGATAAGCTTTTTTAAAGCATGTAGTACAGTTTCTGAGCAGGATTTGTTACGATTCCATTTGATGATGGATATTAAAAGCAGTACTAGTTCCGATAGCGAATTTGAGTCAAAAGAAGGTAAGAACCTTTAAAAAAAAGTTGTAGAAAAGAAAGAGAAAATTTATAATCATCGAGGATGCGTTATTTGCCAAGCCGAAAAATTAATGATATCAAAAGAAAATATCCAAACAAAGGTTTATTAGATGCACGAAAATTCGTATGAATATCTGCAAAGGAGAAGATGCCCGTTTTTTGCATATATTTTACAATTTTAACGATTTAAAAAAGAGAAATGATTTACAATGGCACAAAAATTGCTATAAAATGTATACCAGTTCTAGAAATATTGCTTCATACAAATAAAATATGCGAAAATAACTGATCTTTTCCAAGCGGAAACATCTCAAAAACGTTTCTTACGGACAACTTCATTTGATGTACACAAGTGCGTATTTTGTCAAAAACGTTTAAAAAATCAAAAAATGTGCCAGGTCTTGAGCAAGAACATGGAGGAAAAAATTAAAAATATATCGCGAAACAATCCATTATTTTATTCCAGAATAGGAGAACAGGATTTAATTGCATCTGAAATAAAATATCATGCCTCATGCGTTTCTATAGAATTGCGCAATATAATGGAAAACCTAGCACAAGCGGAAAAAGAAAATTCGATGTGACGGGAAATGAAGCATTACAACAATTATTTAGTGAAATGGAAAATGGAAGAAATATTAACTATGCAGATATCTTTAAACACGAATTAAGTTAAGAGCTTACCCAATCTTTGCAACCTAACGGAATAATATTCACCCCTTCAAATAAATCTGCATTGGGAAATATAGAAACACACAACAAAAAAGAGGTTTGAAGGAAAGTATAGAGCGAGCGATTGACAGCCCGGATACATTATTACCACAACAGTGGCATTTTATTCACTCAGGTTTTAATAAGAAAAAACTCACACATTTTTTGGGTAATCAGCTCTACGAATATTTATTAAATTTAGGAGTTAACTTTGTTACTAGTGGAGGATTTCTTGACGTATTGCAGTATAAAGCAAATTACAATGTAGATAATGAATTAGTAGCATCGCATGAAGAAGAATTATATTACACGTTTTATCGACAAAAGAGGAAGGGTATAGAAGATGCATAGTTGATTGCAAAGATACGGATGTTTTGTTTATTATTGGCTCACTTTAAGGATTTATTGACTCCGGAAATTTGTATGAAGGTGGGAACTGAAGAAAGCGTACGATTTATAGCAATTCATGATAGTGCAATGATGAAGTGTCTACTAGCATTTCGTGCATTGGCAGATTCTGACACAACTAGTCAGTTTGTGGGACTGGGCAAGAAAACGTGCTGGAAAGTCTTTTTGTCACATTATAATCTACTTGCTAGAGTCGGCGTTCAGCAGCATTTAGATGAAGTTTTTAATGATGTAGTTAGATTTGTGCTTTATTTATATAAAACAAATGACAATATTAAATGCATAAGCGTTCTTAGAGGAATCTTGGCGTCCTCTAAGGCTATCAACAAATTGCCTCCAACTTTAGATAGTCTAAAACAACACTGTCATCGTGTTCACTATCAGACAAAAATATGGCTGAACAGTACAATACCAATATCATCCTTACCCGATGTATTAAATTGCGGCTGGAATATTAAAAATGGAAAACTGGTACCTGTCTTGACAACTGAAGCAATATTACCAGAAAATACTTGTGTTCTAAGTACTTGCAGTTGTAAAAAAGGTATATTAATTCACTTATTGTGGTTATATCTGAATTTTAAATTAATACATTTTTATTTCAGGGTGTACCGGACCACTATGTTCTTGTAAAAAAAAACCAAATTAATTGCATTGGTTCCTGCAGATGTATGGCGCATTTATGTGCCAATAGAGACGATATAAATATTGCTCTTGTATTTGTCACTGACGGTATGCTGTCTGACAATGAAGCAAGTTCTGATTCTGAATAATCGGATAATGAATAACAAATTTCTCCTGAACCATAGACAAATAAAATCTCATTCTTAAAATTTCGTTCTTTTTTTCTATCCTTTTAGAGGGTTTGTAATTTATTAATACATATACATGTAGGGTATTCATATTATTAAACGGCTATTGATAATTTATTATATTCAACAAATCTTTTACAGAATTTTATATAGGTAGATAGGTATATTTTTGTGTATTTACAATTATTATTAATGAAAAACATCAAAAGAAAATGTAATTATCAAAAACAAAATAATCTAATCAATAATTTAATTAAAGAAGTAATAATAAGATTTACTTAAAACGTGTCAAACAAGCAGAAATAGCGCGATAATAAGAGAATATGGACCTTACATGCACGCTGAACGGGTTTGAAACATAGAGTCGTTTTTCGGTTGCCTACGTTATGGTAATTTCATCCTTCCTCGCATCTCCTTGGCCGGCCGCGTCCGCTACGACATGAATTTAAAATTTTCAATTTTTTAACGAAACTATCAATCGGATTGGGTTATTGCAGTTATGGTTTTTCAGGGCAAGCGTTTATTCATTAAGGCGCTCCATATAAAAGCATTGCGCACGGTGCTTTCAAAATTAGATCAAAAATACTTCTGATTAAAATATTGACACAATATTTTGGCAGATTGATATCCAGGTGGTGTGGATGTAAAAAACGCAAAAAAAAATTTTTGCAATTTTTTTAAAAATCACCCCCCAGTCATCCCCTACACACACGATTCTTTGACGACCAGTCGATTTTGCAATCTTAAGGTATGGGGAATGATTTAAAGTGGGTCTTACATTTTAGCAACAAAGTGCAAACGGGATGACACGATAGAAGCAGCTTTTTACTCCACTAGCTGTCCGCCGCGGCAATTGGTTTGGTTAGATACTATTTATTCCGTGCTATAGCGGTGTTTTCCACGTGGTTCGCTGGCCTATGCGTAATGTGTGGAGCGACAGGTCCCGGGTTCAAACACTGCCCACTGGACTTTTTTTTTAAAATATTTTGTAACGATTAATATCCTTTTTTACAAATTCTGGTTGGATTTGACGACAGAAATGTTCTTTTTTTTCATATAATAATTTATCTCTTTCATGTGATGGTAGTTGGGTTAGTTAGGTTGATTTTTATTTTGCTAAATAATTGTTAATAAACTATCAGCGCCGCAGGCAGCATTAGCGTCGCAGACAAAAACGAGGAGTGCGGGGGGTGTCCCCCCGCCTTCTTTTTCAGAAAATTCCATAAAAACATTCTAATTTCTCTGTGCGGCGGTTCAATAAGTCGTGTAAAAGCGAATGCGCAAGCGCGGCGGACAGCTAAGAAATGATATATGTCCGCCGCGGCGTCCATGTAGCAACTCCCTCTACTATATTCAAATAATTGTACTATGATATGATTTATTAATCCGGAGGGGTTGGAACCTTCGGTGTGACGCTGTCCCTGGAGGTGTAGTTCCAGAAACACCAAAACTTTTGAACCCATCACTCGACGTGCGTTTCGTTAACACGTTAGTTTTATCGGAAGATGATCTGCCGATGATCCTAACGTGGTTAGCGAAACGCGCGTCGGATGTTGGTATTCGACTACTATGTTCAAGAGTTTTGGTGCTTGTGGAGACTACTTTTCCAGAGGCTGATTTATTACTGTAGATAATAATTAATGGTAAATATGACAGGGGTTCTGTGCAAACCTTTCTCTAGGTTTCTGCGACTAAATCGTCTATTCTTGTAGAATTTTGTTCAGGACACCCGGGTTCATATTCCGGCCATTGCACTGGGATTTTTTAAGAAGAAAGAATGAGTCAGTGTAATGATTCTTACTAACGTTGCTACAAAGCTATCTATGACTTGATCACGACTTGTTTTGATTAATACATTCACACTTTTAATATACATAAATGGGCGAGCATAGATCGATCTTGAATATATTCGTATTTCCATGCGAAAAGAAATGGCGACCTTCAGAGAAGTACACAAGTACAGCGATCTCGCATCACCTCATAACGGTTTATAATATATCCGCGTATACAGGTAGGTCCAGTGAAATACAAACATGGGTGGAATATGTTCAGTTAACTTTCGTCCACTGGCAGTAGTTGACGAAATACGAAGATTTCCGGCGCGCGGCGGCCAACTGACTTGTGTATACCCCAAGAACAATACTTTTAGTGTATTGTCCTTGGTGTATACTGTGCCATCGTACTAACATAGAGCTAAGGCCGATTTATCAATGTTAATACCGGTCGAAATTGAAGTATAAGTACGGTACTTTTAATAATAAAATTGATTAAAGTTGTAGTCAACTGATTGTGTACAGGGGTAATGATCGTCATTTGGACCATACAATACAATACAATACAATACAATACAAATTTTATTGGTATTAATTATACAGAGTATTTATACAAGTCAAACAGCGAAGAGAGTTCATAAGATAAGAATAGTTTATATGATAATTTAACAATTTAAGATATAATTTACTATATATCGCTGATTGGATGGCACCTATCACTTTTCTTCACCTTATGCTTAATTCATGTCTGAAAAATCATTGGCAAGATATTCCTGTATAGTGTAAAAGGATTTTGTCTGCAAATATGTCTTAATTTTGAATTTAAAGCGTGTTATGTTTAGATCTTTAATGGTATTGGGGAGACAGTTAAAGAATTTTATGCAGTAATATCCCGTGCCATTTCTGCTCCTTGTGAGACGTAGGAAGTTTTGCGCAATTAGATTGTTATTTCTTGTAGGGTAATTATGTGTATCGCTTCGCATCCTGTACCTGTCTTGATTTTTTTTTATATACAGAAGACATTCAAGAATGTAGACACATGGTTCAGTGAGAATGTGTGTTTTTTTAAACTGTTCACGACAGTCATCTTGGTATTTTAATCCTGTGACTATTCTCAAACACTTTCGTTGTAGGCTAAAGATTTTTGAGGCATGAGGGGAATGTCCCCAGTTAAGTATGGCATAAGTCATAGTCGAATGGAAAAAACTGTGGTAGGCTGTTAGTAATACTCTTTGGGATAGTGAGTTAGCTAGATTTCTGATAAGATATTCTTTTTTGAAAGATTTATGGAGAGGGAAGTAACATGTTCTTCCCAATTCAACAGTGGATCCAAGTGGATTCCCAGGAACTTTACTGATTCACAAGTATTAATGTTTACAAGATTTCTTAAAGCGAGAGTCAACGATTGAGTTTTAGTTTCATTCAGATTCAGGGAGTTGGTTAAAAACCACGTTTTGATGTTTGATTGTGTGTTAGGATAATTTTGATTTAGCGTGTCTAGTGAATGGTGGTGTTCAAGGATTGTCGCATCATCAGCAAAAAGTATAAAGTTCGCATCTAAATCACTGTAAGATAAATCGTTTATATAAATAAGAAAAAGGATCGGTCCTAGGACCGATCCTTGGGGGACACCATGATTAATTTTTTCTTTTTGTGAACTTTCCAGGTTATAGTATACATACTGATATCTGTTTGAAAGATATGATTGTAAGAGCTCTAAACTGTTCTTGTCAAATTTGTAATGTTTAAGTTTAAGAAGGAGGATATCATGTGACACACAATCAAATGCCTTTGTTAAGTCATAAAATGTGGCTTTAGTGTAGTTTTTATTTTCAAAATGATTCAGAACAATTTCAGTGAAATTGTTTATGGCAAGTGTAGTTGAGCGCTTGTTCCTGAATCCATATTGGCCATGGTGAAACAAGTTATTTGCCTCGAAATATTCAGTTATCTGATTTTTTAGAAGGACTTCAAAAATTTTCGCGAAAATAGGCACCAGTGATATTGGGCGGTAATTGGTTGGATCATAATTTAAACCTTTTTTGTAAATTGGAATAACTTTTGATAGTTTCAGCAGATCGGGAAAAGTATTAGTGTTTATGCAATGGTTTATTAATTTTGTAAGGGGGTAGACTATTTGATTTACCACTGATTTTATTAGTTTGACATTGATCTCATATGCATCTTTACTTTTACTATTTTTTAGGTTTGTAATTGCTGTTCTCACTTCATTATACGATACTTCTCTAAATTTGAAAACCTTTTGTATATTAATATTTCTGAGGTATTGTTCAGGTTTGATGTCAGATCTGGGTAAGTTTTTTACGATATTTTCAGCAATGTTTATAAAAAATGAATTAAATGTAGTTGCATTAATTGTATCTGGAGTTGATGAGGATAGATTTCTATTGTTGCTTTTTATTACTTGCCACAGGGCTGTTTGGGTATTGTCCGCCTTTTCTATATAGTTATCGTATGCCTGTTTTTTTGCTTTAGTTAATTCTGCTCGGTATTTATTACGGTATTTTTTTAGGTAATCATTAGTAACAAGGGCTGGGTCGTTTTTGTTAATGTCGGTAAGTAGGTTTAAGTTGTTTCTCATACCTTTTAGTTGGTCATTGTACCAATTTACTTTTGGACCATTATCATTTGGTGTCATAATTCTCGACATAAAGGGTATTGTACGACGATATCGATTAAATTTAATATTTGGATATACTATATACTCCTTTAGTACCTGTATGGAATAATCAGTTCCTCCTAGACATTGTAGGAAGAGAGTGTGTGAATGCAGAGGTCAAAACATTAATTACAACGCTAGTTCTGTAGGAAGAACTGTTTATTTATGTTCTAAAATGTATTTATATTTCCTCCTCTTCATTACCGCTGTTAAGTCACCGAGGTATTTCTTGAAAATTCAGGATGATTTTGTGTTAGGTGTTAGGTGAACATATTCTGTGTTCCGGAGTTATTGAAATTTGCACTACGTTTTTCTTGTTCACTATCCATTTCAAAAATTGATCTGTATGGAAGTCGAGATCACGCCATGCTTTAAAATCATTAATACATAAAAATCACAGAAATGTGTGATTGAAAAATCACGATATCATCCATCACTAAAAGGAATAACTAAATACCTAGGTAAAATAAGAAACAATATACATGTGGTATTGGTGCAGTCGTAAACAATATCAATATCGCGTCAGTTAAAAGTGGGGATTTCCATACGAGGATACGGCGGTCTGACTCCTACCTGTATGAAACAATAGAAAAAAAATTATAAAAAAATGTTTTTAAGAAAAAGCTTTTATTTTAAAAAACTGTAATGTACTAAAAAGTAAAAAATCATTTTTTAAAATTCATACAACTGGAAACCAAAAGCTTTACGGTCATATAGCACTATTGCATAGTTACTTTGCTCAATTGACCGCCCCCAAAGCTTTTGGTTTCCAGGTGTATGAATTAAAAAAAAAAATTTTACTTTTATATACATACTTTTTTTGACATAAGCGCACTTTACTCTTGAACGATTTTCATATTCTTTGCCCTATCCTGTATACTATTTAACTTGAAGCCATTCTAAGTGCACTTGAAATGGTTATCGGACATGCAATAACTTTTGGCGGTATTTAAACTTTGGTTGTGCAACTAAAACATTTTTTTCCATTTGTTGCACACTTAATCTAGCACATTGTATATCCTGGGTGTTGAATCAGGTCACGTCTATCATAAAAATACATTGTCAACGAAACTGAATCAACGTGTAAAATTTCAATTCCGTAGGACAAGAGGAAGTGGTTCTAATTCAGCTTGCAAGATTTGACCTAAACAAACTAACACGCTAACATTGCAAGTTAAATAATAGTATATTGTATACCTAGTAGGAAGTGTAACATTCTCGGACGACTGTGAAGATTGCTTGTCGAGGCGCAAGCCGAGATAAGCAACACGGAGTCCGGGAATGTGGCTTTTCGTACGAGGTATACATACTATTTTCCGAAATTAAAATCTTGTTTAATTTTGAAGAAAGCATGATTAATTTTATTTATAAGCATTGCCATGAAATTCTTAGTAACATTTGTTGCGTAACTATGGAAACGTATCAATATTGAATTGTCAAACTTAAGATAGAGAAGTTCAATTGCTCGTTTTCGAAATTTCAAAGTAAGTATAGTAGTAGTTAAAAGTGCGAAATAATGATAAGTGAGGATGAATTTTCCATTTCTGGAACTCCCCCGGAACCGGTGGAGGCAGTAAATACTGTCTCATTAGATTTATTACCAAAAAAATCGAAAGAAAAATACGGATATGCCTACAATCGATTCATGGACTATCGCAAGAATAACAATGCGACTTCTTTCTCGGAAAATGCTGTAATGGCATACTTCTTAGAGCATTGTTTAAAGATAATATCTTCAACTTTATGGGCCAATTATTCAATGTTGAAGTCAACCCTTGCAATTAAACATGATGTAGATATATCTAAATATCCAAAAATGCGTTCATTATTGAAACGGCAAGCAGAAAGTTATAGGCCAAGAAAATCAAAGACTTTAACCAAAGAGGAAATCAACTATAATTCATCCAGGAAGCTTCAGATAAAGAAGAATAATTAAGGTAAGTTACAAATCTTGAATTTTTTATTGGAACTACACATTTATATACTTTTTTAGATTGTTTTAATATTTGGTATTTCTGGAGCCTGTAGAATGGATGAGTTAGTTAAAATGACCCTACAAGATATAGAAGACCTACAAATCTAAGCTTTTAATTAGCATACCTGACTCTAAAACTAACAAACCAAGATCATTTGTTGTTAATCAAATGTATTTAAATGTTTACAGCAAGTATGTTGCGTTAAGACCACAAACATGAATAGCGTCCGATTTTTCTTTCAATATCGGAACCAAAAAGGTTGTAGACAGGACAGACAGGTAGTAGGAATACATCAATTTAGAAAAATGCTTAAGACAGTTGCTACATATTTGAATTTGCCTAATCCGCCAGAATATACCGGTCACTGGTTTCGTCGTTCTTCTGCGACGATGTAATGTTGGTTGACTCTGGTGGAGATATTACTAGTTTAAAGAGGCTAGGCGTATGGAAGTCATCAAACGTTGCTGAGGGATATATTGAACAGTCTCTTAACATAAGATAGATGTGGCAAACAAAATTTTTACAGCAGAAAGTATTGAACAAAATAACCCTGCTAGTTCCAATGTTTCTCCACTGCTTAATGACTGTATTAATTATTGTCAAACAAACGAAATTTTTACTGTGGAAAATATTCAACAAATTAACTCTAATATAGTTCGCATGTTCCTCCAATATTTAACAATTGTACCAATTGTCAAATTAGTGTAAATATAACAAACAACTAATTTCAGAATGTATTCCATAATGTATTAAGATTGTTAAATATAATACATTTCTGAAAAACGCGTTTTAATCTTTCGTAGTACATAAATAATAACTGTAAGGAAATAATATTTCTTTACAGTACAAAAATGAATTTCAGAATGTATTCCATAATGGATTAAGATTGTTAAATATAAAACTTAGGCAACGACTAAATGTAAGAAAATATTGACTTGTGCTTTTAAAAATTATGTCAGAAATATCAATATTTACGAACGATTTTCGGAAAAAGCTTGTTTATACTTTTCGTACCTCAGCTATTACAGAGACATACCGTCGCTTGAATGCTTGTTTGTTCCATACCACATTTTTTGAGAAATCGACTCTTCCGCAGAATATGGTCGACTAGGATAATATCTTGCTTTACAACTGAATTTTATTGATATAACACAAAAAAAAAGTTATTACCAGTTCCTTAATGTTCTATATGCATATTTAAAAAAGTAAATATACTTGTTTGTTCTATATGCAATAGCCAATCAAAATGATGCTTATTTGTTCCATGGTGCAGAAGTCGTAATAAATATTCGATGCTTAATTGTTCCATGTGCCCGAACCAATTACAACACATTTGAGTTTATGTTACCGAATCTTATCTAAATTTCAACAGTAGTTATTAGCACTATGTCTAGAAAGTTTTATTCATAAAAATACGGAAACAATTTATGTGATGTGTTTATTGCTTGTCTTGTTATTATTATCAGATAAATAAAGCAATTGACACAAAGTACAATTTCTAATTATTATCTCGATTAATTTTAGTTGATATTTTCCCAATGGATCGTAATAGTACACAAGCGGCGTCTGAATGGCTTCGAAAAGTAAAGAGGGTTTTATATTTGGAGGATAATAATGGATATGATGAATCTCCGGTACGCTATATTCCACCCGCAGTGGAAGAACTGTTTGATAGCGATGACTCAGTTTGGGACCCAGACTGGCAATCGGAAAAAGACCTCACTGTTTCATATTTCCAAATCGAAAATAACGACCGACATTTGCAACAAATAATAGATCAAGAAGTGCATGAAGGAACCGATGAACATTTGAACCTTGAATCAGATTTAAATTATAATCCGGAAGACATACCTGGAAAATACGTAAAAAACGTTACCACAAGATGTTGTGGATGCGACAAAAAACATATTGAAAGTTTTCCACACATTGAGCCCCACTACTGTCGAGTAAAAACGTCGAATCAATATCTTGATCCTTCTTTCGATATAAAAAAATGTACCGACTATATCTTAAGAGTGAATATGTCTTAAATAAAAGTACAATTAAATATGATAAATACAGACAAATATTTAATAACCAATATAGTCTGGCTTTTTTGGTTCCGAAAAAGTACAGGTGTGACATTTGTGAGAGATATAAATTCATAAAAAACAAGACCGACGATGACACAAAAGAATATGACGATTATTCAAAGCAAAAGAATTATGGCAAATCAGAGAGAGACAATGATCGAGATATTAGTAAAATTTAAAAGAAGTCTCGCATTCTAACAAAACAATTAAAAAAATTATATTCTGGTCAGATTCCTGTGTTCCGCAAAATCGAAACTCCTTTATATCCGTTGCCTTGCAACACTTCTTGCAACAAAATGATAGCATTGAGACAATTGAACAAAAATTTTCAGAGACAGGACATAGTTTAATTCAAGAAGTTGATTGTATACACAGTAAGATTGAAAGAGCCTTAAAGCATAGAGAAATATACAGTCCACTGTCTCTTCTTCGATTTTTAAAGTAAAAACCCTTCAGGTAAATTGCCGTTAAAAATAATCCAAGTGGAAAAGGACAATTTTTTAAATTTTGAATCAGTAGCTAAAGCTCTATGTTATAAAGAAGTTCCTTATTCAAAATTAAAGCATGTTAAATATGAGAAACATTCAATGGAATAAAAACTTTTTTTGACAAAGATATTGTTATTAATCTGTGCACATTAATATTAAGCCAACAACTAGAACTAGTAGCACTCCCTTACCAAAAGATAATCATTATTTTTCAAATATTAAGTCAGTAATTCATCAACCATTAATGGATAAAACAAAAATTGACCATCTGAAAGCAATGTTTGCTTACATGCCTCAGGTTGACAAACAATTTTACCTAACTGTTTTGCAAAAAGTGGAAGTTAAACCTTTAGCTAAGAAAATTGCTGGATCCAAAAAGCCAATCGAAGAAGGTAACCTCAAAAAAATAGCTACATCCAAAAAGCCAACGAAAGAAAATTATTAAAAAAAACAGCAGCATCGAAAAAGCCAGTTAACAAACAATATAAAACAAAATAAAAAATCCAGTTCATGAACTCATAGTATCATAAATAAATACATATTTGCTGCATGTAATTCCCCCTCTATTGTATTGTATTATATTACTTATGTAAATATACGTATGTTATATTCTTTGCAATAAAAATAATGTTTTTATAATGCAGTTTTAATGCATTCTTATGGAAAAAAGTTGCAAATATAAGATTCTCATTGGTTGATTGTTCCACATGCAAAGTTAAATTCCAGACATCTCTTATAATTTTAAAATAAAATTTATATGAAGAGTGTTAACTATTTATAGCATTTTTTAGCGATTCAACCTATGATAACATTAAATATATTTTCAATTTATATAAATCACATTACCCAAATTTTTGAAAATGGATTATCTCAATATTATGTGTGAGTGGTATGGAACGAACAAGAATTCGAGCGACGATATGACTGCCTGTTTGATATATCACCGATTTGGAGTTTTATCCTAATTAATTATCCTTAGTTCAAATTTTGGATACATCTCAGGGGAACCATTTTCGAGCTAGTGGAAAGACAAAAAAATAATGCAAATATAAATATAATACAAAAACAAAAAAGAAAACTTGATTTCGTGGTATTGCTGGCCACTTATTAATAGAGTAACTGTTCGATTATTTACCATCAATATCTTATGAATAACATTTGTTTACCTATCGTAGTATTTTGGACACGTCATTTTTCTTATCAATAAAACAAACAAAATAAAAATATATTTACTAAATGATAGCTAGATTTGCTATGCTGTACATGTAAATTTTTATATCAGAATTTAAGTGAGTTATTAGCTATTAAGCTTTTAGGCCAATTGAAGCAATAAGCCTTGCAATAAGTGAAACATTGTAAACAGAATGTTTTTTTAATACAGTGTATTAAAGATTTTGTTGAAATATAAACATAAAATAGTTAACGCTTCAAAGAGCTTTGAAAGTATGGTTTACACAAATGTGTTTTTTTACAGAACAGATCTTATTAAATAGAATAAAATAAAATTAGATTTATATTTTGCAATGTTTATTGGTTACTTGTGGCAATTAATTTGTATGAGGTACTAGTCAATATAAGGTATTCCTTGAACGGTATCTAATGTGACATCTTTTTTTAAGATATACGAACATTCTTAACTTGCTTACATACATTTCATGTATAGACCGTACGAAACTTATAGCACTTTAATCGTAGAGTGCAAATCAATTTCTATCTTTCCCCCCGTTGGCATTTTTAAAGTAAAATGTATGACCTTACCAGATATGTTACTTATGCCCTGTAGATTATGAATCCACCTGTCGTCAAAAAATCGTCATGAATATAAAGGCACAAATCAAAATTTTCTAACTAACCACACCACGCGATAGAGTCAATCATGAAGTATGTTTTATTTAAAAATCGTTAAATTCTCTGTAAAATTTCAATTTTTAAAATAAAT
Organism: Stenurella melanura; assembly: GCA_963583905.1. Lineage (NCBI taxonomy): Eukaryota > Metazoa > Arthropoda > Insecta > Coleoptera > Cerambycidae > Stenurella > Stenurella melanura. Next base: position 111,928,283 of record OY757310.1, on the reverse strand, counting down.
AAAGAAACGAACTTTTATATAGGCTTATATGGCAGTAAAAATAAAAAATCCTCATTTTCTGTTCGACTACGGCGGAAAATTAATTATTTTTCGTCTACTTTTCCATTCCCACGACGATATCTCTCAAACTGTTATATTTATCAAAAAAAATATATTCTTTATAAAATATTTGCCATATTTTCCAGATTACAATGGTTTTTAAATCAGTCGTTACAGATTTTCGTTCTCCCACCCTTTAAAACTGTTTCAACACACTCCACTTCGCAACCGCAATGGCCTATCGTTAGATAGATTAGCGCATGGTAACTCTCGTGGTTCATGATATTAATGAAATGTATGTCGTGAAAATGATTACTATGGAATAAATAATATAAGTATATTTCTTTAATATTAATTCAGTGTTATTTCGCCTTACATAAAATTTTTGTGTAATAGATTAACACGTTATAAGAAACTCGGTAGTTCGCTGTTAGCAAGATACTTTTAGCTGGTATGTATTTTTTTAATAGAATACTCTACCATATAGGTAACTGAAGAACAAATGAAAATGGAAAGTACTACTGATAGCGCAAGTTCTGAAAGTAAGATTGAGACAAAAATAAAATTTAAAGAAAAACAGATTCGTAAGAAATTCTGCTTAAATTGTATGAAACCGGGCCCTGTAAACAAAGGTTTCGATAAATCGTTTGCAATATTTATTAATTGTTTAAAACTCCATGAAAAAATAAGCAACCAAAGAGAAGATGATGTATATTCTAGAACTATGCGATTTCGAAAAACAAATCATTTTGGCTGTTTGGTTTGGCACCGAAATCGCTATTCTACTTTTACTGGCAAAAGAAATATGGAACATTTAAGGAGAAAAATGGAGAAAGAGAAAGAAATTTAAAACAGTTCAGATGGATGGAGTGCATGTCCCTCAACTTCTTCAGGCGTGTCCTTGCGTAAAATCAATTTTTTTTCAATAAAACAGCTTTCTCAAGTAATGAACACGAACACAGAAAGAATAATAAGACTATTAGCCCACCAAAATCCCATAATTTTCTAAAGAATTTGTGCTAACGATTTAAATGCTATAGTTTAATGTTTCTATAGTCACAATAGAAAATGCAAAGTTTCATGCTTCGTTTTCTGTTGGAATTAGAACATATTTTTCGTTTCTTTTTGTAGATTTAACAATTTCGACTCCTTTGCCGGTAAATGTATTTATAAGTAGTCTAGATCTCTCTTTTAGACGTACGGTTTTTCGCGGTAAAATTTAAATTCAAATTTAAAGGGGCTTATTTTAAGCAATAAGTCGATTGCTTGGGAAAATTTAATTTTTTTTAGTCATAATTAAGTATTATCTTCACAGTCAGAGTTTTTAAAATTTGTGAAAACACCAAATTGGTGTTTTCGTTTCAACAGTTCGTTGTTTTTATATTTAAAATATTTATCAATGAGCAACATGCATGAATTTTAGAAATGCAATAATTTATTATTTTTTCGTTATATATGTTATATAAGTTGAGAAAGTAATGAAGAAAAGGTATAAAAAAATGTGTAGCCTAAATAAACGACTTTGAAATTCAAAATTGTATGGGAACATATCCACGTGACTGATAACACCACGCTATTGGTCTGACGTCATTCGGCATAATGTCTAATGGTCGTCTATCTGCCAAGGGGTTAAATCGTAAATTGTTTTGTGTTTTGTAAATGTGTATTGATATTTTCATAAAAGAAATCATTAATTTATTTATTTATTTTAATTAGTAAGTGGTAAAAATGACGGAGAGTGAGTTTTTACGGGACCAGAGTGACAATTTGCCCGTTGTTGATGTGTTTATGATGACAAACTTTTTTGCTACTAATACGGAATTTTATTAGTGCAGAAATTGCAGGTACTAAAGCAACAAGGTATGTGTCATTCATTATTCTAAACATTAATTCCATTGTGCCCATTTTTATCCTTTTATTGTAGTTAAAAATAACAAATTATTTATGTACCTAACCTCAAAATAGGTAAACAAGGCAATGTTTTAATGTTATATTAACTAATATTTTTCATCTTAGAATGCTTTACTTTTTTATATAATAAATACCTCCCGTCTCTTACTAAGTACGTACTTTTAGGTAGGTAGGTACATTAATAGTAAAAATAACTGTTGACATACATAGGTATATATAAATATATAACTGGATCATATGTAGAACGTCGAGAAGTTACATTATTCCCACCGTTCTTATACATTTATACATTTTAATCTAAGGTTTCTATTAACAGAAGTTAGTAAACTTTTGTATTCCTATAATTAGGAAAGTGACCAAATTCACCATGATATGTAAACAAATTATCACAATCATATTAGGGTTAGGTACATATTTTCATAATATTATTATAAAATAATTAGTTTTAATGGGTAAATTTACATCAAAATGATCCTGGCAGCAATATAATCTTGAGGATGACGATAATTCTGCATTTCGGTCGTCTCGTCTCATAGCTCTGCACCATTTCTTCCTAACTTTATCGCGTCTAGGCACATTAAAAAATAACTTTTCTGGAGTTTTTATTGTAGTATTTGTACATTTGGGCACAATACAATATTTATAGCTACTTTTCTTTGTATTTTCCATAACACAACATAAATAATGTGTACACATTCGCAATCACAATACGTTTTCCTTCGGTGCGATGTGCCCGATGACGTCACACACAAGTAGCGCGGAAACTTCTCCATTTAAACGCAGTTAAATTGACAGCTGCAGTAAATAATTTTTTTAACCTTTAATTAGATCATAAAACAAAAATAAAATACTGGAAAAATAATGTTTTTTAGTGATCTATTCATCTGTGATGTTTAAAAAAATTATGCATTTTGCTCATTATAATATTAAATTTTCAAATAAGTAATATATGAATAGATAGATACTTCTAATAGGTATGCACCCATGTATTAAATATAAATTATACACCACAAGCACTTTTCTTGAGACTGTACCGATCTTTACACGAGGAAGGAACATGCAAGTGAGCTCAGTAGCTGCCATTCTAGGATGGTCCACCTGTATAGTACTTAGTGTTTTGACTAATACAGTGTCCACCAAAAGTCTGCACCATATGGAAAATTTTTTATTCAATTGTTTTTTTAAACGGGTTCCAGCATTCGTTTTAGCATGATTAATAACCACAAAATTGGCAAAAATATTTGTCATGTCACAACTATGACATCTCCAAAATATCATTAGAAATTTTAAAATTGCCGAAAATGAACTTATTTATCAAAATATGGAAAAGTACCATAAGGAAAAGTTGTTTATAATTACATTAAGAATCTAAATGTTTGGTTTGGAAATTTCAATGTTTTAGTTTTTCATTTTTTTCCAAAAATAGTTGACAAATATTTTAGGTAATTTTGTGGTTATTAATCATGCTGAAACTAATGGTGAAAACTGTTAAAAAAAATTGAATAAAAAAGTTTACCATATGGTGCAGACCTTTTGGCGGACACTGTATAGTCGTGGTCGTCGCTATTAACTGATGAATGAACCATAGTGTTTAGTACTTTTTTTTAATGGAAAGAAGAAATAACAGAAACATATTTACAAAATTATAGGAAGGGTAGTTAATATAACCCCTTTGTATACACACTAGACGGATGAAATAATTTCGTTAGATGCCCTTTTCATTAGTAACCCGGAATGAACCAAATTTGGTTTTTTCCGATTACGTTATTTTCAGATAGAAATTAAAAACTGTTTTTTGCACACCCCCGTAAGGGGGTGTAACTGGACAAAAATGCTTATTTTGAAAAATTTTATATGAAAAACCCACCTTCATTTTAGATAAGGAATTGGTAGTTAAATTTTTTGAGCGTTATTACGGGACACCCTGTACATAAATTTTCTAGGATTAAGTGTTTTTTAGGGTTGGGTGGTTTACTCCCACTACTACTATATTAGTTGAAGTAGGAGCGATCTAAGTTCCAGGTCAGTGATTGCTTAAGTCAATTATTTGAATTTCTAACGTGTTTTCCTTGGAGATTCCAGCGTCCAGTTAGTAAGTAAATAGTCCAAATACAAATAAACGGTTTATTCTCTCAATTACAGGTAGATCAGGGCAGTGCTACATAATATATGTTTCACTATCTTTTACGGGTATTAATCGTTTCGTAAATGATTTCGAAGCGGACGATAGTGTAATGTTGGCAATTTTGCGGTGATTCGTCGTGGCGTCGATAGCATGCGTTGGGTACCTTTCTTCCGCGCACCGACGCCGGATAAATAACAAGTAACAGAGGCAGGTCCAAGCTCAGCACGCCGAAGGAGTCTTCCGTTAACTTATATTCACTCCGCCGTGGTACGTCGTAATAGAGTGCTAACTGTAATCGACTCAGCTTAGCACGCTGAAAACCAATGCCAGAAGCGTTGGATACCTTTTTTCAGCGCACCGACGTCGAATCAATAACAAGTAACACAGGTAGGTCCGAGTACGCTGAAGGAGTCCACCGGTCAACTTATATTCGCTTCGCCGTGGTACGTCGTAATAGAGTACTAACTGTAATCGACTCAGCTCAGCACGCTGAAACGCAATGCCACAAGCCTGATTTGTCTTGAATTTTGTGGCGCTTTTATATCCGAAATCCTACATATATGACCCACTGGGAGCGTGTGCAGATTTCGAGTACATCGGCGATTTATCATTATTGGGTACGTGTGCAAAAGCTAGGTAAACGGAAATCTAGTAATGTGACATGAATTTATGATTGCCTCATTACAAATTTAATGTCGGCTTTAACTGATGCTTTTCGATGACCCGCCATACTCCGCGTCTGCTCTCCAATATCTCTTGCCGTTACTAACTCCCCTGATAATGCCTAATTGTGGAGAGCATGGTTCGAGAGCTTGATAGCTATTACGTCATGCCGCAAGTACAGGTTCAATGAGTATACATGTAGATGTCGAAAGAAAGGCTAATACAAACTGGATGTTGCCTGAATTTGATTCGTCTCAAAAGTCATCTGCCTGTAAATGACTGGTTGCGAAAAATTTATGATTGTGTATGTCTATCATTGGGACGCTGTTACAGCTGTATTCTACAGGGCATTTGGAAGGTCGATGCAGTCTTGCGGAGGTAACAAAGGAGATCATTTAGACTGCATTGAGCCAAACATACCTTACTTAGTACAAAGTCTTATACGGTTTTTGAGATATTCGCGTTTTTAAAAAAATCCAGTTTTTCACATTTTCACTCTAATAACACACCACTGGACCATTTCCATGGCCTGCTAGATCCCCAAGCTAAAAACCATGTGATTTCTTCGTCTATGGACGGGCCAAACAATTAATTTATACAGAAAAAATTTAAACAAGAGAACATTTAATAAAAAAAATTGAACAAGTCTTCGAAAAAATAAAAGAAGAAATGATACTAGGCACAACAACAAAAGTTGGGCGTAGGGCCCGTGCCTGTATTAGGAACAATGGTTTACACTTTGAACATGAATAAAGACACGTTTGACTAGTAAATTTTGTTTCATTTATGTTTAGGGTTTAAACCGGAAACTTCCTCTTTCCCAAAAATTATTAGTTTTTGCATTGTAGTTCTTGGAATTGATCAGGTACCGAGACATATGATACACCGGAAGGTAAAAAACCACAAATGTTTTTCAAAGTATTTTAATATCTGAGACAACTCCAATTATTTAATGATATTTCATCGAAAATGTAATTTGCTATTTTACGAAAAAGCATTTTTTAACATTAAATGTGATTCATTATTTGTTTAGTTACTTTGGTTATTTGATGTGTAAAATCAGATAAATACTCACTTAAAAAAATAAAAATAACTAAGGTGTAATGTTCCACTGGTGTTATTGTGTTATTAGGGTGGTAATGTGAAATAATTGACTTTTTTTAAACCACGAAAATCTCTAAAATCTCAATTTTGTACTAAGGTATGTTTGGCTTAAGGTAGTCTAATAATGATCTCCCCTGTCATCTCCGCAAGGCTTTGCATCGACCAAACACCCTAGATGTTATATAAAAAAAATTGAGGCCGCCTTAGCTTCTAGTATACCAAACCTTAAGTTTCTGGACTCTTACTAGCTTGCTCTACACATTTACCCCCCTCCCCAAACCATTCAACGGAATCATATACATTTTTTTATTCACTTATTTAACGTCGCCGTATTTCGGCTACTAAGGCCAATCAGCGACTCCACGAGACGAGCTACCCGAACCTGGAAAATTTGCCGAACCTCTTCTCTATCGAAGGAATCCTTTACTTGCCTAACATTTAATAGAAAAGGAACCGACCGCTAATAACATCCCCTCCGAAGGAAGATATATCCGCTATGTTATCGCCCAAAGTTGTATATCTTTTACGCATGTGCTGATAAACAAGCCGTTAGAAGATGGAGCGAGAACGCTGTAGGTTTGTTCCAACACGTAGTTCGATCGTCCGCTGAACAGTCAAATGGAGCCGCCCAGTCAAGGCATGAATATGTCACAGAGACAGATAGACAGATAAACGACTGAGCGACTACTTTTGACCGTTCAACGGACAATCAAATTGCGTGTTGGAATAATCCTTGTGTTTCCCTGGACTGGTTGAGCCATCTTGATACTAACCGCGCTTGACGTTGCTGCAGTTTCGTATCAAATACAGACGTACCTACGCTCGCTCCAATCATCTCAAAATATAATCTACTTCCAGATCTCGTTATAATACACGTGTACGTATACCAAATTTCAAGTCAATATCTTAATTTTATTTTGTTACCCCATTTAATAATAGAGTGGGGATGGTGGTGGTCAGGGGGGCAGATGTCAAGTTATTATTTCCTTTCTCAGATGTGTCGAGAATTGCTTCAGTGACTAATGTTGGATGTTAGGTGTTGTTACTACTTACTTTTCTCGAAATATAGCCACAAATACTTTCGTCTCTAATAAGAGAGATATTTAAACTCATTTTGTGCAGTTCAGTTTTTCCACTATACAATACAAATTATTGTGTCTAATTTACTTTTAAATTTTAATGACAAAATTCAAACTATAATTTCGAAAATAAATAATTAATTTTCTATTTGATTTGATTGATTGGCGAGCGTAAGGTGGGCATTGCTGCCAATTCCGGGCATCCATGGAGGATCGTTCCAACACGCAGCTTGGTCGTCCGTCGAACACGCCTATCGGACGGCCAAACCGCGTGCCGGAACCAAATCTTGGATGTTTTATATACATTGGACATTGGACATGCTTGATGTCAGCAGCGAGAGCCGCATGACGCATGGGGTGGGAATATAGGATGGGAAGCGTAGATGTTTGTGAGACGCTTCTTTTAAGTTTCCATGCTTCTATTAAGTTTCCATCTGACATCATCGGTTGGGGTGTGCATGTGTTTGCGAGATTATTCTTTTCAGTTTCCATGCTTCTTTTATGTTTCCATCTATGGTCATCTCATTATTTTTCTTCAATGTTTTCCGTTTTTTCTGTTTCTGAATCTGGCAGCTTTCATTTTTTTTTGTTTGTTTGTTTTGTTTTTATTTATTAACCCATCTACAGGTAAATATCCATTTACAGTGGAGTTACTGGGAAGGACCCTATCTGGCGGTAACAATATTTTCTTTGCGCGTTATGAGAAAAAAATAGGTCCGAAGGGATAGTTTTCTCACCCTGTATGTAGTTTCTTTGAGACCGCCTTTCAAATTAATAATAAAATATTATGTTTTGAATCAATAAATCGAGCTGATAAAAATTAAGATAGTAAAGATCAGATAGAAAGATAGAATAGAATAATATCAATTAAATCAGATAAAATAAAATAAATTTATAGCTTATCTGTCTTTCTGCAGCGTCTTGTGTTTGCTGTTTTATTTTATTTCCTTTCCTTTTCTTTCTTGGGTTGAGCTGATTTTGTCCATTTAAAAACTTTCCACTGCATACAATTACTTTAGGTCACAACACAGCTATATTGCTTTGTAAACATATCGATGGGTTTTTGACAAAACAACGTAAGCGACAAACAGTGAATTTTACAGGAACCAACTTCTTTTATAATTGACGTTATTCTCAGACTAAAATTATTAAAAATGTTTGTAACATTTTTTTTTATCAATAGTAATTGAATTTTACTATACAATTTGAAATAAGTAAATGTTTACATTAATTATTGCAACTTGTCAGGCATAAATCTATTAAATTTTGTCGCCTAAGATACATATAAGATGTTATTCTTTCACAGTTTTGATGCGCAGTGGACAAGAAAATGGTAACTAATAAGTATCGTAAGCGCCCGACAGTTAATCGTAACCGACGGCGCTTACGATTCTTTGCCGGCATTACATCAGGAGTTACGACAGTTTTAAGTATAATTTAAACACAGTTTGAAGATATTGGCACTTACGATAATACATAAAACGATATTTTTTTGTGAAAACAGTACAATTGACATGTGATGTTATGCCGAGATGCACAACTTTAACACAAGGAATCATATAGAATAAAAAAACGCAATTTTGACAAAATTGTAGCTTACAATGTTTTGTCAAAAACCCATCGACATGTGCCTCATTTTGACACTGACCAATGACTATGCTATTATTTATTGTCCATGAACCACTTAGAGTATCTTGTTGAGTCGTCTAGGGTGTACGTAGGGACACTTCACTTCACTTGAGCTTGTTTGCTTTATTTGATTTAATATTATTAGAAAATCTTGTAATTATTAATTCCATATGATCTTTGTTTTTCTATTGAGGCGCTTCATTTCACGCAGAATTTCTTAATCTACCGATGGCTGAAATGTTCTATTTGAAAACAAACACTCAATTGTACACCACTGAGTTATTTAAAATCAAATTACTCTATAAATAATGTTTCAATTATTTATTATATGTCAACTAAAAACTGAATAACGGTGGAAAGACCTAAGAATTCTCTAAATTTTGATTATAAAAATTTTTCAACATAGGCACTAGATTAAAAACCACACTAATTTATGGAACGCCGTTCTAATATTTAGTCGCCATTTATCAATTTCTTCCACAAATTAGAGATATATGTCTAATACAATTTCTGATATCAGGAATTAATTTCAGATATCGGAAATTGAATTAGCGATGTCTCTAATTCTATTTGTAATATTAAATATTAATTTATTTTATGCATAGATATCTGCAATCGTTTAAATATATTGTTATGAATTACACCCCCTTGGAATTGGAGATGGTACGCCTATGCCTCTGATGGTGACTGGAAAGGCTCTAGAAAGAGCCAAGGACTTTTCTAGATTATGGTTGGAGAAGATTCTGGATTGATCTAGAGCTAATTTCGGAGTATATAAGGCGCGATTACAAGCGCGGAAGGGGAAGTTTTATGAAGAAATCAGTTTATAAAAGTGAACAAGTAGAAAAGCGAAAAGTGAGGTTAGATAAATAGTAAATAAAGTGAATTTGAAGTATTGTAGTCAGTAAATAGTTAAATAAAGTGTTAGTAGTGTTTAATCTCTTGTTGAAATTATTTAGAACCCACGGATTCATACAGGGTGTTCCCAAAAAGGTGGAAATCCGTAACATTTTGGTGTCAGACGTGGAATTTTGACAAGAGGATTTTTCGGAAGTGTTGAGAAGACTGGGACAGTATTCTCGGAGTTTGTGCTAACACAGGGAGGACTAAGTTACTGGACATTGTTCGAGGATTAATTTCGAACAGAAAAATAGTGTCAAGTGCGTTTTTAGACATTGTAGAACATTTTTGTTGGACATTAGTGGTTAAGTGACAAAGACTCTAGATAAGACTTTTCTTTGTGCCGTTTTGAGGTTTTTCTGGACAGTCCCATTACCGATAGTGACGTAATTATTAAATTTTGTTGATAATTATATGCCGGTAACAACCAGAAGCATGGCATCCGAACAACAAATGCAGGAGTTTATGGCCCAAATGCAAAAGATGATGATGGATCAGGAAGAAGAGAAACGACGTCAGGAAGAATTGAGAAAAATCATGCAAGACTTGGACATTAAACAACAAGAAGAAAGAGGCGAACTAAGGAAAATTATAGAAGGCCAACAGAGTGCCATATTTGCCGTTACTGAAGAACTCAAAAATAAGGTAGCGGAAGAAGTCGGTGGAGTCAAACAAGAGGTAAGCGAAGTCAAAGGAGAAGTAAATGAAGTCAAAGAGAAAATACACCAGGTAGAAGGAGAAATTGACCAGCTTAAACAACAGTTGAGGGATAGAGGAAACCAGCAACTGGTATCGTCAGACCAGCGATTGAAAATTCCCTCTTTTGATGGTCAAAGTTCCTGGATGACGTACAAGACACAGTTTGAGGCAGCAGCAAGTGCAAACAACTGGAATGACGAAGAGAAGGCTAAGGCATTAATCGTGGCTTTAAGAGGCCAAGCATTGGAGTTGCTCCAGACAATTCCGGCAGACCAACAACGGAATTTTAGAGTTTTAGAAGCTGCCTTAGATCTACGATATGGAGATCAACACCTTGCTCAAGTATACCAGACCCAGCTGAAAGTGCGCGTTCAGAAAGCTGGAGAGAGTCTGCAAGAATTTGAAGCTGCGGTGGAAAGACTGGCACACTTAGCATACCCTAATGCACCAAAAGAATTTAAAGAGCAATTGGCAGTGGGGGCATTCCTAGACGGGATAAGGGACGAGGAGATCAGACGAGTCCTCAGGCTATCCCGACATAAAAGTAGTAGTGAAGCCTTGGTGCATGCACTAGAGGTAGAAGCCGTCTATAGGGATACTCCAAAGTCAAGAGTACGGGCTATGACGCTGGAAGAATCGCAGTCAGAAAAGGAGAACCAGAACCCTATGTTGGCCGATATACATAAAATGTTCAGTCAATTACTGGCTAAATTCAATCCTCCAAGAAAACAGGAAAACCAACAAAATAGAGAAAAGCCAAGTGGGGGTATTAAATGCTACAACTGTGGCAGGATGGGACATATGAAACGAGACTGTCGACAGCAGAACTCGGACAGACGAGTAAATGCTGTAAATGTAGAAGAGCAGCAGGAAAACTAAAGATAGCCAGCACTAAGGGGGCTGTGCTGGCTAGGGAACACGGTGCCCCCAGAGAAATAAAGATTTCCCAGCTGCGAAGAATTCCAAGTAGTCTGCTGTTGCAAGGATATGTGAATGGAAGAAAGTGCGTGTTTACTGTTGACACAGGAGCTACGTCATCAATAGTGCGGCCAGGGTTTATATCAGGCTTGCAGATTAAGAAGAAGCAAAATGAAGTAATTATTCGGACAGCCACGGGAGACAGGGCTGCGGTCCATGGAGAGGTCAATTTGGAACTGCAGGTTGGACGGTTGAGATTCAATTACAAGGTCATTGTGGCTGACATTACAGATGATTTCATTTTGGGACTGGACATCATGGAAGAGAAGAGGTTTATTATTGACGTAGGGGAGCGAGTCTTGAAAATTGGAAATGAGGAATTTATCCTGGCAACCGCAGATGACCAATTCCGTAAAGCAAGGTTATTGACAACAAAGACGATTAAGATTCCTGCTCATTCGGAACAGATCATCGATGCTGCCTTGGAAGGAAATCCTGGAGGCTACCGTGTTGGCCTGGTGGAAGGTGATGAATCGATTAAGTCCCTAACCAATATTGTTGTGGCAAGAACTTTAACCCGGACTAAAGATAAAATCCCAATTAGAGTCGTCAATTTAAATTCCCATGCAGTAACAATTAAAGAAGGCAAACCGATTGGCTCCTATGAACCGGTTATGTGGGTAGCAAGGTGCGAAGAACAAACAGAGGGAAATTCATCTACAAATATAGACCAGGAAGTTTTGACCTTGCTGAGTTCCCAGTTGGAGCATTTATCTAAGGATGAACGAGAGGAGGCGATCAAGTTCCTGGAAAAGGAAAGTTCGGTATTTGCTAAAAGTACGGAGGCCCTTACAAAAACAGATATAGTCCAGCATCGGATAAATACTGGTGATTCACCTGCTATTCGACAACAACCTAGGAGGCTTCCGCTAGCAAAACAAGAAGAAGCCTCGGCAATGATAGATAAGATGCTACAAGAAGGAGTCATTGAGGAGTCAACGAGTCCCTGGTCATCGCCAGTAGTTTTGGTTGCCAAAAAGGACGGAACGTTAAGATTTTGTGTCGATTATCGGAAATTGAACGATGTGACGAAGAAAGACAGTTACCCATTACCCCGGATTGACGACACGTTAAGTACATTGGCAGGCTCACGATGGTTTTCGACGTTAGACCTTAGGAGCGGTTATTGGCAAGTTGGGCTTCATCCTGATGATAAGGAAAAGACAGCATTTTCAGCAGGCAGTGGTCTTTACCAATTTACGGTGATGCCTTTTGGACTTTGCAATGCTCCAGCCACGTTTGAACGATTGATGGAATTTGTACTACGAGGGCTAACCTGGAAGACGTGCCTGGTTTACCTTGACGACGTGCTGGTTATGGGACGAGACTTTACAGAACATTTGAAAAATCTTCAAGAAGTATTTGGACGAGTAAGGAATGCACACCTGAAGTTGAACCCGAAGAAGTGTTTACTATTTCAGAAAGAAGTTAAATTCCTTGGGCACGTAGTGTCTTCAGAGGGAATACAAACGGATCCCGATAAAATTTCTGCCGTACGAGATTGGCCAAGGCCATCTAACGTTCATGAAGTACGAAGCTTCCTTGGCCTTTGCACTTATTATAGACGTTTTGTGGAAGGGTTTGCAGACATTGCGAAGCCATTACACCGGCTAACAGAGGAGAAAGTTCAGTACCAGTGGACACCGGAATGTGAAACAGCATGGAGAAAATTGAAGGCAGCTCTATGCACTGGTCCTGTGCTGGCATACCCACAACAGAATGGACTTTTTATTTTAGATACAGATGCCAGCAATTCTTCGATTGGTTGTGTGCTGTCTCAAATTCAGAACGGAGAGGAAAGAGTGATCGAGTACTTCAGCAAGGTGCTCTCCAAACCAGAACGAAACTATTGTGTAACCAGGAAAGAGTTATTGGCCATCGTCAAATCAGTGGACCATTTTCATAAGTATCTCTACGGACGACATTTTAAAATTAGGACCGACCATGCTGCGTTGAAATGGCTGTTGCAGTTGAAAACCCCGGAAGGTCAACTGGCTCGTTGGATAGAACGGCTGCAACAGTAAGACTTTAAAATCGAGCATCGACCAGGAAGATCTCATAAGAACGCAGACGCTTTATCTAGAAGACCATGCAAGGACGACTGCAAGCACTGCCGCCATGTGGAGAAACAGCAGGGCACGGGAGTAGTCAACACTATTAAAATAGACGTTCGAGATGATTGGACAACTGAAGCCCTGAGACAAGAACAACTGAACGATGCAGAGATTGGGGCTATATTGAGAGCAAAGGAAAAAGGAATTCGACCAGAGTGGAAGGATGTTTCAGACAAAGCAGTTGGATTGAAGGCTTTGTGGGCACAGTGGGACTCACTTAAGAGTTATGAACGGGTTGTTAAAAAGAGCATGGGAGAGCCCGGATGGAAAGCAAGTTTTTATGCGTCTAGTGATTCCCAGGTGTCGAGTACTGAAAGTACTTCAGGAAGTGCATAATGGAGCATCCGGTGGACACTTCGGCGTTAACAAGACTCTGAATAAAGTACGTGAACGATTTTACTGGGTAAATAGTCGTCAAGATGTTGAAGCGTGGTGTCGTAATTGTAAAATTTGTGCAGCCAGTAAAGGACCACAGACTAGAAGTAGGGGTGCAATGAAGCAATATAACGTCGGGGCTCCTTTTGAGAGGATTGCTATCGATATAGCCGGACCATTCCCAGTAACCAAGGATGGTAACAAGTACATACTGGTTGCCATGGACTATTTTAGTAAATGGCCTGAAGCCTACGCAATTCCGAACCAGGAAGCGGTTACTGCCGCCAAAGTCTTGGTAGATAACTTGATATGTCGGTTTGGTGTACCCCTGGAGCTGCATTCAGATCAAGGGAGAAATTTTGAGTCAGGGGTATTTCAGCAAATCTGCAAGTTATTGGGAATACACAAAACACGGACGACAGCCCTTCACCCTCAATCAGATGGAATGGTGGAGCGACATAATAAGACTATGAAAGAACATCTCTCTAAAGTCGTTCATAAAAATCAACGTGACTGGGATCTCCACATACCGTTTTTCCTCATGGCATATAGAGCTGCTATCCACGAAACTACAAAACAGACTCCGGCTCGTGTAGTATTTGGACATGAGATCAGACTGCCATGTGATTTGATGTTTGGAACACCAGGTGGAGAACGACTTCCTGTGAACAGCTATGTAGATGAAGTGAGTGAACGGCTAAGGAACGTCCATGAGTTAGTTAGAGACCAAATCACCATAGCCAGTGACAGAATGAAGGCTCGATATGACCGTAAGGGTAGTTCAGAAGGATTCAAGGCAGGAGACCTGGTTTGGCTGTACAACCCACAGCGGAAGAAAGGAAGGTCACCGAAACTTCAACCGTCTTGGGATGGACCGTATACTGTTATTACCCGAATTAATGACGTCGTCTATCGAATTCAACGAAGCAAAAAGTCCAAGATGAAGATCGTGCATTTGGACAGGCTGGCGAAATACATCGATGATTCTGAGTTGCCTGATCGGGACGATCAGGCTTAAGGAGGGGGCAGTGTTATGAATTACACCCCCTTGGAATTGGAGATGGTACGCCTATGCCTCTGATGGTGACTGGAAAGGCTCTAGAAAGAGCCAAGGACTTTTCTAGATTATGGTTGGAGAAGATTCTGGATTGATTTAGAGCTAATTTCGGAGTATATAAGGCGCGATTACAAGCGCGGAAGGGGAAGTTTTATGAAGAAATCAGTTTATAAAAGTGAACAAGTAGAAAAGCGAAAAGTGAGGTTAGATAAATAGTAAATAAAGTGAATTTGAAGTATTGTAGTCAGTAAATAGTTAAATAAAGTGTTAGTAGTGTTTAATCTCTTGTTGAAATTATTTAGAACCCACGGATTCATACAGGGTGTTCCCAAAAAGGTGGAAATCCGTAACAATATGCATATATAGATATAATTAAATCAATTTCAGATATCAGAAATTGTTTAACAGATATCCCTAATTCAATTTCTGATATCTGATATTAAATTATTTATATCCATATAACATAATTAAGAATTAGAAATATAGATATACACATAATACACTAATTTTTTATACCAGAAATTGATTTACATATATCACCAATTCAGTTTGTAATACGTGAAGTCAATTTATTTATGTGTATATGGATATAATTAAATAATTAAAAATATGTATATGGATAAAATAAATTCATTTTTGATATCGCTAATTCAATTATTGATATCGGAAATTAGCGGCACCTAGTGAACAGGAGTATACGTAAGTCTCAAATCTGGCAACGATGTATTTATTGCAAGGTTTGCTAATTTCATAATGCAAAGAACCACAAAAGAGGAATAAGAAGGAGATAACCTACATAATAAATGTCATATCTCTTCTAGGACTTGGTGCTTTCCATAAAAATAAATTAGAAATGTTAGATTTCTAAATAATAGATATTATAGCTCAGAATTAATAACTATAATATTGGCCATAGATCATCGTGTACCAGTTGACCCAACCAGGTACAGGTAAAAGGATAACGAACAGTGTTGCCTATTTTACGTTTCTCAGTATTTTAAACAATGTAGATGGAACCATTTTCTGATATCTCAAATTGGATTATTTATATCTATATGGATATAATTAAATAATTAGAAATATGTTTATGAATAAAATTCATTAATTGTTGATATAACATTCATTTCTAATACATTTTTTATATGAAAAATCGAGTTATTTATATGTATATGGATAAAATAATTTCATTCTTGATATCAGAAATTGATTTACAGATATCTTCAATTCAATTTCTGATAAGTGAAATTGATTTACTTATGTATATGGATATAATTAAATAATACAAAATATGTATATAGATAAAATAAAACAATTTTAGATATCAAAAATTGATTTACAGATATAAGTGATTACATTTCAGAAATCAGTAGTTGAATTCTCGATATCAGAAATAGAATTAGAGATATCTCTTAATTCGTGGTAGAAATGGATAAATAGCGACTAAATATTAAAACGGCGTTCCATATCAATTGTGTTACGGTAATTGTGGAGAATAACGGGGCATTGGAATTTTCGCGTAATTTTTTCGGGGAACACTAATTTTGTGTCGTAGAACACGAATTTGAAGTTGGTTTTCAATGCAAATGTATGGTTTTTCCAAAAAAAATTTTTGAAATTTACCACCATAACACGAACTTTTTGTCAGTGTAAACACTAAAAACGCCTTGATTTAGGCCGATTCGTGTCCCGTGTTCACAATGTAAGTGCTTTTCAGGACAATTCACTTTTTACACACTGCAAAAAAATTGCTTATTCATAATAATAGCTACATTAAATATAAATTATTTATGAAAGCTCCATTTCTTGTTGATTATTTGACACATCAGCTATAACGTTGTTGCGCATATGCGCATGCGCGTCGAAATATCCTGAAGAGTTGGTGTCTCAAGGCACAACAAAGAAATTCATTTTATAAATACCTACTTACAAATTGTAAAATAAAATTTAAATAAGCATGCTTCTATGATCATCTTAGCCAATACTAAAAACTGGTGTTCTATTAAGAACATTTTTAATATACAGTGTGTCCCAAATTGGTTTTCTTAGAAATGGTCCGTTTTTGTTATTTCCCAGCAAGGACCAGTGAGGAGGTGAGATCATATACCTTGCCAGGAAAGGAAAAGCTCCTTGCTTTTCTCGGGTACCACCTACTGACTTTCAACCTGGTCATCAGTAATAAGTGGTATCCGAGAAGGGCAAGGAACATTGACGCCGTTTACTGACTTCCAACCTGGTTATCAGTAATAAGTGGTATCTGAGAAGGACAAGGAACATTTGCGCCGGCGCAAATATTCCTCGCCTTTATCGGATACCACCTACTAACTCTCAACCAGATTGAAAATCAGTAGGTGGTACCCGAGAAGAGCAAGGAGATTTTCCTTTCCTGCAAGGTATGTGCATGCTCTCACCTCCTCAGTGGTCCTTGCTGGGAAATAACAAAAACGGACCATTTATAGAAAACAATTTGGGACACACTAAGTGTATATTGAAAATATTCTTAATAGAACACCAGTTTTTAGTATTGGCTTAGATGATTATAAAAGCATGCTTATTTAAATTTTATTTTTCAATTTGTAAGTAGGTATTTAGAAAATGAATTTCTTTGTTGTGCCTTGAGACACCGACTCTTCAGGGTACTTTGACGCGCATGCGCAACAATGTTATGCCTGATGTGTCAAATAATCAACAAGAAATGGAGTTTTCATAAGTAATTTATATTTAATGCAGCTATCATTATGAAAAAGCATTTTTTTGCAGTGTGTAAACAGTGAATTGTTCTGAAAAGCACTTACATTGAACACGGGATCCGAATCGGCCTAAATCAAGGTGTTTTTAGTGTTTACACTGATAAAAAGTTCGTGTTATGGTGTAAAATTTCAATTTTTTTTTTTTAAACTATACATTTGCATTGAAAACCGACTTCCGATTCGTGTTCTACGACCCCAAATTAGTGTTCCCTAAAAAAATTAAGCGAATGCCCCGTTATTCTCCACAATTACCTGTGTTACTAGCAGCCACAAATTACAGTGATATTTATTAAGAAATTATCCAGTGTGTCTGTTTTAAGTGGGCCAATATATCTCCGTCGCTACTTAAGGTATCAAAATATTTTCATACCAGGCCTGTTGTAGTAAAAAAATGCGTTACGTAATATGTGAACGACCTATAGGCATGCATTTTGTACTGTCTGAATTATTAACCGCTGAAATTTGGAGTAGATCAGTTTTGTGGACTTTCGAGGAAACATGGTGGGCAAACCAAAAAAAATCGATGAAGTATTTTTGTTCCGCAAGTATAAATTTGACCACGCTCTTAAGGGATTTAAAACCATAATGATTACTCTTATACTCTTCTCCAGAGTATTAAACTAAACAAATTTATTAAATTCTACTATACATTAACGGATGGATTAATTACTTCAATGAACTGTTGGGGATGATCTATTAAGAATAAGATATAAGGTAACCTATAGGTATTTACAATGTACTTACTGCTTCAGGATAAACCTGCACCTGGCCATTCCCGCAAATAATAATGAGTCCTAACCTCACAGATACGAGTAATGAAATTAGTGTGTTGCAAATTATAAATTCTGTCCTACCTAATTACGAAGTAAATGATATTTAATTAAATCTTTTACTATTAAATTTTAACAAGTTGAAATATGAAATAATACACTGTTTACTTTGTTAAAAAAACTAGATTTTGAATGTCGAGTGACCAGGGTTTCGTAGCTTTACCAATGAGTAGAGTATTTAAGATTTACTACATTATTAAAGGCAATGAATTAGAACTATTACAATGCATAAGTAACTAAATATTTTACCTGACCATTTAAGTCAAATAATGGAGAAAACTAAAAATAATCGATCATTAAATAAGTTTATATTACTGTCTTTCGTATCTAAAATTTCTATTGCTTCTAGGGAATTTAGTATATGACCGAGCCGTTTGTGATATTTCAATACAGCTATTATGTGGAAAAATATGTCTTATTTGTCAAAATAGGTTAGTAAAGTTTGAGTTTGTCTTGTTATGTTGAAATGATGGAAAATATTAGTTAAATCTAATTTCAAAATGTCTTCCTGTTCGGTCTACATATAGTAGCTACTGCATTCTGTGCAGGGTAAATACAACATAAAAACATGTTCAAGTAAACAAAGTGTAAAGGTTATTTTGGTTAATTAAGAAATATTGTGTAATCAGTAAATTATTAAATACAGTGTTAGTGGTTTACCCCTTGTTAAAATTATTTAGAACCCACGGATTCATACAGGGTGTTTCCTGAAGGGTGAAAATGTCAAAGTACCTTTCCTAAATCGGGTAATTCATATTGTCAAAATTAAGAATTAATGTCCCTCTGTCGCTCTGTAAAGCCCACGAGCTAGAAAAAACACTTTTTACATTATTAGAATAATTCGAAAAGCAGGCCTTCGGTGCTGGAGAGTATACACAAGCCACTCCCCCTGAACGAGGCGGTACTGATCGAATTTTCGGGAACGGCGAACAATCTGGAACGTCTAGAACGACTAGAACGCCTGGAATTTTCGATTCTCGAACACTTCCAGAAGCTTTGATTTATCTTATATACACCGAGACGCGCTCAACGCATTCAGTCGAGTAAGTAGAAGTGAGTCAAGTCAGTCAGTCAGTTCAGTTCGGGATCCAGCCACACGACAAAACAACAACAGGCAAATTTCTACTCTAAAGTGTTACTCATCAACATAATTAATTAATTTAATCATACTTAGGGATAAATAAATGTATTGTTAGAACGTGAACCATAATATATCGTTATTGTGACTCCATAATTTTTGACTTTTAATTATTCGCGTAAAATCAATACAGGGTGTTATTCTTTCGCCGAACCCAGTAAAAATAAAACCATACCAAAATTAATTGTGCAGTGTTCTTGTGCACGAATCTGACCAAAACGAAAGTCACGTTCGTGTTCAAAAACACGTAACACTATTTTACCAATTTGGAGTTCCCAGTTTCTACAAGCCACCGACCATTAATACCTTTACATGCTTATAGGGTGACTCAAAAAAATCAAGTTTAAAACTATTTTTGTCTCACTCCTCAGACTTGTTTCAAATCCTAAAAAGATCTGAAAACTCAAAATCGGATAATATTAACACGCGCCCCCGAGACCATGAAGTTTTCCACATATTTCTCATAGGTAAAAGATAATTTTTCGTAAAGGACCACGAACTGATCTTATGGAAAAGTGGTTCCTATCGAATTTACTGAAATTTTGGTATATTGTAACTCACGTGATGCTGATTAAATGTCTCACTGGGTACAAACTTCTGCTATGGCTAGTTTCGCCGCTATAGTCATGATTAAATTATTATGCTATAAAAATGGTTCTGGTGTTTGAGTTTTACTTAAAAGCTCCATAAAAATGTAATATTAAGGTGTAACAGCAACATATCCGAAATAGTGAAAAGAGATAATAATAATAATAATTGAGTAATAATTATACAGTGTTGATTTTATTTTTCAATAGTTATTTTTTAATATATCAGAGAGTACCTATTTTAGATATTATTTTCAATTTTGGTATGTGTCAGTAGAATATAAAACCACGTTTGAGTTAGAAAAATTATTTTATAGCTCCACCAATAGCGTCCCTGCAAACATGCCCTCTGATACTTTTAACAAAAAAGTGGTACGCCACTGGCACTTTTCCATGTCGATATTTTTTCTCATTAGCCTGGTCGATTCTACATGAAAACGGTCTCTTGCATTTTTCTCGCCAGACGCACAGTTCTGATAGTAACAATGCACAGTGGGTCAAAATTCTTAAAAGCTGGCCAAAATTGCAAATTACCAACTTCTCAGAAGGTTCCTAAACAAGTTTTACCACGAAAGAGAAACCTTCAGAGCACATAATACAAAGGGTTTTATGGTGGTAGGTAGGCAAATTTGTCCTGTACAGGTAGGGGAGTTCGGCAGTTCTTATCGTGCTATGGGTGAGTACAGTTCGCTACTTTAAGACACGTTAACTTTCACTGTGTCGTGAGTGAATTTGAAAGACGTTATCGAAGAAATTTAAGATGGAACATCTTCCTCTGGGTAAGTACAACACAGTATTACATGTTTTTTTAAAAATAACCTATCACTTTTAATTTGTCAAATGTGCATTAAAAGTACTTAATGCCGATGCTTTTAAAATTCACGAGAAATAAGTTTCTGTTGAGCTACAAATCGAAACCCGCTATACCCCCCTGTGTTTTTGACATCAATTAATCAGTCATGGAAGCTAGTATCTGCACACACAAAAATTGCTTTTAATACGTGCTATTCCGGGAGCTTCGATTTCTTTTATACAGCAATGACAATTTTAAAAAATCAGATATGTTACGATTTTGAGACGTATAGGTTAAAGTAGCGAGTGAAACACATTATTTTAAAACAGGAAATTTGCAATTAAGTGTTGTTATGTAATTAAATAATAATAATAACCCTAAAGTAATAATAATAGTAATATTAATACCCTTAAACAATTATTTTATTATTTACAGCAAAATCAGAAGCAGATATATTATAATCATTTTAGTAATTAATTAATTGGCTTTTTTTACAGAAAATAAATCCATCAAATACCAGAAGTACCCCCCAAACCTTCAGCGACTTCGATGACACAAACACCACAGGAAAGCACCTTCGAAACAACAACTTCCGATGATGAACGCAATTCGGACAGTAGTGATTAGGTAGACAAGTATATATTTTTGATAGGTCTTACTTTATTTACTTATTATTTCTGTACAAACATCTATAATAAATTTAATTTTGAATGCATTTTATCTCTTTATTCCACAATGTTAACGATATATAATTTTTTTGAATCTTTTTCTAAAAAATTGATTAAACAATTTTTTTAACTCTTACACATTATAAATACCTAAGTGCAATCAAGACGTATGCCAAGTTTGAAAAAAATCATAGAATATTTATATTTTCAATATTTCAATTTTTTTTCCTTACTTTGCTCATAGAAATTTAGGTATCGAAAGTACGTAAACTGAGTTTCAAAAATATCGAAGGTTGTTTATATTTTCAACCCCTGTATCTCACTCCCAGAGGGTTTCAATTTTTTAAAATTTATTTTCCTTAAAGACCTATGCACAATAAGTTGTAGAGTTTCAGAATTTTGGCCAGAAATTTTGGATTCTGGTCCACTGTGCAATATGTTTCAACTTGAATTCAATTGTTTTAATCAAGAATTGTGCCTCTGACGAGAAAAATACAAGAGACCGTTTTTATGTAGAATTGACCAGGCTAATTAGAAAAAATATCGACATGGAAAGATGTCAGTGGCATATCACTTTTTGTTAAAAAATATCAGAGGATATGTTTGCAGGGACGCCACTGGGAGAGCTACAAAATTTTTCTAACTCAAACATGTGGTTTTATATTCTATTAACACATACCAAAATTGAAAATATTATCTAAAGTACTTTCTGAGATATTAACAAATAACGATTGAAAAAAAATCAACACCCTGTATAATTATTACTCAATTATTATTATTATTTCGTTTCACTTTTTCGGGTATGTTCGTTCCTGTTACATCTTAATATTACCTTTTTAAGGAACTTTTAAGTAGAACTCAAACACCGGAACCATTTTTAGAGAACAATAATTTAATCTTCGGGTGATTGTAGCAACGAAATGAGCCATAGCAGAGGTTAGTGCCCATTGAGACATTTTATCAGCATCACATGAACCAAAATATACCAAAATTTCAGCTAATTCGATAGGGATCACTTTTCCATAAGGTCAGTGCGTGGTCCTTTGATAAAACCGTTAAAATGTAATGAAATAAAAATCACACACTCCCATCTTCCGAATTGTAAAGTGAATACTAATTAATAATTCCTTTTTAAATCAAACCCTCATACGGCCCTGTTATAGGATCCCAAAATGACCACGTGGGAACGTTTTTTCTATTCCAAAAAAGAAACTTATGGAGGATTCACTTAAAAAGGAATCATTACTCTCTGGACAATTCTTAAGAAACGACATGTGTGAAATATTTGTTACTTAGTGGGTAATCGTAAAAAAATTTAAAACTTTCTTTTTTTGAAATAGGTTTAGAATGTCATAAAACGTCGAAATCTTTCCCAGAAATACACAGGAAACTTTTTGGTCTCGGAAGCACGTTTGTACAAAGTAATACTAAGCGCTATTGATGTGTGACATATTGTTTACTATGGATATGGATGCAGTCCATGCATATTGTACTTTGCGGATCACTAGTGGCATCCTCCGAAACGTTGGGCTGATGCCATCAAATAGCTAATAGGAGCTTTGAAGAGAATGTGCGCCTAACAGCCAACCGCCGTTTTTATTCAGTCAGAATTATTTTTACTTCCAATACAGATTGTTCATTTCAGTTTTTATTACATAATACCTACTTTCATAAATAAAGAAAATTTTTATTTCGTACGTAGCTCTAATTGTTCTGCAAAAAATCAATAAAAACAAAAATTAATTTTAAAACCTGATATAAAACATTTGTCTAAAATTCAAGTGTGTTTTAAACAATTTATTTTAAAAGTTTGCAACCCCGATCCTGAATATTTAAACTTATAAAATCCCGCTTACTTAAAATTTTGATGATTTATCCCTAATATTGAACAATGCATTTGATAATTTTTTAGGACGTTTTAAAATGAACTTTTACATTAATACGAGAGAGAATTTGAGATTGTCACATATTGGGCCGAGGTAGGTATGTAAAATAAATACTTATGTTTTAAATTTTCTAATTCTCTATGTCCAGGATATATTGTCGTAGTGTTCAAATTTTGTTTATTTTTTGCTGTATATAAGAAAGTAGGTTTTTAAAGATTTCAAATACGAATTTTTGATTGTGTTAAAATTCTATTGGTTTTATTATTTACCTACTTCATTTTCGCCAGTAAATTTAATTCTTGGATGTATGTTGTTTATATTCATTATTCATTCATATAGCATATCAAATTTTATCTAAGTGAAAAAGATGGCACAGCAACGATTGTTCTTTAATATATTTTTTTTTAGATGGTTCGGTTAAACACAATGGAAAAACGTCCCTATATTTTGTATTTAAATGAATAATTTTTGAGAAACAGGTACTTAATATACGATTCAAATGTACTGACCCTTCACTTTAACCGCGAATATCTCAGAAACAGAGGAGCAGAAAAGTTGAAAAAATTATGTATTTATGATGAGTCTATGCTAAATCAATAGCTAAAATTTAAATAATGTACATTGGACACTTTTGAAGTTCTGCTAAGTTATGTTGAAAAATGTCCTACTTTTTAAAGACATTTTTACCATACCAGTTTTTAATCCATTATGTCTTGGAAAATATGCATACTATGTAAATAATATTTTAGACACCGATAAAGCATGGCATTTTTAGTAGGGGGATATTTTTTCAGAATTTTTATCTTAAAATTTTTCAGTTATTCTCAAAAATGTGCCGTCATGTTTATTCGGTTATTTATCAATGTATTTAAAAATTGTTTGTTAAAATAGTTGACTATATAAAATGTAAGCATTTTGAGAAAAAAGAATTAGTATATATCAAATATTAATTTAGTTATCAAGCGTAAAGGATAATATCATTCCAAGTTTGCACTAATATTATCTATTACGTTTGATAATTAAATTAATGTTTGATATATACCAATCATTTTTTCTGAAAATGCTTACATTTTACATAATTACTCATTTCAAGAAACATGTTTCAAATAACCGAATAAACACGACGTCGCGTTTTTGAGAATAACTGCAAAATTTCAGAATAAAAAATTATGAAAAAATTTCCTCGTAAAAAAATGCCGTGGTTTATTGGTGTCTAACATATTATTTACGTAGTAGGCATATTTTTCAAGATATAATGGATTTAAAACTGGCATGGTGAAAATTTCCTTAAAAAGTAGGACATTTTTCAATATAACCATTTTTTCTGCTACTCCGTTTCTGAGAAATTCGCGGTTAAAGTGAGGGGTCAATACATTTGAATCGTATATTAGTTCAGTGTTTAATCAAGTTAATTGACGTTTAGTCGTAAAATCTGAGGAGCGTGGATATTTTATTTCGTATGGTACCAGCAATAAATACATAATTTTAGTGTATCAAATTAGTTCTAAAAATTAATGAACATAAATTTCATTTTCAAGGCCAGTTCAGTGAAAAGAAAATTGATGGCGTACTGCCTCTTCCACAAAAAATATTCACTATGTACTCATACTGCCTTACCTACTACGCCACTGGTAAAAATGAAAGCATAAAATCACAATCAAAATTTCCTACATATCCATATAGAAATTTATGTAGATAACTCTTACAAACCCGTTCTTAAATTATTTCAACAATGAATTAAGTATTATTAATTGCCAAACTTTGCCATGTACCTATTTCAAAAAAGCATTTCCGCACATAAGAACTTTATTTTTTAAAATGACATGAGGAATCACCTCATTTTTACATCATAAGATTACTTATGTAGGCATGTAATGAATTTTAAACAAAAAATAAGTAAAAATAATTATATTTTATCAAGTAAAAATATATTTTCTTACCGTTCATGCTTGCCATGGCCATGCCGACTTCTGAAAAATAAGCAAATTAAATATAATCATAGGTAAACAAACAATAATTAAGGCTGTTGCACCATAAACTATCACCAATATGACAATATTGACCTACTCGATTAATGCAATACGCAATATTTTAACTCAATCGATACGATTTTAGATTTAAAACTATGAATATACGTCAGTATTTTGATAAAATAAATATTTTTTCATTAGTCACTTGGCATGCCACAGGGTATTCTAAATGATGAATTTACGACAACCACATTGTTGATTCTTTATTACAATCTATTTCTAAATTATATTAATATGTACGTACTTACTTAGTATAACAAAAACGGTGGAAAATCGTTGATTTTCACTGTAATTCACTGTTACAACATACACGTGCCGGAAAATTGCGCCTTTACATGAGAAATGTGGTAGAGTACCTCAACTGCCATATTAAACAACAGCTCCAAGCAAGCATGCGCATATTTTCAATTATTCCAAAATACAAACTACCTATCTATTTCCAGAAATCTTATTTAAATTATACTTTGATGTTCCGAACTAAGTTCTTGTCTATACCTTGAGCAATAGAGGGCGATAGAAAATACTCTTTCTAAAAAGGTAAAGTAATTTATTAACACAAACTTCTAATCTGCAACGCAATAGATTGTGAAGTACACTTGTTTGAAATTATGATATCCATGTGCTTAAAAGTTTCATATAAATGTACCTACAAAATTCTCATACAAATATGATTTTCGTAGTTTACGATAGTGCAAACACTGACATCTATTATAAAATAGACTAGGTTTCGTGCACAGAGACTGCAGCGCCGTGAGTGCGATGGAATTCGAACTACTAGTGTGTCCAATTTTAAAGTTTTATAGGTACCTTAGGTACCTACTACCTACCCATACCTAGTTTTATACAACGAAAGATTTAGTATGGATATTGGATGAACGAATAGATAACTTTAGGATTTGTTTCCATACTCGAAAAATGGAAGAAGGGACTTATTTGCAAACCATGTTTATGACGTTTGTGAGCGGAAATTTATAAAGGAAAATGTGTCGGTGATCGGGCGATCTCGGGCAGTACAATGTGCAATTCCTTTGACGAATAGGCAAATTAGACGAAAATCGACCTTAACTTGTAGTCGAGGAAGTATAGCATTTCACATTTCACTGTCGACAAATGTATAAGTCGGATCAACATGCGGTTTTTTGCATTCGATTCCTTGACATTTATTCAATTTATTACCTATTTTAATCTTATACAAGTGGGAAATTGCATTTGTGCATCGAAAAAATGCATTTTCTAGCGATCACTTTGTATGATGGATATGGTCCAATTTCAATTACCTACAAGTATTCTGCCATTACATCAAATTAAGGATCATAATGCATTTGTAATGTTTCTATAATTTTTTATCATTTGGGCACTTAACATATTTAATGAGATATTGAATATTTAACGGCATATAAAATCTTATGTTATCAACAAATATTTTTCACTTAGTGAAAATTTCACTTTCATTGAAACCAAGATGCTGCTTAAAATTTCTTTAAGAAAAGTGTGTAACACGTACTTTGCTTTCTATTTAAAAAATGAGTCAGCCTTCCAAGTATTTATTATTATAGACGCTATACCCAGACAGCACCAGATATGCAAGGAATAATCTGTAAATCTACCAAGGAGAATATATATATTCCGAATATTTTTAGAATAATCTTAGAATATATACGCACTCACAGCATATTCTTAAAATATTCTTTATGCATATACCTGCAATGAGTTCAATAAATATACTAATAATATTCACTTAGGTTTATACTTCCTAGTTTATTCTTAGAATATTCTGAATAGCATGAAAACGTAATTTAAACTTTATTTGATTACTTATCCTGCACTTTTAAATCTTTAAACCGTATAGTTTTTTGCATATTTTTTTAAATGAAGTACATAAACAACAGTTAATCAATATTTTTTAAACACATTTTGTAGATATTATATGTTGTATTAAAATAAGTACATATTTATACATACACATCTTAAAAATAATAAACTTTACTTGCAAGATCGAACGTAGCTACCCCGACGTAAAATTTCCGAACATGCTTCTGTGCCAACGAACATTGAAATCGAAACATAACCTCAATATCGTAATTTTTGAGTTTTAAGTTGTTTGTCATAAGTGTCTCTGGTAATAAAGTGATAATAAGTAAGTATAAGTACATTAATCTGAAAATTTAAAAAGGCATCACGCCACCTGTACATTGTGTACAATGAAAAGAAATAGTACCTGGTACTGGTAGCTTCATAGTTATAACTCAGACCATAATACTGATGATAATATGATATGAATCAGAACCAAAGCGCATCAACAAATTCTTCAGATTGGCAAGAAAGTAACACTTATTTAGTTTACAAATTCTCTTTAAATTTTGTATTGACGGTTGTATGAGCACATACATGCAATTCTCTTTGTATGTGCTATTTACTTAGTATTCACCGATATTTTTCTATCTATTTTTAATCATATTTTCTTTCCATCAAAGTAATTTGAAACGACTTTTTTTAAGCAGGTCAATAATGAAGTTTACCGAAACGGAGGAAGTGGAGGCCCTGTCTCAAAGGTCAGTTGTCAGATGGTTGCAGAACAGGTAAGAGTTTCTCCCACGGTGCGAGTTCTTGCGTTGATAATTTTTTCAACATTTGAGTGTTTCTATCATAAGGCGAGTGTTGCCTTTGATGAAATATTATATGCACTTTGTCTGCAGTGTAATAATAATAATTTTTTAATTAGACTTTTTTTCTATTAAATATACAAATATTAATCAAATTTTTAATATGTAAATTCTATTTACGCTGAGCTATAATAATACCTTAAAAGATCGCATGAGAGAAATGCTCACCCGCAATAAGTGCTCGTGCTCCGAGAACTGCCGCGAGTTTTCCAGGGTTAAAGAAAAATAAATAAATTGTAGTCCAACAAAAGTATTAATTACAAACAAAATTTCTAATAAAAGCTACCACAATCAAATTTATCTTCTATCTAGAGGCAACGGGCAAATAATTTGTAGTAACTTTCATTACAAATTTTCATTTTAATCAATCTTCTGTAGTATTTTTTGTAAAAAGGTACTAATTATGTGTCTGTATTTCTTTTTTCTAGATTGATATTATCTGCAGATTGAGTGGTCACAATTGTAATGAATGTTCAGGACACTTTATGAAAAAAAATATGAGTGATGACTTGCCCAAATAAGCTGTACAGTTTACATGGGCACTAAGGAAAAAAGTATTTTCGAAAACAGTACTTTTCATAACAGTTACAGGTAATTAATTCTTCAACAATATATTTGTTTACGATTCGGATATATACTTGCTTCAATATGGAACAAGCCTGTAACTTTCTATTTTTTGCACGATTTGAATAATTCGTTTTTTTTTTATGTAGCGCGGCAAAAATTCTATGTATAGGTGAAACTAATTTGGGTGTATTCACATACACGGCCTCCTGTGAAGTGTTTTTTTGACAGAAACACCAAGTTACGTTAGTAATTTTTTTTTCATTTTCGTGAAACTTACTATCAAGACATATGGGATGGGATGCTGAAGAAGCATCTGTTTTTTGAAAAAAAAATGGCTAATATGATTTAGTGTTTCTTGGCGAAAGGAATAACTTGTTTATTCTAAATTTTGAATACTTTTTTTAGATGCTATATTTAAAAATGTGATAAAAGTACAAACAGGAAAAGTATTGAAATTGTCATTGGGCAGTCGCTAGCTAAGGCCACAGACAGACTAAGGAGGACAGCAGATGAACATAACCAGAGGTAAGTTTCAGTGTAAAATTATAAGTTGCTTTTTTGTTACAGAAAAAATAATATATAATTTTTTGTCTGCTCTTTTTTTAGCAATAGTGAAATTATGGATTAAGATTATCTTAATAAATATTAAATTTCAAATTAGATTTAAATTGTTATATTACAAGATCACATTTATGGTCGAATTAATTTTGATTTTTGTGACAAAATGTCAGAATCGTATTAAAATGAACATTATGCTTTATTTTCAACAAGATGCGAAATTACAAAAATATGAGTTATATTGTTGGTTGTGCCATTTGTTCTCTTCAAAATACATATTTAAATTCTAAATAAAAATCCTCTAAAATGTTTTTTCTTTTGTTTTAGAAACAATGAAATGGACAATAGGGCAGATTAGGATTAAGATAGGGTTAAAATACAAATATATGTTTATTTAATAATAAATACATTATTCTGCAAAATTATATTTTTAATATTTTTAGAATTTTCAGGAAGAAGGCACTAGGCTCAGTACCAAGTAAATTCTGCTTAGGGCCAGGATAAAATTTATGCTAAGTCTATACCTATGTCTATGCTTTAACCGTAGGATAAATTTAACCCGCATTGGCAAAATAATACATGAATAATTTCAGATGTCTGATTATATCCATATTCAAATACTTACAATCGGACACACCTGCAATTATTAATCACTTGATTAATAATTTCAGATGTGTCCGATTGTAAGTGTTTGAATATGGATATAATCAGACATCTGAAATTAATTATGTATTATTTTGTACTCATTATGGACCTGTTGTATCAATAAGGGTTAAATTTATCAAATGAGTATATGAACACTTGTTCATATAGTCATTTGATAATAATGCAAAAGATATAATTTTATACTAAAAATAGCTTTCTTCTAGAAGGTCCACAATAACTATTAAATATGCTGAACATATTCGTGGAATATTCCGGATATGTATGGAATATATCAAAGACATTCCTGGAATAATCTCAAATCATGTTTATTTTCGTACTTTTTAATTATTCCAGGTATATTCCTATCATATTTTGAATAATCTAAGATTGTTCCTGTACTATACCCTTGGAATCAGGGACCCGGACCCAAATGAAATAGCGATTCCGATTCGGTTCCGGTTTCAGATTAATTAGAAAATTTGGGTTCCGATTCGGTTCCGGTTCCGAGAATATCTTTTCGGTCCGGTTCGGACCAATTTTTTCGGTTCAAACGGTTTTTTTCGGTTCTTTAATATAGTAGAATTAGAAATATGGTGATATGGAATATATTATTATGTATGTACTATAGGGTAGGTCACATAGGTAGTCTATATGTAGTATAAATGGTAGGTAGTACAAGGTACTTTTACTAATAAAATTAAATTTATTAATAATAAGCAGCTATAGATGTACGTTGTACCTGCAGTAGGTATTGTATTTGACTTGCATAAATGAAATGGCTATATATTACAATGATCGCCTACAGCTCGAACTGTAAACTTCATCTGTATATAATATAGCCTATATTATATAAACATAAAACACTATTGTTATATATTATCTTATCAAATAAGAAAGATTAAAATTTTTTATTTTAATTAAAATACATAACTAATAATACACTACTACACTATTATACATAACTATTTATAAGTTTTTTTGGAAAAGTAACTCGTTAGCAAATTTCTTTGCCTTTTCAAAGGCCTTTTTTATTTTTCGTTCCAATTCTATTTCTAAATTCTCCATTACTTCTAGTAGAGATCCGACTGTATAGATTTCCTATGAACAAGATACATGAAAAAGTTTGTATGCGTAAGTACTACTACAGATCTACAGGGAGCTACTTTTCATTTAATAAAATTTTGCCCGCGTCATAGAATTTTACCGGAAGTGACGTCAAAATGGGAGGATGTGGGCAAATAAGAAAAGGCAGCCTAATTTTTTAATAACTGGAAGGCTTGTACTTTAACTTGGAAAAAAATCATTCATGTATTCAATGACCTAAGAAAACACAAAAAAAAAACTTTAATCGAGGGTAACTCAGGGTTGTGGGCAAATTAAACCTGATGGCATCCCACTACAATCTCATTGTACACCTCAAAACCTACATTTTGACATACGTTTTATTCATGTATTCGATTACACAAAAAATCGTGACCGGAAGTGACGTCAGAATTCCATGACGCGGGCAAAATTTGCAAAAATGAAAAGTATGCCTGTGGTGTAGTACTTACTCACTCACATAAAGATTTTCATGTATCTTGTTCATAGGAAATCTATACAGCCGGCTCTCCACCTACTCATTTTCTTCATTATCTCTTGCTTCATATTCTTTTTCTTTATCTTGATACTTTTCAGTTTCGGGTGATTGTATAGTAATACTTTCATTACCTTCTCTTTTGTAATTGAAAATCCACTAAATATTAAATCACAGCCATATAGGTATGCGATCAAAGCATAGTCCAAATAACCGAAAGAACCGAAAAAAACCGAAAAAGAATTTTATAATTTTTAGGGGTTCGGGTTCGGCCCCTAAAGTTAACGTAATATGAAATATCTGTTCCGTTTCGGTTCCGGTCCACAAAAAAATATCGGTTCCGGTCCGGTTCCTGCTTGAAAACGGTCCGGTCCGGGTCCCTGCTTGGAATATTCTAATATTATACATTTTGGACATTATGTGTATATCTTTGGAATATTCAGGATACACGGAGAATATTCATAAGGAATATGGTAGGTTTATCTGAGATATTCCAATATGACGATTCAGAGAACATTCCCTAAAATACGTATAGGGTAAAGTGGGGTAAACGCATCTACCAAAGTGTAAAATTCAACTTTAGTTGTCTCTAAAACCATTTAAAATAATAATAAAAGTCAAGTATCTAGCATGTATGTTTAGCTTTCATAATTGTGTATTACATCGCAGGTTCAAATACTGCTTTAAAGATAATGCACGGCCATAACTATTTATTTTTATTTTTTTATATAAGCGAATGCACTTACCCCATAATTGGGGCAAGAGCACCAATACAGATTATTTAATGAGTTTAATGTATAAACACACTCGTGGGGCAAATGCAATTAGCTTGGAGTTTTCTGCATCTTTTGGCAATTAATTGACTTAAATTTATTAATTGGTTACGGAGATATTAACATTTAACTGGAAGGTCAATGGAGGATATTTTGCAAATTAGAAAACTTTAGTAAGAAAGTAATAAAACTTTTATTAACAACTAACTAGAAAAATAAAAAAGTATATAGGTAACTATACCTAGTAAAATTAATTTACATTATAGTTGGAAAAACTGACTTCAAACTTAATTTCACCTCTTCTTCCCATGGTAGGAGAAGGTAAAATACAAATGATATCCATGGGCAAAACTTCTGAAATATCCTCCACATTAGGCCATGTGAAGGCTGATCTGGAATTTATTGTCTTCGATTTTATTCTTCGCAAAAATTTTACAATAGGATTTCCAGTTTCCAGGTCTACATTTTCTATTTTTCCTATAAAATACTGAGAAGTCTTTCTCTCCGAATGCAGCCTTGTTAATACCCAGTCTCCTATTTGTCTTTCACTCACATTTCTTCCGAAATTAAGTGTATCCAGTTCCTCTACACCCATTTCAGAAAGCGTTTCAAAATCGCTTTCTTCTTCAACTAAATGCAAATCTACATCTTCTTCATCTGTGTCTTCTGAATCGTATTGCAAATTTATTTTCTTGCGTTTTACTTCACTGGTTTTCTTTTTTCTGGCCATTTTCTTTTCTTTCTTAGTCTTCAGTTCTTTAGTAGTCGTCTTTTCAGTTTTCTTTTTTTTGGCATTTAACTTTTTTTTCGCTTCCATGTCTTTAACTTCTTGCAGTATTTTCCTTACTTCATCGCTTGTTATTAATTCAGCCCCAGGACAGACTCTCTTTCTGGACTTTTTTGGTACATTATTAGTTTGATTTCCTTTTACCATACTTAGTAAGAGTTCTTCAAAAGTATGTCGTCCTTCTATCTCAATTGGTACAGTTAAGGTACTGGAATTTCTCTCCACTTCAATTAGTGCATCACCTGTTTGAACTGAAATATCCTCTATTTCAATTGATTCTTCTCTTTCATTCACTTGACCTGGTATAACATCAATTTCCCTTTCTATTTCACCTGTTGTATTTCCTTCCTGACTTTCTTCTCTTTCAACTGGTATATCTTCTTCTTGACCTGCGCTTGCTGTCATTTCAATGTCTTCAAGTAATATTTCCCCCTCTTTCTCTAGTTGCACGTTTTCCTCGATTTGAATTGGCAGTTTCATATGTTCATCGCTTGTAGGTACATTAGTAAGAATTGGTGTTAGATTTCCAGGGTTTTCCATCGTCTGCTGAGCTTCCCACCTTTTCAACTGTTGTAACTCATATTTTTCCTTTGGTATAACATCACAGTTGTAAGGGTAAATACCAGCTTTCTTAAACCCTTCACAAATAATTTTTGGATCTGCATCTTTCCAGACATTTCCTACCATTTCAGCTAACTTCTCTTTGGGTAATTTCTGTCCCAAATGGTTACGTTGTCATTTTACAAGTGATGCATCCCAAGCCACCTTAATAGATTTAAAAACGGCTAAATCAAGTGGTTGGAGAAGATGGCTACTGTGTGGCGGTAACTTTATGATGGTAATATTGGCTGCCACAGCCGCATTTATTACATCTATGTCGATGTGAGTGGTATGACCATCATATACAATTAACACAGGACCATTCCCCCTCAAGTGGGGTATGAATGTTTTCAAAAAATAGTTTTTAAACACTTGGGATTCCATCCATCCATTTTCTGTAGCAGCATATGTCGTACCAGGATATTCATTGTTTTGTTTTGGTATCCAGCTATCCCAGACACTTTTCCCTTTATAAATAATTAACGGTGGTGCCTTTTGTCCATCCGCAGCAGCGGCAAACAAGACGCTGGTGTTTGTTCTTCCTGGGCCAGATACAATTCGAGTAGATGCATGTCCTCTTTCTCCAACGACCTTCGTTTTTGAAGGATCACTGCAAAAACTAGTTTCGTCCATGTTCCAAATATTGCCTGGTTTGTCTTCTAGATTTAAATTCTGTATTGTGTTTTTCAATAACTCAAAATATGGATATATTATAAATGGATCCGTGTTCTTCTTTCTTGCATATTCCAATGGTTCTGGTTTTTTAATTGACAAGTGATGCCTTTGTTTGAATTTTAAAAACCAATCCTCTCCAGGTACGTTGTCCTTAAATGGAGTTTTAAGCTGCTTTTGTGTAACATACTTGCCCACGATTTCTAGGATTTCTTTACGGCTGAGTCCAAAACCCCATTTTTCGAGGCATTTAATTCCATTAGCAAGGACTTCCTCATCTTTGGTTGGTAGAGCTGTAGGCCTTCCCATTGTGTCACTCTTTACACCCCTACGACCTTTTATGTGATCCTTTAGAGTGCTTCTGGGGATGTTAAATATTTTGCTAGCACGCAATGTGCCACATTTTCCACTCCTTACGTATTCCACAGCCGTTTGTAAGTCCTCAGAAGAATAGGGGGCTCTTTTCGTTTTTCTTTGGTAATTTCTAACCATTGTACCTAAGAAAAAATATATACTTATATAAAATAATAATCACATACCTAGAGCAAAGCAGACTAAGGGGAAAGTGCGTCTGTTAGGTGCACTTTCCCAAATACAAGTGGGCGCACTTGCCCTGTACTCGAAAAATTTGGGGCAAGTGCATCTAGCAACTTAAAGTTTAGTAATCAAACAATTAAAATTATTTTACATCTTAAGCTGTTTAAAACACTTATAAACTGCAGGATTTAATATCTAGTATCGGCATACATACCTTAATTTCAAATTTACACGTATTTTTCACAGCAATAACGCATTTAACGCACGAGTAAAACAGCTGACTCTTTCTATGTCGACCATATTTTGTTGACTAATTCGATGCCGATAAAGAAGGGATCTAAATTATGCTGCAAAAGATGCTTACTTTCGTAACTACTAGATGGCAATATTGGAGAATGAATATGTTTAATTCAAAATACAAGTGATGCAATTACCCCAAAAACGCACTTACCCCACCACACCCTATATCTAGAGCATATACTCGGAATAATCTAATGTTCTAAGATGTATATTCCTCTCTTATTCCCAGAATATCTAGTGCTGTCTGGGTACAAGTCCCTAGGTAAAATTTTATTACGGTCGCTTAGTTAAATTCCGTAAAAATAGCGCGAAAATGATACCTAATATGTACCTATATGTAGTTTACTTTGAATGATTCACCTTCACGAAGTATTTAATTTCAAAATTTAAAACACATTTCACATGTGTTGAAATGAAAATAGATTCTATGCACTTTATATATTATTTTCTGTTTGTACATTTTAAGCATATTTTATCAAATATGCTTCTTTTCATGTTTGATTTAATAAATACGCATTTAGTCAAAATCTTTGCTCAAAGACATATATACAGTATGTCCACGGATTAAGTTCCGAAGAAAGAGAACTATTTTATTTATAAGTTGCGAGAAAGTCTATTTTTAATAAAACGCCTAATTTTCATGAAATGTCCGAAATTCATACTATTTTACTATTTTCTAAAATGTATGCACATGTGGTTCCGATTTATACTTGTGAAAAATAAATTACGATTTTTTTTGTCTCGCCCTCCAAATTGGTGTTTTTTTTTGGGTTGATATTAAAACTTATCTCGGTGACTATGAAGTTTCTCGTGTATTTCTTATGGCTAAAATACATTTTTTGTAAGTTTGCGATAAAATTGTTAAAATATTGTGAAATGTAAAAAGCTGCAAACACAAGTTACTAACACAAATAATGCGATTAAAAACGAATCACTTTGCTGGTTTGATTTATTTAGGCCAATATCCATCCCACGGTTTTCCGGTGCCTGTATACTTTGGACCTTTATGCAACATTATAGGTATAACACAATTTCGCACTAAATCATTATTATCAATTCTTGGTCGGATGAACTAGATTTTATTTGTTTTAGAGCAAAACGTTACGGTTTTCCATTAAACAAACAAAAATTCGAAGATGTAAAGAATATCGAAAGTATAATATAAAATGTGTCTTTCCGCTTCGAACAAACTACTTAACATAATTTTATTATAAAATATTATTAAGGTACCTACAGGACTATTATAAAATGAGTGCCCATTTGAACAATGAAAATAAAAACGATATTAAATATGTACCTAATCTTAGAGACACCATGAAATACCGAAATGAGCCGTAATTTAGCAAAATGATGATCAGATAGGTTTTCTCCCGACTATGAGCTCTTCAGATTACACACATGTATTTGATGAAATCAAATAAGTATATTGTTACGGATTTCCACCTTTTAGGAAACACCCTGTATGAATCCGTGGGTTCTAAATAATTTCAACAAGAGATAAACACCACTAACACTTTATTCAATAATTTACTGACTATACAATACTTCAAACATTCAAAATAACCTTTACATTCTTATTTAACCTCACTTTTTACCGAACGTGTCACTTCTCCAATAAACTTCCCCTTCCGCGCTGGTAATCGCGCCTTATATACTCCGAAATTGACTCTCTAGATTGAACCAGAATCTTCTTCCACCACACTAGAAAAGTCCATGGCTCTTTCTAGAGTCTTTCCAGTCACTATTAGTAGGCATAGGCGTATCATCTCCAGTTCCAAGGGGGTGTAATTCATAACAATATTTTATTTACGGAAATACTAATTCTAAAGTTTTCTTTCATTGCTTCTTAGTTTTCAAGTTATTTAATAAAACGTGGTAAAAACCATATATATGCTTAATTATGTTTAATTCGTTGTTACAGTTACTATTTTTAATGTCATCGGAATATTGATGTTATGAAAGAAGTTTCGATGTGTTGTGAATTAATGCTGACCAGTGTGTCGATTTGATATATTGAAATACCGAAATGAGCCGTAATTTAGCAAAATGATGATCAGATAGGTTTTCTCCCGACTATGAGCTCTTCAGATTACGCACATCTATTTGATGAAATCAAATAAGTATATTTTATTTATGGAAATACTAATTCTAAAGTTTTCTTCCATTGCTTCTTAGTTTCAAGTTATTTAATAAAAAGTGGTAAAAACCATATATATGCTTAATTATGTTTAATTCCTTGTTACAATTACTATATTTAATGTCATCGGAATATTGATGTTATGAAAGAAGTTTCGATGTGTTGTGAATTAATGCTGACCAGTGTGTCGATGTAATATTATATTGTTTTGTATCTGTGCCAATAAAACTAATTTTATTATTAGTGTATTTACCTGTTTTAAATGTATTACTCCTCTGAAAATTGTTAATATGATTTAAAAAATTAGTTGACTGTCTCGCAGAGCCTAACAAGCTTCTGAAAATGTCGTCCATACCATTAAAAATGTTGTTGAAATATTCGACAGGCAAAATTTTACAGATCATTCTTTGATCATAGATAAGAAAAAAATGGATATAAACATCAAGCTGAGATTCAGACTAATAGATTTTCTCTGACATTCTCATTTATCCTTCACATTTTTGAAGATAATTTATTCCTATTCGGCAAATAAATCGCTTACAGGATATCCTTATCATTTTGAGTCATAATTTTCAAGATTCTCCAAAACTTTAGTTTTTTCAAAATAATGAGTTTTACTGTTAGAATTTTAAATAATACAGTTTTAGCTAAAAATAACTATTGACCTTAGTAACAATTTAGCCATGCTTTATTTTGCCAAATATCATCCAAGGAGCACACGATGTCCAAAAAGTTAAATGATAAAAAGGAAAGTTGACTTTTTTTAAAAGGATAGTTAGTATCGACGTAAAAAAAATTCTCAGGCCCAACGAGTCCAGTTTTCCAAAAAAATATCACCCTGTAGATTATTTTGATTGGTAATAAAAATATTTGGTAGAAACTATAAAAAGTGTTTTATATATCGAATTTAAATTAATTATCTTTAAAACCGTGTAATACTGAGAGGATTAAAAATTAGTTTTATCACTGTAGATCTCGGAAATGAAGCGTTTCTATATCTATCTTATATGATCTTTTTTTTTATTTTTCGCCAAAGATTTAAAAATATTTTGTCCATCGAATAATAAAACTCCTTGGGAATAATTTATTGTTGGGGGTAAGGTTTCTAAATTATTTAGAAACATTTCAGTTGGTAGGAACTGATGATAATAAATCCATCTGTGCAATAAATGTCGGCTAGTAATGTAGTACTCGAGGGGTGGGGGGTAGAAAAGGGGTACTTTTCTTATAATCCCTCCACAGCCACCATTGTACATAAACGAGGGGTGGTTATTAACCCCACAACACACCACACAAAAATTAGAAATGTAAGTTAAAATAAAGACTAAGAATAAAGAAATTAACCAAATAGTTGGTAGTTTCGCTGCCGCCACTCTGATTTAACAGAGAAATAAATAGTTAATAGGTAGTGCTCTTCGGGGCTGTGAATTCGTGAGCCTTGTATATTAAAGGTAAGTGGACAGAACTCCCTTAGAGAGAGAATAATACTAGTTCTCTGAATTTAGTTACTTTTAACGACATATTGAAATAGTACACGTAATTTGTTTACAAAAGTTACCTAATTAACTTCTTACTGGAATGACAACGGAAATTTACAAATATCAAAACAATTTATGTTAATAGTAATCTAAATATATTTATATAAAAAACACTATTCCATGTAATGGCAATAAAATCCACTTCTAATCGTGGAGAGCATTTCAACACCCCCACAGTAAACACTGTTATTACCCTATGTAATACGACATATCAAACAAAAACAATACGGCGGACAGTATCTCTTACTCATATCATCAGGTCCCTCGACGAACGATCACTTTATATTAACGTAATTAGAAAAATTAAACTCGCGTATTTTACTCTACATCCAAAAATAAGTTCTTCCAAGCGAAGGTTGAAAAATTGACAATTATTTAAGATCATATATATTAAAACTTCACTTGGGTAAATTTTGACAAACTATTACAAATTTCGGGTTCCTCAACTTCACCGAACGAAAGCTGGCTTGGGAACTTACTTATTTCCTTCCACCCGCGCACAGGCCGTTGATATAAATACGCAAGCTCTGCATCTTTTCAGACCAGCCATCGTATGATACCTATATACGGGGTGGTACAGTATGACATATCTATATACGGGATGGTACAGTAAGGACTTAATGGTTTTCCCACAATAATACGTTCAACTGTGCAAAAATTACAGAATTTACCTTTATTTGACATAATCCTATTTTAGACTTACCTTAATATTTATTCTATTTCTATAATATTGACGTTATTTTTATAAAGCCTAACCTCATAATTATGAATATAAGAAGTTATTATTTGAGTCATTTTCTTATATTTATTTTTAGTTCAACTGTTCAACATTACGTTTAGATAAAATTTATATAAAACATACTTGCGGTTCATAATGAAATGCCATTGAGAGCTCGAGAAACGTCCAAAATATCAGAAAACCAACAAATATGCTCTGTTCGAGAGATCTTTGATACAATTTACTGCAGTATTTTTTTATCTAAAGTAATGTTGAACACTGAAACTAAAAACAAATATAAAGCGGCTCAAATAACGTTTTATTTTCGCGATCATGATAAACGAAAAAACCCACCTCCTTGCCTTTAAATGTTGCTTCTTTAAATATTTTCTGAATACCAATACCAATACATTGAAAACTATATTCTTTAAAGCTGTCTCGAAAATTTTGAGAAAATATTTATTTTGGCATTTTTCAAATATCGACAATTGATTATAATAAAGTTAAGAAAACAATTATGCAGATAGTTTAAATTCAGTTAATTTATTAAGAAAGTTTTAATAATTATTTTTAGAAAAGGGAAAAACAATGCTTTTAGATGTTTCAAATAAAAACTGTATTTTTATACACTCTACATATGTTTCGGCTTGTTAGGCCTTTCTCAAGAGCATTACAGATGAATACTAAAGCTATGAGGGTGGTTGTTCTAAAAATAAATGCAGTAATACCCAAACATGTGGAATTACGGGGATTTCAAGTAATAAAACTAAGGATCTACCTACTCGGAATAATTCAATGGGCCGAGTAGGTAGATCCTTAGTTTTATTACTTGAAATCCCCGTAATTCCACATGTTTGGGTATTACTGCATTTATTTTTAGAACAACCACCCTCATAGCTTTAGTATTCATCTGTAATGCTCTTGAGAAAGGCCTAACAAGCCGAAACATATGTAGAGTGTATAAAAATACAGTTTTTATTTGAAACATCTAAAAGCATTGTTTTTCCCTTTTCTAAAAATAATTATTCTAAAGATGTTTCACAAGGAACCTACCACATACTTAATCCAGTGTATTGAAAGTTTTAATATTTAAGTTGAGATATCACGAGAACCGGCGATTTTTCGAAACATTGTTCGTGTTACAAAAGTTGCTTAGATAAGCACCTCTATACCTAAATTTGCAGACAGGTCGCTTTTACTAAAAACCGCTGAATAAGGAATCACTACTTCCATATCGAGAATTTCGATCAAAGTCCCTTTAAAGGAAAATCTTGACTATATTTGCACTCTAGTACGTGGAAATTAATAGAATTTTAATAATATTTGGAGCAGATGTCAAAGAAAAGTTTGAGGCGTTGGTTTCTACCATATACGTTAAAAATGAAGCTCTTAGTTTACCCTACTTGTTTTCCCCCATTCACAACCCACCCCTCAGTGGAATCATCTCAATCAGATGTCATTACATACGTGTACCAGCTTTCAGGAAAATATCTCAATTTTATGTTATCAAACCCATTAATAAGGGAGCGGAGATAGTGGTGTTTGAAAAATATTAGAAAGAAATCTGAGCCCTTGGTTTTCAGTACAAACACCACATTCTGTACTCTTACCAGCTTGATTTACTTATTTTCCCCTATTTACTCCTATTTAACCCTCAACCTTAGTAGAGGACTTTAGCCGAAGTCTGGTCTCCCCCCACCACTTTTTTGTGACCTTGACCGTGAACGTGTATGCCGCTATGGCGTGACCTTGAGCCGTAGCCGGTGCGCACCCTTGAAGCCGGGTTGCATTTGACCTTGAGAAGCCCTCATGACCTTGGCCGTGAACGTGGAGGCCGCTCCGTGGCCTTGAGCTGTAGCCGGTGCGTACCCTTGAAGCCGGGTTGCATTTGACCTTGAGAAGCCCTCATGACCTTGGCCGTGAACGTGGAGGCCGCTCCGTGGCCTTGAGCTGTAGCCGGTGCGTGTCCTTGAAGTCGGGTTGCATTTGACCTTGAAAAGTACATTCGTTCTTTAAATAAACGGTAAAATGGGGCGACTCTTTCCGTTTTGTGACGTAACAACTCTTCTCTATAAAAGAGAATAGGCTATCAGGGCAAGTATCATACTTAGTCTGATTCGGCTACAGTTAATAAGTGAGTAGTGCTGTGATCTTGAGTATTCCAAGTGAGTTAAATTCTGTAATATAATTATTTGTCATTCTTTCACTATACATAACCGTTCAAATATGAATACCAATATCAATTTATCAGCCCTTAATGAACGTATAATTGAAGACGTAGAGGTTCTAGAACAAAAACCCATTTCATCATTAACTTTAAATAAGATTTACGTCATAAAGAAAATGATGGTGGTTAATACACGGTTTGGTAAATCGATTTTAGTACATTTGTTTGATGAAGGTTCAAATAATACCTTCAAATCATTTTTACCTAAACGTATTGTAGAACTTTTAAATGTACCTATTATAGATGAAATAAATTCAGTTGATGGTAAATACGCGTTGATTTATTTAGGTCAGAGTTCTCCCATATATATCGGTGCCAAATCGAGAACACTACTAAAATTCGAACTTATTTTTTGAATATGTTATCGAAGTTTCAAAACATTATCTAGTTAGTAAATAGAATATAGTATAAGAATGGCTGTGGTAGAAATATTACAAAATATAATCTTTTTTAGATTACTCATTATCTCACATCAAATCAGGCTTAGTTCTAGTAGGGTCTTGTCATCAAAGACTTGTACCACAAGTACTTCGATTCAATTTATTTACTTTCCATCAATAGCATCCATGTAAGTAATTTTATAATTAAAAAATATATATATTTCTAAATTTATTTATGTAATTTCCAGCTTTACTACAACCAACAAATATGTGGATGCAATATTCGGCACAAAGGTGGACAAAGGAGGAAGATATTAATTCGGCCATTGATAGACTGTCTTGTAAACTGAGTGACCTAAGTTTGCATTCTCTACATTCTATGAACTATGATCTAAGTGTCAACTTCGATCCTGAACTAGTTGAACGTCTTAAGGAAGATTCTGAAAGGTATAATGCCGGTGTTAACCTGTGTGGCAAATTTTCATGTGGTCTCTTAAATTTAGAAGAATTTTGCGAACAAATGGTACAAATAGATTTAAAATGTTTTTTATATGATATAGAAAAATATCTACCTAAAAAAGTAATTTTAAAATGCCAACTCGAGCAATTTGATGAAGAAACTGTAGACAACTCAATTAGTAGTTAACCACTTATTGTTTTTTCATTTTGTATCGAAATATTTATAATAATAAATATGTATATTAAAATGTATTAATGAACTATATCTATTTTATTGTAAGGATAAAATGAAATAAATGAAACACATTACTTGATCATACTTTTATTTTCCTATTCCTCTGATACATGTATAAAAAAAAAAAATGTTATTAATACTAAAAGATATTTATTGAAATTTTATATCTAAATCTACAATACATTTATTAAGATAATGAACGTTTGCAAGAGCACAATGACTATAATTGGGTTGAATATGTTCCATACATCTTGGTACAGTCAATGATTTTAGACTAGGTATGCAGGGGGAGCTGTCATCTAGGTCTATGATTCGATTCCATCTTAGATGTTCCAATAGAATATTTTTCTTTAGTCTGCCTTTGCATAAAATTATAACATCCTGTGGTGATATATGACGGTCATAATTATTAGCTATATTTTGACAAAGCCGTAGAAGTATCGTCGGGAATTCTGACAGTTGAATATATCCATCACTCCATTTTACGCCACCGTGATAGTTATTCTGTAGCCATCGATACTGATTCTGTTCCCCTCGGGTTAGCGATGAAAAAGGATATGGAGGCTTGAAAAGGTAATGTGCTTGCTGATTAGTGTTATAGCACAGCACAGCCAACTCTTTCACTGTAAACATATTTTCTTTATATTGAAACCCTTGTAAGTCAACAATCAAAGTAGGGAATTCGTTACTTGATGACGCCATTATAATAGAAGATTTTTATTTAGCGCCGGCAATTCCAGACTGAACTGAACCATCCAATGCACTATAGCTTAAATATGTATCGTGAAGTATAAGTGCATATACACGAGTTTGTTCGGGGAACTTCGTCTTTCGGGTTTCAAATTCTATCTTTATATCGACAGTAGACGATTTCGTTGCATCTGGTTGGTGAGAACAATCTATGACAAACAGTGGCGATTTTCTGAATTCTGCAAGATCCATCATAGGTTCACCCATATCTTTATCATAGTAACTACGCTGGAAGTT
Source organism: Stenurella melanura (assembly GCA_963583905.1). Classification (NCBI taxonomy): domain Eukaryota; kingdom Metazoa; phylum Arthropoda; class Insecta; order Coleoptera; family Cerambycidae; genus Stenurella; species Stenurella melanura. Next base: position 111,884,572 of record OY757310.1, on the reverse strand, counting down.
TTCATATGCATAGTAAGCTGCAGAGTCAAGTTTCTTATCGAAATTTAAGTTCCAACGCTCATAAGGAAATACTTCCGCATTTAGATATAGTCGAATATTATTAATATCCGCATGTATAAATTTTGTCACATCTTTGCTTCTATCATCGGAATGACTATTGTTTTGAAATCCAATAATTATGTATCGAGGTCTCTCAAGACTGTTAGTGGTTTTAACGGCCCAGACATCTGAAGCAGTATCGCGCAGAGTAGGTAGCTCATAGAGATCCCACATACGGTAAGCCATCTTAACTCTAGCATTATTACTACTTTTATTAATTCTGTTTAATAGTTTAAGCTTTTGTCTATCCTCAGGCACAATATGCCTAATCTTCCATTCAATTTTGTTAATTTCTAAATCTGCATCAACTTCCCCAATGTAGGAATCTTTGAAGGAACGAGCTATTATTAAAATTAATTCCTGCTTCACATTTAAAATACCTTTGGTGTAGTCTTCTGCAAAACCCATAAGGTATTTAAGGGGTAGTCTACCACTAAACACATGGCTAGTACTATCTAAAATATCTTGTTTCTGTTCGCTGAGGCCCCAACCAGTTAATAGTGATCGCAGATGTGTTTGCCCATATGATACCATAGTCTTCATTGTGGTAGTGATGCCAGGCTTCCTAACGACGGCCACTTGCTCACCGCCCATTTCATATCTAATCTCTTCAAAGAGGAAAGCTAAAGCATTATTGGATAAATAACACCGCTTGGTAACATCGTTAGGTGTAAATTTCCCTTCTATATAGATGTAACTTTCTGCAATATCGAGTATAAGGTCTTGAAAATTGATAGGGATACGTATTTCATCGGAGTTTCTATAATATGGTGACCCGTACGGCTTGTATGTATGCTCGTGTAAACTGAGAAGTGACTGATCAAACACAGGTTCGTCGAACACTTCGAGTTTTTCACTAGATGTAGTAACTGTCATTATTAGTTAATTTTCTCTCAGTTTTAATCCAATAGATTGAAGAAATGCACGGTCCTTTGCCGACAATCTATGTCTTAACTGTTTAAGAGGTATACGCTGAATGAATCGGTTTCTATAATCACCCTTCTTTTTATCGTTAAACACTTTATGGCGGTAATGTGCTAATCTTTCCTGATTATATCGAAAACCCATTTCTTTTGCTCGAAATATTAAAATTGTTTTAATTCTAGCTTCACAAAAATCTTTTCACCTCGAAAATTAATTAAATCTCCGTTGTCATCCAATATGCGTACAGTAATGTTGTCGATAAACTGGCGTCCTTCAGGTTTAACAGGCAAATATATGATGTTAGCTGGCTCCCTGGTAAGTTTGAATCCAGGTTCAACATCAATATCAAACTCGAAGAGTGTGTGGGATTTAAGAGCATTCAGATACGCTCCGGAAATGATGTTGCAATCTACACGTATCATTCTTACTTTCATTATATCAATGGGGAGTGTCGATTCGTGAGTCTTGTTTGGTGCTAAATATGTCGGTTCAAATCCCAACAGACTACCAATAGAGTTTGCTTGTGTAAAGTCAATTCCGTATTTTGACCGAATCTCACATTTCATTGTATTGTTGTTTGCTCGCAGTTGAAATAATTTTTCTTTTTCTTCATTTTTGTTAGTTGGCATAACTTTCAGTATTGCATTATATATTTCATCAATTTCATAGACTCCGTACGGTATGTGGATAAATGTGGGAGCTACTTTCGGTGAAGTCCTATAGCAAAAACCATTGTTTGTCTCATCTATATTAAATATAGAATTGTATGAATAAAATCCGGTTAATCCCAGACCATATCGACAGCTCATATCTAGTTCAATCGGGGGATAAAACTCTGCACTGAGCACGCTTGAGCGGCTTGATAAAGTGAAAGTGCGTGACATGACTGATGTTTTTGGAGATTGTGTGTGCCTTTATTGCGATTTGCAGCAGTAGTTGTGTATTAATCTTCTTTTTTTGGGCGGTGATGGAGATAGATTCATATCATTATTTGACGCCACGTTCACCCCGTCCACTTTACAGTAGCAGCAAAATATTTTTCGAGGGGACGGACCATCGTTAACATCAACATTATTTTCGCCTTCAGGAGAATAATGTTCTTGACAGTACTGGTATTTTAAAATATCAATGTCATCCTGAAGATGTTTGGGTAGTTTATCCCACACTAATGCAATTTCATAAGGGGCGCATGCAATCATTACTTCTTTAGGCATATCTGAAAGTTGCTGTTTACTCATCTTCAACAAGCTGCGTAGTCTAGAGAAAGCATTCAATGAGTGGCCCATCCGTTTAATTGCCTCTCGATCCATCGATGGGGTCACAGATGCCATTTGGATAGTTTTATTTAACTTTCGAAGAAAGAAACTTTAAGCACAAATGGCCACACCACACTGTGTTGAAATTTTGTTGACGCTCATAATTGTAGTAGATTTTATCCGTAAACGTTAAATCATTGCGCAAGTACAGAATTAATTCTCTTGGTGGGGGTAAATCGCCAAAACTATCGAAATATGTGACCAAACTACCACGTTTTTTATATGCCACCCAATGTGTTCCCGGGCCATCTATAGTATCCAAATTTATGATGGCGGATTCATTACGATTTGGCCCGGAATTTGGTAAAGTATCGCGCATAAATATACCCCGAAAATATGGCACCTTCATCTTCTCAGCATAATATTTAAGATCGATGTCGGTGAGAGGTTTTCGAGGCAGTGTGTCTAGTAGTTTTTTGAACTTTGTGATTTTAGATAGAGGCCCAATCCCTTACGATATGGTTTCAAATATAGTCCCTTGCCACTTTTCCCAACAGCAATTGCCTCCATATGTCTATTATGGCGGTTTGTTTCTGCCAATTCCTCTCTGCCTTTTTTCACGTCATTTATAGCCTTGGCTAAGCCTACTGCAGAGCCTGCTAAACTACCTAACGCCGATAAACCAGCAAAAATAGGTATTAAGGGTAGAATTCCACCAACTTTCGGAATCGGTATTATGCGAGGTGTACGGATATTGCGTTTTCCTCCAGCTGATCTCATGTGTCGTCGTGCAGCTTGAAGCGCTACTTGCATAACTTTTCTAGTATCCTTAGCTACAGATCGCTTACCACCGGCTTTACGCAGATCATCACGTACCTTGCGTACTATTCCAGCCCCGAATGCTACCTTTCTAACATTATTCTTCCTGCTTTTATTCTTCTTTTTATTTCTTTTTGTAGCACGAGATGTGGTTGATTTACATCCCATACCAAGACGTTGTTTTCCCTTCATTATAGTCGTAACCAACCACGCGGCAGCCTTTTCTTTTAAACTTGCCTCTTTGGATTTAACTCGATTCCACGCAGCTTGTTCAAGTTGATAGTCTGCTCTATGTCGGGCTGATAAATCGTTCGAGTTTTGATCGTATGCAATATCGTGCTGTTTGCATGCAGCGTCGAGTTTATTTATACCTGGATCGCCTCGTGCTAATCTTTTTTTTAATTTAGTACCTGGACCACAGTACTGGTAACCGCCGGGTAAATGTAGTTCAAATGGAAACTTATTTATTAGAGAATTAACTACCCCCTTACCGACCTTTAAAAATCGGCTGTTCTTACTTGTGCGCTGCTTGACTAACATTTAAATAACAATTGTAATGCATACATCTATTTATATAGTCTTCAACCGTGCTACGATGCACATTGTGAAGCAGAGCCAGAATTTTTCTATAGAAAATTTAGATGAAAAAGTTGGATGTGGATTGCAAATTGAATCGCGTCATGGGCCATTACTTCCATCAACTGTTCGTGGACTACTTATCGGCCCGAGTAACTGTGGCAAGACGAACTTGATGATATCTTTGCTTACTCACCCCCTTGGATTACGTTTTGAAAATGTATACCTATATTCAAAGTCCTTATATCAACCCAAGTATGAGTTCTTACGCACCATACTATCACCGATTAAAGGATTAGGGTTTTATACATTCAGTAATAATGCGGAAATAGTACAACCGTCTGATGCCAAGCTAAATTCTATTTTTATATTCGATGACGTTATATGTGAAAAGCAAGACGTAATTCGTGCATTTTTCTCAATGGGCCGCCATAGAAATGTAGACTGTTTTTATCTCGCACAGACATATTCTCGTGTAAATAAACAAATCGTAAGAGACAACAGTAATTTTTTAGCTGTATTCAAACAGGACGAAATGAATTTGCATCACGTTTTCTCTGATCATGTCTCACCAGATGTATCTTTTAAGCAATTTCAAGAAATGTGTGCACATTGTTGGAGAGACAAGTATGGTTTTCTTGTAATTGACAAAGATAGAGATGTGAATGAGGGGAGATATAGGAAAGGACTTGATAGTTTCATATATCCATAAAGTATAACAATTAAAGTTTCAATCGACCTGTGGACGGCGTCGGGACTACTTCGTTGAGGTTAGACATTGGAAAAGAAAATGAAAGACCATAGCAATATCGATGGAGACATGGCAAGGGAAGTAAACCTCAAACGGCAACTAGTTGAAGCTACTGATTCTGTACGTAAAAAATTTAATTCACTGAAGAGTAGAAATGTTGAGAGTCAGTTAGCACTTGAGAAGATCTATGAGCCCATAACAAAACCTTTAAAAGTTATGTCATCTGCCTCACAGATAAAATCACATAACCAGGCACCACCAACACCGACACAATCTCGAGATAGTAATAAAGCTACGACCAGTATGTTTAAAGCGACACCTGAAACCAGTAGCGACGATGGCGAGAATAATGCAGCATATTATATGGAAACACCACCAAGATCGTCGTTAATGAGTACCCCAGGCTCAGAAAGATCCATTGGCAGTGTAGAAGAGAAATGTGCTGTAATCAAACAACATCTAGAAAATGTAAAGTCCGGCAACTATAAATATGACACTGTATACGGTGTTCGTCTAGACCCCCATACAGGCAAACTACATATGGGTAATGTCGAGGTGCGGTTTTCTAGTGGGGATATTACGTTGTGGAATGGTAATAAGTCTCTAGGAACGTATTCTGGCAGTCCTAAGTTGTACGATGTAATATTTTTGAAGTACCCATTAGTTCTACGCAGCGATGAAGTATCTCTTTTTGACGAGGAGTATCAAATATATGGCGAAATATTAAAAAAGACGAGAGCAGCATATAAACACTATGATATCAAAAAGGGTTTGAATAAAACTAAATGGAAAAAATTCAGTGACATTATAGAACCACTAACATCTTCTACAGTAATGACGAGATCCAGAACTGGTTTGGGCTTTCCGCAAATGCCACTTCAGAAAATATACAATAGTAAAGGTGTCGACTATGTTTATTGGAATAAGCCAAAAGAGTTGGTAGATCGTCTACGTCTGCTGTATAGCTCAAAAATGGCAGGTAACAGTGGCGTTAATAATGAAATAATTAGTTTGTTGGAGGAAATGAGAGAAGAAAAAATAATCTATTAACATAATTATAATGGGGAAGTATAATATACTGTGAAATGCTTAAATCAGATCAGATGTAATTAGAAATGCTACCTGGTCACAACACAATTGATAAATTTGGACGCAGAAGAGGCGGCGCTAATAAATCATTAGTCGTGCGTGGTCCACCACGTCTTGGCTTTAAGCTAACTACAGATAATCACTTCGACATTCAGAATAAACGTTTAAAGAACATTGGAGAACCGGTAGATAGTCAGGATGGGGTAACACGCAACTATGTTGAAGAGCGACTTACTACCTTCTTTGCAGACATCCGCAAGGCTATGGATGAGGCCACTAACTTAATTATCACAGCAATGGAAAAGTATGTTAATGGTCAAATGGAAAAGTATGTTAATGGTCAAGTTTTGTTAGCTGTTGCTACTGCAAAAACTTATGTAAATGAGGAAATTCCGAAAAAAATTGATAAAGGAAATGTACGGGTTGTTGCAGAGATGAAAAAGTATATTAATGAACAAATACGAGCGAATATTGATAAGGAACATAAAACAGTGGAAAATTCAATTTCTCAGCAAGCTAGAGAGCTTCAGAAAATAATTGACAAAATTAATAAATTAGAAGAATTAACTTATTAGAAATTAGTCTATCGGCAAACATGTAACAGCTTAGTGTATTCTCTGCACACCCATTCGATCCAATAAGTTAACATGGAAATCAGTGCTACAAAGAAGGCCATTGTGCAGGAACTGCACAGGTTACCCCGAAAAAATTTTCGTAGAAGAAGAACAATCATCAAAGGGTATGCGGATTTATGGCAAATGGATTTGGCTGAAATGCAGCCATATGCGAACCTTAATAAAGGCTATAGATATATCCTCGTAGTGATCGACTGCTATTCAAAATATGTGTGGACAAGACCCCTAAGAAATAAAACGGGTATAGAAATTACGAAGGGTATGAGGAGCATTTTGCAAAAATCAAACTACTCACCTAAGAATCTTCAAAGCGATCAGGGTACGGAATTCTACAACAAAAACTTTTCCACTTTAATGAAAAAGTATGGCATTAATCATTACTCTACATATAGTACGAAAAAAGCAGCAATTGTGGAGAGAGTGATACGAACATTAAAAAATTGGTTATATAAAGAATTCTCAGCCAGAGGTAAATACAAATGGTTCGATATTCTATCCAACGTCACAAAAAAGTACAACAATAAAGTACATCGAACTATTGGCATGAAACCTGCTGACGTTAAACCAACCACATGTTTAAATGTGTATAATCACATTAGGATTGCTTTAAAACCCAAGTTTAAGGTTGGTGACATAGTTCGAATAAGTGCATACAAAGGTGTATTTGAAAAAGGTTATACAATTAATTTTTCAACTGAACTTTTTAAAATTGTGAAAATAAACATAACGAACCCAACAACTTACCAGCTCGAGGACATGCATGGACAACCAATCAAAGGATGTTTTTATGAAATGGAGTTACAAAAAACTAAGTATCCTGACATATATCTAGTGGAGGAGGTTTTAAGAAAGAAAGGGAACAAAATATTTGTCAAATGGCTTGGACTTTCCAATGAACACAACTCTTGGATTGACAAAATGGATGTCGTTTAATTTATTAAATGTAAAATATGCATAATCAATTTATATATTTACTTATGTATCAGTAATATGGAAATAAAATATGTATACGATATTAATGTGTTTTATTTAAACGTATAAAATTCATTATTGAATTGCTTTATTTCACTGTAACAGTATTTAGATTTTATATTTCGTTAAGTTAAAGAGAAGAAAAAAACAAATTAATATAAATATATTTTATTTTAAGCAAAATATGTAAAAAATACAAATTATTGTAAAAAAAATTCTTCATGAAATCCCACGCCTTAACATTCGAATTTCTCGATTCCAGGACACCAGCATTTTCTATTGTGATGCAACATATCCACATAATAGTGACCGACATTTTCACACAATAGTTTATTATGTCTACACTGGCTGCATATATTATTCCAGCAATTGCTCCCGAATTTATCACATGCCATACACCGCTGCCTTAATGGATGGTCCACCATGCAAACACCACAAACATCTCTCATTATTCCGAAGTTGCTGCGAGCCAACATTTGAAGACATTTACGACACTGACGTTCCCCAGCTTTTCTTCCTTGGAACCTCTGAATTGACACAGGATTCTCCCTTACACACATTCCGCACAAGCCCGTACATGGATTGAAATATTCCTTCGGCCAGGAAACGTAGCAGTTATGACACACCATTTGGTCATTCATTCTAAAAGGATATGCCGCAATGGTTGGTTTTGACTGCCACTCTTTTGGAAAAGGCATTTTTAATACTTCTTAATACTTTACAATATGTACAGTATGAAAGCAGAATAATAACTGTGCTCCTCATTGTGTTCATTCTCATTTAAGTAGATGCTGAGGGCGCTGACGTCAGAGGTGACATGACGTCATCAACTGTATATAAACGAGGAGGTGACTCGATTCAGATCAGTTGATTTTCAACACCGAAAGAGAACTCCTCACGTTTACGCGAAGTATACTCTATAGCAATTTTTTTATTTTGCAATGGCTGCCCCCCAAAGATTGATGGCAAGTGCTCCCAGAGGATGCGCCAATCTAGACTTTTTAGATTGGCTGTCAGAGGTTGACCTGTTAAACAACCGATGGGACGATGAATTCGACGAAGATGGTGCCGTCGAAGCTGAGGCCGTCGAAGCTGACGCTGATAACCTCGAAGTTGGCGCTGAGGACGTAGAAGTTGTGGAGGTGAGAGATTTGTGGAGCGACGACGAGGAAGAAAGCCACGACGAGCAAGAGAGCCACGACGAGGAAGATCATATTCCCATTGGGGGCGTCGATATCCAAAATCATATCGACGCGGATGATGATGGCATCGAGGATCAAGAAGAGGATGTCCAAAATCATATCGACGCGGACGATGATGGCATCGTGGCAGACGCTTCCGACGATGAGGATCAATTGCAGCATATCCACAAATATCTGCAAAGAGGGGACGCCAGAGGGGAGATATTCTGCACCACCATGGCATACGTAGTTGTGGATGTGAGGGGTGGTGCGGAGTATGAACTTTGCTACTGGTGTTATGTAGGTTACCAAAGACGTGTCGAAACGTCACTTCATCGCCATGTTGACCTACATAGCACCACACGCTTTGCCGATGGTGTCCGGGTATATTGCAAGTGTTGCGGTGATCCACTACACCAAATAAGACCGGTGGAGGTGTGTGTTATTTGTAATGGTAATGTGGATATGTAAATATGTAAATAGTTTAGTGTTAAGTTAGTTTAGTTATGTTTTATTTTATTTTATTGTAAATATACTTTTTATTGTAATTATACTTTTTTATTGTAAATACACTTCTTTTTTTTTGTTGTAAATATAATTCTTTTTTTTGTAAATAAATATTTCTGTTATATGAAAATGTCGTGTTTTTTTTTTTTTACATCTTGTAAAGTCTAAAAAAAATAAGATATAATTTAAAATATCTGTCTATGTGGTGGAAATGCTGCTATGAAAAAAATAATCTGTGTATAAGAAACAGTCTACCACCTCACTCTTAATGTACGTTGTGGTGGTTGAATGGCACTAGTATAAAATGAATATGGGGTTGGTATAGGCTAGACTGCTATAGTAAAGCGATATTATGCTACTCAAGTGAAGAAAAATGTACTAATTTCTTATTATGTAAGTCAATTTACCCCACTTTATTTTGCACTTAAAGTAGAGAATAATAAACAAATAATTTCTTAGAATCGATATATTTATTTACATAAAAAAACATTTGTATAAATTATTAATTACAAAAATTAAATATCTTCATCGTCCATATATTCATGATCGGATACCTCGTCACTATCATAGTCGCCCACATTTGGAATGGTCTCCAGACTCCAGAGTGACGGTGACCGATCCATCGACCCCATGGGCTCCACTGTACTGTCTCCACAGTCCTCGGTCGTACTATCAGGCACCTGTGGGGTGTCCTCAATATCATCCAATGATGGTAGCGGTGGTGGTTCGTATCGTAGAAAGAACTCTGCCCAATAATCTGATCCACCAAGTATCGGATCACTGCTGGACGACACGGTGGGATCTTGAATCTCAGTATTCATAGTGAGAGCTCTCTAATACAGAACTGATAAAGAATAGAGGATTCTCTCAGTTTTAAGTATGTCAGTTTACCCCCACTTTCTCTCCCACGTTTACGATAGTGGTGGCGACGGCAATGTTACCATGAGAAAAATCCGTATATGATGAACCTAGTACCCACAATTCTTGCAAATGTTGGTTATAATATAGAGTGGGGGTCCATTTATATAAGAAACCCCCCTCATTTGTTTCTCAGTTAAACTGCAAAGTTGTAAGAAATGGCTGCTCAAGACAATACAATAAGTTCCAGCGACTGCGCAGAGTCGACAATGCCATTCTGGGAATACGAATACAGAATGGCCATGGAGTACAGAGATAATGGTAACATGCCAGACAGTAGTACTTGGTCTGTGCCGTTAGTACGCTACTTGGATGATCTAAACCAGGATGGTCCTGATGGTTCAGAATGGTGGAGACCATTGGGAGTTGAGCCACCCAGTAGTCCTAGCTCATCTATAGAGGTAGAGCCGCCTAGCAGATCTAGTTCACCGAGTGAATGGTCACTGAACAGTGGGTCAGAAGACGAAGAAGAAGAAGAAGAAATAGATGTATAACTTTTTATGTTATGTAATAAAAATAAATAAATTTGTAATCTTTCTATTTTTTTTTTGAGTTATATAATAAAATATCAGCACAGAAAAAGTATTTTTTATTAACAAATATTTGCTTAAATTACCAAATTATACCATTATAATTTTGAGTTGAGAATAATGTAATCAAAATAAATACAGTAATTAAATATAAAAATATGTAACAGTGCGCCACTGACCGATTGCATTACTGTTATTATAGGCAACTCTATACAGGAATACAGTTATTATTCTAGCGACCGCTAGATGTCTCACATCTAAAGTAAGTAAGGCGTATGAAAATAAAATAACGTTTACAAACCAATACAATACATTCATAAAAATAAATAATGATACAAAGGTATGTATAATTAATAATAATTGTTAGAACGCGCGCATGTAAATGAAATGGTAAAATAGGTAGTGTAATATTAATTTCATACACTCTGTTTTAGAGGTATGTATATTTTTTCTCTCGCAGGAGTATAGAAATAAAATAACACTATTTGTGCATAGTAAAATGCACACCTAAATAAAGTTAGAAATCATTTTTTTTTTGTAAAAAATATATAGAGGTATGTATCAGTATAGAAAAAAAAACAGTATAATATTAATTTCATACACTCTGTTTATATTTTTTTAAATGCACACCTAAATAAAGTTAGAAACCATTTTTTGTAGAGGTATGTATCATTTTTTTCTCAAGGGAGTATAGAAAAAAAAACAGTATTGGTGTGTTTTGCCCCCCCTCCCCCCCTCCCCCGGTCTAGAAATCCCAGAAGGACCTGGTGAATTCTTAGACTTCTTGGGTGGTTGAAATTCATCCCCGGAATCTTCGACAACGTCAGCATTATTCTTTCTGGCGAATGCAGGAAGGGGCAAATCAATCGGCTCTTTGAACTTGACTTGATCTTTGACGCCACCGACATTGGGACCCGCGTCCTGAAGTGGCACAGCAGCTTCTTCTACCACATTACGCTCCACCTCATCCAGGATACGATATAACTCCGGATTGTATTCTTCAATCACATCCTGGGACAGGTGGTAATCCACGTCGATGTCGTTAAAATCAGTAGCACCCACATCGATGTCGTTGAAGTTATTGCTACCGCCACCACCACCACTGTTTGTACGCACGGCGTCCTCCTGTGATGGCCTAAAATTCGACACAAAGGCCATCGCCGTCAAAACATCCAATATTGGCGAAGCAGCTCTCTTCCTGCTACCACCAGCCATCTGCGAATAGCTACTTCCTTCCATTTTTTTAAGTCACTAACAACAACTAACACAAAGCAAAAAGCGTTTAAGTCTTTTAACAACCCGTCAGCACTTAAGGATAGCTGAAGACGAAATGAATCTTGTTAGCATTGCTGGCGCTTATGTAGAGGAGTTCACCCCCACTACTCCTCCCCACCCATTTTTCTGATTGGTTAAAATTCACCCCCATCGTTAATGTATCTGCACATTTCAAGTCCCCACATCGATATAGTTCTCTTCATATATTTAAAGCAAATAACAAAATGTCAGGGTATTTGATCTTTACCCGAAAGTCAAAGGCGCCTACACTTTTTATGTGCCTTAAGTATATGAAGAGAACTATACCAAACTTCGACTATGCACACTCTCAGTAAGAAAGTGGTGTAATAGCTGAAAGCGTTAATAGTATACACTTTACATTATTTGATTACAATTTATTTTGAGAGAAAAGAAACACAACAATTCATGTATAAATTTTATTAACAACCAATAAGAGAACACATGTCATACATTTGCTACAACTGACTAAATACTGTTTTAAATTGATTAAGTGAAATATTAGGGATGAATTTTCCAGTTTAGTAGGACGTTCGCCGATCTTTGCGTTAGTATTAAAAGCATTATATGTTACACATATTCATTGTTTAACTCGGCTATTGCGGCAAGTAAAGCATCTAAATTATCATTATTTTTTTCAACACCTCGTTCGAGACTATTTACGGCTGATATTAGCATCTCGACGTTTTGCTTTGGTTCACTTTGAAAGAATCTTATATCAGAGTGTCCCCAAGGCAAAGTTTTTGTGGTATTTGGAATAACAAAACGCTTATCGTCGTGATGAGAAAGTGCTACTTTATTACGCATCTCCGTATATATATCATGTAAATGACTTCTAAACGTGTTCATTTTTCTAAATATTAAACCCCCTTGTTCCACAACTTTCCTGTAGTCGTCTAATGTCAATTCTTTTTTAATAACCGACTTCTTGACACCTTTTGCTTTTTTTAATTCGTTATTGACGGATTGCACGTAATAAGCTTTGGCTCCCGTACCATAAAAGCTAATTATAGGATCCCCAGGAAACTCATCTTTCATATTTCCGAGCGCCGATGGATTTTTTGGAATATTAAATTTGTTTCCTACAGTGTAATTGGACGTATCAAATTTTTCGGGATTTTGTATGATAAAGTCGTAAAAATTGTCAGTAAAAATTTTGATTATTAATGAATCAGTGTCAGTGTACAGCAAGGAAGCATCATTGCCAAATTTACTTTTAATAACTTCGTAAAAGAACTCATACAATACAGTCTTTGACAATTCAAGCACGCAAAAGCCAACAAAAATCGCCTTGTTATATAAGACCCTCAATTTACCCATTTCAATGGCCACAAAATCCTCTGAGAAAATTGTGCATGACTTAAAATTTGGCCGAGCTATTAGTGCATTTGCACCTACAGTTTTTTTGATACTTTCCCAGTGAGTCACTAACTTTATATCTTTTCTATTATCTACATTTTCCATTGTTTTTCCAAAAATTGAGTTGTTCATCAACTTATACTGGTCTCTTTCAAACTTATTGGTTGCATTGTTTCGCATTTCTGTATTCAAATCGATGTATTTTTTTAACCACGCCGACTGATTGAATTTAAGCACTCTATGTGTTTTTAACACCATTAAACCATGTTTAATGGCTTGTTTCAGGTTTCTGTAATGTACAACATATCTCTTTTTGTCATTCAAATTTGGAATTAATTTCGAGGATTTTGATTTTGACTCCGGTGGTATAATGCTTTCTACCAAAAAAGGGAGATCTGAGTGCAAATCATGTAATTCTTCCGGGTAATGTATGTCTACTTCAAAAACATACCCGATGGCGCTTTGATCTGAAATGTTGGTAATATCTAAATCGAGAATTTCTCTTTCAGACATCCACTCAAATCCGCTAGATGGCAGCATCTGACACATACTATGGCCATATAAATTCGTGCTGTCGAGATATGTAATAAATGAGGAAGGTTCTGTACAGTCATAATTAGGTAGGAATTTATTGTTTGCAATATGCTTCCTTTCTGAGCACTGACTTATCCCGCCACGTATACCCCTTTTAAAAAAGTGAATCATGTCAATGTCTGTTAATAGCTCAAGTTCTACTTGTGTTAATTTTAACATAGCATCCCATGATAAACCAGGACTAGTGAAGTAATGTGCCGCGTCCAATTTATACTTGTTCAGGCAAATTTCACGAAAATTTTCAAATACGTCACATAAAAGTAGCACGTCTGTGGTTAAATAAATATCTGAATAAGATCCCAAACTGTTACACTCAAACAACCTCCACACATTTTGAGCTCTTTCGTAATCTTCGTCTGATATGTGTGTTTCATTTAGGTTATCATAAAATTCTTCTTTCGAAGGCAAATTTTGATTATTTAGCTTCTCTAAACTATCTACAAAGCTATATGGAAATACGCCTTTCCGCCGCATTAAATTAAATTTTACGTCATCAGCACAAAAGTTTCTAATCATAGCCATTTGATCGTCTGATAAATTTTCTCCTAAATGCTGTAGTGATGCCGACATAAATTTGAAACTATCAATGAATCGTAATTTTAAAAATTTATTTTTATTTTCTCCCTTGCTGTTAACATAATCATGCATGTAAAGGTGTTTTGTGAAAGATATATATTTCTCCTTGTTTTGTGGTATTACTTCTACGTCACCTTCTTTAAAGGGTTTCTCACATATACCGCAAACGGTTGCATTGTTAAAATTTTCTATCTCCGATGGTGTTAGAGGAGCCATCGGTGTTACATCTTTCAAATATGTATTATAAATTTCTCTTACATCAGATTCTATACGTGATACAAAAACCTTAGCAGCATCAGATCCTCTATATAGTTCAAACTTGGAAAGGGAATTATCAAAAGAACATTTTATGAAATATGCGAAAGAATACGGCTCATGAATGAAGGTTTTGTTAGTGTAAGAGTACTGAGGATTTGGCTCACACGTGTTTATTGGTTTAAGAATTGATTCAAAATCAGCATATACTACGAATGGTACTTGCATTTGCTTTTCAAAATTTTCAAATTTTAATATATTTTCCGGTACCTGTTTTCCATATTTATCAAGCCGAAATTGTGTCGATGGTGTTGTTGTATAAATATGATTACAATCATTTTTCTGATGAAGCATTAACTGACGCTCATTGCTAAAATACAGCAAACATCCGTCACAGAAATATTTTTTATGTCCGTGAGCAGAAATTTGATGTGAAACTAACCCAGATAAATTCTTTATCCAACAATAGTGAGTTTTGGCACAGTCTATTGAACAATGGTGATCTTCATCACATTCCGAGGAAATTAATAACAAATTAACATGTATACGTAATTTTTTCTCAGAGTAACGCAAAGGTCCGACAACATCATACTTTATTCTATTATTCTCAAATTTCTTTTCTAAACCATATACGTTAATCGATATATTATTCAATTCTTCAAATTTAGAAATATCGCGCAATTTAACTGGAAAATCCATACCTGTCAAGTTTAAAACTCTTGAATAATGCGGATAAGATGACATGTCAGATGTATGACCATTTGCAGGATACAGTGCTGAAGTTACAGCCCAAGCAAAGCAGCATTGATCCTGGTTTTCTATATTCACTACGGCCTTTTTGTTTTCTATGTACTTTGGTAGTTTAATATATGATGAACCACGTAGTGGACTGTACTTATTCACATTTATTTCAACAAATTGTATTTCCTCAAGGGCCCATCCTAAAAATAATATGCAGTTATTAATCATTATTCTACACTTCGATAAATATTTACATACCGGAATCGCGTTCTTGGAACTCTGTAGTTTGGGCAACCATCATATCCACAAAAGTATCGAGAAAGCTGCCTAAATCCATACCTTGATCCAAAATTTTATTGCAGGTGTTAAATGATTTCATTTCAGACACTTCTTGAGTTTGCAATATGTATCTGGCAAATGTCTCCATGTTTATCTTCACTATTTTGTGAAGCATCAGGACTTCATGCAATAAATCCAATACTTTATGTCTAATTTCGTTGAAAAACATTATATAGTCCAATTTTTCATTTTCACTATGCACTCGGTAACTTATTATTCTATATTGGAAAGCACTTCGGACAATTTCTACGCCATTCATCAAAGGTACACACGAATTTGTTCTATGCTGCAATGTCCTCTTATGAGATTTCATCTGTCTAGCTGTTAGAGTCACATTACAGCTGTAACACGTTTGCAGATTTGTAGATGTCGAAGGAGTTGAATCTAATTTTGGTTGTTTTGCCCCAGGCCCATTATCATTTCTATTTTTACATGACTGTCTCTGATGACGTCGCATATTATCACCTCGCGTAAAACTAGCACCGCAAGTACACGTATACATCTTGGATACTTTACTGAAGGAATCTAACTTTAAGAATGATAATACAGAGACTCCTCTCGCTCTTTTATAGCGTTCTGCTACGCCACAAAGCCTTCCCCCTTTTCAATTACAAACATACCTTTCGAGGTCAAATGGAGTGGTGCAAGTCGAACTCAACAACTGCCAACGACCTTTCAAGGTCAAGCTTTACAACAGTACTTTTCAAGGTAAAATGCAACTCGACTTCAAGGACACGCACCGGCTACAGCTCAAGGCCACGGAGCGGCCTCCACGTTCACGGCCAAGGTCATGAGGGCTTCTCAAGGTCAAATGCAACCCGGCTTCAAGGGTACGCACCGGCTACGGCTCAAGGTCACGCCATAGCGGCATACACGTTCACGGTCAAGGTCAAGGTCACAAAAAAGTGGTGGGGGAGACCAGACTTCGGCTAAAGTCCTCTACTAACCTTTCAACGGAATCATCTCAAAATATAATCTAGTTCCAGATGTCGTTATAATACATATAATATGTGTCCTAAGTTTCAAGTGAATATCTCAACTTCATTTTACCAACCCCTTTAATAATGTATTAAGGGTGGTAGTGGTGGGTTGAAAAATATTACTAAAAAATCTGAGGCCTTAGCTTCTAGGACATACACCGGATTTCAAGTTTCTGTACTCTTACCGGTTTGCTTTACTTACTTTTCCCTATTTACCAACATTTACCCCCAGTCTTTTAACGAAATCATGTCAAAATATAATCTAGTTTAAGATATCGTTATACGTGTAACAAATTTCAAGTGAAAGTCCAAATTTTATCAACTCTTTTAATAAGGAAGTGGGGGTGGTGGGGGGATGGAAAATATTATAAAAAAACCTGTGGCCATCGCTTTTAGTATATACACCAAATCCCAAATTTCTATACTCTTACCAGCTCGCTTTATTTATTTTCCCCTATTTAACCCTATTTCACCCCCAACCCTTTAACGGAAGCTTCTCAAAATATAATCTAGTTCCGGATGCCGCTGTAATACATACGTGTACCAAATTTTGAGTGAATATTTCAATTTTATTTTATCAACCCATTTAATAATGGAGTACACCCCACTCCCTTATTAAAGGGGTTGATAAAATAAAATTGAAATATTCACTTGAAATTTGGTACACATATGTATTACATATAATATTATAAAGAAATCCGAGGCTTTGGCTTCTAGTATATACACCGAATTTCAAGTTTCTGTGTTCGTATTAGCTTGCTTTACTTATTTTCCCCTATTTACCCCTATTTAACCCCCAACCCTTCAACGGAATCATCTCAAAATATAATCCAGTTCCAGATGCCGTTATAATACATACGTGTACCAAATTTCAAATGATCTCAATTTTATTTCAACCCCTTTAATAATGGACTAGGGTTGGTGGGCGGGTTGAAAATATTATAAAAGAATCTGAGACCTTGGCGCTTTTTTTTTAGATTTTAGTTAGAGGAGCTGGCGATTGGCCTTGCCTACTGCGACCAGTAGAGGTCTATTGTAGTACTCCTACTTTGTACCTTAGGGCTCCTTATCCAGACATGTCCTTACTAGACTTTCAGTCTGCTTGATAAGGAGCTCCTTGGTGAAGTTATCAGCCCTTCGTTTCTATTTTCTCGCCAAGCCGTCACAGTCCAGTTAAGGCTATTACAGCTCATGACATAGACTGACGTACCTGAACGAGAACTCACCCATCCATGCGCTGGACCCGACCGACGTAGCTTAACTTCGCCGATCGAGTGCCGGCACCATTTCCATTTAAATATATTTTATTAATTTAAGTATTACAATACATAAAGCTTAAATCTAAGGTAGGTATATGTATATATATAAGAACATCTTATATTATTAAAGTGGGTACATATAAATATAGCACATTTTTTATCCTGTTTCAGAACATACAAAAAGTATGATATAAAAACAGAACACAGCCGATGGTATGGCTGGAGACCTCAGAAAAAACGGCCCTTTTTATTTTAAGTTTTTATTTTAATACTTCTTTTAAAATTGATATTAATTAGAGATAATGTTTTACCGTGGTTTAAATCGAGCTTAAAGCTCATTAGTACAAGAGTTTCTGGACGAACGAAAACAGTTCAATTAATAAATAGAGGAAAAATATTTCGATTAAAAACCTGCTTCAATAATAAGTCAAGGTATAAAATTATGGTTTATCTGTTTTATATTTATTGTTTAACAATAATGTTAGAAGGTATCGACGGGTAGGGGGCAAGGGTTGGTGGTGGGATATGGGATTTGCGGGGTTTGTTGTTTTTGTCAGAGTAATTGATCTTGTCGGGAGTGCCGGCACCTGAACTGGTGACCGTACGAGGAACTGTGAGACCTTGACTTGTAGTACATACATCAAATTTCAAGTTTCATCTGTACTCTTACCAGCTTACTTTACATATTTCCCCTACTTATCCCCTAACCCTTCACCGGATATCTTCAAAAAACAATCCAGTTCCAGATCTCGTTACAATATATAAATATACAAAATTTCAAGTCGGTGTCTTAAACCGTTTCGCTCAAATTTAAAATCTCGACGTTTCATGGCATTCTAAACCTATTTCAAGAAAAAAAAAGAAACTTTTTTTACGATTGCTATACTTCCAATCTACTACGTCAATGTGGAAGTAAAACTGAAGTCATTTATATATTCTGGTGAATACTTCTTACAGAATTCAAATATCTCTTTTAGTTATAAATAAAATACACCAGAATTTTTAAGTGAGACACTCTATATATCTACCTAAAACTTCTTTGTTTCCATAGATAATTTTGTATCAACATAAGTAACATACGCAGCTTGTAGAAAAAGTTAATGTTTTCAATTAACAGTGAATAATAAAATAAACAACCAATACCTCGTCCTCAGTGGCAATATCTGAATGAATGATACGTAAGAAATAGAAATACGTTTCAATAGTGAACACCACTAAACATTTCGTAATATGTCTTTATTTTTTTTAGTTATGGAGCACCGCTTCTAAAAATTTGAAAAAAATCGACAATAAACTACTCATAGCAGTACATTTTTGGTAAAAGTTTGTGTACACGAATCGTTATTTTCATGAATAAATAATTATTTTAATACATTTTTTTTTCATTCGAGGAAAATGTTTATTTTCCAGTTGTAGATCTCCTGACACTGAATTAGGTCCAAAAGCTTCGAAAGCCATTTTACCTTGTCTATTCTGTTACGCTCGAAAAATTATGAATATTAGAGCGATTTAAAAAACTTGAGAAAATTTCAAAGTGAGGTTAAATTAAATTTAAGAAAAATATTGCCTGTAGATATAAACTTACAATTTTAGTTTAAGAACCTCTACATTCGTGTCCAAACCCAGAAACTACACCGACTTTCCTGATTTTCATTCTTTCGTAACCTTCTTGAGAATACCATTATAATATTTTGGATTTAAAGGAGTAAGTTGGTTTCTTTGGTTTTTTGTTAGTTTCGAGGTTAAATTTCATTATTCTTACATCGGACTTAAACAAATAGATATAACTTTGACTGTAAAAAAGTAAACAGAAGATATTTTTATTCGCCAGTCTAGGTACTTATTCAGATTTATACAGTCTAACGATAAGAAAACTGCAAGTGTCAGTCTCAAGAAGGCCAAAACGCGTCAACATTTTTGTCTTCTTATCGTCTTTGGCGCTTGCTCTAAAGGAAACGAAGTATTGAGAGAGAAATGAAAAATAAATGTTTTATGATTTTTCAATATTTACATAAGAACATGTTTTTCTAATATTTCGCAATTCCAAATTATGTGGAGAAATTCAGGTTCCGAAGCGGAAGAGAATTTTACGTGATAACTGATGACCTACAAATTTTTAAATATTCTAAGCAGCGCCCAATTCGACACACTGTAATTCTTTAAACCCGATACATTTTTTAAAAACACTTAATAAATGGCCATTCTGGCGTTGTTCGCGCCGTTGCCAATATTTGGATGTAACAGTGTATAGTATATCATCCAAAAACTAGTATACATAGGCGGATGTATCAACGCACTAACTGTTATGCAAATGAAATCGATATCAGTGCAACTGACATATAGTGGAAATAAAACTTTAATTTGCGGATATAAACGTAACTTTTTGACCTCCACACAAAAATTCGAATATAGGTTTATGATGGCATCTATAAGCTTATAAAGTTGAAAACATGGCAAAACGTTGTCACCTCCGAAATCGGATTAAAACGAAATATTTCTGTCTATCACCTCTATGAATCCTTATTTTCATAAGGATAGTAAAATCAAACTGCAACGAATTGCTAGTCTAGCCGCGTTAAGGATAAAAATCATATTTTACCACAAAACGCTTGGTTTTGATTGAAACAAATACCAGCCGAAAGATTTATACCTAATTAAAGGCAACTCTCGCGCCAGCCGTCTTAGGCCATTCTGCAAGTGGCCTGAGTTACAGTTCAGTTCGAGCAACGAGGAGCAGCAGTAGCAGCAGCAGAAGCAGCAGCGGTAGCAGCAGCAACAGCAGCAGGCAGCTTTCAGCTAGAACCTAATGATGGCAGATGAGATTCCGTCGAAACGTCGTTCAGACAACCATGGTTCCAACAGGAGCCTACCAACTACATGGGAAAACACCCGGAAGCACGTCAACACTTCATTTAATACCCGTGAAAACCTAAGAAACAACATGCTGCTACCGCTGCTGCTGCTGCTACTGCTGCTCCTCGTTGCTCGAACTGAACTGACGTTCTCTGTGTGCGGCTACTTATATACGTTGTGGGGTTCTTATAAGTGCTTTCTGAAGTGATGACATCTCTTCGTTGATATGATCGCCGTCTGCTAGCCTTTGGGAGCGTGGCACTAAGGTCTTCACTACTGAATTCAGTTGCGCTGGGTGGTGATGTGATGCTGCATTTAGATATCTGTCTGTGTGAGTGGGTTTTCTGTATATTGTGCGATTTTCAAGGTATACAATACAGAAGTCGCAAGAACCATCTAAACCACGAACCCAGAAAGAATCCGAGAAACTAGTGGCAAAAGCATATCTACCTTACGTAAAAGGGACAACGAAGAAAATCAGCAAACTTCTACGTAGACACAACATAGGGACAATATTCAAAACAGACCGAAAGATCAGCGCAGTTCTCCGTAACCCGAAATCAAAAATTGCCCTAGAAAAACTAAGGAATTTCGTGCCAATATTGCAATAAATCATACATAGGACAGCCCAACAGACGTATAAGTGTAAGAAGAGGAGAACATATGAATGCAGTGCAAAAAGAGGAGAAAACGTCGTTCCTAGCACAACACGCAAAAACTACAGGACACAAAATAGACTTCGACAACACAAGGACAGTAGCCAACATTGAGCATTGG
Organism: Stenurella melanura; assembly: GCA_963583905.1. Lineage (NCBI taxonomy): Eukaryota > Metazoa > Arthropoda > Insecta > Coleoptera > Cerambycidae > Stenurella > Stenurella melanura. The sequence continues at coordinate 111,863,289 of OY757310.1, read as the reverse complement.
AGATTAAGAATTACCAGGGAGGCAATTGAAATTGAAAAGAGACCGCAAAATCTTAACAAGCGAGACGACACTCAGAGATTACCCACTGCATGGAAGCCCGCACTGTCAGGAAGGTATATAACGGAAAACACACGACGTCCCATGGTAAACGAACCGGTCGCAACGAGGCACCGTCGAATATCGACAATTCATGAGGAGACATCACAGCCGGCCATAAGGGAACCCATCACGAGGAGCCGGAGCCAAGCACTGACAGAAGTGCCTAGAGAGACCGAAATGCGAAAGCTTCGACACGCCCAACACGTGATATCATTAGTTTGACTATTTCTTCTTTGCTCTAGCGTTTGCTTTCAGCGAGGTGGTTAGCGCATAGGTTACGCTTTGGCTTATGGCGCGAGGGGTCCCGGTTTCAAATTCATACGTCCGCACATTTTTTTTCTTAATTCTGTAACGATTAATATATTTTTTTACAAATTCTCTTCTGATTTCTTTAGGTTTTCCTTCTTTTTATATAATAATTTCATTCATTCGTGTGATTTCTTTGGGTTAGGTTAGTAGGTTTTTATTTTGATATCTAATTGTTAATAATTATTAGCGCCGCAGGCAGTATTAGCGTCGCAGACATAAAAATGGGGGGTGCGGGGGGTGTCCCCCCGCCTTTTTTCCACAAAATAACAGGAAATATTTCAATTTCTCCACTTGCACGAATTTATTACACATTTACAAGGCAATGCGCATGCTCGAAGCTTTCGCATTTCGGTCTCTCTAGACTCTTGTAGCACTGACTAACCTAAGTGAAGCACGACAAGCGCTAGCGACGACTGAACACGAGGATACACGACCTTCAACGAGAAGTCACATGAAATGTGACGTTTCAGTGAGGCCTCTTGTCGGGTTAGCTCAGGCGCCCGCTAGTGCTACGCCTCCAACAGAGAGAAGGGGGCCAGTAACACGCAGCCAAGTGCGCAGGTGCGCCCCATCCTACAACGTATATAAGGAGCCGCACAACACACAAAACACAAAAAAATACAAAAAAACATTAAAATTTTAACATCTTAAATTAGAAAATATAAAAGATCCATGTACAAAAGAGCCATAATCCTAACCCATAGCACTATTGTCAAAAAGATGCCAACAAAAAGAGAACATATGTGCACAACCTCAAAATAACTACCACTAACCTATACTAATAAATAATCCCCAAGATATAATCAACTAAGCCTACGAGAACCAGTTAAGAAACATAAACACCAAACCCATGGAAAAGTCCAGCCCATACGAGGGCAAGTCTACGTATATAACAAGAATATGCTACGGTAAGCGCCAACGAGGCGGACACCGAAAGGAATCCTCATCGAGGAACCTCACCAAGAAGTCGAGAACTCAGAGAAGGTCAGTTCAGTTCGAGCAACGAGGAGCAGCAGTAGCAGCAGCAGCAGCGGTAGCAGCAGCAGCAGCAGCAGCAGGCAGCTTTCAGCTAGAACCTGAAGATGGCAGATGAGATTCCGCCGAAATGTAGTTCAGACAACCATGGTTCCAACAGGAGCCTACCAATTACACGGGAAAACACCCGGAAGCACGTCAACACTTCATTTAATACCCGTGAAAACCCAAGAAACAAAAAAGTGTATTTTTGTTGGATCTCAGAAAATAAATATACCTTTTCCTTTCTGTTTTAATGATTCTAGACCACAAAAGTTCTTTAGCTCAAAAAAATGTGAATTCGGCATTTTAAAGTAAAATTGACAATTTTATTGCAAAATTATATATTTATTTACATAAGTACACAATACATTATTCATGTAACTACTTCATATAAATCAACACATGTCTGTTCCGGTAAAAAATACGTAGTCGCGTTTTTAAAATTTTGAATTTTGGAGCTTCGACCTGCTGTATTTTTAAAATAAAAACATTTTAAGATTTTATCCATAACAGTTTACACTGAGAATGATCTAAGGATTCTATGCCTTGAATGCAATGATTCCGTCTACAACAAAATTACCCATGCATTTGGTGTGGGGTCCTTTGTATGTATTTTGTTACGAAAAATATTTTTCTTCATTTGCTACCTTGTAATTCCATTATAGAACATTTTTCGCCATAATAGATAGGTTCATTTGTAATAAGAAAAATTTTATTACAAAAATTTTCTATATATTATTTTGGATTTTTTTAGGTTATGTTTTACTGTTATCAACTTGGTAACAGAGCATTTAAAAAATATATATTCAACTTGGTCATAATTTGAGTTGGCAGGCGATTTTTGTCCTCAAATGAACTTTTTGCCCCAATGTGTGACTTGGCGCAGCAATAGCATCGCCTGCAAGGTCGCCCAACCTGACAGGATTGGACATTTTTTATAGGACTATGTAAAAATTATAGTATCTAATTCATTTAGGAAGAGAATCCAGATGTGTCTCGATCAAAATGTGGACATTTAGAACTGTTTTTTGTTATGAGTAAATATTTTATTATATACGTGCTGGTATAATTTCAATTCCTCTAGTCCCACAATTCTAAGTAGAGAAATAATAATTTAGTTGAATATTTCAGAAGACGTAACACCTCGTTAGATGACAGAACTGAAAATAGGGCGTTCCACTTAAAGAAATTGAGTTACGGCACTTTTTATTAGGGAAAAAATATTTTTTTTTTTTTTTTGTAATCTGTATTTATAAGATTGGCACTCAAAAATTTATCCGCAAACTTCACTAATTTCAAAAAACCTTTATTTCGTAAACGATTCATGTTAAGTATCTATCATCCTAATAGAGTTATGAATATAATTAGGTGGGTAACTCGATAAAGAAAAAAAAATTGGGTGTTCCATTTTTAAAATTATGAAGGTTATGCTCAACCAACGAAAACAGAACATCCTGTATAATTCTAGATATTTTCAGGTTATGAAAACCAAAAAATAATCTGCTGACAAAATCTTTCTATCATTTCAAATACAGCCGCAATCGACCAATTTCAGAACTTTGGCTTTTTGTATATAAAGACCTATTTCATAAAATACATATGATTATATGTTTTTACGCTCAACTCAGCCAGAAGGAAAAACTGGCGTTCTTGTAAGAAAATTTTCAATGGCAGTTTTCATTTCTTATTAAGTCAACTTCTACAAAACCTGATATTATAACTGCAGAATACAGATATTTACAAAACTTTACACAAACTTCAACCGTACCAGTTTCTCTGCTAGGAACGTATGGTGACAGGATTGTTAATTAGGGAGTAACAGTTTAAAAAAGTAAATAATTCAATAAATGCGCATTTTTGAGTTAAAAATAAATAACTATTCTCCAAGATAATAACACAAAAACATTTTCTTATTAATATAACAAATAATAATTCATTGAACAGATTGGGCCGTTACTTGATGAAAATCCATGATAATAATTGGGAAGAAAACTATATTAGTTTTTGATTTTCACTTTATTTCTTGTCAACATGACAATTGTTTCGCCACACAGTGGCTTCTTCAGATATTGAGTACTGGTATACTAATTTTACAATGCACAAACTATATGGTTTTATACAATTTTGATGTAATCCTAATCTTAATTGCTAAGCGGAAAAGTACAATATAATTTTAATTACTAAATGGAAAGGTACATATAGTTCTAGGAAATTTATTGAATCTAATTTTAATAAGTAAATAAATTTAGTAAGGGAGATGAGTTTGTTTCAATTTGGTCATTTAATAAAATATCAGACGACTTTAGTTTATTTATTTCTAGAGATTCTAGTAAATCGAGTTTTAACCCTTTTTTCTCGGTGTGTAAAATTTTAAACTCTTCGTTGAACACGTGACCTACTTCTATTAGGTGGTTAGCATAAGTTGAGTCTGTTTTATTACTGATGTAACTTCTTTTATGTTCTGACAACCGTTTACCAAAATTTCTTCCTGTTTGCCCAATATATACCTTAGGACAAGCACCACAAGTCAACTTATAGACGCCTGATTTATTTTCTGATGAAATTTTGTCTTTTGCATTTTTTAAATGTTTTCCTATTGTGTTATTAGTTTTGAAAGCTACATTAATATTACGTTTTTTTAAAAAAGAGGAAGTTTTTTCTGTTGGGTAGCCAATGTAAGTGAGAACTTTGAAACTATTATTTTGATCTTTTATTGTTGGATATACTTCTTTAATGGCTTTATTGAAAGATTTTTTCACAATGATATTGTCTATTACTTCTGGGTTGTAACCATTGTTGAATGCAATTTGTTTTATTATTTGTAGTTCTTTGATATAATTTTCTTCTGATAAGGGGACAGTCAAAAGCCTGTGTATCATGCTGTTGTATGCTGCTATTTTGTGTTGGCGAGGATGTGCTGAGGTGTTGTGTATTGTTATGTCAGTGTGGGATGGTTTATGAAAAATTGAGAAATTATGTTTTTTATTGAGTCTTGTAATAGTCAAATCTAGAAAGTTAATAGCGTTTTCGGTTTCAGTTTCGAAAGTAAATTTAATTTTAGGGTGGAGTGAGTTTATAAATTTCATAAACTCACTCCACCCTAAAATTAAATTTACTTTCGAAACTGAAACCGAAAACGCTATTAACTTTCTAGATTTGACTATTACAAGACTCAATAAAAAACATAATTTCTCAATTTTTCATAAACCATCCCACACTGACATAACAATACACAACACCTCAGTACATCCTCGCCAACACAAAATAGCAGCATACAACAGCATGATACACAGGCTTTTGACTGTCCCCTTATCAGAAGAAAATTATATCAAAGAACTACAAATAATAAAACAAATTGCATTCAACAATGGTTACAACCCAGAAGTAATAGACAATATCATTGTGAAAAAATCTTTCAATAAAGCCATTAAAGAAGTATATCCAACAATAAAAGATCAAAATAATAGTTTCAAAGTTCTCACTTACATTGGCTACCCAACAGAAAAAACTTCCTCTTTTTTAAAAAAACGTAATATTAATGTAGCTTTCAAAACTAATAACACAATAGGAAAACATTTAAAAAATGCAAAAGACAAAATTTCATCAGAAAATAAATCAGGCGTCTATAAGTTGACTTGTGGTGCTTGTCCTAAGGTATATATTGGACAAACAGGAAGAAATTTTGGTAAACGGTTGTCAGAACATAAAAGAAGTTACATCAGTAATAAAACAGACTCAACTTATGCTAACCACCTAATAGAAGTAGGTCACGTGTTCAACGAAGAGTTTAAAATTTTACACACCGAGAAAAAAGGGTTAAAACTCGATTTACTAGAATCTCTAGAAATAAATAAACTAAAGTCGTCTGATATTTTATTAAATGACCAAATTGAAACAAACTCATCTCCCTTACTAAATTTATTTACTTATTAAAATTAGATTCAATAAATTTCCTAGAACTATATGTACCTTTCCATTTAGTAATTAAAATTATATTGTACTTTTCCGCTTAGCAATTAAGATTAGGATTACATCAAAATTGTATAAAACCATATAGTTTGTGCATTGTAAAATTAGTATACCAGTAGTCAATATCTGAAGAAGCCACTGTGTGGCGAAACAATTGTCATGTTGACAAGAAATAAAGTGAAAATCAAAAACTAATATAGTTTTCTTCCCAATTAATAATAATTCACTTTTAAAAAAACTTTTAATGAAGTTGAATAATTGATCTTTTAAAGTACTAATCACTAATATACCATTTTGTTAAAAAAGTTTAAAGTACTAATCACTAATATACCATTTTGTTAAAAAAGTAAACAAGGTGGTTATTGAACAGAAATAATAAATAACAAATAAATAAAAGAAAGAAATTTTGTGTAAACACCTTCACAGATTTTTATATCCTACTTATTCTCTTCCATATCCGAAGAAAATGTGCTCTATTTTTTTCTTTCTTGTAAATATTGATGTTGTATAATTTTTATACAATCTATATCTGATAATTCTTCTTTCACTGACCTTATTTTTATCGCCCTACATTTTTAAATATGAGGTAATATTTTAAGATATTATTATATTATACCTATACTATATATATGATCAATTAATACTAATAATTTGAATATGATATACCTATTTGTTGCATTATAAAGAGAGAAGTTGCATATTACTAATAATAATAAAATACCAATTGTTTTACCGTTATTAATTATCATTACTGAACGAAATTCTCAGATATGTAGGTCTATTTTATTTGTGTCTGGCTTTTGTTTAAATCACTTCTTTGTATTCAAATGCGATATGATAATCTTTCCTTACAAGTCACATATAAGTATTAATTAATAAGCAAAAAATTATCATTTAAGATTATATAAACCTTTTTATATATTTGACATGATTATGGAGCATTTTTATTTGCTTTATGAGAATTTCTCGATAAATATTGCTCAATACAAGAATGTAAATTTTTAGATCCTATTTGTTACTCGAATTGCTGTTATTTAGTTTTTGATAACATTGTAAATATTTGTAGAGTGTGATATATACATCTTAATTAGTGGTAGGTATGTGTAGAATGGTGGTAGTAAGAACGTGTGCATTATTTTTATCCAATGCGGGTAAGATTTGAATAAGCAGGAGAATAACAAACTTAGGAGTAGTAGTACTTTGGATTTTGCTGAGCTTTGCTTCAGTAGTGAATTGTATTCGTCTGTGACAACTTTATTGTGACTAGCTGAACATCGACCGTCAAAATAGCACGGTAAGTTGAACTTGACAATAATTACTGGTTATTTATGCTAAAGAATAGCTCATACTTCTATAATTAAAACAATTTATAAATACCGTGTACCAGGTAATCTATTTAAATCTGTTTTGTTTAATAAAGTTATTATGTCAATCATTTTTATTCTTAAATTGTGAATAAATACATATTTTATTTAAAGCGGCTGTAGTATGATATACAGGGTGTTTCGTGAGTGATCGGTCATACACTAGTGAGAAGTGCAGTACTCTGAGAAATGGCCATTATTATATCTCGAGTGCCCTTCGTTTCTGATATACAGCGTGTTTTATATTTTTTTGACAAAATTTCGATAGACTGTATTTTTGATTGGTTTCACCAAATCGAACCAACTTTAGTATGCATGTTTTACTAATAGAGGTCTTCACAATTCAGTACCACAAACGAAAAAAATATCAGGAACGGGCTCAGTTTTGTTTCTTCTGGTATTTGCCTAAAGCTATCACCCTGTATATGGATTTTGGCAATTTTCAATAACGAATATAAAAATACTCTAATAGCGTATTTAAACCATGTAATTAGTTTTTCTGGCACAGTTTTAATGCTTCGAGAAGTAACAACTGAGTTTCACAATAAATCAAATTCAAAAATATTTGCGAGCCTTCTGACTGCAAATACATTCAGTTACATAGGTGACTTTAATTTTGCGATAAAAATTCTAAAGTTGCTCTCTGTTAGAATTTGTCATAAGGATATTGCATGGTTTACCAAAATAGTAAAAAGGTAAAAGGTATAAATATCAATAAACATAAAAATAAATTAATTTATTAGAACAAATACAAAAGAGTAACACTTATACAGAAGTGAAGTAACTGAGGAAATAACACACCTGATATTTAGTTTTATTAATTAAAAATAACTTTATCAAAAACAATTACACAAAATTAAGATATGACCAGTCACTCACGAAACAATTTATTTAATGCATGTTATTATTTATTTGAGTGATATTCTGTACGCAGGGGATCTAATAAAAGGCTCATTTAAAATATTTCCGATAATGTTAGTGATAATTTATTAATAAAAATATTAAGCCAGAAAATATCTTGCAGCAATACAAATTAGTACATTATTCAATTTGAGGATAACATACATTAAAAAAAATAATCAATTAATTATACCGTTTGGAAAGATATGTAGAATACCACAAGATTGTCGTAAAATTTATCATAATAATTAATGCGGAGGGGTCAAATATGTGTATGGTATGGTTTCTTATAGTACATACTATCTATAAAACTAGGGTTGCTATTCTTTTAAAACTGCATCTCGGGACCCACAACACAAGGGTTGTAAGCTGTAACTTTTGTATTCAAGCTCATTCGTTTAAAAGCAACATTATATTTATTATATATATAAAAAAAATATATTACATTTGAAAAACGGTCATTTTAATCATTTAGGTATATAACATAATACAAGAAATAAGATTCAAATGATTCTAAACGTTAATGACTTTGTTGTGCTCTTTTCACTTTCTAATTTTTTAGGGATCTTAAAAGCACATAAGAAACCAGTTTCAGATGGGCATTGTTGGAAATTATCCATTGTTGGAATTTGAATATCGGGTAAAACACGATTCATTTATATCAAGCATTTCATGTATAGAATGCCTGAAGATGGTAAAGCGTTATATTCGAAATGTTTGATTAAGAATGCATGCATGACGTTGGCGAATCAAGTTCAAACTAAATTTCTAGCAATTCTTCTAATTTATATGAAAGGGTGAAAGAAAATTCTCGAAATTTGGGCGGCCTGTACACTATATTTAATGTTTTCAGTGCATTACTAGAGAGTTATTGCAAAACGAAAAGAGGCTGACTTTATTAAAAGAAACTTTAAATAAAGTATCCTGTATTCCAATTTATCATCCATTTTTAAAGTGAGTTATTGCAACGGCGTCCTCCTCATGCATGATACTTTATTTTGACAATTTTCCCTAACCTACAAAATCCAAATTGGGCATTGCCGGTATTATTATCATTTGTTCGAGTTTAAAATGAATATTGAATATGGAAGGACAATTAGAAGTAGCTATCCTAGCTGGTGTTAATGATGAAGAAATTGAAATGTTACTTCTACATAACATAATTGATATTTACATCGGTAATGAACAAATTAACGCTGTAGACCCCGTGAACTTCGATTTAAATAATATGACTGACGATGAAATAGAAGTTAATTTTCGTTTTCAAAGATGGGATATAATACGTTCGCGAAATTATGTCTTCCTCATATTTGAATCTTACACGTTTTTTATCTTTTTCTTGTGCCATTATCGCCAACAAAAGTAACAATTTCCTTAGAGAATTTTCGCCTGATGCAAGTTTCGAAAAACTTCCTAAATGTGTCAAAATTAAGGTACTTTTAATAAAGGAAAGCCTTGCCCGTATTTAAGTTAAATACGGGATGCCTGTATTTTATTAAAAGAAAATGCTTAACGATATTTTCAATGCGCATGCGTCCATGTCAAATTAAAGGAAACTTTTATTAAAGGATCTGTAAACCGAAGTTGCAATATCTCTCTACTATTACCTAATAGTTTTGTATTATATTGTTCTAAAATAATACTTTTACATGAAAAAAAATATTTTGATGAATATTGTTACGTATTCAGTATGTAGTACTCAGATATATTTAAATATTTAATCTCGCTTTATTTTAGTGATCTTATAAAGGAAAAATCGCTTCCGTTAGGTGCACATCAGGATGTGGGATGATGAGAGTTTTATAAATCTGTTTTGGTAGAGCGCAAAATTAAGCTGAACGCGATTTTTCTCGGCAACGTTTAATCTGGGAGAAATTTGCAACAGATATTTTCAATACAATTCTCCATTAAAATATATTTTTTTATAGGATTTTGCAAACGTCAGAAAAAATAACTATCTATGATAACTAAAAGAAAAGCTATGTGTAAAAATATTAATGAAATCTTTGCATTCTTTCGATAACCTGACTTCTGCCTATGCTGGCAAATTAAAATTCCTTAAAGGAATTTGTATAATTTCTTATTTGAAAATTCTCATTCAACAAGGAATAAGGATGAAAAACGTTTCAAAGGCTAAGCATTTCCAAAAACAGAATGATAGATTTCATGAAAATGTAATCCATTGGGATGAAAATTTTTTTAAGACAAGGTAGATAAATAAATCCATTTTATTTCTTTGTTCTCATTTTTAACTGAATCTTCATATACCGTAGGGGACTATGTAGATTCTAGTTTAACCTGCATGGCCTAGGGTACTGTGTGGATGCTAGTTGTTGAATGAGAATTTTCAAATAAGAAATTATACAAATTTATTTAAGGAATTTTAATTTGCCAGCATAATCCGAAGTCAGGTTATCGAAAGAATGCAAAGATTTCATTAATATTTTTACACATAGCTTTTCTTTTAGTTCTCATAGATAGTTATTTTTTCTGATGTTTGCAAAATCCTATAAATATGTTTCAATACAATTAAGCAAACAAATAATAATTCGCTTTTAAACAATTCTCCATATTAAATATTTTTTATATGAAACAATTTTGAGAAAATATTGTTCCGGGGCTCTGCTTGCAACATTCTCTGATACATTGACCGGATATTTTTAAAATTTCATTATAATTCCATACTAAGAAATTCTTATTTGAAAAATGTTTAGTCGAGGAAAAATTGTTTTTGGGCCCTCCCTGGAGCCGCCCCTGGTGCACTGATTTTATTAAAATTCAATGGCGTCCAAATCTTGTATCTAAATTGACAAATTTCCTGGTTAAGTCGTATTAAAAAAATCGCATCAACCACATACATAAACAAGCTAACCGTTATATTCTTCGCCGATTTACTTGCACATTCTATAGGGTACTCTTCGCAGTTTTTTTGTAAATAATATTAGTTTTAGACATTTTTACTTTTACTTCCACATCCAGATTCTTCATCCAAGTCACTTTAAAGGAAATATCTTGACTATATTTGCACTCTAATATGTGGAAATTATTGGTCATAGAATTTTAATAATATTAGGGGCAGATGTCATGGAAAAGTTTGAGGGGTTGGTTTCTACCATATTCGTTAAAAATGAAGTTTCTAGTTTACCCTACTTATTTTCCACTATTCGCAATCTACCACCTCCCACACCTTCAATGGAGCCATCTCAATCGGATATCACTACAATACATACGTGTATTAACTTTCAAGTGAATATCTCAATTTGATGTTATCAATCCCATTAATAATGAAGCGGAGGTGGTGGAGTTTGAAAAATATTAGAAAGAAATCTGAGGCCTTGGTTTCTAGTATAGACACCGACTCCCAAATTTCTGTACTCTTACCAGATTGATTTACTTATTTTCCCCTACTCCTATTAACCCCAACCCTTCTACGGAATCATCCCAAAATATAATCTAGTTCCAGATGTCGTTATAATACATACGTCTACCAAATTACAAGTGAATACCTTAATTTTATTTTATCAACCCCTTTAATAATGTAGTAAGGGTAGTGGAAGTGTTGAAAAATAGTATCAAAAAATCTGAGGCCTTGGCATCTAGGACATACACCTAATTTCAAGTTGCAGTACTCTTACCAGCTTGCTTTACTTATTTTTCCCTATTTACCGCTACTTACCCCCACTCCTTCAACGCAATCATGTCAAAATATAATCTAGTTTCAGATATAGCTATAATAAATAAATGTACCAAATTTCAAGTGAAAATTTAAATTTAATTTTATAAACTCTTTTAATAAAGGAGTGCGGGTGGTGGGGAGATGAAAAATACTAATAAAAAAACCTGAGACCTTCGCTACTAGTATATATACCAAATTCCAAATTTCTGTACTTTTACCAGCTTACTTTACTTATTTCCCTTATATACCCCTAATTAACCCCCAACCCTTCAATGGAATCATCTCAAAATATAATCTAGTTCCAGATGTCGTTATAATTCATACGTGTACCAAATTTCAAATGAATATCTCAATTTTATTTTATCAACCCTTATAATAATGAAGTAGGGGTGGTGGGGGTTGAAAAATATTATAAATAATCTGGGACCTTGGCTTCTAGTACATACACCGAACTTCAAGTTTCTGTTGTCTTTACTTATTTTCTCCTATTTAACCCCCAACCCTTCAACGGAATCATCTCGAAATATAATCTAGTTCCACATTTCGTTATAATACATATGCGTACTAAATTTCATGTGAATATCTCAATTTTATTTAATCAACCCCTTGAATAATGGAGTAGGGGTGGTGGGGGGGCTGAAATATATTATAAAAAAATCTGAGGCCTTGGCTTCTAGTACATACACCGAATTTCAAGTTTCTGTACTCATACCAGCTTGTCTTACTTATTTCCCCCTATTTACCCCTAAATAACCCCCAACCCTTCAACGGAATCATCTCAAAGTACAATCTAGTTCCAGATGTCGTCATAATTCATACGTGTACCAAATTTCAAATGAACATCTCAATTTTATTTTATCAACCCTTTTAATAATGAAGTAGGGGCGGGGCGGGGCGGTGGAGGTTGAAAAATATTATAAATAATCTGAGACCTTGGCTTCTAGTACATACACCGAATTTCAAGATTCTGTAGCCTTACCAGCTTGCTTTACTTATTTTCCCCTATTTACCCCTATTTAACCCCAACCCTTCAACGGAATCATCTCAAAATATAATCTAGTTCCAGATATCGTTATAATACATACGTGCACCAAATTTCAAATGAATATCTCAATTTTATTTTATCAACCCTTTTCATATTGGAGTAGGGGTGGTGGGGGTTGAATAATATTATAAAAAAATATGACGCTTTGGCTTCTAGTACATACACCAAACTTCAAGTTTCTGTAGTCTTACCAGCGTGCTTTACTTATTTTCCCTTATTTACCCCTATTTAACCCCCAACCCTTCAACGGAATCATCTCAAATTATAATCTAGCTCCAGATGTCGTTATAATACATACGTGTACCAAATTCCAAATCAATATCTCGATTTTATTTTATCAACCCTTTTCATATTGGAGTAGGGGTTGGTGGAGGTTGAAAAATATTATAAAAAATCTGACGCTTTGGCTTCTAGAACATACACCGAATTTCAAGTTTCTGTACTCTTACCAACTTGTTTTACTTATATTCCCCTATTTACCCGAAATTAACCCCCAACCCTTCAACGGAATCATTTCAAAATATAATCTAATTCCAGACGTCGTTATAATACATACGTGTATGAAAATTCAAATGAATATCTCAACTTTATTTTATCAACCCCATTAATGGGGTAAGGGTGGTGGGGGGGTTGGAAAATATTTAAAAAAAATCTGAGGCCTTAACTTCTAGTACATACACCGAATTTCAAGTTTCTGTACTCTTACAAGCTTGCTTTACTTATTTTCCCATATTTACCCCTATTTAACCCCCAACCCTTCACCGGACATCCTCAAAAAACAATCCAGTTCCAGATCTCGTTATAATATATACGTGTACAAAATTTCAATTCAATATCTTAAACCGCTCCGGAGAAAACGTGCGGACAAAAAAAAGTTACAGACAGACAGACGGACGGACGGACGGACGGCCGCCACTACGTGGATGTGGAAGTAATTATGTAAAAAATTATAATTTTTTATTTAAAAAAATGTATAACTGTTTTATTTATCGATCGATTTTGCCCAAAAACAATAGGGTTCTTCCTCTAGCTAACACTAAATTACTGTCCAAATTTCAATACAATCGGACTTTTCGTTCTTAAGTTATCGTGCTTACAAGAAACGTGACGGACGGACGGACGAACGGACGGACAGACGGACGGAGGGACGGACATTTTGAAAGTTGTTCAGAATTCGATTACCAACACAGTGATATGAAAATGTTTTCTCTACGAGCAGTATTACTGGTTTTAGAAATGTGCCGATCGAATGCAATATACTCTTCGTTTTGTATTTGCGAAGAGTACAATAAATACAGACGGCATGCCGATTAGGACATATTTGATACTTTCGGGATTCAAAACGTCCATTCTTGTCATAATCTGGAATATGAATTTTTGCACGACGCCAACACTTTATCCACATTTGGACCTACAGTTGATGTATCACTAAATTAAGTACAGGAATTAACCAGATACTCTGTGATTTCGACACATGATCGTAATTTTGTGAACTTTAACAAATCTTCCTAATATTTTGTTGTAAGTTCATTAGGGGCCAATAAAAAATACATTCGCTTTTAGTAGGGGTGAATGGGGCAATCGAAAATGTGAGAAACAGAAAGAAGGGGGTAGCGGATTCACAAAAAGTGAACATTATAAAAAATCAACACAATGTATTTTTGAAGAATTATATATTTTTTTATCAACAAATTAACCTTCATGTAATGGGAGGTCTCATAACTGTTATAAATTTGTTGAATGGTCTCTTATATGGCATAGTATACTAAAACAGGAAACTGCACGGCTTTATGAGACGTATAATGTGGACAATTTTAATAGGAACTATTTTGTTAGACTATTTTACATCTACAGGGTGCGGCAGAAAGGATGGGTGTTTTTGACAGGGGTGGTATACGCGAACGGAGAAGAGAGCATTACTGCAGATTCCAGGCATCCATGGAGGTTCGCTCCAACACGCAGCTTTATCGTCCGCCGAATACGAACAACGGACAGCCAAACCGCGTGCTGGAACCAAATATCGGATGTTTTATATGCCGCCAGACCGGCTGCATGCGCTGGGTTGGACATGGAATATGCTTGTTGTCAGCAGCGAGTGCCACATGGCACATGGGGTGGGAATATAGGATGAGAAGTGTAGGTGTTTGTCAGATGCTTCTCTTAAGTTTTCACGCTTCTTCTTTAGTTTCCTTCTGTTATTATCGGATGGGAAGTGTAGGCGTTTGCAAGATGCTTCTTTTTAGTTTCCATGCTTCTTTTAAGTTTTAATCTACCATAATCTCCTTAGTTATTCTTCAGTTCTTCTGTTTTTGAATCTAGGAGTGTGCACCTCCTTTTTCCCACTTGCGTTTACTTCGTTTGGAAGTGCCCTATCTCGCGGTAAAAAAAAGCTTTTTATGGCAGGTTGGTTATGAGAAAGAGGCCTATGAGAATATTTTGCACACCCTGTATATTAGTTTGTTTCTACAGTAATTACTTTCAACTGCCGCTTTGTAATTCCAGGTATTTTCTATTTCATTTTATATTTAATACCTTTTAATTTTTACTTTTATATTCTTTCTCTGTTGTGTCTTAAACTGTCCCGTGACAAGGATTAATAAACCAATAAATAGAACAAAAATAAATGAAAATAAACTTATCTTTTCATCCTTTGCTTGTGTTACTATTTCCACTCGTTAAAAACCAGTCCGTTGCCTTTCACTGATAGTGTATTATGTTGCCCAGATGTTTACGTTATCGCACTAACCACTTGAGAGGGTCAGTCATCTTAGCATCTTAGGCACTTACGCTTGCTTTATTTGGTACTATTTAAAAAATTGTACGCATAATTCCGTATGAGCTTTGTTTTTCTATTATGGCATTCCACTTCGCGCAGAATTTTTTGATGTATCTTTGGCTTAAATTTTATCGAGTTTAATGTTGTTTTTACTGCTTTTTTAGCGCTTCTTTTTGGGAGCACCTTATAGCACAGCTATACACGAGGCTAGTTCAAACCATTATAAAGTCGTTCAACTCGGGGAGATATGCCATTTGTTAGTTAAAATGGTTATATGGACGAGAGAACATTGTGCGTTCACAGTCGAGGAGTATTTGAAATCGGGCGAATCTGTGATTGTTGTGCAACGTCGTTTCCACCGACATTTCAATATCTGTCACCATGGTCGTCCCAAAACGGGACGTAATTGTTAGATGGGCTCAGAATTTCAGAATGACTGCATCGGCAATGAATCTGAAACCTCGAAGTCGTAGTTGAAGTGCAAGAACACTGTCTATCGTTGAAAGAGTGAGACAAGAGGTCCTTCACAGCTCAAAGAGCTCTGCGTGAAAACAAACCGCATCGCTTAGAGATCTATCACTGATGTAGTCGTTCTGAGATTCTGAATCCATCTGGCTATGGTGTCACGTTTGGTCACCGGACCATGTGTCACCGGACCACGGTGACGAGTATTAAAATGTCGGCGGACACGCTGTTGCACAACAATCACAGATTTGCCCGATTTCATATACTCTTCGACTGTGAACGCACAATGTTCTCTCGTTCAGATAACGATTGTGACTAATAAATGGCGTATCTCTCCGAGTTGAACAACTTTATCCACAACGCTTTACTCTCCCCCGTTCACGTATACCACCTGTCCCAAAAACACCCGTCCTTCCTGCGCACCCTGTAGTATGTATCAAAATTTTCAAAACAACATGAAAATACTCACAAATACGCATTTTTTAAAATATTTGGGTTTACATAAACTTTTTTGGATTTTGGAGCAATTTTAGTACGGGTGTTCATCTGAACAGTTCAAATAGTGAACAGAACAGTTATGTAAACTTGTACATAATATAATTTATAAAGAAAAACGACTAAGCAGACAACAAATTACTTTAAATAATATTAATAAATCTGGGGGTGCACCACAATATTCTTATATCGAAAATGATTCGTTTCAACAATAAGAACGTGTTTAAAAGAAAAACAATATATCTCATATATCTTGTTGACATATTTGATTTCTAACCTTGTTTATCTAAATAACAAGGTTCCTGAGAATGTAAAATTACTACTTTCTATGAAAAATGGAGTAAATTAAAATGTTTACAAACATTTTTGTACCAAGATTTTCATAGAAACGATTTTGATATTTACAACGTAATATTACATTGATTTATTAAGTCAAATTTATATTTAAAAGCTATCTCTACGTCAAATAGCAATTTCTAAAGCAATAATTGAGATAAATGAGGACCGAAGGCGATACGTGAAGGATTGTTTACTAAACTTTAGAGCACAATGAATATTTTGAACATTATATTTTTTAAACAAGGCAAATTATGAACAAGACGCGTATTTTGCGTACAGAATTATTTTTCTTTATCAAAAAATCTTTTTTTAAAATTTGTATAGAATGAAATTGTCATTCATGTTATGATGGGATGCATTAAAAACGAGTTACTTAACGTTAATTTTTCATAAACATACTTTTTGAGACGTGAAAAAGGTAATGACTTCAAGACGTGTTTGTTAGTCAATTTTAATAGAAAATGGACGTGAAACTAATGGAGATTCAATAAATTTAAAAAAGATTTCTTGGTATTTTCGTAATTACACTCATTTCTCGAGATCTTTGCAGGAAAATAATTTAACAATACTTACAAAGGATCGAACACTTACAAAGGGTATCCAGAAACACATGGCAAAAATTCAGGAGCATTACCGTTGCTATAACGGCAAAATGACATACAAAATAAGTTTTTTGGCATTATATCCATTCAAGCACAGGCAAAAAGTACTCGGAAATTGCAGAGGATTAAATTGTATATAACTTATGTCAACGTATTTCTTAAAATTTGTAAAGAAATGCTTCATGAGGAGGGTCTTCAGTTGCCCTCCTGGAGTGACTCCAGTGTTATTACCATTATTACGGATTCTAGTAAATACCATACCACAAGTCCGTACCCATAAGTTCAGAGCGAGTGTAGTAAATAAGATTTTTATTGTTTTTCCCTCCAAATAATAGAAAGCTTAGACCACTAAAAAGATGATTAAGAACTACTTCGAAAAGACAAGCGTTTTTGGAAAAATATTTTTTTGTTCAAATTTAAAATTTTCACGTTTCATGGCATTCTAAACCTATTAAAAAAATATATACATATATGTATATTTTTTATTTTTTTACCATTTTGGCAAAAAAATCCCCTAGAATAGACGGAAACATTTTTTTTCGCTAAAATTTAAAATTTGTACGTTTCATAGCATTGTAAATCTATTTAAAATAATTTTTTTGAAAATAAAAAATAAATTGTAATCTTTTTTACCACTACTATAGAATAGATCAAGATATTTTCTTTTGCTCAAATTTAAAATTTCCACGTTTCATGACATTCTAAACCTATTTCAGAAAAAAAAAATTTTGAGCGTTTTTTTATCATTTTGGAAACATTTTTTACCAATGAATTATTATTTGTTTGCTTATAATTGTATTGAAACATTCTTTATAGGATTTTGCAAACAGCAGAAAAATTAACTATCTATAAAAGAAAAACTTTGTGTAGAAATATTAATGAAATCTTTGCATTCTTTCGATAACCTGAATTCTGGTTATGCTAGCAAATTAAAATCCTAAAATGAATTTGTCTAATTTCTTATTTGACAATTCTCATTCTAACACTAGCATCCACACAGTCCCCTACGGCCATGCAGATTAAACTAGTATCCACATAACCCCCTACGATTATGAAGATTCAGTTAAAAATGAGAACAAAGACCTAAAATGAATTTATTTATCTACCTTGTCTTAAAAAAATTTTTATTCCAATGGATTACATTTTCATGAAATCTATCATTCTGTTTCCTGGAAATGCTTAGCCTTTGAAACGTTTTTCGCCCTTATTCTGGAGCTCATCAGAAAGACATAAAGCCATTCATAAAGATGTTTCATGCAAAACCAAGACAATTTCTATGAATAAGTGTGAAATGATTATATTTGACATTGACTGATAAAAACAACCTCACCTATCTATTAGCTAACTAGTATTGGAGCCTATATACTCTATGCATGTTTAAAAATGAATTATTATTTGTTTGCTTATAATTGTATTGAAACATTCTTTATAGGATTTTGCAAACAGCAGAAAAATTAACTATCTATAAAAGAAAAACTTTGTGTAGAAATATTAATGAAATCTTTGCATTCTTTCGATAACCTGAATTCTGGTTATGCTAGCAAATTAAAATCCTAAAATGAATTTGTCTAATTTCTTATTTGACAATTCTCATTCTAACACTAGCATCCACACAGTCCCCTACGGCCATGCAGATTAAACTAGTATCCACATAACCCCCTACGATTATGAAGATTCAGTTAAAAATGAGAACAAAGACCTAAAATGAATTTATTTATCTACCTTGTCTTAAAAAAATTTTTATTCCAATGGATTACATTTTCATGAAATCTATCATTCTGTTTCCTGGAAATGCTTAGCCTTTGAAACGTTTTTCGCCCTTATTCTGGAGCTCATCAGAAAGACATAAAGCCATTCATAAAGATGTTTCATGCAAAACCAAGACAATTTCTATGAATAAGTGTGAAATGATTATATTTGACATTGACTGATAAAAACAACCTCACCTATCTATTAGCTAACTAGTATTGGAGCCTATATACTCTATGCATGTTTAAAAATGAATTATTATTTGTTTGCTTATAATTGTATTGAAACATTCTTTATAGGATTTTGCAAACAGCAGAAAAATTAACTATCTATAAAAGAAAAACTTTGTGTAGAAATATTAATGAAATCTTTGCATTCTTTCGATAACCTGAATTCTGGTTATGCTAGCAAATTAAAATCCTAAAATGAATTTGTCTAATTTCTTATTTGACAATTCTCATTCTAACACTAGCATCCACACAGTCCCCTACGGCCATGCAGATTAAACTAGTATCCACATAACCCCCTACGATTATGAAGATTCAGTTAAAAATGAGAACAAAGACCTAAAATGAATTTATTTATCTACCTTGTCTTAAATAAATTTTTATTCCAATGGATTACATTTTCATGAAATCTATCATTCTGTTTCCTGGAAATGCTTAGCCTTTGAAACGTTTTTCGCCCTTATTCTGGAGCTCATCAGAAAGACATAAAGCCATTCATAAAGATGTTTCATGCAAAACCAAGACAATTTCTATGAATAAGTGTGAAATGATTATATTTGACATTGACTGATAAAAACAACCTCACCTATCTATTAGCTAACTAGTATTGGAGCCTATATACTCTATGCATGTTTAAAAATGAATTATTATTTGTTTGCTTACAAAGACCTAAAATGAATTTATTTATCTACCTTGTCTTAAAAAATTTTTTATTCCAATGGATTACATTTTCATGAAATCTATCATAAGGGCGAAAAACGTTTCAAAGGCTAAGCATTTCCAGGAAACAGAATAAAAATTTTTTTAAGACAAGGTAGATAAATAAATTCATTTTAGGTCTTTGTTCTCATTTTTAACTGAATCTTCATAATCGTAGGGGGTTATGTGGATACTAGTTTAATCTGCATGGCCGTAGGGGACTGTGTGGATGCTAGTGTTAGAATGAGAATTGTCAAATAAGAAATTAGACAAATTCATTTTAGGATTTTAATTTGCTAGCATAACCAGAATTCAGGTTATCGAAAGAATGCAAAGATTTCATTAATATTTCTACACAAAGTTTTTCTTTTATAGATAGTTAATTTTTCTGCTGTTTGCAAAATCCTATAAAGAATGTTTCAATACAATTATAAGCAAACAAATAATAATTCATTTTTAAACATGCATAGAGTATATAGGCTCCAATACTAGTTAGCTAATAGATAGGTGAGGTTGTTTTTATCAGTCAATGTCAAATATAATCATTTCACACTTATTCATAGAAATTGTCTTGGTTTTGCATGAAACATCTTTATGAATGGCTTTATGTCTTTCTGATGAGCTCCAGAATAAGGGCGAAAAACGTTTCAAAGGCTAAGCATTTCCAGGAAACAGAATGATAGATTTCATGAAAATGTAATCCATTGGAATAAAAATTTTTTTAAGACAAGGTAGATAAATAAATTCATTTTAGGTCTTTGTTCTCATTTTTAACTGAATCTTCATAATCGTAGGGGGTTATGTGGATACTAGTTTAATCTGCATGGCCGTAGGGGACTGTGTGGATGCTAGTGTTAGAATGAGAATTGTCAAATAAGAAATTAGACAAATTCATTTTAGGATTTTAATTTGCTAGCATAACCAGAATTCAGGTTATCGAAAGAATGCAAAGATTTCATTAATATTTCTACACAAAGTTTTTCTTTTATAGATAGTTAATTTTTCTGCTGTTTGCAAAATCCTATAAAGAATGTTTCAATATTTTTTACCACTAGAATAGATGGAAACAATTTTTTTTGCTCAAATTTAAAATTTCCACGTTTCATGGCATTTTAAATCTATTATTTTTTTTAAATGTAGTTTTTCTACCACTACTATAGAATAGAAGGAATATTTTTTTGCTCAAACTTAAAATTTCCACGTTTCATGACATTTTAAGCCTATTTCAGAAGTTTTGAAATTTTTTTATTACCATTTTTGAAAAATTAAAAAAAAAACTTTAACCACTACTATACTTCCACTCCACTACGTGAATGTGGAATTGAAAATGTGACAGATGGCAATAATATTTGGCATATGCACATATTATAGTTCTATTGAAAAATGTACAGGGACGTCATCCTAAGAAATAACTCAACCATGCTGGACATTTGTAAAGGTATTTGCGCAAGCCTTCCATATTTGGTAATTGTTATTTAGTATTGAATTTTTGCTGTTGGATGACTCTATATTTTATTTTGACCAAAAGTTATCAGGTTTTCTTTGTAATAATATTGATAACTATATTCTGATTATTATTCTCAATGTCGTTTCGTAATTAATAATTTTTTAGTTACCGCCATGCACAAATAAAGAGGGAAGTTTTGTGTAAATACCTTTACCGATTTTTTTTTTATAAAATTCAACTCAAGAAATTAAAATTGTTGAGATATACTACTTTACTTGTATTGCTTCGTATTTCAACATCCAGCAGTGTAATACTTCATTTCCAATATAGGCATTCAGTTTAAATTTGATTTCAAATTTAAAAATCGTCAAATATTATGACGATTTAATTAACAATTTAACCGACTGCGTCTTAAAAATAAATAGTGCTGTCCAGACTGTCAATTTTCATTAGAATAATTATTGTTCGTTCGTTACCATATGAAGTGTAATTGATATGGATGTTATTAAATTTAAAGTGACAAGATGAATTTAGTCAAATGTTGTTAATCAGGACTAAATATCATATCATTAATTACAAAAATATACAGGACGTGACTTTTAGCAATCATTGTCCGTTTCTTCCGTCTGTAAGTTAAAGCCAAATAAACATTATTTTAAGAAAAAATACGTTTTTTATTAATATATTGAGTCATCATGTCCAAATACACGTAAAAATTCCACCATACAAGCCTATAAGATGAAAATTAAAACTCTTAAATTTTAAATCAGTCTTTTTTCACCAAATAATCTTCGATAATGATGGAGCTAACGGAAACATCAAAAAAATGATTTCAGTAACTGTCCAATATTTTCAAATTTACTTGAACATTTTTAAATTCATGTTAGTTTTCATTTGGCAGAACGTTGAGAGAGAAAATTCATAAAATTGAGAGTATATAGTTTATTTAGTTTATTCCTATTGTAAAATATTCTCTTATACGCCCTGTAAAATATAGTTTATCTCAAACTTATTCTGGGTATAAAAAATGTCGGCGCCATTGATAGTGCGGCAAAGAACAAAGATCCCGACATTTTTTATACCGAGAATAAGTTTGGGATAAAGTATACATTTATATTGCGGGTATTTTGGGGGTTGGAGGCATATCGGTTGCAATAGATTCGAGGAAATAAACTTTTTATTCCAATGCTCACTGAAAAATGACTGATCAATATGTAAAAAATGGAATATTAAAAAATATGTCTCTAGAAATTTCAGGGGTAAAAAAATTTCTCCAAAATGGTTGCTCAACATGTTCATAAATCATTCAGATATTACAAATAAACACTTAACTTGATTTTTTACATTTTTATAACAAATGCAATTTTGAAATAATTTGAAGGTTTCAATATATGTATGCGCACTTTCTGTTATAGTTGGATGTCACTGAAAAGCCAATTTCCTTTCTTTAATATTCACAACGCCCATAGTGTCTTAACTGGACTCGTAGGCTTCCAGCACTTGTCTGCGATTCTTGCAGGAATCTGTCTACTCCTCCTGTAAGATATCACTTTTGAACTAGTTACATAAATAATTATCATTTGCCATATTTTGAAGGGCCTACCGTGGCTCGTACAAAAATGAATGTAATCGATGACTTAAGTGACAACGTGATGTTTATTGAATATAAATCTCTTTTGTTTGTGCCAAATTATGCTGTACGTTTCTTAGTGGTAAAAAAGTGTAAATAATATTTTTCTAAAATGGCTCTAACGATTTTAATCAAATTTAACAGAATAGATACACCTTAATGATGTTATAAGAGGGCTCTGGCTGCTCTTAGATAACACAAGGACGAGGACGATACGATTTAATTATATTGTCTTTAAAATGGTTCTAACGACTTTGATCTTTAACGCAAAATTCATTATTCCACCTTTAGTACCAGTTTAGGATAGCAAGACCAGTTGCTACTCAGTAAGCGAAAGGGGGTTGTGGTGGGTATGTAGTTTAGAACGCTAAATTAATTTTTTTCTTTAAATCGGCTTTGAAAATTTTGATTAAATTTAATACATGATTATATATACTTACTCCTTTAACCCTAGTATGGAATAATCCTAAAAAATGCAGGAGAGAGTCTATGAAGGCAGGGGTAAAAACATTAATAACAATCTAATTATGTCGAACTGTTTATTTATTTTCTAACTTTTTTTTTATACTAAATTTTGCCTTTCATTGTTACTAAAAATTGCACTTTGTTTTTTCCTTTCATTTTACATTCTAAACATTGAGTTATAAATAAGCTAAAAATAAACATTGGATTCAAAGTTATTTTACCAAATCAAAGGAAGGTAACCAGCCAATCACAAAGATTTCCTAAAATATTAGTTTAAACTGAAAGATAGCTAACTAACGGAAACTAACAGTCGTGGTAAAAGATATCAACTTTAACTACCACTGTATCTGCTGGATATCTTTAACCATTACATTACTATAACTTTCAGCATGCATTGATAAACTGGTTCTAAGTCGTCTAAATCTACCAATATGTTGGTGTGTTGCGTGTACTACTAGTTCCGCTCCTTCCAGTTCAGAGCGCCTACCCTTAAGCCGGCCATTTTTGCGCCTGATATTTTTGCTACTTCCATTTCCGCGACCGCACAACGGTACCCATCTCATCAACTTAACTGCCAATACGTTTCACAGTACGACTTGAAGCCTCATATTACCCACTAAACGATTAATTTTTTTTTCCATAACTATATATTTCCATCAGAAGTTTGACAAAACAGACAATATTACAATTATGTACAATTTTTGTGCATATTCTAACTTTTGTCGAGAGGTTTACTAATTAGTCACAGTTTTAATTTGTGAGTCTAGTTTTATATATTTCTTTTTCTTCTCTTGTTACATATTTAATTCAGATCAATCGAAATATGATGAACTGTGATACAATTATTCTGGAAATGCGCTATTAATTCATAAATATCTAATTTCTTGGCTACAAACCTGTTAATTTTTGAATGCCAAGTCTCCACAAAGTTCTGTGACGTTACTTGTAACATATTAATAGATAAGCCCAAATTTTCTATCCATTGATCTAAAAAATAATCATTTAATAAAGTAACTTCTTCGTCTGTTGGCTCGTTTTCCATTATTGTTAAAACCCATTGGTCACATTTTTGGGTGAAATCTGGCCTAGTAGGCAAGTAGTAGCTAGTCTCTTTGAATGCATTTTAATATCTATATTATTTTTGTAATTTAGTTAATCCTCATTCATGCACTTTTCCAAAATATGTTAAAATAGAAAATTGCATACTTTAATACTGCATAATGTAAATATGGTTTTGATAGAATTAATCATGACAGCCTCAAAAGCTAGATGAATTGGCTTAGGGTTTCAGTGGGGATTCAGAAACCTTATTCTTTATCAATGTAAACAGACGTGCATATGTTAAAGATGTTCGATTAGGAAGTAGTTAGCTTGATGCATATTCTGGGATTTTTTTGTCAGTTTAAATAAAAAATTCCCATACTTCCTTACATTTCGGTATATCGAGTATCGTCAGAGAAGATCTGAAATAGTTACAAACAAACAACATTTTTTTATGTGATTTTATAACCTGAATATGCATTATTCATAATTATTGTAATTTTTAAATATTTCTATACTATTATAATATTTTATAAAATATATTTTCGCTGAATGTTTTGATGCAACTAAAGGCTGAAAAAATGTATTGCCTGCTTTCATGTCTATGTTGTACTTATGGTTTGGTTTATTTATGTTGATTAAATTTAATTAATGATATTATGATATTTTCAATATCAGCGCATGCTAATAGATATGTTTCTGCCTTTATAAAATAGAGACGATGATCTTTGTAATGGGTGCTGACTGCTGAAATGAGAGAATCATTATGCTTACCTGTTTCGACAGGAGGGGAAATAGCACTAATCTTGCTTATATACCAACGGACACTGAAATAGGAGGCGCTGAAGTGGGCTTAAGTTCATAATTTGGCTATGGATTGTTCTTCTAAAACAAAACTAATTTCCAAAGAAACATGTATTTATTAGTTAGTAGATTAATTGCCATGTTGTTGATTTGTGATGTACTATCTTTCAGTTCCCTAGCGCATAGCATCGCTTTAGCGCTGAGCTATATTTTTATATTTTATATTCGAATTTGTCGATTGACACCTTTACAATTTTTACGTTGGGTAAATGTCCCACACTAGCCTTTTAACACAATATGTTGCAATAGGGCTGGGATAGCTACAGTGAAGAGACGGTTATGTCCGGACGGCAGATTAGATTTTCACCCATATTCAATAGTAAAACGCACATGTCGGTAAATAACAAAGTTTATTAAATAGAATAAAATTTACAGCAACGATTAAACAGTCAGGTACCAATAATACTCCTGCGGAGTTCATTATAAATAATATCAAAAGCTAGTTAACTACTAGTTACTAATATTAATTCGGAAGCTAGTGGTGGTAAGCCAGCAAAGGTTAGAACGGTAAAAAAATAAAATCGGTAAAAAAAACAGTAAGCGGTAAAAACAACAGTAAGCAGTAAAAAATAAAAAAGGGGTGTGCAAGTGCCAGGCGCTAGCAAGCGATTATCTACAGCAATAATCATGCATAAATCAACGATCATAATGTAAATCTGAAGAACTCGGCAAAACTACATAAAATTGATGCCAAATAAATAAAACGGTTATCGGATTCGATGCGGTGTGCAACCTAGGTTACATTCGGATCGGAAAATAAAACGGTTATCAGATTCGGTGCGGTGTGTAACATAAGTTATACTCGAATCGGAAAATAAAATGGTTTATAATGATATCGGTTTACAGCGGAAAATATTCTGCCTAGACGGACAGACAGAAATAATCATAACGGTGTTATTTCGGTTCGGTTCAGAAATGTTAAAATTACCTTAACATTTCATGAGGTGTCTGCCAAGTGCCTCAAACCCCACAGCTAAGCGTTTTAAATGAATTTGGTTCGGCCACGTGGTATTTTGTCAGAGCTGATAATATGCAAAATTTCTATGTATCAAAATATTAAGATAGTTAATTTTTCAGGATTTCTAGTTTTTCCCTAAGTCCCGGACTATAACAAATTTCTAAAAATTATTTAAAGCAATAGATTTTATTTTAAGTCGTAAAAGTGCGAAATAGGTAAAATAAAATAAACGACAAAAGGCGGATATTATTTTAACTCATTTAACATGAACCACGATTTAAGTAAAAATAGTAGGAGCGGAAACAGTTTTACTGGTATTCCCTCGAAATATCATCTATGTTCTTTTTTCAAGGTACGGGCCTAAGAAAAATTCTTTGAACATAGTTATTCGGACAAAATCTGAGACTCCAAAATGCTTTCAACAGAGCACAACTACTTTATTAATAATTTATGTTTAATCTGAAATATACTTCGAATGTTCGGAAAACGGTAATAATATTTTAATACATTGAATCGGAATTATTTTAAATTTTCATTTTTATACACATATTTCAGTAAAGTAACCTTATATTTTAAATATAAAACTCTGACAAGAAACGGTGGCTACGGCAAATCGGTATGGACTATGCACAGAGGTCGGAAACGAGCCGAAATGGGACCAAAACTATTTGTCGCATATTTCTACTAAGGTTTCTGGTAATTTTGGTATCAGGTAAGATAACATAAAACAAACCAGCAGTATTTTGTGAGTAATGTATAATATATAAATGATATGTTACGCATTGTAAATAAATAGATGAGAAAATGTTGTGTTATCACAAAATAGAAGGAATTAAAATTCTTATCAATTATAATCGTATGTACCTTATTTTATGAGAAACTAAACTTACTATCGGACTGGTGTTGCATTTGCGGTACGACAGCTGGTGTTGCTTGTGTGGCATTGTTGTCTCCGGGACTTAACATAGCGATAACTTCTGAAGAAACATTCTTTCTTTTTGATTTTGTATACGTTGCTGACGCAAGGAAGATATAGGATCGGAGGTATCTAAAAGACGATTAATTAAGTCAGAATTCGTGTGTTTCCTGAACATTTTACGGGAATGATATTCGCGGTATTGTTTTAAGTGTTTATTCCTTGATTCTTCTGCTTTTTCTGACATCATCGCAATTGGTAGCAACGCGGCTGAAATGATGGAAGCGCTATGTAGAAGTATCTTATGCACTGATGCAGGCATGTAATACCAATAAGGGTAGAGGTACCACAAAGACTCTCGCTGTTTCTAGTGCATATTTCTGGAATTCGGCAAGATTTATTGCAAATTCACAAGACAAAGTTATCAAAATAATCTTGAATCTGTGAATTAAATCTGTAGTGATCCCTGTAATCTCCGGATTGTGGAAAAACGCCTCGCTGTATTTCCATCATTTGTGTTTCCACTCCCTCCAGGTTTTGGTTGGTTCACAATAAGTCCCAATTCGCTCTTAAATTTGCGTTGGCTTTCTGCTTTCCGAGTATCTACTGTTATTTTATTTTCTTCTCCTTTCACTTGCCATACCTTTACTTCCAGACGATAGCTTATATGGAGTAAAGTTTCAAAACAGCGAATCCAGGCTTGTAATGTTGACAGACCAAATCGAAATGTTGAGGCATCAGCATCTCTTTTACTAACACCACTCCAGTCATTTATCATTTTAGGGGTTATATTGTATTTTTTAGGGGTTGCTCCACAAACGTAGAAAGTTTGTATGGATTCCATGTAAGTCGCCGCATTGCATACTTTTCTGTCTACCATTGTGAATGAAAGATTGTGACTAACTTGTATGTTTTTATCTTTACTGTTGTATACTGTAGGATTCAAGCCATTAATTTGATCTTCTACATACGACATTTCGTTTCTTGTAAGTTCGGGGCTTTCTTTTTGGAACTGCAATCTGACAGGTCGACAGTATCTAGTAGACGATGGCTTCAGATTCTGCCGTATGATAACTTTCTCATAATTTTTATTCGAGTTGCAAAGGCACTAAAGACAGAAACTTGAGATTTGGTGTATATACCAGAAACCAAGGTTTTAAATTTTTTTATGACATCTGCCACCACATTCCCATTATTAAGGTTAACAAATTAAAGTTGCAATTTAGTGTAAGAGAACAAAAGTTCTTGAACTAATTTTTGGACATAAGCCACCTTCACCCTCATTTTACTTATTTATGTTGAGCAATTATTTTCACGCACTGGAGTGCAAATATGTATCAGGTGTTTTCACTTAAAAAAACTTGGATGGGAAATCTGGATGTGGAAGTAGTGATTCCTTAGGCGGCGGGCTTCTTATTTGCTGGTAGCCTGTGCAAGATTATAAAGCGTCTCGAGGTCGTCATCTACGAATTTTAGAAATTCTGTAATTTTGTAGTACCTGGTAGTTATTTTTGTGAATAGTTAATCACATGGTTAAAAGATCTAGGAGTTTTTAATTTTTTCTTATACGATAATAAGGTAAAACCTGTCTCTCTTAAAACCATTTCCATAAAAAGTGATTTATTCCTGCATATCTGGCTTTAACGAGTTAATCATTCAATAAAATAAAAATCGCTCAAGGCTAGATTAGGAATAATTAACTGTTTATACAAATGGGAATTATACAAATTGCGCATAGTAGTAATTATGTACAAAAGTTGTTTACATGATGTGATAAAATAAGAATGCAGAAACAGTAGAGTGGCACCCAGAAAAATCTGATAAGTACTATCAAATGTGGAATAAACACATTATTTTTGTTCCAAGGATATACCGGGTGTTACTGCCACTTTTTCTCTTTCATTCACAACGTCTCGGCAAACATTTTGTGATCAATGTATTATTACTAGTTGATCTCCATTTTGCTGAATGGCAGGTCTGAGAACATCGCGCCAAATGTTGCAACAGCCTGTTATACGCACGACTTCACAAAAAACAGCATCAGCTCCTTGCTATCGTTAGTTCAATGTTTTGGATGGCGCCTTTTTCATCTCTTACCGTTTGGTTTTTCCTCGAACTAACAACTGTTCTATATTGGCTTTTCTCCGGTTGACGTGACCAAAAAATGAGAGGAATTGAGAGAATACGATGCTGGAGAGTTGAGATGTATTTCTTGAAGACACAAGCTGTTGGTGTGATGGGCTGTCTATATAAGTTCAAATAATGTTTATAAACTTAGAAGTAATAAAGTCAGAAATATTTGGCCGCTTAAGAATTTTACAGACTCGCATTTTGAAAGTATCAATCTGTGTGCCTGCCTATCGATCTGTGACTAGGAGGTGTATAGAGATATGAATAAATTTAGACGTCTCAAGTCTAATCCTTGTTCTGTTATGCCAAATTTTGCTCAGCTGGCAAATTGCCGATCTTGCCTATATTTTTCGATGAATATCATTTGTAATTGTCGGTATTATCCACAAGAACTCAGGACTATTGCAGATTTACAAATTTGGTACATAGCGATATCGAGATTCTCTTGCAACGACTTCTAAGAATTTAAATCAACGGTTATATTTTTTTCACTTTCTGTAAGCTTAAGCTGCCTAAGAGACCATACACGAAAATGAAAAATTTTTGGAAAAATTGAAGTGCTCTTAAAAAAGTTTTCAATAAATGAACCTTATCATCTGATATCGATATTGATTGAGTAGAAACGAACAAACAACAAAGTGCCAAACATATTTTTAATCGTATCAATATTGGTATTAGGCAACCGCAGAGATTTTATGCCTTTCAACTGGGCGACTGTCCGCTAACACGCAACATAACCAGAATCAGGATGCATAATGCCCCATTCCAGATCAAACACCCCCTACCATATCAGGCGTTGCCTATCTTTCGGCAACCTCTCTAGCCACACTTTCCTTAACCATAACTTTTCTCTATCACACACTTTTCCCTTCACACCTTTATATATTTATCTATCCTTTCCCCCTCTTGTCTGTTTGTCAATTGTTTGTTTTTTTTTTGCCTTTTTGTCTTTTTTGTCATTTTGTTCTTTTTTGTTCTAAATTCATTTTAGACCGAAAAACCTTTTAAAAATTGTAACTATTAAAAAAATCTAAATATTTGCCTTCCCTACCTTCCCGACGGCGGGTAGACCGTAGGGTCCAATTGCTTCGAACGGGTTTTTTCGTTGAGCTTTTTCCCCCGTGCCAGAAATCAAAATTTAATAGTGCTTAGTACCTTGTGCCCCAATAGTTTTTAGAGTGTTAATTTTAAATGTTTTAAATCTGTAATACAGATATTATTAATTTTAATGTTAATTTTAAGCCACCACCAGCGGCAGGAGTTTTAACTTTTTATATTCATTTTATTGAGCCAAACCGGTCGTGATTCGCCCAACCTTACGTACACCACGACGCTGCGCGACGTGGTTGTCTGGTTGGTTCCGAATCGCGATTCGG
The DNA here is from genome assembly GCA_963583905.1 of Stenurella melanura. Lineage (NCBI taxonomy): Eukaryota > Metazoa > Arthropoda > Insecta > Coleoptera > Cerambycidae > Stenurella > Stenurella melanura. Next base: position 111,832,731 of record OY757310.1, on the reverse strand, counting down.
GGAGGCAATGTTTGTTTGTATATTATTAATTTAAAATAAAATTTGTTATGATGATGATGATGGTATTAGGCAACAGTGAAATGTCAAGTTTTTATTAACCTCAAATTTTTTAGGTTCTGTAATTTAAATTTTCGAATTATTCTGATATTGCTCATATATAAACCTAAGTTTGTATCGTAGACGCATACAAGTTTTTTTAGGTTATAAATTATAAGATTAAGAATTCCGTATTAATATTTCCTCGTTAAATATATTAACTTTGACAATATTTCATATTTAAAAACATCTTTGTTATTGATAACTATTTTGCAAGCAGAAATATGTCTCCATCGCATATCAGGACATTCAATGTGTGTATTAGCAAAAAATATATATTAATGAGATATATGACTAACAAATACTTGTGCATTCAAATAACATAATATAATATTTATTCGTAAACTTTTATAATAGGTTTCGTTTTATAGACATGATGTCACTTATTTTTTTTTTAATATGAACACAAATATAGAATATTAATTAATAATAAATTTTCAACGAACTTCTTCTCAAAAATTTAAATACTTTATTTTGTGTAGAAAACAACATTTTTTCAAATGATCAATTTTGGAAATCTCAATTCTGTGATATTATTATTTATAAGAGTACCAAAGTTTTTCCGATTTCATGTACCTAATACTCATTGCAATCGGGTGTTAGAACTGGGGTACTTGTACCGACGGGACCCACACTTCGAAATTATTCATACGGCGTATATCTGCCTTCCTAACACACTTTCACAGGCACATAAAGAAAGACGGAGAACACTAGAGCATTAGCAAATCTGTTCCTTGTGAATTTCATGGTATTTCTATCTCGCTAATTTTAGTAAAAAAATGTTAAAAATTACTATTTCATCTGTATTTAGTTCGGTCACAACCACGGGGTGTACTGCAGCGGGAACGCGCCAGAACATGCCAGAACGCGCCAGAATGCGCCAAAACGCGCCAGAACACGCCAGAACGCCGTTACGGCATTTCTTTTTTACGGGAAATAATAAAAGTAATTAGACCCTGTAGTCGAGTGCAATTAGGTTTTTAACTCGGAACCTAATTATAATGAATGGATTTTCATGATTTTTTTTTCCATTGCCTTTCTAATACAGTACAAAAAAGTTTACCATTTCAAAATTGCCGTTTTTTACTTGGGGGTGGTTCCCACCCCCTCTAGAGGGGTGACCAAAAAGTAAAATAGTAACCACCGAATCTGATATAGAATCATATCACAAGAGAAAATGGAGATTTACAATTTTTCATGAAAATGTATATTTTCCAAGTTATAACGATTTGAAGATTACGGTTTAGCTTTAAATAATTGGTACCTTGAGACTGTTTCTCGTAAATAACTCAAAAGTCTTACATTTACGGAAAAAGTGGTGTGGTACTAAAAATAAGATTATGAAATTACAAGTATTATATTTTTTTGTTTATTTCTGTAGGATGAATAGTTCTAAAAACATGATAGTTTAAAAATGGTGCTCGTACGTCTATCAGTCGAGATATAATGTTTAAATTTCAAATATGTCAGAAACAATCAGTATGATGTTAAAGATATACATAATAGAAATTAAAGAGCTTGAAGTACTCTTTTAAAGTATTTTTTTATATCCGTACAGCTTGAAAGATAACAATGTTATGTGCAAAACAATGAGTGCTTTGTAATTTCTTTTGAAGAAAAAAATTAGGATTTTCCTGCTGCCATTGCCATATAATGGAAATTCAAAAAATCCTTGCCAGTTTTTATTAATATATAGCATTACTAATATGCTCTAATTTTTTGGCATTTTTAAAGCGGTCGTTTTTAAAAGTATACCTACTTTAAATTAAGAAAAATTCCAAAACAATTGCATTAAAGGAAAATTCGACAAGCGATATATTAACTTGTTTTTTTAAAGTATTTGTAGAATTAATAGTTTCGGAAACATGACATTACAAATGTGGGGCTTTAATTATTAGTGGCAAAGAAAGATATTTAAATCTCATATTTCTTCAAAACCTTTGATAAATTGAAGCTATCAAAATCAGAACATGTTGGTAATACTATATATTAATAAAAACCTAAAAAGATTTCTGGAATTTCTATTCTATGGTCAATGACATCCGGAAAATACTAACTTTTTTATTTAAAAAATTACAATACACTCACTGTTTTGCACATAACATAGTTATTTTTCAAGCTGCATGGATGGAAGTAAAATCAGATCAAAGAGTACTTCAGGCCCTTTAATTTCTGTTATATGTATTTTTGACATCATACTGAAAGTCTAATTTAAGTGCTCCATGTTCTAGGGGAAAAAGAATTATAACTCTACAGTCTACATGCTGGAAGTAAAAACGGGTTTATTTCAAATGCGTTGTTGTTGTCTCCTAAAAATTTCAAGCAATCCTCTGCCGACTACCACGAGGATATGACAGCCGAATTATTTGAGAAGTGGGCAAAGGAACAGCTGTTATCAAATATCCCACCAAATTCTGTAATTGCTATGGACAATGCGTCATACCATTCGCGGCAACACACAAAAATTCCGAACATCAACACAAGAAAAGGCGATATCATTGAATTTATGAAAGGTAAAGACTTGGAAATACCAGAAAAAAACACAAAAAAGACTTTAGTAGAACTGATTGAAAAGCAAAATTTTAAAAAGGAATATGAACATTTCATCATACTATTTTACGTCTGCCTCCATATTATTGCGTTTTCAACCACATTAAAATGGCGTGGGCTGATGTAAAAACAAGACTACGTCAATTTAATCAATATCCACAATTAATCGAATCTGTCTTAAAGAATATAAAGATAATAGTAGACGAAATAGGCAAAAGCGATATATGGAGGAAGTGTGTATCTCATGTGATAAACAAGGGAAAATGAATATTCATTCTATATTACCACCTATCAATCCAATTATTATTATTGTAAATACCGATTCAAGTTCTGAAAACTCGGATAGTGAGGAATGAAATATTGTTTATTTAAAGTTCATAACCAAAGCTTTTTTTTTGTAATTATATAAAATTACACTACAGAGTAGATAAACAAATAACTCATCGCTGTGTCTAGCCTCCCGGTACCGGTATCTGGATAAATCCCGTCAATAAACGTAGTTTTGAAGTTTCTTGCTTTTAAAAATAATTTTTTGTCATTGACCACGCATCCTTAATGTTATACCAGTTGACATTACAATATTCAAAGACAACTTTGGGAACATTTTTGCATAGTCTTCTACAAGTCCTCGAATTCCTCCACAGTTTTAGAGTAAACCATTTTTTGAGGAATTTCAAGACTTGGGTTCCGTTGCCCAAAAGATATGCCCGTTTTTCCTCAAGATATTTGTCTCTGAAATATGCGCATGGTGTGGAAAGTACAGATAATAACATTAGCGTTTGGAAAAGTTTGTTTAACGAGTAAATCTCTGTCCGTCATTACACACTTTGTCTCCGTCCACTTAGAATTTTTAAGTTTAAACTCATTTACAAACCACACAAAACTTTCTTTATCTTCATGAACCAGTAAACAAAATGCGACTACTTGTGTTTGGCAATTTCCATCTTCACACACAATTAAAAACAAGGGAATACCTATATTAATTAGCTTATAAGTTTCATCAAGACTTAAAAACTCTGGAAAAGCATCGAAGGTAATTTTCATATTTTTGGTTTGCATAAACATACCTCTAAAATTGTTACTCTCATCTTCACTTCACAGTCATATGATTTTCTTAAAATATTTACACACTGCTCTAAATCTATAAGTGCTTTATTGGCTGGACTTTGCTTAATATTAGATAAATCTTATAGAGTTAGTTTTAAACCGGTATCTTCCTCCAACATTTCCTTAACTTTTTTCTCATTTGCATCCAGCAACAATAACTTTTGTTTTTTCCATACTATCCTGCGGCAACTTGCGCTGTTGCGGCAAAAAATCAAATAACACTTTGCTTGTTTTATGATTGTGTTCTTCTTTAATCGACTTAACATCTAGAAATTTGCCGTTTTGTGAAACTCGGAATGCAATGCAAGCAGGACAAGAATTTTCCTTTTTGAAAGTTCTTACCACTTTTAAATTTTTTCCCGCTTTTCGAAATTTTTGACCTCCGAAAATACAATACGTCTCGTTTCCAGTATTTCGAAAATGTTTTCTTTCTATTGTCTCATAGCTGTATTTACCTCTTGAAACGTTTTAAATGTCTGACCAACGAAAAACATTATTAGTTAACTTTATACATTCACACTTGCAAAAAGAACAATTATTAAATTATTTATCCAGATACCGGTACCGGGAGACTAGCCATAGCGAGGTATACATTAACATTTGTAGGTTAGGCTTACAATTTATCAGTACGCATGTCGTGTCGATAAAATCGAACAATTCTACCGGGATTCATTACAAATACCGGTAGGCCATTATGTCATGTATACGTCAACATTGTACCGGGATTTATCCAGATACCGGTACCGGGAGGCTAGCCACAGCGATAATTCATTGAAATGCCGTTTAAGGTATCTGTGCATGAGTATACAATAATAATATCGACCTATTTCGCTACTGAGACCAATTACCGATGCCAGAAAACGAGTTCCCCTTTAAAATTTTGCCGAGTCTTTATAGAATAGTAGAAATTTTCTACCTGACTAACATCATGATACTGCAAAGTTTATAGCATCATGGCCTAACATTTAATAAACAAGACAGTCGCTTCTTTACGCCCCTTCGGATGTATTATATACCATCTATGCAACTCCCGCCTAAGATTACATAACTTTGCCGCTAGAAGATAGAACGAGAGGTAGGTCAGTAGACAATAGACGCAGCCTTAATATATCATGTATGTGACTTATCAAATGTGATAAACATAACCACTTTTGTTGAATAAAAATTTCTTTCTTTAACAATTAAAAAATAATTACTTAGTATTTAAAGCATTTTTACATTTCTGCCGCCGCCGCCTATGTCCCATAAAGGAGATGCCGACTTTACTCCGAGTTTTCATTTTTATGCTGTCCCAATTGAGATCATATATACTATACCTGTTCTTGTTTTATCGGTAGAATTTCCGGTAGCATAGGCGTCGGCTAAATGATATTTATTTACTTTTATTGAATCATCTATAGAATTGTTCATTAAACTAACATTATTTGTTGTAAATAAATAATTTACATCATGCCCATCAATTAATATAAAGTAGTAAAGAAATATTCAATTGATTTCAAAAATGAAAAAATTATTATAAAAATTGTGGTTCGACGCCTATAAACTGCTGGGATTATGAACGATTCCTTTGTCAGTCTTTTTTTATGATTTTCCAATCGACATTAGATAAAGTATAATTCGTTGCAAGATTCATATATCAACGTACAGGTTCAATAAAATAATATACAAAGAGAATAAAATTTATACTTGACAATTTTATTGTTTATAGTTTGATTGCTTGAGGATACCTTGTAATTTTGTGTCATAAAAACACATAGCATATTAAAAAAAACCGCTGTCTAAGGAATCACTACTTCCACATCCAGATTCTTCACCCAAATCACTTTAAAGGAAACATCTTGACTAAATTTGCACTCTAGTATGTGGAAATTATTGGTCATAGTATTTTAATATTTGGAGCAGATGTCATAGAAAAGTTTGAGGACTTGGTTTCTATTATTATGTACGTTAAAAATGAAGTTTCTAGTTTACCCTACTTACTTATTTTCCACTATTCACAACCTACCACCTCCCACCCCTTCATTTGCAGTAATCTCAATCAGATGTCACTACAATACATCCGTGTACTAACTTTCAAGTGAATATCTCAATTTGATGTTATCAATCCCATTAATAATGAAGCGTAGGTGGTGGAGTTTGAAAAATATTAGAAAGAAATCTGAGGCCTTGGTTTCTAGTATATACACCGAATTCCAAATTTCTGTACTCTTACCAGCTTGATTTACTTATTTTCACCTAGTCCTCCTGTTAACCCCAACCCTTCTACGGAATCATCCCAAAATATAATATAGTTCCAGATGTCGTTATAATACATGCGTCTACCAAATTACAAGTGAATATCTCAATTTTATTTTATCAACCCCTCTAATAATGTAGTAAGGGTAGTGTAAGGGTTGAAAAATATTATTAAAAAATCTGATGCCTTAGCTTCTAGGACATACACCGAATTTCAAGTTACAGTAGGTACTCTTACCAGCTTGCTTTACTTATTTTTCCCTATTTACCTCTACTTACCCATATTCCTTCAACGCAATCATGTCAAAATATAATCCAGTTTTAGATATAGTTATAATAAATAAATGTACCAAATTTCAAGTGCAAATTTAAATTTAATTTTATCAACTCTTTTAATAAGAGAGTGGGGGTGGTGGGGAGATGGAAAATACTAATAAAAAAAAAAATGAGACCTTCGCTTCTAGTATATACACCAAATCCCAAATTTCTGTACTTTTACTAACTTGCTTTACATATTTTTCCCTATTTACCCCTATTTAACCCCCAACCCTTCAACGGAATCATCTCAAAGTATAATCTAGTTCCAGATGTCGTTATAATACATACTTGTACCAAATTTCAAATGAATATCTCAATTTTATTTTATCAACCCTTTTCATATTGGAGTAGGGGTGGTGGGGGTTGAAAAATATTATAAAAAAATCTGAGGCCTTGGTTTCTAGTACATACACCGAATTTCAAGTTTCTGTAGTATTACCAGCTTGCTTTACTTATTTTCCCCTATTTACCCCTATTTAACCCCCAACCCTTCAACGACATCATCTCAAATTATAATCTAGTTCCAGATGTCGTTATAATACATATGCGTACTAAATTTCATGTGAATATCTTAATTTAATTTTATCAACCCCTTGAATAATGGAGTAGGGGTGGTGGGGGGCTGAAATATATTATTAAAAAAGCTGAGGCCTTGGCTTCTAGTACATACACCGAATTTCAAGTTTCTGTAGTCATACCAGCTTGCTTTACTTGTTTCCCCGTATCTATCCCTAAATAACCCCCAACCCTTCAACGGAATCATCTCAAAGTGTAATCTAGTTCCAGATGTCGTTATAACTCATACGTGTACCAAAATTCAAATGAACATCTCAATTTTATTTTATGAACCCTTTTAATAATGAAGTAGGGGGGTGGTGGGGGTTGAAAAATATTATAAATAATCTGAGACCTTGGCTTCTAGTACATACACCGAATTTCAAGTTTCTGTAGTCTTACCAGCATGCTTTACTTATTTTCCCCTATTTACCCCTATTTAACCCCCAACCCTTCAACGGAATCATCTCAAAATATAATCTAGTTCCAGATGTCGTTATAATACATACTTGTACCAAATTTCAAATGAATATCTCAATTTTATTTTGTCAACCCTTTTCATATTGGAGTAGGGGGTGGTGGGGGTTGAAAAATATTATAATAAAAATCTGAGGCTTTGGCTTCTAGTACATACACCGAATTTCAAGTTTCTGTACTCTTACCAACTTGTTTTACTTATGTTCAAATATTTACCCCAAATTAACCCCCAACCCTTCAACGGAATCATCTCAAAATATAATCTAATTCCAGACGTCGTTATAATACATACGTGTACGAAATTTCAAATGAATATCTCAACTTTAATTTATCAACCCCATTAATGGGGTAGGGGTGGTGGGGGGTTGAAAAATATTATAAAAAAATACGAGGCCTTAATTTCTAGTACATACACCGAATTTCAAGTCTCTGTACTCTTACAAGCTTGCTTTACTTATTTTCCCCTATTTACCCCTATTTAACCCCCAACCCTTCACCGGATATCCTCAAAAAATAATCCAGTTCCAGATCTCGTTATAATATATACGTGTACAAAATTTCAAGTCAATATCTTAAACCGTTCCGGAGAAAACTTGCGGACAAAAAAAAAGTTACAGACAGACAGACAGACCGACGTTTCATGACATTCTAAACCTATTTCACGAATAAAAATTTTTGAAAATTTTTTTGCGATTACCATACTTCCAATCCACTACGTGGATGTGGAAGTAATAATTGTTGTAAAAATGTAGTATTTTTTGATGACCTTGCATCTAATTAACTTACTCGACTTATTTTTTTCCCATTTAACGGAAACGCATTTTTGATACTGCTATTTTAGAAGAAGTGTTTGGACAACGCGAAAATGTCAGATAATTTCAAAAGTTCTCAGCTGATACCATCCTAGTATATTAGTCAAAATTATTATCTTTAAGACAAAACAAGCTAACCATTATACTCTACGCCGATTTACTGTACTTTTTATATAACACTATCTTACTGTCCACATTTCACTATAATCCGGCTTCTCGTTATTAAGTTATCGTCCTTACAAGAAACGTGACGGATAGACGGACAGACGGATGGACGGACAGACAGACAGACTATCCGACGGACGGACATTTTGAAAGTTGTTCAGAATTCGATCTCCAACACAGTGATATGATTTTTTTTCCCTACGAACCATATTACCGGCTTTAGAATGCAATATACTCTTCGTTTTGTATTTGCGAAGAGTATAATAAAATACCGACATAAAATATGCATACACAATAAAATCTAAAACAAATACAACAGTATCGTACAGCAGACATATTTACATGTCTGTCTGGATATACATATCTAATAAACAGTAAGCACATGCCATAGTTGAAACTAATCGCATAAATTATTTATTAATAATTACCATTTAGAATATGTATCAAGATAAACAAATATTTCTGTTGGTTTCAGTTTTCACAATATATTTCATTAATCCATCGGAATATCTAATTGAAATATAGTAAGATTCTAATACTCATACAGGGTATCTATTGAGCTGGCTATTATTATCATTTCGAAATAGGTATGGTAAAGGAGTTGATCTCAAGGAGGACAAGGGTACGCTTTTCCAAAAAAAGAAACCGACTGTATGCCACTGATGTTTATGAACTAATATATATAAACCAGAGATCTTGCAAATTTCTCGTGCGAAAAGTGGTTTGTTGTTATAAGCATTTACAAACATACAAAATTTGTCCAAAAAATTGAATCACCTTAAAAAAAAGAAAAATAAAATATTTCATCATCGTTCGTTCAAACGAACCCTCCCTGTTAACTAACATCAACATTAATGGTGATAAAATTACGTACGATGTTGTTATTTATTTACTTTTACATCGTCTTAATATCGATATTAGGTAATAAGTTTCAATTAGCCGCACGATGGTAAAAAATCGTATTTCGTAATTTTTAGCTATCATTTTTTAAAGACAATTTAATGGTTTTGAATAAAACATTTTTAGCCTATTTAATTGCCAAATTTTATGCAAATATGCAACAATTATGCAATTATGGCAGCTCGGAATCGTTATTTTGAATATTTAACTTTTGACATTAGATTCAGTATCAGCTACTTGAGAAATACCATGAGGCCGGCGTCTTCGCTATAATCTCGTATATTCTCGAATAGAAAATATTTTTTTCCGATTTCTGTTCACCTTATACCAAACAGAGCTTGTTGAAACTAATATGGAACAACCTTAGAGTCACATACTACACTTTGCAGTAGATTTCCATACAAATTGCTTAAGTCATTCCAGAGAGAAATCATTAAACAAACAAAAAAAAAACATGTAAGGTAAAATACCCAATAGCTGACAGCTTAAGGGAAATTTTGATAATAATATGCGTTTCCGTTGGTATTTTTTGTACTTGAAAAAATTGTAATACCTTCAAAATTAACCTTATTATCTAAATTAACACATAAAACAACAAAAACCTTATTATGTACTGTTTTTTAAATAATATAAAAAAAATTGTTGATATGTTTCGAATATCCAAAAGTTGACATAAAAATAACTGAATGTACCCAGTTCTTGACATCTTTTTGCACCAAATGTTGACTATTAATTTTAATTTGTTTGTTTATTATGTTAATTAAACACTTTATGGCCAATGGGAAATTATAAACATTTTTATGTATTAGCCTCTTATTGTTTAAAAAAAAGCATTTATAAACCATATTATTAAATAATATTTATTAAGGTCTGCTTTAACACCATTAGTTGACATTCTTAGAACCATTATTTGACACAAAGTAATTTGAATATAAAATTGGAAAGAAACAAAATAATAACTTTGTTTTTATTTATTATATGAATAATCAAATAATTCAAAATGCAATAAGTAACACATTACATAACATGTAATACACAAATATAAAGTAGTCCTTGCCTAAGTTCTTAATTATATAAAAAAACACCAACTATTTGGAATAATGTGAAAAACAAAACCTAAACTAAAAGTAACAAAATAAAATATATGAATATAATATACTTAGTTATTATTAACTTTTTGTTTAAAACTATTATAAATGAAATAGGAAATGGAAGATCATAGGAACATAAAATAAAAAAGTTAACCATCTACACAAAAGTCTTCCTTAAATCTATATTTTAAACGGTGCCCAGATACCACCATATGTGGAAATATAAGCTTTTTTACTACCTGTGTTAAACTAATGGTGCTTACATCTTCCTCATTTAATTTAAAGAAATCGGATTCCTCACATTTTCTCAGGCCGACGACCTCTGCTTCATTATTGGAGAACAGTTTCTGGATAACGCATACATAATGATGCACCCGCTTTTTTCCAGGAAACTCAACTAAAATATAGTCATTTTCCTTAAACCTGTCCATTTCGCAGTCAACGGTTGTGGCAAAGGACTCTTCCATATCTGGCATTTCATCACTACTTTCGGATGGTTCCCAGGTTTCGGAGGTTTCAGATGAATCTGTGGAACTATCCTTGTGCTTCCGGCTTGGTTTTTGTTTTTTAATTGTTCTTTTGTTTCCTGTGTTTGCCTTCTTTTCTTCTTTTAATTTATTTTGCATGTCTTTTTTTAATTGTCGTTCTTCTGCTCTTTTTATTTTCTTTTCCTCTTCTTCTCTTTTCTTTTTATCTTTCATTTCATGATAATCTTGCCACTGTTTGGATGTAGCAACTGATGGAATTTTTTCTCTTGCCACCCTCTTTTTCCTTGCTGGTAGTGGCTCTGGCCATGTAAGAGCCCTTTTAAAAGGCGATGGTATGATACTTTGATCAGTTTTTACTGGCGTTTTTTCTTTACTGTGACTTTGTATTAAAATATTACTAATTATCTTGATAGGTGTTTTTTCATTTGATGATGATGGTTGCGGATCTGTATTTGAAGTAGTTGAAGATTCTCTGTTTAGCAAATCACTCTGTAGAATTTCTTTAATCGCTTCATTCTTCTCATTTGCCTGGCATTCTTTTTTATTGTCGACGTCGTTCGCTTTTTCCGTTTTACCATGATTTTGGAATACCTGTTTTCTAAGTTCTTTAATATCCTTTAAAATGTTCTTGTAAAACTGAAACAGTGACAAGTCTTCCACAGCACCTTCCCACGTTTCACTTTCTTTAAATTTTTGTACCTTCTCCTTTTCTATATACCTTTCTAAAAATCGCATTCCTTCTTCCAGTTGTTTTAATTTCTCAATTTCTTCTCCAGTGTTTTTTGTTATCGGATCATTTTTTAACTGTATAGGTGAATACATTTTATCTAAGGTTTGATCTTCCCCTGATCTTTGTTAGTCTCTAATCTCACTGGAAATTTTGAAACTACTCTGTAACATAAAGAAAATGTTTGATAATAAAATGTTATTTTCTTTTTATTTTCCGCCTGTGTTGAATTTGTGGACAACGGATTTCGCGGTACGCCCAAACCTACCCACATTTCCTTTTCGTTGCCGACATCATACGGTTCTCCAGCTTTATCTCTGCGAGGCGCCCGATATAGCGGGAAAACACGTTGATAGGACCTTTTGGCCTTGCCACTCGCGCGATTTGATCACAGTGAATTTTATTACATTGTATGTAAATATGACGATAAAACACAATTGAATACAACTGAACACAAACTGGCTCGATAAATCTGGTGAATTTGCCTTCATAAGACGTCCCAATATTATCGATAAAACACCATAGGAAATGTGAAGACACAAAATGCCCCGATTTGACCGCAATCGATTAACTACCCAAATCCCGAATCACCATAATTTACAAAATCATCAATAAAATAATTTAAGACAACTAAAGGATTTATCAAAGCCGCAAAGCTAAGATAAAAACCGCTGCCTAAGGAATCACTACTTTTGCATCCAAATTTTCTATCCAAGTATCTTTAAAGGAAAACATCTTGACTGTATTTGTACTCTAGTATGCGGAAATGATTGGTCATAGAATTTTAATAATATTTGAGGCAGATGTCATAAACAAAGAGGCGTTGGTTTCTAGCATATACGCCAAAAGGGTTCACACGTAGGTCCCAGCGCACCACGCTGAAGGAGTCTACCGGTCAACTTATATTCGCTCCGGCGTGGTACGTCGTAATAGAGTGCTAACTGTAATCGACTCAACGCAGCACGCTAAAAGTCAATGTCAGAAAAGCACTGATTTGTCTTGAACTTGGTCTCGCTTTTATATCCAAAATCCTACACATGTGACCCATTGGGAGCGTGTGCAATTTTGGGTCCGCGTGCAGATTTCGAGTACATCGGCGATTTAACTTTATTGGGTAAGGGTGCAAAAGTGCTGGGTAAACGGAAATCTGGTAATGTGAGATGAATTTATGAAAGCCTCATTACAATACATATGTGTATTTTTAAAATAAAAATTTCAATTTTATTTTCTCAACCCTTTTAATAATGGAGTGGGGGTGGTAGGGTGAGTTGAAAAATATTATAAAAGATCTGAGGCCTTGGCTTCTAGTATATACACCAAATCCCGAGTTTCTGTACTTTTACCGGCTTGCTTTACTTATTTTCCCCTTTTTACCCCTATTTAGCCCCCCAACCCTTCACCGGATAAGTTAAAAAAACAATACAGTTCCAGAGAAAACGTGCTCACAAAAAAGTTACAGACAGATAGACAGACAGACAGACAGACATACAGACAGACAGACAGACAGAGACAGACAGACAGACAGAGACAGACCGACAGTTTTAAAATCTCGACATTCATGACATTCTAAACGTATCATAACAAGAAAAAGTTTTGAAAATGTTTTTATGATTACTGAGTAAGTATACTTCCACCAAAGTTTAGAGAACTAACAAGATAGGACAGTCAGACGGAGAAAACAAAATAGACGAAGACAGTTGTACTTTGAAGGGACACGACATCCAGCGGAAACGGTTTCGGGATTTGTTGGTTACGCATTAAACCAATTTGACCAAGCTTACTAAAAGATAGGTTGGCTCATTAAAATCGACAAGTGCTACGTCACATATAGACCTCGATGACAGCTGCGTATGGCTGTTTTTTTCTCATTTTATAGAAGAAACTTTCAAAATTATTCTTTCAATGTACAATTCTATCCTAACCAAATAGATACCTTACATATAAACATAGAAATACTTCATGTGACATATGTTACAAAGCAACCTGTTTTTTTACTGACCTTGGCTACTGACAGTCGCTGAGTTCAGTCGTTCTATCAGGACAGTATTGTCCATTTTTAACTATTGGCCTCTCTTACTAATGTTACTTTCTCCGTCTGATTGTCATGTTGCGGTAACTGCGCGAGAACTCCAATTTAAATGTCGAGGTCAATGGCGCCATTGCCAAAAGATAAAAGGTGTTCCGCCGGCTGTCCTCTCTTGTTAAGTCCCTAATCTTTGCTTCCACTCTACTACGTAGATCTGGAAGCAAAGGAGAGGGTTGTCATTTAAAAACAAAATGTCGATTTCGATAAAAAATTATGATCGGCGATTGAATTCGATATCAAAATGTATATTTTTATAAAATATCATAGTCATAATTTATTTTTTTCAAATGGAGCATGTTCTATGTTTTTACTCAAAATGTTTCAATAAACAATTACCTACATGCTGTTATCCATAGTAACTACTTCTTTTTGAATTGAAAATACCGAAAAAGGTAGTCACCATGAAGCGACAGTATATAAGTAATTGTTTGCTGAAATATTTTAAGTAAAACTAAAAAAATACGTTGTGACAGTTTAAAAAGGTAAAAACATTAATAATATCATGGGTGCCCTGTAGAATTAGGTTCGACTTTGAATGGTCTGTAAACTAGTACATGGTCTTGACTAACGTTCAAAGTGAAACGACGGTCAAAATGTAAATAAGTCTTTTGTAGATTTTACTCTGCAAATGCAATTTTATCAGAAAAAGTGGAACAACGTGGCAACGCCGCAACATTAGTCCAAAAATAATAAGAGAATAATTAGGGGTCAAATATAAGTATATTTAAAAAATGTTGGGTGTTATATTTAAAATAGAATCAAAATGTTAGCTTGCCACCAGTACGTGAAGAATTCAACATAATTTTAAAATACGTCACTTTTGACCTCCTACAGTTGTGATCTGAGAATTTTTTTCAAATTTCAAACGGTTAAGGAGATACTGACCGTCCACGCACTAGCGATTCACCCTGTAAATATTAATTATAAATTTGATGTCTATAATTTTTCATAATTAATAGGACTTGTAGTGTAGTTTACGTACATTTCTTACTAAAATATTTACATGAACAGTATGAACACACCTTATCAAAAATTGATTGACGTAAACTCTGCCTCAATAAAGACCCGAATGTTATCAATTTAATATAGGTACTTTGGTACTTATCCAAATTGTTCATACCGTATACCTTTGTGTGAAAGTTTTGTGTGCATCAAATCGATGTGTTATTTAAATAAATACAATGTTTGCCACTCGACATAATTAAAATTTATTACTGAGAAATTGATTATAATTGGTAATAAATTAAATTGGGCGAAAATTGTTGTTCATAAATATTTATTTTTCGTATCTGATTTATTAATAATTACCTAATTAACGTAATTACTGTATCGGTAAAGAAATTTAAAGTTTATTTAAAATATTGAATAGTTGTTGCTGACTGGTCTTACTGAGTTTCATACATTTATATCATGTAATATTCAGTTATAAAGTATACATATACCTCTAGCATTACTAGATTTTTTTAGAAATTGTAGCTTTGCTACTTTTGGAAATAGAGGGGAATCAGTTTATGATAACAATCTCAAAAACGATCAAACACAAATTTCTGAAAAAATAGTTTTGAGATCTTTAAGAGAAACCTTTTCAAAATGATACATGATCGAATAGGTTCCTTTTGGGTTTGTCAAACTTTGCTACCCCAGAAATTTACAGTAAAATATTTTTTAGGTTCTGGCTATATTGGAATATATGTGGGTTAGGGGTTAGTAAGCGTTATAATAAAGCCAAATCTTAGCTTGATACTTTTATTCGCACGAACGGACAAACGAGTGAACTCATAAAGTTTCCGTGTTTTCCTCTTGAGGGTACGAATCTCTAAAAAAGGCCTCTAAATAATATGAAATAAAATATCATCACAGCATTAATTAGACCTTATTACCTAATAATAATTAATAATATTGAGGGCGATAAGAAATGCCTTTGATTTTATTGTTTTCTCGTTTCTACACCGACTTCAATATTAACATTGTAATATGTGTCGGTCTGTAACTTTTTTGTCCGCACGTTTTCTCCGAAACGATTTAAGATATTGACTTGTACACGTATATATTATAACGAGATCTGGAAAGGGATTGTCTTTTGAACATATCTGGTGAAGGGTTGAGGGATAAATAGGGGTAAATAGGGCAAAATAAGTAAAGCAAGCTGGTAAGATTACAGAAACTTGAAATTTGGTGCATGCATTAGAAGCTAAGGCATTTTTTGTAATATTGCCATCCCCGCCATCCCCCACCACCCCCCACTCCATTATTAAAGGTGTTGTTAAAATAAAATTGAGATATTTACTTGAAATTTGGTATACGTATTACGTATATATTATAATGACGTCAGGAACTAGATTATATTTTGGGATTATTCCGTTGAAGGGTTGGGGGTTAAATAGGGGTAAATAGGGGAAAATAAGTAAAGCAAGCTGAGAAGGGTACAGAAACTTGAAATTCGGTGTATGTACTAGAAGCCAAGGCCTTAGGTTTCTTTATAATATTTTTCAACCCCCCCAACACCCCTACTTCATTATTAAAAGGGTTGATAAAATAAAATTGAGATATTCGTTTGAAATTTGGTACACGTATATATCCTAACGACATCTGGAACTAGATTATATTTTGAGATGATTCCGTTGAAGGGGTGGGGGTTAAATAGGGGTAAATAGGGGAAAATAAGTAAAGCAAGCTGGTAAGAGTACAGAAATTTGGGATTTGCTGTATACAGACTGTCTTTTTTACGAGGGCCAGACCAAATATCTCGCTTAATATCTATCGTAGAAGAATAAAGTTTTAGAAACAGTTATCCCATTTTTTGTGAGCTATATTTCAGTAAAAAGAAATTTGAAATCTATAGCCTACTTTATGAGATATATTACAAAAACCTGAAAATAGGAAAACCACAAACGGTTATAACTTCCTTATTTGAGGAGATACGAAAAAAGTTAAAGGAATGAAAGTTGACGGCAAAGACAATAAGAATAATAACGTGTAACAAAAAAATCGAAAAATACAGTTGGCTTTGACATACGCTATTGTGCAAAAATGAAAAATACATATCTCAAAGTAGGCCATGACGCCATTAATTCCGTTATTTTTTTCTCATTCCAACGATATAAAACATGTCACAGAAATTTTAACCGATAGTGTCAATATTTAATATTTTACGAATACCACAATTCATATAATTGAATCGTAACAATCAGCTGTGCCATAATTAGTGAAAAACAATGTATACAGTTATTAATAAATTTGACAGATTGTCACTGTTGTATGTTGTATGTTGCGTTGTCGAGTTCTAAGACAAATTTTATATCAGTAATTATGGTGTACACCAATAATAACAAATTCGATATGATTAGCATTTATTGTCAGTGCAATTTTGACGCTGAGATGGCAGTCACGGTTTACGGAGATAGATTTCCAGATGCTCCGCAGCCAAATCGAACTATGTTTAGGAAGTTAGTTCAAAATCTAAAAACGCACGGTTCATTTTCAAAAAAAGTAGTAAGGCGAGCGCATGTTGCGGATAATGTAAGAAAAGTGAATAGAGTAATGAATTATGTTAACCAAAATGAGGAAACCTCTTTGAGACAAATTCAGAGAAACTGTCGCATAAAAAAAGACAGTGCAAGAAAAATATTGAAAAAAACGGATTTCGATGCTACAAAATGAGGAAAGTTCAACATTTAAATGAGGGAGATAAGCCAAGGAGAGTAAGATTTTGTAGATGGTTATTAAGAAAAGGAATGACGCGCTGATATGTAGCAAAATTCTTTGGTCGGACGAATCAAATTTTTCTAATAATGGATTTTTCAATAGAAATATGCATTATAAGTGGACACGAGAAAATACACATTGGTGCAGAGAGACTGCTTTCCAAGAAAGATTTTCTACGAATGTTTGGTTGGGTCTTTTAGGGACTAAAGTAATTGGACCTTATTTTTATGATGGCACATTAACCGCTCGTAGATACCTTAATTTCCTGCAAAACGAATTTCAAGATTTTCTTTATGAATTAACAGTGGCAGAAAGATTAAATTATTCATATTTTCAACAAGATGGGACTCCACCTCACACTGCTGTAATATGTACAAATTATTCAAATCAAGTTATGCCAGATAGCTGGATAGGCACCTATGGACCCATTCTATGGCCAGCTCGATCACCAGATATTACTCCCTTGGATTTTTTGGTCTGGGGTTACATTAAAAAGAAGGTATTTTAAACTGCCCCTGAAAATATTGATGACATCAAAACCAGAATTCGAAACGCATGTGAGGCAATTTCTCCTGAAATGCTCCAAAATGTAATGCGTGACGTGTCTCGTAGAGCACGTTTATGTGTCAGAATGCATGGTGCACAATTTGAGCATTTGTAGTTAGAAAAATAAATACACACAATTTCTTTTCAATATAGTAGTAGGTAGTACTGTTATACATAGTTTTTCGTTTTTTTCTTTGGATGTTCGTTTTGTACTTGTATTTTTATTTATGAGATATTTATTGGTTTGTATTCAATTGTAATAAATAATTACGGAATTATAATTATTATAAAGTGAATTTTTACTATTATGGCACAGCTGATTCTTACGATTCAATTATATGAATTGTGGTATTCGTAACATATTAAATATTGACACTATCGGTTAAAATTTCTGTGACATGTTTTATATCGTTGGAATGAGAAAAAAATAACGGAATTAATGGCGTCATGGCCTACTTTGAGATATGTATTTTTCATTTTTGCACAATAGCGTATGTCAAAGCCAACTGCATTTTTCGATTTTTTTGTTACACGTTATTATTCTTATTGTCTTTGCCGTCAACTTTCATTCCTTTAACTTTTTTCGTATCTCCTCAAATAAGGAAGCTATAACTGTTTGTGGTTTTCCTATTTTTCAGGTTTTTGGAATATATCTCATAAAGTAGGCTATGGATTTCAAATTTCTTTTTACTGAAATATAGCTCACAAAAAATGGGATAACTGTTTCTAAAACTTTATTCTTCTACAATAGATATTAAGCGAGATATTTGGTGTGGCCCTCGTAAAATAGACAGTCTGTATACACCTCATTGTGACTCACAAATATTAATATTACAAATTATTTTTTCGTCATCAAAATGTAGTTTTTTATAAGGGTTAATCCAATTTTCTACCGTAATTTTCCTTGGAGTAAAATGCGGGATATTGATAATAAGTCGTTCTTTCACTAAACACAATTATAAACTGGGCCAAGTCCCCAAGTCCATCCAATTTAAAGGCGAGTAAATGGTAAATAATGTTTGGCGTGCATTGCAAGCGTGTCGGCCACGTAGTGCAGGTGTGCATTGTTCACGCGCTCTGTTTCTTTAAATTAAATAGCGTTCCTTTTCTAAATAGATTATATAATTTATGTTACATGAAAAAAAAATAAAAATTTATTTATTTTCCATTGAACTAAACATCTGTGCTTATTTATTTAATTTAATATATTTCAATAAATCCTTGTAATGACGCAACTGAAAATTAAACCCAAATTTCGATCACTGATCATTAGGGAATTATATATCTTAGGCTAGTATATTTTCTATATGCACTGTGTGCTATTTAATTCCGCAACATCCTGTTATGGTGAAGCGAGTTACCAGTTTTAATTATTATTATTTTTTTGACATAGTACTCGATGAGCTCTATTTGACCAGTTTGAAAATTTTATAATTTTCATATTTTCATGGCCTAAGGTATCTTAGATGGGTTAACATTTTAATATCGACTCTTAGGCATCGAAAAAGTTATCTCAGACAGCCCTATGCAAAATCGTTATTCAATCGTCAAATAAAAAAAAAATAATTTATCGACTGAAATGGTAAAGTACTCATTCCACTTAAACTTAAAGACACGTTAGGTATTTAGGTATTAATAAAAAATTATTACAAAATTCTACATAATTAAAAAATTTAAAAATAAAATATCGTTTCTTTTGGAATTTTTCTTTATTTCAATTTGTGATGTACTTATAAATAATAATAAATAAGTTCTGAAGAAGGTACAGGGCCTTTCACCGAAACGTTTGATGAATAACTTACATTTTTATCTTATTCAGGTGTTTCCCAACCGGTATTCTCAATAACCAGGCCACGAGAGGGAGGAAAAAAACGTTTTGAAATATTATCCTGAATTTCCCATGATTGGAAACTGAGGATTTCTTGATTAAACTATTTAAAAATTACCCTCATTGGCCAACCACATTTCCAACTAAACGAATAATTTCACTTAATTCTGCAAAATTTGGTGTCTAGATCAATTACTCAAAATGTGAATTATCGATATTGTAACGCCCCCACCCCACCCCTATTCTTTTCTAGTTAAATTCGGATTTGATTATAATATCAATTACCCTCCCCTCTCCCCTGAATGTCTAATTATTAAAACAATTAAACTAATTTGGCTGTGTGATCGTCTAGTTTAGTGGTAGGACTCAAATTTACGTTTGTGGTTTGTAGTTTATTGTTACCATAGTTCTTTTTCTAGGTTTGATATTACTGTTTCTATTTATTTATTGAATTGATAATTAACTATTTATTATGACATTTAATGATTCGTTCTTTACTCTAAATATTGCTATTAATTTATTTGGCAAAGTTCTAATTATAGTTCTTTATTTAATTGTTCAAATTAAGCACTGAATATTGTTTTGGCACTTGTTTATTTAATTGATAAAATAATTAAGTATTTTTATACTACCCTGTATAAAGTTCAAACTCAAATTATTCTTTTTGTTTAATTTACTGAATTATTTATTTTATCTTTTATGTTAACTTTTGTTTAAGTTTTTATCATATTTTAGAATTCATTTTTATTCACTATTGTAATGCTCAAGTAAACCTTATGTTTACTTAGATTATTTTAAA
The DNA here is from genome assembly GCA_963583905.1 of Stenurella melanura. Lineage (NCBI taxonomy): Eukaryota > Metazoa > Arthropoda > Insecta > Coleoptera > Cerambycidae > Stenurella > Stenurella melanura. The sequence continues at coordinate 111,812,246 of OY757310.1, read as the reverse complement.
TATTCGTTTTATTTAAGCCCAAGTAAATCTTATATTTACTTGTCTAGTTTTTCTGGTAATTATGCACTTTATTTTCAATTTCTGGTAAAGGTAAAAGAATTAAAAACACGTAACGTTTTTATACGTATAATCAGACAATTGTCAGAAAGTATCATTTATAAAATATTGGTGTGGCAATGGCCAGAAAATAGTTGCTTACATATAAATCAGAATGTGAGTAATTTAACCACAAATTTATATTACACCAACAGATTTCGTTGGGACAACAGTCACGTGTAAGTTTGTCGAATGGTCAAATAAACAACTCCAATAATCACTAAAACAATAATGATTATAACGAGAATCCTCGTTCAAAACTGAAGTAAAAATATTGAATTCGGAACGTGTAAAGTTCATACTTGGGTGGCGAAATCTCGCAATAGTTTATTTAATTGAATGCACGGCAAGTTGAAATCTCAAGTAATTGCCTATTCAAACATAGTTTGATTTCGAAGCGTAGAATGATGTGATCTGATCAATAAACTTGATACAGAACCAGCCAATTGGCCACCAATAGGTTTTTGTGTTGCGTAGATTGTAAATTGTTCAAACAATTGAATGAACAAGCAATTTGTATCAATTTCAACTCGCCCATGACATAAATATGTCATCGGGAATGAATACAAGGTAAAACACCCAGTACAAAGTTTAACATGTGATAATATTTAAAAGGATAATTATGTCAAACTAGCAGGGGGCAAATCACAGGCCTTATCAGTGGATGACCCACAAAAGTCCAGTGACAACATCCCTTCGAGTAGGACATAAATAAACCGACAGGTCCGAACAGCTGTAAAACTCTTCGAACCATCAAATATTGTAGAAGTTCATTGACCACACGACAAAACAAACCGCAACAGAAATTGTTTACCAACAAAAATCTGCCGCTGTTAAAAAGTAAATATTTTAAAAGTTAATGTTTAAAATAAGACATGATTTAACAGCTAATTGTGCAACCAATAAAAATTAACATTATAGAAATTTTCTAAATAATAAAATTCTAACCAGTCAAAGTGCCACAATGCCAAAACGCGATACCGTGAATTTAAGTTCCGAAATACAGAGCCGAAATGTAACAAATTTAATTAAAGTTTCCCCGGTCCCGTTTCATTTGAATTGTGTAAATACTTCTCTCTTTCAGCGACATTAATTATTTATACCTTGCGTATAAATCGCTAGGTGACCCGGGTCACTGGTATTTGTCTCGTCCTCCTGCATTTCCAGCATTTTCGTTAACCTGACACTTGCGTGTGTCGGTTACAATGCATAAACTGACCAATGTCCCTGTAGCGTTGTGCGGGTACAAAAGAGATCGCGAGTTTTGGGGTCGCTTCGTAAAAATCTCTTTGCTCAGCCTCGTTCCCAGTTCAGCTTGGTTTTAACAAGTATCTGGTGGACAATGGAAAGTACAGCGGATGCTGTGGTCAGTTGGTTCGCAGCTCCCAGTCTTATTTCAACGAGCACTATGGCGAATAATAAAGTACAGTGTATAATCTTAGCTAATAGCTAATTATATTCAAATAATTGGTCAGCGGGTAGTGGTCAGTTGGTTCGCAGCTCCCAGTCTTATTTCAACGAGCACTATGGCGAACAATTGGATTCGGTCAATGATAGATAGCGTCTGACCCCGATATAAAATTCCCTCGCGTATTTATACTTGAAAATACCCCCAAAAGTCGTGACGTTACACACCAAATGTCTGTTACTAGCCCAGTTCCCGTGAGACCGTACACCTTTGTTTATGTTATCGTCGAATGTTGATGTTAACTCTATTAACTGAAGTGTCCTATCGGTGTGAAACTTACTTGTTTCGCCCGAGATGTACGTTTCTAGAGATTTTAAAAACTACACGAATCGACTGTATTTTAAAACTTTAAATTTTACTATCCGAATATACGTGAAATATTTTTATGCGGATACTGGGTGATATTTGGTTTCTTACCGAATCGTGTACAATTTTCAGAAATATGTAAATTTTGATTAATAGAAATATGTAAATTTTGATGTATAGGCGCGGGAATAAGTTTTTGATTAATATAGGTGGGTACGGTCCGTTTCACTCTCCCCTTTTGTTGATTATAGAATGATAGCGAAGCTAGTTATTTTATAAGCTACAAACTGCGCGAATTTGATCAAAGTGGCACTTATGATTTACAAGTTTTCCCTAACTCTGACTGAGAGAAAAAATTACCTAATCTAATCCTGTAAGAAATTAAATTAGAAATACCTAATAAAACCTTAAGCAAAAAAAAAAAAAATAATAAAAAAATGAGAGTTTTCCTAGGCTATATGAGAATAATAAAAAATTATTTCTAACTGGTTGTACAATTCTATTTGTTTGAACTTGAAGAGTTCTCTGCACCATAAATAGATAAGTCGGAAAAACAAAAATTTACATTCCCCAAAAATATCCAAGAAAAAAATCTAAGTCGATAACAAAAAAAATATCTCCAGAATAAAAGCTGTGACCCTCAGTTCCCTGTATTTATCCCCATATTCCATGCTGCACAGAATCCTGTTCCAGCTTTCCCTCGTTGCGGAATACATATGATAGCCCGTAAACAGCCTTAGGACAAAAATCCGTAACCAAGCCAGTCACAGAGTTCTATCCAGGAGAAAGCTACTTTAAACCGAAGTTAATAATGATATGAAATAAAAGTTCCACTGTGGTCAAAGATAACCCTGGAGAAATTATTGCAAAGCAACAAAAATGTCTCTATGTTAAATCATATTTCTGGTGCAGAAGAAGAAAATTTAAAATAAAAATTAAACAATATTAAAGTTGCCCTCAACTTACTTGTCCCTAACTGAAAAATTATTTCAAAGTGAAAAAGAAATTGAAAAGAACCCTATCAGCAATTGAAAAAATGAATTTTTATACCCGGTCGACATCCCTAAGTACCCGACGCTGCGATGAAAATCTAGCCCCCTCTTCAGATCAGCGGTGCTCTCCCCTGCTTCGGAAACCACTCGTAGACCTCGGTGCCGCCCTCCCCTGCGATGTGAATCCCAGTAGGCCTCGATGATGACATCCATAACTATCCATATTCCAGCTCGCCTCTGATACCCATATCGCTTTCATATTCATACGCCTCTTGTATTTGTGATGCCCATATTTTGTTGTTGTTGTTGTGTCGCCCTAGCCAGTACATGACACAGGTATATGGTCAATTAAATCCAGGTACATTATAACTGCATGTACATCGAAGTCGTCTTCAGCGAGTTAGATTTGTAATTATGTAGCTTAATGTTTTGCGTGACGCCTTTTCCTTTTAGTGCAAACCCATTTCGACTAACATTGCACGTACAGGTAATGTGTACGGCTGCACAGGTGCATTTATGCCTAAGTGTATCTTCTCGCAAATTATATGTAAATTCTCAGCCAGTGTCCATTAATGTCGTACTGCATATTTCATCATAGAGTAGTTTAGTTTATATGTTTAAATTTGCCAACATCATGATGTATCGCATTGTAGAGTTACGGGATTGCAGCTAGCTGGTCAGCAATACAGTCAAGACAATAGGGCATTGTAATTAGAATATTGTTTGTCTGCAGACAGGAAATTAATTTTCTTGATTGTTCCTCTCTCCCCTATCCCATCGATATCGTTTGTTAGGACTGTGAGGTGATGATGTTTGTGGCGGTGTCGGCTGTATTGCCAAGGAAGTCGAGGCTGCCAGAATATTCTCTTGGCGACGGAGAAATTCTGCAGCGCCTGATATGGATTTGTTGGTTTTGAGTTGCCACAGAGACTGGATATTGGCAGGGAAATGTTTCATCAGCTCGTTCACAAGAGTAGACTCTGGGAGAGGTTCGGTTAGCAAGCGGGCCAACCCAACATAATGAGCAAAATGAGCTTCCCTGTTTCGCCCATCTTTGCGTGACCATCGGTGCGTAGATAGGAGGCGGCGAAGTTTGTTTTGTTCTTCCTCAGACCAGAAACAACTGAGGAAGTCTACCTTAAAGTCGTCGAAACTTTCCCAGCAAATTTTGTAAATGGACGCCCAGTCTTGCGCCTCGTTGGTCAGGGATTCATGTACCACATTCAATTTGTTTTCTTCAGGTACATTCATTTCCTGTAAGTAGGCTTCCAGTTCATGTAGGTACTTTACAGGATGTTTGTTTTTGCTTTGGAACTTTGGCATTGGCGGACTCGGCGTTATGTAAATGGGACGGCAGTCGTTGGAGGAAATTGCGAGACAATAGAAGTGGTTGTGTCTCTGGAGGCGGCAACTTCTTGGATTTGCCGTCGGATATTGGCGGTGGCGGCTTGTCGTTCCCTATGCATGGCTACTATGCTTTTTCCCAATTGTGCATGTAGGCGACGTTGATTTATTTGCATTTCTTTTACTGTTTGTAGCAGGCGATCAAGTTTTTCTTCCAAGGTGGGAGGCGGCGGAGGCGGTACGACAGTTTCTGGGTCGGTGGTGGGTAGGCTGCTGGCTCCAAGGGATTCTATATTTAAAACATAAGCAGTATCAGTTTTATCTAAAAAATTTGAAATACGTGGACGGCTCTATATTTCGGACACACGATAACAATGTCTGTTGTTTGAAGAACAATAGACAACATTATAAATTAACGAAACCAAGTAATATCAATTTGAAAACTCTAAGATCCTGGTCACTACGGCACCAGTGTAACGCACCCCCCCCACCCCTATTATTTTGCTATTAAATTCTGAGTTGATTATAATATCAATTACCCTCCCCTCTCCCCTGAATGTCTAATTATTAAAACAATTAAACTAATTTGGCTGTGTGATCGTCTAGTTTAGTGGTAGGACTCAAATTTACGTTTGTGGTTTGTAGTTTATTGTTACCATAGTTCTTTTTCTAGGTTTGATATTACTGTTTCTATTTATTTATTGAATTGATAATTAACTATTTATTATGACATTTAATGATTCGTTCTTTACTCTAAATATTGCTATTAATTTATTTGGCAAAGTTCTAATTATAGTTCTTTATTTAATTGTTCAAATTAAGCACTGAATATTGTTTTGGCACTTGTTTATTTAATTGATAAAATAATTAAGTATTTTTATACTACCCTGTATAAAGTTCAAACTCAAATTATTCTTTTTGTTTAATTTACTGAATTATTTATTTTATCTTTTATGTTAACTTTTGTTTAAGTTTTTATCATATTTTAGAATTCATTTTTATTCACTATTGTAATGCTCAAGTAAACCTTATGTTTACTTAGATTATTTTAAATATTCGTTTTATTTAAGCCCAAGTAAATCTTATATTTACTTGTCTAGTTTTTCTGGTAATTATGCACTTTATTTTCAATTTCTGGTAAAGGTAAAAGAATTAAAAACACGTAACGTTTTTATACGTATAATCAGACAATTGTCAGAAAGTATCATTTATAAAATATTGGTGTGGCAATGGCCAGAAAATAGTTGCTTACATATAAATCAGAATGTGAGTAATTTAACCACAAATTTATATTACACCAACAGATTTCGTTGGGACAACAGTCACGTGTAAGTTTGTCGAATGGTCAAATAAACAACTCCAATAATCACTAAAACAATAATGATTATAACGAGAATCCTCGTTCAAAACTGAAGTAAAAATATTGAATTCGGAACGTGTAAAGTTCATACTTGGGTGGCGAAATCTCGCAATAGTTTATTTAATTGAATGCACGGCAAGTTGAAATCTCAAGTAATTGCCTATTCAAACATAGTTTGATTTCGAAGCGTAGAATGATGTGATCTGATCAATAAACTTGATACAGAACCAGCCAATTGGCCACCAATAGGTTTTTGTGTTGCGTAGATTGTAAATTGTTCAAACAATTGAATGAACAAGCAATTTGTATCAATTTCAACTCGCCCATGACATAAATATGTCATCGGGAATGAATACAAGGTAAAACACCCAGTACAAAGTTTAACATGTGATAATATTTAAAAGGATAATTATGTCAAACTAGCAGGGGGCAAATCACAGGCCTTATCAGTGGATGACCCACAAAAGTCCAGTGACAACATCCCTTCGAGTAGGACATAAATAAACCGACAGGTCCGAACAGCTGTAAAACTCTTCGAACCATCAAATATTGTAGAAGTTCATTGACCACACGACAAAACAAACCGCAACAGAAATTGTTTACCAACAAAAATCTGCCGCTGTTAAAAAGTAAATATTTTAAAAGTTAATGTTTAAAATAAGACATGATTTAACAGCTAATTGTGCAACCAATAAAAATTAACATTATAGAAATTTTCTAAATAATAAAATTCTAACCAGTCAAAGTGCCACAATGCCAAAACGCGATACCGTGAATTTAAGTTCCGAAATACAGAGCCGAAATGTAACAAATTTAATTAAAGTTTCCCCGGTCCCGTTTCATTTGAATTGTGTAAATACTTCTCTCTTTCAGCGACATTAATTATTTATACCTTGCGTATAAATCGCTAGGTGACCCGGGTCACTGGTATTTGTCTCGTCCTCCTGCATTTCCAGCATTTTCGTTAACCTGACACTTGCGTGTGTCGGTTACAATGCATAAACTGACCAATGTCCCTGTAGCGTTGTGCGGGTACAAAAGAGATCGCGAGTTTTGGGGTCGCTTCGTAAAAATCTCTTTGCTCAGCCTCGTTCCCAGTTCAGCTTGGTTTTAACAAGTATCTGGTGGACAATGGAAAGTACAGCGGATGCTGTGGTCAGTTGGTTCGCAGCTCCCAGTCTTATTTCAACGAGCACTATGGCGAATAATAAAGTACAGTGTATAATCTTAGCTAATAGCTAATTATATTCAAATAATTGGTCAGCGGGTAGTGGTCAGTTGGTTCGCAGCTCCCAGTCTTATTTCAACGAGCACTATGGCGAACAATTGGATTCGGTCAATGATAGATAGCGTCTGACCCCGATATAAAATTCCCTCGCGTATTTATACTTGAAAATACCCCCAAAAGTCGTGACGTTACACACCAAATGTCTGTTACTAGCCCAGTTCCCGTGAGACCGTACACCTTTGTTTATGTTATCGTCGAATGTTGATGTTAACTCTATTAACTGAAGTGTCCTATCGGTGTGAAACTTACTTGTTTCGCCCGAGATGTACGTTTCTAGAGATTTTAAAAACTACACGAATCGACTGTATTTTAAAACTTTAAATTTTACTATCCGAATATACGTGAAATATTTTTATGCGGATACTGGGTGATATTTGGTTTCTTACCGAATCGTGTACAATTTTCAGAAATATGTAAATTTTGATTAATAGAAATATGTAAATTTTGATGTATAGGCGCGGGAATAAGTTTTTGATTAATATAGGTGGGTACGGTCCGTTTCACTATAGTGGGCTTTGTAAAGATCTTATTTTGCATTCTCCATTGTTGTATTGTCAACTAAGTACAAAAAAGGAAAAAATAACGATTTTAACGTAAATATTTTCAAAATGACAAATTTCAACTTGGCCGAGAAAAAAATCGGTAAAGGTATTTACACAGAACTTACCTATTTATTTGTGCATGGCGGCCACTCTAAAATATTAATAATTACGAAATGACATTGAAAATAATAATCGGAATATAGTTATCATTATTATTACAAAGAAAACCTGATAAGTTTTGGTCAAAAAAATATACAGAGTGCTCATCCAACAGCAAAAGTTCAATACTAAATAACAGGTGCCAAATATGGAAGGCTTGCGCAAATACCGTTGCAAATGTCCACCATGACTGAATTGGGATGACCACCCTGTACATTTTCAATAAAAATATAATAGGTCCATATGTCAAATATTATTATTGACATCCGTCACATTTTCAATTCCACATTCACGTAGTGGAGTGGAAGTATAGTGGTGGTTACAAAATTTCATTTTTTTTTGAAATTTTTCAAAAATGTTGGTAAAGTGGTGGTAATTTTTTTTTTTAAGTAGGTTTAGAATGCGATAAAACGTGAAAATCTTAAATTTGAGCAAAGAAATAAAATTTTTCCATCTATTTTAGTGGTAAAATGTTTTCAAACATGATAAAAAAATCTAATTTTTTAAAAAATAGGTTTAGAACGCTATGAAACGTGGAAATTTTAAATTAGAACAAAGAAAAAAGTTTTTTCCATCTATTTAAGTGGTAAAAATGTTTTCAAAAATGTTGGTAGAAAAAAATTCTAAATTTTTTTGAAATAGGTTTAGAATGCCATGAAACGTGGAAATTTTAAATTTGAACAAAAAAAAAGTGATCTATTTTAGTGGTCAAATTTGTTTTTTCTGAAATAGGTTTAGCGTGTCAAGAATCGCGGAAATTTTAAATTTGAGCAAAGAAAAATTTTTTTATTATTTATTCCCTTTAGATGGCCCACCCTGTATATTTTCCAGTGAAAGTTTAACCATTTCTTTGCTGACAGTAGGGTCAACTACCTACCAAATTTGACTGCTCTCCGCCAAGCAGTTTTTTTTAGTTAATGCACCAACAGACAGACAGACAGACAGACTGACGGAATTGAAAAACCTATATTTTCGTAATCTACGTGATCTGAAACGTCAAAATCCGAAAACATCTCGGAGGGTGATTTTTTCTCGAATACAATACTTCCCTTCGGTATGCGAGGGAAGTAATACAAATTATTTATTTAGTTGGTGATAATGCTCGATCAATAAGCAAAGCTACTAATGAATTCAACAGAAGAAATTCATATCGCGAATCAATCCACCATAAGACGGTTTTCAGGATAAACTCAATATTCGATGGAACAGGGAAAGTTTCTGTAAAAAAAAATCGGCAGCTACTGGAAGCGGCTGGAACCTCCCCACCCGGTGGTTGAAATTAGTGATGGGTTGCTAAGCAGTCTGCTACTTTTTAACTGTAATTTGATTCGTAATAGTAGCAAATGCCGCGAGCTCTGATAGTCAATTCAAATCAGCCGTCATGACATGCCTTTAAATCAAATATATTATTGTAATATGACCCACCTATATTTATCTAATTTACGACGTCGTATGTGTTCACCGCCAAAACAGCAATTGAATTATTTATATTTCATTTAAAACTAGTAACCAATCCTTAAACTCTGAATAATTACAAACACCTAATATATGATGATATTTAATCATGTAACATTTTCCGCAATTATTATTAATAAAGTTTATAATGAAAAAAGAAAGAAAAAAAAAACAGCACTGTGTTGGGATCGAACCGTCGATCTCTTGATTTGTAAGTCGACGCTTTAGCGCACTGGACCATTGACAACTTATGACATATTTTTACATATGTTAATATTATAGAGACATTGAATTTTGTTTGTTCTCTGCAATAATTTGTATAAAAAACTGTAAGTATATAAAAAAAAGGTGCAAGTGTGATATATCGTTGAAATCGGAATTTTAACTGCTTTCCAATGGTTAGATTACAAATTGTAAGTAATAATAAAATAAACAAGTTGTTGTGCCAAAATGGCACTAAACGTAATCCGATCTCAACCAAAACCTTTTCAGATCTTCTAGAGCACTAAAGAAACGCTCATGCAAAGTTCCATCCAAATTCGTCCAGTAGTTTTGCCGCTATCGTGCTAACACACACACACACATACACACATACACACATACACACACACAGCATTTTTCAAAAACCACTTTTTTGGATTCCTGGGACCTCAAAACGTAAAGATTTGATGTTATCTCAATTTTCGATTTTGGACCAATTTTAGTAACCTCCCACAATTTTATTGTGGGGAGGTTAAAAAATACGGTAGAAAAACGTAGAGACAGACAGGGAAGCTCAACATTATATCCAAGAAAATCCAGCAATTACCTTGTGGCAGGCTACATGGGATGTATATTAAGTAAATCAAAAATACATACATGTTTGAAGAAAAATAAACTTAAACAAAATATTATGCACACGCTAGAACGAGGTGATGATGAATGGAGAATGGAATTCTGTTTATTCTGCCAAAGAGAATATTTAAATGACAATAGCTTTTTACGAAATATTTTCTTCACAGAGGCGACATTTACTACTCTAGCCACTGGATAACAGAGAATGCATACTGGGTGATAAATTCGAAATGGCAATACTCACAAATAATTAATGTGGTGATTGGGATCTTGAATAATCGTATAGTGAGTCCGGCGCGCGGCGTTTTTGGAACAAATTTTAAACGGTGAAAGGTTTCGTAGTATCCTGAACACAGATTTTTGTGATTTCATGGAAGTACTAAACGAGGAAGAAAACAGACAAGTTATTTTTCAACTAGATGGTGCTTCCATACATTATTCGGCTGTTGTACGTAGATGGTTTAATGAAAATTTTTTGAACAGGTGGATTGGATCGAATAGCCCTCTTGTTCTTGGCCGCCACGTTCGCCAGATTTGACACCTTTAGATTTTTTTTGCGGGGAAATTTAAAATAAAGAGTACAGGACGAGACCTCAAAGTGTTGACCAATTAACAGAGAGGATTGAACGAGAGTGCAGGGAAATGACAGCACAATAATTAATGAGGACCTGTCAAATTTTGAAATGCGTTATGAAAAATGTGTGAGGTGTGAAGGGGGTTACATTGAGAACACAAAAATTTAAAATACTCTGTTAGATTTTTATTTATTCCACCCGTTTTAGACTTTCGGTTTCTCTCAATAGCTTGTTTATAGTATTTATTCATATTCAAAGTAGTGTTGAGTGTTGTTGTCATTATTTGATGGCGTTCATGTTATTAAAAACACTATTTTTTCAATTTTTGTTTCATTAGTTGATAACAGACTTTTATATAGATCTAGTCGAAAACTGAAAAATTTCTTTTGGCGATTGAATAACAAACACCCTATATAAGATATCGAGTTACAATATTCCCATCCATTACTCTATTTACTTTTTCGATAAAGAAATGCTCAACAATCTATCTCAAAATTTAGACCCACGCACTATATATAAAATTACAATTATTTTTCATTATTTCTAATTAAGATAATGTTAAGGTATCTAAAAATGATACTTGTTCATTGGTTTCCATTTCATATATAAATTTTACTGACGTATAACGACTATTTAATTTTAATACGCAGTTATCTACTACTGGAACCATTGTATCGAACAATGCGAATATATCATACGCATATGTCAACCGAAAAATATTATAAAAAAATCAGAAGCCTTCTGGAATATATACACCATATCTGAAGATTCTGAACTCTTATTAGTTTGCTTTACTTATTTTCCCCTATTTACCCCTCGCTCCAACAACGGAGTCATCTCAAAATATATTCTAGATCCAGATGTCGTCATAATACATACGTGAACAAAATTTCAACGGAATATCTCAATTTTATTATAACATCCCTCTCTAATAAAGAAATAGGGGGTGGAAAATAGTATAAAAAATCTGAGGCTTTGGTTTCTAATATATACACCAAATCCCATGTTTCTGTACTCTTACCAGTTTACTTTATTTATTTTCCCTTATCTACCCCTATTTAACACCCAACCCTTCACCGGAAGTAGCTAAAATTATAATGTAGTTCCAGACTTCATCATACTTAATACATAAGTGTACCAGATTTCAAAACAATATCTTAAACTGTTCTTGAGAAAACGGGCGCATAGAACAAGCTACAAACCGGCATGCGACACAGAAAATTTTTCTCGATCAAATTTAAAATCTGGATGTTTCATGACATTCTAAGCTTATTTCAACACAAAAAGTGACATTGCTATACTTCCACTCTGCTACGTGGATATGAAAGTAATTAACTATTCCTCATTCCTTCGTCAATGGATAAAACTAGTTTTAGTTTAGACGCCACTTTGAGGTGGCCGTGAATCCCTTAGGAAGCATTTTTGGAAATATGTTTATATAAACTATCTTACACATAGAATCAACACTAAAGGAAAATGTGGTAATTTTGGAACACTCTGTATACTAAAATTGTATGTAAATGTACTTATATGGCAATAGAATTAGCTTCATCACATGGCATTTTTATGTATAATATCGTTAATATAAATTTAAATTGCATTCCGACAAATTAATTCCAATTTATTATTACTTAATTAAGTTATGCATTTAACAGATTATTAAACAGCTGATAGAAGAGAAATATGTCATACATACCTTGCATGTCATGGCCTTAAACCAAGGTCGTATGAATTAGCCGTGAATGTGATTTGAATCCTTGCCAATCCGTCATGTCACAAAATAAGTGAATATGTCAATAAAACTAAATTAGCAGGTGGTTTGCTAAAATAGTATATTAAAGTATAAGTGGATATTAAGGTCTTGAAAACGCGCGATTTTTAGAGTAGAGCAAGTGTTTTAAAGACCAGTTATCCACGAATACTTTATGCTATTTTTTTTATTGGTACACTTTGAAATCATAAATACTGGTATTATTACTACAAAAAATGGAAGAATGTAAAATGGTTAAATTAGTGATGTGACATAAGGATAGTGTCAAATGAGGAATACAAACATTAATTTGCAATCTGTCACATAGGCCGGATTAATTATTTTGTTAATGATTGTATATTGCTTTAAAATGAGTTCTAACATTGATTACTTAAATAGAAAAGCAGATTCCCGGTTAATCCCGCAATAATTCCTGTCAGATCAATAATTAAAAAGTTGACATTTTGACTTCACGTTTGTCGGGTTATTGATGTTGCCATGGTAACTTTAAAACAGGCGCGTTTTTAAAAGTTGGATTTAAACACTCTGAGGCATACTTTAAATAAGCAAAATACGGTACCGATAACAAAAAATATCTTAGATATACTAGGATAAGAAAAAAAATAGATTTAAAATAAATGACAGTTTACCCCATACCAGTTGATTCATATCTCGTGTTGTATTTTTAGAGAAAACGAGTATTAGAAATCTATCACATCACTTTTCTATAAATATGGTTTACAATATATTTATAAAGAAAAATATTTTTCTAGAATACATATCAAACTTGAAAGAATCACTATAGTGGGGTCGATCTGGATTTCAAAACGGATCGATACAATATTTTAAAATTTTGTTTTTCCCATATCATTAATTGCACAGTTGCCTATAATTTGACAACTTATTGAACTCAATTTTCGGGCGGGAGGGGGGTGAGATAACATGTAAATAGAGGCAAAATGTTTTTTTCGCGGATATTTCAGTTATTTACGGTTCTAGCAAAAAAATAGTTAAAAATTAAAGCGCTCGTGAGTCCACCTTAACTGGTTTAGTTCCTAACTCGTCGAAATCGGCCCAGCGGTTCGCGAGATATCGCGAATTCAATCTTGCTCTTTTTACTGCCCCGAGTTCAATGACCGTGCTTTTTTAGGGGAAGAAACGGGCTGGGAGACTCGGGATTTCTTTCCTTGATATATAATCATATCCCGAGGGCAGTGGCCGATTTTTGCGATTCTTGGCTGATCATGGGATGGGGAAAAATAATATTCGTATAATCGGCCATAAATCGGGTATTCCGCGACTGATCTCGCCTAGCAAAAAATATGTCGTGAAATTAATACGATGATGTTGTTGAATTTTATTTTTTTATGAAAATGGCCAAATGTGAGACAAATAAAAAATTGAAAAAATATTTTCAATTGTTTTTGTAGAAAAAAAGGGGTGTGGGGATTTTTAGGCCATTTAATTGGAATTTTATTACCTTCAATTTGATAATAATAATAAGATAATAAGGATCGTTGGAATGGAAGAAGTGAATAGTTTCTTTGGAACTCGAAAGTATCGGCTTGTTATTCTAACATGAATTCTCTTTCTCTCTCTCGTTTTGATAAAAACAAAACGAGGGAGAGAGGGACGAAATTCTTTATTCTTATATTGTAGATAAAAACAGAGAGATAGAGAAATGAAAGAGAAACCGTGGGAAATTTTTTTATATGATAATACCTTGAAACTTCGCTTTCATGGTATGAAGAGCGAAATCGCCTGGTTGCGAGGTATTTGTGTAGCTAAAAAGATAACTGAATAACGAGCCGTTGTAATATATTTTTAATTTTAAAATTTTATGGGTCCGGCACATCTTCCATAAATCAATTGACCATCCGGAACCGAGATGATTTTAAAGGATACGGCACAGTAAAAACTCTCGATATAATTTGATGACGGCCAGAGAACAGATCGTACGATTCAAACCTTCTCACAGTGGGAAAAATATGCCCCTCTTTGGACAAAATCTGCCGACAGTAGATATATCAATGAATTTAAATTTAAAAAATGGACACTACCCTTGACATTGTACTTTGGAGTAATGATGCGGCAAAATAATGGAGTGGAGGTAGTGGTGAGGGTGGCAAATGTCATAAAGATGTTTGAGACCCTGGCTTCTAGTATATCCACCAAATCCCAAGTTTCTGATTCTTACTAGCTTGCTTTAATTATTGACCCTCATTTGCCCCCCCCCCCAAACCTGTAACGTGTTTTGCTTGGGTAGCTGGTTTGGAGATATTATTTCAGAGTTCGGTTAGTAAATAAATAGTCCAAATACAAATAAACGGTTTATTTTCTCAATAACAGGTAGATCATGGTAGTGTTACATAACATATAACTTTCCGTATCTTTTACGGGCATTAATCATTTCGCAAATAGTTTAGGAGGGGATGAAAGTGTAATGATAGCAACGTTGCGGTGATTTGTCGTGGCGTCGCTAGCATGCATTGGTACCTTTAGCCGCGCACCGTCCAAATACAAATAAACGCTTTATTTTCTCAATAACAGGTAGATCATGGTAGTGTTACATAACATATGAGTTTCCGTATCTTTTATGGGCATTAATCATTTCGCAAATGGTGTCGGAGCGGATGAGAGTGTAATGATGGCAACATTGCGGTGATTTGTCGTGGCGTCGATAGCATGCATTGGTACCTTTAGCCGCGCACCAACGTCTGATAAATAACAAGTAACGCAGTAGGTGCCAGCGCAGCACGCTGAATGAGTCTAATGGTCTTCTTATTTTAACTCCGTCGTGGTACGTCGCAACTAGTACTAACTCTAACTAACTCTAATTAACCCAGATCACCACGCTGAAGGCCAATGCCAGAAGAGCACTAACTTGTCTTGAATTTTGTCGCACTTTTATATCCGAAATCCTACACATGTGACCCATTGGGAGTGTGTGCAATTCTGGACCCGTCTGCAGATTTCGAGTACATCAGCGATTTGTCATTATTGGGCACATGTACTAAATGCTGGGTAAACGGAAATCTGGTAATATGACATAAATTCATGAATACCTTATTACAACTCCTCATCGAAATAATCTCGTTATGAAACATATGTTTACCAAATTTCAAATCAACGTCTTAAGCCGTTCCAGAGCAATCATGCGCACAAAAAAGTAACAGGCCGACCGACTGACAGACAGAATTTTTCATGACATTCTAAACCTATTTCATGAAAAAAGGTTTTTTTATCATTACTATACTTTCACTCCTCTACGTGGATGTGGAAATAAAATAACAATAATAGGAGGGATTTTTTTAATCCTCTTATTTGTATTAACGTTTTGCCGAAGTTTAGCTATTGCTATTCCGCCACTCAACCAGGACATGTACACATAGACATCAACACAACAACCATTCCTTGCGATATTGCTATCTACCGCAGCTGAGACTCAAACTCCGGAAAAATAACAGCGACTAGACATGTTGTGCCACTCAACAGCGGTCTAGCCCGCTGCTACCGTCCCGGTGATACATTAAAAGCTCCACTAAACATCCATACTCTGGCCAGAATTCGAACCCGCGTCTCCTTAGCATTGGGCAACTGAGCCGGCTCATTAATAAATTACATTAATATGTCCTCCAAGGCGATACTCCAGCGCAGCGTGGTATTTGCTCGAATCTTCTCATTAAAACGCGGTTGACAGTTCAGGGAAAACCTGATGACAAGAGGCAGAGAATACGACCAACAAAGCGTTGGACTAATGGGAAAGAGTTTTGGTAAGACCACGCGCCTAACAAGTAGTAGTGATAAATGCCGTTGCAGTTGAACATGCTATGCTGCAAGTAGAACATTACATGAATTACGAAACGCCCTCAAGACGTTGGAAAGAATAAGACAAAAAATCATTACATATTTAACATAAGGGTCAAAATTTAATAAGTGTAGACAATATTAATTTTTTTATAATTTTATGTCGATATAATATGAGAATTGGGAGGCGTAAATATATTATATAGTCGAGTCAATGAAGGTTTTTACTTCTTAGTCCTCTGGAACAGGTTAAATTTTTTTTTTAATCTGTGTTTGTTAATATTATTAAAAATCAGAAACATCCCAAGTGGCGCAAATAATTATTTATATTGTTTCGGGGTGGATGTCAACCTTTCTTGGGGGGTGGGAATTAGTAAACTCAAAATAACCATAGAAATCGATTGAAGGGTGAATTCTAAGTAAAAAATGTTCTATGTTTCGATAAATCGATATTTGTCGAGTTATTCGCGATTGAAAATGTTGATTTTTCATAAAAAAATGCACGTTTTTGAGTGATTTTCCACGAGTAACCCGAGAACCTACATTTTATCAAAAGAAACATCAGTAGAGAAAATTAACCTTATAATATCACATTACCTAGATTTCTATGGCTATTGTCATTTTTTTATAAAAAATAATTTTCTTGGATTTCTCTCACAAATTTTCCTCTTCAAGGTCACACTATTCTTTACGACTGCATTCCAAAAAAAATCTGCTATTAGAAATCGACGAAAAACATTAGGGATGCCATTTGAAATTATAAACTTTGGGTGGCTGGGCGTGAGGGGAGAGTTTTGGAGGGAGACACCTCTTCTCGTTAAAATGTGTCCCCCTTAACATTCGAGGAAATGCCGCTTACTGCAAAAAAAATCTTTAACGATTCTCGAGTTATTAAGGGTGGCTCGTTTTCAAAAAATCTCCCGGTATACAAAAATCCAACGCCTCAGATGTTCCATAACATTTTTCAACTCCTCCACCACCCCCACTCCATATAGACTGTCTTTTTAGTGCATGACAAGCAAATTATTTAGGAAATTAAGTAACTATTAAATAAATAAAAATAAATAAATACAAATCGTTTGTATATTCATATTTCTAATCCTTATGTTGTAATTTTAATAAATGCGTTACTTCACCTAATTTTAATTTATTTTCTACTGTTCCACCACAGCAAAAAATCCGAAAGTTCAGTATTATAATCATGAAGCAAAATGATGAGCACGATATGGTGATTTACGAAGGAGGGTACTCACCCTTCTGACTTTTACAAAACATTAAGTATTTTTTTTCGATAGTTAGAATCAGTGTAAAATGACCTTATAGTTTTTAATAAGTTGCCTCCATGCAAGCAATATTCATGCCAAGTTTGTGATCGGTTGCATAGAAGCTGAGAAAAAAAATATAGTAGTTTTTTTCCACCTTTGTAAGTAGGCGGTGGTAGAAGGTTTAAATTTTTACATAATATACTCCATAAACTGCATTATTTGGACGCCATTTTAGCTAAATATGTGCGTGGCATTTTTCTATAGCTTACCCTGATATGCTTTTTGCAGCACAACGCTAACGCAAGAACTTTCGACCTTTTGCAGCACGTAGCATGAAAAATATCAATTTTATTGAATTTTTGTACAGAATTTATACAGCAATTTTAAATAAAATATATTCTTGACATTTTTTTCGCATCTCGCATTATTCATGAGATATAGCCTGTCAAAATTGACTTATAAAACGAAAAATTAACTTTTATTAAACAATTATTATAATTGAAATTTTACGATTTCATCTTATTTATATCTACAACATAATCTTTGCTATTTCTGTCCATTTTTCATAATATTAAAATCAAAATAAACAATTTATTGAGTTGACAAGGCAAAGCCACAGATCAAATAATTGTTATAAGCAATAATTCAACATAAATCCTTCTTGGCATAATACACTTTATCATTGCTAAAGAGTCAATAATATAAATAAAATAAAATTGCGTCACCCTAATTTTGCAAGCGATATGTACTAGGTACATAGAAAAGGCGAAAACTTCGCGTTCGTATGAAAAAAGTGTCCCAAGCGATTTTCTTGCATATTCACGATCGGAACATGCCCCTGAATAAGGTCAAGATTTTGCCGGACGAAAACTTGTCCCAATTTGTTAAAACTAATTATTTTTAAACAAATGGCAAAAATCGCTTTTCTTAAAGTCGACCGTTTCTGACTTTATGATAAAATGACAAGATACCTTTTTTGTTTAAAATGACCCAAAAAATCTTAAAAAAATAATTCGGGTCAATAAAAGCGATTTTAGCCATTTGTTTAAAAAAATTACTTTAGACAAATTGGTACCAGGTTCTCGTCCGGCAAAATCTTGATCCTTATTCAAGGGCATGTCCCGAACGTGAACATGCAAAAAAATCGCCTGGGACATTTTTTTCATACGAACGCGAGGTTTTCGCCTTGTCTAACAACGCCTGCTCTCTATTTTATACATTTTATCGCCTAGCTATATATTTTTTTTTACACAGCGCCGCGTCGGCGAGCACCATACGACTTTGTAAATATAACTTGACAGTTGACTGATATTCAATTATATTTCGCTTACTCGTCCAAATGGATAGGTATTACACATGTAGTTCACTTTCGTTAACTTTGTCGAGCACACTAAAAAGATGATGATTCAGAGTTTCCTATTCCTTCAAATAAACCATTGTAGATAATACTTTATTACACTTTTGTGCTTTGTGCGATGCGGTCATTTAAAATAAATATTAAAAACTGAGTGCTTAGAAGGAAAATATTATTGGTAGTGAAAGTGACATGTTAGATAGAAAAAGAAGACGACTAATTATAAAACTGACAGTCTCAACAAGTAAAAGAGGCGACAGAATTATTGTTTTTAAAGTAAGGATTCATTTGTTCCTACTCATAGGTAAAACTGTTAAACCTATGATAAGGATAACTAGCTAAAATTGTTCAAGCTAGACTGAAATAAATATGGATGGTATCGTAAGACGTGTAAGATGGGATAGTTGTTTATCAAGTAAGGAAGTAATGAATCATTTCTTCCTATTCGTAGGTAAAACTGTTAAACCTATGATTAATATACCTAGCTAAAACTGTTAAAGCTAGATTAAAAACAAAACAGCTTCTGTGTGTGTTGGCGCAAAACGAGGATAGCTGGCTAAAACTGTTAAAGCTGGACTGAAATAAATGGTGGATGGCATCGTAAGACAGTCACCTTAGTACAGATTCATCATAGATATAACTGTTAAATCTATGAAATAAAGGACTAATCATAGGTGAGTTTTTAAATACGTATGTTGTTATTTCGTGGTGATACACTAGACAACTGAATGAGATTTTTAATCCTGCTGAGAAATGTCAGGATCAAGGTCACAAGCACTGGGAATCAATGCCTGGTCCCCACAGGGCCTCACGCCCATAAATAATATTTATTGTAAACATTTCACAGAAATTAATGTACCTATCTCAAAATGCTTACTTTCCTAAAAACGCAAACACGACTCAAAATGCTGTTGCTACCGGAAGTGGCATAAAAAACGACATCCTAAAGTTATTAGGGGATGAACCAGTGAATAAAGGGGAAAAATATGTTATTCCCAAGAATATTAAGAGACAGGATTAAAACGTCTGAATTAAATCCGGAACTTATTGTGTTTCTATCTGAGGCTAGTAAAAAAGAGGACATACATTGTCACAATGCAATCTCTGATAGGTATCAGGCTGACATCAGATGCTTACGCATTTGATTCTGTTCTACTTGATGCAAGTATCTCTTCAGCGGAAGTTATATTCTGCCCAATATAATACATGGAAAAATCTTTTGCGATGTTTTCCACATTTTATCTACAAACTACAAATATCGAATAGAAGCTCAGTCATGCCCAACTACTACTAAAAACAGAAGTAGGTTCAGACGGCTATGATGGCAGATCAAAATATTTAATTAATAATTGGGAAATTGTCACACTGATTAAGCTGTCTACATTTCTTGGTAAAGGGTATAAAATACCTTCCGTTAAAAAAGAATCGAGATCCTCCCCCCCAACCCGAGGGGTTCTCTGAAGTGAAGTAAATCAAATAGTACAGTACTGAAAAGTGGGTCAGTCTTTATTAAGATTTTTAATTACCCGTAAAAGGGAAGGCTTAGATTTATATTCAGTATTAAGCAATTAAATACCATTATTTCGGCACAGCATTATAAATCAGAAAATTATAAATTATTTTGTGATTTATTAGTTGAGAACTGTTTCATGTCGACAATCAACTTAAAGGATACATGTTATAAGACAACCGTAAACTGCCATCTAAACAATTAATTAGTATTAGTATTAAGGATGGTCTTTACGAATACAATTGTTTGCCTATGAGTTTATTTGTCAACAGCCTCGTTTGTTTTTACAACAGCCCGTTCTTAATAAATTTAGGTCATAATGTATTTTATGCATCTGTTATTTAGGTGACATTCTTGCATTAGAACGGAACCGTGAAGGGTTAAGAGTAATGTTGAAATTATTACCAATTAAAGTCAAAAAATCATTGTAAATATTTAGGAACTTTTACAAAGTTATTGGTTTATTAGTATCAGCTTGTTCAGCTGTTCGGCATAGTTTGTTGTATGCTGTATACTGAACAGTGAAACATGAAAGAAAGAAAAAAAAAATAAATAAATAAAAAAAAAAAAAGATTAGCATATTTAGCATATAAATATCAATATTATGGCATTTATAGCGCCGAAATCGAAGACGGAGCAAAATATTGTAGATCTTTCCTGTTTCGTTAATCACAAAGAATTCTATTGTGAAACATTCACAGCATAGAGAACCTGGTGGGGGCGGTGTGCGGACTAGAAGTTCCGCACGGACTCTGGACCGATCAAGAGTTAAGTTTTCATATTTAGTATATTTTATGTTTTAAGGGCCAAGATGTTTTCCTCATAAAGAGTCAAATGGCAATATACTGCCTTCTGTTGACAATAAACCAGCTTGTCTGCATTAACAGAATGGGAGACACGCGAATCGAAAACTTAAATAACATAAGTAGAAATATTTGTTAATGGTATGAGGAGCAAAAAATCATTCTGTACGCATCTTATATACCTTCAAAAGAAAAGGCTAATGCTGATAAAGAATCTGTCATTATTTAAAGAATCGGAGTATGAGTGAAACGAATACACGTGTGTTAGATGAGTCTCTCTCTCAATTTGGAAAATCGCATATTGATCTTTTTGACTTTAATATTAATGCTAAATAATGTAAGACATTTACATCATGGCGTAGAGCTCAGCTAAATTTGTTCTGTTGCTCAGTGCGTACGTCTAAGGCTTACGACCACGGAGCCCCATATTCGATTCCTGGCCAGGGTATGGATGTTTGGTGGGGCTCTTGATTAGCTTAGTGTATTTCCGAGACGGTGGCAGTGGGTTGGACTGCTGTTGAATGGCATAATAAGTCTAGTCACTGTTTTCTCTCCGAAATTCGAGTCTTAGCTGCGGCAGATGACGTTGTCGCAGGGAATTACTGTTGTATGTGTGTACGTGTCCCTGGTTGAGTGATAATAAATAATTCACTTTTAAACAAGCTATGGCTTAAGTCCATCAGGACGTTAATATAAATAAGATAATAATAATACAGAAGTCCGTTCTACTGGACACATGTACTATTGTGCGAAGGTTTATTGCGGCGATAACCATAAATCTTTTTACTATAACTACCAAGAAGACCATCTTGTCCCAGGACCGATGAGTCATAGCTTTCAATAACCATTCCCCGGCGAGGACCTGTGATACAGGGAGGAATAATAATAATAATAATAAAAATTAATAATAACCGTGAAGTTTTACGGGTTTCCCCCTTTTCCTTAACTGGATTATTGTCAAATAAAATGGTAAAATATACGCTAACAGGAATTCTAGTACTGCAGTTTTTGGCCAAACCAGTCCTGGTATCCATTTTCTCGGAGGATCTGCGTACCTAGGAACCCATATTCTTAATTCTGACGTACATTTGTTACTGTCTCCTTCCAGGACCCGTCGCCCACTGAGTCCATGAATTTTCCTTGCAGGCGTCAATATAATTAGAGAATCCTTTCTGAAGAAAGGTGTCCCACCTGCGGCAGTGCACTTACCTTAACTGAAGAAACCTTAAAACAAAATTTATGTACATGAAATAAATGTTAGCTAGATTGCCAAAAAGTAATAACTGCACGTATCATACCTGTGTCGGTGTAATCATTTTCTGTTTGAATAAAATATTTTTGGAAACGAATAGTACATATGCTAAAGTTACATAAGTTAAATTCTAGTTTCTAGTATGATGAAATATTAATTAATAAATTCTTAAGGATGGTTTCTCAAAATGAGACCTAATTTTCGTAAGTACAATGCCACATGGGATTCTTCACAAATTTTGCAAAAACCAAAAACGTCCAAGTGCAACCGTGGACAACCTAGCTTAAAGTTTAAGTTTTACAATAATCGACCAGATTTGTAGGTAATACATATGCCGCTAAGATATTTAGACATCTCAATCCACTTAGGGGAACGGAGAATATCTCATTCTAACAATTAGGAAGAAGGCATAAACCACGTCTGAAAGCCGTTGGATAACGAGCATCCTAGCAGAATGTATCATAGATACAAGAATATACAGCAGACATAGCACAAGACATGCCTCGACCTCAGCTGTGTACAATAAAGCGGGCGCTAATATTGACTTTATTAGAAGCACAGCGGGATGGACTAAAAAGTCCGATACATTTGCAAATTTTTACAATAGTCCTCTCATTCAAGATGCTAATATGAATCTCGCAGAATTAACTGAAGGTGGCACGTAGATCAATCTGATTATTACAGCAAGATTCAGTCGATAAAAATTGTTATTATAATATCGAGTTCGATAGATTTTCTTTTCCTCAAATAATTATTCTGATTCTTAGTTATTACATTCTGTTACTATTATGTACATAAGTGTACATTGTTGATTTATTATAAAGGAGTTGATAAAGTTTTCTGTTTATAATAGTTCTAGATTATTATGCTTAATCAAGAAACCGTTTAAGCTAAAACAGAAATAACCCAAAAAATAGATTGAGCTTTAAAAATCTACATGTGTAATACCTATCCATTTGGACGAGTAAGCGAAATATAATTAAAGGAACAAACGACTTACCTGAAGGAAGTTCGTTCCTAATTATATGAGCTATACTCGTCCAAATGGATAGGTCCCACCCGGATTACCATCACCCGTCCCTGATCTATTTTTTGGTAAAACACTCGCAAAAAGTGTAATGAAGTATTATCTACAATGGTTTATTTGAAGGAATAGGAAACTCTGAATCATCATCTTTTTAGTGTGCTCGACAAAGTTAACGAAAGTGAACTACATGTGTAATACCTATCCATTTGGACGAGTATAGCTCATATAATTAGGAACGAACTTCCTTCAGGTAAGTCGTTTGTTCCTTTAATTATATCATTACTATAATAGGTAGAGAGCCTACTGTACAGATTTCCTATGAATAATATACATGAAAAACTTTATGTGAGTGAGTAAGTACTACCACAGACTTACAGGGAGCCACTTTTCACATAAGTAAATTTGGCCCACGTCTTTCAGTCACGATTTTTTATGTTTTCGAATACATGAATAAAACTTACGTCAAGAGTTTTGAGGGATACAATGAGATTATAGTGGGGTTCCATGCTTAATTTGCCCGAAACCCTGATACACTCTCAATGAAAGTTTTCTTGTTGTTTTCTTAGGTCATCGAATACAAGGATGATGTTTTCTAAATGAAAGTACAAACCTTCTAGTTATTAAAAAAAAAATAAGGTGCCCTTTCTTATTTGCCCGCATCCCCTCATGTCTGCTTCACTCACGCCAAAATTCTATGACGCGGGCAATATTTGTTTATATGCAGTGATCGGAATTTGGGTTTAATCCATTGGCGCATAAGTATATGAAATTTTACATCAAAATATTAAATGTAAGTTTCTTCCCTCTTACAAAATTAAATGTAATACGAAGCTACCTTATGAGTTTATGATGTATTTTGTACTTTTACTGAGTGTTCATAGTTTCGAAGTATACAGTAAGCATATTTTCAAAATTTTCACGTGAGAGGCGATTTCTTTTCACAGTAAATATCCACTGTAAGATCGAAAATGATCTTTGGCATTCCACATTAGTGAGGGAAGCATGTTCATAGGTACCTGATTAAGGAAGGTTTTGTTACAATTTTTTTGCAATGGCAAATACGACCGCCAAGCCTGGATTCCTTTGTAAAACAGCAACCCATTTTTTTATATAACCTCACCAGTTGCACTCGGAATTCATTAATTGTTTTTTGAACAGTATCTACTTTGTTAAATGTTTCTTCAAAGGACAAATTTTGAAGGTTTTCTATAATTCTATAATATTTGGAATATTCATTAAATTCTTTGCATGCTTAATCCCAGTAGTATTTTCATTTAAGGTGTCTACAACTTCCTTTAGTGAGTTGAAGTTAACATACCGCGTTTATCCATGTTCTACAACGTGTAATCATTGGTTTTGGAGGAAGCGACAAATTGGGACATTTTTCTTGGAAATGATGTATCCTACTAGGAGCTTTTGGAAAAATTTTCCTTATATTAGCAATAAGTTTGTCAACATTTGTGAAACAATATTGTACTTTTTCGAACACGCGGCGTAACGCATGCGCTAAACAAGTAACATGTAATATTTGAGGGTAAGTATTTCTTTTCAATTTTTCCTTCCAGCACTTAACATATACGACACCGAATCACTAGTAAAAACAACAACTTTCTTTACATTTTTTTCAGCCAAGTCTTGCCAAAGCCATTTTAAAATGTTTTCAAAAAAATTAAACACTGACTCGCCATTAACTGTTTCTAAAACTTTGGAAGTTACTAAGTGGCATTTGCCAGGACCATCAACATGTAATTTAGTAACTAATAAATTGGCAACATTATTTACTAAAAAGTATGCCGTTTCGTCTATTGTAACCCAAAACCAGGCATTTTGAAGATCACTCCAGTTTCTCTTCATATAGTTCGCTGAGCATTTTGTTACGAAACAGGCTTTCACTTGGAACATGTTGCCCCACGCAATATTTGTTGAAACGTTTGTTAGAAAATGTGCAAAATGAGCGTTATTTAGTACACTCCATGAAGATTTAAACATATTAACAAAAGAGCCAAATTGAAGCTCGTTCTTTGAAACTCTCTTTTCCTTTTTTGTATTACACTTGTGTGTGTAGCCATTTACATGTTTTGGAACAACATTTTTGAGTGTATAGAATTCTGAATATCAATTGAGAAAACAACGTTGGTCGCGGCGGTACTGTGCCGGCGGCACAGATTAGACGTCGGCGCTTTTTAAGAATTTCAGATTTACTATGGACAGACTATACACCTTATTGTGACATCACAAATATTACAAATTATTTTTTCGCCATCAAAATGTAGTTCTTTATAAGGCTTAATCCATTTCGTCGTCGTTCTTTCAGTAAACACGATTATAAACTAGGACTTGTGCCCAGTGTTGCCACGAGGTCACAACGAAATTACTATCGAAACTTTATTGCATTCCTGGCATTTCCTGGCCAAATTTCAATATTGTATTTCTAGGGCCGTCAAGAGAAAATCGGGACCCGGGGGTACTAATATATGCGGGTTCCCACTCCCAGCTCTTCCATACAATTCTGAATAGCGGGGGTGGAATTCCTAATAGTAGAATAATTATCTCAATGATTGCAATTTCGAAGAGGAGTGCTAATCCTTGCAATACAATTTTTACTTCGAAAAACACAGGGGGGTAATTCCTTCGATACAACTTTTTACCTCGATTGCAATTTTGAAGAACGGATTATCCACATAAAAAATTTATAGATTACCTCTTACAATTTACAAAGAAGTAATAGTAAAAGAAGGGCGCATTTGGCAACTGTCTGAAAGCGCCTTTAATCGAAGTCATTGTAAACAGACATAACACAATGTCGTCTAATGGTGGTACCGTGAATCGACGTTTTTAAAATCCATCAGAGTAATCTTTTAATTCATATGTAATGTTAATTAAAAAAAAACAAATATTGGGAGTTAGTTGCAAACCGACATCCCTGAGAAGTTATTCCTGGCAAATGCCTGGCGTTAAGTCTGGCAAGCTTACTGGCAGGGCTGTTTATTCCTGGCAGGTGTCAGTAATTACTGGCAAAAAGGCAACCCTGCCTGTGCTGCGTCCATTCAATTTAAAGGCGAGTAAGTAGTAAATAATGTTTGGAGTGTCGGCCACGTGTTGCAGGTGTGCATTGTCTACGCGCTCTGTTTCTTTAACTTAATAGCGTTTTTTGTACAAATTATATAATTTATATTACACGAAAAATAAATCAAAATTTATTTATTTTTCAGTGAACTAAACATCTGTGGTTATTACAATAAATTCTTGTAACGACGCACCTGAAAATTAAACCCAAATTTCCATCATTGCTTATATGGAAAGTGGCTCATTGTAGGTCTGTGGTAGTACTTACATAAAGTTTTTCATGAATCTTATTCATAGGAAATCTGTACAGCCGGCTCTCTACCTATAAGAGATATTACTGTACGGTAATTTGGTGCTAGTAAATTTAAACATTTTCAATTGGAATAGTATATTAAATATCAATCATTTCGCACCGCATGTAACATGCAGATTTAAGTACTGTTATAAATGTGAATTATTATTAGGGTCCTGTAACAAATAAAATTAATTGTTTAGTGAATGAATAGGAACGCAGTAAATAAAACCAATTTTAAATGTGTCGATAGAGCCATACGTCAGAAAATAAAGCCTTGAGAAATACACAATACACATGGGTAATGCGAAACTATGTTTTACTATAACTATTAATGGTACAAATAAAGTTGCATAACACATACCTGAATAATTTGATAATTTTAGTCTAATGCATATATACAACATGTGGGTTGCACCAAAACACAGCTGTCCTTACTCATTGCCATTGCTGTAAATACAATTTACTTACGTTTGTTTACAGAGCCGGATTTACAGCGCGTGGCGGGGCAGTCGAGTTGTAAGCTCCGGGGCCTCCACAAGTTCTTAAAAACAATTTTTTATGACTACAATATTTTTTTGATTTTTAATATATGATACTGAAAATAATAAAATATGTTGAAATGTGTCGTAAACTACTCATCGGAGATCGATTTTTTTAAATCATTAGTGAAACGTTTAGAAATGGAAATATTTAATAATAATAATAATAATAATAATAAAAGGTCTTTATTTCCAATACAAATATAAAAAAAAATTAAATAATACAGTTTCTGCAAAAAAAAAAAAATACAATTATTGGAAAAAGCCGAAGATCAGGTAGTCATGCGCTGCATGACTTCTGTTTTTCATCTTAAGCTGTACACTAGTAAACATATCCATATAAGCACATACACAAATACACATACAGACATCCATTACAAATACATACACACACATACATACACACCTGCAAGTAACGTATAATTATGTAACACGGAAAGGGAATAACATTGGTCCAGGGCATGGTCAGATCTATTTCCTCTATTCAACAACTCAAGGAGTTACCCTGCTCTGCTAATAACAATTGCCTATAATGGCGCTTGAAGGATATAATAGACTTATTTTTTATGGCCGTTGGAATCGAGTTGTATATATTAGCTATTTGGTAAGTAAATGAGGCTTTGAATAGTTCCGTACGATGAGAGGGAGGGGTGAGTGTACCTTTATGTCGCAAATTTAGGTTATGGACGTCTGTTCTATATGTTATTTTTTTATGAAGATATGCAGGTATTTTATTTTCTATAATTTTTTTAAAAAGACATGCGGAGTGCAGTTGACGTCGCCTGGACATATTTAACCAACCTACCTCTTTAAGCTTGTGTGAGATATGTTGCCCACGCCTAATACCAAATATTAGCCGTAGGCAGGAGTTCTGTACCACCTGTATTCTGCGGGCATCTTCAGCATAGATGCAGATTTAAAGGGCATCCACTTTCTTCACTGGTTCGGGCGCTGACTCCTTCAAATCCGACTATGTTTGATTATATTATGTAGATTGATAATACATTTAAATATATAGCTGAGCTGAATTTCGTCATATGTAATGTAGGTAAAGATCACATCAATGCAAAAAGATGGATACAATTAAAACGTATATAGTTAATGGGTAACTATAGCACCGTAATTTTTCTTCCTCTTTTGGGATTTTTTTACCACATACAGGGTTACTAATAAAAGCGACATCATATGGGAAATATTTCTATTAATCAATTTATGTCAATTTTCATTTTGTCAATGGGTTTTGCTTAGGAAATAATGCCAAGTGACGCGCACAAAGCAATTATGGTACAGGAGCGAGCGTGTAATTATTTGACACATTTGTAATCGCTGAGACATTATTAATCCTGTTCCTTAGAGCATGACAGACAAAGAAAGTGATATGAGAACTTCTCTTAGTCGTGAAAACATCATTAAATAACTCAAAATGTGTTTTACAATTCTTACAAGTATTTGTATCAAGCAGATATTTTTTTAACCGATTACTTGCCACATAGTGAATGCAAACATACAATTGGTAGCGTTCATTTTTATGAAAGAATAGTGTCCCAAAATTGTTGATGATTTAATGAGGGTTGTTAAACTTAAATAAATTGATAGCGTTTATGTTCTGTGCTGGGTCCTTATACACCCCAGAAAATGGCCTCCAGAACTTTCAAGTCTGCTTCTGGAATGTTTTCCATATATTTATATAGATACATACAGTCCGTCTCAAACTTATAGCATCCTAAGTCTAAAAGTGAGAAACGCTCGATCTAATAAAGACATGACGTTCGTCTGCTCGACGAGAACATGAAATATTAGAATTTTTCTTTTACATTAGATGATAATTTATGTCATGTTTTTGACGCCAAATATCAAAAAGTTCTCTTCGTGGCATGGACATGGCACTGAGAAAAAGCACTATATTAATTATTTGCAGACCTTTGCAGCTAAGTTAAGTGGAAAACGAATTACGATGAATTACAAAACTTGAAAAGCCATTGAAAAACACCGAAGAAACCGTGGTGGAAAGACAATTCCTCCAAAAGTGCAAGCCAAACGTTTGACAGTGTTGTGCTTCTCTATCTTCGTCGTACAGTTGCATTAAAATAAACTGGAAGGAGGTAGACAGTTTATAGTGGATTGTGCGAGTCGGACGAAAACCCGACTATCGTCTGATGCAACCAGAATCTCTCTTTGGGGTGACCCACCTCCGCAAATGGTTAAAACCACCCCCACCCAAACGGGAGTTACGCGTATTACAATTGTTAAAGGGATTCTTACTTGGTGATCCCTCTAAAAGGGTGAGAGTGCGTTCTCAGCGTATTTGCCGTTTTTAAGGGTGCTACACATGTGTTATTTGAGCTCAGCATGTTATGAAACGAATTTCAGTATAAAATATTTTCTTTTAGTATGACTGTTAAAAATTTAAATTCGCTAATAAGTAATAATAAAGAAAAAGCCTCAACTAATATGTATACAAAATTATAAATGCACTAAGAACAATACGTTATACAAACTAGTTAATAAAATATCTTAATTCAAAAACGGCCATAAATCATCAGAAAATATATTGCAGGCTTATACGAAAGTATATTGTCAAATATAGTACGAAACGATCTCTGGTTATGTGGTATGCAGAGAATAAACTAAGTGTCCAGAGCTCAGTCACTTAAAAATTGTGTCATAAATCATAACCAGATGAAAATAATCTATAGGGTCTGGAATCAAGTAATGTGTATGTATATATGCAATACTGTAATGAAACTCGTATGTTATTTGAGTTTTTACATTAGTTTAGTATAATTTATGTAGCAGTTTGTCGGTATAGTTCTTATTAGTAACAAAATTGGTACATAAATGTCGTATTCTTTTTATTCTGCAGGCATTGCACTGTATGGTGTATGTTAAAATGCATTCAGTATTAATGATATTTATATTAAAAATTAAAACCATATCGTCCCACAGAGAAATAATTGTTATTGCTCTTATATTTTAATTTTATTATTTAACGAGAATTTTGTGAGTCTGTTGTGTTTACTACATTATTCATTACTTTATGAGGCAATGAAATATATAATGCAACAAATCAAATTGAAAATCTTCGATGCTAGGAAATATTTTGGAATAGTTTTTGAAACTTCTCGGTCTGCTATCTGTGGTGTCATTCTTGTGGATAATTCACGTTTCTATTTGATTTGAGGACAGCATCAGGAACAATGAAATACACATATTTGATAGATTGATATGTATATACCTATCAATTAATTATACAGGGTGTAATTAGTTTCATGTCATTAAGAAAACTGGTGGTCGGAACGACTAAACAAACAAATAACTTTATATAACATGGGTCTAAGGCCCATAAAATTGGAGAAAATTTGTTTAAAAAATGTTAAATTTTTTTTAAATAATATCGTTTGAGAACTGCTGGCATATTGGGATATTCTTTATTGTTTTTGCGTGTGGTCGCGTAAGTTGCTCTGACATTTGTGCAGATAGTTTATTCTCCCTTGTGATACTCTCAAGCAATATTTTAGTTCATGATGTTACTTGATCAAGAACGCACACAAGACCTACCCGTTCATTTTTATATGTTGCTTTTCTTCTTTTTGAATTTTGGGACACTTAAGATTTATTTTATTGACTTACCGTTCAAGTTGTTAGGTACTTGGTTGCATATAGACACTACTTATTTGTTCGTTCTTTTTGTGTTACTTCTTGGATTTTGGATAAAGTTTTTCTTTTTTTTCCGTTATTGACAACGTTAGTTGATAGCTTAGTGTGGCAATTTGCCAACTGTGTTGAACTGAGTGCGTTTATCCTTAGTTCGATGAGCCGAAATGTGTATTGATGGGAATGGACGCCATATCGAACAATTTTTGTGACAAATTCAAAAGAATTGTTCTTTTATTGGGTGTTCCCTGTTGGGCAAAGTTTTTGTTATTGTTGTTATTTTTATTAGCTGTTTTGTTCTGATCTGATCATTTTTGTTTACAGTGAATTTCATAGAGACCAAAGTCTCGATTTTCAGTTTTATATACCTCATTGGAAAGATTTTTCCTAACTCAAAACTCACATAACCATTTTCGTTTATCGCATCTTTGACGTCTAACTTTTAGTGTTTTAATTTCATGAAATAATTACTCATTTTTTTAGCTTTTAACACAGAACACGTATTTTATGTTACAAATGTTATTAATTCACATTTAAATTTTATAAATTGAAATCTCCAATAATTTTGTGTAAAAGAAAACACACGTATAAACAAATTCTCTGTTTAAATCCCTGCGGCCACCCTGTGCTTGCGTAGTGTAGAAAGAGATAACGAATTTTTACATTTTCATACTTAATTGATATAAAACGTTCGATTCAAGCAATCCCATCAAAATGCTTTCTTTGAGGCCGCGCGGCGACGAGGATACGAGTCGGTAACCTTTACACTTTTTTATGACTTCTGTCATTGGGAACTCTACGTCCATGGACCCAGAAAAGTAGTGGTTCTCAAATGTCTCCTACCGCAACATTAAAATTTTTAACCGAGGTTGGTATTTTTCAAAGTGCCCCTAGAGAAATGTTACACAGGTTTTTTGTTTGTTTAGTCGGTCTTCATTACCAGCTTTTCTTAATGATATGAAACTAATTACACCCTATATTTATGCATGGTATATACAAAAACAAAACCTCGAAAATATATTTCTTTGACAACGGAAGCCGTCCACTTTAGGAACAAAGGCACTGCAATAGATCCACATTTCTGAACATTTCACCGAAATCCAAATTCCATTTAAAGTCAGTGGGGTCCTTTAAACGAATTTTAGGAACAGAACTATCGTTAATTCAAGTTCTATAAAAATTCAGTATCATATTCGCAGAATTGTATATTTAACATAAACAACACAGAAGATTTTCCACAAAAACGCTTTGAGAAACAAGAAACAGAACAGGTTTTCGAAACATCGGTGCAATATTTTCTTATAGGTACGTCTTTTGTCAAAAGAAATGAATATATACGTTATTAAATCATATGTATAGCAGTTAATATTATTCACACAATTCGTGTTACTTTATATTACATTTATATCAGCTATTAGCAAAAGCACACTTTGAAATATATTAAGTTACCATAGGAGTAAATGACGTCACACATCTGTTAATATGAGAGCGCGTTCTTGGTTAATTTTGAAGTCTATAGAGGCTGTAGAAAATTCTACTTTTTTGCATTTCGCTCAAAATCAAAAGATCTTTTAGAAAATATAATAAAACAAATATTCTAAATGAGCCCATTTATAATAATTAAACTAGATAGATTATTATGAAATTCAATAAGGTTCTATTCTTATTTTAAAATTTAATAAAAGATCAAATCAATCTAAAAATAGTACCATCTTTTACAATAGAACCTTCTCTTTCCAGAGAACTGCATAAAGTCGATTCCTTGCAGAATAAACCATATTACTTTTGTCAGGGAACCACAGTGCTAGCTAGTGTTGGGCGATATCGTGATTCTTCAATCACAACGTGAATCGTGACTGTGAATTTCTGATATCAGTGAATTTAAACCGTGATGTGATCACGACTTTACATAATAGGCGAATAGGAAAAATTGTTAATTTTGGTGAATTGGTGAATTCGCTACTTAGGTAATCTGTGCAGCCGTAGATATATAACACGTATGATATTTACATATACATGCATATTGATATTATGAGTTGCTTATCCAACTAACCTGACATGGATTGGTGATAAAGCCAAAACACTAAAGTTTTAAATGGGAGGCCTATTTGAACTTCGTAAAAGCATATTTTTGTAAAGTTATACAAATATGTAAACATTTCGGAAGCATCAATAAACTATTTAGGTTTTAGGTTGCTAGTTATCAATCAGGGATTTTAGTTTTTGCTGGGTTATTGTTTATAATAGTGCTGCAACCTTTTTAATATAAGCCTCGGATTTTAATAAAAATGTACAAATTAAATAATGAATATAATGTTTATTTATATAGTTATTCTTATTTGCTATTATTTAATGGGAAGCATTTTATTTAATAAAGTCCAAGTATTTCTCCCATTCAAATATTTATCAAAAATTTGTTACCTACTTCTTTCTTAAAGCCACTTTACATTAATGCAATATTGCACGTTGCATGCAAATTTTTATTGCGCGCATGCGTACATTGAGCTATTTCGATTAGCTGATGGCAATATTTTTCATTGCATTGAATTAGCGTGTGTTCTAATTTGATTACATTGCAGATGCAATATAGTTACTTTATTTGGGAATATTTGAGTTGCCAACCAAGCATTAAAGGAACTAAAGCAACAAACATAACTTCTGTAATTCTTTTGGGAAATCAGTATTATCTCTTGATTCTCTCTTTCTGTTCATAGTAATTCACTTATTGTAAAGTAAATAAATAAACAATAAACATAATCATAAAAGTTTTTCTTCTTGTCTGGTTGGTAGTCCTAAAAGATTTCACAAAATATTGCAGTAGTGTAAAGTATATTTGACATGCAAAAATTTTCATGCAAAGTTTTACATGCCATGCATTTCATTGTATTACATAAATGTAAAGCCGCTTCTACAATTTTGGTCAACGGCATAAGGCAGCACTTCTAACGTATACAAGCTATAACCATTGTACTCTTCGCCAACTTACTGTACTTTTTTATTAATTGTTGCACATTCTATATATACCTATAGGATACTCATCTTCGCAGTTGATTATAAAATTGCAAACCCTTTGAGAAAAGATGATTTCTACTATTGTTAGTCGACGCATGTGTTTTTCGATGTAGAAGTTGTGGTTATTTCTCTCCAACAAAAACTCAATTATCTAAAACATGTTTTGGAGCTAAGCATTTCACAATTTTAAAAATCAAAAAGAATACAAAATTGTCGAATTCCATAATTTTATTATATGCCATGCCGAGACGTGAATGTTCAATATTTGCAATAAAATTGCTAGTATATTTAATCAAAAAAATATTTTAACCCATGGTTTTAGTAGGTGTTCTTGTATATGAAATGTTCCGCCACGACCCTGCCTTTAATTGCCAGTGAATAAAAGATATAAAAAGATAAGTATGTAAATATCTATATAGTATGAGACGCGCAAGATCAGTCTGTCTTGTGAAACGCGTACCTACCTAATATCGTTAAGTCACGGAATCGTTTGCTTTACGTGTTATACATAAGGTCGCAAACAAGATATTTATATCGTCAAAAATATATTGATATATGGAAATTCGTGATCACGTCACGCTTTTCTTCCAACTTTATTCACAGTCCTTTCTTGTGATTTTTTAATATCAGTGATTAAATCACAGTTCGCGATATATCGCCCATCAGCATATAGTTCTTACAGACTATCACATCTTACCAACGAAGGAACGAGGTGACGTCACTTTGTCGAACTTCGCGCGTCAGTTGGCCAAGCGTATATCTATTCAAATGCGAATATCTCACCTGTTATGGATCTAGTAGAGCTGAAAGTTTCTTCTGACGCTATTGGCATGTTATAATTTTTAATGGGAAATAAATAATGGGAAACTTCTATATCGCTAAATGACGCTATCGGTACATTTCTAAAACCCTATATATCGCTCGTAAAAAAAATTCATAGCATTGTGCTGTGACCGAATTCTGAATAACTTTGAAAATACCCGTCTGTCTGTCTCTCCGTCTGAGTGTCTGTACGACTGTCCGTCCGTCTGCCACGTTTTTTGCAAGAAACGTCTAAAAATAACATTATTTACAAAAATACTGCGAAGAGTATCCCATAGAATACGCAACAGTGATATAGAATGGTCAATAAATCAGAGAAGAATATAATGTTTAGTTTATTTTTATTATTCAAATAAATAACCGCAGTCGGCAACGCCGTACTGCAACTTTCGTTCGTTAA
This sequence comes from Stenurella melanura, assembly GCA_963583905.1. NCBI lineage: Eukaryota > Metazoa > Arthropoda > Insecta > Coleoptera > Cerambycidae > Stenurella > Stenurella melanura. The sequence continues at coordinate 111,777,271 of OY757310.1, read as the reverse complement.
TAATTAAACATTGGGTTTTAAAAGACAAATACACGCACTGGATATCTGATAATATCTATTTTAAAACGTGATTTGTCATTTGACGTGTGTAGCAATACTTATGCATTTTTGTGCCGCGCCCTTCTTACCGCAGCGGCGAAATGCGCTTGACCGATTTAACTTACCTATAAGCTCGTAAATTCAGATTCAATTCAAATTTATTTCGAACATAACATAGCATTCAACATAAATGGATCATTCATTAGAATTTCTTGCTCAGATGCATCAAATGAGAATAAAATTAGAATAAGGACAAGAGTATTTTTTTCCTCTATATGCTACATTTTATTCGTTAATCATCTTCCTTGTTGACGATCACTCAATTTTACTTCCACCGAAGGGAAGTATTGTATTCGAGAAAAAATCACCTTCCGAGATTTTTTCGGATTTTCACGTTTCAGATCATGTAGATTATGAAAATATAGTTTTTTCAATACCGTCAGTCTGTCTGTTTGTCTGTCTGCCTGTCTGTTAGTGCATTAACTAAAAAACTACTTGACGGAGAACAGTCAGATTTGGCTGGTAGCTGACGCTACTGTCAGCGAAGATATGGTTAAACTTTCACTGGAAAATATACAGGGTGGACCGTCTAAAGGGAATAAATAATGAAAAAACATTGTTTTGGCTCAAATTTAAAATTTCCACTTTTCATGACATTCTAAACCTTTTTCAGAAAAACAAATTTTGAAAATTTCTCAGCACTAGAATAGACGGAATTTTTTTTTCTTTGGTCAAATTTAAAATTTTCAAGCTTCGTGGCATTCTAAACCTATAAAAAAAAATGAAAATATTTTTGAAGCATTTTTTTAACCACTATTTATAGACTAGAACAAAACATTTTTTTTGCTTAAATTTAAAATGTCCACGTTTCATGACTTTCTAAACCTATTTCAGAAAAAAAAAATTTTTTGAACATCTTTTTTACCATTTTGGAAAAATTTCTTACCACTAGAATATATGGAAAACAAAATATTTATGCTCAAATTTAAAATTTCCACGTTTCATGGCATTCTAAACCTATTTAAAAAAAACTTTGAAATTTTGTTTGAAAAAATCTTTTTTACTTCCCTCACATACTGAAGGGAAGTATTGTATTCGAGAAAAAATCACCCTCCGAAATTTATTCGCATTTTCACATTTCAGATCATGTAGATTACAAAAATATAGGTTTTTCAATTCCGTCAGTCCGTCTGTTGGTGGATTAACTAAAAAACTACCTGACGGAGAATAGTCAATTTTAGTAGGTAGCCGACGCTACTGTCAGCGAAAAAATGGTTAAACTTTCACTGGAAAATATACAGGGTCTAAGGGGAATAAATTATGGAAAACAATTTTTTTTGCTCAAATTTAAAATTTCCACGTTTCATGGCAATCTAAACATATTTCAAACAAATTTGAAAATATGTTTACCAACATTTTTGAATTATTTTTTTACCACGAATAGATGGGAAAAAATGTTTTGCTCAAATTTAAAATCGCCATGTTTCATAACATTTTAAGCTTATTTCCGAAAAAAAGTTTCTAGAAATTTTTTGGAAAAATTTTTACTACTACTTAATAGATGAAAAAAAAATTTTTGTTCAAATTTAAAATTTCTACGTTTCATGGCATTCTAAACCTATAAATAAAAAAAATAATTAATTTTTTTGAAAAAATATAATTTATTACCACTAGGTACTATAGAATTGTTGGAAAAAATATTTTTGTTGTTCATGTGTAAAATTTCTACGTTTCATTAGCCTGTTTCAAAAACTTTTGAAAATAAAAAAAATAAAAAATTTGCAGATTTTTGTCCACTACAAAATACAAAATAGATGACGGAAGAAATTGGTTTTTGCTCAAATTTAATTTCCACGTTTCATGACATTCTAAACCTATTCCAAGAAAATATTTTTACCACTACTATAGAATAGATGATGAACATTTTTTTTACCACTAGAATACATTAAAAAAAAATTGTTTACTAAAATTTCAAATTTCCACGTTTCATAACATTCTAAACCTATTAAAAAAATAAATAAATAAATGAAATTTTTTAACCACTGCTATACTTCCACGCCATTGCGTGAATGTGGAACTGAAAATCTGACAGATGGCAATAATATTTGGCATATGAACTTACGAGTGCACCTATTATAGTTTTATTGAAAAATGTACAGGGTGGTGATCCCAAGAAATAATTCAACCATGGTGGGCATTTGGAAAGGTATTTGCACAAGCCTTCCATATTTGGCACCTGTTATTTAGTATTGAATTTTTGCTGTCGGATGACCACTCTGTATATTTTTTTGACCAAAAGTTATCAGGTTTTTTTGTAATAATAGTGATAACTATATTCCGATTATTATTCTCAATGTCATTTCATAATTCATAATTTTTTAGAATGACCGCCAAGCACAAATATAGAGGGAGGTTCTGTGTAAACACCTTTACCGATTTTTTACCACTACTATAGAATAGATGAAACACATTTTTTTTGTTCAAATTTAAAATTTCCACGTTTCATGACATTCTAAACCTATTTCAGAAAAACACAATTAACATTTTTCTACCATTTTGGAAAAATATTTTACAACTAGAATAGATGGAAAACATTTTTTTTTTTGCTAAAATTTAAAATTTCCATGTCATAGTATTCTAAATCTATTAAAAAAAAAATTGAAAATACTTTTGAAAAAAATTGTAATGCGTTTTTACCATTACTATAGAATAGATGGAAAAATTTTTTTGCTCAAATTTCAAATTTTCACTTTTCAACTATTATCTTATTTTAATATCATTTGGAATTCTATCCTGTAGATATTTTGAGTAAATAAATAAATACAGTTTTATTGAAAATTGTACAGGGTGGCCATCCCAAGAAATAAATCAACCATCGTAGACATTTGTAAATTTTATTTGCGCAAGCCTTCCATATTTGGCAAATGTTATTTAGTATTGAATTTCTGCTATCGGATGACAACTCTGTATATTTTTTTGACCAACAGTTATCAGGTTTTCTTTGTAACAATAGTGATAACTATATTCCGATTATTATTCTCAATGTCATTACGTAATCAATAATTTTTTAGAGCGCCATGCACAAATAAAGAGGGAAGTTCTGTGTAAATACCTCTACCCATTTCTTTTGTGGAAAACAATTTTTTTGTCTGTCTATAACTTTTTTGGTGCGCACATTTTGTCAGGAACGATATTGAACTTGAAATTCGGTCAATTATGTATCATTATGACATCTGGAAGCAGATTATATTTTGCTCAATTCCGGGAAAGGGTTGGGGGTTAAGAGAAAATAAGTAAAGCAAGCTGGTAAAAGTACAGAAATTTGGAATTTGGTGTACATACTAGAAACCAAGGTCTCATATTTTTTTATAATATTTTTCACCCCGTTGAAGGGGTGGTAAATATAATCCGCCACTCCATTATTAAAGGGGTTGATAAAATTAATTTGAGATATTCACTTGAAATTTGGTATGTAATGTAATGATATTTGAATGAGATGAGTCCGTTGAAGGGATGGGGTAGGGGTAAATAAGTAGAGCAAACTAATAAGAGTCCAGAAATTTTATTTTGAGCGTATATGCTAGAAGCCAATGTCTCAAATTTTCTTATGACACTCTGACTCAAATATTATGGTATTGAAATTCTATGACCAATTATTTTCACATACTAGAGTGAAAATATAGTCAAGATGTATTCCTTTAAAGAGACTTGGATAAAAAATCTGGATGTGGAAGTAGTGATTCCTTAGGCAGCGGTTTTTTAACTAAAAGTGTATCAGATTCTCTTGCTGACAACATTGGCTAAGAGACGATGGTGAAGAATAATTGGAATATAGTTATATTACAGTATCCACATAACCCCCTACGTGGATACTGGTTTACTCTGCATAGCGGTAGGGGACTGTGTGGAAACTAGTGTTAGAATGAGAATTGTCCAATAAGAAAGACAACTCATTTTAGAATTTTAGTTGCTAGCATAACCAGAATTCAGCTTATCGAAATAATGCAAAGCTTTAAATTAATATTTTTACAAGTTTTAGTTCTTTAGATAGTTTTTTCTGCTGTTTGCAAAATCCTGTATAATAAAGAATATGTTTCAACGCAATTATAAGCAAACAGAACATAATTCACTTTTAAGCATTCATCAACTTATCTATCTTTTAATCTGTATAAGGTTATTCTATTTCCTATTTATTTTTACTTTCTACTATTGATCCAAATACTTCATTTTCTTATAATATCCTTCTCTCTTGTCTTTATCGGTGGATATAGGGATGTCTCTCTCAGTATAATATGATAAATAAAACACAAATGGTTGATGCTTAATGAATGAACTTACCCCTATTTGTCTACCCTTCCTAAAACTACAAATGCCTGAATTTTTGTTCCCGGGAATTAGAACTAATGAAGTCCGTCCGCCTGTTTGGGTAGTTTTTATGCCCCCCCATTAGGGGTGATTTTCAACCTTATTAAAAATATTGAGTGGATTCCGTAACATATTTATATATTTGGCACAATGGGCTACAAATATTTGACCATTTCCGAATTTTAGCACACATAGAGCACCGTTAACGGTAGTCTTGTGTCGGTGGTTGGGCCTAATTCACTCCATATTTGTCCACCCTGCCTAAAATTACAAAAGTCTGAATTTTTTCCTCGTTTTGAAACATACGAGATTCCCTCGTCGGTGGTTATGGGGGGTAGTTTAACTCTCCATAGGAGTGAGTCTTAACCCTTTCAGAGTAATGGCTGGTTGTCGCACTGGAGTCAGATATTTTGCACTAAGAGATAAAAAAAATGGCCTTTGTACATGTTATTCACACACCTGTTTCTTTTGGGTAGTTTTCACCTTCCACAAGGGCGGATTTTGGTTTAATTTATAGAAATAGCTTATTACGGCTCGAGTTTATATTCTCAGATATTCTAAACTACAAAACATCTACCATTTTTGCACACTTCATTAAGAGCTGCCACATTATTTCTATGATTTTACATCATTCTCAGGGATGTTTTTGACTAAAAAAAAGAAGTGACATAATAGATTCTTTTTTGGACTACGGATTCAGATTCAGCGTCGAAAAATGCACCAAATCCATATATTAAGGTTTGCAGCACAGAACATTTTTTTGTGTGACTGTTTAATTTGTCGGTGGGAGATATTACATCTTTGTCTATATAGTGATTAAAAATAGTTTTGTTCTTATGTATTATTATAAACAGCTCTAGATAACATGGCCAGTAGTGTATAAATATTGGTCATTATCCATTACTCATAAGAATCTGTATGAGAATATAAATGAAAACAGTTATATGTTTATTTACATAAGTATTACAGTCTGTTCAATTATTAGTTTCTCTTGGGGAGAAGTGTGAATCAAAAAAAGTAAAAATATTTACTATGTAGTAGTTATTATATTTATATAGATACTATAACAATTTTAAAACACCTCACCTGTTTTAGAAACATGCTATTACATAAACTTTTATAGTTTTTATGGATACGCTAATTTTTATTTTTAGGTGTAGTTAATGGAATTAGTGCTGGCGTCTATAATGCGGGGTATTTTATTTGATTTTTATATTAGTGCTTTATTCTACCGGGTGTCAACGAGTGAGTGAATAATGAGCACGAAAATTATGTAAAATCTGAAAATGTATCAAATTTGCCTTGGCAGACTATTAGATATGATAAAATACGTTCGGCTTCTACAGCATTTTTACTACATCGTCCATAAATTATTAAACTATACTTTCGGAAATTATAACCATTATCGCAAAAATATTTTAAAGTTAATTCATAATTGCTGTCAAATTCACGAGTTCTATTACTCATTATTCATTTGGTTTAATTTAGTTACCCAAGCCATACTTGATACATTCTCAGGTTTTGATTCTGACAGTAATTGCAAAAGAAAACGTTGAGGAATACTGTGTTGTGATATACCGTTAGATTAGTATTTTATATTTAATTGTAATATGAAAGTGAGTGATTGAGTAATTTCTAAAATAGTAATTTACGTTACAAGACCTGAAAGAGGTGTTTTTCAGGTCAACCCAAGCTTGGGGAGACCTGAAAAACACTGTTTTTCGGTCATGTAACCTACAATTTCTTTTCGACCATTTTCTGCTTGTAACGTTTCAAAATCTGAATCCATATTTTCCATAAATTTTATAACAGGGACAAGTTTTTGCTGATCTCCGATGTCCACTAGTTTAGACCGGAAAACGTTACTTTCTGTCCGAAAACTTCTCCTAAAGGGTGTATTTTCTGGTCGAAAAATGCAATGCGTATTTTTCTTTCATTATTTATCAGTATTAGAACAATTTCAGGTAGGCCAGAGCACACTAAGGTAAAAATTAGAATTGTCTATAAACATTTCAAAATTATGTCAACGAATGTTAAGTTAGTACTGCCATATGCAGAATCATATTTAGAGCCAAAAAATGTAAAACTATACAAGGTGTCCTATTTAAAAATAATAAGTTCGAATCACTTCCGGCAAAACCGGACGTCGCAGAAACATAACTAGATCAAATAGTGCTGTTTTGTCAGTATGTGACACACACCAAGTATCATCTCGATCTTTTAAAAAATAAATAAATGATGCCGGAGTTAACATCCTGTATATTACCTGACACTTAATGGGTACTGGTTGAATTTTTGCTAACAAGTATAAATAGCCAAAGCATTTATTTTAAGCAGTAACGAACGTATTACTAGAAATACATACATTTATGCAGGACTGGATTGGTTTATACGGGCCGAACGAGAAGAAATTTTTATCATCCCTACGCTTTTTCAGATACTGTTTTATAATTAATAAAATAATCATATTTTACTACAAAATAAATGATTTAGTGAGAAATAGACACTATTTCACTTAAATTCTGCTTATTTGGTTATTATCAAATAAGCACAATTATGTTTATTTGATTATTATCAAGTAAACACAATCTACGCAAAGAAATATGTATATATTTCTTATTAAATTCTTAATTTTATAGGTAATCAGGAACTATAAAATTCCTCTTCACATCATCAGGCCCATTGATGTATTAAAGGTCGGCACATGTAAAACAGTAAAACAGATGAATTCTATTACTGGAAATTTAATAACTTTATATTTTCACCGCATTTGTAGGCTTATTTTTTTTTTAATATCTATTCATTTTCAAACCAATTAAAAGCCTTATTCTTTCTAAATTGAGATGCTATCCTAGCTATTCTCGAAATGTTGTTGTTAACAACACATTATTTAAACAAAGCGTAACTGCAAAGTGCAGTGTAGATTTCAGCATCGAGATATTTTAAAAATTATTACAGATAGGTGCTTATTTGTAAAAAAAAATGGAGCAGTTTTTAGATGGAGTGTTATCTGGATCGCTGTATTGTTATAGAAAATATTATTTGGGTGCACGATTTTAGTTCTTCGCTGCCGTTTTGAACAAGGGGGAAACCACCGCTACTTGGTCAGATTTTTAACCTTATATTCATGTTCGGCAATCTCAAAAATGGGGGGGGGGGAGTGTGGTCTGATAGTATTACTCAATTGTAACAAAATCGGTCCAAAATCCCGACTAGTGGATTCCACTGTTATACCTATATTCATTATCACAGCAGGACGACATATTCCAAAAATGTATTTGACAGTTTACTTTTAAACGTTAACTTGAACAAAATTAATATTATTTTTTTTCCTAGGGTGCCTCTCCCCCCTCGAAACTATTGATCCCTAAATATTAAATCGGCTGTGACTTTGAAACCGCCGCATCGATTGTAATTGAAAAATACACACAATAAATATGTGGCTGAGAAATATGGCGCTTTTTGTATCTTGTTTAGGAAGCCAGAGGTAATAATAACTAATAACTTTTACTTCTTACGTTTGACGTAGATGCATTTATTAAGCAGCCTTGTTTGATACAAATAAAACGAGGATTGTATTTGACGTTTACACTTATTTTCTTCCATTGTTTTATTTCGTATCTATTCATTACTGAAACTCCTTACCTTCATTTTCGAAAATATTTTTCCTGTTCATAAATAGTGCTTCATGAATAAATAAGTTTTCAAAGTGAAACTCAAATTCATCGCATGGCAAAAAAAATACAGTTCCTGCTAATTTGGCCCTATTAAATTAATTATACTGCTTTCGTGTGCATTTGAGCTAAGTGGCTTTTTCGGAAACTCATACAAGTTTGTTTCTATTAGTTGCTTAATTTTATTAAACACGAATCATCCTAAATTAAACTTTTGGCATATGTGGCTCCAACAGGTTGGCCAAAGCTCAAGATATAAAATACAAGAGAAAATTTGTCCTCGTTAGGAGGCACACAAAAGTGTGCATACAATTTTTGTGCTCAAAATAAATAAATAAAGATCGCTAGAGCTTGTGCAATGTCAGGAAATGCCGCCAGAAAGCCCAACGTTGTGGAAAGTTATAGCACGTGCTCGTTACAAGCTTATATTTAGCTTATTTTACTTCCACATCCACGTAGTGGATTGGAAGTATAGTAATCGCAAAAAAATTTTCAAAAATTTTTATTCGTGAAATAGGTTTAGAATGTCATGAAACGTCGAGATTTTAAATTTGAGCGAAAAAAAAAATTTCTGTCTGTCTGTCGGTCTGTCTGTCTGTCTGTAACTTTTTTTGTCCGCACGTTTTCTCCGGAAAGGTTTGTGATATTGACTTGAAATTTTGTACACGTATATATTATGGCGAGATCTGGAACTGGATTGTTTTTTGAGGAAATCCGGTGAAGGGTTGGGGGTTAAATAGGGGAAAATAGGGAAAAATAAGTAAAGCAAGATTGTAAGAGAACAGACACTTGAAATTTGGTGTATGTACTAGAAGTTAAGGCCTAAGATTTTTTTATAACATCTTTCAACCCCCCACCACCCCTACCCCATTAATGGGGTTGATAAAATAAAATTGAGATTTTCATTTGAAATTTCGTACACGTATGTATTATAACGACGTCTGAAATTAGATTATATTTTGAGATGATTCCGTTGAAGGGTTGGGGGTTAATTTGGGGTAAATAGGGGAATATAAGTAAAACAAGTTCGTAAGAGTACAGAAACTTGAAATTCGGTATACGTACTAGAAGCCAAGGAGTCAGATTTTTTTATAATATTTTTCAACCCCCACCACCCCTACTCCAATATGAAAAGGGTTGATTAAATAAAATTGAGATATTCATTTGAAGTTTGGTACACGTATGTATTATGACTACATCTGGAACTAGATTATAATTTGAGATGATTCCGTTGCAGAGTTGGGGGTTAAATAGGGGTAAATAGGGGAAAATAAGTAAAGCAAGCTGGTAAGACCACGAAAACTTGAAATTCGGTGTATGTACTAGAAGCCAAAGCGTCAGATTTTTTTATAATATTTTTCAACCCCCACCACCCCTACTCCAATATGAAAAGGGTTGATTAAATAAAATTGAGATATTCATTTGAAATTTGGTACACGTATGTATTATAACGACATATGGAACTAGATTATAATTTGAGATGATTCCGTTGAAGGGTTGGGGGTTAAATAGGGGTAAATAGGGGAAAATAAGTAAAGCAAGCTGGTAAGACTACATAAACTTCAAATTCGGTGTATATACTAGAAGCCAAGGTCTCAGATTATTTATAATATTTTTCAACCCTCACCACCCCTACTTCATTATTACAAGGGTTGATAAAATAAAATTGAGATATTCATTTAAAATTTGATACACGTATGAATTATAACGACATCTGGAACTAGATTATTCTTTGAGATGATTCCTTCGAAGGGTTCGGGGTTATTTAGGGGTAAATAGGGGGAAATAAGTAAAGCAAGCAGGTATGACTACAGAAACTTGAAATTCGGTGTATGTACAAGAGGCAAAGGCCCCAGATTTTTTGATAATTTATTTCAGCCCCCACCACCCTTACTCCATTATTCAAGGGGTTGATAAAATAAAATTGAGATATTCACATGAAATTTAGTACGCATATGTATCATAACGACATCTGGAACTAGATTATATTTTGAGATGATTCCGTTGAAGGGTTGGAGGTTAAATAGGGGTAAATAGGGGAAAATAAGTAAAGCAAGCTAGTAAGACTACAGAAACTTGAAATTCGGTGTATGTACTAGAAACGAAGGTCTCAGGTTTTTTTATTAGTATTTTCTATTTCTCCCCACCACCCCCACTCCCTTATTAAGAGTTGATAAAATTAAATTTAAATTTTCACTTGAAATTTGGTACATTTATATATTATAATTATATCTGAAACTAGATTATATTTTGACATGATTGCGTTGAAGGAGCGGGGGGTAAGTAGAGGTAAATAGGGAAAAATAAGTAAAGCAAGCTGGTAAGAGTATTGCAGCTTGAAATTCGGTGTATGTCCTAGAAGCCAAGACCTCAAATTTTTTAACAATATGTTTCAACCCTTCCACTACCCTTACTACATTATTAAAGGGGTTGATAAAATAAAATTGAGATATTCACTTGTAATTTGGTAGACGTATGTATTATAACGACATCTGGAACTAGATTATATTTTGGGATGATTCCGTAGAAGGGTTAGGGTTAATAGGAGTGACTAGGGGAAAATAAGTAAATCAAGGTGATAAGAGTACAGAAATTTGGGATTCGGTGTATATACTAGAAACTAAGGCCTCAGATTTCCTTCTAATATTTTTTAAACTCCACCACCTCCGCTTCATTATTAATGGGATTGATAACATCAAATTGAGATATTCACTTGAGATTAGTACACATATGTATTGCAGTGACATCTGATTGAGATGCCTCCATTGAAGGGGTGGAAGGTGAATAGTAGAAAATAAGTAGGGTGAACTAAAAACTTCATTTTTAACGTATATGGTAGAAACCAACTCCTCAAACTTTTCTATGACATCTGCCCCAAATATTATTAAAATTCTATGACCAATAATTTCCACATACTAGAGTGCAAATATAGTCAAGATGTTTCCTTTAAAACGACTTGGATGAAGAATCTGGATGTGGAAGTAGTGATTCCTTAGGCAGAGGTTTTTAGGTTGAGAATATTTATGTAAACACAGAAAACTATCCCCAGAATGAAAATTTTGCCAGAACAAAATACGCTTCCAAATTATAGAGAAAAAAACTTTATCTTATATTTTATTTCAGACGCATACAATAATTGCTACAGGTTCTTTTCCTTTTTTAAAACAACATAATAATCTTTCTAGAAAGTTAAACTACCACACATTCGTAAATGCAGTGGTTTCACATGTTTCGCTAGGTTGAGTTTATATCGTATCTCAGATGTATTGTATCATTACTATAACGTTATTTTTATTTTCAATAACTTATTATAAGGCTCTAAAACGAGAAATTGTGCATCCCAAGGCTCTCCAGTCAGAATAATTTCTGCACGCATATAATAAAGACGAGCAAAATGTAGGCTATTACGTCAAATTAACTTTACCGTCGTATTTTGGACGTTATAAATCATTGGAAGTTCTGTTTCTATTTTGTTGCCTTAATATAAGTCCTTAGAAATAAAATATGCATGGCTACTTCTCTTATAATTTACGATGTAGAATGGTGAAGTTAATTTCGTATAAAATTTTAGAATGCATAATTTCTTGTTCAACAAATCATTATAGATAAATATGATCTTTTACTTATGATTCAATACATCGGAGATGCGATAAGTCAAGCTTGCGAAAAATATTACATTCTTGTACATTTAAGGGTGTGTGGTAAGTTTGTTAACAATTATAATGTTCTTAGGACGCCACTTTGTTTATAAGGGAGCCGGTATTTACATTTAATGATTTTTAGAGTTCAGAGATTAAATGTATTGTGAAGCACTTTTTTTTCTGACTAGTTAAACTGATGTGGTATTTATTCTGGGAATAGAATTTCTTCTATATTTCAACTGTTTAAAGAACTACTGAACTACCCGAAAAATAGCTTGCAATGATTAATCTTAATCATTATTATTAGTATTTATTCAGACGCCGAAAACGAAAGAAATAATCCGTGAAAACGGCATTACATAATTATTTATAATAACAGACGAACTGACGGAGATGTATGGCGGTTATCAATAGCAGTTTAATATCTTAATAAAAGTTCAAATCTATCCAAAAATGGTACAATGGTACAATTTTTTTAAGTAGAATCTTCTCTTCTTAAAACGCTATAGCTAAAATCGATTTCTTGCAGAATTAACCAATTAAGTGGCCTCACTTCTCAACAATTTTAAGTCTCATGAAAATGGTGACTCAAAATATTTGTGGCATCCTTTCAAGTACATCAAAAATAGTCAAATGCAACTTTGCACAAAATCCCAGCTACTCCTTTTCTCAACATATCGACAAAAACGTTATTTTTCAATAAAAATAACTCGAAGTTTGCGAATTGTATGCATGTATTCATATATTTATCGATAATATTTATGTTTAAAAATGTACTTATACTTCGTATACGTATGTCTAGGTAAATATATACAAATGTAGGGATATACAGATTCGGAAAATGCAGTTTAGGGTATAGGAATAACGATGTAATTGACCATGCCCCGCTTCCATAAATCGTGAAAGCAGAGGCACACAATGAATTGAATTTAGGACGGCATGAACTAAGGATGGATGCGGACGTAGGTAATAATTTCTATACGAAACAAGAAAATATCTCTTCGTCAAAAGCGAAGAAGTTATTTCTCACATTTTTGACAAATAATTTCTTCTATTGAAAGCATTTCTGCAGTTTCTTTTTTAGCCGTAAATGCTATGGGAATAAAATAATAATTCTTGTTAAAACCGAAATGAAAATAAAACATTAAAATAAAATTAAATAACTCAGGAACTGAAATCAACTAATAATTATCAAAAAATAAATTATTCTTATTAAATTGCAAGAATAGAACATTAAAATAAAATTAAATAACCCTCAGAAACTAAAATCAACTAATAATTATCAAACAATAAATTAATGAAGTAAGGATTCAAACAAACCACCTTCTTGTGCCAAACAATAGCCAAACCGATTATACAATGAACCTCTCATATCAATCAGTTGATTTGGAGTAATGCTTGCAGAAAGTTGGATAAGTTCTTCCCGTAATTCAACTAAATTATTGGCTCGTTCAAACGCATGTTTGTATGCGGTTTCCTTTAAAAAGCCCCACAGAAAGAAATCATGGGGTGCTAGATCAGGTGACCTGGGGGGCCATTTTATCATTCCCCTCGTAGCTATTAAACGATTGTGAAATGTTGTTTCCAGAAAATTAATAATAACAGTTAAGGTATTGTGACTTGGGCAGCCGTCTTGTTGAAACCAAATGTCGTCAAAGTTGACAGGAAGATTTTGAACTGCAGGAATTACTGCCATTTAAATTGCCATCGATTAGCAGTGGACCTATAATATGATTGTCTAAAATTCCCGTCCAAACGTTCAACTTTTGAGGATACTGAGTTCGCACAGCAACACTCAAATGTTTATTTTTTCGAGACCAATATTGTACTACGGATGGATTGTGTTTCCTATGTAATGAAAAGGATGATTCATCTGTAAACAATATATTCTTTAATAAGTTTTCATTCTCATTCACTTTATTTATCATGATATCACAAAATTCCATCCGTTTGAAATTGTCATCGGGAAATATTTCTTGCGTTGTTTGAACTTTAAAACAACTGTAGGTACCCATTTCTTTTCAAAATATTTCTTACAGTTCTTTCCCTCATGTCAACTTCATCAGCAATTTGCCTGCTAGAACAAGGTTCACTAGTTTCAACAAGTGCACAGACATTAGTTTCGCGAATTTCACGTTCTTCGCTCATTTGTTGATGCGGGGTTCGGGTTGACAGCATTTTTTACAATAATTCACGACACACCCGAAATTCTCAAATTTTTGAATAATGTATGAAATTATGCTAGCTGAGGGGATTGGTCTGTCTTGATATGCCACAGTAAATAAATTTATTGTGTCTTCAGTGGAATGGCCCCCGAAGTGCCACTTCACAATTTGCACTTTTTCTGCAGTTGTATAAACACGGCATTTTAATAACGAAAAGCGGAATGGGTGCGCTCGCGCTGTTCTCAACTCGTCGCGGTCAAGAGATGGCGCTATTGTTTTATACCAATGTCCTGCATTGTTCTACGACAAGGCGTGGTTTATCTGCTCAGAAACAAGTTTACGTACCTAAAACTAAATTTGCTGAATCTGTATATGTATATGGTTATTTCCACAAAACTCTCCTTTCCAGGACGTGATTTGTAATTTTGCTTCCAACTATGTTAATAACAACTTTGATTTTCAAGCAATATTAGAGTAATTTGCATATGCTGTTAACGAGAATCGTTGTAATTTTTTTCGTAGCTTTCTATTCTGCTCTGGCGGATTGAATTTAGTGCTTTCGGACGTCAGAAGAAATAAAAAACAACAAGTGCATGAACTTTGCGTTTTTAGAGAGTTTTTCATAATTTGCCTGGACAGCTCTAAAATGGAGGCATAAGGACGGAAGCAGATTAAATATGACTTACTTACTAAACTTATGCTTAATTAAGTATGACTTATTGAAAAACACGTTCAAAACAAACGTTTTTTTTAATTATTGAAGTTTTTTAAATTCCTTGAATTTTTTGTAGGTGCTTAGGGAAAACGGTTTTTATTTCTTCAGTCAATGTTCACTGTTGATAGCTTAAAAATAAGTACTTAATAAAATGATTGATTTAACTAATTTTTTTTGGATTTTTTTCATATTTCGATGTCTAGAATTTCTGAAAAATATATGGATATAAATTAAATATTTTGAATACCCTAATATGGATCCAAGTAAAAATGTCCGCAGATTTAGCTTTTGTCCTTGGAAGCCCATTTTAGAATTCTACAATACGGCAAATTACGAAAGCAAATTTCATTTTTTTGAACACGCACTTGTTGTTGTCTTTTACTTTTTCTGACGTCCGGAAGCACTACATCGAATTCACCAGGGCAGAATTGAAATCTACGAAGAATTTTACATCGGTTTTCGTTATCAGCATATGCAAATTACCCCAATTTCAGCCTGAAAATCAAAATTTTTATTAACATAGTTGGAAGCAAAATTACGTAACACGCCCTAGAAGGGAGAGTTTTGTGGAAATAATCATAGTTTTTTAATTGAAAAATAAAGTTTTTCTCGATATCTTGAGAAAAGGAGCAGCTTGGATTTCCTGCAAAATTGCATTTGACTATTTTTGATGTACTTGAAAAGATACCACGGATATTTTGAGTCACCGTTTTGATGAGACTAATATTTATTGGTAAAACAACCAGCAATATGTGCATTTAAAAAATATTATCAACGATTGTTACGTTCTATGTACAAGAAAGTTTAAGTTCATGTAGTTGCACGTTTCTTTCTGTACCTCATCAATATTTTTAGTTACACTGACAAGTTGCATCAAAACAGTCAAACGCAAAAGATCTAAAATATCGAAGTGTGTACCATTTTAACATTTGAGATCTTTTAGGTTACGAACAGTTTAATAATAAAAATATTTCTCTGACGATGGTTGACAATAAACCAGAATTATTTAAACTCGAAATAATTCCAAGGTACACATAAAACTATGTTCACGATGTTTGTTCGTAAGTAAATTGATCTTTAAATGTGTCTGTTTTTCTTCTGACAATAAATTATAAGATTTACATATAAGAAACAAGCTAACCATTGTACTCTTCGCCGATTTACTGCACTTTTTATATAATTGTTGCACATTCTATAGGACACTCTTGGCAGTTTTTTTTTTTAAATAATATTAGTTTTAGACATTTTTTGTTTAATTGTAAAACTTTCTTATTTATTGACCGATTTTGCTCAAAAAGAGTTCTTCCTCTAGCTAACACTAACTTACTGTCTTAATTTCAATACAATCGGACTTTTTATTCTTTAGTTATCGTGCTTACAAGAAATGTGACGAAGGACAGACGGACAGACGGACAGACGGACAGACGGACAGACGGACAGGCGGACGGACGGACGGACGGACGGACGGACGGACGGACGGACGGACGGACGGACGGACGGACGGACGGACGGACAGACGGACAGACGGACAGACGGACAAACAGACAGACAGAGAGACAGGTGGACATTCGGAATGTTATTCAGAATTCGATCAACAACACAGTGATAGGTAACCAAATAATTTTCTTTATTGGCAATATTATCGGTTTTAGAATGGGCAGATCGATGCAATATACTCCTTGTTTTGTATTTGCGAAGAGTATATATAAGGATATAAATGTTTTGCATCTGCAGTATATATTGTGATGTTTAAATCGTTGATCGGCTAGAACGCGCGAAGCTGTGCTACTTAAAAACTCAAAAGCTGTACCAAAATAGTCATATTTTCTAAAACAATAAAACAATGCAGACAATTATTTCCCTAAAAACTCCATTATTTTCTGCAGATTTCAAATTCTGCAAGTATGAACCTATCTGCAATAATTTTAAAAATACCTGATACTGAAATTTACACTGCACTTTTAGAATAGGAACGCCAGCATCTGAATAGGGGTTTGTGTAGATTTAAAATCATTAAGAAATATTAAAAAAATAAGCCTGTGAATGCGATGTGAAAACTAATCAATTTTGTTTAAAAGTGAATTATTTATTATTTGTTTGCTTATGGTAATGAAACATATTCTTTATAGGATTTTGCAAACAGCGGAAAGAAAAACTATCTGTGAGAACTAAAAGAAAAGCTATATATAAAAATATTAATGAAATCCTTGCATTCTTTCGATAACCTGACTTCTGGTTATGCTAACAAGTAAAAATTCTTATTTGCCATTCTCATTTTAACACTAGCATCTAACATAGTCCCCTACGGCTAGGCAGGCTAAACTAGTATCTACATGATCCCCTACGATATGTAAATTCAGTTAAAAATGAGAACAAAGACCTGAAATTAATTTATTTACTTACCTTGTCTTTAAAAATTTTTTCATTCTAATGAATTACATTTTCATAAAATCTTATTCAGTTTCTTGGAAATGCTTAGCCTTTGAAACGTTTTTCGTCCTTATTGTGGACTCATCAGAAAAGCCTAAAGTCACTCATAACGATGTTCCATGCAAAACTAAGACAATATCCATGAATAAGTATGAAATATTTATATTTGACATTGACTGA
Source organism: Stenurella melanura (assembly GCA_963583905.1). Taxonomy (NCBI): domain Eukaryota; kingdom Metazoa; phylum Arthropoda; class Insecta; order Coleoptera; family Cerambycidae; genus Stenurella; species Stenurella melanura. The sequence goes on along the minus strand of OY757310.1, from coordinate 111,760,062 downwards.
TAGAAAACAATAAATTAATTTCAGGCCTTTGTTCTCATTTTTAACTGTCGTAGGGGATCATGTAGATACTAGTTTAGCCTGCCTAGCCGTTGGGGACTATGTTCGATGCTAGTGTTAAAATGAGAATGGTAAATAAGAATTTTTACTTGTTAGCATAACCAGAAGTCAGGTTATCGAAAGAATGCAAAGATTTCATTAATATTTTTATATAAAGTTTTTCCTTTAGTTCTCATAGATAGTTTTTCTTTCCGCTGTTTGCAAAATCTTATAAAGAATATGTTTCATTACTATAAGCAAACAAATCATAAATAATTCACTTTTAAACATGCATAGAGTATATAGGCTCCACTACTAGTTAGCTAATAGCTAGGTGAAGATCTGTTGTTTTTATCAGTCAATGTCAAATATAAATATTTCACACTTATTCATGGATATTGTCTTAGTTTTGCATGGAACATCGTTATGAGTGGCTTTAGGCTTTTCTGATGAGTCCACAATAAGGACGAAAAACGTTTTAAAGGCTAAGCATTTCCAAGAAACTGAATGAGATTTTATGAAAATGTAATTCATTAGAATGAAAATTTTTTTAAAGACAAGGTACGTAAATAAATTAATTTCAGGCCCCTGTTCTCATTTTTAACTGAATTTACATATCGTAGGGGATCATGTAGATACTAGTTTAGCCTACCTTGCCGTAGGGGACTATGTTGGATGCTAGTGTTAAAATGAGAATGGCAAATAAGAAATTTTACTTGTTAGCATAACCAGAAGCCAGGTTATCGAAAGAATGCAAAGATTTCATTAATATTTTTATATATGGTTTTTCCTTTAGTTCTCATAGATAGTTTTTCTTTCCGCTGTTTGCAAAATCCTATAATCAATTTTCACGAAAATTTTGGAAATAATTTGTTTAGATCCACAAGATTATTCGAGATAACATACGAATTTTTTTAAAACTCTGTCTTCGAGTGCACCCCTATGATCGAATTTGGGGCTCCTGGTTCCTGACTATTACGAATACCTTCCCATATGAAATCATTTATTATTATCCAAAAATATCATTGTCTTGAAAATTCGTCATAAAATTAAACGGCCACTTTAACGTGTATGTATTTACTTTATTGTGTTTTAGAGTGACCTAAAATTTTATTGTTATGGCATATGAATAAAGTACCTTCTTTCAACTTGCTTTGCAGTGCTGAACTCGTAAATATGACAAAGATAAACCTAACAAATATAGAATCACAACTTTATTGTGCAAAGATATCTTATTTTTCACATTACTGCATTGAGTTCAATTGGTTTATTTTTAGTAAATATGCATAACATCTTAACCTAAATGTTTACATACACAAATAAGATTCATTGCGATCTGAACCAGATATTTTTAATTTTATAAAAATCTTGCAGCTCGAAAACTTACTTTTACTTTAATTTCCCACATTAAGTAGGTAAATAAAAATAAGAAACATACAGTTGTCTATAAACCGGGACCTTGCAACGATTTATTTGTTAAATGGCATTTAATAAAGTAGGACATATATTCATATATTTTAAATATGATAATGACATGAATACTACAATATCATTATATTATCTATATCCCTGACCTACCTTTTACCTAGTGTATGATTTTATTATTCTTGTATCAGAATATACACCATAAAAGTAAATATTTTAGAAAAGACCACTTATTGTGAACAGTTTTATTACCTTCTTGACATGAATAATATTTATAACATATTTAAATAGTTGAAAGTACATTATATTCGTATTTAAATTCAGTCCAATTCTGTTGAACGCGATTTGTAAATTCAATTACCTAGACCCAGTAAAAAAATATTCTAAATCAGTAAATTTGTGAAAACTTTGTGTTTATTTGTGTGACAAACAACACACCAAAAGTTCTAGTATCTTGTATGCTGGCTTCAGGGTGTTTTATGTTCAAGAAGGGTGTTAGTGCATAATACAGTTTATTGTAGTATTGAGACTTGAATACAGATTAAAAAAAATCGGTAAAGGTATTTACACAGAACTTCCCTCTTTATTTGTGCATGGCGGTCACTCTAAAAAAATAATAATTACGAAGCGACATTGAAAATAATAATCGGAATATAGTTATCACTATTACTACAAAGAACACCTGATAAGTTTTGGTCAAAAAAATATACAGAGTGCTCATCCAACAGCAAAAGTTCAATACTAAATAACAGATACCAAATATGGAAGGCTTGGGCAAATACCTTTATAATTGTTCATCATGACTGAATTATTTCTTGGGATGACCACCCTGTACATTTTTCAATAATAGTATAATAGGTGCATATGCCTAATATTATTGCTATCTGTCACATTTTCAATTCCACATACACGTAGTGGAGTGGAAGTATAGTAGTGGTTAAAAAATTTCATTTTTTTCCAATTTTTCAAAAATGTTTTTAAAAAATTTTCAAAATTGTTTTCTTCTGAAATAGGTTTAGAATGCCATGACGCGTGGAAATTTTCAATTTGAGCAAAAAGGAATGTTTCCTTCTATTCTACAGTGGTATTTTTTTTTAATTGGTTTAGAGTGCCATGAAACGTGAACATTTTAAGTTTGAGCAAAGAAAAAAAAAATTCCATCTATTTTAGTGGTAAATTTTTTTTTTAAAATGTTGGTGAAAAAAAAATTCATTTTTTTTTCCTCAAATTGGTTTAGAATGTCAGTCATGTCAAACGTGAAAATTTTAAATTTGAGAAAAAAAAATTTCCATCTATTCTAGTGGTAAATTTTTTTCCAAAATGGTAAGAAAAATGTTGCAAATTTTCTTTTCGGAAATATGTTTGGAATGTCATGAAACGTGAAAATTTTAAATTTGAGCAAAAAAAAAAATTTCATTTATTCTATACCTAGTGATAAATAGATTAAAATTTTTTAGTCAAAGCAATTTTTAAATTTGTTTGAATAATTTTAGAATGCCATGAAAACGTGAAAATTTTAAATTTGAACAAAGAAAAAAAAATCAGTCTGTATTAGTGGTAACATTTTTTAAAAAATAGTAAAAAAAATTTCTTAAATAAAAAAAAATAGTTTTAGAACGCTATGAAACGTGGAAATTTTAAATTTGAACAAAGTCAAAAAAATTTTTTAGTTGTAAAAAATTTTTCAAAAATGTTGGTGAAATTTATTTTTTTTCCTGAAATAGGTTTAGCGTGTCATGAAACGTGGAAATTTTAAATTTGAGCAAAACAATTTTTTTCTCATTATTTATTCCCTTTAGACGATCCACCCTGTATATTTTCCAGTGAAAGTTTTACCATTTCTTCGCTGACAGTAGGGTCAACTACCTACCAAATTTGACTGCTCTCCGTCAAGTAGTTTTTTTAGTTAATGCACCAACAGACAGACAGACAGACAGACTGACGGAATTGAAAAACCTATATTTTCGAAATCTACGTGATCTGAAACGTCAGAATCAGAATCTCGGAGGGTGATTTTTTCTCGAATACAATACTTCCCTTCGGTGTGCGAGGGAAGTAACAAGATGGGCATACCGCTGCGAGCATCCGTTGATATTCAAAAGCAAATTCGAAAAAATCTGATGGAAATTCGAGGAAATCTTCATCAGAAGGGAAATCTGGTGTACAAAATTTTTGGGGCGCTTGACCCTTCGATTTAATCAATGTTAACATACTGGTTTTTAACATAAATTAATGATTTATAAGGAAATTATATTAAAAGTAACAAAATGACATTTTGGTAACACATTGTATTTAAAATTCGATTTTTTGTGGCAATTAAATGAAAATACGTAAAATAAATATAAGAATGAAAACAGGTAAAACGAAAAAAAAAAAACCGCTGCCTAAGAATTAATACCTCCACATACACATTTCTCATCCGACGTTTGCAATACCTACATCACTTTTATTCTTATTTTTTTAAACTTTAGATTGTTTAGACGCGACATAAAGGAGAACTTTTTGGTTGGATCTATCATTACTATTTAACAATCGTTCATTTTGGGGGACGGTCTCAAATTTTGTGATGTATTATTAGGTAGAGAGTTGAAAAAATGTGATGCAGCGTGACAAAGGGGGAGGGAGGGGTTAAAAATACGTAAATTTTGCGTGACTTGTTTTTTGGATGTCCCCTTTACACGAAAACAACTTGATACTGTATTTATAATTATGCACAGTATGTGGAAATAACTGTTCATAGAATTATAATAATATAGTATTTGAAATCATCTGCTCACAGAAGATAATGCCAATTTTTTTTTTGAGAATTTTTGTTCTCTTATATGTGCGACAATTTTAATGTTCTAATTCCTTTAATAATGCAATGGGAATGTTGGAGTCGGCGGTGGGGGAGACAGACGCCTTAAAAAAAATTTGAAGACTTAGTTGCCATACACCAATTCCTGACTCTACTAGCTTACTTTACTTAATCACAGGGGTAAATAGGGATTTACTCCTGAATCCTTCAATGGAGTAAGCCGAAAATATAATGTAGTTCCAGATCTCGTTATAATACATATTACGTGTACTAAACTGCAAGTCAATTTATTATATTAATAATATTATTTTTTTAACTTATTTAATAATGGAGTGCGGGTGGTGGTGAGGGTGACAGAAGTCATAAAAAGTTTGAGGCCTTGGCTTCTAGTACATACACCAAGTCCCAAGCCTCTGAATTCTTACTACCTTGCTTTGCTTATTTCCATTGTTTACCCATATTAAACCCCCTTCTACGGAATGAGCACAAAATATAATCTAGTTCCATGTCATTATAACACTTACCTGTACCAAATTTCAAGTGAATATCTCAATTTCATTTTGTTAATCCATTTAATAATGGAGTGGGTATATCATCATAGAACGATTTGATACCTTGATTTCTGGTATATTCACTAGGTTCCAAGTTTCTGGACTCTTAATAGCTTGCTTTATTTATTTTCCTTTTATCCCTATTAACCCCAACGGAATCAGCCCAAAATATAATCTAGTTACGAGTGTTGTATTATAAGACATATTAGGGGCAAATGGGGAAAATTAGTAAAGCAAGTTAGTCAGAGTCCAGATACTTAGGATTTGGTGTATATTCCAGAAATCAATGCCTCAACTTTTTCTACGACACCTGTTACCCCCATCACTACCCTCATTCGATCATTAAAGGAGTCCCCAAAATAAAATTAAGATACTGACTTGAAATTTGGTACACGCGCGCATTATAACGCGATTGTATTTGGAGCTTATTCCGTTGAAGGGACGATGTAAATAGGGGTAAATAAGTAAAGCAAGTTGTAATAGTCATAAAACATATGGCTTGGTATAATAGAAGTGAAAATCTTAATTTTCTTTATAACATCTGCCTCCCCACCACCACCACCACCACCACCTCTAATATCCCCACTGCATTATCAAAGGAATTATAAAAATAAAAATAAAAATGTATTTTAGTGTCTCTATAAGACTAATATTTCCCAGAAAATGGTTGCGCAATGCAATTACCACCTTGGGTCAGACGATTTTAAATATTATATCAATTAGAAAGGATTTCCACATATTACAGTGCAAACATAGTATGTTTTCGTTTAAACAAACTTGGGTGGGAAATCTGGATGCGGAAGTAGTGATTTCTCTGGCTAGATGAGGCAAATAATATGTCAGATAATTGCACACTGGCTCATAATATACTATATGGTTCATTTGAATTTGCTCTGACTTCGTAGATGTCTATGTGAATTTTACCCCTCCCACTCTTATCTCGTAAGATTAACACACTCTGGCGATTTTATCGAATTTGCTCTATGATAGACACAAGATGTAACACACACAAGTGTAACTGTTATTAAAAGTCGACAGCAGTATCGATTGACGATCGTTTTAACCTACAATGGGTTATTAGTTTCACTTCATAATCTAACTTGATTGGCCATATAAAGTAAAAAGGGGTATATTAAAAAATATATTTCTATACGATCAGTACTATTTATGAGTATATCGGCCATTAGTCAGTATTGCAAGTATTTTTGAGACTCAATTATCAAGAGCTATAAAATACACTTGACTTAAAATATAAACTGGATACAATTATATAAATAAACAAACATTTAAGTGTCAATGCCAAATTAGTATGCTAGGATAATTAATTTGTCATCCATCTATCTCCTGTATTTTTTGTATATTAAATTGTATGAATAAATATTCATGATATTCTATATTTAGAACATTTGTCTTATGTAAAATATTTTAATACTGATAAATAATTCTTTTATTTAATTCAAAAATGTTTATGAGTTATAAATATCAAAATAAATATGTTCTCAGATTGGCAAACTGTGATTACTGAAATGTCTGCCGTTTTCAATTTAATCTGAATATCTGGTTATAAATTTAAATCATTATTACATGTCATTGAAAATTGCATCTAGAAGTTATGTACAAGATATCGAAACTGTTTTTTAAAGTCGAAATGAACTTTACATAGATTTGCTCATAGTTTTAGTTGAAAATGTTGTTAAAATGCATTCTCAATAAGACGAAACAAGTTAACGTTGCAGCAGTAGGTGGAGAGCCCGTGACATCAAAAGTACCGTCATCGCGGATTTTAAAAATTCTAGTGAAAATTGACTGTACCATACGAACAAAATTAAATTAATTATCGCTGTAATCTCCTGTAATCTCCCAAGTGCTTGAATTTCCAGCAATTAAATCAAACACGCGGGGGATTCGGTAAGAAAATTTCACACGAAAGTAAATGAAGTAAACTCTAATTTCAACTGAGATTAAGATTATTCACCAATTTTAGTTCCAAGAAATTACTGAAAATTGTTTAGGACAACTCTATTTGTATGTTATGGAAAAAGTATTATTCACTAAAATAGGTGGAACGTTGTTTTTTTTATATATTTTCATGTTTTATGCACATATAGTAGCATAGTTTCAGCACAGTATAACTTGACAGTCATTAGTTATTTATCATCATTTAATTGACAGTTTAACCAGTTTAAGCTAAATATTTCTTATTGTTGAAGCTATTTTCGACGTTTTTACAGTATAAGATTATAGAGTATGGAAAAAGAACATAATATTTCTGGTTTTAATATGAAAAATAAAATTCTATTTTTATGTAGGTAGTAGCAAATGTCAAATATGATCGTATGCCAATAATTTGACAGAAAAATTTCCACTTATTTATATCGTGATTAAGGTGACCAAAGTTATAACCAGGAGTGATTACTATCCCTCCAGGGGGTGGATTTCCACTGCAGGGGGTGGATTTCCACTGCAGGGGGTTCTTATAACTCTGGTCACCTTTTATCTTTCTTCCATCAAACCCCTAAATAAAAAATGTTGAATAGTTTTTACAAACAAAAAAAAATAATTCCACGCCCTATAGGGGTTAAATCGAGGGGTAGGGGTGATTCGGGTCATCCCTCTCTAGAATTACCACCTTAAGTTATAGGGAGGGCCAATTCGCCAAAATACAGGATTGGATTGATGTCTACGCTGGGGAAAAGACTGAGTGGTTTCTGGCGGTTTCGGGGGTACCAGGGGTCAAGAACTTTTTTGAAGCCCGGAATTGGTTTCAGCACCCTCGAAAACGGCGAGGGGAAAACTAGATTGGACCACTTCGGTACTGGTTTTCCAGTGCTGGAGGAAATAAGGAGTTCTCCCGTGGGAAGGATTTCAGCCATTGGGCTGGAATCCGGTCTGTATTTGGGAGCTCATTAACTTGTCAGCGGTAGCACAATGGGCCACAAGGCCTGAGTGCGGCGACCTCTAGGCGCCCCTCTAAGAGAAGAAGAAGAAGAAGATTGGACCACTAGCAGATACTTGCGTGTATGGTTTTCAAGTCAATTTTCACTAGAATTCTAAAATTCGCGATGACGGTACTTTCGATGCCACCGGCTCTTGGGCTATAGGGTATTGCCAACGCAAATGGCTGTTCATAAAATATATGTATTAACCGTGTATTCGAGTAAAATGTTAATCAACTAGCTATTCCTAGTTTATCACGCCCGACTGCAAATTCTGCTCATTATATATAATATTGAAACATAATTTAAAAAGTTGTTACTGTCTCCAACATGTCAAAATTTAAAAAAATGGAATTTTCTCTTTACTTTTTATTTCCGCACTAAATGAAAACGTGATGAAACACGTATGAAATAAAGATAAATTATCTTTCTGTTAATGTAGTCAACTTAAAACATCGGTACGGATAACGAAATTGAGTAAAACAGTACTATGTTTTTTACCACTATATTTGCACAAAACGTGACTGCAGTTTCAACCCTTTTTAGGTCATTTTCAAACAATGATTCAACTTAGAATCATCACTTGAATCATTGTTTGAAAGTGACCTAAAAATGGTTGAAACTGCAGTCAGGTTTTGTGCAAATATAGTGGTAAAAAACATAGTAGTGTTTTACTCAATTTCGTTATTGTTATGGGTTACCACAGAGTAACGGCTTCCTCAATTAATTTCCATCGGTACGGATTTATCTGATAAGTCTCATATTATAATTCGACGTCTCCATGGCGCTGAATTATGTTCGTCTGGAGATTGCTAGAAATAATATTGTTGGCACAGATTTAGTGCACCGTGAGGATTTAAATTCGGAGAAATGCGGGGATTCGCATTTGCAGAAATAAAGAAAATACAGGCAAAAAAGATAATGAAAATTAAAATAATGTTGGGGTTAATAAAATGTTAATTTTCAATATAGCTTTCTAGTAACTCAAAATATGAATGCACAATGAACATGCAGTGATATTGTGGAAGAACTTTTCACCGCGTATCTGAAGGTTTTGACAAAAATATGTCAATGATGGCAACATACGTACCTTCTGCTACGGTCTGACGATTTCTCTACTCTCAGGGAGGATTCTTACAACAAGGACCCCTAACACGAGTAAGGAAAAGTTTACTTACCGCGATTCTTTACTGCCTTCCGTTACGGTCGATCTTGCAAACTAGCGATGCACTTTTTGCTCAGATTGTTGTCTTATAACTAGTACTTTAGAGACACATCCTAGAGTTAATAACCTTTAATAGACCGTGTGAGCATTCGGGGCACTAAATCAAATGTGACAAGATCGCAGATCCGTAAAACTCAGTTTTCGATTCACGATACAGAATTGCATGAAGGTCGTCAATATTAGCTTAAGGAGTCAATGAAAGATTCGAATTCAATAATATTTATGTTTATTGATTGTGCCAAATGCAATAAGGATGGATAAAAATAAGATATTGAAAACAGCTGAAAATATTCGTAATAATCCTAATTCAGTCGTCAATGTTAATATTCATAATAGATTTACTATTCTTCTAGTTCTAGAGATTAACAATGCTGAAAATTCTCTATCGTTGGTATCTAGTTTGACAACTTCACAGATTTATGGGCCTAGATATAGACAAATTTTAAGGTCAACCGTTTCTCAAATCAAACATTGCAATTCTTCATGTAAAGTTCTCTTCTCTTTGACTTTGCGGTAAAGATCAAATACCTCGACATTTTTTATTTACTTTAAATATATGAAGAGAACTATAATTTTTTTTAGAAATGTTTAATAACTTTTACGTTTACTGATTTACTGATCGAAGAAAGGACCCCGCACCATTCTTATGGAAATTGGCTCTCTCTCGATTTGATTGGAATTATGTTTATTTGATAGTTCTCATCTTCCTGAACAAATTTCTTTATGGACACAAGCCACGAAAATACTTTCTCATGGGCGCGAGAAATGCGCCGATTTTCCAATATGGAGATTTGAATTCGTAGTAGATGCAGTGATTATTTCTTCATGCCTGCGCATGGAAAAATGCCCCATCGCATTGGAATGTGTCCCTAACCTCAAAGCAGCTGAAAAATTGATAGGTTCTCTCTAAAATAGAAAAGAAAATACCACAGCCGATGTATCCATGTTTTTTGCGATACTATCCGTGCTTGAAAAAACACTTTAGGAAGCCAATAACCCAGAAAATTCCTAAATAGAAGTCATTACATATATCCTGGCAAGCTTCAAAGTCTGGTCCCATCGTCGTCTCCATTGTCGTAAAAAACATGGGTATGTACAGTTTCGTGCATTCATTGTATTAATATATTTACTACGTTGTTGTTTCATTTTTGCAGGTTAGGTTATTTGAGGTTAGGAAAAAACCTGGATGATAAAAGTTTTTCTGACCATGGATTCGCACTCTGAGTTATAAAAAACATAAATAACCGACGTTCTGATCTTTACTTCGTTATTTCAAAGACATTCTATTCTGCTTTCAGTTTTCTTTTGAGGTTAGGGAGGCATCCCGGTACGATGGGGCATTTCTTTATACGCAGACACACAAAAACTGTCAGAACTAATGAAATAATATTGGAGAATAGGCGCATTTTCATGGCTCGCACCCATGAGACCGTATTTTCGTGGTTTGCGCTCATAAAGAAATTCATAAAGATTAAAGCTATTAGATTAACACAATTCCAACCAACTTGACAGGGAGCCAATTTCCATAAGGATGGTGCGGGGTCCTTTCTATAATTACTGTATTTTTGATTATACTCTTGTAACTAAATGTTATTATTTACCTAAATATATTTTTTCAGATGGGGTCGATTAGATGGCTGTATGGTATTGCCATATCTATTTCAGTATTATTGTTAGTATCATCTGTACCGAATGATGATTTTTGGGACCTCCAAGGACCTTACTGTGAAAACAGGGGATGTTGCTCAGGAAGGATAGATTCATGTTCTGTTCCAATTCTAGGTAAAAGATTTTTTTCTATTATCTGGTTTAAAAGAAAAAAATAAATGTATTTTTATACATGTTATTACCCTATTAAATTTAAAGAAAATTTGCTTTTAAGTGCTTCAAAATGTTTTAATATAAACATAGAAAAGTGGGAAGAGTAGTTAAAGAAAATACTAAATTGTAAAGTAATCGTTGCTTATATGCAACGTCATGTGTCATGCAGCAATGAAGCAGGAATCATGAATCGTCTGTCCAAAAGTTGTGAAAAAAAGGAACAAGAAATCTGGTCCTTAACCGCTCTAAAATTATATCGTAAACATTTTATTATTCTTAGAATTTAAATTCATAGTACCAGATATACCTAAATCTACGATTACCTATTGATAAAATATAGGAACCTAGGTACATTTTCTTTGTAGACTGGACTTTTGACAATGTGGAACGGGAAAAACGGTGGATTATATACTCCTGGAGGTGCAAACACCCAGACATCTAGTTTACATCATTTGCCAACTGTATAAATACAGTTTTACTCTAATTTGTGCTAGATGACTAGCAAGATGGAGTAGCTACAGACAGAACTAAAATTCTAAACATGAGATATGGAAATGACGCTTTACCACATTAGTGGCAAGCGAAGGAATGACAATTATTGTTGTAAATCGAGTAAATGGAAACCATTCAAACATGTTCAATACTGATAGATTAGTCTGAGGTAGTAAGCGAGATAAGTATGTTCAAGTCCATAATGACAATACCGCCAACAGCCAAATATGAGATTCGACAGAAAATACGAATAGTTGAGTAAAATTTGGCATGGCAGAAATATCACGAAACAGAACGATCTTGCTAACGTCCTACTTTATTCCATCTTTGGCTGCACCTTTGAGACATAGGAGACAGACAGACGGCACATCAATGGTGTTGAGGTGCGGATCTTTGTACGTTTATGACAATTTCTTAACCAATCTACGAAAGCCACAGCTCGACTTTCCGAAAATTACGTACGCCTTCAACATGATTGTCCAGCATCATATGTATATTCTGTACTTTCTGCTATTTACTGACTATATAAATCGGAAAGCTGAATGACGCATTCAGCAAGGGGGTCTTCTTGAATAATCTATGGGTTACAAAACATCTGCGAATAAGAAAAGAAGCAAACGATATCCTTTTTATGTGTCGAGTAATCGTAAAATAAATTATATTTTAATGGATGTTAAAATATTCAAAACAGGGAAAGTTCTCACCTCATTACATCTTTTTTTATATTCACAAATTACTCTAGATGAGTTTAAGCTCCGCGAAAATTATTGTACCCTATATAGTACAATAATTATAAAGATTTCCAGCAAAAAATGTTATCTGACATTTTCCTTCAGTAACTGTTAGTGGAGGGATTATACATCAAAGAACCACAAAAATCAGTTCTGGTGGTACCGCGCAACCCCCAAAAACTCTACTGATAACTGGTTAACCGTTGAAGATATAAAAAAATTGCTCATTATAAAAAATAAAGCTTGACAAATTGCCTAAAAAAAGTCCTCTTGTAATTTTGTTGTAATGCCGTGGTTTTCGAGAAAATCGATATTGAAAAAAATTGCAAAATTGGTATTTTTAATGCATACGAATTTTCGTTTATTTGAAATTTTTTGTGCGTGGCCTATAGAAAAAATTGAATTGTTCGAAAACCAAACATGCTAGGAATACAAATCAAAATGGGTTTTAAAGGGGATATAAAATACTCTTTTGTGTTTCCATTTTTGATGGCTATTGATATCTATTAGTATATAAAAATAACAATGTAACATAGTTACCTCTTGAATTTTTGCACTTTTAACCATCCACAGGCCCATAAAAAATAACTGACTTTAATGTAAGTTATAAATGCCTTATCTTTTAGTTCAAGGTAGTACTTCAAAGCAGAAAAGTTAGGAAAAAAAATATTCACATTTACTTTACCAGCATGTTGAAGTTAGCCAAATTTTAGCCAATTTTTTACTGTTTCCTAAAAATAAAAAAGGACCCAAACATCTCGAAAATTTAGCTCAAAAATATTTTTTTGATTTTATATATCATATAACTATTGTTTGATATTCATTTGAAATTTGACACACGCAAGTGCTATAACGACATCTGGAACTATATTATATGTTGAAATGATTCCGTTGAAGGGTTGGTGGGGGTTAAATAGGAGTAAATAGAGGAATATAAGTAAAGCAAGTTGGTAAGAGTACAGAAACTTGAAATTCGGTGTATGTACTAGAAACTAAAGACTCAAATTTTTTATAATATTTTTCAACCCCCCACCACCCCTACTCCATTATTAAAGGGGTTGATAAAATAGAACTGAAATATTAATTTGAAATGTGGTACACGTATGTATTATAACATCTGGAACTAGATTATATTATGAGAAGCTTGCGTGGATGGGTTGGGAGTTAAATAGGGTTAAATAGGGGAAAATCAGTAAAGCAAGCTGGTATGAGTACAGAAACTTGAAATTCGAAGCCAAGGCCTCAGATTTTTTAATAATATTTTTCAACCTCCCACCACCCCTACTCCATTATTAAAGGGGTTGATAAAATAAAATTGAAATATTCACTTAGAATTTGGTACACATATGTATTATAACGACATCTGGAACTAAATTGTATTTTGAGATGATTCCGTTGAAGGGTTGGGGGTTAAATAGATAGGGGAAAATAAGTAAATCAAGATGGCAAAAGTACAGAAATTTGGGATTTGGTGTATATACTAGAAGCGATGGCCTCAGGTTTTTTTAATAATATTTTCCATCCCCCCACTCCATTATTAAAAGAGTTGATAAAATGAAATTTAGATTTTCACTTGAAATTTGTTGCACGTATAACGATATCTTAAATTTGATTATATTTTGACATGATTGCGTTGAAGGAGTGGGGGTAATTGGTGGTAAATAGGGAAAAATAAGTAAAGCAAGCTGGTAAGAGTACAGAAACTTGAAATTCTGTGTATGCCAGATTTTTTAGTAATATTTTTCAACCCCCCACCACCCTTAATCCATTATTAAAGGGGTTGATAAAATGAAATTGAGATATTCACTTGAAATTTGGGACACATATGTATTATAACGACAGCTGGAACTAGATTATATTTTGAGATGATTTCATTGAAGGGTTGAGGGTTAAATAGGAGTAAATAGGGGAAAATAAGTAAATCAAGCTGGTAAGAGTACAGAAATGTGGGATTGGGTATATATACTAGAAACCAAGGCCTCAGATTTCTTTCTAATATTTTTCAAACACCACCATCTTCACTCATTATTAATAGATTTGATAACATAAAATTGAGATATTTACTTGAAAGTTGGTACACGTATGTATTGTAATGACATTTGATTGAGATGATTCTATTGAAGGGGTGGGACGTGGTAGGTTGTGAATAAGGGAAAATAAGTAGGGTAAACTAAAAACTTAATTTTTAACGTATATGGCAGAAACCAACGCCTCAAACTTTTTTATGACATCTGCTCCAAATATTAAAATTCTATGACCAATAATTTCCACATACCAGAATGCAAATCTAGTCAAGATGTTTCCTTTAAAGCGACTTGGATGAACAATCTGGATGTAGAAGTAGTGATTCCTTAGGCAGCGCTTTTATTACTTCCACATCCACGTAGTGGATTGGAAGTATCTTAGTAATCGTAAAAAAACATTGATAATTTTTTTTCGTGAAATAGGTTTAGAACGTCATGAAACATCGAGATGTTAAATTTGAGCGAAAAAAACTGTCTGTCTGTCTGTCTGTATTTTTTTTGTACGCACGTTTTCTCCGGAACGGCTTAAGATATTGACTTAGGTAAATAGGGGTAAATAATGGGAAATATGTAAAGCAAGCTGGTAAGAGTACTTTCTGTACTTGAAATTTGATGTACGTACTACAAGCCAAGGCCTAAAAAAATTGTAAAATATTTTTTATGCATTTTTTTTATAATATTTTCCATCCCCCCACCACCCCCACTCCCTAATTAAAAGAGTTGATAAAAGTAAATTTAGATTTTCACTTTGGTACACGCATGTATTATAACGATATCTGAAACTAGATTATATTTTGACATGATTGCGTTGAAGGAGTGGAGGTAAGTGGAGGTAAATAGGGACAAATAAGTAAAGCAAGCTGGTAAGAGTACAGAAACTTGAAATTCGGTGTATGTCCTAGAAGCCAAGGCCTCAGATATTTTAATAATATTTTTCAACCCCCACCATCCTTACTCCATTATTAAAGGGGTTGATAAAATAAAATTGAGATTATGGTTTAAATAGTAGTAAATATGGGAAAGTAAGTAAATCAAGCTGGTAAGAGTACAGAAATGTGGGATTTGTTGTATATACTAGAACCCAGGGCCTGAGATTTCATTCTAATATTTTTCAAACCCCACCACCAGCGCTCCATTATTAATGGGATTGATAACATAAAATTGAGATATTCACTTGAAAGTTAGTACATGTACGTATTGTAATGATACCTGATTGAGATGATTCCCTTGAAGGGGTGGGAGGTGGTAGGTTCTGAATAGGAGAAAATAATTAGAGTAAACTAGAAACTTCATTTTTAATGTATATGATAGAAACCAACGCCTCAAACTTTTCTATGACATCTGCCTCATATATTATTAAAATTCTATGACCATTAATTTCCACATACTAGAGTGCAAATCTAGTCAAGGTGTTTCCTTTAAAGTGACTTGGATGAATAATCTGGATGTGGAAGTAGTGATTCCTTAGGCAGCGGTTTTATTAATTATATCGCTAAAGTGAGAACTTCTATTAACGTAAATATTTTTCAATTACGATTTTTTCTGGTACCTTCTGAGTGACCACCTTGGAAAAATTCTCAAAAATAGCTCTTAGTGTACAAACTAACCTTTACAAGTTTCATCAACATCGAAGGGCTGCAACATACTGAGAAAGTAATAATAACCACATATTTCACATTAATAACGCACGTAATCAATATTAGGGTTAATCTGCTTGTATTATAATAAATAACACCACATCTTTCATATTTGTCTTATAAAAACGACTTTTCATCTACATAATGTATATATTTACCTATTTATATAAAGTACAGCGTGCAGGAAAAAAAGTTACTCAAAATAGAAGAGAAGCAGATCTCAATTCTAGTTATATTGGTAAAATAACAAAAATCGATCAGTACCTTGTGGTTTCTTAATTAAATGATCAGTAAAGAGTATCAACAGCATCTTACTGGGCCCTGACAATTCTGAATAAATCGGAGGAATCATTATGTTACCGATAAAACTTAAGGGAATTTTGATAAGAGTTTTTAAATATAATATGTAAAATAATCACCATACTTAAGTTTGAGTTAGATCACGTCATGAAAATATTTTTAATTTGTCGATGCTATATTAAACACAGGCACACAATATTAAAAATAAAAGTTTATTCCAGATATCAAATTACTATATATCGATGGATTTGGATGCGCTGAACATGAATTTGAGGTCCAAGTTGCAAAATTTCGTACCATTTTTTCTTAATTCGTGAGAAACATTATTATAATGCCTAAATATATTTTTCGATATGAAAAAAAAAATATTGCGAAATTTCATAGTTTGGACCCCAAATTCGTATTTAGCGTATCAATATTCCGGGGAATATGGTATTCTGATCGGTGGAATAAACATTTAAGGGTAGGTAAAGTAAGATAAGAGTTCCACTGACATAAAGCTACACTTGTGATTGTCCAAACAGCAACCGAACCACGAGTTGGCGTTCACATGTAGCCTCCATAATTTATTATTTTTCTCATGCAGTATGCTCTCTTGAATAGTTAAGCCAGCATAGCAGTGACTACCTGAAATATTCAAAAAAGAGAATGTATGTGCTATTATAAATTCAAATAAAGATAATGACTAAAATAAAATAAAGACATAATAACTAAAAATAGTTTTTATTCATTACTACTTGTATCGTCTATCCTATAATACTCATATCATATCTCACCACACGTGGTCAACCAGAGACCAGAGAAATAGTAATTTTTTTTTCACTATGTTACCGCAGCCCGATTTTGATGAAACTTAACAAGTCAATCTGCATACTAAAAGCTATATTTGTGACTTTTTAAGGTGGTCACTCTGAAGATACCCAAAGAAAATCGTAAATGAAAAATATTTTCTTTTAAAGACATTGTTACAGCGATATAATTAAAAATTTAAATTACGTAATATTTTCTTCAGTATTTTATATAATTAGGTTAGCTCAGTAGTTTCAGAGAAAAAACAAGTTTAAAGAACGCACCATTGTCAAGACCTTTTTCAAGATTATTCAAGAACGGTAAGAGATATAAGGTCAAAAATATATTAATAGTAATGTAATTTGGCTATGGCGACACATTCTCTATTAGCTTAACAGCACCCTTTTAGATGATGTCTTTTGGGACATTTTTCTCTCTTGTAAAAAAGACTGATTTAGATAGGAACGAAATAAATGTATGCCATCTTCTCATTTGAATGGATGTCAAATTAGTATTAATTTTTAAATGGGACACTTTTTACATTTTCATGAAAAGTTAATAATAATATTTTGGTAATACGACAAAATAAATACATTTTGTTCCAATATCTACAAGAACCAGTGACTTTTCGAAAATGGTCCATATCACAAAGTTGTTTACAATGTAATATCCCATCACATACACCATGTCCAAAATTTCAGGGATCGAACAATTTCTTTGCATCGGAATGCCATCTACATCTCAATTTGTAGAGTGACTTTTTTAATTAAAACTGAAGTAATGCATGTATTTTAGTGAATACCTTTTGCACAATTCAACATTATTTTATAAATATTTGTCTTTGGATGTAGCTGCACATATTTTATGTACAGGTTAATTTGAAAATAATTAATTCACATTTGGTTATTTAATAGGTACCTTATGTTACTGCGACGATTTTTGTAATTCAACAAGGGTCGATGACTGCTGTCCTGATTATTGGTCCTTTTGTAAGGGTATTATACCCCCCACCACAACTACTACATCACCTCCGGAAGAACTTATAAAGTGTACCTATAAGAATCAAATTAGAGGTCCACCATTTAGAGATAACTGCAATAAATGGTAAGTATTACAAGGAAAAATAAGAAAATTTAATTTCATTGTATTCATTAATTATATTGATCGATTGATTTGCCAGCATAAGGTGAGCATTGTTGCCGATTCCGAGCATTCATTCCGAAGGTTCGTTGCAACATGCAGGTCGGTCGTCCGCCGAGCACGCCAAACCGCCTGCCGGAACCAAACCTCGAATGGTTTAAGGCGAATTTACACGCGTGTAGTAACCAAAGCAAGTTACTAAATCAAGTAGCTAAATTTAGTTGCTTGTATCGTGTAAACAATTTGATTTAGTACAATTTAGTACTTGAGCAAGTGGCGCATTTAGTAAACTGCTTAGTCAAGTGAATAAAAACTGTTTCTATTTACTTGAGCAAGTGGCTTCCCCCACTCTGTTTAGCAGCAACTTAAACGGTGAATAAGCAAGTGTAGACAGGTCAGTTTAGTAAAGTACAGTAGACAGTGCATAGATAGTGTAAACATGACGTCTCGTTGGAACGAAAAAACGACAATAAAGTTTGTGCAGGAATATCGTGAAAGACCATGCTTGTGGGATACAAGGGCTGCCATATATAAGAATAGACAAACACGGATAGCAGCTTATGAGGAGATTGAGGAAATCATGGGAATTGAAAGGTTTAGAACACCCGAAATTAAAAACAAAATACGGACATTAAGATCAACTTATTCCCAAGAAAAAAAGAAAATAAAGGACTCTATGAAGTCGGGAGCGGGAACTAATGATCTTTATATTCCCACTGTTAAATGGTTTAAGGAAATGGATGCATTTTTACGTTGTTTAGAGGATAATAAAAGATCTACACACGATAGTTTGAACATTGTAAGTATATTATTATTTTAATATTAATACAATCAAAAGATCATTCGTTCTTGCCATGGGACAGCACCTTCACCGTTAAAGTACCGACATATTCGATCTCTTTTTTCTCTTGCAAGATTTGAGGAACGATTACTTCCTACCGTTCCTATTGAAGGCAAGGTCTTATTGATCTCGTCTCTCCAAGAACCTTGCCTAACATGACCACTATCTATATCCTCTTCATCTAAAGATCCACTTGGTGTATAATTATTACTGCAAGTGATTCTCATCCAGTTGTGTAGTGCGCAACATGCTTTGATAATTTTATCAACGGTTTCTGGTAAGCATGCTATCGGCTTTTCAAAAATTCGAAATCTACTAGCCAGAATACCGAAAGCATTTTCTACTATTCTCCTTGCACGAGAAAGACGATAATTAAAAACTTTCTGCTCTTTTGTAAGCGACACTCTTGAATAAGGTTTCATCAAATATGTCTTCAATGGAAATGCGTCATCACCTACAATGACACCATCATCTGGTAATAAACTATCCTCTATAGATTGTAACAGAGAAGATTGCTGGAAAACGCCCCCGTCTGATTGTCTTCCAGTGCATCCAACATTTATATAGCGAAAGCAATAATTATCGTCTACAACAGCTAACAAAATAATGCTGTTGGTACCCTTATAATTAAAAAAATCACTACCACAGTTTGCTGGAGTGTAAATAGTGACATGTTTTCCATCAATCGATCCGTAGCAGTGTGGGAAGTTCCACTTAAGACGAAATCCATTTTCAATTACGTCCCATTCCTCTTTGGAAGTAGGCACCTAAATTAGAGAAAAATTAAATTTAATATTTTTGTTTTGATAATATTCTATTTTATTCATTTTTTTTTCTTTTAGGAACAACCCGAGCAAGCAGTTCATGTACAACAAAAGGAAAGCCAACAGGAAATATTGACTTCCACAAACGAAAACTCCGAGGGACCTTTCACAAACGAAAACCCGGAGGGACCTCCACAAAAAAAAGCCGACCGATATCAGCAAAACTAAGACAGGTTTCTACAGTAGCTAAAAAAGATAAGCGAATATGTGAAACAAGAACCTCCTAATGAAAATCAATACCTAATTTTTGGCCGTAGTGTGGGTGCACAATTAACACCAATTTCAGCTATAAAGGCACAAGGGTGCATACAGACCATTCTTACATCTTTTAGGCTTCAAGATTTACAGGGTAATAGGGGTAATGACTGCCCTACTCCTTCCACGTCATATACCTACAATACTCCTACCCCATCATATGTCACTACCCCTCTGCAATCCCTTACATATTCATATTCTACGAGTGGCGATGGACCAACATATATTGACCATAATGAACAACCTTTTCAATCCGACAATGACCCTTTACACACAACAGACATTATAACACAAGCTTTCAATGCGATTTAATATATTTACTTTACAAATTATTTGTAGCAATAAAAAATGTTTAAAACATTATTGTTTTTACATTTTCCCTTACCTTAATATATTCCTTCAGAGTTTCATAAATAGCATCGCATACTTCAGATATAAATTTGGAAATTGCAGGCCTTGACACACGAAATAATCTCTGTAAAGTTCTATAACTATTTCCTGTTGCTAAATATGATAATGTTATTTCTAATTTTATTCTGGCCGGAATAGCAGCTCTCATTATTGTATCAGATTTGGTAACTTTAGGGGAAACTTGATTCAGTAGTATCTCACCTCATGCAATTTTTATATTCTGATAAATCTTCATTTGCAAGTTCTCTTAATAACGTAGCAGAAGCACCATGACTTTCTCTCCGAGACAACCATTTTCTTACCTAACAACGCTTTTCTTTGGTCATTTCATCCGAAATTATTTCTGTTAATTCACCACATATAACTAATATGCATTTCTGTACTGATGTACTAACAACTGTATTTGCCGCCATGTTTAAAGAGCAATGCTAAACAAGAATATAAAAAGTAATGTAGACACGCACTAAACACTTAACAACTTTTGTTTAGCTACTTGATTTAGTAACTTGCTTTAGTTACTATACGCGTGTAAATTCGTCTTTATGTACCGCCGGACCGGCTGCATACGCTGGGTTGGACATGTGAGAGCCACACGACGCATGGGGTAGGAATATAGGATGGGAAGTATAGGTGTTTGTGAGCCGCTTCTCTTAAGTTTCCATGCTTCTTCTAAGTTTCCATCTGTCATCATCTCTTTCTTCTTCTCCTAAGTTTTCTGTTTCTTCTGTTTCTGAATTTAACTGCTCGTTTGCGTTCACTTCGTTTGTCTGCCAAGACATACATAGATTGGCTCGCCGCAGGCGGCTTTTATTTATTAACCATTCCACAGGTAAATATCCATTTACGGTGGAAGTGCAAGGAAGAGCGGTAGAAAGAGCTTTTTACAACGGGTTATGAGAGAGAGGCCCAAGAAACTATTTTACAGACCCTGTATATTAGTTTGTTTTTGTCGTAATTGCTTTCAACTATCGCTTTCCAATTCCGGGTATTTTTCTACTTCGTTACCTATATTTCATACCTTTTCGATATTACTTTTAATTTTTTTTCATATTAATAAAGAAATAAATAATCTAATACACTAATAAACTAATGCTACTAATTAAACAAACAAAGCAAACAAAATTAAACGAATCTTATCTTTTTTCATCCATAGCTGTCTGTCTGTCTTATAAACACATATGTTGCACTCATCCACTTGACCCAGGTATAAACTTTACGACGTGCTCCATCTATAGGCACTGCACTAATATAGAAGCTGAGAAGTTGGCCGTGTGGTCCTCAAGGACCGCACTTAGTTACAAATGCCATCTTTGTAGAGTCCTAATACACGACCCAGTAATGTGACACCGAGTGTGACACCCACCCCACAGTTTAAAATTGTATATTCTACACTTTTAATAAATACGTTGTAACTTGGCTTATTTAGTGTTGATGTCAATAGGTTTTACAAACCATCAACAGCGACTGAAATATTTAATAAGATGGTGGCAATTTTGCATTTAAAGCTGTTGTAAAAACGTTTTGAAAGTGTTCCTGAGAGTAATGTTGCTCTATAATATTTGTGTCACAAACATTTCTATAGCTCTTATAAAATACCAAATGATCAGTTGTGTAATAGATAATTATTATCATTAATCTTTGAAGTGTGGCTAACAGTGATTTCCTACAATTGTTTTTAACGTTTATTTGCATGTAGTGACACTTGACGATTACTACTAAATCTGGCATTTTGAGGTGGCGTTAATTAAAAAAAAAAAAGGAAAAAAATGCTCCAATTTTTCGTTAATTTTTATTAGTCACTATTACAGTTATTCGAATATGTTTCTTTTCTTTCTCTTAAAATTCTATGAACATATTACGTTGATTTTCTTTTGCCTTTCTGATACTTTCATATTGATTTCAGATTTTCTGGAAATTCTGGACTTGTATTCTTGATTTTGTTATTGCAAGTTTAGAAAATTTAGAAAACCATTATAATAATCGCACCACTCATTCTATTGACACTTATTAAAAAACCGCTGCCTAAGGAATCACCACTTCCACATCTAGATTAACCATTCAAGTATCTTTAAAGGGAAACATCTTGACTATATCTGCACTCTAGTATGTGGAAATAATTGATCACAGAATATATATGTTAGGCAGATGTCATAAAGGAATTGAGATGTAGGCTTCTCGCATACACACCAAAAGTGAAAATTTTGGACTCTTACTAGCTTGCCTTACTTATATTCCCCTATTTACCCTCCTCCCCCACCCCTTCAAAGAAGTCATCTCAATCGGATGTCACTATAATCCGTATGTGTACCAAGTTTCACTAGAACATATTATCAATTTTATTTTATCACCTCCTTAATAATGGAGTGCAGATGCCAGGGTGTTGAAAAATATAATAAAGAAATCTGAGGTTTTGGCGTCTCGTATACAGGGTCCGCCACTTAAAACTCTCCAAACTCGCAACTTCCTTATTTTTTAAGCTACGACCAAGTTCGGCACATCAAATTGTAGATATTTTTAAGGCCTTTAAATATTCATAAAGAGTAATTTGAAAAAAATTGAAAAAATTATTACGAAATGAAACGTAATTTCCTTGAATATTTGTTTCCCTCACCCTGTACATGAACTGTGTTAACGTTTTCTTACAAAGGTTTTAATTAGGTTCAATTTATGTTATTACGTCATATTCGATATTCTCTTTTGTTTTAGAGAAAAAAATTAAAAATTCTCTCTTTGACTTCAAACTGAATTATCTTAAAATACATTTGAAAAGATTGTAAATAATAATTTTAAGCTTTATTTGTAAAAGGCATATAATAAACAATATTTAAAGTAACAAAACAGCAACAACAAATAGAAGGAAACAATTTTTATTTCTCTTTTGTAATATCACTTGATGAACCCATTGCTAATAAGTGCATGTTTTCATGTAATACACATTTCTTACTAATAAAATTCGGTTGCTCTTCTAGTGGCTCTACAGATATTTAAATAAAAAATCGGTAAAGGTATTTACACAGAACTTCCCTCGTTATTTATGCATGGCGGACACCCTAAAAAATTATTAATTACGAAATGACATTGAGAATAATAATCGGAATATAGTTATTGCTATTATTACAAACAAAACTTGATAACTTTTGGTCAAGAAAATATACAGAGTGCTCATCCAACAGCAAAAGTTCGTTACTATATAACAGGTGCCAAATATGGAAGGCTTGCGCAAATACCTTTACATATGTCCACCATGACTGAATTATTTCTTGGGATGACCACCCTGTACATTTTTCAATAAAAGTGTAATAGGTGCATATGCCAAATATTATTGCCATCTGTCACATTTTCAATCCCACATTCACGTAATGGAGTGGAAGTATAGTGGTGATTAAAAAAATTCATTTTTTTTGAAATTTTTTCAAAATGTTGGTAAAAAAATTTTCAAAAATTCTTTCTTCTGAAATAGGTTTAGAATGTCATGAAACGTACAAATTTTAAATTTGAACAAAAAGGAAAGTTTCCTTCTATTCTACTAGTGGTAAAAAAAGTTTACAAATTTAAAAATTGTGTTTTTTTTTTAAATGGGTTTAGAATGCCATAAGGCGTGAAAATTTTAAATTTGAGCAAATAAAAAAAAATTCTATTTTAGTGGTAAAAAATTTTGAAAAATGTTGGCGAAAAAAATTTTCAAAATGCTTTCTTCTGAAATAGGTTTAGAACGTCATGACGCGAACATTTTAAATTTGAGCAAACAAATTTTTTTCCATCTAAGTATTCTAGTGTTAAATTTTTTTCCAAAATGGTAAAAAAATGTTGCAATTTTTTTTCCGAAATAGGTTTGGAATGTCATGAAACGTGGACATTTAAATTTGAGCAAAAACAAATTTTCGTCTATTCTATATGTGTGATAGATTAAAAATCTTTTCAATTTTTTTTTAAATTTGTTTGAATAGTTTTAGAATGCCATGAAAACGTGGAAATTTTAAATCCGAACAAAGAAAGAAAAATTTCCACCTATTTTAGTGGTAAAATTTTTTGAAAAATGGTAAAACATTTTTTTAATTTTTTTTAAAATTAGATTTAGAACGCTATGAAATGTGAAAATTTTAAATTTGAGGAAAGGAAAAACAATCTTCCATCTATTTTAGTGGTAAATAATTTTTCAAAAATGTTGGTAAAAAAAATTTTCATCATTTCATTTCAATTTTTTTTTTTTTTAAATAGGTTTAGAAAGCCATGAAACGTGGAAATTTTAAATTTGAACAAAGAAAAAAAAATTTGTCATCTATTTTAGTGTTAAAAAATAAAAAAAAAAAATGTTGGTGAAAAAAATTTTCAGTTTTTTTTTTCTGAAATGGGTTTAGCGTGATATGAAATGAGGAAATTTTAAATTTGAGCAAATAAAAATTTGTTTCACTATTTATTCCGTTTAGACGGTCTACAACTGTATATTTTCCAGTGAAAGTTTTACCATTTCTTCGCTGACAGTAGTGTCAACTACCTACCAAATTTGACTGCTCTCCATCAAGTAGTTTTTTTAGTTAATGCACCAACAGACAGACATACCGACAGACAGACAAACACTCAGACTGATGGAATTGAGAAACCTATATTTTCGTAATCTACGTGATCTGAAACGTCAGAATCCGAAAAAATCTTGGAGGGTGATTTTTTCTCGAATACAATACTTCTCTTCGGTATGCGAGGGAAGTAAAAATTTATAATCATGATTCAGTTTCATGAACTTTCATACTTTTATTCATTATTCTTTCGACTTTTAACTTGTTCAGATTTAATAAATCAACCATAGCTTTGTTATTAGCCAAATTTCACATTTTCTAAGTTAGCCATGATAGTTTTAATATGTCAAATTAATGTAAATTAGAGTAGTTATTTTCTGTTGAACATTAATTAGCACGTCAATCTACTAACAATTCTACATGGTTCAATTTTCAACGTTGGAAAAAACAGAGTTTTTATTGATTTATGGAGAATGTAAACGTAATGCTAGAAAAGCTTGCATAGTCTGTTCTCAACGGTTTCCTGATAGAGGCTGTCCTGACCATAAAACCATAAAATTATTAGTTGATAATCTTAAATCTTTTACCAAACCAAAGAGAACCAGAAGTAATAAACCGGCGAGGAATGATATTAACATAAATGAAGTTGTCGCTGCCGTTAATGAAAATTCACAAACCTCAATATGAGCAATCAGTACTAGAACAAATATTTCTTCGACTTCGGTCAGAAGAATCCTCAAAGATGAAAGTTGTCAAGCTTATATAATGATTTTAATACAAAGGATTTCATTTTCGATAATAAAGATCGTTTGAAATGTATGTTGTTTATTGTTGGTTTTAATTTATCTCACACATTCTTTGAATTATTCTTTTAAAATTGCTGAAGGGCTTAGATCGATGGACTATTAATTGTGTTATATTAAATTGTACACTAATGCGACCAATAAAGAATTTATATTATTATTATTATTGCACTAAAATTTGGTATAACTTTATATTTGATAATACCAACCATATGCTGCAAAATTACCTCGAAAGGAAAGAAATGAATTACACACATTATAAATCGTGACAAATCTAAATCCGAAGAAGGCTAGAGAGAGCACACTACATGTAGAACGTTGAATCAGGGAAACTCAGGTAATAACTGATGAGAGAGAGAGTTTTACGGAAGCCGTACGCTGAACAGTTAACTACGACAGAGCGAGATGCCGTTGCAGTCGTGCCATACAGCAAAAGGATGCCGACTAGAATAAGGCAAGGGCAATAAACCGTTAGCCAAGAAGTTGTAAATAAATAGAAGCTGTAAAGCGATATAAATAATTATAGCCAATTCAAATGAATACATGAAACCAGATTTGTAATAATTTTCCCTTTGATTTGAAAGAATATATTTCTTGTAAGATCGAAATGAAGGACAGATACATCAATCATGAAACCGAACCAATTTGTTATAGATTGAAACCTTTTCGAAAATATAGTGTTGCTGACCTTTAACAGACAAAAATGTCCATAAAGAAACGTATTAAAAAACTTTTGAAAATTTGATTCAAGCTACGTTGACATTGTACATACAGCATTAAAATTTCCTGCCACACTGACATTGTTATAGTCTTCCAAAAGTCACGAGTCAAGGAATCGTTCCGCGCTACGGCTACCGAAGCGCCCCAGTAAAATAATGATTGAATATCTACAACCTCCAAAAATCGTTGAATTCTATAGCGAAACTCAAAGTTTCTCGGAGTACGTAAAAACATAAACTAAACTGACAGTCTACTCCATGTCCAGGAGTCTGTATCTCCTCCTGGCTAGGAATAGCAAACCGAGTAGGCGTAATAAAATATTAATTTATACTGTAATAATAAGGCTGGACCTTACTATACAGTGCCGGCGCGGTGTAATGCGTCGGTAACGACAAAAATAAGAAACTAAGAGTTTTAGTATATAATCTGATGCATGCACTTTACTTCAAAGACTTAACGATAACTCCTTTAGTGGTTTACATCCAAGAAAATTTCTAAAAATTCTACACACTTAAACTGAATGATGATGGGTTACTAACAAACAACACAATTCAGATCAGAGAGCATAATGCTCCATTTCGAACAACGTCCTTACCGTATCAGGCGCTGCTTATTTTCCTCTATCCTTCTAAATGATCTCTTCCCAATTATCAAATTTGTTAAATCATGATATTAAAGAAATTACCAATATTTTAAATCACAAATTAAGCCACTCCGCCCAGACAATTCTTGAAACAGGTTTTTTTGATTTAGTTACTTTTCCTGTACTTATCTGCAAACCAATTTTTTCTTCAGTGTACGCCAATTTTTATTAGCATATAAGTTTTATTATTCCTTTTGAAAATTCTAATGTTACAACCTTTTTTATTTCGTTTCTGAAGAAGGAGCCTTGGCTTTATTCATCTAACTTCGTTAAGTTGATCTGGCTTTGCTCCGTCCAACTCCTCAACTATCACCATGATAAGCATCGTGGATGGCTGGCTGGTTCCGGGACAGTTGTCCAAAATATATTGTAATACTTAACAGTGAATTATATTTTGTTTGCTTATAATTGCCATAAAACACATTGTTTAATGATTCATTTTAGAATTTTTTAATTGCTAGCATAACCAGAATTCAGGATATCGAAAGAATGCAAGAATTGGAAATTAATATTTAAATACTTAGATAGTTTTTCCTTTTAGTTCTCATAGATAACTTTCTGCTGTTTGTCAAATCCTATAAAGAATATGTTTTATTACGTGAATCACAATTTTGTAAGATTATTTTTTCTGGTGTATATAATAAGGCAATATCATAAAACTTAAATTATCTTTTAGCGAGTGCGTAAGAGGCGAAAGGGAAGCTCTATGCGAAAAAAATGTATGTTTACTTGATGAAAACATAATTAAAACTATTAACGATGAAAGTACATATGGATGGACTGCATCTAATTATTCTGAATTTTGGGGAAGGACATTAGACGACGGAGTGGTCTTAAGGTAATTGAAAACCGTCGGTATTCTGCTAAAATTGTAATTAATAATAATAATAATGAATACTGTTTTAATATCAGTTCTTATTTTACGTGATGAAACTGCGATAGATCTAGCATCAGATTTAAAATAATGCATTATGAATATAAATAAAATAAATAATAAAGGCGAACCTATATTTTAGACTGGGTACTTTACAACCACAAAGATTTGTAATGAAAATGAATCCAGTAAGAAGAATTTACGATCCTAGTGCACTTCCTAGAGCATTTGATTCAGAACAAAAATGGCCTCGGTACATTTCAGGAATTCAAGACCAAGGATGGTGTGGTTCCTCATGGGCTGTTTCTACTGCGGCAGTTGCATCGGACAGGTGAGATAATTTTCTTCTTCTGTGCAATATGAATTAATTCATCATTTGAATAGTTATTACTTCTAATAATAAATACAAACTGATTGCAATTAGCATCCAATGTTAGAAGCGTTTTGGTAGAACATGCTTCTATAAATATGTCTTAGAGAAAAATAGTCAAACGTGATTCTTGTATTTGCAAAAGTCAACAGTAAAATCAATGAAAAACGTCTCAAATGTGTCTATATGTCGTTTCTCTTTGAATGTTACTCAAGACCTTGCACTGGTTTCCAGCTCCCTTAAAGCCGAGCCTCCTCCACAATGATTCAAACTTTTACATTTTTAAACTGTCATCACTTCATTTATTCAAATAAAACACCCTGTGTGTTTTTCCATAAAATGTTTCAGCAATCAATTGCCCACAGGCTGATACATTATAGAGCATTTTTTTCGTCGATTTTTGAAAAATTTAGGTGAAAAGGAAAGTAGTCATGGATATCAGCGTATAGGAATGTTGAAATATTTTAAGTCAAAACATAGAGGGTCTTCCATTTGAAGAAAAGAGTTATGATCGTTTAAAAATGTTAACACTTGAATCATCGTGGAGAACACCCTGTAAAAACAGATTAAACTTTAGGGGACTGGAAACTAGTACATGGTCTTAACTAATATCCAAAGTGAAACAACGATGGTCAAATTCATGAAAATACGTTTCTTGCAGATTTTATTGTTGATCTCAGCAAATGCACTACTTCCCGAAAAGGTGGATTAACATGGCAACACCGCGCAATTCAAAATAGAGAACTAAAAGTCAAATATAAATATTATAAAAGATATTGGGTATTGTATAAAAAATCTAAGTATTAGCTAGGCACCATTATGTGAAACACGCTGTAGATTCAAAAATAATTCTAAAATAAGCCACTTTTGATCTCCTATAATTTTTGTCTGAATTTTTTTTCAAATTTCGAACGATTGAGGAGATATTGACCGTCCGGTACTACTGATTTATCCGGTATACATCTAATGTATATTTTTTTTAAT
The DNA here is from genome assembly GCA_963583905.1 of Stenurella melanura. NCBI lineage: Eukaryota > Metazoa > Arthropoda > Insecta > Coleoptera > Cerambycidae > Stenurella > Stenurella melanura. Next base: position 111,730,919 of record OY757310.1, on the reverse strand, counting down.
TTCAGATATTCCATTGTTTCAAGGGGTTTCGAACAAGTACAATTAAGTGCCCAAAATTTATTATCTTGTGATGTAAAGGGGCAACAAAGTTGCAATGGTGGCCATTTAGATAGAGCTTGGTCATTCGTCAAAAAATACGGGTAAGTTAGCTAAATTATATCGTAAAATGTGAAGTATATAGACAGATGGGGAGATGAAGGAATAAACTTAAGAAAAAGTTATAGTCCAAGACCCAACAGTCATCCCTTCTAAATGGTGCGACATTAATTACACAGGCTCACAAAATTTAAAAACGTGTTTTTTCCAGAGATCAGAATAGCATATTCCCATGTATTTTGATTCCCTGAATACGAACTTGAGGTCCAAATTGCGAAGTTTCGCAGTGTTTTTTCTAATTGGCAGGAAACATCATATTTAGGCATCAAATCTGATGCTTTCCCAGATTAAAAAAATAGTGCAAGATTGTGCAACTTGGACCTCAAATTTGTGTTCAGTGGATCAAAATACATGGAAATATGGCTTTCTGATCTCTGGAAGAAACATTTTTCTCCTTTGTCTGCCTATGCACAGGCATAAAAGGTTTTGCGGAGACCAGAAAACCATATTCTGATCCGCTGAATACGAATTTGATGTCCAAGTTAGGAAATTTCGCACTATTTTTTTTAGTCACAAAGAGCATCATATTTAAGCATGTTCGTCTTTCGGGATTTAAAAGAAATGATGCAATGTTTCGGAATTAGGACCTCAAATTCATGTTCAGCTTACCAAAATACATTGGAATATGGTATTCTGATCTCTGGACAAACTTCATTTAAAATTTTGTGTGCCAGTGTTATCAGTAGGTACCTCACGTATGAATTTCGATCTATATCATAACCTTTAAGACCAAACACAGGAATTGAAGTATTCCATTAAAGCAAAAATAAAAGCGGTCAAGATGTTCAAATGCTTTCAAAATGTTCTCTAGTTTATGCCCTTTGTATGTATGCCCTTTGTAACATTCCATACAAACTTTTAAATAACTTTAGAAAATCCGTGATAATTGTTTACAAGGAACTCTGAGCTACACTAACAATTACAATGTAATTGTTTTCCTTCTTCAATTCTTTGGGACTTCCTGCCACATGTATGTTTTCTTTTTAAGCGGTGCTAGTGGAATCTACAAAATATATCACAATTAACCAGTATGTTACTGGTAAATAACGTCTACTCCTGTGACGTTTACGTCAAAGGATTAGTTAGAGGTTGTTTTTTTTTTAAATAAACAACACAAATAAGTACAAAAACTTGAAATTAAATATTTCGCCGACGTTTCGGAAATCTAATCTGTTTTCTTTTTCAAGGCTTTTTTTGAAAAATCTTTTTTGCTGTGTATGACAAATACACAGCTCTAAGAATGTTTGTTATATTCAATATCCATAGATACTTACTATTTACATAGAACTGTTGATATAGTTAACAGTTTTTTAGTTTTTGTACAATGTTAAGTTTGTGAAATTCTTCTTTTAACATTGGCAGCCAAGTTGTGCAGACATCTACGGAACAATTCGACACGCAACTATCCTCATTTAATAATGTTATCGCGGATTCTTTAATTTTTCTTTTTTTGCCATCTGCCTCTTTTGTTAAAATTTTTGCCGAGCCCCAGTTTATTATATGTCCGTTCTCCCATGCGTGTTCGCAGATCTTGGACCTCTGAATTTAATTTTTTCTGATATAATTTTGATGTTCGCCCAATCTTACACTAAAAGGTCTGGATGACTCACCCACGTATTGTTTGTTGCACTCACACGGAAACCTATAAATGCAGTTTTTTGAATTTTGCTTGTGGTTCTTCGATTTCGTCTTTGTCAGAATAGATCTTAAAGTGTTGCTTGTTTGAAATACCGTCCTAATATCAAATCTATCTTGATATTAGGACGGAAATTAACAATTTTTTAAAATTAAATCTTACCGAAATTCCAACAAATCCTCGGAGCCCGAATTTTGAAAACAAAAATGTCTTTTTTATTATTTTAAGTTAAAGGTCAAACATTTTTTTTATGTAATTCTTGATATAATCTAAATAACTTTGTACGATAATTTGGTTATAGGAAGCCCAAAAACCCTCACGTCAAGAAATTCTTTATATTTAAATTAAGAAATAACGGCCATTTGGAAATTTCACAGCCTAGCTGAGTTTTCCATTGGCATATTTTGTCATCATGTTCGAATTTAATGAGTCCAAAATCCTGAAAGCAACAAGTTTTATGAAAAAATGTTGGAATATAAGTCAAATGTTAATTTTGGCAGCTGTCAATTGACACTTTCTTGTCTAATTTGACAGCTGAATTTGCTTTACTTTATTTTCTAACTGACTTTAATTATGCAAAAAACTTTGAAGCAACTATTTTTATCTGAAAATTGTAATTGTTTTTTGGCCTTTAACTTAAAATAACAAAATGGAAATTTTATTTTTCAAAATTCGGACTAAGAGGATTTGTTGGAATTTCGGTAAGCTTTAATTAAATCAATAAAATGTTGATTCCCTGCAAGATTTGAGCTCTCTAACCATATTTGAACAAAAAACTGTCTATTTGGGACCACTGTGCCGTGGTTCGGTCGGCGGACTCGCCCGACCCCATCATTATGACGTATGACAGAGCGAATGGTGTTGCACGTGCGGCACTAGTTTATCACGAGCCTTATCCTAAGAGAAGATTACCTAAATGCTACACATCTCAAATGCGTACCGACGGTGTTTAAAGTTGCAGCATTTGCAAAGTTTAGTAAAAGGTGTTTTATCTCCGATATGGCGCCAATTTATTGCCAAGTGCAACATATACTAAAATTTTAGACTCATTGTATAAATAATTATTAAAAGGTTCAATATTAAAGCCAATATTTAAATTTTGTAGCTTTTATAATACACATATGAGCGGTGTTTCTGGTTTCTATTGAGAGATTAATATACTACGTATGCAAAATGTATAAACTGTTTTACGTTTCAGACTTGTCGATGAAGATTGTTTTCCGTATGAAACTGGAAAAGGAGAATGCACCATTGGGAGAAAAGGAAATCTTCTAGCCTCTGGTTGTATGCCACCCAAATATAGCGATAGAAAAACTAGATATACGGTAGGACCAGCATATAGGCTTGGAAACGAAACCGATATTATGTACGAAATTACAAGATCTGGGCCTGTACAAGGTATGAAATATGTTATGAATACCCAATAATAGCTAAATTAAAGGACTGGAAAAATAAATATATAATTACTTACTTGATTATAATAAATAATAAATATTAGACACCTATATTTTCTAAATGAAAAATTCGTGGTCAGACTATTTTTATAGTGAAGTGTACGAACAGTTTCTGAAAACTTTTGAAGCAGACCTGTGGCCAGGGGATACCAAGGAGTGCTCTGGCAGTGATCTGAAGGAAACATTGGCATTTTCTAAAATCCTGTGAGCACACCTGTTGTATCTACAGACCTATTTAAAAGTTCATTAGGTAAAGGAACATGCTTTGTTGAAATCTGTGAGCGTCAAAGTTACAAAATTATAATAGGAATAAAACAAACTGCCGATTCTCATTCGGTGCTTTTTCTCATAGAAAACCTAGGGAGGGCTTGTACGGAATTGTCTGCAAAATTCTAGCGTAGTTTTTCTCTCAGTTGGAAGTGAATCTCATAATTTTTGAAAGAACACAACAACAGAGCGGAAACAGAAACCCGCCAAAATTGGCCATAATAGCAGTTTTCACATTCTTATAGAACACTCTCCATAATAGCCGCTTTGATTTGGTCCGTGAAATAAGTTGGAGGAAGTTGTGACAGCTTACCGACGACGTCTTCGTTTGAAGTCATCCACCAGACCGAGTGAACTCGCAGCTCATTTTGTAGCCTTGAACAATTCGCTAACCAGTACAGTTTCATGCTTTTTCCCTAATTGTAGCAACGAATCTAAGTTCTTGACGATGTATCGTGCATCTAGTACTGCAACCCCAAGCTCTTTGGTCAACTCGTTGACGTAAAAGAAATAGGTACCGAAGGAGGGGAAGGTCTAGAATGAATGCTACTGTGTATCTGTATATATGTGCATTAACTTCAGATAAGCGGCCTTTACACCGAAGAGATTAACCGCGTTATTGAAGAACGTGCGATAATGCATAGGAATGAACGAGCATAAATTTGGACGCGTAAAACCGCCCGCCGAAAAACTTGAAAATTACGTCTTGCTTGCGTCGCGCGGTTAAGAATGTGTAAAATTGGATTGCGCGAGCAAAAGTGCCCAGATAATTTGAGAACTGCGTTCTATAACTCGTTATTAGCTCGGCATGTGGAATATGTAAAATTTACACGTTTTTTTCAAAACAGAGAATTAGTGCGCTTCCCTTTTAACAAGCACGCCACAAATCACTCTGTTAAACCTGTCCCCTGCAACCGCCTTTACACGAAAGGTTATACGCGCGCGATTGAACGGGCATTTCCAAATTCGCGCGGTTAAAACTTCTTGTGTAAAGGCCGCTATACTCACCCACCGTCCATTTAACTACTTTAAAAGTGTAAATTAGATAGGGAATGGCAAGTACGTTGGTTGCAGATCCGTCGGTCTGTACTTGCCATAGGAGAGTTTTCTGTTGATTCTACATCTACGAGCTGCGCATCTTCAGAGAATTTCTCAAACGACCCTTCCTTCAGAAGAACGACTTGCGCACTTGCCTAATCTGAACTGGATTCCCGAATTGCCTATATGTATCTCTGAGCCACCCCTAGAGCATTTTGTAGTTCACGCTAGTCGATAGTTTAAGACTATTCATATAAAATAAATAGGTGGTGACTTTCTCCTAATTATTATCATTGACATTTGTAAAGCCAGTTTCTATTGCAGCAATATTCGATGATGCATCTATTTTTTAGTAAGTAGTGTATGTTTGTATTGAACTTAAAATTATTCTTATTTACAGCTACAATGAAAGTCTACCAGGACTTCTTTTCATACAGAGGAGGTATTTACAGGCATAGCGATTTATCATTGAATAGAAAACAAGGATATCATTCGGTAAGAATAGTTGGATGGGGAGAAGAATATAATTTTAATGGAGTTCAAAAATATTGGGTAAGTATTTGTCCAAAGTCGTGTATAACCTAGAATTGTTTAATTGTAAAATTAATTGAAAATAATCCATAGTTACCTATAATGTAAAGCATTATAAAGGTTTCTGTATGTCCGCTGAATAGCGCGCTTCGAGATATGCTAGAAGCTTTAATTTTTTTTAAGTAGCTATAGACTAACGTCAAATCCTCCAGAAAATTACAGAAATTGGAAAATTCAAAATGTCGTCTTCAACGTAAATGTTGAGGACTGAGCTCGAACGAAATCGAACCTATTTTAATATCATATGTTTATTATTTTTTTGTAATTAAAAATAAAATTATTTACTTGCTAAACTTAGGCATCTTTCCTCTACTAGGGCCAATCACCGACGTCAGGAAATGATCTACCCTCAACCTGAAAATCTTGCAGAATCTCTTCTCTATGGAAGAGTATGGATCTTTAACTTGCCTAACACTTAATAGACAAGAGACTGCTTTACATCTCCTCTGAAGCATGGTATATTCATTATGCAACGTTACATATATTCTTCGTATGCGCTCCGTATGCGCCGATCCAAGCCATTAGAAGGTGAAATGAGAAAGCGGTATTTCTCCGGAGACGGACTTCCAACCAAGTGCTAACCGCGCTTCGAGTTACAATACCTTTTGTATTGAAATATGAGTAAAGACAAGACTCATGTGCGCTCGCTCCTTGTGATTTTCTATTCTCATTAGCATTCATTCTCGTTTTGCAAGAACCCTTTCCACACATGTTTTGCATGCTATTTTTTCTGCGATTCTGAACTCATTTATTTGAAACGACATTTATCTACGACTAGGCGATAATAATGTATTGTTATGTTTCCGCCCCTAGGAAACACCCTGTAAAAATCCGTAGGTTCTAAATAATTTTAACAAGGGGTAACCATTAACACTTTATTTAATAACTTCTCAGAACTACACAATACTTTTCCATAACTAAAATATACTTCTACTGGACTAAAACAATCTTTAACAATGTTTTTACTTCAAATTTACACTAGGTATTTACTTCCGATTTCTAACCTCACTTCGCACTTTTTAACTTCACTTTAATAAAACTTCGTCTTCTCCGTCGTCGATTTTGCCTTATATATCCTAAAATTGCCTCTAGGTCCATTTAGAGATTTTCAATTCCAGCACAATATAGAACTCTAGATCCCAACTGCAGGTATCAAGAAAACGTATTACTGGTTGCCTAACCATTAGTACCTACTTCTAGCTATATTAATCATGGACGTAACAGTCTCCAGTTTTTACGGGGTGTAATACATAACAGTATATTTGTATAAATAATATTTCTGGGCGTTAAGTCCATTTTATGGCCTACGAGTGACAATGTGGCTAGAGTTGAGTAAACTTTAACTTGTGTTGTGTATGAATGAGTGCGCGTACGATTTCACTTTCAAAGTTAAAGCAATAGCCTAAAAATATTGTTCGCGTATGTTGAAAAAGCCTACTTCAGCCAAAAAAGCGACGCACAGTGTGGCAGAATGGACAAAATTCGCTCTTAGGCGCAATTTTTGAGATATCGACTTGAATTTTTAACATTGGAAATGTTAATGTTCACATATGGCTTATAGGACAAAAGTTAGGAGTTTTTTCCAAGGCCGTCAACATGAAAGTATCAAGGTCAGATGGTGTAATACTGAGTGAGAGCCTGTTACTATGTGGGAAGCGATGATGAGGTGTAGTCGGTCAGCACCGATCGATATTGTACCGCCTGTTCAGCAAAAGGCGCTATGGAGAGAGCAAATCTTGAAGCATCGAGCCGGGACGCATTATTGCTGCTGCGGCGGGCGAAGAAAGAAGCGTGATATCTTTTGTCTCTGTTTATTCCTTGTCTTAGTGTTCATCATTAGCTGTACGGTTGGCGCATAGGTAATGTACCTCACTTAGTGCGAAAGGTCCCGGATTCAAACTCCAATACCTGCAGAATTTTTTTTCTTTAATTTTATGACGATTAATATATTAAAAAGAAATCTTTTCTATAATTTCTTTAGGTTAGGTTAGTAGGTTTTTATTCCAATATCTGATTGTTAATAATTATTATTAGAGCGAGTCGAGATCAAATGACGTAATACTGAGAAAGTGTGCACAGTATGAGTATGCGCGGAGAACATGAAGTTATAAAGCGGTCAGCGCCAATTGTAGTCGCCATGGATTCACAAACTTTAACAAATAGTGAAAAGTTATTTTTATAACAATAAGTACCTAAAATCATGTTTTTTGGAACGAATCGTAGCTGTTTCCGGACGAGGTGAAGCCGAGTCCGGAATAAGTTTATGTTTTATGTATGGTGTTATCATTTTCAATATCTCGATGGTTGAGGATTGTGAAATCTGCTATTTTTTTAAAATACTCGGATATAAGTCTGGAGTAGTGAGTCACTGCGGCCTTTTGAAATTTTTTGTTTTTTTTTTGCATATTATACCATCCCATAAGCTTCCATGTATTTGTAGATACAATTGAAAAGTAGTCTTATGAGCGAAAATTTTCAGAATCTTATTTTTTTGGTAAATGGAGCCAGTTGATACCGATAGAGGTTAAAACTAACGATATAATAAAATATATACAAGGTGATTCACGTAAGCCGTTTGTTAAAAGTTTTTTAAGTTGCAGTTGGATTACAAATTTAAAACTTGGTATGCAACCAGAATAGATCATGCCCGTTCTACCTAAAACATTTTCAGTCCTTCAGATATACACGGTGTGCCAAAAGTCGGTACCAACTTGCTTATTTTGGAATACCCTTTATATTTTCGAGTTCAAGCATGTAGCATAACCCAACCTAAATTCAGCAGCTTCGGGGATATATGACATTTTATAAAACAATTAACAGGTGCAATCATTAGAAACATTATAACAACATTAGAACCATTATAATTTTCCTGGTGTAGGAGATCCCTATTTGCTCTTTGACACATAGAATGAACACACGTTGAGCTAGACTCTACAATAAAAATAATTTCCATAATTGTGTACCAAGTGTTCTATTTTTCACTTTACATTTTATCAAATTCAAACCTCAGAAACTTTTTTATTTCAAACAAAACACCCTGTATATTTTTACATCAAATTATTTAAAATTAAATTTCCTTTTTTCTAGTATAGGCTTTGTAGGGGCTAAAGTTACAACTTTTTCAAATATTGGCGATTTTCTTAAATGTTCATGAATTTTAAATAAAAATTGCCATCAACTTTGCCATGATTAGAAACAATCATTAATTCAATCATTCTCTCTCAAAAACGTGTAACACATTTGCTACTCGATATCCACAAGAAGAGAAACCATCACCATATACAGTAAAACGCATATTTGGATAATTTTAGAATATTTGGCTCTGTCAAGGCAGGAAAATGGGAATTTCGTTTTACATAATTTGATGTAAAAAAATACATTTGAAATAAAAAAGTTTTTGAGGATTAAATTTGACAAAATAGAACACTTGGTATACTATTATGGAATTTATTTCTATTGTAGAGACTAGCCTCATCTTGTGTTCTTTCTACGTGCTAAAGAGCAAATGGGGATCTCCTACACGAAGAAAGTTATAACGGTTCTTGCACCTGTGATTTTTTTTTTTATGTCAAATATTTCCGAAACTGCTGGGTTTAGGTATAGGGGGTGATACTTATCTGGATTCAGAACTTTGTGATCATTTCGAATAGTCGAAAATATATGGGATTTTCCATTTAAAATAAGCAAGTTGGTACCGACTTTTGGCACACCCTGCATAGCTGGAGGACTGAAAATATTTTAGTTAGAACGGGCATGATCGATTATGGCTGTATAAAAAGTTTCAAGTTTGTAATCCAACTGCAAGTTGAAACACTTCTAACGAACGTCCTACGTGAATCCACCCTGTATATACACATTTTTTTTAATAACGGTATTTTTTGGGTGTCAAAGGATTCCTTTTACCAAAAACATAAGATCCACTTTTGAATGGTGCCAACAAATGCTCGGGACCTCATGGGATAGGATATGCAAAAAAAAAAAAAATTCAAAAATGCTGAAGTGACTTATTATTCCAGATTCCTTACCAAGTATTAAAAAAAAAAAAAACAAGTCAATATCTCAAAAATTGAGTCTTAGAGTGAATTCTGTCGATTCTGCCACACTGTGCGACGCGACGTTTGGACTGGTCAAGTTAAAGTGTACTATAGCAGTCGCTAGAATGGACTTAAAACTTTGTGTCAACATGACGACGTCTAATTTTCCAGCACAGATGACAAAATGTATTAAATTAACAATTCTTATTAAATTTTAACTCTTTATAGACAAAATTTTGTATTAGCGTAATTACCAAAGTCGAAAAAGGGTCTAGAACCTCGGAAAAGAGAGCGACTGAAATGGAGCCTGCGGCAGTTGCAAAGTATATTTTTTTAAAGAAATGTTTACGTCTCTACTTATAGGAGGCGGTTCATTGGATAAAATGAGTTTAAATTTTGAATATTCCTTTCTTAAATATTTCAATATATTTATCGGGCGAAAAATAAGATCTGATTGCATTTTATAGGACAAACAATTTTTATGTAAAATACCATTTGGGTATAAAAATAAAATTTATAAGTACTTATAAAATTTTATATTTTTTATATTTTTATGTTTAAAACAGTTTAATAGGTATATACCAGTTCTATTCTATTTTATAATATTTTGTGTCCAAATCATTTAAAAAATAAAAAAAAAATTGAAATATAAACATAAACATAAACGCCGCACATAATAAATAACCCCCAGATCCAAAGCCTCTCACAGGCTGTCCGGAAGGGCGTTACACATTTAAAAAACGCAGATAACATACATTACCCACCGACATGGCCAGTGTCAGTCCTGCGGATTGAACCCAAACAAGAAAATATGTTTAAAGCCGTTCCTTGGTCAACTTTAATTTTCCTCATTAGCTTCTTCATATTGTTCTCATATTAAAGTTTGCTCATTACAAGAGGTAAACTTCATCTTCTATCATGGTCCTTTCAAAATTAGTTAAAATTAGGTAGTATTTACACAGAACTTCCCTCTTTATTAGCCATCTTTTATTTATTAATTATTTCTTCTGTTGAACGACCATCCTGTATATTGACACAATTGCCGAGGAGGAAACATGCTATACCTACTTTTGGAGAAAATTATACAGGGTTGTTATTTTAAACAAATCACAGTTGCCAAGGAGGACACATTGTACAGGGTGTTCACTTTAAAAAATAATTTGAAAGCGACGGAGGATAATAATATTTGGAATGTAGTTCGATAACTAGGAAATAGGAAATCTGCAGTAATATTTTTAACATAGTTGTCGCTATTGTCATTAAGATACACTTTTAGTAAAAATATACTGGATGGTTACTCTAAAAAATAATAATTAATTAAGAGACTACTGTGAAAAATAATAATCCGAATCTTGTTTTCCTTCCGACGATGTCGGAGCACATGATGCCACTTGGCACCCTGGACTTCCGACTAGTCAAACACCCACATCCCTCCCCAACTCCGGGAGGGTTCGGCAACAGCCGTTCCCTCTCACGACAGACGAGACGCTCCCGGGAGCCGACAAATGCCAGCGAAGAAAGAAGAGCGCCAAAAGAAACGACCCAGCTGGCAGGGTCCAACAGCCAGGATCAGGGGAGGTCTGCTAAAATCCTCAGCACCGTCCGCATTTGCGGGGGGGGGGGGGGGTATGGGGAAAACAGCAGGCCCACCCCTTACGAGGCCGGTCCAGGTCTACAGCGATGATTGGGGTAAAGAGCTACAAGCTCGAACCCTAATCATCCGAGACCGTCATCAAAGTCAAAGGATATTGGCGCGCCGAATCTTGTTGTTACTATTGCTACAAGGAAAACCTGGTAACCTTTGTGTAAAAAATATACATCATCCGACAAAGAATAAATAATAGGTGAAAGCTGCCAAATAGGTTCTGCGTAAATACTTATCTTTACTTTCCACCATAGTTGATTTGTTTCTTAGGATGTATATTTGTATATTTCTTGTTAAAAGTATAGTATGTGTCTTCTTTGACAACTATGTTACTATATGCCAAATGTTATTGCCCTTTGTCACATTTTATTAATTATTTATTCTTTTTAGAAGGTCCACTGTGTATATTTTCCGGTGAAGGTACTTTCTATTTCTTCGTAACGCCAATTACCTACCAAGTTTTAGTGTCCTCCGTTAAACAGCTTTTTAGGTATAGCGCCAACAGGCAGACAGACAGACAGTAGACCGAAAGAGAGACAGACAGACTGACTGACCGAATCGAAAGACATTAATTTTCGTAATCTTCTAGTCTGAACCATGAAAATCTGAGGAAATCTGGGAGATTTTTCTACGATTACAATACTTCCCCTCGGTAGGCCAGGGAATTGAAAACATTAGCCTTAAAAAAATTAACTTAAGTACATTCTTTAAGAACTTTCACTGCAAATTTGAGACATCTAAAACTTTACATAAAAATTGTCACTGGAAGAATATTCGTGGCAGAACTATTACAACGTATTTGAAATGAAATCAAATGAAAATGTTACATCATTCCATGCGAGCACATAGAAATTGAGTTAAACTTTGTGTCTGTGTATCTAATTTTATTATCATAAATTAAAAACGCCAGAAAATTATACATTTACTCCAAAATTTTGAAATTCTTATACTGATTCACGAGCGCTACAACCTGAACAAACTTATCTCTTCTAGATTATTACGTAGAGTTCAGTGGATATAGCGCATTGCCTTACATGATTTTACCTGCTCTTAACTTTATTGACTTTTTTATTGCAAGAACCACATTAAAATTGATTTTTGAAAATATAAGGAGTCATGAACAAATTCCATGAGTTATAAATCCTAAAATTCGCATTTTCGACATGACAGCATAAAACTGAAATTTAAAAAATATGTATTGAGTGTGAAATTAAAAAGATGTTATGCACTAAATAGTAGATATTTTAGTTTCATTTTTCGATTTTGTTAAGATTAAATTTCCCGATTTCACAACTATTTTTTATTGATACGTTATGACTAATTTCAAAACTGTTGAAAATGGAAAATTAAAAGTGTTCTCTTTTAAAATCAAGAAACAAAAGGCGATTTTCACTATTATTGAATTAAAATATTTTGAATTAGGTTTATAACCCAACAAGAATTATATATTTTGATTATTATTTGATGATTCGCCGTCCTGGTTAAATGGTAGAGTAGCATTAGCTAAACTTCGCCAGGATGTTAAAATAAATAAGGCAATTAAATAAATACAAATAAATAAATAAAACAATGTTAGTGAATTTTTCTTTTGTAGTACTTACTATAGGAACAATCTCTTAAAAAAACAATCAGTGCGTCTCTTCTTTAAGACGTTTGTTGTCTTTTTGTTTATTGTGGGCGTACATATGAGACTTTTTATGAAATTGCGACTATGAAGTTTCTAATTTTTTTGCTCTTTCCACAAGGGTAAATTGTAAATTTCTGTGCGCACTTTATTTTTAACAACAAGAATGAGCAAACGAAAATCATATGACCATTTTTTCTAAATATCCTTGTCTTTAAAAAGAATTTAGCTTCTCTCCAAGATATGTAAGACAATCGGAACTTTGAAAATGTGTATTTACCTTTGAAGAAACCGATGAGTCCCTAGCTGAACGTGGGGCGGAACATAATTAAAAGAGGCTATTACGGGTAGAATGATGGTTTTTCATCTTTTACTCATTAAATCAAAACAATATTAAGAAGCATTTTAAAGTAGACAAAATTACTTTTAAATCTGAATTTTATTGATTATTATAAGATAAATATTAACCGAATTAAAAAGATCTTGTTTTAATCCTATCCTATCCGAATGTGCCTAGTATTAACAGCTGAATTTATTAAAAGATCTGGAATCAAGAGTCTTAAATTACCTACAAAATATGGATGCATCTAAAATTTTAGAAAACGTAGGATGTGCTGTCTATATTCCATCCATCAAAGAACATACAAAAAAGTTGACAGAAATTACATTTGTATTTCTTGGGGAAGCCATAGCGGTTCTAAAAGATTTAGAATAAATTAAAAGAAATCAAGTCAGGCAAGCAATAATATATACAGATTCTTTAAATGTTCTTGTAAGCATTAAAAGCGGAGCATTTATTTACATCCACAAAAACGCATACATTATAAAGCTCTCCTTCTATATGAGTTAAATAAAAATAATTTCCTTGTCAATTTTGTTTGGTTAAAAGCCCATGTAAGAATACCTTATAATGGACATGTTGATAATCTTGCTAAAGAAATTGCTTTGTCTAACGTAAATTCCAATTTAAAGTTATGTTTATCGGACGTTATAAATAATAAAGTATTTAATAATTGGACATTGTACGGAAATTATTAATTAGATAACTCTACGAGCCAGTACACAAAAATCGTATACTATACCCAAAATAGACAAAATAAACAACGAACTAGTACATTATGGAGCGGACAGCATAAAGCAGCTAACCCTAGAAATCATCACCAGCGCATGGATGGAAACGACACCCCTGCCCGCAGAGTGGAACACAACCAAACAGATACCGCTCCCTAAAACCAAATCATTACAAAACGTAGACGATTACAGAAGAATGACACTCTGCAGTGTATGGTACAAGTATTACGCACAATTCCATCTCAATTAAATGGAAAAATACATCAGCCAACTACCAGACTATTAAACGCCATTCTTTAAGGGCATATCCACAGGCGACCATATGTACACCACCAGAGTGATCTTGAAAGAAAAGGGGAAAGGAGGAACAAAACTACATATAGTCTCAATTGACCACCGAAAGGCATTTGATACCATAAGTTATGAGGCTATAGTCAACACTTTACGCAACAGGGGAGTGCCGCACTATCTATTAAACAGGATAATAAAAGCATGCCTACACGAAAACACCACAATACAATGGTTTGGGCAGACGACGGAATCAAAAATGGAGCAATGGAACATAGGAGTCAAAATTTCAATGAAAATTCTGAAACGATGACGTACTTCCATACGCCGACGACATATTCACCACCATCGAAGAAGAACAAGACATCGTTAAATTTCTAGGAAACATGACACCACATCTGGACTCCTTTGAAGTGAAAATAAATTTCAAGAAGAGCCTAATAATGGTACGAGACCCACTGACTGAAACGAGCTCAACCAATGGGGAACAATACAAAATAGGAGACTACACCCTGAGAACGACGAACAGAATGAAATACCTAGGAACATATCAAACAAATCAACTGAAAAGAAGGGAAACGGTAGGGGAAAGAATCAAAACGACAAACAGAGTGGCAAGAGCTATACTACCTTTCATTGAGGAAAATAAACCACCATGGAGTCTAACTATAAGGACCATCAAAATGCCCACGATCATATACGGAGTCAAAAACGCAACAACGACAAAGGCGAATAGCAAAAACAGGAAAGCCACAAAAACGACAGAAAACGTCAGCATGACTAGAGGGGAAAACAATAATTAAAAGAATATAATCATATGCAATGATATTCTCGGGACACGTCCAAAGACGAGATACGACATACCTGCTAAAGAGTGAACAGCAACATACTCAAAATAGGAAGGCCATGCTATACATGGATAACAACAACCGGGAGGATTATGAATAGACTATGAAAGGATTATACACACTGGGAAGAAAAGGTCAGAAGATTATCACAGACGGAACCTAAAAAGAAGCATCGCTGGCTAATCAATCAATCAATCAATCAACCATATAAATAAGGAGATGATGATAGATGGAAATTTAAAAGAAGCGTGGAACTTAAAGGAAGTATCTCACAAACGTCTACACTTCCCATCCGATGATGACAAATGTAAACTTAAAAGATGCATATCATTTTATATTCCTACCCCATGCGTGGCTCTCGCTGCTGGTAACCAGTATGTCCCGTATTCAATTCAGCGTATGCAGCCGGTCTGGCGGTATATAAAAACGTCCAAATTGGACGTCCGAAATCGGCAGCAATTCCTGCCTTACACTGGCAAATAAATCAATCAATCAATCATAATTTGCAGAGTTAGGTTCAGTCACGCTTGCTTTCCAAAACACTTAAACAAAATTGGAGTACTTGACTCAGATATCTGTAGTACATATAGTACCCATTTGACTTATAATTGTTATTTCCCATGCACAAGAAGAAATTATAATATTTACATATATTTAAATAATAGGTGTATAAATGTTTGGCAATCACTGTATATTGTCACTGATCGGCCACTGATCGTGAGTGAAATTTATAAATTCAAAACGTTAGTGGAGACCGGAGAGCAGCGCTGTGTAAAAAAGTCATATCTTCTATAACAATAAAATAATGAGGATAATTCTTTCATTAAAAATTGCTTCATTCTTTTGTGCAGATTTCGTATCAAGAAATATACTTTCCACTTTCGGGTTCGCCTTGTTTCGGTAGCATTTGTTAATAACAACTTTAAGAATAATGTAGCAGCACCAGAATCTAGAAAGAATAGGCTTTTGATTGGTTTAGGCATCTAAAAAACCGCTGCCTAAGGAATCACTACTTCCACATCCAGATTTTTCATCAAAGTCACTTTATAGGAAACATTTCGACTAGATTTGCACTCTAGTATGTGAAAATTATTGGTCATAGCATTTTAATAATATTTGTCATAGAAAAGTTGAGGCGTTGGTTTCTACCAAATACGTTAAAAATGAAGTTTTTAGTGTACCCTACTTATTTTCCCCTATTCACAACCTACCACGACTCTCCCCTTCAATGGAATCATCTCAATCAGATGTCATTACAATACATCCGAGTACTAACTTTCAAGTAAATATCTCAATTTTTTGTTATCAAACCCATTAATAATGGAGCGGAGATGGTAAAAGAAATCTGGGGCCTTGGTTTCTTGTATATACACCAAATTCCATATTTATGTACTCTTACCAGCATGCTATACTTATTTTCCCCTATATACTCCTATTCAACCCTCAACCCGTCAACGGAATCATCTTAAAATATAATCTAGTTCCAGATGTCGATATAATACATACGTGTCCCAAATTTCAAGTGAATATCTCGATTTCATATTATCAACCCCTTTAATAATGGATTAAGGATGGTGGGGGTTGAAAAATATTACCAAAAAATATGAGGCCTTGGCTTCTAGGACATACGCCGAATTTCAAGTTTCTGTACCTTTATCAGCTTGCTTTACTTAATTTTCCCTATTTACCACTAATTAATCCCGCTCGTTCAACGCAATCATGTCAAAATATAATCCAGTTTAAGATATCGTTATACGTGTAACAAATTCCAAGTGAAAATCTTAATTTAATTTTATCAACTCTTTTAATAAGGGGGTGGGGGTGATGGGGGGATGGAAAACATTACGGAAAAATCTGAGGCCATCGCCTCTAGTATATACACCAAATCACAAATTTCTATACTCTTACCAGCTTGCTTTACTTAGTTTCCCCTATCTACCACTATTTAACGCCCAACCCTTCAACGGAATCATCTCAAAATATAATCTAGTTCCAGATGTTGTTATATACATACGCGCACCAAATTTCAAGTGAATGTTTCAATTTTATTTTATCAACTCCTTTAATAATGGAGTAGGGGTGGTGGGGGTTGATAAATAATATAAATTATCCGAGACCTTGGCTTCTACTACATACACCAAGTTTCAAGTTATGCGGTAAATGCGATGTAAACACAAATCAATTTTCAATAAAACGAAAACTTTCGGAAAATATTTATCTACGCTTTTTTGCAATCGCGGACAGAATGGCGTCCTCCACAATTGGGTCTACAAGGTCATTCCATACTTATTTTTTCAAAACTATATCTTCGAGTGCACCCTGACTACAATGAATGAGGTGCTCTTCCATGAAATGTTGGGGGTAGCGGCTCCTTTTTCACAGAATCTTCATACTGTTCGAATTAGTACTCATCAAGATATAGATCTGTCTTTGCATCCATATAAAAATAGTTTCTCCAACCTGTCTGCATCCGTAAATATTTCATTACTGAACTTAGTTTTTGCCTTTGAAGTTTTATGATTTCTTTTCCTCCTTATCCAAATATAGTTAGTATTAACGTCACATTTCGTAAATGCATAAGCTACTAGAATATGTTTGTGATTTTAACAAACCATTTTTCTAATACAATTAATGAAGAAAGTTAAAAATTATTTTCAAGAAAACTCTATAGCGTTTTGAAAATTATACGGTTCAATACCTTGAATTCGCAAAGGCAACTTAATTTAGAAAGGAACAGCAGATGTTTCTCGCCCTTCTATACATGTGCATAATATTATTTGTCTATTAAAACATATTTTGATTGAACTCAGTGTATTACTGTCAGTTATCGAGATATAAACGAAATGAGTGACGCTCAAAATTTAAATATTGGTGAGAAAGAAAATGCGAAGAATGAAGAAGGAAAATTGAAAGAAATTATATTTACTATAAGAAAGGCTCCCTAGTATATTTTTATTTGATGCATGTTTTCCGAATACCGTAAACCACATACTTAAAAAATTAATTAGCTGTATCTCCAACAATTTTAATCATTTGGCAACCAAAGACTTCAAATTAGACAAAATTTTGTCTACTTTCCGAAAGATTTCTAGATATTTTCTTATCGAGTGTGCATATTTGCAATAAGATACGAAAAACTGCTAGTTAATTTTAAATATGTTCTATCCAACGTGTTGCTAGGAACCCAGCGGATTATTCAAAAGTTTGTATTTTTATAGCCATTTCCAATAAAAAATTGGACTACTCTTGTTGTTCATAACTGAGGTGAATGTTCATCAATTTTACATGTACCATAGTAAGATTGATCCCGCACTGAGTATGGCAAAGCTACATTTTCTAAACCAATTTTGGATTTTGATTATTTGTGACTTTCAACGCAAGCGTAGAAAAACATTGATATTAAATGTATTTATTTCAAAGTTTAAAAAATTGAAATATTTTATATATTTTTTTTGGTTTTTCAGAAAGTCGCCAACAGTTGGGGTCCAGACTGGGGTGAAGATGGATATTTCAGAATTGCAAAAGGAATTAATGAATGTGAAATTGAGTCTTTTGTTATTGCAACTTGGCCGCATGTCGACAGGAAGATATTATTAACTAACCTTAATGAAGTAATTTAAACTGTATTGAGTTTAATAAAGTGCCATTTTTATAGTGTAGATACGTGCTAAGTGTACGATTTTGTTAATATTCTGAAAACATAAAATTTTTGATTTATCATTTCAATGTTACTTAAACTGCCATAATAATGTGTTCTAGAAATAAGCGCACTGTTGATAAACAAAAAACTATTTATAATTTTTGTTATTAGTGTAATAGTAAACGCTTAGAATACATTGTATATTTTAGTAATAAAATTGTAAGTACATTGAAAGTATTTGCAATTATTTTAATCAATCATATATTTTTTTATGTTTAGACAGCTTTTTGAATTTGTACAAGTGTAATAACAAATTTAAATAAAATATATATTTTTAAAATTTGGTATAATCATTTGATTATTTACATGACGTAGAAAAGGGCATGCTGTTTCATAATTCCTTTTACTCAATAGTTTATTCTAACAGGGTAGTACCTAATAAAAACCTACTAGAGCCATCTAACTGATCAAACACCGAGTATTCTTGCAAAAAGTTACAATTCTCCTGTTCGAATAATTTTTATTAACCCCTCAATGTTGTTGGTTTTTATGGTATTTCTACAATAGTTAATCATATTTGATGATTTTTGGCCAACTGAAACAAAAATGAAATTTGTTAAATTTTATAAATACTCTGAATAATTAAATGGATGTGTATCGGAACAAGCACATACCTCGTAACCTAGATGCTTTTTGTATTATAGCGTTGATTTTTTTCATCGTCTCCACGCCTTCGCTATAATTTTGCAATCTTATGTTGTATCCATTCATTAGTTCATTGTTAATAATATTTAATTCAGTATAATGTTTAGGCATTTCTTTTCTGTAATACACGAGATATTATTAATTTTACTCATTGAAGTACAAATTTGAACCGTTGTCAGCAGAATAATAATTTTAATTTTTTGATAATTTTTGATATTTGTAGAAACATGAGTTTCAGTTGCATATTGTTTGCGGCTCAGTGAAATAGACTGACTTACACATTTTTTTTATTATTGATCCACACCCAAGGTGGGGTATCTAGGATCACCTATGCCATAATTATTTCAAATGTTTTCAACCAAATATGGTGTCTATAAGATCGAAAAATTGCTTAAAGCGTATTTTTTAAGTTTTGACAATATATGAGTATATGACTATCAAATAGATATATTAAGTTGTTTATTTAACAAGGAAAATGAATTGATCCTATCATTCAATTCAATCCAGTAGTGGCAGATTTAGCATAAGAGTTAATAACTGTTATGCTAACGACATGTTATGCTTCTACTAATATAGTGTCATGGTCCGTGGGTCAGCCAACAGAAATGATGAAAATAGAATAAAGCAAAGTACTAGGTTTTTTTCAAATTTGCATTGAATAGTAATAATTGTGATCTGAAAGTGATTGATGTGATGAAGGTAATTAAAATTAGCCTAAAGAGAACCCTCGAGATATTTCTAAATTTTTACCGAGTTGTCCTTAAATATATTGTATTTAAATATTGTAGAACAGAAAGTGATGAAGGCTGGTATAATTGTTCAACAAAAGAACATATTGTTTATTCTTGACAATTTCGTTTAATGCTATGTGCATATGTCATCAATGTGACAATAACAAATTGTATATTTACTATTAATATATTTTTCTTAGATTTGTTGGTACTTACATATCATTTAACCTACAATCCTCAGCCTTGATAATTAAAGATCGAATTTGTCCTAACCGATCAGCCACATCAGTACCTAATCGTAGTGTGGCGTCCTGTATATCAACGAGTTTTTCCATTAATGTTTTCAAATCTTCCTCGTCAGCGGGAAATGATGCTTTAGACTAAAAGTGAAGTTTTACAATTATTAAAAGTAAAAGGTTTAAGGTAGCATTTTGACTAGATTATCTAATAATGAACAGATGAAATCTGCATTTGATTTGTAGGTAAAATGAGTACTTTCTTAAATATTTTCCTTACGCATCCCATATTTGTATATCGTTGGGAAAACCAAAAACGCACACCCTGTAAGTTGCTTTACCAAATAATAGTACAGAGAGAATAACTTTCAAAGACATAACAACCCATGACTGGCTAAAACTTTGGGGACGTTTAAATAGGTAAGTATACTACATGAAATGATATTGTTTAAGGGAATCATCTACCAACCGGACGTAGAAGAAAAGATGGCACATTGTACTTTTACATACTTTTAGTCAACATCTCTTTAAATGGTAATTTTGCAAAAAATAAAATAATAATTTTGTACAATAAATGTGTGTTTAATTCGGTAAAGAAAAGGACAGAGCACTATTTGTTTACAACAAAAATAAGACACAAGAAAACTGGGAAGCTTATAAAAATATTCGTAATTTCGCCCTAGCCATCGGTGCGGAGAGAAAAAGCCGCCTATTTAAATTCGTTACAAAACCAAACTTCTAATCGCGAGTTTTTGAAACAGCTACCACAACTAAATATTCGATTGATAACATCATACCTTCTAATTTATAGAATGCTGCACATATTAACGACTTCTTTCTTAGTGTATTCTGCAAGAACGATAACTGCAATAGAGCGATAAACTTCTATGCTAACACAAAATTTAAAGACAATTTATTATTCACCTTCACACTTGTTCATACCGATACTGTTTATAATGCTATCAGGAGTATAAAGTCGAATACTGCCGGAAAAGATGAAATAACTCTAATCATGTTAAAATAATGCATTCCAGTAATCACTCATATTCTTAACTGCTGTTTTGAACAGGGTATGGTTACTTTCGTACAGAATGGAATGATGCAATTATTTGTCCATTACCAAAAACAGCAAATCCTGCATCGGTGAAGGATCTTCGTCTCATCAGCTTGTTGCCAATTCTTTCCAAAATACTAGAAAGAACAGTTCACGGCCACATTATCGAATATCTATTACTGCATAACTTATATCCATTATATCAATAGGGATTTCGTAAAGCACATAGCGCCACTACTGCTTTGTTGAACCTTAGTGATAATATGATCAGCGCACTAGACAAACGTATGGCAGCCATTCTTGCATCGCTAGACTACTCCAAGGCATTTAACACAATTGATCACACGCTTGTTTGTGCAAAGCTAAATTACTATGGTTTCGACGCGATATCTCTGCGGATTTTCAATTCTTATTTGAGTGAACGTCGCCAATGCATATCAGTCGCAGGAAATACATTTGATCTTAAAATTATCACGTCAGGTGTTCCTCAAGGGTCCATTCTTGGCATTCTTTTGTTCCTTGTATATACAGCAGATATATTTAACGTAGTAACTAGTTCGCATGTGCAAGCATATGCTGACGATACCTAACTTCTTCACTGCTTTGAGCCATCTAATGCAGATATTGCCAGTAATTTGATTAACCAAGATTTAGACAACATCTATCAATATTCGCATCAACATAACCTTAAAACTAACCCTACCAAATCAGTTATTTTATTCTGCTCAGAAAATACCCGAGTTCACTTAAAGGCTTCTGTTCAATTAAATATTAATCAAGAAAATTTATCATTTTCTACTCATGCCAAAAATCTTGGGGTAATAATAGACGAAAAATTACGTTTTCTGTAGTACATGAAAAATTCTTTTACAAAAATTTTACTCCCGGTTCAAAGTACTATATGCAAACAGGCATACAGTACATACATACTTTAAACAACGTAAAAAACTTTGTGAAACTTTAGTCATGTATTCAATTATTGCAATTTTATGTATTTTTACTGCTTGGGTCAAGCTACAAAAAATCAACTACAAATGTTGTAAAACTATTGTTGTCGTTTTATTTACAACTTGAGAAAGTATGATCATGTTTCAAGCAAATATGTTGAGTTGAGTTGGTTAAAGATGGAACAACTCGTTAAATTTCACTACGCAGTTTTCTTATTTTGTTTAATAAAAAATTCTGTTCCAAGCTTCTTGAGAGACAAGCTAATTTTCAGATCGTCAGTACATATAGCAAAAAAAGGATCATAGGGACAGAGAATATACAAGAATTAAACTGGCGGTTGAGTATGATAAACTGGGACTACATCTACTACTCAGATGTAATACCTAGCCGTCGCGTGATGTCTTATACAAGTAGTGTATATTTCGAATGTGGTATATGTAATCTACATTTAAATCTTTGTTCTCTTTTTGGTATCAGTTTACATGTTTTATACATTATAAACTGTTTTTATACCTAACTTACCATATGAACATAAACTGTATTCTACATGGTGAATAAATATTTCTATTTCTATTCTATTCAATTCCATACTGTAAACATTAGACATCGGTACGTGCAACATCGTACATCCCTCTTCCTACTATAACTCTATTGGTCTTATATATAAAATCTATCGACAGTTAATATTTTCCGTACAAAAATCCAAGCTTGGTTCATTAATTTCAACAAAAACTAGAACATATTCTTGCATTGTGTTTATGATTGATTCTTTTATTTATCTACTTTGAGTAATTAATTTATTAATATTTCTATAAATATATTTTATGAAGTGTATGCTGTTTCCCTATTACATTGGATTATTTTAATATTGTATCGTATTGTTGTATTGTAATGTATGCCTGTTTTCTTTTTTACGTTAGGTAAGTGATTTATAAAGTTATGTGTAAGAATAGCCACACGGCTAAACTTCGCCTTGTAAATTGCTATTTGTAATGTGGTTGTAAATGTACATCTACACTCTTCGAATAAAGCCGTTTATTATTATTATTATTATTATTAAATTCCGTGTCTGCTGGTTTGCATAAATAATTTACTACTATTTGAAACAAATTTCTTTCTATGCTTCATATCTTTCGTTATCTTTATAACTTAATACTTCTTTATTCAAATTGCATATTCAAGTTTAGATTACTTGTGGACCCCAAACGTATAGATTAAGTTTTCTGCATAGTTACATATTATTGTCTTAATATTGTAAATACTACTGAACGACGCTTCTACCTTTAGTCTGCATCGTTCAGTTAACTTGTATTTAGAAAGAGCAATGTGTGGTGCATTTGGCCAATTATAATAGCAGATTGTATGGATTGATGTCAACAACTTATATAAATTATTCACCACTCCTCTGTGATGACTTGAGCCTTGTTCCATGTATTGCACTCGCGAGATTGATGGAAAGGATAACAATTAGAACGAAGAAACAAGCGAACAAACAATTGTTTAATGCCGAGATGTATTTTTCTCTATTTAATAACTGATTTATGTGTTAACGCGGGAAAACAACAATTTTTCGGTCCGGTTTTTAATTGAGACTAACATTTTATGTGAGCTTGTTATTGAACCAAGTAAAACGATCCCTTTGAAAAAAATATCCAATTTACTATAAAAGTAAATTCAGACAAAAATCCCATGAAAAAAATAATATTTAAACCAGTAAAAAGACTTACAAACACCGTTGGCATCATGTTAAATCGAAATCTATGTAAAAAATTGTTTCACTAAAACTGACCAAAATATTGACGACGACGGTCGCCTTTGGGCTCCGTCGTTCGAATTTTCAAAGGTACTCCAAAAATTTCAAGTTGCACGGAGCGGAAAACCGCTCCGCCCAACGAACTTTTCGAAAGTACCACGAATTTGTTTTTTTCGAAAATGCAACGAATAAAATCGCACAAGACGGAAAACTTGAAAATCTCAAAAATTTGTTTTTATAAAAATACAATAACGAGACGTAAACAAAGCAGAAAACCGCTCCTCGAGATGAATTTTTCGAAAGTACCACGAATTTGGTATTTTGAAAGTACCACGAATTTGGTGGTTCACAGATCGAAATCTTCAGCCAGGATGTAGCGAGTAGCTATCTCAAACGTCAAAATTTAGGAAAAAATCGATGGGACGGTTTTTCCAATAAAAACCAAAATCCTCATTTAATATTCCTCAAAGGGTTGGAGCTTAATCCTAATACAAAACCCCTAAAACGTACAGAAAAATAGTCAAGGAATTCAAAGTCGGAAGGTCGAACCCAAAATACTTTTTATCCCGGCTCAGGCGGACATCGCCCTAATAGTCGCTCGAAGGCGAGTCGACGAAAAAAAAGTATATTTGGGTTCGATGCCGTTGGTACGTTCATAAAAGCAGGAACACCATCGAATTCATATAGATAGCTTCTTTAAGCCTCCTAA
This sequence comes from Stenurella melanura, assembly GCA_963583905.1. Taxonomy (NCBI): domain Eukaryota; kingdom Metazoa; phylum Arthropoda; class Insecta; order Coleoptera; family Cerambycidae; genus Stenurella; species Stenurella melanura. Next base: position 111,706,491 of record OY757310.1, on the reverse strand, counting down.
CAATCATTTCGATAATTTTAGTGCGAAATTCAAAAAGTTCCGCATACATTTTACAATCATTACTAATTGGGAGTCTGAATCTTTTTGTGCAATCGATTGTCATGGTTCTCTAGACGCTGGATGAGTTACACTCCTACGGGAGGTAACGGCTTGCCGAGTGGTGGTACTCTTTGATGTTTGCCTTATATATATTAGCCAAGTATTGAATATTTATATTTTTCACATTTTATGAATTGTTTCAATAAATGAAAATATATTTTGAATTCGATTTTTTATTGATCCACTAATTATAAGATTTGTTACCGACGTGCGATTCTGTGGCGTGAGTCAGACAATTACTTTCCGCGGGTCAACTTTGATTCCGCCACGTCTGTGCACTTGTCCAAATACTTATAGAATCCATCGACGGTCTTAATTATTAAGAAGCGTTTCTAAGAAAATGCTAATTATAAGATACATTCATTAAAAGTGTAACGCCCGACATAAGATTTAGACAGAGAGAGCAGACTGTAGCAATCACAATAAGTATAATTTTGTCTATTTTCGTCTTGGGGAGTCTGAAGGGTAACTTGAATCCCCCTTGTGAGTAGAGTTGATAATCGTAGCGGCGACACGGCTCTGGCCTAAATTATATAAAATCCTTGTCGTGTCCATCAGACCATACGATACGAGGTTCATCTACAAGCTCACTCTGCCTAGTAAAAAGGGTATAAAGTTTTTATGACAAAGAAACTGTTAAATTTGGGAATATTTACTCTACAGAGCATTTTAATTTATTGGCTATACAAGATACGAAAAATAAGAGAATAGAAACACATATTTTATATTGATATGATGCAATAATATACAACCGTCGAAATATAATTTTACAGACATGTATATCCACGCTTCAACATGTTTTTATTAAAGGGGTGGCGACCTGGCGGCTAAGATTTTGACTCAAAATTCAAGAGACCCGGGTTTAAATCCAGGTTGAATATACTTTTTTAAATTATTTTATGGGGAGCAGTGTTTCACCAACTAAGTTAGCATCATAAAATTAAAAATGTCTAAAACTAACACGACTAATTAAAAAAGAATCCCATATAATGTGCAACAATTACAAAAAAGTTCAATATATCGGCGAAGAGTATAATGTTTACTGATTATTGTATGCATACAGTGCAATTTAAAAATTATTTTTAAATCTAGCTTTTATTACCTCTAAGTTGTCAATATTCAAATACGTTGTCATCGACTGAACTAGATCTGCAGCCAAAAGCATATTAGTTGTATAAAAAGTTACTTTGCCAGATATTTCAAAAACCATCATTAAGTGAGAGTCATCCCTAAGACATTTTAAATTTAATGATAGGTTAGGTCCAGAATCAAATTCAATATCAGATGAAAATAAAAAACTTTGATTAATCCACATGCATATTCTTTGTAGGCGTTCGTTTACTTTGAATCGAACAAATCCATCGGGTGTGATTTTCTCTTGAGTTTCTTTTAAAGAATACATCGAGAAGCGAGGCAATTGCCTAGTGATTTCGAATACATGGAACTGAATGCTGTTTGGATATCCTACCAATGCCTACAAAATAGGACATAATTTAGCGTATGTCTACGTATTTTGTCACTTCTGCAAAAATATTTAAAAATATTAATTAAAATATCTTCTGCACCAAATGGATCACATAGAGGCTGATTTTGTTTATTTCTGACTGTTACCAAATGTTTCACATCTAGATACATATAAACTTAAACAAAATTGTTAAATAAATCATTATGTAATGATATAAACACAAAAAATTAAATGAAATCGAAGCAGATGGTTGTTTGCCCCCCGTTTTCCCCCAATGCGCCTCTACGCCAATACATTCGACCGTACCTTCTGGACTGCAGTTTTTGCTCTGTCCTCGTCTAGAGCACCGCACAGTATGGCAGAATGGAAAATACTCGCTCTAAGGCACAATTTTTTAAATATCGACTTTTAAAGATTCCGGGATAGTGAGTCACTGCGGATTTATTGAAATATTTTGTTTGCATATCCCATCCCATAAAATCCCATGTATTTGTTTGCACCATTCAAGCTCTTATAAGCTGAAATATTCAGGATCTTATTTTTTGGTAAAAGGAACCCAATCCCCAATAAATTTCCTCATATCACCCAGTCGTCGCTAGAAACGCCGACTACAGATGTTGAATGAGTTTAACTCGCTGAGTGTTTCAATATTTTATAAGCGAAACTTGCTCAAAATTTAAGAACATGACGTTGAACCAAATTTGATAACTATACAGGGTTATTCACGTAGGCCGTTCGTTAGAAGTTTTTCAACTTTTGGCATACCTTGTATATATATATATATATATATAGCTGGACAACTTAAAATATTTTATGTAGAACAAGTTTCTAGTCCAACTGCAAGTTGATAAACTTCTAACGAACAGTCTTCGTGAATCACCCTATATCCCAGACAGCACACAACATCCAATGGATGTCCATTTTATGTCCAGAACTAGAACGCAAATATTTTGTAAACTGAGATTTTTTAAAATACATGCAGGAAAAAAAGCCATTAAAAAACACAACATTTGAAACAATTTTTTGTCCTTTTAAATTACAGCTAGTCACACACCTTAATTATTATTAATTGATAACTAGTAAAATAAATACATTTTTCTTTACCCATGTTTTTTAAATCCTCTTGAATTATAATTATTATAAATAAAATGTGCTGTAGGCTAATTGTTATTTTCAAGTTCCTGTATAGTTTCGCCCTAAATGTGCACGAGTGCGAGGTAGCCAGTTCTGCTAACATGTTTTAGAGGTGTTTCAGAATCTCATGAACCCCGAGATGCGCAAAAGGCAAAGTTTGTTCAGGGTTATAAGTGTATTTTGAAAACACCGACGGCTACCTTGCTGTGTACATAAACAAGAACTCGGGATAAATTAAAAACAATAAATCTAATATTTTTAAGGAGTGTAACTGAGTCTACGAGAGGGATTGTGTTTCTGCGCATATGAAGGTCACAGCTCATGAGATATTGAAACACCTCTAACAGCTTTAAGTGTCCTTTACAAGTTCTTTGTAACATAAATAAATGGAGCATCTTAGAAATATACATTTTCAATCTATTCTTTAATTTAATATTTTGTTGAATAGATAAATAAATGTTATTACAAATATTATGTTATGGTAATAAACTAAAGGTCATGTATTTTGTTAAGTTTGGCAATGTCGCAAACAATTGCATGCCGAGGCCAATCCCGGGGGCAAAAGTAAAACCTAACCCTACATTTCTATTATAAAATTATGGGTGTTTGGCGATCTGTCGCGTACTGAACTATTTTAGTTTATCGTTTGTGAATCGTAGACCTTTGAGAAGTGAAACAACTCTCAAAGTAAGTAATAAGGGAAAATGTAATAATACAGTAGAACTTCCCTTCACAGAATCCGAGAAAAAATGTATCTAGATCAAAGAAACAGAGTGCCCAAGATGATAATATTTAATAAACTAGTTTTTTATGTACAATTCGTTTCATTTACCTTATGTGTTTACTACGAATGTACGTTTGCATTTACCTGACAAACTAGTAATATTGTGGTAATTCAAAAGGAATTTTAATTAAAATGTAAAGAATTTCTAAATAGTCAATTTCAGTATATTTGGGATGTCATTAATTGTAAAGCACAGTACATATAGACAACATTATGTCTTTAAATTTTTTTACTGAAAATATATAATATGAACCATATTTTATTGGTAGTGTCGTGTATAATTTAGATTTACCATCTAGTTGTAGTATGGGACCCAAGCCAATATTTTAAAACATGAGTATCAATGCTAAATGGAGCAGCATTGCTAAACTAAAACTGCGATTGAAATTTGTGAAAAGAAGGTTGCAAACTCAATTTTTTTTTCCACGTTCTGAAGGAATAGTTCTCGACAGATTTGAAATTTCATTGAAATTTATAGATTGTTTACATTTTACACCTTTGTAGTTTTATTCCTTGACCAAAATTTTAAATTGCTCTTATTTTGGAAAACACAAAATGTAGGTAAGTATACTTCAAAAGGGTATAAATCTCTATATAAATTCAGGGGTAGATACCAAGTAATAGTAAAAATTATCTGTGTAACTCATTCCTTTTTGTCAAATGTTTAGTCCTAATGACTTTGTCTTTTACAACTTAAGTATGTCTTATACATTCTAAGTAATTTTAGCGATTAAGTATACCTAACTACCCATACTGCACACAGTATCCAATGGACGTCCGTTTTATGTCCAAAATGTGTCCAGGATGTCCTTGGACACGGTTTGGGTAAACAGTGGATATCCATATAAAGACATCCTATGAACGTACACGAAAATATGTCCATTAAATGTCCGCGGATGTACTTGGAAATCCAGTGGATGTCCATGTCAAGATATCCAGTGGATGTCCATACCCAGCCTTCATTGGACGTACGCAAAAATATAGCTAAACTTAAAGAATGCACAATTTTGTCCTTGTTATATAACAGGAAAACACACATATCGTATATTTCTTTATATATTCATTAATCTCTTACTCATTCTACAGGAAAAAATTCTTTAGTATCAATGTTTTCATATCATATTTTATGTATATTATTGATTTAATTTCATACCAATGATTTAAATTTCCCTCTCTACCATTTGTTAACCACTAGTAACACGTAACGTAACGTAAAGTTTCCTGTCTTGCTAGCCAATGAAATCTTTCTAACATATTCTGTGCTGAATTTTTATTGGTCATTATCTACTCTACATGGAACGTTCGCGGCAGTCAGCTCTTGTAAAGCGACGACAAGGACATAACCTCATAACCTCATTTTGAACGTTAAGTTCAAAATGTTTATTAAATTTGGATTATTAGATTAGAATGGTGTAACAAATTTGTTTGAGTGATTGTGATTAATGATGTTTATTTTCACCTAGATATGAAAAATATATCTTGGATGGTGCCGACATTTAATAAAGAAAAGAATTCGGTAAAACTTGTTCCCTCCTGTTCGAGTTTTGATGAAAAGTGTTCTTGGTCTCCATTTGCCAATAAAGGGAAATATTAATAAAATGATACAGAAAAATTAACATCCAGGTGGAAGTGTTTAGGAGCAGTACGTATGGTATGTTTTTATGTAATTGAATTAAATAAATTTGCCTACAAGTATGTAATTTAAAAATAAGTAAACTTCAATTTGTAAATATAATTTTAGACGATATCTTACATCAAGACAAAAGACAAGGTAGAAAATAACTCAGACCTTAACTCTGATTCAGAGGCAGAAAGGAAAATGTTACCAGAAGAGGATTTCGTCTACTCTAGTGAGGGTGACTTTGAAGAAATAAAATTACATTCCCCACCAGAAATAGGTAATACATAAATTTTATCTTCTGTTTTGTTTATGTAAACTCGCTTAGTTAAAACAAAAGGTTTTCAAATAGTCTAACGGGTCAATCATCAGTAGGTACCTATTGTGGCAGTCTAGTTGACAAAAAGGAAAAGTTCTCAAATATTTATACCTAGGTAACTAATATAGGTTTTTTGGTTTTTTCCATATTTACTTACATAAATCATCGGTCAACCTGAATTATTGTTGACTTGATGTAAGATCACATTTTTAATTCATAATTAATAACTTATTCATGGTTAACCTAGCACCCTACTTTCCAAGTAACAACACAATTTGTACTTTCATTAAAAACAGCATACCTATTAATTTGTTATCAATCGCACTTGAGAAATGTGTCCTAAGGAATAGAAATATGAATCAGTGACCGAATTAAATATATTTTACTTTCATTTATCACCCCCTTTCAGCTATATTAGCAATGTAACTCAGTTGTTTTTTTAAATGCACTAAATTTTTAGATTTATTAGAAGAAATAAAGGTATAAAAATTGCAGTTTCAAGAGCAGAACTCGCAAGGGGGAGTATCACAGTTTGGAGGAAGTAACAACACTAATGATCTTATTAAAATATACTTATCACAGATATTAACCAAGTCGACTACTACAGAATATTTCTAACTTGGAGCCAAGAAAAAACAATCATTCAAGGACTCAAAGTTCAACCAAGTTTATCGTTTTATTTGAAAACAGATATACGAAATATTCTAACTTAGAAATTTCATTAAAAAATTAGGTCCTGGCCGCCCTCGGCGGCAGGAGAGGTGCTGGGGTCGACCCCCGACGCTTCCAATTTTTTTTATTGAATATTCACAAAAAACTTCAAAACATCAAATGCGAAGCTAGAAATAAATACCTTTTGTTCAACGTAACCATAGCAATCGAACCAAGCTACTTAACATACCAAGCTAATTGTGACTTAACGGCTTCTGGTTTGTCGAAAGCCTTGCGGTATAATTCCGAACAGCGATATTATATTCCATCACAGTTTGTTGGAATGCTACTTGTTCCGACATAATTTTTAGTTGTGGAATTTGTAATTTCTGGAATGGTGTTAGAGAAAATTAATTTTAAATTAAATGAAATTAAAATTTTTCTCAGAACCAAGTAAGTTTCCGACAAAGTTTTAAGATACTGTTTCGATACAATTTTTATTGGAAATATTTTTTAATTTGACAAATATTTTTTTTGGCCCACCCTCTGGAACAACAATTTGAGTAATATTTAAAAGGTTCTACCTAGAACATTATGGATGTTATACATAACATATAAAGTGTCAACGTTGAGCCATTTTCTAGGAAGACGATGCACATACAGAGAGACAGATATGGCACACCAAATCAGATAAATTCTGAGTTACGAGCCATTTTAATCACAGTCCGAAGAATGATTTTTTTTACACTGACCGTACTATCTCTTTTAATGAAAAGTTATGTAACATTAGCATTTTACACATAAACTTCCAATTATGAATATATATGAAATTAATGTCTTGTGCTCTCAAAATTTATCAACATTTCATGAGACTTTGGTATTGTAAACTCTTGTAAACATCGTTAATTTTCATTAAAAAAAAGTAGAAAAAACAGATTGTGTCTTGCTAGTAGCATTCGTTAATTATTAAATAATTATACAGAAGTTTAAATATTCGATTGTATTTTATATTTTAGTGCATACATCTTGGTACTAGGTTATTAATACATTATATTGATATCTATTTAATTGAATGGCATTGATTAATAAACAACCAAGGGCATTTCAAAAATTCTTATGTTGAGGTGATACCAATTTTTCATTATAAATATTTACGTCTATCATTGCAATAATTAGAATATTTTTAATATTGATAATACTAGTAGATGAAATATTCAATATAACAAAATAGTGATCAGATTGCTCTGTATGGTAAATACTCAAGTTGATTGTATTTAGATTCAGATTGCTGCATATATTGGAATATTTAATTTAACTTTTCTAGTTTGTGTTTGGACCGGAAACATAATTTTTTCATTAAGTCGTTTTGCTACTATCATTAAAAGTTGATTAAGTTGTAAAGACATAGCTCCTCAAATATATTAATTAAAAAGAGTTAAGGTACAAAAAATTTGATAATATATTGTATTTTCTTTCATTTTTTATATTTAATTTTACAGGCACAATGGAAAGACTGGACAACAATCTCGATTAGTGAAATACGGAAGAGGCTATTACATAACGTGTACGTAGGGCTAAGAAGACTGAAAATAAGCCATACTGGGTCACTTGGAAAAGCAGTTTTTTCATTTTGATTTAATAAATCAATGATAAATAATCATATTCCTGAGAGTTTCAAGATTTCCTAAGTTTTAAAATAAATAATCATTAATTATTTATTTCTTTTTTGCAAACACATATAACTCTATGTGTGTGTGTGTGTATGTGCGTGCGCGTCCACCGGTACTTTCTAATTGTATTAGGTTTTTTGACCAAAATTTTCACTTACTCGGAAGTTTCTCAGCTATAGTCAGAATTGTAACTTACTGTATCAGGTCAAAAATGGAAAAATTGTAGGACGTTACCAAGATTGACATAGGTACCTATATTTTAGTTTGTAATAGGGCTGTGATTTAAATGTTTTATCAAATCCCATTTTCCATCTTCTGTCTCTTGCTACTTGCTACTGATTCTTGTTGCTGGAACTAAGCTGGTGTTTATCTCAAGCAGATATCAGTGAGAATCTGAAGATGACAAATGTGATTCTACTGAATTTCTACAATAGGTACAGCCGACGGGTGCTACAGCGGGCGTCCATTGTAAATAAATTTTATCCCTACAGGATTAGTCATGGCTGTCCGTACTGGCTTACCTAAGGATGTCCCCTGCTGCACCAGCAATGGACGTCCTCATTTGTGACAATCGTATAGTTTAATGGACGTCCGTTGTACATAAATTGTGTCCCTATAGGACTAGCTATGAATGTCCCCTACTGGACCAGCAATGGACGTCCTCATTTGTGACAATCGTATAGTGTAACGGACGTCCATTGTACATACATTGTGTCACTATAGGACTACCTATGGATGTCCATACTAGCTTACCTAAGGATGTCCACTGCTGGACCAATAATGGACGTCCCTATTGGACCAGCAATGGCTGTCCTTTTTGTGACAAACGTATGGTTTAACGGACGTCCATTGTAGTACAGTGGCAAAATGAGTACATCCAGTGGATATCCACTACATCCATTGCATTCATCCTTTGGACATCCATAGGACGTGTTTGTGCTGTCTGGGTATATGACTTAATATGTTTATTTTAATTTTGTAATTTTAAATTGCTTTTTTACTACCACTCTATTGACTTGTGTGAACACATTGTGTATTTGACACCAATAAGTTATTATATTCTAATCTATTCTAATATTTTGCAATTTGTCTAAAATAATTTGGCGACAATGTTTCCAACTTCTTTTCACAAATTTCTGTTAAATTTTTTTTACGTAATACTTGTTTACACAAGAGTCTAGAGAGACCGAAATGCGAAAGCTTCGAGCATGCGCATTACCTTGTAAATGTATAATAAATTCGTGCAAGTGGAGAAATTGAAATATTTCCTGTTATTTTGTGGAAAAAAGGCGGGGGGACACCCCCCGCACCCCCCATTTTTTTGTCTGCGACGCTAATACTGCCTGCGGCGCTAATAATTATTAACAATTAGATGTCAAAATAAAAACCTACTAACCTAACCCAAAGAAATCACACGAAAGAATGAAATTATTATATAAAAAGAAGGAAAACCTAAAGAAATCAGAAAAGAATTTGTAAAAAAATATATTAATCGTTACAGAATTTTTAAAAAAGTTGTGCGGGCATACGAATTTGAACCCAGGACCCCTCGCGCCATAAGCAAAAGCGTAACCTATGTGCTAACCATCTCGCTGGAAGTAAACGCTAGAGCAAAGAAGAAATAGTCCAAACTAGTGATATCACGTGTTGGGCGTGTCTAAGCTTTCGCATTTCGGTCTCTCTAGACGCTTCTCTTGTTTACTTAGACTCGATAATTATGCGTTAAAGTATCGATTGTGTCCAATGTTCCTACATAGTAAGATATGGTAATGTAAATTTTACCAACTACCACTATTAAGATAGCTGATGTCCGGATCCTCTATGGGCATGTTATGGACGTCCATTGGATGCAAATTTTTGCGGCTTCTGGACGTCCACTGGACGTCCATGTTGTGCCGAGTATGTCCTGTGATGGACGTGTTGTGGATGTCCACTGGATGCAGATTTTTGTGACATCTGGACATACACTGGACGTCCAATAAATGTCCTCTGGGTGAAAAAAGGACGTCCAGTGGACGTCCACAAATTTATTGCAGGACGTCTAATGGATGTCCATTGGACGTACTTGTGCTGTTTGGGATAGTTATCAAATTAGGTACAACGTTATATTTTTTTATTTTTGGGGAAGTTTTTCTTATAAAAGTCTTCGATATCTTGCATAAAAATGGCAATTTACCTGAAGCGAATTATATTTTTAAGCTGTCACCAATACCCTCTATACATTTTTGAAATTCTAACATATTGAAAATAGGTCTCGGTTCAAGCAAGAGCAGAATATAGAAAATATTGCATTCAGAGTAAAACAAATATTGTTATTTACACCTATAATATCGCCTTGCCGTGGACACATTGTATATTATAGCGACATATGGAACTAGAGTATATTATGAGATAATTCCGTTGAAGGGTTGGGGGTGCAATAGGAGTAATAGAGATAAATAAGTAAGCCACTTGAGATTTGGTACACACCAAAGAAGCGAAGGTCTCAAATTTCTTTATGAGATTTTTCACTACCACCACCACTACTCCCTTATTAAAAAGGTTAACAAAATAAAATAAACATATTGAGTAGGTAAGGAGCCACTTGGGACTGGGAAAATTTTGAAGACCGTGGGAACTTTTGTCGGCATATCTCAAAGGCGGCGTCCTTTGTCGGCTTACATCAAAGGATTTACCGCCGGCGCTTGCGGGGCCATTGACCTTCGCGGTCATTAACCTTCGCGGTCATTAACCTTCGCGGTCATTAACCTTCGCTCAATCTAGACAACAGCGCGTTTGGAATTAATATACCTATGCTAATATATAATTTAACAAATGAGGATCGATATAGCGGGAAGCGGTGTATATATTAATTATAACCCTGTTGACGCTCCCTACCCCAATGCATGATACTACGATACTGACACCCCAATGCATCGCTGTAGGCCCGGGCCGGTGCAAGAATGTATACGTGTAAACTCAAATCCAAAATATAAGCAGCATTTGCGGCTTCCTTTATTCTTATTTTGAAATAGGTGTTCGTTTGCAAGCGCGTGGCTCTCGAGGCGGCTTTCTTTGTGATGCAATTCTTAAGGGATGCCGCTTTGAATGTTATATTTTGCGTACAACTTTACTTTAATTGAGACGACAATATGCAGCGTTATTCAACGGAGACGTTTGCCAGGTACCCACACCCAGGTATTGCAAACTAAAGAAATTTAGCGCCTCTGCCTCGGTTGCGTTCGGGATATGAACGAGAGCCCAACAGTTACGTGATGTTATTAAAATAGTGTGCTCTCGAAGGGTGGAGGCCAGTGGAGGGATGAATTGCTAACGCGGCCGTCCTGTGGCTGTGATCTGAGCGTCCTATTGTTATCTAGGTATCTGAAATGGTAAGAAATAAATAAACAAAATTTCAAATAAATTATGGCTAATTGTTTTTCCTTATGCATTGCCTACATATATTTAGGCAGTTATAAGAGACTGAAATCTGAGTGGAAATAAAAACACTAATGTCCTGAAAATGTAATTGCATAGGTACCTACGTAAACAAAGTAACAATAGAGAGAAAATAATATGCAAAATTAGACTTTATAACAATGTTACCTATAATTCTAATAATTATTTTGATCTACTTATAAACTTCGCAATTAATTGCAAGTGACACTGAATAATTTACTCATTCATCTTGTATACGCCAAGAAGCCCTTTACAGATAAGAAATATGTGAAAACACAATAAAAAAACTATTACTTGTAAATTACCTTTTACCACTTCAAGATAAAATAAAAGATATGAGCACGGTAGGTAAGTATTTAGAAAATATAAAAGGTGATTGCCGCAAAAGCGACGTACTAGGTGGATATATGTATTGACAATGGAAAAATTTCCTTGTTTTTATCAAATAATTGAATGTGCTTATTCTAAATGAAGAACACTACTAATATAAATAGACACAATTTATATTTTATGAGTTATGTGATATTTTTAGGGATTTCCACTGACTAGGTACGCTTGTAAATGTCTACTTATTCTCACCCTGTTTTAATAATTTATAACTTTCAGATAGTTAATTTCTAATTTCGTCAGCAAAAAGTAATTTTTTAACAATCTTATCTCATATTGAGAAGTTCTATCATTTTTTTTTTGTATACTTTAGTCGGATCTCGGGGAAATATATTGTGTAGTTGAGTTCTTTTTCTACATCACCTTTCTCTTATATTTTTCTCTTCTGATTTCTTTTTATATATGGCCATTTTGTCTATAGAAGAAGTAAAATATTTTCTGATTCAGATAATGACACCAGGGGAATGGAAATATTTGATATTTTGTTTTAAAACAAGTGGTGGAATAGCTTCGGCTATGCTCGGCCAGGACGTTAATTTATATAAGACGATTTAAAGAAAAGCATACTAAATACGAAACTTTAAACTTAAGCTCATATGGGTATTCTTAAAATATTTAATTAGATGTAAAAATATTTAACCCAATTCACTAATTTAATAACCTATATTCTTGCCTTTTAATATAAAATAAATAGAATTTACTGGGTACCCTGTGTATTTGATAAATTATGCAAGTATGTAACGTTAATCTCGGGACCCAGAATGCATCGAATGCAGTACTTTATTTTAAGCATTATGCAAAAAATCAATTCTCTCTCTTAATATATCCTTTTATTTTTTATAAATGTATAGGACACTGGGACCCCGAATAAATTTCTACATATTATTTATATTAAATTTCGTCAAGTCATTTATATTAAATTTCGTCAAGTGTATCTGGATGATACAAAATGGATTTTAAGAAATTACGATATTCCTGCATTATTCTCATAAAACTATTTAACAGAATGCTATTTCAATAAGAAGCTAACTACTAAGTAAAAGCCTTTTATTTTCAGTTTTTGTATATTTTTTACTTGAAACCTGTAAAAATAACTCCATAAAACTCCAATGGGGAAATGTTTCTATTGATAAGTCGCCACAAAATAATCAATACTTCTGCTGGAAGACAAAAATTTTTACAATTGAAACCGTAAGTAATTATATTTTGGCTAAAATACTGAGACCGCAATTTTTGAAATTAATCTATATTTTTGAACATTTACTGGTAAAAAAGAATAGACTAGTATACAGTTACAATATAGAAATTTTGTACGTTAATGAAGTAAATTAAATCACAATCAGGGTGTGTCAGAATTCTAACTAAGTGACAAATACTGAAGATTTTGAATCAATTCTTTTAGATATATCCCAATTTATTCACCATTTTAGTGGAGGAGCGGACAGCGTCACGCTCATTGTACTTCTTCCTACAGACATATAACAATAATAATAGTAATTATTATTATATAACCTAGAACTCTATAATATATGGAAAATAATTCACTCCAGGTTATATAAGGCGGTTGGTTTAATGTCCCCAAAGACCTTTATGGCCATATATGGGACCTGTGTAACCACACAAGTTTTGCAATAGATGACAATAATAATTATAAAGTGTACGAAAAGTGTGCACAAAATACAATTACCTTAGTTTTTACAACCTTTTATGATTTTCTTATAAATATATCTAACTTTATGTCTATGAGGTACAGGAAAACATTTTAAAAGGAAGAGAGTTCACATATTCAAAATACACGAGTATATGGATGAGTACAACATATACAGATACTCTTGGGGATGCTAATGATTTAATGAATGCGTCTGCCAGTTGTTCGCCTGGGGGTTAGTGTTATGATTTAAGAGTTAGGAAATTTATATTGGAATATTTAAAGCCGGAAAGAAGGTTGGATATGTTTGCCGTGTATAGTAAATAATAAAAAAAAAAACATATTATGAAGAGTGGTCACTATTTCAGAAATAACCGCCATCTTGAACAATGCCTGAATTAAAACAAATATTTGATGCACAGGATATATAGTAATCGGACTATTGTACATCAATTCATTTGATATTAGGTAGGTAAGTCTAAAAATACAAATAAATGTGCAAATACCACATCATGTTTGGAATCTTTTTTCTATACAAAATTCTCAAATAAACCAGTTACAACGAAAAAAGAAAACAATATGATCTAAATAATTCTTTTAGTTTCACTTTTGTATAAACATTTAAATATAGATTCGCCTCTTTAAATCTACAAAATAGACAGTAGGGTACGTTTTCAACTGTACAATTAGCTCTTCTACATACATTTCTGTTAGGTGCAAGAACAAAGGCCACAGATGTTAAATGTTCCATCCAAGGCAAAAGTTTCGTCTTCTTCTGTCTAACCATGTTGTAGTGGATTCACATATTTGTTTACATTCAGCATATTTAATCATATGCAGGTATATACGCTTTTTGTGAAACAGCATTGCAATGTATAGTCTTGGTTTAGTGTACCGCTGAAATCGTACCCCACCACAGTTTGTTTTTCATGAATCAATAAGACGTAGTAATAAACAGTTCAGCATTTGGCAACATTTCTCATTACGAGGGGCAATATCTCAAAATTTATTGAAATGAACGTCGTGTATATTTTCCACCGTTTCGCATGGATTGGACAGATGCTCATTTATTTTTTATCATCCACAGTTCTTTATGGCCATCTGTTTAAAAGCTTTCCTTACAATGGCATAGTACATAAACCATAACATTTATTTCAGCTGACTATTTCAACATTCACAATAAAGCTACTTACAGAGCTTTTTCACTCATCTCATGCATAATTTTAGGTTATGTTTGTGACCTCCTACCAAGTTCAAAGGTTTTTTTGTTGTTTCTCCGATTTATAACACAGTTAATGAATGATTCTTAATAATAAATTTTAATCTGACTTGAACTCTATAGAAGGTCCTCGTTGACAGGAAACGGTGGTGTACTTGGATTGTTGGGAGTTACATTACCTTGTGTCCTCTCGAATTGTTCTCAATTTATAACACTATTTACTATACTATTTTTCCTCCTCATACAAGACAATATCAACGCGCAAAGAGCATTCTAAAACTCTTAAGAATTCCTTTCTTCTAAATGGTCAAAGCTGTCTCCAAATATTTTTTTTTTACAGAAGAGGCGTTTGATGTACACTTTTCGCGCATATAAAGTCAAACTCAACTTCTTCAGGGTAATCTAGCTGAATTATATTTGATTTCTTAAGAAAAACATAATAGTAACTAGTTTCCCAAGAGCTCTTATGAACTTTACTCTTTCACCGCTTTTGGTAAATTTTTAATGAATTTGAACTTACCTCAAAACATGCCAAATACTGTACGACAGTCTATTATATTTTAGAATTTTTCAAGAAACAGTCGGAGATATATCAAAATAACGGCAATTTCTCAAAAATGACTGCTATACTCTAAATATGTGATCATCTTTTTTCCAAACTTTGCGCGTAGTAAGCGATGTCAAAATAAACAGATCATTCTGGCTCTCAAACTTCCAATAGGATACCATGATATATATAATAAAGTTAAGTAAGGCACGTGGGCGGTTCTAGCATATTTATGCACAAGAAGTAAGAAAAATAAAAATGGTAATTTGATTTGCGTCAAAATATGTTGATTTGTTTAAAGATTTATCGATATACGTAATGCAAGGATCGGATTAAGTATGGTGCCGAATGCAAAACCCTTGAAATATAATCGTTTCATCCTTATTTCTCACAAGTTTGGCATATATACCGTACTGCTGAATTCAACCCCTGATCGATACTTATAGAAGTAATAGGTATCAATACTTTACGGAAAACAGATTATGCCTCTTTAAAGATTATCTATACAACAAAGAATGTACGACATACAGGGTCTAGGGATTTGTTCCATTAAAAACTAATAAATTGTGTGGATATATAATTCGACATACTATATCAGATTACGTACCTATACTATATAAGTATAGCTTATAACGCTACCAGTTGAACCCTCGTAGAGGTTCACATGCGTATTGAATCCTCGAAAAAGGGGTAACATTCATATATAAAATAACCTTACATTTATAGTTACAGGTTACCGCGTCCAAAGCGGAGACTAGAAATTTAGATATGTACCTAACTTTTTACAGAACGTACTAGTCTTTGGTCTGGTAAGTAGGTATGTATATAAGATAATGTGCACCCAAACAGGTTCATATATGACAAGAGGGTAATAGATTAGTAATGAAAAGGTTCTATTATAGATATCATTGTATTGTAAGCCTGTGAGAGAGATATAGTGGAAACTGAGAAACATCCGCAGTATTATTGTGGCCTCTAAAATAGCATGCAGGTACCTAAATAGAAAAAAATTGACCACAAAAGAAACATATATTACTATTATTATTAAGTTTAAGCAGGATTATAAATAAGTACACAAGAAGTCATAAGACACTGCACAATACTTATGGTAATTTTACTTCCACACCACGTAATGCAGTGGAAGTAAGTATAATAATCGTCAAACAAATTTCAAACATTTTTCTTGTTGAAATAGGTCTAAAATGTCATGAGACGTCAAGATTTTAAATTTTCGAACGGTTTAAGATATTGAGTTGAAATTTTGTACACGTGCAGCGTTTTTTATTTTTAATTAAAACTATATAAATACCTACATAAAAATTATGTAATTTACTTGTGTTCTCTTGGAAATCTCAAATGGAGCTTTCGTAATGTTTTACATATATGTTGTACATAACCTCTACTACTTCTTCAGTCTTCATTTTTTTTTTAATTTGTTAATAACGCCGAGCTAAGCCTGATTAGATTGGTTAAATAATAATTCTATCACAATATTCTTCACATGCCACCACTAAATCTTAAATTACATTGTCTAATGAAAAATGCACACAACTTACGAAGCTTTTCTCAATAAGCCTTAGCTTGTGGTTGACCCCGATAGTGCGTTCGTAAAATCAGTAAGCTTTGCGAGTGATTTCTATTCTAAACCGTTTATTCTGTATTGGTGTCAATTATAAAAAGTTTATATAACATTTTAAAATTATAAACCAGAATAGATATGGATAGAATAGGCGTACAGTAAGAATAGGAGTACAGTATGTGTATAATAAAGGAAACAGAGGAGTACAGTGAGGATAAATATTGTTTTATAAACCATTTTTCTGTAATTTGGCAGACTGCGGTGTTCAATACATACATCGTCACTTTTGCCGTTAAGTATTTAGAAAAGCTAGTTTCCACTTATCTATAGTGCGTTTTCAATACTTATAAGCCTGTATTTTTTTTTCTGGAATCCCATTGGTAAAGGTGAAAAGTAATGTTCAAATTATCCATAATTTATATTATTTAATTTTTAGGGAATAACTTCTATAATATGTAATGGGGTTAAATAATAATAATAAAACAATATTTCTAAATAGTTTATTTGAACGTTACATCTTAACACATATATTTTAACGCATGAGATGCAGAGAAGGTTAGGTGAGGGATAATTGGTACCAAATTCCTATGTCGCATGTATTCAATATTCCAACGATGGGTACTCAAAGTTTGCAGGTTAACGGTAGTGTTTATACAATAACCCCCATGTCTCGCAATTTATTTACGCATGCATCGTATTCTAGACCCAGACGAATATTCATTTTCATTAGCTCGATAATGTCACGTGGATCAATATCAGATTCCCACTCTAACACTTCTTTCTTCGGAATTTGGCAAATACGACGCGTAGAACAGCCTGCATCCAAATTTTTCAATTTTTCATTTCTTCGAGTTTTATATTCATCGGTAAGTAACGCTAGATCAGACTTTCGTCCCTCATGATTTTCTTCAATCATTTCAGATGGCTGACAAATGTTTTTCGAGTCTATCTGGGAGGTATCGGACAACTCATCATTATGCATTCTCTGCATGTGACATCTTAAATTATCTTTTCTTTTAAATGTTCTATTGCAAGAATCACATTGGAAATAGAATATTTTATGAATATTATTGTGTCGTCTTAGACCGCTAGGCCAAGAGAACGTTGCACCACAAATATTACATGCATACATGGTTATTTCTTTACTGTATGACATCAAATGACTAACAATCAGTAGGGTACCCTTATTTATCCTTAGTGTACCCCTAATTTACCCTTACTGTACCCCTACTTTACCCTTATTGTACCCCTACTTTACCCTTATTGTACCCCTACTTTACCCTTACTCATTCTTGTTCCTCTGTTTTGTTCCTATTCATATCCTTGTTTATCCCTTTAAAATACAGACCTGTTAAAAAGTTGTAATCAAACCTGTAAAAGTAATATTCAGAGGTATTCAGAAATTATCTCGTAGATTTCCGTGTAAGTCATATAAACAGTGATCTTTACGCCGATCAGTAGTAAAGGATGCAAGAACAACCAGCAGGGTAATCTTATTTATCCTTACTGTACCCCTACATTACACTTGCTCATTCTTGTTCCTCTGTTTTGTACCTATTCCTATGCTTGTTTATCCCTTTAAAGTACATACCTTTTAAAAATTGTAGAAGTCTTGTA
The DNA here is from genome assembly GCA_963583905.1 of Stenurella melanura. Classification (NCBI taxonomy): domain Eukaryota; kingdom Metazoa; phylum Arthropoda; class Insecta; order Coleoptera; family Cerambycidae; genus Stenurella; species Stenurella melanura. The sequence continues at coordinate 111,688,316 of OY757310.1, read as the reverse complement.
ACTGTCTCGTCAATACCATACTTTATTTTAAAGTACGCATGTAGGTGCCGCTGAAAGAAAAAAGGAACACTCTGGATTTTGTCAATTAAATCATGCCTTGAGTCACTTTCATTTCCATCAGCACCACCGGAATATCCTTCTCTTGCCGCTGCTAAAGGTGGTCCTCGGAAGGGTCGCATACTTTGCTGTTAATTTTATTCCAAAAATAAAGCTCCACTGTCTAATTGTTCATTGTTTACATCGTAAAATCTTTTAATTCTCTAATGAAGCAACACTGCAGTATCTTTCTATATAATTTAGAGTATTTAATTTTGAGGAATCATTTCTATGTGTAATGGGGTGGGAGTGAGGAGGAACATATCTGTTCATGTTTTACAATTACAGCAAGCAATTATTATTGAGGATAAATGCTTCAAATTACTTTCACTTCTATAAAGAGATCTCCCTCTACAACAACCCATTCAGCATATTCCCATTTCATTCCTACTGAGGTAGTTTAGCTATAGCTATTCCACGACTCGACCAAAACACATACACATATACATAGGTACACATGAACTCAAGAAATATTCCCTTCGACATTGCCATCTGATTCACTTGTGACACAACCTCACTGTAGATAACAGCTACTAGGCATGTGCCACTCACCAGCAGTCCAGTCCATAACTACCGAGATGGTAGTTATGGACTAGTCCATAACGACTAGACTCCGGACTCGACCAGAACACATACACATATACATAGGTACACATGAACTCAAGAAATATTCCCTTCGACATTGCCATCTGATTCACTTGTGACACAACCTCACTGTAGATAACAGCTACTAGGCATGTGCCACTCACCAGCAGTCCAGTCCATAACTACCGAGATGGTAGTTATGGACTAGTCCATAACGACTAGACTCCGGAGTCTAGTCGTTATGGACTAGTCCATAACTATCATCTCGGTAGTTATGGACTGGACTGCTGGTCCATAACGACTAGACTCCGGAGTCTAGTCGTTATGGACTAGTCCATAACTACCATCTCGGTAGTTATGGACTGGACTGCTGGTGAGTGGCACATGCCTAGTAGCTGTTATCTACAGTGAGGTTGTGTCACAAGTGAATCAGATGGCAATGTCGAAGGGAATATTTCTTGAGTTCATGTGTACCTATGTATATGTGTATGTGTTCTGGTCGAGTCGTGGAATAGCTATAGCTAAACTACCTCAGTAGGAATGAAATGGGAATATGCTGAATGGGTTGTTGTAGAGGGAGATCTCTTTATAGAAGTGAAAGTAATTTGAAGCATTTATCCTCAATAATAATTGCTTGCTGTAATTGTAAAACACGAACAGATATGTTCCTCCTCACTCCCACCCCATTACACATAGAAATGATTCCTCAAAATTAAATACTCTAAATTATATAGAAAGATACTGCAGTGTTGCTTCATTAGAGAATTAAAAGATTTTACGATGTAAACAATGAACAATTAGACAGTGGAGCTTTATTTTTGGAATAAAATTAACAGCAAAGTATGCGACCCTTCCGAGGACCACCTTTAGCAGCGGCAAGAGAAGGATATTCCGGTGGTGCTGATGGAAATGAAAGTGACTCAAGGCATGATTTAATTGACAAAATCCAGAGTGTTCCTTTTTTCTTTCAGCGGCACCTACATGCGTACTTTAAAATAAAGTATGGTATTGACGAGACAGTTACAAGACTTCTACAATTTTTAAAAGGTATGTACTTTAAAGGGATAAACAAGCATAGGAATAGGTACAAAACAGAGGAACAAGAATGAGCAAGTGTAATGTAGGGGTACAGTAAAGATAAATAAGATTACCCTGCTGGTTGTTCTTGCATCCTTTACTACTGATCGGCGTAAAGATCACTGTTTATATGACTTACACGGAAATCTACGAGATAATTTCTGAATACCTCTGAATATTACTTTTACAGGTTTGATTACAACTTTTTAACAGGTCTGTATTTTAAAGGGATAAACAAGGATAGGAATAGGAACAAAACAGAGGAACAAGAATGAATAAGGGTAAAGTAGGGGTACAATAAGGGTAAAGTAGGGGTACAATAAGGGTAAAGTAGGGGTACAGTAAGGGTAAATTAGGGGTACACTAAGGATAAATAAGGGTACCCTACTGATTGTTAGTCATTTGATGTCATACAGTAAAGAAATAACCATGTATGCATGTAATATTTGTGGTGCAAAGTTCTCTTGGCCTAGCGGTCTAAGACGACACAATAATATTCATAAAATATTCTATTTCCAATGTGATTCTTGCAATAGAACATTTAAAAGAAAAGATAATTTAAGATGTCACATGCAGAGAATGCATAATGATGAGTTGTCCGATACCTCCCAGATAGACTCGAAAAACATTTGTCAGCCATCTGAAATGATTGAAGAAAATCATGAGGGACGAAAGTCTGATCTAGCGTTACTTACCGATGAATATAAAACTCGAAGAAATGAAAAATTGAAAAATTTGGATGCAGGCTATTCTACGCGTCGTATTTGCCAAATTCCGAAGAAAGAAGTGTTAGAGTGGGAATCTGATATTGATCCACGTGAAATTATCGAGCTAATGAAAATGAATATTCGTCTGGGTCTAGAATACGATGCATGCGTAAATAAATTGCGAGACATGGGGGTTATTGTATAAACACTACCGTTAACCTGCAAACTTTGAGTACCCATCGTTGGAATATTGAATACATGCGACATAGGAATTTGGTACCAATTATCCCTCACCTAACCTTCTCTGCATCAAATGCGTTAAAATATATGTGTTAAGATGTAACGTTCAAATAAACTATTTAGAAATATTGTTTTATTATTATTATTTAACCCCATTACATATTATAGAAGTTATTCCCTAAAAATTAAATAATATAAATTATGGATAATTTGAACATTACTTTTCACCTTTACCAATGGGATTCCAGAAAAAAAAATACAGGCTTATAAGTATTGAAAACGCACTATAGATAAGTGGAAACTAGCTTTTCTAAATACTTAACGGCAAAAGTGACGATGTATGTATTGAACACCGCAGTCTGCCAAATTACAGAAAAATGGTTTATAAAACAATATTTATCCTCACTGTACTCCTCTGTTTCCTTTATTATACACATACTGTACTCCTATTCTTACTGTACGCCTATTCTATCCATATCTATTCTGGTTTATAATTTTAAAATGTTATATAAACTTTTTATAATTGACACCAATACAGAATAAACGGTTTAGAATAGAAATCACTCGCAAAGCTTACTGATTTTACGAACGCACTATCGGGGTCAACCACAAGCTAAGGCTTATTGAGAAAAGCTTCGTAAGTTGTGTGCATTTTTCATTAGACAATGTAATTTAAGATTTAGTGGTGGCATGTGAAGAATATTGTGATAGAATTATTATTTAACCAATCTAATCAGGCTTAGCTCGGCGTTATTAACAAATTAAAAAAAAAATGAAGACTGAAGAAGTAGTAGAGGTTATGTACAACATATATGTAAAACATTACGAAAGCTCCATTTGAGATTTCCAAGAGAACACAAGTAAATTACATAATTTTTATGTAGGTATTTATATAGTTTTAATTAAAAATAAAAAACGCTGCACGTGTACAAAATTTCAACTCAATATCTTAAACCGTTCGAAAATTTAAAATCTTGACGTCTCATGACATTTTAGACCTATTTCAACAAGAAAAATGTTTGAAATTTGTTTGACGATTATTATACTTACTTCCACTGCATTACGTGGTGTGGAAGTAAAATTACCATAAGTATTGTGCAGTGTCTTATGACTTCTTGTGTACTTATTTATAATCCTGCTTAAACTTAATAATAATAGTAATATATGTTTCTTTTGTGGTCAATTTTTTTCTATTTAGGTACCTGCATGCTATTTTAGAGGCCACAATAATACTGCGGATGTTTCTCAGTTTCCACTATATCTCTCTCACAGGCTTACAATACAATGATATCTATAATAGAACCTTTTCATTACTAATCTATTACCCTCTTGTCATATATGAACCTGTTTGGGTGCACATTATCTTATATACATACCTACTTACCAGACCAAAGACTAGTACGTTCTGTAAAAAGTTAGGTACATATCTAAATTTCTAGTCTCCGCTTTGGACGCGGTAACCTGTAACTATAAATGTAAGGTTATTTTATATATGAATGTTACCCCTTTTTCGAGGATTCAATACGCATGTGAACCTCTACGAGGGTTCAACTGGTAGCGTTATAAGCTATACTTATATAGTATAGGTACGTAATCTGATATAGTATGTCGAATTATATATCCACACAATTTATTAGTTTTTAATGGAACAAATCCCTAGACCCTGTATGTCGTACATTCTTTGTTGTATAGATAATCTTTAAGAGGCATAATCTGTTTTCCGTAAAGTATTGATACCTATTACTTCTATAAGTATCGATCAGGGGTTGAATTCAGCAGTACGGTATATATGCCAAACTTGTGAGAAATAAGGATGAAACGATTATATTTCAAGGGTTTTGCATTCGGCACCATACTTAATCCGATCCTTGCATTACGTATATCGATAAATCTTTAAACAAATCAACATATTTTGACGCAAATCAAATTACCATTTTTATTTTTCTTACTTCTTGTGCATAAATATGCTAGAACCGCCCACGTGCCTTACTTAACTTTATTATATATATCATGGTATCCTATTGGAAGTTTGAGAGCCAGAATGATCTGTTTATTTTGACATCGCTTACTACGCGCAAAGTTTGGAAAAAAGATGATCACATATTTAGAGTATAGCAGTCATTTTTGAGAAATTGCCGTTATTTTGATATATCTCCGACTGTTTCTTGAAAAATTCTAAAATATAATAGACTGTCGTACAGTATTTGGCATGTTTTGAGGTAAGTTCAAATTCATTAAAAATTTACCAAAAGCGGTGAAAGAGTAAAGTTCATAAGAGCTCTTGGGAAACTAGTTACTATTATGTTTTTCTTAAGAAATCAAATATAATTCAGCTAGATTACCCTGAAGAAGTTGAGTTTGACTTTATATGCGCGAAAAGTGTACATCAAACGCCTCTTCTGTAAAAAAAAATATTTGGAGACAGCTTTGACCATTTAGAAGAAAGGAATTCTTAAGAGTTTTAGAATGCTCTTTGCGCGTTGATATTGTCTTGTATGAGGAGGAAAAATAGTATAGTAAATAGTGTTATAAATTGAGAACAATTCGAGAGGACACAAGGTAATGTAACTCCCAACAATCCAAGTACACCACCGTTTCCTGTCAACGAGGACCTTCTATAGAGTTCAAGTCAGATTAAAATTTATTATTAAGAATCATTCATTAACTGTGTTATAAATCGGAGAAACAACAAAAAAACCTTTGAACTTGGTAGGAGGTCACAAACATAACCTAAAATTATGCATGAGATGAGTGAAAAAGCTCTGTAAGTAGCTTTATTGTGAATGTTGAAATAGTCAGCTGAAATAAATGTTATGGTTTATGTACTATGCCATTGTAAGGAAAGCTTTTAAACAGATGGCCATAAAGAACTGTGGATGATAAAAAATAAATGAGCATCTGTCCAATCCATGCGAAACGGTGGAAAATATACACGACGTTCATTTCAATAAATTTTGAGATATTGCCCCTCGTAATGAGAAATGTTGCCAAATGCTGAACTGTTTATTACTACGTCTTATTGATTCATGAAAAACAAACTGTGGTGGGGTACGATTTCAGCGGTACACTAAACCAAGACTATACATTGCAATGCTGTTTCACAAAAAGCGTATATACCTGCATATGATTAAATATGCTGAATGTAAACAAATATGTGAATCCACTACAACATGGTTAGACAGAAGAAGACGAAACTTTTGCCTTGGATGGAACATTTAACATCTGTGGCCTTTGTTCTTGCACCTAACAGAAATGTATGTAGAAGAGCTAATTGTACAGTTGAAAACGTACCCTACTGTCTATTTTGTAGATTTAAAGAGGCGAATCTATATTTAAATGTTTATACAAAAGTGAAACTAAAAGAATTATTTAGATCATATTGTTTTCTTTTTTCGTTGTAACTGGTTTATTTGAGAATTTTGTATAGAAAAAAGATTCCAAACATGATGTGGTATTTGCACATTTATTTGTATTTTTAGACTTACCTACCTAATATCAAATGAATTGATGTACAATAGTCCGATTACTATATATCCTGTGCATCAAATATTTGTTTTAATTCAGGCATTGTTCAAGATGGCGGTTATTTCTGAAATAGTGACCACTCTTCATAATATGTTTTTTTTTTTATTATTTACTATACACGGCAAACATATCCAACCTTCTTTCCGGCTTTAAATATTCCAATATAAATTTCCTAACTCTTAAATCATAACACTAACCCCCAGGCGAACAACTGGCAGACGCATTCATTAAATCATTAGCATCCCCAAGAGTATCTGTATATGTTGTACTCATCCATATACTCGTGTATTTTGAATATGTGAACTCTCTTCCTTTTAAAATGTTTTCCTGTACCTCATAGACATAAAGTTAGATATATTTATAAGAAAATCATAAAAGGTTGTAAAAACTAAGGTAATTGTATTTTGTGCACACTTTTCGTACACTTTATAATTATTATTGTCATCTATTGCAAAACTTGTGTGGTTACACAGGTCCCATATATGGCCATAAAGGTCTTTGGGGACATTAAACCAACCGCCTTATATAACCTGGAGTGAATTATTTTCCATATATTATAGAGTTCTAGGTTATATAATAATAATTACTATTATTATTGTTATATGTCTGTAGGAAGAAGTACAATGAGCGTGACGCTGTCCGCTCCTCCACTAAAATGGTGAATAAATTGGGATATATCTAAAAGAATTGATTCAAAATCTTCAGTATTTGTCACTTAGTTAGAATTCTGACACACCCTGATTGTGATTTAATTTACTTCATTAACGTACAAAATTTCTATATTGTAACTGTATACTAGTCTATTCTTTTTTACCAGTAAATGTTCAAAAATATAGATTAATTTCAAAAATTGCGGTCTCAGTATTTTAGCCAAAATATAATTACTTACGGTTTCAATTGTAAAAATTTTTGTCTTCCAGCAGAAGTATTGATTATTTTGTGGCGACTTATCAATAGAAACATTTCCCCATTGGAGTTTTATGGAGTTATTTTTACAGGTTTCAAGTAAAAAATATACAAAAACTGAAAATAAAAGGCTTTTACTTAGTAGTTAGCTTCTTATTGAAATAGCATTCTGTTAAATAGTTTTATGAGAATAATGCAGGAATATCGTAATTTCTTAAAATCCATTTTGTATCATCCAGATACACTTGACGAAATTTAATATAAATGACTTGACGAAATTTAATATAAATAATATGTAGAAATTTATTCGGGGTCCCAGTGTCCTATACATTTATAAAAAATAAAAGGATATATTAAGAGAGAGAATTGATTTTTTGCATAATGCTTAAAATAAAGTACTGCATTCGATGCATTCTGGGTCCCGAGATTAACGTTACATACTTGCATAATTTATCAAATACACAGGGTACCCAGTAAATTCTATTTATTTTATATTAAAAGGCAAGAATATAGGTTATTAAATTAGTGAATTGGGTTAAATATTTTTACATCTAATTAAATATTTTAAGAATACCCATATGAGCTTAAGTTTAAAGTTTCGTATTTAGTATGCTTTTCTTTAAATCGTCTTATATAAATTAACGTCCTGGCCGAGCATAGCCGAAGCTATTCCACCACTTGTTTTAAAACAAAATATCAAATATTTCCATTCCCCTGGTGTCATTATCTGAATCAGAAAATATTTTACTTCTTCTATAGACAAAATGGCCATATATAAAAAGAAATCAGAAGAGAAAAATATAAGAGAAAGGTGATGTAGAAAAAGAACTCAACTACACAATATATTTCCCCGAGATCCGACTAAAGTATACAAAAAAAAAATGATAGAACTTCTCAATATGAGATAAGATTGTTAAAAAATTACTTTTTGCTGACGAAATTAGAAATTAACTATCTGAAAGTTATAAATTATTAAAACAGGGTGAGAATAAGTAGACATTTACAAGCGTACCTAGTCAGTGGAAATCCCTAAAAATATCACATAACTCATAAAATATAAATTGTGTCTATTTATATTAGTAGTGTTCTTCATTTAGAATAAGCACATTCAATTATTTGATAAAAACAAGGAAATTTTTCCATTGTCAATACATATATCCACCTAGTACGTCGCTTTTGCGGCAATCACCTTTTATATTTTCTAAATACTTACCTACCGTGCTCATATCTTTTATTTTATCTTGAAGTGGTAAAAGGTAATTTACAAGTAATAGTTTTTTTATTGTGTTTTCACATATTTCTTATCTGTAAAGGGCTTCTTGGCGTATACAAGATGAATGAGTAAATTATTCAGTGTCACTTGCAATTAATTGCGAAGTTTATAAGTAGATCAAAATAATTATTAGAATTATAGGTAACATTGTTATAAAGTCTAATTTTGCATATTATTTTCTCTCTATTGTTACTTTGTTTACGTAGGTACCTATGCAATTACATTTTCAGGACATTAGTGTTTTTATTTCCACTCAGATTTCAGTCTCTTATAACTGCCTAAATATATGTAGGCAATGCATAAGGAAAAACAATTAGCCATAATTTATTTGAAATTTTGTTTATTTATTTCTTACCATTTCAGATACCTAGATAACAATAGGACGCTCAGATCACAGCCACAGGACGGCCGCGTTAGCAATTCATCCCTCCACTGGCCTCCACCCTTCGAGAGCACACTATTTTAATAACATCACGTAACTGTTGGGCTCTCGTTCATATCCCGAACGCAACCGAGGCAGAGGCGCTAAATTTCTTTAGTTTGCAATACCTGGGTGTGGGTACCTGGCAAACGTCTCCGTTGAATAACGCTGCATATTGTCGTCTCAATTAAAGTAAAGTTGTACGCAAAATATAACATTCAAAGCGGCATCCCTTAAGAATTGCATCACAAAGAAAGCCGCCTCGAGAGCCACGCGCTTGCAAACGAACACCTATTTCAAAATAAGAATAAAGGAAGCCGCAAATGCTGCTTATATTTTGGATTTGAGTTTACACGTATACATTCTTGCACCGGCCCGGGCCTACAGCGATGCATTGGGGTGTCAGTATCGTAGTATCATGCATTGGGGTAGGGAGCGTCAACAGGGTTATAATTAATATATACACCGCTTCCCGCTATATCGATCCTCATTTGTTAAATTATATATTAGCATAGGTATATTAATTCCAAACGCGCTGTTGTCTAGATTGAGCGAAGGTTAATGACCGCGAAGGTTAATGACCGCGAAGGTTAATGACCGCGAAGGTCAATGGCCCCGCAAGCGCCGGCGGTAAATCCTTTGATGTAAGCCGACAAAGGACGCCGCCTTTGAGATATGCCGACAAAAGTTCCCACGGTCTTCAAAATTTTCCCAGTCCCAAGTGGCTCCTTACCTACTATATTGATTTCAAATTTGGTGTCCGGATGTATTGTAATGAGATTTGGAATCAGATTATATTTTGAGCTTCAGGCGTTGAGGGTGAAATAGGAGTAAACACCTGAAGTAAATTAGTTAAAGTCCAGAAACTTGGGATTTGGTGTATATACTAGAAGCCAAGATCTCAAATATGATATTTTCTACATAAAAGTACATATTAGTATCTAATTTTGGCCAATAAGCTATTATTATCATTATTTTTTTCTTTCGTTTCCCGACGCTGTACAGTTTTAATGTGGCCTCCAACATATATTCACACGGAAAGAGCATCAGTATCCACAGCCACTCCCCCACATCCTGCGGGGTTCGTAACTGTAGATTCCAGACTCGTGTGTTCTAAGTAGGCGAAGGGACCCCAAGATGACTACTTTCTGCATTTGGCCTACCAACCAATCAGCAGATTTTTGACAGGCCAGCATGATCTTCAGTTTCGAGAGCGGAGTGGGCTATATAACTCTGAGTACACCGATTATTAGAACGATCATCTTGGCCGAGTATCCTGAGTACAGCACTTGAAGCTTGAAATCATGGCATTTGCTCTGTACTTCCTCCTTTTTCAAAGAAATGTTTGGCTCAGCAGACATGCAGAAAGTACATGAGTGATTCCGGCATGTCCTACACCCATAACGTGGCTTCGGTAGACTAATGTGTTAATTACACCATCTTGGTAGGCCATAATGAATCCCTCGGTTTCCGACTTTAGCCCGACCGACCGTAAAAAGACAAATATCAGCCTAGTCGATAAACCCAGTATTTCTACGTTTTCATAGTATACACCGTGCATGGGTTTATTGACGTACAGTATAAACAGACATTCCTGCTCAGCAGCGTTTATTTGGGTTTTCAGACGAGTCGGCTGTAGTTTAGTTCCGACTCTGGGTCAGCAAAGCGCCGGCTTCCTCACCTGCCGTCGAATACGAGACCAAGTTCATCTGCGGGTCTTATTGCTACTAGGGATATTTATCATCTTACGGCTACCTCTGTCTAATTGTATAAAAAAATTAACTTAAACTGTCAAGACACAAAATTACTATATAAAAATAGAAAACAATTATATAGAAAAAATACCAAACAAGCCAAAATAAATTTCTATCAAAACAAAATTGAACACTCAACCAATAAAACCAAAGAAACATGGAAAATCATTAATTGTAAGTTGGGTAGAAGAAAAGTACATAAGGAGATAAAATTATTTTCTAATAACGTAGTTATAACTGATGACATATTTGGTTCACATTTCTCTATAATAGTACAAAATAAACTACATTACCAATTTGGACAAAACATATTTTTGTCATGTACACTTCCTATCATGATCCCACAGACTTTCTATTTTTCTCCCGTAACCGAATCTGAATTGACAACATTTTTTAATAAACTTAATAATAAAAGCTGTATTGGAAACGACGGTCTTAGTTTTAAAATGCTCAAACAAATTAAAGATTCTATTCTAGACCCGTTAAAATATCTGATAAATTATTCGATTGAAAGTGGAATTTTCGTTTTAAAAATTTCTCATGTAATTCCTTTACTTAAAAATTGGGGATCCATTAGATATATAAAATTATAGGATAATAACGTTAGTCAGCTCGCTTTCTAAAATTATGGAAACGGTGATTTATGATCAGCTGTCAGTATTCATAGAGAAATACCACCATAACACCATAACCATAACACCATAACACCATGTCAAGATGGCTTTAGAGAAGGCAAATTAGTAGAATCGGCTAGCATCCACTTATTAGATACAATTCACACTAATACTGGCAAAGGTAACTATGTGGTAGTTCTACAATTTGATCTATCCAAGGAATTTGATACCCTGGATATTAATTACTATTCTATATAAACTGTTTAACCTTGGCATACGCGGAGATATTCTGGAATGGATTCAGTCTTACCTAGTAAACCGTCAAATTATTATAAAAATTGGTACCAGCTATTCAGATTAATATAATGTTTCCTGAGGAGTACCGCAGGGTTCAGTGCTTGGACCCTTGCTATTTATATTGTATGTAAACGACTTGCCAAATTATATAAAAAGTGGTATTGTAACAATTTTTGCTGACGATAGCACCATAGCAGTAACAGATCCTAATGTAGAAAATTTAAATAACAAAATTACTAGATAATAATTAAAAAGTACTAGACGCGTTTACTACATGGTGTGATCAAAACAAGCTCATGTTAAATACAACAACAACATATATCAATTTTTATAATAGATAGCCATGTACTCTGCAAAACTTCAACTTTAGCAGTCAAACTAAATTTCTAGGAGTTGTTTTAGATGCGGACCCATCCTGGAGATCCCAAATTGATATTGTATGCAAGAAGTTGAATCAAGCCTATTTTGCCATTATGCAAATGAAAAATGTCTGTGATAAAACAGGATTATTAAATATTTATTACTCACTTGCATACTCACACACAAGTTTTAGCATCATGTGCTGCGGTTCTGCTACGGAAAAGGACAGAGTATTTATTGGTCGAAAAAAGATTATCCGCCTAATTTTTAACTTGAAACCAGGTGATAGCTGTGTTCAAACTTTTAAAAGTAACAATTTACCTCACAACACCCTCAATATATATTTACAAATGTCTGTACTTTGTAAAACGAAATATACATCTCTTCAAAACTACTTCGTCTTATGCATATACATGTAAATATTTTGTAGCAAGAGTTCAGACAGGTGATTGGCTTATAATTCCTTGGATCGGACAAATCTCCCTTTTTGGGGATTAGCACGGCACGTTCCTCGACAAACCAGTCCGGAATCTGCTGCCTCTCGTTCAACCACGAGTTCAAAACTCGAGCCAGATGACAGTGGGTGGAAGGAAATTTTTTCCACCACCAGTTATTTATGCCGTTTGGACCAGGAGCAGCGAAGTTCTTAGTGCCAACAAGAGCTTGTTGAACTTCCTCCAAACTGATTGTCGAGTACACCTCTTTTGGCTCATCAAACGTTCTGTGGCAGACAGCCTCGAAGTGTTCGATTGCTAGAGTGGCTTTCGAACGGACGTGTCGATTCGTAGATTCCCTTCCAGAAGCTTTTGACATCGGCTATAACTGGCGGATTGTCGACAACATGCTCTGGCTCTTGAAATAGGCGGGAAGGATTAGTACGGAAAAGTGCATTTTGCTCCATACTCATTACCCGCCTTATTAGCTTTTTCTTGATAGACATCAGCGCTCGAATCCGATCTAAGTAGTGTCGCTTAATGGTAAGCATCATGGTTAGATTTAGTGTGTGGTGCTGGCGTCTTAGGTCGGCTGCTGTTCTCCGGACTTTAGGCATGAATGCCTTGTCAGCTGTGACGTCTTCTACCACAATCTAGATTCGAGAAGCGTATTGTTTGACAAACTGTATTTTGCCTTCGATCTTTTGTACACGCTGCTTAGCCTTTTAGACACCGCTTGGGACTCTGGTTGCCCTTTAGCGGGGAACGAGTCGGCTAGCAGCGTTGTACAAGGCAGTGGTGATCTGCCAAATGTCGGCGTCTTCTGGTAGTTCCTCATCGATGACAGCGTCCATCCGTGCCAGGTCTTGTGGCTTTAGGGTAGCCTTGCTGTAAAGGCTACCTCGTCCTTAGGTCAACATCAGTGGACCCTCTGGGTTGTTACCCGACACCCGCTGCTTGCCGCGGCGGAACTACGGCTGACACTTCCTCCTGCTGACGGGATGCCTTTACATATTCTGATCTGCGCAGGAAGAATACCTGATCTATGTGCTGTTGTTTAGAGAAGGCGCGATGCTCTGGGTGCGGCTCACATCAGATCTCGCGCAATCGCTCAATGTATCCCCTGCGCGCAGGTTCCCTGCAATCGTAGCAGGTCAGCAAGTCATCACTGCGTTCCCTCGTCCACTTAAAGCGTCCATATCCGTTGCGTGGGTTGTTATCATTGAGACCGTCTGGTATCGCCCCTCCAACTTGTCTCTGACCCCCATCCGTATGGAGTCGGTTCTGAGAAGCTATTTTTCTGCTCGTTGGAAGCAGAGATGTAGGTCACAGGGTGGTTAGCCTTGAGACCTACGTCCGTCATCTATCAGGCAGAATTATTTCTTCCTGTCCAGGTACACCGCGTGGAGGCTGCCGGTCCGTTTTCCGTACCCATTTAATATTAATATTTTTTTTCCGGTTTACCCGTTGCTGGACAGGGCTTCCGTGTTTTTCGACCAATAATACACGGCGCCGCGCCGACCATAATTACAGCCAGTCCCAACGATCTGTGGGGTTAGTGACTGTAAATACCAGAATCGTATGCCCTAAGTAGGCGAAGGGACCCCAAGATAACCGCCTTCTGCATTTGGCCTGCCAGCCATTCGGCTGATTTCTGGCAGATCGGTATGATCTTTAGTTTCGAGAACAGCGTAGGCTTCATATCACTGAGTACAGCGATTATTAGGACTACCATCTTGACCAAGTAGCCTAGGTATAGCACTTGGAGCTCGTACCGCAGATCACGGTATTTGGTCCGTTTTTTCTCCTCTTTTAAAGTGAAGTTTGGCTCGGCAGGTGCTGAGAACTCGATCACAAAAATTACCTTGCGTTGATAGTCGAGGAGAACTATGTCAGGCTTGTTGGCTTGATCTCTGACTGTCGGAAACGAGTAGTTCCAATAAATTCGACCTCTCGTTTTTGACAACGGTCTCGATGCCTCCGGGGACGTAAGGCAGTATTGGTGTCTGGTTTATCCCGTACGAATGCCGAAGATGATAATACTGCATCCGCAAATCCGCGTTGTGGCGATGGATGTAGGCCGAAATCACATACACCGGACATGAGGATAGTAAATGCCTGAGCGATTCCGGTGCCTGACGGCAGGTCCTGCAGTTAATATCAGGAACCTCTACACTCATTACGCGGCTTCGGTTGACCAGCGTGCTAACTACACAGTCTTGACAGGCCACAATGAATCCCTCGGTCTACGAATTTAGCCCAGCTGATCTTAAAAAGGCGAATGTCAGCCTAGTCAATAATCCCAGGGTTTCTATGTTCTTATAGTATATATACAGGTTCATCTCCGGCTCTTTTTGCCGCCTTAGATAGTCCCTCACCCACCCCTGCATTTTACTTATCTCTCACTAATTGCAGGAGCGGGTCTGAGCTCCTAAGGACATTACATGCCATATTCAGTACTACTCTGCCATGCATATTATTATTATTATTTACTTTGCCTTTGCAGACAGGTAAATTGCTGATACAAAAATGTATGTGATATTTTACCTCTCCTCGTAGAAAATAAAATAAATATAATTTAATGTTTCAATTTACTAAGGAAATACATAAACCAGGATCTACACATACATATATTTAGATCGTGAGAAACAACAAACTTATTTGAAATATTAGAAAGTCTCAAGAGTTTTGAGAACAGAAATCGAAGATGTTTTCGAAACGTTAACAACTGTTAAATAGATAACATTTTGTACAATAATTTTAGTTTATATATTTCTAGATGCGAGACATTTTATAGTAGTTAGAAATAGTAAGAGTCAATCTCTGACTCACTTATTTGATTCAGTATTACTCTTATAGAAGTAACAAAATACCAAACTAAAATAAAACATGAAAAATTATTCAATTTATCCAAGTGGTTTTATGATAATTTGGAATTAGGTATACCTTAATGTGGATATCAACTGGATTATCTTTGGGCAAAAATAATGGTATTGACAACTGGGAACTTAATTTTGCTGTCGGAGGATGTACAACATGTGTTTCACCCTTAAATATTCCTTCTGCAAAAATTAATACTGCTTTTAGCATTGTAGAATTATTCGTAGAAATGTAAACTTCTATATAGGCCTAAGAAAATAAATGTTAATGAAAATGATATAAATGTATATCTGTAAGTGTATACAGCTACCTTCTTTGATGCATCGTTTGTATTAATCACGATTTGCAACCTAGTATTAGCTGGTATTACTCCACTGTTTTCATAACTTTCGGTTTCATTTACTACATTTTCATTGTACTTGGTGTTATTTTCATAGTGCTTAAGCTCCATTAGCAATGCTTGCTTCTGTGCCAGTAGCTCTCTCACTGTATCTTGTTCAACACCTGATCCATCAGCGCTGTTTAATAGGGTCTTTGTTGTTGTGTAGCCACGAACTAGAAAATGGGAAATTAGTAGACATTTCTGAAATAATGAACACTTCAAGATATTCCGGGTACAGGTCTGAATCGCTAAAACAATTGATATTTATAATGTACGTGCATTTTAGTATAGGAGCCACCGTGCAGTTATCTGACACATTATTTTCAGTTAGAACGTTGATTACTTTGCCTTAGACCAGGCTCCCCAAATGTTATCGGCGCCCGAGTGCCAGAAATATTTTGGCGCCCTTAAAATAGGATATACATAATATTCTTAAGACCTTAAACTGGTGCATGTATATTTTAAATGTCATTGTTCGCTATATTATGTTTACAGTTGTTTAAAAAATTGAGTGAAAATACATTTTATTTTTAAACTAAAATTTTATTCTTTGTTAAAGGGGTTGGTTACAAAAGCTAAAGCAAAACAAACAACACACAAGGAAAACATTCAATTAGGTATTCTAGAAACATACACGCAATGCCATTAAATAGGTATTTTTCTAGATTTGGATGCTGCAAATTCTTTTATGATATTGAGAGAAAGCCGGTTCTATGTTACGAAAAATGTGTTATCGAACGGATAAAAGAGAGAGAAACGGCGATAACCCTCCCCGCGACCCCTCAGCACAGCCGCTATATGCGGTTTGGTACCCCTTTAGCGTGGCGCCCGCGTGCAATGCACGCGTTGCATGGGCGCTTGGAGGGGCCGTGCCTTAGGCCGTCGAAAGCAACAAAAGTAATATTAGAATTTTCATTATAAATTAAATCAATTATTAACAAAATGATATTTACTAATCATGGTTTAAATATAGACACTTTGTAAGTTCAATATGTCTGCCGCTGGACCCTCACTAATTGGGATGTATGCCGATTGCATTTTTGTATTCCGATGAAGGGTCGGGGGTGAAATAGGGGTAAATAAGCAAATTAATAAACTTCCATGAGCAACTATGTTCACATGCTGGAGTGTAAATATAATATCAAGATGCTATCGTTTAAAAAGATTTGGGTAGAAAATCTGGATGTGTAAGTAATGATTTCTTAGGCAGCGGCTATTTATTTTATTAACCCATTTTAATAATTGAGTGGGCGTAGTGATGGGGCAGATATTATAAAAAAGACTGAGGCCTTGGCTTCTACTACATACACGAAGTCCCAAACCTCTGGCCTCTTACTAGCTTGCTTTAACTTATTTACCCTGGTTTAATCCCCAACAACAAAGAGTAAAAACTCGTCCAACTGGCCGACGAAAAGATGCGTTAGAACGCACAATAACAAGATACAACACTTATTAACGACTTATTGTAAAACTGCTTTGACTTCTTCCCCCCTGAACCACCACCATATCAACACCAACAGTAACAATCATGTACATTAAAAACCAAAAACAAAATAACCAAATCATAAATCAGCATAGAACTAGATGAGAAACAGAATGGCTAGAAAGTACAACCCAATACAGGTCAGCCCACGCGAGGACTCGCCTTTAACAACCATGTTAAACATCTGTGGCAAACGCCTAGGCGACGAAAGCCATGAACATCCCAAAGTGGAGCACATACTCTCACGGTAAGAGGAGCTTAGTGTTGGAACTAGACCGTATGCATGAGTAAAGTGACAATGAAGGTTTTTACTGATTCATCATTGTAAATGCCACGGAGGCGGTTCTATGTTTTCGGGTCTAGGTTCGATCTAAGTATAGACTCAGTGAGAGGTAGAGATGATAGCCTTCAGATCAATACCTAAGATTAGATCTAAGATTATAGCTAAGAAGATGGAGCTAAAAGTATGGGACGCTCTAAATTTCTGAACTCTTACTAATTTGCTTTACTTATTTACCCCAAATTACCACCCAACCCGTCAACGAAGTAATCTCATAATATAATTTAGTTCGGGATGTCTTTATAATACATATGTGTTCCTTTCAAGTCAATATCTGAATATTATTTTATTAATATTAACCTCTTTGTTTATTAACTACTTTAGTAATGGTAGTGGGGGTGGTAGTTATCACAAAAAATAGGACTTTATCTTTTACTATGTACGTCAAATCCCAAGTTTCTATACTCGTACTAACTTGCTTTTCTACAGGTCATAAAAAAAATGAGAAATTGGTTTCTAGTATATGCACCAAGTTCTAAGTTTCTGGACTGTTACTAGCTTACTATTATCTGCCCCGATTCACCACTCCCCAACTCTTCACCGAATCAGCTCAAAATACAATCTATTTCCAGGTCTTGTCATAATGCATATGTGTGCCAAATTTTAAGTCATTATCTGAAAGCGTTATAGAGACAACGTGAACACAAAAATAGTTGCAGACAGGCAGACCGATATGCGACAGACAGAAGAATTAGCTTCGATCAAATTTAAAATCTCGACATTTCCTGACATTTTAAACCAATTTCAGCAAAACAAAATTTTGAAAACATTCTTACGATTACTATATTTCCACTCTACTGAGTGATAGTCCAGTAATTCTACGGAAAAATGCAAAAATGATGCTACCCAGAAACTAAAAATAGGGTAGTGTAGAAGAAAACATTCTAAGAACGGTAGCGTTTTTTTGCATCGCTCTAGCTACTGCAGAACATAACCTAAAAAATTAAACAAATTCGAAAAAACAGTTTTTGCAATTTAGGAAAAAACGAAGCATCCTACAAATAAACGTCAAACAAAAAAGTTGTAGGTAATGAAAAAATCTATCAAATGCGACCAACAGAACAAAAATTTATTTTCCGAAATAACCTAAAAATACCTTCAAAAATCGTTTTCTTTGCTGTGTTTATTACAATTTTGAATTAAATTTCTTCTTGTTCCGCGAAAATGTTGCATCTGTTGAGGAAAAAGAGAGCATTTTTGAAAAATTTTCAAAAAATGAGAAATACCGGATTTATAGAGCAATTACGAAAAAAATACCTTTTTCTAAATCGGCCATTGCCCACAATTGGGATGGCCTAGAGAATCAAACCTGGGCTTGAATTCTTCATAAGGGATAGTACTATATATTTTTAGTCACTTTGTAACCTTAAAAATGTGAATTAATATCGTAACGTTTTTTGGTTATGTTATTGCGAAGTATCTCTTTGAATTGAGTAATTATAAATTCCGCGTATAGTAATCGATTATATATTTTTTCACACATTTAACAATGAGCATCCTACGACCATTTTGGTCAGAAAGAATTCATTTTTTATTATCATCCTCACAACGGTAAAAGAAGTTGACTTGTTATCGCTAATGTATATAGGCCACCAAATTCCGATTATGATTCCTTTCTAAACTATTTCGAGGACACGTTTTCCAATATTTTTGCAAATTATGACAATATAGTGTGTTTAGGTGACTTTAATATTAATATGCTTGCTAACTACTCTGCGCAATTTAAAAATATATATCAAACTTTTAATTTTGTGCAAGTAATCAACGAACCCACGCGAATAACTGATACAACCATGTCATTGCTAGATTTAATTCTGGTAAATTTTGAAAATGTTTGTGACGTTGGGGTAGTCGATGCACAGATATCCGATCACTTCTTAGTTCACTGCACTATAACGTTTAATGTTATGGAAGAACCGGAGAGGATATTTAATTACAGAGCTTTAAAGCATATAAATTTTGAACATTTTCAAATGGATTTAGAAAACATACCTTGGAATGATATTTTCTATATGAATAATATTGACGATAAAATTGAATTTGTTACTGATAATATTTTGCAGTTATTCAATACGCATGCACCTATCAAATCTATAAAATGCTCCAAAAGAAAATATGCTCCGTGGTTAACAGATAACATTAAATTTATGCAGAAACTACGTGATAAAGCCTTGGTAAAATTCAAACAAACAGGGCAAAATGGCCACTGGGTGTACTATAAACAACTTAGAAATTTAACTAATGCAGCTATTAAGGCTGAAAAGAAGGCTTATTTAAGATATAAATTTAATAATTGTAATATTAAAGAGAAATGGGGTGAATTAAAAAAATTAAATATTACTAAAAATCAAAAGGCTAATATACCTGAACAGTTAAGTAATGTGGACACTATTAATGATTATTTTATCAATTCCTCTAATAATAATGATAGACCTAAAGACGAGTTAATACATTTTTATAATACCAATATTAAAGAAGGCATAGATGGTTTATTTTCTTTTAAACTTATTTCTGATATAGATGTAATTAAAATCATTCAAAACATAAAATCTAAAGCTTATGGATATGATAAATTAAATATAACTTTAATACATTTATGCTGTCCTTATATAGTTCCATTCTTAACTCACATATATAATGTATGTATAAATGCACACTACTTTCCTAAAGCTTGGAAAATAGCTTTAATATTTCCATTACCTAAAATCAGTCAACCTAGCCAATTGAGTCACCTAAGGTCCATCAGTGTTTTACCTGTCTTATCAAAGATTTTTGAAAAAAATTTAGAATTGCAAATTAGAGAATTTGTGAATCTCAACAATGTTCTACCATTAAAGCAGTCGGGATTTAGATCTGGATTCTCTTGTGCTACGGCTCTTGCAGACGTAACTGATGACATCATTGGAGCTACTGACAATAACAAAATAAGTGTATTAATATTACTAGATTATACAAAGGCTTTTCGTAGGGGACTGTGTGGATGCTAGTGTTAGAATGAGAATTGCCAAATAAGAAATTAGACAAATTCATTTTAGGATTTTAATTTGCTAGCATAACCAGAATTCAGGTTATCGAAAGAATGCAAAGATTTCATTAATATTTCTACACAAAGTTTTTCTTTTATAGATAGTTAATTTTTCTGCTGTTTGCAAAATCCTATAAAGAATGTTTCAATACAATTATAAGCAAACAAATAATAATTCATTTTTAAACATGCATAGAGTATATAGGCTCCAATACTAGTTAGCTAATAGATAGGTGAGGTTGTTTTTATCAGTCAATGTCAAATATAATCATTTCACACTTATTCATAGAAATTGTCTTGGTTTTGCTTGAAACATCTTTATGAATGGCTTTATGTCTTTCTGATGAGCTCCAGAATAAGGGCGAAAAACGTTTCAAAGGCTAAGCATTTCCAGGAAACAGAATGATAGATTTCATGAAAATGTAATCCATTGGAATGAAAATTTTTTTAAGACAAGGTAGATAAATAAATTCATTTTAGGTCTTTGTTCTCATTTTTAACTGAATCTTCATAATCGTAGGGGGTTATGTGGATACTAGTTTAATCTGCATGGCCGTAGGGGACTGTGTGGATGCTAGTGTTAGAATGAGAATTGTCAAATAAGAAATTAGACAAATTCATTTTAGGATTTTAATTTGCTAGCATAACCAGAATTCAGGTTATCGAAAGAATGCAAAGATTTCATTAATATTTCTACACAAAGTTTTTCTTTTATAGATAGTTAATTTTTCTGCTGTTTGCAAAATCCTATAAAGAATGTTTCAAAACATATACTTAATATACTTATAAACATAATTATGAACAGGGAGAAAGAGACAAGTGTGCAAAATCGCAAACTATAAAATTTAAGAGCAAAAAATAGGAAGATATGTTAGGTAAGTTTAATTGATTTTTACATATATTTAAGATCCATTTATTATTATTGCATTTGCTATATATCAAAAATAAATTTTGTATTAGTAAAATTTTCTCTCACATATTTTTTTAGTTCCCTTTTTATTATATGTGTTTTTGACAATATCTTAATTTGTTTGGGAAGTATATTAAAAAGTTTTGGCCCAAAAAACGATATGAATCGTTGAATGTGACTTTTCCTACATAATGGAATATCTGTTATTTGGTTGGCTGTCGCTCTAGTATTATACGGACGAGATACGCAGCATATTGATTTTTTTAGCATCCATAGCAAACATTAATAAGTGTATTATAGTTTTCTTATGCCAAATATTAGGCTTTCATAATACAACAGTTCTGTATAGCTTATCTTTTTTTAGCATAATTCTTAATAAAGTGTTTTGGACATCCTGTAAGTTATGGAGCAGAGTATTATAGAGGCCACCCCAAACAATTATGCAGTACCTCAAGATAGATTCTGCCAAAGCGTCGTACACAATAACAATAAGCATGAGTTTATTATTTAGAATATTTCTTAAATGGTAAAATTTAAAAATTAATTTTCTGAGTCTCTTCATGGTGTATTGAACATGTTCCGTCCAGCGCAAAAATTGATCAATCATTATTCCTAAATATTTGATTGAGGTTACTTTGTGAATGACAGAACAACTACAGTTTGTATTGTCACAGGAGCTACTGTGTATTGTTAAATTGTTTTTATGTGGTTGATCCTTTATTGTGGAAGAGAATGTCATAAATTTCGTTTTATCTACATTGAGACTTAACAGACTTTCATTTAACCAATTTAAATAGATTTCTAATTCCTTTTCTGCGTTACTGTGGACATCCTCCCATGTATCTCCAATGAAAGTTATTGCTGTATCCTCCGCATATGATATTACATAACTGTTTGTATTTTTTAGTCTGGACATATTATTTATATATATTAGAAATAATATTGAACCTATTACCGTCCCCTGTGGCACGCCCATGGTGACTGGTAATGGGTCACTGTGCGTCATATTAATTCTTACATTTTGCTGCCTGTCACATAAGTAGTCTTTAAATATAGCTAAAGTAACACCTCTAACCCCGATGACTTCCAATTATTTTAGCAGGATTTCATAATTAATTGTGTCGAACACTATGGCTAGATCTAAAAATACGGTTAAACATTTTTTCGATTGATTTAGGTTATCTACAATATTGTTTACCAGTTGATGTACGGCATGTTCCGTAGATATATTTTCTCTAAAATCATATTGGCTCTTGGATAATATCTCATGTTTTTGTAGAAAAGTTTGTAGTCTATTCTTCAATGCTTTCTGAAAACCTTTGCAAAATTGCTAATAATACTTATCGGCCTGTAATTAGTGGTAAGTTTCTTGTCTCCCGACTTATAATTGTTGTGGACTACTTAAAAGCTTCAGGAATACAACCTCTTGAAAAACACAGATTTATAATGTGACACAGCGAATCTATTAAATGGGTGTGGAATTTTTTCAAAACAGTAACTGATACTCCGTCCGGACCTGAGGATGTGTTGTTTTTTAGAGCGGAAATTATTCTAACAATTTCTCTGCTTGTTACAGGGCTTGCCATTTTCGCACCTATATTAACAAAGTAGTTGTTAAAATAATTTGCTTTATCTTTGCCAGTAAGAATATTTTGACCCTTATCATTTACAATATTCAATTCATGAATGTTATCAGATTTAGTTCCCGAAGTGTTAGTTATATGGTTAACTTCCTGCCAAATCTTTTTGTAGTTATTTTGTGCTTGATTAATTTTGTACTTATAATACTCATTTTTACTTAGTTTAATTAAGCTATTAAAAAAATTTCTATATTTCTTATACTAATTTTTGGATTCGTCGGGATCAAGCTGTTTAACTTTTTTCTTCAGGAAGTCTCTGTGACGAATTGAATCTAAGAGGCCTTGCGTTATCTAAGGTTTTATTTTAATTTCTTTTTTTGTTATCTTTCTTTTCTGAGTACTTATCTTTATATTATTTAATACTTTCTGAATAAATATATTGTAAGCAGTATTAGTTAGGATCATTTTGTTGATATATTTCCAGCCAAATTTCATCTGCGAAATGATTAGCAAGTATTTCATAGTTGATGTAATATGTATCTTTTTGAAATTTGTTTGTGTTTTGTTTTTCTAAATCTACATTCATATTTATTGACAGTAAAAGAGTATAATGGTTAGTTAGGTTAGTTTTAAAAAGATAAGATTTAAAATTTAATTTTGAATATAGAGACTTTTTGTCCATTCCCATAAATATATGATCTATCAAGGTAGAAGAAGTATTTGTTTCTCTAGTAGGTTTATTTATATAAGAGAACAGCCCCTATGCAGCCAGTATGCAAGTATATTTAGTTGCCAGTACATCATCAACATTTAAAATGTTTATATTCACATCGCCCATAAGAAATTTTATGTCCGAATTTTTTTGAGTAGAGATAATCTTGCAGTTCTATGATATAGTGTTCTAAATTTGTTGATGGAGGTCTATAAGAAGCTGTCAGAATAAATGAAATATTATTCAGTGAGTAAGAGAATTCTACAAACTTAGTTTCAGAAAAATTTTTGATATTAGAGATGCATTGAATATACTTTTAACATAAACAACTACCCCATCATTTTGATTGAAAGCCGATTCGTTATAAAATATTTCAAAACCAGGTATTTTATAATTTTGTACATCATCTACTTGCCAGGATTTAGATAGAACTATAATATCTACGTATTTTATGTCAAAAGATTCAGTGTATAGTAGAAATTCGTCATAGTTTTTGTTTAAGCTCCTGATATTAAGGTGACAAATATTAAAATATTGCTTACCCTCAAAGTATTTCAAGTAATCCGTTATATTTTCGCACTCAGTTGTTTCTCCCTGATTATAATTCTCTATTTCCTCTAAAAACTCTAACATTATTATTATGAACTATAGATTAATTATATTGTTATTAGTAAACTCTTTGTTTTATTCTCTATTTTTTTATCTTATTTGTTACTTTTTATTCTGCTTGACGATCTTTGATTGTTGTTGTAATATTTTTTTGGCTTAGTACCAGCCGATTGTTCCGGGCTCACTTCTCTATTCTTCCTGTGTCTGTCTTCTTCTTCTTGTTTATTATAAGCTGTAGGAACTGCAGATCTTCAATTGGGACAAATGGGTGGTTCTTTAAGTCTTGATACGTATACACTTTCTCGTTTACAAGGAGGCCATTATTTCTTGTTTTAACTTTTTGATGTTGTTGTTTAGCAATCTTTTGTTGTTGAATTATAAATTTTTGCTTTTAATTGGCTTCTTTTGAGGTTACAAAGTGACTAAAAATATTTATATGATAGTACTATCACTTATGAAGAATTTAAGCCCAGGTTTGAATCTCTAGGTTATCCCAATCGTGGGCAATGACCGATTTACGAAAGGGTATTTCTTTCGTAATTGTTCTATAAATCGCTAATTTCAAATTTTTTGGAAATTGTTCAAAAGTGCTCCTTTTTTACTCAACAGAGGCAACATTTTCACCGAACAGGATCGAAAGGAGCAATTTAAATCCAAATTGTAATAAACAGCAAAAACAATAAAAACCGATTTTTGACGGTATTTTTAGGTTATCTCGGAAAATAAATAACGAATTTTTATTCTGTTGGTCGAATCTGATAGGTTTTTTCACGACCTGCAACTTTATTGTTTAAATTTTATTTGTAGGATACTTCGTTTTTTCTTAAATTGTAATAAACCGTATTTTCGACTTGTCTATTTTTTAGATTATGTTCTACATCAGCTAGAGCGATGCAAAAAACGTTACCCTTAGAATTTTTTTCTTTACACGATCCTATTTTTGTTTCCGGGTAGGATAGTTTTTGCATTTTGCCGTAGAATTACTGAACTATGAATGTGAAACTACTGTACGAGTATAATTAACGATTTGATCATTGAGATGGTGTTCTCGCTTCAAGGGTTTTTACTGAACCTGATTAATTACTCATTATCAGGATATCTATATCTCTTTTACATAATTACTGTTCACTAATTTTATTGACGCACAGTGCAAATTAATATTAAACAATAGGCCTAATGGTTCTAACCTACAGTTCGGTTATATATGAATTGAAAATACTTACTTTCAACACGTTTGTATTCAGTTACTTGGAGAATCAAATTACTTCCACATCCACGTAGTGGATTGGAAGTACTTATAGTAATCGTAAAAAAAAAATCATTTTTTTTTCTTTAAATAGGTTTAGAAAGTCATGAAACGTTGAGATTTTAAATTTGAGCGAAAAAGAAATGTTCTGTCTGTCTGTCGGTCTGTCGGTCTGCCGGTCTGTCTGTCTGTAACTTTTTTTTTGTCTGCACGCTTTCTCCGGAACGGCTTAAGATAGTGACTTGAAATATTGTATACGTATATATTATAACGAGATCTGGAACTGGATTGTTTTTTGAAGATATCCGGCGAAGGGTTGGGGGGTAAATAGGGGTAAACATGGGGAAATATGTAAAGCAAGCTGCTAAGAGTACAGAAATTTGAAATTCGGTGTATATACTAGAAGCCAAGGCCTCAGATTTTTATAATATTTTTCAACCCCCCCACCACCCCTACTTCATTATTAAAGGGGTTGATAAAATAAAATTGAGACATTCATTTGAAATTTGGTATACGTATGTATTATAACGAGATCTGGAACCAGATTATATTTTGAGATGATTCCGTTGAATGGTTGGGGGTTAAATAGGGGTAAATAGAGGAATATAAGTAAAGCAAGTTGGTAAGAGTACATAAACTTAAAATTCGGTGTATGTACTAGAAGTTAAAGACTCAAATTTTTTGTAATATTTTTGAACCCTGACCACCCCTACTTCATTATTAAAGAGGTTGATAAAATAAAATTGAGATATTCATTTGAAATTTGGTATACGTATGTATTATAACGACATCTGGAACTACATTATATTTTGTGATGATTCCGTTCAAGGGTTGTGGGCTAAATAAGGGTAAATAGGTGAAAATAACTAAAGCAAGTTGGTAAGAGTACAGAAATTTGAATTTCAGTGTATGTACTAGCAGCCAAGGCCTCAGATTATTTATAATATTTTTCAACCCCCATCACCCCTACTTCATTATTAAAGGGATTAATAAAATAATATTGAAATATTCACTTGAAATTTGGTACACGTATGTATTATAACGACATCTGGAACTAGATTATATTTTTAGAAGCCTCCGTTGAAGGGTTGGGGGTTAAATAGTGGTAGATAGGGGAGCATAAGTAAGGCAAGCTGGTAAGAGTACAGAAATTTGGGATATGGTGTATATACTAGAAGCGATGGCCTCAGGTTTTTTGATAATATTTTCCATACCCCCACCACCCCCAATCCCGTATGAAATGAGTTGATAAAATTAAATTTAAATTTTCACTTGGAATTTGTTACACGTATAATGATATCTTAAACTATAATATATTTTGACATGATTGCGTTGAATGAGGGGGGATAATTGGTGGTAAATAGGGAAAACTAAGTAAAGCAAGCTGGTAAGAGTACAGAAATTTGAAATTCGGTGTATGTCCTAGAAGCCAAGGACTCAGATTTTTTAGTATTATTGTTCAACCCTCCACCACCCTTAATCCATTATTAAAGTGGTTGATAAAATGAAATTGAGATATTCACTTGAAATTTGGGCACTTATGTATTATAACGACATCTGGAACTAGATTATATTTTGAGATGATTCCGTTGAAGGATTGAGGGTTAAATAAGAGTAAATAGGGGAAAATAAGTAAATCAATCTGGTAAGAGTACAATAATGTGGAATTCGGTGTATATACTAGAAGCCAAGACCTCAGATTTCTTTCTAATGTTTTTCAAACACCACCATCTCCGCTC
Source organism: Stenurella melanura (assembly GCA_963583905.1). Taxonomy (NCBI): domain Eukaryota; kingdom Metazoa; phylum Arthropoda; class Insecta; order Coleoptera; family Cerambycidae; genus Stenurella; species Stenurella melanura. The sequence goes on along the minus strand of OY757310.1, from coordinate 111,661,121 downwards.
CATTATTAATGGGTTTGATAACATAAAGTTAAGATATTTACTTTAAAGTTAGTACACGTGTGTATTGTAATGACATGTGATTGAGATGATTCCATTAAAGCGGCGGGACGTGGTAGGTTGTGAATAGGTGGAAATAAGTAGGGTAAACTAATAACTTCATTTTTAACGCATATGGTAGAAACCAAAGCCTCAAACTTTTCTATGACATCTGCTCCAAATATTATTAAAATTCTATGACCAATAATTTCCACATACTAGAGTGCAAATTTAGTCAAGATGTTTCCTTTAAAGTGACTTGGATGAAAAATCTGGATGTGAAAGTAGTGATTCCTTAGGTAGCGATTTTTTTAAAATTAAATTAGTTACAATTTTGAAGCATCTGTTAGAAAAAACCCAATAAAACCATAATTAAAATAATGCAGCTTACCTTCTCCTTCACAAGATATGCAAATAACATCTGCCTTTCCTATTGATCTGTAATCTCCTTCAACCATACCTGATACACCAGAACTCATAGAATCTTTAAAAAGAACTTCTCCAGTTTTAACTGATCTGCAGTCAATTTTACCATTTGACCATCCTGTAATTAATTGCAGCGATGACTGACCTAACAGATCATAGGAATGCATCGCAATTGCAAAATTTTTGGACTAAAAAGTAACTATATGGTACAATGTTATATATAACTGTGATAAGCTAATAATGAAAATTTACTGTAACCTGAGAGTGTTTGAAACAAGGGATAAAAAACCCTAAAAATCTTTCATTTTATACTCCCACATATAAAGAGCATGATAGCTAAAATGCAAATATGACCAACGGCACTAACGAAATCTGCAATGAAATATGTCATAGTTATGTCTCTATTTAGCCATATAGCAATTCTGTTACTAGTTTTGTATATATAGATTGAGGCTTTAGAAATAGATCACGGTTTGTCGTGGGGTTGGCAGATAGAGGCCGTGAAATCGAACTAATTGGAGGAGCTCATAAACATTCCCTGACGGTATGACCGTAATTTTTCTTCATTTCTTGCTTCGAAACTTTATAAAATTTCCCTTTCACACTACAAATATTATTTAGGTCTGATCTTCTCAGCCCAGATCAAACGAAAAAAATATGTAAATAGAGGTTCCCATATCCTCAAGTTACAGTATCGTATGTTTTGATAATACTCACACTGGCAAATTTAAGGGAACGGAGATTAATTTTTTTCTACATATTTATTTCCTAACAAATTTGAACGGAATCTCCTAAAAAGGAAAGTTAACTAATAGTTAACTATTGCAGTTTGTGTTGCAAAGCTTCACGTCATGTTTGAAGCCTGTTTGAAAACATAATACAAAAATAGCGTTTTTGCAAAAAACGAATAGTACATTTTGAACATTTACTGATCAAGTAAAATTACAGAAATAAACATGTGTGTACCCCACGAACCCTTATTATTTCAGCCATCTTTCTTCCCATACTTATGACGACATTACCGATCACTTCTTGAGGCAAATTCTCCGATATATCAACAGCTCTATCCAAATCTGAAGAATATGCAGGCCAAATTAGTGTCGGTATTTCCATTTGGTATAAAAAGTCAATTACATAATGGGCGGCGTACATTGTCTTGAATTAAGAGTACATTTTCCACGATGTGTGGCTTTAGAGGTACCACATGATCTTGCAGAACATCCTTTATGTGCCCATCTGCATTTAAAGTGCCGCCATCGGTCACCACCAACTCTGTGCTTGCCCCTAAATATATGCCACCCCACACCATAACTGAGCCTCTACCGGAGAAGATAGTAGAAGTAACCTTGAATTATTCATTTTGTTGTCCTGGATGTCGATACACCCTACTATCAATCGAATTTACGCACATACTGCTTTCGTCCGTGAACAAAACATAACCCCACAGATCATCATTTTAATTATGGTATTCTCGAGGAAATGCCAGTGGCACTATTCGATCACGTCTCTGAAGTTTTGTTTTTTTTACCTATACGACTTCAAACTAACTTCCTCGGGTCTTCTTCTAAATGTACGGTCACTTACTCTACTTCCAGTTCGCTTCTTGGCCTATATTGTCAATGCGTTGTCAATAGTAGTTCGTACAACCGTTTGTGTAGTCTGTGGAGATGAAAAATCGGACCGCGTCCGGCCGCAGTCGCAAGTCGGATCCAGGTTGGTCTAGTAAGTGGCCCAGTATAAATTCATCATCTAGAGCCGTGGTCGAGCATTTTCTGCGTAGACCTCGTCTTCTCATAAACTTTCCAGTTTGCTACCAACGTGCAACATTACGATGGATCGTCGATATTGATTTACCAAATATATCGACATCACTGTAAGATCTACCAATCATTGCTGCAGTCCTAGCGATATCAGTCGGTACTAAATCATCCATTATGGACTTTTTCGTAATCAAGATAATAAATGATAATAAATAAAAACAAAATAATTTTAAACAATGACTTATGACTCTATGTAATGCAACAACTAACGGATCTCTACATGTTGATATCGAGTTTGAAATTGATTAGGTAACTTGATATAAATGTGCAAAATAAACAAACATTGTAGTAAGAAATTTATGGCTGTCTAGTCTTTCAAATTTGTTATGAGAAAAAGAAATACGTAGAAGAAAATGCCAATTTATTTCCGTTCCGTTTTTACCGATGTGTGTATATAAAAATGGAACGTTTTCAAATGTTATAAAAAAGTGACTTTGTTAAGCCAGTTTTGCTGATAAATACTGGTATAAATAAACAAACGTCAATAATTAGTTGAAAAGTTTTGTTGGAATTTTCATATTAGTTGGTCCTACCTTACCAATTTTCTATAACGACAATCAATGGAAAATCAGTGCATCTGAGTTTTAGGCCAGACGATGTCAATAGCGTCAGTATATTACCGATTTAGAAGTTTTGAGTTTTATTGTTACCGACCGTCATTCCGTATCGCGTTCTCAGATGGGACTGGTGTACATAGAGGTTAAATTGGAGACAGAACTGGTGTCAAACAGTGTTCAGAGATGAGTGTTGATTTTATTTGTTGATCAACGACTCGTGGAGATCTCCAAAATTTGGAATTTATTATCAAATATCAGACAACTTTTATCCGAGGTGTGAATGTTTGGAATGAGATATGCTATGGTAGTCTGCACCATTTAGGGGCAACTGGGAAACTTGAATGCAGCTTGTAACATCATGGAAGTGCTAAAATCCATTACGTTACGGTATCCACAAAGTGCAAAAAAATACATATTTCCGACATATAGCGCTCTTCCTCATTCGATAAGAATTAGGGACAACTGCTTACGAGAAATTTATGGGTGGTGCTTACAAGGTGAGGAGAATATGGGTATACCGGGACTTCTTTAAGGAATATTGCCGTCAAATGAACTTCATTGTAGCAACAATATTGGGTTGTCATCAAAGTGGTCTGAGAAGAGTTGACATAATCAACAACGTATGGATCTTGACACCATAGAACCATCACGGATCTGAGAGACCGCTACATGTGAACTTTGGCCTAATGAGATACACTTTTCGTGACGAGAATTGTGAGAATACTGTAGTTAGAAGTCTTAGGTTGAAAGATGTCAATGACATCAATACACTACCAACTTTTATTCAATTCTTATCTACCATTGCCTAGTGATCAGTGTTGATTTTGTGTGTCGACGGGTGGCACATGGAGATATCGAAAATTTGGAAACTATTTTAAATATCAGACAGCTCTTGCATAAGACGTGACTGTTTGGGTTGGGATACACTATAGCAGGCTGCACCGTTATATAGTATCTATCCGCGAGCAACTTGAATGCTGCTTGTTACATGACAGACGTGCTGAAACTTAGTACCTCGCATTACCTTATTTACAAATAAAATTTTCTGACAGTATAATGCCTTTCTTCTTTATATGGCAAGGATTATAGCGAACATCTTACGAAAAATTTACATAGTTGTATTTCTATGGTGGGCACGGTCATTTGATCTGCATCAAATTGAACATGTTTTGGAGTTGACTTGGTAGATTAACTTAACTTCCAGATAATTGACGTACCTTCAACTTCATATCTAAGGTTTGAGATAGATACCACATGCTCGCATTGATAATGTCATCAGCCTAAGAGAACCCACACATTACTGAATAACTGTCAATCGTTTTTATTCATACCAGTATTATCAATGTCGAAAAAATACGCCTTTCCTTTAGTTTTGAAAAATCTAGAATTAGCCATACTTACAATCGACAGCTTAAAAAATACATATCTTATTCAGATTTTACCTTTACTCTCCATAGTCGTACATCCTGTTCATAAACACCAACAGTACCATTTGATACTGAATAGGCGAAACGATTTTCGGGCAATGCTACTAAATTAGTAACCACTTCAGTTTCAATATGTTCGGCGATTATTAAATCCCCTTTGAATATACGAATATTAAAATCCTCGGCACTTACTATTAACTAAAATATTTAAAGACATTGGTAATTACATTTACTATACATGTTTTTTTTATATTTTCATTTTCTATTTCATTGCGGACCCTTGATTTTCTTTTGATCTCCATGAAATTCGAGTCACAGTTTGAATATAAAGCATGTAGTATAGAGCCAAAATCAGAAGGAAAATAATATTTTTTATTATTTAACTGACAAAAAACCATAAATCAAATGTTCCCAAGGTTTCAATTTTTTTATGAAATCTACCTCCACTCAATTATTATAGGAGTTGACTACACGTGTGTATTGCAATGAGATCTGGAAATTAGATTGATTGATCATATTCCATTGAAATGTTGGGGGTAAATAGGGGTAAATAAGTAGATCACGCTACTAAGAGTTCAGAAACTTGGAATTTGTGGTGTATATACTAGAAGTCAAAGTCTCAAATTCTTCTTGACAACTACCACCTCCGCTCCATTATTAAAGGAGTTTACAAAATGAAATTAAGATATTCACTTAAAATTTAATACACGTATGTACTATAACGAGATCTGGAATTAGAATATACTTTGAGCTTATTCCGTTGAAAAGTTGGGGGTAAATAGGAATAAATAGGGGTAAATAAGTAAATCAAGTTACTAAGACACCGGAAACTTGGAATATGGTGTATACTGGATGATTCAGTTTGGTATTCGCCACCCGGTACGTTTTTATTTAAGAAAAGTACAATAAACCATATATATTAGTAAATCATTATTCAAGCTCTATAATGACGTCCTTAAGTCATTTTTGTAGTTATATGTGCCAAAGTCACGATAGTTAACTTTTTATTTTAAATGGTATACTATACTTTTTTGCCGATTGTTTTTCTGCATTCACCTGTGTAAAGAAAGTATACATTTTCATAAGAAAAATTTCGAGAAAAGTAATAAAATATGATAAAACTTCATTCAAAAGTTTTGTTTCGGAATCACTATAGTTAGCCATGGAAAGAATTGAATTTTGACATGCTTAGTAACGTCCAATAGGTCGTGTGCGCGTGACGTCATGCATTTTGACAGTCGTCAGACCTGAGGGAAAACAAATCAATATTCCTCAGGTGTTCAATTGCAACTGATCGAACTATTTATTAAATTAGTACCTTCATGGACATTATATTATACAAAATGAGAATTTGAAAGGAGTGCATAGTTAAAAGAATAAGTACAAGGCATTCAAAAGACGAAGCTTATAACCAGTTTGTTAGTGGTTGGGTGAAAGAAGTTCTCTCCAAGAAATTTATAGGATAACAACTTATTATCACAAAGGTAAGGATTAGTTATAAATTATAAATCATTTTCGCCATATACTTGCATAATTAAATGTTTTATGAATAATTATAAACACATCAATTTTTCAGGTTATGGCCTCTCTACATTGTCAACAAAAACATCATTCCTTGGATTATTGCGGATCGAGTCGATCCAGATGAGTTGTTAGTACTCATTGTGATTGTGTTGCAGGTACAGGCAAAACACGTTCGCTAGCCTGATTTGCAATTTATAAGGTACAGAGCGAGATAAGACGTCACTCCTTTTAGTTTTTTAGCAGAAAAAATGGCTATGGCTAAGCAGTTAACCATTGTGCAATACAACGCGTAGGTTTTGTAAAAAAGTTTCTCATGAAAAGAAACAAACAAAGGACTTAGTTATATTATAATAAGGTAGACACAATTTATCTGGCGGTTCACTCATCGTCTATGGTATATTTATGCATGGCGCTGTGCAAATCGTTGTAATTTCTGTAAGAATTTTTTGTCATGTCATATTAATGTTATTATTGTCTAACTTATGTATTTTATTAAATATTCTCCTTTCCTTTTATTGTTTTATTTATCACTGTTATTACTATCGTTAGCAGTAAGTTGAATGCCACTACGTTGAACTTCTGCATTCATGCCTGTAAATGAGAACAAAACAAAAATATATTTACTAAATATAGAACTGTTTATTATCAATAAGTTTAACATTTCTAATATAACTTGGATGACATTTATATTAAATTCATGGAGTGATCTGGCGAGTGATTGTATTGTTTTAAAATATATCGTGTGGTGTTTAAAAACTACTCAATACTGTTGTTTTACATTACAAAACTGTGAAAATGGACTTAAGTCAGTGTTTAGACTCAGGTTTCAAATATTAAAGAATTCAGCACTGAGTAGTTTTTAAATAATCGCAATATATAGTTTAAAACAATAGGTACATTTAGTCCACAGATCATCGATCAAAACTATACTTTGAACTTTCAATCTTAATTTATAAACTTCATCTTCAGATCTTTATATAATATGTAGCTTTTCTTTCAAGTTTTTCTTAAATTGTACCATATTTAAAATGAGTGCCTCAGTAAAATTTTTCTCCTTCGGCACGAGCCTCTTTCTTTGCTCAACTCAAGTTTAGATACAAAAAATATCACTCAAACGAATATAAACTGTTAATTTCAATACCAAATTGTTTGTAGATTGCTCTAGCAGCACTTATTTTATCACAACTACGTTCAGTTTCATATTTGATATCTGATGTACAAAGAGGAAACCTAACTTAATTTTGGTCTTATATCACAGCAGTGTGGCCTACAATATAAACCCACGTTAAAAATAAAATTCTTATATTAATATATAACAATTTACCAGTAACAAAATGCTTGGAATACTCTTGAAAAATCATTTCTTTTCATTGCTTGCAATCAGTTGGCATATTCCAACATCAACTTTTCCTAGTTGAAAAATCGATAATATTTAATAAAAACTAGCGTCATTTCGTACTGTCTCACTTCCACAATTAATGTTACAGCCAAAACTTCTCAATACGAGTTGAATGTCGCTGAGGGCAATTATGTTTAGAAGCGAACGGAGGCCTCTTCGAACATGTGAAATAATAAATAATGTTTTTATTTTCTTAATTGTTAATTAGTTTTCTTAATTGTTAGCAGTTTTTTTATTGGTAATTATTATTTGCTTGTAATTGTCCATGTCATGTCCAATTTTTCTTCATTAGTGTAAATCTATTTTAAGTCTAGCATAAACTAAAAACTAATAACACAGTCACAAATAACAGTATTTACAAGTTTACATTACTAACAATGTCAAAATTCAATTGTTTCCATGGCTAACTATGTTGATTCCGAAACAAAACCTTTGAATTGTTTTATCATATTTTATTAATTTTCTCGAAATTTTTCTTATAGATGTGTATACTTTCTTTACACAGGTGAATGTAGAAAAATAACCTCTATAACAATCGGCAGAAGAATGTATAGCATCCCATTTGAAAAAAAAGTTGACTATCGTTACTTTGACATATATTATATTATCACAAAAATGAATCAAGGACGTCATTTGACAAAGCTTGACAAGCTATTTACAAATATATATGGTTTGTTGTACTTTTTTTTTAAATAAAAAGATACATGGGGCGAATACCAAACTGAATCACCCGGTATATTAGAAGCAGATGTTTCATATTTTTTTATTACAACTGCCACCCCCGCCATCAATTCATTGTTAAAGGGGTTAACAAAATGAAATGAAGATATTGACCTGAAATTTGATATACGAGCAACGTACTGTAAATACTTATTCCATATTAGAAGCCGAGGTTTCATATTTTTTTTATTACAACTGCCACCCCCGCCATCAATTCATTGTTAAAGGGGTTAACAAAATGAAATGAAGATATTGACCTGAAATTTGATATACGAGCAACATACTGTAAATACTTATTCCATTGAGGACAAAATAGGGGTAAATATATAAAGCAGCCTGGTAAGAGTCCAGAAATAACTACTTTCACATCCAGATTTCCCATCTAAGTCTTTTTAAATGAAAACGTCTTGATATTTGAATTGTAGTGTGTGGAAATACCTAATTGTTCATAGAATTCTAATAAAAAAATATTTGAAATCGTTTGACCCAAGGTGGTAATGGGGGTGGCTGATGCCAGAAAATTTAATGAGAACTCTTGTTCACATACTGAAGTATGTGAACAAGAGTTCTCATTGTTATGATTTATCATAATTCTATTTTATTAACTCCTTTAATAATGAAGTGGGGATAGTGAAGGTGGTGGTGATGATGGAGGATGTCTTAGAAAAAATTGGGACCTTGGCTTCTAATATACCAGATGTAACACGATCAATGTACACCCCCTTTTTTCCTTTAGTTTTGAACATAAATGATTGAAAATAGGAACATCTTATACCGAGTGCATTATGAGAGGTACAAAGCTTAACTGGAGGTAATCAGAACCTTCCACAGAAATTTCTCACTGGGCCTTCATTACGAAGTTACAGGTTGTTTTGTAATTTTTGGCAGAAACTACTTCTTGTTATTACTTTGACAGGGAATAGAATAATGGATTCATATTTAGTACAGCTAATACAGTAACGATTCTTCAGAGGTACATGTGAGACATGAAAAAAATGTAGGTCCTGAGCCACAAAAATGTAGGTTTCTTCTTTACCTCTAAAAAACATGACCCTGTATATATTTATTTGGAATGTCTGTACGATATTCGAAAAGAACACAAAAAATAAGCAAAATGGCCTAGTTCACTTTTTTGTTACACCTTTGTGGTTATTTAAATACGGTGTTAAATGTACAAGAATATGACTTTCAGAACGGTATTACATGAATGTCACGTGAAACAAATAATTTTGTAACTAAAATTTGCAAAAATTTTATTGAGTGTGGGTGATTCCCAATTCAGGCACGTTTTAAAGACCAATTTTAGTAAAATCAATAATCGGGTATAAATTAACAAAATATTTAATCAATCATAGTAGGCTTAATCAGAGTGACATATAATAAAACTATTTAGGTCTAAGCAACAAGTTACTTTAAACAAGAAAACCGGCAATATTTCACACCTAATAAAAATTGGAAAGCAGAACAAACTAAAACCCCGAAATTAATAAAATAATTTCCGTTCCGGTAACAATAAACAACCAGCCAATAACTGAATATGTTTAAAAATAAAATACAATTTACACTAAAGTAAATTTTCAAAGTGGCCTCCCTCAACTTCTGTGCACTTCCTTGCACGTTTAGCTAGGTCACCAATTGTTCGACGTATTGTTGCCGGATTATTCGATATTTCGTCGCAGGTTGTAACTATGAGCTCGGTTAATTAATTATTCCCTACAATCAATGGGCCTTTCCCTCAATTTTTTTTTATTGTGTTATTGGAAAGAGCCTATCAAAATATTACTAAAAACGAATTTTTATTTTTTTTCTGAGCGCATAAAATACCACAAAAAAAATACAAATGTTCCGTAAATGAACAGCAGTTTGAAACGATAGCTTTCGGGCGCCAATGTGACGTCATCATAAACTGCACCAATCAGTATGAGATTAAACGGCCGTCAGAATTAGCTATGAAGGTGCATTCAAAAAGAAACTCACTTCTCTGCCTTGCTTTCCACAACCTACAATTCTATTGGTGCCTGAAGTACATTTATGCGGAACTACCAATAGAATCTCATATTGCAAAGTGGTAACGCTTAATTGAGAACGTGCGTTTATTACGCCCATTGACAGTGCCAAGAAGTATCTGTCATAAATCACGAGAGTGCAGCCCAGCGTGTTTACTTCTTGTTTGGTGTTATAGTATTAATTTCTTTTAAAAATATGAGTAAATGTGAAGACGGATTTGTAAAAGGTGATTCTGATAATTTACCTGTGGTGAACAGTGATATGGTAAATGACTTTTATATTGCGAATACGAAATTTTTAAGTGCCGAAGTTCGTAACGTCAAAACAAAGAGGTTAGTAGTTGAAAACTAATATTTAATTTTGTAAATTATGCAATTTTATTTATTTGCCAATATAGGTAGATACGTGAAATGTCTTTTATATCTTTTTCTTTACGTGCTCTATTTATTGATAACCTAAGTAAATACATAATGGAAAATATTTTTGTTACAGATCAACCAAAATGTCATACGGTGATAATGCTGTAGCTTACGTACAGCTGAAAAGAAATGGAGATATTTGCACAGTCAAAGGAAAAGTAACACCGGAGCATAAAATCCACAAAAAAGCATATAATGTCTGTGCAGTGGTAAATGAACGAGAAGAGGAAGTTATTAGTTGTTCTTGCTTAGACTGTCCAGCTTCTGAAGGTATGTACTTACAATTTATTAAATTTAATTTGTTAGTATCTGTATTTACATATTACCTACTATAAAATCTCAATGATAAATATTTGCATAGAAATCTGATTCATAATACTGAACTGTTTGTCGTGTGCTGAAATTTGTAAATAACATTTGTATTAAAAATAAATGATAAATGGTAGATATTTTACATAATAACTTTAGAGCAACATTTTTTACAATACTACATTTTATTACGTGGCGCTACGTTTCTTAGGCAGAATGTGGAACAGACTTTTAGAATTAACTAAAGCGATGATTCAAAGCAAGTTGTTACTTTATATTATGTTTTAGGTGGCTGTAAACATGGGGTAGCATTTCTATTGTGGCTACATCGACGAAGCGAAGAACCTTCTGTAACATCTACAGTATGCTACTGGAAAGCCTCTAGTTTGGCAAGAATCAGTAAAAGTGAAATGTGTATTTCAGCTTTATTAAAAGAGAAAGTGCCGAAATTGGAGCCAAAGGACCCAACATTTCTACAAGAAGTCGTTGAATTTTGTGAATCAGATGGAACTCTATTTAATTTTTTTAAGACACCAATTCATAATAATATCTCGATTTATAACCTACTAATTAATTATTTAAAAGTAAATCCTAACAAGCATTCACCGGAAGATTTTTTAAAACAGGCAATGTCTGTAATAACAGATAATATTTGTGAAGAAGCTGAGTTAAAAACTAGAAATCAGTCAGAGTCACATGACTGGTTTGAACTCAGATTTGGTCGAATTACAGCTTCTGTGCTTTATGAATCTGCAAGATGTAAAACGATGTCGGGGGCATTAACAGAAAGGATTTTGGGTGCTTCGCAACCTTTAGAAACAGAGGCTATCTTGAGAGGAAAAAAATTAGAGCCGTTGGTATTAGAAGAAGTCGCTAAACAAAGAAAATTAACTGTAAAAAAGGCTGGTATATTTTTAAAAAAAGAATATCCAATATTTGGTGCCTCACCTGATGGAGTAACCAACGACTTTGTAATAGAAGTGAAATGTCCTGCAAAAGATAAAAGTATTGAAAGGTATATATCCAAGGGAGAAATAGTTAAAAAATTTTGGTATCAAATACAATTGCAAATGTTTTTTGCAAATAAAAAGAAAGGACTCTTCTGTGTGGCATCTCCTTCTTTTGAAGTGAATAAAGAAATTCAAATATTTGAAGTTGCACTTAATACAGGGGAGTTAATGGAAATTATGAAGATGGCAGAGACATTCTGGAAAAATGCAATATATCCAGTCTTATCTAAAAGTTGAAATTTTTTTTCTTGCTTTTTTTCTCGATGTCAAAAATAAAATGTGTTTTCTTGTTAAATTAAAGTTTAATGGATATACTACCAATATAATTATTTATGTTATTTATTACATAAGCATATTTTTATACGTACGTGTGTGTCTGTGTGGGTAGACCGTTTCTTGTAAACACGATAACTCTTGTTAGATTTAAAATTTGTGGTATATGTATAATGTAGCACGGTAAAAAGTACTGTACAACTTGTTATTGTATTATTCCAAAGGTTTTCTGATATATTTTTTTTAAATTGTATTCATAGTGTATAAAACATGAAAGACAAATAAATATTACAAGTATTAAAGTTATTTTTTTGATGAATGTAAGTTACTGAGTTGTCCTATTGGACAGTAAGTCATAAAATGAACAATAAAAATACTAAGAGCTATGTAAATTAAATTTTGTGTACGTATATGAAATAAGACTGGTTTCAAAATTAGTCAGACCAGTTTATGTAATTTTGAAAATGACATGCCCACCATATATAAAAAATAATAACATTGATGGCAAACATTCTATGGGCCAAATTATGTCAATATTATTAATACCTTGACTAATAACGAAGCAACAAGCATTTAAAACTAGGCCTGCAACGTTACTACCTCATATAAATTTGAAAATTGTTACTGGATTATTAAGGTAAATCAAAGATGCATTTAATTTGGAACATATAATACATAAAAAATACAGGTTAGTATTGAGACGCACACCCCCCCCCCCCCCCCCCCCCTCCTAGGTCTATTGTTTCCTAGTTAATTCTGGTTTGATTAATTACCAGTTACCCTCCCCCCTCCCCTGAATGTCTAATTAGAGCAACAATTAAACTAATTTGGTTGTGTGATCGTCTAGTTTAGTGGTAGGACTCAAATTTACGTTTGTGATTTTGTAGTACTTGTTACCATTAATTCTTTTTCAGGTTTTGATGTTACTGTTTCTATTTATTGATATGAATAAATGGATTATCGGTTTAATTATTAACTATTTATGACAAGAATTAATGATTCGTTCTTTACTATAAATATTACTTTATTTCGGTTACTTTATTTGGCATAGTTTTAATTATAGTTCTTTATTTAATTAACCAAATTAACCACTGAATATTGTTTTTGTCACTTGCTTCTTTAATCAGATTGAGGAAACAATTTAGTATTTTCATAATACCCTGTATAACAATTCAGACTCAAAATTATTTGTTTTATTTGATTAATATAATTGATTTATATTAATTAGTTAGTTTCCTTTTTTGATTTGCTATTGTAATATTCAAGCAAACCTGATGTTCATTTAGATTATTATATTCATTCACTTTTAATATTCCCATAAACCTTATGTTTACTGGGATTATTTTATTTATTCATTTTACTTAAGCCCAAGCAAGTCTTAATATTTACTTGGTTTATTAAATGGAAGTTATGAAACTTATTTTAATAAGTAAGAAAACACAGAACGGTTTAATAAGTATATTTAGACAATTGTCATTTTACAATATATGACGAAAATAAACATTGGGGCAACTGCCATAGCATAATATAAATATGTAGTGAAATAATAATCACATATTTATATTTTCAAGTAATAGATCTTGACAAATAGTCACTCTTATGTTCATCACACACAGAGAGAAATCGCTTTGGAACATTTTGCACAATCTTGTGGAACAACGTCTTGTTGAATTTTTTTAAACAATTGTAAAATTTTAAGGCACAACGTTATATAGTTTTATACATTTTAATTGTGCATAATTCTTGTGCGTTTTATTTATCCAATATAAAGATTTAGTTACGATGAATTTATTGGAAACTTCGACCAACAAATTGGCGAAATTTAGAGTTAAATTTATTTATTTTTTCTCAACAAATCATAGCAAATTTAACTTAATTAATTGTTAATAGTATCTTCAAACTATATATTTTGTTGCCATTCTATTTACAATTAGTTTTAAGTAATTGTTTAAAGGATTTGCACAACTTGTGTAACATAAAAGTGTGATTTTATTTTATAAACGGTTGTTGACAAACTTGTGAAAGTAGGAGTCCCAATACATTTATTTCCGCTGAACAATAATAGTAATCTATGCCACCCGCACAAATTACACAAAATAATGACATACTGTTCACAATCAGTTTGGTGATATTGTTTTAAAATTTTGTATAATTGTTTCATTTGTTTCGCGTAAATTTTATTGGTTAAAAATTGTACTGACCGCGCCGGCCATGCTACGCATGTACGCGCAGGCAATTACGCATTAGTTCTAGGTGATATTTCGCTAAGTGAAGACGTTCACTTCAGAATTATACAAGTACTTACATTTGTGATGGAATTTGTTGAAAACTTGTTAACCGAGTGGGGTTTCCTAAATCTAATCCCAGCATTTACAGAGGTAAGTACTTCACACAGAGTTACAGATTGGCATATATGTTCTCTTAAATTAACTTTGTTCATATATAAATATAAAAATGGTTTCTTGTTTATATGCGAAGAATGCATGATACCTATCTTCTAATACTTGATTTCGTTTACAGCTTGACAATAATTTCGTTTTCTTATGCGAAGCGACAGAAAGCTGTTCCTAAACTACTAAACCCAAAAGGCAAACTTGTAAGAACTGCTTCAAAACGAAAATAACACTTCTGATGGTAAGCAATACATTTGATTTTGGTGATGAACTGATAAATGTTATTTTTTTTAAGAATATGACGTGACTACGACATAAGATTTATTACTACAAACTGCGTTAATAGAAGCTAAAAAGAAGAAGCAGTGGAAGCCTTCCAAATTAGAATTATTAAATGGATTTATTTTAAGCATAAATGTAAGTCACCTACTTCTTATTCCAACTAATACTTTATGCATATAAAATTTACTTGTATTTAAAAAAATAGAAATGTTTTCATTTACCATTTGATAATATGTATTGTTGTTCTGTTAAAATAAAATATTTATTCTTTAATTTTTTTTATTGAAATCCTTTAGGAAATAATATTTCACAATCTGTGTTACAGAATAATACAATTACAATGAAGTGGATACATATAGTGTGTGAATCAAACGGTGAACCAAAAAATATATACATAATTTGGAGATTATAGAGTAATAAATTGTGCAAAACTAACCCCAGTTCATACATTACTGAATAACAGCTTCTTTTAATTAAGTGTGTATATATTGTGCAAAATGAATTATAAAGTTGACAAAATAAACATACAATTTGTGGATTTCTCATTTAGAAATTGTGGAAAACTAAAAACATATTCTCTTAAAAAACTATAAACATTGTGTCACTTAAGAGCACAATTTTTTGTAAATATGTTTTACAAATTAAGAGGTTTAGATGTGAATGTTTGTTTAGGAAACCTTCAGAATATATTTAAAAATTTCACACAAATTGTAGAAACTAACTTAATCTGTTCAGAGATTTGTTCCACAAGTGGAATAAAATTATTATATTTTTATGCAACCATAATTCAAATTTGTAAAGAATTCAATTTATGTGATTTTTAAGTTTGTACAAAAATTTCACACAATGTTAATGCATAAACTGTACAAAATCATTGCCCCAATAATGTATTATTTATTTGCACAAATTGTTCCTGTCACCATTTTAAGACCAATTTGGAGTACAATTTTCTACAATTGTGGTAAAATATCACACACATTTTTCTCTGTGCAGGTGCAATCTAAAAGCAACAGTAATCACCGAAAATGACAGAGATTACGAGTATCCTCGTACAAGCGTCATTAAATGAATGTACTACACGGTACAAGTAAATTCTGTATTGGTTGGCGAAATCTCGTGATAACTGATGAAGTGAATACATGGCAAATTGAAATCTCATTTAATTGCCTAATCAATCGTTGTTTGAGATTGTGTTACGTAGAGTTCTATGGGATCTGGACAATAAACTTGACTCAGAACCAGCCTATTGGCTAAAGTGTTGCGAAGATTGTAATTGTCAAACAATCGAATAAACAAGCAATTGAAAATCAATTTGAATTTGCCCTTAGCTAAAACTGCTACTGTAAGTGAAACCAAACCAAAACCAATACAAAGTTTAACATGTATAATTTCTGTTTAAAAATATAGTTACTCTCAACCATCAGGTGATCATATTACAGGCCCGTGTTGTGGTCAACACACAAAGGACCGATAACAGAACCCCCACTGGCTATCAGTAATATAATATCACTCGGACAACAACAAACTGGTTGCTTTTATTTGAACCTGCAATAAATCGAATAGTGGAATGACTATCGATCTCAACAAAATCTGTCACTGAAAACAAATCATTTACTGCCCTAATTAACTAAGTAAATTGTAGAGTTTATACTAAGAAAGTTATTCTCAATTAATAAGATCTAACAATGTAATAAATGTTGGATATATAGTAATTTATAATTCTTAATTGTAAATGTTTCGACTGATGAATTATATCTAAACTATCTAAGTGCCACAATAAAAAGACCCTCTCGCGATTCCGAGTATCCGAAATATAGAATCAGTTCGTCAATTGTTTAAAGCTAAAATGATTAAAATAGTCCCGGCTTGAAATTATTAAGTTCACTTAAAACTAAATGTAAATACCGAAAAACCGAAATAATCATATTGATTTACCTGGTGATTGATAGACCGCTAAATGACCGGTGTCATTAGGGATGTTATCACGCGGCTCGCCCATGTCCAGCGAGTCGTAGCTGGACGGCAGTGTCTTATTAGCTCTAGACATCGTCCCCTTGAGTCGTACTAATCTGATATGACTCCAGTAATACAATAATAGTACGGCTTTGTAGCAAGTTGCTTGACCAGTGGTCAGCAGCGGTCAATTCGTAGTGCGAGGATTAATTATCCCACTCAGGCTCAAAGAGACTGAGGATTAATTATCACTCTGCTTATAGAAGTTTGCTTTTAAAGTATGGACAATGCTTTGGAATGGGCTTGACCAGTGGACGGCGATGGTCAGCTAGAGTAATGATAATTATCAGACTCGGATTCGAAGATTAATTATCATTCAGAATAGTGGTCTATCTTCCAAAGAAGTGACCCGTGGACATCGGTGGTCAGCAAGTATATTGATAATTATCAGACTCGGATTCGAGGATTAATTATCATTCGTAGTAGCGGTCTCAAAGAAGTGACCCGTGTACAAACTTCTCGCGAGTATTTATACCCGAAAGAGCGATGACGTTACACACAAAACTGCGTAGTTTTGGTACTATTCTCACTGGAATCTAGCCAGCTGTGCGTATGCCTTATCTTAGTTTATTTTAACATCGTAAAATTTTAAGTGATATGCACCTCTTCGAACTGGCCTTTACACCAAGTTTTGTACATTTTAGGAAGACTTAAAGAATATTTAAAACTATGCTAATCGGACAAATTCTAAAACATTTATGTTCTAGCATGAGAATCGGGGTAAAATTTTATTAGGTAGGTACCGGGTGATACTTAATCGCATGTCGAATTATACAGAATTTCAGAATTACGTAAATTTGGATTAATAGAAACGGAAATAAATGTTTTAATTAATACACAGGGTGTGATTCGCTTCAGTATTAGCAAAGATGAATACACACAATACAACGAAATGTCAATTTAAAAGATAAAAATTTAGAGTTATTCAGATTATTGGTTTTTGTAAATTAACAAGTGCACACACTATTATAATAATGCTATCTAATAAATATACTAGGTTATGATTAACACAAGAATGTGGTTTAAGAAAAGCATATTCCCTAATTCTTCGAATTACTCTTTCTATATGGATCCGTAGTGAAGCAATTCTTTTACTTAACTTTACTTCTTCAGCTGAACTTTTTTGTGTTGTGCTAACACTTGGAGGCCTTACCAGAACACATCCCTTTTCCTGTATTAAAGCACTTACATGTTTAAAACCTCGGTCAGCGAGAACATGAGCTGAAATAGGTAATGTCTCTAAATATTTGCTTTTAATTACAATGTCCTTATCACTGATTCTTCCTGCATAAGCTTCAGATATAAAATTGATGAAACCATTTGGAGTACTTGAAATTAAAAACTTCACAGTGTTGCAGTGTTTATATTCAGACCACGTACATGCTTGAAAAACAGGATCAGATGGTTTCTCAATTTCGACTTCAAAGCAGTCAATAATACTCTGTACATTTTGATATCTAGCTCTAAATGGTATCGGTAATAACTTCTTGATGGCGTCAGCGTCTGGCCAAAATATTAAATTCTGAAGAGCATTCGCTATTTTTGGTACCGATTCGATGAAGATTCTCTGTATTTGAGAGACACTGAGGCCAAAATCCTGCGAGAGGCGGAAATAGCTATCATCAACTCTAATTTTTTTCAAAGTTATTAGAATATGTGTATAAGATACATTTTGTTTTGTAGTTATTAATCTTACAATTTTGAAAACATCTTTTGGCAAACCCAAATAAAACCTCGGATGTTGTTCTATAAGTTGTATTGTAGTATTTTTTCTCTTGTCTTTCAATACTCCAAGGGCAATTTCACTTAATTCTCCACTACTCGACGACGTTGTTGGTAAAAATTCACTGCTAATATAATCACGAGAGTCTGCTGTCGAAGTAGATGTTGTAGACATAGGAGAGTCTTTTACAGTAGTTGCAATTTTTTTACGAGAATACTGCGACACACCTTTCACTATTATGGGGGAACTAGCATGATCAGTCTTAGTGATCTTTTCCGTATTTGTATGTACACTGCGCACCTTTTTTCTTTTTCTATTAACCTGTATGCCAACAGTATTAGTCATTATTGATGTACCTGGTGTAATGCATTTACACTTATTAATTTTAAATGCTCCAGAAGGAGACGTAACAACGGTATTTTCTTTTAATGCTGTTAATGGTTCAGATTCATCAGAAAAGATTTGCTTTGATGTTGAAGGTTGAATAATATCACAAACACTTTCAGGCATCTTATCAAATTTCGTTAATTTTGTAGGTGTATATTTAATATTTTCCAAATATCCCATTTTTCTTTTTTTCACCGAATTACTTAAAACATTAGGTAAAGGAACATCTGGGGGCCCGTCAATAAATTTGTGTGGAAGAATCCCTGGCTTAAGTTTTAAAACTGATCCCATAGTTTTGAAATACATCCAGTTCTCTGAATCTTCTTCAATCTAAAGAGACAATAAAGTAGGTATAAAATCAAGTCCACTAAAAGAAAGAACAATATATACATACGTTAAAATGATCTTCGCAACAGAAAAATCCAGGAGCAGTATAAACAATACCTGGAACTTTTGCAACTTTCCACCATAATTTTCGAATTTCCAAATTTGTTGGAACTCGCAAAAATAACTTCGTACTATTTTCACTATTATTTGGACACACTGGTACAAAACAAACCTTTTTAAGCGGCATTTTATAATTAGAAGAGAGCAAACTTAATTTTCGTATCGAACGTAAACAATAGAAAGTGAGGTTATCGAATAATCGAACAAAGTTTGAACATTTCAGTACAGCGTTGCCAAATGAAACTGGCATTATACCATATGTGAACCAAATGAACAAAAATAGAGAATATAAATCTGATATATAGATTTTAGAAACTCATACAGTCAAAAGTTGATACAATTTTTGCTTTTATTTAGTGTTAGAGAAACGAAGAATACGTTGTAACGAAAAAATGCGCTATTCAAAGTAGACAATTGATAACGGAAATACGATGTTCATGTAAAAATACATACATCTGGCAATAGAGGATTCTCATTAAGAATACGACTTTTATTGGTCTAATCAGTGTGACGTCAAGCATGGCGCCTTAAAACTTACGTTTCAAATTAAGTGAAATAAAACTGATTTTGTAATGTAAATATTTGGTAGAACGTAAAAAATTGGAAGAAACTAAATTAAAATAAAATTATATTGCAGTTTATTATATGGCTTGATTATAGTGAAGTAGTAAAATTCAGTCATGCGGGAAAGGCCCATTTTGACGCTATAAACTTCATTTTTTAAGTGGCCAAATAAAAAGTAATCGCAAAGGTTACAATCAGGAGACATTAAATTTTCACAATTTAATGTACTACTACACAAACTAAATGCGGATTATTGACACATTAAATTACAAACAGTTAATTATTCAACTGCTTAGGAGATTTCTTGTTATTATCTGTCACTTTGATTAAGCCTACTATGATTGTTTAAATATTTTGTTAATTTATACCCGATTATCTATTAAGGCTACATTTTTCACTAAAATTGATCTTTATAACGTGCTGGAATTAGGAATCACTCACGCTCAATAAAATTTTTGCAAATTTTAGTTAAAAAATTATTTGTATTACGTGACTTACATTTAATACCGTTCTGAAATTCATATTCTTGTATATTTAACACCGTACTTAAATAACCACAATGGTGTAACAAAAAAGTGAACTAGGCCATTTTAGTTATTTTTTTATGTTTTTTTCCGAATATCGTACAGAAATTTCAAAAAAATATATACAGGGTCATGTTTTTTAGAGGTAAAGAAAGAATCTAAATTTTAGTGACTGCGGACCTGGATTTTTTCCTGTGTGACATGTACTTCTGAAGGATCGTTACTGTATTACCTGTACCAAATATGAATTCATTATTCCATTCCCTGTCAAAGTAGTGACAAAAAGTAGTTTCTGCCAAAAATGACAAAACACCCTGTAACTTCGTAATGAAGGTCCAATGAAAAATTTCTATGGGGGCTTCTGATTACCACTGATGTTATCTACCTCCTGTTAAGCTATGTCTCATTCATGATGCAACATCCTGTATACTTAACAAACGTCACTTTTTGACATGATCTTTTTTGCTTCTCATATCACCCGAAGTCACTAACTTTTGATTTTCAAATAGAACACCCATATCATTGTATTTTGAATTCAATGATACCACATAAGTGACACTTCAAACGTTAATACTTATTATACTCTTTGCAAATACAAAACGAAGAGTATATCTCATTCGATCGGCATATTTCTAAAACCGGTAATATTGCTCGTAGAAAAAAAAATCATATCACTGTGTTGGTGATCGAATTCTGAACAACTTTCAAAATGTTCGTCCGTCTATCCGTCTGCCTGTCTTTCTGTCCGTCCGTCTGTCCATCCGTCATGTTTCTAGTAAGCACGATAACTTAAGAATGAAAAGACCGATTGAATTTAAATTTGGACAGTAAGTTAGTGCTAGCTAGAGGAAGAGCCCTGTTATATCTTTGAACAAAATCGATCAATAAATAAAAAAGTTATTAATTGTAAATGTGAAAAAAAAAATTCTTTTGTAATTAAACAAAAAATTTTTGAAACTAATATCATTTCCAAAAAAAAACTGCGAAGAGTATCCTATAGAATGTGCAACAGTTATATAACAAGTGAAGCAAATTGGCGAAGAGTATAATGATAATGGTTAGATTTTTTTAATTTAATTTTCAGTTTTTCATTTAAGTGTATTATGAGCGTTCTGATTTATTCTAACTGACTAGCATAACGCTGAAAGCTGAAAAAATGTAAATCCCACCGAAAACACTGAATTATGTGATTCTTGAGCAAATAAATTCGAAATGGTTTTTGGAACAAAACACATTTATTTCAAATGCATCCATATTGGTACCGTCGAACCAAGAATTCCCTGGCGTTGAAAGCAATGATATACCTATTTAATTATTTCCAAAGCCACCTTGGCTACTTCTTACCTTATAATTGGAACAAACTGTGATTTTCTTATTTTCCTTTAGATGTAATTTTTATTGTATTTATCGCACATTTTAATAAGGCATATGAGTAAATTCCTTATTAATAGTACTGATAGATGATACCACGGTACCAATATGGTTCCAACAAAAAAAGTTTGTTTGTCTACCAATCATTTTGATGACCTACATTTGCCCATAAATCACACAATTTAATGTTTTTGAAGTTCTGTAAGTATATAGGATCTTCCAAATTTCAATCATTTATCTTCAAAATTAATGAAAATTGGCGAATATGCCATGATCATGTTACACCCAGAGAAAATCCCAAGTAATATCAAGATGTTTTCGTCTAAGGAGACATGGATGGGAAATATGGATGTGCGGCAGTAATTCCGCAGCGGCTTTATTTGCGCCCATAAAACGTCGAGATTTTACATTTGAGCGGATACAAATTTCTATCGGTGTGTTCATTGGTCCGTAACTTTCTTGTATATACGATTACTCTGGAACTAAGATGAAATTTGATACATGTATGTATATAACTAGATCTGGGACTAGACTACATTCTGAACTTATTCCGTTCAAGCGTTAGAGGGTAAATAGATGCAAATTGGGGAAAACAAGTAAGGGAAGCTAGTAAGAGTCTAGAAAGTTAGGATTTGATATATGATATAACCCAAGGATTCAAATTTTTTTTTTACTTCTGCCATCCCCACTCCATTATTAAATGGGTTAACAAAATAAAATTGAAATATTCACTTAAAATCTGGTACAAATATGTATTATAATGAGATCTGAAACTAGATCATACTTTGAACCGGATCCGTTGAAGGGTTGGGGGTAAATAGGGGAAAATAAGTAATGCAAGCTGGTAAGAGTCCAGCAACTTGAAGATTGGTGTATGTACTAGAAGCCAAGGTCTCAAATGTTTTATGATGTCTGTTAACAATATAAAATTGTAAGTTAGTGTGTGTATGAGAACTAAAACAAAGATTTCAAATATTCTATTACAATTCTGCGAGAAATTATTTCTCCATTCTGGAATGCAAATATGTCATCAAAATATTTTCGTTTAAGGAGACTTGTATGAAAAATCTGGATGTTGAAGTAGTGACTCCTTAGGTACTGGTTTTATTTTAAACATTGATTTTACCTCATTGGATCCATCTTTGTTATAATCCATTAAAATCATTGATGTAACAACATCCCCAACTGCAGTCCAAAATATTTCATTTCCCAAATGATCGTATCCATGCACAGACGAGTTTCCTCCCACCATAACCACGAGCCTTTTCTCTTCTTTAAATGTACCAATAGTAACTGATTTAACGCCATCTTGGCACTCTTTGTAAAATATGTCTTTGTTGTCATGCACGTGATAAACCAGAATATGTGTGCTTGTGCCTATAAAATAACTTAAATTATCTACCTATTGTGAGCAAGAAAAATAAATACTTAAGAACTTAAATTAAGCAGGATAAGTTTGTTTATTTTTAGAAGAATTGTACTTTAGGTATAATACAGAGTGTCCCGAAATTCCCAACTATCCAGCTAAGGAATTTAGTAGAAATTGAGTAAGCAACTATGTATTATGATTTTAATTTATTTTAGAATTTATTACTGAATAAAATAATAACATATCAGACACAAATTCATTAGCCTCTTCACTAGTAAATAACATAATCAAATATTTGGTATGAAATATGCCCAACACTTGAAACTCTAAAACTTTAATACTTTTGATGATACATATATTAATGAAAAAATATAAAGAAATTGAAGGAAAGGGATTTAAGGTATAAGAAGCAGCATCGCAGATGAGAATGAAAATGTAAGAAGTCTATCGACAAAAATGATATGAATATGTAAAGAAAAATATTGTAGCGATGTAGTTGCCGCTAATTTTGAACTAAGAAAACAATTTAAAAGAGCTTATTACCAGACAAAAATTCCGCTACTAGTAAAAGTATTCAATTTTCACATACACAAATGAAGACATAATTGCTGATACGTTTTATTCCTCACAAGTGTCGACGAAACTACTTCCAATAGCAACAATTATTAACACATTCTTTTTGAAGTATTTGTTAATAATAATGTTCATTCTAGTTTCTTGTAATTTTGCCATGGATGTTTCTTGAACTGAATGAAAGCTTTCTTTTTGATAAATAGTTTTGTATTGATCAGAAAGGAAACTTTCACTCATTTAAACAAACAACCATGGCAAAATTACGAGAAATATACCCTTCGATGATTTACTGAACTTCATAAATAATGGTTGCACATTCTACGGCATACTCATACTTTTATCATAAATAAAGTTAGTTTTAGATATTTTACTTACACATATCCACGTAGTGGAATGGAAGTATGGTAGGTAATCGTAATTCAAAAATTTTTCTTGTTGAAATAGGTTTAGAATGTCATGAAACGTCGATATTTTAAATTTGGGCGAAAGAAAATATCTGTCTGTCGGTCTGTACAGTTTGTAACTTTTTTTTGTGCGTGCTTTTTCTCTGGAATGGTTTAAGATATTGATTTGAAATTCTATGTACCATTATTTAAGTGGTTGATACAATAAAATTGGGATATTCACTTGAAATTTAGTACACGTATATATTATAACGACACCTGGAATTAGATTTTGAGAAAACTCCCGTGAAGGGTCGGGGGTTAAATATGGGTAAGTAGGGGGAAAATAAATAAAGCCTGCTGGTAAGAGTTTAGACATTTGGGATTTGGTGCATATACTAGAAGCCAAGGCCCCAGATTTTTTTAATAATATTTTTCTATTCCCCCACCACCGCTACTCCATTATTAAAGGGGATGATAAATCAAATTGAGACTTCCACTTGAACTTTGGTATATGTATGTATTATAACGACATCTGTAATTATTTTGAGATGATTCCGTTGAAAGGTTAGGGGTTAATTAAATGGGGGTAAGAAGGGGAAAATAAGTGAAGCAAGCCGGTAAGAGTATGGAAACTTGAATTTGATGTATACACTAGAAGCCAAAGCCTCAGATTTTTTTTATAACATTTTCCGACCCATCCACTTCATTATTAAAGGGGCTGATAAAATTAAATTGAGATATTCACTTGAAACTTGGTACACGTATGTATTATAACGATATCTGGAATTAGTTTATATTTTCCGATGATTCCGTAGGAGTGGGGAGGTAAGCTGAGGTAAATAGGGGAAAATGAGTAAAGCAAGCTGGTAAGAGTGCAGAAACTTAAGATTTGGTGTATATATAACAAACCAAGGCATCAGATTTCTTTATAATATTTTTCAACCCCACTACCTTTACGCCATTATTATCTATCGATGATATTGGAACGTGTTCAGAAGGGTGTGGAGAACAAAATATCACAATTTCACCTCGAGAAATTGTGTGGAAAATTTTCTATTAAACAAGTTAGCTGCAAAAACACAATATTTCATGAATAACTTTTTAAATTCAATTTGTATGAAAAAACTGACAGCACCATTGGAAAGAACAGAAAGATTTACGAAAGAAATACATATCACACGTTTTTCGTATTAAAGTTGAGCGAGCAGTCCAAATCGTGCTACATCGGCCGTCCGTTCACGCTGGAATGGGCCTCCTGGAGGACTTCTTTGAGTACTTACTTTAATTATTGCATATATCACTTTAAAATGGAGCATTGCATGAATTCTCGATTATTTCATAAAATTCGTGGAAATATGAATAATTTATTGAAAAAGAAAAAATAATACTTGAATAGCGTATTTAAAGGGATTATCTAAAATACGCCTTCAGTCAAAAAAATCATAAACATTTATCTCACAAAATCCAGGCCTTCAAAGTTTGTCAATTTCGAAAAAAGCGGTTTTCCGCTATGAGTAATCTAACTTTTATCGTTAATATTCAAGTTTTGACAACCAATATCGGCACGTCGCGTCATAGGTGATCAAATTAAAGCTGGATATATGTACCTATTATAAGCATCAATGATTTATTTTGGGATAATTATAAGTTTTCATGCCTGTTTTTTACTTCCACATCCACATAGTGGATTGGAAGTATAGTAATCGTAAAAAAAATTAGGTTTAAAATGTCATGAAACGTCGAGATTTTAAATTTTAGCAAAAAAAAAAAATCTGTCTGTCGGTCTGTCTGTCTGTAACTTTTTTTTGTTTCCGTACGTTTTCTCCGGAACGGTTTAAGATATTGACTTGAAATTTTGTACACTTATATATTATAACCAGATCTGGAACTGAATTGTTTTTTTGGGTAAAATGGAGAAAATGAATAAATCAAGCTGGTAAAAGTACAGAAACTTAAAATTCAGTGTATGTACTAGAAGCCAAGGCCTCAGATTTTTTATAATATTTTTCAACTCTGTTTTTCTATTATTTTTTAATGTTGCAATGAATAAACCGGAAAATTCAAGTGTGAACAACAAAGTTAAATAATTTAAAAAATATATATTCTTTTGACAATACCACCTTTTGGAGATGAAAGCTTAAGTATTAATCTTCAAAACTGCGATTTTATTTTTATCTTATTGTTTTTAATTAAATAAACATTAAAAATGTTGAAAATTACGTGGCTTTCAGTAGTGTGACGATAGTAACAAAATGTTTCAATCTAAATTGACCAGTATTATTGCAACACACGTAATACTTCGAGAAGATGTTACTTTTTAATGCCCCCATTGGTTTTATATCATTTGCTTTTGCCAATCAAAAGTTATAGCCACTTATGTACAGCGCGCGCACTCCCGCAAGCCTATTTCAGCGTGAGCGGGCGGCCGACGTAACGCGACTTGGGGCGTTAATTAACATATTACTGCTCGATCAATTTTAATTCGACAAACATGTCATATATTTCTGTAAAATTTTCTGTTCTTTCCAACGGTGCTGTCAGTTTTTTCATTCAAATTCAATTTGAATTCAAAAAGTTATTCACGAAATATCGTATTTTTGCG
This sequence comes from Stenurella melanura, assembly GCA_963583905.1. Lineage (NCBI taxonomy): Eukaryota > Metazoa > Arthropoda > Insecta > Coleoptera > Cerambycidae > Stenurella > Stenurella melanura. The sequence continues at coordinate 111,634,560 of OY757310.1, read as the reverse complement.
CTTAAATTGTTTAATAAAAAAATTTCCATAGAATTTCTCGCGGTGGCATTTTGATGTTTTGTTCACCACATCTTTCTTAAAACGTTCCAACAAAAATCATCGATCGGGAAATTTTTCCAAAGTGAAAATCTAATGTGACTAGGGGATTGATAAAATGAAATTGAGATATTCACTTGTAGTTTGGTACATGTATGTATTGTAATGACATCTCATTGAGATGATTCCGTTGAGGAGGGTGGTGGGGTATGTAAATTTAGGGACTTAAGTAGAACACGCTAATAAGAGTCTAGAAACTTCATTTTTGTCGTATATTCTAGAATCCAACGCCTCAATTTTTTGTATGACATCGGCCTCAATTATTATTAAAATTCTATGACCTTTTATTTCCTAATATTAGTGTAAATTTATACATGATGTTTTCCTTTGAAGAGACTAGGATGGAAAATCTGGAAGTGGTAGTAGTGATTCTTTATAGGCGAGCGGTTCACCCCCATAAAAACAGCATGGACCGACTAAATTTTTTTAATAAAAGACTTCTACTTGAAACTTTTTCAGCATTGTAGAGCATATTTTTCTGACAATTTACGTATTTTTTGCATAATTTTTTAGGCGGTCCTTCAATAGTTATAAACAAGAATGTTGTAAAAAAAAGAAAACTTAATAAATCGCTCTGAAAATGATATAATAAAAACCGACGAAAATAAACATTTTTTGTCTCTTGGCTTTTTCTCGAAAAATGCACGGTTTCCGAGATATGGCCAATTTTTCAACAAAAAAACGCGAAAATAGGCGACCTTTCGGATTTTTTTTCTCAATAATTTCTGAATGAACAGTAATTCCCCACACGCCAAAATAAATGGCAGTTCATCTACTACAGGTGTGATTTTTTGTGTGTGGAATTATGCTCATTAAGATTAATTAAAATTGAATTTAGAAAAGTACCATTGAAAATCAAAACAATAACAAAGCAAGTAACATGGCGGCCGGGGGTTAGGGAAGCAGAAGCCGCGCGTCTGCGCAGATGACGCGCACGCAACCTACTCAAATTAAACACGAACCGAACAAGTTTAGACACGACGACTTTAGTACTTCCAGTAAGAGTAAACATTAAAAACTATTTAAAAATTATGTAGCGTGCAAAAATACATAAACTACCTCTGAGTCTTTTAAATGTTTATTAGTTTATAAACATTATAAAATTATTTTAATACAACCAGTAAAAAATAAACGTGTTCGTTCAGTTGTTTGTTACTGTGCAGTTGCAAATTAAGTTGGGTACCTAAGTTGTTTTGAAATTTGATTTTAATGGTTTATAAATATAAATAAAGTAATTTATGTCTCACATAGCTGGCTAATTATGCACATCGACAAAATTGTTTCTGTAAAAAGAAAAACAAGCTTTGACCACGAAGAAAGCTCAGACACTAAAAAATCATTGCGATCCACCAAAAGTTCGTTTGATTGGCAAAGTTTTTGCTTTATTTGTGGACTAAAAAAAAGCGAGGTAACAAAAAATTAACATTGGTAGATATTAATAGCAACGTGAAAAAAAATGTTCTTGAATCTGCTGATATCAAAAATGATGCCACTATAAAAAAATACTTTCTTTACCACATGGTTTATCAGAAATAGGTGCACGATACCACAAAACTCCTTGTTACTACAGCTATATCGCTAAATTCAATTTTAATTAATCTTAATGAGCATAATTCCACACTCAAAAAATCACACCTGTAGTAGATGAACTGCCGTTTATTTTGGCTTGTGCAGAATTACTGTGCATTCAGAAATTATTGAGAAAAAAAATTCGAAAAGTCGCCTATTTTCGCGTTTTTTTGTTGAAAAATTGGCCATATCTCGGAAACCGTGCATTTTTCGAGAAAAAGCCAAGAGACAAAAAGTGTTTATTTTGATCGTTTTTTATTATAGAAAACTTTTTCAGAGCAATTTATTAAGTTTTCTTTTTTTTACAACATTTTTGTTTATAACTATTGAAGGACCGCCTAAAAAATTATGCAAAAAATACGTAAATTGTCAGAAAAGTATGCTCTACAATGTTGAAAAAGTTTCAAGTAGAAGTCTTTTATTAAAAAAAATTAATCGGTAACTCGCATTTCTAGGCGTCTTTTTAAGGGTGAACCGCTCGCCTATTAGGCAATGGTCTTTTGTTTAACTGAAAACCACAAAAGATTTCGTCTTTTTTTAAATTAAATTATTATTAACTTTTTATTATTTAGTGATACATATCGTTAAAAAACAATAGAGCTCTTCCTCTAGTTAACACAAATCAATATTATTACCGGTTTTAGGAATGTGCCGATTAAATACAATATTCGTTTTATATTTGCAAAGAATTTAAAAAATACCGTAAGTTGTGAGGATACGTTAACAATCAAAATAGATGAAGATGATTTTATAGGACACCCTGTATACATGCCTTAACGAGTAAACACATAGATACGAGAAAGAAATTAAATCAAATACTTTATTGGAAAAATTGACAGTTAAATAAAAAGGCAAATTTCTAATCATTATGCTGAAAAAATAAGAATAAATAATTTTATTTACCTATAACTAAAATATCTTTTTCATCATTTGGTAATAATGCACCGGTTGTTAGCGATGTTACTGGATGATTAATATTTAAGGTGGCAATTTCTCTATTTGACTCCGACCATATTATTCTTCCAGAAATCGAAGGATTTCTTCTATGTGGACTATGTATGAGTACCTACCAAAACGAGTTAACATATTTTGGTAACTACATTCGGTTAGTAAGTATCTAGTTGTATTTTTATTACTCACTTTATCGGTAGAAGTTGCCGCTGTTAAACAAGGATGTGTCCCATCATATTTACCTAAGGTTACAAGTCCGGGTATAATTTTATAGTTTAATTCTAAAGTAAATACTGGCCGGATAAGTTTATCCATTTAGAATATCTTCTAGGTTGCACTGAACTGAACTGTTCTTAGTCGCAAAATACAAACAAATCCGGTAACCATGAGAACATCGATTGTGACGTATGCAACAGCCAGAGCTCGAATTCTTGATATTTAATGCTAGAGTTATAATACTAGCAAGAAATTTGTGGAAGTCATTTACTTCCACTTACACGTAGTAGAGTTGAAGCATAGTAATTGTAAAGAAAAATTGAAAATTTTAAGGAATCGGTAGTGCAACACCAGATGTTAGGGAAATATATAGAATCTAATAGGGGAAGCTATATGCGGCATGCTGTACGAGTTACATCTATCCTAAAACTTTGAAATGTAATTTGAAATTGCTTCCACATCCACAAAGTGGAGTGAAAGTATAGTAATCGCAAAAAAGTGTTAAAAATATTTTTTGTTGAATAGGCTTAGAATGTCATAAAACGTCGAGATTTTAAATTTGAACGAAAAAAATGTTCTGTCGGCGGCGGTCTGTCTAACTTTTCTTGTGCGTACGTTTTCTCAGGAACGGTTTAAGATGCTGACTTGAAATTGGGTACACATTTGTATCATGATGAGATCTGGATTTATATTTTGCGCTAATTCCGGTGAAGGGTTGAGAGTTAAATAGGGGCAAATAGGGGAAAATAAGTAAAGCAAACTAGTAAAAGTATAGAAACTTGAAATTCGGTGGATATACTAGAAACCAAGGTCTCTTATTTTTTATAATATTTTTCAACCCCCCACCGCCCCACTCCATTACTAAAAGGGTTGATAATAAAATTGAAATATTCACTGGTACACGTATGTATTATAACGACATCGGAACTACATTGTATTTAGCTATAATTTCGGTGAAGGATTGAAGTAAATTAGGGGTAAATAGGGGAAAATAAATAAAGCAAGCTGGTAAAAGAAAGAAACTTGGAATTTGGTGTATATGCTAGAAACTAAGGTGTCATATTTTTAACAATATTTTTCAATCCCCCACCACCCCACTCCATTACTAATAGGGTTGATATAATGAAATTGAAATATTCACTTGAAATTTGGAACGCGTATGTATTTTAACGACATCTGGAATTAGATTATGTTTTGAGATGATTCCGTTGAAGGGATGGGGGTTAAATAGGGGTAAATAGGGAAAAATAAGTAAACCAAGTTGGTAAGAGCACAGAAACTTGATATTTGGTGTATGTACTAGCAGCCAAGGTCTCAGATTTTTATAAGCTTTCTCAACTCCTCCACCACTCCCACTCCATCACTAAAGGGGTTGATAAAATTAAATTAAGATATTCACTTGGAATTTGGTACACGTATACAGGGTCCGCCATTTAAAATTTCCCAGACTGGTAACTTACTTATTTCTTAAGACCATGTTCGGCACATCAAATTGTAGATATTTTAAAGGCCTTTAAAAATGCTTACATAGTGACTTAACAAAAAAAAAAATGAAAAAAATATTACGAAATGAAACTTAATTCCTTGAATATTTTTTCCCTCACCCTGTATATGAACTGTGTTAATGTTTTCTTATAAAGGCTTTAATTGACTTCAATTTATGTTATTACGTCAAATTCGATATTCTCTTTCGTTTTAGAGAAATAAATTAAAAACTCTCTTTTTGACTCCAAACTGAATTGTCTTAAAATAAATTTGAAAAGAATGTAAATAATAATTTTAAGCTTTTTTCTCTTTTTGGATATCACTTGATGAACCCATTGCTAATATGTGCATGTTTTCATGTAATAAACATTTCTTACTAATAAAATTTGGTTGCTCTTCTAGTGGCTCTACAGATACTTAAGTAAAAAAATGTATAATCATGCTTAAGTTTCATGAACTTGTTCAGATTTAAAAAATCAACCATAACTTTGTTATTAGTAATAATAATATTAATTAAGTAATATTTCACATTTTCTAAGTTAGCCATGAACATTTTAATATGTCAAATTAAAATAAATCAGAGTAATTATTTTCTGTTGAACATTAATTCGTTCGTCAATCTACTAATAATTCGACATGGTTCAATTTCAACTTTTTACTGATTTATGGAGAATATAAACGTAATGCTAGAAAAGCTTGCACAGTCTATTCTCAACGGTTTCCTGGTAGACGCTATCCTGACCATAAAATCATAAAATTATTAGTTGATAATCTTAAAAGATATGTGTCTTTTACCAAACCAAAGAGAAACATAAGTAAACCGGTGAGGAATGATATTAAAATAAATGAAGTTGTCGCTGCCGTTAATGAAAATCAACAAACCTCAATGTCAGCAATCAGTGATAGGACGAATATTTCTTCAACTTCGGTCAGAAGAATCCTCAAAGACAAAAGTTATCATGCTTATAAAATGATTTTAATATAACAACTTTGCCAAGGAGATTATGAAAGGCTAATTCATTTTTAGTCTATTATCATAAGGCATGGATTTTTCTCCAGTAATTCACACTTTAAGATGGCAATTAGGCCGATTTTTCAAAAAATCATGTCTTTAGTAATAATTGACCAATTTTCAATTTCAAAAAAAGAAGTGATTTTTTATAAGCACTTATTTTTTTGTTAGTATTTTTTATAACACTAGAGTTAAAAATATTAAATACCTAATGGAATATTCCTAAAAAAAGCCACAATTTATATTTTTTAATTTTATTTATCATTTCTTATCTTGAAAACAACAGGTCATACTCAATAAAATTCCAAACAAAAAATGTGCAGAATTTTATACTGAATCCAGCGATATACAAATTTATAGGTATTGGTTGAAAAATAACGCTATAAATGTGTGTGTATGTTTTCAGTTCATATAGGCATATACGCTCTTTGTTGAATAGAGAGTGTTACGATCTATCATTATTTACACTGCATTTCTTATATAGTTGTTGCATATTCCACAGAATAATCTTCGCATTTTTGTCGTAAAAAATATTAGTTTCACACATTTAATCTAACTACAAGATATTAAAAATAGGTTCTTTGAAATTTAAATAATTAATAACTTTTTTATTTATTGATCGATTATGTTCAAAAACAACAGGTACTTCCTCTAGCTAACACTAACTGTCCAAATTTTAATACAATCGGACTTTTCGCTCTTAAGTATTGTGCTTACAAGACACTGGCGGACAGACAGACAGACGGACGGACGGACGGACATTTTGAAAGTTGTTCAGAATTCGATCACCAACACAGTGACATGACATTTTTTTTCTCTACGAGCGATATTATCAGTTTTAGAAATGTGCCGATCAAATGCAATATACCCTTCGTTTTGCATTTGCGAAGAGTATAATAATGAAACTTAATTTTAGTACGTGTATTGTGTGTCAAAAACCCGTTGTAAAAAGTCATGCATGGACAAGCTAGCAACTAAAGACTAGTTGTCTAAGATTTAACCTTAGACTTGTTGCTAACACGCGGGACAGGAAAGGAAGACGCGTTTAGTAACAGCACAAAGTCAAAAAGATGTACTCTAGTGCCTCTTATCGTATCTCAAATGGATCGTTAAAAAATATATTTCCCTTCATAATTTTTTATCCAACAGAAAAACCAAAAATAAGCTCACTGAATACCTCGCCAAGAAAGTTCGGAATCGAGAAAGACTTAAGCATGTTGAAACTTTATATGTCCCGCTGATAAACATAGAACACAATAATCATGAAGAAACTGATACTATTCTAATACTTTGTGTAACTCGATAATATGGAAAAGACATCCAACTTTCTGTTCACAGTCCGTATACAGATGTGTTTGTGCTTCTGGTTAGTTTTCATGAGAAATTCGTAATGATAACCGAGAAAAAACTGAAAAAGAAATAGTTATTGGAAATATCGTCAAATCATTAAGTATCGGACACATGCATCATTATTTTTTTCCATGCCTTTGCTGGGATAAATATAGCCGGCACATTCTCAAGAACTAGCAAAGAATTTTGCACTAAAGTATTTTTGAATCTGTAGGAATCATCAGCAATATTGAAGCTGCTTTCATTGTTGGGAACTCTGAACACAACCACATAAGATGAAGACAATTTCCACGAATTAGTATGTTTGCTCTATAAAAATGAATTACTAAAGAAAGTAACTGACTGGTGTTTTCCACCAAAAATCAAGAAGGAGATAACCTACCACTCACAGTTGATGGGTTTGGGGTTGATTGTTATTTTATTTTAGGGTCCATTATATTGCAACAGTATGGAGAAGTACGAATGAAAATATCCAAAATTTGCCAGGTGTTAGTTTCTGTAGGCCGAGAAAAAGTCACGAATATTTAGACCAGTCTCCATGGTTAACCCACACGTCTCAAGAGCTGTAAACTAACCTTGTCAAATCTGGCTGCAAGAAGGCGAACAATGATACGTTTCTGAAAAAAAATTGAATAATTTGCACTGAAGCCTGTCAGTGTTTTGCAGGAAACTTCATTTGCGCAAATATTCCAGATTTAGTAACTCCATCGATCATGATAGAATAAGATCAGGTAAATTGTGTTACTTTTACTTTAAGATATTGCGAATACCCAAAAACATTTTTTAGAAGACGACATGCAGATAACTTAAAAAATATTTTAAGTCGAAAAAGACAACTAAAAAAGGCAATGTAGGTCGTTAGATTGTATAAGATTATGTCACACTATCACTTTATGATGTTATGATATAAATAATAAAAACATTTATTTAATCCACCGTTTTGTAAAAGCAGTAATTCTTTGCTTTTCTTTGGCCTGAATGCAATTTTTAACTTAGGGAAGTATAACTCATAAGTATCCCATTAATTAACTGTATGTCCGACCAAACACACCTTGCGCACAGCATTAAATTATACACATTTTTTATTTAAACTTATTGATTTTCAAGTAAAAAATATTTTAAATAGTTGGAAAACCAAAATTTTACTTTTCTTGCTAAATTTTCAGTTAGATATTAAATATTCTTAGATCTTGTATTTATTATAGTATAATATATACCTACTTTTTGAAGTATCTCCTTTTTTTTTAAATGAAAGATCGGACAACTACGACGGGAGATACGATTTTTTTTCAAATTGCCTTATTCACCATCTTGATTTGTATATTGCTGAAGAAAAATCCATTTTCAGAAATGCCAACATGCCAATCGGTGATCCCGTAGACCTAAGTAAGTAATCATAAAATCAAGTTTTCAAACTTAGCAGGACATCGACGCGAGCAGACCCTATGATACGAGACTATTTGTAGCACGAATGTCCGTACTGAATGAAAGATACAATTTCCTTTGGAGCTGTGAGGCGACATTCAATGAAAGCGGTAGTGTAAACAGGCACAAGGCACAATATGCACTATTGGAATAATAGGAATCCTAGATGGACGCGAGAAAGAAATTTTCGGGTAAAATATAAAGTCGATATGTTGATAGGTATGCTTGATGGCAGTTTAATAGGGCCACATTTAAAAAAAAATAATTTAAATAGCGAAATTTACCTAGATTTTTTACGAAAAGACTTACCTAATTATTTAAAAGAAATTTCTCTGCAAGTTAGAAGAAGTATCTGGTTCCATCAAGATGGTGCTCCTCCACATAATGCCCGTATTTCTAATTATTTAAACACGTTTTTCGGAAACCAGTGGATAGGCATACCGGACCTGTGCGATGGCTAGCTAGATCACCAGATTTAAATACGCTGGATTTCTTTTTATGAGGTTACTTTAAGTGTATTTTGTATAACACCCAACCTCAGAACATTGAGAATTTAAAAAATAAAATAAGAAATGGATGTAGTTCTATTCGACGGAATACTTTATAATGTACAGAATGGTGAATTAATAAAAAGATTTAGCTACTGTATTCACGTTAATGGGCAAAATTTTGAACAATATTGTAAAAACTTTTAATTATCTCTTTAGTGGCAAAATGCCCAACAAAAAGAAAGAAAATCTGAATATGCCACAAATAAACAATTATAGACCATATTTCTCTTTACCTGATAATTTTTTTAAGAAAACATTAATGATTATTGCAAAATCAGCATTGTTTTATTTTTAGTATCTTTGTTACCATAATTAAGAATTATCTTGTTTGTTTTTTTTTAATAATTTTGCACAATATTTTTAATTTTTAATAAAAATAAGCCTACCGGCTTATAATTTTTTTAAAAGTTGTTTTATCAAAATTTTCATGGCTAACTTAGAAAATGTGAAATATTACTAATAACAAAGTTATGGATGATTTATTAAGTCTGAACAACTTAAAAGTCGAAAGAATAAAATAAAATGAATAAAAGTAAGGAAGTTCATGAAACTGAATCATGATTACGAAATTTTTTAATTAAATATCTGTAGAGTCACTAGAAGAGTAAGCAAATGTAATTAGTAAGAAATGTGTATTACATGAAAACATGCACATATTAGCAATGGGATTGTTTCCCTTTATTTGTTGTTGCTCTTTTGTCACTTTAAATATTGTTTATATGCCTTTTACAAATAAAGCTTAAAATTATTATTTACATTCTTTTCAAATTTACTTTAAGAGAATTCAGTTTGGAGTCGAAAAGAGAGTTTTTAATTTTTTTCTCTAAAACGAAAGAGAATGTCGAATTTGACTTAATAACATAAATTAAAGCTATTTGAAACCTTTATAAGAAAACATTAACACAGTTTATGCCACAGGGTGAGGGAAAAAATATTCACGGAAATTAAGTTTCATTTCGTAATAATCTTTTCAAACATTTTTTTAAAAAATCACTATGTATGCATATTTAAAGGCCTTAAAAATATCTACAATTTGATGTGCCGAACATGATCGTAGCTTAAAGAATAAGGAAGTTACGAGTCTGGGGACTTTTAAGTGGTGGGCCCTGTATAGTGTAATGACATCTGGTTGAGATGATTCTGTTGAAGGGGTTGGGGGGTGGAGGGTAATTAGGCACAATAAGTAAAGCAAGCCATTAAGAGTCCAGAAACTTAATTTTTGGCGTATATGCTAGAAGCCAACGTCTCGATATCTTTCTCAAATATTATTAAAATTCTAAGACCAATTATTTCCACATGCTAGAGAGCAAATATAGTAAAGATGTATTCATTTAAAGATGGATGGGAAATCTGGATGTGGATGTAGCGATTCCTTAGGCAGCGGTTTTTTATATATCTTAAACAATTTTCTAAATAAAGGTGTCCATATTTAATACGATAAAGTGACTCTTTTTTGAACAAATTTGAATTGTTATTGTCAAACATTTATTATTTGACATTGATTCAATAATTTTCACTCACGTTCATGTAGTTTGTGCTTCGTATTCATTATTAGGATTCCCTTCTGTGTGAAAATACAACCCATGAATACAAACAGTTCACTATAAAAACATTAAGCAAGGCATTTCATCTCTTTCATCTCTTCATTTCATTCTAAGAATAATGTGTCACATTTCTCAATCACAGAGTGGTTCAATTTGTTAGAAAGTTATGGATAAAAGTCATTCCCGTCCTCCGGTAGTCTCAGACGTGAGAGAACCAAACTATTTTGGACTCTTGTCATTTGCAATCATCAAGTGGATAGTATGGAAGTAGTATGGAAGTAAAAAAGAATAAGATAAATTACATAGGCACACAAAACGAAAAAGTTGTCAATTCCACGGACCAAACCAATAATCTCCGGTGTATTTTGAGTTGCTGAATCCGAATCCGGTGTCAGTTTTGTCCCCCCACAACGTCACAATTTTTTTCTATCTTCAAGAAACAGTTAGGAAAAATGCAAACATTGCATTTCGCTAACCGTTTCTTGAAAAGATCGGCATTAGAGAGTTTGTAGTCCCAAAGTTTAACTTTTTTGCCACAGACTACATTGAATTGCTAGATTGGCAAAATATTGGTTGTTATGAACCTCCAGTTACTACTGACCTATCGGAAGATCAATTAAAATAAGTTGTACACAAACTAGAATCCTCTATAATTTCTTGCACAAGAAATTCCATGTCACACACAGGCCATGGAAACGGCCGTAAAGTTTGTTTCTGAAGCTTCTCTTGCAGTTTGTGATAGTAACACAAGAGATGGTATCATCAGAAATAAATTGGATTCGAGAGCAATTAGGCCACAATTTGAGACTAAAAAGGATTTCAATGTTGAATAATAATATACTGTCTGCATGTTCTAATGTAAACAATTATTGTATTTACTTGCTTTTAGTTGATAGAATTTTATAATAAAATCTTGATACATTTTGATCTTGATAGTTTTTTACAGTTTTTTCATATCTGATAAATTTCTTTGCGTTGATTTGTGACATTTTAATTCCATCATGTAATGTCACTGCAGATCTAGATCATGTATTTTTTGAATTTGTAAAATACAAAGCAGAAAGCGATCTCTTTTACAAAAAATTAACAGATCATACTTACCATCCTAATAATTTGTCATTTGCTAGCGCTGAATAAAAAACCCATCTATGACGTGATTCTCGAATTTCTTAAAGCCATTAAACTTAATATTTAGGATAAGTTAGGTTAGGTTAGATTTCCCACCCCTTGTGTTTACCCCATTGTATATATTCGTTCCTTTCCGTGGTCTTACTCTTTGTGTGTGCCATTATAAAATGCCCTGATAGACCCCTGGGCGAGAAGAGAGTGTCCTTGTTTTATCCCAGAGTCTCTATTTGTGATCGGTGGTATAGGTCAGGTTAGAATTAGGGTACAATTAGTTAATTGATAAGTACATATTAACTTCGCATCTGGCTGTATCGACGTAAGTCGCAATGCCAAAAAAAAAAAATTCCATCAAGAAATCATGGAAATATTTCAATATGTAGGGTTGCCGGGTGGGGATGGGTAGTGATCTACTGCTGACAAGAGAAATACCAAAACATTTTCTTAAATACTAGAACGCAGCTGACAACTAGAGATACATATTTCTAGCTGTACGGGATTCTCAATTTCTAAAAATAATAATATTGAGATATTTGGGGTGCTGGGGGAGTGGAAGATTATATCGAAAAGAATTAAGAAAAACGCCAACATTTTTGTTTTAAATAAACATATATTTCCAGCTGTCAGGCGTTCTCAATTTCTAAAAATTTGAATACTGAAATATTTAGGGATGCTGGGGGAGTGGGAGATGACGCCGAATTTTTTTTAAATACCAAAAATACTGTTTTAAATATGCACATGTTTCCTGCGATCAGGCATTTTGGATTTCTTAAATTGTTAATTTTCCATATGACGGCGCACCACCCTAGTGAGTAGTATAGCTATGGGACTGTCAGACCACTTTTCTTATGAGGTTTAGACTTCGATGGTGTATCCATCAGGAGAGACCAAGAGGCTGCTGAGGACTGGGTGGGGGCTGCTGAAGAAGTAGCCAGAGGATGTAACCAGAGAGGTGGGCGAAGAAGTGACCAGAGAGAGCTGGTGTTCGTCGACAATGACCAGAGGCTGCTGGATGGTGGTGGGGGATGTGGGAATGAGATCTGAGAGAAAAAGCATGCGTAGGTATGAGGAAATCTGCATCAAAAACCAAAAAGTCCTTATATCTCCTGAAGGAGTGGGTATATCGAAAAAATAAGGCGAAAAATCTCCCCCGTAATCCACATTGTCGCCCCTGGTAGCTTACTATCTGATATTAAAGTTTCAGCATCATTGGGTGAAAAAAGAAAAAGAGTGACGTCATGAAGTGATGTAATATTTTACTAAGAAATAAACGTGTCATTTTGAAGGTTTAAATATATGACTCATACACAGCTGCGCCTGATATTTCTTAGAAAGCGGCTGAGTCATCAGATTTATAGACTAAACAAATCTAATTTATTGTGTCAATGTTTACATTAACAGAAGGCATAAGTCATCAGATCATCACTGTCGAAATCCTGAGGCTGCTGCTTCGTTAGTAATTCTCTTAAACCTTTGGTCAGGACTGGTACTTATCCAATTACAAGATTTGAGCCAATATGTTTTAGTGCATAACTGTTAGGCTCGATGTTGTCTTCACTAAAATCTATGAGGCTAGTAACTTCGCGGTAATATTATCATACATTTATGTGGTTTCATGACCACCTCATGACCACCTCATGGCCATCTCATGACCACTTCATGACCACCTCACGATCACTTCATCACTTAGATATACAGATGCAGGTGTTGGTATATAGGTGCAGACATATAGGAACACGTTAGGTTAGGTACGATGGCAATGGTCGCGACCATAGCATTCCAGTGTCGAAAAATGTGCAAAAAGTCGGATCAAAATGCAGTTTTTTGCATTTGATTCCTTGATGCATTTATTCATAGTACTGGATCCCATCAACAAAAGTGGATCCGGCACTACAGTTGGCGCCACTTGGTGGAGATGTTGCAGGTATCTGTGGGTACCTTTTCCCCCCAACGGCAGGTCACGCGACCTCTACCTCTTCGAGAGAGAGGCAACAAACATAGGGCCGCTTAAATGTTGCCAAAAAATTCTAAAAAAATTCAGGTACATTATTTGGGAAAATGCAAGCAACTTCTGTCTCTTGGACATTTTCTCCCAAGTGCTTCCTTCTCTCGGAAAAAAATTACAAGAAGTCATAGATCTTTATTAATTAGTTTAGGGTGAAGAAAATATTTTAGAGAAAAACTTCAATTTGTTATTTTTACCCAAAAATGTATCTGAATTTCAGAATTTTTTTAACAGAAAATAACTTCGGTCAAGAATGACCCTAGGTTTTAATTTTTTCCCTAGTTTTTTCTTTTCTTCAGAAAATTCCCAATTTCCATATTCTTTAGATATAGACAACTTTTGCTCGTTAAACTTTTTCTTCAAATTGCTTCTTTCTCCGTAAAGAAATATTGAAAAAATGAATTTGTAGACCTTCATTAATCCGTTTAGGGAAAAGTAAGTATTTTAGAGAAAAATCCAAGGGCCAAAACTTGCTTATTTTTGTCTAAAGAACATGCCTGACGTTTTTCAAGATATTTTAGTCAATTTCGGTCAAGTATTTCACTAAAATTTGTTTTTTTTTCTTTAGAATAGTTTAGAAAAATTCATACACATTCTTTAGACAAAAATAAACAACATTTACCTTGTTGTTAGTTTCGCTGCCACCACCCTGATTTAAGAGGGAAAAGAATCATTATTTCTTTTTGGGAGAAGGAAGCGTTTTAGCGAAAAAGTCCAAGAGGCAAGAGTGGTTTATTTTTGTGTGGAGAATACACCTGAATTTTTTGGAATTATTTTGAAGAAAAAAAAAACTAGGGAAAATCTTGTCTGAAATTATTTTTAGCTAAAAATCTGACAGACATGTTCTTTTGGCAAAAATAAGCAACTTTTGGCTCTTGAAGCCTTTGTCTAAAACGCTTCTTTCACGCTAAACTAGTTAATAAAGGTCTATGACTTAATTTTGTTGTATTTTTTTCCGAGAGAAGGAAGCACTTCGGAGAAAATGTCTAAGAGACAAAAGTTGTTTGGTGTTGCCCAAAAACTGTATTTGAACTTTTTCTGAATTTTTGGCAACATTTAAGCGGCTCTTTGTTTTTCGCCTCTATCGAAGAGGTAGAGGTCACGTGACCTGCCGTTGGAGGGAAATGGTACCTACAGATGCCTGCAACATCTCCACCAAGCGGCGCCAACTACGGTGCCCGATGCACTTTTGTCGATGGGATACCGTACCGTATTATCAATGTGTTACCTATTTTAATCTTATACAAATGGTAAATTGCACTTGTGCATCCAAAAAACGCTTTTTTTCGCATGTAGTTTTTGAGGTAATTAAAAAAAATCATTATTCGGTAATCCATGGTAGAAATTAGCCCAATTTTGTTACTCGAGGGTTCTTGGGGTCGCTTATCACGAATCTGAAATCCAATCTGGGAAATTCAAATTGGAAGACCGAAAATCGGGCCATTTTCCAGAGAAAATTAGATGTCTTGGCCTTGAAAATCTGTACTCGGAGATTTTGGAGGTCGCTGATTACGAATCCAAGGTCTCATTTGGTAAATTCAAAACGGTGGACCGGAAGTTGAGTCAATCTCTGAGGAAAAACTCGTCTTACTTTCGTTTCTGGGCTGAAAATAGGAACTCGGGCATTTTCGTGGACGCTGATAACGAATCCGATATACAGTTAGAGAAAATTCAAATGGGCGGACCGGAAGTAGAGCCAGATTCCAAGAAAAACCTCATATTTTTCTCTTTTTTGGGCTGAAAGTATGAGAAATAAGAGTTCTTCCCGAGAAATATACTGCTTCTGGTCCTTTTCCTAACTGGATATCAAAATCGTTATCAGCGATAGCGAAAACCTCCTAGTACTCATTTTCAGCCTAAAAACGAACAAAATACGAGTTTTTCCTGAGAAATTGACTCTACTTTCGGTCCGCCATTTAGAATTTATCAAATGAGACCTCGGATTCGTAATCAATGACCTCGAAAACCCCCGAGTGCAGATTTCAAGGCCAAGATATCCATTTTCATTTTTTCTGGAAAATGGCCCGATTTTCGACTTTTGAATTTCCCAAATTGAACTTCAGAATTGTGATTACCTCAGAAACCCTCGAATATAAAAATTGGGCTAATTTCTACTATGGTTTACCTCAAACATCACATGTGAAAAAAATGCAACTATTCGATGAACAAGTGCAATTTCCCATTTGTACAAGATTAAAATAGGTAACAAATTGAGTAAACGCATCAAGGAATCGAATGCAAGAAATCGCATTTTGATCCGGCTTACTACACAGGTTTTCAATAGTTTCGACTATTTTTTTGCTAAACCTCGACTAAAATTACGCTTAAAGAATCAACTTCAGATGTCACTTGTCAGCTGTTAAGGCGGCAAATTAACTATTCGTATAATACGGCGTCGCATCAATTTGAAGATGGATAAGACGAATTTATTGACTTATTCTGTTTGGTATACCTCATTGGTGCCACTGAACGTCATGCCTTTATTAACATATACTGATAAAAAGGGTAGACTTAAAAATGTTGCACCTAGTGTGCACTAGTGCAGAATACCAAACAGACCTATTATTAGTCGATCTGTTTTGTATCCTTCACTATTACTACTACTACTAGGTACGTAACCTATATAAAATGTTGTAGTCTTGGTAAGTATCGTGTAAAATATTTAGCAATAACACTAAACTACATAATTTCTACAACTACCACTAAAATACAATGCCCGTTTCGTTACATGAGTTGTTATCATAAAAAATATAGGCATTAATGTATCTAGATTATTATTAGTCGTTTAATAGTTTAGGACATTTGGGTAGGTAATTAAATATAGTAGCTATAATCATCACTTCATGTTAACTTGACGTCCAGTATGGTATTAGTGTTTTGTTGTTTGTGGAATTTAATTTGGTACTAGTACTACACTAAAGGTTCAAACCTTTTTTAATGTGGTCTGTGGTGGTAGTTAAAGTTTGTACCTTTATCAAGAGCGTTACTATTTATTAGTTAGGTATCTTTTAGTTTGTGCAAGAAATCTTTGTGATTGGCTTGTTGATGATTTCTTAGATGCCATCCTTCGTTTGAATTATGAATTGACAAAATAGCCTCAAATGAAATAGTTATTTACTTATCCACAGATCAACTTTTGAAAAGGGAAGGGAACAGAAAAAAATAAGTGTTAATTTTAGTAACGGCGAAAGAAAAAATTTAAAGTGCATTATAAAATTATATAGACATTTTAGAAAATAAATAATAATCAGACACAGCGAGCGTGTCATTAATGTTTTAAGCCCTGCATTTACACACAGTCTTGCCTGCATTTTCTAGGGTAGCTGATCATTCCGTACTGATACTGACGGTGTATATAGTATTCATATATTAAATTTAATCAAAATCGTTGGAGTCAATTTGAAGATAACAATGATTTAATTTATTTTCTAAACTCGGCAACTAATCATGCTATCTCATATTGATACTAAATAAGAGTATCTATGTGTCAAATTTGATCAAAGTCGTTGGAATCGTCTTAGAGAAAAATATTTACTCCTTTAAACTGTATCTAGATACAGTTTAAGGAAAGTACTAGCTGCTGCTAGAAGCAGGTACTAACCTTGCGATACCGCCATTGAGAGGTTTCTATTTTGCTAAATTTGATTAGAATCGTTAAGCTGTTAAAAAAAAATCTCTTTTGCAATAAAAGACGGACAGAATAATTTTATGAAGAAACCAAAATTTATATTCAATAAGTAGCACATCATCGCTTACACGATCAAATATATTTATTTTCGTAAGAGACACACGGTAGACACTTTGAAAAGCTGGAAAATAATAGTTATTTATGCAACTCAGAAATTGATATCTTATGGGCGAGTACAGATTCCAGCATGCAGGCCAGTGCTGGAAACTTATGAATCTAGTAAAAAAACCGCTGCCTAAGGAATCACTACTTCTACATCCAGATTATTCGTCCAAGTCACTTTAAAGGAAACATCTTGACCATATTTGCACTCTAGTATGTGGAAATTATTGGTCATAGAATTTTAATAATATTTGGGGTAGATGTCATAGAAAAGTTTGAGGAGTTGGTTTCTACCATATACGTTAAAAATGAAGTTTCTAGTTTACCGTACTTATTTTCCACTATTTACAACCTACCACCTCAATGGAGTCATCTCAATCAGATGTCACTACAATACAGACGTGTACTAACTTTCAAGTGAATATCTCAATTTGATGTTATCAATCCCATTAATAATGAAGCGGAGGTGATAGAGTTTGAAAAATATTAGAAAGAAATCTGAGGCCTTGGTTTCTAGTATATACACCGAATCCCAAATTTCTGTAGTCATACCAGCTTGCTTTACTTATTTTCCCCTATTTGCCCCTATTTAACCCCCAACCCTTCAACGGCATCATCTCAAATTATGATCTAGTTTCAGACGTCGTTATAATACATACGTGTACTAAATTTCAAATGAATATCTCAATTTTATTTTATCAACCCTTTTCATATTGGAGTAGGGCTGGTTGGGTTAAAAAATATTATAAGAAAATCTGACGCTGTGGCTTCTAGTACATACACCAAATTTCAGGTTTCTGTAGTCTTACCAACGTTTTACTTATATTCCTCTATATACCCCAAATTAACCCCCAACCCTTCAACGGAATCATCTCAAAATATAAACTAATTCCAGACGTCGTTATAATACATACGTGTACGAAATTTCAAATGAATATCTCAACTTTATTTTGTCAACCCCATTATTGGGGTAGGGGTGGTGGGGGGGTTGAAAAATATTATGAAAAAATCTGAGGCCTTAACTTCTTGTACATACACCGAATTTCAAGTTTCTGTACTCATACCAGCTTGCTTTACTTATTTCCCACTATTGACCCCTAAATAACCCCCAACCCTTCAACGCCCAAGTAGCACCTTAGGTCTGAATTACGTAATGTAGACCTAGTTTTGGTCTCGTTTTCCCGTTTAACCTAACCTAATTGACTTAAAATATACGTAAAATATAAGTAAATGGGGAATGAGACGACGTCGGTAATACGTCTTAAATAAGGCCACTCAGTTATAATGACCTATAAGTTATAGAACATATTTCCTTGGACAGGTAATTAAAACGTAAACATTGTGTTTAATTGTGGTCGTTAATACGTAATATCTACCAAACCGCTTATCCTTTTTCAACTGCAGTCTTTCTTTCTCAGATTAATAAGGTTTTATCTACAGCAATGATGATTTACTTATAATATGATGCATTAGCAGCATAAGACGTAATAGAAACCTCTATTATAGTGATGGAGTAGGAGTATATCATATAATGTCAGACATAGTTGTGAAATAATGTGTCCACCTTTCTCCTCTCTGTGTTTTTTTGCTGCCAATCAATTTTCATCGTAAATATATCAATTCTACCTCGGAATATTGAAAGCGCCGCAAGTATTTTACGTTTTTAAAGAAAAAAAATATTTTTTCAGCTTCAATGTGTTTTAAAAATATTTGTAAAAGCCTATATAATTGCCCTGCAAGACTTTCCTGGTGCATAAAATATGCTAATATTATACTTAACAACTGTTAAATAACCCTATATTAGTGAATTTTTTCAATTAATCACTCATCAAAATTTTATTATAAAATGGTCTCTTACAGCTGATTGAAAAATATGGCGAATATAGTACCGCGCGACTTCCAAATATTCTTTCCCATTATTTTAGACCTCACTAACATTTTTCCTACAGTCGAAGTCGTTAAAACTTATATTATTGACTTTAAAGTTAAATGGGACCAATATAGGTTAAAATAATTTTGTAGTCTTCAAAACTGTAAAGTCTTTAAAGTTCATTTAGAACTAAATTGGTCATATTTCCCAGTCCAGGTTTGTCATCAGGTGCAAGGAAAACAGAACAACAATCATTATTTATTCGTCAAAAAAAGCAAAAAGAGTATTAAAACACGGCCATCTCTATAGAGACAGCCGTGATTAAAAGCTCAGATAAATACGTCTTTTATTTATCTGAGATCAAAACAAATACATGCGTTGGTCACGTGGGCTTAGTTCACAGTGTCATTCATGCATAAAATTAGAAAAATATACTTAATACCAATTAGTGGAAAAAGCTGGTTTTAGTCGGATTTTCTCCCTTCCAAGTTATCCAACCAAAATAATGAGACGTCTTTATTTCCAGACAAAATTAAGAACTAGGTTCGAGATTTTAATATGAGGAAAGGTCAGGAAGTAAAATTTCCCTAATCTAACTGTAGGTGGCGTGTCGATCTCTTGCCTTCCGACGCGCGATATTTCGAAACAAGTTTTAAATATTATAACTTGTGTATGTGGTCAACAACTGTCAACATAACCTCTGAAAATTTATTATGTGGAAAATGTGACATTACCCCATGACTCCAATAAGCATTAAAGTAAAAGTAAAGAAGTAACTTTTGACGGTTGACACTACTGGGAGGGGCATCAACATAATACAGTCATTTTAGTCCTTTGAAGTAATTTAGACAATGAAAACGTAATTTTGCCTTCCAGGGAAGAGACCTAATTCTATTTTTAAGTAAAAATAACTTCTAGGACATTATATGAAGTAATATTTACCTTTAGGTTAAACACATATGCTGGGTAAGTGGGGAAGTAAAATTAACGTAAATTTTACCTAAAATTGGAACTAGTTGTGACCATGAGGTTAAAGTTTTAACTAAAATTTGACTACAAGGACAAGACAAAACATAGGTTATATTTATGTTAAAAATTGGTAAAATTTCCCTGTTTCTATCCAGACAAAAGTCAGTGACTCCAAAGTTAATAACTTGGTCTAAAATTACGTAATATATTCTTATACATTGACCTCAATATGCACTTTAACTTTATAGTTAAATTTTAAGGAACAATTACGTTAATATTTCTTGAAAATTACACTAAAGTCAATGTGACTTTATCAGGCATTTCTTAAGAAAATATTACCTAAATATTGCTTAATTAATTACTGTTAAGTCCATATGCCTTTAAAGTTGAAAGTAATGGTTGCAATTACGTTATATCAACTATTTTAGGTCATTGTGGCTTTAAACTGGTAAAATAAACTAATTGTGCTGCTTGGGACGGAATCATCTCAAAGTATAATCTAGTTCCAGATGTCGTTATAATTCATACGCGTACCAAATTTCAAATGAATATCTCGATTCTATTTTATCAACCCTTTTAATAATGAAGTAGGGGTGGTGGGGGTTGAAAAATATTATAAATAATCTGAGACCTTGGCTTCTAGTACATACACCGAATTTCAAGTTTCTGTAGTCTTACCAGCTTGCTTTATTTATTTTCCCCTATTTACCCCTATTTCACCCCCAACCCTTCAACGGAATTATCTCAAAATATAATCTAGTTCCAGATGTCGTTATAATATATACGTGTAGAAAATTTCAAATGAATATCTCAATTTTATTTTATCAACCCTTTTCAAATTGGAGTAGGGGTGGTGGGGGTTGAAAAATATTATTAAAAATCTGACGCTTTGGCTTCTAGTACATACACCGAATTTCAAGTTTCTGTACTCTTACCAACTTGTTTTACTTATATTCCTCTATTTACCCCAAATTAACCCCCAACCCTTCAACGGAATCGTCCCAAAATATAATCTAATTCTAGACATCGTTATAATACATACGTGTACGAAATTTCAAATGAATATCTCAACTTTATTTTATCAACCCGTTTAATGGGGTAGGGGTGGTGGGGGGTTGAAAAATATTATAAAAAAATCTGAGGCCTTAACTTCTAGTACATACACCGAATTTCAAGTTTCTGTACTCTTACAAGCTTGCTTTACTTATTTCCCCCTATTTCCCCCTATTTAACCCCCAACCCTTCACCGGATTTCCTCAAAAAACAATCCAGTTCCAGATCTCGTTATAATATATACGTGTACAAAATTTCAGGTCAATATCTTAAACCGTTCCGGAGAAAGCGTGCGGACAAAAAAAGTTACAGACAGACCGACAGACCGACAGACAGACCGACAGACCGACAGACAGACCGACAGACAGACAGAAATTTTTTTTTCGCTCAAATTTAAAATCTCGACGTTTCGTGACATTCTAAACCTATTTCACGAATAAAAATTTTTGAAAATTTTTTTGCGATTACTATACTTCCAATCCACTACGTGGATGTGGAAGTAATATGTATGCCAGCATTCCTAAAATGTTATAGTAGTATACTATTTTTTCTGCACGCCTCGGATGATTCCAAAAAAATAAAAACTAATGCTTCATCTTATAACATTTTAGTTATCACTTTTATTATTAATTTTACAATTACTATATCATGTCCACGAGAAATAATTTATTTGGTACCTAGAACACATTTATTGTAGAATCACTGCATGATCGTAACATTTGGACCTTGTAATCTTTGCATACTTGTATTGGCTATATTTACTTTACTGTTCCTCAGATAATGTTTAAGATACGCTTTTACAACACTGCTTAATTTCTAAACTCCATATATCCTAAGAAATAAAAAAAGGCATTCTTAGTTTATTTCGATAAACCAAGCCGTTCTCGAGTAATCTGTGTTTAAAAAACAACATTTTATTAATAAATTCTTTAACACATAAAGAATGCTGTGAAATATTATTAAACGTAGAAAATAGCTAATTATAATATTAATTACAAAAATTGTTCGAAATGTCCTCCATCTTGCCTTATGCACAATCAAAGTCTTTTTTTAAGGAATGTTGAACACATTGTAGAATTCCTTCATCATTCTGTAGTATTGTAAACTCTTGATCGATTTTTTTTACTCAACTATTCAATCATGTCAACTTGGGTATTATAAACTCGTGATTCTAGATAACTCCAAATCGTGAAATTAAGAGGAGGTAGGTCAGGAGATGGAGCAGGCCTACTTAATCGGTACATCTGCACCCCGACCAATTCATCTATTAGGACAGTGGTTGTGTCACCATGTTCTACATGGTCAAGAATAATACGTCATGTAACATATTTCTTTTCTCACAATGAAATATTACCTAACATTTCATGTAAGATATTTTTCAAAAAATCATAACACATATCGCCATTTTAATTTCCAGGAAATATATGGCATCCAACAAACTGAATCCCAGAAATTGATGCCTATACATTTGTTTTCAAAATATGTTGAAAACGGGTTTGAATTGTTGCATTAGGATTTTCATCAGCTCAGAAGTGCATATTCCGAGAATTAAACATTCTTTGTCGTGTGAATGTAGCCTCGTCGGTAAAAAGTATTTTACTAGTGTACATACATATTAGGTATAGTAGGTTCCATATGAAATCCAGCGATACAAATAAAATGCTCGCAAATAAGCCTAAGGGAGACCGGCCGTTTCTGATTAGTATACCGCCGAAGTCGTGCAGTACACACTTTTGTGATAAAGAAACAGTAAAGTTACTTCACCCCTGGAACATATAAGAAAACATGTTGGCCCAATCTAGGATATTTATGTATGTACATGTCGAGGTATACTAATATAAGTATTATATATCGTAAACATTTTATATATTTTAAGTTTAGGTTTTAATTTTAATTTTAAGGATATAGTCGATAAATGTGCAATTATATTGTATTATTTGTTTTCTGGATAAATAAAGATTACTTTACTTTAAAATTGAAAACTAATTGCGGCCGGTCTCTTTTAAACTTTTATGCAAGTTCTTAATATGGCTGAATTATATATGTACAGAACCTACTATACATATATAATAATGTGTTTTGTGCATCTATCACAAGGAAGTGCGCAATAGTATTTTATGCACCAAATGCGTTGTATAGATTATAACGCCGGGAAGGTAACATGATGCAGCCCGAGGGCCTTTGGCCCGAGGGATATATGTTGCCTGATGGGCGTTATAATCTAATAACGCTCGTGGTGCATACAATATTTTATTTTTCACGAAAAATATATTTTTCTAATGAAAAATTAACTTTTCATTCTTCAAATACATTGAGTAGTCTATGACATTTGCTGGTACTTGACGTTTATTGACTGTATCTGACAGTTGATGATATTTTGACGTTTGTTGATACCCAACTAGCACCAAAGTGACAGTAACTTAGATGGGAACTTCGTATGAGTAACCATTACGTAATTGCGACTAAATTTACGACTTTGGTGTAAAAATAACTTCATTTGACAAGTCTTCAGTCCCTGCCTCGTAGTTTCTACCACTAATGATTACTTTATAGTTATGCAACTTCTACGTAGCTTTCGTGGTACATGGGAACGTGGTAGTTACCAGTGGGACGTCTTTCGGGTTTTCATAACTTGAAGGTGGTAAACTATAGTAGCAGCGAGTAACTCGCATCACTGAAATGTGACTTCAAAGTTGCAATCACCTTCAAGTAGCTTTAATAGTTGCCGCGACATCCTGGGAATCTTCATTATTTCTTTAAAGTAGTGGAACCTGTAATTAATATTCATAGGTGTTAATGACGTTACTGCTACCTACAGAACTGTGTACGGCTACTACAAAGTGCACATCACCTCTGAAATTCACCATGAAGTAAATTTCACCATCTAGTTCCCAATGTTGATCATAGATAAAGTTAATGCAACAAACCTAACCTATATAATATGTTTGCCTAACCTAGACTAGAATTATATGCTGCTATATTATGCTATGCAACATTTTATGTTCAAAATAAGGCAACAAAATTTAATATTTCAACACAGTTTTATTACACCTACCTTTTCTTCTATGTTATCTATCATTGTAATAGTATATTATACCAACAAGGTTTATGTTTATTAAGTCGTTGATATATGGCTGTATACAAGTAAATTGCGACAGCTGATAGGTTTTTCAATGTGAAGTTAGGTAAATGATAAACAGCAAAAGCTAGGAACGCGTTCAGTCTAGACATCAACGTACGGCTAACACGTACGTTCCGAATCAATATCGGGAAAAATGTAACCATGAAGTAGCAGCGGCAACTTTGAAGAGGTAATTTGTAGTAGTCACAACTTTGCTACGACTTTGAAGTGATGCTACAGTTCCATTCGCAGATTTGTGGTAAATATAACTTTAAAGTTACGTATTTGCAGTTTTCGTCACTATCGCCAAGTAGCAATTACTTTCAAGTAGCATTTCTTGGTGAAAACGACCTTAAAGTCATATTTTCTGAAATACGCCATGTTGATGGCCAAAATTATCGACGCCATTGTTATAACACATGAACCATAATTTCACAATTGACTAACAAATTTAATTTATCGCCATTTTTTCACCAAATACAACAAATGAATACATAAAAAGTAGTGTTAAGTTCCGAAGAACAATAAACAATAGGTTTCGACATCTAGTGTGTCATATTCTCGCAAGACATTACATATTTTAAAAACAATATTTTCATTAAAAAATGCGAATTTTAAAGGCGCGTGGTTAGATTCGGACGTTTTATCATTATGTTTGTCAGTAAAATTGCATTCGTTTTAATTGTGACCCTTAGACCATTGGAAAATAGCACAAGTTTTGCTGTCTAATATTACCTTCTGATAGTCTATTAAATGTCTGAGTTAGGGAAATGAACAAGAACAAGAATCATATGTAAGAATGAAACATAAATATAATAAAATCGGTTGCAAGACAAAGAAGGGGCAACATCGATTTGAAAGAGTAGGGAGTGGCAAAGTTTTCTGAAAGTTGCGGCGTCTACCCCGCCACGTCGCCGCTCCGGAGTAACAACGTCATTGGAACGTAGCCAGACAAGTTCCATGAACGTGACTGGAACGTTAGCGTCACCAAAGAATATTCCCCATTTTGGTCATAAACACGTATTAGGAACGTTCCTATTACGTGCCTGTGACTAGTACCAAAACACTTTAAAGTGCTTACAATAGTCATTGCTACGTTCCCACGACTAATTGTGCTAGTTGGGGATGTTATAGGAAAAAGGAAAATTAATATGGAAATACCACAAAATATCCAAAACAATGCATGAGAAGCCACAAAAAATGTAATGCCGATCAAATCCAAACCATTATACGATAAGGAATATGAAACCTTTACTCTTTTTTGCGTCTCAAATAACAGGGCATTGTGGCTCATAACGTCCGCGCATTATGCCCGTGGTCATGATGAGCGTGTTTATGGTAACCGTATCCAAGGTATGATAAACAAATAATATGCAGGTGAAAAATAAATATATATTTTTTTATTGGTACCCTATTTTGCTTATTTAAAGTACGCCTCAGAGTGTTTAAATCCAAGTTTTAAAAACGCGCGTATTTTAAAGTTACCATTGCAACAACTACAACCCGAGTCAAAATGTAATATTTTTAATTATTGATCTGACAGGAATTTTTGCGATATTAACCACGAATCTGCGTTTCTATTTAAGTAATCAATGTTAGAACTCATTTTAGAGCATTAATTAATCCTATGTGACAGATTGCAAATTAATTTTTGTATTCCTCATTTGATACTGACAGGTATCCTGATGTCACATCACGAATTCAACCATTTTACATTCTTAATTCTTATTTCCATTTTTTGTAGTGATAATATCAGTATTTATGATTTCAAAGTGCACCAATGAAAAAAAAAAATAGCGTAAAGTATTCGTGGATAACTGGTCTTTAAAACACTTGCTCTATTTCGAGCACTCCGGCTGCGCCGTCGGCGTCGTGCTCAGAAAATCGCGCGTGTTTTAAATACCTTAATATCCACTTATACTTTAATATACTATATTATGAATGTTATATGATCATCCAGAAGTATAACAAATGATATAGGTATAACTTTTTATTGAGTGAAAATAATGTATTAAACATAAATAATGACTGTTTAAATTCTAAAATATATTAATGTCTATTTTATGTATCAAAATATGTTCCGTATTTTTTTGTCTTTATATTAAAATTTTATTTATTTAGATATTTATAATTGTGGTTTAAACAATGTGCGTTTACGCCAATAGTAAATTAATATCCTACTTTTTTCATCTATACAAGGTCTCCCAGGAGTTCTTGTCAATAATTCAGAAGCTCGCAAATGGGTTGTTAACAATCCCAGTGTATCATATATTTTTTACCTACTGCCCTCCATTGCTCAGTTCACATTTTTCGCAAGTTATGTGCAGAAAGTAATTTATTTATTGCCGTTTAAACTATATATTATTATAACATTTTGCTGGTTTATATATAACGTGTTATAACATTTTGGAACAGAACTGTAAACATGGACTTCCAGGTGAAGAGAAATACATCGAAGTAGGATGAACCGGGAGTTTCAAACGTTCGGTTGAACGAATTTCATAATTAATTTTTCCTTTTTATATGAAATTCGTTGTGGCTAAAGGACAAATCTCCAAGGCCAAAAAGTTAGAGAAAAAAAAATTAAATTCGTTCAAATGACCATTCGAAATTTCAGGTACATATTACTGTTTGAAGGTTATCCATGTACCTAAAGCTTCGAACATTCACTTCACGAATTTCATACGAAAAGAAAGAATCAATAATGCAATTCTTTCAAGTACATCACCTAGGCAGAATTTATGCGAAGTTATTCTTGCTCGTAAAACATCAGTATTACGTAACACGAGAGAAAATACATTCATATCATTACTGAAAGGAACTAGTATTAGAACATGCAGATTTTGAGTTACTCCTTATGTTTTGTAACCGGTTATTTGAGTGTCTCTGGCAAGATAATGTTGAAGTTTTTGAAGTACTCCAAGCTACAAAAATTTAAACATCATTCACTTTTTATGTGCTTTATTTTTATGTAGTGGCGCCTTCCATCCCATTATAGGGGTAGATTTGGGCCGTTATTCGAGAGATTGACTACTAAATACAAAACATGTACGTTTTTCATAATTTATTTGCATTAATTCATTGTATCATGATGAATCGAGTGGTTTTACCATTTTGGGGATATCTTTTGGCTGCAGCGCAAACATTTGGGGGTATAATATCAGATTCCGTTTCAGCGTCGAGAAATATATAGGAATAATATGGTCGCATTCAGGGATCAGAACCGTTTCTTGTGGAGCTGTGTTATGAACATTCAAGCATCCGTAACTCCAGAAGTAAGGCATTTGAAGAAATGTGATATAGACATAAGATTAGTGCGGAGTCCCTGCTAATGAACCCATACGATTTTATCTAAGGTAGAAACTCTATCGTTCATTTTTAATTCGAGCCACAGATGGGCAGCTTGCACAAAGCAAAATACCTGCTCAGATGGGGTGGGGGATCCCCAGACTCCGGAAGGCGAATGGGTACTATGAGAGTAGCAACTGGTCCACCCTCTCGAAACCAGCGCGAAAACCCAGTTCCCACAACTCCTTACACGACTGGCGAGGAAAAAACGGTGGTTAATTTGCACTTTGAGGGTTGTTGCAGGGGTTGCGGAAATAAAACTCATCGAATTGTGATTCTGCATTCTCGAAAATGGGGGTGGGGGTGGAGGTAAGTAAGTTTCGTCGCATTCCGCGAAATTTGAAGAAAAAACAAGTGTGGCATGGAGTACTTGTCTCTCAATTAGTGTTAATAACTTGGCACACTTTTCAGGCTTGGCCGTTTTGTGTCCAATATCCCATAATACTTTGGCATCCTCCAAAGGAGGAAATGTTCAAAATATTTATTGTGATTACTGGAAAATACTATTTTCCGATATTTTTGTGGTGTCGAACTGTTTTCTAATGTAAGGTATCTTTAAAGCATATTTAAAAGATGCCACTTATTAGTGTGAGTTACAAATGTTGGAAAAGCAGATACTTATCTTTTCGAAGACGTGGTAAATAACAGTGGTAAGTGTAACCAACTTTTAAAATCATGGGTCTGGTGCAATTTGTATTTGAATGATAGTAACCAACATCTTTATCAATATTAGTGATGCATTAGTAATTTTTTCGTCGCGAACTAGTGACGACTCATCACTTTTACTTTAATTGGATTTAATCACATTTCATGTTTTTAGATGTCTTTTGATGCAAATATTACGGTTAAAGTTTTGCATCAGGGTGTTGTGACACGTGTATCGTAAATTAATTTAGGGGAGATATATTGAAATTTGAAATAACGGAAAATAAGTAGATTAAATGATTTTTAATGAAACAGAACTGTTGCTTTATTTCGATGATATCGGTGGTTTTCGAAAAAGTAAAATGCACTTTCCTTGGGTAAAAGAATAGCACTATTTAAAAATAAAAACTCGAGCTCAATAGCAACAGGAAGACAACAACGGGGGATCCGCTAGAATAAATGGTCAATATGAGCTCTTTTTAGTTCGATGCAAAATTTGAAAAATTCGATGCTAAAGTTATTATAACACTCTCTGACGAAGTGCTATATTAAAGAACATATGAGGTAGGTACTGTATTGCTTTCATTACATCTAGACGTCTCTGAATTATTGACATGAAGTTCTGGGTTTCTTTTAATTCACTTAATAAGATTTTTTCATAATTACACAACTAATTAAAATTATGTGTATAATATTATAATTTTAAATCCCCCCTCATGATGTCATGATATACATTTTGTAGTGGAACGTATGTGGACTGCTTAGAATCGTAAAAATATAATGGATCGTTAATTGCATGTATGTCGAATCCCTCATTTTGAAGTTCATTCTTCTTTATTTTAAATGTCCCTGTCATAGGCACCGAATCCATAATCCTTAAAAATAATGGAATAGCATAACTTGGAAGATGAGCTTTCAGTTCTTTGGCTAAAATATTCCTGTTCAAATTTTTATCTGGATCCACAAGTGCCAACATTCCCGCTCTCCCTTCAGTTTCAGGAATCTGAAAATTTTCAAAGTAGGCAAAATATTACACGAAAGTATAAAATGCATAGTGTTTTAAAGAAATATTGTAATTAGGTGTTTGTACTATGTGCAAAGTTGCCTTTTTGATATTGTTAAAATGAAGTACTTGTTATACTAAAGCACTTATTGATATATAAACAGCATATTATCGTCCATTAAATTAAAATTTCAACAAATAAATAACATGAAGTTTTAGTAATTGAACGAGTACGCAAAACACGCGATGACGTCATCGGTTATATTAGTTTCTTAAATCGCGTGTAAAAATTGTTAAACACAACATTTTATTCACTCTATTTACGTTTTACATGTGATTAAATAAGTAACGCCTACCTAATACGGGATTTGTTAAAGCTACTTTAGGAAATTTATCTGCAAAATAACGTGTTTATAACACAAAATGACACTGACAATATAACTGATGACGCCATGAGTGTGTAGTGAATTGATGTAGTGTTTTTGGCGAAAAAATTTCAATACAAAATTAAAATGGCTTATTTCAAGGTATTATTCGACTGTTTCTCAAAATTCAAGTGTTTTTAACTATAATAAAGCATTATCTTCACAGTGAAAGTGAATTTAAAATTTGTGAAAACACCTAATTAGTGGCAACATGGTTTCTAATCGGTATCTTCACTATAGGTTCACTCGTGCAGTGAACTTCCTTAAAAATTCGATTAGGACATATTAGAATAAATTATGACAATTAAACGGAGTCACAAAAGAAAACTCTAGAAATCAGATCATACTACAATGTGTTTTGAACCGCCGAACACGAATTTGGAGTCCAAATTGAGAAATTTCGCACAATATTTTAAAATTGCGAAAAATACAATATTTAGACACCCAAATATGATGTTTTCATTTGTGCTCAATATACCACAAATGAAATAAAAGTTTGGCATGGAATATTAAACCAGCAATGAATCGTGTCCTAATTTTTATAAATTTTTTGAGAAATGAGTTTTTGAACGAAATTCAAAACCAGTCACAGAGTCTGAAGTTATATTTTCAATTAGCTGTATCCACTCCACATCGTGCGATAATTATCAAGGAGTAGTTACGCAAGAACTTTGGATGTAGTAGTCCATTGATACCCTGGCCCCCACGGTCGTCAGATTTGACATCCATTTTATTTTTGGGCACTCTTAAAAATACCTAAGGTGTACAAAACTCAACCTTAAGGGCGCCATGTTCGCAAAAGAGAACAACCTCGACAACGTCATAGAAAAGGGTAGTCGTTAACCATCCGTTAAGTGGTGGTACCTAGCGAGTAGCGGACGAATCATTTACTATAGATGTTTATTCGTGAAAATGCAATAAAGAATCCTATAAACTAATCCAGTTGTAAACATTACTTCGCTTGAGCAATCCAAATAACAAGTGTTCCAAATAGAAATAATGTAAACAACAAAAACATCTATCTACCTGCTTTTAACCGCATGCCGATCCCCTTTCCCCTCTTCCATATCGAAACCCTTGGCTCGAAATATATTTCTCATTATTTTACTGGATTTTAATTTATAGGTCAAAGGTACATTTGAATGTTATTCTGGATCCAGAAGAGCTTTCATGTGAAATATTGGCATTTATAATTATTATATTATTACATATATCTATTATATTACAATGTATTTATAATATCTACTGTAATAAGACTCGAACAAAAATATACAGGGTGGACCGTCTAAAGGGAATAGATAATGAAAAAAAAATTTTTTCGCTCAAATTTAAAATTTCCACGTTTCATGTCATTGTAAAAAAAGAGAAACTGACAATTTTCCACTACTATACTTCCACTCCACTACGTGCATGTACAACTAAAAATGTGACAGATGGCAATAATATTTGGCATATAGTTAACAGAATTGTCACCTTTTATTTAATATTGAATTTTTGCTGTCGGATGAGCACTCTGTATATTTTCTTGGCCAAAAGTTATCAGGTTTCCTTTGTAATAATAGTGATACCTACATTCCGATTATTATTCTCATATGTCGTTTCGTAGTTAATAATTTTTTAGAACGACCGCCCTGTATAAATAAAGTTTTTTTTCCTTAAAAAATCCCCTTGGAAGTCATTAAAAAATTTTAAAATGTAAAAAAATATATACTGAAAGAAACCCCAAAGTATTTCAAACATATTCATTGGACTACGGTTTAGAGCAATTATTTGTATGAAATCTAATAAGATGGCGATGGTCAAGAGAGGGACATTCCATACATAAATATTTATTATTTTTGGCAATAACTTTTTTACTTGCTAACGTATATTTAAAAAAGAACTATAATATTACCTAAGTATAAAAATAACCAGTTGAGTGAAGTGAATGAAAAGTCATAGTAATATTCTTATGTTTTTTTTAAATATACGTAGTACGAAAGAATGTTACGGCCAAAAATGATTTCCCCATCCCATGTCCCTTTATTTGGCCACCTATTGAGAAGCCAGTATATATTTTGTTCAAATTTGGTGAAAATGGGTTTTTGATGGTAGTGAATACAAATATAAAATAAGAATTTCTATAAAAAAGTCGATAATATTTTTTCTTCAAATTTTCCTTAAAGTAACGCCACACTGTAATGAGCGATATCAAAGTTCACTACTTCAATGCAATCACATTTTCAGTCTGCACGTACCGCCTAAATTTGAAATAAATCCCGCTCCTAATTCGTGAAATATATACTCATGAAAAGCGGATGACAGTGTAATTTTTTCAAACATCTCTATTGAAAACTCCCTAACAAAATATCGGTCGCCTCTATGGGATAGTACTAAGATAGAAACTCTTTCAAGCCACTTTAATTTTTACAAACTAATATGTTCATAGCCTGTACAATAGATAAAGATAAACGCAAAAAATCAGTAATATTGACATTTGAACATAAATTCAAGGTAAAAAATTAAGATAATAAAATGAAGACATAACACATCTTAGTACTTCATTTAAGGTGGCCATTCCCTAGAAAGCGACATCCGATAGGGATATATCTATTATTTTTGCTCATAACTTTTATATCTTAATACATATATTTTAAAAAACTATCAGAGTACCTAAGTAAAACTATAACAAGACTATTACTATGAATATTCACTCAATAATTTCAGTGGTTTGCAAAATAGCTAGATTCAAAACTAGGGAGATTGACATAATTCTTAAATTTAAATCTAGCTATTTTGCAAACCGCGGAAATTATTGAGTGAAAATTCATAGTAACAGTCTTGTTATGGTTCTACTTAGGTGTTCTTATAATTTTAATAAATATACGTACTAAGAAAAAAAAGTTATGGCCAAAAATAATAAATATTTCCCTATTGGAGGTCTCTTTCCAGGGAATGGCCACCTTAAGCTTAATTTAAGTATGTTTCAAACAACCTGCACAAAATGGCTACAGGAAGACACAATACAAGTTACTACACTATATAGCATTTGTAAATTTATTTGAATAATAAATATTATGAAAATTTCATAAATTATATAATGTAAACAAGGTGCACATACTTTAATGGGGAAGATGCATACATTTTAAAAATGGTTTAATTATTTTGCCATAATAGTATTATATCACCTTATAAACTTTTTAAATTTTATCCAATTTGAACAAAATTTCTAAATAATAAACTGAAAAACAAAAAAAAAAATTAAATGAAAATTGTTTAGAACTACACAAAATGATTAAATCCAAAGTTTCATGAAATTTAAGAAATTGATTGTAGAATTTTCAGAATACACAAAAAGCAAAAATAAATTTACAAACTACTTCTCAATATTACTTGACAGTTCAGGTTACATTAGTAACATTTACGAATAAAAGATGCTTAATATGCTTTTTTCATTTTTTTAGTACATATAGTCATAAGTAGATCCTAACATGTTGTATCTTTGAGTAAAATTTGATTCAAATCGGGAAAAATTAAAGTTAAGTTTTACACTATAATAAAAAAAGTCACAAAAGAGGATTCTTAAATATATGAAATTTGAATTTTTATGTAACGAAAACCATGTGACTGAGAACAGTACAATGTTGACCTATATTATGGATGACTGACGTCAGTTAGTTGCACAGAGCTACAATTACTTGTTCTACGGCTACCTCAAAAACATGCTTTTGTACAGAGAGTTTATTGTAATAACGCTCGTACCACAACTCGTAAGAAATTTGCACTATTCTGCACTTTCGCACAATATGCTATATATTCTAAATAATTATTATAACCCATCACTTTTGACAAAACATAAAAAAAAGCAGATACGATTGAGCATATTGTTGTTTTCGTCGATCAATCTGTCATCTGTGAAATCGTGCTTGTCACTGAATAATAAAACCTTCTGTTCTGTACTGAAGATGTGTGAGGGCCGATTTATCAATGCGTGGATAAGTAGTGTCATCCTATAGTGAAATAATAGTTTAATAATATAGTAGGACACTTCCCCTACCGAGTTAGTTCACGCGTCGATAGCAGGAGTGAGGCTATCACTGTCAGAGGAAGTGACCCTACCGCATTATTACCAACTGTGCTTTAACTATAGGATAACTTGTTATCCTCGCATTGATAAAGCGGCCCTTGCTTATTTTCTTGTGTGATATTAGTGATACTGTTATTACAATTTCATTAATATTATCAGTACCTACCTAGTACGTCATATATACTTTGTATCCTAGTAAGATATTCTATAAATATGTACAGATAATATAATATTGTATAATATATTTGGCACTTTTTACTTATTAATTATTCTGGAGATTATTATTTTCTTCTTTTACCACATTATATACCTTATCCAATTTTAAAGTTATAACAGGTTCTCTTTCTTAAAGAGCGTCAACTATATTCCACTTACGTATACTCATTATGCTTCCCTGTCACATTTCTTTTATGTTTTGGTGTCCACCCTGTGTATAAAGTATTATTTGGTTTGATTCTTGTCACTTATTATAACGAAATGTCATGTTTTTTCATAAAATAGTTTTATAAATATAGCGCTAACAGATCGACATAATTGAAATATATTAATTCTTGTAATCGATATAATCTGAAATATGAAAAATCGAATAAATGCCGGAGCGAATGCTTGTTTCACGAATACAACAAGTATAGTTAGTTACCTTCGGTAACATTAAGTCAGTAAAGAAATGGGATCTCACGACACTACCACACAAGGTTTTTAGCTCATCAGATTTCTTTACTTCTCGAACATTTATCAAAACAATTTATCCTAATAGCGGTTGCATTCAATATAAGTATAAACAAACAACCGTTTTTTGTCCATGTTAAAATAATATATTTTTACCGTAATTCATCCAAAACAAAGAAATTTACGTTAGTGCACGAAAACATAAACAGTATGTCATTATTGTAGGTATTATTAAACATCGGAAGTTTCCTAAAGAGCCTATACATTTTCAAATTTCACATTTGTAAATGCAGAACAGCTACAAACCTTTAAAACTTAATAAATGTTTAAAACCAAGAATAAATGTGAAATTTGACTTTTTTAGAGCAGATGTTTTAAAAAAATAACTGTGGGGAATAATGATTATTAACGATTATATCGATTTATATTGGATCCATTCTATTGATTTTTTTGTCCACCCTATATAAAAATATAAAATTCAGATAATTCCCTTTTTCTGTTGCGTCATCTATGAGACAGTAACCGAACTAAGACAACAACTTTTAGCTGATCAAATCTTATAAAATTCCATTCTATGAAAAATAAATATGTCAGAATATCAGTAAACATGTGAAAAGTGCACCGCAAAATTTAATTCGAGCTTTCTAGTACATGAAGGGTCTAATGAGACTTTTTCTTGTTTCATAATATGGGTGAATGTTTAAGTTAGGACTTGTCTGTATTGGTTTTCCCTATTTTTGATTTTAACTAGTGCAAAATAATTATTGAAGTGGCGAGCTGACATCGTTTCTAAGGTACATGTTAAGCATTTTTTTTATCTATGAAAATATTACTTTTTAACAATATAAAAGCACACGTTTCCTAAGTTAAAGTTTGTAGTTTCCGTTTATGTGCAACTTTTATAAATATGACCTATACTTTTTAAAATAGCTCGCTTTAAAATCATGTGATTATACCCACAATTTAGCACATAAATATGGCCACCTTAAAATAGGCAGAATTAGACAACCTTGTCAAGTCATATCTTTGCACGATGATTATTATTGCAAGTAAACATTTAAATAAACAAAACTTATGACAATTGACAATTAATCATTTATTAGGCAGTTATTTGAGTCAAGGCACTCTTTCAATAAATACCAATATCGTGCAACAGTGAATTTTCACCAGCAATTTCAGAATTTTTAATTCACTCAGGTAAAATACAAAAATAGGATAATTTTCACAAAATTTGGTAAAACCTATTTGAGGGAAAAGTCACAGCAGGTCGGGCTTTAACGATTTATAAAACTTAATATTCCACAAAAATGCACTTTTCAAATATCTGTATTATAAGAAGAAAATAGATGTAAATCTGACCTAAAATAAACTTTTTGTGGGGGTGGTTACCAGCAAAATGGATGAAGGGTGTCTCAGAATTGAGTTTCCGGACGGGAACCTGTGACTCCTGAGTTCATATTGGGCCCATAAATTAAACCCTATTATAATTTAGACGAGTACTATAATGACACATTAATAGGCATTTACTACCTTATCGTCTTTTCTGACTTTCTATATTAACTATTATAATTATTGGATTACAATTTATATGTAATCTATGTTTTGTATTCATGTAATGTAGGTGCACTGTGTAAACTATAGATGCTATGGAGCTATGTTTATTTACTTTGTTAATGAGAAACTCCTTCTGAACAATAAAGTATATTTTGATTTGATTTGACATATAACTCAATTTGCCTTAGTCCAAAAATGCATATCTGGGGAAGTACATTCTCTTAAAGTGAGACAGAAAATATTTTTTTTTCAATAATTTTCGTTATATTGAAGGCAAAATTTTAAAAAGTTGATGGGAGCTGTATCCCCATAGGTACTCTATGTGAACTTGATAACAACCAAATATCTTTTGTTTCCAATTTCTTTTTCCACAATAAAACATTTAACTGGCTGTAATTTTTTAATCACTCTGTAAAATTACGGAATACTTGAACACTTTTATAGGGCATTAAAATGACTACAAAAAAGGTACTCTTAGAAACGTTTGTAGTGTCAATCAATATACAAGAAATTATCGTTTCTTCCTTCATTTGTATTTAACATTTATTTACAATTCTAGAATAAAATGTTGTAATAGCAGAAAAATACAGTTTATTCTAAAAAATACATTAATAATAAATGCTCCACATGACGTCCATCTCTTTCAGTACACAAATTAATACTTTTAAAATTTTGTGTAATTTAAGCGAGAAATCAAGAATAATCATTTTTTCTCTCTAGGTCATAGGCGCTTGTGAAACAGGAAACCTATTACGTTTGAGAAACAAAAAATATTAGATTGTTATCAAGCTTACATACAGTACTTATAGAGATACAGGTCCCATGAAAACTTGAAAATGTTATCTTCAATGTAACGGAAATTATTGGAAATTTCTTTTCTGTTTCACTTTAAGAGAATGTACCTTCTCAGGGATGTATTTTAGGACTAAGGTAAGTTGAGTTATACGGACCCAACATGAACTCAGGAAGCACAGCTTCCCATCCGGAAACTCAATTCTGGAACACCCTGTATAGTGAAAGAAATATAAATTATGCAAATTAAATTTCTATTTCAGTTACTGTCCTAAGTAAAATCCACGTTTAATTGCATAGTCACCAGTTTTTCCAATAAAGATTAAGTTTACTTGAAGCCTAGAAGCTACTTGAAAGGAAATGAAGATTTGAAAATCTCGCACTATTGCCTACAGCGCCAAGAGTAAGTGGAGTTTGTACCAAAATAGATCTGATAGATACGGGTAGAGTGCCACTTCTATATCAGCCAATAATTTATATTTAATCTGTGGTCAGTAGAAGGAACCCCACCTCACTAAAGAGCTTTGAATGGCCTTACTCCCGGTCTGCTCAATTAGCGGTGGCACCAAATTCAAATTACGTCATTATCCTTTATTGATTATTAATTACTCTAGAAAGGAGGTACTAACGTTAAAATTCGGTTGTTTCAAATACGTGTAATCTTTAACGAAGTAATTAATAATCGATAAGGGGTAATTGTTATATATGCCATAATTAGAAAACATGTCTATCTATAAATAATATAAATTTACATTATAAACACATCTTAAACTGTCTCGGGGTTTTTACCAAATACAATTACCTCTTGTCGACTAATCATTATTTCGTTAAAGACCGCATGTGAAAGTTTGAATCCTAACCAAATTTTAATGATCTCAGTAACATTGGTGTCTTATTTCTAGGGTAATGAGCAAAATGCATAATTTTTTAAACATCACAGATGAATAGATCACTAAAAAACATTATTTTTCCAGTATTTTATTTTTGTTTTATGTTCTAATTAAAGGTTAAAAAAATTATTTACTGCAGCTGTCAATTTAACTGCGTTTAAACGGAGAAGTTTCCGCGCTACTTGTGTGTGACGTCATTGGGCACATCGCACCGACGGAAAACGTATTGTGATTGCGAATGTGGACACATTATTTATGTTGTGTTATGGAAAATACAAAGAAAAGTAGCTATAAATATTGTATTGTGCCCAAATGTACAAATACTAAGTACAATCAAAACTCCAGAAAAATTATTTTTTAATGTGCCTAGACGCGATAAAGGTAGGAAGAAATGGTGCAGAACTGCAGAACTATGAGACGAGACGACCGAAATGCAGAATTATAGTCATCCTCAAGAATATATTGCTGCCAGGATCATTTTGATGTAAATTTACCCATTAAAACTAATTATTTTATAATAATATTATGAAAATATGTACCTAACCCTAATATTATTGTGATAATTTGTTTACATATCATGGTGAATTTGGTCACTTTCCTATTTATAGGAATACAAAAGTTTACTAACTTCTGTTAAAAGGAACGTTGAATTAAAATGTATAAATGTATAAGAACGGTGGGAATAATGTAACTTCTCGACGTTCTACATATTATCCAGTTATATATTTATATATACCTATGTATGTCAACAGTTATTTTTACTATGAATGTACCTACCTACCTAAAAGTACGTACTTAGTAAGTGACGGGAGGTATTTATTATATAAAAAAGTACAGCATTCTAAGATGAAAAATATTAATTAATATAACATTAAAATATTGCCTTGTTTACCTATTTTGAGGTTAGGTACATAAATTATTTGTTATATTTAACTACAGTAAAAGGATAAAAATGGGCACAATTGAATTCATGTTTAGAATAATGAATGACACATACCTTGTTGCTTTAGTACCTCCAATTTCTGCACTAATAAAATCAGTATTAGTAGCAAAAAAGTTTGTCATCATAAACACATCAACAACGGGCAAATTGTCACTCTGGCCCCGTAAAAACCCACTGTCCGTCATTTTCACCACTTAATAATTAAAATAAATAAATAAATGAATGATTTCTTTTATGAAAATATCAATACACATTTACAAAACACAAAACAATTTACGATTTAACCCCTTGGCAGATAGACGACCATTATTAGAGTATTAGACATTATGCCGAATGACGTCAGACCAATAGCGTGGTGTTTTCAGTCACGTGGATATGTTCCCATAAAATTTTGAATTTCAAAGTCGTTTCTTTAGGCTACACATTTTTTTTATACCTTTTCTTCATTACTTTCTCAACTTATATAACATATATAACGAAAAAATAATAAATTATTGCATTTCTAAAATTCATGCATGTTGCTCATTAATAATCAATAAAGGATAATGACGTAATTTGAATCTAGTGCCACCGCTAATTAACCAGTCGAGAAGTGGGGTCATTAAAAACTAATTAGTGAAGTTGGGTCCATTTTGTTGTATTCCACTCGCGCGATGCAATTCAACAAAGGAAATACGTTCCTATAATAGGGCCAATAAGTCCAATCAGTAGAGCCAGGAGCGTGCGAATTTACGAATTTCGTAAATTCGCACGTACGTAATTCGGAGAAATGGAAGCCCTAGGATTGTGTCAATTACACAGCTAAAAAAAAATAACAAAGTTATGTATTTTTGGACGCTGAATTTGAATCCGAAGTCAAAAAAATTCCTATACCCTTCAATTTTTGTGAAGAGGCAAAATGTCATCCCTTTAATAAGGTACATTTATGAATATAAGTACCTATCATTGGGCAATTAATGGGAGCTTTTTATCACTCATACTCTTCTTTATTAATGCCAAGAGCTTCAGCGAGGGGTAACAATTTTCCCGAAGGGGTTGATACGCCCTCTGCGCCCCTTCTATACCCTTCTGGACGCAGAACTGCATCATAATAGCTTCTAGCTTACAAACTCTTGAGAATGCAAGGGGAATATGGTAGAGGGTGAATGCAGTTCCACAACCAAGTCTCCAGAAGAGTATAAACTACCCCCTGCTGGATGAGGAGCATAGAGGTGGAGAGAGATCTGAGAGGGTAAATGTTCCTTGTTGTTACTCCAGAATGCTCTCAGTGCATTAACGAGAATCTCCTTCAATTGCCTTGACCGCACCCTGTAATGGGCGAAAACTACCCCCCAAATCCCCAAAAAAGGTTCGGACATCTTTTAGGACCGGAAATATGCACTTTGGGGTTGGGAGAGGTGAGAGGGAAGACAACGGGAATCCATCTCTCAGCACTGACTATACATATTGTAGCAGTAAAATTGCATTCGTTTTAATTGTGACCCTTAGACCATTGGAAAATAGCACAAGTTTTGCTGTCTAATATTACCTTCTGATAGTCTATTAAATGTCTGAGTTAGGGAAATGAACAAGAATCATATGTGAGAATGAAACATAAATATAATAAAATCGGTTGCAAGACAAAGAAGGGGCAACATCGATTTGAAAGAGTAGGGAGTGGCAAAGTTTTCTGAAAGTTGCGGCGTCTACCTTGCCACGTCGCCGCTCCGGAGCAACAACGTCATTGGAACGTAGCCAGACAAGTTCCATGAACGTGACTGGAACGTTAGCGTCACCAAAGAATATTCCCCATTTTGGTCATAAACACGTATTAGGAACGTTCCTATTACGTGCCTGTGACTAGTACCAAAACACTTTAAAGTGCTTACAATAGTCATTGCTACGTTCCCACGACTAATTGTGCTAGTTGGGGATGTTATAGGAAAAAGGAAAATTAATATGGAAATACCACAAAATATCCAAAACAATGCATGAGAAGCCACAAAAAATGTAATGCCGATCAAATCCAAACCATTATACGATAAGGAATATGAAACCTTTACTCTTTTTTGCGTCTCAAATAACAGGGCATTGTGGCTCATAACGTCCGCGCATTATGCCCGTGGTCATGATGAGCGTGTTTATGGTAACCGTATCCAAGGTATGATAAACAAATAATATGCAGGTGAAAAATAAATATATATTTTTTTATTGGTACCCTATTTTGCTTATTTAAAGTACGCCTCAGAGTGTTTAAATCCAAGTTTTAAAAACGCGCGTATTTTAAAGTTACCATTGCAACAACTACAACCCGAGTCAAAATGTAATATTTTTAATTATTGATCTGACAGGAATTTTTGCGATATTAACCACGAATCTGCGTTTCTATTTAAGTAATCAATGTTAGAATTCATTTTAGAGCATTAATTAATCCTATGTGACAGATTGCAAATTAATTTTTGTATTCCTCATTTGATACTGACAGGTATCCTGATGTCACATCACGAATTCAACCATTTTACATTCTTAATTCTTATTTCCATTTTTTGTAGTGATAATATCAGTATTTATGATTTCAAAGTGCACCAATGAAAAAAAAAATAGCGTAAAGTATTCGTGGATAACTGGTCCTTAAAACACTTGCTCTATTTCGAGCACTCCGGCTGCGCCGTCGGCGTCGTGCTCAGAAAATCGCGCGTGTTTTAAATACCTTAATATCCACTTATACTTTAATATACTATATTATGAATGTTATATGATCATCCAGAAGTATAACAAATGATATAGGTATAACTTTTTATTGAGTGAAAATAATGTATTAAACATAAATAATGACTGTTTAAATTCTAAAATATATTAATGTCTAATCTTTAATAAATTAAACACTGCTTTTAGATGAATCAATCAATATAATATAAATACTCTACATATGTTTCGGCTTACTAGGCCTTTATCAAGAGTATTACATAGTGAATACGTATTCACTATGTAATACTCTTGATAAAGGCCTAGTAAGCCGAAACATATGTAGAGTATTTATATTATATTGATTGATTCATC
Source organism: Stenurella melanura (assembly GCA_963583905.1). NCBI lineage: Eukaryota > Metazoa > Arthropoda > Insecta > Coleoptera > Cerambycidae > Stenurella > Stenurella melanura. The sequence continues at coordinate 111,593,054 of OY757310.1, read as the reverse complement.
TAAAAGCAGTGTTTAATTTATTAAAATTATTTTCAAGATGTTTCACAAGGAACCTACCACAAGTTCAGTTCAGTGTATATTAATGTCTATTTTATGTATCAAAATATGTTCCGTATTTTTTTGTCTTTATATTAAAATTTTATTTATTTAGATATTTATAATTGTGGTTTAAACAATGTGCGTTTACGCCAATAGTAAATTAATATCCTACTTTTTTCATCTATACAAGGTCTCCCAGGAGTTCTTGTCAATAATTCAGAAGCTCGCAAATGGGTTGTTAACAATCCCAGTGTATCATATATTTTTTACCTACTGCCCTCCATTGCTCAGTTCACATTTTTCGCAAGTTATGTGCAGAAAGTAATTTATTTATTGCCGTTTAAACTATATATTATTATAACATTTTGCTGGTTTATATATAACGTGTTATAACATTTTGGAACAGAACTGTAAACATGGACTTCCAGGTGAAGAGAAATACATCGAAGTAGGATGAACCGGGAGTTTCAAAGGTTCGGTTGAACGAATTTCATAATTAATTTTTCCTTTTTATATGAAATTCGTTGTGGCTAAAGGACAAATCTCCAAGGCCAAAAAGTTAGAGAAAAAAAAATTAAATTCGTTCAAATGACCATTCGAAATTTCAGGTACATATTACTGTTTGAAGGTTATCCATGTACCTAAAGCTTCGAACATTCACTTCACGAATTTCGTACGAAAAGAAAGAATCAATAATGCAATTCTTTCAAGTACATCACCTAGGCAGAATTTATGCGAAGTTATTCTTGCTCGTAAAACATCAGTATTACGTAACACGAGAGAAAATACATTCATATCATTACTGAAAGGAACTAGTATTAGAACATGCAGATTTTGAGTTACTCCTTATGTTTTGTAACCGGTTATTTGAGTGTCTCTGGCAAGATAATGTTGAAGTTTTTGAAGTACTCCAAGCTACAAAAATTTAAACATCATTCACGTTTAATGTGCTTTATTTTTATGTAGGGGCGCCTTCCATCCCATTATAGGGGTAGATTTGGGCCGTTATTCGAGAGATTGACTACTAAATACAAAACATGTACGTTTTTCATAATTTATTTGCATTAATTCATTGTATCATGATGAATCGAGTGGTTTTACCATTTTGGGGATATCTTTTGGCTGCAGCGCAAACATTTGGGGGTATAATATCAGATTCCGTTTCAGCGTCGAGAAATATATAGGAATAATATGGTCGCATTCAGGGATCAGAACCGTTTCTTGTGGAGCTGTGTTATGAACATTCAAGCATCCGTAACTCCAGAAGTAAGGCATTTGAAGAAATGTGATATAGACATAAGATTAGTGCGGAGTCCCTGCTAATGAACCCATACGATTTTATCTAAGGTAGAAACTCTATTGTTCATTTTTAATTCGAGCCACAGATGGGCAGCTTGCACAAAGCAAAATACCTGCTCAGATGGGGTGGGGGATCCCCAGACTCCGGAAGGCGAATGGGTACTATGAGAGTAGCAACTGGTCCACCCTCTCGAAACCAGCGCGAAAACCCAGTTCCCACAACTCCTTACACGACTGGCGAGGAAAAAACGGTGGTTAATTTGCACTTTGAGGGTTGTTGCAGGGGTTGCGGAAATAAAACTCATCGAATTGTGATTCTGCATTCTCGAAAATGGGGGTGGGGGTGGAGGTAAGTAAGTTTCGTCGCATTCCGCGAAATTTGAAGAAAAAACAAGTGTGGCATGGAGTACTTGTCTCTCAATTAGTGTTAATAACTTGGCACACTTTTCAGGCTTGGCCGTTTTGTGTCCAATATCCCATAATACTTTGGCATCCTCCAAAGGAGGAAATGTTCAAAATATTTATTGTGATTACTGGAAAATACTATTTTCCGATATTTTTGTGGTGTCGAACTGTTTTCTAATGTAAGGTATCTTTAAAGCATATTTAAAAGATGCCACTTATTAGTGTGAGTTACAAATGTTGGAAAAGCAGATACTTATCTTTTCGAAGACGTGGTAAATAACAGTGGTAAGTGTAACCAACTTTTAAAATCATGGGTCTGGTGCAATTTGTATTTGAATGATAGTAACCAACATCTTTATCAATATTAGTGATGCATTAGTAATTTTTTCGTCGCGAACTAGTGACGACTCATCACTTTTACTTTAATTGGATTTAATCACATTTCATGTTTTTAGATGTCTTTTGATGCAAATATTACGGTTAAAGTTTTGCATCAGGGTGTTGTGACACGTGTATCGTAAATTAATTTAGGGGAGATATATTGAAATTTGAAATAACGGAAAATAAGTAGATTAAATGATTTTTAATGAAACAGAACTGTTGTTTTATTTCGATGATATCGGTGGTTTTCGAAAAAGTAAAATGCACTTTCCTTGGGTAAAAGAATAGCACTATTTAAAAATAAAAACTCGAGCTCAATAGCAACAGGAAGACAACAACGGGGGATCCGCTAGAATAAATGGTCAATATGAGCTCTTTTTAGTTCGATGCAAAATTTGAAAAATTCGATGCTAAAGTTATTATAACACTCTCTGACGAAGTGCTATATTAAAGAACATATGAGGTAGGTACTGTATTGCTTTCATTACATCTAGACGTCTCTGAATTATTGACATGAAGTTCTGGGTTTCTTTTAATTCACTTAATAAGATTTTTTCATAATTACACAACTAATTAAAATTATGTGTATAATATTATAATTTTAAATCCCCCCTCATGATGTCATGATATACATTTTGTAGTGGAACGTATGTGGACTGCTTAGAATCGTAAAAATATAATGGATCGTTAATTGCATGTATGTCGAATCCCTCATTTTGAAGTTCATTCTTCTTTATTTTAAATGTCCCTGTCATAGGCACCGAATCCATAATCCTTAAAAATAATGGAATAGCATAACTGGGAAGATGAGCTTTCAGTTCTTTGGCTAAAATATTCCTGTTCAAATTTTTATCTGGATCCACAAGTGCCAACATTCCCGCTCTCCCTTCAGTTTCAGGAATCTGAAAATTTTTAAAGTAGGCAAAATATTACACGAAAGTATAAAATGCATAGCGTTTTAAAGAAATATTGTAATTAGGTGTTTGTACTATGTGCAAAGTTGCCTTTTTGATATTGTTAAAATGAAGTATTTGTTATACTAAAGCACTTATTGATATATAAACAGCATATTATCGTCCATTAAATTAAAATTTCAACAAATAAATAACATGAAGTTTTAGTAATTGAACGAGTACGCAAAACACGCGATGACGTCATCGGTTATATTAGTTTCTTAAATCGCGTGTAAAAATTGTTAAACACAACATTTTATTCACTCTATTTACGTTTTACATGTGATTAAATAAGTAACGCCTACCTAATACGGGATTTGTTAAAGCTACTTTAGGAAATTTATCTGCAAAATAACGTGTTTATAACACAAAATGACACTGACAATATAACTGATGACGCCATGAGTGTGTAGTGAATTGATGTAGTGTTTTTGGCGAAAAAATTTCAATACAAAATTAAAATGGCTTATTTCAAGGTATTATTCGACTGTTTCTCAAAATTCAAGTGTTTTTAACTATAATAAAGCATTATCTTCACAGTGAAAGTGAATTTAAAATCTGTGAAAACACCTAATAAGTGGCAACATGGTTTCTAATCGGTATCTTCACTATAGGTTCACTCGTGCAGTGAACTTCCTTAAAAATTCGATTAGGACATATTAGAATAAATTATGACAATTAAACGGAGTCACAAAAGAAAACTCTAGAAATCAGATCATACTACAATGTGTTTTGAACCGCCGAACACGAATTTGGAGTCCAAATTGAGAAATTTCGCACAATATTTTAAAATTGCGAAAAATACAATATTTAGACACCCAAATATGATGTTTTCATTTGTGCTCAATATACCACAAATGAAATAAAAGTTTGGCATGGAATATTAAACCAGCAATGAATCGTGTCCTAATTTTTATAAATTTTTTGAGAAATGAGTTTTTGAACGAAATTCAAAACCAGTCACAGAGTCTGAAGTTATATTTTCAATTAGCTGTATCCACTCCACATCGTGCGATAATTATCAAGGAGTAGTTACGCAAGAACTTTGGATGTAGTAGTCCATTGATACCCTGGCCCCCACGGTCGTCAGATTTGAAATCCATTTTATTTTTGGGCACTCTTAAAAATACCTAAGGTATACAAAACTCAACCTTAAAATAGGCAGAATTAGACAACCTTGTCAAGTCATATCTTTGCACGATGATTATTATTGCAAGTAAACATTTAAATAAACAAAACTTATGACAATTGACAATTAATCATTTATTAGGCAGTTATTTGAGTCAAGGCACTCTTTCAATAAATACCAATATCGTGCAACAGTGAATTTTCACCAGCAATTTCAGAATTTTTAATTCACTCAGGTAAAATACAAAAATAGGATAATTTTCACAAAATTTGGTAAAACCTATTTGAGGGAAAAGTCACAGCAGGTCGGGCTTTAACGATTTATAAAACTTAATATTCCACAAAAATGCACTTTTCAAATATCTGTATTATAAGAAGAAAATAGATGTAAATCTGACCTAAAATAAACTTTTTGTGGGGGTGGTTACCAGCAAAATGGATGAAGGGTGTCTCAGAATTGAGTTTCCGGACGGGAACCTGTGACTCCTGAGTTCATATTGGGCCCATAAATTAAACCCTATTATAATTTAGACGAGTACTATAATGACACATTAATAGGCATTTACTACCTTATCGTCTTTTCTGACTTTCTATATTAACTATTATAATTATTGGATTACAATTTATATGTAATCTATGTTTTGTATTCATGTAATGTAGGTGCACTGTGTAAACTATAGATGCTATGGAGCTATGTTTATTTACTTTGTTAATGAGAAACTCCTTCTGAACAATAAAGTATATTTTGATTTGATTTGATTTGACATATAACTCAATTTGCCTTAGTCCAAAAATGCATATCTGGGGAAGTACATTCTCTTAAAGTGAGACAGAAAATATTTTTTTTTCAATAATTTTCGTTATATTGAAGGCAAAATTTTAAAAAGTTGATGGGAGCTGTATCCCCATAGGTACTCTATGTGAACTTGATAACAACCAAATATCTTTTGTTTCCAATTTCTTTTTCCACAATAAAACATTTAACTGGCTGTAATTTTTTAATCACTCTGTAAAATTACGGAATACTTGAACACTTTTATAGGGCATTAAAATGACTACAAAAAAGGTACTCTTAGAAACGTTTGTAGTGTCAATCAATATACAAGAAATTATCGTTTCTTCCTTCATTTGTATTTAACATTTATTTACAATTCTAGAATATAATGTTGTAATAGCAGAAAAATACAGTTTATTCTAAAAAATACATTAATAATAAATGCTCCACATGACGTCCATCTCTTTCAGTACACAAATTAATACTTTTAAAATTTTGTGTAATTTAAGCGAGAAATCAAGAATAATCATTTTTTCTCTCTAGGTCATAGGCGCTTGTGAAACAGGAAACCTATTACGTTTGAGAAACAAAAAATATTAGATTGTTATCAAGCTTACATACAGTACTTATAGAGATACAGGTCCCATGAAAACTTGAAAATGTTATCTTCAATGTAACGGAAATTATTGGAAATTTCTTTTCTGTTTCACTTTAAGAGAATGTACCTTCTCAGGGATGTATTTTAGGACTAAGGTAAGTTGAGTTATACGGACCCAACATGAACTCAGGAAGCACAGCTTCCCATCCGGAAACTCAATTCTGGAACACCCTGTATAGTGAAAGAAATATAAATTATGCAAATTAAATTTCTATTTCAGTTACTGTCCTAAGTAAAATCCACGTTTAATTGCATAGTCACCAGTTTTTCCAATAAAGATTAAGTTTACTTGAAGCCTAGAAGCTACTTGAAAGGAAATGAAGATTTGAAAATCTCGCACTATTGCCTACAGCGCCAAGAGTAAGTGGAGTTTGTACCAAAATAGATCTGATAGATACGGGTAGAGTGCCACTTCTATATCAGCCAATAATTTATATTTAATCTGTGGTCAGTAGAAGGAACCCCACCTCACTAAAGAGCTTTGAATGGCCTTACTCCCGGTCTGCTCAATTAGCGGTGGCACCAAATTCAAATTACGTCATTATCCTTTATTGATTATTAATTACTCTAGAAAGGAGGTACTAACGTTAAAATTCGGTTGTTTCAAATACGTGTAATCTTTAACGAAGTAATTAATAATCGATAAGGGGTAATTGTTATATATGCCATAATTAGAAAACATGTCTATCTATAAATAATATAAATTTACATTATAAACACATCTTAAACTGTCTCGGGGTTTTTACCAAATACAATTACCTCTTGTCGACTAATCATTATTTCGTTAAAGACCGCATGTGAAAGTTTGAATCCTACCAAATTTTAATTATCTCAGTAACATTGGTGTCTTATTTCTAGGGTAATTAATAATCAATAAAGGATAATGACGTAATTTGGATCTAGTGCCACCGCTAATTAACCAGTCGAGAAGTGGGGTCATTAAAAACTAATTAGTGAAGTTGGGTCCATTTTGTTGTATTCCACTCGCGCGATGCAATTCAACAAAGGAAATACGTTCCTATAATAGGGCCAATAAGTCCAATCAGTAGAGCCAGGAGCGTGCGAATTTACGAATTTCGTAAATTCGCACGTACGTAATTCGGAGAAATGGAAGCCCTAGGATTGTGTTAATTACACAGCTAAAAAAAAAATAACAAAGTTATGTATTTTTGGACGCTGAATCCGAATCCGAAGTCAAAAAAATTCCTATACCCTTCAATTTTTGTGAAGAGGCAAAATGTCATCCCTTTAATAAGGTACATTTATGAATATAAGTACCTATCATTGGGCAATTAATGGGAGCTTTTTATCACTCATACTCTTCTTTATTAATGCCAAGAGCTTCAGCGAGGGGTAACAATTTTCCCGAAGGGGTTGATACGCCCTCTGCGCCCCTTCTATACCCTTCTGGACGCAGAACTGCATCATAATAGCTTCTAGCTTACAAACTCTTGCGAATGCAAGGGGAATATGGTAGAGGGTGAATGCAGTTCCACAACCAAGTCTCCAGAAGAGTATAAACTACCCCCTGCTGGATGAGGAGCATAGAGGTGGAGGGAGATCTGAGAGGGTAAATGTTCCTTGTTGTTACTCCAGAATGCTCTCAGTGCATTAACGAGAATCTCCTTCAATTGCCTTGACCGCACCCTGTAATGGGCGAAAACTACCCCCCAAATCCCCAAAAAAGGTTCGGACATCTTTTAGGACCGGAAATATGCACTTTGGGGTTGGGAGAGGTGAGAGGGAAGACAACGGGAATCCATCTCTCAGCACTGACTATACATATTGAGTGGAAAAGAATTTTAGAGAAATAGGTATGGTTGAAGATAGAATGGGGTTTATGAATGAAAAAGGCATGACATATAGGTAATACTATGAGGGACATAGAGATGCATTGAATGCTGCAGTGAAAAAAATTCGACTTTGATTTCCGCTTGTCTTCTCTCTCAGAATTAGAAACCCCAAAGCGCATCTTTCCTTTTCTAAAAGTTTTTCGAACTCTTCTTGAGGGTTTGGGGGGTAGTTTTCGCCCCTTGCAGGATGCGGTCGAGGTAATTGAAGAAGATTTTTGTTTGTGCACTGCGACCATTCTGCAGTAAAAACAAGAAACACTTACTCTCCCAGATCCCCCTCCACCCCTATGTTCCTCATCCAACAGGGGGTAGTTTATATCCTTCTGGAGGCTTGGTTCTGGAGCGGCATTCACCCTCTACCATTCTCAAGTGCTTGTAAGTCAGAAGCTTTATGACGCAGTTCTATGTCCAGAAGGGTATAGAAAGGGTGCAGATGGTACATCAACCCCTTCGGAGAATTGTTGCCCCCTCGCTGAAGATCTGGGCATTAAAAAAGAAGAGTACGACAGATAAAAAGGCTCCATTCATTCCTTGAAGATAGGTACTTATATTCAAAAACGTACCTTATTGAAGGGTATAAGAATTTCTTTGACCTCGGATTCGGATTCAGTGTCGAAAAATACATAGGAATACTATAGGCAGTCATCCAGATCAAACACTTTTTCTTTTTATGAGACCGTATTGTGCATGAACTACCATATGCCTTAAATTTAAAATATGCTTAAATCTGACAACTTTATCTCCGCGTATTATAGCAGCGCGTCCGTTGCATTAAAATCGTAACTACTGTAAACATATATACAGACTGTCTATTTTACGAGGGCCACACCAAATATCTCGCTTAATATCTATTGTAGAAGAATAAAGTTTTAGAAACAGTTATCCCATTTTTTGTGAGCTATATATCAGAAAAAAGAAATTTGAAATCCATAGCCTACTTTATGAGATATATTACAAAAACCTGAAAAATGGGAAAACCACAAACGGTTATAGCTTCCTTATTTGAGGAGATACGAAAAAAGTTAAAGGAATGAAAGTTGACGGCAAAGACAATAAGAATAATAACGTGTAACAAAAAAATCGAAAAATGCAGCTGGCTTTGACATACGCTATTGTGCAAAAATGAAAAATACGTATCTCAAAGTAGGCCATGACGCCATTAATTCCGTTATTTTTTTCTCATTCCAACGATATAAAACATGTCACAGAAATTTTAACCGATAGTGTCAATATTTAATATTTTACGAATACCACAATTCATATAATTGAATCGTAACAATCAACTGTGCCATAATTAGTGAAAAACAATGTATACAGTTATTAATAAATTTGACAGATTGTCACTGTTGTATGTTGCGTTGTCGAGTTCTAAGACAAATTTTATATCAGTAATTATGGTGTACACCAATAATAACAAATTCGATATGATTAGCATTTATTGTCAGTGCAATTTTGACGTTGAGATGGCAGTCACGGTTTACGGAGATAGATTTCCAGATGCTCCGCAGCCCGCTCCGCAATCGAACTATGTTTAGGAAGTTAGTTCAAAATCTAAAAACGCACGGTTCATTTTCAAAAAAAGTAGTAAGGCGATCTCATGTTGCGGATAATGTAAGAAAAGTGAATAGAGTAATGAATTATGTTAACTAAAATGAGGAAACCTCTTTGAGACAAATTCAGAGAAACTGTCGCATAAAAAAAGACAGAGCAAGAAAAATATTGAAAAAAAAAACGGATTTCGATGCTACAAAATGAGGAAAGTTCAACATTTAAATGAGGGAGATAAGCCAAGGAGAGTAAGATTTTGTAGATGGTTATTAAATAAGAAAAGGAATGGCGCTGATATGTAGCAAAATTCTTTGGTCGGACGAATCAAATGTTTCTAATAATGGATTTTTCAATAGAAATATGCATTATAAGTGGACACGAGAAAATACACATTGGTGCAGAGAGACTGCTTTCCAAGAAAGATTTTCTACGAATGTTTGGTTGGGTCTTTTAGGGACTAAAGTAATTGGACCTTATTTTTATGATGGCAAATTAACCGCTCGTAGATACCTTAATTTCCTGCAAAACGAATTTCAAGATTTTCTTTATGAATTAACAGTGGCATAAATATTAAATTATTCATATTTTCAACAAGATGGGGCTCCAACTCACACTGCTGTAATATGTACAAATTGTTTAAATCAAGTTATGCCAGATAGCTGGATAGGCACCTATGGACTCATTCTATGGCCAGCTCGATCACCAGATATTACTCCCTTGGATTTTTTCGTCTGGGGTTACATTAAAGACAAGGTATTTCAAACTGCCCCTGAAAATATTGAGGACATCAAAACCAGAATTCGAAACGCATGTGAGGCAATTACTCCTGAAATGCTCCAAAATGTAATGCGTGACGTGTCTCGTAGAGCACGTTTATGTGTCAGAATGCATGGTGCACAATTTGAGCACCTGTAGTTAGAAAAATAAATACACACAATTTCTTTTCAATATAGTAGTAGGTAGTACTGATATACATAGTTTTTCGTTTTTTTCTTTGGATGTTCGTTTTGTACTTGTATTTTTATTTATGAGATATTTATTGGTTTGTATTAAATTGTAATAAATAATTACGGAATTATAATTATTATAAAGTGAATTTTTACTATTATGGCACAGCTGATTGTTACGATTCAATTATATGAATTGTGGTATTCGTAAAATATTAAATATTGACACCATCGGTTAAAATTTCTGTGACATGTTTTATATCGTTGGAATGAGAAAAAAATAACGGAATTAATGGCGTCATGGCCTACTTTGAGATATGTATTTTTCATTTTTGCACAATAGCGTATGTCAAAGCCAACTGCATTTTTCGATTTTTTTGTTACACGTTATTATTCTTATTGTCTTTGCCGTCAATTTTCATTCCTTTAACTTTTTTCGTATCACCTCAAAAAAGGAAGCTATAACCGTTTGTGGCTTTCCTATTTTTCAGGTTTTTGTAATATATCTCATAAAGTGGGCTATGGATTTCAAATTTCTTTTTACTGAAATATAGCTCACAAAAAATGGGATAACTGTTTCTAAAACTTTATTCTTCTACAATAGATATTAAGCGAGATATTTGGTGTGGCCCTCGTAAAATAGACAGTCTGTATGTGGAGCCACTGGATACGTAGGAAGTTCGTTCATGAGAATTATTCCGCAAATTACACAGTAGTTGAACAAATTATTAGGTATAAAGGCACCACATTCAAACATTTATTCCATTTGGTCGATTGTACCAATTAGGCATAATGACCTAGTGGTGGTTTTATTCTTTGGTAGGCGCATAACACTTAATATATTTCTCTGAATTATGTGGGATCATAGTAGAACGAGGTGCCGCTTAAGTATTACATAACAACTACTATCCTTTGAGCAGAATGCAGCTGATTTCTTGCTCTACTGACAACACTTCTTGGCCTTAGTATAAAAGCTCTCGCTGAAATTCGAGCTATGTTCTTAATTGTTCTCTTTCTTTGGTTGGGCTACTTTAAATTGGGATCAGGATTTTGCCTTGGCAATAGTGTTAACCGTATCAAATAATTTCATACATCGCATCGTTTCACTATTATTTATATTACTTTCTTAGAGCGATTTATATGATTTGATTGATTGATTGATTGATTTGCCAGCGTAAGCTGGGCATTGCTGTATAAATAAAATCCGTAAATTTTTTTTTATTAACTAAAAATATTTCAGATTTGCTTAATCTTTTGGTTAATAAAAAAAATTTACAGACTTCGCAATCCTTGCAACCATCGGGACATTGGCTTCGCCTCGTCCGGAAACAGCACGATCCACTACACCGCTGTATTTTGACCTTAAATGAAAAGTGGTAACTCGACCCCCTGTGATATATGCAACCCACATTACATTTGCGTATATCAGCCGTTGCATATACAACGTCTCACTCGACCGCGACACCGCTGTCTTTTGACCTTGAACAAAAACTGATAACTCTACCCTCATATACGAACATAAACATTTCCAATGTTAAAATATTAGTTACTAAATAAGTAAGTGACTAAGTAATTAAGAACGTTTGATGACACTAATTACTAACTATATTTAAAAAAGAGAGATAAAGAAAGATCTATTTGTTATTTACCTTAACTCCGTAAACGACCAAATCCTTGAGACCAACCACCTTAGTTACAACGCTTTCTACTTCATTAGTAGCTACATTTTCGCCTTTCCAACTAAAAATAAGAAAAACTTAAATATTTTCTATATTTGGTAAATTATAAAACAAAAATAGTATATATGCAAATGTACCGAAAAGTATCTCCAGTTCTGTCTTTGAAATAATAATATCCAAGTTCATCCTGAACTAACATATCTCCAGAATTAAAATAAGCATCACCATTTTTTAAAACATTTCGTAGTACTTTTCTATTAGTTGCATTTTTGTCAGCATAACCAGTAAATTCATTGAGGCTACTTTTGGCATTTATTTTTCCAATCAGAACACCAACTTCTCCAGGTTTACATTGAATACAAAAACCATTCTCATTTCTTATTGGCTCATTAGTTTCTTCGTCACATCTTATTAATGTAATCGGGTACAAGCTGAAGGAATATCTCGGTACGAAACCAACAGCACCTATTTTGTTGTCAATATTTACTGAAAAATAAAGAAAAAACGTTACACATTTTTTATTTCTTTTGGAAAATTTTACTAAATATGTTTTATTTATATCCTCTTTTAACTGATGAATGTCGGTTTGTCTCTCTATTCTTTCTGCGCACAATTACTCTGGCACGGTTTAAGATATTGACTAGAAAGTCAAGTAAAGCAAGCTACTAAGTGTTCACAAACTTGGAATTCTGTGTATGCTTATACTAGAAAACAAGATCTCACATTTTCATGACATCTGCGAGGGGTTAACAAAATAAAATAAAGAGATCTGGAACTAGATTATGCCTTGAGCTTATTCCATTGATGCGTTGGAGGTTAAATAGGGGTAAATAAGTATAGCAAGCTAATACGAGTTCAGAAACTTGAGGTTTTATGTATACTAGAAGCCAAAGCACCAAATTTCTTAATGACACGTGGAACCACGTGCGCACGAAAATAAAAGTTCTCAAAGCAATTTTTGGCATCTGTCACCCCCCCTTACCACCCTGGGGCAGACAATTTCAAATATTATAATATTTCCACATACTAGAATGCGAATATGGTATCAAGATGTTTTCCTTTAATACTATTTGGATGAGAAATCTTGATGTGGAAGTAGTGATTTCTTAGACAGCGCTTTTTTATGAGATGAGATGATGATGTAGGTATATATTTCAGTAAAAATATTATTATTTCTCTTCAGTACGGGTTTAAATTTAACCTCTATTCTTGACAAACAAATTTTAATCCTCAAAGCTGAGGTGGTTTAAACCAGACATCTGGTTTAATTAACGTCATTTATATTGTGTCACACGAGTTGTGTTATTTCAATCGTGCGTATATTGTTTACAGTGCATGTGCATTTGTGGCAGCACGTAATGTTTCATATTATCAGCGCATTGGTCTTTTATTTATAATTTTATTTTATTGTGCGGAAAGGGGACAAAAAGGAACACAGCTGCTATAAAAATTTGTAGGTAACTTGATCCGACTTTGGATCAGCTCCAGAGTAATTTGAATGTTGACTTGTGTTGAACGGAACCTTGCATAAAAATCATTGGTCATTTCAACCATTAAAATAATCTTTTCCCCGTTCGATTTCTCTAGACCTTTAAAACTTTCCCAGATGTCCAATAAAGAATACAATATTTGCACTATCATCGGAAATTTGCTGGATATGTATAATATTACCCGTTAGATCTGTATTGTAGACCGCAAAGCAATGTTAGTTAACCCGGCTTTCGGAAATGAGGGTTAATATACTGAGAAACACGCGCAGCGCTAACCTAGTTTAAAATGCGGGTTAAAATTTTCACTCATTTAGGGCCATTACTTTCGGTCTCCGTTAAACGTAAACTGTGGGTCAAACTAATTCAGTTACCATGGAAATAATTGTACATTCAGTGATTTGGCAGACGATTAAAGTTTAACGGAGAACGAAAGTAATGGCCCTTAGTTAACCCAAATTTTAACCCGCTACAAAAAACCGGCCGTTAAGGAATAAAATTGGATCAGGACCAATAATCGTAACTATAAAATATGTCTGGTACCTAAAACGGAGTCCAGTGACATAACCAGTGAACGGTATCATACATTCAGAAGGAAACCGGTGTCTGATGTAAGTAAACCGGTAAGTCTTCTGAATGAAACCAATGTCTCTACTCTATTTCACGTCCCATAATGTTGAAGTTTCAGTCACTATAATGTCATACTGAGTGACAGAATTACATTGAAAACAAACCATTTTTAAAAGTTTAGGATTTATTTTTAAATTTTCTAATACATCCATTTTGGATTAAAAAACTGCATATATATTATTTTATCAATTATTATCAGTACTTACTTAAATTGGAGTTCCCTTCTGTTGACCCATAGAATTCAAAAATTTGATCGATTCCGAAAGTATCAGCAAATTGTTTCCAAATTTGTGGCCGAAGACCGTTTCCAATCATTTTCTTAACAGAATGGTTAATATTTATACCACTTCTGTGGGCTGTTAAAATATATCTACATGTTTCTCCAATATAATGTGCAACCTAAGAATAATGAGGAATAAAAGTTCATTTAAATTATAAATAGATATTCAAAATTGAATACATTTGCAAAATCATGTTTCCCACAAAACAGCATAATAAGTTTTGATAGCTTGTAAGTGTTGAGATAATATTATATCAGCTAAAAAATTACTTTTCATACATAAATAACAATAATTAATAAAATACTACTAAATCATCACAGTAAATGCCTGACACTCAGACTATAAATAGCCTTTTTCTGTAACCGCTTTGAAACGAAAACGTTTGCATTTTCATTTTAATTTCGCGATGATGCACTCTGACGGACTACTGCCAAAATTAAATTACTTTTTGTACTAGTACACGCTACTTTCTCTTATACATCTCGAAACATTTAGACATTATTACTTACAATTAATAACCACAAATCTTTTGATGCCATCAACGATTGAATCGGCAAATAAATATTCAAAATCTAGTCTATTCTGTCTGTCTGTCCGTCAGTCACGTTTTATGTGAGCACGATATCTTAAGAATGAAAAATTGGATTCTATTGAAATATGGACAGTAAGTTAGTGTTAGCTAGAGGAATGTACATACCGTTGTCGATGGCGACGAATGTTAGTGAAGGTGAATAACTAAGATGTGTTTGAAGATAACACAAGTCAAATGTGGTTAATAGGGTGGGCCGAAAAACATTTTTTTTGATTCGCTATACCGCGGAAAACTTGTCTCTCGGCCAGATAAGCGAAATAAAACAAAGAATTGAATAATCTGTTAAGATCTTCCGGTCGCGCATCGTCTTCAAATTTCGTAAAAATTAGTGAAAAACTAATCTTCGTATTTTTTAAAAGGCGTCAAACTGATTTATTTCGCACTGCTATACCTCGGAAAACTTGTCACTCGAACAGATAAGTAATATAAAACAAAGAAAAGAAGAATCGGATATCTTCCGGTCGCCCATCGTCTTCAAGATTCGTAAAAATGAATGAAATTCAACTAAGTGTTTTTTTAAAATGTATCAAACTGATTAAGATCGAATTGTTATACTGCGGAAAACTTGCCCCTCTAAACCAGGCAAGATAAGGGTTAGATAACAAAATAAGTCGTTACAGCAAACTGATAGTGGAATATTGTAGAACATATTATAACTAAGGAAGAAAAAATAGTCCGAACCACCGCCGACTTTCTAGGGTGAAATGGGGTGGATTTTTAGGGGTGAAAAACGGTTTTCTACGATTTTGGCTAAACGACGCATACTACAGAAAAACTTTGTAAGCAATAAAGAGATTTATAACTTTTGTGGAAATCAATTTTATCCTAACCTCAGACTATTTCGAGAAATACGCAAAAAACCGTTTATTCGCGTTTTTATTTTTTTCTTCTACAAAAATAATTCGGTTTAGCTCAAACTTGGTGAAAATATATCTTACGGTGTCTCACATAAGCTCTATTTTTTGTGGACTAAAATATTCAACGGTTATTCTTTAATTCAATTTATATAAAAAAGTGAAATTTTCAACTGAGATTCCTCATGAAAGTAGTTCTTCGACAGAGTTTGGACAAGGCTATTTTCTTTGTTTTTGCTTCTACTTTTAATAAATAAAAAAAATGTATATAGTGCAATGGAAAAAATTGCCGAAAAATCCGAAAAAATGCCTTTTTCGTTGTATGTTTTATATCACCGGCTCACAAAAAAAATAAAAATGATGTGTAGTAGGGACTTAATAGTAGTCCCTATGTATTTCGACGTGCTGAACACGAATCCGATGTCCATTTGGCTCCTCGCCCACCAACTTTTTGTAAATCGCGGAAATAACCTGAAGAAATTAGGTTTCTTAGACTATTTTCGCGATTTACAAAAAACGAACAACGGATTCGTGTTCACCATGTCGAAGTACATAGGGATTACTATGTCGAGTTCCGGCCACAGATCACTTTCTTTCTTGTATGTGGGCCTATTTGCACAGGCCCAAAGTAGTCCCTATGTATTTCGACGTGCTGAATACGAATCCGATACCCGCTTAGCTCCATCACCCACCAATTTTTTGTAAATCGCGGAAATAAAACGAAGAAATTAGGTTTCTTAAACTATTTTCGCGATTTATAAAAAACGAACAACGGATTCGTGTTGAGCATGTCGAAGTACATAAGAATTACGATGTCGGGTCCCGGCCACAGATCACTTTCTTTCTTGTATGTGGGCCTATTTGCACAGGCTCATAGTAGTCCCTATGTGTTTCGACGTGCTGAACACGAATCCGATGTCCGCTTAGCTAAATCCCCCACCAATTTTTTGTAAATCGCGGAAATAACTCGAAGAAATTAGGTTTCTTAGACAATTTTCGCGATTTACAAAAAAAAAATGGTGAGTGATGAAACTAAACAGACATCGGA
This sequence comes from Stenurella melanura, assembly GCA_963583905.1. Classification (NCBI taxonomy): domain Eukaryota; kingdom Metazoa; phylum Arthropoda; class Insecta; order Coleoptera; family Cerambycidae; genus Stenurella; species Stenurella melanura. The sequence continues at coordinate 111,576,497 of OY757310.1, read as the reverse complement.
TTCGTATTCAGCATGTCGAAATACATATGGATTACTATGTCGGGTCTAGGCCACAGATCACTTTTTTTCTTGTATGTGGGCCTATGTGCACAGGCCCTCAAAAAAGTGATCTGTAGCCGGGACCAGATATAGTAATCCCTATGTATTTCGACATACTGAACACGAATGCGATGTCCGTTTAGGTCCATTACCCACCAATTTTTTGTAAATCGCAAAAATAGTCTAAGAAACCTAATTTCTTTGCGTTATTTCCGCGATTTGCAGAAAATTGGTGGGTGATGGAGCTAAACGGACATCGGACTCGTGTTCAGCAAGTCAAAATACATAGGGACTACTATGTCGGGTCTCTACTACAGATCACTTTAATTTTTTTGTGGGCCGGTGTTATAAGACATAAGTACAACGAAAAAAGGCATTTTTTCGGATTTCTAGATTTTCCGGCATATGCATTGTTTTTTTTTATTATTGAAAGTAGAAGTAAGAGCAAAAAAACTGGCGTTGTCCGAACTCTGTCGGACAAGTACATTTATAAGGAATCGTAATTGAAAATTTTACTTTTTTCATATTATAAATTGAATTAAACAACAACTGTTGAATATTTTGATTCACAAAATTAGAGCTTATGTGGGACACCGGAAGGTATACTTTCACCAAGTTTGAGCTAAATCGAATTATTTTTGTAGAAGAAAAAAGTAAAAAACCGAAAAAATGGTTTTTCGCATATTTCTAGAAAAATTTTGAGGTTAGGATAAGAATGCTTTCCACAAAAGTTGTAGATCTCTTTATTACCTACAACTTTTATATTTAACTTTTCTCGGCGGTTCGGACTATCTTTCCTTCTTTAGTTATATGTTCTAAAATATGCTGCTATCAGGTTGCTGTAATGACTTATTTGTTTATTTTTTATTCTAACACTAATCTAGCCTGGCCTACTCGAACAGATAAGTAAAATAAAACAAAAAATCGGTTACTATCTTCCGGTCGCACATCCTGCGACCCAAGGACGCTTGATGACGAACTTCCACTCTCATGTACCGCCACGCATGGCGTTGGCTTGTCTTACGTAGATCTGTTTGCAATAATTAGTGTTCCTTTCAACCTGTGTTTCTTATGAGTTATTATTAACAGTTTGATGGAAGCTTCCCAGAATATTACTCGACAGACGTTTGAATGCCCCTTATTCAACCATCCAAAAGACTTAGTTGTGAATAAACTTCCAATTCACCAAGACGTCCTCAAATGTTGTTTCCAGGAACGTTACAACTTGGCACTGGAACTAACAAGAAGTGTGTTCGTTTTTCTACAGTTACGGCGACGGGGCACAGAAAGTAAAATCAGCGTTTGACAAAGCATCGATACTAACTGTTTCGGAATACAAAATTGTGCAGTTAATTAATGCCCATCATCATAGTTACTATAAACAGAAAATCGTACAACTGTGACAAAGATAAGGCAACAAACATTGAAGATTTCAAACTGAAATGACTGATGACGATTTTAGTTTGATTAATTAAAAATTAATTCTGTTTTCCGAAACAGTTGGTATCCATGTTTTGTCAAAGCCTGATTTTACTTTCTGCGTCCTGTCGCCGAAACTTTATAAAAACTAGCACACTTCTTGTTACTCTCCAGAACCGAATTGTATCGTTCCTGGAAACATTTGAGGACGTCCTGATGAGTTGGAAGTTTATTCACAACTAAGGCTCTTGGATGGCCGAATAAGGGGCATTCAAAAGCCTGTCGATTAATTTTCTTGGAAAGGTGAGCCAAACTCACCCTTGGATCGCAAAATGCGCGACCGGAAGATACTAGCCGATTTTTTGTTTTATTTTGCTTATCTGTCCGAGGGGCAAGTTTTCCGCGGTATAGCAATTTGGCCTTAATCAATTTGACACATTCGTTAAACATACGTTAGTTAAAAAACACGAAGATTAGTTGAATTTCACTAATTTTTACGAACTTTGAAGACCATGCGCGACCGGAAGATCTTAACCGAACTTTTCATTTCTTTTTTTCTTTTACTTATCTTTCCGCGGTATGGTGAATGAAAAAAAATGTTCGGCCCACCCTAGTGGTTAAGCTGTCGAAATGTAATAAAATCCCACTATTAGGGGGCGAACGGAAGAAGTTATCCAAAGGTGATGCTAGGTGAATGGAAACCAAATATAAAAATAATATATTTAAATGTGACTGCTTAATCTACGTTAATAAAGCTATAAAAATAACTTACTCGGTAAACAACTGAATAAAACTGATTCCAGACCCCCGAATCCCATCTTCTATAGTTACAGCTTAGTTAAATCAAGATTTACTGTAGATACTGAGAGATGCGAAGGAAAGGACATTGGTTCTCCTATTCAGAATGAATTTGCTTCTAGGTGAAATAATTTATTAAAAAAGGAGCGGAAAAAATTATGTGTTCATTATGTGTCTATCCTAAATCACTCACTGAAATTTAAATAATGTAGATTGGACAGTTTTGAAGTTGTGTTAAGTTATATTGAAAAACCTTCTAAGAAAATTTTGACAATACCAGTTTTAAATCCATTATATCTTGGAAAATATGCTTACTATGTAAATAATATTTTAGATGCCGATGAAGACGGCATTTTTTGCGCTAGGAAATTTTTTCATAGTTTCTTATTCTAAAATATTGCAGTTATTCTCAAAAACGCGACCTCAAGTTTTTCGGTTATTTATCAATGTATTTAAAAAAAATTGATATGATAGTTATATAAAATATAAGCATTTTTCAGAAAAAACAATTGGTATATATCAAACATTAATTTAGTTATCAAGCGACTGCAAGCTCGCTATAATATTTTCTACTGCGCTTGATTGATTGATTTGCCAGCGTAAGGTGGGCATTGCTGCCGATTCCGGTGCATGGAGATTTGTTCCACTACGCAACCCGATCGCCCACCGATCATCCCACCGTGTGCCGCAACAAATCCCCGGTGCTTTTATATACCGCCGGACCAGCTTCATACGCTGGATTGGACATTGGACATGCTTGTTGTCAGCAGCGAGAGCCGCATGACGCATGGGGAAGGAGTATAGGATGGAGCGTGTAGGTGTTTGTGAGATGTTTCTTCTTGTTTTCCTTCTGTCTTCATCGGATGGAAAGCGTAGGCGTTTGTGAGATGCTTCTTTTAGGTTTTCGTGCTTATTTTTACTTTCAGGTTTTTGTGATATGCTTCTTCTTAGTTTCTGTCTGTGATTATCTTCTCTCCTATTCTACTTCTGTTTCTTCTGTTTCCGAGTTTGGCAGTGTGTATATCCTTCATATTTCTTTATTGTATTCCATTTTTTGTTGTGCCAACTTTTCCTAGTGTGTATAATCCTTTCCTAGCTTATTCATAATCCTCTCGATTGTTGTTATCCATGTGTAGCATGGCCTCCCTATTTTCAGTTTGTTGCTGTTCATTCGCAGCGCTTTCTTTAGTAGTGTGTCGTGTCCCGTCTTTGGACGTGTCCCCAGTATTTCATTGCGTATGATTCTATTCTTTTAATTATTGTTCTTCCCTCTAGTAATGTTGACGTTTTCTGTCCTTTTTGTGGTTTTCCTGTTTTTGCTAGCAGTTGGATAATGTCCCTTTCAGCTCTTCTCAGGCTTCTTCTGTTGGCCTTTGTCGTTGCTGCGTTTTTGACTCCATATATCATCGTAGGCATTATGATGGTCGTGTATATCTTTTTGGTTAGGCACCATGGTGGTTTGTTGTCCTCAATGAAGGGTAGTAGAACTCTTGTGACTTGATAACTAAATTAATATTTGATATAAGTATACCAATTCTGTTTTCTGAAAATGCTTACATTTTGTAGATATAATTAACTATTTCATCAACAAATTTTTAAATATCTTGATAAATAACCGAATACACATGAGCTCACGTTTTTGATAATAACCGCAAAATTTTAGAATAAAAACTGTGAAAAAATTTCCTCGTACAAAAAATGCCGTGCTTTATCGGTATCTAAAATATTATTTACATAGTAGGCATATTTTCCAAGATATAGGTAATGGATTTAAAACTGACATGGTCAAAATTTCCTTAAAAAGTAGGACATTTTTCAATACAACTTAGCAGAACTCTAAAACTGTCCAATGTACATTATTCAAATTTCAATGATTTAGGATAGACACATATTGAACACATAATTTTTTCAATTCTTTCCGCTTCTCCGTTACTGAAATATTCCCGGTTAAATTGAGGGGTCAATGCATTTGAATCGTATAATAGTAAAGAAGTATTCTGCACTAACCGACTACGTTCTTGTTCAAGCCCCAAAATTAAATCCTGAGGCGAAGGTGAATCTCCGAGATGACAGATTAGTCATAATTCAGAATTAAATTGGTGCATGTTTAACTATCACTATAAATTATTACTCATACTACAGAATGAAGAAAATTGCAGGGGCAAGAAATTAGAGGCTATGGAAGCACTTACTACCCGCTATTATTTGGGTTACTTACAGCTCTCCTGTAGTATTCGCTACAATTATTAGCTAATTTGAGAGCTACAGATTTTTGTGCATTGTACAATTAAATTGAGGATCTTTTGTTGTTTGGGACATATTTCGAGATTTAAATAAACATGTTATAACAATTTGTAAATTATTAGAGATTAGGCTTTATCATAAAGAAAGATAAATTTAAATTAGTCCCAAATACTTCAGGTAGATTTTTGGGTTTACTATGATCCAGTGAAAATGAATATTCAATTTTCTATGGAACGAAAAACAAAAGTATTACAAATCATCAAAAAATGTAAAAGACAATCAGTAAGAGTATGGAGTTTGCTCAGTTTGTAATGGTATGAAGCATGGTTGTATACCAAACGATTAAAAAAGCTAAAATTTTTGGCATTGAGAAATAATTATGGAGATTATGATCAGTCGTTAAATATCACTACAGTACTTGCAGATTTACAGTGGTGGGAAACCAAGATTATGAAATCAAACCATATGAAACAAAACGATTATATTTTAGAAATATTCTCTGATATATCGCTATCTGGCTGGGGTGCGGTAACAAATGCTAAAAAGTCACATAGCTTCTGAGGTGAAAAAGAACAACAGTCTCATAAAAAATAGTCTTGACTTATTAAAGGCATATTTTGGTTTAAAGTGTTTTGCGAACAACCTCAGGGCTTGTAACACTATTTGCAAATTAATAACTTGACTTTCACATCATATATAAACATAATATAATAATAATAATAATATGTGTGTAATATTTATTTATACATTGAACAGATTGGGCCGTTACTTGATGAAAATCCATGATAATAATTGGGAAGAAAACTATATTAGTTTTTGATTTTCACTTTATTTCTTGTCCACATGACAATTGTTTCGCCACACAGTGGCTTCTTCAGATATTGAGTACTGGTATACTAATTTTACAATGCACAAACTATATGGTTTTATACAATTTTGATGTAATCCTAATCTTAATTGCTAAGCGGAAAAGTACAATATAATTTTAATTACTAAATGGAAAGGTACATATAGTTCTAGGAAATTTATTGAATCTAATTTTAATAAGTAAATAAATTTAGTAAGGGAGATGAGTTTGTTTCAATTTGGTCATTTAATAAAATATCAGACGACTTTAGTTTATTTATTTCTAGAGATTCTAGTAAATCGAGTTTTAACCCTTTTTTCTCGGTGTGTAAAATTTTAAACTCTTCGTTGAACACGTGACCTACTTCTATTAGGTGGTTAGCATAAGTTGAGTCTGTTTTATTACTGATGTAACTTCTTTTATGTTCTGACAACCGTTTACCAAAATTTCTTCCTGTTTGTCCAATATATACCTTAGGACAAGCACCACAAGTCAACTTATAGACGCCTGATTTATTTTCTGATGAAATTTTGTCTTTTGCATTTTTTAAATGTTTTCCTATTGTGTTATTAGTTTTGAAAGCTACATTAATATTACGTTTTTTTAAAAAAGAGGAAGTTTTTTCTGTTGGGTAGCCAATGTAAGTGAGAACTTTGAAACTATTATTTTGATCTTTTATTGTTGGATATACTTCTTTAATGGCTTTATTGAAAGATTTTTTCACAATGATATTGTCTATTACTTCTGGGTTGTAACCATTGTTGAATGCAATTTGTTTTATTATTTGTAGTTCTTTGATATAATTTTCTTCTGATAAGGGGACAGTCAAAAGCCTGTGTATCATGCTGTTGTATGCTGCTATTTTGTGTTGGCGAGGATGTGCTGAGGTGTTGTGTATTGTTATGTCAGTGTGGGATGGTTTATGAAAAATTGAGAAATTATGTTTTTTGCAAAAATGCAAAAGACAAAATTCCATCAGAAAATAAATCAGGCGTCTATAAGTTGACTTGTGGTGCTTGTCCTAAGGTATATATTGGACAAACAGGAAGAAATTTTGGTAAACAGTTGTCAGATCATAAAAGAAGTTACATCAGTAATAAAACAGACTCAACTTATGCTAACCACCTAATAGAAGTAGGTCACGTGTTCAACGAAGAGTTTAAAATTTTACACACCGAGAAAAAAGGGTTAAAACTCGATTTACTAGAATCTCTAGAAATAAATAAACTAAAGTCGTCTGATATTTTATTAAATGACCAAATTGAAACAAACTCATCTCCCTTACTAAATTTATTTACTTATTAAAATTAGATTCAATAAATTTCCTAGAACTATACGTACCTTTCCATTTAGTAATTAAAATTATATTGTACTTTTCCGCTTAGCAATTAAGATTAGGATTACATCAAAATTGTATAAAACCATATAGTTTGTGCATTGTAAAATTAGTATACCAGTACTCAATATCTGAAGAAGCCACTGTGTGGCGAAACAATTGTCATGTTGACAAGAAATAAAGTGAAAATCAAAAACTAATATAGTTTTCTTCCCAATTATTTATTTATACCATTATTTTTGTACATTTAATGTGCAGATTTGTATGCTTTAGTTATAAATAAAAAACAATCACTTAAAGGTATTTATATACCTTTGTGATGGAATGTACAATTCATATCATTGGATTGATCGTATGCTATAGCTTATCTTAACAACTGTAAATAATGTACAATAATTTAAACACTAATTTCCCTTACATAAAAATATTTAGTGGAGAATTTTTATTATCTATATGTTGAGTATACAATTTACAGAATTAAGTAGTTTGGCGCATGAGATCTGGCAGTGGTGTGGAAGGATTTTAATGTTTGCTTCATAAGTATATTCAATCTACAGACAATCGAGAGGCAGATGAAGAGTCTGGAAGAAATCGTACAGAAACTCAATCGGAGCTGACAGATATTGTATTCAAACAAGTTAATCAATTTGGCCACAAGTAGACTTATTTTCGGGTAAAACGAAAGTATAAAACATTTGTGTCCTGGGGGCAAACTCCAGAAGCACTTGCGCTTGATGCGTTTGTATTGATGTGGAAATCCTTTAGTTTCTATGCAATTCCTCCTTTCTCGTTAAATGCAAGAGTGCTGAATGATAAAATTGTACAATACCATAACCATGGTATCTGATTTACTTCATTGTTTAGTGTTAAACCTATCCAACTTTCCCCAAGTAGTAATTTATTATTATCACCTGACAGTCACGAAACATCTTCTCACGAAAGAACTTACTTTTGTTGCCGCAATGATCAGGGAAACCTATATGCCAAAGGATATTTCAGACGCGGCAATTGAACTATCAACAAACACATTATCGGTTTATCTTAAAATATTATGATTCGGGATTGAAATTATGATGGGAATTTGTGGGCAAGCTGATCAAAGAATACTTAGTCAGTCCCTTAAGTCATTCGGTTCTTTACAAAACTGTTCTATACACGAGCATCTTATTTAAAAAGTACAGAAACTGGGGCCAAATAAACCAAAACATATATACACTTGGGAACCTTCTGTAGTGTTAAGCCACCTGGATATATTCCTTGATAATGAGGACTAAAGTCTAAAACATTTTACATTCAAACTGGTAACCTTGTTAGCACTATTTATTACACATAGAATTCAAATGGTGTCAGTTACTGAGATAGGTAACAGTTAAAAACCGGAAGGAATTGAAATAACAAAATACCTAGTGGAATTAAAACGTCCGGTTTAAATAGGATCCAACAAATACTTTTTCTTCCATAATTCACAGAAAAACCACGACTTTATCAAATCGGTGACGTGAATGAAGGACGTCACCGGTGTTAAGATAACTAGTAAAAATTGTTACTTTAAAATACACGGTGACACCCTATCGAACAAGGAGACTACCTGTGTTCTTCATCTCAGACATGGCGCTTCATATAATTATAACCGACTTTCTTTTACAGCTAAGTTCGTTCGATTTTCTAATTAATGGAAAATATTATGCCAAAATTGTTAGTCTAATTTTGTTCTACCTATGTTCTGTAAATCAAACCTTACCGTGCAATTGTATATTTTACAATCATTCCAAAAATTTGATGCTGAAAACTTTTTCCTCAGCACAACAGTTATCCCAAACATGATACTCTGCCCAACTCCTATCATTCCTCCGGCACTATGGTATAATGGTAAAGGATCATAATATACATCGTGTTCGTTTAAACTCACCATATCATGTATAGCAAGGACAGTAAACATAAACCTAAAATAATATTAACATAGAAAAAGGAGCTCAAACCTACGAAGTCGACTGGAATTGATAAGATACCGCCTTATATAATAAAAGGATGTGCAGTTTGGCTAGAAATGCCACTACTTTTCATATTTAACTTGTCATTAAAAACGAATAAGTTTCCTAATATGGGGAGGAGATGTGTGAAACCGGAACCATATTGTTGGATGCTCTCTCATATGTATACATCGCCACTGGGATAGTTCATCCTGAGGTGGCGAGAATTAAAAAAAGCAGAAAAGAAAAAACAACACAATCTATTGAAATAAATAAATGTCACTTTTAAAATAATAATTTTGAAATATAAGTTAATAAGTTAATATTATTTGTTATTTGTTATTTACAATACATATTGTTATTTACAATACATAAATATTGTGGGATCAATACCCCACACATATACAATGCGTGTAGCGGAGAATTGGACATATATATTCATATAGTGCGAGAGATATGATAACCCAGCCGCAGCAAACTCGCCCGATGCGACGGCACAAGGCCACGCCGGCCACTGAAGTATCCCATTTGTAGTTATTCATTGACTGGCACACGCGATGTTGCAATTTTGACTTCCTATGTCCATATGGCCATTACACGCACTGTATCAACTGAATTTTTTTTTTTTAATGCCTTGTTTATATTAACGTCCTGGCGGAGTTCAGCTGTTGCTGCTCTACCACTCAACCAGGACACATACACATAGACATCAACACAACAACCATTCCCTGCGATATTGCCATCTACCGCAGCTGAGACTTGAACTCAGGAGAGATAACAGCGACTAGACATGTTGTGCCACCCAACAGCGGTCTAGGTCACTGCTACCGTCTCGGTAACACATGAAAAAACGCCACCAACATCCATACCCTGACCAGGATTCGAACCCGGGACTCCGTGGTCGCAAGCCAAACACCTTCAGCATTGCGCCACCGAGCTGGCTGCGCCACCGAGCTGGCGTTAAAGAAATCAACAATAACAAAGGACAAGTTTTTTTTCGTTCATCGGTTATATCATATGATATTTCCGGGTAGTATATGTCTTCACAGGTAGTAAAAGATAGTTCCTTGGAAAAATATTATACAGATTCGGAAAATGTTCCTTTAAGTATGACAATAGGAGCAAGCGAGAGCGAAGAAACTAGGATATCCTTGTTCATCGTATAACACATCACCTGCTTTCCCCACCACATGTGCCAGGGCAACTCTATCTGCGGCATTTCAATTTGTTTCCGACTTTCTTTATGTTTTAGTCCAATACCAAAACCAACACTTTCCGAATCTGTATACGACAATATGTGGTTTTGAGCGCTGACACGTTTAAACTCGTAAGCAACGTTGACATCACTATGACTCCCGCGGAAAATATTTTGTTGTTTATACACTGAAACGCTTGGTGAACCAATATAAATTAACCATTATTTAAAATCTTAAATACCCGAATATGAAATGAAGTATATATTTTTTTGATTATCTGACGGGTCTAACAGAACTATATATATTAAAAATTCGGAAAAACATAAAAAAGTGCAAGAAAACCGCAAGCGTGCCTACTTTGAAATGCTATTACTACGACTTACTATTTTTTCTCAGAAACAAGACGTATAGAAACATAAAGATCATATGTTCAACTACAAATAAATAACGTTTAATGATTTTAGGAAGTACTGGTTGAGTGATGGAATAGCAATAGCTAAACTCCATCATGACATTAATATAAATAAGATCATTAAATAAACTTTTTTTATTGGTGCCCTATTTTGTTTATTTAAAGTACGCCTCAGAGTGTTTAAATTCAAGTTTTAAAAACGCGCCTGTTTTAAAGTTACCATGGCAACATCAACAACTCGAGAAACGTGAAGTCAAAATGTCAACTTTTCAATTTTGATCTGACAGGAGTACGTTGCTACTCAAATAAAATATTACTAACAAATGTTTCAAAAGCTTTATTCAAATATTTAACAATCAGTAACAACTGTAGTGACCATAATTAATCCTATGTGACAGATTGTAAATTAATTTAGGTTTTTCTCATTTCCATGACACTGACAGGTATCCTGTTGTCACATCACGAATTCAACCATTTTGCATTCTTAATTCTTATTTCCATTATTTGTAGTAATAATGGCAGTATTTATGATTTCAAAGTGTACCAATAAAAAAATAGCGTATAGTAATGGCCTTGTTCCATGATATTCTTTTTATATGGTTTTTATACTTTTTCATATAGTACTCGATATTCTCATTATACACTTAAAATTGCGTATTATTAACTTTTTCCGTTCTCGAGATATAAGGAGTTGAAATTAGTAATAGTTGCAAAAACCGAGCGCAAGTGACGTAAGAAAAATGGCTTCCTGGGACCTTTCAAATTTAACCTGAAAAGTCGAAAAACATGGAATTTTGAAACGCTGGTAACTAAATAAATACGTCGAGTGGAAGTTCGTTCTATGTGTCTACGGAAAGGAGAAGGTCGGCGATGAATTTCAATCGTAAATTGCAAGGTCAAAATCGAAAATTCTTCCCGGCAGGAGCGAGAGAAAATTGTAATTTTTTGACATTTCACCAAATTGTACTCCCCTACTGTCAAGTAGTAAGCAAAACAAACAGTACTTCGAAAACGCTTATAATAATTATAACAAGTAAGGAGCATCATACTGGCGTGTGTGAGTCGGAAAAAACGCGAAAATGGTAAATATTTTGAGCCGGAATGAAATTACCTCCCACCCCCGTTTTCTAGGATGCTGAACACGATGGCGTTGTCAGAAATTCTCTTTGGGGTTGCACAACTCTTCAAACAGGCCAAAAACCATCTCCTAGAGGGGTTAAACGCGATTTAATAGGTTTCCCTTCAGAAAATAGTACTTTCCTCCCGTTTTCAAGGATGCTGAGCACGGTGGTGGTGTTCGTAATTGCGTCCTACCCCTACCAACCCCTCCACCGGCCAATACTCGCCCCCGAAAGGGGTGAATTTTTTTTCGGATTATCAGCGGCAAATATATATTCCCCCCGTTTTCAAGGATGCTGAGCACGGTGGTGGTGTTCGTAATCGCGTCCGACCCGTACCGACCCCTCCACCGGCTAATACTCGCCCCCGAAAAGGGTGAATTTTTAAAAAAATACTTATAACATATATAATATATAAGGTATAAACGAAAAATATATTTTATTGTAAGCGGACTTTAGCTTTAAGTAGTATAACGTTATATTTAGATATCAATTAATGTAATTTAAGAAAAGATACTGTAGCAATTTGATTTCATGCATCGTAATAAATGTTCACAATTATCTATATGTAAAAATAAAAGTATGTAACAATTATTCAACAGGCCTACTGGCGGTATATGATGATATTTTTTCAAATGAACGGGAAACAAAGGACATTACAACCAAGAAAAGAAATAAGATTATTCTTCCCGTAAACAGCAACCTCTCAAATGGGGAGGGGAGGGAAATATATATCCAAAAAAAAATAAAAAAATTACCCTTTCGGCGGCGAGTATTGGCCGGTGGAGGAGTTGGTACGGGTCGGAGTCGATTACGAACACCAGCACCGTGCTCAGCATCCTTGAAAACGGGGGGGAATATATATTTGCCGCTGATAATCCGAAAAAAAAATTCTCCCCTTTCGGGGGCGAGTATTGCCCGGTGGAGAGGTTGGTAGGGGTCGGACGCAATGGGGAACACCACCACCGAGCTCTGCATCCTTGAAAACGGGGGGGAATATATATTTGCCGTTGATAATCCGAAAAAAATTCACCCCTTTCGGGGGCGAGTATTGGCCGTGGAGGGGGGGGGGTTGGTAGGGGTCGGACGCAATTACGAACACCACCATCGTGCTCAGCATCCTTGAAAACGGGAGGAAAGTACTATTTTCTGAAGGGAAACCTATTAAATCGCGTTTGTCCCCTCTAGGGGGTAGTTTTTGGCCTGTTTGAGGGGTTGTGCAACCCTAAAGAGAAATTCTGACACCGCCATCGTGTTCAGCATCGTCGAAAACGGGGGGGAAGGTAATTTCATTCCGGCTCAAAATATTTACCATTCGTCCGACTCACACACGCCACTATCAAGTCTATTGAGATCACCGAGTCTATGCGTATAGTGACGTAGCGCCTGGCCACGCCCCATTTTCGCGAGATGGAGATTTGTAATAGTTTTTAAGATATTAAACGTGCGAATAAGATTCTGATGTTTCGCAGATCCATTAATTTATACTTGCACTTTCGATTTATGAAATAAAAAAAATGCCGAACGAGCCCATTGTGGATAAACAGGTCTTTAAAATGCTTGCTCTATTTCTAGCACTTCGGCTGCGCCGTCGTGCTCGAGAAATCGCGCGCATTTTAAAGACCTTAATATCCACTTATACTTTAAGATACTATTTTATGTTCATGAAATTAGTGGACGAAAATATATAGCTTATCTACCCTTTACTGGTTTTCTTAACTGACATCATGGAATATTTGGAAGAAGAAAATCAAGCAGATATTATTTACACAGACTTTAAGAAAGCATTTCACACATCAAGTCGATCATGATATATATGTTGAGGAAGCTCTGTAAGTTTGGTGCAACTCCAAATACACTAGCATTTTTTCTACATACCTTAGAAATCGTATTTTTTCGGTCAAATTTGCTGGTAAAACCTCAGGAACATTTACTACAAATTCCGAGGTGCCACAGATTTCTAACTCAGGATCCGTTTTGTTCCTTACATTCATTAATGATATACCTAAAAGGTTTAAAGAGCTCCAATTATCTGTTGTTTGACGATGAATTGAAACAACAAAAATCATTAACTGTTTGCCAGTCATTGCTACAATACAGGGTCATTCAGAACTTATCCGGAAGAATGTAAGGTGATATGCACCCTTAATTAGAGTCGATTCCACGAAAAAAAAAAATGTATAATAAAATCCTAACAGAACAGCAGTAAAATATATTGAAGTTGTGGTATTAATAAACGCTACTTAGCTGGATGACTGGATGACTCGTTACGGGTTACATTTTGAGAATGGCTGCTGCTGCAAAATGCTGAAAATCCCCGATTTACTGCTGATATATTAACCACAGACGAAGCTATATTCACGAGGAATGGGATACATAATATCCACAATACACATGTCTGGGCAGTTGAGAATCCACATGCGATAAAACGAGATCATTTCCAGCAACGCTTTTCCTTGAATGTTTGGGCAGGGATTGTCGATGATCGCTTAACTGGGCCGATAATATTACCAAATCGGATGGACAGCTTGCCATATCTGGAATTTCTGCGCAACGATCTACCTGAACTTGTTGAAAATGTACCTGCGAATGTAGTTTTTGCATGAGGGTGCATCTCCTCATTTTCATCTAGTGGTTCGAGATTATCTTAATGAAATTCAAGGAGTACAGTGGATAGGACGAGGAGAATCGGTAGCATGGCCTTCGCGATCCCCCGATGTAAATCCGCTTGATATTTTCCTGTGGAGGCATTTAAAAAATGAAGTTTACCACACTGCACTGAGGTAAGAACCGTTCAAGAATTGCATGAGCGCATCATAGTTGTTGCCAATAATTTACGTCTCCATGAACAGCAAGAAGGGGGAACATTTTTATTAGTACGGCAAAATTGGATACGGCGTCGTTGTCAAAAATACATACAGGTCGGCGGACAAGATCGTAACATCAGGTATGTACAAAATTTGTAATCATTTAAAGTAAATAAAAAATTGAAAATAAACTTTTAACTTCAAAGATAAATTACGTTAGGGCAGATTCTTATCGTTATCGATTTCTTTTATGTGAAGTTTTCGCATTTCGCAACTATTCGTTCAATATCAACTGTTTTCATGATTCATTGATTATTAGCTGCTGTTTCCAATTTTTATTGCAGTGTAGTCGACCAAAACAGCAGTAGCGTAAAAGCAAAATTTTTATATTTGATTAAAGTGCTTTTTTCTCATTCTTTCTTTGCTCTATTAAATTTGTATGGACTCGTTGTATATCCCCTTAATTTTTTCCGGATAAGTACTGAATCACCATGTATATTAATCAAAAATCGATAGAGCATCGATAATAACTTGCATTTTGATGTATTCAAACGTGCCGTTATGCCATGTACTCGAAAACATCATCAAATAAATTATAATTATACTTATATTGATTGATTGATTTGCCAGCGATTCCGGGCATCCAATCTGGAAGTTCGTTCCAACATGCAGCTCGATCACCCACCGAACGGCCAAATGTAGTCTCCCAGTCGTCCATTATTGCATCCTTCACTCTTCACCCAGTCATGACTGGGTGGCTCCACCCTGCCGCCAAACGGACATCCAAACCGCGTGCCGGAACAAATTCTGGATGCTTTTATATATCACCGGACAGGCTGCATACGCTGAATTGGACATGGGACATGCTTGTTGCCAGCAGCGAGAGCCACATGATGCATGTACCCCATGCATCATGTATGTAGGATGGGAAGTGTAGGTGTTTGTGAGATGCTTCTTTTAAGTTACCATGCTCCTTTTTAGTTTCCATCTGTCATCATCGGATGGGAAGTGTAGGCGTTTGCGAGATGCTTCTTTTTAGTCTCCACGCTTCTTTTAAGTTTCCATCTATCATTAAAGATCATCATCTTATTTATTCTTCTTCTAAGTTTTCTGTTTCTGAATCTAGCAGTGTGCACTCCTCCTGCCTGCTTGCGTCTATATGGTTTTATATTTTCTCGAATTCTGTGTTTCCGTTTCAACGTTCTGTATCAGTGCGTCC
Source organism: Stenurella melanura (assembly GCA_963583905.1). Classification (NCBI taxonomy): domain Eukaryota; kingdom Metazoa; phylum Arthropoda; class Insecta; order Coleoptera; family Cerambycidae; genus Stenurella; species Stenurella melanura. The sequence continues at coordinate 111,561,092 of OY757310.1, read as the reverse complement.
ACTTCGTTTGTCTGCCAAGACATACAAACATTAGCTCACCGCAAGGAGCTTTTATTTATTAACCGTTCCACAGGTAAATATCACTTTACGGTGAAAGTGCAAGGAAGTGCCTTGCCTGGCGGTAAAAAGAGCTTTTTACAGCGGGTTATGAGAGAGAGGTGCGAGAGAATATTTTGTACACCCTGTATATTAGTTTCTTTTGTTGTAATTAGTTTCAACTGCCGCTTTCCAATTCCGGGTATTTTTCTATTTCATTACCTATGTTTAATACCAATGTTACTTTTAATTTTGTTTTCAATTTGATAAAGAAGCAAACTAATACACTGGCGAGTTGCAAATGAGAAAGCGGCCCGAGAATAATTTTTAAATCCTCATATTGGTTTGTTATTGTATCAATTAGTTTCAATTCTCATTTTCCAATTCCGCGTATTTTTCTATTTTATTACCTTTGAGACTAACAAAAAACTGTTTAAAATATTATGTTTTGAGTTAATACATTGAGTTGACAGAAATTAAGTTGGTAAAGTTCATAAAGTATTCAGAAAGAATAGAATAAAAACAAATAAAATAAAGTAATGTATAGCTTATCTCTCTGTAGCGTTTGGTCCTGTGATTGCCGTTTCATTTTCTTTCCTTTCTTGGACTGACTTCGTCCACTTAAAAAACTTCCACTGCACACAATTACTTTAAATCACAACACAGCAAATATGTGTATATTGCTTTGTAAACACACACGTGTCTCTTTTTAACACTATGTATTGCCCAGCTTTCTTTACCGCCATAAACCGCTTAAAAAAGTTCTTCACGACGACCGCCTTGGGTGTAGATAGAGACACTGCACTGCACTTGCACTTGTCATTTGATACTACTAAGTACACTGTACAAGTAATTATTAATTCCATATGAACTCTGTTTTCTATAAAGGCGCTTCACTTCACGCAGAACTTCTCTATCCACCGGTGGCTCAATTTTTTTCTAATTTAAAGAGGTTTGTACAGCATTCTTCAGCACCTTCGAGAGTATCGTACAATATGTCTCTATATGAGTCAATTGTCGAATCCCCTACTTCAATTATTCTTAGATTACAGAAAAAATACAGGACATATTGCTGAGGCGTTTGTATTTAGGGAAATACGGATCATATTTCAATTATAATTTCATACCCACAGTATTTCTATGGAAAGAATTTGGTATTATTGATCTTGAATTTCGAAGGAAAAATGTATCTATTCCTGGTAATTATTTGTTACAAAATACTTAACTTCTTAAATTGTAGTCATATAAAAATAAGAATACCCAATAACCAAACCAGACTAGTAATGTTCTTTATATACCACCACTTACTACAAACACATCCATCGCCTCTGATCACCATCTTAAAAATCACAAATTATATATTGATGTTATCTTAGTTAGATTTTGTTCACCCCTCGAAGAAATACCAATTACTAAACTGTTTCATTTCAAACCCAGATTGAATCGTATCGTTTTATTTTTGTTATGTATTTACTTTTCAGCTTAATTCATAGCTCTTTCTCCCCCAAAATTTAAAAATTTAAATTTTGAAGTATAATTAATATAAAAATATTATTACTATGTGTACAGTTAGGCTTCATAGAAAAAAACATTATAATGTGTAATGGTTTGTATTTTTCGTGTAATTAAATTTATCTGTTTGAGAAATAAATAAATAAATAAAATTATAGGATATGGGATATGTGAAGAACATATACCAACTACCTACGCTGAAAGATATCGGTAACCATTTGAATAAAACGAAATATCCCCCCCTCCATATCCATCCACCATACCAAACATTTTCAGAGAGAAAAAAGTTTCGTAGTTATATGCTCACTGGCAAACGGTAACTTTTCGCCGTCAAATTTCCACTCCATTTTCTAGACTAATGAGAGTATTTTTATTCAAGGAATTTCTATCGGAGCGAGTGAGAGAGTGGATACACGGTGCGAGCGAGATAGCGCGTGGCGACGAAACGTGGCAACATCGCAACTTTCATCTCAGATTTTTGCACGTAAAGAATGATATGAGAATTTGAGAATGTCTATAGAATACATTTGAAAGATTCGTGTGTAGAGTTCTCTCATGAAGTCATTGAGTTAAAACAAGTAATAAAATGTCGGAACTATTGAAATACAGAAATAAATTTAGTACAAAAAAAAAATTGAGAAAAATTGAACAGGTCAAGAATTTGTGGAAGACTAGAAAATCGTTGATAGATCGATCTTCTCGAGATTTTCCACGCAAAAGAAAATGAATAATTGATATGGAATATTTTTGTCAAAATTTGGAGTGTGGTAAATGTAAGAGTGCTCTTTTCCTCAAGAACATTCAGAGTGAAAACAGGAGTGGTCTGCATTCGTGACTTTTTATATCTTTTTGACTCTAGTGCAAGATACGAACGATTCCAAAGATATAGCTATTTAGCGAAGGATAAAAAATGGAACTCCTGTTCGTCTGTTCGAGGAGCGGGCGAGACTGGCCAATGCAGTGTTGCCAGTTTTCATATATGCGTGAAATTCCCATCGTTTTCAGACATTGTACATATCACGAGTTACTTAAAAACCAGACACAAAAAATTTCTCAAACACATTTGTAACAAGCTTTCAAACAGTCAAGAATTTAAAAGAATCTGATGTTTGAGATAAAAATTAAGGCGATAAATTCACGGGAAATTACCCTTCACTATCTTTTCCTTGCTAATAACGTGAGTTTTGATATATCAACTGGAAAAGTAGACACAACATCGTTCTCAAAATTTGCCAGCGGTTTCACCAAACCATCTTCCTGCCGAATTTTGAAAACAATCTGACGTTAACGACTTTCTCGGTAGAAATACCTTAATATCGTTTGTTATACGAGAAATATTCAGTTATTTACCTGGATTTGTTATAGGTAGGCTCTTTTTGAAGATTTACTTATTTATTTAGTAGTTACCTGGAATGGGATATGACGGCAGCTTTGGGTAAACCTGTTGTCCCAGAAGTATAAATATATATAACTTTGTCCCTCCGTAATGTGAGGCCAATAGATTCTGCTGGAGAAACGATTGGTTGTTTTTCCATTTCCTTTCTTAAATGGACTGCTCCATCAGCAGTTATATTAGTATCTGATGTAATATATTCATATAATTTTAAAGTATTTAGTTTTTCTTTAATACCATTGACAGCTAAAACAAAAATAGTAAATCAGACCTGTGTGCTTTGTTTTCTATTATTACACTTCATTTTACGCAGAATTTTTTAATGTATCGATAACTTAGATTTTATCGAGTTTAATGGAGTTTTAACCGGTACTTTTTGCGTTTTCTTCGAGTAACGACACGCCGCACATCCATCCTCGACCAGCATCAAGCTGGAACCATTAATTTTTCTTAAAAAATTATAAAAGTTTCGTATGGGTATGTGTTTTTTGACTGATTCTGATTCTAAATGAAATTTGAGTAATATACGTAAGCTTCGGAATGATTGTATCGGTATTTAAACGATATTTATTTGAAATTATTCGTGCTTATGAAAAATATTTATTAATAGTAAATTTTTATTATTTTAATTATATCTTTTTGTAAAATTTCGACTGATATTGAGGTAAAAATTAAAGGTGCTTTAACAAGAATTGTCCAAGAATATTATTCTGGTTTTTCGCGATTTTTTGAAATTTTTGTATAGCTGTTAGTTGAATGATTGCTTCTGAATGGGTGCCCCTGGCTTAGGACGCGACGTGCTGATTGGCTAGTAAATTTATAATTTTAGGAATAATTAAAAATTACGCCAGCCAGCTCTTGAGGTTCTGAGACTTGGACTTCACTTGGTTCTGGTTGATCACTATCAGGTAGACTTAGTTGCACTTGGGTTGGTTAGTTGTAGAAATGAAACGAAGAATTTTATTATAACGGCGAGCGAGTATAAAAATATTTATTTACGTATATTTACAGTCTTCGGTTTATTAGGTATATTTATGAACACTTTGGTTTAAATTTGTACACTAGATTTGTTGAAACCTCGACTATGTTAAAAACCAACTTTTTTTTTAATGTGAAATTGAAGTAGTAACTCGAATGTTTTTTTGTTTGTTTCTAATTTGGATGAAAACGCGGAATATTTAATTAAACATGGCCCGGAAGAGGAATGAAGCTCGACACCGAAGATAATGTTTACTTGTCTACTACGTATTTACTACTACTTGTTTATTGAATGTCTTCCTCGCCTTTTATAGAATACGGATGTGACGAATGTTCATGACATAATTAAGAACCAATGAAAAAGTAGTGGTCTACGTGACTTTTGTAATGTAGGCTTGGTGGTTCATTCAATAATCTTGAATGATGTAAATCGACTCTGAAACTGCTTATGTTAATTTAATTGTTTGAGATTAAATAAGAGAATCGACTCTTTACGTCGTGCGTGTGAGCGGATGGTTAATGCGGGCAAGCGGCCTTTCGACCGTATGATAATTCTGAGCAATGGCAACGTGTAGGATAGTGCTACTTGTGTGGATCCATTGATACGGCGACGTCGACGACAGGGTTGTATGGTACTTTCGGATCGCAATTTAGAATTTTGTAGTCTAGATGTGAATTCTGCTTTATGTGTAATAATGTTTCTGTTAGTCTTTATAATGCTAAAGGCAATTGGTTTTACAGGAATCGGAGATATGTAAATTTCATTGTACTTTCGAACTGCTTTGCGGAAAATTGAAATAAATAAAAATTTCGCTTGTCTGTTTTTTGACGGATTCTTGTTTTGCGTGAAATTTAAATAATGTATGTGAGCTTCCGAATGATTGAATCGGTTTCCAAATAGTTTATTTTGCTGAAGGCGTTTAATTTTGTACGGATTGACGCGCGACGATAGGAAAATTTCATAGTAATTTCGAATCCTTTTCTGAAAAATTCGATAAATTAGCATTTTGTGTTTGTGTCTTTATGATGAATTCTGACTCTGTATGAGATTTTAATAATAAACTTGAGTTTCGGAATGATCGAATCGATTTGTAAATAGTGTTTATTTGAGATTTTTTGTGCTTATGAGAAATTATTATTAAAATTGGTAAATATGTTTTCTTATTGATTCTGCCAAGTGCAATCGTTTTGTTTATTTTGAGTGAATTTTGTATGATACTTTAACTGGATTCAGGCAAAAAATTAAACGTACTATAATAACAGAATGTCCAAGCGAATGAGAATAATACGTAAGTCTTTATTTTTGACAATTTTTGAATTTAAGTATAGCCCCGCGTTGGGAAGCTATGCCCAAGCGAATGCGAGTTGCTTTTACTTTTTATTGATTTTTTTTTTGTTCAATGGGTGTTTACTTATGATAAGGTCGCCGCTGCATTAGGAAACGACGTTACTTAATGGGCTAGCAAATTTGTTAATGAATGGGCGCCAGCTAGCTCCTGAGCCTTTGAGACTTGGAGTTTTCTCAATTCTGATTGAACGCTATCAGGTAGACCTAGCTGCACTTGGGTTTTTTAATTTGTGGAAATAAAACGAAGAATTGTATTATAACGACGAACAAGTATAAATTTACTTATTTACGTAAGTTACAGTCTTTAAGTTATGAGGAATGTTCATGAACACTTTATTTATAATATACGCAATGATTTGAATGAAAGCTCGACTATAATACAGTCTATTTTTGGGAAACGTGAAGGTGAAGTAATAGTTTGATGCACGAATACTGATACAAGATAGAACTTGTAAAATAGAAAATAATTTTAAGAAAACAACACACATCCCGGAGGAGAAGTGAAGCGCGATACCGAATATGCAGTTGGTGAAGTGTTACCGTGGACTGCTGATGATGAACTACTTGTTGTTCGAAAAATCCGAGCGTCTTTTATAGTGGATAGAAATTCCAGAACGCGGATGTGACGAAATTGCATGACATAATAATGACATCATGAACAACCAATGAAAAGCGATGGTCACGTGACTTTTTACATGTAGGCTTTATGATTGATAGGATGACTAATTTAACCTTGAAAGATGTGTATCGGCTCGGAAAGTAATTATGTTAATTTAAGTAGTAAAAAATAAGAGAATCGACTCCGTTAGTCGTGCGCGTGGGCGGATGGTTAATGCGGGCAGGCGGCCTTTCGACCGCATTGAAATTTAAACAACGGCAATGTAGCGACTTGCGTCGACACGGCGACATCGACGATGGGTTTAAGCGACAGCGGTGTTCATGGTACTTTCGAAATTCTCTAGAAAAATTTAAATAAATGAAAATTTGCATTGGCATTAATTTGTATTAGTGAGCTTCAGAGTGATTAAACTAATGTCTACATATTATTTATTTGGCAGAAGTCGTGTAATTGTATACTGATCGACGCGACGGTGGTACTTTCCAAAATTTCAGAATATTGAAGATAATAAAAATTTCGCTTTTGCGTGTTTTGATGGAATTGAGTTCTTTATAAGATTTTAGTAATGCGCTTGAGTTTCGGAAAGTTTAATTTTGAGTGCAAGTGGTATTTATTGAATTTTATAGAATATTTATGAAAATCGGTAGATATGTTCTTTTATTAATTTTGCCACGTGCGATCGTTTTGATAATTTTGAGTAAATCTTTTTGTGAAATTTTGATTTATTTAAAGCTGAACACTTAGGGTATATAACAAGAACTGTCCACGAATTTACAAATGAGGTTCTTGTTTTTGTTGATATTTTGTTTGAATTTGGATTGATTGGTGACCGTTTCTGATAGGGTCGCCTCGAGCTTAGAGTACTACTATTTTATTAAGGCTAGCAAATTTATTATTGTATGGGCACCAGCTAGCTCTTGAGCCTCTGAGACTTGGACTCTTCTCAATTTTGGCTGAGCACTATCAGGTAGGCTTCGTTGCAGTTGGGTTGAATAGTATTAGAAATGAAACGAGGAATTAAAGTTGTTTTGATATTTTTTAATGAATCTTTTTACGAAATTTTGACCTAATTAAAGCTAAGAATTTCAGGTACTATAACAGAACCTCGGTCACCCGTGCATGTGCTGGACCCGACCGACGTTACTTAACTTCGCCGATCGAATGCCGGAATCTTTTTACCTTTAAATGAGTTTCTATTTTATTTAAATGTTTACATTTCAAGCCTTAACTTAGGACATAAATGCATTATAAGAATATTACATCAATATAATGGTGAAGAATCGGTATACATAGATACACAAACGCGCACACATGTAGTAATGGTCGCCTGGTGGTAAGGCTATAGTCCTTCAAGAAGCTTGTTTGAAGATCAGCAGCAATAAAACACTTATTGAAATCAATGTTTGTTTTCCTTAAAAAAATTTCCCTAGGAATAAAAAAAAAGGCTTAATGTCGCTTACTGGTTTGCTTCGGGTACTGAGAATAACGTTGCTAAATACAGGAAAACGAAAAAGAAACACCTGTTTTAAAAAAGAGTGCCGGCACCAATTAAGTTGTAAATGGTGCCGGCACTCGGTAACCGTACAAGGAACTGCAATCAGAACTATCTTCCATTTAAATTGTTTTCGCATTATTTATAGTAATACATACTATTATTTTTGACTGAAATAAAAATACATGTGATACGCGAGACACTAAACGAAACAATGACAGTTAAAACTGACAGTTCTGGGAGTGAGAAAGAGCGCAAAGCTTGTTTTAACCGTGTGGTGACGTTGGCGTAGAAAGGGATTGTGATCATGAAGACGTGACGAGAATAATATATTACATACCGAGGTGGAAAGTGTTTCATTGTTGTCGAGAGATGAGATAGTTGACTGAGGTGCGAAGCGCCGAGGTCAACTAATTCTCGGGACAGCAATTAAACTTTTCACCAAGATTTGTATACTATTTTATTCACAATCATCCTCCTTAATGAAGAAAAAGCCAAATAAACCGTTTAAAATTCTTATGTTAAAGGACAAATGTCAAAGTGACGTCCCGTTGTTTTTAATATTCAGGTTGGAAAGTGGCCACTTCCCAACCCGAGATATTACTTTCCAACACAATATATCACTTTCCAATTCGAAATATCATATTTCAGTTCAATTGTCGAATCAAATTAGAAATGTCATACTTTCTAACTTTTGACATGCGAGACAATTTGATTATTACTGTATGATTGTGAATAAATGTAATTGCTTATTTAGTGTGTGTATAAATGCGCACTAGTGGGCTTATAATTAATCAATCGATTCAATCGTTAATTTAAGATAAATATTTCCTAGCAAAACGTTAGGTAAGAGTAGCATAGCCTATGTCTTTATTAAGGCTAAAATTGGCTTTCTAATTCATTAAAACCAAGAATTTTTTTTTAGTAGCTTATAGTTTAATGTACTAACAATGTCTAAACTTCACCCATATTGCTAAAATCCGCTTTAATAAAGATATTTAATTATTATTATAATGGCGAAGTTTTGTGGTCGGTAAAGTCTCCGGACATAAGTCCCCTTGATTATTTTTTACGGGATTATACAAAAGCGAAATTTATTTATGGGTGTTAGTATATTAAATTATAATCTATTAAAAAGAATATCTTGATATTAATGAATGAGGAAGTCAATTTTGGCACAGAGACAATAAAATTAAAATTGCTATCGAGTACATGAAAAACTCTATATGACGTCCATATAAAAACAAAAGTTGTAGTCAATATCTCAAAACCAAAAGATTTCTTTCTCTTACCTTTACGGCAAAGAAAAAATGTCTGTACAACGTGCTGGTTAAAATGACATGAACATTTAAATTAAGGAAGTATGAGAGGTTCAAGAAATGCACAGTAGTGGTTCCCAATTATTTCACTAACTAAAAAAGTTAGATCAAATTAGAGTGCAATATTGAAATTACCAAGACATTCTCCAAAACTTTCTCCATTTAACTGACTATATATCTTTTATAATAATAGGTACAGTACTACATGCAGTCTCAATTTGGGACACACTCTATGCTACCTCAATATATTTGTTAATATCTTATAAAACTCACCATTTATGTAACTTGAACCATATATGACAGCTTTACTATTTGCAACTGTTATTGAGTAGTGCAAAGAATCCGAAACGAGATTTGTATTTATTAAAGCTGTTATTAGACCAATTTTTGAAAGACCAAGCCAAATACCAATATATTCTGGTCTATTTTCCAGTAATAAGGCTATCGTTTCTCCTTTTTCATACCCATTTTCTTTAAAATAGTTTGCTATCTTATTGCTGAAATCTTCCATCTAAAATGATTTTAAAAAAATTCAAAATTATTGTTTTGAAATCACGTAAATTTGAGTAGTTAATACATTATCGTCCTAATGGACTGAAAAATAGACATAATATTTTAACAGCGTCTTAACGATGAACGTGCTTGGTCACACTGCCTATCGTGTACTGAGTTCGATCTCCAGCTCCGGGACTGTAATGTTGATGGGTAATGGATGTTTGCGTTTTTTTAAATGTGTAATCCATTTTTGGAGAGCCTAGGCTTGGGCATTCCCTTTCATTTTATGTAATGATTTGCCTCCTCTGGTAGGACTTTTACTAATTTTATATAAGTAAAGGAGTTTGTGGATCGAAATACTTTTTATATTTTTAGAATGAGATTTTATAATAATTTCTATTATATTATAGGAAACCATTGCTATGCATTAGGTAGATCTATACAACCATGAGAATTCGAATCTAAAATATCGTCATCTATCCACATAGATATTTTAGATGTACTCATTAAATTTAGTGAGATTATGTGGAAATCAAGGGAAAAATCACTGGAACTCAAGAGGACCAATAAGAGAAATTAGAGACATAATTGCAAAAGATTAGAAATTTGGTTAACATATTGCCCGCCGTCATGTCATCACAGAGAGGTGGCTCCTGGTGACATATACTCCTAGTTTACTTATAATAGCGCATAATAAACAGTAAACATTGACTAATATTCTGCTTTTCAAAGACAAATTTCAAGGGTGTGGTTCCTTAGATTATTTTATGAAGAAAAGTTCATATAAACATATGTCCGCAACGGCTTAAATTTTTTGCTACAGGGGGGGGTTGATTTTACTTAATCGTTATTGTTTAGTATCTCAGAAAGTACTTTAGACATTATTTTCAATTTTGGTTAATAGAATATAAAACTACATACTTTAGTTAGAGAAGAAATTTTGTAGCTCCACCAGTGGCGTCTCTGCAAACATTTTTTTACCAGAAAAGTGGTACGCCACTGACATTCTTCCAAGTGGATATTCTTTCTGAATAGCCTAGTGAATTCTATATGAAAACGGTGTCTTGCGTTTTTCTCGCCAGACGCACAGTTCTTGATTAAAACAGTGAAATTCAAAAATTGTTGAAAATGGCCACTTCACTTAATAGGCATGCTTCCGCCCGTCTTTGCATCGAATTGCGTACTCGTCCAAATATTCTCGGTGTATTTCGTATTGTTTCACACGAGCAACTATTCGCTCTCTTAAATCTTCTGAAGTGTTATGGGAGATTTACACATCAGGGTTTTAAGATGACCTCCGCGACATAACGTAATGCATTGTCGCCATTTCCGCATTCGTATAATTCATCATATTTACTTAGATATTCGAACAAAAACAGCGAAAAATAAAGTAAATTCAATGAAACACTAAAAGTCGAAGAAATAATGAGATGGTTTTGAACACCAACAACTTACTTTCTGTCAACAAATATTGTTTTAAAAATTAAGTTTGTAAGAACGTCATTTATTAAAGGATAACTAAATGTGTTCAAAAGTTATTAGTCAATACTGCTAGATGAAGCAATTTGAATTTAATTGTTTCAATCAACAGCTATGCGCCTGACGAGAAAAACGCAAGAGACCGTCTTTATATAGAATTGACCAGGCTAATCAGGAAAAATATCCACATGGAAAAGTGGCGTATCATTTTTTTGGCAAAACATATCACAGGACATGTTCGCAGGGAGCCCCTGGTGGAGCGATAAAATAACTTTTCTAACTAAAATATGTGGTTTTATATCCTATTAACACATACCAAAATTGAATATAATATCTAAAGTAGGTACTTTCTGAGATATTAAAAAATGACGATTAAAAGGAAAATAATTCAATTACTTTCAATTTGAATTTTATTATCTTAATCAAGAACTGTGTGTTTGACGAGAAAAATGCAAAAGACTGTTTTCATGTAGAATTGACCAGGACAATCAGAAAAATTATCCGCATGGATGTATCAGTGGCGTACCACTATTTGGTAAAAAAATATCAAAAGTCATGTTTGCAGGAAAGCTACTGGTGGAACCATAAAATAACTTTTTCAACTAAAATCTGTGGTTTCATATCCTATTAACACATACCAAAATTGAAACTAATATCTAAAGTACTTTACGAAATATTAAAAAATAGAGATTAAAAAAAATTCAACTCCCTGTAGCCAAAAAATTAAGCCGTTGTGGACATATGTGCATACGAACATCTCTTCATAAAATTGATTTGAGGAATCACACCCTGAAATATTAGTACGTCATTAGGGAATACCCTGTATATACATGAAGTGTTGTTGTACTTCCGGGTGTTTTCCCGAGTAGTTGATAGGCTTCTGAAGATGCCACAGTCATCTAACGACGTTTCGGCAGGATCTCATCAAGTTCTAGCTGAAAGCTGCCTACTGCTCCTCGTTGCTCGAACTGATCTGACATCTGACCTTCTCCATATTGTACGGTTCGTCGGTTCCTTATATATGCTGACTACGTGTTATTGGCCCTCTATTCTCTATGGGAGGCATAGCAGGCGCCTGAGCTAACCCGACAAGTGGCATCGCTGGAACGCCACGTTTATATAGTAATTTTATAGTAAAACATTAATATATTCACTTTCACTTCAAATTTGGTATATGTATTTATTATAACATCTGGAACTTCACTATATATTGAGATGATTCCATTGAGAGGTGAGGGGTGAGTACTGAGTAGGGGTATTTAGGGAAAATAAGTAAAGCAAGCTAGTAGGAGTACAGAAACTTGGGATTTGGTGTATATACTAGACGCCAAGGCCTCAGATTTCTTTATAACATTTTTCAACCCCTCCACTACCTCCACTCCATTCTTAAAGGGGCTGATAAAGTTAAAAAACTTACGAATTATTTTCTCCAACTTTAAAAAATGAAAATGTGGCATCATAATCACTAAATGCGTGTATGAAGTCGATGAAATTCTGATTCTGTGGATACTGAAAGCTGCTCTGGCTGTGCAATTGTGTATGCCCGTGCAGCAGAGCATAGGAATCCGCTGGTTAGACAGGCGACTGATTACGACCCCAAAGACGCTCCTAGACACAAGAGGCCGAAGCTCCAGACCCTGGATAACGGGTAAGTATAACTAAAACCTTCCTTTCAGTCCGATCTTCAAGCCACGCCGCAAGGAGATAATGATCAAAACACCCAAATCACCCGATCCCGAGGGTACCCAGTCGGCCTCTGACGCTAAAACAAGCGTCCTTGGCCGAACACAATCCTTGAGCTACACAGCCCAAAAATTCCTTCCGACGAAATCGGAGCACATGATGTCAATTGGTACCCTGGGCTCCGACTAGTCACACACCCCCAAATCCTTCTAAACTCCGAGAGGGTTCGGCAACAGCCGCCCCCTCTCACGACATACAAAAGACGCTCCCGGGAGCCGACACGCCAGCGAAGAAAGAAATCTAAGACAGAAGAGCGCCAGAAGAAACGACCCAGCTGGCAGGGTCCAACAGCCAGGACCAGGGGAGGTCTGCTAACTTCGCCTGAACCGTCTGCATTTGCAGGGGGGCAGTCGTAAAAAGCAGGCCCACCCCTTACGAGGCCGGTCTAGGTCTACAGCAATGATTGGGGCAAAGAGCTCAAGCTCGACCCCTAATCATCCAAGACCATCATCACAGCCAAGAATATTGGCGCACAATTGTGTATGTACTTACCCAATACTAGGTTTCAATAAAAATACATTGTTGTATTTATCGGGTAATGATGATGATATAATCAGAAAATCCACATGTTGGCCAACTACAACTACATTGACTGATTGTGTTGCCTTCTCTTTAGCAGTATTAATAATCAGTACATCAACAATTGTCTGGCTTTGATAGAGGTTTCAAATCATCTTTTACTTGCATTTCGAGACAAAATTGTTTTGTTCGACGTAATCTCTCTGCACTTTTTTTAACTTCATCAAATATCCATCGAAAACCACGGAGGCTTTAAATAATTTACGTATTTTATACTAATATCAGCAAATGTCTCATTTGTACTCCAACCTAATTTATGAAGCAAGTATCTACCCTCAATTATATAAACTACATTATCAATATCTAAATCAGCTGGCGTGAAAAAAAGTATGAGAGCAAATGCTTTAAAACATGGCAAAAAAATATCAACTTTGAATGGCGATATATCGGTCACCGTTGGTCGTACGGAGCAGAAAGAGAAGCAATTTCTTTGCCTTTTTAATAACTTTTTTAAAAAATTTTGTTTCTTAATTATTTTTAATATTAAAAATAGAAAAAAAAAATTAACACGGCACTTGGATGGGAACTTTAATTTTCTATAAGAAAATATTCTTCCAAAAATCTTCAAATTTACATTGTTTTTGAGTTATTCTGAAAAACTGGTGTCAAACTAACTTGTCACACAATAGAAACCTTTTAACGCAATTGTTCCTTACTCATACTCATAGACATACTCAATAGCCTAATACTCGATTTTTGAGTTTACGATACCTGATTGGGAAAAAAGCATTAGCTAAAAAAATCCTAACTTAGAATAGACACAACTATTTTCTGTTATCGTATCTCGGACGTCTAACTGTTCGTTTTCCAATTTCGTGAAATAATTACTCATTTTTAAGTTTTTAACACAAAACACTTATTTTATATTAGAGATGTTAATAAATCACATTTACATTTTATAAATAGAAAACTCCTATAATTTTGTTCCAAATTGAAAAATGCACATGTAAACAAATCCTCTGTTTAAACCCCTGGCCCTGCGGCCATCCTGTGCTTGTGTTGTTCAGAGAAAGGTTACGAATTTTTACATATTCATAATTGGTATAAAAAGTTCGGTTCAAGCGGTCCCATTAATAGTGGGTGTGGTACGAGACAAAAATGTGGGGAATACAGGGTGCCATTTGGCACAGTTGTTCCTTACCCTGAGGAGATTTAATTTCGATTAGAATGCGTCAACATTTTTCCTTAGGAACCAAGATGGCGGCTATTTTTGAAAAAGAAAATCAAGCTGTAAAACACAGTCACTCATATTAGTCCAAAACATACATGTGGGGTATCGTTTTTAGTTAAATTCGATCTCACCAACACGAAAACGGTGTACATTTTTCGATAGAAAGCAATAAGGTATTTTGAATAATATGCTATACATTTTTTTAAGAAATGAAATAATAAAATTTTAAATTGAACATTCTAGGTACGGTGGTCGACTGATTGTTGCATCTTGAAAGCAAATATAGCAATTTTTCTAAAAGAAAACCACAAAATTATACCAGTTGTTCTAATAAGAAAAGTGTTTTTTTATTTATCTATTTTTAATATTAAACGTTTTTACTTTCAGACGTCTGGCAAAATATAATTATATTATAACACCTGTTTGAATTGTAAAGGAAACCCTGGTTTCAATAAATTACATAATACATAATACTTATTATGTATTTTTATTTGAATTTCATAGGCAAGGTAATAGTCAGTGCTGATACCGGAGAACCTTACCACTACTACCAATGGCTGCCGTCACTCGTAAAAAATCGATACTTTAATTTTAATATTTTCCCTTGTGAAATGAATTGTTTTGCTGAACACATGAAAACAATTTTTTGGATCGAGGTAGGTTTATTCTAAATCCTAGTACTTTGCATGTTATCGCTACTTTGAGGAAAACTAGGTAATAAAACTATACATTTTGTTTAAAAGTGAATTGTTTATTATTTGTTTGCTTATAGTAATGAAACATTTTCTTTATAGGATTTTGCAAACATGTAATAATATTGAAATCAATTCCTAATTAGGTCAAAAATAAATTTTTCTTTAAATATTATTTTAATAAATTACTTACATATTATAGGCCATTTTAATTTATACCATTTTGGGGCATTTTAATATTTTCTGTGTATATACAGGGCGTCCCAGATTTAAACGGACATACTCTGGTGAACGGTAGAGCACACCCAGTTGAGTTCAAAACACCCCTATACTTACCGTTGAATGTGAACCGTTTTTGATATACGGGGTGGGGTGTTTTATAGTTTTTGACCAGAAATTCAGTCCGCCATATATTTTAAATGATTGCACATATTTAGATAAAATTTGGTACACATATTATACTCTTTTAGGTTAATGAACAGCTTAAGTGATTTTGGAAAAATTCCAGGACCGACCTCCATTTTTTTAACATTGCTCTTAGGGTCGTTAACATCACACTGTATATTATTTTTTGGTAAATGTTAGTAAACTTTTAAAAAGCCTATGGATCAGTTTATAAAATAATATCATAATATTTGATGGCACGTTTATGGTTATTCTACAATAAATTTTCAAAATTATTGAAAGACCTAATTTGACATTCTACAAATAACAATCCATTTGCTAACATCATTATTATATTAATTTTAGCTAAATACCCCGTAGAAGAGGTTGTTATTTGTTTTGACATTCAGTGTTTCTAACCTTTTTAAGTTTAAATTTCATCCAAAATAATATACATTCCATTTCTTTCATGAAAGAAAAATAATGTTAGTGAAGAGGCTTGAATTAACAAGCACAATTTAAAAAAATATTAAACACCTTTTGATAATAACTTGAAAATATTAAAGTTTACAATTTTATTTTGACAAAATAAATTTTTTTAGAAATAATTGAAAAAAAACCGGTGCAAATAATTAAAACTATAGCAGGTTTTCAAAATGAATGCACCCAGCGTCAACACATTTTCGAGAACGTTTTAATATATTTTTCACTGACCTATCAATCACTTCCGGGTCATTTCTAATTTTATCACATACAGCAACAATTTTTTTTAGAAGCTGTTCTCGTGTACTGAACTCTTCATTGTGCACCTCTGACTTGAGATGACCCCATAAAAAATAATCTAGAGGTGTAAGATCAGGAGAGCTCGGTGGCCAGTTTACCGGACCTCCGCGACCAATCCGTCTGTTGGTGTAATGTTGGTTCAGATGATCCCGGATCGGTACAGAAAAATGGGGTCCAGCACCACGTGCTGAAACCACAAACCCCTAGTATTGATGCCTTCTAATAAATCTGACAAGATATCTCTAAAAAAGTTTAAATAAACTTCACGAGTTAGCTTTTCTTCAAAAATGTGGGGCCCTATTAGATGTATATTGTAAATATCACACCACACAATTTTAAATCTGTATTGGGAAAGTTTCTAAAACACTGCATGTGGATTTTCGGTTGCCCAAACATGCTGATTTCTGCAGTTGTTAATTCCGGCACGTGTGAATTGGGCCTCATCCGTGAATAGAACTCTCGATGTTGTTCTTCTGTGACCCAAAATCCACCTACAAAATGTTAAGCGGGGAACGTCATCGCCGTCTTCAAGACGTTGAACTGAACTTAAACATGTTCACCATACTCTTGTCTTAGGTACTGCTAACTCATTACTTATTTTTCTAACACTTATGGGTGGATTATTTTCCACAACCTGTAATATTTGCTCTTCTTGTCGAAAAGCTCTGGGAACATGTTCATTCTTTGTCATTGACGGAAATTGTCCATGTTCCTATTGTTCTCTACTAAATCGGTATACCTCTGAAAACGTTTTATAATCTGGTTCACGGTGATTTAGAAAACGCCTTTGATACTCCCTTTTTGCAGCTCTCCCATTTCCGCCGCAAAAAGCATACACAAAAATAATATCTGCATAATCTTCATTACTAAATTGAAACGGCATCTTAAAATTTTTAGTGTTAATAACTAGTTTTTTGTCACTTATACTAATAATTACTAAGAGTGAACAGCAATTCTTATTTATAAAATTACACATTTGACATGTGCCTACTTGGAATTTCTAATGCAACAATGTCATGTGTTAATCGCATCGTTTTATTACTTATTTTTTATTCGTGAAATAAAAAGGTTGTGATTTATTTTGGACGGAAAACCACTGCTAAGACAAAAACAAATAACAACCTCTTCTACGGGGTATTTAGCTAAAATTAATAAAATGTTAGCAACTGGATTATGTCTTGTGTTATTGGTAGAATGTCGAATTTGTTATTTCAATACTTTTAAAAATTTATTGAAGAATAACCATAAACGTGCTAAGTATTAAATATTATGACATTATTTTATAAACTGGTCCATAGGCTTTTTAAAAATTTACTAACATTTACCAAAAAATAATATACAGTGTGATGTTAACGACCCTAATAGCCATATTAAAAAAATGGAGGCCGTCCTGGAATTTTTCCAAAATCACTTAAGCTGTTCATTAACCTAAAAGAGTATAATATGCATACTAAATTTTATCTAAATATGTGCAGTCATTTCAAAAATATGACGGAGTGAAGTTTTGGTGAAAAATCATAAAAAGGTTCGAAAACGGTTCATATTCAACGGTAAGTATAAGGGTGTTTTGAACTCAGCTGAGTGTGCTCCACCTTCCACTAGAGTATGTCCGTTTAAATTTGGAACACCCTGTATAATATAAGTGGTGGGTGCATGTTAGAGTGTAGCAAAAATATTTTCGGCAAAAGATTGCGATTGGCTTTCACGACGAGGCTTATTTCTGATATCACCAAGATATTCGACTGGAGTACCTATTTGCTGTTTAAGTCAGAAATGCGCAAGAATCTTGGTAGACGAGAGAAGAGAGAATTATGGATATTCAATTCTGACTACAAATATTTTGGAACTTGCATCATTAGATGCATTCCTTTAAATTTAGAAGCACTTAATCAGGATAATAGTATCGAGTCAACACTTATTAACCATTATGCCAAATAACATAAATTATGTTATAAAAAAATTGACGATAGATCTATAAGAATATTACCTTAATTTCTTATGTAGAAGAACCAGAACAAATTATTATCTTTTGCTAGTGCCTTTAACAACCGATTGACATGATCCCAGGCTAAACCTTTCACCCCATACAGTTTATATGTAGAAAGAGCAATGGAAACGTCCATTGCATAAGGACTGGAACAGTGGAAAAAGTCGAGGAAGTTTGAACTTTTTGCTGCTATAGGACCCATGAATATAGTTTCTCAGAAAGCATAGTACCATAAACGGATACTTTACTTGCTAAATGGAAGAAGATGTTAAAGAATATTACCGTAAAGGGATACGTATTTGTGAGAAAATGGCTTGCAAATTACATTCAGGAAGACTGTCATAAAAACATATTTAGGATATCTTTTCTCTAAGCAATGTTTAGTGAGAGACTTGCCGAACTACTTAACTACGAGGTAACAGAGCTCTCAGCAGTGCTTCACTCCAGACTGCGCAAAAAGATCGTCTCGTACTTCCCTCAGCTACAGGCCGAAAAACAGAGGGGAGGCAGATAATATGTTTTAGTGAATAGGAGAATCTTTTATAGTGTATTAATGGCGATGAAATAAGAATTCTCAGATTCCTACATTTTCTAATAAACACTCAGAACAAATAAGAACTGTTGCGATTTATGGACAGTAAAGTACTGATTGATTTAAACCAACCATGTCTAGTGACAAATGTTGACTCGGAAACAAGTGATATTGATAAGGTCGAATGTAAAATAGTCGAAGCAGGCGACATAGTGATTTTGCATGTGCGGAACATGATCAATTTCGGCTGCAAGAAAATTTTGATACAAACGTAAGACACAGATGTTGCTTTGCTTGCTGTTTCCCATATGGCTGTTTTGAAGAAACTGGGGCTTGAAGCATTATGGTTGTACTTCACTACATCTAGAAGTTAGTGGTACTTGGCAGTGCATGAAATCACTGAGGCTTTATGTCTTGAGAAAGCAGCAGTAGATTACATGCCTTATCTGATTGCGACCGTACATCCTCGTTTGTCACAAAAAAGAAAAGGAGTCCTGGAAAATATGGAAATCATATAGTTTTTCAACTATGTTATACTTCTGTATGACAACCTTAATATGGGGACTACAAATGGGGCGCATAATATGCACCCCATTTGCCCCAAAATCTTTCCATATGCACCGCATATGGAAGGATTTTGGAAAATCTATCTTCTAAATCAGACAGGCTGTTCCATCACACATTTTTGGCTACCTGTCAAGCTGCACATATTCGTGGACAACCCCTGATCTGAAAAGAATGTTGTAAAAATAGACTTAACTAACTATACTTTCTTTCAACTAGACTGGAGATGGAATTGCGTCAGTGGTGCTAAATTTTAGTCACTCTATTGAACCTCATTATCTCCATGTGGGTAGCTCTTCGAGAAACAATGCTAAAACGTGGCTGCAAAAATGGTTGCAAAACCAAGACACGCGGTTGTGTCGCCAATGATATTCCATGCATAGGAAAAGCAAAAATTTCAGGTAATTGAATGGTACTCATATTACGTGTGATAATACTTACACGATATTTATTATTTTTAGTAACCTAGTGGAGGAAGGTTGATTAAACGCCACACAAATGTCCGGACATAACTTTATGTTCATATTATAGCATTAAATCAACTTGATTTACTTTCATTTCCCATTAGCTTGGTCTAATAGTAAATGAAGATTCAAAATTAGTTACCAGGAAGCAATAAACAGTCGGAAACCATGTCCGACATGTTCATGTGCGAAATATTTGATTATTTTATATTTTCAGCACTTTGATATAAAATATGTCGACCATATTGATCCATAATGAATAATATACCACATTATCATATTCAGGAGGTTATAATGAACCAAAAATCATACCCCACGTAAAAGAATTGGACAAGGTATATATTTTCTTAAATGACCGCCATCTTGGTTCCTAAAGGAAAATGTTGGCTCGTCCTAATCGAAAATAAATCTCTTTAGGGTAAGGAATAATTGTGCCAAATGGCACCCTGTGGAGTTGAGAAAAGATAAATTGTAAATCCCTGTTACTAGCGGTTTTATTTTATCAGAGAATATCCGGTATCATTTTAATACCATACCTATTAGTTGATATTTTGCCATTGCATACATAAATATTCTCTGAATATAGTCTACCTGTATACTTTCAAAGAAAATAAGAATATAGAATAAAAAATATATTTACCTGTTGGTACGTCCATGATTCATTTTCGAAATGAAACGCTACTTTGGTTGGATGTTTATTGGCAAGTTTTGAGAACAGTTTTGGAATTGTTTCCTCACATTGGTCCCACTGATACATTGTGTAATTTAACTTTAAAAATCTGAATCCACCTCTAAAAAAGCTCATTAATTACAACTATTTACATATGTCAAAAGTAAGACATTTATATATTTTCTTTTCACATGAAATATAAAAAAATATTTTTCAATTGAGAACTTTTTAAATTGAATTATCTCAATTTTTTCAAATGGAACACCCTGTATATTTTTCAACGATGTGATGTAGAAATGAAAAACGAATATTTTTTGTAAGCAATTCCCTATGGCTAATGGCAACAAATTTCGTTTTATTGAGCAATAATTACAAAATTCAAGAATAAATTTGAAGGAGGTTTCTTCAAATAACTAGAAAAAATTATAATAAATGTTTCACATGTTGCCCATTTTGATTGACACACTTCTCTATGCGCGCTTGAAATGAGTTTCCCACTGTTCCTAAAACTGCCGGTGTAATAGATCTAAAGGCAGTTATTCTTTCCTTCATATTTTATACTGTTGTTGGTGTGTCTCTATAAACAATTTCCTTCACGTATCCCCATAAAAAGAAACCCATTTTTGTAAAATCTGGGGATCTAGTAGGCCATTTAGTGGGTCCATTTCTTATAATCAATTGATGTGGGTAGGTATTATTTAAGATGTCTCTAACTGCATTTAAATAATATGGTGAAGCACCATCTTGCTGAAACCACATCCATTCTCGAATTCTTTCAGGGAGATTTATCAATAATTGTGGCAGATAGTTTTCCAAAAAATGAAGATAAATAGCTCCAGTTAATGTACCATCAAAGAAATGAGACCCTAATACATGTTCTCCAATAATTCCTCCCCAAACTTTTATAGACCATCTGTGTTGGTTATCAACTTGCATAAAAAAGTTAACATTTTTTTCCCGAAGCATAATTATGGAAGTTGCGATTAACAAATCTATTTTTATGAAAAGTTGCCTCATCAGTGAATAAAACATTATTGAAGAAGTTGACATCATCTTGCATTTCACCACTGGCCCAATTACACAATTGTAGGCGCTTTTGAAAATCGTCATCAGATAATTCCTGGTGCATTTGAATATGATATGCATGCAACTTATTTGTTTTTAAGATTCGACTCACAGACCGTCTACTTATTCCTTCTAATGAGCTCACTTATCTTTGACTAACATGGGGATTCTCAACCGTAGCCAGCACCACAGAAGACTCATTTTCTTCGTTCACAACGCGTTTTATTTTTCACTTTTTTATATTCGACATTTCCAGTTTCCAGAAATCTATAGAGAAAGTTTTGGAAGCTGCTAACATCGGGAATCCTTCTTTCAGGATAATGTTGGTGATAAATTTTATTGGCAAGTAAACAATTTCTGTCTGACTCGCCCAAAACAAAAGTCGTGTCTACAAGTTCTGCTTTATTAAAATTCATATTGTAAAATTCCAAATATTTTAAATTCAATACAAATTGTAACTAACGACCGATAAGTGTGGTAAATTTATCGCACTTTTAATTATCTTACTTGAAACTTGGTGTGATACAACTAGAATGCTTCATTTATAAATACAGTTTTTTTCGATCCATTTTGATCAATTCTTCATCGTGAAAGTATCGATTAATGAGGGCACAAAAGCATACGGTGCGAAAGACAAGAGAGAAGGGCGCTGTGATGTCATGGGGCGCTGTCGCTGCAGCCGCGCTCGGCTTTCGCAGACTCTTAGTTGAAAATTAGATAGTCGCTATCGGATTCAATATAATTAACAATTTTATGATTAATTTTCACTTTTCTTGATAATAATGTATTCACGCTTTTGATACTTTTAATAATATTGAAATTTTTCAACAACAGATCGATATTAATTGAAAATACAGAGCTATAAATAATTGAGCAATGTCACACTAAGATGACACGTTACTTTTTTTGTATTTTATTACATAGATAATCGTGTACATAAAGACGAATAAAATAAAAACATATTTTCTTCAACAGTTCAATAATTCGATATTATTGACAATTAGAAGCTTTATAATATATGTTGGAGATGCCATGGGCGTTTTAGAGCGGATCTATTAGATTTAGGCAACAAGTTTGCAAACAAAATATAATCACTTAAGTAACAAAATGATTTATCTAAACAGGTAATTGTCAAATAATAAAGTCTTGTTGAAAATACAAACAATATCACAAAATACTGGAGCTAGCAGTCCACCACCGCTAGTCCCGTGATTTCGACTACTGTTTGTCTTAAGAATACTTATATCTATACGGGACTCAGGGATCTTGTTCCGCTCGCCGGGAGGGGTTTTTACTTCCAGGGACTCCAGACGTCCTCTGGTTCACAGGACCACATGCCGAGATGTTTACTTTTCACATTTCTTAATGCAACCGGTACTTGTTGACAACGTCCTCTTGGCATCAATGAATTATGAGTTAACAGGCGTCTACAAGACTGCCGAAAGGCGTTGTAACCCTTTCTTGGGCCCGTTGCGTGACGGCAGCTCTTCGTCTGGGAGCGATAGGTCTGGGTACGGATTTTCTCTGAGTATTCTCACCTAGGTGTCGGGCGCCACCTAACCAAGATGGAGGGCTAGGGGGAAAAAATAAGCGAAGAGGTTTTTCCCTTAATAATATAATTAATATAAAGATAAGCTTCACAGTCAGAAGTGAGATAACCTTAATTTGCATAAACTAAATTAAATTGGGTAATTTCTATTTTGAACCCCCACCCGCAGCGCTACGCGTGGTTCACACTTTAAGGTTAATTGAATAATATCTGTGGATCTTATAATATTAACAAAATATAATTAAATAAATTTTCTAATTATTCTTTTTGACGATCTCTCCCTCGTAGGCTCGGTGATAAGAATTAAGTATCAATTCGCCGTAGGTAGGAAACCTTTTGAGAATGGCACACTACTTGCACTGTGGAATTTTGTAATAAAAAGTGGAAAAAAATATTCTGACCTTATGATCTTCGTGAGAGGTTCCCTTGTCGTTTAAAGCATCATAGGGTTGCTAACGATCCAAGTTCGGAAGGCCTACTCCACTGATATGGCAGTTAGTCCCCAGAATATAATATGTTATATTGTTGTGGCAGAACCAATAATAAAAACAAAAGGCCGGCGAATCTAAAATAGAGTTATTTTTAAGTGATGCCGACTACACCTGATTACTAGTTTCCTATTTCCCATAAATTTATTAAATCTAGGTATTTGAATAGAATTCGACCTACCTCCTTCTTAGAAAGGCCTTTGTATAATTAATTTAAAATATACAGCACCACAACAATCGTACAAAATGGCGATAGGAATTTTTCTGTTCCTTCGCTCGTTAACTTAATTAAGAAATCCCATTTTCAATATTCAATTTGCGCAGATCGCTTAGGTGGGGCTCGGATAGGAAATATCGGAACCTACGGGCGGCAACCACATATACCAATAGGTTACCTTATTAGTTGACTATCACTACTGTAAAAGACTTAGCAAGATCTCAATTAAACAGGCATACAGAGTGTGTGAGAAAAATCCAAAATTACCGTTACACTATCACCCCCATCCAACGGAAGAAAAATAGGAATGCTCCATGACTATTTTTCGCCATTCATCACCTCTACTGTAGCCACTTGATCCCTATCTAAAGTTAACCTACTTATCTAAATATTAAACATTACCTAGCCTAACTATCACATATCCGTATCACTACATTTTCTATCCATAACTACTACTTAGGAGCTACTTAATGATAGGCGCCGTTACTATCCCTATTGACTACTTAACTACTTACTAACGGATCCGGATCCTATTCTAACTTACTATAATTAATTATTCGCTTAAATATAAAATCGCCCAAAAAACGAGAGTCGGGCCGAGAGTTCATATCTGTCTCAAGGACTGTCGACTAAAAACTCAGCTTTTGCTTGGGAGAATATCATAACCACCTAAACTACTACAATTTACTCATCGTTAGGTTCGATCATTGACTCAACATCTGAGTCATCAGCTTCGTACTCACGATACGGTTTCAAATCCTGAACGTGCCATTCACCTGCATCACTACCATCCTCATTTTTCAAGACATACACTAATTTAGACTTTTTCTTAGATACCGTATTGAGAACATAACGTGGAGCCAATTTCTTAGAAAAATTTCGCGCGGCATCAGAAATTACTTTATTCCTCCTCCACACTTTATCACCCACGAAAAACTCGACCTCACGCCGTCTCAAATTATACCGACGAGTATTCCGTTCGTGAGCTGCATGTAATTTCATTTTTACCTCTTCATATATGTCAGCGAGATGGCCCAAGTTTCGAACCCATGTTTCATGGTCAGTTACATCTAAGTTCTCACTGGTACCGTCTCCGTAATAATTACCGCTGCACGGGACAATTCTCCCGAAGTTTAAAAATGCCGGACTATATCCAGTAACGTCATGGACCGCGGTCCTCAACGCGTAACCGATTTTTCCGATTTCCTTATCCCAAACCTTGTGGTTATCTTCGATATAACTTCTAATCGCGGCTCCAATCGTACGATTGCTTCGTTCAACATAATTCGCTTGAGCATGGTAATAAGCAGTATACCAAATGGTAGACTTATAATCTTTAACTAACTTTGTAAACGCTCTACTGACAAATTGTCTCCCGTTATCGCATATAATTCTTTGCGGGACCCCATAAACTAAGAATATCTCATTTTCAAGAAAACGTACTATACTTGGTGCCTTAGCCTGCCTCAACGGCAACAATACGGGATACTTAGAGAACCAATCGAGTACCACAAGTAAGTACTGATATCCACTGGTACTCCTGGGCAACGGTCCCATTAAATCGATAGCAATTACTTGCCACGGAAAATGAACCTTTTTCTCAGACCCCATAAAACCAAATTTCGGATAATTTGGCGCTTTCTGGGAAGCACACATCCTACATGCTCTGACATACCTATTTACGTCTCGTCGCATTTTAGGCCAATAATAGGAAAGGCATACCCGCGAATAGGTTTTCGCGTAGCCTAAATGAGCCGCTGTCGGAACATCATGACATGATTTTATAATATCAATTCGTTGTTTCTTTGGGACAAGTAACTTCCAGTCAGAAATATTAGTAGATAACGGGACCCTAGCTGGGATCAGCTTATATACATAATTATTTTTAACTGACCACTGAGGGTATTTATCGGGATTTTCTAAGATTTTAGCACGCAGTCTTGTATAAAACGAATCTAACATTTCCAAATCAATATCCAGGGTTATGCAATTATCCGGTTCGTTAACAACGGCAACCTCAAGTTCGCGATCTTCCGGAGTAAGATCGACTGGGCTTCTCGATAAAGCATCTGGGACGACGTTAAATTTCCCTTTACGGTGAACGATATCGAAGTCAAATTGATTGAGTCTTACACTCCATCTCGCAAGTTTACCGGAAGGGTCACGCATTCGGTTCAGCCATTTTAATGACTCGTGATCTGTGACGATTGTAAAGTGCACGCCTTCAACGTACGGGCGAAATTTCTCACAAGCAAACACGCAAGCCAAACATTCTCTTTCGGTAACACTATAATTTCTCTCACTCCTCGAAAGACTTCTAGAAGCAAAAGCTATAACCTGCTCGTCCTCACCTTTCTGCTGAGTAAGCACACAACCTAAACCTGTATCAGACGCGTCACACTGAATAGTGAACGGAGCGGTAAAATCGGGACTGGTTAAGATTGGCGCGGACACCAAAGCAACCTTTACCTCGTGAAATGCTCTATTAGCTTCATCTGACCAAATAATCTTTTGTCCTTTCTTCCTTCCCTTAAGTAAATTATTTATAGGAGCCATAAGTGTCGAGAAATGGGGTATAAACCTACGATACCAACTACACATTCCTGCAAACCTTTTTATCTCCGTGGTAGTTTTTGGTTGTGGAAAGTTAACCATGACTGCTACCTTCTCTGGGTCAGTCCTAAGTCCTAATCTATCAACTATGAAGCCGAGATATTTAAGTTGTGACTTAAAAAATTCGCACTTCTCAAAATTGAGAGTGAGGTTGGCCTCTTTTAGTCTCCTGGCGACCTCGCGAAGTAGTTTAATATGTTCATCGAAAGTTGAAGATACTATGATGACATCATCGAGATAAACAAATATGTTAGGCTCCAACTCTGGCCCAAATACGGCGTCCATTAACCTCTGTTGGCACTGAGCAGCATTCGATAGACCAAAAGCCATAACATTAAAATGAAAAAGTCCCCTGCCAGGAATAGAAAATGCCGTCTTTTCCTTCGATTCTTGATCAAGTGGTATTTGCCAAAATGCACTGCGAAGGTCTACTGATGATATAAATTTCGCGTCACGTAACATTTGTAATATCCTGTCAACATAAGGCAACGGATATGAATCTTTTTTCGTAACAGAATTTAACTTTCTCCCATTAAAACAGAAACGAAATTCGCCATTTGGTTTTTTCACTAATAGTACTGGTGACGACCATTCACTCATAGACGGTTCCACTACACCCATTTCGATCATTTTATCCAACTCCTTGTTTAAGTGCCCTAGCATATATGGTGACATGAGATATTGTCTCTGTTTAATAGGACGCGCCCCCGTAGTGTCGATATGATACTCTATCTTACTCGTTCTTCCCAGTCTGCCTTCCGGTGCAAGTTTGCGAAATTCCGAAATAACACGCTCTGCCTCACCGACTTGAATTTTTGATAAGTGGTTGAAGCCAGATACGCCATTATCAATATCACATTTATTTTCATCCGAATTAATTACCGCAATATCAACCATACCCTTAATTTTAATGTCCCATTTATCATCTCGAAAATCCATCCACATTTGAAATTCCCTGCAAAAATCGCTACCAAGAATGAAACCATGTTTTAGAGACGGCACGACCAAAAAAGATATGATTCTACAGGTCTTATCAATACATATTGGTAAGTCAGCTAAGCCCATTACTCTCTGACGCGCTCCGTCGGCTGTCGTAACGAAATTGTGATCAGATGATTTGACTCTAATGTTAAACATCTTTAAAAACGTCAAACCAGCACTGCCTATTACTGATCGATTAGCTCCGGAATCGAGGAGAGCCGTAACATTTTTTCCAAACAAATTTAAAGATATATAAGGCCTGTTGTCGCCAGCTTTAGTATTGAATACAGGAGCGGACTGTGGGCGACAACCACTTGTAACATTTATAAAATATCGCCGGACTTCCTCTAATATTTTTTGTTGTTCTAAAGTACGAACATGTGGTTTGTTTAGCTTTAAAATTTTGGCCGGAAGAGGCGGAGGAAAAAAACGGCCAACCCTTTTTCTCTCCTTTATTAGTTTTCCGAACATTTACTGCATTCTGCGCGGAGGACTCCGGGATTTCCGCAACTAAAGCAAAATTTATTACGTTTTTGTTTGCATGACTGATATGTATGGTTAAGTTTTCTACAGTTCCAGCAAACTAACGACTTACTATTAGTCCGCGGTTTTGTACGGTTGCTACGCGACAACCCTTCCCTACTGCTAGGTTGTTCGGTAAAATCGCTAGTAGTGGTTTGAGGACTATTATTTACTCGCCCCGATGTATTCGAATTTTTAACTAAATTCAATTCACCGACCTCTCTACCGGGGTTATGATCGGTGCGTGAATAATGCGCTTGATTCGTCCGCCCGTGGCTTGAGTTGAAATTTCTTCTAAAATTCCTCGAGCCTACACGTGTACCTTCACCTCCATAGCTACTACGCGAGGTTGATGGTTCCGAAAATTTAGTAACCCCTGAATCGGAACCCCTGGTGCACGACCGATTATAATTCAAACCGTCCCGGGACCCTTCATGGAGAACCTCCTCTAAAATTTTTGCATCCCGGACTAATTGTTCAACGGACTGATAATCATTTAACGCTAACCTACCAACATATTCAGCCCTTAAATTTTTGCGTATCCATTTTATCTTTGTCACTTCCGCGGGTTTAGTACTGAGGCGATCAAATAGAGACCCCAGGACCGCCGCAAAAAGTACAACAGATTCATTGTCCCGTTGTTTACGAGATTTAATAAAATCCCACAGTTCCTCATCATACTCTTTACTTAAAAAATCACGTTCTAACCTATTTACCAAACTATCCCAATCTTTCACCGAATCTAACTTTTTTACTTGGCGAAACCATAAAAGAGCATCTCCGGAAAATAAGTCGACTGCTGAGTCAAAAAGTTGCTTTTTGCTAACCTGACGAGCTTCGGCAAGTTCGTTTACTCTTTCCAAAAATATTTTAACCGCAAACGTATCTGAAGCACCATCAAATTTTACGTCCCATTTAGAAATATCATTACTTTTGGACGGTCCGGTCATAATGGCCAGAGTCTGCGCCTGCGCAATCGCCTGATTATTTTGTATTACCGCGGCCTGATCTTCGTTAGTCACGCGATCATCGAGGTCAGCTTCTAAAGCTAAGCAAGTGGCGTACGCTTCATTTTTAAATAACTTCGCCGCCGGATCTTCTAATTCAGCATTTGGTATGCGTTGAATTCTATTAGTAATATGAATAAGCCTGGATTGCAACCGCGAGTACGCAGAATCAGTTGTTGGGCCTTCAAACTCCTGAACTAACTGCTTAATACTATCTAAAGTACTATTGATTTCTTGCCTCTCCGTGGCGTAAACAAAACTCGGATCGACTAACTCGATATTTCTACGCTTATCCTTTTGTAATGCTTTACCTAAAATTTTTCGCTTATCATGAATATCGCGATTTGTTACTATGCCCCGTATCCTTAATTCGTAATTAATCTCATTCACTAGTAGATGGTTGGGTTTCATCTCTCCCGACATCGTAACCAAATTCAAAGTAGTTACCGAATAAATAAATGTAGATATAACACCTCACAATAAATATAAAGACAAACAAAAGTATGCAACACACTAACTTAAATAAAATCACAAGGTAAATACTGCTCAATTACGAAATTCCTATCGCAGCAATACTTTATTTCAAAGTTTTTATTCCTTAACCTTAAACAACATAACGCCACAGACTCAGTATAAAATGTGAGATCGAAAGGAACTTTAAAATCTAGTAAAATATTTTAATTTGGACCTCCCGGTACATGAAAAATATTTAGTTCTGCCTGCAATGATTTTCTATTACGTACAGATATTTATATGGAGCCGCCCTGTCCGATTTAATGTTTGCCCTTAATTTCTTACTTATTCGTTACACCCTGTATATATTTTTACTCGAGCTCACACTAGTTAGACTATTTGTGTATCCCAGTAGGAGAAAAATTACACCATACCTACTTGTATTGTAATTTTCAAACTTTTCGACACACCCTGTATACCTTACGCTCTCAATCAACAGTTCAATATACGTCAACAATAAGAGAATTAAAATAATAACATTTAGTTACAAAAGACAGTACTGAAATTCACGTGTAGAAATAAAAATATGCCTCCTTTGTTTTTTTGATCGGTGTCAAAAAATTATCAGTTGTTATTTTTAAAAGACCAAAAAACGATTTGCTCATTAATCAATAGGCACCTACTACCTACGTGATTTTAAGACATTAAACAAATTGCTAACATAAACAAATTATTCGTCGAAACAGTTTTCGTAAATATGTGCTATCGAAATTTAGTATTTAGGCAAATTAAACAATTGGTTATAAATTACTATTTTCTTGGGAAATTTTAAAAACTTTCAATTATCTTAGCGCAAATATTTAATTTACCTGGGTAAAATTTTGTACTACTACGATATTTAAAAACACATGTACGGCTATTTTTGCAATACTTTCAGCTTATATTATACCATAATTTTTGTACAGACAATTATTAGGACGGAAATTAAATTCATATAACTTACGAAATGAAAACAAATATAAACAAATATTTTATATCTAGAGGAGAGATCGTCGTTAAAATAATGCTAGGCAAAAATACTCAGCTCTGGCCCCACGTTGGGCGCCATTGTGTAACCCTTTCTTGGGCCCGTTGCGTGACGGCAGCTCTTCGTCTGGGAGCGATAGGTCTGGGTACGGATTTTCTCTGAGTATTCTCACCTAAGTGTCGGGCGCCACCTAACCAAGATGGAGGGCTAGGGGGAAAAAAATAAGCGAAGAGGTTTTTCCCTTAATAATATAATTAATATAAAGATAAGCTTCACAGTCAGAAGTGAGATAACCTTAATTTGCATAAACTAAATTAAATTGGGTAATTTCTATTTTGAACCCCCACCCGCAGCGCTACGCATGGTTCACACTTTAAGGTTAATTGAATAATATCTGTGGATCTTATAATATTAACAAAATATAATTAAATAAATTTTCTAATTATTCTTTTTGACGATCTGTCCCTCGTAGGCTCGGTGATAAGAATTAAGTATCAATTCGCCGTAGGTAGGAAACCTTTTGAGAATGGCACACTACTTGCACTGTGGAATTTTGTAATAAAAAGTGGAAAAAAATATTCTGACCTTATGATCTTCGTGAGAGGTTCCCTTGTCGTTTAAAGCATCATAGGGTTGCTAACGATCCAAGTTCGGAAGGCCTACTCCACTGATATGGCAGTTAGTCCCCAGAATATAATATGTTATATTGTTGTGGCAGAACCAATAATAAAAACAAAAGGCCGGCGAATCTAAAATAGAGTTATTTTTAAGTGATGCCGACTACACCTGATTACTAGTTTCCTATTTCCCATAAATTTATTAAATCTAGGTATTTGAATAGAATTCGACCTACCTCCTTCTTAGAAAGGCCTTTGTATAATTAATTTAAAATATACAGCACCACAACAATCGTACAAAATGGCGATAGGAATTTTTCTGTTCCTTCGCTCGTTAACTTAATTAAGAAATCCCATTTTCAATATTCAATTTGCGCAGATCGCTTAGGTGGGGCTCGGATAGGAAATATCGGAACCTACGGGCGGCAACCACATATACCAATAGGTTACCTTATTAGTTGACTATCACTACTGTAAAAGACTTAGCAAGATCTCAATTAAACAGGCATATAGAGTGTGTGAGAAAAATCCAAAATTACCGTTACAGCGTCTACGAAAGTATCGGAAGGTGTTCGCACGAGGAACGTGAAGGGAACGTCTCCGATATATATTTTGATGTATTTAAGTAATTGATTTGAATAAGTACTATTAATGTAAGTAGTGACATTTTTTGCGGTACATATTTTAAGTTTTTAGCATTGTCAGCATTAAGTAATGTATACCTGTTTTGTAATTATTGAAATCTAGCTTTCTGGCATTATTGTCAATAACCTCGTCATACTTTTCATCCTCATCATCCTCAATACATGCGATACTAAAGTTTTCATCATCATCCTGAAGCATATTTTCGGCTTCTAAATTTTCGACCACTTCAATATATTCTGTGTTGTTTTCATTACCTTCTTCGTCTTCATAATCCAAAATATCGAGCTCTTCAATATTTGCGCAATTTTTTCCTTCACAATGCTTGAATAATGTGATGAAAAATATGCTGATTCTTTTGCATGAACGGTTCTTAGTATTGCAGCATTTTGAACAACTACAAAAAATTGTTTCCATGTATTTATCCTGTAAAGCATTTGCCGTTGTCATAATCGGTTACAATCCCATTTTAGTATAAATTCGAAATATTAACCTCTTGAAAGAAAGATGTTTTTATTTTAGTCACACATTGTGTATAACGATTATTTTTATAATAAAAGGAAACGTGTCGTTCTAATGTGACACTGCTCAATTATTTATAATCCTGTATTTGCAATTAATATAGATCTGTTGTTGAAACATATCAATATTATTAAAAGTATCAAAAACATGCCTAAAATTAATTAAAAATTTGCTAATTATTGAAGCCGGTAGCGACTATCGGTCGAAATTTCGTTTACACCATCGGAAAGCTCAGAAAAAAAACACGTTACTTCAGAAAAATAAAATCATTTTTGTAGGTGTTTTCTAAGCCGAGTAATCTTGTTTTCAACTAAGAGCCTACGAAAGCCGAGCGCGGCTGCAGCGACGCGACAGAGCGCCATGGCGTCACAGCGCTCTTCTCACTCGGTCGTCTTTCTTTATCTATAAATATCAACGCCGAAAAGAGCAGAGAAATATAAACTACAGTGTGACCTCGAGGGTGGGCCCATCAATGTATAATTCCAGACACTGCCGTGACATTTACTACTATTGCCGAGTTATTGCCGGTACTTCCCCGTTATTTCCTATCACTATCAAACATTGCCAGGTATTACCTGATTATTGGAGGCATATTGCAGATACATACACCTACTGCCGAGTGGATAACTCCTCGATACTATTAGTACAGGCACCATACGGAAATTACTCTCCCCTTTCGTTTTCGCGGATACTGAATGTCCTTTGTTTGCCCGTAGTGGAGGGGAACCACTCCTTTCTAGGTTTCTTGAGAACAAATGTTTCATGGAAGCCTGTGACGGTTTTTTTCGGATATTTATAGTACACAGGGGGTGGGTGGGATTGGTAGTAGCCAGGAGCCGCTCCTCGAGAGGGTGAATATAAAAAATCTTTTCTCTTTGACCTGGGACTTCGAGAGAACGGGTTTTATATGTTAATATAAATATTGTCCCCCTTCCACCCTCCAGCTAAATGATTGTTATCAGATCTATTGAGCCCAGTGAGCGGTTCTATTATTAAATGTGGATTGGAGTTGGGTCCAAAGAGCAGAATTTTACTTTTTTGATTTTTGGAAATGATACTTGAATTTGAATAAAAAAATAATATATTGCACTTTCCTATAAAAGAAATCTGTACAATAATACTAGTACGTATCCCAATGTGTGCCTGTCTTTTCGTTCTCCTTCTGATGAGTTGCATGACGTTCTTTGGGAGCTCTCCAGGGAGCTCTTCCATCGGCACTGCATCTCTTCTGGCTATAGTATCCGTCGTACTTTCCCTTAGCACTGCCTGGATGTGGTTGTCTGGAAATGATGGATTCTTCTACTTCTTCCCTGTTTTCGACTCTGGGAACAAGTGCACTGTGTCTTTGTCAATTGCTCGAAATTGTTCCCAGTTCGTTCTTTTCTTCGTGAAGGTATTCTCGTCCTCGGTTTCTCTTTCTGCTCGGCTATCAGATGCTGCCGCAATTATCCCAGGTGCTGTGGTAGCTGTTGCAGGCACTGCTACAGCGGTTCCAAGGCACTGCCTAATACCAGGCATTGGCCCTATTCGGACTGCCGACGCACGACGAGCTTGCTCAGCTATTGGCGATGCTCTCCGCCAGTATGTTGTGGGGTGCCCAGCAGCTGCATCGCTTCCAAACCCAGAATTACCACTAGCATGATACGATTCGAAGCAAATAGCAGCCGAAAAGGACATCTTTTGTGGGCAGTAGAAGGAATGTCAATGCCGTACACTCACTTCAGCTCAAATCAGCTCAGAAATGTGCACAGTGGCAAACAGAGTTACCGGGTGGAGGTGCCAATATAAAGTTATTCGTTTCCATATTACTTTCAATATCCAAAGAAGAGAATTATTTTAAGCCCTGCTGATATGGCTAACTAGTTAAACCCCGACTAGGGATTTAATGTATATACTAGAACCCAAGGCATCTAATTCTTTTTAGTCTCTGATATTCCCCACCACCACTACGTTTTTAATGGGGTTAACAAAATAAACTTGCGATATTCTCTTGAAATTTTATACACATATGTCTTACAACGATTTAACAAACTAATTAGAAATATATTTTGAGACGATTCCGTTGATAGGTTGGTAGGTAAATAGAGGCAAATAAGTAAAGTAAGCTGACAGGAGTCCAGAAATTTGGGATTTTTTGTACATACTAGAGGTCAAGATCTCAAGTTCTTTATGACATTCCACCCACAACCCCACCCCACCCCTCTACATTATTAAAAGAGTCAATAAAACAAAATTAAGATGTTGACCTAAAATTAGTTACACATACGTATTACAACGAGATCTGGAACTAGATTATACTTTGAGCTTATTTTGTTGAAGGGTTGGAGGGTAAATAGGGTTAAGTAAGTAAAGGAAGCTAGGAGTAAGAGTTCAAAGACTTGAGATTTGATGTGAATCAGAGTGATGGCGACGATATTTTAGCCTTGAGACTTCTGCAAGAAATAATTTATAAAGATAAGAGACACTTGTTTAGACTACAACTTTAAAAAAACTCCATGTTCTATGTATTTCGTTTCATTGGAAAAGCATATATGACTCAGCTGATAGCTTCATACTTTAAAACTGTATATCACAATCATTTGCGATAAAAGATTACAGTCACTTACCCTACAGAGTGTAGTCCATGCGTCTATAGCAGGAGTAAGACTATCGACACGAGGGCTATACTCAGAAGGGCAAGCGACCGCGGTATTACTAAACTGACTTAACTATAGGATAACACTTATCCTCACATTGATAAACCGGCCGTCAGTTGAAGGCACACCTGCAAGAAAAACTAAGGTGTTGACTTAAAATTTGGTACACGTAAGTATTATAACGAAATCTGGAACTAGATTAGACTTTGACCTTATTCAGTTGAAGGGTTGGAAGATAAATAGGGGTAACTAAATAAAGGAAGCTAGGAGTAAGAGTTCAAGGACTTGAGATTTGATGTATATGCTAGAAGCTAAGCCTCAAAGTTTTTTATGGCGTCTGCCTATTTGCCTAACCCATTTTAATGTATCTTTCGGTTCTCATTATTTTTCAACAAAAAATACCAGCTAATTTGAAAACTTACATAATATCCCTTGGTAAAGTACTGTAAAGTATATAAATCCATCTAAATATTTTTTCTGCATATATGAACCACATTATTACGAACGTGCAACATATTGCCAGAATCCAGTACTGAAAAGGAAAAATATATTACTCATTTGTATTAGTTCTTGAAAGGAAAGGAAATTGCAAATAGATGATTAACTGCCCACATAACATCTCGTGGATATGTACATCCATAGAATATACATTAGATGCTGGAATTTGGTTGTATTGATTGAATTGTATTGCTTGATTGATTGATATGTATTTTTAAATACATATATGACATGAAATGTATATTCAGTTACTGACATCCATCAATGTCATATACAGTGTATACTGCTGGAGGTATATACATAATAATTTATACATAACATGTCCATTAAGGTACAATTGAATTATGTACGTACTCGAATTTTATCTCATTATCTGATGCGCATGTGCTACTAATTTATGGCGTAGTGCGTCGGCGCATCACGCATCATTCGTTTACGGCAACAGCCGGCAGCCATTAAGTCCTACATAGTGTTGAGTGCATAGTGTTTATGTGTGATGGAAGTTAACTCTTTCTTATTCGCTGGACTTTATATTTGCTTATTGCTATATTATGCTGTTATATTTGCATGAAGCTCCCATAATGTAAGAGTATATTTATTATAATGCAATTCTTTGGATTTGTAAATATGTACTTTTTAGGGTTAGAAAATTTGCAAGTTTCATATTTAACTGATCGTGGCAGGTGTGTGTTTAGTTATATAAGATGGCGCAAAGTGACAGAGGAATAAAAATTTGCTGTTATGTCAAGTCATATTGGGTATATATTTTATAAACAGTGAATAAAAATTACATACTTTTATATTATATAACTTACTCATGGTTGAGAATGTTTTACACATATGTAGGACATGAGTAACTGTAAGAGTATACAGATGTTTACAATTTGTTAAACTACCGGAAGGTATAAATGTATATGTAAATATTGAAAATTTTAAATATTGTGTAATAATTTAGGTTATTTTGTAAATGTAAAGTTTAAAACGCGTGCCGCACCAATCGTATTGGTATCATCGAGATGATTAAAACTGTTCGCTTTAATCATCTCCCGATGATGCCAACATGACAGGCGCAACACGCAGTGTGCAATAAGTGTTTTTATGTCCGTGGAAACTACTTCAGATATATGTAATGTATATTTATAAAATATGCGATTGTGTATATGATGTGTGTTTCATATCCAGTGAATGTACACTGCATATGTTTATGTACATTCACTGGATATGAAATAGATATGGAAGTCGGCCACAAACGCATATGCTAGGAATGTTAATTACACATCCATTAGATGTACATTAGATATACTTTCTCCATCTTGTGGATATACATATCCATAGATTGAATATACAATGTATGTACATTGCATATCATTTTGTTATGTGGGTGTTAACTAAAAAAATAAAATAAGGTTAATTTAAAGTAAAATAATATTGTGACATGCTGTGCTTAATATACGTATTTTCTTGTAATTCAGTGTTGATCGTGGCATGTAATCGGCAAAGTTGTTGCTGAGGAAGATGTATATTTTCTATACTTATCTGTAATAATTTAAGAGTTAAAATCATTCCTTTATCTCTATTTTAAAGAACTTTTACGGTGTAGGGAATTTGCATTTACATTTAATTATATTTTATGTTGATGATTTTATTGACAATTTTCCGAAATTCAATTTTTATTGTCATGTTCAGGTAAACCATGAATAAATTATTGTCAACGTATTGACCTGAGAAATAATTTTCAGTTCACTCTAAGCTTTAACTCTGGACACACTGGCGAGATGTAAATATCGAAACGCGTGTTTGTAAATGTTTTTGAAGTTTGATATAACTGTTATTTTTGGTAAGTGATTTTAGTTGTTTTTGGTTTTATCGAACAGGATAGTCTTAAATTCATATAACATTATTGTGACGGTCATTCTGTACGTTGAAGGAAATGAAAGGTGGTGGAATGGTAAATTAGCAACTTTGAGAAGAAGAATTAAAAAAATAAGGAAAGAATGGCAAGATGAAAATGATAAGGAAATGGGAGAGAGGCGAAAGGAGGTATATAAAAGAGAGAGGAAGAAAAATGGAGGATGAGGGGGAAGGAGCTCTTGAAAGCGAACTGCAGAGGCTTTGTGAGGGGGATCCGTGGGACAAAGGCTGGAAATGGATGAGGATGGTGAGGGAATGATGGTAATGGAAATTGGCAAATATACGACGAGTGCGAGTTAGAAGAATGAGTGATTGGGAAATACTTCCCCAGAGTGGAAGAGTTAAAGGAAGAAATGCACAGGAGGATCGAGGACAGACTAAAAAACTATAATAGGGATGATAGAGGCAGCGAAGAATGGGAGGTGCAGGAGGTAGTGAAAAAGATGAAAAATTGTAAAGCCATGGGGTTTGATAGGATTCCGAACGAAGCGATGAAAGAGATTGTGAAAGAGAAGTGCAGTTTCTTAACGAAACTGTACAATGAGTGCTTGAGGAAGGAAATTTTTCCCAAGTTATGGAAGAGAGCGATTGTGACCTGGATACCGAAACGGAATGGAGATCCTTGACCGATCTGCCTGTTGCCCACTCTGGGAAGAGTATACGACAGGCTGACCAACGGGAGGGTCCAGCATTTCATAGAAACTGAAGGGAAGTACGACAAGGAGCAGTATGGATTCTGAAGTGGAAGAGATACGGGAATGGCTGTAAAGAGAATGATTGAAGTGATTGAGCAGAATAAAAGGAAAGAGTGACATAGTATGGTGGTGGCCCTGGACCTGAGCAATGCATTTAATATGGCATGGAGAACTCTATCGATAAGGAAATGGAAAGAATGGAAATGTATGGAAATGTAAGAAGGGTATGTGAAGATTTCTTAGCAAACAGAGTGATTGAGAGTGGTGGAGTGGTTTCCGAAATTGATCGAGGATGTCCACAGGTCTCCAGTTTAGGAAGAACGCTATGGTTGATATTGATGGAAGCATGGTTTAGACGAATGAAGAAAGAAGAGGTAGGGAGAGTGGATCTGGAAGGAAGCAAGGTCTGTCATGCGCAGGCTTTCGCTCACGACCAGATCCTAATACTGAGTGGGGAAACCGTAAAGAAGATTGAAGGTAGATGGGAACGAGCGAAAGAAGAATGTGAGCAGTGGAATTAGGGAAAATCTGCTCCGCTATAATGCGGAAAACCCCGAGGCAATGTTTTAGGGAATGAGAGGAAAAATGAGAGGGCCACGAATTGGAATAGGAGGCGAGATTGTGGACATGGGAGATGCAGTGGAGGTCCTGGGGAACGTGTTGGCCAGGACCTTCAAATTCATCGACCATTTTAGGAGTGCTAGAGACCTGTCTCAGGGAGATTGCGATGCTGAAAAGGAAATACGGAATGAATAAAAATTTGATGAAAATTATATATGAAAGGGTGACGTGAGTGGCAATAACGTATGGTTTAAATTTGGGGGAGTAGAGCGAATGTTAGCAGAATAGTGAGGCATTTAAGGGCCATCCAAAGAATGGTGCTTCTTGGTCTCCAGAGGGCTTATAGGACAACTCCTACACCGGCTCGGGAGGTCCTAAGTGACATACCCCTCTAACACTCTAGTTAACCTTCTACTTATCCTAGAATTCCCTGCACTGTATGACACGTTTCACAGAATTCAGCTCCTGATCTGGGGACCACTTACTGACCGGTGCGTTTTCTAACAATCCGCAATAGTTCGTTATCACCCAACTATCTGAATTGTATCCACTGCCTATGGTCCTCTCACACGCTCCTTGCGGGTTTCTCTCACTATGTGGTGACGCGTTGCGTACTATGTTCAAATCATTCCACCTGTTCGATTGTTCTAGCCCGATATCGGGACGTGGCTAGGCCCATCGGTGCCCCACGGTTCACCGGCTGATTCATTCATAACATCCCTTCTAGGCTTTTGCCCTCGGCGTGATTTCTCTTATTATAGTTGGTCTGTAATTAGAAGTTCTCGCTAACTATAGCACATATGTCCGCTTATTACGACATTCAAGAAGAGAGTGTCAAAAACGGGGGCCAAGTCCCCTCTACTGCTTTGGCCCAAAACTTAACAGCTGCGCTGGCCCAGATGCAGTGGATAAGCTCAACCATAAGCGCATTTTTCGCCCAAATGTCAAACATGCTCCAAGAGTAGATGGCTTTTACGCTGGTGAATCCGAATTCCTCATGGATGTGAACAGCCTCCGACAGAGAGAGTTAGAGATAAAAGAAGTTTTCGCATACCAAGCCACGAAGTTTATAGCAAAGAAAGGCAAGCAAATGTAGAAGGAGTCACACTGCTCGTCAAGAAGACTATAGACCATCATCATATAGTGATGCTGGACCCATCTACATGTAAGCCATCGGCCTAGTAGTTTCCACGGAACGAAACGATCCACTGTAGATCGTTTCCTGCTACCAGTCACTTAACCGACCACTCTTATGCCAAGACCTGGAACCCAGACGGTGCACAGTGTGGCAAATATTTTATTATTTGATCAAACGAGAATTCCCAGGCCTGGAATTAATGAAATCTATTTTGTAACAAGTTTTTTCCGCAACTTGTTAATTATTTAATTAGTTGCCAAATATTTTCCATTCAGCACCCGTACTAAGAATAAATTCAATTTGTTGCCAAAAACTCATGTTTAGCGACCGTGCTACAATAACCGAAATAAAAACCAAGTTAGAAGCAACTGAGCATGTGCGGGCGGAATATTAGAGAGAGATAGGAC
Organism: Stenurella melanura; assembly: GCA_963583905.1. Lineage (NCBI taxonomy): Eukaryota > Metazoa > Arthropoda > Insecta > Coleoptera > Cerambycidae > Stenurella > Stenurella melanura. Next base: position 111,521,303 of record OY757310.1, on the reverse strand, counting down.
TTACGGGAATTGAAAACGGGCACTTTCCGTCTTGACGTCGCTGAGGTGAGACTATTCTAATTTTTTTTCTTAAAAGATTTGTAGTTATTAGAGCCATCCTACAATACTTTGTTGAAATTTTTACTTTTATAATTATAATTCCTTAAATAATAACCTAGTTATTTTGAATTAATATTAAATTTTAAGCTGGCATTTAATAAAATTATTAATATATTTGAGGTTAACCTTGGTGGTTAATAAGAAACCACTTGTTAGTGGATGCCCCAGCAGTAGTTTATTTGTCATTTTGGGACAGTTCCTGCTGGATGTTTATGTATTAACAGTTTCAATAATTTTTGTTTGCCAGTAGTTTATATTATATACTTACATATATATATATATTTTTTTTTTTTTTGGTATTTAGGGTCGCTCTAAAACTTTTTATTAGATAATCTCATTTCACGACTAGTATACTAATTATTGAATTTATTAAAGTACGAGACGTAAAGTCAATTTGTTTAAATTAATTTTTATAATAGTACGGAGACTATCTCTAAAATTTTAAATTTTCTTATTTAATTTTTTCTTAATGTCATATCTTAATATCGATTTCTTTTATGCTGCTTTAACCATTTCATCATAATTTAGAACAATTTTGTTGATTCACAGCCTCAGGGCCAAAATTTTGTGATAATCTAGTAGTAGAGTTTTTTTTTTATTGGTGTTTAGTTTTTTTGTTTTTTTTTTTCGATTCATTGCTTAAATTTTACAAATTCTAATACCTATTTTTTTTGTAATTTCTATAAAATTTGTGACCTTGGCTTAACCAATGGTATTCCATTTTGTATTCTGCTAGATCATTCTTTTCAGTAAGTTTTAAAGTTAATTAATAATTTATTTAGCCATTTTAAATTATAACCGATAGTTTTTTTTCTTTGTGTGATTTAACTAAATTTGCATCAACTGGTTCCTGAATTATCATTGTTTTTCATGTAATAACTGGATCGACCAATTCTGGATCAAGCACATGGTAGTTTTGCTAGTGGCTGGACAAGAACTATAATTCGCTGAATATTTCCAACTTCGTGTCATCCTGGAACCTCCTCGTAGACCGGACAAACAATATAAGTCCTTCAACCCAGGTACCTGTGGCCATCTCCAGGAATTGACATACTGGAACTCCGCACTCGCCACCCAAAGTTACGTAAGCAATTAACTATCATTGTAGCTTTTCTTGGTCAGAAGATAACTTCTATAATTGTTAAACCAGTTGATCTTTTCAATTAATTTTTTTTGTAGAGATTTTCTTTTTTAAATAATACAAAATTTTATTCTCTAGCTATTTAATTTAACTTATGTCATTTTTTTTTAAATGCATATTTAATTGTAAAGATTTTGTAAAATTTTTTTTGTAATTTTTTTCAATACATTGTTATTTTGTTTAAATTTTGCTTTTGATTGTTTCCTCCTTAAACAGTTTCAGGAATATCAGTTGTATGAATACGCTGGCGCCCAGTCTCTTTGTTTATTTTTGTTTTGTAACATTCAAATTATTAAATAACTCTTCTCGCCACAGAGTGACCTTCGACCAACCCCTGAGCTAACCGGTTGCTACTCTTTCATAGCTTCTTCAGCACTCCGCTGAGAAGTTGTGGTTGCAAATTGGCGCTCCAACGTGTGTGGCCCGAGTTAGAGATTTTGAATTGCTTTTAAATAATTGTGTTTTTGAATTTTATTACTCTTTCCTAAATACTGATATTCTTGCAAATTCAAGGAACAAACAGTCAAATTCTGACCAAAAAGAGACTCTGCTAAATTTATTGATATTTTTCTTATATTTTGCATTTTGATATTGTCACACTTGCGTATTCGGTGTACAATATTTTATTATAGAAAATTTCTAGTTATCTGATTTATCTATTTGTTTTTGATACTGAAAATTATTTATGCCTATTTGAATTTTTTTTGCTATCTTGTTGATATTTATTGCTGTTTTGGTATATCTTTTGCTGATATTTTGCTGCGTATTTTGCGAAGTTTCTCCTCACGTTGCTTTTTGACTTGTAATTTAAAAGTAACAATTTTTTTGTAGCGTTATCATGATTTTACCGTATAGTTTTTTGCATTAAATTTATTTATCGTAAAATTTACCGTATCATATCTTTTATTAAATATTGTCAACTTATAAACCCAAAATGGAGCCGAATTATTTAAGACTAAAAGAAATTACTTATGAATTAATGATCAGAAATATCGAACCTTCAGGTGATGCCGATAGAAAGAGAAAAATTTTAAGGGGGGGTTTTCATCAGGAAAATGCCAAACGTAGTTTTAGCGATGGTAAAATTGTAAATTCTTTTGACCATAAGTCAGATGTCAAAGAAATTAATGAGACAATAACTGATTTGCAGTCTGCTATTGAAAATTTTTCTGGTACCACCGCTGATGTGGATTATAAAGTAATTTCCTCAAGGTTAATCCACATTTCGGGTAGAGTACAGCGTTTAAAAGCTGATACTGAAGCTGAAGAAGGTACTAAAAAGACTTTGCAATTTATAGTTTTGGCTTTAGAAGATGACATTGCTGTAAAAACTAGTGTTCCCACTGCTACTGCTACAGTATCTATGGCACCAGATAGGTTTCCGGTTAAATATGTTGCTCCATATAAATGGAACCTACAATTTAGTGGCTCGAGCCAAGAATCAGTTAATTCTTTTTTGGAAAAAGTAGACATACTACGTGAATCTAGAGGTGTAAGTAAGTCAGAATTATTTTTGTCGGCTTGTGATTTGTTTAGAGATGACGGGTGGACATGGTTCTGTAGCAATAGATACAAATTTGACAATTGGGATACTTTAAGTGAACAATTAAGAAAGGATTTTCTCCCATACTTTTATGACGATAGTTTGTGGCTCGAAATAAATAATCGAACACAGGGTTGTGACGAACGAGTCGCAATTTTCATTGCCTCAATGGAAAATCTTTTTAATAGGCTGTCTGAAAAACCTTCAGAAATCATGAAAGTTAATAAAATTCGGAGAAATTTATTGCCTTATTATATCGAAAGCTTAGCTTTGAAACAACCTCAGACTGTTTTAGAACTTTTGGGATTGTGTAAACGTTTAGAGGAAGCACACACCATGTCAGACAGATATAAGCCTCCTCCTTCTGAGGAAAATAACTTATTAGAACCTGAGTTAAATTATACCTTTGCAGATTCTAGTTCTACGGTAAATAAAAACATATCTTGTGATTTTGATGTTAACAAAAATAGCTCTCATAATTTTAATGTAAATAAAAATGTCTAGTGATTTTAATACAAGTCAAAATTTTTCACGTAATTTTCAAAATTTTCGTCATGCTAGTACCACTCGAAGAAATTTTTCTTCGAATATTGCTGCAATGTCAACAATTAGATGTTGGAATTGCAATCTGGTTGGCCATCATTTTAATACTTGTAGAGAGCCAAAAAATATTTTTTGTTATGGTTGCGGTCGTGAAAAGGTAATAAAGCCAAAATGTTTTCGTTGTAATCCAAAACCTCGTATTACCTGGTGGCGGAATACTAGACCTCGTCACAGTGGCTTCAGGTCCAGTATATGTTGTCTTCACTTTACGCAATATAGGCTCGAACCAAGTCAAAGGCAAGAGCATAGGCAACGTAAAAGAAAGAGGAAGAAACTTAGCCAAATTAAGGTTGAAACTTCACGGTTAGAGTGGGACAGTTGGGTAAACAACGTTGGAAAATTTTATCGTTCAAGCAAGTCAGTAAACAGTATTGACTCTGTTTTTGTGGGTAAAGCTCACGATTTATGTTCCGATTTTGAGGTAAAAAAATTTAATAATGCAGTTCATGTTGTTCCAAACATTTCAGTTTTAGATGTCTCAAGTTTCAAATGGGACAACTGGTATATTGATATGCTTAAGAAAATTCAAGAAAAACCTAAGTCTTACCGTGCTTTTCGTGTTGAGAGCGATATTATTTACAAACGTATTTTTTCTCACCCATTTAAAATTAATAATTTGTCGAAGTGGAAAATTGTTGTGCCTACCTCTAATCGTAGTGAGATTTTGAAATCATATCATATTGACAAAAATGCGAGACACTTTGGAGTTTTCAAAACTCTTTCTCGTATTTTAGAGCTGTATTACTGGCCCGGTATTCGTAGAGATGTGTACCTCTATGTTAAAAGATGTGAGGTTTGTGCAATGGATAAAAGCCCAAATTTACCTAGAGTTGGTTTAAAGGGTTTATGTCAAAATAAAAATTTTCCTTTTCAACTTGTTTCCGCACATTTACTAGGTACATACCCCTGTTCGAAAAACGGAAACCGTGACGTATTAGTAGTAACCAACTGGCCTACGAAACCTTAAAGTCTCTTATCTTCTTTTGTTCTTTTTTGTTATCTTTCTTTTCCGGCTGGGTAACAACCGTTACTCAAGGGTTGAAGGGTGGGCCACTTTCTTTTTGCGGATTGTATACACTTCGGACGTTTGCAAGCCACGTTTTGTTGGTTGCATACGTCTCTGGTGTCTATAATCAAGCAATTGATTTCAACTACGCGGTTGAAAATTCACCAAGTTTTTCTTTTCTTGTCTTAATGAAAATGATACCTGTGACTACCGAATAATAATTTTTATGTAAAATATTAGACAAATATCATCCTTCATCGGTTTATTTTTGAATTTGTTAGGAATCTGCTGTCTTAATATGTATTCATAATTATTTTTTTTTCAAGTCAGTTATTAGACAAACGACTCACTCTCGTTTCTTATCGAGTTTATTGTGGTTTATCGGAGTCCACTGTCATAATACAGGTCCGTCTCTTATAGTTAGACATTTTTGGTGAATTTTCTTGCGCATGGTTGATGTCAAAAATATGACATAACGTCATTCTTCTTCTTTGTGATTGTCTCTCTTTTCTATCGCTATTTTCTATTTTCCTATATTTCTCTAGAATCACTATCTCTTATTTTTACTTTTGCCTAGTTGACTGCTTTAGTCGTTTGTATTATAAGTAGCTTTTTGACAATTTTACTAGAGCACTCTTCAACTAATGTTTAGAATTTTGTGAAAGGCTTTTGTCTTCTTGTATGGAAACTACTACCTGTTGTCTTTGATTTTGTTTATAATATGTCATTTACCAGTTGTACCTTTTGAATTTGTGGTCTGGTAGATATATTATTTAGTTTGTGGGTTAAGTCCTACGTATTTTGGTTTGTGGGTAAAGTCCACACATTTTGGTTTACTTGTGGGTTAAGTCCACGTATCTTCTGGATTAAGTCCACGTATCTTTGCAGGAAAATTGTTCATGGTAACATATTCTTTTTCCTGTATGGCGTGTGCCGTTTGTTAAACAGGTTGTCGCTGTGCTATAGTACAACGTACTTAGCAGTGGTTTAGGTAGTTTTCCTTTCTCGCTTTCATTTAGTTGAGTCATAGCTGAATTTAAAATCAGTAACTTTGTGTTTTTGCTACTTGTTGTTTCTTCAGCTAGGTAAATTGCGAAAATACTTTATCTTTATCTTGTTTATTATCTTTTATCTTTATCTTGTTTATATAGTGTTCTGAGAAATTTTTGTCCAATTTTGTTTTTTTTCGTCATCATGATTGTAATTATTTTCGTTTGGTACAGTTGTTGTTCATATCACTATTGTTGTCTTGATGGATAATTAAGGCATCAATTATTATCTTGCTTTATGTTTACTCTCTAGTAGGTAAACTTTTTTAACATTATCCTATTTAGTAGGATATTTTACTTGCCATTAGGGAACTTGCCTCGGGATGGGGATGAACTAGTTTCGATCGGGCTGTCTTCAATGACAGAGGGTCAAGGAGGGTCGAGCGGACACATAGGCAGGGGGGCTTGTCAGTCAGGAGTGGCCTAGGTCGTCTGACGTTCCTCGAGAGACAGGTCTTCCTCCCCGCTTCACCTCAGCCCTTGATCTATCGCCCGATCGAGGCACTGTTCATCGCGCCGGAAGCAGGAGTATTCCCAAATAATGGTCTTTTTTGTCACCTAGTCGCTACGTACTTCTAGTATAAGCCTCTTGGAGCTATATCCAAAGTTTTTTTTTTCCTCTGATGTTACGTACTTCTAGTTTAAGCCCTTGGAGCTATATCCAATTTTTTTGTTAACAGTTAGGACATTTCTCCTACTGTTGTGTCTAGGCAGGTAACTTGTTTCCTGTATCGTGGTCTAGGTGTGCTTATGCCTCTACCAATTTTAGCACTGGCAGCCGCTACAACGCTGCTCAGGCATTCCACCACAGTGTCTGTGGGGACTGATCCCTAGAGGTCCTCCCCTAAAACATTTCATCTTTTCCTTTTCTTATTCTCTTTTTCAGTTTCATTTTACTCTGGGCGAAGCATTATCTCTTCCGAGTGGGATTTTCAAAAGTTTTCGTGTGCTGTCGAGCAACACTCATTATCGAGGCTCTTCATGCAACTTGAATTAGCGCAGAATGGGTGTGAGTCAAATTACCTTCTATCTTTTCATATCTTTTTGACTATACGTGGACTTTTGTTGAATAATCTCGGAATTGGTGATGTTGATGACTTTGTCCAGTGGTAAAACGAACTTTTCCTGTGGTATGTTGTATAATTAGGTATCATACAAGTTTAATTTTTTTCTCTCTAATTCTCTCTCTCTCTTCTCTCTCTCTCTTAGTCTTTTCTGTCTCGCCTCGATTAGTTAAACTATACGATAATAGCGTGATTTACCGGGTGTTTCCTTTTACAAAAAAAAAATTTTTTTCAAACTTTGTTTTTCAAAAAAAAAAAAAAAATTTTTTTTTCGGAAGTTCGCGTGGTGTAACAAGTTTTTTCCGCAACTTGTTAATTATTTAATTAGTTGCCAAATATTTTCCATTCAGCACCCGTACTAAGAATAAATTCAATTTGTTGCCAAAAACTCATGTTTAGCGACCGTGCTACAATAACCGAAATAAAAACCAAGTTAGAAGCAACTGAGCATGTGCGGGCGGAATATTAGAGAGAGATAGGACTTACGGGAATTGAAAACGGGCACTTTCCGTCTTGACGTCGCTGAGGTGAGACTATTCTAATTTTTTTTCTTAAAAGATTTGTAGTTATTAGAGCCATCCTACAATACTTTGTTGAAATTTTTACTTTTATAATTATAATTCCTTAAATAATAACCTAGTTATTTTGAATTAATATTAAATTTTAAGCTGGCATTTAATAAAATTATTAATATATTTGAGGTTAACCTTGGTGGTTAATAAGAAACCACTTGTTAGTGGATGCCCCAGCAGTAGTTTATTTGTCATTTTGGGACAGTTCCTGCTGGATGTTTATGTATTAACAGTTTCAATAATTTTTGTTTGCCAGTAGTTTATATTATATACTTAGATATATATATATATTTTTTTTTTTTTTTTGGTATTTAGGGTCGCTCTAAAACTTTTTATTAGATAATCTCATTTCACGACTAGTATACTAATTATTGAATTTATTAAAGTACGAGACGTAAAGTCAATTTGTTTAAATTAATTTTTATAATAGTACGGAGACTATCTCCAAAATTTTAAATTTTCTTATTTAATTTTTTCTTAATGTCATATCTTAATATCGATTTCTTTTATGCTGCTTTAACCATTTCATCATAATTTAGAACAATTTTGTTGATTCACAGCCTCAGGGCCAAAATTTTGTGATAATCTAGTAGTAGAGTTTTTTTTTTTATTGGTGTTTGGTTTTTTTGTTTTTTTTTTTCGATTCATTGCTTAAATTTTACAAATTCTAATACCTATTTTTTTTGTAATTTCTATAAAATTTGTGACCTTGGCTTAACCAATGGTATTCCATTTTGTATTCTGCTAGATCATTCTTTTCAGTAAGTTTTAAAGTTAATTAATAATTTATTTAGCCATTTTAAATTATAACCGATAGTTTCTTTTCTTTGTGTGATTTAACTAAATTTGCATCAACTGGTTCCTGAATTATCATTGTTTTTCATGTAATAACTGGATCGACCAATTCTGGATCAAGCACATGGTAGTTTTGCTAGTGGCTGGACAAGAACTATAATTCGCTGAATATTTCCAACTTCGTGTCATCCTGGAACCTCCTCGTAGACCGGACAAACAATATAAGTCCTTCAACCCAGGTACCTGTGGCCATCTCCAGGAATTGACATACTGGAACTCCGCACTCGCCACCCAAAGTTACGTAAGCAATTAACTATCATTGTAGCTTTTCTTGGTCAGAAGATAACTTCTATAATTGTTAAACCAGTTGATCTTTTCAATTAATTTTTTTTGTAGAGATTTTCTTTTTTAAATAATACAAAATTTTATTCTCTAGCTATTTAATTTAACTTATGTCATTTTTTTTAAATGCATATTTAATTGTAAAGATTTTGTAAAATTTTTTTTGTAATTTTTTTCAATACATTGTTATTTTGTTTAAATTTTGCTTTTGATTGTTTCCTCCTTAAACAGTTTCAGGAATATCAGTTGTATGAATACGCTGGCGCCCAGTCTCTTTGTTTATTTTTGTTTTGTAACATTCAAATTATTAAATAACTCTTCTCGCCACAGAGTGACCTTCGACCAACCCCTGAGCTAACCGGTTGCTACTCTTTCATAGCTTCTTCAGCACTCCGCTGAGAAGTTGTGGTTGCAATTTTTTTTTAACTATTCATTATAAAATTGTCTTTAACTTTAGACGTAGTTTCGAAATTTCAAAATTCAAGATGGCTAATCCGGACCTAAAAGTCCCGCACCATTAGCATTGAAAATGTTATTTCGGTGGAATTTTTTTCAAACTTTGCGAATAGGTAGTTCAAAAGCTTTTGAACAAAAAAATGTCATATAAAAAAATTGATTTAATGCCTTCCCTGCAGAATTAGAGTGATTGGAACTTTGAATTTTCAAAAAGTTTTAAGTTTCAGTCACTGTAATTCTGCAAGGAAGGCATTAAAATCAATTTTCCATACGGCCTTTTTTGTTCGGAAGCCCTTGAACTACCTATTCCCAAAGTGTCAAGAAAATGCCACCGAAATGATTTTTCCAATGCTAATGGTAATAGCCATCTTGAATTTTGAAATTTAGAAATTTGGGTCTCGATAGAATTGAAATCAATTTTATAACGAATAGTTAAAAAAATTTTCAAGTTTCATTAATTCCAGCCCTGCGAATTGTCGTCTAATCAAAAATGAGCTATTTGCCCCACTGTGCGATGGCCATAGATTTCAACGCCAAATATCCAGAGTGAAATAGCAGACTCACCAAAATCCGAGGGCGGGAGATGCTGTGACTCCTAGTCGAACATGTGGATCGCGCTGTGTCCAGAAGAACCGACGTTCGACAATGGGAGGCACTGGCCCGATATTCTAGACATAGCCCTGCTAAAAGAAATGATGCACCGTCGATCACAAAGCTAAGCGTAAGGTTCCTCGGATCTCAACTCCCTTTTTCTAAAACTAGGAGAGGTGCCGGATGAGGATCGACTAATTTTGCAAAGAGACATTGCACTTGTTTCCAGGATCAAGAACGAGGAAGAAGTAGAGAAATCCATCATCTCCCTGGAGAACCACAACCAGGCAGCGCTAATGGAAAGCACGATCGAAACTATAACGAGAAGAATTTCAATGACTATAGGAGAACTCCCTGAGGACACTATGCATCTCATCCGAGACAGAAGGAGAGTTAAGAAGCAGGTGCAACGGTTAAACCGATTAATAAGGATCCAGCGACTGACGCTTCCTAAATTCTGATAAAAATATTATTACTAATTTAAATCCTCAGACAGGACAGACAGCAGGGTATTGGTTGCACATCGGCCGAGATCGAGCAAACAAAACTGTTTAAAGGCTTAGACTTGGTTGGTAAAGCGACGCTACATTTTGGCCTGTAGTTGTGACACACGCTCAAGGCAAACCCCTTGTGTGTTTCACGCCCTACGAGCATTACTTAAGGTGTAAAGTAAATTCAAAAGCAATGGCTCAAGCGCCGCAATCGACATATCTACCGGTACGATATGGGGGATTGATGCGAATGAGTTGGACCCAGATAGCACTTTTGACTACGGCATAGATTCTACGCTATGAGCGCCGCACCGCCTCTGTTGGCGATTCCGTCACACCGAATTGTCGAAGAAGGTTTTAATGGAGCCACAGGGGCGCTGAGTTCGTGGACAAGCTGTGATCATTCAAGCTGACCATCGCTGATTGGCTGCTTGTGCGTTCAGAGACATGGCCGTTTCCTGTAGTGCATAAAAGCAGACCGATTGGCGGCACCACCGTCACCTTGTCTCATCATTGCGCGTCGTAAACATGATTAGCTCTCGCATCAGGTGCTCTGCGCCAATTAGTGACTTGTAGACAGTGTTTCATTTTAAAAACAAGTATTAGAAATACTGAAAACAAATAAGAACGAATTCAATAATAAAAACAGCCAGTGATTGACACCAGCGAGCAATCACAATCCATTTCACATAGATTAAATGCAGCCAGTGAATCGATTTAACAACAATTTTTCAATATTTAAATTAAGACTACTTATTCTAAAACAGTTAGTGATTAAATTAGTTAAACTTATTTAACAATTAAATAATAATACAGCCAGTGATTGAATTAAGAGACTAATTAATCAAATTCTAAAATAAATGACGAATAAAAAATGCAGTCAGATCCGACCCAGATGGCAACAAAGCCTTCCGGAACTGATCCCCACCTACTGCGTCGTGCGTCGGCAAGCATGGCGGTCTTCCGCTTGGTGAATTCCATGTCCCCCTATTTCTATAACATGGACGAAGTCCCTGAAGCCGCCGGCAGGCCCAAGGGCAGCTCTGGTGCCCCGAAAAGGAGCTTGAGAAGACGACAAAGTGTTTGATGTCGTTTAAACTGAAAGAACCAAAGACGAGTTGGGCCTATCTCGGTATAAGTGTTGCTCTACTTTTCGTACTTTAGAATAGAGTTTGAATGAATTTTACTTGTCACGAACTTTTAGTTAAATTTTGAAAAGTAATTTCCTTACTCTAGAATTATGCGGATGCGTCACGACTGGCCCGCATGATTCTTAAGCATCAGCTTCGTGTATAGAGATACCCTAAAATAAGTCTCAACGCGACGCGACGGCGCGTGGCGTTTGAGATATAGCGTTCTGTCTTATAGGATTGGTCGAATGACGTTATGTCCTTTCGAAATAAATTTCTTGACTTTGATATAATTGATAATCGCTATAGAGGCGTTTTTTTATGGATTCTGATTCTGCCAAAGTTTTAAAAAATATTCGTGAGCTTCCTGGTCGCAAATTAGAAAATTAAACGAGACTTGTTGTCCTTATGAAAAATATGAATAAAAAATAGTAAATATGTTTTTTACCGATTTTGGTACTTGGGATTGTTTTATTAATTTTAATTGGTTGCTGAGGTGAAAATTTGACTAATAAGTAAAACAAGCCAGTAAGAGTTCTAAAATTTGGGATTCTTTGTATATGCTATAGGCAAAGTCTATTATTAAGGAAGTTAACAAAATAAAATTAAGATATTGAGTTCAAATTCTATGTATTATAACGAGATCTGGGACTAATATTATTCTTAGATTCCTTCGTTGAGAATTTTGGGGATAAATAGGGGGAAATATGAGATGTAAGCTGGTAAGAGTCCAGAAATTTGGGATTTGGTGTATATGTGTATATACTAGAAACCTAAGACTCATTTTTTAATAACATTTGCCTCCCTGCCCCCATAAAAAAATTTGGTACACGTATGTATTATATCAGCATATGGAATTGGATTATATTTTGAGATGATTTCGTTGAAGGGTTGGGGGTGAAATAGTGGTAAATAGTTGTAAATAAGTAAAGCAAGCTAGTAAGAGTTCAGAAACTTGGAACTAAACACAAAGGTCTCAATTTTCTTAATGACATTTTGCTCCTCCAGTATCCCCACTCTATTATTAAAGAGGTTAACAAAATAAAATTAAATATTGATTTGAAAGGTACAGGTATGTATTATAACGAGTTCTGGAACTGAATTATATTTTCAGCTTATTCCATTGAAGGGCTGGGGATGAAATACGGGTAAATAAGTAAAACAAGCTAGTAAGAGTTTTAAATCTTGAGATTCTTTGCTACTACTACTTAAGTACTAGAAGCAACGCTTTCACATTCTTTTATGACATTTTACACCCCATACACCACCCCACCCCCACTCTATTATTAAAGAGATTAACAAAATAAAATTAAGATATTGAATCAAAATCTGGTACACGTATGTATTATAACGAGATCTGGAACTAACATTATTTTGAGTTTATTCCGCTGAAGGATTAGGGTTGAACTAGGGGTAAATAAGTAAAGCAAGTTAATAAGAGTCTAGAAACTTGATATTTGGTGTATGTACTAGAAGCCAAGGTCTCATGTTTTTCTGACATTTTCCGCCTCCACCACCATCCTCATTTTATTATTAAAAGGATTAACAAAATAAAATTAATTAAGACATTGACTTGAAATTTGCTACACGCTTACATTATCGAGATCTGGAAGTATAATATATTTTGAGTTTATTCTGTTGAGGGGTTGGAAGTTCAAGTGAAACTAGAGATTTAGTGTATACTGGGTGCCTACGAGACCAGGTACATCCCCACTTTTTTCTTTATTTTTGAAGAAAAATATTTGTAATTAAGGTACCAGATATTTGGTATCAAAATACATTTCAAATATTACATTTTTAAAATTCCATGAGCAGTTATTTCCACATACTGTGTGATTCCTTAGGCAGTGGTTTTTAAATAAGCAATGAGAAATAGCGCGAAATAAGTAATTGCCGTCTCGTAAATAGGAATAACATTTTATACTAAATAAACAGAAAAACTTTTTTTTAATTTGCGGCGTTTTCGAATTATTGTTAATTACAGTTGCAAGAAATATATTCCCCGTTCTCTAACTTGAAACGATGCCAAAATGAAGCTAGATGAAGAAAAATTGCTTAGGACCTTTTTTGTAGAGCCCTAGATTCCCCATAATAGAATGCGCACTCTCTTATATAGCATACCTGTTACAGTCCACCGTTCAGGTGTGATCACAGGCCGACAAAGAAAGAGATCTGGCTCGACATAGTAATCCCTATGTATTTCGACGTGATGAATACGAATCCGATGTCCGTTCAGCTCTATCATCCATCAATATAAACCGCAAAAATAACCTAAATAATTCAGGTTTTCTGTTATCTTCGCGATTTACAAAAAATTGGTGAGTGATTTAGCTAAATGGACATTGGATTCGTGTTCAACACGTCGAAATACAAAGGGATTACTATGTCGGGTCCCGGTTACAGATCACTTTTTTTGTGTGTGGGCCTATGTGCACACGGCCTCAAAAAAAGTGATCTGTAGCTGGGACCCGACATAGTAATCCCTATGTATTTCAACGTGCTGAGCACGAATCAGACGTCTGTTTAGCTCCTTCACTCATCAATTTTTTGTAATTCGTGAAAATAGCCTGAGGAACCTAATATCTTTAGGTTATTTTCGCGATTTACAAAAAAACTGGTGGGTAATGGAGCTAAACGGACATCTGATTCGTGTTCAGCATGTCTATACAGAGGAACTACTATGTCGGATCCCGACTACGGATCACCTTCTTTTCTTTTATTGTGGGCCTGTGCAATTAATGAACCGCGCAATGGCCGCCTGCACAGACGAGTTTAGAACAATCCTATTTGAGACTGAACTTTATTGAATTTTACCTTCAAAAACAAGCACCTTCCCCTTCAATCATTTATTACTTTGCAATTTTATCAGTTTCATTGAATGAAAATGGGCAGCTACTGCCACCAAATGTTTGTGGACATTCCTTGATTTGGTTAATAACCGGGATTGTTACCGCTGACCTGTGCAATGCACGCCTCCGTTCCATGGGTAGTAGAATCTATAATTAACGACCCGCCGTTGTGGGACTCAGAACTTGCGTACAACGCCAGAATTAGGTTTTCAACAATAAATTAAAAATTCATTTGCAATTTTAATTTTTACATAATTTTAAAAAATTAAGAGGTTTCATTACTTGTTAATGATGTCATTTTGTATTTACAGAACAATCTGAAACTATAATTTCTTAAAATTAAATTCGAGTTGTAGTTTGACATTTAAATTTAATAGTTTTTGTGTTATTTTTTAAATAAGGAGTGGTATCGAATATACTATTACGCTTATTAGAGACCAATACAAAAAGGTAAGAAATATATGGCGCAAATCTGATGCATTTTTCGCATTGATGTCATAAATACTTTGGAGCTTCTATCTTGAACCTAATTAAAAGAATATGCGTAATATGAATGGGGCAACATACTGAAAACATATTTTTTTTCCTTAGTACACAATCAACCAAAAGTTAGCTTTGTAGTAATGAGACGGACACTATCGATATGGTGAACGTTTTTAATTTTGATTACTCGTTGCCAACTAAATTCTAATCCTAGTGTCTCAGACATACAGAGAACATTCGTGGCAACCCCTCGTATTTCGACAAGGTGGCTCCACTACCAAGAAAGAAGCAAAAACAATTTAGGGAAATGTTAGAAAAGCAATTTTTGATTCACTCATGCAACGTGAGCTGAATTTCCTATTTCGCCAGCGAAATTTACGATGCGGACAAAATTTCAATTTTCCTTGCTCAATAGAGGCATCATTCAGCCTCCCAGTAGATGTAATTGTTTATTTATTAACGTTTGAAAAATTGAAATTTTAGCAGCTCCCATGAAAATATTTGAAATTTAAATCGATATTCCATGGTGGCTGAGCGAGTTAGGCGACCACTACCTGAGAGGATTCTTATATTCGAATCCCTTGTCGGAGTACCTATTTGTTTTTTTTTTACTCCTTGGCAGATATTTTTTATTCTAAAATTGCCTCTCACTTATTTCTACGCGACTAGGAATTAAGAGTTGAGATAGGTGAGAAGTTTATGTGAGGAGGAGTAAGGTATGCACCACTCGAAAATTCTCACGCTCGAGACTCGTTAAGCATCAATTTGCGGTGTTGCCGTATCGATCCGTATTTATGGCCAAAGCCAAGAGTTTTTCAATATTTCGCAAGTTATATCTCAAAAACTAACCGATCGAACTTCTTGCATTCAGAGTAAATACTCACGTATCATTCTACTTTATATTAGTTCTTGAGAAAATAGCAAGAATCGTTTGGAAGTAATAAGGAGTGTGGCTGAAATTTAGTCACTCCATTCGTAGAAAATATGTAATAGATTCAGAGCTGGGTAGTAATCAAATACTGAGTATTCAGAATACTATTCAAAATAATATTTTTGTATTCGGTATTCAGTATTGAATACTGTGTATTTTTCACTGCCGAAGTATTCAGTATTCCTCAAAATGAATATTATTCATTATTCAATACTTAAATGTGATATTTATGAATACCAGCAGTATTCGAGAATACTAAGTATTCATGAAATTTAAAGTATTCGTAATTATTTGTAATATTATTCTCTTCACAAATATCTGACTTTTTTTATTAACAGGTGATATTGATAAATTCTAGGAACAAGCAGCAGTCATATCAAATAATTGACTTCATTTCCCTTAAGTGTAGTAAGTAGTCGTGTCGTGGTCAAACCGTGCTGTGCTTTCCTGTTCCTCGACTTGATTTGTGTGTTTTGTTTAATTGTTTGTTGTCATTCTCATTCTTAAGTTAGGTAAGTCAAAAAATGTTATGTGACGTTATGATGTATTATGTATTATTTCTGGTTATTTATAATGGTGGGAATTGGTGTGATGTACCTGTAAAGATGCAGATGCAATCCAATTTAATTTTTGAAATTATGATGATTTAAAAATATGTGAAAATAGAATATTATATCATAACCCTAAAAGCTATAAATAAAAACTTTCGAAAAAGAAAGTGTCTACTACTTGACAGGGTATAGGTTAAAAACGATGACGGTCACAAAATATTAATTTCGCTAAAAATGGATGTTAAAACTTATAACCCTGTATTTTTACTTCCACATCTACATAATGGATTGGAAGTATAGTAATTGTAAAAAATATTTCAATTACTGGGCAGTGTTTGGAGCGTCTACTGCACCATATGCCACTTTGCTTGAAGATCTACCTGATGAAAAGCGAATCTTGCGTTATTTCTTATTTAGTGATAATATTTTCACTAGCTCTCATTTACTAGCATACTTCAAGCAATTAGGGCATGAAGTAACTGGTACTATGAGAAAAAATCGTATCCCAAAAAACTGTCCAATAATTGCAATAAAAAAGGAAAACAGAGGAGAAGTCGCACCTTTATTAGACCGTGAAAACGTCATCATGATAGTTATAGGGGTTGACAACAACGTGGTCATCGTTGCCTCAACATCTGACGGAATATCCCCGATGGGTACCGTCAAAGGTTATTCTCACAAATAAAAAAGAAACAGAAATATTAAACTGCCGTCACTGATAGGTAAATACAATTCTGCATCGCCCTGCGATTAAAAAAATGGTGGTGGAGTCTGCTTACATGGCTAGTAGATGCCACCATCCAAAATGCTTGGGTTCTACATAAAAAGGCAGGAAATAAATTGACCCAGTTTCCAGTTAAAATTTAGACGGGAAATAGTCAAAACTTACTTGAGAAGATTTAGAAACTCGCGTAGTATGGGGGGTAGGCCATCAATGAGCGTATCAAGTAAGTTATGCAGCCGAGTTTCTGATGACATTAGGTACGACAATATAGGACACTATTTGATCTCTGTACCAGATAAGAAAGAAAAAAAGATGCGCCGGCGAAAACTGCAAGTCTATTATGAGTAGTATGTATATGAAATGTGATGTGGGACTGTGTTTGAACTGTAGTTTGAAATTTGATACTAATTTGTAATTGTAATTGTAAGTTCATACTAATTGTAAAAATTTGTAATATTTTCATTAAAAATGCTTAAATTTTAGGTGATATATATTTATTAAGCCATTTGGCAGTAGAGTTCTAAACCAGTCCTCTTTGAGTCTTAGCGTTGCCCCACGACAACATGGATTTTTATAAAAAATGTTGAATTTTTGCTTATTTGTATGTAATATCTTTCCAAATTAGAATGAATCCTAGTATTTATACATTTTTTTACAAAAATGGAAACTCCGTCCTTGATGGGTTAATGTTAATAAATAAATTAATTAAAAATGTCTAATTCTTTTTATTGGTTAATATTTTAACTAAGAATTTTACTGCTTCATTAAGTATTCATGGTATTCATGTCATTAGGAATACCGTGAATACTAGTATTCAAGTACTTTCAGTCTAAAGTATTCTGAATATTGCAGTATTTAGAATACTTTTATCTATAAGTATTCAGTATTCTGTATTTAAATACTTTTTTAGTATTCATACCCAGCTCTGAATAGATTCATAAAATTGCATTGACTTCCCAAGAAACTTGTCTGATAAGGCACCTACCTTAACACACTGTATTACTTGTTAAAATATTTGAAATTGTCAACCTCAAAGCTCTGGACACTGACATTAACTATACGGTTTACCATAGTCTGCGTAGATGAAACATCATAATATTCGAAATGATCTGCAGTTACAAGACTTGAACAATTCTTCTTTAACGGAAAATTAACGAAAAATAGTAAAGTGTGATATATCGTTGAAATAACATCTACTTTCTAAAAGTATAATAAAAACGCATAACATAGTGGAAAATAAAAAACTTTGTGTTAATAGGGCACAAACGTTACTCGATTTGCACCAGAACCTTTTCAGGTCATGTACGATACTAACATCATTTTTGTACCAAATTCATCATAATCGGTTCGCTAGTTTCGGCGCTATCGTGTCCTGATACATACATACACACAGACATTTTTTAATAACCACTTTTTCTTATTCTTGGGACCTCAAAACATAATTTTGATTTTGTCTTATCTCATTTTTTATCAATGCAGTAACGTCCTCATGTCTTTTAATTAGTGAAGAGGTTAAAAGAAAATATTTTATGAAATACATATATGAAAAAAAGAACATTGAGATTTATTTGATTGCTATAGCTTGTAGGATTGAAATGGCAACCGATTTATCTGTAGTTAAGCGAAGTGGAATTCTTTATATTTATGAATTAAGTCATGAGTAGAATTTGTTATCAGTTATCATTAAAATATTTATTTATTTTACATGATCATTGGGTGCTAGTATAAGGAATAGAAATGGAAACGCGGAGAATTATAGGATAGTTCAATTCTAATTTAAGGAAAGAATGTTAATGTTGAGCATTTGTTTATTTATTTATTTTTTCATAAATAAACTTCATAAAATAGTTTTTATTATTCCATGAAACTAATAAAATTGTAAAGTAATAAATGAGCGAAGGGAAAAGTGCCCATTTTCGAATATAAAATTCAATAAAGCTCAAGTCGGGATGTGTCTGGGATCGGATTGCTTTAAACTCATCTGCGCAGGCGGTCATTGCGCGGTGGTTTAATTTATCACACCTGAACGGTGGACTGTACAGGTATGCCGTGGCACACTATTTTGTAGGGAATTTAATGGTATACAAAAAAGGTCTTAGTAATATTTCTCTGTCTAGCTTCATTTTGTCAGCGTTTCAAGTTAAAACTAGAAAACATATTTTTTTCAACATTAAAAATAATTCGAAAACGCCGCTTCGAGGTGCACAAATATTTACACAAAATATTTACATTATGACCTACCGGAAAGTGAATCCTACACTTTCTAAAATTGCCCGGAAATATTCATTGATTTTTTATTCGCCTGGTTTATTTGATTCGGTAAAAGTTTAAGAACATAGATTTAACGACTTCAGTTCATATAAAAAAATCATAATCACAATGATTTCAACTCTAAAAATAATATTCCAACCATCGGGACATTGGAAATGATAACACTATACATAGAACATGAACTTTTTCCTACTCTAGCTACGATCCACTCTCGATTGCGATACCGCTGTATTTCGATCTTAAATGAAAACTGGGAACTTGACCCCCTGTGATATAGGCAGCCCATATTACATTTGCATATATCAGCCGTTGCATATTCGATAGTTTCACTTGACTGCGACACCGCTGTCTTTTGACCTTGAACGAAAACTGGTAACTCGACCCCCATATACGAACACAAACATTTCCAATGTTAAAAGATGGAGTACTAATAGAAACGCCTAATACCGTCATTACTCAATTTAATAATTACTTTATTAATACACCTCTTGAGTTAGTAAGTAATATAC
This sequence comes from Stenurella melanura, assembly GCA_963583905.1. NCBI lineage: Eukaryota > Metazoa > Arthropoda > Insecta > Coleoptera > Cerambycidae > Stenurella > Stenurella melanura. The sequence goes on along the minus strand of OY757310.1, from coordinate 111,502,103 downwards.
AAACAAACAGTAATTTAATAATTACAATTTCTCCACGGTAATCCGTGGAGAAATTGAATTAAAAAAGGATAATTCTACGCCTACTCTTTTTATGAAGGCGTTTACTGAACAGGGGCTTCTCAGTTTATTAAATTTAAAAATGAAGAATAAGAAATCTGCGGGTGCCGAGGATATACCCGTCTTTGTTTTAGAAAAAGTCTTACATATAATAATTGAACTTCTTACGTTCCTAATTAACCTATCCTTTTCATCGGGTATATTTCCTAACATTCTAAAAACGGGAAAGGTTACAGCTATTTTTAAAAAAGTATTTTTATTAGAGAATTATAGACCAGTCACAATTTCAGATAGTTTATCGAAAGTTTTTGAATATGCTTTTAGCGATCGTCTCTTAAATTTTGTGAACAAACAAAATATTTTAACACCAAGGCAACGTGATTTTCGCTTAGGAAAATCCACATCTATGATATTACTCATATTTTATGACAAGTTATTAAATTTTATCGACGCAGCCGAGTGTCCTGCTATAGTTTTTTGTGATTTAAGCAGTGCATTCGACTGCGTAAATCATGAAAAAATGATATTTATATTAGAACACTATGGTGTAAGAGGAGTTTCCTTGAGCTGGATTTCCTGCTTTTTAAGAAACCGTCGCCAATATATTTCCTTAAAATATCATAACGAAAATTACATTTTGAATGCTGTATCAGAAATTATACCAGTGCAAATAGGCGTCCCATAAGGCTCCGTGTTGGGGCCTGTTTTATTTTTATTGTAGATAAACCAATTAGAGGCGGAAATATCTCAGCCAGACCTCGTTATGTATGTAGACGATGTTTCATTACTTATCTCTGCTGACAATACTGAAAGACTTAATAGTAAATGTCAACAAATTGTATCAAAATAAAATTGTTTCAACTCACACGATCTACATTTCAATACTAGTAAGACACAAGTGCTACGATTTCATAATTAGCATAAAGTAACTGAACCTTTAAAATTTAATGTCAATAACACCATCCTTCTGGGTGTGCACGTGGATGAATGCTTAAACTGCAAATCGCACTGTACACACCTGATTTCCAAACCAAATTCTATTACATATATGTTCAGAAATATACGATTAGTATTGCATAAAGATCAACTACTTATTAAGCGGTTACGATACGGTTTGTGGTTGTGAGGCAGCTCCGGCATTGCCAAAGATATCTTTGTGGCCCAAAAACGTATATTACGTTGTATTGGTAATCTTCCCAAGATCCATACATGCAAAAATTTATTTTACGAATTCAAAATCTTGACACTCATAAGTTTATACGTATTATATGTATTTTCTAACAAAAATAATTTTCAACTTAATAAAGACTTTCATGATGTTAACACAACAGAAGGGTTTAATACATGTGCCTTTCGCTAAATATAAAATTACTCAGAATTCACCTTCTCATAACGGTGCCCGAATATTTAATCAACTAGCCGACTATATAAAGTCTAGTCACACATTTAGAAGTAAGCTTAAGTCGTTTTCGTTAGAACGCTGTTTTTGTTCACTTTCAGATTCTTATCTGTTTAACCTTTAACCCCTGAATTTTGTTGTCATTTATTTATTATTTGTTTTATTCTTTTATTTGTATTGTTTATTGTTTTACTGACTATTCCTATACAATTGTTATTGTCTTTTAATAATAATATATCATTATTATTATTATTATTATTATTATTATTATTATTATTAATCATTGTAATATATTTTTTCAATATTTCTTATCAGCTCGACAATGTGCACTGCATTTTTATAAACCTTGAGAAGATTTAGAACTGTTCAATTGAAATAATTAATTAACTAGATATTTGGAATATGTACTTAAATGTGGCTCTGGATGTAGATACTGTACACTCTATGAGCGATCTGTCTTTTATCATAGGCCTCTGACCTATAATCGACGTATAGACTTCATTTTGTTTAGAACTGACAATGCTTTATTTTGTTTAACACGATACGGTGACGTCGGTGACTGATTGGTGCATAATGCTTGAAATTTCATTAATTATTATTATAAATAACGACGCGGGACGTGTTAAAAAACTGTTAGTTGAAATTTATAAACAGGTATTTTTCAGTATCAATTATTATAGTTTTAAATGATCAAAAATACACCTTATATGATATGATTTCTGCTACTCTAATTTGTTCACCAAAAATTTTGACCAGCAGTATTGGAACAGAAAGAAGTCTTTGTAAAATTTTCTAATTACCAGCAGATTATACCTATTGTTTGTGTTTGTTAACATTCTTATTAAACTAATCAGCTAATTCTCAAAATAAAAAATGTATATTTCCCAAAAAATATAAAATAAGCATTTACTTACATAAATTACATACAAACAAATTAAAATATACAAACCATTTGTTTTCTAATACCACTTCCCCTTTGCACTTAATACAATAGTACCAACTTAAATAAATAGAACCTTCTGCTTCTCCTTAATTCTAACATAAAGGTATAGTTATTGTACCAATTACTGAATGAACCGAACTTAACTAATAAAAATCATGCGCTTATGAAGTGGCAAAACATTGATATGGACTAAAATGTACTATGGACATACAGCTCAAAGTTAGATTTAAACGAATCGATAGCATTCGAGTATATTCGATATAGTACAACAGTAAACGAACGAAAAGATGATATTAAAAATGTTTTACAATTTTGAGACGTTTGGTTTCTTATGTTTTAAAACATGTGTTAATTATGATGGTGATGGTCAATTTTTCCAAATCAGGGCGGAACATACCTTAATTTACAGGGTGGGGCAATAATGCGTAGATCTCGATAACTCGAGTTCTATGATAACTAGAAACTAACAAAAAAATGAAAGTGAACTAGATAAAGAAGCCCATAAGCGGAAATTATTTTCGAATATACAGGGCGAGCCAAGACAATATTACAGGATGAAGTGCCAATTTTTAAATGAAATTCTCTCTAGGTATATCAGTATATTTTTTTAAGTCTCTTTCTAGACTCCGTTCACTCCTATATTATTATTGACTATTTCCCAAACCACTTGGATGTAATGAATTCTTTTGTTGAAATAATGCCATCTGCAGATGTATATTGAAAATATCACCACAGTCACAATAATAAGATTATCAAAAATAAATATATGAATACCAGTTACGAGATATCTAATTCATGATTTTGAATCATTTACACTTTCTAAAAATATACAGGGTGGCCATAAATGATTTTTCAATTTAGAACTTTTCCCTCGCATACCGAAGTTCACGTAGATTACAAAAATATAGTTTTTTCAATTCCGCCAGTCTGTCTGTCTGTCTATTGGTGCATTATCAAAAAAACTACTTGACAGGTAATAGTCAAATTTGGTATGTAGCTGACACTACCACCAGCGAAGAAATGGTTAGACTTTTATCGGAAAATATAGAGGGTGGACCGGACCGTCTAAGACGAATAGATACTCAGCTTAGCTACAAAATGTCTACATTTCATGAGTTTCTAAACCTATTTCAGAAAAAAGAAAATGTTTCTAAACTTTTTGAAAATTTGTTTACAAGTAGAAAAATGGAAAATTATATTTCAGGCCTCCATAATTACAGTTTACATTGTAGTACCACTACTTTCCGCTAGATGTCACTCAAACAATTTAAAGCTCTCGAAAATATTACCTAAGTAACCACCCCTTCACATTTTCCCTTTCATTACATGTCTTTGTGTGCGATGTTCACCACGCGGTTATAATTTATTAGTTTCATTTATAACAAAGGTTGAGAAAAAGTAGATATCGAAGACATGAAAGTGATCACGAGACGGCGATGATGAACGAAGAAAATAAAGAAACTGGATCGGAAGATTGATGTAATAATTTATCTGGAGTAGTCAGCCTGGGATGTCAAAAACTTAAAAGTGATCTATATGGTTGATAATTCTATTTGACATCACCCATGTTGAACTTATACAAGATTAAGACAGGGCCGAAAAATACTTTACACACGAATATCATGCAATTTATGATTGAACTTATCCTTAAAGTAAGTCAGTATAAAAAATAAACTGTGTAAAAAATGTTGACTTGGCAATATTCACAATTTAATTAGATGAAGGAACATTGCAAACTGGTTACACGCCCTTCCTGGAAATAAATATATGTTTTGGTTTTTTTTTATAGTATAATACTAAGAAGTTTTTAGTACGAGTTTTTTAGCAGCGTGTGGGTCGAGCGCGGCTCGTACAGGAAGAGAGTAAGCTTAGATAGACATATAGTCACTCACGCCGCTGAATAGTTATAGTTTTGTTTCAGTAACAAGTGAATTATAATATTTATAATAATTTCTTTTCTTTAATTAATTTGATAATTTGCCATACATTAATTGTGTGTGTCGGGGATTTGCGTATTTTCCTTTTGGCCCTCCTCTGTCCCTCCTATTGCCTGGACCGACATCGAAGAAGGAGAACCCATCGAACCTACTGGGTAAGTTTCCGACACATTTTTTCCTTTCATCCTAAATACAGTTCACTTTTTTATTAGTCGCACCTGCTGAAAGGGGTAGGCCCATTCATATGGCCACTTCGTCCGGATTATAGCCGGCAGAATTTTTATAGTAGTTTTTCTGTCAGTCTTATCACCTTATTATAATTCGCTTCTTTACTGAAACACGCATATTTGAATAGTTTATTTTCGCACATTATAGTAAATTTTATTTGGTATTTACCTTGAATTATTTTCATAATTTTCCAGTACAATTTATTTGTTCTTGCATATAAATTGATTATTAGTTACTTAGTATTATTGATCAATAGTTATTACTTACGTTTATCGTTTTAATTTTTACATAATTTGGATATTTAGTGTATAGTTTTGGTAACATTAGACTGTTCACTAGTTCACAATGCCACCAAAAACTGATCAGAACTTAGAGTTAAAACTTAATAAACTTACAGCCAAAAAAGAAACTTATTTTAACAAAATACAAAAACTGTACGATTTATCTAGAGATTTAAAAAATCCTGAAAATATAGCAAAATTTAAAATTCAACTGCACACTTTAGACGAAACTTTCGAGTTATTTAAACAAATGATAGATACGATTAATGACGTAAATTTAGAAATAAATTCCGATTATGTATTAAATTACCAACCATTAGAAATTGTAGATTCACTATATTGTCATATAAAAGAGGCAGCCACAATTTTAGAAAATCAGCATCTCGCACAAAATAGGCAAACAGCTGATCAGCCAGCTGTCGCTAAATTACAAAAAATAGAAATACCAGAATTTTTTGGTGATCCTAAAAAATGGCCAATATTTTTTGAAACATTTAAAAGTCTTGTTCATAATAAGACAAATTTAGATAATACGAGTAAACTACATTACTTGTTAGGTGCTTTAAAGGGTAAAGCTTTAGATGTTTGTGCTAGTGCTTTACCGACGCCCGCAAATTATAGTATTTTTTGGAATACTTTAGTAGATAAATATCAGGATAAACGTTTACTAGCTGATACCTATTTCAGTCAAATGTTGGAATTTAAAACAGCTCAGCAGGAGTCCGCAGCTTGTCTTAATAATTTTCTAGAAAAATTTGACAATTCTGTCAATGCTATCAAACAATTAAATATCCCAGATCTGACAGATTTTTTCGTAGCTTCTTTAGCGCTCTCGAAGTTAGACACCCAGACACGTAAATTATTTGAAATGTCTAAACACTCGGAGATCCCGACTTACAAGGAAATCGTAGATTTTGTTAAAAATCAAAGAAAAGCTCTTAATAGTCTTTCGAAAAATAGTCAAACTAGTTCCGCAAAATTCAATATTAGTAGTAGTGTTCCTAGGTCTAAACAAGTCTCGCAATCATTTGTTACAAATAGTAGTGGTGGGGAAAATAAAAAACTTTATAAAAGTTTAGCAGACAACTGCTCAATTTGCAAACAATTGTATCCTGTTTTTCAATGCTCTGAATTCTTGAGACTTACACCACATTCTAGACATAGTTTAGCTAAAGAGAAAAAATTATGCCTAAATTGTTTAAGTTCAGTTCATAAAATTGCCGATTGTAAGTCGAGAAACGTTTGCAATATTTGTCGTTCTCGCCATCATTCGTTATTACATTTTGATAAATTAAATTCCTCTAAAAATAATAACAATAATGACCACGAAAATATAGCATCTAGTAGTCAAACCGCGTCAAATGAAAATGAGAAAAATAGCTTATCCACCCACAACTATTGCTCAACTTCCAGTAGTGAAGTTTCACAGGATAATTATACAACTTTACTCTCTACAGCACTTGTCAACATATTATCGGTTTCAGGTGAATATGAGCCCGCGCGTTTTTTGATAGATAACTGGAGCCAAGCACATTTTATCACTAGAAAATGTTGTCAACGGCTCAAATTACCGTTTCAAAAATATCACTCCTCTGTTAATGGAATCGGTGGTTCTCAAACAGTTTTAGGACACTTAAATTTTGCATTAAGTTCACGTTTTGATTCAAATATTCAGTATCAGATCTACGCTTTAGTGGTAGAGAAAATAACGGATCGACTTCCAACAACTAATATACCAGTTAAATCACTTAGTTATTTAAATCATGTTCAACTAGCGGATGATTATTTTTACGAACCCTCAAAAATTGATGGTATTATAGGAGCCAGTTTATTTTTACATATTTTAGGCAGTAGTAAAGTAGTTGGGCCACCTAATTTTCCCATGGCAGTACAAACTAATTTGGGTTATATAGTAATGGGGAACGTACCCACTACTACAACGGATGGAGTCGAAAATTCGCAAACATTTTGTTCAGTCATAGAACCTTCGTTAGAAAAAATTTTACATACATTTTGGGAATTAGAGGAGATACCTGCACCTCCTGTGCTTAATCAGGAGGACGCTGAATGTGAGAACATTTTTAGAACCACTACCACTCGCGAAGAGACCGGTCGATTTACCGTAGCACTCCCATTTAAGGAGTATCCGCCTGTGTTAGGAAATTCGTTTACTATAGCTTGTAAAAGATTTCATTATCTCGAAAATAAGTTTAAAAATGACCCGTCTCTTAAAGATCATTATAGTGAGGTTATTAAGGATTATATAACTCAGGGTCAGATGACTCTAGTATCCCCAGTTTCGAATGATCAAGTTGATAATAGCGCTTATTATATTCCGCATTTTGCTGTGTTGAAAGAAAGTCCCGTTCGTATCGTGTTTGATGCATCCGCAAAAACATCTAATTCGCATTCACTAAATGATGTTTTATATTCCGGTCCAAAATTACAAACCGATATTTTTAAAATTTTACTTAACTTTAGACATTTTGAGGTTGCTATGATTTCGGACATACGTCAAATGTATCGAAATATTAGGGTCTGTACAGAGCATCGCAAATTTCAGAGAATTTTGTGGAGATTCTCTCCTGAGGAACCTTTAATGATTTATGAATTAACTATAGTTGTATTCGGTTTAAAATCGTCCCCTTTTGCAGCTTTGAGAACGATTAAACAACTCGCCAGCGATGAGGCAGAGACATTTCCGCTCGCGTCCAAAGTCGTCGAAAGCGACCTGTATATAGACGACCTAGTAGTTAGTGTTCCGACGGCACCACAAGCAATAGAGCTTTATCATCAAATAATAGGGTTGTTCTCTACCGGAGGTTTCGAATTAGTTAAATGGAGTACGAACTCGCGGAACTTATTACAAAAAATTCCTGAAAACATTCGTTTAGCATCCACAATAGAATTTAATGAAACTCCTGAAATAAATTGTGCACTAAAGGTTTTGGGGTTGCAATGGGATCCTTCAACTGATTATTTTTCATTTTCGGTAAATATTCCGAACAAAATTTGTACAAAAAGGAGCATTTTGTCAACTTTAGCACGCATTTGGGATCCATTAGGATTTTTATCGGCTATTACTGTCGTCGCAAAATTTCTCATAAAAGAGTTGTGGTTTTCTAAATTTGATTGGGATGAGGAACCGCCAAGAAATGTTAAAAAACAATGGTTAGAATTTTATGAGGGGCTTCCTCTCTTATCGCAATTTCAAGTACCGCGTTATATCGGGGCACTGGACAATAATTCTTGTGCAACACTGGTAGGATTCGCAGATAGTTCATTAAAAGGATATGGGGCTATGGATTATATAAAATTAATTGCACCTAATAATGATATAAGAATCAATTTAATATGCGCAAAAGCAAAAGTTGCAGCTGTGAAAGTTTGTACTATAGCGAGACTTGAACTTTGTGCCGCGGTTCTTTTGGCAAAATTAATCAAATCTATTATAGATACATGTTCATCTCGCATTAAAATAGATAAGATTTTCGCATTTTCCGACTCTACAATAGTTTTACACTGGATTAATAGTTCCCCACATAGGTGGAAAACTTTTGTTTCTAATAGGGTCGCTAAAATTCAGGAGTCTGTTCCTTCCGCAAAATGGTTTCATGTAAAAAGTGAAAACAATATAGCTGACTGTCTTTCACGTGGATTAACGCCGGCGCTCCTAATTCAACACTCCACTTGGCTCTCCGGTCCACATTGGCTTAAATTAGAAGTGGATAAATGGCCTATTCAACCTATTGTTGAAAATAATTTACCTACACTTGAAGAAAAAACAACTGTAGTCCTGCCCACTGTGGTTGGTGAAAATAATCCGTTACGTAATCTTATGTTGAGAATGTCTTCTTGGTCGAAACTTTGCAGAATCACAATCTACGTTCTTAGATTTTCGAAATTATTACCTATCAGGAACATTATTTCCGTGTCAGATTTAGAGAAGGCCGAATTAGTGTTAATACAAATTGTTCAAAAAATACATTTTACCAAAGAATTTAAATTGTTACAGAACGAAAAATCATGTGACAAATCTTTGCGACATTTAAATCCCTTTTTAGATAATGGGTGTATTCGAGTAGGAGGTAGATTAGCAAACGCACAAATTAGTTACCACACAAAACATCCATTATTACTTCCAAAAAATGATCACCTAGTTAATATTTTAATTGACCATTTTCACCGCTTATACTTACATACTGGGCCACATTTATTGTTATCACTCCTCCGACAACGATTCTGGATATTAGCTGCAAGGAATGTTGTTCGTAATCGCGTTAAATTATGTAATTATTGTTTTAAATTTAAACCTAAAGCCATTTACCCGCAAATGGCTGATCTACCCGCTGCTAGAGTAACGGAGGTAAAATGTTTTTTTAAATGGTGGCGTGGACTACGCCGGCCCGGTGTACATTACTTTAGGACGCCGCAGAGGCATTAAAAGCCAAAAGGCGTACATATGTCTGTTTGTCTGTCTGGCGACTAAAGCGGTGCACCTAGAATTAACCTCGGACCTGTCAACTGCGACATTCCTTGGTTGTTTTAAACGTTTTATAGCGCGCCGCGGACCAGTATATACTATTCACTCTGACTGTGGCACAAATTTTATTGGGGCAAAAGTGATTGAAATTGATCAAATTTACAGTTTAATTCAATCTAGTGAATATATTCGCACTATAGGCGCAGAGTTAAATACGCACAAGATAGAGTGGAAATTTAATCCTCCCTCTGCACCTCACTTTGGAGGTATTTGGGAGGCAAATATCAAATCAGTGAAAACACATTTGTATAAAGTTGTAGGAAATCAAATTTTTACTTTTGAGGAATTTACCACTATTTTAGCACAGATTGAAGCCCTATTAAATTTTAGGCCATTATGTTGGTTGAGCAGTGATCCATCTGAACCAGAGGCTTTAACGCCTGCACATTTTCTTACACTGACCCCATTGAAATCACTTCCCGCAATCGATTTTTCGGAAAATAATAAAAATTTACTTTCACGCAAACAATTACTGGATCAAATGGTACAGTCATTTTGGAAACGGTGGCGGGTTGAATATTTGAGCAGTTTACAAAGTCGTCAAAAATGGAACAGTTCAACTTGTCCTGTTACCAAAGGAACACTAGTTCTCATACAGCAAGAAAACATACCCCCTCTTCAATGGCCGCTAGGTGTTATTGAAGAGGTATATCCTGGCAAAGACGGCGTGGTTCGTGTAGCGCTTGTCAGAGCAAAAAACACAACGTACAAGTGACCTATTATCAAGTTGTGCCCTTTGCCTACTCAATAAAATAATTTGTTTTATTTTTATCTTAGAATGTTTTAGTTTTTTTTATAAATAGATGTCTTTTCTCTCTTTAGGGTATGTTTGAAAATAATTTTTCAAGGCCGGGTGGATGGTTACGCGCCCTTCCTGGAAATAAATATATGTTTTGTTTTTTTTTTTATAGTATAATACTAAGAAGATATTGTCTGTAATTGTTTATTTGTGGCATATTCAGATTTTCTTACTTTTTATTGGGTATTTTGCCACTGAAAAATATTTAAAAAATTAATGAAAAAACCTCTGCGCCAAACGGATCTAGCTTTGATTTTCAGTTTTTAGTTTATAACATTGTTCTAGTTTATATATTTTTAGGTGTGAGACTTTTTAAAACAATCAAGTGCTCAAGAACCAACCTCTGTCTGATCCGTTTGGCGCAGAGGTTTTTTCATTAATTTTTTAAATATTTTTCAGTGGCAAAATACCCAATAAAAAGTAAGAAAATAATACTAAGAAGTTTTTAGTACGAGTTTTATAGCAGCGTGTGGGTCGAGCGCGGCTCGTACAGGAAGAGAGTAAGCTTAGATAGATATGTTAGCAATACATCCCTTCACCCTTCAGGGGCCTCTGTCTTAGTGACATCACTTAACTATTGGACGATCGTGCCTCTCCCGAACGAAACCGAGCCAGTGGCGCCAGCCAAGATGCGCGTCAAGCAGAATATAATATACCCTTGTCAATGAAGTACGCATGGCAATAAATTCGTACTAAATAGTGGTTTTTAGTCTTATTTGGGGTAGAAACCCTACAAACGCTAACATCAGAAGTGGGATGCTATCCAATGTGCCAGTGAAAGAATAATAAGTTGTACGAACTGTTAATTTTATTTGTTGTTACGTTGTGATGTGGAAAATACCGAACATGACAGTGATAGTAATGTGAACACGTACAGGAAGAGCAGGAGATCTCATTACCAAACAGTGTAAAGTTGCAGTGGCAAAACATGTTAATAGTTGTAGTAGCAACCCAACAGCAACAATTTTCATAATTATTGTGCAATACAAAGATGGCTGCGAGTCCGCGAAGCCAACGCCCGTGCTGAACGTGGATGATTCTATTTGCGCAAGTGTCAACGTCATTCTCTACGTCCTTCCGGCGCCTTCCGCTTATTTGCGCAAGCGTCAGTGTCGCTCTCTGTCTTTTCGCTTAGTAGAATTTGGCCCTGGTTCGAGCACTGAATGGCGGAATGGCTGAAAGACGACGTCACAAGGTTAAAAGATGATTGCAACGTATTACCGGCGAAAAAGCCGAATCAACACCACTCGTTTGTACCATTGCAAGAAAATCGAACATACCGAAAATTATTGTTGGTATAAAAGTAAAACAAAATACCGACGATTCTACAACAAGGACGTGACCTAGCCGTAGCCACGTCACCACTTTGTTGTGCAAGAATCAAACCATTTTATTCACACATTGTATCAATAGTGGAGCTGATTCATCAATCTAAGCAACACCGCTGTCGAGAGATTCCGTGTAGTCATCCAACCCGATGCACGTGCTTTATTGGAATTTGAATTGACTCTTTGGCTAATGACAGAAATGTATTAACTGTTTATGACCTATCCAATATTTTAAAGTTGCTGACATTCAAGAATAACGATAGCCTAGAAATTAATCTGTCAGGACTGGACGAGCTTTAAAATTAGGCAACTACGACAGTTGTTGATTTTGAACCAAAAGAAAACACCGACCGATTATTTTGTTAACCCTGAAAAACTGTCATTGTAACATGGTTGCAAATGAAACGCAATGCTGATAAGTAAGCTCAATAGCAAAATGTACAACTTCACTGACTTGTTACTGGTATGCCACGCGGCAGTGGTTAAGTGCGTAATACGTGCTGTATTTAATTTACTGCGAACAATCATCACAAGAGAGAACGAAAAGATGTGGATAAAAGTATTACCTAAAATTGAAAATATTAACACTACGGTGCATTTATCGACTGGTTTGGCGCACTGTATTATGGTGTTTGGGATAAATCTGAAATTACAGCTACTCAGCAGTTTTTAGCTCTGTTGACCCTCACGAGGCCGTTCAAGCACAAATACAGCTGGCATAAGTACATCGAAAACAAGCGAGTTAAGCAATTTGTAGTCTCGTTAAGAAGCAAAATTGTTTTTCATCGGCGATATAGTTGCCGTAGAGGATTCACAAGAAGTGAATGGAGGAAAATAAAATGAAGGTAGATAGGACCATCCACTGTACTGTTTTAAAGGTCTTTCCAAATGAACGCTGTCTCCTTGGTAAGAAAGGTAGCAGCTCAAGAACAGCTGTGTCTTTGTTACATGGGTATAGAATAAACAAATCAAAGACTACTGTAAGTACTATGATAATAAACTTGGCCTTCTAATTTTATTATGTGTAATAGTTGCATTTCTCTTACACTTTGTTGATTAATGGATGATTACAATAATAATAGTACACTATAGTACAAAAATATAAAGTCGCACATACGATATTATAATAATGAGATATAGTAAAACTAATGCAGTGGATTGGTTTTCTTGTTATATTTTTGTAATCATTTCGAGTTGTCGCATGTGAATGAGTAGTTGTAAAAACAATGTCGTGGCAATCCCACAATTAAATAAGAGAATTGCAGCAATCCTGCAAGTAAATTAAATTGAATTAAATTGTGTACTTTACTGCAAACTTATTGTTGATATAGGAAGTGTCGTAGTCTTTGTTCTTTACCGCATTATCATGGGCGCCGACACTTTTTATACCTCCTAGATAAATGAGAAGTATGCTTTGTGAAATAAAAGAGTGGCAATGATCCTGCCTGAAATAAATTGAATTAAATTGTATTAGTAGCAATCCTACAATATGTGAAAGAAATATGTGGCAATCCCACATGACAGTTGACGGTTGTACTACATACTGTGGGGCTCCCACAATATGTGAAAGAAAGATGTGGCAATCCCACATGACAGTTGACAGGTTGTACTACATACTGTGGCGCTCCCACAATATGTGAAAGAAGGATGTGGCAATCCCACATGAGAGTTGACAGGTTGTACTACATACTGTGGCGCTCCCACAATATGTGAAAGAAGGATGTGGCAATCCCACATGAGAGTTGACAGGTTGTACTACATACTGTAGCGCTCCCACAATATGTGAAAGAAGGATGTGGCAATCCCACATGACATTTGACAGGTTGGACTACATACTGTGGCGCTCCCACAATATGTGAAAGAAGGATGTGGCGATCCCACATGACAGTTGACAAGTTTTACTACACACTGTGACACACAATATGTGAAAAGAGGGTATGTGGTAGACCCACATTACTTAATCTGTGTCGTGACAATCTCATGACAAAAACATGTGTGACAATTTATGTTTTAGTGCCAATCTGGATGAGGTGTACATCATTCTGCACGTCCCCCAATTATGGTCAAAGTTACGTAAGTCAGCACCATCAAATCAATAGTTGCCGTAGTCTTCTTCAGCAACAAGTGGCTGGTAGAGGTAAACTGAAACCAAGGTGTAAAGATCCCTTCAGGTAAACTGAATCAAGGTATAAAGATCCCTTCTTTATTTCGTCGTTTTATTCCACTGAAAGGTAAAATAAAAATAACAATAATAATAAAAGTCGGTGGGAGTACCACTCGTAAAACAGGGGAATACGAGAGTATCGTACTGAACCGAAAACGGGAGCACCGTTCAGATAATCAGATATGACATTAGAGACGTTCGAAAATGACATTAAATAAAATGCGAGAGTATCGCAGACGTTTTAGAACAGAAAACGGGAGTACCGTTCAGAAATTACACGAGAGTATCATGGTACTAAGCTTGAATAAAATACGGGAGTACCGGTGAGCTATAACAGCAATTCATGGAAAGATAAATGTTGTGGTAGTCCCACATAAACAAATGCTTTTTACAGCCGCTGAAATAATAAACAAACTATAGAGACCTCAATCAAGGTTAACAGATGACATTGCGGGAACACTACATGAACACGTAATTGCCAAAGCAAAGAAAATGTGAAATCTGAGCTGGGTTACAATATAAACAAATTATTGTCATGTCAAATGAAATTTGAATCATGGTTTTCATATGCGGTCTTTCATAAAATCATAAGCAAATGTTTTGAAACTTATATGATAGAATATGAGTACCTACCTATTATGTTTTCACAGAAAGATCTCTACAATTTCAATCAACATTATTATAAAGTACTAGAGCAGCCGACTCTTTGCTTTGTTTTGTTTCATTCTAGGTGTGTGGTAGTTTAATTCCGGTGCGAGGACGCACCTTTTGCAGAATGGCCGTGTTAGCAATACATCCCTTCACCCTACAGGGGCCTCTGTCTTAGTGACATCACTTAACTATTGGACGATCGTGCCTCTCCCGAACGAAACCGAGCCAGTGGCGCCAGCCAAGATGCGCGTCAAGCAGAATATAATATACCCTTGTCAATGAAGTACGCATGGCAATAAATTCGTACTAAATAGTGGTTTTTAGTCTTATTTGGGGTAGAAACCCTACAAACGCTAACAGATATATAGTCACTCACGCCGCTGAATAGTTATAGTTTTGTTTCAGTAACAAGTGAATTATAATATTTATAATAATTTCTTTTCTTTAATTAATTTAATAATTTGCCATACATTAATTGTGTGTGTCGGGGATTTGCGTATTTTCCTTTTGGCCCTCCTCTGTCCCTCCTATTGCCTGGACCGACATCGAAGAAAGAGAACCCATCGAACCTACTGGGTTTTTCTTTTCATCCTAAATACAGTTCACTTTTTTATTAGTCGCACCCGCTGAAAGGGGTAGGCCCATTCACAAACTATGAAAAATAAATAATGCAGTTAAGTGGTCAAAAATTCACAAGAAATCATGACCATTTCTATTACACTTAACCATATTACCGGGGTGATTAAAAAAAACTCTGAGGTTATTTCCTCCGATTAATAAAGAAAAAAAAGGGAACATTTCCCATGGCACCTAATCTGTACCTTCAAATAAAATACAAAAAAAAATTGGAAGCAAGAAATAAAATAACAATATTAAAAACAGGGAAAGTTTCTCATGTTATCTATTCTGTAAGCCTTCCACATAAAATACAAAAAAAAACTGGAAGCAAGAATTCGTCAATGGTTGAGCTTATACAACATATAAGACAGAGCCGAAAAATACTTTACACACATATAACACACAGTTTATATGGTTGAAATTATCCTTGAAGTAAGTCAGTACCAAAAATAAACTGTGTAAAAATACGATCATGTTGGCTTAGCAATAAAGAGGATTCAAAAATTTTGTACAGGTATGCAAAACTATTGCAAATGATTAATTTGCATAGAATTGTATAAAAGGTTATACCATATAGTGTGTAATATCAAGTCTTTTCAACATCAAATACCCTCAGAACCAATTAACTCTGTATCAGAAATTGTGGAGACAAAATTATTAATTTCAAAAATGTTAAGATCAGGTACCATGCTAAGCTTTTAATATGGAAGATATTAGAACTTCGATAAAACTTATAATTAGGGTTGATCGAAAATGTTGAAACTATCAAGGTTTAGTTTTCGAGGAGTTCAAGGGATATGAATTTACATATTTGCCATTTGAGCTATGCAAAGACCTTCTGTACTTTAAGAAAGCCTGTTATGATATGCTTACGAGAAATAGCTTTTATTTGATCAATACATTTAGATGATGTATTGTTGTTTCGAAAACATTTGGAAGACTATTTTAAAAACATTGAATTGACTAGTGTATCTTAATTCGTTGGATTCCTGTTAAACTATAAGAGAGCTGTTTTAGCTCAAGTTATGGATGCAAATATTAAGGTTTTTATTTGACTCTAATATGTTACGTCTGACTCCTAAAATAAGAGAAGTAAGTTAATTAATTTGCTATAAATTTTCGAGCTTAACCTGATTCTATTATTATTAAATATTGTTAAATAACTCCAGAAACATAGGGCAATGGAACGAATCAAAAGATATTTGGCTATTCGTGTCATATATTTTGTCAATAATAATTTTGTAGCAGATAAATAGTCAAAGTTTATAAATACTGAAACAGAGTGGGCATTATCTAAAGATTTTTAATGTTATTAGTAATAATTTTGGAGAACCCCAGATAGTTATTTGCCCCTAGAATTAATACTAAGTGTACAGATTTATTATTTGTGGTATAAACACCCTACTGCCATAGTGGTTGATGCATTCACTAATCATTTGGGAAAGCAATTTCTCTTTTTCTAATATATTTCCACCGTTCTCAATGATTCTTAGGGTTATCAGAAAAAATATGAATGACGAAATGATTGATATTTTAGTTGTACTGTATTGGCCAACCCAACCTTAGTACCCACTATTTACATCATTATTTATTAGCAGACCCATATATTTCCAACCGTCTAATAATAATAATTACGAAAAATTCTTTATTCACTTATTTTTATAGATGTAATAGGTCAATTTTGAACATATGGTATGTTAGAAAATTCGAAAGAGCAAAGCAAAAAAAAAAACAATTTCGTCTTGTCAACAATATTAGTATCCCATGTACAAGAAACTCTTTCGACAATGGTAGGGAAAATAAACAGAAAACTTTCATAATAAAAGAAAAAAGAACAAAGATAAAGCAAAATGTACAAGATACAATAAATATATTAATTCTGTCTTTAGCGAATTCAACGTTGATAAATCATAATGGAGCTGTACAATAATGAACTGCGTTTTGTCATGAATTTCATTACGATATTTATGGCGCAGCGATTAATGCTATATTGGAATTTTTGGCTCAAAACTGTTAAGGAGGATGATGCAGTTCTTTTTAAATACATTAAATTCAGCAATTTCGCTATTTTTTTATAGAGGATGTAGTAAAATAACCCTGTGATTAAACAAGTCTTTAAAAGCGTTTGTAGGTTACGTCCACCAAGGCCCAAGTACTTTAAAATTGAGACTAACGTCGCTTTAGTATTTTTAGGAAAACAATATTCTTTCGAGCCACTAAAATTTAAAAAGATGACAGAGGAACTAAAGTTACTTGCTTTAGTAACCGTTCATAGAGTACCGACCTTTGCGTTAATTGAAGGCCAAAATGTTAAAATTTTGGAGCAGAGGACTGACGTTAGAACCTGAGATATTAAGACATCATGATCTGGTCAGAAACAACCAAATTTGATATTGCCTTTTTAACATTGGAAATGTTTATGTTCGTATGTGGGGATCGAGTTATCAGTTGCCGTTCAAGGTCAAAAGACATCGGTGTCGCGGCTCAGTAGAGAGAAGACCAGTAGGCTCACTTACTCTTGAGATTTGTTGTAATCGATTTTATTTTTTATGAATCCACTGTGCATCTACATATACACTGCTAGAGCTAGAAAATGCCAATAAACTAAACATAAATTTAATGTTTACTGATTAATCAATAAGTAGCGAATTAAAATTTGACCTGCCTTTACTTAAATTTATTACATAACATCCGATTCTGACGTCACAGACTGAAAATGTATGACTTTTTATTATTCAAGCAAAAATTTGTAGAGGTGTTTCAAAATCTCATGAGCTGCGACCTTCATATGCGCAGAGACAAAATCCACCCCGTCGACACAGTTACACTCCTTAATAATTTTAAATTTATTGTTTACAATTTGTTCCGAGCTCTTGTTTATGTACACAGCAAGGTAGCCTCCAGTGTCTTTAAAATACAGTTATAATCCAGAACAAACTTTGTCCTTTGCGCATCTCGCGGTTCATAAGATTCTGAAACACCTCTACACGGCTGCCGAAAAGACCGCGCTAATGTCGATTAGGCTGCTGCGATGGCCAATTACATTACCTACCGTGTCGGGAGATTACCTAAAAGTTGTACAGCGATGCTGACGGTAGAACACAAAAGTGTACAGTTTGCTCCAAATAAATTCCTGCTTGCAAATAAATGATGTGTTAAAATTGCAACTAACTGATATAGGTTGTCTGACTGTCTGTTGTACAAATTGAGTGACAATAATATCTTTTTATTTCAAAGTAATGTTATATAACAATAAATTGAAATGGGTGTCACATTAAAAATTGGTATTTCAATAATGTAGTAATAGGTGATAATTAAGGGTACGTTTTTGTATTATAAATGATTTGGTAATACTGGAGCAATTATTTCCATAGAATATAAGACCATACTGAACCACGGATACGAAGTTATCATGATAAACTACTTTAAAGGTATTTAAATAATCATAGTTTTATAATACTCTGATTGTGTAACATACTGGAGTGTCAAAGCATGCATTATTTGTTTTGAACAATACAGGGTTTGTTTTATTTATATTTAATAAGAATTTATTGTTCATGAACCACTTTTCTGCTCTCATGGAAATGTATTAGCCGGAATTGTTGCGTCAAGACACATGGATATAAAAAGATTTGAATTGACTGCTATCTCAGATAAATCGTTGATATATATTATGAACAGAAAAGATCCTAAAGATGCCCTGAGGTAGTCCACGCCTGATCGTTTGCATCGTCATTTTTATGACGAAAACTGTCGATTTTCTTTCGGTGAGGTATGAACGGAACCACTTTATCATGTTACCTCTTATGCCATACTTTTATAATTTACAGAGAAGTTATTACCAAAATATTTTGTATCTTCTGTGTGATCTCATATATTACTATTTGTGTAGACTGAATCTTTAAATATTCTATATCAAATGGCTGTTTAATGTATGTGGATCATGTATAAGCTGCATAATATCTATACACATTTAGTTATACGTAATTAATACAAACAACTAGATCTGATTAATAATGTAGCACATTTTTTAAAATGTTTACATTTCTACCTAATAATTTAAGGATGGAGTGCGGATTAGTTTTTTAAATAAAACTGGAAACTAATTAAATAATTTATTCATGTTAGCCAGTACCAGTACTTTACTAAAGTCAAAAATACATACAATTGTACATTACATCAAACAAGCACGAAGTCACAAAATAGTATACGATGCAACAGGCACAAAATGATGCTCATGAGTATGGATCGAAGTTTGCAAGAAGAGTCGAAGGTGAGTTCTGCAATTGACACGAGTGCAGTTATCATTTTGTGTGAGTTGCATACTATAGTTTGTGTACAACATTGTTTCTGTTTAATATACTGCAAACATTGATACAAAGAAATAATTCGTTACCTAAAAAATGTCGACAGAAACAAACTGTTGGCATTTTAAAATTTCATCACTGGACGGTAAAGAGTCATTTGGATATTCATGAAGTTTGATAGTCGCTGTATAATTGTCATCGAAAAATTTAGAAACTGAATGTAATGCTGGGTTCTTGGATGGCTAATTCTAGTTGTAAGTCTTCCTGATCTGTCGGACTTGTAGGACGTTCAAAGTCAATCATTTCCTCACCTGCACTGTTACCTAAATAATAAAATAAAAAATTAGTGGAGTTTTTAAATATTTCTAGGTACGATACACATGTACAGGGTGCGCCAAAGTTCTGATTTTGGTCGATTACGGCTGTATTTGAAATGGTGGAAATATATTGTCTATAGATTATTTTCTTGATTTTCAATTCTGAATAACCAGAAAATATGTACAATTATACAGGGTACTCCGTTTTCGTTGTCCGAGCAACAACTTCGTTATTTTAAATGGAACACCCTATATTTTTTTCCTTTATCGAGTTACCCATCTAATTATATTCATAATTCTATTAAGGTGGTAGGTACTTAAAATGAACCGTTTACGATATAAAAAAGATTTTTTGACAAAAAGTGAGGTTTGCGGATAAGTTTCTGAGTACCTCTGATTTCATAGACAAGAGAGTTTTCAAAATTCTGCTTATACTGTTATGTTGAGCATATTAAGGGCTAGTAGGGCAGAAACATTATTAATATTAATCTTATACAGAGTGCTGAAAAAATTGAGTTTAATGTTTCGCTAATAAAAAAGGCCGTAATTCAATTTTTTCAAATGGGACGTACTATTTTCAGTTCTGTCATCTAATGAAGTGTTAAATTATCTTTCCATTGATATATCATAGTAGGTATTTATCTTTAGGAGTTGCATAGATATTAAGGTTAATTGTCTGGATCAGTCATTTTTCTTGCTGGAACTTCATGAGGTTTGTACTGCACTTCACCAGTTTCGATAAATCTGTCTCTAAGATTACTAAATGCAGGTTCTAAAGGGTGTCTCCTTTCAGGATATCTGGTTTTATAGACTCGGGATGCTAAGAGGCTGTTCCTTGAGCACTCCCCCAGAATAAAAATCATGTCAACCATTTCTTCCCGCGAATAATTCATATTTAATATAATTATATGCAAATGCAACTTCCTGGAACTGTAAAAGCTACTAGTATTTTATTAAAGACAATCAAAACAAAAGCACTTACCGATATAGCAGTAACACAAAACTTTAGAACATCCACAGACACGTGTTTTGACATCTATGTCTCTTCGGTGCGGCTTTTTCTAAAGTTCACAATCAACTGAAATATGTAAGCAAATACTCGTGTTATAACTATCAAAGGATTACCAGAACAGGATATTAAAAATTAAAATTAGATTATAGGAAATTCCCCGTAAAGGGATAATTATCAATATAATTATATGCAAATGCAACTTCCTGGAACTGTAAAAGCTACTAGTATTTTATTAGCTAATAAAATACTAGTAGCTTTTACAGTTCCAGGAAGTTGCATTTGCATATAATTATATTGATAATAAAATATAAAAATAATTAATAAAATACTAGTAGCTTTTACAGTTCCAGGAAGTTGCATTTGCATATAATTATATTGATAATTATCCCTTTACGGGGAATTTCCTATAATCTAATTTTAATTTTTAATATCCTGTTCTGGTAATCCTTTGATAGTTATAACACGAGTATTTGCTTACATATTTCAGTTGATTGTGAACTTTAGAAAAAGCCGCACCGAAGAGACATAGATGTCAAAACACGTGTCTGTGGATGTTCTAAAGTTTTGTGTTACTGCTATATCGGTAAGTGCTTTTGTTTTGATTGTCTTTAATAAAATACTAGTAGCTTTTACAGTTCCAGGAAGTTGCATTTGCATATAATTATATTAAATATGAATTATTCGCGGGAAGAAATGGTTGACATGATTTTTATTCTGGGGGAGTGCTCAAGGAACAGCCTCTTAGCATCCCGAGTCTATAAAACCAGATATCCTGAAAGGAGACACCCTTTAGAACCTGCATTTAGTAATCTTAGAGACAGATTTATCGAAACTGGTGAAGTGCAGTACAAACCTCATGAAGTTCCAGCAAGAAAAATGACTGATCCAGACAATTAACCTTAATATCTATGCAACTCCTAAAGATAAATACCTACTATGATATATCAATGGAAAGATAATTTAACACTTCATTAGATGACAGAACTGAAAATAGTACGTCCTATTTGAAAAAATTGAATTACGGCCTTTTTTATTAGCGAAACATTAAACTCAATTTTTTCAGCACTCTGTATAAGATTAATATTAATAATGTTTCTGCCCTACTAGCCCTTAATATGCTCAACATAACAGTATAAGCAGAATTTTGAAAACTCTCTTGTCTATGAAATCAGAGGTACTCAAAAACTTATCCGCAAACCTCACTTTTTGTCAAAAAATCTTTTTTATATCGTAAACGGTTCATTTTAAGTACCTACCACCTTAATAGAATTATGAATATAATTAGATGGGTAACTCGATAAAGGAAAAAAATATGGGGTGTTCCATTTAAAATAACGAAGTTGTTGCTCGGACAACGAAAACGGAGTACCCTGTATAATTGTACATATTTTCTGGTTATTCAGAATTGAAAATCAAGAAAATAATCTATAGACAATATATTTCCACCATTTCAAATACAGCCGTAATCGACCAAAATCAGAACTTTGGCGCACCCTGTATATTGTGTATATGCACATTTGTATTTTTGTGGAAAAATTTTTAATTCATGTCGGCAGTTAAAGTCCTCTATAAAACAATTACAGATATTCAAAGTTAATATTATTGTGAAGTCTTTGGTGATGATCTAGATTTTGAAAGTAATGTGATATCTTCTGGAAATAAGCGCTCTAAAACTTAGACCACATTAACCACTTACAACCTACATATTATTCTATTTGGTGCTGTTTTGATACATATAAATATTATATACATACCAAAAGCCTCATGTTCATCTTCAAAAGATAATCTCCTAGGATAATATGTTGATGGACCAGGAGCATCAAGAACATTAACATCTTTTGAAGTACTAGCAGGTGTTCTATCCATTAATGTTACTTGTGATAATAATTCTGAAATTGGAAAAAGAACATAATAAGTATGTCTTAAGAGAATTACAAAGTATATAAGTACCTATATCTTCAACATCTCCTGTAGAATCATCATCAGAACTGTTTCTTTGTCACTCGTATAAAACACTGCTCAAAATGTTCATAGCAGTATCCTGAATTGTAATTACTCAAATCTGGATTTTTTTACATTTGCTCTCCCTAATAAACACCTGAAATATAAAAATAATACATATATTATGTATATATGGGGTAGGTATGTACTTTAATCACTGATATAGTAGGCATAGTATTAAATCTATAGCTTAAACACTTCTATTGAAAAATATCAATATGCTATGGTCATAATAAGTTTAATTATTTTATACTTATATATCTTATTTTGAGCCATAACCGCTCATACCTTATTCTCTTCTTCTTCAAATTTAGGTAAGTAGTATTTAATTTTTAGAAATCTATTTTTAGTTTAGGAAAATAGCAGTTACCCACATAAAGCAAAGATATTGTGTTATAAATGTGATATTTAACCATTATATTTCATAAGTAGGGTTACCTATTCTAACCTAACCAAAAACTTTTTAGGATTCTATGAGCTGTTTTTATTTACAACTTAAATTTGTTGGCAGTTATATATTTTTTTAATAATATTTTATGCAACCGCCTAGAATAAATATAAAACTTTCCTATGTTCGTCCTTAGGAAATCTAAAGAAATTTATTTCAGGGCATTTCCTGGAATTACGTTTGCATGCCATTTTAATCATTGTTGTAAAACTCACAAACACAAAGTAAATATTGTCAGAAAGTAATATATCAATCAGTATTACAGTAGTCACTAAACTACAAACAAACACTAGGATATTAGTATATTACACAACACAAAATACAACAATGGCGTCTGCTATAGAAATAATATCAACAAACTTTACTAGCATCAAGACTTTGTATTCCAGGAGCAGCACAAGCGCACTGTAAATTTTGACCAAAAATAGGGGAGGAGTCGAACTACTGGTCTTCTCTCTACTGTGGTCGCGGTCGAGTGAGACTGTCGTATATGCAACGGCTGATATATGCAAATGTAATATGGGTTGCATATATCACAGGGGTGTCAAGTTACCAGTTTTCATTTAATTTCGAAATACAGCGGTGTCGGAATCGAGAGTGGATCGTAGCTGTTTCCGGACGATATTTCCGAAAAAGTTTATGTTTTATGTATGGTGTTAACATTTCCAATGTCCCGATGGTTGCAAAAATTGCGAAATCTGTGAATTTTTTTCCACGGACACACCTGAATTATGTGCAGCAAGAAGAACTGTATAAGGTGAGAATATTAGAGGAAACATTAAGAAATTATTTATTACTTAAGAAGGCCTTAGAAACAAATATCCTCGCAAACTATTAGTCGTTGTTTAAAATTAGTATTAACACAAAGTGGCATAGACACATATATGTCGGAGACGTCCCCTTCACGTTCCCCGTGCGGACGCCTTCCGATGCTTTCGTAGACGCCTTTCGACAGTCTTGTGGACGCCTGCTAACTCATAATTCAGTGGACTCAAAGAACGTTGTCAACAAGTACCGATTAAGGAATGTAAAGAGTAAACATCTCGAAGATGTGGTCGTGTGAACCATGAGGACGTCTGGAGCCGCTGGGAGCCAGCCCTCTTCCCGGCGAGCGGAACAACATGCCTGATGATCCCGCAGATAAGTACCTAGTCCTAAGATAAACTCGGTAGAGAATAGTTGAAACCGCGGGACTGGCAGTGGTGGACCGCTAGCTCCAGTATTTTGGTGGTATTGTTTGTATTTTCAATCCTAAGACACTTACCTGTTTAGATAAATCATACCTCATGTTATTTTGTTATTTATGCGACTATTATTTAAGTTATTTTATTGTGTTTACCAATGTGTGGTCTAAATCTAATAGATCCGCCCTGAAACGCCCCTTGCCCCTCGCCAATCCAACATATATATTTACAGTACACATCATACGACATGCTGCCACATCATCGGCCTTTGGTGAGGATGTGGATATAGAACCTATAAGAGGTAGGGCTGGATCTGCTAAAAGATCATTATTTCTTTAAGTATAATGTTCTACACCAGAACAATTAGGTAGGGCAAGAGACGATATTCAGCAAATGGTATAGTTTTATTAACATATTATGTAAAACTAAATACAATAATTAGTTTTTCATAATTTGTTTACTAGATAAGGTTGTATCGGTGATACTTAAGTAATATATGAATTTGTTTACTAAATTATAAATAAATGAAACAAAATTGTAATAAAATGAGTTAAACATCTGCAATGTAAACTGTAATTATGGAGAACAAGGCCTGAAATATAATTGTACGATAAACGAATTTGCCTTAGTGAAGTTTGATTGTAATTATATGAGGGCCTTGTTCGACATAATTACAGTCCCCACCTTTAATTTCATCCCAACCCAAAATATTGCAATTGAGACTTTAAACATAATGAAAGGGAAAATATGAAGGGGTGATTACCTAGGTAATATTTTAGATAGCTCTAAATAATGTGGGTGACATCTAGCGGAAAGTGGTGGTTCTACAATGTAAACTGTAATTATGTCGAACAAGGCCGTCATATAATTACGATCAAAATTCACCAAGGTAAGTACAAGAAATTTCCAAGTTTTATGACATTCTAAATCAACATCATAAAAAAAAAATTCAAAAAAATTGTTTGAAAATTATGTCAAAGATTTTGTTTTAAATTCGTACAAAATTTTTTACTACTATGGAGTAAATGGTGGAATTTTTTTTTTGCTCAAATTTAAAATTCCAGGTTTCAAGATATTCTAAGTCTATTTTAGGAGAAAAGATATTTCAAAACCTTATCAATAGAAAGATGGGAATTTTTTTGCCCAAATTTAAAATTTCCACGTTTTACGATATTCTAAATCTATTAAAAAAAATTTCAAAAGCAAACATTTTTTGAAAATACCTACAATAAATGGTGGAAAAAGTTTCTTTTCGCTCAAACTTAATATTTCCACGTTTCATGACATTCTAAACATATTTCAGAAAAAAAAAACTTTTCAAAATTTTTTGAAATTTTTTTACCAGTAGAGATGGGAAAATGTGTTTTGTTCGAATTTAAAATTTACGCGTTTCCTGACATTCTAAATCTATTTCATAAAAATTATTTTTTCAAAAAGAAAATTTTGAAAATTTTGTTAAAGAAAATTTTTTTTAATACTATAGAATACATGATGAAAACATTTTTTTTGCTCAAATTTAAAATTTCCACAGTTTCATGACATTTTAAACCTTTTTCAGAAAAGAGAATTTCAAAAGGAAACATTTTTTGAAATATTTTTTAAAATCACTATACCTATCGTATCGTGGAATAAATTTATGTTTGCTCGAATTTAAAGTTTCCACGTTTCATGACATTCTAAGCCTATTAAAAAAAAATATTGAAATTTCTTTAACTATTACTATACTTCCACTCCACTTCGTGGACATGGAATTGAAAATATGACAGATGGCAATAATATTTGACATATAGTTAATGCACTTGGCAAGGAGGACACCTGTTATAGTTTTATTGAAAAATATACAGTGTAGTCACCCAAAAAAATAATTCAACCATGTTGGAAATTTGGTGTCTACGCAAGCCTTCCATATTTGGTACCTTTTATTTAATATTGAATTTTTGCTATCGGATGACCACTCTGTATATTTTTTTGACCAAAAGTTATCAGGTTTTTTTTGTAATAATACCTCCTGATTATTATTCTCATATGTGGTTTCGCAATTAATTATTTTTTAGAGTGTACGCCCGGTATGAATAAAGAGGGAATTTCTGTGTAAATACCTTTGCCGATTTTTTTATAGAATTTTTTCATTATTTCAAACATAACGCTGTATATTTTTCAAAGATATGATGTAGAAATGAAAAACGTCATTTTTTGTATATTTGCCACGAGGACCGTTAAATTTTCAAAATTGCTCATTATTACCTATGGCTATTTATTGAGCAATAAGTACAGAATTCAAGAATGAACTTAATGAATAGAGATTCCTTCAAATATTTCAACACAGAAAATTATAATAAGTGCTCCAGATGTTGCCTGTTTTGATTGACACACATCTCTATGTACCTTTGAAATTAAGTTTCTACTTTTCCTAAAATTGTCGATGTGATAGATATAAAAGCAGTTATTATCCTTTCCTTCATATTTTAAAATATTGTAAGCAATTTCCTCCACGTATCCCCGTAAAAAAATCCACTTTTGTAAAATCCGGAGATCTAGCAGGCCACTTAGTGGGACCATTTCTTCCAATCCATTGAAGTGGGTAGATATTATTTAACTGGGCAATAAATTATATTGCATTCATTAAAAGGCCGGCGGATCTGAAATAGTTCTGTATAGTTTCGTTGAGTTTACGTAATTAATAATTCCAATTACACATAAATTAATTATTCAAGGTTCATTTAATCGAATTCAAAATACCTTTTATTAAGAGTAATAGCCTTTGTATTAATTTTTATTAATAAATACGCACCACAATAACTGCTCAGAATAGCGGATAGCTATTTCCGTCCCCCTTTCTCTTCCTTAAGTCCATCGAATCGACTTTCGTTAATTCTCCTTAATGAAGAAACGTTTTACTAGTAGGATAATTTATTAGTTGACTTTAAATATACTTGAAATAATTTGCTAACATATTAATTAATTTTAAGCACGCGCACCATGTTTGACGGGTGCGCGTGAAAAGTCCAAAACTAACGTTACAATTTCTGCAAAAAAGTGAAGATTTTCCGAAATATAATAATGGAAATTGTGGCTATAACAAATCCATTTTTATGAAAAATTACCTCATTAGTGAACAAAACATTATTGAAGAAGGTGACATCTCGCATTTTATCTTTGGCCCAATTACAAAACTGTAGACGCCTTTGAAAATCGTAATTAGATAGTTTCTGGTACATTAGAATATGATATGCATATTATCTAAATGTTATTTGTGGCATTATCTTACTTTTTTAATTTTTTTTTCCTTCTTCAATTCTTTGGGACTTCCTGCCACATGTATGTTTTCTTCTTAAGCGGTGCTTGGGGAATCTACAAAATATCACAATTAACCAGTATGTTACTGGTAAATAATCTCTACGCCTGTGACTTTTATGTCAAAAAATCAGTTAAAGATTGCGTTTTTTAAATAAACAACACAAACAAGTATAAAAACATGAAATTCAATATTTCGCCTACGTTTCGGAAATCTATTCTGTTTCCTTTTTCAAGGCTTTTTTTCTGAAAATTATTTTTTTGCTGTGTATGATAAATACACAGCTCTAAGAATGTTTATTATATTCAATATCCATATATACTTATTATTTACATAGAACTGTTGATATAGTTAACAGTATTTT
Organism: Stenurella melanura; assembly: GCA_963583905.1. Lineage (NCBI taxonomy): Eukaryota > Metazoa > Arthropoda > Insecta > Coleoptera > Cerambycidae > Stenurella > Stenurella melanura. The sequence continues at coordinate 111,474,227 of OY757310.1, read as the reverse complement.
TAGTTTTTATACAATGTTAAGTTTGTGAAGTTTTTCTTTTAACATTGGCAACCAAGTTGTACAGACATCTACGGAACAATTCGATACGCATGTATCCTCATTCAATAATATTATCGCGGATTCTTTAATTTTTCTTTTTTTACTATCTGCCTCTTGTTAAAATTTTTGCCGAGTCCCAGTTTATTCTGTGTCTATTCCCCCAAGAGTGTTCGCACATTTTGGACCTCTGAATTTCATTTTTTATTATATAATTTTGATGTTCTCCCAATCTTACACTGAAAGGTCTGGATGACTCACCCACGTATTGTTTGTTGCACTCACACGGAATACTATAAACGCAGTTTTTTGAATTTTGCTCGTGGTTCTTCGATTTCGTCTTTGTCAGAATAGATCTTAAAGTGTTTTTTGTTTGAAACACCGTCCTAATATCAAGTCTATCATCGATGCGGCGCAAGTTTTCGGATAATCCGCATACATAAGGAATTAATGCTGTGTAACGTTTTTCAGGTTTTTGTCGTACCTGATTGTTATTCTCAATATTTATGAAGGTTTTATCGACAAAACCCCCAGGGTATTGGTTATTTATAAGAACTTCCTTTATAAACCGCTTCCCATTGTTTAGTATGTCATCATTAGAAGAAATGATTTTGGCCCTATCATACAAACATTTTACAACACCCCTCTTAACGTGCATTGACTGATTTGAGTTGAAATTTAAATATCTGTTGGTATGTGTTGGTTTTCTATAAACTCTTGTTTCAATTAGAAAAGGAAACTAGAAATGAATTACCATTTTTAGATGTTTTAATTAAAAGAGTAAATGGTACAATTGAAACAAGTCTTTATAGAAAACCAACACATACCAACAGATATTTAAATTTCAACTCAAATCAGTCGATGCACGTTAAGAGGGGTGTTGCAAAATGTTTGTATGACAGGGCCAAAATCATTTCTTCTAATGATGACATACTAAACAATGAGAAGCGGTTTATAAAGGAAGTTCTTATAAATAACCAATACCCTGGGGGCTTTGTCGATAAAACCTTCATAAATATTGAAAATAACAGGTACGACAAAAACCTGAAAAACGTTACATAGCGTTAATTCCTTATGTATGCGGATTATCCGAAAAGTTGCGCCGCATCGGTGATAGATTTGATATTAGAACGGTATTTGAAACAAACAGCACTTTAAGATCTATTCTGACAAAGACGAAACCGAAGAACCACGAGCAAAATTCAAAAAACTGCGTTAATAGTATTCCATGTGAGTGCAACAAACAATACGTGGGTGAGTCATCCAGACCTTTTAGTGTAAGATTGTGCGAACATCAAAATTATATAAGAAAAAATGAAATTCAGAGGTACAAGATCTGCGAACACGCTTGGGAGAATGGACACAGAATAAACTGGGACTCGGCAAAAATTTTAACAAAAGAGGCAGATAGTAAAAAAAAGAAAAATTAAAGAATCCGCGATAATATTATTGAATGAGGATACATGCGTGTCGAATTTTTCCGTAGATGTCTGTACAACTTGGTTGCCAATGTTAAAAGAAGAACTTCACAAACTTAACATTGTATAAAAAGTAAAAAAACTGTTACTATATCAACAGTTTTATGTAAATAGTAAGTATCTATGGATATTGAATATAACAAGCATTCTTAGAACTGTGTACTTATTTATTATACACAGCGAGAAAAAAAAAGTTTCAAAAAAAGCCTTGAAAAAGGAAACAGAATAGATTTCCGAAACGTCGCGCGTCGGCGAAATATTTAATTTCAAGTTTTTATACTTATTTGTGTTGTTTATTTAAAAAAAGCAATCTTTAACTGATCCTTTGACAGAAAAGTCACAGGCGTAGAGGTTATTTACCAGTAACATATTCGTTAATCGTGATATTTTGTAGATTCCCCGCGCACCGCTTAAAAAGAAAACATACATGTGGCAGGAAGCCCCAAAGCATTGAAGAAGGAGAAAAAAAATATGATATGCATGAATCTTACTTTTTTTTAGACTCGACCAACAGAACATCTACTTATTATCACTGATGTGCTCGCTTTTCTCTGACTAATATGGGGATTCTCGATCGTTGCCAGCACCACAGAAAACTCATTTTGTCTTCATTTATAACACGTTTCATTATCTCTTTTTTCTGTATTCTACATTTCCAGTATGCAAAAATCTATTGAGAAGGTTTTAAAAGCTGCTAACATCAGGAATCCTTCTTTCAGGATACCCTTGCTTATAAATTCTACTGGCAACCAAACAATTTCTGTCCGACTCGGACTCTTAAAATTAACACAAATGAGAACTGACGACCGATAAGTGCGATAAATATTCGTTTATGCAAGACAATTTATATCAAATTGAGGTTTTATTGCCTGTCAAATATCGAAAACAACAAAATTTACAAAAAAAATGTCATATAGAGGGCCAGCTACATACTGTCTATCCACTTCAATGGATTGGAAGAACTGGTCCCTCTAGATGGCCTCAAAGCGCAACATGTGGATCGCTTATTATAATTCTTTCTGTTGAATTATTTCAGATAGCCATAAACATTAAAAAATGTTCGTATTTCATTTTTACATCGCGTCCTCGAAGGATGTTCCATTAAAAAAAATAAAGAAAATTAGAAGAGTTCTAAATTGAAAAATCATTTTTGGCCACCATGCATATTTTTAGGAAGTGAAAATGATTCAAAAACATTAATTAGATGTCTCGTAACTGGTATTCAAATTATTCCTTCTTATAATCTCATAATTGTGAGTAGTGATTTTTTTCAATATGCATCTGCAGACGACATTATTTCAACAAAAGACTCATTACATCGAAGTGGTTGGGAGATAGTCAATAATAATATAGGATCCATCAAAATGTAATATTATCGTTCGCAATGTATATTCGAAATTAAGGTCCGCTTATAAAATTTTTTATCTAGTTTACTTGTATTTTTTTTAAATTTCTAGCTATCATAAAACTCGAGCTATCGAAGTCCAACTCACTATTGCCCCACCCTTTATACCGGGCACCCACGTGATCAGATAGGTACACCCCCTTTTTTTTAATTTTCGAAAATATAAATTTAAATTAGGGTATAGGATATTTGACACAAGATGACCGGACCCAAAAATTCACTTCCGGTTATACCTGAAGTGGGTACTACTTTTTTTTTAATTTCAAATAGCATTCTGTATATTTTTTTATCTTATCTGATAGATGCTTGAATTACCTTTACAACAGTTTTTTTTCAAAAACAAAATCGAATTTTAAATGATCTTCTAAAGTTGTTAGTTACTGACAAAAATGCCAAATTCTCATTGTGTCATCTCCAGCTTCAAACTATAGTTTCATATGCATTTATAGACGGTATTTAAATCTGAAAACTGCGTTGGAAAGCTAATTTAAGGTTCTAACAAAGAAACGTTAAAAATATACATGTATCATTTATAAGAAGTGAGTTCTGGGCCATTTATTTTTCATAAAATGCTTATTTAAACAAGGGTCAAAAATTAATTAAATTTTAAAAGTAGTCATTTATTTTAGCTGAAGAATATGTTTCGATTAGATATTGTGGGTATTTAGTAGGTATTATAAACTTAAATATGCTTCTCATGACCAATACGATGAGATTTTGATTTTGAAATAATTGTTACAAAAGTAATTCGAATCTCTATTAGATAAGATGAAAAACATGCAGGGTGCCATTTGAAATAAAAAAGGTAGTAGGTAGTACTTTTTGGTAGGGTTTTGTCTAAAAATGTATTCCGTTACTTAATATCCTGTAGGTACTATAATTTCAAATTTTTGTCTCGAAAAATAAAGAAAAAAAGGTGTACCTGATCTCGTGGGCACCCAGTATATGTATACAATTTTTGGTACGAAAAGTTAAATATCTCGTTATCTATGCTTTTTTGAAAAAAATGATTTAAAATGCACGGCCGAAATGAAACTAGCAGCCAAAGATAGCAGCCTAAATTTACGAAGACACGCGAGGACACGGGCGTTCGTCACAATGATAACTAGGCACATTTCTAAAACAATTAATGAAAGATGAAGTATTAAATCATTATAAGGCGCAAAACTGTGAGAAATATGTATATGACAAATGATAAATTAATTTCATAATGCAGTAAATTCTAGGGCCAAATGACTTTAGAATCAATAAAAAAAATAAAAATTCCATATTTATTTAATTTCCTACAGTCCGATTTTAGCCGAGTGACTGGTAATGTACCTGCAACATTTTATCGATTTGTGGGATGTTCTAAGGGATGAAATAGAAAAAATTCAAGTGCAAGTAACAGTGGAGATGAAACAAACATTAAACAAAATAATGATAATAATAATAATACTTCATACCAACAATAATAAAAATTCCACTACCATTAAACTGTTCATAATATCTCTTTAGGGACGAAATGTACTTTGCAAAAGCTCTCAGTAGTCACAAAATTATTTTATTAAATAAAACAATTAATCACTGTACAACCAGTTAAAAGTCCATAATCAGTGCTTAGAAGAAGTTGTATTAAGCAATGTGTCTGTAATATGTCATCAATTTGGTTCGGATTACCAGAGTGGAAATAACCCTTAAATTGATTGGTTGATTGATTTGCCAACGTAAGGTGGGCATTGTTGCCGATTCCGGGCATCTATGGAGGTTCGTTCCAACACGCAGCTTCGTCGTCCGTAGAACATGCCCAACGGACGGCCAAACCGCGTGCCGGAGCCAAATCTCGGATGTTTTATATGCCACCGGACCCGCTGCGTACGCCGGGTTGTACATTGGACATGCTTGTTGTCAGCAGCAAGAGCCGCATGGGGTGGGAATAGAGGATGGAAAGTGTAGGTGTTTGTGAGATCCTTCTATTTAGTTTCCCTCTGTCATTATCGGCTGGGGTGTGCAGGTGTGTGCGAGATGCTGCTTTTCAGTTACGTTTCCATCTATCGTCATCTCGTTATTTTTCTTCTCCTAAGTTCTCTGTTTCTTCTGTTTCTGAATCTGGCTGCTTTTATTTTTTATTTCTTTGTTCTTATTTACTAACCGTTCCACAGGTAAATATACATTTACGGTGGAGTTGCTGGAAAGGGCCCCTATCCCGCGGTAACAATATTTTTTGCGCGTTATGAGAGAAAAGTTCCAAATGGATAGTTTGCTCACCCTGTAGATATGTCGCTTCTTTGAAACAATCGGTTTCAATTTACAGTAATCATTTTCAACTGCCGCCTTCCAGCTCCGAGCATTTTCCATTTCACTACCTATTTTTTTCTCTGTTCTTTAATAAACTGTCCTGTGACATGGATTAATAAACCAATAGATAAACATCTTTTCAATTTTAATTTCTAATTTTTCAATTTAAATAAGGAAATAGACTTCATTAATACAAATTAAAAAAAGCAAACAAAAAGGTATCTGTTTCATTCACATCTGGCTGGTTGATCCTTATTTTATATCACCAACTTGAAAAAGGCACCGGATCCATCCAGGTATAGATTTTACGGTCAATCAGTACACATTCTCGGGTTGTTTATATACATCTTTTGTGTTGCTTTATTCATCCAACATAAATTAACCAATTATCAATTATTTGAAATAACCAGACTCGTGCTAATTTGTCAATCAATGCAGAATTGTTTACGCTTTAATTTAATACAATATCGACGATTTGATGCCACGTTATCCAGATTTATCTCGAGATCTTGTAGGAAACACGCGTCTGTCACCAAATTCGACACACTTTGAACTCCCCTGGAAATTACTCTTAAAGCACAAAAAATAATAACTTCACAACCAGTTGGATGTCCAGAATTTCCGTTTAGGGCGAGCTGCGCTAAGCCATTAGAAATGTATATGTGAAGTGGCGTCAATTTGTCTTTGGTTCACGGGGTTGAAACAACCCTTCACATCATAAAAAAATTCATTACCTCGCAACTAGTAGGCTGTCCAATATGTGCATTTAGGACAATTTGTACTAAACCATTGCAAGTGTGTCTGCCAAGTCGCGTCAATTTGTCTTTGTTCCACTGGGTTAGAATAACCCTCTATTTCATAATTTAATTCATAAAGTCACAATTAGTACGCTGTCCAAGATTTGCGTTTAGGACAAGTTGTATTAATCCATTAGAAGTGTGTCTGCAATGTGGCTTCAATTTGTCTTTGATCCACGGGGTTATAATAACCTTCTATATAATTTAAAAAAATAACTTCACAACTAGCAGGCCGTCCAAGATTTACGTTTAGGATAATTTGTATTAAGTCACTAGAAGAGTGTTTGTAACGTGGCGTCAATCTGTCTTTGGTCCACGGGATTGAAACAACCCTTTATATAATAAAAAAATTCGTGACTTTACAACTAACAGGCTGTCCAAGATTTGCATTCAGGACAATTTGTGATAATCCATTAGAAGTATGTCTGCAAAGTGGCGTCAATTCGTCTTTGGTCCACAGGGCTGAAACAACTCTTTATATCATAAAATAGTTCATAACTTCACAACTAGCAGACTGTCCAAGATTTGCTTTTAGGACAATTTATACTAAGCCATTACAAGTGTGCCTTCAAAGTGGCGTCAATTTGTCTTTGGTCCACGGGGTTCAAACAGCCCCTTACATGTTGAAAAAATTCATAATTTTCCAACTAGCAGGCTGTCCAAGATTTGCGTTCAGAACAATTTGTATTAACCCATTAGACGTGTATCTGCAAAGTGGCGTCAATTTGTCTTAGGGCCATGGGGTTGAAACAACCTTCTATATTATAAAGAAATTCATAACTTCAAAGCTAGCAAGCTGTCCAAGATTTGCGCTTAGGATAATTTGCATCAAGCCATCAGAAGAGAGTCTGCAACTTGGCGTTAATTTATCTTTGGTACACGGGGTTGCAACAACCCTTTATATCATAAAAAAATTCATAACTTCACAACTGGCAGGTTGTCCAAGATTTGCATTCAGGACAATTTGTAACTCATTGAAAGTGTGTCTGCAAAGTGACGTCAATTTGTCTTTGGTCCACGGGGTTGAAACAACTCTCTATATCATAAAAAATTCATAACTTTACAACTAGTAGACTGTCCAAGATTGGCGTTTAGGGCAATTTGCATTGAGCCATTAGAAGGATGTCTGCAACGTGGCGTCGATTTGTCTAATCCTTCACATCATAGAGAAATTCATAACCTCACAACTAGCAGACTGTCCAAGGTTTGCGTTCAGGACAATCTGTATTATTTCATCCGTAGTGTATCTGCAAAGTGGCGTCAATTTGCCTTTTGTCCACGGGGTTGAAACAACCCTATATATCATAAAGAAATTCATAACTTCACAACTAGTAGGTTGTCCAAGATTTGCGTTCAGGACAATTCGCACTAACCCGTTAGACGTGTATCTGCAAAGTTGCGTCCATTTATCTTTGGGTGACAGGGTTGAAACAACCCTATATATCATAAAGAAATTCATAACTACACAACTAGCAGGCTGTCCAAGGTTTGCGTTCAGGGCAATTTGTATTAACCCATTAGACGTGTATCTGCAAAGTGGCGTCAATTATCTTTGGGCTACGGGGTTGAAATAACCCTCTATATCATAAAAAAATTCATAACTTCACAACTAGCAGGCTGTCCAAGATTTGCGTTCAGCAAAAATTGTAATAATCAATTAGAAGTATGTCTGCAAAGTGGCGTCAATTTGTCTTTGGTCCACGGGGTTGAAACAACCCTTCACATCATAAAAAAAATGTATTACCTCGCAACTGGTAGGCTGTCCAAGAAGTGCATTTAGGACAATTTGTACTAAACCATTGGAAGTGTGTCGGCAAAGTCGCGTCAATTTGTCTTTGGTCCACGGGGTTGCAACAACCCTCTATGCCATAATAAATTCGTAACTTTACAACTAGTGGACTGTCCAAGATTTGCGTTTAGGACAATTTGTATCAAGCCATTAGAAGAGTGTCTGCAACGTGGCGTCAATTTGTCTTTGGTCCACGGGGTTGAGATAATCCTTCACATCATAAAGAAATTCACAACCTCACAACTAGCAGTCTGTCCAAAGTTTGCGTTCAGGACAATTTGCATTAATTCGTTAGAAGTGTATCTGCAAAGTGGTATCAATTTGCCTTTGGTGCACGGGGTTGAAACAACCCTAAATATCATAAGGAAGTTCATAACTTCACAACTAACAGGCTGTCCACCATTTGCGTTTAGGACAATTTGTATTAAGCCATTGGAAGGGTGTCTGTAACGTGGCGTCAATTTGTATTCATTCCACGGGGTTGACATAATCCTTCACATCATATAGAAATTCATAACCTCACAACTAGCAGGCTGTCCAGAATTTGTATTAATCCATTAGAAGTGTGTCTGCAAAGTGGCGTCCATTTGTCTTTGGTCCATGGGATTGGAACAACATTCTATATCATACAAAAATTCATAATCTCATTACCAGTAGGCTGTCCAAGATTTGCGTTTAGGGCAATTTGTATTGATCCATCTGCAGAATGGCGTCAATTAGTCTTTGGTCCATGGCGTTTAAACAACCCTCTAAATCATAAATACATTTATAACTTCACAACTAGTAAGCTGTCTAAGATATTCGTTCTGTAAAATCTGTACTAACTCATTGGAAGTGTGTCTGCATTGTGACGTCAATTTGTCGTTGCTTACAATTCTTATGAAGCTATTACAAGTGTGTCTGCAAAGCGGTGTCAATTAGTCTTTGCTCCAGGGGGTTAGAACAACCCTCTATATCATAAATAAACCCATAACTTCACAACTAGTAGGCTGTCCAAGACTTGCGTTTTGGACAATTTTTACAAACTCATTGGATGTGTGTCTGCAAAGTGGAGACAATGTGTCTTTGGTCCACGGGTTTGTAACAACCCTCTATATCATAAAGAAATTCATGACTTCACAACTAGCAGGCTCAGAATAAGGGCAAAAAACGTTCCAAAGGCATTTACAAGAGACTGAATGAGAGACTTTATGAAAATGTGATCCATTAAAATAAAAAAAGAGAAAAATTTTGAAGACAAGGTAGGTAAATAAATTAATATCAGGCCTTTGTTCTCATTTTTAACTGAATTTACATACCGTATGGGGTCATGTAGATACTAGTTTAATCTGCTTAGCCGTAGAGGACTATGTTGGATAGATTTATTTAAGAATTTTAACTTGCTAGCATACCAGTAGTCAGGTTATCGAAAGAATGCAAAGATTTCATTAATTTTTTTACGTATAGTTTTTCTTTTAGTTCTCATAGGTAGTTTTTCTTTCCGCTGCTTTTAAAATCCTATAAAGAATATGTTTCATTACTATAAGCAAACAAATATAAATAATTCACTTTTAAACATGCATAGAGTATATAGGCTCCAATAATAATTAGCTAATAGATAGGTGAAGATCTGTTGTTTTTTATCAGTCTATGTCAAATATAAATATTTCATACTTATTCATGGATATTGCCTTGATTTTGTACAGAACATCGTTATGAGTGGCTTTGTGCCTTTCTGATACGCTCAGAATAAGGACAAAGAACGTTTCAAGGGCTAAGGATTTCCAAGAAACCGAATGAGAGATTTTATGAAAATGTAATCCGTTAGAATGAAAAAAATATTTTTAAAGCAGGGTAGGTAATTAAACAAATTTCAGGCCTTTGTTCTAAATTTACATACCGTATAGTCTCATGTAGATACTAGTTTAATCTGCTTAGCCGTATGGGACTATGTTGGATGCTAATGTTATAATGAGAATGTCAAATAAGAAATTGGACAAATCTATTTCAGAATTTTGACTTGCTAGCATAACCAGAAGCCAGGTTATCGAAAGAATGCAAAGATTTCATTAATATTTTTACATAGCTATAGCTTTCCTTTTAGTTCTCATAGATAGTTTTTCTTTCCGCTGGTTGCAAAATCCTATAAAAAATATGTTTCATTACTATAAGCAAACAAATAATAAATAATTATCTTTTAAACCCTCTATATCATACAGAAATTCATAACTTCACAACTAATAGGCTGTCCAAGATTTGCAATTAGAACAATTTGCATTGAGCCTTTAAAAATGTGTCTGCAAGGTGGCGTCAATTTGTCTTTGGTCCACGGGGTTGAAACAGCCCTCTATATCATAAAAAAATTCTTAAGTTCACAACTAGCTTGCTGTCCAAAATTTGCGCTCTGGACAATCTGTACTAACACATTGGAAGTGTGTCTACAAAGTGGCATCAATTAGTCTTTGATCCACGGTGTTGAAACAACCCTCTAGTTCATAAAAAAATTCATAACCTCAAACTAGCAGGCTGCCCAAGACTTGCGTATAGCACAGTTTGTATTAAGCCATTAGAAGAATGTGTGCAGCGTGGCGTCAATTTGTCTTTGATACACGGGGTTGAAATAACCCTCTATATCATAAAAAAAATCATAAATTTACACCTAGTAGGCTCTCCAAGATTTGCGTTTCGGACAATCTGTATTAAGCCATTACAAGTGTGTCTGCAAAACAGCTCCAATTAGTCTTTGGTCTACGGGGTTAAAACAACCATCTATATCATAAATAAATTCATAACTTGACAACTAATAGATTGTCCAAGATTTGCGTCATGGTCAATTTGTAGTAACTTATTGGAAGTGTGTCTGCAAAGTGGCGCCAATTTGTGTTTGGTCCACCGGGTTGAAATAACCTTCTATTTCATAAAGAAATTCATAACTTCACAACTAGTAGGCTGCCCAAGATTTGCGTTTAGAACAATTTACATTAAGCCATTGCAATTGGGTCTGCAAAGTGGCACCAATTTGTCTTTGGCCCATGGGGTTAAAACAACCCTCTATATCTTAAAAGCATTCATAGCTCGACAACTAGCAGGCTGTCCAAGATTTGCGTTCAGGACAATTTGTATTAAGCCATAAGAAGAGTGTCTGCACCGTGGCGTCAATTTGTCTTTGGTCCACGGGGTTGAAACAACCCTTTATATCATAAAAAAATCATAACTTCACAACTAGCGGGCTGTCCAAGATTTGCGTTTAGGACAATCTATATTAAGCCATTTGAAGAGTGGCTGCAACGTGGTGTCTGATTGTCTCTTTGACATAAAGATTATATGCATGACATACATTTCCGATTTGTGAAATAAAAATGTTGCATTGTCTCGAAACAAACAACCAAGAAAACGACTCGGGTATAATGCTATATATTCTCTTCTTGCAGCTTTTTTATTTTTATTAATTTTTAACATAAAGGTAAAATATATTAAACGTTTCTGTTGGTAACCCATTTTGTTCAAATAATAATACGAAATGTCAAACAGTAACAATGTTGCCGTAATATCATCACTCACAGCCTAGTGCTTAAGAGTAATTACTACTCATCCTTCGATGACCATGAGGTACAATGTACATGCATGTTTGCAGCATATTTAATGTCCCATATGCCAAGAAGGATTTCAGCTAGACCTCTCAACCCTGATACTATTTGAAATCAGAGAAAAAAGATTCCAAGAAATATGTAAAAATATACATGGTTTTTCATTTAAAAACAACTTTCAATGGTACATCACGTGACCTATGCAAACAATTGTTTTTTTTAATTCCATTTCAAAAATATACAGGGTGGAACAGCCGAATGGAATAAATTCAGTATTTCAACTATTGTGCATCTTTATAAAAATCCCGAGACACGTTGATTTTGGATTCTGAAATGATATCCTGCAATGTACAAATTTCATCCCTAAATTCATCCCTCTTCGAGTGTCAGTTGCAACCCCTAAATTTTTAAATGGCTAGTAGGGTCTTGTGATACCTAATTTGATAGGTCTTTTCATTCTCTATTCAAGAATGCTATGGTTTTAACATTTATGGCAAACATTAACGGTAAAAGAAATTAATTCATGTGCTTGACATAATTCGCTACAGCAAACTAAAAAACTTAATTTAAATAAAAATATCTTCTAACGTTTTCCAACATCTGAGGCATAACCGGCCTAACCCCACCTGTTATTCTTCTTCTTTAATCGGCTATATCGCGCGGCGTAGTTTTGTATACCATACTTTCACATATCCCCACAGAAAAAAATTTAAGGTTGTAATATCAGGAGAACGTTCCTGGCCATTCGATGGATCCTCGCCCCCCTAACCTCTGAATTGGAAATGTTAAGTCGAGGTATTTCCTGACATCGATTCGGTAATGTGGTGGTGCTCCATTCTGCTGGAACTATATTACATCCGCTGGCACTTGAAGGTTTGCCTGAGCAGGATATAAGTTTTCCAAAGTTGGCACGACATTATTTTGGAGCAGAGCTAAATATCTCCATTCCAATTGCCATCAATGAACAGAGACCAATGACATGATTCCGATTATCCCCGCTCAAACATTAACCTTTCCAGAATATTTCGTATGTAATTCTCTCATCCAGTGAGAATTTTCATTAGCCCAGTAGCGACAGATTTGACGATTAACGTGGCCTTGAAGAGTAAAAGTGGATCCGAAAACAAAACATTTTCTACTTGGATAACATTGTTATCTCTTTTGTATCATTTGTTCACAAAAATACGTTCTTCTATCAGCATCGTCTTCACTAAGCTCCTGAGTTAGGGTTAGTTTATATGGATGCATTTTATCTTCTTTTAATGCGCAAATAATTGAGGAATGGGAAAGATTCAATGTTTGTCAACTTTGCGCTAAAATAAGTAAAGCAAGCGAGTAAGAGTACAGAAATTTTTGGATTTGGTGTATATACTAGAAGCCAAGGCCTCAGATTTTTTTTATAATATTTTACACCCCCTCCCCACCAACCCCACTTCATTATTAAATGGGTTGACAAAATAAAGTTTAGATATTCACTTAAAATGTGGTTCACGTATGTGTGTAATAACATCTGGAATTAGACTATATTTTGAAATGATTCCTTTGGGGTTAAATAGAGGGGTAAAAGGGAAAATACGTAGAGCAAACTGGTAAGGGTACAGAAACTTGGGATTTGGTGTGTATACTAGAACCCAAGGCCTCAGATTACTTTATAATATTGTTCAACCCTTCCACCGCCCCCCTCTCCACCACTAAAGTGAATAATAAAATATAATTGAGATATTCACTTGAAATTTGGTACACGTATGTATTATAACAACATCTGGAATTAGATTATATTTTGAGACAATTCCGTTGATGGGATTTGGTGTATATAATAGAAGCCCAGGCCTCAGATTCATTTATAATATTTTTCAACCCTCCTATCGCAAGTCCACTCCATTATTAAAGGGGTTGACAAAATAAAATTGTGATATTCACTTGAAATTTGGTATATGTATGTATTGTAATTACATCTGATTGAGATGATTCCGTTGAAGGGGTGGGGGGTAAATAGGTCGAAATAAGTAAAGCAAGCTAATAAGAGTCCAGAGACTTTTTTGGCGTATATTCTAGAAGCCAAGGTCTTAAATTTCTTTATGACATTTGGCTCATAAGTATATTAAAACTTTATTCATAATTATTTCCACATACTGGAGTGCAAATAGAGTCAAGAGACTTGGCTAGGAAATATGGATGTGAAAGTTGTGATTCCTTAGGCAGCGGTGTTTTAGAGTAAATATTAAATGTAATGTAAAGACCTTTCAAATGAGGGATCACATTTAAAAATTTAGGGATTGCAACTGCCACTTGAAGGGGGCTGAATTTAGGGACGAAATTTGTGCGTTACAGGATGTCATTTCACAATCCATAATCGACGTGTCTCGGGATTTTTTCTAAATATGCATAATAATTGAGATACTGAATTCATTCCATTTGGCTGTTCCACGCTTTGTATATATGCAACCCTACAACATTTTTGCGAAACTTTTTTTATCTTTAATAATAGAAATAAAGGGGGAGGGTCAAAATATAATGAATAACCCTGTAAAGTTACAAATAATTTTATTTCAATCGTCAATAACTACAATTAGCTGAATTAGGTACCCAATATGCTGCTAAGATAAATATGCATTATTGTCGCATCAGCGAATTTTTCAAAAAGTATTCGTAATAAGTAGGAATTGTAACGAAAAAATACAACTTCACAAATATAAATTCGCGGGTGCCAGCGTCTTTGTAGAAAGTAAGTAAGGTTCCCCTATATTTCGTCGTGAACTCATTGATAACTTTAATAATATCTATGAACACAATTATTTTATAGGTGTAAAATTGTTGTAAATGTTGTAGACTGTGTGGGGCTCTTTCAGCTGTTCGAAATGTTATCTCTTAGACGACAAAGTAGACAGTAGTCGTTAGCGCCATATATGTGCAAAATATAATACTAACCTTGCCTCATTTGGTAACTGACCAATTAGATCAAAATTTATAGAAAAGATTTCTATATAATTTCCTTCGTAAGCATTGATTGAAATTTGTAAATAAATAAAGTATTGCCATCACCTCATAGATGGCAGATCTGAGCTGTTTTAAAATAATTAAGAGTAGAGTGCTGCCAGCGCAATGAATAGAAATCTTAAAAATAGTTCTTTGTTTGTGATGGTATTATATAGACGGAGCCACAACGAGACCAATTTTAAACCTAGCCAGTGTCTGACCTACTTTCAACAGGAATTCATATTATGCATTCCTGCACGTGTGATTCGGCAGGATTCTGGTTTATGACGTTGCATGACGTAGAAGGTGCCGGCTTTAATGCATTTGTGCTACGTAGGTTTTTTTGACGCGCGCTAGATTTGGTTATTTGGATTTATCAGCGAATTTATTACACTTGCATTGTGCTGAATTATGTTTCATGTTGTCGTTTATTTTTCTATATTATTTGCACCTATAAATAATTTAGATTGTCAGCATATTATTTTAGATTTTATGTTAGATTGTATTCTAGGAAAATGATTGCAAATTACGTGTACCTATAAGGCTGGCGATAGTTTCTAAGATGTATATAATTAGTATAACATTTATTTGTTTCTAATAAAATTTAGACGTATACACATCTTTAAATATGCATATTAAAAAAAACATCTTTATAAAAATACACTAATTACAAAATTTTAAATCCTTCTTTTGTTTATTAACGTATTAAATTAACGTTGCCAAGAAATGGTTTTATTTTAAACTTGTGTACGGCTTTAATTTTTATTCAATATGCCTTCAATTTATGATATATGAGAATATGAACAATTACCTCATATACCTATATAGCAATATATGCACATAAGTGTTTTCTTTTTAATGTGTAATTTAATGAAGGGAAGAGAAAGGGGTGTAGTGCTTCGTGCATTAAATACTTAGGCACTGAAAATTGTGCTTATAATTACATAATTACATTTCATATTTCGCTTTAGAGTCGAAAATCCAAATTTTAAATGCCCAAAACGTAAACACACAAGATGCTTATAAATGTAAATGGTTTACACATTCGACTGATGAAAATCATATAATTTTATCGATATAATTAACAAGCACACTTAGGTGAAGAATTTATGAAGCAGAAGTCAGCAAATACACTTCGAATTGTAAATTTGAAGTTCTTCAAGTCTGAATATGTCATACGATTTAAAATCTGAACATTTTCTAATATATTTAATTTTTCACATTTGCAGCTTAGACTTTATAAACTTACAATTATTTTTTTAAATGTATCTCGTAATTTCCCACTAAAAGGCATAAAGTAGATTAGATATAGACGGTTAAAAAGTAGATTATAATTTATTTATATTTATGAGTATAATACCCTAACTAAGGCATTTCTTGGAAAAACATAGTTTAACAATGCAACGAAAATATGAGGCAAAAATAAGTAACATGTTATAATGTACATAACGCTTCTACTAAATAGGACACACACAATAAAATGTTAAGAAAACATTTCATTCAAATCATAGTCAAAACCGAGAATGTCCAGAAACATAGGTATGTACGACTTTCTAAATAGGAAATATCAAAAGAATATTAACTTTAAATGTCTATTTCCATTGGCTTTTAAAATATTTTCTATTTTCAAAATTCCTAGGCAAATTTATAATTTTTGGGAAAGAATTGGCTTTAATATTCAATTTTAAAAATACATTCAAACATACAGCGTCTTATAACTTTACAATTTTACGCTGAAGTTTTTTTTTAAATACCGCGAAATACTCTAAATATGTTGCCAATATGCTAACTGCTAAATTGAAAATGTACGGCTATTAAAGAAGAAAAAAAAACGAGAAAGAAATGACAGCGTAAGCCATAATTAGTGTTAACGTTTTGAAATAGAATAAATCTCAACTAATATAGATACTCTATCTTAATGTGTTATATTTACTTGACTGCTGATAACTTTTCTCTGCCCACTAATCACTAAAACATCGGAACAAGTGTGGCGAAACAAGCAATTTTGAGAGTTTTTTGAGCAAAAATAGTATTTCCTTAAAAGTAACGCTTGCAAGTACTTTGAATACTCACGAAGAGCTAAAGTGCTCGCGGATACTTGAAGTATTTGCGAGCACTTTTTGAGATTACTAAGCACTAAGTACTAATAAACCGAGCTCCCGTGACAAAAAAAGGCACCCCATCGAACATCTCAAATTTAAAAGGTGAAAACGATTGCAAAACATGTAAATATTATGTTACGCCCGCCAGACCATAAAAAAAAATTATTTGTTATTTTTTGTAAATTTTTGAATTTACCTAAAAAAAATGATCTTACATTGATAAAATCAAATTGAGATATTCACTTGAAATTTGGTACACATATGTTTTATAAGGACATTTGGAACTAGATTATGTTTTTAGATGATTCCGTTGAAGGGTTGGGGGTTAAATAGGGGTAAATAGGGCAAAATAAGTAAATTATGTATGTATTAGAACTCAAGATTATTTATATTTTTCAACTCCTCACCACCCCTACTCCATTATTAAAGGAGTTGATAAAATAAAATTGAGATACTTATTCACTTGGTACTTGGTACACGTATGTATTATAACGGCATCTGGGACTAGATTATATTTTGGGATTATTCTGATGGAGGGTTGGGGGTTAAATAGGGGTAAATAGGGCAAAATAAGTAAATTATGTATGTATTAGAACTCAAGATTATTTATATTTTTCAACTCCTCACCACCCCTACTCCATTATTAAAGGAGTTGATAAAATAAAATTGAGATACTTATTCACTTGGTACTTGGTACACGTATGTATTATAACGACATCTGGGACTAGATTATATTTTGAGATGATTCCGTTGAAGGGTTGAGGGTTAAGTAGGGGTAAATCGGAGAAAATAAGTAAAGCAAGCTGGTAAGAGTACAGAAACTTGGAATTCGGTGTATGTACTACAAACCAAGGTCTCAGATTATTTAAAATATTTTCCAACTCCCCACCACCTCTACTCCATTATTAAAGGGATTGATAAAATAAAATTGAGATATTCACTTGAAATTTGGTACACGTATGTATCATAACGACATCTGGATCCAGATTATATTTTGATATGATTCCCTTGAATGGTTGGGGGTTGAATAGGGGTAAATAGGGGAAAATAAGTAAATCAAGCTGTTAAAAGTACAGAAACGTGAAATTCGGTGTGTGTACTTGAAAGCAGGGCCTCGCATTTTTTTATATTTTTCAACCCCCCAATTCCCCTACTCCACTATTAAAGGGGTTGATAAAATAAAATTGAGATATTCACTAGAACTTTGGCACACGTATGTTTTATCACAACATCTGGAACTAGATTATATTTTGAGATGATTCCGTTGAAGGGGTGGGAGTTAAATAGGGGTAGATATGGGAAAATAAATAAAACAAGGTGGTAAGAGTACAGAAATTTGGGATTTGGTCCCACTCCCTTATTAAAAGAGTTGATAAAATTAAATTTTGATTTTCACTTGAAATTTGGTAACGATATCTAAAACTGGATTATATTTTGATATGATTACGTTGAAGGAGTGGAGGGGGGGGGGGGGGTAAGTAGAGGTAAATAGGAAAAAGAAGTAAAGCAAACTGGCAAGAGTACAGAAACTTGAAACTCGATACACGTCCTAGAAGCTAAGGCCTCAGATTTTTTAATAATGTTTTTCAACTCCCCACCAACTAGATTACATTTTGAGATGATTCCGTTGAAGCGTTGAGGGTTAAATATTAGTAAATAGGGGAAAATAAGTAAATCAAGGTGGTAAAAGTACAGAAATTTGGGATTTGGTGTATATACTAGAAACCGAGGCCTCAGATTTCTATTTAATATTTTTCAAACCCCACCACCTCCTCTCCATTATTAATGGGATTGATAACATAAAATTGAGATATTCGCTTAAAAGTTAGTACATATATGTATTGTAATGAGATCTGATTGAGATGATTCCATTGAACGGTGGGAGGTGGTAGGTTGTGAATAGGAGAAGATAAGTAGGATAAACAACAAACTTTATTTTTAACGTACCTATATGGTAGAAACCAACGCCTGAAACTTTTCTATGACACCTGCCCCAAATATTGTTACAATTCTTTGACCAATAATTTCCACATACTAGAGTGCAAATCTAGTCAAGATGTTTTCTTTAAAGTGACTTGGATGAAAAATCTGGATGTGGAAGTAGTGATTCCTTAGGCAGGGGTTTTTAATGTATATGGTAGAAACCAAGGTTTTAAACTTTTCTATGACATCTGCCTCAAATATTATTAAAATTCTATGATCAATAATTTCCACATACTAGATTGCAAATCTAATCAAGAAGTTTCCTTTAAAGTGACTTGGATGAATAATCTGGATGTGGAAGTAGGGATTCCTTAGGAAGCGGTTTTTTTTTTTATAAAAGTGCACTTCATAACCCTCCTTGATTTTTGTTTTAAAATTAAGTTTAAGGTCTCTCCTATCTATTACAACTGGTCTGTTTGACAATTTTTGTTAATTAATTTGACAGACTTCAATTTTTATAAATTATTTCTTTTTTTATGAAAGTACACTTCATAACACCTTGATTTTTATTTTAAAATTAAATTTAAGACCTTTCCGACCTATGACTTCACTGGAAATATTTATTAAAAAATAAAAAACATTTTCGCCGTGCTTAAAAATTAAGTCTGACTTAGTACAAAACATTTTTTCAATAAAAAACACGTATTTGAATATACAAAAGGAATCTACATCTCTTAATTTAGAATTGAAAAAGTATTTTTTTTTAATTAGCAGCGGCCATACCATATTTTCTAGTTAAAAAATGTGGTCGCGGTACTTTAAAAATTAAGTCTGTCGTAGTGAAAAACATTTTTTCGCTGACAGACCCATTCTTATATATAAAAGAGACCTCAAACTTAATTATGGGAAAAAATTAAGGTGGTGTTTTGACGCGGCCATTGTAAAAGCTTATTTTAAAAAAATTAAGTCTTCACGGCGCTTCAGAATTAAGTCTGACATAGTGAAACACATTTCTTCAATGACAGACAAATTTTCATGCACAGAGATTTTAAATTTTAGTTGTTTTTTTAAAGGAGATATCAGTGATTAATCCTGATGCATCGGTGCTGCACATTTAAAAAACCGCTGCCTAAGGAATCACTACTTCCACATCAAGATTTTTCATCAAAGTCACTTTAAAGAAAACATCTTGACTAGATTTGCACTCTAGTATGTGAAAATTATTAGTCATAAAATTTTAATAATATTTGGAGCAGATGTTACAAAAGTTTGAGGCGTTGGTTTCTACCAAATACGTTAAAAATGAAGTTTTTAGTTTACCCTACTTATTTTCCCCTATTCACTACCTACCACGACCCACCCCTTCAATGGAATCATCTCAATCAGATGTCATTAAAATACATCCGTGTACTAACTTTCAAGTAAATATCTCTCTTACCAGCATGATATTATTTTCCCCTATTTACTCCTATTCAACCCTCAACCCTTCAACGGAATCATCTTAAAATATAATCTAGTTCCAGATGTCGTTATAATACATACGTGTCCCAAATTTCAAGTGAATATCTCGATTTAATTTTATCAACCCCTTTAATAATGGATTAAGGGTGGTGGGGGTTGAAAAATATTACTAAAAAATATAAGCCCTTGGCTTCTAGGACATACGCCGAATTTCATGTTTCTGTACCTTTACCAGCTTGCTTTACTTATTTTTCCCTATTTACCACCAATTACCCCCTCTCGTTCAACGCAATCATGACAAAATATATTCCAGTTTAAGATATTGTTATACGTGTAACAAATTCCAAATGAAAATCCAAATTTAATTTTATCAACTTTTTTAATAAGGGAGTGGGGGTGATGGGGGATGGAAAATATTATGGAAAAATCTGGGGCCATCGCCTCTAGTATATACACCAAATCACAAATTTATATACTCTTACTAGCTTGCTTTACTTAGTTTCCCCTATCTACCACTATTTAACCCCCAACCCTTCAACGGAATCATCTCAAAATATAATCCAGTTCCAGATGTCGTTATATACATACGCGTACCAAATTTCAAGTGAACATTTCAATTTTATTTTATCAACCCCTTTAATAATGGAGTAATTAGGTCTGTCACATTAACTAACAAAAATTGCCAGACAGATCAGTTGTAATAGATAGGAGAGGTCTTAGACTTCATTTTAAAACAAAAATCAAGGTGTTGTGAAGTATACTTTCATAAAAAAAATGCTCTATAAAATATTAAGTCTGTCACCTTAGTTAACAAAAATTGTCAGAAAAAACCTATCTTTTTAAAAATGACTCATTATTTACCACGAATTGAGAAAGTTTCAAGAAGGTGTTTTGAAATGTAAAATCTTTTTTTTTTAGCTAAATTCAAAAATTTATGAAAAATAACAATTAATAATTTTTTTATGGTCTGGTAGGCGAAGCATAATATTTACGTTTTGCAGTCATTTTCACCTTGTAAGTTTGAGGTGTTCGATGGTTTTTCTGTCTCGGTCTATATAATAAGTACAATTTGAAAAGTGCGTGTGTAGGAGCGCTAAGCGACTAAGCACTGTGCTTTGGGGCAGCTCTGCATTCAAGTGTATGTAGAAACATTGATGGATTGTTGACTGTCGTACTTTAGGCAAAAATTATATCTTAGGATTTCCAATAATCACCTAATTCAGCATGAGGCTCATTGT
The DNA here is from genome assembly GCA_963583905.1 of Stenurella melanura. Taxonomy (NCBI): domain Eukaryota; kingdom Metazoa; phylum Arthropoda; class Insecta; order Coleoptera; family Cerambycidae; genus Stenurella; species Stenurella melanura. The sequence goes on along the minus strand of OY757310.1, from coordinate 111,453,179 downwards.
TTAGGCAGTAGAAATTATCTTATTCCTGATAAAATTTCAAGTACAGAGTATATATTATGTGCCGAATAGCCGAACGGTCTGGTGAACACATCGATATTCAAAATTGTTTAAAATGGTTTTTGATTTAATTATTTTTTAGGGTGGTACCCTCTTTTCGAGTTCCGGCTGAGCTGACACTGCAGTTTATTAGATGTGTTTCTGAATGTTATAATTGATTAAATAATTGCACTATTTCCTTAAAGACATAATTCTCCCAAGAAAACTGTCCATTTGCAAAATACGACGTTTTGCAAAAAAAATTTAATTTGCTCATAACTTTGGTCCAAGGCACTTTTTATCATGATCTTTGCGGGAAGTGACATGGCTTGGTTCGTACTACCTATTCTTATTCAAAATATTTTTTTTTTCAATAAATTAACCTTATTTATTTATGAAAAATAAATTTTGCAATGAACACAAATTGCAATAATTTTTTTAATTATGCAAATAATAATGAGATTCAGACAGAATTAGATTCGTCGGAAAAAAAATGTTGATTTCGCCATTTGTGGACCCTATTTGGACCAATTTAAGCCAAGATATCAACGATTTTGGTTTTGACACTGTTGAGACTTTTGTAATTAACATTTTAGAAAAATTCGAAATGGAGGCTACATGTCAGATAAAAACGGATGGTAACACTAGTACACCTTACAATGCCACTAATATCAGCCCCACCACTGATGATGCGTACTGTTGTACGGGCAGTCGTAGTTGTTCATCATATTTTTTTTTCAGTGTAATACGTAGGAAATATAAAAAATGTAACATCAGATGATAAAGAGTCTGATATATAGCCTCCATTTCGAATTTTTCGAAAATGTTAACTATAAAGGTCTCAACAGTGAAAACTAAAATCGTTTATATCTCGGCTTAAAATAGTCCAAATACTGTCCACAAAAGGTGAAATCAACGTATTATCTTCCGATGAATCTCGTGCCGTTTGAATCTCATTAATATATGCATACCTAATTAAAAAAGTTATTGCAAATTTTGTTACTTGCAAAATTTATTGTTCATAAATAAATAATGTTAATTTAATGATTTTTTTTAATAAGAATAGGTAGCACTAACCAAACCATGTAATTTACCGCAAAAATCATGATAAAAAAGTGCCTTGGTCCAAAGTTATAAGCAAATTAAAAATTTGCGATTTAATTTGGACGCCGGGAGTCTATTTGGTAATCATTGAAGTGTATGCAAAAAAACTGGACGATTAGAACGGAAGTTATGAAGAAAAAGGCTTATAAACAATTATGAATTTTGCGGTAATTTTGCAATAACAAATTTAGCGGCAGGTAAATTACATCAAGAGTATTTTTCCCGTGATGTGGCTAATTTTTTACTATTTTTACAAAAAAGATCGGCGTGCTAAGAGTAACAACATTTTTAATTTATTTTTTGGCCTAAAATCACTGGTCTATATTGCCGGCTCCTCGCTACCACGCACCACGTGGCCCAGTGACATCGAGAGCCCGTAAAGAATTAGTATAGTTAGTATATGTAGATAGTTCCTTTAGAACCTAATAGTAAGTACCGAATAATATTTATAGGAATAATTTGAACTGCTTTATGCCAGTTTGAACATAATGTAACAAAAACTATTATTAATAGGAATTAAATATAAATTAATAAACTTCCCAAAAACTGTTTGGCTTGCAACAATCAATTCACGCTACGTTCCTTTATATTGAAAAAAATAATTAATAAAATAAATTTAATACATGTAACAATCAAAAAGGAAACCAAGATTTCTCAAAATTTGGACCTATTATTAGTTTCAAATTTTTGCAGTAGATACTATACATAACAAGAGGAACTTTTCTTTACAAAATCAATTCGCGCTACGTTCCCTCATATTGAAAAAATATATATACACAGGGTGAAAGGACTGGTGTTTTTGTGACTGGTGGTATACGCGAACGGAGAGAAGTAGAGCGTTGTGGATAAAGTCGTTCAACGCAGGAAGATACGCCACTTGTTAGTCACAATGGTTATACGAGAGAAGATTGTGCGTTTACAGTCGAGGAGTATTTGAAATCGGGCAAATCAGTGATTGTTGTGCATTGTGTAACGGCGCACAGTGGGCAATTTAGCACTTCATTTGGACAAAAGTCCATTTGATGCACAGTTCTTGAGCGATTTGAATATATATTTTTTTAATTACTCGTCAATGATTCTAGTTTACTCTCCAATTGCTACAATTTAAATATCTATTCTTCTAATGAACGTGTTTGACCCAATATCGGAACATATAGGTTTTCAGGATTTTTTCGATATATAACTTATTACTCTAGGTTGTTTCATTAATTGTATGTATGAATAAAATTAATTCTAAAAAGCCTAACAAATATAAAATAATAAGATTTACTCAAAGATGACGTTACATTCAAGCTTTATAAAATGTAATAGATGTATTTGTGTTTGCAATTAAGGAGCAGATAAGCAACTTCGAGGTTGCATATCCATGGGCTTCTTATACTTCCAACTTCTTATGCTTTTTTTGCTCTAAAATTGAAATTTGGTTACTTTTTTACCTTACCTGCATTTTTAATTCAAATAATAGCTACTTTTAACTACATTATATATACTTTAACATCAGCGCGCTAATGTTCCGATATTGGGTAAGATACGTTCAACAGAAGAACAGATATTTAAATTGTAGCAATTCTAGGGTAAACTAGAATCACTCACGAGTATTTAAAAAAAAATGATTATTCAAATAGATCAACAACTGTGAGTCAAACGGACTTTTGTCCAAAAAAGTGCTAAATTTCCCACTGTGCGGCGTTTCCGCCGATATTTCAATACCCGTCACCATGGTCCGGTTCCAAAACATGACACAATCGTCAGATAGGTTCTGAAGAGTGAGACGTGATCGTCCTTAGCACAGAGCGCTCTGTCTGAAAACACGCCGCAGCGCTCTGAGTTCTATCATTGATGGGGTGGTTCTGAAATTCTGAACCCATCTGACAATTGTTTCACGTCTTGGGACCGGGCTGTGGCAACGAATATTAAAATATCGGCGGAAACGCCGTTGCTCAATAATCACAGATTCGCCCGATTTCAAATACACCTCGACTGCGAACGCCAATGATCTCTCATCTAGATAACCATTGTGATTTGTGACTAACAAATGGCGTATCTCCCTGAATTGAACACTGGTGTCTACACCCCAATCGGAAACAAATAATCCCGTATGCGCATTAGTGCTGGTTGGTTATTGTACCGCCATTACACCTATTTATACCGTGCTATAGCGCTGATTGCCAGGTGCATGGTTGGCATATAGGTAATGTTCTCGCTTAGGGTGCGAGAGGTCCCGGGTTCAATTTTTGATGAACACTAGCGTCTACGCCCCAATCGGAGACAAATATTCCCGCATGTGCAATAGTGCTAATTTGTGATTCTACCACCTTTCCACCTATTTATTCCGTGCTGTAGCGCTGATTGTCAGGTGCATCATTGGCATATAGGAAATGTTCTCGCTTAGGCTGCGAAAGCTCCCATGTTCAATTTTTCCACACACTGAACTTTTTTTTTACTATTTTGTATCGATTAATATATTTTTTCACAAATTCAGGTTTTATTTGACGGCAGAAATAATATTTTCCTTCTTTTTCCTATAATGATTTCATTCTTTCATGTGATTTCTCTAGGTAAGGTTAGTTAAGTTGATTTTTATTTTGTTATTTAATTGTTAGTAATTATCATCGCCGCAGGCAGTACTAGCGTTGCAGACAAAGAAATGTGGTGCGGGGGTATCCCCCGTCATCCCGCTTCTTTCCCCACAAAATAACACAAAATATTTGAATTTCATGCGGGATTATTTGTTGCGGCTTTGGGTCTAGACTCTAGTGAGTTGAACGACTTTATCCACAATGTTCTACTCTCCTCCGTTCGCGCATATTTGCGGTTCCGAAAACACCTGTCCCTTCTGTGGGGCACCCTGTATATTTAATATCTGAAAAAGTAAAAAAGAAACAAAGATTTCTTAAATAACTTTCACATTTTTGCAGCAGATGGCATACACAACTAGTTTATTTTAAAACTTCGTATAGAAAAAAGAATTAAATATTCTAAAAAATTAATTTAGAATTCCAAATAAGAAATCAAGGTTTCTCAAAAACTGGACATATTATCACTTTCGAATTTTTGCATCCGATAGTAAGTACATACAATTATAAAGAGTGTGCCTCAGAGAAATTGACTTGCGCATCTTCATACTGAAAAAAAAAAATTAAACATATGAAACAGTCAAGCAGAAAAATTAAAATTTCTCTAAAACTGGGCATCTGATCACTTTCAAAATTTTGCAGCCGATCAGCGGCGTAGCATAAGGCTAGGCGGTGCAGTGCACCGGAGCCCCCAGTGCATGGGGACCCCTAATTCCTTAAATCATCAAACGAAACACGCATTAACAAAAAAGTAAAATATAAAACAGACAATACACGCGCTATCCGGCTTTGTTGTTTGTCGCCAAATTCAGAAAGTTGAAGTGATTTTATTTGGCATATAATCCGGGAGAGCGCCTACCTTTATAAAATAAAACGCATTAAAATCCTGACCTCTTGCGCCTCTAACCGAGGCTTGACGGTGCACGGCCACGGCGACGGCCGACATGTACAATAATGTACATTCTTATACTCTTCGCAAATACAAAACGAAGAGTATATTGCATTCGATCGGCACATTTCTAAAACCGGTAATATTGCTCGTAGAGAAAAAAATTTCATATCAATGTGTTGGTGATCGAATTCTGAACAACTTTCAAAACGTCCGTCCGTCTGTCTGTCCGTCCGTCTGTCTGTCCGTCCGTCCGTCTGTCTGTCCGTCCGTCCGTCTGTCTGTCTGTTCGCCCGTCACGTTTCTTGTACGCACGATAACTTAAGAACGAAAAGTCCTGATTGTATTGAAATTTGGACAGTAACTTAGCGTTAGTTAGAGGAAGAATTCTATTGTTTTTGAACAAAATAGATCAATAAATGAAAACGTTATTAATTTTTGAATTCTTGTTTTGTAATTAAAAAATGTTTGAAACTAATATCATTACAACTGCGAAGAGTATCCTATAGAATGTGCAACAATTATATAACAAGTGTAGTAAATCGGCGAAGAGTATAATGGTTAGCTTCTTTTTTATATATACTTTATAAAGATCTTATTATTCTTGTTATTGTTTGTTAATGGCTACATAACATAATATATTGTACATTCACTATTCACACCTTTGATCTTTAATGGAAAAATAACATTGTGCTATTTATTAATAAAACAATTCAAAATTTGATGAGATTTTTGATTTATTGGGGGCCCGAAAATATTTTGCACCGGGGCCGATAGTACACACAAAAGAGTAAAGAGTTTGTCTTAACAAAATCAACTTCTATGTTCATTCATATGGAAGAAATTAAATATTCAATAAAATAAATTTAATATCTGGAACGGTCAAAAGAGAAATTAAGATTTTTCAAAAACTGGATATATTTTCAATGTTTTGCAGCAGATAGTATACACGTACGTAGTAAGAGTTGGTTATTTTAAAGCAAACCATGATTTTGCTTTAAAATAATCAACTCGCACCACATTAAATCACGTAGGAAAAAATTAAATATTCCAAACAATGAATTCAGTATCTCAAACTGTCAAAAAATAAATAAAGGTTTCTCAAAACCTTGAAAAAATCAACTCGACCTACGTTCTTTCATATTAAAAAAAAATATTCGACAAAATAAATAATTCATTATGTGAAACAGTCAAAAAGGAAAAGAGGATTTCTCAAAAACTTTACATATTAACACTTGCAAATTTTTACATCAGATAGCGTAAACGTTTAAAAGTGAGTTATTATTTGTTTGCTTATTGAAACATATTATTTATGGGATTTTGCAAACAGCAGAAAATATAACTATCTATGAGAACTACAAGAAAAATTATGTCTAAAAATGTTATGGAATCTTTGCATTCTTTCGATAACTTGAATTCTGGTTATGCTATCAAATTAAAATCCTAAGTTGAATTTGTTTAATTTCTAATTTGAAAATTCTTATTCAACAACTAGTATCCACACAGTCCCCTACGACCATACAGATTAAACTAGTATCTACACAACCCCCTACGGTCATGAAGATTCAGTTAAAAATGAGAACAAAGACCTAAAATGAATTTATTTACCTACCTTGCCAAAAAAATTTTCATTATAATGGATTAAATTTTTATGAAATCTATCATTCTGTTTTTTTGGAAATGCTTAACTTTTGAAACGTTTTTCGCCCTTATTTTGGATATCATCAGAAAGGCACAAAACCACTTATAAAGATGTGTCATCCAAGACCAAGACAATTTCTATGAATAAGTGTGAAATAATTATATTTTCAAGACAAGGTAGGTAAATTAATTCATTTTAGGCCTTTGTTCTCATTTTCAACCGAATATTCATGACCGTAGGGGGTTATGTAGATACTAGTTTAATATGCATGGCCGTAGGGGACTGTGTGGATGCTAGTTGTTAAATGAGAATTTTCAAATAAGAAATTAAACAAATTCATTTTAGGATTTTATTTGCTAGAATAACCAGAATTCGGGTTATCCAAAGAATGAAAAGATTTCATTAATATTTCTACACATAGCTTTTCTTTTAGTTCTTACAGATAGTTATTTGTTCTGCTGTTTGCAAAATCTATAAAGAATATGTTTCAATATAGCGTAAATAACTATAAATAATTTGACTTTTAGTAACCAAATCAATTCGCACTGTATATACTCCGTTAGCTGCAACAATGACCGATCTGGAATTTTGTTTGGGCTTTATCAGGAGGTGCAGGGAAGCAAAGGCCTCAAAATTTTTTGTAATATTTTCCATCCCCCTGTGGCTTTCCCCACCCCAGTATTAAAGGGATTGATAAAATAAAATTGAGATATTCACTTCAAATTTGGTATACGTATATATTATAATGACATCACGAACTAGATTATATCTTGGGATTAATCCGTTGAAGGGTTGGGGTTAAATAGGGGTAAATAGGATAAAATAAGTAAAGCAAGCTGGTAAGAGTACAGAAACTTGAAACTTGGTGTATATGTACTACAAGTCAAGGTCTTAAATTTTGTTCTAATATTTTCCATTCCCCCACCACCACCCTACTCCATTATTAAAAGGGTTGATAAAATAAAATTGAGGTATTCACTTGAAATTTGGTACCTACAGATATGTATTATAACGATATCTGGAACTAGATTATAATTTGAAATGATTCCGTTGCAGGGGTGGGGATGTAAGTATAGGTAAATAGGGTGAAATGAGTAAAGCAAGCTGTATAGAGTACAAATACTTGAGTTTTGGTGCGTACCTATACTAGAAGCCAAAGGGTTGATGAAATAGACTTGATATTTGGTACACGTATGTAATTTTTGTTGAAGGCGTGGAGAGGGTGTGTAATTGGCAAACATCAGCAGAGACCAGAACTTCATTTTTGGTGTATGTGCTAAAACCAATGCATTAATTTATAACATTGAAAATGTTTAACAAATCGAAGATGTTACGATAATACGGAAGTCCAGTAGCGATTTGTGTAACGCTTGGAAATTCTATGGTTTTTCTGGACAAGAAAGCGTTCGGTGCTGTTACATCGCATACTTTTTGAAAGATCCAAATTTGATAAATTTTGATATCTAGAATCATATTCTTGCATTTTTACGTCTCGACGCTGACCGACGCCTAGCGTCGTTTTTGTAAAACTCGTGCATTTGATAAATTTTGATTCCTAGATTCATATTCTTGCATTTTTACGTCTCGACGCCGACCGACGCCCAGCGTCGTTTTTATATAACTTATGTATTTGATAAACATTGATATCAAAATATATATATTCTTGCATTTTTACGTCTCGACGCCGTCCGACGCCTAGCGTTGTTGTAAAACTCGTGTATTTGATAAATTTTGATACCTAGATTCTTCTTGCATTTTTACGTCTCGACGCTGACCGATGCCTGGCATCGTTTATGTAAAACTTGTGTATTTGATAAATTTTGATATCTAAATCTATGTTCTTGCATTTTCACTCTTGACGCCGACCGACGCCTAGCATCGTTGTTGTAAAACTTTTGAATTTGATACATTTTGATACCTAGATTCATATTCTTCCACTTTCTCGTCTCGACGCCGACCGACCGACGTCTGGCGTCGTTTTTGTAAAACTCGTGTCTTTGATAGATTTTTATTCCTAGATTCATATTCTTGCATTCTTACGTCTCGATGCCGACCGACGCCTAGCGTCGTTGTTGTAAAACTCGTGTATTTGATAAATTTTGATACCTAGATTCTTATTCCTGCATTTTTACGTCTCGACGCTGACCGATTCCTAGCGTCGTTTATGTAAAACTTATTTATTTGATAAACTTTGATATCTAAATATCTATTCTTGCATTTTCACGTCTCAACTACGATCGACGCCTAGCGTTGTTTTGTATAACTTATGTATCTGATAAACTTTGATATTTAAATATATATTCTTTCATGTTTACGTCTCGACGCTGACCGACGCCCACCGTCGTTTTTGTATAACTTATGTATTTCATAAACTTTGATATCTAAATATATATTCTTGCATTTTTACGTCTCGACCCCGACCGACCCCTACCGTTGTCGTTGTAAAACTCGTGTATTTGATAAATTTTGATACCTATAGATTCTTATTCTTTTGTTTTTACGTCTCGACGCAGACCGACTCCTAGCGTCGTTTATGTAAAACTTATGTAAGTAATTGGTAAACATTGATATCTGTATATATATTCTTGCTTTTTTACGTCTCGACGCCGACTGACGCCCAGCGTCGTTGTTGTAAAACTTCTAAATTTGACAAATGTTGATACCTAGATTCATAGTCTTCCATTTTTTCGTCTTGACGCTCTAGGCAGCGGTTTTCTCATCTACTGTCAGATGCAGATGCAGATGCAGATGAAGATGCAAACATTTGACAGACGTACAGGGAGCCACTGTTCTTATAGGCAAATTTTACCCGCGTCATGGAATTTTGGCATCACTTCCGCTCACGATTTTTTGTGTCATCGAATACATGAAAAAAACTTACGTCAAAATGTAGGTTTTGAGGTATACAATGAGTTTATAGTGGGGTGCCAGACTTACTTTGCCCGCAACCCTGATACACCCTCGATTATATTTTTTGTGTGTCTTCTTAAGTCATCGAATACATGAATGATTTTTTTTTAAATCAAAGTACAAACGTTCTAGTTATAAGAAAAAAATACAAAGGGTACCTCTTCTTATTTGCCCGCATCCTTCCATTTTGGCGTCACTTCCGGTAAAATTTCATGATGCGGGCAAAATTTGCTTATATGAAAAGTGGCTCTCCGTAGATTTGTGGTAGTACTTACTCACTCATACAAAGTTTTTCATGTATCTTATTCAAAGGAAATCGGCACAGTCGGCTCTCTATACCTCTGTATTTCCTGTTTGATTGTTTGATATACTGAATTCATTTATTAGAATGTTTACATTTTTTTTATTTGAAAGAACGTAGTGCGAGTTGATTTCTTTAAAGCAAACTCTTGGTTGTGTATACTATCCTATGCAAAAATTTGAAAGCGATAATATATCAAGTTTTTGATAAATCTTGGTTTCGTTTCAGGCTGTTTCAAGTTTTAAATTTATTTGAATATTTATTGAATATTAATGTTTTTTCAATATGAAGAAGCAACGTAGCCCGAGTTGATTTTAGCAAGTCAAGCTGTTTATAGTTATGCAATTATCTGTGGTAAATATTTGAAATTGATAATATGTCCAGTTTTTGGGAAATCTATTAATTACTTCCACATTCACCTAGTGGAGTGGCTGCCTGGTTATTCAGTGTGTGTATTAGAACAAAACATCTCAAAACAGTTTTTGACATCAGCCACCCCCATTACCACTTTGGAGCAGACGACTTTAAATATTATAATTATTATTAAAAGCAATTATTTCCACATACAGGAGTGCAAATAGAGTATCAGAGAGTAGAATAGAGACTTGGATGGGAAATCTGGATGTGGAAGTGGTGATTGTTTAGACAGCAGCTTTTTGTTGCCGATTGACATTTTTTGAAAAAAAGTTGTTTGCTTCTTTTGTACGTATTATTTATTACTTTTTGGTTAAATAATCACTAAAAGAAGTTACCTTCTGATGGAAGATATTTCTCGACAATTTTTGACGTTTCACTTACCCTTAAAATTAAGGGTAGTTTGTACAGAAAACACAAAAAATCAATTTTTCAAAAAATGGACGAGGTTGGAATCTAAGAACCTCTGAAGTAGTTTCCACAAACACCAAAAGATTTGAACCACAATGGTGTCGTCAGGAAATGAACAAAACTAGAAGGTAATTTTATTCATCTGCCGACGATGCCAACGTGATTGGCGAAATATGCGTCGAGTGTTAATATTCGAGAGTTCTGTTAATTATTTTGGTGTTTGTGGAAACTACTTCAGAGGCATCTATAACAATATTGTTCAAGTTTTGTACGTTAGCATTAGAAAGATAACAAAATGCCATTACTGATTTTTCCATAAAATTCACATGGGGGTAGTTAGTTTACCGATGCAGTGATGAAAACAAATGCACTCACGTGAGAATAGCCCATTAGCTGGCTACGGCAATTGAAAATGATAAAGTGCAGTGAAAATGTTTATGTAAAAACCCTCCTTACTAGCTGAAAAGTACATCCTCTGTAGCACAAACTGAGTGGACCAATATAGGATTCACATATTGGGCCAATATACCGAACGTCAGAATTTTGCAATAAATGTCCAATATTGCAATCACATATTGGTGTCATATTATATACCAACATATATGACATATTAAATCCCGACATATTGGACACCAATTTTGGTGTTATAAAAGATAGAATAAAATAACAATATAGGTGCCATATTGGATATCAATATTGGTATTATATTGGATACCAGTATTGGTAGCATATTTGATACCAGCATTGGCTCCCCATTGCTACACAATATTTAAAATATATAGTGTGCCGAAATTCTCACATTTTTGTTTAGACACTGATGCTATATGCAAAAATAGTAAGAAAATTTCCTGTGTCTGGAAATGTTTCCTAAGGAAGTTACAACCCTCAGAGGATGGCGCCTAAGTATAGGTTTTTACAGTTTTTATTGGGACGACTTTTTGAGACTTTTCACTATTTTATTTTTTCACACTATTAACCAAACCTAACTTTATTTATAGGCGGAGAAACGAGGGATAGTCAATCTTTGTCTCATTTCTTTATAACACTCATTACCAAGGGAATCATCAATATTTAGTACTTTCCCTTGAAAACGGAAAGTCATACATCTAATTATATAGATAACTTTTATGTATTATCCTGGGAATCATAATTAAGTCTTAAACAATTAAAAATGTAAACCTGAAAAAAGGATAAATATCCCTCGTTTCTCCTCCTATGAATAAAATAAATGTTGGTTGATATTGTTCAAGAATAAACCTTTATAATGTAAAATCGAGTTTCATAAAGTTAGGTGCCATCCTCTGAAAGACTGCTCCATTAAGAAGCATTTTTTTCGAACACATCCCTCTGGAATGGCTTATGAAATTTCTATGAAATTTGTTGTAAGCAGTGGAGCCTAGTTGGGCGGTAGTTCCATATTTATTTTAAAAAATCGGAGAACATATTTTCGATTCGAGAATTTGAATTTCGTTGGAATTATATTCAAGTTGGTAGTTAAGAATATTCAGAGTAGCTGACTAAAGTTAAAAATTTCAAATGTCAAGCCCAAAATAGTTTCCATACTTCCAACATTTTGAACAATGTTAAAAATGATTGAATTTTTGCCCCTCTAATAAAAGTTAAATGATAGTACAAAATATTTATTTTGGTCCTAAAATGACCGTAAAAAATACATTTTATTTAGCGGAAAGCAGTCGGGAACATTTTCGAAATGTGCTATTATGTAATATAAATGTAACATTATTATAAATTGTTCATAAATCATCTACTCAGTATTTATTTAACTTCATTTCAGGTATATGAAATTAGTTGATTTCTGAACATTTTAACAGATTTTAGTGCAAACATTTTTCTTACTCTTCTTCATAGTTTAATTTTTTTATAATTCGTAAGTACGGAAAGACTATGCTAACCGTGGCGCCACCTATTTATGATGGTTTCTTGTAGAACTCGATGAAATAAGTTAAAAATAAAGAATGACATTTTTTGATATCTCGCTTAGTTTTCGACATATCGAATTTGAAAAGTGTAAAATGACATTTTTTGAGAAGCCTATAAAGTGACATTAATAACTCCGAAAGAGGGATGGTGTATAGTATTTACGAATTATAAAAAAAAAAAATAAAAGTATTAAAAAAAATTTTAAAAAAACAACAAAAACATTTATAAATACATTTGTAATAATGTTGCATTTATATTACATAGTAGCACATTTCGGAAACGCTAAATAAGTATTTTTAGGACCAAAATAACTGTTTTATACTATCCTTTAACGTTTATCAGTGGGGCAAAAATTCAATTATTTTTAACATTGTTTAACACTACAGATTTTTTCTTCTACTTTGTAGAACCTACATAAGAGACCACTAAAAAAGGTGGAAAGAAGACATGTAAATTCACGCCTTAACATAGTGGGACGAAATGAGCCAATTTTTGGTCAAAATTTTGAAACTTATGAAACTCGCCTAAAATCAGCTGGCGATTGCAGAAAAATAATTTTAAAAATGCCATCGAAAAATTGGGGTAGTTTCCAGGGAGTGAAATTCGAAATTATTGAGTAAAATTCTGAAAAAAAATATTCACAGATAATTCAACCTATACCAATTAACATAAAAATAGCGTAGAAATTGCCTATATAAAATAGGGTGGTTTTAAGGGGTGAAACAGTGGGTCAGAATGCCTTAAAACTTATTACAAAGTTACTAAATAGCTTTAAATGCGTAATTTGTTACTAGTGGAATACAAAAAAAGAGAAAATATACGTTTTAGTTGTTTATTTCTTACAATAAAGAAGCGCACAAACTGCTATAGGTTGCATAAACTAGTTCTTCAGACACAAAGTTTTTACAAAGTTCTGCGGTCTTTTTACGATCCGATCTTTCACTGCTTTCATCAAAAGATAGATTCTGTCTCCCTACTAATCCAGAAGTGCTGGATAAATCATTTTCCACCTCAACATTTTGATACAAATTAAATTTTGCTTTCAGCATTAAGCATCCATTTTTGTTCATCGTTCTCCAATTTTGCTACAAATTCGATATATATTGTCGTACATCATTTTGATTTCTATTCAGAACTAATACTAGTTTCTACACATTGCGCCAATATTGGTTAAATAATGTTAATATTGAATCTGATTTGCCAATATTGGTGAAATGTTGGCTATATTTTGGGTGACAATATTGAAAATACAGCTGTTAATTATATAGGTACAATATTGGTTACAGCTGACATATATTGGCCCTATATACAATATAGGTAACACATTGTACCAATATGCACCCAATATCTTGTGCTACAGGGGATAGCTCTGCAGTCAAAAGTCCATCCAGGGGAGAAAAACGTGGGTGGGTGGGCGGTTTTAATTAAAATAAAATCTTTGAGTGCAGCTCTGAAATTTTGTGTAGTTATAATTTTTAACTGTAGAAATTGTGTAAAATTATTGCCAGTCTAGGTCGGGGATTAAACGTTGCTAGAAGAGAGTAAAGTTGTAAAAAAATTGTTTAAATTATTAAAATTTGACATTGGTCAAGGTGCAGTTCTGGCGATTTTGTTTTTATATTTAAAATCTTCTTATTTAATAGTCAATTTGTGCTCAAAAGGGCCCTTAGCGGGAAAGTTGTGGGGTAGTTTTGATTCCTTCCATTCCACATGTTTTTATTTTTTTAATTTGAATCTGAGGTTTGCTAACACAATTTCGTGAGGCAACATTGAAAAAAATGCAAAAATGGTAAAAAATCTAATTTTTTGTCAGTTTTTTTACTATAACTCGGAAACTATCAACTTTTCGTAAATAACTTACCTATCCAAAATGAAGGTACATAAAATTTACTACAAATTTCTTTATTTAAGTTTTTTCTCCGACCACCAATCAATCAATCAAAACATATTTATTTAACATTAAAAGATACATTGCCTCCCCGGACCGCGATCCGGACCCAACCAGACAACCACCTTTCGGGCTCAAATACACCAATTTTCAACTTGCGCTTGAGCCCGAACGGTTCATCGGAAATAAATCTAAATAATGAAATTCGTAGTAAATTTTGTGTGCTTTCATTATGCATAGGGAAGTTATCTACGAAAAGTTGATAGTTTCCGAGTTATAAGCAAAGAACTGCCAAGAAATGAGATTTTTTTCCTCTTTTTACATTTTTTTTAATGTTGCGTCACGAAATTTTGTTAGCAAACCTCAGATTCGAATTCAGCACCCCAAAAACATAGAGAATGGAATAAATCAAAACTATCCCACAACTTTCCTGGTAAAACACAATTTGACTGGAGTAATACTTCCGGTATTTCCGGTTATTAACGTATCCGTGACATTAATGGAACAAAAAACAAATCAAATTCGCGAAATGTCAAAAAATGCTATTTTTCGTTCACTTCTGTCGGCTCGAATTTTCAATTTCGCCCATGGATTAACGATGCCGTGAAATTGGAAATTTCGATCTTTCGATATCGACATTAGTAAGCCTCCTTGCTGATGTATTTGCTTAGCTATGAACATTTAAAAATACATGTTTTGCTCGTTCCGACGAGACTAATTTAAATTTCAAGTTCACCCCGACTGTAGCACATCGCGTTAAGCATTCACAGCGGATTACTCGATTCGAATCCTGTACGGGTGTACTTTTTCTAGTTTCTTTTGAACTTTTTGGCTGAATTTCTCATCCTAAAATTACATCGCATTTATTTACTTATTTCTACAGTTAGAAACTATAACTGCACAAAATTTCAGAGCTGCACTCAAAGATTTTATTTTAATTAAAAATTAATTCGTTTGACCGCCCGCCCACGCAGAGCTATGCACTTTGCTAGTAAGGAGGATTTTTACATACAAATTTTCACTGCACCTTATCATTTTTAATTTCCGTAGCTAGCTCTCCGTCTAGAAGGTAACAAGTGCCGTATCGCTGTAGGTATACTTCTCATTTATCTAGGCTGCATAAAAAGTGTCGGCGCCTTTGACTTTGCGGTAAAAAAAGACCCCGACATTTTTTATGTGTACAATAAGTTTGGGGTAAACTGTACATTTATTATTTTGAACAATTGCATAATAATCAAATGCGTAAGCATATCGAAACTTTGCAGAAAATGAATATTTAATATTTTATATTTTTAATTTAAAATGTTATCTGTATAAAACTGAGTATCAATAATAAATCAATCGAATTGATTACACGTCACGGTGCATCGTGAAAAAATCAGAACAATTACTATAACAATAATGAGTATAAACAAATATATCGCGTCGTCTAGTACCTAAAACATTACGTCAAAAAACTGTTATATAGCATGAAATCAAATCGCAGTGTTTCACTTTCAAGAAGTACGTCAGCGAATTAACAGAGAGAGCGCATGAGCTACGAAAGTAACTACAAACTGCAGGAACTGCGCTAAACACACTCAGTATGAAGTTAGCTTGGGCAAGCGCACGGTAGTGTGGTACCCAAGTAGGCTGCGTTTCATTGACAGTTGACTTCGAGCAATTCTTAAAGTCCGTAGATTAAAATGAAAAGTGACAATAAGGACTACCTACTACAATTGTTTCTGTGACAAAATTATTGATGGACTAAGGAATACAAACAATAAATACATCACAGTGTGAAATAAAATAAGTGCATCGAATTTATAAGTGAACATTTGTGAAAGAAACTTGATGATTTTCGTGATGGATTAAGGAATATAAATGTTAAATTATAAACTGAAATTGGAAAGTGCGTTGTGCGTGAAATAATTTAAAATTTTAAACGCAAGTTTCGGCAAAGTGAAAGTGGTCATAAGTGAAAGTTGGACCATTGTTGAAATTTGGACTGTTATATCGGTTTTAAAATGGATTCTCCTCAAATGTATGATAATCAACAGCATAACCAAAATAATGCTGTAATGAATCAAGATGGAAAGAAAACTGTAATTATGAACAATAACAATAACC
The DNA here is from genome assembly GCA_963583905.1 of Stenurella melanura. Taxonomy (NCBI): domain Eukaryota; kingdom Metazoa; phylum Arthropoda; class Insecta; order Coleoptera; family Cerambycidae; genus Stenurella; species Stenurella melanura. The sequence goes on along the minus strand of OY757310.1, from coordinate 111,436,958 downwards.
TTACAACCTTAAATAACAATAATGGTAGTTCGAAACAAACACAAGCTTTGTTAAAACAACATCAGTTGCAACAGTATCAGCAACATGGGGACCTTAGTGATTTAAACACACCAGAAATTTCCTTGGATCTTCAAAATTTAATAGACGATTCTCAGTTTAGTGATGGTTTATTTACCGATATTTTACAAAGCCAGCAGGGAAAACATATTCAAAATCTACAAACGAGGCAGGTCATGGGAGTTCATAACAATAATTATCCCAGGACTACGTTAGCCTATATGCCACAACCCGTCCATAGTGGAGCTACGTACTCCGCAACTCAAAATTCTAATAGTGATTCAAATAGTTCAGTAGGCAGTGATGTTCCTAGTATAAAAGAAGAACCCGTAGACCCCCAGGAATATAGAAGACAACCGTGTAACCTTTTACCTAATAATTACATGCCAGGTTCCTATCCACAAAATCCAGGTGCTACCTTTACCACTCTAACCCCTAGCCCGGTAATACATCACCAACTAAATATGAATGCCATGAAAAATAAAGCTGCCTTACTTAATCAACATAATATTGCTAGAAAAAATATGAAACCCTGTGATAAAAATAGCGACGAATACAGAAGAAGAAGAGAAAGAAATAATATTGCGGTGAGGAAAAGTAGAGAAAAGGCGAAGGTACGAACTAGAGAAACGGAGGAAAAAGTGAAAATTCTAGTTAAAGAAAATGAGAGGTTACAAAAAAGGATAGAGTTACTGACAGAGGAGTTAAATGTGTTAAGGAGTCTTTTCTCCAATGTTGGGGTTTTGCCAGAGCACGTCCACCGGGAGATCAACAAGCATCTGGACACCTTCCAGCTCCAACAGCAGCAGCAACAACATATGTAAGGTTTTTTTATTTTCGATGTTTGTTCTTCCTAATATTTGTGTTTCTATGTATACTTATTCCATGTTTTTAATTATTCAGGTCCGACGAAAATAGGCAGAGAATGATGGAAATTGTTCACGACTACGGGCCGTAGTCTACAAGAATATCTAGTTTTAGTTTAGTTAATATAGGAATTCGAGAAAAGCTTTAAATTTGTTGTGAACAAAGTACTAAATTTAATGACAATGTCTTTGCCTTATAATGGGGCCTATCGAATTTTTCGGAGAGTTAATTTTTTACATGAATCTTAAAGATTCTTACATAGTATATTACTAGATCTCCTTTATATTGACGTGTTCTGAAACTTATTTAATTACTATTAGGGATAGTCAGCATTTTGCGCAAAAATTGATGATGCTGTTTTTTTTAATAGTGATCTGATACATCGAAATAATGTTGGATTCCTCCTCGGTTTTTATGCAAAATGTTCTACAACAGTTTGTTAACGGGTATTAAAAGTACATTAGAATTATTCCGTTCGATATATGTGATGAATTAAATTGTATTTAAAATACGAATATATTTTTAAACCGATGCAATCAATGTACCTTTTTAATTTTTAATAAATTAATTATTATATTTTAAGGATATATTTTTTATAAAAAAATATATCGTTGTTGTATCTTATAATTTTATTGTAATATATTGTTTAAGTTAATTATGTAAATGTATGTATAGTGTATTTTAAATTTTAATATATTTCCAAAGAAATAGATTTTTGTATAGATGTTCTATAATATGATGTACATTTTATACTACATAAAAATGTTCTTGTTATATATTTAATATAAATATCTCGGAATTATAAACATGACTATTTATTTTAATAATTATTAATGTACCTTACTAGTTACTACAGCAGATTAAGCTGATAATTTAAAATACCGTAAAATTGTGACTCATGATTGTGAAAGTAAATACATACAACTAAATAACAGAAATTATCTTAAAAAACAATTATTTGACTTAGACTGCTCACGTTTTAGACGGCACACATACAATTTCCTTATCAATGAAAAATAACATTACTTGAAAAATAATATTATAAACTAAAACCTTGAAAAAATCTGGGAATTGATATAAACATAATATTTTATTTTCAATTATTCAAGCATTAACTTCACTGGGTCTCCTTTAAATACGCATTTCCAAACATCTAAGTATGGAAAAAAGTTGTGCACTTTTACTTCAAAATACCCTTTGATTTAATTTTATTCAGTTCTAAAGAAGACGTTATAAAGACGGAGAACAGCAATTTGGCACTGCAACTTGTATTGCGATTAGGTACGTATATCATTTTTTTTTATACATGCAGTCATATTATTTATTAAATATTGGATAATAGAGAACTGTCGATCACATTTAAGTAAGAAATGTTGTAAACATCAGATGTTAACGAATTAGAGCAGGCGGTATGGGCGCATAAGCTTCGAATACATTTCGACGGCAGTATTTTTTGCTGAAATCAGTTTAGGAGACTACCGATTATAAAGATATGTTACCAGACTGTAACCTGGTCTAATATTGTATCAAACAATTTTATAACAAAAGAAAATATTACATTTTTACAGAATTGATTATTTTTCATTGTTATTAATTTTTAAAAACAGAAGAATCGCCAATTTCCCATTTTCTCGCTCTAAAAGTATTTATAAAATGTTTTATTTACAATAAATAACTTTTTATAACATCTTTAGGACTTGCATATGAACTTCCATAAAATGGAATTGACGATTTTTATGCTTTTAGCGACCACTTCTCTTCGACACATTTTGAAAAATTCATGTCTAAGAAAAGTTGTCGTGGATTTTAGCGTGTAGGTAATTGATTGCTGAAACATTTTAAATCAAAATATACAGGGGTACATACAGTGCGCTTGCCACGATTATTTAAATTATTATATTTTTAAACTTAACTTAATTTTTTCAAATGGAACGCCCTGCCCTGTATGTTATGATTTAAAATGCTCCAAGAATCAATTACCCACATGCTGAAATCCATATGACAACTTTTCTTCGATATGAGTAATTCAAAAACAATCGGAGAAAAGTGGTCACTATGAGTTATAAAATAAAAAATCGTCAATTCCATTTTGTGTAAGTTCATATGCAAGGTTTAAATACTTATATTATACAAAAATTATGTATTATAAAAACAACATTTTCTATTACGCTTTCAGAGCGCTAAGAAACGAGAAATTGTCGAATTTTCAGTTTTTAATAATTAATAACATTGAAAATATCAACTTTACGAAAAAAAGTTATAGAACATTTCTTGTTGTAAAATATTAAAAATATTTGATTGATTGACAAAATGTAATATTTCCCTTTAGGCCGGTCGTCGTAAAGTCAAAATCAGGGATTTTGGTCAGAAATTTAAAACAGCAATTTTATCGACTATTCTTATAGGAAATTTTGCGCTGAACACGATGGTAACATTAAAAAAATGATAAAACACAGGCTTCATTGTTAAAAACAATGTTTTTAGCGAAAATTCTCATATTTTGATGTTTTTTTACTTTTTGACGAAAACGGTGCATCGGATAAAAAAGTTCAATATAAAAAAATGAATATTTTATCAATACGCGTCGTTTGAGATTCGTAGCAACCTTTCATCTTTGACTATTCAATTGTTATAAGCAAATTAAAGGACCTAAATTAACGTTTTTTTCCTGTTGAGGGAAAGGGTATACGGATATTTTATTGTAGTCAAAATGTTGCATTTTGTTCATAGAATTTATGGTTTTTTGTGTGTCGATATCTCGCGCATTTTGTAATTGTTTAAACAAATCAGTTTTGCGACCTTCCATGGCATTTTTTGCACTCTCCACCTCTGGCAATAGATAAATATTGATAAAAACTACCATTTCTGTGAGGTCTTGCTTTTACTCACCCCCCCCCCACTTTTCCTCCCCCCCCAACGTTTAAAAAAATTGCTTAGATAAATGATATATCTCGGCTCAGGAACGTCGTATCGAAGTAAAATTATCGGAAAATGAAAGAGCCTAGATAAACCTCGATCCGTTAACTAGAACCGGAGATATAGACCATTTTGCGTTTACGACTGTCAATTGTTTATTAATTAATTTTTGAAAAAATCTTGTGACAACATAAAGTTAATATAGTAAGCCAAGTAGTTTTCAATTGTCACACAAATCCATTGGCTTTTCATACATTTTATGCTTTTATAACAATTAATTTATAAACGTTTTAAAGTGTTTACACTCCGTGTGTGCATGTGTAGTTAGTTTCAATTTGAATTTAATTATTTCAATCAAGAACTGTGCGTCTGACGAGAAAAACGCAAGAAACCGTTTTCATATAGAATTGATCAGGCTAATCAGGAAAAATATCCACATGGAAAAATGTCAGTGACGTACCACTTTTTTGGTAAAAATATCAGAGGACATGGTCGCAGGGACGCCACTGATAGAGCGATAAAACAACTTTTCTAAATGAAATATGTCGTTTTATATCCTATTAACACGTACCAAAATTGACAATAATATCTAAAGTACTTTCTCATATATAATGATTAAAAAGAAAAATTTTCAACATCCTGTAGTAAAAAATTTAAGGTGTTGCGGACATACGTTCATATGAACTTTTCTTCACAAAATGACGTAAGAAATTACACCCTGAAATATCAGCGCGTCATTAAGGAACACCCTGTACAAAAAATAATTAAACTTAATTATTTATTAGTAAGATAAAAATACCAATCAGTGGTTCTTTAAACCAATTTAAGTCACGTACAGCACATTTAAAGCTGAGCGCGCTTCGAATCTTATATATACAAAGTCGTTACTGCGCAAGTCGCTCGGAGCGTAAACACTAAAGTACGTTGTACGGCGTTCATAAATTAATTGCTATAAAAGCATAAAATGTATGAGAAACCAATGGATTTGTGTGACAATTGAAAACAAGTTAGTTTAATATATTAACTTTATGTTGTCACTAGATTTTTTCAAAAAATTAATTAATAAACAATTGACAGTCGTAAACGCAAAATGGTCTATATCTCCGGTTCTAGTTAACGGATCGAGGTATATCTGACTCAAAATTTTTCTTTTTTTTATTATCTTTCATTTTCCGACAATTGCACTTCGATACGATGTTCCTGAGCCGAGATATTTCAATTGTTTATTAAGCAATTTTTTTTAAAGCGTCGGCGGGGGGTGAAAACAAAGAAAATAGGGACAAGACCACACAGAAATGGTAGTACCTATCAATATTTATTGATTGCCGGGGGTGGAGAGTGCAAAAATACTATAGAAAATTAGCTTATTTGTTTAAACAATTACAAAATGCGCGAGATATCGACACACAAAAAATTATAAATTATATGAACAAAATGCAATATTTTGACTGCAATGAAATATCCGTATGACCTTTCGTTGAACAGGAAAGGAATTGTTAATTTAGGACCCTTAATTTGTTTATAACAATTGAACACTCAAAGATAAAAGGTTGCTACAAGTGTCAAACGACGCATATCGATAAAATCTTCATTTTTTTATATCTGAACTTTTTCTGTCCGACGCATCGTTTTCGTTAAAAAGTCAAAAAACATCAAAAAATGAGAATTTTCGCTAAAAACTATTGTTTTTAACAATGAAGCCTGTGTTTCATAATGTTTTTAATGTCACCATCGTGTTTAGCGCAATTTTTCCTATAAGAATAGTTAATAAAATTGCTGTTTTAAACTGACCAAATAAAAGTTACGATGACCGGCCTATTTTGCTATAAACAAAATTATTTTAAACAATATCACACGGAGTTTGGTACCGTCTGATAACATGGATTTTCCTAATAGATAGTAGTGTCTTCCGACCTGATTCCAGGAAAGAAACTGCGTTACAAATGTATTCGAAACTCATGCGTCCATATAACCTGCTCTAAATTGATCTCTTTCTCGAGAAAATAAATTATTTCAAATATTAAATATATATTTTCCAGTTGAATTTGTCTAGGTACTTGATCAAAGGTTAAATAAATTACTAGAACTCTACGATTATGATAAGATAAAGGGTATTTTTTTCTATTTCTTATCACATGTATTGAATTTTGTACATTGTACATAATTACTGGTTCAATGTCTTTTGCATAATAAAACGTATTTTCAAGTTTCTTAAGTATTTCTATTAAGTTGGAAATCCAGTCTAAAGCGTTGCTACCAGGATAAATTATTATTACAAAGCCTGATGCGATAGTGTGATAGAAGATACCCGAGATCGCGTACTTGAATATTGCAAACGATATCGGCATATGAATATAGTTCACCAGATATGTTATGTGCTTACCTCAAACGAAAGTAGTCGATTGTTTACCTGGCTCACTATTACAAGTCCCTTGTTATAATCTATAAGCGCTTGGCCATTGCCGGTAGCATAGCCGTAGGTTAAATTATATTGATTAATTTTTATTGAATCATTTATGGCGTTGTTCATTAAAATAACATTATTCATTATGTAAATAAATAATGTATTATAGGTCAATAATTTACATCAATTAATATAAAGTATTAAATATTCCTTTGTTGGTCTCTTTTTATGAACTTCAAACTGAGACTGGACAAGCTATACATCTTTTAATATTTTAGACTACCCGCAACATATTTTTGTTTATTTTGATTTACTTTTTGTTGATCGTTTTAGTTCCCTGTTTCTCTAGAATCTTATTAATATTAAATATTTAAACATTGAACAGCGAGTTAAATCTTCTTTTTTAAGAGCTTTGATTTAATTTGCAATGTTAGTGTGTTTAGGTCAAATCTTGCAAGCTGAATTAGAAACACTTCCTCTTATCCTTAGGGAGTTGAAATTTTACATGTTGATTCAGTTTCGATGACAATGCATTTTTATGATAGGCATGACCTAATTCTACACCCAGGATATACAGTGTGGTCGATTAAGTGTGCAATAAATGGATATTTCTTCTTTAGTTGAACAATCAAGGTTTAAATACCGCCAAAAGTTATTGCATGTCCGATAGCCATTCCAGGTGCACTTAGAATGGCTTCAAGATAAATAGTATACAGGGTAGGGCAAAAATATGAAAATCGTTCAGGAGTAAAGTGCGCTTTTGTCGAAAAAAAAATTATATAAAAATACATTTTTAAGAAAAAGCTATTATTTTAAAAAACTAATAAAAGGTAAAAAAATATGTTTGTAAAATTCATACACCTGGAAATAAAAAGCTTTGGGGACGGTCAATTGAGCACAGTAACTATGCAATAGTGCTATATGACCGTCCCCATAGCTTTTGGTTTCTAGGTGTATGAATTTAAAAAAAATATTTTTTACTTTTTAGTACAGTTTTTTAACTAAAAGGTTTTTCTTAAAAATATTTTTTTATACATATATTTTTTAAAGCTTTTATTTAACTTGCTTTGTATGTTAGTTTGTTAGTACGTTTAGGTCAAATCTTGCAATCAAAATTTCGACTACCTAGTTCTAATTAAGCTAGAGCTTTGAAATTTTACACACGTGTAAAAGTATGGTGAAAATGCAATATGGTATATCTAATATCGTTCCAAATCTAATATGATCAACGTCCCAAGATGGCGTATCATCTTTTTCTTCCCAGCTCCCTTGTTATGGGTATCAAAGGAAAGGTTTGACGAGTAAAATACGATGAACTATGTAACGTCATTTTAAATCCAATATGAGGAACGACCCAGAATGGCGGATTACCTTTTTCTTCACAACCCCCTTGACATGAGAATCAAATGAAACGGTTTGACGAGAAAAAATCGTTAAACTATGTAACGTCTTTCGGCATGGCTTTTGTCTGACCGTTTGTCTGTAAGATAAGTAAAGACTAGACAGTAAAACATAAAATTATATGAAACAAATTGATTTGAACAAAAATATATAAAAAATATATTTTTAAGGAAAAGCGCTTATTCTAAAAAACTGTACTAAAAAGTAAAAATTAATTTTTAAAATTCATACACCTGGAAACCAAAAGCTTTGGGGACGGTCATATATCACTATTGCATAGATACTTTGTTTAATTAGCCGCCCCCAAAGATTTTGGTTTCCAGGTGTACGAATTTCAAAAAATCATTTTTTACTTTTTGGTACCTACCTAGTTTTCTTAAATAAAAGCATTTTCTTAAAGATATTTTTTTATATAATTTTTTTTTGACATAAGCGCACTTTACTCTTGAATGACTTTCATATGTTTTGCCCTACCCTGTATATTATTTAACTTGAAGCTGTTCCAAGTGCACCTGAAATGGTTATCGGGCAGGCAATAACTTTTGGCGGTATTTAAACTTTAGGTAGGTTGTGCAACTAAAAAAAAAATTTCCACTTATTGCACACTTAATTTCAACTCCGTAGGATAAGAGGAAGTAGTTCTAATTCAGCTTGCAAAATTTGACCTAAACAAACTAACATACTAACATTGCAGGTTAAATAATAACTTTTAAAATAAACTTATATTTCAAAGAAAATGTACTAAAGTAACAAGTAATTTTCTTAAATTCATACCTCTGGAAACCAAAAGCTTTGGGGGGAGATCATACAACGCCACTGTACAGTTACTATGCTCAATTGACCGCCCCCAAAGTCATCCTCCTATTCCTCCTAGTGGCTAGTACCTCCGAGGTAGGGAATATAATCCCGATATTGATTCCGGTATTGATAGCGATACAGAACTAGTTACAAAAATATTGTATTTTGCGCTTTATTAAATAAAGAAACATATATATTTCTTAAACAACTTAAATGCTGGTTAAATGGAAAAGCTTTTGGACAACTTTTTTGGTGATTTTACATTTGACCCAACTTCATTAGTATTTGAAATAATTGAGAAAAAGCACAGTCGTGCATTTTTGAAAGCCACTCGTAGTCCCTTAATGTAAACTTACGTCATTTTAACTTATGCATTGTAAGGGCATTTTTTAAAGATCTTGACAGTAAGGGTAAAATAAAAACTTATTGTTTTTTGTTTCTGGGATATTGACTACAATTTTTGTTCTTTCTATGAATGCTATATTGGAATTTTTGCGTATTCCATACTACATTTAATTCTAGTTTAAACAAAGATATTGTATATAGGGTTATACAACCCACCCAGCGAGCTACAGAGGATGCCCCAGCTACCTCAAAAAACCAGTAGGTTCCACGAAGGTCAACAACCAGGGACCTAGGGCGAAGACGGCCACAGCCGAGACCAGAAAGGTCACTGCTGGAAAAAGTTATGCACATGCAGCAAGAGCCAAAGGCAAGGCCGCACCTGCAAACAGGGTCAAGACAGCGCCGAAGAAGGGGGTCAAACCCCCAAATTCTACTGTGGCCCATAACTTCACAGCTGCGCTGGCACAGATTCAGCAGATGTGCTCGGCAATGAGTGCATTCTTCGCCCAAATGCCAAATATGCTCCAAGAGTAGATGGCTACTACGCTGGTGAAGCCGAAAATCTTGCGGATCGCCTCATGGAATGTAAACGACCTCCGAGGGAGGAAGCTAGAAATAGAAGAAATCTTGGAGAGGTACAACATCGACGTGACGGCCCTGCAAGAAAACAAACTTCGCCAGAATAATACGGAACTTCGAATCCTGGGCTACGAAATCTATAGAGAATAACGAAGTGCAAACGCAGGAGGAGTTGCTCTGCTCGTCAAGAGGACTATAGACCACCATCTCATCGACATGCCGGAACTGGAAATCATGGAAGCCATCGCCATAGCAGTTTCAACAGAACGAAACGGCCCACTCAAGATAGCTTCCTGTTACCAAGCACCTCAACGTTCTCTCCTAAACCATGACCTGGAGGCCCTCATAACACGGAGTACCCAGACGGTGGCTATAGGAGACTTCAACGCCAAATCCCCAGCTTGGAATTGCAAGCTCACTAACACCCGTGGACGGGCGATGCGGCTATTCCTAGAGAACCGACATTTGACAACGGAAGACATAGGACCAATACAAGTTGAAGGCTCCTCGGATCACAATCCCATCTTCCTAAAACTAGGTGATGGTGGCCTTGAAAAAGAAACTTTCACTAAGAGAAGAAAGAACTGGGAACAGTTCTGAGCAATTTTGCAAAGGAACATTGCACACGTTCCCAGAATAGATAGAGTGAGGAAGAATTAGAAGAAGCTATCATCTCCCTGGAAAATCACATCCAGGCATCGCTAACGGAAAGTACGAGAGAAACTGCAACGAGAAGAGTTGCAATGCCGATGGGAGAATTCCCTGAAGATACCATGCAGCTCATTCGAGACAGAAGAAGGGTTAAGAAACTGGTGCAGAGGACAAGACTCCCTGAACGCCGAAGGGAATACAACCAACTAACTCGAAGAGTTAAAGAAGCCCTGTAAGAACGCAGGCAGAACAGATGGCAACGTCACCTAGAGTCCCTAGACTCTCAGGACAGAAGCATGTGGACTACCCAGAAGGCTCTGCGTGCCAAGAGAAAACCAGTCCCGCCAGACCTATCTTATCACGAAGTACCCTTTCATGCATGTCAATATCTTAAACCGTTCCAGAGTAATCGCACAAGAAAATCAGACAAGCCGACAGACAGAAATTTTGTTTTATCTCAAATTTAAAGTCTCCTCGTTTCAAAATATTCTAAACCTATTGCAGTAAAAAAAGAACCATGGACATTTTTTTTACGATTGCTACTTATACTTCCACTCCACCACGTGGACGTAGAAGTAACAACCCAACTAACAAAGTTGCTAAATAAATTTAAAATTAATTTTATTTTATTACTGTTGCATTAGTGCTCTGCACGGGCTATTTGGTTTTATTAAAACCGTCAAAGTAATAATTTGGTCTTCGTAACTAAATCATCATATAAATAAGTGCTAAACATGTTCTTACAGCCAAATTATAAAACATTTTGCAGAAATTCTTTTTCGCTATTTTATAAACGTCTGTACAGCAATTATTATAGGATGTTTTAGCTCATGGAGCAAAATTGATTTATAATAGATTAATAGTGATGACTCCCCTTTTTGGTCAATTTGCGAACATCTATAAAACTGTTCTTTAAAAGTTTACCTAAGCATTAATAAAACAATTTGATTAGTATTCTTCTTAACACAATATTATTTCTGAGAACATATTGTATTCGGCCGTAGCTGCTAAACAATTGTTATATAAACGAAGCACAACATTGCTCTCATAAAATATAAAATAGTTAAAAGGCTAAAAATTATCCTTAAAGGCTCTGTACCATTTTGATAAAACATGGGTAGGTGTTAATGCGCCATATTCTTTTTTCATTAACCGTGGTCTTTTACAGGACTCTGTCATCTTGGGACGTTTGCCATGTTGGATTTAGGATGACGTCACATAACTTATCGTATCCTACAGGTGTGCAAAATTTTAAAGCTCTAGCTGAATTAGAACTCAAAATTTTGATTGCAAGGTTTGCTTACATTGTTACAAGTAAAGCTAAACAAAAGCTTTTAAAATATATTACATATTTGAAAATATACAGAAAAATACTATTTAATTACAACTTGTATTTTATTTAGTTCATACTGACAGTTGTTTTCTGATGGGAAATCCTCGTAGTTGATTAAAAGGCAATAGCGAGCAAAATTATTCGGAATAAAATATTAATGGAAATTACCGTTGCTTTTGCAATACGCTTTTATCTAATTACAGAAAAAAATCGCTGCCTAAGGAATCACTACTTCCACATCCAGATTTTTCATCCAAGTCACTTTAAAGGAAACATTTTGACTAGATTTGCACTTTAGTATGTGGAAATTATTGGTCAAAGAATTTTAATAATATTTGGAGCAGATGTCGTAGAAAAGTTTGAGGGGTTGGTTTCTACCATATAGGTTAAAAATGAAGTTTTTAGTTTACCCAACTTATTTTCCCCTATTCACAACCTACCATGTCCCACCCCTTCAATGGAATCATCTCAATCAGATGTCATTACAATACATACGTGTACTAACTTTCAAGTAGATATATTAATTATATGTTAGCAGACCCATTAATAATGGACCTGAGATGGTGGTGTTTGAAAAATATTGTAAAGAAATCTGAGGACTTGGTTTCTAGTATATACACCAAATCCCACATTTCTATACTCTTACCAGCTTGATTTACTTATTTTCCCTTATTTACTCCTATTTAACCCTCAACCCTTCAACGGAATCATCTCAAAATATATTCTAGTTTCCTAGTGTCCCCAATGTTAGGTGATTATCTCAATTTCATTTTATCAACCCCTTTAATAATGGATTAAGGGTGATGTGGGGGTTGAAAAATATTACTAAAAAATATGAGGTCTTGACTTCTAGGACATTCAAGGAACTTCAAGTTTCTGTCCTCTCACCAGCTTGCTTTACTTATTTTTCTCTATTTACCACCATATACCCCCATTCCTTCAACGCAATCGTGTCAAAATATAATCTAGTTTAAGATATCGTTATACGGGTAACAAATTTCAAGTGAAAATCTAAATTTAATTTTATCAACTCTTTTAATTAGGGAGTGGGCGTGGCGGGGGGATGGAAAAACTCACACATTTCTATACTCTTACCAGCTTGCTTTACTTATTTTCCCCTATCTACCACTATTTAATCCCCAACCCTTCAACGGAATCATCTCAAAATATAATCTAGTTCCAGATGTCGTTATAATACACACCTGTATCAAATTTCAAATGAATATCTCAATTTCATTTTATCAACCCCAATAATGGAGTAGGGGTGGTGGGTGGTTGAAAAATATTATAAAAAAAATTGAGTCTTTAGCTTCTAGTACATACACCGAATTTCAAGTTTCTGTACTCTTACAACTTGCTTTACTTATATTCTTCTATTTACCCCTATTCAACCCCCAACCCTTCAACTGAATCATCTCAAAATATAATCTAGTTCTAGATGTCGTTATAGTAAATACGTGCACCAAATTTCAAATGAAAATCTCAATTTTATTTTATCAGCCCCTTAAATAATGGAGTAGGAGTGGTGGGGGGTTGAAAAATATTATGCAAAAACCTGAATTTCAAGTTTCTATATTCGTACTAGCTTGCTTTACTCGTTTCCCCTATTAACCCCTATTTAACCCCCAAACCTTCAACGGAATCATCTCAAAATATAGTCCAGTTCCAGATGCCGTTATAATAGATACGTGTACCAAATTTCAAATAAGTATCTCAATTTTATTTTATCAACCCCTTTAATAATGGACTAGGGGTGGTGGGAAGTTGAAAAATATTATTAAAAAAATCTGAGCCTTGAATTGTAGTACATACATATTTCAAGTTTCTGTACTTTTATCAGCTTGCTTTACATATTTCCCCATATTTACCCCTATTTACCCCCCAAACTTTAACCGGATATCTTCAGAAAACAATCCAGTTCCAGATCACGTTATAATATATAGGTGTACAAAATTACAAGTCAATATCTTAAACCGTTCCGGAGAAAGCGTGCGAACGAAAAAAAAAAAGTTACAGACAGACCGACAGACTGACAGAAATTTGTTTCTCTCAAATTTAAAATCTCAACGTTTCATGACATTTTAAACCTATTTCAAGAAAAAAAACTTGATTTTTTTTTACGATTACTATACTTCCAATCTACGTGGATGTGGATATGTGGAAGTAATTGATATATAACAAATCTTCGGAAAATATGTTTGGTCTATAAGTGTTTTCTTAGATATAAATATAATTTATAAGATGAAAACCATAATGTTATTTATATTCAAGCTATTTGTATAGTGGCCATTTTGGACTTTAAAATAAAAATAGTTCAAAAATAAAAATTAATGTGATATAACCATTTTAGCAACAATATATTATTATGAAATATGTTATCTGCAAAATACAATTGGTGCGATACCACAAAAAGATGATTAAAAGTGAATTATTTATTATTTGTTTGCTTATAGTAATGAAACATATTCTTTATAGGATTTTGCAAACAGCGGAAAGAAAACTATCCATGACAACTAAAAGAAAAACTATATGTAAAAATATTAATGAAATATTTGCATTCTTTCGATAACCTGACTTCTGGTTATGCTAACAAGTAAAAACTCTTATTTGCCATTCTCATTATAACACTAGCATCCAACATAGTCCCCTACGGCTAGGCAGGTTACACCAGTATCTACATGATCCCCTACGATATGTAAATTCAGTTTAACCTGCCTAGCCGTAGGGGACTATGTTGGATGCTAGTGTTATAATGAGAACGGCAAATAAGAATTTTTACTTGTTAGCATAACCAGAAGTCAGGTTATCGAAAGAATGCAAAGATTTCATTAATATTTTTACATATAGTTTTTCTTTTAGTTGTCATAGATAGTTTTTCTTTCCGCCGTTTGCAAAATCCTATAAAGAATATGTTTCACAAACAAGATCTAATACATTTTATTTTCATTTTATGTTGTTAATTTTGGTAAATATTCGTTATTTTTACAGCGCACAAAAATTACATTGTATATATACCACATCTTTCATAGAACAATTTCATTTGCAGCCGAAAATCGCTTTGCTCTGGCGAAACGAAGTCTTAACAAGTTAACATTTATCTCATTTTCACTAAACATGTTGTTAGTTATGCCGCCATATCACACAGAATCTATATACCTTTGTAATATTTTAAAACTGTTTTGAGAATTATTATTGTCTGCAAAAACACTTAAATAATAAATAACTTATGTTGTTGTTGCTGTACATAACGAAAAAGTATCAGTGGAAATAATAACACAATGCTTATAAAAATGTTTTGTCGTATCTCGAATAATTTTATAATTATCGTTACTATTTTTTTTAATCCTATGTAAACGTTTATAGAATTATTTTATAACACCTGTGGGAGCTATAATAAAATTAATTAAAGAACTATATTATTTTATAAACTGTGCCCATTTTGCCTCTATAAGCGCTGTATAAACATTTTTAAAATGTTTATATCAACAAATTTGTTCTGTAAAAAATGTTCTGTAAACATTCTTTCAGCTTCTGCAAAACATCAAATTGCTAGTTGGCAATTAATAAGAGAGAGCAGCTTTTCATCATGTTTTAGTGCACCTTTTGAAACTTTTATTCTGTTAACGATTTATGCTACCATTAGAAAAACGAAGAACATTAAAGAAAAATTTATTTATCACAGCATTTAGTCACAAAACGCGTTTATTTGCGCCATGACTTTAGTCAAACCGCTGCCTAATCACTACTTCTACATCCAGATTTCCCATCCAAATCTCTTTAAATAGTAATCGGACGAAAAGTTTCATTTATTTTGCTGAAATAGGCCTAGAATTGAAACAGATCCTTTATAGAATTTTGCACACAGCAACAATTCTGGTTATGCTAGCAAATTAAAATCCTAAAATGAATTTGTCTAATTTCTTATTTGACAATTCTCATTCTAACACTAGCATCCACATAGTCCCCTACGGCCATGCAGAATAAACTAGACTGTCTGTCGGTGTGCCGATCTGGTACTTTTTGTGTGTACGATTACTCTGGAACAGATTGAGTGATTGACGTGAAATTTGGTACATCTATGTATTATATCGAGATCTGAAAATATATTATATTTTAAGCTTATTCCGTTTTAGGGTTAGGGGTAATCCAGGAACTTGAAACTGGGTGAATACACTAGAACCTCCCAAAATAAAACAAATATATTGATTTGAAATTTGTATTTATTACAGCAATATCTGGATCTAGATTAAATTTTGAGCTTATATTGGGGTGTCAATAGGGGTAATTAAGTATAGTAACCTAGTAAGAGTTCAGAAACTTGGGATTTGGTGTATATACTGGAAACTATGGTCTTAAATTTTTATGACATGTTGATTCATCACTAAGGGCCGGTTTTTCAATGGCCAGTTAAATAGCTTAACTGTCAGATAAAATTTATCTGGCAGATAAACTGTTTTTCAATGTGCAGTTAGAATTTACCGGAGAGTTAAACTCACTATCTGAAAGTAAATTTAGCAGAGAGTTGAAAGTGCCAGTTAAGGATTTATTCTACTATTAGTGGATATGCACATGCGCATTTGGTTCAATTTCTGACAATTCTAAAATATTTTAACCTAAAAACCACTGTGATTGATTGATATGTTCATTTTTAATTTGCAACTTATATTAAATATATTATTGCCAATAATGAATAATAATAATAACAATAATAATATTCTGGATATGAGTGATTATGACGATGATATTATACAATTTATAAAGTTGAAAGGAGAATACCATAAGGGAACGAGAAAATTATTTTGAGAATTATGATAGATTTTTTAATAAGATTTCGAATGCGTAAAGAAACTGTTTTACATATCGTTGAGATGATAGAGGAAGTTACAGGAATAATTCTGTTTTTCCAATCACTCAACGCTCTCTGTTTCAATTATTACTCATACACAAACGCACAAAATTAAGAACAGAACATCAATCAACACGCTAGACAACGCAATGAATTTTGAGGTTAAATTAGATAAACTGTCACTAAAACACGCGCGCAATTTGAATGAAACCAATGAAAGAAACTTCAGGTAGAATCAGTAGTGCCAACATAGATAAGAAATAACTCAACTCATGAATACGTAGCTGGCAGTTAAATTACTGTTGATAAACACTACCATAGACATAACTGCCAGCTAAGCGTAACTAGCAGCTACCTATCTGGCACTTTTAACTAGACATTGAAAAACCGGCCTTAAGTAGAATAATTTTTCGGTGAAGGAATTTGTTTTCAACAGATTTCTCATATACTAGTAAACAATCCTCCATACAATGACAATCATGCCCGTCAAGTTATTTTAGGATTAAATATTTTCATTTGAATATATGGAATTTTTGTTGCATACTAAAATTCTCTCAATAAGAGATCTGTTAACAGCACTGACAGAGAATATCCATAGTAATATCTAATAAATTTAACTTATCCTTTCTTGAAAATTTTTGAGTGATTCTGGTTTTAGTTTATTTAATATTTTTAGTTGTTAATGTGCATTTTCTTAAATAGTTTAAAAATCGAGACGTCTATCGTCTGTGAAATGTGATTATTGCCTTTTTAATTAAACTCCGTATACTCCTTGCTATTAAACAATTACGTTTAATAAAGTTTAAATTTTTTTTTTAAAAGGCACCGTTTAATAAAAATTTTATATTTTTTGCATTATTGAATTCGAGTTTTTTCAAATCGAGTACCCTGTGCAATTATATTTAAAATATTTCAGCAATTTATCTATATGCTGATGCCTCAAATTTTTTGTGATGTCGTTAATACCTTTTGTTAATATAATTATTGTACTTTAAAAGTAAATTATTTATTATTTGTTTGCTCATAGTAATGAAACATATTCTTTATAGGATTTTGCAGACAGTGGAAAGAAAAGCTATCTATGAGAACTAAAGGAACATCTATATATAAAAATATTAATGAAATCTTTGCATTCTTTCGAAAACCTGACTTCTGGTTATGCTAACAAGTAAAAATTCTTATTTGCCATACTCATTTTAACACTAGCATCGAACCTAGTCCCCTACGGCTAAGCAGGCTAAACTAGTATCTACATGATCCCCTACGATATGTAAATTTAGTTAAAAATGAGAACAAAGGCCTGAAATTAATTTATTTACGTACCTTGTCTTTAAAATTTTTTTCATTCTAATGAATTACATTTTCATAAAATCTCATTCAGTTTCTTGGAACGTTTTTCGTCCTTATTGTGGACTCATCAGAAAAGCCTAAAGCCACTCATAACGATGTTCCATGCAAAACTAAGACAATATCCATGAATAAGTATAAAATAATTATAATTGACATTGTTGATAAAAAACAACAGATCTTCACCCAACTATTAGCTAACTAGTATTGGAGCCTATATACTCTTATTATTTGTTTGCCTATAGTAATGAAACATATTCTTTATAGGATTAGATTAAATAATTCACTTTTAAACATGCATAGAGTATATAGGCTCCAATACTAGTTAGCTAATAGATAGGTGAAGATCTGTTGTTTTTTATCAGTCAATGTCAATTATAATTATTTTGTACTTATTCATGGATATTGTCTTAGTTTTGCATGGAACATCGTTATGAGTGGCTTTAGGCTTTTCTGATGAGTCCACAATAAGGACGAAAAACGTTTCAAAGGCTAAACATTTCCAAGAAACTGAATGAAATTTTATGAAAATGTAATTCATTAGAATTAAAAAATTTTTAAAGACAAGGTACGTAAATAAATTAATTTCAGGCCTTTGTTCTCATTTTTAACTGAATTTACATATCGTAGGAGATCATGTAGATACTAGTTTAGCCTGCTTAGCCGTAGGGGACTAGGTTGGATGCTAGTGTTAAAATGAGAATGGCAAATAAGAATTTTTACTTGTTAGCATAACCAGAAGTCAGGTTATCGAAAGAATGCAAAGATTTCATTAATATTTTTATATATAGTTTTTCCTTTAGTTCTCATAGATAGCTTTTCTTTCCACTGTTTGCAAAATCCTATAAAGAATATGTTTCATTAAATTATTGTACTTCTTTCTACTTTCATTAAATTTGCCATTCATCTCGTCCATATTTAATTTTGTTAACAAAATACTAAATGATCTAGTATTTTCAGTGCATATCTAGGTATTTATCACATTAAGTAATCATAAGAAGTTCTGGATATATATTTAATAAGCTTGAATACTTTGGGAATCATCGAAAAAATATTTACTGTAAGAGCTAGACTTCGCCCTTGGTATTATATATTGTAATACTAAATAAAGGCAATTTATTATTATTATTATTATTATTATTATTATTTTTTTTTTTTTTACCACAACTTACGTTGGTAGCATGACTCCTGTCAGACACGGGGCCCCTAGAGGCCAACGTGTCCGTCAGTGGCTAACACACGGCGGATAGTGCGACATGTCTATAGTATGACAGATTTTTGTGATACGGTGATTATTTTTTCCCAGTCTGATAGTCCCATTTTTTCTATATTACCAGGTAGGTATTTATCCACTAATCCGTTGGTTGTTATGATAACAGGTAGAATAGTTACAGTATTAAGCTGGTATATATGTTTTAGTTCATAAGCCAGGTCCTGGTACTTTAGTAGTTTTCCATTCCTTGCTGTTTTGATGTTGTTGTCAAGTGGAATCGTTACATCTATAATTTGGGCCCACTTATCCTTCTTGTGGATTACTAAAATATCAGGCCTGTTATGTAGTACCTCTCTATCTGTTATAATCGGCGTGTCCCAGTACACTTTAATATCACAGTTCTCAAGGATCTGACAAGGTGAGTATTTGTAATACGGTGTGATGCTTTGTACTAATTCTTTTCGTTTACAGATTGCTTGATGGACTATTCCAGCAACTTTATTATGCCTGTCCAAGTAGTCTTTTGGGGCAAGGTAAGTGCAGCCGGCAGAAAGGTGTTGAATTGACTCTGTTGTTGTGGAGCATAATCTGCATTTATCTGATGGTATATTTTCTTTGTGGATGTACTTTCCGTGGTTTCTGGTAGGCACCACTTGGTCCTGTATCGCTTCTATGAACCCTTCCGTTTCAGCTTGCAATTGCCCATCAGCCAAGTACTTTGTGGATAGCCTCTTATCTATTATTATTATTATTATTATCATTATTATTATTATTATTATTATTATTATTATTATTATTTTTTTCCGGTTTCACCGTTGCCGGACAGGGTTGCCGTGCTTTCCGACCGATACCACACGGTAGCCGCGCCGGCGATAATAACAGCCACTCCCCACGACCTGTGGGGTTAGTGACTGTATATTCCAGATTCATGTGCCCTAAGTAGGCGAAGGGACCCCAAGATGACCGCTTTCTGCATTTGGCCTGCTAGCCATTCGGCTGATTTCCGACAGGCTGGTATGGTCTTCAGTTCCGAGAGCAGCGTAGGCTTCATACCTCTGAGTACACCGATTATTAAAACGACCATCTTGACCGAGTAGCCTGGGTACAGCACTTGGAGCTCGTACCGGAGATCACGATATTTGGTCCGTTTTTCTCCTCTTTCAAAGCGATGTTTGGCTCAGCAGGTGCTGAGAACTCGATCACAAACATCACCTTGTTTTGATGGTCGAGGAGGACTATATCAGGCTTGTTGGCTTGAATTAGCCTGATTGTCGGAAACGAGAAGTTCCAGTAAATTCGGCACCTCTCGTTCTCGACAACGGACTCGATGTCTCCGGGGACATAAGGCAGCACTGGTGTCTGGTCAACTCCGTACGAGTGCCGTAGATGGTAATACAGCACCCGTAACGCCGCGTTATGGCGATGGATGTAGGCCGAAATTGCATATACCGGGCATGCAGATAGTAAATGCATGAGCGATTCCGGCGCCTGACGACAGGTCCTGCAGTTAATATCAGGAACCTCTACACCCATTACGCGGCTTCGGTAAACCAAAGTGTTGATTACACCATCTTGTTATTATTATTATTATTATTATTATTATTATTATTATTATTATTATTATTATTATTATAAATTCAATCTCCACTAATAGTGGGTACACAAACAAGTATCGGCCGCAGCAAGATACTTGTGATTATAGTGTTGAATTCAGGAATGAGCGGACGATTGAGGTAGTCGACAGGATTACGGCTTTTTGGATGGCTGCAATCTTATCGGCAATTCCAAGCTTTGTTAGATTGGCAACAAGTGTTTTGGGGACTACTCCGGTCGTCGATATTATCAAGGGGATTACCACCACACTCTCTTGATGCCACATTTGCTGAATCTCTTGCCCGAGTCGCTAGTATTTGCCTTCTTTTTCAGCAAAGTAGTTCTGGATGTTGTGATCATTAGGAATCCCTACATCTATCAGACAAGCTTCTTTTTTCAGTTTCTCCAACAGGATGATATCCGGTCTGTTGTGGACAATTGTTCGGTCCGTCAACACGGAGCGGTCCCAGTACAGCTTGTGGGTATCATTCTCCAACACTGGACTTGGAGTGTACTGGTAGTAAGGTACATCCTCATTCAGTAAGCCGTGTCGCCGTGCCAAGCTTTGATGAATAATTTTAGCAACTTGATTATGCCGCGTGAGGTATTCGGCGGCAGCTAGCATTTGGCAGGCAGCCGTGATATGTTGTATAGTTTCGGTCTGCTGACGGCATCTCCTGCACAGGTCATCTTCAACATGGGCCCTAACTATGTACTTCATATAATTTTTGGTGGCAACAACCTGATCCTGGATGGCAACCATAAAGCCCTCAGTCTCCGCAAAGAGATCAGCACGCCCCAGCCAACCACACGAAGCTTTAAAATCAACATGCGGCTGACTGAGGACGTTCGCATACCTGCCATGGAGTGGCTTTGTTATCCAGCCTTGTCTTTTTTGTTGTAGGTAGGCCGCGTCGGTTGCAATTTCAGTGCCATCATCGTGAAGTAAATCTAGTGGGGTGTACCTGTTGTCCGATTTCTTTATAGTCCGATGTAAGTCATTGGCTTGTCTTGCAAAGTACTTCTGGAGCCCACGTGTTTGCTTCTTGCAAAGCCTACTGATATCTATTAGGCCGCATCCTCCTTCATGGCGAGGTAAGGTTATTCGTTCCAGCGCTGACCTAGGGTGATGCAACCGGAACTTAGTCAGCAACCTCCGCGTAGCTCTCTCAATATCCCCAAGCTCAGTCTCCGACCATTTAACGACACCAAACGTGTACGTCAGTACCGGGATTGCGAAGGTATTGATTGCTTTAAACAGGTTTTTCCCGTTTAGACTTGACTTGAGGATATCGTTGACTCTTTGGAGGTAGGTATCCGTGACACGGCGGCAAATATCCTTGTGCTGAACGCGACGAGTTTGCTGAAGGCCTAGATACTTATATGCCTCGCTTTTGTCCATGGCATCGATAGAGCTCCCATCCACTAGTTCAAACCCCCGCTGGGTTACCTGGCCCCTCTCGATACTAAGTCTGCGGCACTTGTCCATTCCGAACGACATTTGGATATCGTTAGAAAATCTTTCCGTGAGCTGCAGCAGGCTGGTGATTTGTCTCTCAGTGGCGGCATATAATTTGATGTCATTCATATACATCAAGTGAGATAGCCTGTACTGCGTTCTATCAGCTCCCTTGATAAGAAATCCGTATGCAGTACTATTTAGGAGTGCCGATAGCGGGTTCAATGCAAAACCATAATGGACTCAGACTGTCCCCTTGAAAAATGCCTCTTTTAATTGGAATAGGATGAGAGCGAATGGAGCCTTCCCTATGGTACAGATGCAGGACAGTCTCCCACGATAACATTGCATACTTAAGCGTTTCTACTATACTGGGTGCTACCTTATACAGCTCCAACACGCGGATGAGCCACGAATGAGGTACACTATCAAAGGCCTTCTTATAGTCAATGAAGGCAGTAAATATGTTCCGAGCTTTATTGTAGGCCTGTTCCATCACTACTGAATCGATAATAAGTTGCTCTTTGCATCCCTGTGCCATCTTGATACAGCCTTTTTGCTCCACAGCTAATACAGAGTGTTGTTGCAGATGGTCGTAGATTTTGTCAGCTATACACGAAGTTAGAATTTTATACAGGGTACAAAGACAGGTGATTGGTCGGTATTTGGAGGGATCCTCGGTGTTATTACCATCTTTGGGGAGCAGGAACGTCCTTCCTTTTGTTATATACTGAGGCATCCGGTGTGGGTCCCGAAGGAATGCAGAGAAAAATCTGGCGAGGTATGGATGTACGCAAGGTAGCTTCTTGAGCCAAAAGTTATGGATACCGTCAGGGCCTGTAGCTTTCCAATTTTGAGTTTTGTTCACTGCAGCTGTGACATCTTCAATGGAAAAATCCACAATCTCCATGACAGGTATGCTAGAGACTCTCTCCTCCTCAGATGCTATCCATGTGGCGTCTTCCACATGCTCTACCCCGTTAGTCCAAATTCCCCCCCAGAAGTTCTCAATACTCTCATTAGTAGGTGGATGACTCACATTTACTTGGGTGCCTTCTCTCAATCCACGGTAGAAATCTCTCTCGCTGCGTGAAAATAGTGAGTTTTGCTCCCTCCTCTTGGCCGACTGCCTATATCTTCGCAGCCTGTTGGCTTTCACTGCAAGTTTCTGTCGTAAAGTATCCAAAAGGAGCTCAGGAGTGTTGTTTGGGGGATCTTGTTGGGTGTGCACTGCCATTGTTCTCTGTAACTTTCGGTAGAAGTTTATTATTTTGAGACTTTTGTTTCCGGCTATATATTGCATTAGTCTGCCTATTTTAGTTCGTAGTTCCTCTACTTCATAAGACAATCGATGGTCCCAGGCCGGTTTCTTTTTTCGGGGTGGGGCGCCTGATCGAGGCCTTGCTATTTTCCCTCCAGCAAATCTGACGATCGCGACAGCTGCCGCATATACGGTGGTGTGTAAATCTTCAAACTCCTTCACATTCTCCCCTAGATGTGCTGGGAGTATTACGGAGTTCATCATTGTTGTGGCATTTGCCAGCTTTCTCGATGAGTTTTGCCTTGGGATAGATGCTCTAAGTAAAGGGTCAGTGCCTTCGAATTGGATCAGAGCGCTTCTAAACTCCAGCGTGAGCTTACGGATATTTGAGTTTTCGGTTTCCTCCTCAAGATGGGCGACGGGTGCCAAATCCATACCTGGGACATGGGCTATTGGCTCCGTTGGAGATGTCGGATCTTCGGCTTCCTGCTCCGGTTGAGGTACAGGATCTGCAGCCTCATCAAAATGTAGCTCTCTGGCCACCTCTTGCCTTATTTGGGCTAATCTAGCTTCGGGTACGAGATTTCTTTGTACTATGGTGCGTCTTTGATCTGCAACACGTTGTTCGGTGACCTGATGATCAGGATATCTTTGGAGAAAAGCTTGGTGCAGTAATGGTCTATATGCTACTGTGTCTGCTTCATTCCTCGTAATATGATAGTAGCTACGCATGATGCTTTCATTCATTTCCATTGTCCATTTCATGCGTTGCCGGGGTTTTCCAGCTATAGTGGTCCCTAGTCTTCCCGGGGAAGCACGTCGTTCAGCTGGATTCCTATTTTCCATAGCCGGGTCGTCATCATGATCGGGCTGAGTGTTAGAGCGCCGTTCCCGATCGTTACGGCGCCCTACCGAGGCTTGGTTCCGTGTAGTTGGTGCTATTTTATCACGTCCAAAGGGGGTGCAAACCCCATTGGTCGGTTGGCTAGGGTAAACCGGGAGTGCCAACGCCCGTGCCCGCAAAGTGGGGTCCCTGGTCGGTTGTAGCTAGAGGTCCGCGTGCTCGCTACGCACGTAGATCAAAGTGATCTCCCCTTGCGGGTTTATTATTATTATTATTATTATTATTATTATTATTATTATTATTATTATTATTATTATATCAGCATGTAGGTTTATTCATTGATAAAACATTTTAAGTAAAGTGTAAACCCGTGAATCACCGTGAAGAACGTCCTGTTCAACTGTGAGAGGGCTGAAAGGTACTGCATAGTCTTGACGAACCTTCAAGGTGAAACGATGGCCAAATTTATGATAATATGTTTTGATTGATCGTCGGATTTGTGAGTGAATCAATGGTATAAAATAATTGTTTTGGCCCCCAAGTAACAGAAAAAAAAAGTTATATCACGGAACACAATCGAGCATATTTTTATGTAAAGGCTGTCCATTTTATCAGGACGCTCGAGAATCAAACGAAAGAATCGTTTATATATAAGAATTGTGTCGATTATTATGAGTTACACAATGGTTTAAAGCTGTTTGAAATCCATGTTACGTTTTAAGTGTTATGACCGAAAATTTTATAAGTGCGAAATATGTCTAAGCCAGGCATCTTCGTTATTTGAATACAAGAAAATTTCACCATTTTTTTTTGTAAAATAGTCTTAACGGGGTAAGTATTATTTAATTTTTTTTTAGAACCACTGGATTCCGAGATCTACTCTTTAGGATTTAATAAAATATATACAAAACGGACAGGAAATAATATCATTATATAGAGTATTTTTTCTCTTTTTCAACAATATCTGACAGGCCATATTTATTCATTAAGACTAAGCAACCAATTACAGAAACTGATTTAAAAAAAGTTTTTATAATTGTTTGCTTAGTTCAAATGAGTAAATATAGCATGTGACATATCGCTGAAATGGGAAGAAAGTACTCTATTTCGCGCTGTTATTTTCAGGCTGGTTCGTATACATTTCTGAAAACCCTAAAGAGTAAATACTAAAATCCAGCTGTTCTAAAAAAATTGATATCGCACCTCGTCATAAGACTCAAAACTGAAAAATTGAGAAATTTGCAGAAAACTTTTTTATTTTATTTTTTCACTTTTACAAAACACAGGGCATGAGAAACATGTCATTTTGTGACTATTTTTTACAAAAATGTCCAAGTTAATACAAGAAATTAAATAGTGCAATGCAGTTTCAGTTGACTTGACCCGGGATACAAGCGTACCGGGGTTAACGATTCAACATATATAGAGAGTATAGTATTTTTGATTTGCACTTCATTCCCACATTTCATAAAAACATTTTTACCAAAGGCCGTGTATACGATTCCGCAAGTGACGGAAATGTAAATTATTTTGTTAGGAGTCCCCAAATATCCCGCATGCGTACGAGCTTGAGGATTTCTTTGATTATATCACAGACCAACATATTATTATCCTCTTCGCAAATACTAAACGAAGAGTATATAGCATTTGATCGGCACATTTCTAAAACCGGCAATATTGCTCGTAGAAAAAGTTTTTTCATATCTCTGTTTTTGTGATCGAATTCTGAACAATTTTCAAAAAATCTGTTCGTCCGTCACGTTTCTTGTAAGCACGATAACTTAAGAACGAAAAGTCCGATCGTCTTTAAATTTGGATAGTAAGTTGGTGTTAGCTATATGAAGAACTTGATTGTTTTTGAATAAAATCGATCAGTAAATAAAAAAGTCATTAATTTTTTTAATTCGTTTTTTTTATTTTTAAAAGTGAATCATTATTTGGTTGCTTAATTGTATTGAAACATATTCTTTACACGATTTTGCAAACAGCTGAAAAAATAACTATCTATGGGTACTAAAAGAAAAACTATGTATAAAAATATTAATGAAATCTTTGCATTCTTTCGATAACCTGAATTCTGGTTATGCTAGCAAATTAAATTCTAAAATGGATTTGTATAATTTCTTATTTCAAAATTCTCATTCAACAACTGGCGTCCACACAGTCCCCTACAGCCATGCAAATTAAACTAGTATCTACTTAACCCCTACGGTATGAATATTCAGTTGAAAATGAGAACAAAGGTCTAAAATGAATTTATTTACCTACCTTGTCTTAAAAATTGTTCTTTCTATTGGGTTACATTTTCATGAAATCTATCATTCTGTTTTTGGAAATGCTTAGTCTTTGAAACGTTTTTCGCCCTTATTCTGGGCTCATCAGAAGTGCACAAAGCCACTCATAAAGATGTTCCATACAAAACTAAGACAAAAAATGTAATCCATTAGAATGAACATTTTTTTAAGACAAGATAGGTAAATAAACTCATTTTAGACCTGTTTAACTCCATCATTCATTTTTTTTAAATCGCAAAAATAACAGAAAATCTTAATTTTTTAGGTTATTTTTGCAATTTACAAAAAATTGGTTAGTGATGGAGCTAGACGGACATCGGATTCGCGTTCAGCTCGTCAAAATACAAGGGGTTACTATGTCGGGTCCCAGCTACAGATCAGTTTTTTGTGGGCCTGTGTTATCAAATAATGATACTTTAATTTAAAGCTAAGATATTTAATTGTGAACTTCATTCCTCTACAATTTTAGTTTGTTGTTTAAAAGAAATTGTTACTTCCATAATAAATGCCTATGAATTTAAAACTACTAGGTACCGCTTATGTGTACTGTGAGTTCTGAAATAAACATAATTAAATAATATATTGTTTACTAAATAGCAACAATACGTTTTTTCTATTTTTATGTGTCGTAATTGTATATTCTAACACTAACCTATGCCAACAACTAAAAATAAACTGACTTGTTATTTCAAGGCATACTTGGCCCATACCTTTCCCCACGACTAATATATTGAGAGAAAATAATGTTGGAAGTAAATAAGGTGACTCACCTGAATAATAAATTCGATGCTTTACCCGCTGGGGCCAAATCGAAGTGTGATGTTTCTATTTTCGAATTGCACTATTCCGTCTTAATATTTACTATAAAATATAGAAATTAAAACTAAATTATTTTTACTAAAATAAATTTATAATATCTTAAATATTGATAATGTGAAAAAAAATGTTAAGTTTTCTCTCTTCTTCTCTATTCTCGATATCACCGATCTTACAAAATGAAGATGATGTGTAGAACTCATTTGGACAAAATAAATGTCTCGTAAGATAAAATTTAGCGGAAGCGGATGTGTCATGGTGCGGGAAATAAACGATTCAAGTGGGAAATATAATTATTATGTTGAGTTTCATGATTTTATTTACGAAAACTTGTGTTTCTCAAATGAGTGATTTTCAGGCCTCACGCTCTTCCCTCAAAGGGTGTTTTCGTTGATCGATTATATTTCCTGAACGGTATGAGATATAGTTGATCTGTTTTTTTAATGACTGTATGTTTACGCATATAGAAGACAGGATATACCAATAAGAACTTCCAGGCGTATTATTTCGGAAAATAATATAGGTATTTGAATTCTGCAAAAGCCAATTACCTTGGTCCTGGATACAAATCGGTTTTTAATATGGTTAAGATGTAGATGGCGCTGTGTTTCAGAGAGATCACAGACAGTTTAGAATGGAGGGCATTTAAAAAAAGCGTTGATTTTTAATGAAGCTTCATTATATAAAATATTTTCGAAACTCTAACCGTTCTTGAGATATTTGAGGTTAAATGTTGTAATTTTTTTAAGACTAAAATTTGTGTACTTATTTTAAAATGATAATTTAAAATAATTTTAGACAACAGGTCACTGAAAACCTTTCTGTATGGAACGTTAATGTGAAAATTACCTTGACTTTGTACTTTTAAATGGGGTACTCTTTATTTCATCACTATAGTAATTTACGTTACAAGGTCGGAAAGAGGTGTTTAGCAGCTTGATCCAAGCGAATTCCAGGGCGAGTCGCAGGAGAGTCCTGGAAGCTTGGGGAGACCTGCAAAACACTGTTTTCGATCACGTAAAGTACAATATTTTCTTGTCGACCATTTTCTGCTTTACAAGCAACTTCAAAATCTGAATCCATATTTTCCAAAACTTGCGAATTGACTTTTGAAAACTCGCAAAAGTTAAGTGTATTTATAGAAGGGTATTTTAGAAATGTCATAAAGTATTTAAAAACTTTCATCATTTAACCATCTTTCTATGGTGAATAGTAACCGTCTATCTATTTGACACTTAACACAAGTTCGCTTTTATGGCAACAAGAAAGCAAAGCCACCTAGATCAAACATTGACAACATTTTTTACTTTCATGGATAGGAAAAGAGGATAACAGGGATTGGAAAAGCTATTGCCGATATCTGATGCCCACTTTGCGGCCTAGGTCGGAAAACGTTACTTTCTGTCCGAAAATTTCTCTAGAAAGAGTACATTTTCTGGTCGGTCGAAAAAAATTGTACAATACAATATAACTATGATCGTTTTAGTCATAATGGAAATATTGATTAAATTATACAATCAAATATAAAAAAAATGAATGCAAAAACGAAAAACAAAGAAAACTAAAAACAAACTTATGGAAGATGTTCAAAATTATTGCAATTTTAATTTATGCACAATGAAACTCTGGTAATCGGTTCAACTATGCACACTTTCAGTAATGCATTCCTGTTGATGGCTGCAACAGTATAATAATTTATTATGAAGATCGGCCATGCCTTTCATTGGTTCCTTATGCACCTCAATTTTTAAGTAATCCCACAAATAAAAATCTAATGGAGTCAAATCAGGAGATCTAGCGGGCCACTTGAGTACTCCGTTTGTTCATATCCATCTGCCTGTATAAGTATTGTGAAGATTACTGATATTGTTGCTATTATGTGGACCTGCACTATCTTCATGAACTACATTGTCTTTAATTGAGTTGATAATTTATGTAATAGGTAATAAGTAACCCATTTCGTAAAAACTGTAAGTAGTGATCAGTATTTAGATTTCCTCCATAGAGATATAGTTCAACTATTATTCTATTTGCAATGCCACACCAAACATTTACCCCAAATCGTGTTTGGAATCTGGTATATCAGACTCACTTAGTATTATCTTGAGACCAGTATCCACAGTTACGCCTGGTTATATATAACTCCATTATTATAACATCGACAACAACATAGTGACGTGTGGGGATTATTTCTTATTGTTTCTAATATTGCTGCAGTGCTGTCTTCATTTGTAGGTCCTTTTCTCTTTAAGGTTTTTAAAACTTTCATTATTAACTAAATTATCACATAAATTTACAGTTACCTTACGATCAGAGTTTAGTCTCTCAGGAAAACCTCTGCCATATAAGACCATAACTGCAGAAGCATTTTATTGCTACTCTTTGTAAATTAAAATCATATTGTCTAGGTTTGTATGTAAACCTATTTCTTATAACAATTTAATCAACACAGGACCTAAAAATTACATTCACAATAGTTGACATTTGAAACTGAATTTAAAACATCAAATGTTTCCAAAGAATTTCAAAGGCATCCGCGAATATTAGATTTTGACTCTGAATCAGGTGATAATTTGTATTACATTAATATTTCCTTTATTGCTAAGTTTGAATATTTGAAATAACTCTAAGAATGTAATGTCTTTTAATAATTTGTGATTTATAGTTCCACGTCTTCCATCCAATTGTTATTAATGAAAGCTTCGTTTAAATAATTTCTAACCGTACGTGAATAATGCGGTGAAGCTGCATCTTGCTGGTATCCAATACAACTATCTATTTCATTTAGATAATTATCTATCTTTCCTTATGCTAATTATAATTAGCATAAGGAAAATGTTGTTTTAATGTAGACTCCAAAAAGCTTATCAAAGAATTTAGATAAACATTACCGTTAAGCGTACCTTCAAAGAAATAATAGTCAATAATTTGATTATTAATTATACCGGCTTACCCGTTCACTTTTCCAGGAAATTGTTTGTGAGCCTCCATCATCCTATGATTATCTCTGGTTCAATATGGACAGTTCAGGCGATTTTCCGTTCCGTTTAATTGAAATATGGCGTCGTCAGAAAAAACAATTTTGTTTATAAACTGCAAAATCTGCCAGCATTCTGTTCATCATTAATTCGCAGAATTCTTGTCTTCGATCAGGATTATCCTCACTCCTGAATGTGGGAAATAAACGTCGTTAGGGAGATTCATCAGAGTTGTAGGTTACGCTGTGTAGTGGCCACTTTGAATATACCTTTGAAGAGGTTCCGTCATCCTTGGATTTTTGATGGAGGTTTCCGTCTTGGCCATTTTTAGTGATTTTTTCCGTTTGCCTGCCGAAGATAAGTTGTGTCGCTGAGCACGTGTATAGCAATTTGGTGAGTTTGATCCTTTAATGGGATATGGTGCTGTAGTTGACGACTTTAGCAGTATTTTATTTTGGTATTTGACTATTACTTTCTGTTGGGAAGTACGGCTACGGAATTTTCCGGATCAATCAACTTGCTAGGAGCACATGGCAGAGGAATTCTTTAAAGCCCACTCAAGATATATCTTATATCTGCAGACGTCTCTGCAATCTCTTTGGAAATTAGATTTATAACGTATTTTATTTCTTTATTACAGGGCTTTTACTTTCGAGTTTACTGTAATTTTACTTTCAAGTTTACTGTCAATTTTACTTTCAATTCTACTTTCGATTTTGCTGTCAATTTTACGTTTTACTGTTACCTTTATTTTTGACTCTTACTGGTATTGGTTCCTGTACGTTTGACCCTACGTCTTACCTTTTTCGTTATTTGTACGTGAACATTGGTTTTGCTGAAACTTGGTTGTCAAGCTGTTGCTTGGATATGGAAACCTGGGTTGCACCTGTGAGACTCTCCTGCCTGGTTCCGTTGGAAGCTACGCTGTCCTGGTAGGCCTGCTGCAGACATTGTGAAATGTGCTGATACAACATTCCACCTTCCACGTGAGGCATAGAGAGCCCGTCAGGTTTATGCGGCACTAAATTTTAATGTAATGGCTGTCATTCGACCCACGTAACTACAGTTTCTATACCTATTTTGTTTAATATTTTACACATTAAATTGTCAGTTTTATTTAAATATTTTGCATGTAACCAATTGAATTTTCAGTAGATTTGAACACAACGCTTGCAATTTTTTTCACTTTGTCAATTTAGCCTATCGTCACTTACCTATCGTCACTTTCCTAGTTCACATTGTCTTGTTCGTTTTAACGTTATTATTCAGTAGTTTAATGTAGTTTTCTAATCCAGTATTATCTGCACAATAGTAGTTAAGGTTTTATTAGTTTTAAGTTGTCGTACCTTTTGTGATAGGTTAACTGTGGGCAACACATCTAGGAATATTGATTGTGTGTAATACTATTTCTGTGGGATATTGTTAATAATCGTACCTAAATTTGATTATTAAATTTGATTCTAGTAAGATGCTTATTTGTTTTCACCAGCGTACATCCATCCCTTTAATTCATCGAAGCCACCCCCAAGGACCTGACTAGTCGGCTGTGTGAGCCTCTTTCGCCACCAATTGAATGCAGAGAGGGGACTGCATGTAAAATACGAAAATTTTGTTCAAGGCACAGGCTGACCACTCTACTCTACAGTGTAGCTGATACATCAGCCTCAGACTGTATAGTTAAATTTTGTATACTACTCCCCTTTTATCTGGGAGCCCTGCAAAGATATCAATATTTCAATCAAATGGATGGAACATACTGAAAAGGAAAATACATATATTTGGTGGTACCCATATTTTATTTTTACCACTACAACTATAATTATTTGTTTCAATTTACTTATATACTATTACTACAAATACTATTTATGATCTGTGACTGTGGTATGCGGACAAGATCTAACATGTTCGCCGCGTGATCTGGAGACAATGCATGAATCTTGTGCGTGTTATAACTAGGGAACTAGTGAAATTTATATCGTTATTTTGTTGCAATATATCGAGGAAATGGTCAACTTCCATAAGGGTTATTGTAAGGAATATCCCCCCCCACCGCTCTTCGAAATTTTTAATCGATATAAATATTGTATTGTAAGGAATGCCATCTCCCGCTTGAGCCCGTATGTTACTACCCCTGATTTTCACTAGATGGCCCTGTAGTTTCCCTAACATTATTGGGTAAAGTGGCAAATTCTTTAATACGTCTTTGTACTGTAGTTCTTTTAAGTAATATTTATCCATGTTTGACATTAAACGCTAATATACAAAATATATCGATACATAGAAATATCGATGATTTTTTGTTAATATATCGAATACATCGATTTGAGTCTTGTGATGTATCAATTGATTCATATATCGATAGAGTACATTTTTTTTCCATCCCTAACTATCAAATCTCACACATAGTTTGACTAATCACGATTCAATTGGTTCTTCCCTCTCAATGTTCACACCAACATGCATCGTGGCTTCTAACCGGGAACACGCACAAGATTCATGCTTTTGTCTCCAGATCGGTACGCGGTGAACATGTTAGATCTTGTCGCATGCCACAGTCACAGATAATAAATAGTATTTGGGTTATCATATGAGTAAATTGAAACAAATAATTATAGTTGTATTGGTAGAAATAAAATATGGGTACCACCAAATACATGTTTTTTTACTCAGTATGTCCTACCCGTTTGACAGAAATCTAATTCAGAGGAATAAAAGACGTATTCACTAGCTATTTTTTGAGAGTAATCCGAAAGTGGTCACTCTTATATAACTATCTGAAAATAGCGAATGCATTTTTTTTGTATTTTAAAAATAGTATTTATTGTTAATTTAAAATGAGAAAAATATGTAATAAAGTATTAGACATTCCAAAAAATATCTCTTTGATTTTGTCTCCTTATCTATTATAGTTCACGAAAAAAAAGTTTGAAAATAGCTTCATTTTTAGGTATTTTCTGATAACTCTTACCTATGCCTACATATTTTATATACTTCTTCTCTAATGTACATAACAGCATGCATATCGTTGCATTTGATTTCTTGGACAAATCACCTATGGCAATGGTGGTAGACAATTTAAAAAACTTTATACTGGTGAATAGAGAGAGAATCATAATACTCTCCGAGTCAGATGCCGCACGACTCCCTTTCTAATATAAAATTAGGTAGTAATAATTAAGAAAAGGCGATTGCGGGAGGTACCATTTTTATGCCAAAAAATGATTCGATTTTTTTAGGATTTTCCTAAAAGTTCATAATTACGCTTAAAATGAATTTATTCCATACATATAGACCGCACTGTATATAAAATAGAATAGTGGAATAATCAAATAGGACTAATCAGTAAATATAATTTTGACGCTTTGAGAAGATCACATTTTTTAAATAATACATATTCGTTCATGTAAAATTAAGAATAAATTAATGTGTAATGATTTGCCTAACAGAATTTCTAGTGCCTTAACATTTAATAACTAAAGTATTTAACAATAACTTAAGTATGTTCTCAGTTAACTAAAATAATTGAATCGATTATAATTAGAAGAGATACGTGAAGATCATTATTATAATAATAAGTATCATTTGTTGTTGTTCTTATTCTATTAGATATAGAAAAAGTATTTTTATTCTGTAAAATTGTTGCACCAATGTCATTAGGTAGGTATAAACTTCCTCTTGCGCCTGACCTTGGGATAAGTAATTGTAACTTGTTTAATACTTATATTAACTTCTTTAATTATTTATGTACAGTGAGTAACATGAGTATTTTTTTCCATTAACATGGAAAATTTATAT
The DNA here is from genome assembly GCA_963583905.1 of Stenurella melanura. Taxonomy (NCBI): domain Eukaryota; kingdom Metazoa; phylum Arthropoda; class Insecta; order Coleoptera; family Cerambycidae; genus Stenurella; species Stenurella melanura. The sequence continues at coordinate 111,403,161 of OY757310.1, read as the reverse complement.
AAAGACCATTATTCTATTTTGGCTAGATTCCCTTTTGAAATTATATAATTTAAACATTTATTGACATAGTATGTTTTGCTATATGTGATTTACAGATGTTTTATTTTCTTCATATCAAATACTTGTGTATACGGGAATTAATTATTCGGCCAGTTAGAATGAAATTATTGTAGTTAATTACATTTCACAATATTTACAAAAAATGGAAGATTTTTAAAGTTTTTATATAGCATTGGATATGTATTACAACTATTATTAATAATTGAGGGTTTGAAACGGGCAAAAATACTTATACTAATGGTCAAATATAAAATAATTCACACACAGTTGTAACAAAAACAGTGGAGAGAGAGACGGAGAGAGAGGGAGAGAGGGAGAGAGGGAGAGAGGGAGAGAGGGAGGGAGGGAGGGAGGGAGGGAGGGAGGGAGGGAGAGGGAGAGAGAGAGAGAGAGAGAGAGAGAGAGAGGGAGATAGATAGATAGATAGAGAGAGAGAGAGAGAGAGAGATAGAGAGAATTATTGTTCAATGTCCAAACTATTCAAGTGTAATGAGAAAAATAAAACTTATAGTTTCATATTCATTTTTTCCTAGACCTAACATGATACAGAATAATATAAATATGTTCAATTATTTTCTAAATAAATACACATTTCGGCAGCAGATGTTTTGGCGACTTGTGTGGGTTTTTATTCTGACTAGCGTCTAGTCCCCAAGCGAAAACAAATGATCCCGCATGCGCATTACTAGAGTTGAGAAATTAAATGTTTTGTGATATTTTGTGGAAAAATCAACCTAACCTAAAGAGTAAACAAATCACATAAAATATTGAAATCATTATAGGAAAAAGAAGGAACGCATTTCTGCCGTCAAATCAAACCTAAATTTGTGAAAAAATACATTAATCGTTACAAAAAAAAGTTCGGTGTGTCCAGAAGTTAAACCCGGGACCTCTAAGCGAGAACGTTATCAATATGCCAACTATGAGCAGCTGACGATCAGCGCTATAGCAAGAAATAAATAGGTTGACAAGGCGGTACAATAACCAACCATTATTCGTCCGCCGCAGCAGCACGAGGGATTATTTGTTTCGGCTTGGGGTGTAGACGTTCCTTTTAATCTGCCGCAGAATCCATGAGTTTTAGTTTTTCGTCTTTCATTGACACTATGATAGTCCCTATTTAAAATAAAATTATTTGGATTTCTAAATCTTGCTCACAAAAACCAAATATATATGTCCAAAATAAGGTACGAATTTTACTTTCCTTAAACATATTTTTACTGCTTAAGAAGGGGCTAAAATGTTCGTGGCAAGGAAGCCAGTTCTTAGTTAAGTTCACATAAGTCAAACTAATAGTGTTCAATGTTATATTAGTGAAATATTACGTATTGTAAATAATAAATTAATACATTATGTTAGTGGTCTCTTGTGTTATAATTCTCGAACACACGGTTTTAGGGTTGTTTATCAGGGAGTGTAAATACGTAACAGTATTATGAGAGAGGAAAATGTGCGGCAAAAAATCAATATCGCTTTTATGTTTTAAATTTAGATATTGCCTCCGATCTTGGAGGAATGTAGTGATCCACTGTAAGGACTGACCCTGTATACCATATTCAAATAATTGTGTTACTATTGATAAGGCTTAATTTATGTATATTAGAGCAGGGTTGCAACGATTTAAATCATAGTGATTTAAATCATGATTTAAATCAACTGATTTTTTAAATGTAAATCATGATTTAAATCAAGTTGTGTAAAGCAAATAATCTAAGTAAATCAAAGTTCAGAAAATTCAAATAAAAAGTAGAAAAGAACAGTTAGGCTACACATATAAAACAAAAGTTACTTTCTTAAATGTACATTATAAATTAGGTGTCTACTTAAAAGCAGAAACATAAAGTAAACAAAATAAACAGAACCAACTCTAAAAGAAAATAAAACATGATTTACTTAAAAACAAACATTTTAAATTAGGATAATTATTGTAAAGTTTGTACAAAAAAACTAATTTAGCTGATTCTTCGGTCCCTAAACGATTTCGAATCTTAGAATGAATCAAACCAAATGTTGAAAATATTCTATCAGCCGAGGCTGCAGCAGAAAATAATTGCTAGATAATCGGGATAAATTTGTCAATAATATCAATATTTCTTTGGGATTTCCACCAGTCCAAGGGTTTTCTGTTTTGAAGAATTTTTTCGTGAAACATAATATCGACAAAAGGCTCAGATTTTGCCAGAAATTTAATGATCAGTGGTAGTAAACCACTTTCAGGATATAATTCATTAGCAGCTTCTAAAGCACGATTCTTTTCACTTTCTGTCAATGTATGCTTTGTTTTCGTAGGGTCTAAAATGAAGGCTAGCAAATGATATGAGGTGATACACTGGCCGTATCGGTATCTAAATATTTGCATTTGTATTAAGGTAATTTCAGTTTCGTCAAAATGCGACTCAATTATCTTAAATTGTTCTACACGTCTGATAAAATTGCATCGTTTCTTTGAAGCCTATCAAGTGCAACAGATATAGGTTTTAGTAGTGATAAGTAATCTTCAGCAGTTCTTTTTAAATAAATGTTTAAAATTTTCTGTCTTACTATGCTGTCAATTTTATTTTTATGTTCCTTGCTAATTTTAAAAAGTGTGGGCAATGGTTTAACGAAACCTTCTAAGCAGTCGACAAGTGAGTTCCATCTTACGTCAGAAGGTAAAGTAAGTTTTTTTTTCCTTCTTTTGCGTATGTCGCAAAAAGCGTTATTGCCTTTTTTACCTCAGGTTGTTCAATACACATGAAACTGCCGTTTGTCGCATAAAGAGCTCTAGAAGTTTGTTTATTTATTTCTTCTTTATTGGACTTGGTCGTAAGTACAACAAAAGATGGTAAAGATCCAGAACTGGAGTTAGGCACTACTTTTCTTTTTTTACTTAATGGCGTAGAAGATAAGAACGACTGCGGGGCACTATCTTCCTCTGCATTTTGTTGTAACGTGTTCAATTGTATCTGTAATAAAAAACAATATTGTTATGTTGTTCATTTTTAAATCCAGCTACACACAGACAGGCATAGATACTATACTTTATTCTTAAAGCTAGGAGTGAATGAAAAAGTCACATTTGTCCTTGGAAAGTTACTAGAAATCTAGAAAATGCACTAGATCATTTTAAAAATGTGAATTCAGCTCGTCTCCTGGCATAATTGGCCTTAGTCACAGAAATAGACCGACATTAAATATGTAAATTAAAAAAAAGGTTCTCTTAATATTTTGTCTTACTAAGAAGTTATAAAATAAATAAAATAACACTATACTTACATTGGACACTGTTCCTGAAGTAGAGGGACCTTCATTATTTGTTTCTAAACTTTCTACATTACGCGAAGCACATTTTTTCCAATGGACTTTCAGTAGGTCCACAAGCTCTTACATTTCAACTTTAAACTTTGTACATGTAGCTCTACTACCACTTTTTCCATCAAGCTTACTTGATTTTTCAATAAAATATTGCCAAATAGGATCTTTTTTCCTTCCACTTTTATAAGAAGACATGAAAAAAAAAAATTATTTCATATTTAAATGGTATAAATATCACTCAGACTCGCTTTCTCACATGTTACACGACAGATTAGTAAATAGTGGCAATTCGCATCATCCCCGCATTATAAAGACAGGCGAGTTTTCAAGTTCTGAATTTTCATGTATATACGCTCTAGCTTATTTTACAATTATAGATACAAGGTACGCAATTTATTCCATTTTAAAGTTTAAACAAAAACTGTCTTTATTAATATAAGTACTAAATACATTGTTAATGTCAATTATTAGGATGTTTATGTAAAAAAATTAATGAAAATAAAAAAATTATGACTGTTTTGATTTTTTAAAAAGAAATCGTGATTTTTTATTTTCTTTAAATCGTGATTTTTGATTTTTTTTTGAATCATGATTTTTTATCATCCCCGATTTAAAGTTTTCATTAATAAATGGTGGTGTGAAATATCATTATTTAACAATTTTATTTAATGGATTTAGTGAAAATAATTAAGTTACATAACAATATTACCTTTTCTAATCAATTTTAAAAATTTTGAATATGGAGAAGGTAGGTATTTCCCATTAGACTCATTAGAGAATAGTTGAAGTTATGGCGGAGGTGCCGTTGGGGGGTAAATAGTTAAGTTTTTTCGAAGTAGGTAAAACTGAGTTACAGATTCAAAATGGTGAATCCAATAGGACTACCATAATTACATGACTGTAGCAGATTTACATAAAATTGCGTCACTAAAGTGGGTGAAACTATTTGTTTTGAAAACACAGTTACTAAAAATTATTAAATAAAATTTCACCCTCGTTCGGTTAATTGGATCTTGTTACCTAATACTGTCTTTGAGGTCGGTTAAAAAATGAACAAATAACAAAATCGGGAAAATTTTTGCATGACTTCAACATCGATATTAGGTAATAAAGCTCAATTAACTGAATAACGCTGAAATTTTATTTCATTATTTTTAGTGACTATGTTTTTAAAAGCGCTTCAATAAAAAAAATATGTAGTTAATTTATTAAACTAAAATATTGTTTGCTTAAATTCTCTATACCACTGCGGTTGTTTATTACCTGGTCTTTGTATTTGTAGAATTTCGTTTATCGTTCCTCGGTGATAGCTTAGTTCCCATTCCAAAATTTTAATGTTGTCAAATAGTAGAGAGTCTAGAGCCCGCTACGATGCATTTTAAAGTAGGAGGGGTCGACTAAAGGGTATACAAAAACGAAAAAACAGATTCCCGGAAAGCATGAAAATGTGTATTTTCATATTTCTCCCTCAGTATTTCGAGCCTTGTGAGAAACATTGATTTCAAATTTTGTAAACATATTCCTTTGATATTGTTCTTGATTAATGTATGAAGCAAAATAGTTTTACCATGATGCCTTTTTAATAAAATATATATAAGCTATTACATGTTATGCAAAAATACTAAAACGCATTGTAAATTATAGTAAGTGAGAAATTTTTTATTATTAAAAATATGAAGATAATATAACGACAAAAAGCGAAGTTTAATAGTCCAGGAAGTTTTTGGAAATTATATTTCTTTTTGTTGCTGTTTAGTTTAGTCGCAAATGAATTGTTAAAATTCGGCGCACCCGCAACACGGAGGTTCGCTTCTAATATTAGTGACTTAACTATTATAACTATGTCTGCTCACGAGAGATTACACTGCATTGGGTACCAAATAACTATTGCTTCTCAAAAAAGTAATTTATCGAAAAGGAACTCACATTATTTTGTTTCATTTCAATTATTAAGTATGAAACACAAGAATAATAAATTCTAATATTTCATTTAGATTCGATATAATTGTACACAAATACAAGAAAGAATTAAACAATTGTAAGAATGAATACGTAATTTTTTAAACAAAACTGAAAAGAAAATGTTTCAATTTTGTATCAGAAATAAAAAATCATAATTCCTAAAAGTAATGATAATAAGAACTAGTACATACATAACAAATTAATTGCTAAGAGAAAAATGAAAACAAAAACATGACAATATCTATTAAAAAATCTACTGGAATATTATGCAACATGTGAACATAAATTCACAAGTGGACATAAATTTGTCATTATACCTATTTACTGAATTGAAACACCTTATTTGCCTATTTTTATGTGTTAAGCTACTTACCTACTGTTGTTGCTAATATCATAATGTTTCCTATAAAAATAATATTAATTGGAGAATTAACGCAAATATTAAAAAAAGAATCACAAAACAATATTCAATTCCACACCTATATAAACTTTCAAAATGTATAATGTTCTTGCAAATAATGATATCTCGGAACATTTTCCTTCGCACATGCAACTAATTACGCATCGTACTTTTTGCTGCACGGCAACGACAGTAACTGTTGCTGTTACCAAGGGCGGTCCTACACTTTACTGCTGGGGGGGCTTCCTTATTAAAATATGTACAACATTTTTTTAATCCCGCAAAAATTGATAAGCATTATTTTTGTTCTGAAAGTTCGTATTGTAATATGAAGTGTGGCAGATTATAAAACTCTGTAACTTCTAATGTCTACAAAAGCGTTATTATTTAAAAAAATTTGACAAAATTTCGTACAGGTCAATTTTGAGGAATGGTGAATCCAGTGCAATGCATACACTTTTTTTTAAATCGCTAATGTGAATTATTAAAATTTTACTCCTAAATACTGACGTATTAGGCCTTGAATTTTGTAGGAATTTGGAGCTTTTTGCTCAAAAAACGCAGTTCAAAAAGCTCTACAACTGAAAAAAAAACTGTGAAAATCGCACACTAAATAAAGATTTCACAAGGTGACTCCAAGACAAATGGGTCACACTGTATAAGTATTTGAAAATCATCAAAATGTTATTTTTATTTAAAATAAGAAATTAAACAAACTTAAACTTACCTTGCGCAATGTGTTTGTAATGACGTTTTTAAAAAATTGAAAAAGAGATTAGAGTAGAAAATGATCGGAAGCGGTAGAAAACGCCCCTTTTATCTCGGGTTCCGTAACTTGTAGAATTAGATACAAAAAAACCGATATATTTACTTTTTTGGCTAAAATAAGATGTTTTTACGATAGTGAACTTTTTCGGAAAATACATTTTTTTTTCGGGATATGACCACTCGGAACTTTTCTGTAAAATGCGTTTTCACCGAGTCTTTTCGTAAAAACATGAAAACTGTTCCTTTCTTTGAAATTGTGACGCTTTAAAAATATACGTTATTTAAAAATTTGAAATAATTCAGACGTATGCATTGAGGCCTTCTAAAAACTTTCCCACCCTTGGAATTTTTTCTTGTAACTTACTAATTTTCCCAATGCCCCACCCTTTGGACTGCCAGTGGCTTTTTCAAGTTTTACATTTACAAAATAAATGTAAATTGAAACTTTTAGGCTTTGATTATTTGGTCACCATGGAATAAAATGTATTTATGCACTGAATGTATTTATACGCGAAAGAAATTATACTCAACTTATTAGATGAAAAAGCCATTGCATTTAAGTCTCGTAAATTTAAAGGTCATACGTTTTTCTTAATTGCTTTTACACACAGAATCTCTTGATTTTAGTTTTAAAAACTTAGTTGACCCCCCCTTGTCGATTTCGAGACCGTAGATCCCCTACTAAAAGTTGAAACTGTGAATATCCTCTAAAGCATGTTTTGTGAGTGTTGTCGAATTTTGGTTTAATGTGTTCATATCATATTTATCTATGCAATGTACGTATTTAGTACCTCGGGAGATTTAAACTAGGATTAAATAATCCTTACGAGAAATTTTGATTTTCTGGTAGGTTTTTAGTAGTAGTAGAGTATTTTAAAAAGTTAGAGAGAAGATAAAATAAAATTTTTAAAATTTTTTTGGAAATAACTTAAAATACAGAAAATACAAAAACCATCATAGAGATAAAACTTAAAGAGCAGAAAATGATAGAAAAAGAAATACTTGCAAAAATTTCTTATATACAACTAGTTTTCGCGTAAAATTGGAATCAAAGTTAGTTGTAGGGTTGACGGCCAAAGCACGAACGTCAAAATTAACGTTTCCCGTGCGTATCGGCACAGAAATATTAATAATCATTGGAAAAATGATCGGATTGTAGAATAATTCAAACCTTTACTGTACAATGACTAAAAAAAGTACGAGTGCTGAGAGCGCCGCCTCGGGCAGTTCTTAGAAGGGCTTCTGAATTTTAATTCTATACAAATTTTCATCGGAAGTCTTGTACACCATCTTGCTCATTATTATTATAAAATCATAAAAACTACAAAAACTGTCACTATATACAATTTAAATAACTTATACTTATCTTTCGTTCATCGTAGATCACATTTGCAAAAAATGTAAGTAGTACTGAAAACATGTTTACAAAAAATTTTCGATTTTAAGATACATGCACTATACTACACATTCCTGTTGAATGTAAATTATGATGAAATAATAGTTACAGCTTATTAAAAGCAGTTGCCCTTAGCTTTAATTTGCGTTTAATTTCAAGTGTCGAAGTTAATTTTTTATCATTTGACAGCAAATTGATAACAATATTTTGTAAATTATAAAATACACAATTATTACCAAAAAATTTAAAGTCAAGTTATTTTCTCCTTTCTTTATTATGATCAGATTGATCCATCAAGAGTTACCAATGCTTGCGTTTTGTTACAAAAACGCAAGAAAAAGGAGATCGTGCCCTGATTCGTGACGCCATAAACTTTTATTTTACGCGAGAACCGGAGTACATCCGAATTTTTTTTATAAAGGCATTTTTTTAGAATTTTCGTCTCCACGATAATTTTTGTACTTTTCGTATTTTAAAGTAGTACTCAAATTTTTTTTTTAGATTTAACGCCATTTTGTTTTATGTTCTGCACACAGGGGCCTTGATAACGTTTTAAAATAATTTTCTACTACTACAGACCTACAAAAAAATCGAAAATTTTCGTAAGGATAATTTTTTCCTAGCTCTTGGCGTCATTTTGTCTCTGGGAACTGGGCTAATTCTTTTATGTAACAAAACAATACCAGGATACACATCAAGTGTGCTTGTTATAGGTAACTGACTTCTTTTAAGTAGTCATTATCTCATTTTATATTTATAGGACAATTATTATTATTTACACAGAAAACTATTTATATGTTTTCTATTTTCCTTTATTACATGGTCAATTAGTTGGATACAAATTGTTTTACCAATCAGTTGCGTATCTTAATTTGGATGTAACCTCTGAAATAATACTAACGTATAGATTTCGTCAAACCGCTGTACACTGTAATAACAATTTATTCTCATCTCAGAAGCAATTAGACAGTAATAGTAGACATTTAAGAACATTAACACTTATATATATTGACAAGAGAGAGGATTTGCTTATTATTCCAAAAATGTTAACACACCAATGGAAAAAAATTAAAATGGAATTTTAAACCAGTAAGGTAACAATATAATTTACTGATATGCAGATAAAAGTATGACATTCAATCATTTGTAGTTTGAAAACCTGTTTATTGGAGAGTAAGATAAATTGACATTTTTTTAATGGCTGCGATTGGCTTAGAACATTCCATTTGGCCACGAGATTTAAAATTATTGGCTCTACCGATGCTAGAGAACAGTAATTAAGAAGAGGAACAAAGGTAAAACACAGAGAACATAATTAGGCGCCTTTCATACTTTTCATATTTTCAAATGTCTATCTTAGACAATAATTTAACCTTTAGAGAACTTTGTTTGAAGAAGATCATTTCTGAGGACGACATAATAATAAAAGTATTAAGAAATTAGTTCCTATCGCATATGTTAGCAGACATACATCCAATGGTCATTGGTGCCTATAATTTATTTTTTATTTGTTACGAATTCTTACAGAAACAAGAAAATTTACTCAGTCTTGTTTCTGAGTAAATTCGTTGGATAGCTCTTTCAATTTTTGGTATACGATCTGTAGACTTTGATCCAAGAATGTCTCCTCCCCAGTGTGTTCTAATTTCATCAGCACGGTCACCGAAATTAGCACAAGTTCAAACTGTATGCCTCCGGAGAGAACGAACTTCAGAAGGCTCTAAGGGTGGTCGAGGAGTACACGCGGGCCATTGGCATGGAGTTCGGGTTGGACTAGTGCGCGATCGTCCATCTCAAGAGAGGACGATTCGGGGACTTTGCTGAAGACGCGCAGCTCGCAGACGGAAGCATCCTAAGACATCTGGATGCCGGAGAGACCTACACATACCTGAGTGTGCAATAACATCACATCCAGGATGTGCAGCAAGTTAAAGAATCTCTCCGCGGCAAGTACAGACATCTACTCCGAAAGATTTGGTTATCTGAACTTTCAGGGAAGAACAAGGTGTCTGCGACTAATATGCTTGCTATTCCTGTCCTGCTCCACTCCTTTGGGGTAGTCGAATGAACTGAAGATGAGCTGCGTCAACTAGATAGAGGTACCCGCAAGATGATGAACATCATATCATGAGTATTAATTCTAGATCGTCCGTTCCTCGTGTGTACCTCCCACGACAACGGGGGCCGAGGATTCTTGGGTCTGGAGTGTCTGCATGCAATATCTTAAGGAGCTTAGACCCGCTTCTGCAATTAGTGAGAGATCACGAAAATGCAGGGGTCAGTGTAAGACTGTTTAAGGCGGCAGAAAGAGCCGCAAATGAACTTGGTTTTGTATTCAACGACAAGTGAGGAGCCCGGCGCGGTGCTGACCCAGAGTCAGTCACTGAACTGCAGCCACCTCGCCGGAAGGCCCAAATAAAAGCTGCCGAACAGGAACGTCTGTTTAGGCAGCATGTCGATAAACCCATGCACGGGCTATTCCATAAGAACCTAGAAACACTGGGTCGATCGATTAAGCTGACATTCGCCTTTTTAAAGTCAGCTGGGCTAAAGTCGGAGACCGAGGGATTCATTGTGGCCTGCCAAGATGGTGTAATCAACACTTTGGTTTACCAAATCCGCGTAATGGGTGTAGAGGTTCCTGATATTAACTGCAGGACCTGCCGTCAGGCGCCGGAATCGCTCATGCATTTATTACCTGCATGCGCGGTATATGCGATTTCGGCCTACATCCATCGCCATAACGCGGCGTTACGGGTGCTGCATTACCATCAACGGTACTCGTACGGAGTAGACTAGACCCCAGTGCTGCCTTGCGTCCCCGGAGACATCGAGTCCGTTGTCGAGAACGAGGGTGCCGAATTTATTGGAACTTCTCGTTTCCAACAATCAGGCTAATTCAAGCCAACAAGCCTGATATAGTCCTCCCCAACCACCAAAACAGAGTGATGTTTGTGATCGAGTTCTCAGCACCTGCTGAGCCAAACATCGCTTTGAAAGAGGAGGAAAAACGGACCAAATACTGTGATCTCCGGTACGAGCTCCAAGTTCTGTACCCAGGCCACTCGGTCAAGATGGTCGTCCTAATAATCGGTGTACTCGGAGGTATGAAGCCCACGCTGCTCTCGGAACTGAAGATCATGCCGGCCTGTCAGTAGTTAGTACATAATTGAACTTTGTCAACATAATTTCAATGCATATAAATAACGTTACTATTAAGTAAATGAAGTATAAGACATATGCAAAAAACGTACAATAATTTTAAAAAAACGTTACACAAAAGATCAGACATTAATTAATTAAAAATAACAAAATAACAAACTCACTATAATCATTTAGAGAATAATAACTTTTATTTGTTAAAAATATTTTAATTTCTACTCTAAAACGTCTGAGATCAAAATTTTATATTTAGTAGGTAAATTATTGTAAGCTTTCATGGTCAAGTATTTTGGACTTCTGAATTTTGATGATCTGTGCAGCGGTATCTCGAGGATTCAGCTGTTTCGTGTGTCATACGTGTGGTAACTATTGATTGTGTTTGTGCACAATTCAGATTTCGCATATAATAATAAGTTTAACAAGAAAATACATGGTAGTGTCAATATTTCCAATTTTCTAAACAAATCCCTGCAACTATCTCGCTTCCTTAGATCCTATTACTATTACTTTCAGCTCTCCAGGCAATAATGGCATAGGAAATCAATGAGTGGAAGTGAGCATAATAGTACGTGACCAATACTGACCGCTCAACCGTGTCTCGCAACTGATTAATGCAGTAACATACTGAAGCAATTCTTTTGCATATGCTTTCTATATATGAAGACCACGAACAGTTGTCTGAAATATGCAAACCAAGAAATTTAACAGTTTGTTCTTTTTAATCATGCCATTTTTTGTTTTTATTAAAAGACTTTCCTCATGTATTGTCTTCAGTCTTTTTTTTATTACTATTATTATGGGCCGTCTGTCATGCTGACTCTGAGGGCACTGCAGTCATATAGGCTTATTGTACCACTTCCCAGTCTTATCTATGTCGTGCCGGTCATTCCTTATAAACCTACGAGTGTTAACTATAGTTCTATGACCGGCCCGTGCGAGTCTGCAGTGAATTTCCTCGCATTCTGGCCAACAACGGATTCGGTACGCGGTGTATCTCGATGGTCCGCTCAATAATCGAAACGGTATCCGCTCCGGCCGTTGCTTAACTTCAGCGAGTCTGTCTAGGTCGGACTTAATACCGATCTGACTCCTCGCCTTCAGTTTACTAAATCTTAAATATAAAGCTTTATTATTATTCAAAATAAGCTTGTTTTCAGTACACCATTGGTGGGCTTTTAAAACTGTTTCATTAGCTTTGCTTAAAGCATGTATTATTTTCTGATCAGATAGAAGGAAAGATGAATAATAAACAAATAATATGGCGTCAGCTAGAAAGTTATTTACGAAAATTACGTATAGTAAGGGTCCCAAAACTGATCCTTTGTGTACTCCAAAGTATGAAATTTCATAAAAATTTCTAAGAATAAATACAGTTTCAAAAATTATATTGACATACGTAAGTTGAAATAAAACATTTACTAGACATAGGAAAAAGTTCGTTATTTATGACGCATATTGTATTTATAATATATAATATATTAGCTCAATGAACAACTCCATAAACGATTCAATAAAAGTAATAAATATCATGTAACCTATAGGCATGCTACCGGCAAAATTAAGAATGAACCAAGAGCTTTTAAGGGACTTGTAATGGTGAGCGGGGTAAACAATTGACTACTTTCGTTTGAGGTAAGTGCATAACATATGTGGTTAACTATACTCGTCTACGGATATCGTTTGCAATATTCAAGTACGCGGTCTTCGGTGTTACTCTATCACAAACAGGCTTTGTAATGGCTTATAGTGATAGCAACGCTTTAGGCTGAATTTTTAAATTGACAATAGAAATACTATACTATACCCTAGGTTAGTTATTGATATGAACAATAACCTTTCATGGCTCACTCCTAATTTGTATCTTAATAGTTTAAAATACAGCTTGCCAATCTCAATTTAGTTGTGTAGCGGATATAAATATCTCCAGAACGGTAATTGTCCTATTTATACACCGACGTAACTTTGATTTCTTATTTAGAAAATACTCAGCTTATTGAAAAGTGCATCACAATCTACTAAATAGTTATATTAGTAAATAAATATCCACACTAATATTTTTTCACATTAAATCACTAAATCCTTAATTATATTTTAGATATCGACGTAATGACATGTATTTAAATGGGAACATTATATTCATGTAAATGCACGAATAGGTGATTTTTCAAATTAACTGTTACAAAAAAAGAACATTTGAAATCATATGCATATAATGTATGCCGATTGCGAACGCTAATGTGTTTAATTTTGGGTCAAATTAAATTCAAAGATTTTCACAAAATACTACTCAAATGTAGAAACCTCCCAGTTACACCTTAAGTTTTAAATTGGTTCTGCTAGATGAAAGTTATTACTTCCATATCCTCTCAGTGGAGTGGAAGTATAGTAATCGTAAACAAAAAATATTTTTTTTTATGAAATAGGCTTAGAATGTCATAAAACGTCAAGATTTGAGAAAAAGAAATTTTCTGTCGGTCGGTCTGTCTGTAACTCGAATGTTTTCTTAGAAACGGTTTAAGATATTGACTTGAAATTTGGTACACATATGTGTCATGACGAGATCTGGAACTGAGTTATATTTTGCGCTAATTCCGGTGAAGGGTTCGTGGATAAATAGGGGTAAATAGGGGAAAATAAGTAAAGGTGATAAAGGTAGAGAAACTTGGAGTTTGGTGTTTATACTAGAACCCAAGGGTATTATAAAGAGATCTGAAATTAGATTATATTTAAATATGATTCTGTTGAAGGGGTGGAGGTAAGTAGGAGTAAATAAGAGAAAATAAGTTAAAAAAGCTGGTAAGAGTTCAGAAACTTGGAATTTGGCATATATACTAGAAGCCAAGGCCTCAGATTTCCTTGTTATATTTTTCAACGCTCCATTATTAAAGATATTGTTAAAATAAAATTGAGATATTAGCTACAAATTTGATTTGTAGTGTAATGATATCTGATTGAGATAATTTCGTTCAAGATGTGGGTGTGAGGGGGGGGGGGTGGCAAATAGAGAAAATAAGTAAATCAAGCTAATAAGAGTTCAGAGACTTTATGTTTGGCGCATACGCTAGAAGCCAACGTCTCAAATTTTTGTATGATATCTACCTAAAATACTATATTATTAAAATTTTATAACCAATTACCATATTAGAGCATAGGCGGCGACTTTTGAAATTTTGGTCGGGGGCGCACCAATTCTTCCGCAATACCTACTATACAGTCCATGAGAAAATTTCAAAAAGGAGTAAACTTGAAAAGTGTTGTGACCAGGACGAGACCTGGGTACCCCCCGTTTTCAATGGTTTTGAATACGATGGTGTTATTTTTAGGTCTCCCACCCCTCGGAATTACCCCTAAATGCGAAATACCACCCCTTTTTTGCGTTCTTTCCATTCTAGGCATGCGATCACTTGTCGAATCGGGTTTTTCGTATAGACCGTATGGACTTTGACCATCTAACATATTATCTACCCCCGAGGTTTAAACTACCCCGTCCCCTGATACTAATATCTCAAATATTTCAAAATTAATAAAAACTTTCCCACATATCCAGTAGCAAGAAATATTACAAGAGGGTGGTTTTGGGGATTGAGGGTGATTCAGTAAAGGGTAGGGGAGGAAATTATGTTGCCATCGTGTTGAGTACCCTCGAAAACGGGGATAAACAATTTTCACAAAGTTCGAATTTTTGGGAAGATTTTAGTATTAGCGGAGGGGGTAGTTTTTAACCCCGCGGATGATAGCATGTCTCGGCACTCAACTTGCTTTACAATACCGAAATCTTGTCAAAAACTTGTAGCTTTTGTCATGCTGAATAAAGCCTCCATGGCCGCGATACTCCATCTTGAATATTTTGGTGCCTATGTAGCACCAAATCTCCATAGCTTCATCATAAGTTATTACTTTGAGTAGTTTTATAACATTTTTATAATGCATATTTTGATTATTGAATTATTTAACTTCATGTTTTTGAGATTGCTGAATTCAAATCTGATGTCAAATAGACTGACAGTTGGCAGCTGTCAATTTATATTTAACATCAGATTTGAATTTAGCAATGTCAAAAACATAAAGTTCTACATTGATTTTTATTTTTTGATAGTTTTATAGCTGATTGACAGCTGTCAACTGTCAATATCGTCTATTTGACATCAGATTTGAATTCAGCAACCTCAAAAACATAACGTTAGGTAATTCAATAATCAAAATATGCGTTATAAAAATGTTATAAAACTACTCAAAATAATAAGTTATGATGGAGCTGTGGAGCTTTGGTGCTCCATAGGCGCAAAAATACTGAATATGAAGCACAGTGGCCATGAAGACTTTTGTTCAGGATGACAGAAGTTGCAATATATCAATTTTCATAAGATTAGTGCGGGGTATGGAGCTTTG
Source organism: Stenurella melanura (assembly GCA_963583905.1). Classification (NCBI taxonomy): domain Eukaryota; kingdom Metazoa; phylum Arthropoda; class Insecta; order Coleoptera; family Cerambycidae; genus Stenurella; species Stenurella melanura. The sequence goes on along the minus strand of OY757310.1, from coordinate 111,387,730 downwards.
GTGCTCCATAGGAGCCAAAATACTGAATTTTTAGCATTCGTGGAGCATTCTCTATAATTTTGTTCAGGATGACAAAAGATGCGATATACCAAAAATTCAGACGATTCCGTCCAAACCCAGTCTGCATAAGATTAGTGCGGGTATGGAGCTTTGGTACTCCATAGGAACCAAAATATTTAAAATGAAGCATCGTGGCCATGAAGACTTTTGGTTAGGATGACAAAAGCTGCAATATACCAAAAACTCAGACGATTCCACCGAAACCCCAGCTTTGGTGCTCCAAAATACTGAAATGTATGTTGCTATCGTGTTGAGGACCCGTGAAAACGAATATAAACAAATTTTTATCAATTTTCAAATTTTTAAGGAGATTTTAGTTTCAACCCCGGGGGTTGATGATATGTTGAATGATCAAAGTTCATATGGCCTACTCGATAAACTCGATCCGATGAGCCGTTGCATGCCTAGAATGGAAAAACGCGAAAAGGGGTGGTTTTTCGCGTTGGGTTAGTTCCCAAGGGGTGGGAGGTCTAAAAATATAACCATCGTATACTTTTGATGTTTTTGTAACATTTTCATGGACTATAAATATTTCAGACAATTTTAAAACAAAAACTTTATTTCAATATTTTTTACAATAAAATAAGCAGTATTAAACAAATGTTAATAGCTCTAGATACGTACGATAGTATTAAAAAAAATTAATTCTCTCTTTAAGAACAAAATAAAGTACCTACTTAATATTCTACTACTACTACTACTACTACTACTACTAGTACTATTATTATTACTACTATGGAGCTCAGCTGTGTTAATTTTAGAGTAAAAAATATAAATACAACCACTATATTTTTGGTCGGGGGCTCCGGCCCCGACCTGACTTCTGGCCGGGGACTAGAGCGCTGGAGCACCCGAGAAGTCGGCGCCTATGTACTAGAGTGCAAATATAGCCAAGGTGTATTCCTTCAAAGAGACTTGGATGGGAAATCTGAATGTGGAAGTTGTGATTCCTTAGGCAGCAGTTTTTTGAAATTACTTATGGGCGCGTATATATGGAAATCGTTTAAGCATAAATGAAGCGACATGAAACGGATACTAAAACGGATTTTCTAGGGTATGAAGTACCAACAGCGGACACCTAGTTAAATCGATAGCTTATATGCAAGGTGGTCCAAAATTCCCGATATCTTTGCAGCTGATGTTAGATCCAAAAGTAATGATAGTCTTTTATATAAACTCATTTCCAAAAATGAATAATAAGTATACCCCTTAAAAGGGGGATAATAAATTAAAATTTTTCTACAATATGTTCCGACACCCGTAAAATATCAAATTCGTATTTTAAACGTGTCATTGGTTATCTGTGGTATCAGTTAAACTCTGTCTTCTGTTTAAGGTGTAGCTTTAGGGGGCCATTATCAGTATTTTCCTCACAACTTTTTAATATTTTCAAATTTCTCAAAATGGTTGTACAAAACTAATTTTCAGATCATTAGAAATAAAAAAGTATTCTATTGCATTTCAATAAAGCCGTTCTCGAGTAATCTGTGTTTCAAAAGCAACGTGCATTTACAAAATTTTATTAATAAAACATTTTTACTTTACTTCGACATTTCTGCTATTTATTAGATTTTGAATCTTTTCTTTGAAATGATTCCAGTTTAATTGTTAATATTATGGGCGATTACATGTTCTCTGAATTAATAGACGTAGTTTTGACTTTCAGAGAATGTTTTGCTTATGCTGCTGCAGCTGTAAAATGGTATGAAGATAAATTCCCGAATAGAAATATTCCTGATGTCAAAACTTTTTTAAGTACAGAACGTCAACACAGAGAAACAGAAAGTCTTCAAGTGAAAAACAGAGACGCTGGCCGTCTAAGAAGCGCAAGAACTGTTGACTTTGAAGAAGAAATATTAGATATTATTATTATAATGAAAGATCCTATGATAAGTACTAGAAGATTAGGCTTATAAGAAAGGATATATCTCTCCAAAGTGCTTTAAGAGTACTACATAAACAACAATTGCACCCGTTCCATTACCGAAAAACTTAAGAATTATTAGCTGAGGATATGCCAATAAGAGTTGATTTTTATGAATTGTTACTTAAATGAACGCAAAACATTTCAATTTTTTAAAGTAAAACACCCACTTCTTAGTGACAAGGCTACATTCACACGACAAGGCATGTTTAATTATCGAAATATGCATTTCTGAGGAAAATCCTAGGGAAACAATACAAACCCATTTTCAACACACTTTCAAAATAAACGTATGGGCAGTAATTCATACCGAAACAAAAGAAACAATATGTCTTTTATGCATGACGGCACAACACTGCATAATACCAGAACATGTTGAACATGATTACATAACAACTATTGTAATAGATGGATTGGCTGGGGTGCAGATGAACCGATTATGTGGCCTGCACATTATCCTAGCCTAAATCCCCTTGATTTCGCTGTGTAGGGTTATCTAAAATTATGAGTTTATAATACTCAAATTGACACAGCTGAGAGAAAAAATCGATCAAGAGTTTACAATGCTACAGATTGATGATGGCATTTTATAGGGTATTCAACCTTCCTTAAAAAAGGACTTAGATCGTGCATACGGGAAAATGGAGGACATTTCGAACATTTTTTGTAATTGATAAATAAATGGCTGTTTTCTACGTTTAATAATATTTCAAAGCATTTTTTATGTGTAAAAGAATTTATGAATAAAATGTTGTAATTGCAAGTTGTTTTTTAAACACAAATTATTCGAGAATGGCTTGGTTTATCGAAATACAATAAGAATACCTTTTTTATTTCTAATGATCTGAAAATTCGTTGTTTACAACAATTTTTAGAAATTCGAAAAAAAATTAGGAAAATACTCACAATCGCCCCCTAAAACTACACCTTAACAAAAGAGAGTGTTGACTGACATCATGTAAACTAGTGTTCAGATGGCCTATGACCTATGCCTAAGTTTAAAATTTTTACATTACTCACTCTATTACTCTTACACTTATTTTCAAACAAGAAATATTTATTGATTGATTGATTAACCAACGTACAGCAGGCACTATAGCCGTTTCCGGATTCCCCGCTGGATCGTCCGTACCCTGGATTGGATGATTGGGATGATTTGGGATATGTTTGTTGCGAGCAGCTAGAGCCACATGGTGTAGCTGTTCATGAGATACTTTTTTTTAAGTTTCCATTTATTCATCTCCTTGCCTGTGTCTTTATTATTGATATCTCTTTATTGTATTTCTTTGTTCTTTCCCCGTATTTTTTATAATTATCTCCATTGTTGTTATCCATGTGCAGCATGACCTCCTATTTTCAGTTTGTTGCTGCTCAGTCTTAGTGTTTTCTTTAATAGGTGTGCCTTATGCCGCATTCCTTCGTTAGACGCGTCCCGAGTATTTTATGGCGTATTCTATTCTATTAATTATCATGTTCCCCTCCAGTATCGCTGACGTTTTCTGCCGTTCTTGAGGTTTTCCTGTTTTTGCAAGCAGTTGGATGATGTCCCTTTATCTTTCTTGTTAGTCAGGTGGTTTACTTTCCTAAATAGAAGGTAACATAGCTCTTGTGACTCTGTAGAGCGTTTTGATTTTTTCCATTACTGTTTCCCTCCTCTTCATTTGATTCATGTTCCTAGGTATTTCATCCTGTTTGTGGTTCTAAGGGTGCAGTCGCCTATTTTGTATTCTTCCCGTTGGCTGGGTTCGTTTTAGTCAATGGGTCGCGCACTATTATTAAGCTCCCCTTAAAGCTTATTGTCATTCCAGAGACGTCCAGATGTGGCTTTAGGTTTCCTAGAAATTTGACGATAACTTGCTCCTCCTCGGTGATATGAGGAGATCATCGGCGTATGCAAGCACGATGGGAGGTCTTATTGTTTCAGCGTTTTCATTGAATTTCTGAGTTTCCTTCATTGTGCTTTGTAGCCCTTCATCCAGTACTGTGGGGAATAGTCGGGAGAATAGCAAACATCCGTGTTTGACTCCTATATTCTTCATTTTGGATTCCGTCGTCTGTCCAAACTACTATAATGCGGTATTTTCGTGTATGCACGGTTTTATTATTCTGTTTATTAGGTAGTGCGATACTCCACTGTTGCGTAAAGTGTTGACTATAGCCTCATGACTTATGATATCAAATTCCTTTGAAGGTCAATTGAGACTATGTGTAGTTTTATTCCTTCAGGATCCGTCTGGCGGTGTACATAATATGGTCATCTGGTGATCTGCACTCGATGAATGCCGTTTGATAGTATTTGACGAAGAAAAATAATATTTAGTACATACTAAATATTAATTTTCTTCGTCAAATACTTTTGTAGACATGGAGCCAAGAGATAGACAGACAGACGGCAGACTGACAAACGAATAAAATGCTGAAGATATGAGTAGATTATTAGAGATTAGTAGATATAATAGAATAATCTCCCTCCTCGCATTCGGATATAACCCTACTGTGAAACAAAATGTGGATACGATTAACAGAGCAACTATCAGGCAGTGGCTGAAGGAAAACAACTACCAGAAGGTACAGACATAGTTGAAATGTGATATGCTATTAGTGAAAACTTTATAGAGAGGACACTAAAAGATAACGAAAAATTGTGACGGAGAAGAATAATATTTGGCATATAAGTAACACAATTGCCGTTATACTTTTAGTGAAAATACACAGAGAGGTCACCCTAAAAAGTTGCTAATTAAGAAATCGATTTGTTAAAATAATATTTGGAACGCACGTGATATTATTGCCAAGGAAAGTAACCTCATATACATTTAGGAAAAAGGAAAATATATAGCATGGTCACCCAAAAGAAAACACTAGAATGTACAAGGTATTAAAACTGCTATATACACCGTCTCTCTCAAATTCGAACGAACTTTACATATAATTAATACATATATCAATCTTACTTTAAATTTACCTGCTCTATTTTTTTTCTACTGTATTTTTGTTTTTCTTTATTTTCTAAATTTTATATTATGACTGATATCTTTATTATCGTCTATGTGATTTGTATATGCCATGCGATAAATAATAGTTATTAATTATAAAAGGGGATTAACAAGCGTTTAATCTATGAGAAAAAATGTACACTCGAGGCGCAGCCGAGAGTCACATTTTTTCGAGCTGGTTGAAAGGCTGTAATTCAACTGTATTCAACCTTTTATACACGACCACAGCCAAATTAGGAGCGTGGAGCCGTATGAAAGCATGTGAAAAGTTCTGAAGTTTATTTTGACTAATGAAGCGTTCTTCGGCAACATTGTTGGCCAATGCTGGGAGTGATATTACCACTCAAGCATCACGGTGGTTGGAAATCGACTACGGTAGCGGAAAGTTATATAGAAGAATCACTATCCAGCAAGATGGCAACCACTGAAAAAATCCAGGTCCTACCGTGTTCATCGACTAGTACGGTTACCAATGTAGGCGAGGTTGTGGAACCCTCCCTTTCTTATTCAGAAACACCCTATTGAGTTAATTTGATTAATCCCGGTCAAAATGACGAGAAGATCGTTCATGATATAAATGTTAATATTAATAACAATTATAAATAAAATTCTATAAAATCGAAGCGTGGTATTATGAATTTTAATCCCCTAGTGTATTAAAGGGCCTTTAATCCACGGAAAATAGACGTAATATACCTTCCTAATATAGTGATCGTGGATAAATAAATAAAATAAATACTTTCAAATGGTGTTAGAATGTATTTTTAATAGGATAGGGTGTTACCAACTGCAAATGCATATTTGAAAAAATATGTATTGGCTGGATACTTAATTTCAGTAGAGCCAGTGAATCAAGTCATATTTTAGTAAAATGTTAATATTATAGATATTTGCAGTAGGTCACGCCCCACTGCAACGTCAACTTGTCACTTTTACGAATATTGTAGAGTAAAATAATCCTTTCTATTCCTTAAAATTTGCATTCATAACAGTGAATAAGGGATTGTCAACAAAATGTATGTTAGGAACTGCCCTAGTGACACGGTGAGACTATTCATTATCTGATTCTGCTAAGTACAGTGTCCGGAAATAGCAGCAGCAGTAGCAAATAGCAGGGTAAGACGCTCAATGTCAACCTATGGCCTTCGCTATTTATATTTTACGTCCACACCGCACCGGTTACCGTATTACATTACATGAACGCACCGCTCCTTAGAATACTACCTCACTGCTTGTAGGTACAACACATCTGCAAGTAACAATAGTCCTTCCTTCCTACTTGTTTTGCAAATGTATGAAACTATTGAATTGTAAATATGTTAAGTACTTATCGAATTAAGTATTTTTTATTTAGTAGATATAATTCTAAAGCAATTATTAATCATTGGTGAAAGAACGATATCGGAAGTATTTGTAGTATATTTCTTAGGTGACCTTCTCATAAATTTTAGTAGATGTTTATAAATTAGTAGTAAATGGTCACCCATTTGCATCTCAGAGAATACTTTATGTATCGATATTTAGAAAACAAAGACCTACTGTTCAAATAATTACCAACTATAAAGGACCGCAATCAATTTTCTTGATGGAAAATTGACTCTAAGTGAAATTCTCCAAATGTTTGTTATGTTGTAGCTTTTAACTTCCTGGGAAAAAGAGTCAATGGCCAAGACCTCATATATTGAATAATTCTTGCGATACGTCTTATCAAAACTAGGCAATTTTCATCATCTTGGACTCTGATTTACATTAACTTTCCGAGAAAACCGCAAAAGTCAGTAATGATACGAATTTCGTCGATCATGAACTACTGATAATGGTTAAAATACAAGAAAATGAAAAAAATATAATTGCTTTGTTTAATAACAAAATTTTTTGAAGAAAAAAATACTCAAAATTAAAAACTTTTAAAATTTTTTGGAAAAAATATGTATTTTCAGTGATCAATTTATTCAAGTAAAATATCAATTAGTAATTTTTACAAATATGCTAATATTACTAGTACCCAGAAATATATATTTTTTTAACAGAAACAACTTATTAGCTCCCACTAAACCACTATCCAACATAATAAATTTATCGAACAGTTTTCTCACATGTTCAACAAATTTTCTCGGTTCTTGGGGAGTAATTTCTTGGAATGCTTGTCGAATACACTAGTGCACAGTACCATGAATATTTTTTTCGCAAAGTTTGTATATAGCCAAAGTTTGCAATTCCTAACATGTTTTCTTATGAAAGTCTTCAATTAAACAAAATCTATTATAGTCCAGTCAGCAAAGACAAAAAAAATGCAAACCTCGGACTCGATCGATTTTCACGAAATAAACGGCATTTGATTCGTAATTGACAGTATGGCAAAGTTTACAAGGTTCGAAGGTGTGCTTTTGATTTAAAACAACAAACTAGCAACGAATCACCATAAATGTGAATAAATGAGACAAAATGTTGATTTCCACTTAGAAATGGCTTTTAGGGGGTTTTAGAAGTCATAGATTTCATACGTGACGTTGAAAATTTATAAAAAAATTTACAAGCAATTTAGCAACAAATCAGCAACAATTTAACTACAAATTAGCAACAAAAACGGACACATTTTTACTTGGAGAAGAAAAAGTTTATCAACAAATGAGCGATAAAAATAAATAAATAAGATTTGTATTTTATTTAAAAAATACATAATAAGTTTGAACATTTATTTATTGATCTGTTGTTATTTCTTCTTTTTCTCATCGACCACAAAATTTTCCATACTTGGGGGAGCATTGCGACAACAGCTGCCAGGGCATCTAGTACCTACATGTGTGCAACACAGTCGACTATTTCGACAACTACAAGCTGATGTCGCTGAACATCCTTTCTGGTAATTACAAAAAAGTGATTTCAGAATATTTTGTTGAGATGGAGGCTATCATTTTGATCGGCGTTAGAATATTTTGTTTATATTTTCAACCACATTTTTTATGCGTAACATTATTCCCCAGTTACAACTAAACTTGTAAATAGACCCTCTTCAAATGTTCAGCCGCTGCGTTTTTTGTGGGAGGCAATGGACCGTCTCTTTGCTCTTTGCAGTAGCTTTGACAAAACATTCGTATTGGTTTTTTACCGATAACTTCCTTAATTCTTAAGATATCTAATCGCCCCAAAGTCATTTTGCCGGGAATTTCAAGGGCTACAAGGCAACGGAGTAAAATACTAGAATAAGGTATTTTGGGATCTGAAGTTGCACCGAGAAAGTAGGCATTCTTGGCCGATTTCAGAAAAAAGTACATTTTTTCAAAAATTTCAATTATGACTTCAAAATTGAATCAAACTTTTTCCAAATCTAGGGACTCTAAATCGTTCAAACTTCTAGAACATATTGTTAGTACTGAAATAAAGTAAATTGTAAATGCATTACGTTTAATTCCGACTCTCGCGGTCAAGCTATTAGTTTCTTTGCTGATCTCTTTTGCGAAAAAACGAGAGAACCATTTTATTTTTATCATAACTCCGCAAATCTTTATGCTAACGAGTATTACTAAAGTTCGTTTTAAAAAGGGCTTAACAAGTTCTCCACAAGTTCGTCGTTTTTTCGTTTTATAAAGTTGAAACGTTCGAATTAAGTTTTCGGCGAATAAATAGCCACCTTCGGCGAGCCATAACACGGCTCATATTGCATCTACAGAAATAACAGCAAACACCAAACCAACCATTTTTACTGCCGATAATTTCTTTGATATAACGTAAGGTTTTCGAGTTATTCGTGCGAAATCGCTCTAAAACATGCATTTATTAGATGAAAAACATTCTCAATCGAAAAATATTGATTTATCGAAAACATTTTATAGAACGTTTTTGCTTAGAATTCATCCCTCTATCGATTTATGCGGTCACTTTGAGTTTACTAATTTGCACCCCCGAGAAGGATTAGCATCCACCCCCAGGGTAAAATCACACATCGACACTATGTTGACTTTGTTCCTTGAGCCATTCCCTACCTACTTTCCAAATTTTACGCCAATCGTTTTTTCCCGAAAAAAATCTGAGCGAACTCTCAAACATTGGGCTAAATTTTCATATTTTTTAACCGTTCTCAAAAATTTGAGGTTGACCTGAAAAAAGTAATAAAGATCCGAGGGTGTGTAGGTGAGAGGTGAAATACAAATCATTGAATGTCCAAAATGTTGATTATTGTCTAGTTTTGATAAGCTATGTGTCAAAAAGTATTCATTATTTGAGGTCTTGCTCTTTGGGATTTTTATTTAGGGGTTCAAAATCTAGAGCACAACACACATTTATAGAATTTCACTAAGAGCCAATTCTTCATATGAATTGAACGGGGTCCTTTATTACGTTTGAAATGCCAATGAAAGTTCACTCACCTTGAGGAATCATATCGTCAGCATCCGTCATTTTGAATTTTCTAATTTCCCAACGGTCTTGGTTTGAGCTTATTCCTATCTATTTGTAAAATTTCAAATTCCTAGCATGTCTGGATGTGCCCAAGCAGTTCACGTGGACAAACACATACCTATAGCCATTACATTGACTATTATAGTATAAAAGATGTGTACCTACTGGTTATAAAATATTAATATGTTAAATGATGAGTCCAACAAGATTCCTCATTGGCATTAAGCCTTAAAAATAAAACTTTTTTATATGAACATTTACATCTGAAAAATTAAACACTGTTGTTTTTTATTTATAAAAAAATATACTTTGCTTTTAACATTTTGAATGTAGCTCCTGGTTCATGCGAAATAACTAATTTACTGTTTTAAATAGTACATTTTTAAATTTCGTCTTATATCAATTTCATCAGCTTATAAGTGGCATTTCAATTATTATTGTTGTCAAATATCAAACGTCGACGCATTTGAACGCCTGATACAATAGCGATGAGAGGAACTTCACCAGTTTTGGTAACGGGACTACCAAAGACGAAATAGTGCTCGAACCTCGGAAAAACAACGACTGAAAAGAAAAATCAGTTAACATTTTGAAAATTACGTTTTTCTTAAATAACTAGAGAAATGCTGATAGTGTGACGAAAATGATTGTGAAAATAATAGGTATCATAATATATTTTTTTATAGTACTAATAGTTTTTGAGTAAAAATTTACCTTAACTTCGGCCTATTTTCACTGCTAAGGTCAATCGCAGATGCCAGGAGATGAGCTCTCCACAACCTGGATATTATGCAGAAGTGCTCTCGTAAGATGAGAGGGAATTTTTTACCTGTCTAGCATTTAATAGAGATAACATAATAATTTCGCTGTCACCAGACAATTCTATTTCACGATAATTTTCGCTTATTTGCCTCCACTAACAAAGCACTGGCTGCTTTACATCTCATCCGAAGGATGGCATCTACTATCCAGTCCCCGGCTAAAATGACGCATCTTTTACGTATCCGCTGATATACGAGCCGTTAGAAGGTGAGGCGAGATCGTTGTATTTCCTTAGAAGTTCACTCGTTCAAGTACTAACCGCAATTATTATCGTAGCTTACTATTTCGTATCAAAATATGAGTAAAGTATATACGATCTCAATTGGGACAGAATAAAACCAAAACCTCGGAGTAATGTCGGCATGTCCTTTAGTTGACAACTCAAATTCTAGGCATCTAATCCCGCCCACATTTCTAAGTGACAGACGGATCAAGTTCACGTGGACTATAATAGACGAGAAGTGGAGAATATCCGAGTTTTTGTTTTTATGCTGTCCCAACTGAGATCATATATACCATACAGTCAAGACGCACGTCCTCTAAAATGAAATTTAAAAAGGAAGGAAATTGAAATTCAAAAATTAAAACCGCTGCCTAAGGAATCACTACTTCCACATCCAGATTTTACATCAAAGTCACTTTAAAGGAAACATCTTGACTAGATTTGCACTTTAGTATATGAAAATTATTGGTCATAGAATTTTAATAATATTTGGAGTAGATGTCATAGAAAAGTTTGAGGCGTTTTTGAAAAATATTATAAAAAATCTGAGTCTTTGTTTTCTAGTATATACACTGAATTTCAAGTTTCTGTATTCTTACCAGCTTGCTTTACTTATTTTCCCCTATTTACCGCTATTTAACCCCCCACACTTCAACGGAATCATCTCAAAATATAATCGAGTTCCAGATGCCGTTATAGTACATACGTGTACCAAATTTCAAATGAGTATCTCAATTTTATTTTATCAACCCCTTTAATAATGGACTAGGGGTGGTGGGGGGTTGAAAAATATTATAAAAAAATCTGAGGCCTTGGCTTGTAGTATATACATCAAATTTCAAGTTTCTGTACTCTTACCGGCTTGCTTTACATATTTCTCCATATTTACCCCTATTTACCCCCCAACCCTTCACCGGATATCTTCAAAACACAATCCAGTTCCAGATCTCGTTACAATATATACGTGTTCAAAGTTTCAAGTCGATATCCTAAACCGTTCCGGAGAAAGCGTGCGGACAAAAAAAAAACTTACAGACAGACAGACCGACAGACCTACAGACCGACAGACACTTTTTTCACTATTTATTCCGTTTAGACGGTCCACCCTGTATATTTTCCAGTGAAAGTTTAACCATTTCTTCGCTGACAGTAGGATCAACTACGTACCAAATTTGACTGCTCCCCGTCAAGTAGTGTTTTAGCCAATGCACCAACAGACAGACAGACAGACAGACAGACAGACAGACAGACAGACAGACAGACAGACAGACAGACAGACAGACAGACAGACAGACAGACAAACAGACAGACAGACATACAGACAGACAGATTGACGGAATTGAAAAACCTATATTTTCGTAATCTACGTGATCTGAAACGTCAGAATCCGAAAAAATCTCGGAGGGTGATTTTTTCTTGAATATAATACTTCCCTTCGGCATGCGAGGGAAGTAAAAGAAAAGTTATGAAATTAAGTACTATGTTATGTACTAAATAGTACATAGGTTTAGCTTCAATTCACATTTTTACTTTTTTATTTGAAATTAATTTTGTGATTACACAGCTACTTTTAATTGAAATATGGTCCATTTAGAAACTGTGGAAGTTCACAAATATTCTTACCATTTAAGTCACGTGTGGAACTCAGTTTTGTTTGCAAAATTTTGAGGTAGGTCACGGTCATCGAATCGTTGAAAATCAGTACTTGCGCCGTTTTCACAATTTATTTTCCATTGCAAAAACGGTGTAAATGTTATTTGCCCTTCTCGGGTAACACCTACTGATAACCAGAGATAACCTCACAAAATTGACAAATCATAAAAAAGGTCTTTTGAATTTTGAGCCAACAAACGTTTTAGTTCTTCAAATGACTAGGTACAACGCGCGCGTTATCGCGATCATTGCTCTCTGCACAGGCTTGTCTCATCACTTTATAATTTGAATGAATCTTTAATGACTGAAATGATACAACAATTTGCCTGAAATATAACGAAGCATATAAGTTATAAACTTTATACCAATATGGCCATTTTCTGGACCGTGCTAGAGTAAAATATATAAAAATGTTTTTGCGAACAAAAGATACTCGACTTCGGTCGCCTCCATGACTCAAATGGCATAGAAATTGCAAGTAAGGGAGCGGGGCTCTTATAAAACCAATAAACAGAAGACAGTTTTCACTATTATTAGATCAAAATTTAGGTATAGCTGATTGGCTGACCAAAAAAGTGCCATGAGAAATTCTTTTAGTGGTGGAAACTCCACTAGATGGCTTTTGAAAGTAGACATGACATGTTCTTCATGGTTGGTGGAAGTATTTCTATAAAGCTGATATTTCTCTTATCGATTATTTATCACATAATGAGTACAAGAATACGACTGGCATACATATCGGTTGGTGGGTTGTCAGAGGTAGAAACTGTTAACCTGCTAGATACTTTACTGTTAGCACTTGGTAATTACGAAAATACGCGTATATGTATATATAGGTTGGTGCTTTTCCAGAGGTAGAAACTGTTAATCTGTAAGATTAACTGGGTGTGACAAATATTTCTTTTTAATAATTCACTTATATTCAACAAGTAGAAAAATAATGTCGACATATATTTTTAATAGTGGTGAATTGCTGAATAGTGGTATAGGCATCTGAAGTCGTGGATAAATTCATTAACTTTGTTTTATTTTTTATAACATTGCTGATTTTGAATTCATCAAGCAGATTTTTAAAAAAAAATTATGTATTATGATGTAGCGAATACAACAGTGAAAACGGCAAGTATTTCTGTAAAATATCCGTCGAGATGCTCCTTAATAAATGCTGCGTCCGGGTAAGCAGGCAGATTAGTGCTCTCTTCTCCCCTGAGACAATGATTGTTTCTACTTTTTTAATTTTTTTTATCTGCTTAACACGATGTGCTTTGGTCGGGGTGGACTTGAAATTTAAATTAATCTCGTGGGAAAATCAGAACATGAACTTTGGAAACGTCCATAACTAAATAAATACATCAGCAGGAATGTCGATATCAAATGATCGAAATTAGCACGGGCGAAATCAAAATTTGAGCCGACATGCGACGGAAGTAAACGAGAAATAGCATTTTTGATATTTCGCGCAATCGGTTCTTTTTTGTTTCATTAACGTCATCGGTATGTTAGTAACCGAAAAACCCGGAAGAATATCTCAAAGAAATAAAGCGTAAGCAAAGTATAATTTTGTCTCGAATCCGTTGATACAGTTGACTTGACTTGAAAATGAGATGATATAGGATATAAGATCTGTGTAAAACGTTATTCGTGACCTGAATATCTATTCACAAATAGGCTTTGAAAAAAACGCTACTGGCTTTTCCCTCTAATTAATTTCTTGAAAATTAACTTTTTTAATAATTGTTAATAAATTAAACACTGCTTTTAGATGAATCAATCAATATATTATAAATACTCTACATATGTTTCGGCTTATTAGGCCTTTATCAAGAGTATTACATAGTGAATACTAAAGTTTCCGACGTGCTTATTCAATTTATACCTAAAAGTATTTATGTCTTAATCTATTTATGACTTAAGCTATTTAAGATTTAATTTAACATCTTTAATTATTTGAATGTTTGCAATCATGGCAAATTAAGATTTCACCCTTTCATAGTCTAATACGTAGACTGACGAATTTTCCTTTAGATCAAAGTGATTTTGATAGAGAATTAAATATAATTAAACAAATTGCAAAAAATAACGGATACAACGAGTCACTAATAGATAACATGGTCAAAAACAAACAACGCAAAATGCTTCAAAAAGAATTTTTCACTGTGCCTAACAAACCTACAAAATATAGTTTTATTAATTATGTTCCGAAATATAGTAACAAAATTTCTAAAAAATTGAATAATTTGGGTATCTCTACAATAAGTTTGAACAAAACAAATATAGGAAACATTTTGGCTAATAACAAAGAAAAACTAAATAAAATTGATAAATCAGGTGTATATAAAATTAATTGTAAGGATTGCGATGCTGTCTATATCGGTCAGAGTGGTAGAAGCGTTGTCAACCGGGTAAAAGAACACAAAAAATCAATCTTAAATAACAATAAAAATACAGGAATGTCAACACATTGTATTGAAAACAACCATTTCATAGATACTGATAACATAAATTTACTTCATTCAGAAAGAAAAGGTAAACGTTTAGATCTGCTAGAACAACTAGAAATCAAAAAATCTTTCAAGTACAACCCTTGGACCACAAATGACCAGCAGAATTTCCTAAACACCCCTATAATAAACCAATTGTTAAGAAATATCCTTTGATTTATATAATCAGCTTAGGTCCACTCCAAACATTCAAATAATTGAAGATGTTAAATTAAGTCATAAATAGATTAAGACATAAATACTTTTAGGTATAAATTAGAATAAGCACGTCGGAAACTTTAGTATTCACTATGTAATACTCTTGATAAAGGCCTAATAAGCCGAAACATATGTAGAGTATTTATAATATATTGATTGATTCATCTAAAAGCAGTGTTTAATTTATTAACAATTATTTTCAAGATGTTTCACAAGGTACCTACCACAAGTTCAGTTCAGTGTATTAACTTTCTTAACTATAAAAATTCACAGCAATCGCGAACACACATTCATACTTAAATTATATAAACGGAAATATTTTGAACGAGAAAAGTTGAACTTTAAAAACAAATCTGATAATGTCGAATGTATTATTTATTCATTACAATAATTGATAATATATTTATAAATCATTTTAAAAGCAAATGTGTAAACGTTCTTTCACCTTTGAGCGCAAAAATTTTAGCGCATTCTAATGCGCAATACTATTTTATGGAATTCTATTAAATAGAATTGCTCAAAGTTTATCACCTGGAGACCTCAAATGGTGAACTTAAAGCAGATCTAATAGTTTTAGAAAAAATGTACATCAGCTTATTAGAAATCTGTCATGCACAGTGATCCATCAACCGATATGTATGCCAATTGTATTATTGTATTTACTGTGTGATAAGTAATCGCTAAAAGAAATATCAGCTTTATACAAATATTTCCATCAACCATGAAAAAACATGTCGACTTTCAAGAGTCATCTAGTAGAGTCCCACCGAAAAAAAAAAATGTTTTAAACACTTTTTCTGGTTGCCAAGCTAGAGGAAACAGGATTAGTAATGTCTCTAATTATTACAAATGTGTCAGGTGATTACACGTTGGCTTCTGTACACTATGTCAATACACCTTTCACTTCCCTCGCTTACCGAAGGGAAGAATTGTATTCGAGAAAAAATCACCCTCCGAGACTTTTTCGGATTCTGACGTTTCGGATCACGTAGATTACGAAAATATAGGTTTTTCAATTCCGTCAGTCAGTCTGTCTGTCTGTCTGTCTGTTGGTGCATTAACTAAAAAACTACTTGACGAAAAGCAGTCAAATTTGGTAGGTAGTTGACCCTACTGTCAGCGAAGAAATTGTTAAACTTTCCCTGGAAAATATACAGGGTGGACCGTCTAAACGGGATAAATGGTGAGAAAAATTTTTTTTTTTGCTCAAATTTTAAATTTCCACGTTTCATGACACGCTAAACCTATTTCAGAACAAAAAGATTAGAAAATTTTTGAAAAATATTTTACAGCTAAAATAGACGAAAACATGTTTTTCTTTGTTCAAATTTCAAATTTCCACGTTTCATGGCATTCTAAACCTACAAAAAAAATGTTGTAAAATTTTTTTTACCAACATTTTTTAAACATTTTTTACCACTAAAATAGATGGATTTTTTTTCTTTCTTCAAATTTAAAATTTCCACGTTTCATAGCGTTCTAAATCTATTAAAAAAAAACTGAATTTAAAAAAAAATATTTTTGAACAAATTTTACCACTAAAGATGGAATTTTTTTTTCTTTGTTCAGATTCCATGGCATTGTCCACGTTTCCATGGCATTCTAAAACTATCCAAAAAATTTAAAATATTTTTGAAAAATTTTAAAAAAATTTTGAAAACATTTTTAATCTATTTACCACTACTATAGAATAGACGAAAATTTTTTGTTTTGCTCAAATTTAAAATTTTCGCGTTTCATGACATTATAAACCTATTTCAGAAAAAAAAATCTTTTGAAAATTTTTTTCACCAACATTTTTGAAAAATTTTTTACCACTAGATGGAAAATTTTTTTTCCTTTGCTCAAATTTAAAATTTTCACGTAAGTATTTAAAAAAATGTATAATTTTAAAATTTGAAAACTTTTTTTACCACTACTATACAATAGAAGGAAAGTTTCCTTTTTGCTCAAATTTAAAATTTCTGCGTTTCATGACATTCTAAACCTATTTAAAAATGAATTATTATTTGTTTGCTTATAATTGTATTGAAACATTCTTTATAGGATTTTGCAAACAGCAGAAAAAATAACTATCTATAACTAAAAGAAAAACTTTGTGTAGAAATATTAATGAAATATTTGCATTCTTTCGATAACCTGAATTCTGGTTATGCTAGCAAATTAAAATCCTAAAATGAATTTGTCTAATTTCTTATTTGACAATTCTCATTCTAACACTAGCATCCACACAGTCCCCTACGGCCATGCAGATTAAACTAGTATCCACATAACCCCCTACGATTATGAAGATTCAGTTAAAAAATGAGAACAAAGACCTAAAATGAATTTATTTATCTACCTTGTCTTAAAAAATTGTTCATTCCAATGGATTACATTTTCATGAAATCTATCATTCTGTTTCCTGGAAATGCTTAGCCTTTGAAACGTTTTTCGCCCTTATTCTGGAGCTCATCAGAAAGATATAAAGCCATTCATAAAGATGTTTCATGCAAAACCAAGACAATTTCTATGGATGCTAGTGTTAGAATGAGAATTGTCAAATAAAAAATTAGACAAATTCATTTTAGGATTTTAATTTGCTATCATAACCAGAATTCAGGTTATCGAAAGAATGCAAATATTTCATTAATATTTCTACACAAAGTTTTTCTTTTAGTTATAGATAGTTATTTTTTCTGCTGTTTGCAAAATCCTATAAAGAATGTTTCAATACAATTATAATCAAACAAATAATAATTCATTTTTAAACATGCATAGAGTATATAGGCTCCAATACTAGTTAGCTAATAGATAGGTGAAGTTGTTTTTATCAGTCAATGTCAAATATAATCATTTCACACTTATTCATATTAGACAATTAGACAAATTCATTTTAGGATTCTAATTTGCTAGCATAACCAGAATTCAGGTTATCGAAAGAATGCAAATATTTCATTAATATTTCTACACAAAGTTTTTCTTTTAGTTATAGATAGTTATTTTTTCTGCTGTTTGCAAAATCCTATAAAGAATGTTTCAATACAATTATAAGCAAACAAATAATAATTCATTTTTAAACATGCATAGAGTATATAGGCTCCAATACTAGTTAGCTAATAGATAGGTGAAGTTGATTTTATCAGTCAATGTCAAATATAATCATTTCACACTTATTCATAGAAATTGTCTTGGTTTTGCATGAAACATCTTTATGAATGGCTTTATGTCTTTCTGATGAGCTCCAGAATAAGGGCGAAAAACGTTTCAAAGGCTAAGCATTTCCAGGAAACAGAATGATAGATTTCATGAAAATGTAATCCATTGGAATGAACAATTTTTTAAGACAAGGTAGATAAATAAATTCATTTTAGGTCTTTGTTCTCATTTTTTAACTGAATCTTCATAATCGTAGGGGGTTATGTGGATACTAGTTTAATCTGCATGGCCGTAGGGGACTGTGTGGATGCTAGTGTTAGAATGAGAATTGTCAAATAAGAAATTAGACAAATTCATTTTAGGATTTTAATTTGCTAGCATAACCAGAATTCAGGTTATCGAAAGAATGCAAATATTTCATTAATATTTCTACACAAAGTTTTTCTTTTAGTTATAGATAGTTATTTTTTCTGCTGTTTGCAAAATCCTATAAAGAATGTTTCAATACAATTATAAGCAAACAAATAATAATTCATTTTTAAACATGCATAGAGTATATAGGCTCCAATACTAGTTAGCTAATAGATAGGTGAAGTTGTTTTTATCAGTCAATGTCAAATATAATCATTTCACACTTATTCATAGAAATTGTCTTGGTTTTGCATGAAACATCTTTATGAATGGCTTTATGTCTTTCTGATGAGCTCCAGAATAAGGGCGAAAAACGTTTCAAAGGCTAAGCATTTCCAGGAAACAGAATGATAGATTTCATGAAAATGTAATCCATTGGAATGAACAATTTTTTAAGACAAGGTAGATAAATAAATTCATTTTAGGTCTTTTTTCTCATTTTTTAACTGAATCTTCATAATCGTAGGGGGTTATGTGGATACTAGTTTAATCTGCATGGCCGTAGGGGACTGTGTGGATGCTAGTGTTAGAATGAGAATTATCAAATAAGAAATTAGACAAATTCATTTTAGGATTTTAATTTGCTAGCATAACCAGAATTCAGGTTATCGAAAGAATGCAAATATTTCATTAATATTTCTACACAAAGTTTTTCTTTTAGTTATAGATAGTTATTTTTTCTGCTGTTTGCAAAATCCTATAAAGAATGTTTCAATATTCTAAACCTATTTCAGAAGAAACAAATTTTGAAAAATTTTTTAGCAATATTTTTGAAAAATTTCAACCATTATACTTCCACTCCATTACGTGAATGTGGGATTGAAAATGTTGCAGATGGCAATAATATTTGGCATATGCACCTATTATACTTTTATTGAAAAATGTACAGGGTGGTCATCCCAAGGAATAATTCAGTCATGGTGGACATTTGTAAAGGTATTTGCGCAAACCTTCCATATTTGGCACCTGTTATTTGATATCGAACTTTTGCTGTTGGATAAGCACTCTGTATACTTTTTTGACCAAAAGTTGTCTGGTTTTCTTTGTAATAATAGCAATAACTATATTCCGATTACTATTCTCAATGTCATTTCGGAATTGATAATTTTTTAGAGTTCTCGCCATGCACAAATAACGAGGGAAGTTCTGTGTAAATACCTTTACCGATTTTTTTAATTTACTTTGCATTATATGTAGTTACCTTGTTTTAAATATATGAAAACTAAATATCTGCTACTGTGTTCCAAGATGGTAGTGGTAGTACTTATTTTAAAAGAATAATTGTTCACAATTCATTTGACATGAGGGGTTCTTCCGTTCGAATTCAAAATCCTTTGTTTATTTTGTGCCGAAGTTGCGTATTTGATGGCTACCAGATATTTTCACAACGAAAGGAGAAGCGCGTACTTTTAATTACCAAGTGAAAGCGCTTGTAATTCGGTATATGCTTTCATTACTTATAAATCTATCATCTTATCAATTTGAAATATATCAGACAAGAACTAATACTGACGCCTTAATTACTATATATTTTAATCTTCTGTCATGCAGTGTCAGGGACAAAACATCCAGTATATTTAGAAAAATTAAAGTTAAGTCCTTTATCTATTGAAAAGTGAAGAAAAGTCAAGAAAAAAAATTAGAGTATTCAACTAAGAAGATCGCTTAAAGAAGACATTGCCAAAGCAGTCAAAGAGTTCATCATTACCATGTTTGGAAAATCCAGAAATAAGACATTATATGAATCGAAGTTCCATATTTACCATCGACAAACAATGGAATAAGAGTTGCAGACACAATTTGACTTATCCTCACTCCCTCCTACGATATTAGGTAGCAGCTGCCTAATAACCGTTCAGGGTTTGTTACCAAGTACACCGGTAGCTAAGCAATGAGCTAAATCCATATTGATGGGTTTGAAACCTTTTGAATAATTCACTGGAACCTGCACCAACAACTGTTCCTCCAGCGCCAGATAAACTGCTATATTTAATTTCGTGGAGATATAAGACCTCCAGTGATCCTTGTGAGTGTAAATGAACAGGTCTTTTCTATTCAGCAATATACAGTAAATGTGAAGGGTGTTGATGTAAGCACTGGTCTATTCTGGACTTTTTTAGTTTTGCTTTTATTTATAATATTTCTTTTTACTTTTTTGTTTGTAATAACATTAAAGTCTCCATACAATAAGAGTGTTGATTTTTTAAATAATTTATTAAGGTTTGACCTGTGTCTCCTCTTAGAAACTTGCAGCCAATTTAATATTTTTCACTTATTAAAAAAAAGTATCTACGTGAAATGCAATCAATCACCGTACAAAAGAAATCTTCACATATTCATTACTTCAATAAGTCAAAGTCAAATCAAAATTATATTTTATCATTTTTGTCTACGCTACAACTCGGTAATCATTGCAGATACGAGAAAAATCATTCTTATCAAAATTGTGTACCATTTAATGCCTTTCTATATCTCAATAATTTTCTGATATTCCCATTCGCTAACGAAAGTAGGACTAAAAACCGTAGCACAGCATCCACGATTGTCGATTTTTATTACCGAGGAGTAGCACCATGCATATGCAAATTCTCCAGTTTAGGGTAATTTTTTTCAGATAAAACCCTAATATAATAGGACTACTTGTATAAACAAATGTATAACAAATTATGTTGTCATTTAACGACTATTTATAAGTAAGTTAGCTAAATCGTATACTTTCAGGACTTGGCTCTTGATGAAGCATACTTAATAAATAAAATTAAGGTAAGCACTTGTTTTCTTTAGTTCCACAAAATTTATTCAAATATATCTGACATATGTTTGGTCTCTCGACCATTAGCAAAGAGTCTTACAAACTTTTTAATATTCTTTTAGACAATAAGATAGTCAAAATCTTGCGAAATTAAACAAAGTATTTGCCCTTCTTTAGCTACTTAGATAAAATAGTCTTCGAACGAAAACATAATTTTGAAGTTTGTGTCCACCGTTTTCAAAAATAGTCGTCATATTGGCTTGTACGGATCGCATATTCGTGTGCTATCGCGAAGTCGGAAGTAACTGATAATGCACGATCTGTTGATTCAGATCGAGCGCTAGCTAATGCATTTTATTGGTATTTCTAACGCTGTATTCGCAATTTTTCTTTGCAAAATTTTGAGGTAGGTCAAAGCCGTCCGTTGATAGTCAGTAGGTAATATCCGAGAAGGGCAAGGAGCATTTGCGACGTTTCCACAATTTATTTTCTATTGCAAGAACAGCGCAAATGTTTTTTTCCCTTCTCGAATACCACCTAGTGACTTTCAACGATTTGGCTTCTCTAGTTCTGCGATGGCACGCGCTCGATACGAATATGCATACGGATCGGTCAGGAATGTGTTGCGGGTCAAATCGGGTCGAATGTCCTAGAGAACACATGGATCATTGTTGTTCTTCTTTCACAAAATGCAGAGTATGACCAATATTTTAGAGTTCACCGTGTGGACTAGAATGAACCGCTTGGAAACGTCTTTTATCTTAAAGCACCGTTTCTCATATGTTTTCTGAGAATAGAGCATGACGTATATTATGAGTAGACTAGTTTTTCGTAAGCACCTTTATATTAATGAGTAACGTCATTATGACATGAAATAAATATTGATTTACTAAATTTTGACGTAAAGAAAAACTGAAATAAGATTTAGGAAAATGGATGAGGATGGAGATACTGACATTGAGGAAAAAGAATATACTGTGAGAAAGCAGATTAATAAAGAAGGTAAAAGATATGAAAAGCCATGTAGAACAAGGTTTGATCAACTAGCAACACCGAAAAAAAGATATGTTCTGGCTTTATATCAAGATCATGCGTATCACTTACCCAGAGATAAAGTTAAAAAACTGAAAGAGTTTTTACAGGAACTTTATGCTATGACACCTGAAGAAACGGAAAAATATTTTCAACAGTTAAGACAGGAGGCAGAAAAAATAGAGCATAGGAGAAGAGTGAAGCACATTTTAAAAAAGTTATTGCAGAAACAAAAAAGACGTGGTGACAGAAATGATGCTTTCAAATTTATAGAATACTTATTAAAATGTGGAATGATGCATGCTTTTAACAATCCAGTACCTCCATTAATTTCTGTGAGGTTGAGGAATCTCGCTGACATAATTTTGGAGCAAATTTGTGATTTGCGTAATATTGACCTACCAGATAGAGATGATCCTGATCAAATCGGATTGTTTTTAATAGCTGTTGCTGATTGGATAGCTATTGCAATAGAACATGTTTATTATGGTGTTCAGTTAAAGAAAAATGCAGAACTAGAAGAGATTGAAAAAACAGAAGTTGATAAGGTAGAGGTAACTGAACCTGAACCTGAACTGGTAACGAAGGAAATAGATTTTGATAACATACAAGGTGGAGAGGATGGAGGTGATTTAACAGGACCCGATATGGAATAAATGTTTAAAATTGTTATTATTTACAACATTTTAAAAGTATTAGAATATAATTCAATTTACCTATTATGCACAGCCTTTGCAAAATTATAAATAAAAAAACGCTGTAATATTCTGTATCAAAACCGAATGAAATTATGTCGAAGTTTATTTACAATTGCATGTATACTGTGTTTCAAAAATACGGCAACCTTCTTCTGCCTTTAGCTTATTGAAAAATGTTTCAGACGAAAGCATATCATATTCTAACGTAGCTATCACTTAGTTAAAAATACTACGTCAGGCGACAGGTGACGTCATGCTTCTTTAAAAGGGCTTAGTACGGGATCCCATCGACAAAAGTGGATCGGGCACCGCAGTTGGGGCCGCTTGGTGGAAATGTTGTAGGCATCTGTAGGTACTATTTCTCCCCAACAGCAGGTCACGTGACCTCTACCTCTTCGAGAGAGAGGCAAAAAATAAAGGGTCGCTTAAATTTTGCCAAAAAATTCTGAAAAAATTCAGATAAATTTTTTAGGCAAGAACTAGCAAGTTTTGTCTCTTGTACATTTTCTCCAAAGTGCTTGCTTCTTCCGGAAAAAGATTACAAAAAATAATCCATAGACCTTTAATTATTAATTAGTTTAGGGCGAAGGAAGCGTTTTAGAGAAAAATTCCAAGAGCCAAAAGTTGCTTATTTTTGCCCAAAGAATATGTCTGTCAGCTTTAGCTGAAAATAATTTCAGAGAAGATTTTCCCTACATTAATTTTTTTCCCTAAATTTTTTTCTTCTTCAAGAAAATCCCAATTCGGGCGTATTCTTTACACAAAAATAAACAACTTTTGCCTCTGGGATTTTTTCGCTAAAACGCTTCCTATTTAATTTATCTTCATTTTACTTCTCCTATTTAAAAAAGATTCATGTGTCATCATATATAATTTTTTCGATTTTTCGAGAAACAAGTTTAATGAGGCGATTTTTGCAGCTTCCATTATCTCTGGTGGTGTCAAAGAAATTTCATTTTCACGGTCAGTATCTATTTATTTAATTATATTACTCTTCTTGAGTACTTACCTAATATGTAAAATTATTGTAAATAACGTTGGCGTTGAAATCGCACAAATTTTGACGTTTCAAATTAATTACAGAATTACGCTTTGACACATTGGCTTACTAATAATACAGTTTGTAGGCACGTAGGTAAATGGTTTCAAAAACAAAAGGACGAAGTTCTTTATAATTGTAACAACAGAAATTTCGGGGGAGATATTCTGTTAAATTTAAATTTAAAAAAATTTTAATATTGAAAATTTATTAATATTTTTTTTATATAAAAAAAATACTTAATAAAAAAATTGGGGATTGCCGCATGTTGGTAATAGATGATGCTCTTAAAAAGACTTACTAATGTAGTTTTCGACTGTTCATTAAAGTACCTCTTCGGCATGTACCATTTGTGTGCTTCCTAAAAAACTTAGAGAGACAACACTTGCCTTTTGGTTGCTGCAATTTTGATATTTTAATTTTTAGTAAAAAGTCACTAAAGTCATTTCTTATAAATAACTGACTGTCCTGATTATTCACTGCAATCGGTGAATAATGAAATCATTATTCACTGCAGGGAATAATGGATAGCATTTATCTTTGAGGAAACACATACCTGCATAATGAGTGCATTATTTTTTAATAGTCGTGGACAAAATGTCTAATTACTCAGCGACGAGTTGTTATATGTATGACATAAGAAACCACTACTAATAACAATAAAAAAATTGAAAAAGAAGAGGACATTAAAAGTAAAATTAAGAAATCGTGTAAATTCACTTAAAATCCAATGTTTGCAGGATCACAATATTCTGTATTCCTCGTATATGGGAAAGTAAAAACATATTGAACTTACTGAAATATTTTCTCATAGTTGTTAATAATGAAAAATAATAACTAAATGATGCAGTTCTAAAAGTTAATTTCATGAAAAGAAATTGAATTTGTTTACACTTACTCTCATTAATAATTAAGAATTTTTAGTTAAACAAATATTTGTTTAAATAGATGATAAATTCTGATAAATATTGTTAATAGAGCAGCGTGGTCCAATTATTGCAGAAGAAAAACTGTAGCACGTGTATAACTAAGCTGGTAAAATTAATGTAAATTTCAGAATAAACACTATAAACCGCGTTGCCGCTTGTGTTGTATGTATTTATGTTTCACTTTCCATCACCAGGAAGTCTACTGAGTATATATTGTTTGAGAACAAGTCTATAATTGTTCGAAGGGTGTAGTATTTTTTTAATTGCCCATACACGCACGTCGTTTAAATAAAAATGGCTAACAAATGTTGATTTCATTGTTTACAGTAAACTGTGTGTATATAATTCACTTTCTAACAAACTAATACATATTGAAACCCACAATGGCATACATAATACACATAATACTTATACAAATCAATTGCAACGTTAATGTGTCGTTCTTTTTTCCACGATTATAAAATATTCTAATTTTGTAATACTCTAATGTCCTATGAAATTTTGAATACATTTTTTATGATTTAACTTAAAACCGATACATCACATTTTATCGAACCTTGATATCGTCATATCATCATAATATTTAACAAATGAGTTTAATCTCGCTTAGTTCAAAGTTTTTTATTA
This sequence comes from Stenurella melanura, assembly GCA_963583905.1. NCBI lineage: Eukaryota > Metazoa > Arthropoda > Insecta > Coleoptera > Cerambycidae > Stenurella > Stenurella melanura. The sequence goes on along the minus strand of OY757310.1, from coordinate 111,362,329 downwards.
ATAATATTAAAATTGATAAACTTAACTAACTCAAAATAAATCAGTATTTTAAAAATAAAATGTATAAAAACAATTATACTTTAAATAGCATCAGTTTGTGTGTTTTATGTACATTGGATGGCTAATGAAAATAAATAACCTTTCTTAAAGTCCCCGATGTCATTGCCAATGTGATAAATTGTACATTGCATGTGCCAAAAATTGTCCGAGCTGTTGGTGTACTCACTGCAATTTTAAATAGGTTATTTTTATATAAAATAGTATGATGCATACAAAAGTGTTTCATGTCTGTTCACTTTCTGCTTACAGTCTTTATTGGCGGTTTTTTAAAGATCATCTCTTAATTACATATTGAGAAAATGACATTTAACTAGGTATACAATCTTGCAATAAAATTATAGCTAAATGCTCGTATTTTTAGCCTAAGCATATCAACTAATAAATTCAAGGGGTACCTATCTACGGAAATAAGTATTTACAAGTTGCCGACATAAAACTGAAATTGATTTAAATTATCATATTTATTGTGAAGTATGTACCACCCACTTTTTGCTATAAAAAAGTAACTAACAATAATAGCAATCAATAAAAAATTGAGTACATCTCATGCTTTTTCAGCAATATTTCGAAAACTAAACCATATAGGGTAAAATACTATCGTACCATTTTGATAAACCATACAATTTTTTATAATAACAATTATTAGTTATAAATACAACGGCACAGATAATATTTAAGTTTGAACATGTGAGTCGGATGGAACCTCGAAAAACATGATTTTTTATTAGCCTAACGAGACAGCCCCCTCCCGTTTTCGAGGATGCTGAGCACAATGGAGGTGGTTAAATCTCTCTCCATGGTTACGCCACTGCCCAAACGGCCAAAAACTACCCCACGAAAGGAGTAAACCGCGTATCCGCCGTCTACTATCAGTCTAAACCTGTGTTACCCCTGTTTTCTTGGATGCTGAGCACGATGGTGATGTCGAGACCCCCCCGCCAACCCCAAAACAGCCAAAAACCACCCACGAATGGAGTGAAATACGGATAGCTGATGCTGACCGACCTCAGAAATAATGCTAATGATTAAAGAAAACATCCACAGAAAATTTAAAAACTGTGGGATGAATCTCATAGTTGTCAGTTGGCCAGGGATCTGCTTAGATACCCCGACAATGATACGACGATTACCTACCTGACAATGTGCAGGAAAAACCTGCGCTTCGCGACAGGAATTCTTACTGGTCATTGGCAGCTGAGAAAGCACCTTTATAACATGAAGTTAAACGACACACCCCTATGCAGAGGCTGTGAATAAGAAGCCGAGACTCTCCAACACGTACTCTGTGAGTGCAGGGCAGTCTCCTCTAGCAGAGAATCCATTTTGGGAGAACGTTGGCCTACTTCGGCCGACTTGAGAGATATTCCCCTAGGCAGCATCACCACCTTCTTCACAAGATTAGGATGGTTGGAGGCCTAGGTGGAATCTTGTATCCCTCGGGAGGATGTACAAGGGGTCCAATGGGGTCTAGGTGCAGAATGCATTACAATCTCTCATAATGGAGTTCCCAAGTGCTTGTCATTCGGCATTGTTTGATAGTAACCTTATGACTTTTCTGGGTCATTTAAAATGTAATTAAGAATATGAAAAAATTATACGTCATCTGTGGACTCTAAAAAATACATTTCATTGTAAAATTGTTTTTGGAACTATTTTGTTTGTATTGCTGCTACAGAAATAAAAACAAATGACTTTTTTGTATTGTAGAATGAACGTTGTTTTTTTTTATTTAAGAAATGGGTATTTTACTGAAAGAAGTAGTTTTGCGTTATAATTTGAGAATTTTTAGGTACCTACAATGTGTATCTAAAATGACGCACTTTAGTTAAAAAATATACAGGATAATCATCCGACAAAAAAATAATAAACAAGCTAAACATTATACTTTTCGCTGGTTTATTGAACTTTTTATATAATTGTTGCACATTCTATGGGGATATTCTTCACAATTTTATTGTGAATAATGTTAGTTCTTGTTTAAGCCGCCAAGTCTGGTCCAGAGTCCGCAGTTGACTAACGTTGAGGGCAGACTTACCGTAGAACGCTCCCGAGAAAAGCACAAAAAGAATCGGTTAAAACTTATTATTTATTGCTCAAAAGGTACCAGTGGTAATCAATGAAGATAGCGATGATGACTGAGATAGAATAGTACAACCTCACGTTTATCAAGAAATAATATTGTTATTAACGATAACACTTAGTTTGGTACAATAGTATTCAACAAATTCATTCTTATTCTTATATTAACAATTTTTGGCAAGTATGAAACGTTTTTTTAATGATTCCAGTGGCTCAAAAATGTATTCATCTAATAATAATATAACTATTCAGTCGTACTGTATAAGAGTAAGTACGTTGTGTATAATAATTAGGTAGTATATGTCAAGTATGTATCATGTATACTATCCATAGTTATGTAGAAAATGCATCATCATTTCAAACAAAATAAAAAAGTTTTGATAGTTGTACTTTAATTTTGTTTGCAATTTTCTTAATGAGCCCTTGCTGAAATTCAACTTCATTGTTGTGACAATGAAGCCAATCAAATGTAACTGGATTAAAAATGGCATAGCGCGGCAAGAAAAATTCATTCATTTCAAAATTATTATTTCATTTGACAGTAAAGTGGGTATTTGCAGAAAAAAAAAACGATTACGAAAACAACTTTTAACATTTTTCATTTTTAAATATTTAATAAGTCCGTAAGTGATTCGTGGGTGCAATCATAATTTGATAATTTTTTTAAGTGTTCCAATTTAAGTCTACGATTTATTGTAAAATAAAGAAATTAAAATGAAAAATGTCGGGTGAATATTGTAACTAATTAATGTTAATGAAATACTGACCTTCCAAATATTCCAAATGTCCAATCAAATGGACGTAGAATTATTCGCTCAGGGGATACATTGTTTAATAAGACTTTATTGGCATAAAATCTGATAAATAATCAAGTATCTTAGTTTCAAAGTCAGTTATAATTCACTAAACAACGAGAGGCTTGAAGAATGGGTCAACTATTAAGGGGTAAAAAATATTTGCGACCTGCTCTGATTGATCGATACCATGGGAAATGACGATATTTGTTGTTAGTAATTTATTTAAGTATCGTGGACTTTTTTGAAAAATCTGAAAAAATTATAGCATATGTATCTTCAAAAGGCGCATCGGTAGTAAAAAATTTGAAGTTGAATGATATTGTTAACAATTGATTGCAAAAAATTGCAAAATTTTTTCTTCGCGAACTTTGCGATACACAAAAGTGCATATATAGCACCTTCGTAAATTTTTTCAGAATTTTTGCGTCCTTAGTTTAGTTAAAATTAACAAAAAAGGAAAATTACATAATCCACCATTACTCATCCAATATGGCGGCCATCGGGTTGAAAATTTGGCAAAAACGTATGTAGGTCAAATGCTTTATAATAGTTGATATGAAATTTCATTTCCTTTGGGGGCAGTTTCAACATGAAAACCCGGCTATGCCCTCTAAGTCACCGGTAGGACAAAAAATACTGCGTAAATTGAGGTTATAATAGATAAACAAAGTTCATATGGAATTAATATTTGAAAATTACTGTGCTCTTTTAATAGTAAGTATATGAGGTATATGAAGTGGGTAATAAACTATCATATAGTAATAAAACTCAAACTGGAATGAATTTGGAAAGTGTAAATCAGCTCAAAAAAATAAACTAGCGATCAACAAAACGAGGCGATGGCAGAAAAGATCTTATTAATTATTGAAATGTTTACTTAAAATATAGGATCTACATAAATATCTCACAACAGGAACTTTTCAACTGGCAACTGTCACGTCGTCCATATATTAAACTTATTTACGAATACAAAAATATTCCTCAGGTCAATAATTAAGGTCTGTTTAATATATAGAGCATTTCAAATATTCCCTTAGGTCTCTGTTCCATTTTTGATTTAACTTTTTTATTTTACTGTATAGTATACAGATCAGTGTACAGAGTGTCTCAACTGTTCTCTCAGGGCTCTTCCTTACATTTCCACTGAGAATAGCTATTTACTAGTGGAACCGTTAATGAATAAAAGCTCTTTACAATAAGCTAATAGGTATTTGTTTTGGCAACCGAACAAAATGGACACACTAATATAGGACGTTGAAACGAAAACACAAATTTCTAGGAAACATGAAACCACATCTGGACGTAAGTGGGCAGGATGACTTTTCAGGCGGATCACTCAAGAAACCGGAAGAAATTAGAACGGAAAAATGACGGTCACAACGTTAGGTGACTTCAACGCTCACGCAGGAGAAGACAATCAGGCGTATACAGATAAGAACGTCGTTGGACGATCTTCAAATACTCTTATCAAACGAAAATGGAAGTCCACTAAAAATTTGGCACACAGATCTTCGACAAGGAAAATGCGAAAGCAGAAGAAATCACCCATGAACACACAATAAATACGAATAACTAAAGAAGATGAAGGCCGCAGAAAAACAACAATATGTACCAAGTATATGATAATAAGAACAAAATAGGGAAACCTTACTCCACACATGGTCAAATGAAAATGGAAGCTCGCTAAGAAACTTAGCACATCTATTCGATCTGACAACAAGAAGCACATAGCAAGAGCCAAACCTGCGTTGATACGTGGAGCAATGGAAATTCCAACTCTCAAATGGACCATATCCTGATGATGGTGGCTCAAAGGAAGAATTTTACAAACGCCTACAAGCGCATACAGATAACAACATCGAAAAACCCTACTTCATGCATGGTCAAGCGTAAATGGAAGCCAGCTAAAAGCTGCACACAGAGCTCTCCGATGGGACAATTAGAAACACATGGAGCAAGAGAAAAAACTTATCAGAACACATGAAGCAATACAAGCACCAACTTCTAAATAGACCATACCTTGGTGGATAGAAAAATAAGGGAGAGGGCTAAAAATATCATGACAAAAAGAACAGTGAAAGGCAACATAGCCCATAAATTACTATATAGATAACTAGAGAAAAAACTAGGATGTAAAGAATACAACAAAATACCAAATAACACTTGGACCATTTTCTTACTGTAGAAAGAAGAACATAGAAAAGAAATACCAGGACGACAAGGAAAACAATTAACAGAGAAACAACTTAATTGATCAACAATGATTTAAAAAATAAAAATACCGACGAGGAAAACGATGATGGGGAAGAAATCACCCTATTGAGCATACAATAAATACGAATAACTAAAGAAGATGAAGGCAGCAGAAAAACATCATATACCAAGTACATGAGGATGAGAACATCATGGGAAAGATCTTACCCCACACATGGTGAATCGAAAATGAAAGCTTGCTAAAGGACACAACAAAACAGCAAATAATGGCAGAACAAAGAAATCAAAAGAAGGAATACAATAAAAAAATATCAAGGATGTGCAGGCAAATTAGCGATTTAGGGTAACAAAAATTAATAAAAGAATTATCTCTAGGATTTAAGTAGGTAATAACCTGGAGAATGAGATGATGCGTTCTTTGCACTTCCAAGTTCCGGGAAAATTCAAAAAAATTTGGAAAAACTTTTTGATTTTCGTTCCTTTTTCTCTATCGGCCAAAATAATGAAAATAGAGAAAGAAGTTCCCAACAAAAGTTGTAGCTCGTCTTTTTCTCTACAAAAAAGGTCTTTACAAATTTTGGTCTTACTTAAGCCGTTTATAAGATAAATCGCGTTTTCCACTTATAGTTTTAAGCCGCTTCGAAATGGCTCATCAATCGATAATTCTTACTATTCAGAGCCCCTAAAAAAATGAAAATAACACAAAATGTAGAGAAAAATCTCAGCTTTAATGTGGAACTAATCACAAAATTCATGAAAAAGATTATCATAGATAAAAAGTGTCAGAAGATGGCTTAGTAAACTTTGTACAGTTGATCTACAGGTTTATTCATATCTTTGCCGGGAGTCGTTAGAATGATAATTCATTTTGTTTATATATTCTTATATAATGATATATTAATCCAATTAACATTTTATTGCAATTACTTTTGTTGGAAAAATATGCCTTGCGGTCAAAGTAGAGGGTATATTTCTCATCGATCAATCACCTCCAAATTTTGCGGTTCAATTCCCTATAGTTTAATTAATAATAATAACACAGTCTTAATTTTTGGCTTATGAGTACAATAAAACATATTCTTTCGAATGACTTTACAGTTCTTTAAATGCGTGCAGTGCTTTTTGAATTTGTTTACATTATTCATACATGTTCAGAAAATGCACAATTACACAGTAAAACATATACAACTTACTTGTTTCTTAACATTCTTTAATGAAATTTTCACGACGTATGGGTTAAAGTGCGTGGAATCGAATCCATGCAGTGAAACAGCACCCATTGTTGCAGAAGAAATAGGCAGCATGCATAAAACTCAAAGATATGAATAAATCAACTGTTTAAAGTTTACGAAGCCATCTTCTAATACATTTTTCTCTATGATAAAATTTTGTATGAATTTTGTGATTAGTTTCACATTAAATCTGAGACTTTTCTCTACATTTTATGTTGTTTTCATTTTTTTAGAGGCTCTGAATAGTAAGAATTATCGATCGATGTGTCCGGTCGTACGAAACTCCCAGAGAAATCTCATTCTCCACACATTTCGGAGAGGCTCAAATAAGTGGAAAACTGGATTTTTCTCCTAAACGGCTTAAGCAAGACGAAAATTTGTAGATACCTTTTTTGTAGAGTAAGAGACGAACTACAAATTTTGTTGAAAACTTTTTTCTGTATTTTCATTATTTTAGCCGCTAGAGCAAAAAAACCGAAAATTAAAAAGTTTTTCCAAATTTTTTTGAATTTTCCTGGAACTTGGAAGTGCAAAAAAGGCATCATTCCATTTTACAGGTTATTACCTACTTAAATCCCGAAGACGATTATTTTATTAATTTTTGAGAGGTTTTTTACAAAATATTGTCTTCATTACCTGTACTATAGAGCTAGATTCAAAAACTGAAGAAACATAAGTTACTTACCCTTAAGATTTGTTGGAAAAGCTTGCGTTTTTTAGAATAGTTTTAGCTATTTTTCGCAGAGCCATTAAAGAACGCCATTGAGAAAGTGGAAGGAGTGGCAGTTAGGACAAAAAAGGTGGGAACGGTCGTAACCATTAGAGACCTGGATGCGACCGTGACCAAAGAAGAGATACGGAAGGCGATAGCGGAGGAGGTCCAAATAAAGGAAGAAGACCTAGTACTTGAAAGCCTGAGGTCTGCGTTTGGAGAGAACCAGATGGCCGCGGTAAGGATGCCACACAGCGCTGCGAGAGAGCTCATACAAAAACGAAGCTTAAGAATTGGATGGCTGAGATGTAGGGTGCGCGAGCGAGCAGAGATCCGAACCTGCTACAGATGTTGGAAAACCGGGCACATAAGGGAAGACTGTAAAGGCCCGGATAGATCAAAGGCCTGTCTTAGGTGTGCAGAGGAAGGACACCAGGCCAAGGAGTGTATGAACGCGGCATTCTGCCCCATCTGTGATAAGGACGGACATCGGGCCGATTCAGCGGCATGCCCGCAGAACAGAGTGGAGTCAAAGGGGGCAAGACAAATGGAAGGTGGTAGTGAGCCACATTCAACGTGAGGCAGATCAACCTCAATAGGTGCCGGGCCGCTCAAGACCTCGTCTGGGCGGTTGGAAAGAGGAAAGGGGAGGACATACTTATCATTAGTGAACCGAATAAAATAATGTCGGGCAGACCCCGACCCAATTGGTTTACCGACGACAATCTAGACGCAGCCATTGGATTGATCAACAATAAGATCGGAGTCTACAGGAACGGGAAGGGTCGAGGTTTCGTGTGGCTGGAATTGAAGGAGATGTTTGTGGTTAGCTGCTACTTCTCCCCAAACTCCACGCTAGAGGAATTTGAGGAATCACTGTCAGACCTGGAAGGAACAGTTAGGGAAATGAGGAACAACACCCGGAAGCAAGTCATCGTGGCAGGAGATTTTAACGCCAGCGCCCCAGAATGGGGAATGAGGGACACAAATGCAAGAGGCAGGTTGGTGACCCAGTGGATCTCCCAGCTAGACCTGTTTGTGATAAACGAAGGGAAAGAACACACCTTCGTCAGAGGAGACAGCGGTTCCATCCCCGACATCACGGTCGCCTCCGCCGGGATTGCGGGGAAGATCACAGGATGGAAGGTGGCTAGGGATGAGGAGTCACTGAGTGATCATAGGTACATTTGTTTCGAAGTAGGACAACAACCTACCCCGCCGACATCGAGGCCGACGGGATGGAAACTTAGTCGACTGGACAGACCCAAACTCCAAAGAGCGATAAGAGAGCAGGTAGGGAACAACTCCAACCACACAGATGCAACCCTAACGCAGGCCATCACTAGAGCCTGCGACGAGGCCATGCCAAGGAAACGTGCAGCCAGAGTGCACAGGGGCATCTACTGGTGGAATGAAGACCTCGCGCGTCTCCGAGATGAATGCATAGCCGCTAGGAGACAGTATTCCAGAAGAATCCGGAGGCTGGGTAGGCAGGATGACAACGAAGCCACCCTTGCTTACAAAGAGGCAAAGAAAGTGCTAAGAAATGCGATATCTGAGGCAAAAAGGAAGAAGTGGGATGAATTATGCGCAAGCATAGAGGAAGATGTATGGGGCGATGGCTACAAAATAGCTATGCGTCGCCTGAGAGCACCCCCTCCAGCTATCCCAATAGAGAGGATGAGAGAGGTCGCCGACGCGCTCTTTCCCCACAGGGAGGAAGAAAGGTGGGATGATATGGATGTGGTGGAGGTCCCCCGATTTACCGAAAACGAACTGAAGGGGGCAATCGAGAGACTTAAGAGCGGCCGTTCCCCGGGACTGGATAACATCCCCCCAGAGGCGATTAAGATAGTCGCCGAAGAATCCCCTGAAGCCATCCTGGGGGTCATGAATCGAGCGCTGGAGAGAGGAGACTTTCCATCCAGGTGGAGGAAAGCAAGGCTTGTCCTCATTATCAAAGGGAGCGGGAAACTGGAAGAGCCATCCTCCTACAGGCCCATCTGCCTGTTGGATGCCCTAGGAAAGGTATTAGAATATCTAATTTTGGGAAGGTTGGAGCAGGAAGTCGAGCGAAGGGACGGCCTGTCGTATTGTCAGTTCGGATTCCGCAGAGGGATGTCGACGGTGGGCGCCGTGACCCGAATCACGAACACGGCGAGAGAGGCCATGGTGGCAAAGAGAATGTGCCTAATCGTTACCCTTGACATAAAGAACGCATTTAACACCGCGGGATGGGGGGCGATTGTGAGCAAGCTCGAGAGACTGGAAGTGGCACCCTACATCATCAGGATCATCCAAAGCTACTTTAGGGACAGGAAAATAAGAATGGAAGCAGATAACGTCATCGAATGGAAAGACGTGACATGTGGAGTCCCACAGGGCTCGGTACTTGGGCCAACCCTGTGGAACATCATGTTTGATGATGTCCTGCGAATTCCGCTCCCAAATGGGGTTACCTTGACAGGCTACGCGGACGACTTGGCCTTAACCATATCTGGAGAGTGCACTGTGTTAATTGAGGAGAGGGCGAATAGAACTATTAGAAGAATAGAGGAATGGCTCCGAGGTGTAAAATTAAAACTAGCCCCAGAAAAGACCGAGGCAGTCCTTATTACTAGGAGAAGAACCGTGCAGCCCATTACCATCAGGATTGGACAGATGGAAATCAAACCGGGTGGCGGTCTCAAATACCTCGGCATCTGGCTAGACCCGAAGTTAACATATAGGAGGCATATCGCAGAAACGGCCGAAAAAGCCAGGAAGTCGGCAACTGCATTGGGACGAGTGATGTGTAGAACGAAGGGACCAAAGGCCAGCATAAGAAGAGTGCTCAACAGCGTGGTGCACTCAATTATTCTATATGCCGCCCCGGTTTGGGGACGCGCCTTAGATCAAAGGGCTAACGCCATAGAAAGCCTAAGAAGGATCCAGCGACAGATGGCGATCAGGATATGTAGTGCATACCGGACCGTCTCCTATGAGGCAGTGCTGGTCGTAGCAGGGATCCCCCCATTGGACCTGCTGATCAAAGAGAGGGCAGAGGTGTACGAGGGAGAAGCGAAAGGAGCCGCCAGGAAGAGGCTGATGGAAAGATGGCAAAATAGATGGGAGAACGCCCACAAAGGGAGATGGACCTACCGAATGATCCCGACAATAAAAAAATGGGTGGAACGGAAGCACGGGGAGGTAGGGTACCACCTTACGCAGGCCCTGACAGGTCATGGCTGCTTCGCCGATTATCTGCTGGGAATAGGAAAACTGGACTCCCGAGAATGCGCATACTGCGGGGAGACAGACGACGCGGAACACACAGTGTTCCACTGCAGCAGATGGGCGGACGTGAGGCTGAACATAAACCGTCTAAGACCAGAAGAACTAACTGAGTACATGCTGCAGTCCGAAGACAACTGGGCAAAGGCTGAGACAGCGATCAAGCGAATTATGGAGCGCAAAGGAGAGGACGAGAGAGACCACGACCTATACCCCCTACGGTGTTAAAGGGAGCAAGGCCTCTGACTGAAAACAACAAATATAGACTGATTGACGTGTATCCTGAAGTGAAGCGAGAGCGGTGCCAGGATACACTCCACACTGAAGAGGGGTGGTTTTTAGTGGGTATGCCCCTAGAGGTGAGTCCCACACTACCGCACAGGTGTCCATAAAGGATTTCCACCCCGAAAAAAAAAAAAAAAAAAAGCTACTTTTCGCCAGTTTTCTACAATTATTTTATGTATAACTGAGGCGCTTTTCTTGTTAATATATTTTGTTACATTTAAAGGGCGGTTCTTGCCATGAGGAAATGAATGCAAATATTTAAATTGCAACTGAATGATAATGGATATCACCGTATATTTTATTGATAATCAGCGAATCTTCAACCGATGCCCATACAGAATAAATCAATATTTCATAATATCAGGGTTGACAACCCTCAAGATTTGTTTGCAACGCTTGCTCTTTTTAGAATAGTTTTTGCTTTCTTTCGTCAATTTTCTGCAACAATTATCTGAAGTATAGCTGAGATGTTAAAATATTACATTACATTTAAAGGGACGTTTATGCCCTGACGAGTTAAATACAAATGTTCGAACTCTAACTAGACGACAATAGATACCTTATATTTGATTGATAATCAGCCAATCTCTAACTGATCCCCATACGGAATAAAAGAATTTTTTATCATATCGAGGGTTGATTTTACTCTCAATGATTATTTACAACACTCGCCCTTTCCACATTAGTCTCTAATTGTATTTTTTCAATTTTTGTCAAATACTATTTTACGTACATCTAATGCTCTTGTCCGTTACAGTATTTTAATTCAATTGAATAGCGATTCTTGCCCCTATTAATTGAGAGAGAATTATTGTACCTTCAGAAGAAGCATGCAATGGAACATCTGCATATTTTGAGGTGCTAGAAGATTCCTACATTTTTCCCGATATGCACGATATGTATTTTCTTCAGATTCGAATCAAATATTTCAAGTAGGGTGAAAGGGTCAATTTGTTTTCTTATTTCTTTATTTCAGAAATTTGCAATATATAAACATAGCCATAATTAAAGGTACATTTAAAATTTATCATTTTCTAATATATTGAAATGAGGTATAATCTTATTCGGGTATGTTCGGCTAAATCTGCTGCTTTTCACATTGATTATCAAAATAAAATTATGTGCGTGTATGAGAATAATAGTTCTGAACAATTTCTGGAGTCAGCCACCCTCATTACCACATCAGTGCAGACGATTTTAAATATTTGTACTATTAAAATTCTATGAATAATTATTTCCTCAAATATTGTCTGTAATTGTTTATTTGTGGCAGATTTCCTTACTTTTTATTGGGTATTTTGCCACTGAAAAATATTTAAAAATTTTAATGAAAAAACCTCTGCGCCAAACGGATCAGACAGAGGTTGGTTCTTGAGTACTTGACTGTTTCAAAAAGTCTCACACCTAAAAATATATAAACTAGAACAATGTTATAAACTAAAAACTGAAAGTCAAAGCTATAGGTAGTTAACGTTTCGGAAGAGAATCTACTTCCGTTCTCAAAACTTTTTTGGCCGTCAACCATGACAGTTCTTTGTTTATGTATTTCCATAGTCACGTGAAACATTAAATTATATTTATCTTATTTTTACTTACTTCGTCTCTAAAGATGGGCAACCAACTAGTACAAAAATCTATTGAATAATTAGAAACGCATCTATCCTCGTTTAATAAAATAATCGCGGATTCTTTAAGTTTTCTTTTAGTTCCGTTGCTCTCTTTTTCCAAAATCTTCGATGAGTCCCATTTAATTCTATGATTATTATCCCACTCGTGTTCACAAATTTTGGATTTTTCAAATTCTCCCCTTCTAGCGCAATTTCTATGTTCACCAAGCCTTACGTTGAAAGGTCTAGATGATTCACCTACGTAATGTTTTCCGCACTCACACGGAACACTATAAATACAATTTTTTGAACTTTGAACAATATTTGGAGGTTTGGTTCTTGATAAAACCGATCGTAGCGTGGAGCCCGTTTGAAAAACCGTTCGTACGGAAAACCTGTTCCCAATTTTTCGTAATTTATCCGATAAACCATGTATATATGGAATTACTGCCATTGACCTAAATACCTCAGGTTGTGATAGTGTATTCTCTCTACTACCAATGTTCAATAACTGACTATCAACAAAACTCTCAGGATATTGATTATTTAATAAGACAGTTTTTATAAATTGTTTTTCGTTCCTTAATATTACATCATTTGAAGAAATAATTTTGGCCCTGTCGTACAAACACTTAACAACACCTTTCTTAACACTAATATGTTGATTTGAATTAAAATTTAAGTATCTATTTGTGTGTGTTTGTTTTCTATACACACTGGTTTGGTATGTGTTATCTAATTTTTTAATTAAAATATCTAAGAAAGGTAATTCATTATTATGCTCTATTTCTATTGTAAATTTAACTGAAAGTTCTTTTTCGTTAATCTGATTAAAAAAATTACTTAAACATTCTTTACTATAAGGCCACATAGCAAAAATGTCATCTACATATCTCCACCATACAACGGGTTTATAAGCTAGATTATTAATATTACTTTCCTCGAAATTTTCCATGAAAATGGAAAACAGTTCTACATAGAATTAAATGGGACTCAGCGAAGATTTTGGAAAAAGAGAGCAACGGAACTAAAAGAAAACTTAAAGAATCCGCGATTATTGTATTAAACGAGGATAGATGCGTTTCTAATTATTCAATAGATTTTTGTACTAGTTGGTTGCCCATCTTTAGAGACGAAGTAAGTAAAAATAAGATAAATATAGAACTGTCTGTCATGGTTGACGGCCAAAAAAGTTTTGAGAACGGAAGTAGATTCTCTTCCGAAACGTTAACTACCTATAGCTTTGATTTTCAGTTTTTAGTTTATAACATTGTTCTAGTTTATATATTTTTAGGTGTGAGACTTTTTGAAACAGTCAAGTACTCAAGAACCAACCTCTGTCTGATCCGTTTGGCGCAGAGGTTTTTTCATTAAAATTTTTAAATATTTTTCAGTGGCAAAATACCCAATAAAACGTAAGAAAATTTCCTCAAATATTGTAACAAGATAATTTCGTTTAAAGAGACTTGGATGGAAAATATGGATGTGGAAGAAGAGATGTCTTAGGTAGCGGTTTTAGATTGTGGCGCTGTCAAATTATTTTCGAAATTGTTGTTAATAAATGCTACAGAAATCGCATGGAAAAAGAAATAACATGTATTAAGAGTAAGAGTACTTTATATCTTGTATAATTTGTAACAGGCGGGATATAAAAACACAATATAAGTGTAATCAATTTAGTAGTAAGTACTACTGACTCCATCACATAAACAAATATATTTAACTTAAATGAATTCAGTCATTGATTTTGTGGCAAATTAAATTTGTATTATAAATATTCATGTATTTGTGTTCGAGTTTCCGCATTCTATTATTCTTAGTATTTTAGGGCCTAAGCCATTTTATATCCAATAGTTTTATTAACAATGTTCACAGCACTGCATATATACATGAAAAACCGATGCCTAAGGAATCACTATATCCCCATCTAGATTTCCCATTCAAGTCTCTTTAAACGAGTACATCTTAACACTACATTTACATTCTATTATATGGAAATAAATTACTCATAGAATTTTAAGAATATTTGAAGTCGTCGACCCCAAAAACTCATAAAACAACATGCGTTTTCAATACTTTTCGGTCGACCGACCAACCAACGTTTAATGGTGGTGGTAATTGAAGTGCCTGATGTCAAGAAAATGTTTGTTCTCGTAGACATGCTAAATCACAATTTTATTTTGTGTACACTTTTAATAATAGAGGGTGGTGGTGCGGGTCGCAAAAGTCAAGAGAAAATTGAGATATTGTCGTCTAGCATATAAGTACACCAAATTCAAAATTTCTACACTCTTCAACAAAATAAGCTCAAAATATGATCTAGTTCTAGATCTGGTAATATATACGTGTATCAAATTTCAAGTCTAAAGTATATCTGAGATTAGAATGCAGTTGTTTTGAGTGGAGCACAGTTTACACAGGTACGTGGGAATTCCCATCTAAGTGGAATCTCCATCGAGGCCGTCTCAAGGTCGTTGGTGCACAAACTAAAAATTATCGGATTAAATTCACTTTCATTTGGCATTTGGCGATCTTATAAATACATTGAATTTATTTAATTTAAATTATAGCATGAATGTCCTTATTTTATTATAGTAAGAATAAAATACAGTAAATCTGTTTTGCCTTACTAATATTCCCTGTGTAAACTTGGCTTGGAAATGTAACAATCAGAGACAAGGGCACACGTACCCTATCTTTAGAAGCACTGCATTTTAAACTGAGATATACTTTATATTTTAGTTTTATTCTGTTAACCCCTTTAACAATGTAGTGGGGGTGGCAGATGTTATTAATAAAATTATTGAGACCCAGGCTTCTAGTATAAACACCAAATTCCAAGTTTCTGGACACTTACTAGCTTGTTTTACTTATTTGCCCTTATTCACCCCCTTTAGGATCAACTCTTCGACAGAATTAGTTCAAAATATAATTCAGTTCCAAATCTCGTTGTTGTAGATATGTATTCCAAATTTCAAGTCAATATAATATACTGATCCACAGTAATCGTGCGCACAAAAATTAAAATAGAATGAAAGTTACAGATCGACGGACAGACCGACAGACAGATCAACAGACCGACATATCAGCAGGCAGATGTCTTTTTACACCCAAATTTAAAATCTCTACATTCATTTCATTCTAAACTTATTTCAAGAAAATAAAAATGATTTTTCTTGCTATAATTCCACTCCACTACGTGAATGTGAAAGTAATTAAATAAGACGAACACATGGACAGGGGCTTATTCCTCAAAACTTTACCTGTACATCCGTGTTAGCTAAACATTACTCTGGACACCAATTCTCAGAATGTATTAAGGTGGCCATTCCCTAGAAAGACACATCCGATAGGGACATATTTATTATTTTTGGCCATAACTTTTTTTCCTAGTACGTATATAAATCCTAAGTGGAACCCTAACAAGACTGATGCTATGCTTCTTCAATCAATAATTTCAGTGGTTTGCAAAATAGCTAGATTTAAAACTACGAAATAGGAAGATTAACATAATTTTTAAATTTAAATCTAGCTTTTTGCAAACCACTGAAATTATTGAGTGAAAATTTATAGTAATAGTCTAGTTATGGTTCTACTTAGGTACTCTTATAGTTTTTGTTTAAATATAGGTACGTACTGAGAAAAAAGTTATGGCCAAAAATAATAAATCTACCGTAACTAGAGTAGTAGTATATTATTCAACGAGCGGTAATGTAGGTAATAACTCACGCAGATGAAGTTTACAGCACAAGCTGCAGGCGATCGCCCGATGAGTAAAATTTTCTATTTTCTATTTTGAGCGCTATTTTGAGCGCACCACGCTTTTACGATTATTAACATAATTATTGTTTTTATTATTTATTTATTACTTTCTTCTTGTTAGTGTAGTTATTAACAGTTTCAGTTCGTTTTTAAAAGTCTGTTTTACAGTTTTTTAAAATTAATTATTTATTTTCTCCTTTTTAGTTTTGTTCCGCAGGATAGTGTGTTTGTTCGATAACATTCCTTCCCTAGAAATGACAAAACCTATTCGTCATGCTGAAGCCGCTATTTTGAATTGTTGAATTTCCACTAAATATTTATAATCTACGACGTCGAAAATCCCCAGATACCGAGTTTCACATGAATCAGACGATAAATGATAAACCCTATCCGCCATACTGACCCCGCCATTTAAAATTTTTGCGTTTTGATCACATTTTTATATATTTTTTATACAGAGTTACCCATTTAAAAGCGGGGTACCTTTCTAAAATTTTTATTTGTAGACCAATTTAAATGATTTTTATTAAATTATGGAGCTTCAATAACTCTACTGTGGTGCAAAATTTCAGATCGAAATTAAAAATTTCAAGGCCTATGTGATTTTTTTTCAAGGCCAAAAATCCAAAAAAGTGTTAGCACTTTTTTTTATCTCAAATCTGACTACGCCACTGGATTTAGAATACATTCAAATGGGTAAGGCCGAAATTTAACAAAAAATTATTGGTTTCTAACAGAAATATAGCATAATAAAAATTTACATTATGTTCTCGAAACATTTCGAATATTCGTCATGTAATTCACAATTGTCTAAATAATATCGTTTACAATACTCCATTAGATCGCGATCAGTTAAATTTTAGAAATGTATAACCATTAGTTAATCAATATTGGCAATATTCATTTTATTTAAACATGCTCCGTATTAGGAATAATTATTTTTATTAGCAAGCTTTGCAAATTCTTAAGTTGCCATGGCAAGCCAGCAAAACAAACGACGAAATCAGTCAAATTTATTCGCGTCAACAGTAAAGTTTATTGTTCCGCAAGTACACTATCGATATAAAGTATGGCTGATAATTTAACTTTACTTGAAAAAATTGAAATTATAATACTTCGTGGTGACAATGACAGGTCCGAAAGGGAAGTACGTAGAATTTTTAATAAGAGACACCCGGAGCGTCGGATTAGCACAGCTACCGTTGGTCGAGTAAACAAAATTTTTAATCAGTATGAAGCTGTATCGAAACACATTTTAAAGATTCGTAATTTACAAAGATAAATACCAAATAATGAACGAATTAGAAATTACTTTACTGATAATCCAAGAGGCAAACAAGAATTGCAAGTTTAGACTTTAGATTTACCACGTCAAACAATAAGAAGAAATTTGAAAAAGTATAATAATATGGAGCCGTTCAAACCAAAGTTTCTTCACACCTTAGAGGAAGGCGATACTGAGAAAAGAATGGCATATTGTTTTTATGGGCTCAATGAGAATATGAGAATGACAGAAATTTTATAAATAAAATTTTGTTTAGTGATGAGGCAACATTCAGCATTAATGGAACTGTTAATTCCCAAAATTCAAGGTGTTGGTCGGAAGAAAATTCACAATGGGTGATAAATTGTAGAAGGCAATACTTTCAAAAAAACCGCTGCCTAAGGAATCACTACTTCCACATCCATATTTTTCATCAAAGTCACTTTAAAGGAAACGTCTTGACTAGATTTACACTCTAGTATGTGAAAATTATTGGTCAAAGAATTTTAATAATATTTGGAGCAGATGTCATAGAAAAGTTTGAGGCGTTGGTTTCTACCAAATACGTTAAAAATGAAGTTTTTAGTTTACCCTACTTATTTTCCCCTATTCACAACCTACCACGACCCACCTCTTCAATGGAATCATCTCAATCAGATGTTATTACAATACATCCGTGTACTATCAAGTAAATATCTCAACTTTATGTTATCAAACCCATTAAAAATGGAGCCGAGATGGTGGTGTTTGAATAGTATTAGAATGAAATCTGGGGCCTTGGTTTCTAGTATTTACACCAAATACCATATTTATGTACTCTTACCAGCATGATTTACTTATTTTCCCCTATTTACTCCTATTCAACCATCAACCCTTCAACGGAATCATCTTAAAATATAATCTAGTTCCAGTTGTCATTATACGTGTCCCAAATTTCAAGTGAATATCTCGATTTCATTTTATCAACCCCTCTAATAATGGATTAAAGGTGGTGGGGGTTGAAAAATATTACTAAAAACTATGAGGCCTTGGTTTCTAGGACATACGCCGAATTTCAAGTTTCTGTACATTTACCAACTTGCTTTACTTATTTTTCCCTATTTACCACCAATTACCCCCTGTCGTTCAACGCAATCATGTCAAAATATAATCTAGTTCCAGATGTCGTTATAATATATACGCCTACCAAATTTCAAGTGAATATATCAATTTTATTTTATCAACCTCTTTAATAATGGAGTAGAGGTGGTGGGGGTTGAAAAATAATATAAATAATCCGAGAACTTGGCTTCTAGTACATACACGGAATTTCAAGTTTCTGTACTCTCATCAGCTTGCTTTACTTATTTTCCCCTATTTAACCCCCAACCCTTCGACGGAAGCTTTTCAAAATATAATCTGGTTCCAGATGTCGTTATGATACATACGTGTACCAAATTTCAAGTGAATATTTCAATTTAATTTATCAACCCCGAGATCAACCCCTTTAATACTGGAGTAGGGATGGTGGGGGTTGAAAAATAATATAAATAATCTGAGACCTTGGCTTCGAGTACATACACCGAATTTCAAGCTTTTGTACTCTTATCAACTTGCTTTACTTATTTTCCGCTATTTACCCCTATTTAACCCTCAACCCTTCAACGGAATCATCTCAAAGTATAATCTAGTTCCAGATGTCGTTATAATACATACGTGTACAAAATTTCAAATGAATATCTCAATTTTATTTTATCAACTCCTTTAATAGTGGAGTAGGGGTGGCGGGGGGGTTGAAAAATATTTTAAAAAATGAGTCTTTAACTTCTAGTACATACGCTGAATTTCAAGTTTCTGTACTTATACCAGCTTGCTTTACTTATTTTCCCCTATTTTACAATATTTAACCCCCAACCCTTCAACGGTAGCTTCTCAAAATATAATCTAGTTCCAGATGTAGTTATAATACATACCTGTACCAAATTTCAAGTGAATATTTCAATTTTATTTTATCAACCCCTTTAATAATTGAGTAGGGGTGGTGGGGGTTGAAAAATAATATAACTATTCGGAGACCTTGGCTTTTAGCACATACACCGAATTTCACGTTTCTGTACTCTTACCAGCTTGCTTTACTTATTTTCCCATATTTACCCCTATTTAACCCCCAACCCTTCAATGGAATAATTTCAAAATATGATCTAGTTCCAGATGTCGTTATAATACATACGTGTACCAAATTTCAAATGAATTTCTTAATTTTATTTTAGCAACCCCTTTAACAATGAAGAAGGGGTGGTGGGGGGGGTTGAAAAACATTACAAAAAAATCTGAGGCCTTGGCCTGTAGTACATACATCAAATTTCAAGTTTCTGTACTCTTACCAGCTTGCTTTACATATTTCCCCATATTTACCCCTATTTACCCTCCAACCCTTCACCGGATATCTTCAAAAAACAATCCAGTTCCAGATCTCATTATAATATACACGTGTACAAAATTTCAAGTCCATATATTAAACCGTTCCGGAGAAAGCGTGCGGACAAAAAAGTTACAGACAGACCGACAGACCGACAGACAGAAAATTTTTTTTCGCTCAAATTTAAAATCTCGACGTTTCATGACATTCTAAACCGATTTCAAGAAAAAAAAAATTGAAATTTTTTTTACGATTACTATACTTCCAATCCACTACGCGGATGTGGAAGTAAAATAAAAAATAAACGTCTGGTGCGGCATATTACCAGAATAATTGGCCCCTACTTTTTTGAAGGCAACTGGAACAGCCAACATTTTTTACATTTTTTGAGGAATGAGGTTACCAACATTATGGATGAACTTCCACTAGCAGAAATTGCTCATATAATTTTTCAGTTAGATGGCTGTTCTATCCGGAATGTCGTGATTGTGAGGACTTGGTTGAATGAAAATTGCACTAATAGGAGGCTAAGGCGAAATAGTGGGTTGGTAGAGTTTTCTCCCAGGTCTCCCGACTTAACCCCACTAGATTTGTTTCTATGGGGGTTTCTTAAAGAAAAAGTCTACAAGTCCCGCCCAACCAACACAGAAGAACTGCGTGAAAGGATAAGACAGGCTTGTGTGGAAATTACACCAAACCAATTATGTAATGTTATGGCTAACATTAAAGGACGATACAATAAATATATTGAATTGAATGGAGATTTAGTTGAATCATCCAAAATTTGAACTGTCGTGTCAATTCATTCTATTTTTTTTCATTTTGTTTATGGTCTCTTATGTTATTTTATTACATAAACAGTAATTTTTAAAATTGTTGTTAAAGTGGTAAATTTTTAATTGTAATTACAATTTGTTATTTGATGTAATAAAAGATATTAATTTCTAAAATTGTTAAATTGGGAAATTTTTAATTATAATGTACATGTTAACTGATCTTAATAAATAATGATGTGCAGTTTATTTATTAAATACCAATTTATTATTCTCTTCTCAATATCGCCTCCTTCTATGGAGTGACAGTTTTTTATTTAAAGGGCTTTATTATTATTTACGTAATTCTCCAATGCCAGCTTTGATAAGAAAAATAATTGCAAGGCTTGCTAATAAAAATAATTATTCTTAATGAATTATTCTTTAAAGAAAACAGATATTGCCAATATTGAATAACTGATGGTTATAGATTTTTAAATTTAACTGATAACGATCTAATGGAGTATTGCAAACGATATTATTTAAACAATTGTGAATTACATGACGAATATTCGAAATATTTCGAGAACATAATATAAA
The DNA here is from genome assembly GCA_963583905.1 of Stenurella melanura. NCBI lineage: Eukaryota > Metazoa > Arthropoda > Insecta > Coleoptera > Cerambycidae > Stenurella > Stenurella melanura. The sequence goes on along the minus strand of OY757310.1, from coordinate 111,341,294 downwards.
TTTTAATTATGCTATAGTTCTGTTAGAAACCAATATTTTTTTGTTAAATTTCGGTCATACCCATTTGAAAGTATTCTAAATCCAGCGTCGTAGTCAGATTTGAGACAAAAAAATTGCCAGTGATGCAAAATTTCATGAAACTTAAAATTTGCGAAATTTTCAATGACATTTTTGTGAAAGTTTCGAAATCCATCTGAAATTTATGAAATTTCTGAAAAATAAAATTAAACAGTAAGCATCATGAAACTTTCGTGAAATTTCAATGAAACTTTCATTTTATGAAATTTTATTAAATAGTTCCCTAATATTATGAAAGTTAAGTGAAATTTCATGGAAATATTTCACGAAATGATGAAACCTTAGTTCTATTATAACGCTAAGAGATGCAAAATTTCATGAAACTTAAAATTTGTGAAATTTCAATGACATTTTTGTGAAAGTTTCGAAATTGGTCTGAAATTTATAAAATTGCTAAGATATAAAATAAAATATTAAGTATCATGAAACTTTCATGAAATTTCATTGAAACTTTCATTTTATGAAACTTAATTGAATATTTCCCCAATATTATGAATATTAAGTGAAATTTTATTAAAATATTTCATGAAATAATATGAAACTTAAGTTCTGTATAACATTCGTAATGTATTTAATTTCCGAGGGTTAATGAAAAATAAATCCCACTTTGGAACTAGTCTCATACATTTTTCCTTTTCATTGTTTCTTTTTAATATAAAAAACCTATTTTGTTTTCTCCTTGATAAGATTAGAACTTACAATCATATTCGTGAAAAGTAAAAATAATAATACATTTTTCAAAATACTCGAGTAGATAATTTGTCAATATATTTTCAAAATCTCCTGGACCGGAATTCTCCATTGGAGAGAATGCTCATTTCGGGAGAAAGAAGGAAACGTAGCGAGGTGAAAAGAGATAAAACATTCACATCTTCCACTCCCCGATTCAAGAATATGGCCCCCGGTAAATTCAGATTAAAATCCAAAATCTGACATAATACATTACCATTACAACGTCATTAATCAATGACCTCAATGAAATTATATTATTGATATATTTTTTCATTAAAAATAAGTTTTTCTTATTAATGCAAAAATAATCGAACCTGGGAACCTAGAAAGGAACGAAAGAAATGATAAAGCTAACCTAACCTCTAAAATGAATGTCAAAACTAGACGTTAATCATCATTGGTGAAAACAAGTTAAAAAAAACATGCGAAATTTTGTTTGATGTAAGGTAAATACAGATTTTGCAGCTGAAACTTTCATGAAAGTTTCAAAAATGTGGTAATTTTCAGATGAATCTGAAATTTTCATAAAATTCAGATATTTCAGAAATTTATGAGGGTACGTTGAAACTTTCAGAAGTTTCATATTGAAATTGAAACTTTCAAAATGAAATTTGAAATTTTGCATCACTGAAAATTGCTAACACTTTTTTTGGATTTTTGGCCTTGGAAGAAATCGAAATAGGTATCTGGAAATTCTTGAAGTCTCAGAATATACAGAGTGACCCATTTAAAAGCGGGGCACTTTTCTCAAGTTTTTATTTGTAGACCGATTTAAATTTTTAAATTATAGAGCATCAATAAGTCTACTGTGGTGCAAAATTTCAGGTCGAAATAAAAAATTTCAAGGCATTAAAAATTTCAAGGACTAGGTCAATTTTTAGTAGAATCAGATATTAATCTTTGAAACGCTATCTTCGATTTTTGAATAAAATATGTCAAATTGTATTGTCATCATATGAACCATATGGACATGCCAAAGTCAATACGACATCTGGAAGTGAGTGAAAAGTGAGTGGAGACAATTAAAACCTTTATTTATGACATGGTTGGTCAACAAGCTAGAAGTAATAAAATTTTTCATTTTGTTTGTTTTGAAATAATTCTATAATATTTAAATCTATTTATTTATTAATAATACCCGTCGCGAGCGACGCAGTCTCAATGAGGCGCACAGATCACAAGTCTGCGGTAGTTAAACTGCATCGCATCATTTAGTTCTTAATTCAGTTAAACGCTCTGGAGACTGTAACACCACTTACACATACTGAGTAAAAAGTGAACTGAATCACTGAAGCGCTTGCGCCGACCAAACTACCTTGGCACACATACAGCTTTTAATACACAGTTTATTATGTGAAGTCTTACCTGATTATATAAGAGTAGTTTTCTATTATTTTCACTTTTTAAATGTAGTTTTGATGTTTACATGCTTCTACTATCCTTTCTCTGCTAGCAGGACTAACAGAAGGTAGTTTTGACATTTTAGCAACGCCGAATTTTACACAAATAATAATAGGATACATTGTTGATAATTTATTTTACTTTCATTTGTGCGTGAACGTTTTATAATTATCTACTTGTTTGCAAATTAGCGGTGTTGTTTCCGCATTTCATTTTATAATTTCATTCGCAAATAAATGTAAGCATTGTTGTATTTTCATGTTGAAAAAGTATTTGAAAAAAAAGGAATATGTTTTAAGCAAAATAATATGAGCGTTGTAGTGTAGTCAATGAAGTTGTAAAAACGGCAAAACTTAAAGAATTCTTATGCAGTGAATGGATTTCCACGATTCCTTCTGTAATATATTTCTAAGACCATGTAAATTAATGTTAGAAAACTCCTAGCATCAGACTTTTATTTGAGGTGGTTCCCATCCGTTCCAGGAGAGTGGACAAAAAATAAAAATCTGACTAATATTAGAAAAAATCAGTAGAGGTATTTACACAGAACTTAATTCTTTATTTGTACGGGCGGTCACTAAAAAATTAATTATTAAGAAACGACATATCAGAACAATAATCGGAATGTAGTTATCACCATTATTACAAAGAAAATCTGATAACTTTTGGTCAAAAGTAGCAGTAGCAAATTTGATTGTTCTCCGTTAAGTAGTTAATTAGTTATAGCACTAGCAGACAGACTACAGACCGACAGCCAGAATGACCGACAGAATTGAAAGATTTATCATTTTCGTAATCTACGTGTTCTGAAACGTGGAAATCCGAAGAAATCTCGTATCGGATAGTGATTTTTCACAACTTACTTCCATTCGGTAAGCAAGTAAAAGGAAAGAATATAGAATTTCCTATGGAAATGGATATTTTTCAAGTTATGGCGATTTGAAAATTGCGGTGTTACCGTTAAAAAATTGGTACTTCGAGACTGTTTTTCTCACATGCTTTTATTAGCTTGATCTGTACGTATGTAAGAATATCTTGCAACTCAATTTTAATCCACTACCAGATGTCGTGTCGACTTATTTCATGTACAGGTAGTTTACATGACGATACAATTTGACGTTTTCTAAAATTTAACTCGACGTTTCCAAGATGGTGGGCAGTTTATTGTCATTTAATATTTAATTCTCCTACAAATTGGTATTTGGGAATTTCTAAGGTCGCAGATTATTAATATGCGATCAAAAGCCAAAAATTCAAAATGGCGGTATCAATATGACAAATAAGTCTTACAATTTATCGTTTAATTCGACTGAAAGTCGGTATCTCAGAGTTATCGAGATTGCAGATGGTAAATATATGGTAAATATTTGATCAAATTTGACAATTCAAAATGGTAGCGTCAATATGGCAGATAAGTTTTGCAGTTTATGGTCTGATTCGTACGAACATCGGTTTCTGGGGATTTTTGAGGTCGCAGATTACAAATATTCAGTTGAATTTCAAGAAATCAAAATGGCTGTTTCAAGATGGCGAATAGGTATTGTCATTTGTGGGAAGGGAATTTTATGGAACAAACAAACTAGTCTAATAGGCCCATTTAACATTTTTCGTTATTATATATTCTGAAAGAACTTGATAAATATAGTAACTATTCTAAGAATTAAAATTTTTTCACTGTTCCTTCATGTATAAAAAATTAGTGGAGTTGGCCCTCCGTTTATCTCCATTCAAAGCGCATTCGGCATTAAATGTGCTGTAAGTGGTTTAAAGAGTCATTTAAAGGTATTTTTATTTTATTTTTTAATTTTTTTATACAGGGTGCTAATATTTCGGGGCTTTAATCGTTATCTTTCAATATCTCCGAAAGTACTTTAGATATTATTTTCAATTTTGGTGTATGTTAATAGGATATTGAACCACATATTTTATTTAGAATAGTTATTTTATTGCTCCACCAGTGGCGTCTCTGAGAACATGTCCTCTGATATTTTTTACCAAAAAGATGATACGCCACTGACATTTTTCCATGTCGATATTATTCCTGATTGGCCTGATCAATCCTACATGAAAACGGTTTCTTGCACTTTTCTCGTCAGACACACAGTTTGAATTTTATATGTACAAAGTCGTTAGTGCGTAAGTCACTCGGAGCGTAAACACTAAGAGACGTTGTACGGCGTTCATAAATTAATTGTTATAAAAGCAAAAAAAGGGTATGAAAAGCCAATGGATTTGTGTGACAATTGAAAACTAGTTAGTTTAATATATTAACTTTATGTTGTCACAGGATTGTTTCAAAAAATTAATTGGCAGTTGTAAACACAAAATGATCTGTATCTCCGGTTCTAGTTAACAGATCGAGATCTACGTAGGCTCAAAATTTTCCTTTTTTTTAATTATCTTTCATTTGTCCACAATTGCATTTCGGTACGACGTGTCTGAGCTGAGACATTTGTTTAATAAGCTATTTTTTTTAAAACGTTGGCGGGGGATAAGAAAAGAGAAAAAGGGCAAGATCACACAGAAGTGGTAGTTTTTATCAATATTTATCGATTGCTAGGAGTGGAGATTGCAAAAAATGCAATGGAAAGTTACAAATCCTTAATAAACAAATCAGCTTATTTGTTTAAATAATTTCAAAATACGTGAGATATGGATACAAAAAGAAACTAAATTTTAAGAAAAAAATGCAACATTTTGACCACAATAAAATACCCGTATGAGTTTTTGTTGAACAAATCAGGAGCTCTATAAGAATAATATATATCGATTCCAGCGAATTTCAAAGGGGGGGGGGCATTTCCGGTAAGAAGTGAGCATCCATTTTACACCCCCCGATATCTGAAAAATTGTCTATTTTCCGACCTTGTGCCCATGAGAACTTTTGATCAGGAAGAAATTATCTACAATATACTGTGATTTCGGCCGATTTAGCTGGGAGAGATTTTCCATAAGAATTGTGTGGGGTCCTTTAAAATCCAGACGTTTTATGACATTCTAAACCTATTTCAGGAAAAAAAAATATTTGAACATTAGTAGTAGAAGTATAGTAATTGTAAAAAAAAATCAGAAATTTTTATTGCTGAAATAGGTTTATAATATTGTCTGAATGTTATTTGTGGCATTATCTTAATTTTCTTTAATAAGTCCTTGGGACTTCCTGCTACATGTAATTTTTTCTTTTTAAGCGGTGCTCGGGAATCTACAAAATATCACAATTAACCAGTATGTTACTGGTAAATAACCTCTACGCCTGTGATTTTTACGTCAAAGAATCAGTTAGAGGTTGCGTCTTAACATTGGAAACGTTTATGTTTTCGTATATGGGGTAGAGTTACCAGTTTTTGTTCAAGGTCAAAAGACAGCGGTGTCACGGTCGACTGAGACTATCGAATGCAACGGCTGATATATGCAAATGTAATATGGGTTGCATATATCACAGGGGGTCAAGTTACCAGTTTTTATTTCAGTTGGAAACACAGCGGTGCAGTGGATCGTGCTATTTCCGGACTCGGCTTCGCAACGTCCGGAAAAATTTGAAAAAGTTTATGTTTTATGTATGGTGTTATCATTTCCAATGATTGCAAGGATTGCGAAATCTGTGATTTTTTTTAAATAAATAACACAAATAAGTATAAAAACTTGAAATTAAATATTTCGCCGACGTTGAGAATCTAACCTATTTCCTTTTTCAAGGCTTTTTTGAAAAATCTTTTTTCCTGTATGATAAGTACACAGTTCTAAGAATGTTTGTTATATTCAATATCCATAGATACTTACTATTTACATAGAACTGTTGATATAGTTAACAATTTTTTTTAATTTTAATGTTAATTTTGTGAAGTTCTTTTTAACTATGGCAACCAGATTATACAGACATCTACGGAACAATTCGACACGCATCTATCCTCATTTGTAGATTCCCCGAGCACCGAAAAAAATATATGTGGCAGGAAGTCCCAAAGAATTAGAAAAGAAGGTTTAGAATGTCATGAAAACGATTTGAATTTGAGCGAAAAAAAAATGTTCTGAAAATAAGTAAAACAAGCTGGTAAGATTACAGAAACTTGAGAATTGGTGTACGTACTAGAAGCCAAGGCCTCGGATTGCGAGCCGAGTTGCGGGTTAAATAGGACAATATAAGTAAAGCAAGCTGATAAGAGTACAGAAACTTAGAATTTGGTGTACCTATATACTAGAAGCCAAGGCCTCAGATTTTTTTGTAACGTTTCTCAACCCCTCCACCACTCCATTGATAAAGGGGTTGATAAAATTAAATTCAGATATCCACTTGAACTTTGGTACAGGTACGTTATGTAATGTAATGACATCTCATTGATATGATTCCGTTGAAGCGGTGGAGGGGGGGGTAGATTCCGTTGAAGGGGTTAGGGGGGCGTAAAGTGGGGATAATAAGTAGAGCAAGCTAATGAGTGCCCAGAAATTTAATTTTTGACGTATATGCTAGAAATCAATGCCTCAAATTTTTTATGACATCTGCCTCAAATTATTAAAATTCAATGACCAATTATTTCCACATACTAGAGTGCAAATGCAGTAAAGATGTTTTCCTTTAAATAGATTCAGATGGAAAATGTGGATGTGGAAATAGTCATTCCAGCGGTTTTCAATTCATTAACAACAGCAGCCTCAATATACAGGGTGTAATCAGTTTCATGTCATTAAAAAAAACTGGTAATGGGGACCGACTAGACAAACAAAAAATCTTTATCTTTTATCTTTTTTCTTCTTCAAATTTAAAATTTCTACGTTTCATGGCATTCTAAGCCTGATTCAGAAAAAAAAAAATTTGAAAATTTTTTGAAATTTTTTTTTACCAACATTTTTGAAATTTTTACTTCCCTCGCATACCGAAGGGAAGTATTGTATTCGAGAAAAAGTCACCCTCCGAGATTTTTTCGGATTCTGACGTTTCAGAACACGTAGATTACGAAAATATAGGTTTTTCAATTTCGTCAGTCTGTCTGTCTGTCTGTCTGTCTGTCTGTCTGTTGGTGCATTTACTAAAAAACTACTTGACGGAGAGCAGTCAAATTTGGTAGGTAGTTGACGCTACTGTCAGCGAAGAAATGGTGGAAATTTCACTGAAATATATACAGGGTGGACCGTCTAAACGGAATAAATAGTGAAAAAAATTTTTTTTTGCTCAAATTTAAAATTTCCACGTTTCATGACGCGCTAAACCTATTTCTGAAAAAAGAAATTTTTGAAAATTTCACCATTTTTGAAAAAATGTTTACCAAGATGAAAAAAATTTTTTTTTGCTCAAATTTAAAATTTCTACGTTTCATGACACGCTTAACCTATTTCAGGAAAAAAAAATTTGAAAAATTTTTTCACCAATATTTTTAAAACATTTTTTACTAACTACTAAAATGAAATAATTTTTTTTCTTTCATGGCATTCTAAGCCTTATAAAAAAAAATTGAAATTTTTTTTTATCATTTTTGAAAATTTGTTTACCACTAAAATAGATGGAATTTTTTTTTATTTCTTCTAATTTAAAATTTCCAGGTTTCATGATATTTCAAACCAATTTCGGAAAAAAAATTTGCAACATTTTGTTACCAGTTTGGAAAAAAATTTAACACTAGAATGCTCAAATTTAAAAGTTTCACGTTTCATGACATTCTAAACCTAGGTATTTCAGAAAAAAAAAAATTAGAAAATTTTTTTCACCAACATTTTTCAAAAAGTTTTTACCACTAAAACAGATCGAATTTTTTTTTATTTGCTCAAATTTAAAATTTTCACGTTTCATAGCCATTCTAAACCTATTTTAAAAAATAAATAATTTTTAATTTTTAAACTTTTTTAGCACTACTATAGAATAGAAGGAACCTTTCCTTTTTGCTCAAATTTAAAATTTCTACGTTTGACATTTTAAACCTATTTCAGAAGAAAAAACTTTGAGAATTATTTTACCAACATCTTTTGAAATTAAAAAAAAAAAAATGAAATTGTTTAACCACCACTAACTATACTTCCACTCCATTACGTCAATGTTGGATTGAAATTGTGACAGATGGCAATAATATCTGGCGTATACTTTTATTGAAAAATGTACAGGGTGGTCATCCCAAAAAATAATTCAGTCATGGTGGACATTTGTAAAGGTATTTGCGCAAGCCTGCCGTATGTGGCACCTGCAATTTGTATTGAACTTGCTGCTGTTGGATGAGCAATCTGTATATTTTTTTGACCAAAACTTATCAAGTTTTCTTTGTAATAATAGCAATAACTGTATTCCGATTATTATTTTCAATGTCATTTCGTAATTATTAATTTTAACGAACGGCGGGTTGGACGTGTGTACATAACGAAACACCCACAGAAACTAAAATATTGCACAAGGGAGAGTCATAGTATAGTTTTCTTCAGATCAGATCTACTAACACTCAGAAAACGTCGACGTCTTTCATCTTATTTACAGCACCACTAAAGACCGCCGACATTTGATAGCTATCTACACAAATATTGAGTATCATAGGCAAAGACACGCACGACGATCTAAACCTACCTCAATATTCCAGCAGTTCTCAGAAGATTTTATTGAAAATTTGCGAAATTTTTGTTTATTTTTTTTTCTCCAAAACTATGAGCTTTAGACCCCATGTTATATAAGGTTTTTTTGTTTGTCTTGTTGTTCCCTACCACCAGTTTTTTTTAATGACATGAAACTAATTACAACCTGTATATTTATTTATGATATATTGCAATTTAGGTAGGTATCGTAATTTCCATATACTTACTCTCAAAGTTTACCTGCCTCTTACCGAGGCCAGGTTCTTCTCATGGTTATTTATCACGTCATTACGTTTTAAAACTATTTTACTATTTTCGATGGTGCACTGTTTTAGCAAATATTGCGATCTCATAATTGATCTGATCTGAATCTTAGAAATAAATAAGAGACATTCTTGTCATGAATTTATTATAATTTTTACTATTTCAATGCAACCAACTTGAAAGAATACATCCTGAATTTGTAAATTTTTACTAATATTATTAAGGTCGTTGATATTAATTACTATAGAAAAGGTCATTTCATACTCTAATAATTGCTTATGAATTTATTAAGCATTGGTCTTGAATATTTTTGTATCTAATGATTAATCATTAATCCATATGCATTTATAATAGGTTTGTAATGAAATAATAAAAGTTGTTATCCGGAAAATACTGCAATAATTGTATGTTGTTAAGTGATTTAAGAAAATTAGCAAAGCACCGCTTATTTTAATTCTTGTATGTTCATTGAAGATACATGATACATTGAACATAAAATATGTTGATATTTTAAAAGGTGAAAGACAATGAATTGAGAATAAATTATAACTAAATATATTATGATAATGAAACAATACATTGTAAATGCTTTGCAAATTTGTCGATCATCGTCAATAGCTATTTTTTTAAAGAATTGAGATCTGCGGATACGGTACAATTTATATGCTCTATGCAATGGAGAATATAACACACAAATAGGTAAAATATATATATATTAACTAAATAACTTTGTAATCTTTGTATTCTTCTTTTTTCTTAGAATTTTCAATATTTTTGAGTTTTCTCATCGTTAACAAAAGCGTTTTAAAACAGTAAAATAGTATGACAACAAATAAATTTTGTTTCTGTAGCTCCCAAATAAAAAAAACCGCTGCCTAAGGAATCACTACTTCCACATCCAGATTTTTCATCCAAGTCACTTTAAAGGAAACATCTTGACTAGATTTGGACTCTAGTATGTGGAAATTATTGGTCATAGAATTTTAATAATATTTGGAGCAGATGTCAGAAAAGTTTGAGACGTTGGTTTCTACAATATACGTTAAAAATTAAGTTGTTAGTTTACTCTACTTATTTTCCCCTATTCACAACCTACGACGTCTTACCCCTTCAATGGCATCATCTCAATCAGATGTCATTACAATACATACGTGTAGTAACTTTTAAGTAAATATCTCAATTTTATGTTATCAAACCCATTAATAATGGAGCGGAGATGGTGCTGTTTCCCCTAATTACTCCTAATTAACCCTCAACCATTCAACGGAATCACCTCAAAATATAATCTAGTTCCAGATGTCGTTATAATACATACGTGTCCCAAATTTCAAGTGAATATTTCAATTTCATTTTAGCAACCCATTTTAATAATGGATTAAGGGTGGTGGGGGTTAAAAAATATTACTAAAAAATCTGAGGCCTTGACTTCTAGGACACATACAGAATTTCAAGTTTCTGTGCTCTTACCCTTCAACGCAATCATGTCAAAATATGATCTAAGATATCGTTGTACGTGTAACAAATTTCAAGTGAGAATCTAAATTTAATTTTATCAACTCTTTTAATAAGGGAGTGGGGGTGGTGGGGGGATGGAAAATATTATAAAAAACCTGGGGCCATCATTTCTAGTATACACACCAAAACCCAAATTTCTATACTCTTACCAGCTTGCATTACTTATTTCCCCCTATCTACCATTATTTAACCCTCAACCCTTCAACGGAATCATCTCAAAATATAATCTAGTTCCAGATGTCGTTATAATACATACGTGTACCAAATTTCAAGTGAATATTTCAATTTTATTGTATCAACCCCTTTAATAATGTGGTAGGGGTCGTGGGGGTTGAAAAATATTATAAAAAAATCTGAGGCCTTGGCTTCTAGTACATGCACCGAATTTCAAGTTTCTATACTCATACCAGACTGCTTTATTTATTTTCCTCTATTTAACCCTATTTAACTCCCAACCCTTTGGTTGGTTTTCCAAAGTCTCAAATTTTTTATGCCAACTGTCACTCCCACTCCGTTATTAAAGGGGTTAATAAAATAAAATTAAGACATTGTCTTGAAATTAGGTACACGCATATATTATAACAAGAACTAAATTATATTTTAAAGTTATTCCACTGAAGTATTGGAGGTAAATAGTGAAAAATGAATAAATCAAGCTAGTAAGAGTTCAAAAACTTGGGATATCGGGAATGCACTATAATCTAAGGTCTAAGTTTTTAAGAGATCTGCTACCCTCACCACCACCTCAACTCGAAGTTAACAAAGTAAAATTAGAACCTGGAATTTGGTACGCGTTTGTATTATAACGGGATTATATTTTGAGCCTAATCCGTTGAACGGTTGGGGGTAAAAAGACGTAAATATGTACGCAAACTAGGAATAGTCTAGAAACTTGGGTTTGGTGAATAAACTAGAAGAGAAGGTCTCAATTTATTTTTATGATATATGGTGGTATCAGCAGAACGATTTGATGATCTTCTTCTTCACCTTTTACTATCCGGCTTTCTCTAGGTCCTAGATAATCAAATGCTCTATATAATCCTCTCTTTGGTTGATGTGACCAAAAGATGAGAGGATTCGAGAAAATACGATGCTGGTGAGAGAAGAGTCTAGTTGGTTAGGAGCTACATAGGATTATATATGTGCACGCGTCATCATCACCCATGTAGGTGGCATCCGAGAAGGGCAAGGAGCATGCGCCGTTTTTGCAATTTGTTTTCTATTGCAAAACGGTGCAAATATTCTCCTTGTCCTTCTCGCATACCATCTACTGATTTTCAAGGGACGTCTTTGACCTACCTCAAAATTTTGCACACAAAACTGCTCAAAATTACTTTTAAATACAACAAACTTGCGTGAATATGCCTACAACTGCGCGCGCATACAAGATAGTTTGTAGCACCCAACCAACTAGACTCTAGTGCTGGATGTCGTTATGGGGGAGATGGGTGTTCAAGGAACTCACAGCACAAGTAACATTTTTCCGACGTCCGACCTGACTTGCACTAATTACAACCTCAGCATTGACGTAAAAAACATTAAGAATGAACAGTGAATAGTTCGATTGTATTGAAATTTGGACAGTAAGTTAGCGTTAGCTAGAGGAAGAGCACTTGTTGCGTATTACATATAATATCTTAAAATTTGTATTTTCCATTTCCTGCATAAACTAATTTAATTGCAATGTTTATTATCGTACTTAAGATTTAATTTACCTACTTCTAAGAAGGGTCTCCTTTCAAATTAAAACTATTGTAGACAAACTTTTATTTATTGCCTGGGTTCTTACTATGGGTAATTAGGAAGGGCTAGCCTTGCAAAACTGTAAAATTAGAATTCATTATCAACACAGCAGCCTAGCTGCATACATCGTTCATTCTAACAGCCATTATGTTATTTTTATTTAAGTGTTTGTAAATATATTTGTTAAGTTGAAGCTTTGCTGTTTTACATAAATCAGTCCATGGTCCTTCGAAATTACATCAAAAACTAGTAAAATGTTTTATACATTTTACACGGGGTTAAGCAACCTAATAACCCCAACAGCACTATTGTTTTTGAACAAAATAAATCAATAAATAAAAAAATAATAATTATTTAAACAAAAAAAACATGTTTTGTAATTAAACAATAAATGTCTAAAACTAAAATTATTTACAAAAAACTGCGAAAAGTATGCGACAATTATATAAAATGTCTAATAAGTAAATCAGTGAATACTGAGAAGAGTAAAATGTTTACTGTAGTTGTTTATTCACATCTTACACACACCAAATGGTATATATAATGCACCTAAGACTAAAGGGTGAAGAAGCGATATTTATGGCATTCTATAGCAAAAACGATACATAGAATTGGATTCTGTCCGTAACAATTTTTGATTAGCATAACATGATATACAGTTAGGGAAATGGCGTGCAAAATCGACGACGAAAGGTTACCGTCTGCCACTCAGTGATCGAAGAGAACATATCACCACCAAATTTTTTTCTCTCTGAAAATGATTGGTATGGTGGAAGAATATGGAGGGGGGGGCTCTTTTTAAAAATAAATGGTTATCGATATTTGTCCTCATAGGTCGTTGTATATGCGCTTGACATACCCCAGTTACATTGGCAGACGAAAATTCCGCTCGATGCGCGGTAGAGGGAATTTTAAAAATATTTTTTTTTTTAATGTCCCTCTACTATGCATCGAACGGAATTTTCGTCTGCCAGTGTAATTGTCGTATGTCAAGTACTTATACTAACGACCTATGAGGACAGATATCGATAACCATTCGTTTAGAAACAAATGTCTCCCCCTCCATAGAGTCCATATTAAAACTTTTATTTTACTTCCACATCCACGTAGTGGATTGGAAGTATAGTAATCGTAAAAAAATTTTCAAATTTTTTTTTTCTTGAAATAGGTTTAGAATGTCATGAAATGTCGAGATTTTAAATTTGAGCGAAACAAAATTTTCTGTCTGTCTGTAGGTCTGTCGGTCTATCGGTCTGTCTGTCGGTCTGTCTGTCTGTAATTTTTTTTTTGTCCGCACGCTTTCTCCGGAACGGTTACGATATTGACTTGAAATTTTGTACACGTATATATTATTACGAGATCTGGAGCTGGATGGTTTTGTTTTTCGAAGATATGCGGTGAAGGGTTGGGGAGTAAATAGGGGTAAATATGGGGAAATATGTAAAGCAAGCTGGTAAGAGTACAGAAACTTGAAATTTGGGGTTAATAGGGGAAAATAAGTAAAGCAAGCTGGTTCTAATACAGAAACTTCAAATTCGGTGTCAGCCGAAGCCAAAGCCTCAATTTTTTTATAATATTTTTCAATCCCCCACCACCCCTACTCCAATATTAAAGGGGTTGATAAAACAAAATTGAAATATTCATTTGAAACTTGGTACACGTATGTACTATAACGACATCTGGAACTAAAATATATTTTGAGATGATTCAGTTGAAGGGTTGGGGTTAAATAGGGGTAAATAGAGGAATATAAGTAAAGCAAGTCGGTAAGAGTACAGAAAGTAGAAATTCTGTGTATGTACTAGAAGCTAAAGACTCAGATTTTTTCAAAATATTTTTCGAGCCCCCACCACCCCTACTCCATTATTAAAGGGGTTGATAAAACGGAATTGAGATATTCATTTGAAATTTGGTAGACGTATGCATTAAAACGACATCTGGAACTAGATTGTATTTTGAGATGATTCCGTTGAAGGGTTGGGGGTTAAATTGGGGTAAATAGGGGATCATAAATAAAGCCCGCTTGTAAGAGTACAGAAACTTGAGATTTGGTGTATACTAGAAGCCAAGGCCTTAGATTTTTCATTCATTTTTCAATTCCTCCACTCCATTATTAAAGGGTTGATCAAATAAAATTGAGAATTTTACTTTAAATTTGGTACATGTATGTATTATAACGACATATTTTGAGGCTATTCCGTTGATGGGTTGGGGGTTAAATAGGGGAAAATAAGTAAAGTAAGCTAAAAGGAGTACAGAGACTTGGGATTTGGTGTATATACTAGAAGAAAAGGCCTCCGATTTTTATGACATTTTTAACTCCTCCACCCCCACTCAATTATTAATACAATTAAATTGAGATAATCACTTGAAATTTAGTACACCTATGTATTATAACGACATCTGGAAGTAGATTAGATTTTGAGATGATTCCGTTGAAGGGGTGGGGATGTAAGTATATGTAAATAGAGGTTTGGTGCGTATACTAGAAGCCAAGCTCCCCAGATTTTTTTATTTATTTATTTATTTATTTATTTATTTATTTATTTATTGCATACACTGTTCAACAGGTAAGATACCCAATTACAGAACAGGAATAAAGGCATACAAAGCATTAATTACATAATATACAACATAAAAAGAAAGTAAAATTAAGAAAAAAATTACTTAAATGTACGAACTATGAATAACTAATGATACGAAGAAAGAAAAAAAAATAACATGGGAAATGTTTACATATAAAAACTATATATACGTATATACACATATGTGATTCAAAGCAAATTAAGAAAAACAAAGACACTCACTGGTTATTTAATTTAGAACAATTTGTTTTATGTCACTAAGGCTGCAATTAAAAATATCGAAGTCGCTACATAATTTGTTAGAAGTACTGCAAATCGTATATAAAGGTGGCGTAGGTAAATAAAAAACTTTGTGATTACGAGAGGTTAATCTGGGAACGTGAAAATTAAGCTTGCTAATTATTTCGGGTGCGTCAAAATCATTGTGTAGTAATTTAAACAAAAATACTTGAGAAAAGTACGTACGCCTATCGTCAAGAGTATTCATAGAATATCTTTCAAGCAAGTTACTTTGCGGAAAACCAATCACTGGATAGGTACCGTCGGATTTGAACCACAGTAATTTAAGAAATCTACGTTGAACTGCCTCCAAGTTATTCTTGTGAACATCATAACTGGAACTCCAAATTAGCGATGCGTACTCAAGTTTCGATCTGACGAAGGATTGATAAAGAATTTTCAGAGTATCAGTATTAGTGAACTCTCGACTAGTACGAACGATAAATCCAAGGGCTTTGGAGGCTTCAGACACAATGGTATCGATATGATTAGTGAAGGATAATTTACTATCAAAAGTTACGCCGAGGTCGCGAAATGTTACAGGTCTTTGAAGTATGACATTATCTAACCTGTAATCAAAAATAATAGGTGATGTTTTTAAAGAAAAATACATTACGTTACATTTACTGGGATTCATGAATAATTTATTTACTATACACCAGGTGTTTATTTTGTCAAGAGAAGTCTGAAGTTGAAAACAGTCATCGATTTCATCAATTACTGTGAAATTTTTTAGATCGTCGGCATATAAAAGGTGAGGCAAATTAATTTGGTTCACTATGTCGTTAATAAATATGTTAAAAAACAAGGGCCCCAGAATAGATCCCTGGGGAACTCCAGATGTGGCAGCAAATTCGATCGATTTGAACCCATTTAATGCAACGTACTGACTCCTATTCATTAAATAAGATTTAAACAAAAGGAGCAAAGAATATGAGAAGCCGATTTTTTTTAATTTTTTAAGTAACAACTGGTGATCAAGTCTATCAAACGCTTTAGAGAAATCGGTATATATGACATCTACCTGCCCACGTTCATCCAAGGATTCAGAAATATATTGAGTTACACAGAATAAATTTGTTGTTGTTGAACGCCCTTTCATAAATCCATGTTGATTAATAGAGATTTTGGTGTTAATTGAATGATATATTCTATCATGAAGTAATATTTCTAAGACTTTACAGAAGTTACAAATTACAGAGATTGGTCTAAAGTTCTCAATACCTAGTTTGTTTCCCTTTTTGAAGATGGGACATACTTTGGAATATTTCCATAGGAAATAGGCAGTTTTTTAAGATTAGGTTAAAAATTAGAGTTAGAGGATATGCAAAGATGATATAATGTATTTGATTAATTTTAGTATCTAAATCAATGTTCTTGCATTTTTACGTATCGACGCTGACCGAGGCCTAGCGTCGTTTTTGTAAACTTGTGTATTTGATACATTTTTTTTAATGGCCTTATTTATATTAACATACTGGTGGAGTTTAGTTATTGCGGTTCTACCAGTCAACCAGGACACGTACACGTAGACATCAACACAACAACCATTCCCTGCGATATTGCCATCTACCGTAGCTGAGACTCGAACTCAGGAGAAATAACAGCGACTAGATATGTCGTGTCACTCAACAGCGGTCTAGCCCACTGCTACCGCCTCGGTAACACATGAAAAATGCCATTAACCATCCATACCCTAGCCAGGATTCGAACTTGGGACTCCGTGGTCGCAAGCCAAACATTTTGGCACTGCACTGATACCTAGATTCATATTCCTGCATTTCTACGCCTCGACACCGACCGACTTTGCCGTTTTTGTAAAAATTGTATATATGATAAATTTTGCTATCTAAATTCATATTCTTGCATTTTTACTTCTCGACGCCGACCGACGCCTGGCGTCGTTTTCGTAATACTTCTGAATTCGATAAATTTTCATACGTGGATTCATATTCTTGAATTTTTACGTCTCGACGCAGACCGACGCCTAGTCTCGCTTTTGTGAAACTTGTGTATTTGATAAATTTTGATACCTAGATTCTTATTCTGGCATTTTTACGTCTCGACGCCGGCGAACGCATAGCATCGTTTTTGTAAACTTGTGTATTTGATACATTTTGATACCTAGATACTTATTCTTGCATTTTTAAGTCTCGACGCCGACCGACGCTTAGCACCGTTTTTGTAAAACTTGTCTATTTGATAAATTTTGATACCCAGATTCATGTTCTCGCATTTTTAAGAAACCCATATTTTTGTGGATTATTAATGTAGAGCCTATTACAATTGCTCCGAGTTGTGTAACTTTTTAAATTTTTTATCCTCAGCTTAATAAAAGCTCGAAAATTTCTAAAACTTTTCATTATTTCCTTCCCCTATACATTTTGCAGATTTTGTAAATATCATATCAGGTTTGAAAGCTAGCCAAGTTCATTTTCAATTTCTGAACGAAACTTGTTAAGTTGCAACTTTTTGTAAACTCTTTTATGACATCTGCCCCGAATATTATTAAAATTTTACTACCAATTATTTCCGCATACTAATGTGCAAATATAGTCAAGAAGTTTACCTATAAAGAGACTTCGAATGAAAATCTGAATGTGAAAGTAGCGATTCCTTAAGCAGCGGTTTTTAACATTGGAAATGTTTATGTTCGTATATGAGGGTAGAGTTACCAGTTTTTGTTCAAGGTCAAAAGACAGCGGTGTCGCGGTCGAGTGAGACTGTCGTATATGCAACGGAGGATATACGCAAATGTAATATAGGTTGGATATATCACAGGGGGTCAAGTTACCAGTTTTCATTTAAGGTCGGAATACAGCAGTGTAGTGGATCGTGCTGTTGAAAAAGTTGAAAAAGTTTATGTTTTATGTACGGTGTTATCATTTCCAATCTCCCGATGGTTGCAAGGATTGCGAAATCTGTGAATTTTATGTACCGCGCCCACGTTTTTAGTGATAATAGTAAGATTCATATCTTACTGTTGCCGTATCGAAAAACATTTTTGCTTTATTATTTTAAGTAAAGTTAGAAGCCCTCATTATGAGTTAATATTGGTTTGTCATCGAAAAGAGATATTTACCATGTCAGACTTAATTTTTTAAGCACCGGGATCGTGTTTTTATCAATATAATAAAATCAGTCCACTTGCATGAAATAACACCTTTACTTTTTATGTTTAAAAATAAATGTTTGGTGCCCTCAGACTTAATTTTTTAAGCGCTGCGCCCACGTCTTTAGTGAATATGTTATTATTATGAGTATAGTAAGTGTTATTGAATGGATTCGCAATGCAATTTCGATCAATCGAAATATAACGGTTGACTTTGACACTGGCACGCAGTTACAAGACACGTGCATACTAGCGGACTAATATTATTTGTGTTTACTAATACTGCTGCGAAGAATGAATCCAAGAGGTGTGGAGACGTTGTTGACTGGGGCAAAGTAGAGTTAAGCGACTTTATTTAAATTAAACTGTTACTTCTTTGCCTGCACTTCTTTGTAATCACAAATAATGAAAAACCAAAAGTTGTATTCATTATAAATATGTGAAATATCATCCTTATTTGATTTATAGCAAACACAAACAATATTTCACAGACAAGAACAAACAAGATGAGTGGATAATATGCTAACTCAGTTTTTACATCTAAACGGGTGTTTTTGCACAACTGCTTGAACATCTGAACATGTTTATAAACTGTTTTTTAGTTAACGATGCGACATGATCACAAGGATGTGCGTTATTGTGAAATTCTTATTCTTGTGCGTTTTCTAAACTATTTTACTCAAAGAGGTGAATTAAGTCATCCATACTAAACCTGACAAATAATTTTTGACATGGGTATTATCAAAATGTTTAAAATTAAACACTTCATATATGCAATAAGCAGTTCGAAATCAATTTCTATTACTCGGTAACCGACTATTGTTTGCGAACAAAATATTTCTCCAAATTATGAATTCTCTTCTTGACGAATACTCAAAAATTGCCATAATAGACATTATTTTCTTATTTGTGCAAAACTTGCAAATTGAACGGTCAATAGTTGCCTGTCTGGAATGATGAGGTGTTCTTACAAGTGCGTAGTCTATAGGACAAGTCATAACTGTTATTTTGGAAAAGAATAAGGCTTGCTGTTTTTGTCTCTTTTGCATTCACGTGTTTTATCCGAGCGCTCAACAATATTACAAATTCAAAGAAATGAACCAATGTAATAACTCCTGGTCTATGAAGGCTGCACAAACACAATTAAGTCTGACGTAGTTAAAAACGTTTTATCTATGACGGAGCAATTTTAATAAAAGGAGGAAGTCCTTAACTTCCAAGAAAAAAAAACAGTGTTGTATAAGGTATATTTTCTGTAAAAATTTATTAAAAAAAAAAATTCTTACAGGTGTTAATTAACTAAAAAATGTCGGGCAGACTAATTTTAAAGGATAGAGGAGGTCTTAAGCTTTATTAAAAAACAAACAAAGGTATTATGAAATGTATTTTCATTGTAAAAAGTAACGATTAAACATAAATCTGGCAGATGTTAATTGACAAAATTGGTCAGTCACACACATTTTTTCAAAAACTATATATTCTTCTCAATAAATAGTATAAAATAGCAAATGAAACGTAATCAGACAGACTTAAATATATTTTAATAGGTTTTCCCATCATTTTCACATGTTTCGTTTTTGGTGTTTTGTGAGGTAGGCACATTGTGTTATGGAAGCTTAGACTATAGCTGTTGCAAAGAAAACTTAGTTTAAACTGCGTATGAACTGAATGTCGGGAAAGCCAATGTCAATGCATGTGTTAATAAGGAAAACACGGAACTGTGGCATAAGTTATGGACTTTTCAACTATGAAAGCGTTAAGCAACTATAAGAACAAGTCAACGGAATTAAAGTTGATATGAAAAAGTTATCGGCTGAAAAGTGTCAGGTATGCATCGAAGCAAAACAGACACATAGCTGCCACATAAATGAACAACAACGTAAACGTGCAAAAGGTCCTCTTGAGTTGGTACATAGTGATCTATAAGTCCAACATCTCATGATGGTGGTAACCGTTACGTGTTAACATTTATAGATGATTTTACTAATTTTACGGTGGCATATACAGTGAGATCAAAGTCGGAAGTAATTTATTATTTCAAAACTTACGAAGCCATGACAACAGCCCATTTTAATCCTAGGATGTCGATTCAGGTGTGACAATGCACGAGAATACATGTGAAAGGAAATGAAAAATTTTTATGTGAAAAGAGTATACAATTCGAATTTACGATTAGATATACTCAACAGTAAGATGCTGTTGGTGAGCGTAAGAATAGAAACATTATCGAGAAAGCTCGCAGCATGATTCTGGGTTGTAAACTAGCTAAAGTATATTCACGGAAAGCCGAGAGCAAATATGCGTGACTGGCTCGTGATCGCGACGTGTTCCCTCCTTATTGGCTGAATCCTTCAGGATATTGCCAAGCGCTGTCCCGACTTCACACGAACAGCGCATGTATTTGTTTTGACGCGATCTCAGCTTTGTTGAATATACTTTAAGCATTCCTGGTCAGAATCTGTAATGACAGCAGTTTATTTAATAAACAGAAGTCTTAGAAGATCGTTGGACAAGAAAATTCTAATTGCTCTTTAATATGACAGTAAACGAAATGTTACTAAATTAAAAGTATTTGAAGGTGCTGCTTTCTTGAAAATTCCAAATAAACTCGCCGGAGGAAAATTTGATTCGAGATCAAGGAGGTCCTATTTTATCGGTAAATGTGTCAATAGATACAAGCGGTGTCCAGAAGAAAACATTTCTTTTGGAAATGATGTTATATTTCAAGGAAACTTTAACTATCAAAGTTTTGAGACTAGTTTATGGGACCAGAATGAAAAATGTGAAATCACGAAGTGAATTCAAATCAAGAAATACAAGTAGGTGTTGAAGAGACCATAAATTATAAAAGGAACAAGCCTCTGGAAGAAAATATACTTGACGAAGATCATAATTATTTACCACGAAGAAGTAGTAGAAAATCCATGAATCCTAAATATTTGAAGAATTGTGCTAATCTAGCACTTAACGTTGAAGCCTATCTAGATGAGGTACCAAAAATATTCGAAGAATAGAGAAGAAAAGAACAAGGAATACAAGCAATCAGAGAAGAAACAACTGCACTTGAACAGAATAAAACATGGAGCCTAGTGATACTTCCAACTGGAATACGATCCATCAGTTGCAAGTGGATATTTAAAATAAAGCGAGCTAAGCATGGAAATATAGAACGCTATAAAGCACGTATAACTATACGTGCTTTATAGCGTTCTATATTTCCATGCTTTCATAGTTGAAAAGTCCATAACTTATGCCACAGTTCCGTGTTAGTTGCAAGAGGTTATTTTCAGAGGAAATGTTTGTACCCTGAAGAAATATACATGCACCAGTTGCAGGATGAATTAAGAGCTCTATTACTAATAGTACTTCCAAGTAGAATTACTTTCATATCAAATGGACATTGAAAATGAATTTTTGCATGGTAAACTCAAGGAGAAGGTCTATATAACCATTCCGCCTGGATATAAGTGCAACAGTAAATTTAATATGGACTGAACTAAGCTTGCAGAGTGTGGGATGAAATGTTTGATGGGTTTGTAAAAGTTTACATTTGTTACAAACAAATGCAGATAAGTGTCTGTCTGTAGGCATATTTCAGACAGAAACAGTGTACCTTTTAGTGTATGTAGATGATATGATATGCTATTAACCCCAAGAGATAACAATAATTTAGAGAAATTAAAACAAGCTTTGAAAAGCAAATTCGAAGTATTAACAGACGTTTTTAAGAATCAACTTTCAGAGAGAAAAAGAGAAACTGTACACTATACATTCTCAAGATATATAGAAAATTTAACGCACATAAACACGAGGAATTAGCTAGCAGATATGTTAACTAAAGTTATACCAAAAGTGCAATTTAAAATATTGTTCAATGGGTTGGGATGCATGTATACATAGGTTATAACTTATTTTTATATATTTATTCGTCACCCATTGAGGAGGCTTGTTGAGATATATCGTATACCAATATTTCGACTGACTGCTTTAATTATTGTAAGAAGAAAACATAAAAAATGTCAGAGAAATAAATAGTATATTACTTTTTTCAATTCATAAATAATTAATTGTAAAGAAATTAAATAAAATTTTCATTCAAGTCTACTGATAAATTGACGAACTGCATATATTTTATCACAAATCAGTCACCGAATTTTGCATAAATGTAACTATACGCTTGTTATAAACCAAGGTGTTTGATAGCTCTTTATCAATTTTTATAAGCTTTATAAAAGGTCCCCAGTCTTGCCATCGACTCCCATCGTTTTTATATTTATACAGAGATAAATTATAAACGATGTTTTATATATATGTACTATATATCGAATTCATAAAATACCTTTTAGCTTAAGAATCGTAATGTATCAAATAAGAAATAAAAATATTTAAATGGAAAAAAAAATGTTAGAAACCAATTACACCAACACTTGCACGAAAATGATCACTATTGCGGACTAACGTACACGAAAGCAATGATTCTTTGACAAAGATTTTATTTTCGGAGTCTAGGTTCACAAAGTGTGGGTTATTTAACCGACAATATACGAGATATTGGTCACAAGAAAATCAAAATTTATTAAGGGAGGATAATTATCAACAGCGGTTCGGTTTCAATGTATGACTGGGAATAATCAGTAGTACAATCATTGTTCCAATAATATTTGAAGGACCTTTAAATGGTCCAAGATACAAGAAATGTATTTCTAACATAATGGCACTCCTCCACATAATTCAAGAAAAGTAACTGACTACGTTCTACAGAGATTCGAATAAAACGTCACTTTAACGAATGGTCCTAACAGGTGACCTCCAAGGTCTCCTGGTGTGACTCCCATAGATTATTTGTATCAGGTTATTTAAAAAATATTGTTTACGCAACCACCATTACAACCCGTGACGCCAATATTCTTGACTAAAGATGACGGTCTCGGATGATTAGGGGTCGAGTTGAACTCTTTGCCCCAATCATCGCTGTAGACCTGGACCTCGTAAAGAGTGGGTCTGCTTTTTCGTCTACTCCAGCCGCAAATGCGGACGTTGTAGGCGATGTTAGCAGACCTCCCCTGGTCCTCACTGTTGGACTCTGCCAGCTGGGTCGTTTCTTCTGGCACCCCTCTGTCCTGGTCCTCTTTTTCGCTGGCACGTCGGCTCCCGGGAGCGTATTTCGTCTGTAGTGGGAGGGAACGGCTGTTGTCAAGTCCTCTCGGAGTTTGGAAGGGTTTGGGTGGTGTTGACTAGTCGAAAGCCCAGGGTGCCAACTAGCATCATGTTCTCCGATTTCGTTGGAAGGAAGTGTTAACTGTGTAGCTCAAGGATTGTGTTCAGCCAAAGACGCTTAGTTTAGCGTCAGAGGCCGGCACAGTCTAGGTTAAGGGCACCGAGCTAGTTGTTTGCTTGGTACCCCCGGGATCGGATCATTGGGGTATATTTGATTGTTAAGATATACTTATCCGTTATCCAAGATTTGGAGCTTAGGCCTATTGTGCCTCGTAATGTCGTTGGGGTCGTAGTCAGTCGCCTGTCTGACCAGCGGATTCCCATGCTCTGCTGCGCGGGCGTATAGATTTTTCGCTCTGTCCTGGATAACTTCAGTTACCGGGGTGTATTCTAGGTCTCTGAAATTGTCGGCGTTTCTGACAAACCATGGTGCATCCACGGCGCACCCAAGTGCGACGTTTTCGATGGCTTGTATCCTCTTCAGATAGGTGACTGATTGGTATCCCCAGACAACAAAGGCGTAGGTCAGAATAGATGCAATGAGGGTCCTGATAAGCGTGAGCTTGTTCCTCAGGTTGAGTTGGCTCTGCCTACCTATCATGGGGTAGAGTAGAGTCCTCCTCGTCCTCGCTTTCTATATTATCGCTTCAGTGTCTCCACGTCAGGCTTCAATCCATGACAACGCCAAGGTACTTGACAGTATCGCCATTGGATGTTCTCGCCGTCCTGTGGGAGCTTGCTTCCTGACTCTCTTGAAAAGGATGGCTTTGCTCTTCTCTGACTTTGACTATCCCGTTGTTGCACCACTCTTCCAGAAGTGATGCTGCTTCATGGGGGTTGCGGGTGGCAAGTCTTGCACTCCATGATCTTGCAATTATGGTCTTTTCCTCTGCTTAGAGCGACAAAGAGGTCCTTGCGGCTCTTGGCATGTCGGAGGTGTAGATGGTGAACAGGTGGGGTGAGAGTACCAATCCTTGCGGTACGCCTGCTTGCATGGGGCTATAGTTCGACAGCTTATCGGCAATCTTCACACGTGAAAATCTGGAGTCACGAGTAAGATGCCAATTAATAGCGTAAGGGCCTAGTAACTGGCGAATGTTCTTCGAGATACAGCTATGGGAGTTCAAAAATGCATTGATGTTAATAGACAGCATTTTGTAATGCTGTAATGTATTATGTTCCTTTTTTGTATTGCAAGGCACCTTTATGTATACCTAGGTAATGTAACACATTGTATTTTCTTATTACTTCCATATCCACGTAGTGGATTGGAAGTAAAAATCGTAAAAAAAATCGTAAAAAAAAAATCTTATTTTTCTTGAAATAGGTTTAGAATTTGGAAACGTTAAGATTTTAAATTCGAGCGAACAAAATTATCTGTCTGCCGGTCGGTCTGTCTATAACTTTTTTTTGGCCGCACGTTCTCTCTGGAACGGTTTAAGATATTGATTTTTATACATGTATATATTATACCGACATCTGGAACTGGATTGTTTTTTGAACATGTCCGGTGAAGAGTTGGGGGGTAAATAGGGGAAAATAAATAAAGCAAGCTGGTAAGAGTACAGAAACTTGAAATTCGGTGTATGTACTAGAAGCCAAGGCCTCGGGTTTTTTATAATATTTTTCGACCCCCACCACCTACTCTATTATTAAAGGGGTTGATAAAATGAATTTGAGACTTTCACTTGAATTTTGGGGTAGAATAAGTAAAGCAAGCTCATAGGAGTACAGAAACTTGACATTCGGTGTATGTACTAGAAGGCAAGGCCTGAGATTTTTTTACAATATTTTTCAACCCCACACCATTATTAAAGAGGTTGGTAAAATAAAATTGAAATATTCACTTGAAACTTGGCACACGTATGTATTATAACATCTGGAACTAGATTATATTTTGAGATGAGATTCAGAGATGATTCAGTTGAAGGGTTGGGGGTTAAATAGGGGCAAATAGGGGAGAATACGTAAAGCAAGCTGGTAAGAGTACAGAAACTTGAAATTTAGTGTATGTACTAGAAGGCAAGGCTTCAACATTTTTAATAAAATTTTCCATTCCCTCAACCACTCTATTATTAAAGGGGTTGATAAAATAAAATTGAAATATCCGCTTGAAATTTGGTATACATATATATTATAATGACACCAGGATCTAGATAATATTTTGGGATTATTCCGTTGAAGGGGTAAATATGGGATAATAACTGAAGCAAGCTGGTAAGAATACAGCAACTTGAAATTCGGTGTATGTACTAGAAGACAGGGCCTCGGATTTTTTATAATATTTTTCGACTCCCCACCACCTACATTATTAAAAGGGTTGATAAAATGAAATTGAGATATTTACTTGAAATTTGGTACACGTATATATTATAACGATATCTGGAACTATATTATATTTTGAGATGATTCCGTTGAATGGTTGGGAGTTAAATAGGGGTAAATAGGGGAAAATAAATAAAGCAAGGTGGTAAGAGTACAAAAACTTGAAATTTGGTGTATGTACTAGAAGCCAAGACCTCAAATTTTTTTATAATATTTTTCCTTTAAAGTGACTTGGATGAGAAATCTGGATGTGGAAATAGTGATTCCTTAGACAGCGGTTTTTTTATCCAAGCTGTAATTTTTGTTGTGTTTATCGCACATTTTAATAGAATAAGATATGAATAAATTCCGTATTAATATTACTAAAAAATATGTTTTTTTTTGCAAAAATTGTGTTTTGAAGCAAATACCATTTTGATGAAATTTGTTTGCTCATAAATCACATAATTTAATATTTTCGACTGAATTTCGAGTCAATTTCGAATACACGGGTCTATTAGAACAAATCATACCAGTCATGGCAAACTTATATGGAAATGAAAGTAAATATTGACACTTGAATTGTCACTTATGTGATATAACTGAATTCAGAAAATTATGAAGAATTTAAAAATGCAATCATATATAGGGTACTTCATTTGAAAATCAATAGTGTCACTATCGGTGGAACCGGGAAAAGAAAAAAATCGTTATCGTCAAAAAGTATCATTTATTAAGTATAGTGGATGTTCCAAGTTTCAATCATTTATCTTTAGAACTAAAGGAAAAGGGGGAGTGTACCATTATCGTTTACACCCGGTAGAAAAACCGCTATTTATAAGAAACCTGACTTTAAAATTAGTTATTTTAAATATTACAAGTCAATTTTTTAAAGTTTGATACCATAAATGAAATGTGTGTAAGTAATACATTGCTTCATAATATTGAACTTTTACTACACGATGCACGAATGAGTACACCTACACAGTATGTAGGAGAAGTATGTAAATTAGGACGTATATGATCTCTATATAGCAATTGTATTGTAGGATTTAATATTTACAGGAGTATACTCTTCTCACTTAAATATCTTGACAACATGGACTGCTTGGTCTATTTCTGTTGCATTTTCTAGAAAATATGTTGAACTGTATCTGTGACGAGCTGAAGATTGCTTGAACTTGAGTGGATATACTTGCTTGATCTGACTACATTTGGAGCTGTAAAATTGAGCTCTAGTGTTCTCTTTCCGAAATGAGGAACGCACATAGATACTACTTTTCTTCCCATACGGAAACTATTCACAGAATTAGGAGCTAAAAAGATCAAGCTAGAATAAAATTGTCGATAAGAGAAATTCTTTAGCAAAACACCATTGGAACAACTTATGGAATTTCACCGATTGCAAAGTGACCAACGGGTCTAATTTATCTATGGTTAACCATGACATACGTTGTCGAATACTTTACATATATCTAAAATAATCCTATTGCTGCTCGCACAACACATACCGATTTAGTACCAATGCTGATGGTGCTTCCGATAATTTTGAAATGTATGGAGGATATCTTCAGTGACGTAGCTTCGGAGGCCAATTAGCTAGTGTTATTTATAAAATTATCAAAACATGAATCCATTGTATTTGTTGAAAATATGTAATGTAGCCCACGTGTTGCAAAGTAATTTTTATAAATATATTAATAGAATTATTATTTATATTATTAGTGCGGCATTAATAAATTACGACTGACGTGTTTTTTAAATTGAGAAAATAATATCTGACATAAAAGTATATTGTAAGTTCTTGTAACAAATAGTCAACAATGAATAACAAATAATAATAAAAGTTTATCTCAAGCGTACATAAACTGTTGAATAACAATAATATTTAACTTTTGTTTTGAAAATATAGGTTGATATGGCATTATTTCTCCAATGAATTGACGCATGTATAATTTTTAATAGAAATTGATAAGTTTGCATTTTTACTTTGCATGGGAATTTTGAAACTTTTTTAGAGTTAATTTTTTATAGTAGCTAATTCTAAAATGGATATGTGTTGAATATTCCTAAGTAGGTTTGAATCTCACTAAGAGATAAATAATTTTTATCTTCAATGAATAGTTAGGATTTCAGAATTTCACTGTAAACTGTAACGTTCCATTTCCTCTCTTAGATAAATCTAAAACTCTTAGGGGGATTCCTGTGGTAACAATGAAGGAGTCTAAGAAAGAAGTTTGAAAACAACGTCTTTATGAGAGTAGTAGTCACTATTTTCACATGTTTCCGTCGGTAGAAGTGCGGCACTTTGATAGGATTATTTGTATTGAACTTTTTATACCATTAATTATGAAAATGTAAATAATTCCTTTTCTTTCGGCACAAAGCAAGCATAGCATGGCCGCAGGGGTTTAAATATGATTTGTTTACATGTGTTTTTTAATTTGGAATAAAGCTATTGTAGCTTTTATTGTCGTTTATAACAATTTATAAAATTTAAAAGTGGTTTATTAACATTTGTAACATTGTGTGAAAAGCTTAAAAAAATTGTAATTGTTTTATGAAATTGGAAAACGAACAGTTAGACGTCCGAGATACGATAACAGAAAATAGTTGTGTATTTTAAGTTAGGAAAAAATCAGATTTTTTTAACGAATTGAGTGCATAATTTTTCTCAATCAGGTATCGAAAACTAAAAATCAAATTTTTGGTCTCTATGAAAATCAATGTAAACAATAATAAACAGATAAAAACAAGACAACGAATACTAATAATAATAATCATACCTTTAATGCCCTATAGGTAACACCCAATAACTGAACAATTCTTTTCAATTTTTTACAAAAATTGTTCGAAATGACCTCCATCTCCACGTATACATATTTCGGTACTTACGTCGAACTAATAACATACTTACTCCTTTCAACACATTTGGTAAATTAGGATCATTTTTTATGGTTTCTATGCACATTAAAATACGTCGTTGCAATTGCTCTAAAGCTCTTCCGCACCAGCTGCATTTGCACCACTTTCTCCATGTACCAAGTCCATATCCGCGAACTTTGGATAAGTGTAATCTCCCATAATGTCCAAAATCTGCGTTTTAAAACACCACACTAAACTGTGAATTAACGTTATCAATAAAGAAAACAAAAAGAAAAACTTGGTCCAAAATCCAAAAAGTAACACAAAAAGCAAGAACGAGAAGTAGTGTCTTATGTAACCAAGCACTAACGACTTGATCCATAAGTCAATGAAATAAATCTTAACATAAGTGGCACACAATTCAAAAAGAAAACAGACAAAACCAAGGAACGGGTACGTCGCGTCATGCGTGCGTTCTTTACCAAGTAAGGACAAAACTGAAATTATTACTTGAGAATATTACAAGGGAGAGATAGCACGCCTAATAGGATAATTGGCCGCGAAGAAGCAAAAAACATGACGATGTCCTCTGTCGGTCGCTTTTAACTGCTTTGTCGGCATACTTATTTGCAGGAATGTCAGAGTATCTCGTGAGACAAGACGAGGGGCAATAAAACCTACCCCAATATGCCAGCAGTTCTCAAACTAGGTTATTAAGTATTTTGGAAATTTTTGTTTTTTTTCTCTCCAAAACTATGAGCTTTAGACCTTATGTTATATAAGGTTTTTTTTGTTTGTCTTGTCATTCCCTACCACCAGTTTTTTTTAATGACATGAAACTAATTACACCCTGTATAAAATAATTCTGTACTTGCATGTCAAATATATAATTACAGTAGAAGACATTTTGAATAAAAGGCTTTTTCTATTTTGAATTGTAGCGGAAGTTCAGAAGATAAATTACTTATTTGATAGTAATTTGGAGTATTCACGGAATTTCCTGTTTTTTAACTTTGCAATTTGATAAATTTAATCTAAAAACCTAAATATTATCATCTTATT
Source organism: Stenurella melanura (assembly GCA_963583905.1). Lineage (NCBI taxonomy): Eukaryota > Metazoa > Arthropoda > Insecta > Coleoptera > Cerambycidae > Stenurella > Stenurella melanura. Next base: position 111,311,591 of record OY757310.1, on the reverse strand, counting down.
TACCTTCATCAACGGAGTCATATTAGGGTTATCTTAATCAAATATCAGGTACTACTTTACTACATAATTTAGGTGAAACAAACAGATATTATGGAAAAATTGTTTAAGATAGAGTGCGATGTTGATAAGCTTATGCTCAATTGAAATTTTCCTATCAGAATATTTGTTTGAATTCTTGAAGATAAATTTACATGGGTTGTTTACATGTGTTATAATTTATTATGGTATATTAAGTATTAAGTACACGCCAAGAATAAATGATTGAAATAAAGCTCCGGTTTGTATTTATAAATTAGGTAACTAAAATCTTCTTTTAATACTTGGGCATAATATAGTTTTATTAAAATGATGTAGCGGTGTTAAATGAAATGCAGCTATTACTAATAGTCCAGTTAACGGAGCGCTAAAATGACTAAAATCTCTAACTTGAGTATGTTAAAGTAACGTGCGTGTTTTCTATTCATCACATAACTAAGTTGAAATCAGTGAAATATAGACATATATTCTTTACAAACATCCATATGATAAAAACGCTTCAGTATTCTTAAGCCAGTGTACCTACTTAGGTACCTGACTTAGACGAAAAAGGCATTAGCAAAGGGCAATTGCTAAACTGCTGATCACTGAGGCCACCCAAGTAAAGCACACATGGTATAGCCATTGAATACCAGCTCATATGGAAATTGACGCCAGAGAGTCGTCTAACAAAAAACAATCAAGGGTGGTCAACAAGCCCACGATTTTTTAAAAGTAGACGTTTTCTAGGGGCAGTGCAAATTTGCGTCTTGTCTAAAAAAGATGTAATAATTTTCTGAGCGGAAAGCGTCTCAACGTCGACTCGCACAAAGAAGTGAATTCCGCAAACAGTGTTCTTAGCTTCCATTTTTTTTTGCACTGCCATTTTCAATTTCGCTTATTTTTTTTTAAATTCCTATTCAGAGTGCTTTTTGTTATATAACTGAAACGGGGCCAGCTTCCCACATCAAAATAAAAACTAAACTAAATCGCGATGCGCCGTGAATTAAAATATACATTTATAAAAGTGTACAGGGCGTGCAGTGAATATAGTGTCACTGGGCTAACAGTCAGGACTTGGTGAGATAATTCCAATTTTATTTAATTTTTTTTCTTTTCGACAGTCACGGACTACGCGCTGACTATGTTTGACTTTTTTAAATAGTTTTAAATAGTTAAATTATCCGTTTCACTAAATTCTTTTTTACGTCACGCTTTTGTTTGTTTCATTTTAAAATTTTTTTTGCTCTCTCTAAGTTCGTTTAGTTGTTTTGCGTCGATCCATTTATTAACTACCTAGTATCATTCCCAGTTACAATGTTACTTCAAAAATTGTTTCTTATCTAAACTCTCTCATTAAATTTTTTTGTTTTTTGAATCAATACATCTTGTTAATAATTTTTGTCTTTGGCAGTTTAAATTAATTAATTATTCAGTGTACAAAGGATTCGTAACTTCATCAGTTACGATGATCAATTAAACAACTGATTCTTTTGAATTTTATTTTATCGGGTTGTTATAATAATTTCGCAAAGTTATAACTACTGGATGGGTGCATTAAATAATTAATTATTCACGATATCCAAACTCAGAGATTCGACAACATTTTACAGTTAAGACTTGTGTCAAAGTATTTGATTTAAATTGTTATAATTTTCTTTTTGTTTTGGGAAATGTAAATACTGCCAGAGCTATTATTACAATACAGTTTTATTAATTCAATTAATAAATAATTAAGTTAAGGCCAATTGCCCAATTAACTTTTGTTTTTTTATTTTTATTATTTTTTGTTGTTGTTTTGGGGAACACATCACGCCAAATTATTTTATTTTACTGTTTGTTTTTGTTTCCTAAATTTTTTTTATTTTGTTTTGTTGTACATAGCCGAGGACAGGCAATAAATCTCGTAATAGTAAAATTGATCTTTTACTTTTACCAGAAAATAGTACCTTTTTTTTGAGCAGTTGGCGGGGGATGGTCCTCGACTGCAGTTTAAGATCACAGTGCCTATCCGTAAAGAACTCACCCTGAGAGTCGACTCGATCGCTCCCAGCCAAGCGTGATGGTACTGGCGCCCCTACGAAATAAATTCGTAGCATTGTTGCTAATTACTTCATGCTGGGGATTGTCGCTATCGAAAAGCGATCGACGTCGACAAGTGCTAGTGAATGGATATTGATGAAACCTTGTGCGATGTGTTTGTAATGACGTCAATAAAAAGTTGAAGAAGATATTAGAGTAGGAAATGATTGAAAGGGGTAGAAAACACCCCTTTTATCACGGGTTCCGTAACTTGTAGAATCAGGTCAAAAATGAAAAATGTTTACCTCTTTTGGCCCAAAAAAAGATGTTTTTACTCATGTGAATTTTTTCGAGAAATGTTTTTTTTTTTGAGATATGGCCACTCGAAAATTCCTAAAAGTGACTATTTTTAATAAAGATGAGAAGCAGTAAAAATTAAAATTAAATCATTAAATAATTGAAAAATCAGTTAAAAATCATTAACAAAAAGAGAAATTTGATAGTTTACAAATGTTTATTTTAAATTTTATTAAAAGTCTCCTAATTAAATTTGGAAAAAATATTAAAATATGCGTAAGACATCAATGATGCTTTACATAGTTTTCGGAATTGCCGACATTATTTGGTTATTTACTATAAATTAAAATGTACCAAACAATTAATTGGAGGAGCCGTTACTCTGTGGTAGTTAATTATTTTGCACAAATAACTAAATAAAACGCACTACTATGTTCTCTACCGCTATGTGGTAGAAAACATAGTAGTGTGTTTTATTTAGTTATTTGTGTTAAAATGTACCGCTTGCATGCTGGGTTGACATATTGTCCATAAGACTACATGCAAAAGTTTTTAAATTTTTTTAACTTTATGAGTTTCCTAATGACTGGATTTTTTACAGAAAATTGTGTCATATAAAAATCTCTTAAAAAACTTTATTTCAGATTTTTTTCATTATTTGTGTCTAATGCCTCAACCTCCTTAAGAATGTAAAACGGTTGAATTCGTGATGTGACATCAGGATACCTGTCAGTCTCGCGGAAATGAGAAAAACAAAAATTTATTTGCAATCTGTCACATAGGATTAATTGTTGTCACTGCAGTTGTTACTGATTGTTAAATATTTGAATAAAGCTTTTGAAACATTTATTAGTAATATTGTATTTGAGTTACAAGGTACTCCTGTCAGATCAATAATAATTAAAAAGTTGACATTTTGACTTCACGTTTCTCGGGTTGTTGATGTTGCCATGGTAACTTAAAAACACGCGCGTTTTTAAAACTCTGAGGCGTACTTCAAATAAGCAATATAGGGTACCAATAAAAAACATATGTTATTTAAAAATTTGAGAAATTCAGACGTATGTATTGAGGATTTCTAATTTTTTTTTGTCTCTTGGAATATTCTTGTAACTTGCCAATTTTCCGAGTTACGGGCAGTATTTCATGATTAATAACGTACTACATATTTTGCACATTTTCAATTTAACAACTATATTGAACCTTTAAAAATGGTATAACTATATAGATTTCATACTTTTTTATAATAATGTATATATGAATCATGCTCATTTTTCGAATTATCATGTATTTTACTTCCACATCCACGTAGTGGATTGGAAGTATAGTAATCGCAAAAAAATTTCAAAAATTTTTATTCGTGAAATAGGTTTAGAATGTCATGAAACGTCGAGATTTTAAATTTGGGAGAAAAAAATTTTTCTGTCTGTCTGTCTGTCGGTCTGTCTGTCTGTCTGTCTGTCTGTAACTTTTTTTTTGTCCGCACGTTTTCTCCGGAACGGTTTAAGATATTGACTTTAAATTTTGTACACGTATATATTATAACGAGATCTGGAACTGGATTATTTTTTGAGAATATCCGGTGAAGGGTTGGGGGTTAAATAGGGGTAAATAGGGGAAAATAAATAAAGCAAGCTTGTAAGAGTACAGAAACTTGAAATTCGGTGTATGTACTAGAAGTTCAGGCCTTAGATTTTTTTGTAATATTTTTCAACCCCCCACCACCCCTACCCCATTATTAATGGGGTTGATAAAATAAAGTTGAGATATTCATTTGAAATTTCGTACACGTATGTATTATAATGACGTCTGGAATTAGATTATGTTTTGTGATGATTCCGTTGAAGCGTTGGGGGTTAATTTGGGGTAAATAGGGGAATATAAGTAAAACAAGTTGGTAAGAGTACAGAAACTTGAAATTCGGTGTATGTACTAGAAGCCAAAGCGTCAGATTTTTTTATAGTATTTTTCAACTCCAATACGAAAAGGGGTGATAAAATAAAATTGAGATGTTCATTTGAAATTTGGTACACGTATGTATTATAACGACATCTGGAACTAGATTATAATTTGAGATGATTCCGTTGAAGGGTTGGGGGTTAAATAGGGGTATATAGGGGAAGATAAGTAAAGCAAGCTGGTAAGACTACAGAAACTTGAGATTCAGTGTACGTACTAGAAGCCAAAGCGTCAGATTTTTTAATACATTTTTCAACCCCCACCACCCCTACTCCAATATGAAGAGGGTTGATAAAATAAAATTGAGATATTCATTTGAAATTTGATACATGTATGTATTATAACGACATCTGGAATTATATTATATTTTGAGATGATTCCGTTGAAGGGTTGGGGGTTAAATAGGGGTAAATAGGGGAAAATAAGTAAAGCAAGTTGGTAAGACTACAGAAACTTAAAATTCGGTGTATGTACTAGAAGCCAAGGTCTTAGATTATTTATAATATTTTTCAACCCCCACCACCTCTACTCCATTATTCAAGGGGTTGATAAAATAAAATTGAGATATTCACATGAAATTTGGTACGCATATGTATTATTACGACATCTGGAACTAGATTATATTTTGAGATGATTCCGTTGAAGGGTCGGGGGTTAAATAGGGGTATATAGGGGAAAATAAGTAAAGCAAGCTGGTAAAAGTACAGAAATTTGGGATTTGATGTATATACTAGAAGCGAAGGTCTCACGTTTTTTTATTAGCGTTTTCCATCTCCCCACCACCCCCACTCCCTTATTAAAAGAGTTGATAACATTAAATTTAAATTTTCACTTGAAATTTGGTACATTTATGTATTATAACCATATCTGAAACCAGATTATTATTTTGACATGATTGCGTTGAAGGTGTGGGGGTTAAATAGGGGTAAATAGGGTAAAATAAGTAAACCAAGCTGGTAAGACTACAGAAACTTGAAATTGTATGTGCTAGAAGCCAAGGTCTCAGATTATTTATAATATTTTTCAAGCCCCCCACCACCCCTACTCCATTATTCAAGTGGTTGATAAAATGAAATTGAGATATTCACATGAAACTTAGTACGCATATGTATTATACCGACATCTGGTACTAGATTATATTTTGAGATGATTCCGTTGAAGGCTTGGGGGTTAAATAGGGGTATATAAATAAGTAAAGCAAGCTGGTAAAAGTACAGAAATTTGGGATTTGGTGTGTATACTAGAAGCTAGGGTCCCAGGTTTTTTATTAGTATTTTCCATCCCCCCACCACCCCCACTCCCTTATTATAAGTGTTGATAAAATTAAATTTGAATTTTCACTTGAAATTTGGTATATTTATGTACTGAAACTAGATTATATTTTGACATGATTGCGTTGAAGGAGTGGGGGTAAGTAGAGGTAAATAGGGAAAGATAAAGTAAAGCAAGCTGGTAAGAGTACTGCAACTTAAAATTCGGTGTGTCCTAGAAGCCAAGGCCTCAGATTTTTTAACAATATTTTTCAACCCTTCCACTACCATTAGAGGTGTTTCAGAATCTTATGAGCCGCGAAATGCGCAAGAGGCAAAGTTTATTCTGCGATACTAGAAGAAGATACTAGAAACCAAGGCCTCAGATTTGTTTCTAATATTTTTCAAACTCCACCACCTCCGCTTCATTATTAATGGGATTGATAACATAAAATTGAGATATTCACTTGAAAGTTAGTACACGTATGTATTGTAGTGACATCTGATTGAGATGGCTCCATTGAAGGGGTGGGAGGTGGTAGGTTGTGAATAGTGGGAAATAAGTAGGGTAAACTAGAAACTTCATTTTTAACGTATATGGTAGAAACCAACTCCTCAAACTTTTCTATGACATCTGCCCCAAATATTATTAAAATTCTATGACCAATAATTTCCACAGACTTTAATGCAAATATAGTCAAGATGTTTACTTTAAAGTGACTTGGGTGAAGAATCTGGATGTGGAAGTAGTGATTCCTTAGGCATCGGTTTTTTAATTGAAAATGTGCAAAAAATGTAGTTCATTATTTATCGTGAAACACTGCCTGTAACTCGGAAAATTACCAAATTACAAAAAAATTGCAAGAGATAAAAAATGTTTAGAAGGCTTCAATGCATCCGTACGAATTTTTAAAAATTTTTAAATTACCTACATGTTTTACAGAAAAGTTGCAAATAAAAAAAAGTCTTGTATTTCGATGATACATTCACCTGAATTATTCAGATTTTTTTCAACTTTTACAATTCCCCTCCCCCACTTTTTGAAATTTTCGAGTGGCCATATCTCGAAAAAGAAGTATTTGTCGAATCACAAAAGTAGAAACTTCTTATTTTGGGTCAAAAGAGATCCATTTTTGACTTGATTCGAAAAGTTACAGAACTCGTGGTAAAAGGGGTGTTTTCTACCCTTTCCGGTTATTTCCTACTCTAATATTTTTTTCATCTTTTTTATTAGCGTCGTTACAAGCACATTGCATAGGGTTTCATCAAAATCCATTCACTAGCACTCAATTTAGAGGTGAAATCCCCCCGTTGACTAGACTATTAAGTATTACGTACTCTATAATGTAATAAGCAATAAGTAACAATTTCAAAATCAACCTGTTTTTTAACCTTATTATAATACTTAATATCATACTGTATTGTATCAAATTATCTAAAATATTTTTAGCAGCTAACTGTGTTAATTACTTCCACATCCACGTAGTGGATTGGAAGTATAGCAATTACAAAAAAATTTAAAAATTTTTTTTCTTGAAATGGGTTTAGAATGTCATGAAACGTCGAGATTTTAAATTTGAGCGAACAAAAAAAATTTCTGTCTGTCTGTCTGACTAGCTGTCTGTAACTTTTCTTGACCGCACGTTTTCTCCGGAACGGTTTGAGATATTGACTTGAAATTTTGTACACGTATATATTATAACGAGATCTGGAACTGAATTGTTTTTTGAAGATATCCGGTGAAGGGTTGGGGGGGGGTAAATAGGGGGAAATATGTAAAGCAGGCTGGTAACTGTGTAAATTACTTCCACATCCACGTAGTGGATTGGAAGTATAGCAATTACAAAAAAATAAATAACATTTTTTCTTGAAATGGGTTTAGAATGTCATGAAACGTCGAGATTTTAAATTCGAGCGAACAAAAAAAATTTCTGTCTGTCTCTCTGACTAGCTGTCTGTAACTTTTCTTGACCGCACGTTTTCTCCGGAACGGTTTGAGATATTGACTTGAAATTTTGTACAAGTATATATTATAACGAGATCTAGAACTGAATTGTTTTTTGAAGATATCCGGTGAAGGGTTGGGGGGGGGGTAAATAGGGGGAAATATGTAAAGCAGGCTGGTAAGAGTACAGAATCTTGAAATTTGATGTATCTACTACAAGCCAAGGCCTCAAAATTTTTTATATTATTTTTCATACCCCCCCCCCACCCTCTCCAATTAGGTGTTTTCACAAATTTTAAATTCACTTTCACTGTGAAGATAATGCTTTATTATAGTTAAAAACACTTGAATTTTGAGAAACAGTCGAATAATACCATAAAATAAGCCATTTTAATTTTGTATTGAAATTTTTTCGCCAAAAACACTACATCAATTCACTACGCACTCATGATGCCATCAGTTATATTGTCAGTGTCATTTTATTATATAAACACGTTATTTTGCAGATAAATTTCTTAAAGTAGCTTTTACAAATCCCGTATTAGGTAGGCGTTGTGACTAAAATGTATATAAATACTTTGTTTGTTTTACATGTAATGTAATTGTAATTATTGTAACTCACCAGTGGACTTGTTCTATCCAATGTTTTGTAATTGGCGTAAAGAATGAATAAAGAATCCATCTAATCTATCTATCTAATAACATGTAAACTGTAAATAAAGTGAATAAAATGTTGTGTTTAACAATTTTTAAACGCGATTTAAAAAACTCTAATGTAACCGATGACGTCACCGCGTATTTTGCGTACTCGTTCAATTACTAATATATTATTATGTATTATTTATATTATTTGTTTGTTGAAATTTTTATTTGATGGACGATAGAATGCTGTTTAAATATCAATAAGTACTTTAGTATAACAAGTACTTCATTTTAATAATATCAAAAAAGCAAATTTGCACATAGTGAAAACACCTAATTCATTATTAAAGCGGTTGATAAAATAAAATTGAGATATTCACTTGAAATTTGGTACACGTATATATAATAATGACATCAGGAACTAGATTATACTTTGGGATTATTCTGATGGAGGGTTGGGGGTTAAATAGGGGTAAATAGGGAAAAATAAGTAAAGCAAGCTGGTAAGAATACAGAAACTTGAAATTTGGTGTATGTACTAGAAGCCAAGGCTTCAGATTTTTTAATAATATTTTTCAACCCCCTACCACCCCTACTCCATTATTGAAGGGGTTGGTAAAATGAAATTGGGATATTCACACGTATGTATTATAACGACATCTGGAACTAAATTATATTTTGAGATGATTCAGTTGGAGGGTTGGGGGTTAAATAGGAGTAAATGGGGCAAAATAAGTAAAGCAAGCTGGTAAGAGTACAGAAACTTGAAATTCGGTGTATGTACTAGAAGCCAAAATATCAAAATATTTATGATATTTTTCAACCCCCCCCCCCCACCACCTCTACTCCATTATTAAAGGGGTTGATAAAATAAAATTGAGATATTCACTTAAAATTTGGTACACGTGTGTATCAGATTGAGATGATCTCATTGAAGGGGTGGGAGGTGGCAGGTTGTGAATAGGGGAAAATAAGTAGGGTAAACTAGAAACGTCATTTTTATCGTATATAGTGGAAACCAACGCCTCAAACTTTTCTATAACATCTGCCCCAAATATTACTAAAATTCTATGACCAATAAATTCCACGTACTAGAGTGCAAATCTAGTCAAGATGTTTCGTTTAAAGTGACTTGAATGAAAAATCTGGATGTGGAAGTAGTGATTCCTTAGTCAGCGTTTTTTTGGTATGTTGTAGTTCACGTGATGCTAATTAAATATCTCAATGGGCACAAATCTCTGCTATGGCTAGTTTTCGTCACTACCAGTCACCCGAAGATCGAATTAATGTACTATACGAGATTTTAATTAAAACGGTTCCGGTGCTTGAACATTACTTAATGTTCTTTAAAAATGTAGTATTAAGGTAACAATAGCATATGCAAAACAGCGAAAAGTAATAATAACAATTTAAAATAATAATTGAGTAATAACTATATAACTAATAATAATAAAGCCGTCAGAAGAGAAAATCAGACCAAAATATCTATTCCAAATTATGGACTACTATAAAATAGTACATTATTCAACGAGCATATAATAGCCATTATATGCGAGTAGAATACTATACTTTGTCCACGACTATTAAATATTTAATATTTATTTAATTCATTTTCATTTCATTTCTCCAATTTAAGTAAGATTCATACGCCATCATATATAATTTTTTTCTATTTTTTCGGGCTACGAGTTTAATGAGGAGATTTTTGCAGCTTCCGTTATCTCGGGCTGTGTCAAAGAAATCTCGTTTTCACTGTCAGTATCAATTTATTTAATTCTATTACTCTTTTCAGTACTTGTAATATGTAAAATTATTGTAAATAACGTTGGCGTTGAAATCGCACAAATTTTGACGTTTCAAATCAATTACAGAATTATGCTTTGACACATTGTCATGGCTTACTAAAAAATTGCAGTTTGTAGGCACGTCGGTAAATGGTTCCAAAGACAATGTTGGGGATTGCCGCGTGTTGCTAATAGATGATGCTTTGAAAAAAAACTTACTAGTGTAGTTTTTGAGTGTTAATTAAAGTACCTCTTCATCACCTACCATTTTAGTGCTTCCTAGAAAACTTACAGAGACAACACTTGTCTTTTGGTTGCTGCAATTTTGACATTTTAAATTTTTAGTAAAAAGTCACTAATGTCATTTCTTATGAACAACTGACTGTCCTCATTATTCACTGCAATCAGTGAATAATGAAATCATTATTCACTGCAGGGAATAATGGATGGCATTATCATTGAGGAAATACATACATAATGAGTACATTATTTAATAGTCGTGGACAAACATAATAATAATATTATATGGTATTATAATATACTATTGTAACAATATTATTATATGCTTAATATTATCAATGTTATATATTTATATTAGTATTATCTATTTAACTAGTAGTGCAGACATTGACATTGAAGCATTTTACCTCGGACTCCACCCTGGGGGTGGATCACCCCTTCTCGAGGGTGAAAATTAGTAAACTGAAAATATCTACAGAAATCGATAAAGTGATGAATTCTAACCAAGAAGTGTTCTATGAAATTTTTTCGTTAAATCAATAATTATTCGAGTTATTCGCGATTGAAAATGTTGATTTTTCATCTAAAAAATGCATGTCTTAGAGCGATTTTTCACGAATAACTCGGAAACCTTACTGCTCATCAAAATAATCATCAGGGGTAAAAATGAAGCGTGTAAAACAACAAATCGAACAAGTTTTCGAACGTTCAGTTTTTGGAGACAATTGCCAATTTTTAAAGCACCGTCTCGACAAGTTCTAGGCGCAAGGGACTCGGTTTGGTCTTTAATTGTAGCAAACTTAACCTACGTTAAAATTTAAGTAATAGCCTTTTCTGTAGGACGCATAGTTTAGGAGATATTGAGCAAAAACAAATGCAATCATTTCGCTGTTTTTTGGGCACTGCGCACCTACCACCGGTATTTCGAAGCTGCAAACTTGGTTTCTTACTATTGGCAAAGGCCCTAACAACATTAAAAAATTATAACATCCCGCCCTTTTCAAGGTCGGATGTATAAATTGACTGGCCTATGTGTGTCCCAGGTTTAAACGAACTTTACGTATATTAGGGCACATATCAATAATTTAACTCTAAAATGTTATTGAAATACTTTAATAAGGCTCTTAATAAACGAATGAAAGTTGCAGTCAGGCGAAAATACCTAATAAACACGAAAATTTTACTAGGATCTAAAATTCTTATTTGAAACACATGTAAAATAGCATCGTAGAATCTGAAATTGGATCACATTCGTTATTCAGAATTGTCAGAGATATGTAAACAGTGGGATTCTCCATAAATTATATTTTAGCATTCTCACGTTTCAGGCTTTCTACGTACATTACGAAAATTAAATTATCTCAGTTCTATCACTCTGTCGTCTGGTCTGGCGTGTCTGTGTGTGTGTGTGTGTACGCGCGCGCGCTGTTGGTTTGTATGTCTGTAGGCGAGTGCGTGCGCGTGTGCGTGTGCGCATATGCGCGTGTGTGTAAGCGCCATGTCTACGAAACTATTTGATGAGGAAAAATAATATTTAGTGGGTATATATTGACAAATTCGGTCTAAAGTGTTGCTCCTAGGATAAATCATTACAAAGCCTGCCTCCGAAGGAACAACACCGAAGCCGTGCTTAAATATTACAAACGATACCCGTTTACAACTGTAGTAAACCTGATATATCATGTGCTAGCGCTAGTTAACCTCAAGCAAAAGTAGTCGATGATTATCCCTGGCTCACCATTACAAGCCAGCCATCTAGTCTTCATGTGTTTATAAATGTGCCGGTAGCATAGCCGTAGATTAAATTATATTTATTTCCTTCTATTGAATCATCTATGGAGGTGTTCATTAAACTAACATTATTTATTATGAATAAATAATTTATTATGAGTAAATAATCTACATCATACCTATAAATTCATAGAAGGTAGTAAGAAAATATTTCCTAGCACCAAATGTCTTAAAATCCCATATTTCTGTCGACGATATAATTACCGGTTGTAATTCTGTTCAGAATGACTAATTTTTTCTTTTTCGCAGCGGTGGGTTTGAATTTCACAAATGGAATAGTAATCACTCGACTATTCTTTCAAACGATTTTCTAAATTTATCTATGTCTCTTAACCTTGGTAGCTGTCTTGCCCATACTTGCAATGCAATGAAATTTAAATTCGGACATTATCGTGACGAAGCGAATATTTCTCTCCGAACTCGTATTCTAGACCCATTTAGAATTTTAACTCCACTGACTCTTCTTGCAAAGCAACTTATACAGTTTATCTGGACACTTGGGATGACACTCTTCCTGAGAATATTGTAAACACTTGGATGGAATATAAAAGTGAACTGGTCGTATGCCGCGTCACTGGTTTCCTTCCTTATATTCTTATGAATTACATGGTATCGCAGATGCTGGTGAAAAAGGTTACGGGGATGTCGTTTGTCTTAGAATTTTCAGAGGAAAATATAGAAACTTTAGTACTTTTTGTAAAATCAAAAGTTTGCGCTGTTGCTCTTGTTTCGAATCTTATGTAATTTGTTATTAGGGAAAAACTGTTAAAGATAGAGAAAATGCTCGATTGGTCTTATTCTATAGTTGCTTTCTCTACAGACAGACATTTTTTATTTAATACTTCAGTTCAGCCTGTTTTCTTCATCGATGATCATTAACAATTTTTGTCCGGTTATAATATAGATATTTTATTAAATTAAATAGGTAATTAATGCATTTTATAAGATTAGATATGGATCTTTTATTAAACGTTCCACCAGTTTATTACAACTTTGAATTATAGTATAGGAGTGTGTAAGATGTTATAATCTTTAAAAATGTAAACAGAACAATCTTACCTAAAATAATCTAAATTCTACATTTTAAAAATTCCTTGTTTAAACAAAATAATCTCTTTATATACTGTATTTTTGTACAAATAGAAAAGATACAAAACGTTTTCAGTATTAACATGTGAAATATAAATTTAATTAAATGGTTCAAGGTCTTGTGATTTCAAGGATGATGCATGAGATACACAATAAACAAATATAAAACTTAACAAAGCAGAGGTCTTATAGCCAGTCCCAAAGTCGCATTTAATGGCAAAATGCCCCCGTTCGATAATAATCGACGAAGGATACTACGAAAGAGCTTCCTTTATCAGAAAGTTTCCAATTTGGTCCTTTTTGTGATGAAAATAAAATATACTGCAAATCCTAACTTGCTCTCTCTTTGAGTTTAACAAGAGTTTCATACTGTTATTTGGCATATTAATAATTAGCAGATGGGAAATAGTCGGTTAAAATATGTTACGGTTCCAGAGTAGCCAACAGATCAAAATATTCCAAAGTTTGATCTTATTCAGATTCACTCTGCTTTATGGAATAAAACTGACTAAAGAGAATTTAAAGTCGCTTTTATTACAAAGTTTGTTTTACTTAGAGGAACTTTGTGTACGTATCTATGGAATTAGCTGTATAATGTCACTCGACGCCTCCTGGGAACATTTGACCACTCCCTGAAAAAATTCCAACATTACCTGCGTGGAACTAGTTAACATATTTTCCAATATTATAAATTAATTGGCACCACCTTAAATCCGACGGCACCCCCTACAATTTATTTTTGGTTACAGGCCTGACCTTAGCTCAAGTCATTTCAGTGGTTATTCCTTAAATAGTATCTGTTGTATTTTACTTAGGTATTATTGTAATTTTATCGCTTTATTTAAATGGTGACAAATTTCTTCAAATTACGTAGATATTATTAAAACTGAATTATTTTATATAATTCGAGTATTTCGAGCTTAACTTCAAAAGTGACTTATATTACTCCAATCAAGGGGGTTCACATCTAACTTGAGTGTTAGTGAATGGATTTTGATGAAACCTTGTGCAATGTGTTTGTAATGACGTTAATAAAAAAGTTGTAAGAAAGATTATAGTAGGAAATGATCGGAAGGGGTAGAACACACCCCATTTATCACGGGTTCCGTAACCTGTAGAATCAGGTCAAAAATTAAAAAGAAAACAATATGTTTACCTCTCTTGGCCCAAAATAAAATGTTTTTACTATTGTGAATTTTTTAGAGAAATGCTTATTTTTCGAGATATGGCGATTCAAAAATTCCTAAAAGTGGGGGAGAAGAAACGTAAAAGTTGAAGAAGAAAACAGAAAAAATCAGATGAATCTATTATGAGTTTTCCGGAGAAACATGAAAAACTTCAAATTTTTTAGAAATGGTAGCGCTTTAAAAATGTGTTATTTTAAAAATTTGAAAAAACTCAAACGTATGCAGTAATGCCTCCTAAACATTTTGTGTCTCTTGGAATTTTTGTAACTTGCCAATTTTTTTAGTTGCAAGTAGCCCTTCATGATAAAGAATGTACTACATTTTTTGCACATTTTCAATTTAAAAATGATATTGAACCTTTAAAAATGGTATAACTATATTAAGTTTCATGTTCTTTTATAACAATATACATAATATATATAAATCACGCAAATATTTTGAATTTTCGTAAAATTTTTAATTGAAAAAATAAATGTAGTACATTATTCATCGTGGAAAACTGCCTGTAATTCGAAAAATTAGCGAGATTCAAAAAAATTCAAAGAAACAAAAAATGTTTAGAAGGCCTCAATGCATACGTCTGATTTTTTTCAAATTTTTAAATTACATATTTTATTGAGCTACAATTTCAAGGAAAGGGGTAGTTTTCATGTTTTTCGGGAAAAACTGGGTGAAAACGCACTTTACAGAAAAGTTGCGAATAAAGAAAAGTCTTGTATTTCGATGACACATTCACTTGAATTTTGTCAATGTTCTTTTTCAACTTTTACGTTTCCCCTCCCCCACTTATAGGAATTTTTGAGTGGCCATATTTCAAAAAATAAGCATTTCCCGAAAAAATTCACAATGGTAAAAACACTTTATTCTGGACCAAAAGAGGTAAAAATATATGTTTTTCTTCTTCATTTTTGACCTGATTCTACAAGTTACAGAACCGGTGATAAAAGAGGTGTTTTCTACCCCTTCCGATCACTTCCTACTCTAATCTTTTTTTCAACTTTTTTATTAACGTCATTACCAACTCAATGCACAAGGTTCCATCAAAATCCATTCACTAGAACTCAAGTTTGAGATTTTAGCGGTCTGTTGACTGGACTATATTCTTAAAAACAAAAAACTAAGGTTTATGTACACGTGATTTCGGTCCATTAGTCCAGTCAATGAACTGATTGTACGGACATGGTCGGGAATAGAATTTTTGACTTCAGGGCTGTGTTTGTAGTAGTTAGGAGGTAAACATACTGTTATGCATTATACCCCCTAGAAAGTGGAGACTGATACGCCCGTGACTAATATTGACTGTCCTAGAAATTAGAGTATATAAGGCTCTCGCTTTATATACTCTAGAATTCCCGGCGGAAGAAGAAGTGGAAAAGTGACAAGTGAGGTTAGAAATACAAAATGTAAGGTTAGAAATACAAAGTGTAAATATAAACATTGTAAAGGTTATTTTAGATAGGAAAACGTGCATTTTAGTTTATTTAAGAAAGAGTATTGTGTAGTTATCAGTAAATTATTAAATGTAGTGTAAGTGGTTAGCCCTTGTTAAATTATTTGGAACCCACGGATCCTGAAAGGTGGCTTCAGGGGTGAAAATACGCGACAATTTGGTGTCAGAAGCAGAATTTTAACAAGAGGATTTTCGGAAGTATCGAGAAGGTTGGATAGTGTATTCTCGGGAAGCGGTGCCAACATAGAGGACTAATTTACTAAGGTTATTTTCGAACAGGAAAATAGTGTTAGGTGCATTTTTAAGACATTGTAGAACTTTTTACTATGTAGTGGTAGTAATTAAATCCTATGAACTGAGAGAAGTGATAAAGACTCTAAAGAAGACTATTTTTTGTTGCTAAGTGCATCTTCGTGACATTTCTAGAACTTTTCTATTTGGAAAATAGTGGAGATTTTTAAAATCTTTCAACTGGATAGTAACAAAAACTCTTGATAAGACTTTCTCGTGCTGTTTCAAGATTCTTCTGGAAAGTTCCATTGCTGATACTGACGTGATTGCTAAATTTAGTTGATTTCAACGTAGTCATATGTCTATAACAACCAGATGTATAGCAACCGAAAAGCAAATACAGGACTTATTTGCACAATTCCAGAAAGTGTTGGAAGAACAATAAGGCATCGAGAAGAATTAAGTGAAATCAAACGAGAAATAGACTGGCTGAAGTGACAGTTGAGGGATAGAGGAAGCCAGGGTACTATCAGGTCGGCAGTTCAAACCTCCCTTCCTTGACGGCCAAAATTCATGGACCATTTTCAAGACACAGTTTGAGGCAGCTGCGTATGTGAATAGTTGGAGTAACAAAGGGAAGGCTAAGGCGTTGTTCGTGGTAATAATGATCCAAGCATTGGAAATACTCCAGACAATCCCAGTAGAGCAACAATAGGATTTTAAAGTTTTAGAAGCTGCCCTAGCCTTACGATATGGTGAACACAACACCTTGCCCGAGTGTACCAGACCCAGCTGAAATTACGTATTCAAGAGGCTGGGGAAAGCTTGCAAGAGTTCTAGGCTGCTGTGTGGAGACTGGCTCACCTGGCTTACTCGGATATACCGAAATAATTCCAAGACCAGCTGGCAGTAGGGACTTTTCTAGGTGGCACACAGGACGATAAGATCAGGCGAGTCCTCAGGTTATCTTGATACCAGAACAGCAGCGAAGCATTGGTGCGAGCACTAGAGGTGGAAGCTATCTTTAACTATACTCCAAGTCCAAGAGTGTGAGCTGTAACTATCAAAGAGTCACAACCAGAAGAGTGAAGCCAGAACCCTATCTTCACCCAGATGCAGGAGATAAATAAAATGATCAGTCAATTACTAGCTAAATCTAATCCTTCAAGAAGACAGGAAACCCTACAAAATAGGGAAATATCAAGTGGAGGTATTAAATGCTACAACTGCGGCAAGGTAGGGCGTATCAAATGAGACTGTCGACAGCAGAATTCGAGAAGAGCAAATGCTGGAAAGGTTGGAGAGACTCAGAATAGAAGTAGTTGAAGGCCAAGTAGACGACGTATGAAATGTTACAGGTGTGGAGAACTAGGACATATCCAGCTAGAATGTTCACGGAGGAGCTTAGAGAGAGTAGGGGCCGACGATGTGAAGCCGAGGGAAAAACCAGAGAAATCCGGTACCACTAAAGATTTTCCAGCTTTGAAGCGTTTCGAGAAATTCAGCACTACAAGGATGTGAGACGAAAACGAATCCTCAGAACAATACAGACATTTTGTCGGGAAGAAGGTGCAAGGAAGATTGCAAGTACTATCACCAGGAGAAACTGCAGGTCAAGGGAGCAGTCAACACTGTCAAGGTGGAGGTGCCGGATGACAAGACAGATGAAGCGCTCAGACAAGAGCAAAGGAACGATGCGAAAATTGGGCCTATATTGAGAGTCAAAGAAGGGGAAACTCGTCCAAAATGGAAGGATATTACAGACAAACGAGTGGGACTGAAGGCGCTATGGGCACAGTAGGACTCACTGAAAGTCATGAACGGGATGTTGAGGAGAGTATGGGAAAGCCTGGATAGAAAGCAGGTAGTTATGCGTCTAGTGATTCCCAGGTATCGAGTAGCGAAGGTGTTTCAGGCAGTGCACAATGGAACATCCGGTGGAGACTTCGGTGTTAACAAGACCCTGAAGAAAATACGAGAACGATTTTATTGGATAATAAGTTGTCAAGGTGTGGAGACTTGGTGCCGCAAATGCAAGATTTGTGCAGCCAGTAAGGGACCACAGACTGAAACTAAGGGTGAAATGGAGCGGTTAAACACCGGAGCTCCTTTATAGAGGTTGGCTAACGATATAGTGGAGCCATTGTAGATGAACCTCGTATCGTTTGGTCTGAAGAACACGACAAAGATTTTGTATAATTTAGGCCGAAGCCGTGTCGCACATAGATGATAAAATTGTAAAATAATGCCTTAATATATAAAAAGATAAATGTACAAATGTACCCAAAAGGGAGAACTATATACACAAATTTATATAATAATTGAATATTACATACGGAAATCATGATGAAAATGTAAAACATACATTAATTTGTGGAACGATTTCAATCCTAGTTAATCCTGACATTGCCCTTTTTGTAATTAGCACTTTCTCTTAATAATTTAGACCGTCGATGGATTCTATGAGTATTAGGACAAGTGCACAGACTTGGCGGAATCAAAGGTGACCCACGGAAAGTAATTGTCCGACTCACGCCACGTCGGTCACAAATCTTATAATTAGTGGATCAATAAGAAATCGAATTCAGAATATATTTTCATTTATTGAAGTAATTCGTAAAATGTAAAAAATATAAATATTCAGTACTTAGCTAATGTGTATAAGGCAAACATCAAAGAGCACCACACCGGCAAGCCGTTACCTCCCGTAGGAGTGTAACTCATCCAGCGTCGAGAGAATTATGACAATCGACTGTACAAAAAGATTCAGACTCCCAATTAGTAATATTTGTAAAATGTATGCGAAACTTTTTGAAAATTATTTACTTTGAATTTTGTACTAAAATTATCGAGATGATTGTCAGAATGCTTAAAGAAGCTATCTATATGAGTTCGTTGGTTTTGCTGCTTTTATAAACGTACTAACGGCATCGAACCCAAATATGCTTTTTTTTCCGTCGACTCGCATTCGAGCGACTACTATGGCGATGTCCGCCTGAGCCTGTATTAAAAGTATTTTGGGTTCGTCGGAATCGACCCTCCGACTTTGAATTCTTTGAATATTTTTCTGTACGTTTTAGGGGTTTTGTATGAGAATTATGCTCCAACCCTTTGAGGAATATTAAATTAGGATTTTGGTTTTTATTGGAAAAACCGTCCTATTGATTTTTTCCTAAATTTTGACGTTTACAGTAGCTACTCGCTACATCCTGACTGAAGATTCCGACTCGTGAACCACCAAATTCGTGGTACTTTCGAAAAATTCATCATGAGGAGCGGTTTTCTGCTTTATTTACGTCTTATTATTGTATTTTTATAAAAATAAATTTTTGAGATTTTCAAAAAATTAAATTCGTTGTACTTCCGAAAAATTTGTTGTGCGGAGCAGTTTTCCGTCTTATGCGATTTTATTCGTTGTACTTTCGTTGTACTTTCGTTGTACTTTCGAAAAACCAAATTCGTGGTACCTTCGAAAAGTTCGTCGAAATTCAACTTTCTTAGTACTTTTGAAAATTCGAATAACGGAGTCCATAGGCGATTGACCGTCGTCCTCGAGATGAAAAATATTTTGATCATTTTTAGTGAAATAATTATTTACGTAGATTTCGATTTAATATGATGCCAAAGGTGTTTAGAAGTCTTTTTACTGGTTTAAATATTATTTTTTCATGGGACTTTTGTCTGAATTTACTTTTATAGCAAATTGGATATTTTTTCAAATGGATCGTTTTACTTGGTTCAACAACACCATCACCATCTAGTGACGGAATGAAGGCTGGTTATGACCGGAAGAGTAGTTTAGATTCAAGGTGGGAGATCTGGTTTGACTGTACAACCCACAGTGAAAGGTCATCGAATAGGAAGGTCATCGAAACTTCAACCACCTTGGGATGGACCGTATATTGTTATTACCCGAATTAATGACGTCGCCTATCGGATCCAGTGAAGCAAAAAGTCCAAGATGAAGATCGTGCATTTGGATAGACGAGCGAAATACATTGATGATTCTGAATTGCCTGACCGGGACGATCAGGCTTAAGGAGGGGACAGTGTTATGTATTACACCCTCTACAAAGTGGAGACTGATACACCCATGACTAATATTGACTATCCTAGAAATTTGTAGAAAAAGATCGAGTTTTCTGGAGTGTGGTGGGAGAAAATTTTCGATTGTGTTCTAGATAACTCTAGAGGCAATTTTAGAGTATATGACGCGAGATTCCCTGTGGAAGAAGAAGTTAAAAAGTGGCAAGTGAGGTTAGAAATACAAAGCGTAAATATAAACATTGTAAAGGTTATTTTAGACAGTAAAGCGTGCATTTTAGTTTATTTAAGAAAGAGTGATGTGTAGTTATCAGTAAATTATTAACTAAAGTGTTAGTACCCCTTGTTGAATTATTTGCAATCTTGAAAGGTGGTTTCAGGGGTGAAAATATGCGACAATACTAAAAGCCGCGGATCTACGAGGTGATTGGGGTGCAGGGGGGGCATTGAAGGTCACTTTTTTTAGCTTTTCTCTGATATCTCGAAAACGATGCATGGTAGCTAAACTGTTAATCTATTCAAAATTAAAGCTAATAAAATTTCCCACAAGATTGTTATTATTCATTATTCTTCTATTCCTGATAGCTTTCGAGATATCCGCTGGCCAAAAACCATAGATTTTCGAAAAACGCTCTTTTGCCTAACACCTCTCGACAAACTTTGCCTTCTAACACCTCAGCCTTTAGTTTCATAGTAGTATCTTCACAATAGAGCATTAGCTGTAGGGCATTTAATTTCCTTTAAAGTGAGTTATTATTAACACTCTTCTATTAGCTTGACCTATAACATTTTAAGCAAATCTTAAAACTCACTTTTCACCCACTTTCAAATGTCGCATTGACTTGATATTTGGCATGTGTATATGGTTCATATGGCAATAAAATTTGACATCTTTTATGAAAATATCCAAAATGGCAATCGAAAGGTGGCGGATAGTCTATTGTCTTTTAAAAAAATTCAAGATGGTTACGTCAATATGGCGGAGAGGTTTTATCATTTATCGTCTGAAAATCAATATCTGATGATTATCGAAGATGCAGAATACAATTATCTGGTCCGAATTTAATAATTAAAAATGACGGCGTCAAAATGGCGGATACGTTTTGTATCATATGATCTGATTCATATGAAAATCGGTATCTTTGGATTTTCAAGGTCTCAGATTATAAATACTTCGTCGAAATTCAAGAATTCAAAATGGCGGCTTCAGGATGACGAATGGGTTTAGTCGTTATAGGGAAGGAATTATATCGAACAAAGACACTATTCCAGTTGGAACAGACCTAAAAAGAAGATAATAAATAATAATTTCGAAAAAAAAAAAACACGCCTTTAAACACAAACTGTTAAAATATGCAGTAAAAAGATGAAACTAATGCTAATAATAAGAGTAATTATGTTAATAAACGTAGGGCGTTCAAAGTATCTGGATGAACAGAAAATTGTACTCGTCAGGCGCCCCACGTTTTTACGTTTAGTAACATAATTATTCTTATTATTAACATTATTTTCTTCCTTTTAGGGCATTTTTTAAGTTTTACGGTGGGTTTAAATACGTGTTTTTGAAATTATTAATTTATTTGTTATTTTATCTTTAAATGATTAGAAGTTATAGCAATTTGAAATTTTCTGAAAAATTCCTCAATGAGAACTTAAAAGGAAATATTCCAACTCATGGCGTTCCAAATTTAAGAGCCTATTCTAGCTTTAAAATGTATGACCATCCTCCTAATGGCGAAAACTCCAGCTGTCCGAGATATTTTACTTGTGAAGCCTGATCCAAGAAAAGTCAGGACCAATGTATAATGTACTGAACAGATGCAGCAGCTGGGACAGTAGGCCATTCTGTTCCTAGAGGCCTTCACAGGCTGTGGCATAGCGTCTGCAGCATTTTGGAAAAGTTGGTTTCATCAAACTTCACCAGAAAAACCCAGACATTCGCAAAGCAGCAGAAGTCTTCTCCAGCCCCTCCTCATCACAAGCGCGGTTTAGGAAGCTGAGCACAAATGTGTGTTGAGATGGCATAACGCTCCAGATAAGGAGAGATCCCTCAACCTGTATCGCTACTAGTCGTTTGTCAAAGCAATAAATATCCAACCTGAAGTTTCTTCTATCCCACGAACCGAGGGGGCAGCGAGAACATATCATCAGGTCCAGCTCTAGTTAGGAAACGAACTTCCTCCTGAATTGTGGGTCTGGGAGCATAGTGTAGACAACCAGCTCGCTCCTGTGCATACTAGAGATCTCCTAGCACCAGAATGCAGTGACAAATGTGGGTGCAGGAAAGCGTCAATGAATTGTTCCTCTCTATGCAAAAATTGCCAGGGGAACTATCTCAATGGCGTCTGCGTGTTGGACAATGAGGATGACGAGCTGAAGAGATGGCGCCCCTACACACATCCTTTGAAGACATGGAAACTGAAGAGGACTAAAGTATAGATAAAGAAAGTGAGGAATATGAGCCACAACTTGTACTACTTGGCGGACCCCCTGTTCCAAGAGAAGTCAAAACAGCAACATTTCTATATGACTGGCATTTCATAATCGACAGTTATGGCCAAAAACTATTTTATTTGTCATTTTTTACATTTTTATTACGATACTTGAAATTAACAGTAGTGTAGTCGAGTAATGTCTTTACCATTACATGTACTGTACTTATTTTTATGCCTTTATTATTTTGAATAAATGAAATTTATATAAATAGTACAATTACCTTCTCCCCAGGATTCATAGTAAAAATACACAATATACAGCTTATATAGACGGATGTAAACCTTAAATAAAGAGAAAGTGCAAAGTAGGGTTTTCTTTCGGAATCTCGAAATTTGCTCGATGATTTCTTTTGGTCACTTGAAGATAATATGGCGAATCATTACTCATTTTAAAGGAAGTTTAATGCTATACAACTAATGCTCTTCTGTGAGAACATTGCTGTAAAACAAGATGCCCAAGCTCTAGAAGGCAAAGTTTATCGAAAAGTGTGAGGCAACAAAGCATTTTTCGAAAATTTGCAATTTTGGCCAGCGGATATCTCGAAAGCCATTGGAAATAGAAGATAACGAATAGTACAAATCTTGTAGGAAATTTTGTCAGATTGATGATGTCAATTTTGAGCAGAATAACCTGTTCACTACCATACACTGTTTTCGAGATATAAATGACAGAACCTATTCGTCATCCTGAAGCCGCTATTTTGAGTTCTTGAATTTCGACTAAATATTCACAATCTGCGACCTTGAAAATCCACAGATACCGATTTTCATTCGAACCAGACTATAAGTTACAAAACTCATCAGCCATCTTGAGGCCGCCATTATTAATTATTAAATTTGGAGCAGATAATTGAACTCTGTAAACTCGATAATCCTCAAATACTGATTTTCAATCGAATCAGACGATAAATGATAAACCTATCGGCCATATTGATGCCGCCATTTTTGGGTTTTGATCACATATTTGTAATCAGCGACATCATTAATCCCCAGCTACTAATAGAGCAGTAGCAGCTGACGTCACAACATGGCCGTCACAGCTGTTTGGTTGACAATAACCTAGTTTTGCATTTGTGACCATATAAAATAATTTAAGTTTTTTTTGTGACTTGTTAAACGTTTTTCTTGTGTACAATTTATTGTTAGTGTTCTTTATCTATTACACATTTCGTGATTTGCTGAACTGACTTTTATCTAATGTTTTATTTATATATTCGAATATGCATGTCATCTTGTTCACATGTCAAAATTTATTTCTTTTCCATATGGTAAGTGAATTTTAGTGAATTTGTTATAATTTTATTTATATTCTACATTTTAGGAGTCCCCTCGTGACATTTCTAAGTTGAAATATATTAATGGAGTTAACCTATAGGATTTAAAAGTGGAAGATTCATACTGCTTCCAACATAGTGTTGAAATAATGAACCATTGTGACCGTCTTGGAAATAAAAATGCTATCTAAACTATAAGACTATTATTATTCATACTTACCTTTATTATTATCTATAATGTGTACGATCTTAAACATCCTATTATGGTTGTTATGTTTATAAGCATCATTTTGAAGAACTTTATTTTACTCCCCTTAAAAGTGTGTTATTTTCTTTCCCGTTTTAGCTCACTTACCTTCATTGATATTTTATTTGTAAGCATTATCAATATTTTAAACATCTGTGATTATATTTGTAAGAATCAAAACAAATACCAAACTAGGTAAGTATACTTATACCTATAAAGTATTTCGAGCATATCACATTTCATATTTGTTTATGATTTTAATTAAATGGAAACTGAAACGGTCTTACAGTCCTATCTTTATATTAGATTTACTATTACTCCTGCATTTTACAATACAAACCACTGATTATTGTCATTAATGTGTTAAACAATTAAACTTAATAGAAACTGTTGAGCCAAATGAAAGTAAGATATAATCAATAAAAAGTTGATGGGAACTGGTTTAAATTCTCTAAAAACGTTAATTTCACAACAGGTTTATAAAACCATCAATATATCATTGATATATTGGCATGAATCAATGAATGTTGTGACAACTTTTAACCGATGCTTAGCTGTAACTGAGCCTGTATTAATTAAATATTTATTGAAATATGTCGTCATATTTGTACGATTCAATAATCCAATATGCAGCCGGTTTTACAATCGCTAGTTAACTTCCAGTCAGAGTTAACTTTCAGGTTATTATAGAAATTGGGTTTTACAATAGCTGGTTTCGAAGTGGTAGTTATCTAGTAGTTAACTTTACTAGCAGATGAGGTGTGGGTAAACTAGAAGTTGACAGTTTACTGGCAATTTATAACCTATAAAATAACTGTCACAAAATAATTTTTTGATATTTTGCCTAAAAATGGATATGTACGAAGTAAATGCATCTAGCAGTGATGAGTAGTCAAGGTAATCCTGTATAGACTTAACTTTTTGAAGAATACGATGAAAAAGATTTTTTAAATAGATCGAGACTAAATACTACCTACCTGCTTACTTAGTAATAGATCACTAACTCATAAATTGCTTCTGACATTTATATTTGATAGCAAGTGACGTGACTTTGGATCGAAATTCATACATTTTATGTATATTACCCATTTTTCCAGTACCAACATTATAAATTTTATTCACAGCCTCTCGTTTACAAATCATTACTTAACTTTATATTGAAAAACGCATGTGTCGGTAAAGTTATAGTTAACCTGCAAGTAAAAGTCAACTAACATGAAAGTTAACTTGCGATTGTAAAACCGGCTGTAAGTCTTTATTTTCACTATATTATGTCAACGTATTTGACATCAAATTTTAACTTGTAAAAACAACACTAATAAAGTATATATAAAATTCTTTCTGAGACTAGGCTTTTAAAAAAACGTTAACAAACATCACTACACAGAGCTGATATTCAGAAATCTTCCACTTTAATTACTTCCAATTCCACGTAGTGGATTGGAAGTATAGTAATCGCAAAAAAATGTTCAAACATTTTTATTAGTGAAATAGGTTTAGAATGTCATGAAACGTCGAGATTTTAAATTTGAGGGAAAAAAAAAATTTTCTGTCTGTCGGTCTGTCTGTCTGTAACTTTTTTTTGTCCGCACGTTTTCTCCGGAACGGTTTAAGATATTGACTTGAAATTTTGTACACGTATATATTATAACGAGATCTGGAACTGGATTGTTTTTTGAGGATATCCGGTGAAGGGTTGGGGGTTAAATAGGGGTAAATAGGGGAAAATAAGTAAAGGAAGATTGTAAAAGTACAGAAACTTGAAATTCGGTGTATGTACTAGAAGTTAAGGCCTCATATTTTTTTGTAATATTTTTCAACCCCCCACCACCCCTACCCCATTAATGGGTTTGATAAAATAAAGTTGAGACATTCATTTGAAATTTCGTACACGTATGTATTATAACGACGTCTGGAATTAGATTATATTTTGAGATGATTCCGTTGAAGGGTTGGGGGTTAATTTGGGGTAAATAGGAGACTATAAGTAAAACAAGTTGGTAAGAGTACAGAAACTTGAAATTCGGTGTATGTACTAGAAGCCAAAGCGTCAGATTTTTTTATATTATTTTTCAACCCCTACCATCCCTACTCCAATATGAAAAGGGTTAATAAAATAAAATTGAGATATTCATTTGAAATTTGGTACACGTATGTATTATAACGACATCTGGAACTAGATTATAATTTGAGATGATTTCGTTGAAGGGTTGGGGGTTAAATAGGGGTAAATAGGGGAAAATAAGTAAAGCAAGCTGGCAATACTACAGAAACTTGAAATTCGGTGTATGTACTAGAAGCCAAAGCGTCAGATTTTTTTTATAATATTTTTCAACCCCCATCACCCCTACTCCAATATGAAAAGGGTTGATAAAATAAAATTAAGATATTCATTTTAAATTTGGTACACGTATGTATAATAACGACATCTGGAACTAGGTTATATTTTGAGATGATTCCGTTGAAGGGTTGGGGGTTAAATAGGGGTAAATGGGGGAAAATCAGTAAAGCAAGCTGGTAAGACTACAGAAACTTGAAAATCGGTGTATGTACTAGAAGCCAAGGTCTTACATTATTTATAATATTTTTCAACCACCACTTCATTATTAAAAGGGTTGATAAAATAAAATTGAGATATTCATTTGAAATTTGGTACACGTATGAATTATAACGACATCTGGAACTAGATTATACTTTTTGATGATTCCGTTGAAGGGTTGGGGGTTATTTATAGGTAGATAGGGGGAAATAAGTAAAGCAAGCTGGTATGAGTACAGAAACTTGAAATTCGGTATATGTACTAGAAGCCAAGGCCTCAGATTTTTTAATAATATATTTCAGCCCCCCCACCTCCCCTACTCCATTATTCAAGGGGTTGATAAAATGAAATTGAGATATTCACATGAAATTTAGTACACATATTTATTATAACGACATCTGGAACTAGATTATATTTTGAGATGATTCCGTTGATGGGTTGGGGGTTAAATAGGAGTAAATAGGGGAAAATAAGTAAAGCAAGCTGGTAGAAGTACAGAAATTTGGGATTTGGTGTATATACTAGAAGCGAAGGTCTCAGGTTTTTTTATTAGTATTTTCCATTTCCCACCACCCCACTCCCTTATTAAAAGAGTTGATAAAATTAAATTTAAATTTTCACTTGAAATTTGGTACATTTATGTATTATAACTATATCTGAAACTGGATTATATTTTGACATGATTCCGTTGAAGGGTTGGGGGTTAAATAGGGGTATATAGGGGAAAATAAGTAAAGCAAGCTGGTAAGACTACAAAAACTTGAAATTCGGTGTATGTACTAGAAGCCAAGGTCTCAGATTATTTATAATATTTTTCAACCCCCACCACCCACCTTCATTATTAAAAGGGTTGATAAAATAAAATAGGGGAAAATAGGGGGAAATAAGTAAAGCAAGCTGGTATGAGTACAGAAACTTGAAATTCGGTGTATGTACTAGAAGCCAAGGCCTCAGATTTTTCAATAATATATTTCAGCCCCCCACCACCCCTACTCCATTATTCAAGGGGTTGATAAAATAAAATTGAGATATTCACATGAAATTTAGTACGCATATGTATTATAACGACATCTGGAACTAGATTGGGGGTTAAACAGGGGTATATAAAGGAAAATAAGTAAAACAAGCTGGTAAAAGTACAGAAATTTGGGATTTGGTATATATACTAGAAGCGAAGGTCTCAGGTTTTTTTATTAGTATTTTCCATACCCCCACCACCCCCACTCCCTTATTAGAAGAGTTGATAAAATTAAATTTAAATTTTCACTTGAAATTTGGTACATTTATGTATTATAACTATATCTAAAACTATTTTGACATGATTGCGTTGAAGGAGTGGGGGTAAGTAGAGGTAAATAGGGAAAAATAAGTAAAGCAAGCTGGTAAGAGTACTGCAACTTGAAATTCGGTGTATATCCTAGAAGCTAAGACCTCAGATTTCTTAATAATATTTTTCAACCCTTCCACTACCCTTACTACATTATTAGAGGGGTTGATAAAACAAAATTGAGATATTCACTTGTAATTTGGTAGACGTATGTATTATGACGACATCTGGAACTAGATTATATTTTGGGATGATTCCGTAGAAGGGTTGGGGTTAACAGGAGGACTAGGGGAAAATAAGTAAATCAAGCTGGTAAGAGTACAGAAATTTGGGATTCGGTGTATATACTAAAAACCAAGGCCTCAGATTTCTTTCTAATATTTTTCAAACTCCACCACGTCCGCTTCATTATTAATGGGGTTGATAACATCAAATTGAGATATTCACTTGAAAGTTAGTACACGTATGTATTGTAGTGACATCTGATTGAGATGACTGCATTGAAGAGGTGGGAGGTGGTAGATTGTGAATAGTGGAAAATAAGTAAGGTAAACTAGAAACTTCATTTTTAACGTATATGATAGAAACTAATTCCTCAAACTTTTCTATGATATCTGCCCCAAATATTAAAATTCTCTGACCAATAATTTCCACATACTAAAGTGCAAATATAGTGAAGATGTTTCCTTTAAAGTGACTTGGATGAAGAATCTGGATGTGGAAGTAGTGATTCCTTAGGCAGCGGTTTTTTATCAAGTGAAAACTGACACCTACTCTTATGTCAAATTTCGGAGTTTGTCAACCAATCACGTGACAGCTGGCATAACTGTGACGTCACTGCTAGTGCTCTATTTTCAGTAGAATCGGACATTAAATGACAATAGACTACCCGCCATATTTGCAACTCCATCTTGGAACATCGTGTTCGATCTACGGCAATATATTTTTCAATTACCTAGAGAAATCGCTGAGAGGGTTCAAACAAAATTCCAAAAAGTTTTAAAAACCAATCCCGGATTTGTAACGATGTCATTTGTAGTCAATGCGGAGAAGAGCAAAGCCATACTCTTCAAGAGAGTGAGGAAGCAAACAACATCCAATGGCACGATACCATCAATTACCTTGGCGTTATCGTGGACAGAAGCCTGACGTGGAAACAGAACACGGAAGCGATTATACAGAAGGTGAGGACGAGAAGGACTCTACTCTATCCTATGATAGGTAGACAAAGCCAACTCAACCTGAG
The DNA here is from genome assembly GCA_963583905.1 of Stenurella melanura. NCBI lineage: Eukaryota > Metazoa > Arthropoda > Insecta > Coleoptera > Cerambycidae > Stenurella > Stenurella melanura. The sequence goes on along the minus strand of OY757310.1, from coordinate 111,282,517 downwards.
GAACAAACTCACGCTCATCAAGACCCTCATTGCACCCATTCTGACCTACGCCTCCGTTGCCTGGGGATACCAAGCAGCCACCTACTTAAAGAGGATACAAGCCGTGGAAAACGTCGCACTCAGGTGCGCCGTGGATGCACCATGGTTTGTCAGAAACGCCGACATCTTCAGAGACCTGGAATACACCCCGGTAACTGAAGTTATCCAGGACAGGGCGAAGAAACTATACGCCCGTGCAGCAGAGCATGGGAATCCGCTGGTCAGACAGGCGACTGACTACGACCCCAACGACGCTCCTAGGCACAAGAGGCCGAAGCTCCAGATCCCGGATAATGGGTAAATATAACTAACCTTCCTTTCAGCCCGATCTTCAAGCCACGCCGCAAGGAGACAGTGACCAAAACACCCAAATCACCCGATCCCGGGGTATCTAGCAAGCAACCCGCTAGGTACCCTTACCCTAGCCCGTGCCGGCCTCCGACGCTAAAACAAGCGTCCTTCCGAGCACAATCCTTAAGCTACACAGCCCAAACCTTCCTTTCGACGAAATCGGAGCACATGATGCCAATTGGCACCCTGGGCTCCGATTAGTCACACACCCCCAAATCCTTCCAAACTCCCAGAGGGTGCGACAGCAGCCGTTCCCTCTCACGACAGACGAAAGACGCTCCCGGAAGCCGACATGCCAGCGTAGAAAGAAACTCAAGACAGAAGAGCGCCAGAAGAAACGACCCAGCTGGCAAGGTCCAACAGCCAGGACCAGAGGAGGTCTGCTAACTTCGCCTACACCGTCTGCATTTGCAGGTGGGGTAGTCGTAAAAAGCAGACCTACCCCTTACGAGGCCGGTGCAGGTCTACAGCGATGATCGGGGCAAAGAGCTCAAAGCCCGACCCCTAATCATCCGAGACCGTAATCAAAGTCAAGAATATTGGTGCGATGTCATTTGTAACAGACCTTTTAAACGGTAAAGAAGTAGACTTTTCTACATCAGGCATCAATACGACAACTTTAAGAAATTACACATATTTTAAATACGCTCCGATGACATCTGTTGACGTTGAGCGGTCTTTTCCTTAATATAAATGGATTCTTAATAACAGGCGGCGAAGGTTAACTTCAGAGTATTTAGAATAAATGTTAATAATACCTATACTTTTATATTCGTTATAGATCGTGAAAAATTACATATGTGTGGGTTACTTTAAGATAGTGAAAAATACACGTGTGTGTTTTAGTTCAATGTTACATCCCCCATTAACTCATCTTCGAGTGAGTGTTTATAATAAACTGACCATATTAACTTTAGATATTACGAAATTTCCTAAAAAAGTATAAGGGTAAGATAAATTGTATCATACTTGCATAAAAATCTTTCCGCGCCGGCAGAACTAACTCTTACTTTTACGTCACCGAGATAAAATTCCCCTATCTCTGCTGATAACACCTCTTTAAAGGAAAAACAACTGAAGTTTAAGATCTCCTCTAGGCATAAAAAATTTGTCTATCATTGAAAACATGTTTTTCACCATGTCACATTTAATTTTTAAGCACCGTGACAACGTTCTTTTTTTAAATATGCTTTTACAATGGTCGCGTCAAATCAAAATACTACCCTAATTTTTTTCTGTAATTAAGTTTGAGATCTCTCTTACGCATAAAAATTTATCAGTCAGCGAAAACTGTTTTTCACTACGACAGACTTCATTTTTAAAGCGCCGCGACCATATTTTTTAATGCCTGATATGGTGAGAAACATTTTTTCAGTGGCAGACAAATTCTTTTGCATAGAGATCTTTAATTACATTTGTTTTTACTTCCCTCGCATACCGAAGGGAGGTACTGTATTCGAGAAAAAATCACCCTCCGAGATTTTTTCGGATTTTGACGTCTCAGATCACGTAGATCACGAAAATATAAGTTTTTAATTTTGTCAGTCTGTCTGCCTGTCTGTTTGTCTGTTGGTGCATTAACTAAAAAAACTACTTGACAGAGAGCAGTCAAATTTGGTAGGTAGTTGACGCTACTGTCAGCGAAGAAATGGTTAAACTTTCACTGGAAAATATACAGGGTGGACCGTCGTCTAAAGGGAATAAATAATGAGAAACATTGTTTTCGCGCATATTTAAAATTTACGCGTTTCATGACACGCTAAACCTATTTCAGAAAACAAAATTTTGGAAATTTTTTTCACCTCATAATAATTTTTTACCACTAAAATAGATGAAAAAAATATTTTTTCTTTGTTCAAATTTCAAATTTCCACGTTTCATCCATTCTAAACCTATTTCAAAAAAAAAAATTACAAATTATTTTTACCATTTTTGAAAAAAATTTACCACCAAAATAGATGGAAACATTTTTATCTTTGTTCAAATTTCAAATTTCCACATTTCCATGGCATTCTAAACACATTCAAACAAATTTAAAAAATATTTGAAATATTTAAAAAAAAAATTGAAAAAATTTTGGCAAAAATTATTCTCGTGCTATTTTTTTGCTCAAATTTGAAATTTCCACGTTTCATGACATTCTAAATCTATTCATAAAATAAAAATTTCAAAAAGAAAAATGTTTAGAAAATGTTTCTACCACTATAGAATATTTTCTTACTTTTTATTGGGTATTTTGCCACTGAAAAATATTGAAAAATTTTAATGAAAAAACCTCTGCGCCAAACGGATCAGACAGAGGTTGGTTCTTGAGTACTTGACTGTTTCAAAAAGTCTCACACCTAAAAATATATAAACTAGAACAATGTTATAAACTAAAAACTGAAAATCAAAGCTATAGGTAGAATAGTATTATTATGAGAAGATGCTTGCAAAAAATAATGCGCAGAAACGAGTTTGTGTTCCTCCACTGTTTTAGGCCAATGAGAATGAATTGCCTCATATTTGACGTCGAAGCCAGTGGCACCGTCAATCTGCAGTCACAGGATCAGTGCTGCAGTATACTTGTTGTGTTCGCCGTTTTTGATTGAATTAAGTAACCTTACTTTCAGTGAAGAATGTCTTCGTCGAAAACACCAGTGTGTGACGGGTTTTAATATTCTACATTACACAGCTCCCCGACCTCGAAAATTTGATTATATTTATTATATATCCTTCTACCCCAGATGATGCTGTCACTGGTAAAAGTATTCGCGCACGTTAGCTCCGCCCCGAGCATCTTCTCATAATAATACAACTCTAGTTAACGTTTCGGAAGAGAATCTACTTCCGTTCTCAAAACTTGTTTGGCCGTCAACCATGACAGTTCTTTGTTTATGTATTTCCATAGTCACGTGAGAGATTAAATTATATTTATCTTATTTTTACTTACTTCGTCTCTAAGGATGGGCAACCAACTAGTACAAAAATCTATTGAATAATTAGAAACGCATCTATCCTCGTTTAATAAAATAATCGCAGATTCTTTAAGTTTTCTTTTAGTTCCGTTGCTCTCTTTTTCCAAAATCTACGCCGAGTCCCATTTAATTCTATGATTATTATCCCACGCGTGCTCACAAATTTTGGATTTTTCAAATTCTCCCCTTCTAGCGTAATTTCTATGTTCACCAAGCCTTACGTTGAAAGGTCTAGATGATTCACCTACGTAATGTTTTCCGCACTCACACGGAACATTATAAATAAAATTTTTTGAATTTTGAACAATATTTGGAGGTTTGATAAAACCGATCTATACTACCTATAGCTTTGATTTTCAGTTTTTAGTTTATAACATTGTTCTAGTTTATATATTTTTAGGTGTGAGACTTTTTGGTCAAGTACTCAAGAACTAACCTCTGTATGATCCGTTTGGCGCAGAGGTTTTTTCATTAAAATTTTTAAATATTTTTCAGTGGCAAAATACCCAATAAAAAGTAAGAAAATCTGAATATGCCCCAAATAAACAATTACAGACAATATCACTATAGAATATATCATGGGAAAACATTTTTTTGCTCAAACTTAAAATTTCCACGTTTCATGCCATTCTAAACATATTTCAGAAATAAACAATTTCAAAAGAAAAAGTTTTTTGAAAATTATTTTACTACTAAGTATCTATACTTACCTAGAATAGACCGTGGAAAATTTATTTTGCTCTAATTTAAAATGTCCACATATCATTCCACACATTTCAAAAGAAAGAAAATTTTGTCAAAAGAATTTTTTTTTAAATTCTTTTGCTACTAGGGAATATATGATAGAAATTTTTTTTTGCTCAAATTTAAAATTTCTACGTTTCATGACTAGAACATATGATGGAAAAAAATTTTTGCTCAAACTTAAAATGTCCACGTTTCATGACATTCTAAACATATTTCAGAAATAAATAATTTCAAAAGAAAAAGTTTTTTGAAAATTATTTTACTGCTATACCTAGAATAGACGGTGGAAAAAATTTAGTTTTGCTCAATTTCAAAATTTCCACGTTTCATGACATTCTAGACCTATTTCAGAAAAAAATGCTTTTGAAAATGTTTTAAGTATAAACATTTCTTGACCCACTACCACCCGGTATAAATAAAGAGGGAAGTTCTGTGTAAATATCTTTACCGATTTTTTGAAAGTGTCATGAGATGTCGGTGATTGATCCTGATGCATTGATGCTTCATTTTAAAACAAAATTCAAGGTGTTATGAAGTATACATTATAAGAAAAAAAATTATAAAAAATTAAGTCTGACAAATAAATTAAAAAAAATTTTCAGTCATACAATTTTTCTCGAAAACGGTTCATTATTTGCGTAAATTTCAAGCAGGTGTTTTGAAAAGTAAAATCTTTTTTCCAGATAAATTAAAAAATTCATAAAAAATAACAATGAACAAATTTTTAATAGTCTGGCGGGCGTAACATGATTTTTACATATTTTCCAACCATGTTCACCTTCTAAAGGACCTCGCACTAATCTTATGGAAAAGCAATGCCTATCGAATTGACTGAAGTTTTGGTGTATTGTAGTTCACGTGTTGCTGATTAAATTTCTCAATGGGTAGAAACCTCTGCTATGGCTAATTTCGTCACTACAGTCACCCGAAGATTAAACTATTGTACTATAAGAGATTTTAATAAAATTGGTTCCGGTGTTTTAGTTTTACTTAAAACTTCCTAAAATGTATTATTAAGGTGTAACAAGAGCATACCCGAAATGGTGAAAAGAAATAATAATCCGCCTTTCCATAAGATTAGTGCGTGGTCCTTTGATATGTTCGATAGGGTACCTTTTTTGTCGTGGGAGCTCGGTCTATTTTATATAATCATATTCTTCATATTCAAAAGGTAAATTGTCTATGAAGATGTACAAAACAATTGATTTCAATAATAATTGGCCTCAAAATGTAAGGTGATAGTGCAGTATGTTGACGTATAATATTAACTACTACTTCTCTATAACTATCTGCTAATCTACTAGTTGGATTTACCTAAAAGAATATCTTTGTGTCATAGAGCTTTAAGTAAAGCATGCAGCAATACATATAACAATGTCAGATTATAAAATTTTGACCCCAATGACGTAAGTGACGTCATGTACTAGCCTCCTATTATTTATTAAACAATAATCATACGATAACATATTAACAACAATTAAAATCATACCACTTTACATCAAAACACATTTCTATCTGTTTTTTAATGGAACTTATCTCAACTTTGCTGGGGACAAGAAGTTATCAGCGTAATTAATTTCTTTAAGTAAATTAAGAAAATTATTTAATATGATGAAATGCGAATTTATTCTTACATTATTTATCTCAAACTTTGTATACTTATATCTGATTTCATCATTCCAGGAATTTAAGAATATTCTTTAAATATGAGCTGATGAAATTTTTATGTTATTTAAAATACATATTTTTTTAAATATTTGTTGCTTAACCAAAATAATTATTATAACAACAAATGACAGCACGTTTGTAATTTTTAAGATTTATATAGAAAAATGTCTTTTACCATTTACTCATTTAACTTAATTTGTTTTTGACCATAATGCTCATTAATGCCAGGAGCTCTATCAGTTTAAAACACGAACTCAAACCGTGGCCTGTCTCTAAGATCTCTATCTGCATATTACCTGGGAAGTAAGCAGATTTATTGAATTATTGTGCACTTTGCCGTTATTTATATTCCGCTATTTATATCGAGGACAGCGGGTAGGAGATCTCTTAAGACTTAACTTGAGAAGCAGTACTACTTCAGGGAAATGAGTATACTTGCCCACGAGAGCTCGGTATTCCGCCTGACCCAGTGGTAGCAATCAAGGCTTCCTTTACCAGTGTCGCGGCAAACGGTAGTGAGCGGCAGTTGTAACATTTTTGGATCAAGGCTTCCGAAGATCGACTCGATATCGAATACACAAGAGCACAGTTGCAGCAATTTTAACGGTTTTGTGTCTGCGAAGTAATGGTAGCGTCAAAGTGGTCGGCTACAGCGTCTGACCCAGAGTGTGCGGCTGTCACCAAAAGTGTAAAAAGCAAGGGGAAACTACTGCACTAAATTTTTCCCAAGAAGATGCATGTAATGCAAACTAGCGAGGTCTTGGATAGGTTTTGCGGTCCAGTTAGCAACCGGCGCTATTCTTCTTCTAGAGGTAGCGGTGTGAAATTGGCTACAGGGAGGCACACCAGGTTATTTGGGTAAAATTGGCTACTAGTGTGGACACAATGGAATCTCGACAAGAAATCCGACTTGCGACCTGGAATGTAAGAAGACTCACAATCAGGAAAACTGTATTTGCTGGAGAGAGAACTTGCATATACAAACATCAAAATAGCAGGTCAGTCCAAGATGTATTATAGGGAGTCCGAAAATTTTCAATCTACGGGAGGCATGACATGCTTCTCTGGTGACAATAATACTAGCCGAAATGGATTAGGGTTCTGAACCTCTAAGCAAATAACAGGATAATTTCCCTAAGGACCAATGTTAAGCCAAAGGTAATGAATTTGGTACAGCTATAGGCACCTACAGCTACTGCAGAGGAAGCTGAGTGGGAGGTATTCTGTTATGATCTGGAAACTTTAGTCCACACTATTCCGAACACAGAAAATACCATTGTCATGGGTGATCTCATCGCCAAGGTTGGTTTCACTTTGGAAAATCACTACTTACGAACTACCGTAGGGAAATTAGGTATTAAAGATCAAAATGAAAGGGGCGCAAAGCTAATTCAGTTCTGCCTTAACAACATCTACATGATAATAAATACTGTATTCCAGCAACATCCACGACGCCTTTACACATGGCTATCACTTTGGTGGTAGATTTCGGAACTAGATTGACTATATTATGACAGGCAGTCGGTGACGATCACTAATAAATCTTTGTGGAAGTGTACCTAGAGCTGACTGTGGTTCAGACCAACAGGTACTCATGTGCACCTACACCCTGAAACTGAAAACATGTAGAAGGAATGTATACATGCGTCTGCCTACCATAACTGATGATCTGGCTTTCCGAAATAAATTCAGGAAAGGTATTTACTGAAGTCAACCCACTGCATGACGAACATTAAAATATCTCGTGGAATTCCCTAAAAGAGAACATCACACGAGCGGTTACAGAGACACAAAGCGAGATACGTAGAAACTTGAAACAACCACAGATGATAACTGTTGAAACTTTAACTCAAGTATAAGCCAAGAAAAATTTGAAGGCTTAAAGTGTCAACAATGCTTTGGAGTTGCAAAAATATAACAGACTTCCACGAAGAATTCATACTCTTTGTCGAAGGGATAAGGATTCTTATTTACGAGACATCTGTAAAGAACTACAATCACATGCTGATCACAATAACAGCCAGGACCTTTTCTGTACAGTCAGGGTGATTCCCCACAAATTTAAACCCAAAACTTTGTCAATTAAGGACTTCATCGGTACAATAAGACCTTACACGGCTCAGATAATTGAGGTTTGGAGCCAATACTGCGAAAAAGTTTTTGAGGTTAACCATCCGGACGCAAAAGATGATTGGCAGCAGGACTATGAAGGCAAGCCCCTCAATACTGAAATTAGAAGTAGAAGCAGGGGTACAAAAAATTAAAACTGGAAAAGCAGCTGGAGTCGACAATATTACAGCTGGAGCGCTTAAGTTAGTTGAAGATGGTGAGTGAGAATCCTTCATGTAATACGCAAAAGAATATGGAAAACAGCTTCTGACCTGATGATTGTCAAACGTCAATCTTCTTACCACTAGATAAAAACCGCTGCTAAGAAATCACTATTTCCACATCCAGATTTGTCATCCGTCACTTTAAAGGAAACATCTTGTCTATATTTGCACTGTAGTATGTGGACATTATTAGTCATAGAATTTTAATAATATTTGGGGCAGATGATATAGAAAAAATTTGAGGCTTTGGTTTCTACCATATATGTTAAAAATGAAGTTTCTAGCTTACTCTGTTTATTTTCCCCTATTCGCAACCTACCACCTCCACCCCTTCAACGGAATCATCTCAATCAGATATCATTACAATACATACGTGTACTAACTTTCAAGTGAATATATCAGTTTTATGTTATCAAGCCCATTAATAACGAAGAGAAGGTGGAGGGGGGTTGAAAAATATTGCAAAGAAACCTGAGGCCCTCGCTTCTAGTATATACACCTCGATATACACCAAATCCCAAATTTCTGTACTCTTGCTTTATTTATTTTCCCTTCTTTACACCTATTTAAGCCCCAGTCCTTCAACGAAATCATCTCAAAATATAATCTAGTTCCAGATTATAATACATACGTGTACCAAATTTCAAGTGAATATCTAATTTTTATATTATCAATTCCTTTAATGATGGAGTAGGGATGATGGGGGGTTGAAAAATGTTATTATAAAATCTGAGGTCTTTGCTTCTAGTACATACACCAAATTTCAAGTTTCTGTTCTCTTACCAGCGTGCTTTACTTATTTTCCCCTATTTACCCCTATTTAATCCTCAACCCTTCAACGGAATAATCCCAAAATATAATCTAGTTCCTGATGTAATTATAATATATACGTATACCAAGTTTGAGAATATTTCAATTTTATTTTATCAACCACTGTAATAATGAAGTGGGGGTGGTAGGGGGATGGAAAATATAAAAAATTTTGAGGTCATGGCTTCTAGTACATACACCAAATTTCAAGTTTCTGTACTTTTTCCAGCTTAGTTTACTTATTTCCCCCTTTCTAGACCTATTTACCCCCCAACCCGTCACCGGATATGTTATAGAACTATCCAGTTCCAGGTCTCGTTATAATACATACATACGTGTACAAAATTTCAAGTCAATATCTTAAACCGTTTCTTAAACTTATTTCAAGAAATAAAAGTTTTGAAAATTTGTTTACGATTTCTGTACTTCCAATCCAATACGTGGATGTGGAAGTAAAAGGAATCGACAGATGTTTTTGATAACTATAGATTGCTAGCATTAATATTACGCGCTAGTAAAGTAGAGCTGTGTATTATTCAATTCAGACTGCGGTATTATTTGTCTTGGCAAATAAACCTGGGTTTATTAAACCTTTAATATAAGCAGGAGCATTTAGGCGAAACTTGATTTGTTTAAAAAAAACATTGTTAAAATCTGGAACCGAATGAAAGTCTTTATTATTGGAATTCAGTTCCATATTCTCTAGGTTGTAATTTCTTCGATAGGAGGTCCCTGGTATGTACATGCTTATGCTTTCTCGCCATCGTTCCGAAGTACCCTGAAAAAGGCAATTTTTACTTAAAATTATTTTTTTTCCTAAAGTGGTGTACAAAAATTAGAAAAATACGGCATGTTAGTGGTGAGGCTATGTACTAAACAAAACCTAATAGGGCCGGCACTCTAACTTTTATACATTCTTTGTTCTATATGAGACTATTTGCACTACTCAAATCTGCCAAAATGTGCCGTTTTATTTAAAAAATCATCAAAACTTACCAACTTGTTTTATTTATTTACTGCAAGGTTTGTTAACAGTGACAAACCCCGTCTAGAAGTTGACATTTCGAAAGTATGGCGGTAGTTCTGATATTACCTCCGAACCCCTGGTGTTCCTTATATCCCCGGATGACGGTATCATATTTTATCGAATCCTCTCATTTTTGGGCCACATCAACCGGAGAGAGGACAATACAGAACGTTTCATTGTCTAAGAGTAATCAGATGGCAAGACACGAAGAGGAGGACCACCAAAACGTTGGGCTGATGCCACCAAAGATTTAATGGGAACAAGATTTGGTGAGATCCTGCGCCTAACAGGCAGCCGCGATAGATGGCTGTTGGATATACTATACAGCAGAAGGGGGCAACCTGAAACATTACATGAATCGTAAAACGACTGTCAAGACGTTGTGAATAATAACAACAAGGAGAAGAAGAAATCCCTTTACATTGGTAGTCTTACGAATAAACATGCGCGACATAGGACTCGATATGATAAATATAGAGATGAAACGTGTAGTAAAACGTGCTCGTCACCGCTAGTGATAGTTGCTTGCTTGATCCTGCTTTCTGCTTAATAAAATTTAAGCTTCCAAATAATCATTTAACAAACACTGATAGTGCATTAAAATGTTTTGGCCGAACATTGCATTTTGGGTAGGACAAGATTTTTTTCTTTTGATGTTTAGGGGGGTTAGTGTGAGTATTAAACTCGGTCTTCGGAGTTGAAAGCAGCCAAATGGGGGGGGCCATTTGGCCGCCATCTTGAAAAGGGGGGTGAAAACAGTTTTTCTGCGATATCTTGAGGACCTTAATATTTTTTGCAGAGAATTGAAATCTTTACAATCTTGGTTTAGATACTTCTTACCGTGAAATTGAAAATGAAAAAGTTATAATTAAAAATAGACTAAAATCTTCAAGAAAGATATCACTTGAGTGTTATAACTACTTTACTATTGATTTTATTGAAAATACACATCAGATGTTTCTTGTACACCATTTTATTACGAATAATTTTCTCTATTCATTTTTTAAATTTCTCTTCTTTGGAGAGCGGTTAGGACGCTGCAAATGGATCAAGTGCATTAAAAAGGACATTGGACAATTCTGAAAAAAATTGAGTACATTTCTGGGATGATTCCAAATTCTTTTAGCTTTTTGCAATTTTTGTCCAAGCCTCTGCTTTATCTAATAAAAAAATCGCAAAGTTCTAATATTTTGATTTTTCCTCGCCAGATAACTAAAAAAAGTAGAAAATATTTTTCAAACAAAAGTACTCTATTTTTAGTCAGACAATCCGAATTTGTAATAAAATATAGGGGTTCCCGTTTAAAAAAAAGAATTTGACTTTGAATAACCTTAACCCTTCCACCCAAAGTAAAAGTGACATAATGTCCGGGTGATTTTTTTAACCAGAAACTTTCAAATATCTCGAGTAATAAGCACTCTACGAAAAAATGTTTCAAACAAAAGTTGTAGAACTGAATGGAAGCAGTTCGGCGGTATATGTCACTTTGACTTTGGGTGGAAGGGTTAAGGTCATTCAAGGTCTAATTCGGTACGGGAACCCCTATATTTTATTACAAATTCGGATTTTCTGACTAAAAATAGTCTATTTTTGTTCGAAACATTTTTTCTGAAGTTACAAAGAAGTACCAACAATGAGTGGGATTGTCATTGAGCGAATCAGAAATGCTTGTGCCGAAATTCGGCAGACACACTTCTCAGTTATATACAGTCATTGTAATTGCAGATCAATGAGTGCATTGATGCCGAGGGTCACCATTTTGAGCACTTACTTTAATTGAAAGATGATGAGGCGAAGAGACTCATGTTAATCAATCACTCTGATAAGTGAGAGGTGAAGGGACTCACATAAACCAAGCATCCTCATAGGTGAGAGGTGAGGAGACTCACGTTATTCAAGCACCACGAAGGAAACAGAAAACTACTACGTCCCCGTCGTTGTTCCTGGGTTACGCTAAAAGTAGTTTATTCACCAGCCATTTACATTTATACAGATAGGAATTTCTCAGCTATTCGCAATTTACAAAATGAATGAACTTTCTTGACGATTATTTGCAATGAAAACGTGGTATTTATTATTGCACTTATTGCAGAATCGTATGCATAGGTTCTCAGTAAAAGAAATCGAAAAAAATTGAATTTCGTCGATTACAGCGCTATATATCATGAATCGAAAAGAATGTTTTAACAAATCCTACGTATTTCTAGCCGTAGAATCTGAATCTGCAATAAAAAGTAAGAGTTCCTATTTAAGATATGAACGTCCCCGTTCGACCTACATGGGGGGGGGTGACTAATTTTTAATGTATTTACTCCGCGGAATGATTATATTTTGATTACAGACATTTTTTTTGTAGAATGCTTATTATTCGAGATATTTGAGAATTTCAGGTTAAAATAATCACCCGCTGTAAGAGAAATGAAGCAAAGCAAGCTAGTAAGAGTACAAGAACTACATATTTGGTATATATCCTAGAAGTCAAGGCCTCATATTTTTTAAATATATTTCAACCCCTCACCACCCCCACTTCATTATTAAGGGGGTTGCTAAAATTGAGATATTTACTTGAAGTTTCGTACACGTATGTATTATAACGAACGAACGAACTAGAATATACTTTGTGATGATTTTGTTGAAGGGGAGGGAGAGGGGTGTTTAATAAGAGAAAATAAATAAAGCAAGGTAATAAGGGTCCAGCTTCAGATTTTGTGCATATACTAAAAGTCAAGGCCTCAAATTTTATTTGACATCGGTCTCAAATTATTATTATTATTAAAATCTATGACCAATTATTTCCGCATACTAGAGTGCAAATATAATATCAAGATGTTTTTCTTTAAAGAGACTAGGATGGGAAATCTGGATGTGAAAGTAATGGCAGAATAAACCAGTATCCACATAACCACCATAGGGGACTGCGTAGAAACTAGTGTTAGAATGAGAATTGTCCAATAAGAAAGACAAATTGATTTTAGGATTTTACTTGCTGGCATAACCAGAAATCAGATTATCGAAAGATGCACAGATTGTAAATCAATAATTTTACAAATATTTTTTATTTTAGTTCTCATAGATAGTTTTTTTTCTGCTGTTTGCAAAATCCTATAAAGAATATGTTTCATTCTTTCTACCTCTTGCAATTTTTGTCCAAACCTCTTCCTTTTCGAGTAGAAAAATTGCAAAGTTCTAAAATTTTGACTCTTCCTCGCCAGATAACTAATATAAATGGCAATTTCAGAAAAAATGTTTCAAACAAAAATAGCCTATTTTTGTTCGAAACATTTTTTCTTTGTTTTTCCTTGACTTCTAGGATATACACCAAATGTCAAGTTCTTGTACGCTTACTAGCTTGCTTTACTTTATTTCCCTTATAGGGGGTGATTATTTTAACCTGATATTCTCAAATATCTCGAATAATAAGCATTCTACGAATAAAATGCCTGTAATCAAAATATAATAATTCCGTGGAGTAAATACATTAGTGCTAAAATTAGCTCTACCGATCCAGTGACCATTTAAATCCCGATCAAGTACTTCAAGTGCTATCACCGAATAGTGTGATGGACAACCATCATCTAGAAACTATATGTTCTGTCGCACTTCTAAGCTTAAGTCTTCAAGTAATGTTGGCAGCTCATTTTTCGAAATGTTTCGGTGCATTTTGCCCATATACATATTAACTATATTCTATGAGTTTCGTTTGTAACTTGACACCAAGGAAAGCCTGTCACTCTGTTCTTTAAGAGGACTTTAGGTATGGTGCTCATGCCTTAGTGAGGCGAGATTGTGACCGTTCAACTGAATATAGAAGGAAACTCGTCACAATCTAATCGGAGAAATTGGCCACATGGCCACTGACCTATTACAAAAGCGCGCTTGTGTCGTTGGAGCGTGCGCGTTGGGTCCCTAGTTCTCCATAGAGATGGAAAACTATCTCTTTCTCTAGCCTCTATTCCGTACATAGTGGCTTATAGCGTGTTACCAGTATATAGTTAATAGGTATATGATTTTGCCATTAAAGTTGCCTTCAATAATACGGGGGTCGATTAGTTTGTTGCCAATTATTCCACACCACACGTTGACAATTCAAGAACGCTGATATTCAACTTGACGAAGCCGGTGCATATTTTCAACACAGTAATGCATGTTATGTCGGTTAACCGTTCCGTGGTTTGTAGAAGACGACTCGTTTATTGCATTTGTTTACGTGCCCACTGACAAAAAGTTAGCCGATTTTGGAAATCAACGCCATAAAGATCTTGGTATAAAGATACATGATACGGATGATATTTATTACGCTTTAAAATTTTCCAAACACTGCTCTGAAATAATAACATGAGGATTAATAGCCACTACAGCTAATACAGCAATTTCATTATTTTCTTCAGTGACTGTTGCTCGACGGGTTCTCTTTTTCGGTTGAAGGTTTCCGTCAGTAGTAAATTGTTTGACAGTACGATAATATGAAGCACGTGACCGATTTCTAACAAGAAAACGCAGAGCGTAGAGATTGACAGCATCATCAAGACTCCTACCAACTTTTCCATAAACCAGAACCATTTCAATTTTTTCTTGTACAGTTAAATACTCCATTCTGAAGTAGTATCAACAGTCTAATAGAAATAGGTCTTTTTTTGCGAAATAGTATTCGAACTGAGTAAAATGGGTGATTTCTTAAAGTTGTTTCTTTCTTTTTGCGTTTATTCACAAAAAACAAAACAAAAGCATACAAAGCACGAAATAGTACAAACGTTAAATGTAAACATAATAAAACATTTTTATAAAAAGTATTTTTAAGATAATAAATGTTATTTTTCAAACAAACTAGAAAAACATACATTAATTTAAAAGCAGATTTAATCAAGCACTCCGATAAGTCATAAGAGATGGAAATCGCGTTGACCAAGTATCCCAAAAACGACGCCTGTTCCCGGGTTACAGTAATAGTAGTTTCTTGACAAGTCATTTTTTTAGTCATTGAAAAGTTTAGAAACAAAATTTGTTCTAAGAATAATTTTGATTATTTACAATGAAAACGTGGTATTTTTTAGTGCAAATGTATTGCAGAATCGTATGTATAGTTTCTCAGTAAGAGAAATTGACAAAAATTGAAAATCGTCTATTACAGCGTCATCTGTGATGGATTGAAAAAGATGATTCAGACAAATCTTATGTATTTTTAGCCGTAGAATCTGAATCTGCAATAAAAAATTGGGGTTCCTATTTAAGATTTCCCGACTTACAAGGAGGGGGAAGGGTGACTAATTTTAGCACCAACATATTTTCTTCGCGGAATTATAAATTTTGATTATGGACATTTCTCTTCCGTAGAGTGCTTGTTATTTGAGATATTTGAGAATTTCAAGTCAAAAGAATCACCCGGTATACCTCTATTTACCCCCAACCCTTAAACGAAATAATCTCGAAATATTATCTAGTTCCAGATGTTATTATAATTCATAAATGTACCAAAAAAGGTAATATTTCAATTTCATTATTTTATTTTCTCAACCCCTTAGGGAGTTGAAGTGCTGGTGATGCGGAGTTATACAATATTATAAAAGATCTGAGGCCTTGGCTTCTAGTATATACACCAAATACCAAGTTTGTGTACTCTTACCAGCTTGCTATTATTATTTTCCCTTATTCGACCATTTTATTCACCCTCTCATCTAAGGGTTAATTATGCAGTCTTAACTGGTTTTATTTGATTCATTTTTTTTACCTACTTATGATTGTGACGAACGTCTATATGTCCTCGGGTATTTTCATAGATTTAAGGTGATATCTTTGGCTGCTAGTTTCAGTGCATCGAAATGGCATCAAATATTTCTTAACACTCATCTCATAACATATGTGACAGATGTAAGATGCGTGCACTGTCAAATTTCATTAGGGAGTGACTGTTTCCTTGCAGTAAGAGATGAAATCGGGGAGCGCATTCTTCTACCTATTAGGGAAGCTGTAATCAAGAATACGATATTCTATTCCCCAAGAGAACCACGCCCACTTTCTTTTGACTATTCTACTCCCCGGAATTCAAGAATAAGGCCGCAGAGCTGCTTATTTTAAAAAATTATTATAATGACCTGAAATCAATCAAAATTGTCATTTTGTCAACTTAAGGAAAATCATAACTTCGGAAATATGAACTTTGCCTCAAAAAATGTATTTATTGTTGGTGTTGTACCAGAGAATATTTAAAAAATGTAAAAAGTACAAAAACTTTTTTTTCATTTGTTTAAATAATTTCGGTTGAGACAACCCGGTCGCCGCATGACAAAACGAACTTTTATAAATAGTCCTATGTAAGAAACAAGTTTATGAAAGGAAATTCCGGCGGAATAATTTTGCCCACTCATACGCCCATAGCCCCTACTCTGCATTCAATAATTTCATACGTGATCCCTACCAATATAAACAAAGCAAATCGGGTCCTAACTTTTTCGCCTTGCGCCACCCTTTATTATTTGTTATCATTTATTTAATATTAAATTGTATAATATTAGGAAAATATTTGGACTTGGCATAAATAAGCCCCTCCCTAGATGCGCCCATCTTTACAAGATTTATCATTGTTTATTGTAAAATAAATTGCTTCCAGAAGAGATTATAATTTGTATATTAAATAAATTCACTCTAAATAAGTATTTCATATGCTTACAACCAACCAAAATTAGTATTCTTCACGTACCAGTATAACTTATCCGATAAAAACAATAAAAAAACAATTATGGTCTTTTAATCCCTATAATGGATCTTACTTGCATGCAGTAATTTAGCTCATTGTCAGATACATAACGCTCGAGAACATAATAATGTAATAACATAAAAATGCATAAGTAATAGGTATGTTAACCAAATAGTAGTAATTTTATGATCTCTATATTTTAGAATATAAAATTATCAGGTACTTATAACACAATTGTTGTATAATTATTATTATCCTTGTTCGCATAACCAATCGTTGGTAAAACTAAAACGCCACCGCGCGCCGCTACAAACTGTTTTCCTCGGATTTCCGCAAAAATTCAATTGAATTTTAGTTAAAAAAATATTTTGTTCTATATTCTGTTCTATTTTCTGTTTGAAAAATGTTCATAAAAAAATATTTGTAACAGTGAATCTTTGTTATGACAGTAAAACAATTGCTTGAAAAATATTCATAGGAAAACCATTTTTACAAATTGTCGACATTGCGTTGAGTGCGAGTTGTGTTAAATAATTGTTTAATAAAGTTGAACTATGAAGACTGACAACAATAAACTTGTAATAAATTGTTGCAGAGTATTCTTGTACGTATGTACGGCAGGCACCATACAGACTAACCAGAAAGAAAAAAAAATCGGTATTACACAGAACTTCCCTGTTTATTTGTGCATGGCGGTCACTCTAAGAAATTAATAATTACAAAATGACATTGAAAATAACAATCGGAATATAATTATCGCTATTATTACAAAGAAAATCTGACAAGTTTTGGTCAAAAAAATATACAGAGTGCTCATCCAACAGCAAAAGTTCAATACTAAATAACAGGTGGCAAACATGAAAGGCTTGGCAAATATCTTTATAAATGTCCACCATGACTGAATTATTTCTTGGGATGACCACCCTGTACATTTTTCAATAAAAGTATAATAGGTGCATATGCCAAATATTATTACCATCTGTCACATTTTCAATTCCACATTCACGTAGTGGAGTGGAAGTATAGTGGTGGTTAAAAAATATCATTTTTTTTTTGGAATTTTTCAAAAATGTAGGTAAAAAAATTGTCAAAATTTTTAACTTCTGAAATGGGTTTAGAATGCCATGAAACGTGGCAATTTTAAATTAGAGAGAAAAGGAAAGTTTCCTTCTATTCTATAGTAGTGGTAATTTTTTTAAAAATAGGTTTAGAATGTCATGAAACGTGAACATTTTAAATTTGAGCGAAGAAAAAAAAAATTCATCTATTTTAGTGGTAAAAATTTTTTCGGTAAAAAAATTTTCAAAATTTTCTTTTCCGAAGTAGGTTTAGAATGTCATCAAATGTGAAAATTTTAAATTTTTTTCATCTGTTCTAGGGGTAAATTTTTTTCCAAAATGGTAAAAAAAATTTCAAATTTGTTTGAATAGGTTTAAAATGCCATGGAATCGTGGAAATTTTAAATTTGAACAAAGAAAAATAAATTTTCCATCCATTTTAGTGGTTAAATTTTTTCAGATGGTAAAAAAAAATTCAATTTTTTTTTAAATAGGTTTAGAAAGCTATGAAACGTGGAAATTTTAAATTTGAACAAAGAAAACAAATTTCCATCAATTTTAGTGGTTAAAAATTTTCAATTTTTTTTTTCTGATATAGGTTTGGTGTGTCATGAAACGTGGAAATTTTGAATTTGAGCAAAAAAAATTTTTTTTTCATTATTTATTTCCTTTAGACGGTCCACCCTGTATATTTTCCAGTGAAACTTTAACCAATTCTTCGCTGACGTAGCGTCAACTGCCTACCAAATTTGACTGCTCTCCGACAAGTAGTTTTTTAGTTAATGCACCAACAGACAGACAGACAGACAGACTGACGGAATTGAAAATCCTATATTTTCGTAATCTACGTGATCTGAAACGTCAAAATCCGAAAAAATCTCGAAGGGTGATTTTTTCTCGAATACAATACTTCCCTTCGGCATGCGAGGGGAGTAAAAATTTACTTTTCTGAAATTTTATAAAAATTTTCATTTCACTTTGTTCTTTCTGAAATAGGTTTAGCGTGTCATGTAACGTGGAAATTTTAAATTTGAGCAAAAACAAATGTTTCATTATTTTTTCTCTTTAGACGGTCCACCCTATATATTTTCCTGTGAAAGTTTAACCATTTCTTCGCTGAGAGTAGGGTCAATTACCAACCAAATTTGACTGCTCTCCTTCAAGCAGTTTTTTTAGTTAATGCATCAACAGACAGACAGACAGACTGACGGAATTGAAAAACCTATATTTTCGTAATCTACGTAATCTGAAACGTCAAAATCCAAAAAAATCTCGGAGGGTGATTTTTTTCTCGTTCCCTTCAGTATGCGAGGGAAGTAAAAACATGATTGTAAAAAATCGTACAAAGAAAATAGAAAAATAGCGGATATAAGTTCAATAAAGCTGATTTTGAACAATGTTCTATGAATGACATACTAAATCCAGAATTATTCATTGTGAACTTCGGCCACCATATTTAAGGAAATTGCAATCAAAATGAAGTTCTTCTATCAAAAACACTGTCTTTCCTTTTTTCGTAAGTGTAACAGTTTCGGTGGAAAGGTGTGGATGACTGAACAATTATTGATAGACAAACAAATCGCAATTGTGTGATCGAAATAAGGCTAGTTTCATGTTTATCATTACAAAATAGTTTGTGGTAAATAGTTTCATTGTTCAAATAAGCCAAATACATAAGGGCGCGTTCATTGTTACTGCTGCAGATGATTCTTTAGGACCAAGTGTTATGATTGAGGATAATGTCATCTCCTTTTATTGCTCAGTGCCTACTTCGAAAGAGACTACTTCTTTAAAACCTGTTACAGGGAAAATTGGAACAAACTTTTATTCATCGTATGGAGGCATGAAGAAGACAATTTTTTTGCATTTACGGACTGCGACACCATGTTTGTGTTCAAAAATGGCAAAATGCTACTTATGAAAACTTCAGGAAATAAAATAAACTTTATCCTGGACTTTCCATTTCCCTCCTGTCCCTTATATCCTGGTACCCACGCCACGGTAATTTTACTCTGATTTCCTGCATTTATGCATTCTCATCGATTCGACTTGCATGGAACCTATTGCTTTTAACGCAGCCTGTCTATCGGAAAACGGCACTTAACTGGTTAGCAGTTCCTTGCCTTATAATTTCCTTTGCACACCACTGTATTGCGGCCACTTCGGCCTGGAATACTGTACCGTATTTTCCTAGACTTATTGGGATTTTCGTCTTTGACCTTATTCCGCAAATCCCAGCTCCGACTCCCTGTTCTGCCTTAGAGCCGTCTGTATTCCAGACTGTTTGTACCGATATTGGGGGACCATTTGTCCACTCTTCTCTGTCTGGTATTTTAATTTGGAAATCTTTATTGAACTTATACTTATACACGGTTTGTTCCGTGCTGGTGCCTTATTGGTATAGAGCCTTACGTTAGCTTATGTACCGCTATATGAGCTTCTTCTTGGATAAATATGAGTGGTGGTAAATCCAAAAGGACTTCTAATGCATCAGTTGGAGCAATGTTTATGAATCCCATGGAGCATATGAAAGCAAGCATTTGTACGTCACTTAACAGTCTTATGGGTCCTAATCCACCATTCTACTGATCGATAAGTTATTATGGGCCTTACTACTATAGGGTTATTTTGGGATTTAACCCCCATTTTCCTCATATGTTCGCCTGTACCTGCTGAGGGCTATGTTGCATTCTGTATGATTTTCTCGATGTGGGCATTCCATGTCAGTTTTTGGTAAAAATGACTCCTAGTAATTTATCTCACAGGCAAATGAAATTTCCACACCGTTCAGCCCTAGAGGCTTTATACCTTCGTGTAAAAATGACGGCTATGGTTTTGTAAGGACTTATGAAGAGTGCATCTCTCGACCATATTTAGGAATCTTTGTGAACGCTCTGATAACGTATTCGCAAATCGCCCCCGACAACTATTACTATATCATCAGCGTAACACAGTCAGTAAAAGCATAAGGCGCACGTAAGGCCCTAATAGGACACGAAACCTTTTGCGATGTGGCCAAGTCAAGCATTCGAACATCTATCTGACACATAGGTGCACACCAAATCTCTGGAATGGTGGAAAATGTTCCCATGATAGGGATAGAAAATTCATTAAAGAACGATCGGTCAAATTTACAGAAGACTTATTAGGCCACAATAGAGAGGCCATCAGAACAATAGTGGATTTTCTAACCGAACACTGCCGACTTAATAGACACATGAGTTTAATGGGTTTGACAGATGATGCATCAAATTCTGGAGATGCTTAAATGGATGCCTAGATTATAGTGTACAAATTAGGGTTGGGAAGAATCGCAAATATTTAAGAATCGGGTATTCCGTAATCGAAAATAATCAAGAATCAAGTACTTATCCGAGTACCTCAGTACTCGAGTCCAAAAAACGGACTTTACTACATTTATATGATACACGAGTAAAATATGAATTTCGATTCCGGAATAGAATGCCGACTTGGAATTTATATTGTATATCGAGCGTTGCCCCATTCACTTGATAATTCGACATGCACCGACTCCGAGTTATCCTGAGGCAACAATTTCACGTCAGTAGTAATAAAATCAAGTTGTCTCTCGATTCTTCTACTCGAGTACCCCATCACTACTACAAATGTTAGTCTATTTACTAACTTAGAAAAAATGACAACAAATTGAAGTATAGGATAACCAGAGCTTGCTATTTGTAGGATATGTTGCATCCGTACTTTAATTCAAAGCATATCTTCAGTTGACAATTCGATGGATAATGGTTTAGATACATCCCAAATTAAATTTTGCCGACTTAAGATGTGGTAAAGCAAGAAAAACATGGTATGCAAAAGTTATATACTTCCCATAAAGATATAAGCCACCTATTACTGCTTGCTTGTTTATAACATAGTCATTTTCATAGTTGTTTGCCATTTGCCATATCAAAGTGTTTATGCAGTAGCTTTTATTGTGTCATTTTGTGTGAATATTTTTTTAAATAGCATATACAAAATAAAATAAAAAGGAAATGGAGTTGGCTAAACATAACCATTAAATCTAAAGAAGTGTAGTTTTCAAAATTAAAAACAGTTTTTCCAATTTTTTTTTATATACTTGTTATTGTTACACTCAAGTATATGATATTTATTTGTTGACAATAACTAGGTAAATACATTTAGTATCAAACATTACATTAAATGTACTATAAGTATAAGTTATATTGGTATCCCGGTAGCGACACTGCTTTTCTTATCGTAATTCCTGTAATATTTCACATAACATACATATGTTACAGGATCATGTAGAGGTATCATATTAAAAGATAAGGTATTTATTATATAACGCGAATCATCTTGTAAAATATTAGATCCGAATAAATAATTAAAGTGAACAGTTGTGTTTCATTATACGCTCCCACTTTACTGGTCAGTCAACAACGCTTGGGGGAGAGTGGTGCAAAAACTAGTATCTGATTAGCAAGAGTTACCATTCCAAACCAGGAAAAGAACAAAAACAGTAAATACTCATCCATTCCTGATTGCTTTCTCCATTTTACACCGGATCTCGCTTGCCAGATTGGCAAATTGGACCCGTTTGGTCATTAAGTTAGGAAAACTGATCTGATTGATCACTACAAGTAGGCATTTGATTAGTTTTGGTTATTATTTTAGTTACTACCTATCTTGTCAGTAAGGTCCTTGTCTTTAAGCAACAGAGTGGGCAGATTGAGAGGATCGTGAGGATAGAAAATCCTGCATCAGTAGAAGACGCGCTGAATTATGTTCTAGAAGAAGAAGAATTTTAAAACTCCGCTAAATTACAAGCGTCTAGTAGTGGAACTCATCAATTAACGTCAAAGCCCACTTTACAAAATACGCCGCCACATAGAAATATCCAAAACCCTATTTTTAACAAATTCGAATTTTTCACAATTCTAACCAAAACACATACTCCGCGCAAAGAAATTTCACTCCACAACAACATGGAAATAATTTTTCAATAAATTCTCATAATCAATTCACGCCACCGTAATTTATGAACGATTTCCCAACAAATTATCGTAATCAGTCCCCATCACAACCTATCTACGTACAACCACGGCGAGTAAGGCAAAATTTTCCTACTAACAAACAAACACTTGGGTCATCAAGGCAAAATGTTTGGAAACCAAACCAAAATACCCCTATGTCGAAACCAACACCACTGTCTGGCATATCTCATTATACCCAACAGAGACCCACGACAATGCCAGGTGCCAATCATTATTTATAAAACAATGAATCCACCGATTACCTTGTGACAATGAGGCATACTATGATAAACTAGAATACTATCAACTTAATTACGAAGACGTGACAATGTATCAAAATCAAGAAGAGAGTTATAACAACAAGAATCAATAAACAATAATTTTGATCAAGATAATAATGCCGCCTCAAATTTTATGAATTCCGAGCCAACACAATACCCGACTTAGAGCAATTAATGCACTACAATATACTCATATCACCTTAAAAAATAAAACATAAATATCTTGTAGATACCGGATGTTCTTTTTCAATAATTAGACCCGCTATAGTCGAAATGAATTTTCCACAAGAAATTTATCTTGATCCAACGACAATTCAAACTTGTGCCGGTAGAAGAAAAGCTCTTTATAAAGCTAAAATTCCACCGTTTAAACAGTTTCATTCCAGTGCGCCTATCGATTTTATTTTATATGACTTTCATAATTACTTTGACGGACTTATAGGGTTCCAAGACCTCATGAATGCCGAACTAAACATAAATCTATCAAATCAAACTCTTGATAATAATTACGTTCAAATTCCACTATACTTTATAGACAGGACTTTTCATCCTGCAGTTATGGCTTAAACCCGTTAGAAATTCGTAGAATCAAAATTCTGGTAGTTGTAAAAAATGGACCAGTTCTAATCCCTCAATTTTACTCAGCTTCTTTTTATGTCCCTGAAACATTGTCCACTAGCATAAATTATTTCGCTGAAAAATTAATAATTGCCAGATCGATGTACAAAACATCATCGGAACCGATCATATGAATAAAGAAGAAAAACAGTCCAAACTAAATTTATGCTTAGAATATTTAGACATCTTCCAAAACCCGACCATCAATTACCATTTTGTTATCAAGCACGAAATCAAGACAAACGCTGAAAACCCCTGTTATTCGAAAACATTACCCACTTATTTATAAGGAAGAAGTTCAAAGGCAACTTTCGAAAGTGCTTCAAGATGGTATCATACGACCTAGTGTATCCTCTTGGAGCTCTCCAATTTGGGTTGTCCCGAAGAAGTTAGATGCATCTGGACAGAGTAAATGGCGAATAGTTGTCGACTACAAAAAGCTAAATGAGAAAACGATCAGCGACAGATACCTTATCCCCAACGTAACAGATATATTGGATAAACTTGGACGAAGCTGTTATTTCACTACCTTGGATCTTACTTCAGGATTCAATCAAATTGAAATGGCTCCTGAGTCAATACCAATAACTGCTTCCAACACCGAGTACGGACACTACGAGTTCCTAAGAATGCCTTTTGGACTCAGAAATGCACCAAACACATTTCAAAGGATGATCGACAATGTGCTTCGGGTACACTTAGATGATATGATAATATTTGCGACATCTCTACAAGAACACCTCGCTAATCTAAAAAGAACATTTCAAACCTTACGAAATGCTAACCTAAAAGTACAGCCGAACTTTTAGGCCACATTGTTACCCCAAACGGAATTAAACCAAACCCCGATAAAATCACTGCCATGAAGAATTCCCTATACCGAAAACACACAAGGAAATCAAGTCATTTAGGATTATTAGGATATTACAGAAAATTTATAAAGAACTTTGAGAAATTAACCAAACCCCTTACCAGCTGTCTAAAGAAAGACCAAAAAATTATATCAACGTCAGAATATATTTCATACTTTTAACATTGTAAAACGCTAAAAGTTTAGGATACGTGCTGCAGCGAGGAGATACTCATTTCAATATACAAATAGAATACAGCCAGACCATATGATTTTCAAAGATCTGTTTCGTCGTTTAGGAGAAACGAATTCATTTCGCCATAAAGATGATGTAGGACAACCGAAACGAATTACTCCAGATCAAGAACTAGAAATTTTAGTTCGTGTGGATCTTCAAATGATCTCAAGTCGTTTATCAGCGGCAACAGGGGTGAGTAAACAATCTGTTCTAAGAGTCTTACGCAAAGAAAGTTTCTACCCATATCACTTCACTCCTGTACAAAACTTATTTCGAACGGATTTTCCACAAAGGCTACAATTTTGTAAGTTTGGTCAAAACAGTCACAACAGGGATCGATTTGTTAAGAACGTTTTATTTACCGGCGAAGCAACTTTCACTCTCCGAGGCGTTTTTAACTGGAGAAATACCCATTACTGGGAACTAGAAAATCCTCATGCCGTTAAAGAAAGGCATTTTCAGCACGAATTTAAGATTAACGTTTGATGTGGTATTATCGGCGATCAGTTATTGGGACCATTTGTCCTTCCTCCAAATTTAAATGGACAATCTTATCTGTTTTTTCTTCAAAATGTTGCAGATATATTACATGCTTTCATGCTAGACATACGGAACAGAATGTGGTTTATGCAAAATGGATTTCCCCCGCATTTCTGCATTGAACTCAGGAATTATGTTGATGAGACTTTCCCACGCAGATGGATTGGTTGAGGAAGTGAGATTGCTTGCCCACCAAGGAGTCCTGATGATAATCCTTTGGATAATTATGTGTGGGGACATATGATGTCCTCAGTCTATGCAAATATTATCAATTCAAGAGAAGTACTGTGGGACAAAATATAAAACGCACCAAATTTTATTAGAGGATAGGAAAATGTATTTTCAATGTAAGAAAATCTTTTATGAAAAGAATTAGAAACGGCATGCAAGTAGGTGGAGACCATATCAAACTTTACTCTAAGTTACAGCAATGGGGTTTTTGTATGGGGTGAAAGTTAGTTAATACAATAAATACTAATGTGATTAAGTTAACTTTTATGTTATTTCTTGGTCTTCTAATAAAATTAGCTCCTTATTTTACACAATCTTTTGATTTATGTATTTATCTCAATACCATGAAAATAGTCCATTAGTTCATAGGAAAGTGAGAAAGAGATTACGCTGTTATTACGATTTTGTTTTCCCTTACGTTTTGTACTTTTTTCAATAAACACACTTTGTCTCATTCTTGAACTTGTCTTTCAAAAAATTATTCAAATGTTAACGGCAATTTCCTCACAAACGGTTGGAGTTTTCAAGTGTACCTTTTATACGTGGGAATGACGCCCTCAGATTTTCTGGTCAGAAGAACCACAACGTTTCGTCCACAAAAATATGAAAAAAAATCATCCTCAGATACAGGTCCTGCGGCGCCCTCTATGATCTAACGTCATGTAATAGATACATTATTGTTTCTTAGAATAAAAAAAGTTCCTCTAGCAAATTTGGCGAAGATCAGTCAAGAGGCTGTTGAGTTATTGCAATAAAACGAAAAAATAATTTTAATTTTGACACCCTGTATCTTTTTCCACAGCAACATTTTACTAAAGCATATTAGGTTATATCCTCATATTTTCGCCCAAAGAATCTACCCCTGCACTATAGCCTATTATTAATGGTCCACCCTGTACATATTTTATTAACTCTGTGATATTTGTAAAACCTTGTTAATGTCACTAGTCAATTTAATTATGTCTTTATTATGTGTAATATTTAATCTCCAATGTTACGAGTTTATTGATGATTATTATTATTGTTAACGTCAATGATTATTAAGTGCGTTAATGTATTACTGTGTATCTTTCTTTATTTCATGATTCTATTAATTACTTGTGCTAGGTGTAAGTATGGGCATGTCTTATGTCTTTTCCGTTTATTCAATTAAATGACTAGAATAAAATAGTATATTATGTAACAAGTTTTATAAACGTCATTTTAGTCACGAGTTTTATTAATCGCGAGCGACGCGTAGCGGAGCGAGTGTTTAATAAAATGAGTGACTAACAAGTTTATAAAACGTGTTGCATACTATACTTTTTCTACGACAGCAAATATCTAAATAAAAAATTTGGAAGTTATTTTAATATTTCATTTATTAACGTATCAATAACATGGTAACAGTAAAACAAAATTATTTGTCTCTTGTCACAACGCGTCGATTTATTTTGACAGATTGATGACAAGAATTACGGAAAACTAACTTGATTTATGCCATTAAAATATCTAGAATTAACCTCAGCCGTGACTAATATCTCGTTGCTAAGTTCAGCCTGTGACTAAAATGCACGAAGTCACGGTTTGTCGAAAGCGTGTTTAAAGGATTATTTAGTGTCATGGAAACGTATACGATAAACGCCATTTTAAAGATGGAAGTAGAAAAATGGTTATTTGTTAGTGTCGTCAGCTAGCATATTCTTCTAAATGAATTTTGTGTGTCAGCAAAAAGGGCAATTCGCGTAAAACCAATTGGTTTCTAAGAAACGGTTCTACCAATCAGGAACCATTAGCCACCAATTCGATTACAGGGTGTCCCTTCAGTTTAGAAAAAAATTGCAGATTGTCCGGAATGACATTACGCATCTAACTATAGAGAGTCATTCATTCTGTTCGGGATTGCCATCGTAAAAAGCGGTAAAATATTTATTCACGGAAATTTTTGAATTACAAAAAATCATTTAATTTCATATTTGCGCTGCATATACTTACAGGCCTATTTTTTAACATCAGTTGACAGCCTATTCTTTCAAGATTCAGATGCTGCCAAGTTAATCTGAAAATTGTTATTAACAAATACCACAGAAATTATTTAAACAAAGCATACCCGCAAATTGCAGTTTAAATTTCAGCATCGAATGTAGACTACATTGCAGATATATGCATACTTCTAGGATATGACATCAGCAGAGAAGGATGGAATAGTTTTTACTGAAAGGATTGCATTGTTTTAGTCTAGAAAAAATGATTATTTTTTTAGAGCGCTTCGCTGTTTTTCGTTACCGTTTGGAGTTTGTAAGTGCACGTTTCGAATATTCTGACCGATCAGTGACTTTACACCATAATACACTGGGATTGCATAACAATTATATGCGTATTACTTATACCTAAATATTATAGTTTATCATAGAAAAAAACAAATATATTTATAGACTAATTTACTTACGAACAATAATTATTTCAATATAACCAAAATTATTGACGAGATACAGAAAAACAAAGTGCAACTAAATGAACTTAAATTCATTTTTGTGTGTGTAAAATAACAACCGTTTATAAACACCAAAAGACTGCACATTTCGGAAGTTGTGTCAAAAATGAGTCAATGAGTCAAATTCTAACAAATGTATAAAATTTTATTTTTCTTTTAAAGCTAAGTTGACAAAATGTGAGAATTTGCAGGGATAAATTTAGCAAGAGGAATTTCTTTTTATGTTTCCAAATTGATATCAAGTACTTATACTGGAAAGAAATAAAGATAAAAATTTAAGTTCATTTAGTCCATTTAGCTGCACGTTTTTAATTAATTTTTGTAGTATTTGTTAACAACAGTTTCGAGAATAACTTGGCAGCATATGAACCTAAAGAAACCGCTGCCTAAGGAATCACTACTTCCACATCCAGATTTTCCATCCAAGACAATTTAAAGAAAATATCTTGACTATATTTGCACTGTAGTATGTGGAAATTATTAGTCATAGAATTTTAATATTATTTGGGGCTGATAATAATTTGTAACGTTGGATTTTAAAAATATTATAAAATTCTGAGGCCCTCGCTTCTGGTATATACACCAAATTTCAAATTTCTGTACTCGTGCACCTAAGTTGCCGCCGCTTGGAGGAGATATTGTAGGCATCTGTAGGTACCATTTCCCCCAACGGCAGGTCACGTGACTGCGCTCTCTTCGATAGAGCGGTAAAAAACAAAGGGCCGCTTGAATGTTGCACATTTTTTGGGCAAAAATAAGCATCTTCTGTCTTAGGTGTTTCTATTCAAAATGCTTCCACCTCCCGGAAAGAAAAAACAAACAAAAATTCATTTGTTTGTAATTTCTTCGCTTTGAAGAACAAGTTTAAAAGGAAAAAGTTGCTTATTATTGTCCAAGGAATATGCCTGAATTTTTTGGCATTTTTCTGAGGAAAGAAAAATCTTGGAGGAATTTATTTTTCTCTAAAAAATACTGAAAACCGACAGGCGTGTTCTTTGGTTAAGAATAAGCAACTTTTGGCTCTTGGAGTTTCTTTCTAAAGCACTAAACTAATTAATAAGGGTCTATGAATTATTTTCTTTTAATTTTTTTTCCGAGAGAAGGACGCACTTTCAAAAAAAAAGAACACCAAAGGACAAAAGATGCATACTTTTGCCCAAAAGATGTGCCTGTATTTTAACATTGGGAATGTTAATGTTCACTTATAGCGTATAGGATAAAAATTACCAGTTTTTTTTCAAGGACGTCGACATGAAAGTATCAAGGTCAGATGATGTAATATTGAGCGAGAGTCTGTTACTATGTGGGAAGCTACGTGGTGTAATCGGTCAGCGCCGATGGATATTGTACCGCCTGTTCATCAAAAAACGGCACGGAGATTGCAAATCTTGTAGCATTGAGCGGGACGCATTAGTGCTGCTACGGCGGATGAATAAAGAAGCGTGATATCATTTGTCTCAAGATTTATTCCTTGCCCTAGTGCTCATCATCAGCCGTACGGGTGGCGCATAGATAATGTCGGTGCGAAAGTTCCCGTGTTCAAACTCCTATGCTTGCTGAATTTTTTTTCTTTAATGATGTGACCATTAATATATTTTTTAACAAATTCAGGTTTGATTTGACGGCAGAAATCTTTTCTTCCTATAATGATTTCAATTTTTCATGGGATGGTTAGGTGGTTAGGTTACTTAAGTTGATTTTTATTTTGCTATCTAATTGTTAATAACTATCAGCGCCGCAGGCAGTATTAGCGTCGCATACAAAGAAAGGGGGTGCGGGGGTGTCCCACCGCTATTTAACATTGGAAATGTTAATGTTCGTATATGGAGCCAAAGTTACGAGTTTTATCCAAGGCCGTCAACATGAAAGAGTCGAGATCAGATGACGTAATACTGAGCAAGTGTGCACGTGCACAGTATAAGTATGCGCGGAGAATATAGAGTTATAATGCGGTTGTGGTCGGCGCCAATTGTAGTCGCCATGGATTTACAAAGTTTGACAAATAGCGAATAGTTGTTTTTGTAATAAGTACCTAAAATCATGTTTTTTGGGACGGATGCTAACTGTTTCCAGACTAGGCGAAGCCGATCGATGATGTCTTAACAAATTGTTGCAGAATTAGCAATTATTTCTACTTCCATGTAGTAGAGTGGTATAGTAATCGTAAAAAAATTGTCAAAAATTCTTTTCGTTGAAATAGGTTTAGAATGTCATGAAACGTCAAAATTTTAAATTTGAGCGAAAAATATTTCAGTTTATCTGTTGGTCTGTCTATCTGTCGCTCTGTCTGTCTGTTGGTCTGTATGCCTGTAATTTTTTTGTGTACACGTTATCTCTGGAATGGTTGAAGATGCTGACTTGATGTTTTGTACGCGTACCTATGTATTCTGATGAGATCTGGGAACTGGATTGTATTTTGGACTTATCCGGTGAATGGTTGGGAGTAAATAGGGGAAAGTAAGTAAAGCAAGCTGGTAAGAGTCTAGAAACTTGGTATGTGGTATTTATACTAGAAACTAAGGCCACATTTCCCACCCCCACCATTAAAAGAGTTAATAAAATAAAATTGAGACATTCACTTAAAACTTGGTACACATATGTATTATAACGGCATGGAACTGGATTATATTTTAAGGTAAATAAGTAAAGCAAGCTATTAAAAATCCAGAAACTTGAGATTTGGTGTATATACTAGAAGCAGAAGCAAGATTTGGTGTACATACTAAAATTTTTGTGATGGCATTTTTCACTACCACACTATTATTAAAAATGTTAACAAAATAAAAGTAACATATTGACTTTAAATTTGATACACGTATGTATTGTAACAGGATTTAGAACTAGATTATATTTTGAGCTTATTTCATTGAGGGGTTGGGGTGAAATAGGACTAAATAAGTAAATTAAACTAGTAAAAATTCAGAAACTTGGGATTTGGTGTATACTCTAGAGGCCATTCTCTAATCTTATATGATTTTTTCCACCCTACTCCATTATTAAAGGGGTTAACAAAATAAAATTAAAATATTGACTTAATGTTTGGTACACGTATGTATTACAATGAGATCTGGAACTAAATCATATTTTGAATTTATTCTGTTGAAGGGTTGGGTGTGAAATAGTAGAAAATAAGTAAAAGTGAGCTAGTAAGAATCCAGAGACTGGAGATATAGTATTTATACTGGAAGCCCAGGTGTTAAAATTTTTTATGACATCTCCCACTCCATTATTAAAGGTGTTGATAAAATAAAATTATGATTTAGTGTGTACGGTCAGTGAAAAATGTGTCAACGTGGTACACCGTTTTACTTCCACATCCACGTAGTGGATTGGAAGTGTAGTAATCGCAAATACCTTTACAAATGTCCCATGACTGAATTATTTTATGGGATGACCACCCTGTACATTTTTCAATAAAAGTATAACAGGTGCATATGCCAAATATTATTGCCGTATGTTACATTTTCAATTCCACATTCACGTAGTGGAGTGGAAGAGTGGTGGTTGAATAATTTCATTTTTTTTAATTTTTCAAAAATGTTGGTAAAAAAGTTTTCAAAAGTTTTTTCTTCTTAAATAGGTTTACAATGTCATACCATGCCACGAAACGTGAAAATTTTAAATTTTCGCAAAGAAAAAAAATTTTCATCTATTTTAGTGGTAAAAAATTTTTCAAAAATGTCAGTGAAAAAAAATTTAAAACTTTTTTTCTTGAAATAGGTTTAGAATGTCATGGAACGTCGAAATTTTAAATTTGAGCAAAAATAAGTAAAGCAAGCTGGTAATAGTACAGAACTTGGGATTTGGTGTATATACTAGTAACCAATGCATCAGATTTCTTTCCAATATTTTTCAACTCCCCACCCCCACCACCTCCACTTCATTATTAAAAGGATTGCTTACATAACATTGAGATATTCACTTGAAAGCTAGTACACGTATGTATTGCAATGACATCTGATTGAGATGATTTCGTTGAAGAGGTGGGAGGTGGTAGATTGTGAATAGCGTAAAATAAGTAGAGCAAGCTAGAAACTTCATTTTTTTACTTCTATATCCACGTAGCGGATTGGAAGTACAATAAGCGTGAAAAAAATTTCAATTTTTTCCTTTTCTTGAAATGGGCTTAGAATGCTACGAAACGTCGAGATTTTAAATGTAAGCGAAAATATCTCTTCTGTCTGTCTGTCGGTCTGTAACTTTTTTTTTTTGTCCGCATGCTTTCTCCGGAACGGTTTAAGGTATTGACTTGAAATATTGTACATGTATATATTATAACGAGATCTGGAAATGGATTGAATTTTGAACATATCCGATGAAGAGTTGGGTGGTAAATGGGGGTAAATAGGGGGAAATAAGTAAAGCGAGCTGGTAAGAGTACATAAACTTGAAACTTTGTGTATGTACTAGAAGCCGAGGCCTCAATTTTTTTTATAATATTTTCCATCCCCCACCACCCCCCACTCCATTTTTAAAATAAAGTTGAGGTATTCACTTGAAATTTGGTATACGTATGTATTCGAATGACATCTGGAACCAGTTTGTATTTTGGGATTATTCCCTTGAATAGTTGGGGGTTAAATAAGGGAAAATAAGTAAAGCAAGCTGGTAAGTGTGCAGAAACTTGAAATTCTGTATATGTACTAGAAGCCAGGACATCAGATTGCTTTATAATATTTTTAAACCCCCCCTACCCCTACTCCATTACCAATCATTTCCACATACTAGAGTGCAAATATAGTCAAGATGTTTCCTTTAAAGTAACTTGGATGAATAATCTGGATGTGGAAGTAGTGATTCCTTCGGCAGCGGTTTTAAAGTTAGATGATTTCAAATATTAAATTAAAATTATATGAACAACTATTTCCACATAGTGGAGTGCAAATATAATATCAAGATGTTTTCATTTAAGGAAACATGGATGGGAAATCGGGATGTTTAAGCAGCGGTTTTTTTCCCTCGGTTACCGAAGGGAAGTATTGTATTCGAGAAAAAATCACCCTCCGAGATTTTTTCGGATTTTGACGTTTCAGATCACGTAGATTACGAAAATATAGGTTCTTCAATTCCATCAGTCTGTCTGTTTGTCTGTCTGTCTGTTGGTGCATTAACTAAAAAACTACTTGACGGTGGCCAGTCAAATTTGGTAGGTAGTTGACGCTACTGTCAGCGAAGAAATGGTTAAACTTTCACTGGAAAATATACAGGGTGGACCGACTAAAGGGAATAAGTAACAAAACAATTTTTTTTTTGCTCACATTTTTGAAAAAATTTTTACCACTAAAATAGATGAAATTTTATTTCCTTTGTTGAAATTTAAAATTTCCACGTTTTATGGCATTCTAAACCTAGTTATTTAAAAAAAAAATTTTTTAATTTTTGGTTGGTAAAAAAAATTTTTAGAGTTTTTTTTTACCAACGTTTTTAACAAATTTTTTACCATTAAAATAGACGGAAATTTGTTCTCTTTGTTCAAATTTAAAATTTCCAAGTTTTATAGCGTTCTAAACCTATTTAAAAAGAAAATTTAGAAAATTTCTTTATCATTTTTGAAAAAAAATTTATCACTAAAATATATGGATTTTTTTTTTCTTTGTTCGAATTTAAAATTTCCACGTTTCCATGGCATTCTAAACCTATTCAAACAAATTTAAAATTTTTTTTGAAAAATTTAAACATTTATTTGAAATTTTTTTAATCTATCACTACTTACTACAGAATAGATGAAATTTTTTTTTGCTCAAATTTAAAATTTTCACGTTTCATGACATTCTAATAGTACAGGCAAATTAACAATTTAGGGTAACAAAAATTAATAAAAAGATCATCTCTGGGATTTAAGTAGGTAATAACCTGGAGAATGAGATGATGCATTCTTTGCACTTCCAAGTTCCGGGAAAATTTGGAAAAATTTGGAAAAACTTTTTGATTTTCGTTTTTTTTTGCTCTAACGGCTAAAATAATGAAAATACAGAAAAAAGTTTTCAACAAAAATTGTAGCTCGTCTCTTTCTCTACAAAATAGGTATTTACCAATTTTTGTCTTACTTCAGCCGTTTAGGAGATAAATCCAGTTTTCCACTTATGGTTTTGAGCCGCTCCGAAATGCGCGGAAAATGAGAATTCTCTGGGAGTTTCGTACGACCGGACATATTTTGATTTTCGGTTTTTTGCTCTAGCGGCCAAAATAATGAAAATAGAGAAAGAAATTCCCAACAAAAATTGTACCTTGTCTTTTTCTCTACAAAAAAGGTCTTTATAAATTTTTGTCTTACTTAAGCCGTTTAGAAGATAAATGGACTTTTCCACTTATAGTTTTAAGCTGCTTCGAAATGTGCGAAAAATGAGAATTCTCCAGAAGTTTCGTACGGCCGGGCTCATCGATCGATAATTATTATTCAGAGCCCCTACATAAATGAAAATAACACAAAATGTAGAGAAAAGTCTCAGCTTTAGTGTGGAACTAATCACAAAATTCATACAAAATTTTATCAAGGAGAGAAAGTGTCAGAAGATGGCTTAGTGAACTTTGGACAGTTGATCCACAGATTTATTCATATTTTTGCCGGGAATCGTTAGAATGATAATTCATTTGCTTGTATATTCTTATATAATGATATATTAATCCAATTAACATTTTATTGCAATTACTTTTGTTGGAAAAATATGCCATGCGATGAAAGTAGAGAGTATATTTATCATCGATCAATCACCTCCAAATTTTGGAGTTCAATTCGCTATATCCTAAGTAATAATAATAGCACAGTCTTAATTTTTGGATTATAAGTACAATAAAACATTCTTTCGAATGACTTTAGAGTTTTTTAAATGCGAATAGTACTTTTTGAATTTGTCTACATTATTCATATACGTTTAGAAAATGCACAATTATACAGTAAAATATATACAACTTATTTGTTTCTTAACATTCTTCAATTAAATTTTCACGAAATATAGAATAAAGTGCGTGGAATCGAATCCATGCAGAGAAAAAGCACCCATTGTTACGGGAGAAATAGGCAGGATGCATAAATCTCAAAGATGTGAATGAATCAACTCTAGGTATAAAGTTCACTAAGCCATCTTCTAACACTTTTTTCTCTATGATAAAAATTTATATGAATTTTGTGATTAGTTCCACATTAAAGCTGAGACTTTTCTCTACATTTTACGCTGCTCTCATTTTTTTTAGCGGCTCTGAATAGTAATAATTATCGATCGATATGTCCGGTCATATGAAACTCCCAGAGAATTCTCATTTTCCGCGCGTTTCGGAGCGGCTCAAAACCATAAGTGGAAAACTGGATTTATGTCCTAAACGGCTGAAGTAAGACAAAAATTGGTAAATACCTATTTTGTAGAGAAAGAGACGAGCTACAATTTTTGTTGAAAACTTTTTTCTGTATTTTCATTATTTTAGCCGTTAGAGCAAAAAAAACGAAAATCAAAAAGTTTTTCCAAATTTTTTTGAATTTTCCCGGAACTTGGAAGTGCAAAGAATGCATCATTCCATTCTACAGGTTATTAACTACTTAAATCCCAGAGATGATTCTTTTATTAATTTTTGCTAGGTTTTTACAACATTTTGCCTTCATTGCCTGTACTAAAACATATTTCAGAAAAAAAAATTTTTTGAAAAATTTTTTATCACTAAAATAGATGAAACATTTTTTTCTTTGCTAAAATTTAAAATTTTCACGTTTCGTGGCATGGTATGGCATTGTAAACCTATTTAAGAAGAAAAAAAATGAAAATTTTTTTTCCAACATTTTTGAAAAATTAAAAAAAAAATGAAATTGTTTAACCACCACTATACTTTCACTCCACTACGTGAATGTGGAATTGAAAATGTGACAGACGGAAATAATATTTGGCATATGCACCTGTTATATTTTTATTGAAAAATGTACAGGGTGGTCATCCCAAGAAATAATTCAGTCTTGGGACATTTGTAAAGGTATTTGCGCAAGACTTCCATATTTGGAACTTGTTATTTAGTATTGAACTTTTGCTGTTGGATGAGCACTCTTTACGAAAATTAATTTTGCTCTCTTCTATTTATAAAATGCCGCTTAAAAAGGTTTGTTTTGTACCAGTGTGTCCAAATAATAGTGAAAATAGTACGAAGTTATTTTTGCGAGTTCCAACAAATTTGGAAATTCGAAAATTATGGTGGAAAGTTGCAAAAGTTCAGGGTATTGTTTATACTGCTCCTGGATTTTTCTGTTGCGAAGATCATTTTAACGTATGTATATATTGTTCGTTCTTTTAGTGGACCTTTTACAAATCTGTCTTCACATTTACTCATATTTTTAAAAGAAATTAATACTATAACACCAAACAAGAAGTAAACACGCTGGGCTGCACTCTCGTGATTTATGACAGATACTTCTTGGCACTGTCAATGGGCGTCATAAACGCACGTTCTCAATTAAGCGTTACCACTTTGCAATATGAGATTCTATTGGTAGTTCCTCATAAATGTACTTCAGGCACCAATAGAATTGCAGGTTGTGGAAAGCAAGGCAGAGAAGTGAGGTTCTTTTTGAATGCACCTTCATAGCTAATTCTGACGGCCGTTTAATCTCATACTGATTGGTGCAGTTTATGATGACGTCACATTGGCGCCCGAAAGCTGTCGTTTCAAACTGCTGTCCATTTGTATTTTTTTTGTGGTATTTTATGCGCTCAGAAAAAAAATAAAAATTCATGTTTAGTAATATTTTGATAGGCTCTTTCCAATAACACAATAAAAAAAAATTGAGGGAAAAGCCCATTGTACTATAAAACACACTTCACTGTTTGTTAAATTACTCCTGTAAAACAACTAAACAACTATTTTATAATAGCTTTTAAATAGTCATTATTTTAAGAAAATGCTGCTTTATACACACTAATAAAATAAAATGATTTCTAAAATGTATCCTAAAAGTTTAAATATTTCTGACACTAAAAGCATATGGCATTGTGATTTAATACTAGGTACCTAATAACCTATAATCATTAGTTAAGAGACTTGTTCTGGCTCACAACGACTGTATTTTGATGCGAAGAAAATTTTACTGTGAACTATGGCCATATTTCTAATGTATTTTTAACTGGCCTCACATTTATTGATGATTTCTAATAATTTTTGAAATTTTATAAATATTGATTTTATGAATTTGAGTTTTTTTACAATGTGACTTACACTAATTTGATTTAGTAGTCATAACTGTATAGTTAGCACGTTTCTGAGTCCATAAATTCTAATAAACATTTGATATTTTCAATTTTCATAAATTGTCATATGTACCATCACGAATGGTGGCCTTTCAAGATGGCCTCCCTCTATGACTGAGTTGTAAATGCAACCATAGAAACAGAATTGGTTGAATTTGCATAAATATAACCTAGAAATTAGTAGCAGTAATTTAACTTATTTACAGAGAAGTTTATTTATGATTTATTTATTGCCCAAAACACGTATAGTTACTTTTACTATAGTGGAATCAACAGTACTTTGGCATATGACCTGATACGTTAACAGTGCAGTGAGTGAAATGTGTCGTTTCATTTTACAGCAGTATAAACTGTATCCTAGTACCAAAACCACTACGCTGTTAATACATGTTCCTAATATTTTTAAAACTACTTTTTAAGTTTCTCCATTGTCCTAAATCTGATGTTTATAGTTTGGCAGTTATATGATCTGTTAAAATCTGCACCGCTCTTGTCAATGTTGGTAACCAAAATTTTGGGAGAATAATTTTTTTATAATATTGACAAATTTTCATTAAAAGGCATACTTTAATTATGACTAAATATAAATACACAGCTAACACAGGAAATCAATTTTCTCAAATATGTTTTATTGTATTGTTAGTCACCACATTTTTATGCTTAAGTAAACAAATTTGTTTTGAAACGACTTTGTTGCTGTTTCCATATTACAGTAAACACAATGCTATATAGTAATTATATAACATGCTCTGGAACAACATTTATTCTTAAAAGCAAAATTGTCACAAATAGATCTTTAATATAACTGTTTTGTAAGATGATAAGAAATAACTATAAAATAATTTAAATGTATATTTATAACGGTGCTAAAAATGCTGCTGAACAATACTAAAAAATCGTTATGAAACGATTTAGTTTTATAAGCTGAAATATTTTATAACTTAGTCCCGAAAACATTTATAAAATAATTTCTTAACTCCATTATAAGGTATTTTATAATTTTGCTGTAGAAACGTTTTAATGATAAATTTATAAAATAGTTCAGTTGCAAACAACAAAATGGTATTTTTTGGAACTCTGATATAATCAATCGGAATTTAGAAGCATTAATAAAATAACAATAAAACAAAATAATCGTAGAACATTTAAATTATAAAACAAATTTGCTGGTTGGGCGAATTGTCTTTAAGTAACTACCTTTTTGTTCTAAAAGAATAAGTTAAAAATATCATGCGATGATTTCAATAACTGTATGTTGGCCAATTTTTATTGTAGAAAATAAACATTAAACCAAATTAAAGATAATTTTATTACCTACACAAAATCACTTTTAATTATTTGTAGAAATTAACATTTAGAAAGATAATTGTTAATAAATTAAACACTGCTTTTAGATGAATCAATCAATATATTATAAATACTCTACATATGTTTCGGCTTATTAGGCCTTTATCAAGAGTACTACATAGTGAATACTAAAGTTTCCGACATGCATATTCAATTTATACCTAAAAGTATTTATGTCTTAATCTATTTATGACTTAAGCTATTTAAGATTTAATTTAACATCTTTAATTATTTGAATGTTTGGAGTGGACCTAAGCTGATTATATAAATCAAAGGATATTTCTTAACAATTGGTTTATTATAGGGGTGTTTAGGAAATTCTGCTGGTCCAGCAGAATTTCCTAAACACCCCTATAATAACTAAACACTAAACACCCCTATAATAAACCAATTGTTAAGAAATATCCTTTGATTTATATAATCAGCTTAGGTCCACTCCAAACATTCAAATAATTAAAGATGTTAAATTAAATCTTAAATAGCTTAAGTCATAAATAGATTAAGACATAAATACTTTTAGGTATAAATTGAATATGCATGTCGGAAACTTTAGTATTCACTATGTAGTACTCTTGATAAAGGCCTAATAAGCCGAAACATATGTAGAGTATTTATAATATATTGATTGATTCATCTAAAAGCAGTGTTTAATTTATTAACAATTATTTTCAAGATGTTTCACAAGGTACCTACCACAAGTTCAGTTCAGTGTATTTAGAAAGATATTTAGAAGAACCATGCAAAAATACATTGCCACCCCAATTTCATGCCACCCGCCACGCCCGGCAGGGAAACGTATTACTGAAACAATTTAAATTCATAAAGTATACATATACCCGTACGGCTGCAAAGTTTTAGCCAGCCATCTACGTGTATGTAACTGATAATTAATTTTCCTGTATTATTATTTGATGAAACAACTTTTATTTATATTAAATGTTATATGGACTGTATGAAAGTTGTCTACAAAGTTCCCATATAATGTTTTTTTTAAAGAAGTCTGTGCAGATATAAAAATATTAACAGTGGTGTACACTTTTAGTTTTACCAACGATTTTGGTATGTTCTCTGAAGAATTTTCACTTTATCTTCATGAATTAATTTTCGTGCTTTGCCTCGCATCGTGATGTTGTCGAACATAGCTGCTTTATAAATTATATTTTTCATTTAATACAAAAGTGCAAAAATAATAAATGTTAGTTTTCCCTTATTTCATAAAAATTGCTAATATTTTAATGAAAGAACAAGACTTAAAACACAACAATGATATACATTTTTAATTATCCTAAGATTTCATCATAGAAAAGTTCAGAATATTTAAATGAAAAGTCATTTTTTATACTTTTGTTGAATGCAACCAAATATTATCCTAACATTTATTTTTTATGCCCCCTTTGATTACGCCTTTGAGTGCATTGCACTGAACTCTATTCTACTTTTTAAAATCTTACCTTGTTTTACCTTGTCGGTTGTTGACCTTTCTTGCTTTCTTGGCTTATATGCATCTGCCATGGTGCATTTTTATATCACTAGATTAGAGTCTTGTATGATTTTACATAAAAAATAATTGGGGCCAACTTAATAAACATCCGGATACGGGAAGTTTATTTAATTCGAAATTCAACGTTATAAAATGCATTAATTGTTAATCGATTTTAAGTTTGTAACGGCACATAAACTTGTAAAATGTCTAAAGGAAATAATATGCCAATATTTATTTACATTGTAAGCTGGAAGTTTTTTCGAATTTATCCCGTTTGCCACGAAACTTGAATCGAATTAATGTGTGATAAACACATTTAAAAAATGATTAATAAAATAATATAATAAGTCTTAAACTAAATATTTAATAATTTAAATTTAAGTAAATATCGTACCTACTGCTTAAGAATAAATAAAGACATTACGGACAGTAGTATGTATTTATTTTTATTATCTACTCTTGTTTACTTTAATATGTATTTTTGTACTATTTATTTTCTCTTATTTTTATTTAAAAAATATAATAAAAACTTCATCATAAAAGTAACACTTGAGACTTACAGAAAATGAGGGGTCTTTGATTTTGTTCTTTTTGTAATTATTTAGTGAATAATAAATAAAACGAATATTTATCATTACACATAATCTTATTCATAAGCGTATTTCATTCTTGAACTTTTGAACTATTTTATCTCCAGTTAAACTTATTGATACTCGTTATTTTATTAAAGAGAGTTTAATTTTAGTTTCCGGGGTATACGTAACATTGGTTCTTTAAATATATCTGCACCAGTCTACTTAATCGAAGTGTGTAGTGGGAAGCTGATAACTGATAACATTGAAGTCTTATATATATACAGGATGTCAAGGGTAAAAAGCACAAAGGCGTATATTGCCCTCATATGCCAAAATAACGTAACTAAGAATTTACAAACTAGACGTATTCCAAAGTAATTTTTATTTAAATTACTGATTCTTTCAATAATCTTTAAATTATAATTTTTACATTTTTTCCATGACATTACATCCAAAAATCGAAAAAAGCAATATAAAAAAGTTGAGCTGCATAAGACTTCTCAGAATCAGCAGATATTTGGAGACCTTTTGACGTAGAGTTACATTATAGTATATAGCATTCATCAAAATACGAATAAAGTTCCCATAAACATGGCCCCTAAAATACTTATTAAAAAGTTACAGCCATTTAACGTGAATGCAAACTACAGTTTTTAACTGATATTCTCATAGTGATTAGTACGGCCAAATAAAAATGTGTCGTCTTATGTTATTTTCAACACTTTCACTGGGTAATTATTGATCGTCACCAACAATTAGACATCGTATCATCGATATGGTTCAAGTATTATCTTTGTAAGTTGTAGTTTTACTGAAATGGATGGTGTTTTCCATCCAATTTATATCGTTGGACTTGATTTAGTTTTTTATATAAAGATTTTGAAATATTTAGAATACTCCTCGGAATATCTTAATATTCTAATAAGTAAAAAGCGTCCTCTTGTCTTTCGACAACTCAAGAAATTTGCATTTAAGGTTTCGCATATAATTAAACTAATTAAACTAAATTTAAAGTTCTAGACCCTCCACTCATATCGAGACACATTTATGTTTTCCCTTGCCAAAAAACGCGCACTTCTTGGAAATTGCTATTGCGGTATTCGGTTCTTTTCTTTAATAAAAAGAGGATGCTTTTTTTCCTACTTTTAAAAATGCACAGTTTGTTGGGAAGTATGTTTTAAATTTCTGTTTTTTTAATTAGCCTCAACTCTCATGTCAAAATATGAGAATGGTGGACTTAGAATGATAAAAGCAAGTAACCCGTTTCACCTGATAGAGAATCTGGCATACAACACAAAGTCACTTCCTTGCCAACTCTGATACTGGTAATTCACCCCCTGTACCCCTTAGAAGGTACAGTCAATTGTCTGTAATTCGGCAACTCTTTGAGCTATCACATTCGTTCTGACATCAAAATGTTCATCATTTAAATTAGAATAAAAATGTTTATTACAGTATAATTTAGTAAAATTTAAATCACTCTTGCTATATTTTTACAATACCTGTGATAGCTCCCCCGATATCGTTGATATATAGTAGAAACAGTTTATAGGCCCTATCACTGGTCGATGGGGAACTCCACGGACCACCTCACACCTATCTGAAGACGAGTTGTATATATATGTAAATTGTAGTATATTATTTAAATATGATTTCATTAACTTCAAACCCACGGGATTAAAAGGTAAGTAAATTTCATTTTATCTAATAGAATATCATGGGACACATAGTCGAAGGCCTTTTGAAGATCACAAATGATTGAGCCCACAAAATCTCCAGTTTCACAATCTTCCACAATCAGATCAACCAAATGACTGATTGCGTTACTGGTAGACTTAGACGAAACAATTGTTCACACTTCTCGCATAATTTAGGTATGATTATGTCTACTTGCGTTGCATAAGATGGGGTAAATAACATATAGAAAGAACACATGATCTCAGAGATGTGACTGAAACAGCATATAATGTTATAAATATTGAATATGTTCAAAATTACGGGGTAGAAAGGAACAATTGCGTTAAAAGGTTTTTATTGTTTAATATGTTAGTTTGACATCTGAAGGTGATAAAATCACAAAGTGCTGCTATTTGTCGTGGTGCATTTTTGAGAGCCATCCGAAGTCCATTTTTTTAGTTTTTTCAAAATAATTCAAAAACAATGCAAGTTTAGTGATTTTTACAAGAATACTTTTTTGTACAAAATTAACTTTCCCATCAAATTATCGATCAGAATTTTTTTTTCCTATTTTTAGTATTAAAAATAATTTTAAAAAAAGCAAAGTTAAAAATTGACGAAAATTCATATTTTTCTTTATTTTCAGTAATTTGTCCATAACTCTCTTTTACTGCATCCTAGGTATATAAAAAGGTTCAGAGATCAGAAAGTTATTGAAATGATAAAAAAAATTGCCCCGTACGACCAACGGTGACCGAGATATCGTCATTCAAAGATCAGTTTTTGCCATATTTTACCGCCTTGGCTCTCATACGTTTTGTCTTTTAATTTTCAGTAAATTAGTTTATTTTTGTGCAATGAAGCAACAATTTTAATATAATTTAATAATAATACAAATGTTTCTGTAAGGTTCTAAATTAAATATTACGTTTTCACGAAAAAGTAATATTACAAACAATTAATGTTTGTGGTTGAGCTTTGTAATATTAAAATTAAATTTCTCGCATTATTAAATATTAAATAAACTGATTTTTAAATAAATAAATATTGTTGGAAAACATTATGATTCTTCAATATTAATTCTCTCGATGGAAATATCAACTTCGTTGTCGATATCTTTATCGACATATTCTTGTGATAGTTCTGGCACATTTGCATTTTCGCAATTAATTCCTCCACATTCCTTGCAAAATATGGAGCATTTGATGCTAAACTTTCTGCAACCACAATTTCCATAATAGCCTTTTAAATAGCCACATAATGTTTTCTCGTGTAAAGATTGCGGTGCAGGAGACAGAGTTAATTGGCATCAATCCATTGTTTGTTTTCTTCCAACCCCATTGGAGGGAATTTAACATATTTTTCTTCCATTGTTGGATCTGTAAATATGTTCGCTGTCCATGTAATCTAGTCGTTTAAATAATTGAAAGCGACATTTAGCTAGGCACTTATAGTTCGCTTTTAAATCACTTGCAGTACCGATTTCTTCCTCTTTTGCATTCTCTTTTAAAATACTTTTCTAACTTTATGAATTTTTTTATAAAAAAAACCTTTGAAAAATAAAGATGCG
This sequence comes from Stenurella melanura, assembly GCA_963583905.1. NCBI lineage: Eukaryota > Metazoa > Arthropoda > Insecta > Coleoptera > Cerambycidae > Stenurella > Stenurella melanura. The sequence continues at coordinate 111,238,717 of OY757310.1, read as the reverse complement.
GTATCACAATCACTAAATGCGGGTATGAAACCGATGAAATTCTGATACTGTGGATATTGAAAGCTGCTTTGGCTGTACAATTTTGCATGCACTTACCCAATACTCGGCTTCAATAAAAATTTATTGTTGAATTTATCGGGTAATGATGATAATATAATCGAAAAATCCACATCTTGGCCAACTACAACTACATTGACTAATTGTTAGAAGTATTAATAATAAGTACATCAGCAACTTCATCAGCCTGCATCGAGTCCATATTAGCTGCTTTTAATTTTTCCGTTAAATAAGCAATATATTTTTTTTTATTATTTTCGTTGGCAAAACATTTGTCTGATAGAGGCTTCATTTCATCTTTTACTTGCATTCCGGGACAAAATTGTTTTGTTCGGCGTATATTGTCAACTCCGTCAGAATATCCATCGAAAACTACGATACACTTCTCATATGAAGATTTTAAATAATTTATGTATTTTATACTATCAGCAAATGTCTCATTTGTACTACAACTTATTTTATGAAGCAAGTAACCACCATCAATTATATAAACTACATTATCAATATCTAAATCAGCAGGCGTGAAAAAATGTATGAGAGCAAATGCGGTAAAATATGGGAAAAAATTGTCAACTTTGAATGGTGATATCTCGGTCACCGTTGGTCATACGGACCAGATAGAAAAAGCAAATTTCTTTTGTTTTCAATAACTTTTTTCTCTCTGAACATTTATCTACACCTAGGATGCCGTAAAAAACAGTTATGGAGAAATTACTGAAAAGAAAAAAAGGTGAATTTTTGTTAATTTTTAACTTGGCTTTTAATTATTTCTGATGCTAAAAATAGGAAAAAACAGTTTTTATTTGTTTTTTACATGGATGGGAAATTTAACTTTCTACAAAAAAGTATACTCGTAAAAATCTCCAAATTTGCATTGTTTTTCAGTTATGTTGAAAAAACCAAAAAAATGGACTTCTTCGGATGGCTCTCAAAAACGCACCACGGAATTTAGTAGCACTTTGTGACTTTATCGTTTTCAGGTGTCAAACTAACATATTAAACAACAAGAACCCTTTAATGCAGTTGTTCCTTACTAAAAGACATATTCAATAGCCTAATACAAGGGATATATGCTTGGAACAATGCAATCAAGTAATCCATTTCATCTAATAGCGTATCTAGTATATTAAGGTCCGGATTATCAATGCTGGGTTAAGCCAGGATAAAAGTTATCCTATAGTTAAGGACTATTCCGATGTGTATGATTTAACCATAGATTAACTTTAACCTCGTATTGATAAACCGGCCCTAAGTCACTACTTGGCCAATGGGCTTGTTCCATGATATTCTTTTTATATGGTTTTTATACTTTTTCATATAGTACTCGATATTCTCATTATACACTTAAAATTTCGTATTATTAACTTTTTCCGTTCTCGAGATATAAGGAGTTGAAATTAGTAATAGTTGCAAAAACCGAGCGCTCATTTGTGACGTCACTATACGCAAGTGACGTAAGAAAAATGGCTTTCTGGGACCTTTCAAATTTAACCTGAAAAGTCGAAAAACATGGAATTTTTAAACGCTGGTAACTAAATAAATACGTCGATTGGAAGTTCGTTCTATGTGTCTACGGAAAGGAGAAGGTCGGCGATGAATTATAATCGTAAATTGCAGGGTCGAAATCGAAAGTTCTGGCAGGAGCGAGAGAAAATTGTAATTTTTTGACATTTCACCAAATTGTACTCCCCTACTGTCAAGTAGTAAGCAAAACAAACAATACTTCGAAAACACTTATAATTATAACCAATAAGGAGCATCAAGTCTATTGAGATCGCGTATAGTGACGTAGCGCCTGGCCACGCCCCATTTTCGCGAGATGGAAATTTGTAATAGTTTTTAAGATACTAAACGTGCGAATAAGATTCTGATTTTTTGCAGATCCATTAATTTATACTTGCACTTTCGATTTGTGAAATTAAAAAAAAATGCCGAACAAGCCCATTCTGATACGCGTTGCTCAACCCACTTCAATGAGTCAAATATTCAGTTGTCTATAATTCGGTAACCCTTTGAGCTGTCAGATTAGGTCGAATATCAAAATAGTGTAGTGAACAATTTAAAATATGCAGCATTGTGTCAATGCGAGGCTGAAGAAGATCTTTATCAAAATACAGAGATAATACAAATTAATTTAAACCTTGATGATTCTTGTCAACTTGTAAAGAAGTGGAAGAAATGTTTTAGATTAGAAATTCTGTTTTTGTTTTATGTTTCAGTTATTTAATAATTAAAAGCAATACAGGTGTAGTATTTTTAGTTTTATTAAAGTCACTAGAAATATCTATATATTGAGTTATATTGAACATCTTCGAATATGCATAAGTAAGTTATCCACTCCTGTTTAAATTATTGATTAGGAAATATTTATATATTAGGATTTCTTCCTACTTGAATAAATATTATTATTGTTATTATTATTAAATCATTAACCAGTTTTGAACAATTGCAATTACAGACATGGTTGTGAGTTGGTAATAACTTTTATTATAGACATATTAACCTACCTAAAAAAAAAATTGTGGAGGTTACTAAAATTGGTCCAAAATCGAAAAACTGAGATAACATCAACTCTTTACGTTTTGAGGTCCCAGGAACCTAAAAAAGTGTTTTTAAAAAAATGCCTGTGTGTGTGTGCACCGCAGCGGCGAAATTACTAAACGGACTTGGAAGAAACTTTGCATGGGGGTGGTTTCCTTAGTACTCCAGAAGATCTGAAAAGGTTTTGGTTGAGATCGGTTTACGTTTTATGCCGTTTTGGCACAACAAGTTGTTTATTTTATAATTACTTACAATTTGTAATCGAACTATTAAAAAGCAATTAAAATTCCGAGTTCAACGATATATCACACTTGCATCCTTTCGATTTGGTTTCTGTGAAAAAAAAAATTAAAACAGCAAATGTGAAGCATGAGATAGCTCTCGTCACGTCACGTGCTTTCTTATTCAACAACTATTGAGTTCAGGATTTATCAGGTGGTATATTAAAAATAGACCGCTAATTATTCTAGGTGGGCTTTCCAACCTGTATATTTCTGTATAATTTTAAAAATCAATGATTTAAAAAAATTATATGCATCCTATCCGAGAAAGTTCATTAATGTTACACAGTTACTAATCTAAAAATGTGAATAGTAACATTAAAATGAGTATAAACTTACAAAAATGTAATATTTGAGGTTATGTTAGTCATACAATGCTCGCGCCCTGTTTACAAAAAACAGTGTTATTGAGTTAGTCAAAGCGTAATTTTGTTATTGATTTGAAACGTCAAAATTTGTGCGATTTAAATATCAAATTTTTATAATAATTTTACATATTGCTCAAAGAGAGCAATATAATTAAACAAATGTATACTGACAATGAAAACGAGATTCGCTTGACACCGCCAGAGGTAAGGGAAGCTACAGAAATCGCCTCATTAAACTTGTTGCCGAAAAATCGAGAAAATTATATATGATGGTGTATAAATCTTTCTTAAATTGAAGAAATCAAATGAAAATGAATTAAATAAATATTAAATATTTAACAGTCGTGGACTCGCATCATTATACGTTCAGTGCAATCCTATGCCCTGAAACATAAGAGAAGAACAGCAAATAATAAACTTCAATATGTTAACATTATGTGGTGCAAGTGAGAAAAGAGTGCAGAAGTTTGCATGAGGGTTTCGTTAGTGCTCCAAAAGATCTGAAAAGGTAACGGTTGAGATCGGATTACGTTTAGTGCCGCTATGACACCCAATTCAGTGCTCTCTTCGGCATCAAAGATCCACCATGGGAGGTTCTAGCCACTTACAGTAGCTGCCGATTTTTTTTTTCTGAAATTGTTTCAGAGTTATATGCAAGGGTCTTGGTGTACCCAAAATATACTTAAAGATGAGAAAATCGATACGAACCATTTGTTTTTCTTTAAATTACGTACGATAACCCAAAGGGTTGCCGAGTTATAGGCAATTGAATAATTCTCCCTTCGAAGAAATACAGAGGATAAACGATGCGTATCTAGGTTGGTCAAGAAGTTACTTAAAGTTGTATATTAAATCTGCTATCAGATGAAATGGGTCGCTTACTATCAACATTCCAAGCACACGACCCTCGTATTTTATACATAAATGTTGCGAATATCTTTTCTGTGATGTGGTTTCCCATAATCAACTGTTTTCTAGGTAGAGCTGGAGATGTTAATGATTTCATGTCAACGTCTTAATCCGTTCTAGAGAAAACGTGCGTACAATAAAAGTTACAGACAGGCAGACCGACATTATTATACTTCCACTTCACTACATGGATGTGGAAGCAAAATACCTTCACCACACTCTGCTGTTCACGAACGGATGGCCAGTGATTATGCATTTCCTCATTACATAACTGAATTGAAATATCATTCATTCGCACCGATTCTGGACCTGAAGAAATTTTATTAATGCGAATTCTACATAACTATATCTTGTCAATTGGCTGTTCTAGAATACGAACAATCTATCCAGCAAACAAAACGAAAAATATCTCTATAGAAACTTTGGCTTAATTTTGTTACATTGATTAAGTTGCAACCTTTAATTGCTTCCTGAAAAATAAGGTCGTAGATTTACGACAAACATTATTCTCGAGACGTGCGTCGCCGAGTATAGTATTCGACTGATTTTGTGTTGTGGAAACTGTTCAGTCAGTAACGGGTTCAACCTCTTCTACAATTTGGTTAGAGTATGTCACTGCAAATCTAATGGTTGGAGACGTATGTGCAGGAATATATTTATTGGCGCAATTATGAAAATAAATATATCTGTATGGGCCTCATCTAACTGACAATTTACTAAATGCATAAAGTACTGGTATTTTGTATTTTTATAAAATAATTGCTTTTAAATAGAATATTATCAGACTAGTGTTATCGTTAGTCTGGGGCCTTTGACTTCCGGTATATCACACGTGCTATAATGATCAATTTCTTTACTTTCTAGGTTTATTCCAGTACTTTAATCACTGCAAAAAATAAGTATACTAGTATTTACTGCATCATAAATATGACACATATGGCAGAGTATTTTAATTTGATAACCGAGAAAATAGTAGCTCCGACAAATAATTGTAAATCTGAGTGACTATTAAATTAAACACGTTGGAGTTGCAGTCGGACGTGGCCGACTTGGAATACATGTAAGATATTGCTACTGAGAGAAGAAGAGAAGTTAGTGTTAAAATGAATAAACAATAAAATTGAACGAATTTTTTTACTCGATCTAAAAACCCATACTAGGTAATAACAATAAGGATTGACTAACCGAACGATGCGACGGTGACATCTTATTTAATAATTAAAAAAAAATGTATGTAGTTTATTTGTAGTTAACAGTCTGTATAGTTAGTATTTGCCAAATATTGTCATAATGTCTACTCTGAATCTAATGAATAGTATTTATTTCAGTGCAGTGCAAAGAAACCGCTGCCTAAAAAATCACTTCTTCCACGTCAAGATCTCCCATCCAAGTAAATTTAAACGAAAACATCTTGTTTATTTTTCAAGATAAACTTTGAAATTAGGGCATAGGGTATTTGGCAAACATACATTTTTGAACATAACCAGATCCAAATAAAACACTTCTGGTTTGACCGGAGGTAATACCGTACCTATACGTCTAATGCATTGAACATGTCAACAAGTTTTCGAACTTGTATGTTTTATTATTATAATAAGAGTAGATTCAGCGATTAAAATTTATCAAAACATATTCTGCTTCGGTGAAATTGACGTGATTGATCACTTTGAAACTTTGACCTCTGCTAGCTTCATGCTACACATTCAATTGTCAAATAACAATATTCGAACTTAAATTGTGACTGTGGAACTTTTACCATATTTATCTTCAATTGATTTTGTTAACATCAAAAACAGTTCCAATATCATACAATTGAAGAAAGTGTGACATTTTGTTTGAATAAATTTTAAAATAATTTTAATTTGTTCAGCTGTTATTTTGGGTATAAATCCCTGCAACTTTCAACTCCGTTTAAAGTTGTAGGTGGTGTTCAAATTTGTGTAAAACTAGCATCTTCTATTCTTTACATAGGCATACATTTTTAGAAATGCTTTCTAGAAGAAAAATTAGCGCCAACTATAAAAATACTCACAAAGACCCTCGATAGGGCCATAGCTGATTAGTTTCCGGCGTTCTTCGAAAAAAATATAAAATCCCTTTAGAAAATATATGAGTCATGAAAAGAATAATGAATGTATTGAAAAAGTACGCCATCCTACTGTATTTTCATTGAGAGGCGAATGCATTTGTTACACATTTGTTAAAAGTTGCAGAGTGGGAGTTTCCATTCGATTTGATTGATATAAGGATTGTTGTATAGCAATTTTTGGCTGAGATAAAGACAATTGCCCCAGTTCAAAATTGACAAGAGGCTTTTTAAAACACCATAACAACTGTCCCTACGCGCGAATCAAAACATTCAGAAAAGCAGAGCTTCTGTGTCATGTGCAGTTATTCAAGAATATTTTAACAATTTGAAAGAAACTATTGATAGAATACCACCTAACTAGTAATTTATTTAATTATGATGAAACCAATTTAACATAAAATCTCCAAAAGAGGTGTAAGATATCCTGAGCGAGCCCGAGATAGTACAAAGAATGCAGTCTCTACCATGTTTTGTGCCTCTGCTTCAGGTCAAATGCTGCCAGCTTATGAGATATACAAGACCGAAAACATATCAACAACCTGGATCACGGGAGGACCTCCACACACTAGGTATAACCCAACCAAATGGGAATGGCTTTATCCTATTACATTCTCAAACTGGTTTGAAAGTATACCCTTAAAATATTACACGACCTATGCGACCAAGAGCTCACTATAAAACGAATAAGAAATTTGGGATTCTTATAAAAACTTCTGTGCCTCTATATCCAAGAATGTGATTATGTCAGGTTATATTTTTCCCGAACATTTCAGGGGCGGTCTTGAATAATTTTATTAAAATCTAATATTTATTAAAATTCAATTAATTTATTAAAACGTTGTTCTATATAGGAAATAGCAAAGTGTGTCCAATGCGTTTTAATTGCCGATTACTAGTTACTTTCACATTCACGTAGTAGATTGGATAAGGGGTTGATAAAATAAAATTGAGATATTCACTTGAAATTTCGTACACGTGTGTATTATGACGACATCTTACTACTTATATTTTGAGATGATTCCATTGAAGGGTTGGGGGTTAAATAGCGGTAAATAGGGGAAATAAGTAAAGCAAGCTGGCAAGAGTACAGAAATTTGGGATAGGTATACTAGAAGCAGAGGCCGCAAGTTCTTTTATAATATTTCCATCCCTCACCAATCACACTCCCCTATTATTAGAGTTGATGAAATTAAATTGAGATTCTCACTTGAAATTTGGCACACGTATATATTATAACTACATCTGAAACCAGATTAAATTTTTTCATGATTCCGTTAAAGAAGTAGGGGGGGGGGGGTAGAGGTAAATATGGAAAAATTAGTAATGCAGGCACAGAAGAGTACAGAAACTTGGGATTTGGTGTATGTACTAGAAACCAAGGCCTCAGATTTCTTTCAAATATTTTTCAACACCCCCCACTCCCAACACCTCCGCTCCATTATTAATAGGATCGATAACATAAAATTGAGATTTTCACTTGAAAGTTAGTACATATGTATTATAAAAACATTTGATTGAGATGATTCCGTTGAAGGAGTGGGAGGTGGTAGGTTGTGAATAGGGGAAAATAACTAGAGCAAGCTAGAAACTCCGTTTTTTACGTATATGGTAGAAACCAACGACTATTTTTTTTCTATGACATTTGCCCCAACTATTATTAAAATTCTATGACCAATAATTTCCACATACTAGAGTGCAAATACAGTCAAGATGTTTTCTTTAAAATGACTTGGATGAAAAATCTGGATATGGAAGTAGCGTTTCCTTATGCACCGGTTTTTTAATAAACATTAATTATGTGCCTACAATGCTACAATGCATGGGTTAGACAGAAATTTCGATATTTTCATATCTGTTTGATGGTACCAACGCCAGAAAGTCACGATCTGAACAGATAACGATTTAAGAAAATTAATATAAGTGTATTATACCATTACAAATTTCCACAAAAATATTCAACGTCGGCAGCCCTTAATTTTTGAAATCGTGACGCGGATACCAAAAAAATAAGTATATATGGAGAACAATATAAACAAGCTATGATCATATGGTTGAAAAACAACTAAAAAGTGTGTACATAAAGCTGATTAATAAAAGTTTCCATACAAATAATTAATCTCGGCGCCGGAAGTCCTACCACAGATTTCACTTTACGAATTTCTCAGTGTTTTTGATTTTTCAAATCAGCCGTCGAGCCTCAAGCGGACAGGACACTCACTGCACGGCTAGCCCCCCAGTACCACTACTAACAGCCTTGCTACGCTGTTACATTCATTTCAACAGGTTCTCGATAATAAAAACAATAATAATAATAGCAATAATCATTATCTCCAATAATAAAAGAAATAAAGGGGGGTTAAAATGTAATGAATAACGCTGTACAAACAGTTATCTCTTTATGGTAGTTTCCGGCTAACAAACCATCGCCAACGAAACCGACCCCGGATTCTATTTGAAGGATTATAGAACGACTTCCCGTGCCTGATGTATCTTTTAACTCCGTCGTTAATCCTTGATTGACAGCCTGCCTTGGAGTCATGATTGTTGTGTCCTTTACTTACAGTATAGCCAGCGATCACCCAAGTTTCATGTAAGAGGTACAATTTCTTGCCTTCTTCGCGGTACTTTCGAATTTCCCGCAGGAAACGCCGCCTCCAGGTGATCATCTCGTCCTTCTCTCTAAGGACACTATTGCGTGACCGCTTTGAGAACTTATAATGCCCAAACACAAGTACATTAGAATGCGAAAGCTAAGTTCTTTGATCATTTTACTGAAAGTGCTCTATTTAAATTAAGGTAGATATCAATTTTCATGCACCGTCATTAACATTTTATTTAATCAGTGGTTCACTTCTTTCGAAAGAATAATCTATTGAACGTCGAACTGAGCTTTTTGTTTCATCATCGATGTTTTTCAAAATTGCTCGTAATCGGTGACACACGTTCGGTGTCCAGAATTCGTGTTTTCTCTGATATTCACGAAGAATTTTGAAAACACTATCACATCTAAAATAACAATAATGAACTCAAACATAAACTATAATAATACTAGGAATGCTTCAACAGAGAAAATCTACTTTGGATGTACTAATGATCATGCCTTTATAATATAGGAATGAAAATTACCTGCTGTCTTTGTAGTAAACTTGCCGTTTTGTGTCCTAGGGTTCTCCGGACCCTCACCAGCACAAGATATTCAAAAGGCGTTCCTTGCCTTCAATTGAAAAATGCCTGGCTGTTCATTTTTTCGCTGGAGTCCTGTTGTCCATAATTAATATGAATTGAAAATTTTTATTAAGAAGAATTTTCAATAACTGCGAGGATATTGCTGTATTTTTATGTTATAACTTTTTTGTAATTCTTATACTAAACTAGTGAAAAATATTATACCAATTTTATTCAAATCTATTAATGGTATATTAATAGTTACCTACTAAATTACTTTTACATCTTGTAATGGAGTGGAAGTATAGTAAGCACAATCAAAATTTCGATTTTCTTTTGTTGAACTAGATTTAGAGTATCATGAAACGTTGAAATTTTAAATTTGGGCGTAAGTAGGGATAAATAAGATAAGATGACAGTCCAGAAACTTGGGATTTAATGTATATACTTACTAGGAACCAAGGTTTCAATATCTGTTATTCCCACCATCGCCTTCAACATTCCCACTCCATTGCTGAAGGAGTTAATACAATAAAATTGCGATTTAGTGTGTATATGAGAATAAAATTCTCCAAAAATTTTTTGGTATCAGCCACTTTGGAGCAGACGATTTCAAATATTATGTTATTAAAATTCTATGAGCATTATTTCCACATACTTGAGTGCAAATATGGTGTCAAGATGTTATTGTTTACACAGAGTTGAATGGGATATCTGGATGTGGAAGTAATAATTTCTTAGGCAGCGATTTTTTATTCTTAGTAAAACTATTTTAATTGTGGTCTTTGAATTAATACAGATGGCAGAGTGCATTTTTTATATCATTTTAGTCCCTTTATAGTCCAGGAAAGTTAGACATAAAAAGACGGAATAAGCAAACTTTTTTAGGCTGAGATTTGTTTATAGAAAAGTGTAGGTTTTGAGGCTAGAAAACATGCCATGACGGTTCCGATTTATTCTAAATCACCCGTGTAATGCTAGAAAAATCGAAACCCCGTTAAAAACACTAAATTACGTGATTTATGAGCAAATAAAATTCACCAAAATTGTTCATGGGGCAAAAACTCAATTATTTCAAATGGAACCATATCGGTACCGTGGTACCATTTATTAGTACTATTAATAAGGAATTTATTCATATGTCGTTTACAATGTGAGATAAATACAAACAAAATTATAGCTAAAAGAAAATAAGAAAATACAATTTTATTCTAATTACTTTGTTACACATTAAGTGGTTTTGGAGTACAAAAAATTATCACAAAACATTACAACAGTGGTTCAAAATGCTGTCCATTAACATCAATGCATTTCTGAACTTGCATAGCTGTTTCTCGAAGAACATTCGCCAATATTTTTTAATTGACCCCAAACAAAGGAATCAAGGGGCGTTAAATCAGGTGACCTTCGTGGTCACCTTACAGGACCATTCGTCGAAATTACATTTTCTCCGAATCTTCGTTAAATGTACTCAATTACCATCCTTGAATTATGGGAAGGAGCGCCATCTTGTTGGAAATACATTGCCTGTCCTAAATCTAGAGGTAACTCATCTAAAATATCCTCAATCTCATTTTCCAGGAATGCCAAGTATCTGGCACTAGTCAGAGGTCCGTCAAATTTTAATGGACCAATGATTCGATTCTACTACCGATTATTCCAAGCCAAACATTGAAACCGAACCGCACTTGAAAGTTACCCTCCCGTAATAAATTTTTATTTTTTTGTGACCAATATTTTGTATTTTGTCGTTTAAATAATCCCAAATTTGTAAACTTTGACTCGTCCGAAAATAAAACCAGTCCCAAAAAATCATCGTTTGGCTGCACGTTATTATGCAAAATCCAATTGCAATATTCCATCCTACGTTCGTAATCACTTTTGTATAAATGCTGGTGATATTGGTATTTAAAAGATTTATAGTGGTATTTGTGCAAAATTCGGCTTACCGTTTGGTGACTGATGTTCAATTCAAACCCAACTTGTCTTAAAGAAACAGTGTTATCAACTTCTATTCATTAATTTTCGTTCCTTCGTCAATAATGAAGTTTTCTTCAGGATCATTGTTGGGCTCTCTTCGGAATTGGTTTTTAACACGTTTAAAATAATTTTTCGCTGGACATTGTCTATCAGGATATCGTCGGTCATAAAGGTCCATAGCTGCAATTGCATTTTTTTTATTTTCCCCATAAATAATTAACATGTCCACTTTTTCATCTCTTGTATAAATTTGCGACATTTTGAACACAATTATTGACAAGAATTTTAAACAATTTTTAAACACACAATAAAAATACCGTTAAACCAACAAATGTTTGACAAGCTAAATATTTCATTGTTTCTAAAGCCACCTTAGTTACTTCTTAACATTTAATTAGAACAAAAGTCTATTTTCTTATTTTCTTTTAGACGTAATTTTGTTTGTATTTATCGCACATTTTAATACGACATATGAGTAAATTCCTTATTAATAATACCAATAAATGGTACCACGGTACCGATATGATTCCATTTGAAAAAAATGAGTTTTGCCCCAAAAACAATTTTATTTCCTCATAAATCACGTAATTCAGTGTTTTTAACGGGATTTCGATTTTTGCAGCATTACACGAGTCATTTAGAATAAATCAGAACCGTCATGGCACACTTAAATGGTTAAAAATGACGGAATAAACAAACTATCACTATTTAACTTTTATTCACAAACTTCTATTGACGTCTGTTCCAGTTTACCTTAGCCAAAAGCTTGTATCTAGAAACTCTATACACAATATTAATATTACATTTCACACCAGACTTACAATGCCCCAACATACTACAACCATCTTTCAAAGATCATTTTTTTATAACGCTGTAAAATTGTACAATGGTATACCGAAAATCTCAAATCGCTGTCACAGCATCAGTTTCGCATATCTATAAAAAACATGTATTTCAATAGCATAAATTGTAGATACATATCAAATTAATTTAAGTAGGTACTAACTTTATATAATTTTCAAATTAAAACTAATTAATGTTTTTTCTATTTTTCATTAGTTATAAGATTAGTATGTACTAAAACATCTTACCTTTAGTTTAATTTAGAATAAGTTTATTACTTATCGTCGTCCTCAAAATGCTCGGTTAAGTGTAAGAGTAGCCTTTGGCTATATTTCGCCGAGCACACCCCAACATCTCTTACATATTGTAAATACATTTTCTTTGTATTTCACTTACAAAAATAAAGACGATTTATTATTATTATTATTATTATTATTATTATTATTATTATTATTATTATTACTTAAATGGAAAACTAAAAATTATAGTATAAAAAAATTATGATTTAAATGTCACTTATTTGGCATCGTAGGATTCAGAAAATTATGCAGAATTCAAAAATACAATAATATATAGGGTGTTCCATTTAAAAATCGAAAGTTAGTGTCACTTCCGGCGAAACCGGAAGTGAAAAAAATCAATTGTATGTCAAAAAGTGCCGCTTATTATGTATCTCGTATATCCTAAATTTCAACCAATTATCTTCAAAACTAAAGGAGAAAAGGGGGGTATACCATGATACTGTTACACCCGGTATATGTAAATTGTATATATACTATATAATATTTTCCAGGAACTTTCGGCAATTTTCTTTTCTCTGATTTACTTTTGTTACAATAAATTTGTAGTAAATTTAATTTTGAACAACTTTTATTTAAAACTTTTTTTGAAAAATGCATCTCCTTTGAGGTATTGGCAGTTTTTGATTGAAAACGCGAAAAATCATGTATATCTGAAAACGCTGTATGTTGCTGGTGGTTGCGTGTGTGACATAATAATATTTTTTCTGGTCTCAAAACCTACAGGTTTTGAGACCAGGATTTATGATTAAATGTAAAGATCAGTACTCTTTAAAAACCAATGTTTGGTTGCGGTATTTTTAATGGTAGACTAATTGGCCCCTTTTGTACGGCATAATCTCAATTTGGGTTTTCGTCAGCCCACCACCTGCAATTTTGGGAACTTACTACCCCATTTGAGGACAAAGTTGCTTCGCCTGTGAATAGAATCTGTGTAGCAACAGATAGATCTCGTCCTTTAAGCTTGTTAATAAACTTTGGCTTGTACGGACGAAATTTCTGTTTCTTCAAAATTCTCCTTACACTATTAGTAGTTCCTCCTGCATCAGTTCTGTCGGAAATTGTGGCAATCAAAGTTTGTTCATGTTCTATTACTTCAAGCAAAACGTTTTCTTTATGTTTATCAACTTTACAATAATTCGTGTGTGGCTTTTTGTAAAGATTTTCAATTGAGCCGGTTGTTTTGAATTTTTATTAAGTACGCCCAACTGCTGAATGGGAAACAGATTCTTAGGGATATTTTTGGATAAAAATATCAGGCGTCCCCTATTGGTTCTATATTCGAATTAAAATAATTTCAATTTTTTCTTTAGTTTGAATTTTTTAAACGATCAACAAATAGAAAAAGTGTGATTTTATTAGAGACATTAATAAGGCATCGATACGTCAAAAGCCTAGCATTTGTTTTCAAAACGTATTTGATTACCTTTCGAAAGTTATTAAATAAATTCATATTATTCACTTTTAAGGTTATTAATTATGTTAAAACCAGTTTAAAAAACAATTGAATTAAAAAGTTTTCCATATGGTACAGACTTTTTGGCGAACACTGTATGACTCAGAATATTAAAATTCCGAGTTATAAGTCGGAATTTTAAAATTCCGAGTTAGAAGTCGGAATTTTAAAATTTCGAGTTATAACTAAGAATTTTACTTTAAAATTCTGAGTTATATCTCGGAATTTTAAAATTCCGATTTCTAATTCGGAATTTTGAAATAAAATTTCGACTTATAAGTCGGAATTTTAAAATTCTGAGATATAATTCGGAATTTTTACGTAAAATTCCCAGTTATAACACGGAACTTTAAAAATAGAAATTATTTTATTTTAGGTGTCCCTTCCAGAGCTTCGTACTATTCCATAAACAAATCTCAGCCTAAAAAAGTTCGCTCATTTTCTTCTTATTTTCCTGGGGTATTTATAGTGTTTGTTAAAAACAAATTAACGACGAAGTACATATTCATTTCATTTGACTACTTTAGAGCAATTCTCTGTTAAACATAAACTGTCGATCAGACTGATTCAGTTTCCATGGAAACAGTTGTACATTCAACTATTTGGCAGACGTGTAAGGTGGAACGGAGACCGAAAGTAATGGCCCTTAGTCTATGATGTTAAGGTCATCATCAAATTTACGTTAGCGAAATAATTACTAATGCAATAATTACTAAATTATTTAAAAAATAAGAACTGTTTTTCACTTTCGGAAAAAATAATATTTATGAAAGATATAGATTGTTTGTATTTTGTAACCATAACATACATAATTCGTATAGCAACAGATATATTTATTGGGAGAAAACATATTAAAAACAAAATTAACGATTTCGACGTTAAAAGGTAGCCATTTTACTTCTACATCCACGTAGTGGAGTGGAAGTATGGTAAAACAAAAACATTTTTTTTTCTTGAAATAGGTCTAAAATGCCATGAAACGCGGAGACTTTAAATTTGTTCAAAAGAAATATTATATCTGTCGGTCGCCCTGTAACCTCTTTTTTCACACATGTTCTCTGGAACTGTTTAAGATATTGACATGAATTTTGGTACATAACGAGATCTGAAACTACATTATATTTTGAACTTACTCCGGCGAAGGGTTGGGGGTGAATATGGGTAAATAAGGGAAAATAAGTAAAGCAAGCTAGTAAGAGACCAAGGACTTGGAATTTGGTGTGTATACTGGAAATCAAGGCCCAATTTTTTTTTTTTTAATAATTCGCCACCCACAGTTCTCACCACCCCCACTCCATTAGTAAATGGGTTAATAAAATAAAATTGAGATGAAATTGTATGACAGTTAAAAAACAATAAAGACATTTTCAAAGGTGAAAAAAAAGTGGTATCAGATAATGGCGATTTGGCGCCAATACTATGAAGAGCTCTTCGAGGATGACTATTCTGACGCAGAAAATAAGTGACGGAAGTATGAACAGGAATCTCCAATACTAAAATAATATTAACAATAATAATAAAAGGTCCTTATTTCCAATATAAATATAAATAATTAAATAATACACAGTTTCTGCAAAAAAAAGGATCGGGTGTTCATGTGCTGCATGTATTTTCATCTTAAGCTGTAAAATCAGAAGTGGACACAGTCATACAAAAACTAGATACTAGTAAAGCAGCTAGAGTCAAGAATATTACGACGCTTAAGTTGGTTCGTGAAGATGGAGATAGAATCCTCCACATGATTTGCCACAACTATGGGAAACAGAAATCTGGTTCGATAAGTAGCAAACTAAATCTTCGTACCAGTTTATATCGACAGAAACTTGTGACAACTATAGATTACTGGCATCAATATCATACGTTAGCATGCTGTACCTATTTTGTTCTTCTATCCAGACTTCAGCACTTTGTGTCCTGACAGATCCCTTCTGAGCAAGCAGGATTTGTTAAGGTACGTGGTATTTAAAAAGAAATAGTGAACTTACGTCGACTTATCAAGAAGGCACGACAATATTACGTGTCTTTATATCTTGGTTTCGTGGACTACCGTAACAATATGGAATGGAACAAATTAAGGACTGTGTTATTGGAGATTGTAACGCCCAGACATCTAGTCTTTATTATTCGTCGCCTGAAGAAGAAAGCTTTACTTTGGCGAAGGCTGACTACACTCACTCCGACAAATGACACGTTGACAAAAGTGTCAGACAGAGTTGAGTCTTGTCACCAATCCATCTATAGAGATGTACCATTAGGAAGGCAGACAGAGAAGGTATTGATGCTTTCGAAATGTAAGTCTGGAGACGTTTGTTACAAGTTCCCTGGACAGGAGATTCGTGCTACAAAGCGACCCGCCAGCACCGTATTTTCTCAAAATTGGCCACATCAACTGAAGAGAGAACAATACAGGATGGTAAACTGCCCAGGGAACTAAATGACAAGAGGCGAAGAGAACGACCGCGAAAACATTGGACTGATTAGCTTTAGTGAGGCTGCCAGACATGCTATAAAAGAACGGGTTCCAAATTCAACTAATAAGACATTACATGTATCACAAAATGTGAGTCAAGATATTGTAAATAGAAAGAAGAAGAAGAAGAAGAATACTTTATTATAGTTTGGTTGAAATCAGTCAATAATAAAAGAGATTTCTGTTAACATCCTATTGGCCCACTTATCATTCCTGTCGGATTTGCTTCATCCAGGCATCTACTACTGTTTTGAGAAAGTTGGTAGTTAACTACTGCTCTGTACTTCGAATGTTTCTCATTTCTAGTACTGTTTCTAGTACATGTTTTCTTTTTATAATTTATCTAATTTCCGTATTACACTATTATTGGTTTATGTGATGTAGTTGTGATGTTTCTTCTCATGCAGTAATTGGTCTCTGACTGTTGGATGATGTAACTAAATGAATACATATAAATCGATAAATACACTTCGAAAAATGGTTCGTTCATCCGTCCTATGGGTGACAAATTTAATGATCTAACAACTTTATATTTTAAACAGCACCTCCCTATTACTTCCACACCAAAGTAGTAGTAATCGTAAAAAAAATTTCAAATCTTGATATTAATAAAACATTTCTTAAAAAAATTTTGTACATAAATCCAGAAACACCCTAAAATCAAATATCAAATAAAGAATATCTGTGTATCTATGGGCGTGTATGCATGTGTGTGTGTGTGTGTACGCATGTGTCATTATGTAGTGTATGGATCTTTTTTTGTAAATATTATAATCTTAATTAGACTTAAATTTTTTCCTTCCCTCGCATACCGAACAGAAGTATTGTATTCGAGAAAATATCACCCTCCGAGATTTTTTCGGATTTTGACGTTTCAGATCACGTAGATTACGAAAATATAGGTTTTTCAATTATGTCAGTCTGTCTGTCTGTCTGTGGGTGCATTAACTAAAAAACTACTTGACGGAGAGCAGTCAAATTTGGTAGATAGTTGACGCTACTGTCAGCGAAGAAATGGTTAAACTTTCACTGGAAAATATACAGGGTGGACCGTCTAAAGGGAATAAGTAATGAAAAAATTTTTTTTTGCTCAAATTCAAAATTGCCACGTTTCATGACACGCCAAACCTATTTCAGAAAAAAAACTTGAAAATATTTTACCACTAACATAGATGGAAATTTTTTCTAAATCTATTTCAGAAAAAAAACAACATTTTTGAAAAATTATGTACCACTAAAATAGATGGATTTTTTTTTTCTTCGCTCAAGTTTAAAATAAAAAAAATACCACTACTATAGAATAGAAGGAAACTTTCCTTTTTACTCAAATTTAAAATTTCCACGTTTCATGACATTCTAAACCCATTTCAGCAGAAAAAAAATTTGGAAATTTTTTTACCAACATTTTTGAAACATTTAAAAAAAAAATGAAAATTTTTAAAAACCACTATACTTCCACTCCACTACGTGAATGTGGAATTGAAAATGTGACAGATGGCAATAATATTTGGCATATGCACCTATACTTTTATTGAAAAATGTAAAGGGTGGTCATCTCAAGAAATAATTCAGTCATGGTGGACATTTGTAAAGGTATTTGCGCAAGCCTTCCATATGTGGCACCTGTCAGCGTCGGACTGGTACCAAGAGGGCCTACCGGGCAAATTGCTTTGAGGGTCACATCAAATTTTTTCATTTATTTTTTTTTACATACCCATCCTCTAAGTGCTTTTTTCAGTTAAGTATCCCCTTATAGAAAAAATTCACAGATTTCGCAATCCTTGCAATCATCGGGACATTGGAAATGATAACACCATACATAAAACATAAGGTTTTTCAACTTTTGCCACTTTTTCCGGACTCGGCTTCGCCTCGTCCAGAAATACCACGATCCACTACACCGCCGTATTTCCACCTTAAATGAAAACTGGTAACTTGACGCCCTGTGATATATGCAACCCATATTACATTTGCGTATATCAGCCGTTGCATATGATAGTCTCAGTCGACCGCGACACATTACTTTGAAATAAAGAGATATTATTATTGTCACTCAATTTGTACAACAGACAATCTATATCAGTTAGTTGCAATTCTAACGCATCATTTATTTGCAAGCATTCACCTATTTGTAGCAAGCTGTACACTTTTGTGTTCTACCGTCAGCATCGCTGTACAACTTTTAGGTAATCTTCCGACACGGTAGGTAATGTAATTGGCAAGCGCAGCAGCCTAATCGATAGTAGCGCGGCCTTTTCGGCAGCCCTGTACAAACTTTTGCGTGAATAATATAAAGTCATACATTTTCAGTCTGTGGCGTCAGACGCGGATGTTATGTAATAAATTTAAGTAAAGGCAGGTCGAATTTTAATTCGCTACTTATTGATTAATCGGTAAACATTCAATTCAATCGCAAAATAAATCATCTGCCAAGGATATCTTTGAACAAAAATAATTTAGTGTCATTGTAAGTGTTGCCCAGTTTACTAGCATTTTCTAGCTCGAGCAGTATATATGTAGATGAGCGTACAAATATCGGATGCGCAGTGGATTCATAAAAAATAAAATCGATTACAACAAATCTCAAGAGTAAGTGAGCCTACTGGTCTTCTCTCTACTGTGCCGCGACACCGCTGTCTTTTGACCTTGAACAAAAACTGGTAAGTCTACCCCATATACGAAAACATAAACATTTCCAATGTTAAAATAGACAGTATTTTTATTTATTTAAAAATAAATAAATAAATTTCTGTTAGGTACCTACATAACATGATCAAAATAAAATATATCCAATTATAAGCAACAAAATTGAAAATATGAATTAATTTAAAGTGGGTAACAAAAACGTAAATCTAGATTCTAATTTGCAAAAACGCATTATAAAAAATAAAAACGGTATGCCTTCTGTTTATTAGCGAGAATCAAGTCTTTTTTAAGATAATAATTCACAGCAATGTTTTGCTAAAATTGGTTGCTCTTTTTTGCAAAAAGGTTAGTCAGATCTTGAATATTACAAAAATGTTTTATGAATTTTAGTTGAAAACTGGGAACTCCCCAGGAAGTCAAAGTTGTCCATTTTTTCCATCTTTTGCACTCTTATAAGACACATTTATTTTAAAAAATTTTACACAGAACTTCCCTCTTTATTTGTGCATGGCGGTCACTCTAAAAAATTAAAAATTACGAAATGGCATTGAAAATAATAATCGGAATGTAGTTATCACTATTATTACAAAGAATGCCTGATAGTTTTGCTCAAAAAAAT
Source organism: Stenurella melanura (assembly GCA_963583905.1). Taxonomy (NCBI): domain Eukaryota; kingdom Metazoa; phylum Arthropoda; class Insecta; order Coleoptera; family Cerambycidae; genus Stenurella; species Stenurella melanura. The sequence continues at coordinate 111,218,994 of OY757310.1, read as the reverse complement.
ATACAGAGTGCTCATTCAACAACAAAATTTCAATACTAAATAACCGGTGCCACATATGGAAGGCTTGCGCGAATACCTTTACAAATCTCCACCATGACTGAATTATTTCTTGAGATGACCACCCAGTACATTTTTCAATACCATATACCAAATATTATTGCCATCTGTCACATTTTCAATTCCACATTCACGTAATGGAAGGAAGTATAGTTGTTTTTAAAATTTTTGAAATTTTTCAAAAATGTTGGTAAAAAAATTTCCAAATTTTTTTTCTGCTGAAATAGGTTTAGAATGTCATCCACGTTTCATAAAACGTGGAAATTTTAAATTTGAGCAAAAAGGAAAGTTTCTTTCTATTCTATAGTAGTGGTAATATTTTTTCTGTTTGAAATAGGTTTAGAATAATAATAATAATAATAATAATAATAATAATAATACGGAAAACGGATCGGCAGCCTCCACGCGGTGTACCTGGACAGGCAGAGGTAACTCTACCTGACAGATGTCGGACGTGGGTCTCAGGGCTAACCACTCTGAGGCTCTTTTTCTCTGGTTCTACCTCTCAGAGAAAGGGCCCCTCACAATCGACCTCGCTCGGATGGAGGTCAGAGACAAGTTGGAGGGGCCTTACCGGATGGTCTCAATGGAAACGACATACGCAATGTACATGGACGCTTTAGGTGGACCAGGGAACTCCGGGATGACTTGCTGACCTGCTATGAGAGTAGCGAACCTGCGCGCAGGGGGTACATGGCGCGATTGCACGAAATCTGGTGTGATCTACACCCAGAGCATCGCGCCTTCTCTGAACAACAGCTCAGAGATCAAGTATCCTTCCTGCGCAGATCAGGCTACGTAAGGGCGCCTCGTCAGCAGGGACATGTGCCAGCCGCACTGCCACCGCGGCAAATCGCAGCTGACGAGGAACATCCCATAGAGTACACTGATGTTGACTTAAGGACGAGGGTTAGCCTTAACAGCAGGGCTACCTTAAAGCCACAAGACCTGGCACGGATGGACGCGGTTATCGATGAGGAACTACCAGAAGACGCCGACATTTGGCGGATCAACACTGCCGTGTACAACGCTGCTAGCCAACTCGTCCCCCGCGAAAGGGCAACCAGAGCCCCATGCGGTATCGAGAAGACTAAGCGGCGTGTACAAAAGATCGAAGGCAAAATACAGTTGGCCAGACAACACGCTTCTCGAATCGAGAGTGTAGTGGAATGCGTAACAGCTGGCAAGGCATTCACGCCTAAAGTCCGGCGAACAGCAGCCGGCCTAAGACGCCAGCACCACACACTAAATCTAACAGTGATGCTTACTATTAAGCAACACTGTTTAGATCGGATTCGAGCGCTCATGGCTATCAAGAAAACACTAATAAGACGGGTAAGGAGTATGGAGCAAAATACACTGTTCCGTACGAACCCTTCCCGCCTATTTCAAGAGCCACAGCGTGTTGTCGACAATCCGCCAGCTGTAGCCGATGTCGAACGCTTCTGGAAGGGAATTTACGAAACGACACGTCCGTTCGATAGAAACACTCCAGCAATAGCACACTTCGAGGTTCTTTGCCACAGAACCTTAGAAGAGCCAGAAGAGGTGTGCCCGGCAATCAGTTCAGAGGAAGTTCAACAAGCTCTTGTTGGGGCCAAGAACTTCGCTGCTCCGGGCCCAGACGGGATAAACAACTGGTGGTGGAAAAAATTTCCTTCCACCCACCGTCGTCTGGCCCGAGTTTTCAACACGTGGTTGAACGAGGGGCAGCAGATTCCTGACTGGTTTGTCGAGGGACGTACCGTGCTAATCCCCAAAAAGGGAGATCTGTCCGACCCAAGGAATTATAGGCCGATCACTTGTCTGAACTCCTGTTACAAGTTATTTACACGTATCTTGTATGCTAGGACGTTACGGCAGGTTGATCCGGTCTTCCAACAGATTTACGAGCAGCGTGGTGCCAAGAAGGGCATGGCGGGCTGTAAAGACAGCCTGCTGATAGACCGCTGTATTACGCAGGATTCTGTGCAGTACAAGCGGAATCTATCGATGGCCTGGATTGACTATCGCAAGGCATTTGACACAACGTCGCACGAACTATTGTTGCATTTGCTCAAGTGTCTTGCGGTAGCAGAACCACTAGTGAGATGCATAGAACAACTGCTGCCTCTCTGGAAAACTCGCTTCACCATAACATCCGGTGCACAGCGGGTTACAACAGAGCAGGTGGCATTCCGAAGAGGAGTTTTCCAAGGAGACTCTCTGAGTCCCCTCCTCTTTTGCATCTCACTGCTGCCGTTATCTGTTGAGCTCCGCCAAACTCGCGGGTATCACTGTGGACCACCCAGCAACCGGAGGCATAAGGTCACTCATCTATTCTACATGGATGACCTTAAACTGTATGCCTCCGGAGAGCATGAACTCCAAAATGCTCTAAGGGTGGTCGAGCAGTACACGCGGGCCATTGGTATGGAGTTCGGGTTGGACAAGTGCGCGGTCGTTCAACTCAAGAGAGGACGATGCGGGGACTTTGCTGAAGACGCGCAACTCGCAGACGGAAGCATCCTGAGACATCTGGATGCCGGAGAGACCTACACATACCTGGGTGTGGAGCAACATCACATCCAGGATGTGCAACAAGTGAAAGAATCTCTCCGCGGCAAGTACGGAAGCCTACTACTAAGATTTGGTCATCCGAACTTTCGGGGAAAAACAAGGTATCTGCCACTAATATGCTTGCCGTTCCTGTTCTGCTCTACTCCTTTGGAGTAGTCAAATGGACTGTAGATGAGCTGCGCCAATTGGACAGAGGTACCCGCAAGATGATGAATATCCATAGGAGCATTCATCCTAGATCGTCCGTCCCTCGTGTGTACCTCCCACGAAATCGGGGGGGCAGAGGGCTCTTGGGGTTGGAGTGTATGCATGGCAGAGTGGCACTGAGCATGGCATGTAATGTCCTTAGGAGCTCAGACCCGCTCCTGCAATTAGTGAGAGATCACGAAAACGCAGGGGTGGGTGCAGGATTGTTTAAGGCAGCAAAAAGAGCCGCAGATGAACTTGGTCTCGTATTCGACGATAGGCGAGGTGGCCGGCGCGGTGCTGATCCAGAGTCAGTCACTGAACTACAGCCAACTCGTCTGAAGGCCCAAATAAAAGCTGCCGAGCAGGAACTTCTGTTTAGGCAGCACGTCGATAAACCCATGCACGGTGTATACTATAAGAACGTAGAAACACTGGGTTTGTCGACCAGGCTGACATTTGGCTTTTTAAGGTCAGCCGGGCTAAAGTCGGAGACCGAGGGATTCATTGTGGCCTGCCAAGATGGTGTAATTAACACGTTGGTCTACCGAAGCCGCGTAATGGGTGTAGAGGTTCCTGATATAAGCTGTAGGACCTGCCACCAGGCGCCGGAGTCGCTCATGCATTTACTTTCTGCATGTCCGATATATGCGATTTCGGCCTACATCCAACGCCATAACGCGGCGTTACGGGTGCTGTACTATCATCTACGGCACTCGTACGGGATAGACCAAACACCAGCGCTGCCTTACGTCCCCGGAGATATTGAGTCCGTTGTCGAAAACGAGAGGTGCCGAATTTATTGGAACTACTCGTTTCCGACAGTCAGGCTAATTCAGGCCAACAAACCTGACATAGTCCTCCTCGACCATCAAAACAAGGTGATGTTTGTGATCGAGTTCTCGGCACCCGCTGAGCCAAACATCGCTTTGAAAGAGGAGGAAAAACGGACCAAATACCGTGATCTCCGGTACGAGCTCCAAGTGCTGTACCCAGGCTACTCGGTCAAGATGGTCGTCCTCATAATCGGTGTACTCGGAGGTATGAAGCCTACGCTGCTCTCAGCATTGAAGATCATACCGGCCTGCCAAAAATCAGCCGAATGGTTGGCAGGCCAAATGCAAAAGGCAGTCATCTTGGGGTCCCTGCGTCTACTTAGGGCACACGATTCTGGAATCTACAACCACTAACCCTGCGGGATGTGGGGAGTGGTTGTAGATAATTCGCTGGCGCTTCCCCCGTGAGAATATCGGAGACACGGAGAACTGTCCAGCATCGCTAACGCGAAAAAAAAAAAAAAAAAAAATAATAATAATAATAATAATAATAATAATAATAATAGCTTTATTGCCCAACAGTACAACCATTTACAGAGCAATACAATCAAGTTCACATAAGGTAACTTATAACTTAACTTAACTTAGAATTTAGAGCAGATACACTATTTTGTATCTATATAAAATAAGATCGTAGATAAACATTATATAGATAAAGATTGGAGCTTAACTTAGAACCTAGAGCATAGATATACTATTTTGTAAATGTATAAAACAAGATGGCAGATAACATTAGATAGATAGAGATTGGATGGTTTAATATGTTCTTGACAGAAGTGACGGACCTCAACTTATTATAATTATTAGTTACTGCACCATTACTTATTAAAACTATTTTAATTATTTAGACCAGAAAAAAAATTGACACCTTCTTGTGTCAACTCCTTTAAGGTACAGGTGTTAATATCACATACATTACAAATTTGATTAAAATTGTCACACATTACATTGACTGGGGATCTTAGTAATATATTTGTTCGAGTTCTATTGTTACGAAAAAGAGTAGTTTGCCTAGATTGAAGTCTAGGTGTATAAAAGTTAATTTGAGCCAGCAAATCAGAACAGTCTATTTGTTGGTGTAGAATGCAATGAAACGTAAAAATTTTAAACTTGAGCAAAGAAAAATAATTTTTCCATCTATTTTAGGGGTACAAAATGTTTCAAAAATGTTGGTGAAAAAAATTTTCAGATTTTTTTTTCCTGAAATAGGTTTAGAATGTCATGAAACGGGAAAATTTTAAATTTGAGCAAAAAAAATTTTTCCATCTATTCTAGTAGTAAATTTTTCTTCCAAAATGGTAAAATGTTGCAAATTTCTGTTTCCAAAATAGGTTTGGAATGTCATGAAACGTGGAAATTTTAAATTTGAGCAAAACAAATTTTTCATCTATTTTATAGTAAGTAGATAGATTAAATTATTTTATAAAAAAATGTTTAACTATTTCAAAAATGATTTTAAATTTGTTTGAATGGGTTTAGAATGCTATGGAAACGTGGAAATTTTAAATTTGAAAAAAGAAATAAATTTCCATCTATTTTAGTGGCAAAATTTTTTTCAAAAATGGTGAAATTTTCTAATTTTTTTTTTAAATCGGTTTAGAACGCTATGAAACGTAGAAATTTTAAATTAGAAGAAAGAAAAAAATTTAGTAAAAAATTTTTCAAAAATGTTGGTAAAAAAAATATATGTATATTTTTAATAGGTTTAGAATGAAATGTGGAAGTTTGAAATTTGAACAAAGAAAACCATTTTTTTCATCTATTTTAGTGGTAAAAAATCGATGAAGTTATTTACACATAACTTCCCTCTTTATTTGGGCATGGCGTCACTCTAAAAAATTAATAATTACGAAATGACATTGAAAATAATAATCGGAATATAGTTATAGTTACAAAGAAAACCTGATAAGTTTTGATCAAAAAAACATACAGAGTGCTCATCCAACAGCAAAAGTTCAATACTAAATAACAGGTGCCAAATATGGAAGGCTTGCGCAAATACTTTTACGAGTGTCCATCATGACTGAATTATTTCTTGGGATGACTACCCTGTACATTTTTCAGTAAAAGTGTAATTGTTTTCTTAAATTGTTTTCTTAACCGCTTCTCAAGTCACCAAGGTAACTCCTTGAAAATTCAGAATGAATAGGTGCATATGCCAAATATTATTGCCATCTGTCACATTTTCAATTCCACATTAACGTAGTGGAGTGAAAGTATAGTGGTGGTTAAAAAAATTCATTTTTTTTTTAATTAATTAGGTTTAGAATGTCATGATGAAACGTGGGAATTTTAAATTTGAGCAAAAAGGAAAGTTTCCTTCTATTCTACAGTAGTGGTAATTTTTTTTTCTGAAATAGGTTTGGAATGTCATGAAACGTGAAAATTTTAAATTTGAGCAATAAATTTTTTTTTTCATCTATTCCAGTGTAAGTGGTAATTTTTTTTTCCAAAGTGGTAAAAAAATGTTGCAAATTTTTTTCCCAAATAGGTTTGGAATGTCATGAAACGTGGAAATTTTAAATTTGAGCAAAAAAAAATTTTTTTAATTTATTCTATAGTAAGTAGTGATAAATAGATAAAAAAAATTTAAAAAAATATATTAAATTTGTTTGAGTAGATTTAGAATGCCATGGAAATGTGGAAATTTTAAATCTGAACAAAGAAAAAAATTTCCATCTATTTTAGTGGTAAAATTTTTTCAAAAATGGTAAAAAAAATTCTAATTTTTTTTTTTAAATAGGTTTAGAATGCCATGAAACGTGGAAATGTTAAATTTGAACAAAGAAAAAACATTTTTCATCCATTTTAGTGATACAAAATTTTCTATTTTTTTTTTCTGAATTAGGTTTAGCGTGTCATGAAACGTAGACATTTTTTTCATTATTTATTCCCTTTAGACGGTCCACCCTGTATATTTTCCAGTGAAAGTTTAACCATTCTTCGCTGACAGTAGCGTCAACTACCTACCAAATTTGACTGCTCCACGTAAAGTAGTTTTTTAGTTAATTAATTAATTAAAATCCCGGAGGGTGATTTTTTCTCGAATACAATACTTCCCTTCGGTATGCGAGCGAAGTAAAAATTTTTCAAAAATGTTCGTGAAAAAAATTTCCAATTTTTTTTTTTTCTAAAATAGGTTTAGCGTGTCATGAAACGTGGAAATTTTAAATTTGAGCAAAAAAATTTTTTTTTTCATTATTTATTCCCTTTAGACGGTCCACCATGTATATTTTCCAGTGAAAGTTTAATCATTTCTTCGATGACAGTAGCGTCAACTACCTATCAAATTTGACTGCTCTCGGTCAAGTAGTTTTTTTAGCTAATGCACCAACAGACCGACAGACAGACAGACAGACAGAGGGAATTGAAAAATCTATATTTTCGTAATCTACGTGATATGAAACGTGAAAATCCGAAAAAATCTTGGACGGTGATTTTTTCTCGAATACAATACTTCCCTTTGGTATGCGAGGGAAGTAAAAAAGGTGTAAACATTTTTTTTGCTCAGATTTAAAATTTTCACGCTTCATGACATTCTAAATCAATTTTACAAAAAAAAAGATGTTCAAAAAGAAGAATCGTTTGAAAATTTTGTGAAAGAAAAATTTTTCTAAATTTTTTTTACCATAGAATATGATAGAAAAATTTTTTTTGCTCAAGTTTCCACGTTTCATATCATTCTAAACCTATTTCAGAAAAAAAAATAATTCAAAACTTTTTGAATTTTTATTTCAGTAGAAGGGATTTTTTTTCCCTCAAATTTAAAATTTCCACGTTTCATGATATTGTAAATCCATTTCATAAAAAAAAATATTCAAAGAGAAAACTTTGAAAATTTTGTCAAAGAGAAATTTTTCTAAAAATTTTTTACTATAGAATGTATGATGGAATATTTTATTTTGGTAAAATTTAAACGTTTCGTGACATTCTAAATCCATTTCGTGACATTCTAAATTCATTTCATGAAAAAAAAAATTCAAAAAAAAAATTAAAAAATTTCTGTCAACAATTTTCTAATTTTTTTTTACTATAGAGTATACGATGGAACATTTTTTTTGCTCAAATTTTAAATGTCCACATTTCATCGCATTCTAAACCTATTTCAGAAAAAAATTCAAATGGAAAGAATTTTTGAATTTTTTGTTACTACTACCTAGAATAAAAGGTGGAAATGTTTTTTTGCACAAATTTAAAATTTTCACGTTTCATGACATTCTAAACCTATTTCAGAAAAAAAATTTCAAAAGGAAGAATTTCTTGAAATTTTTTCTTATTTCCACGTTTCATGACATTCTAATCCATTTCATAAAAAAAAATTCAAGAAAAATTTGAAAATTTTGTCAAAGAACAATGTTTCTAAAATTTTTTTACTATAGAATATATGATGAATTTTTTTTTCAATTTTTAAATTTCTACATTTCATCACATTCTAAACCTATTTCAGAAAATAATTTGAAATGGAAAAATTTTTTGAAATTTTTTCTGACTACCTAGAATAAAAGGTGGAAAAATTTGTTTGTGTTTCGACAATGGGTTGACACGGTGCCGTATTAAAGGCCTTCCTGACGTCCAAAGCTATCGCTAAACATATTTCCCTGTTCCTCCAGTTACCCTCTTTGGCACTACGGGCAACTCTTACGACCCCTTGGAGAGCTTCGACTGTACACATCCCCTCCCTGAAGCCATATTGGTTGGGGGACAGTCCTCCTTGGTTGTTAAGTTCATCGTTTAGCCGGGTGGCAATGATTCTTTCTAACACTTTAGCACTCGTGTCTAGGAGGCAGATGGGCCTTAATCTCAGTCCTGGGGCGCTACTCGGCTTGGGGACTAACGCCAATTTAGCCGCTTTCCATCTGGTCGGTATAATTCCCGTTTCAATAATATTATTGAACATTTCCACGTATAAGTCGGGGCGAATGTCAACTGCCATTTTTACTATCTCAGGCGAGAGCACTACCACTTGGCAAGCCGTTACCTCCAGCGTCGAGAAAACTATGACAATCGACTGTACAAAAAGATTCAGACTCCCATTTAGTTATGATTGTAAAATGTATGCGGAAATTTTTGAAAATTATTCACTTTTAATTTTGCACTGAAATTATCGAAATGCTTGAAATCCTTGCCAGGATGCTTAAAGAAGCTCTCTATATGAGTTCAATTGTTTTCCTGCTTGCATAAACGTACTAACGGCGTTGAACCCAAATATACTTTTTTTCCGTCGACTGGCCTTCGATCGATTACTATAGCGATGTCCGCCTGAGCCTGGATATTTTGGGTTCGTCGGAATCGACTCTCCGACTTTGAATTTTTTAACTAATTTTATATACGTTCTTGCGGTTTGGACAAGGATTATAGCAGCAATGGTTAACATCATCAATGCCATCTTGAGACTACGTTATTTCCCCACCAAGTGGAAGAAAGCAGACGTCATCGTGATTCCCAAACCAGGTAAGAATCTAACCTTTCCGTCAAATTACATCAGTCTCCTACCTGCGATGAGTAAAGTAGCAGAGAGGATCATCCTGAAGAGACTTAAAACCCTGACCGATGAGCTCCAGATCGTCCCAGATGAGCAGTTCGCCTACCGAACAGAACATTCCACCGAGCTCCAAGTACTTCGTCTAACGGAGTACATCACGGAGGGTTTCAACCAACGTCAAGTCACAGGAGCGATCATCTTAGATGTAGCCAAGGCCTTCGACAGGGTTTGGCATGAAGGTCTCCTGGCGAAGATGTTGTCGATGGGTTACCCTGTGCGCATAGTCAAGCTTGTGAGATCCTACCTTCATCGGAGGCAACTCCGTGTGAAGATTGCCGACAAGCTGTCAAATTACAGGCCCATGGAAGCAGGTGTACCGCAGGGCTCGGTACTCTCTCCCCACCTGTTCACCATCTACACGTCCGACATGCCAAGAACCGCAAGGACCTCTTTGGCGCTCTACGCAGACGACACGGCCATAATCGCAAGAAGACTTGCCACCCGCAACCTTCAGGAAGCAGCATCCCTTCTGGAAGAGTGGTGCAACAAGTGAAAGGTCAAGATCAACGCGGAGAAGAGCAAAGCCATCCTCTTCAAGAGAGTCAGGAAGCAAACTCCCATAGGACACGTCTCCTTGAACGGCGAGAACATTCAATGGCACGATACCGTCAAATACCTTGGCGTTATCATGGATCGAAGCCTGACGTGGAGACAGAACACGGAAGCGATAATACAGAAAGCGAGGACAAGGAGGACTCTACTTTACCCTATGATAGGTAGACAGAGCCAACTCAACCTGAGGAACAAGCTCACGCTTATCAGGACCCTCATTGCACCTATTCTGACCTACGCCTCCGTTGCCTGGGGATACCAAGCAGCCACACATCTGAAGAGGATACAAGCCGTGGAAAACGTCGCACTTCGGTGCGCCGTGAATGCACCATGGCTTGTCAGAAACGCCGACATCTTCAGAGACCTGGAATACACCCCAGTGTCTGAAGTCATCCGGGACAGAGCGAAGAACATATACGCCCGTGCAGCAGAGCATGGGAATCCGCTGGTCAGACAGGCGACTGACTATGACCCCAACGACGCTCCGAGGCACAAGAGGCCGAAGCTCCAGATCCTGGATAATGGGTAAGTATAACTAACTCTTTATCTGTTTCAGCCCGACCTGCAAGCCACACCGCAAGGAGACAATGACCAAAAACATCCATTACCCGATCCCGGGGGTACCAAGCAAACAACCAGCTCGGTACCCTTACCCCAGCCCGTGCCGGCCTCTGACGCTAAGAAAGCGTCTCTGGCCGAACACAATCCTGAACTACACAGTTCACACTTCCTTCCGACGAAATCGGAGCACATGATGCCAATTGGCACCCTGGGCTTCCGACTAGTCAACACCCCCCAAATTCCTTTCAAACTCCGAGATGGCTCGGTAACAACCGTTCCCTCTCACGACAGAGGAAAGACGCTCCCGGGAGCCTATACATACCAGCGAAGAAAGAAGACCAAGAGAGAATAGCGCCAGAAGAAACGACCCAGCTGGTAGGGTCCAACAGCCAGGACCAGGGGAAGTTTGCTAACATCGTCAATACCGTCCGCATTTGCGGGGGGGATAGGCGAAAAAGCAGGCCCACCCCTTACGAGGCCGGTCCAGGTCTACAGCGACTATTGGGGCAAAGAGCTCAAGCTCGACCCCTAATCATCCGAGACCGTCATCTTTAGTCAAGAATATTGGCGCGACAAGGATTATGCTCTCCCACTTTGAGGATAATTAAACGAGGATATTGCTTTTTATTGGAAAAATCGTCCCATTGATTCTGCCCAGTGCACCACCAAAGTCGTGGTTCTTTCGAAAAACCAAATTCGCGGTACTTTCGAAAAATTAAATTCGTGGTACTTTCGAAAATTTTGTCGGGCGGTGCTATTTTCCGCTCAATTTTTTGAGTACTTTTGAAAATTCGAACGACGGAGCCCAAAGACGATTGCCCGTCGTCCTCGCGCGATGTGAAAATTTTTTTTGTGAAATAATTTTTTACGCAGATTTCGATGAAAGATAATGCCAAAGGTGTTTTTTTTGTAAAGTGATAATGTTTCAAAGCTGATTTTTTCATGGCATTTTTGGTCTGAATTTAATTTCTTAGTAAATTGGATATTTCTCAAGGTGCGTCTCCATTATGGTCGGCTTTGCCGATCGGCATTGCCCCACTAGTATATTCGGCTTGGATTCTCTTGAAGTTTCCGACCGGCATAAGCCGAATTGTACGTACCCACTTGCCAACAAATGCCGGGCGGCCATGCCGATCGGTAAAGCCGACTATAATGGAGACGCGCCTTCTCAGGGATCGTTTTACTGGGTTCAATAACAATGCCACATGGTCGCGGCACTTTAAAAATTAAGTGTATCATAGTAAAAAACAGACCAATTTTTATGCATAAGAGAGACTTCAAACTTAATTACAGAAAAAAATGAAGGTGGTGTCTTGACGTGGCCATTGTAAAAGCTTATTTAAAAGAAGAACGTCTTCATGGCGCCCAAAATAAAGTATCACATGGTGAAATACATTTTGCCAATGACGGACAAATTTTTATGCATAGACCAGGTCTTAAACTTCAGTTGCTTTTTTTAGGAGGTATTAGGAGATGTCAGTGATTAATCCTGATGCCTTGATGCTGCACATTCAAAATTAAGTCTGTCACATTAATTAACAAAAATTGCCAAGGAGACCAGTCGTAATAGATAGGAGAGATCTTAAACTTCATTTAAAAATGAAAATCAAGGAAGTGTTATGAAGTGTACTTTCATAAAAAAAATGCTCTATAAAAAATTAAGTCTGTCACATTAGTTAACAAGAATTGTCAGACAAACAATTTTTTTTAATGATTCATTATTTACCACAAATTGAGAACGTTTCAGGTGTTTTGAAATGTAAAATCATTTTTTAAGCTAAATTCAAACATTCATAAAAAATAACAATTAACACATTTGTAATGGTCTGCCGGGTGTCACATGATATTTAAATGTTTTGCAATCATTTTCACCTTTTAAATTTGAGGTGTTCGATGGGGTACCTTTTTTGTCATGGGAGCTCGGTCTATAGGGTGTTGTCGACTGCGAATACCTATTTGATCAATAAAAAATTATTATGAAATATTAAAGAAAAAGCTTTTAAAAAGCTTTTATTTAAAAAAATATACTAAAAGGTAAAAAATAATTTTCTTAAATTCATACATCTGGAAACCAAAAGCTTTGAGAGCGGTCAATTGAGCAAAATGAGTGTGCGATGGTGCTATATGAGCGCCCACAAAGCTTTTGGTTTCCAAGGACAAGTTTTAAAAACTTATATTTTACTTTTTAGTACATATTTTTTAAATAAAGGCATTTTTAAAATATTTTTTATATAATTTAATTTTTTACTTTTTAGTCTTTATTTAGTTTACAGACAAATAGACAGACAAAACCCTTTCATTTAATACCCATGTCAAGGGGGTTGTGAAGAAAAAGGTAATCCGCTATACTGGGGCGTCTGCCATATTGGATTTAGAATGACGTTATATAGTTTATCGTATTTCACTCGTCAAACCCTTTTATTTCATACTCATGTCAAGGGGATTTTGAAGAGAAAGGAATGTCATCCTAGAGCGTTCGCCATATTCGATTTAAAATGATGTGACTTAGTTTATCGTATTTCACTCGTCAAACACTTTCATTTGGTACCTATATCAACAGAGTTGTGAAGAAGAAGGAGATCCATCATCTTGGGACGTCGGCAATTTTGGAGTTGGAACGATATTAGATATATCATGTTGCAATGTCACTAGACTTGTACACGAGTGCAAAACTTCAAAGCTCAAGGTTAATTGGAACTGGTCGAAATTTTCACTGCACGTCCGCTATATTGGATTTAGAATGACGTCACATAGTTCATCGTATTTTACTCGTCAAAACCCTTTCATTTGATACTCATATCAAGGGAGTCGTGAAGAGAATAGTGATCCGCCATCTTGAGGTATATTGAATTTAAAACGATATTAGATATACTATATTAGTTAAATAATTATAAAGATTTTCATAACAAAAGTTGTTATTTGAGATTTTCCTTCAGTAACTGTTAGTGGCGTGAATATACAGCACAAAACTACAAAAATCAGTTCTGAGTGTGTCGCGCAACCACCCCCCCCCCCCAAAAAAACCGCCCCTTCGGTGAAAAAAGCCTTACTTTACTGATAACTCGTTTACCGTTGAAGACAAAAAAAATTGCACAACTTTAAAAAAAGCTGGACTAATTTCCTAAAAAAAGTTATCTTCTAATTTTCTTGCATATGCCATGATTTTAGAGAAAATCGATATTGAAAAAAATTGCAAAATTTGTGTTTGTAATGCGTACGAATTTTCCCTAAGTTGAAATTCTTTGCGAGCGGCCTGTAGAAATAGTTGAATTGCTCGAAAACCAAACAAGCTAGGAAGAAAACTCAAAATGGGTTTTAAAGGGGATATAAAATACTTTCTTGTGTTTCTATTTTTGATGGCTATTGATATCTATTGGTATATAAAAAAACCGCTGCCTAAGGAATCACTACTTCCACATCCAGATGCTTCATCCAAGTCACTTTAAAGGAAACATCTTGACTATATTTGCACTCTAGTATGTGGAAATTATTGGTCATAGAATTTTAATAATAATTGGGGCAGATGTCATAGAAAAGTTTGAGGAATTGGTTTCTACCATGTACGTTAAAAATGAAGTTTCTAGTTTACCGTACGTATTTTCCACTATTCACAACCTACCACCTCCCACCCTTTCAATGGAGTCATCTCAATCAGATGTCACTACAATACATACGTGTACTAACTTTCAAGTGAATATCTCAATTTTATGTTATCAATCCCATTAATAATGAAGCGGAGGTGGTAGAGTTTGAAAAATATTAGAAAGAAATCTGAGGCCTTGGTTCCGAATCCCAAATTTCTGTACTCTTACCAGCTTTATTTACTTATTTTCCCCTAGTTACTCCTATTAACCCCAACCCTTCTACGGAATCATCCCAAAATATAATCTAGTTCCAGATGTCGTTATAATACATACGTCTACCAAATTACAAGTGAATATCTCAATTTTACTTTATCAACCCCTTTAATAATGTAGTAAGGGTAGTGGAAGGGTTCAAAACTTTATTAAAAAATCTGAGGCCTTGGCTTGTAGGACATACACCGAATTTCAAATTGCAGTACTCTTACCAGCTTGCTTTACATATCTTTCCCTATTTACCTCTACCTACCCCCGCTCCTTCAACGCAATCATGTCAAAATATAATCTAGTTTCAGATATAGTTATAACACATAAATGTACCAAATTTCGAGTGAAAATTTAAATTTTATTTTTTCAACTATTTTAATAAGGGAGTGGGGGTGGTGAGGGGATGGAAATTACCAATAAAAAAACGTGAGACCTTCGCTTCTAGTATATACACCAAATCCCAAATTTCTGTACTTTTACCAGCTTGCTTTACTTATTTTCACTTATATACCCCTATTTAACCCCCAACCCTTCAACGGAATCATCTCAAAATATAATCTACTTCCAGATGTCGTTATAATACACATGCGTACTAAATTTCACGTGAATATGTCAATTTTATTATATCAACCCCTTGAATAATGGAGTAGGGGTGGTGGGGACTGAAATATATTATTAAAAAATCTGAGGCCTTTTGGCTTCTAGTACATACACCGAATTTCAAGTTTCTGTACTCATACCAGCTTGTTTTACTTATTTCCCCCTATTTACCCCTAAATAACCCCCAACCCTTCAACGGAATCATCTCAAGGTATAATCTAGTTGCAGACGTCGTTATAATTCATACGTGTACCAAATTTCAAATGAATATCTCAATTTTATTTTATCAACCCTTTTCATATTGGAGTAGGGGTGGTGGGGGTTGAAAAATATTATAAAAAAATCTGACACTTTGGCTTCTAGCACATACACCGAATTTCAAGTTTCTGTAGTCTTACCAGCTTGTTTTACTTATATTCCTCTATTTACCCCAAATTAACCCCCAACCCTTCAACGGAATCATCTCAAAATATAAACTAATTCCAGGCGTCGTTATAATACATACGTGTACGAAATTTCAAATGAATATCTCAACTTTATTTTATCAACCCCATTAATGGGCTAGGGGTGGTGGGGGTTTGAAAAATATTATAAAAAAATCTGAGGCCTTAATTTCTAGTACATACACCGAATTTCAAGTTTCTGTACTCATACAGCTTGCTTTACTTAATTTCCCCTATTTACCCCTATTTAACCCCCAACCCTTCACCGGATATCCTCAAAAAACAATCCAGTTCCAGATCTCGTTATAATATATAACGTGTACAAAATTTCAGGTCAATATCTTAAACCGTTCCGGAGAAAACGTGCGGACAAAAAAAAAAAAAAAGTTACAGACGGACAGACAGACAGACAGACCAAAGAGCTCCTTATCAACAGACTCGAAGTCTTGTGAGGACCATGTCTGGATAAGGAGCCCTAAGGTATAAAATGGAGTACTACAATAGACCTATACTGGTCGCAGTAGGCAAGGCCAATCGCCAACTCCTCCATCTAAAATCTAAAAAAAAAATACTTCCACTACGTGGATGTGGAAGTAATAACAATATAATATACTTACCTCTTGATTTTTTGCGCTTTTAACCATTCACAGGCCCATAAAAATAACTGACTTTAATATAAGTTATAACTGAATTATCTTTTAGTTCAAGGTAGTATTTCAATGCAGAAAAAGTTAGGAATAAAAAATATTCACATTTACAAATTTACCAGCATGTTAAAGTTAGCCTAATTTTGACCAATTTTTTATTATTTCCTAAAAATAAAAGAAAAACCCAAACATCTTGAAACATTTAGCTCAAAAGTATTTTGTTTGAGTTTGAGTTTATATCATATAACTATTGTTTCTAATCATTTTATAGTTAAAAAATTTCTTAAAAAAATATCATTAAAAAATTGATTATGCAGCCTTTTTTGATTTTTTTGCTAACTTCAACATGCTGGTAGATTTGTAAACGTGAATATTTTTACTCCTAACTTTTTATGCATTGAAGTACTACCTTGAACTAAAAGATAATGCATTTATAACTTATATTAAAGTCAATTATTTTTTATTTACCTGTGAATAGTTGGATGCACAAGAAATAAAGAGATAACTATATTATATTGTTACTTTTATATACTAATAAATATCAATAGCCATCAGAAATGGCAACACAAGAAAGTATTTTATGTCCCCTTTAAAATCCATTTTGACTTTTCTTCGTAGCTTGTTTGGTTGTCGAGCAATTCAATTTTTTTTATAGGCGCGCACAAAAAATTTCAAAAAAAGGAAAATTCGCGGGCGTTAAAAGTAAAATTTTGCAATTTTTCTCAATATCGATTTTATCGAAAACCATGGCATATACAAGAAAGTTACAAGAGGACTTTGTTTTAGGCAATTATTCAAGCTTTCTTTTTTATGATGAGCAGTTTTTTTATATCTTCAACGGTTAAAGAGTTATCAGTAAAATAAGGCCTATTTAACCGAAGGGGTGGTTTTTTGGCGGGGTTGCGCGGCACTCCCAGAACTGATTTTTGTGGTTTTGTGATTTTTAGTCCTCCGACTAACACTCACTGAAGGAAAATTTCAGATAACATTTTTTGCGAGCTTCTGGGTATTTTTTACTTTATCGGCTGGACTATATTGCCTTGTCATCGGACTTATACACGTGTGCAAAATTTCAAAGCTCGAGACTAATTTACACCCGACTGCAACTTCTACTCGTTAGAATAGAAAAATAATGACGCAGCAAAATCCACATTTTTGTTAATTCCTTATCAAATATGTTGCAATTAATATAATAATTGATCATTTTTAATAAAACGCATCATATGCCTATTACCAATATTGGCCAAGTAGGAAAATGTAGAGACATAGAGATAAATATAAAAAATTATTTTTTTCTGTGAATTTAAGTCAGATATTATATTTTAGGTCAATAGTACAACAAAACAAAATAAATAATTATAACGGATGAGAAAAGCCTAACTAATTAATTACCCTTAAACAACATACGTTTTGCAAAATAGATATAAAAACTGTTAATGATGGCGTTCTACAGCTAAGAAATTCGATCCTAGTGTGAACTGTGATCTCTAGGTCTTTGCCATACACGAAACTAGCTTGTTTATGTATACCATTAGATACATAACCAGTCCTGCTTGGCATAACCGAGGTTCTCCTGTTCTGATATAGCAGTATTGTTGCTGGTGGGCCACTTTCACTAGATTCTAGGTTATCCACGTGTCGGAGAAGTTTAATCTTATTTTTAGGAGGGAATGCTTTATTTTAATCTCAGTTTGTATAAGCGCAACAGTGCAAAAAGGCCCCTATACCTACATTCCCACATGAATTCGTATATGATGTATAATTCATTTAGTAATTATTAATTTATTTTAAATACGTATTTTCATTATTATTGCGAAAATGCCTAATATTAATTTTAAGTTTTGCAATGACTTTGTTAAGAAATATCATTTCCTTACAATTTTTTACGTCTTCTAATTTAAACTTGGAGTGTTGAAATATTTTAATTTTCGAGTAAAATGTTAATATATTAAAGAAAACATTGTGCCAAGCTATATATTATAAAAAAATATCTTCGGAAACATCGAAATAATTAAGTTTGTACCAGCGTCTATTTAATACTTAGATTACAACAAGAATTGGCATAAAATATGTTGTAATTTAAATACAGCCGGTACAAATTCAGAGTTTACTATCAGAAAAGTCAGGCTTGCTGACACGAAATCTCTTTTTACGCCTCTGAGATCTGGATAGTTAGAGAGATGGACAGACGACATGTTGATGCTCTCTGATTAGAATCTAAAAACGTTCCCGAAAGACTCACTCCAAATGGTTCACTAGTATTATGTTTACTCACGTCGCGCGTCGTGTCATTTTTTTAACATATTCAGCAGAAATAGGAGAATATAGAAAAACGGTTAATGTGTCAGGGAAAATTAGACGGTAAGTGATTAAAATAATATCTCCCAAAAAATTAAACTGATGTTATCAAGAATCGATGAGAAAGAAAATTAACATGATGCTGTGACAACAGCCATACAAGAAAAACACATCAATTGGAATGGTCAGTTAATTGATTGTTTAATATCAATTTATTTTTGTGACCTCAAAAATATATGTATTTTTTATATCACAATTTAATTCAAAATATTGATGCATTTCGCGAACATATATCCAAGACAATAAAAACGACACATTTTGAGTCAACGGAGTTAGAACTTCTTTTCTTAGTTAATGGACCATTATGAATGATGACGACCCAGCGGATACGCCACGAGTTGTGCGAAAATTGTAAAGTTGATGGATACAACTTATTTTAGATAGAGAATATTTATATAAACATTTTGAACACAGAAAAATATGTCCAGGAAGAAACTGTCAGTTAATTGGCTAGAAAGAAACATGTTTCCTAATTTATAAACGAAAAAATCGGCAGCTACTGGAAGCGGCTGGAACCTCCCCACCCGGTTGAAATTAGTGATGGGCCGCTAAACAGAAATCTGCTACTTTTTTACTGTAATTTGATTCGTAGAAGTAGCAAATGCTACGAGCTCTGACAGTCAATTCAAATCATACGACGTCGTATGTGTTCACCGCCAAAACAGCAATAGAATTATTTATATTTCATTTAAAACTAGTGACCATTCCTCAAACTCTGAATAATTATAAACATGATATTTAATCATGTAACATTTTTCGCAATTATTAATAAAGTTTATAATGAAAAAAGAAAGAAAAAAAAACACACTGTGTTGGGATCGAACCGTCGATTTCTTGATTTGTAAGTCATCATCATCATAACAAATTTATTTAGTTCTTTTAATACAGGAAATTGCCTCCCCGGATCGAGACCCGGAGCCAACCGTACAACCACGTCGCGCAGCGCTAGTGCGGTTGCGCGGATCGTGACCGGTTTAGCCCAATAAAACTTATATTTAAAGGTTAAAACTTCTGCCGCCTGTGGCGACTTAAAATTAGTTAAAATTGTTTTTGCCTACACAGTTGGGAAGTTGTGGTTGTGGAAAGGAGGTTTAAGTTTTTAAGAGGCTGTAATTTATTGTAAGTTTCTCGCCCAAGAAGGAATTTTTGATTTGTAAGTCGTCGCTTTAGCCCACTCGACCACTGAAAACTTACGACGTAGTTTTACATATATTGATAGTATAGAGACATTGAATTCTGTTTGTTCTCTATACAATAATTTGTATAAAAAAATGTAGGTATATAAATAAAGGTGCAAGTGTGATACACCATTAAAAATCGGAATTTTAACTGTTTTGGAATGGTTAGATTACAAATTGTAAGTAATAATAAAATAAACAAGTTGTTGTACCAAAATGGCACTAAACGTAATCCGATTTCAACCAAAACCTTTTCAGATCTTCTAGAGCACTAAAGAAACCCGTATGCAAAGTTTCATCCAAATCCGTCCAATAGTTTCGCCGCTATCGTGCTAACACACATATACACACCCGCACATATGCCCACAACGCATACACACACACACATACACGGTTTGGAATATTTGTGGCTACCGTGCATATAAATTATAAGTGGCTACCATGCGATTTTGCGTTGTACTCGACTCTTTCAGAAATTGGCTGCACGGAGCTCTACTCCATTTTTAAATACACACCACCGTTTAGCTGTTATGAAATCAGTGGCTGTGGCTACCGTAGCCGCAATCGAGTGTATGTGTGTATTTTTTTTACTATATTTCTGGTGACCTGTGTATTTAATTATGGTTACCTTGTGTATCAATTGTGGTTACTTTTTTATGAAAAATTGTTTAAGTAGCTAAGCGTGGTATTTAGTTGTTCTCTACTCACAATACAAATTACGAAATTCAGAAGATATAAGGTTATTGATTACTCTTCATTTTACTTAGGGTTCATTAGAATACGCAGGTAAAGGAATACTAAAACTGATGCAGTTTCTACAAAATATAAATCAATGAATACACTTAAAATTTAAATCATTTACATCGTGCCAACTTAATTGACGAAACTATTGTCGAGAAAAGCATATTTAGTAGGGTTTTGTTTTAGAATCGCCAAACCAAAGTTTCCAGCCCTGTTCAGGGCTCTAAGAAATGTTAAAATACTGCTTGGTGTCTTCCAATTACATTAACTGCTATGTTACTGAAGCCAAAATAATAAAAATGAAAATTACTTAAAATAATGGGAAAATAATTGAAAGGACAGTGATGCCTACCTAATAGGTAGGTTAATAGCTTCAATGGGGAACAGTTAGGAAATAACGGTCTTAGAAGCACCAATTCCACTTATATTGTGACCGGCTTCATCTTTAGATCATATGTATACAAAATGTTCACAGCTAAGCGATATTATACCTGGTGTCCAAAAAATCTGGAAACTATCAAATATCTCGAGAAATACACATTGGATCCCAAAAAAAAAGTACACGTCCTTAATATTTTTAAAAGCGCTATCCAATGATACAAAATGCGACCCCCCACCTCCCGCCCTTTAGGGTGGGGCGGGGGGCAACTTTAGAATCTTAAATGGGTACTTCCATTTTTTATTGCAAATTGGATATTCCGACTAAGAATAGACTACTTTTGTTTGAAACACTTTTTCAGAAATTGTCGTTTTTTTTTAGATACCCGGCGAGGAATAATCAAAATTTTAGAACTTTGCGATTTTTTTACTTGAAAAAGAAGTTTGGACAATAATAGCAAGAGGCAAAAAGAGTTTGGAATCATCCCGGAAATGTTCTTAAATTTTTTCGGAATTGTCCAATGCCCTTTGCAGGATAGAGCATTGTGGAGTTTTCAAGTGCATTGGACAATTCCGAAAAAAATTGAGAATATTCCCGGGATGATTCCGAACTCTTTTGCTCCTTGCAATCTTTGTCCAAACTTCTTCTTTCTAGTAAGAAAATCGCCAATTTCCAAAATTTTGATTTGTCCTCGTCGGGTAACTAAAAAAAAAAGACAATTTCAAATAGGTTTAGAATGTCATGAAACGTCGAGATTTTAAATTTGAGCGAAAAAAAAAATTCTGTCTGTCGGTCTGTCTGTCTGTCTGTCTGTAACTTTTTTTTTGTCCGCACGTTTTCTTCGGAACGATTTAAGATATTGACTTTAAATTTTGTACACGTATATAACGAGATCTGGAACTGGATTGTTTTTTGAGGATATCCGGTGAAGGGTTGGGGGTTAAATAGGGGTAAATAGGGGAAAATAAATAAAGCAAGCTTGTAAGAGTACAGAAACTTGAAATTCGGTGTATGTACTAGAAGTTAAGGCCTCAGATTTTTTTCTAATATTTTTTAACCCCCCACCACCCCTACCCCATTATTAATGGGGTGGATACAATAAAGTTGAGATAATCATTTCAAATTTCGTACACGTATGTATTATAACGACGTCTGGAATTAGGTTATATTTTGAGATGATTCCATTGAAGGGTTGGGGGTTAATTTGGGGTAAATAGGGGAATATAAGTAAAACCAGTTGGTAAAAGTACAGAAACTTGAAATTCGGTGTATGTACTAGAAGCCAAGGTCTCAGATTATTTATAATATTTTTCAACCCCCACCACCCTACTTCATTATTAAAAGGGTTGATAAAATAAGATTGAGATATTCATTTGAAATTTGGTACACGTATGAATTATAACGACATCTGGAACTAGATTATACTTTGAGATGATTCCGTTGAAGGATTGGGGGTTATTTAGGGGTAAATAGGGGGAAATAAGAAAGCAAGCTGGTATGAGCACAGAAAATTTAAATTCGGTGTATGTACTAGAAGCCAGGGCCTCAGATTTTTTAATAATATATTCAGCCCTCCACCACCCCTACTCCATTATTCAAGGGGTTGATAAAATAAAATTGAGATATTCACATGAAATTTAGTACGCATGTGTATTATAACGGCATCTGGAACTAGATTATATTTTGAGATGATACCGTTGAAGGGTTGGGGGTTAAATAGGGGTAAATAGGGGAAAATAAGTAAAGTAAGCTGGTAAGAGTACAGAAATTTGGGATTTGGTGTATATACTAGAAGCGGAGGTCTCAGGTTTTTTTATTAGTATTTTCCATCCCCACACCACCCCCACTCCCTTATTAAAAGAGTTGATAAAATTAAATTTAAATTTTCACTTGAAATTTGGTACATTTATGTATTATAACTATATCTGAAACTAGATTATATTTTGACATGATTGCGTTGAAGGAGTGGGGGTAAGTAGAGGGAATAGGGAAAAATAAGTAAAGCAAGCTAGTAAGAGTACTGCAACTTGAAACTCGGTGTATGTCCTAGAAGCCAAGGCCTCAGATTTTTTAATAATATTTTTCAACCCTTCCACTACCCTTACTACATTATTAAAGGGGTTGATAAAATAAAATTGAGATATTCACTTGTAATTTGGTAGACGTATGTATTATAACGACATCTGGAACTAGATTATATTTTGGGATGATTCCGTAGGAGGGTTGGGGTTAATAGGAGTAACTAAGGGAAAATAAGCAAATCAAGCTGGTAAGAGTACAGAAATTTAGGAATCGGTGTATATACTAGAAACCAAGGCCTCAGATTTCTTTTTAATATTTTTCAAACTCCACCACTCCGCTTCATTATTAATGGGATTGATAACATAAAATTGAGATATTCACTTGAAAGTTAGTACACGTATGTATTGTAGTGACATCTGATTGAGATGACTCCATTAGAGGGGTGGGAGGTGGTAGGTTATGAATTGTGGAAAATAAGTGGGGTAAACTAGAAACTTCATTTTTAACGTATATGGTAGCAATCAACTCCTCAAACTTTTCTATGACATCTGCCCCAAATATTATTAAAATTCTATGACCAATAATTTCCACATTCTAGACTGCACATATAGCCAAAATGTTTCCTTTAAAGTGACTTCGATGAAAAATCTGGATGTGGAAGTAGTGATTCCTTGGGCAGCGGTTTTTTAAGCTGCCATCGGCGTTCTCTATACATTTTTTAAATTCTAATGTTCTGAAAATAGATTTTGGGTCAAGTAAGGGTAGAATACAAGAAATTGTATTCACAGTAAAACAAATTGTTATTTACACCAATAGTATTTATTTGCCATAGACACATTATATATTGCTGAGACATGTACATCATGCAAGACCACCCAAGTAGAATGTTTGAAAGACGAAGCATTATAAAGAAATTTGAGGACTTGGTGTCCAGTATATACACCAAATCTCTAGTTTCTATACTCTTACCAGCTTGCTTTACTCATTTTACTTCTACTTACCCTCTACCCCTTCAACGGAATTATCTCAAAATTTATAATCTAGTTCCAGATGTCGATATCATATATACGTGTACCATGTTTTAAATGAATATCTCCATTTTATTTTATCAACCCCTTTAATAATAGAGTGAAGGTGCTGAAGGGTAGAGAAATATTAGAAATCTGAGGTCTTGGCTTCTAGCATTTACCCCAATTCTCAAGTTTCTGTCTTTTTCCCCTATTACTTCTCCCCCCCTTCAACGGAATCATCTGAAAATATAGTCTAGTTTTAGATGTCGTTATAATACATACGTGTCTTAAAGGACCCCGCTCATTTCTTATGGGAAATAGCTTCCGGTCAAATTTGCTGAAATTTCCCCCATTTACCCTTATTTAACCCCAACCCTTCAACGGAATCATATCAAATATAATCTAGTTCCAGGCGTCATAATACATAAGTGTACTAAATTTCAAGTGAATATCTCAATTTTATTTTGTCAACCCCTTTAATAATGGAGTGTGGGTGGTGGGGGGATCGAGAATATTATAAAAAATCTGAGGCCTTAGCTTGTAGTATATACACCAATTCCAAATTTTTGTACGCTTACGCTTGTTTTACTTATTTTCCACTATTTACTTACCCCTATTTATCCCCAGACCCTTCACCAGATAAGTTAAAAAAACAATCCAGTTCGTAATCTCGTTATAATACATACGTGTATGAAGTTTCAAGACAATATCTTAAACCGTTACAGAGAAAACGTGCAGAAAAAAAAAGTTACGGACAAACCGACAGACCGATAGACATTTTATTGCTCAAATTTAAAATCTCGACGTTTCGTGATATTCTAAGCCTATTTCAAGAGGAAAAAATTTTGAATTTTTTTTACGATTACTATCTTACATCCACTACGCGGATGTGGAAGTAATAAGTTAAGAATATAGAACCATACAATGTAAGTCCATAAGGTATCAACTGAAAGTGATGAACCTAAAAATAAACAAAAAACATAGTTAATTTAGTTTTAACATGGTTAAACTAATAATATTGTATAAAGAATGAAGCAATACAAGCAGCTGGTTGTAAAAATCAACAAATTATTTAATTTTATTATTATTATTATAAATCATATGACGGACTTATTATTCTTTGACGGGGATATTAATTTAATAATACATAATATACCAAATTTTACTTACCCTTGTAAACTGTAAAATACAAAATTTAATACCGGCAGCAGAAAACTCGAACCTGTACATCAGTCGTATAACGTATAAATGATTCAGTTCAAGCTTAAAAGTGTATCCTGAAGGGGGCGCTATGTTGTAGAGAATTATGAAGTAGTCACTTGTTTGTCTAGAGTTGAGGATGCACAGTGCAATAATGTGGCGTCTTACATAAAATTTAGTTTATGGCGCGTAATTTCAAACTGTTAAAATCTATAATATTTAAAATTTGGGATACGTATAATGATAAGGTAAGGAACGTATACGTGTCAACAAAATTATACTACATATAATGTTACACTCATTTTTCACTGTGGCTACCGAAAAAAGTAACCACAATTGAAACAGAGGCCACAGTTCAGGGTTATGCACGCACAGGTAGCCGCAAATATGACAAAACAAACACACACACATACAGATATATTTTTCAAAAACCACTTTTTTGGATTCCTGAGACGTAGAGATTTGACGTTATCTAAATTACTTCCACATCCACGTAGTGGATTGGAAGTATAGTAATCGCAAAAAATTTTCAAAAATTTTTATTCGTGAAATAGGTTTAGAATGTCATGAAACGTCGAGATTCTAAATTTGAACGAAAAAAAAAACTACTCTGTCTGTCGGTCTGTCTGTCTGTCTGTCTGTCTGTCTGTCTGTCTGTCTGTCTGAAACTTTTTTTTTTTTGTCCGCACGTTTTCTCCGGAACGGTTTAAGATATTGAGTTGAAATTTTGTACACGTATATGTTATAACGAGATCTGGAACTGGATTGTTTTTTGAGGATATCCGGTGAAGGGTTGGGGGTTAAATAGGGGTAAATAATATTTTTCAACCCCCACCACCCCTATTCCAATATGAAAAGTGTTGATAAAATAAAATTGAGATATTCATTTGAAATTTCGTACACGTATGTATTATAACGACATCTGGAACTAGATTATATTTTGAGATGATTCCGTTGAAGGGTTGGGGGTTAAATAGGGGCAAATAGGGGAAAATAAGTAAAGCAAGCTGGTAAGACTACAGAAACTTGAAATTCGGTGTATGTACTAGAAGCCAAGGTGTCAGATTAGTTATAATAATTTTTAACCCCCACCACCCCTATTTCATTATTAAAAGGGTTGATAAAATAAAATTGAGATACTCGTTTGAAATTTGGTACACGTATGAACTATAGCGACATCTGGAACTAGATTATAATTTGAGATGATTCTGTTGAAGGGTTGGGGGCTAAATAGGGGTAAATAAGGGAAGATAAGTAAAGCGAACTGGAAAGACTACAGAAACTTGAAATTCGGTGTATGTACAAGAAGCCAAAGCGTCAGATTTTTTTATAATGTTTTTCAACCCCCACCACCCCTATTTCATTATTAAAAGCTTTGATGAAATAAAATTCAGATATTCATTTGAAATTTGGTACACGTATGAATTATAACGACACCTGGAACTAGATTATACTTTGAGATGATTCCGTTGAAGGGTTGGGGGTTATTTAGGGGTAAATAGGGGGAAATAAGTAAAGCAAGCTGGTATGAATACAGAAACTTGAAATTCGGTGTATGTACAAGAAGCCGAAGCGTCAGATTTTTTTTATAATGTTTTTCAACCCCCACCACCCCTATTTCATTATTAAAAGGGTTGATGAAATAAAATTCAGATATTCATTTGAAATTTGGTACACGTATGAATTATAACGACACCTGGAACTAGATTATACTTTGAGATGATTCCGTTGAAGGGTTGGGGGTTATTTAGGGGTAAATAGGGGGAAATAAGTAAAGCAAGCTGGTATGAGTACAGAAACTTGAAATTCGTTGTATGTACTAGAGGAAAAGGCATCAGATTTTTTAATAATATATTTCAGCCCCCCACCACCCCTACTCCATTATTCAAGGGGTTGATAAAATAAAATTGAGATATTCACATGAAATTTAGTATACATATGTATTATAACGACATCTGGAACTAGATTATATTTTGAGAAGATTTCGTTGAAGGGTTGGGGGTTAAATAGGGGTATATAGGGGAAAATAAGTAAAGCAAGCTGGTAAGAGTACAGAAATTTGGGATTTGGTGTATATACTAGAAGCGAAGGTCTCAGTTTTTTTATCAGTATTTTCCATCTCCTCACTACACCCACTCCCTTATTAAAAGAGTTGATAAAATTAAATTTAAATTTTCAATTGAAATTTGGCACATTTATGTATTATACCTATATCTGAAACTAGATTCTATTTTGGCATGATTACGTTGAAGGAGTGGGGGTTAAATAGGGGTAAATAGGGGAAAATAAGTAAAGCAAGCTGGTAAGAGTACTGCAACTTGAAATTCGGTGTATGTCCTAGAAGCCAAGGCCTCAGATTTTTTAATAATATTTTTCAACCCTTCCACTACCCTTACTACATTATTAAAGGGTTGATAAAATAAAATTTAGATATTTACTTGTAATTTGGTAGACGTATGTATTATAACGACATCTGGAACTAGATTATATTTTGGGATAATTCCGTAGAAGGGTTGGGGTTAATAGGAGTAACTAGAGGAAAATAAGTAAATCAAGCTGGTAAGAGTACAGAAATTTGGGATTCGGTGTATATACTAGAAACCAAGGCCTTAGATTTCTTTCTAATATTTTTCAAACTCCACCACCTTCGCTTCATTATTAATGGGATTGATAACATCAAATTGAGACATTCACTTGAAAATGAGTACACGTATGTATTGTAGTGACATCTGATTGAGATGACTCCATTGAAGGGGTGGGAGGTGGTAGGTTGTGAATAGTGGAAAATAAGTAGGGTAAACTAGAAACTTTATTTTTAACGTATATGGTAGAAACCAACTCCTCAAACTTTTCTGTGGCATCTGCCCCAAATATTATTAAAATTCTATGACCAATAATTTCCACATACTAGAGTGCAAATATAGTCAAGATGTTTCCTTTGAAGTGACTTGGATGAAGAATCTGGATGTGGAAGTAGTGATTCCTTAGGCAGCGGTTTTTTCGATTTTGGGCCAATTTTAGTAACCTCCCACAATTTTATTGTGGGGAGGTTAATATTGTAAATAACATTCTCAGTATGTAAATAAAAAAAGTGCTACATATCCTCATCCTCGACTTTGGAGGAATTTAACATTTTTCACTAAGTTTCTACCACATCTCAGAACCGCTACCGAAGGAATCACTATTTTCACATCTAGATTTCCCATCCCAGCGTCTTGGGACTTGGATGAAAAAAAAAACTATTAATATAATATTTGCATTTTATATAGGGTAATAATTCCTTATAGAATGTTAATAATATAATATTTGAAACTGTCTGTCACATACTAAATCGCAATCGTATTTTGTAGCCAGTTTAATAATGGTGGTGGGGGTGTCAGATGTCATTAAAAGACTTGAGATGTTGGCTTCTAGTACATACACTAAATCTTGGAAGTTTCTGGACTCTTACTAGCTTGCTTTACTTATGTACTCCTATTTGCCTCAAACCGTTCCGCGAAATAAACTCAAAATATAATGTATGGTCCCAGATCTTGTTATGCTACATACGTGTACCAAACTTCAAGTAAATATCTTTATATTATTTTATCAACTCCTTTTATAATGGAGTAGGGGTGGTGGTGGGGCAGGCAGATGTCATAAAAATAATGAGATTTGGCTTCTAGTATGTATATATTTGGTGTGTACCAAATCTTAAATTTCTGGACCCTTACTACGTCGCTATACTTACTACTTTCCCCTGTTTATTCCCAACCTTTTAACAGAATTTGCCCAAAATATAATCAAGTTCCAGATCTCATCATAACATATACCAGTACCAATCAACAGTGGTAAAGAAACAGCTTTTCTGATCCCTCCGGAAAAAAGCGATTCAATGGTATAATATAGTTGGTCCCCAAATAACAAAAAAATACTTATTTCGCGGAAAACAGTACATTTTGATATACAAGCTGTCCATTTTATAAGGATCCTCGAGGAAATCTCGGTTAATATCAATCGTACAAAAAAAATGTTTATAGAAGCATTGTGTCGACCTTTATGAGCTACCCAATGGCTTAAGATATTTGAAATTCACGGCCTATTTTAAGTGCTATGATATGACCGAATATTTCGAAATTGCGAAATGTGTCTAAGCTAGATATCATTGTTACGTGAAGGGCTACGAGACAACTTCAAACAACAATTTTTTTTGTAAAACAGAAGTATTAACGAAGTATAATCTTTTTTTAGAACCGCTGGATTTCGAGATTTACTCTTTAGGAAAAAAAGTATATACACGAAACAGGCAGGTACGTGCCATATTTGTTCATTAGAACCAAGCAACTAATTTTAAAAACTGATGTAAAAAATGTTTTTATAATTATTGCTTGCTTAGTTCCAATGAGTAAATATGGCATGTGACAAACCGTTGAAATGGGAGGAAATTAGTCTATTTATAGCACATATTTTTCCTCTATAAAGAGTAAATCTTGAATTCCAGCTGTTCTAAAAAGAATTGATAGCACCTCATTATGAGACTCAGTTTTCTTTACTATCTTACTAATTTAAAGTTTTAGAAATATACTCGAAGGGTAATTGAAACTTATGAGAATTATGAGATGTAAATGAAATGTTAGTTCCAATTTACCTGGAAGTTTGATGTGTTTATGTGAGTCATGGCAACTTTCTTTACTGAGCTAAATGTTGCAAAACGTTATATAGTTCACGAAAATTAGCCAAAAAGAGGAGAGAACCTGGACAAAGTTAGTGAAAATCTGAATTTTTGCACAGACGTTCTTTGAGGTGTCCCAAACCCAAATCCACAAAAATCACAAAAATCCCAACATGGCTACCCAAGATATTGAAGGTCAAAGTTGTAGACAATTAAATTATCTACAAGTTGTCTTTTTAGATATTCAAGGTCAAAGTTTCAAATACACTTTTTCGTGAATATCTCTTTTGCAAATATCTGTATGTAGACTTCGTCGCGGTCCAAAGCATAGGGCTCGAGATATTCGCGGGAAACCGTTTTTGAAACTTTGACCTTGAATATCTCGAAAAAGGCATGGTTTTGGGAAGAAATGCAAAATATCAATCTTGTAGCTAATTGAATTCTCTACAACTTTCATGTTAACTTTATTGCTGTCTGATTTTTTTGGCTCAAAATGTTCGTGAGAAACCATGTTTTTGAAACTTTGACCTGGAATATCTCGAAAAGTTTGGCGGGATGATAAAAAAATAAGAAGACAACTTGTAGATAATTTAAATCTCTACAACTTTCACATTGACCTTATCGGCATCGTATGCATAGGGCGCGAAATATTTGCAAAAAACTTTGACCTTCAATATCTTGGGTAGCCATGTCAGGATTTTTGTGATTTGTATGGCTTTGGGTTTGGAATACCTCAAAGAACGTCGGTGCAAAAATTTTGATTTTTACTAATGTTGTCCAGGTCAAATGCTAATTTTCGTGAATTAGTAGCAGTTCATTAAAACTCACGTGTACTTAGAAATGAAGAATGAGATCCCGCCAGTGGCATAATTTCAGCATTTTTATTGGGTAGGCAGAGATTTTTCACAGATAACCCAATAGATGGAAGCAAAGCAAACCCTGTAATTCTTAAACGATAACCCTATAAACCCAAATCACCGTGGGATAGCGAGTGCTACAAAAAGTTAAATTATAGACAGAAAACCCGAAACCAGAGGAAAAGGAAGTTTATCACTTCACAGGTAATATTAAACTCAAAGGAGGGAAAGTGAGTGGTGTGAAAAAACAATTTATGGTAAATAAGGCTCGCCCAAAAATCGGAAGACTTGGCGATCGTTCACCGAACGGTTGTGCTGCCGTTCCTCAGATGATTGACGTTTACTTACGTTGGCTGATATGTTGGCGAGCGCTCCCTGATGTGTACAATTTGAATTTCTTGATAACTCCATGAGCAATCGCAATTTCATAAACAAATTGTAAATAATACGATTTTCGATTCCAAACTACTTCTATCATAAAGTATGAGTCAAAACAAGAAAAAACTCATGTATGTTATGTTGAAAAGATTAAAGTTTAAAAAGTTGTTAACGTACAAGCATTGAAAAAATGCGTTTTTTACCACCAATAACTTTGTAATGGAAAGAAATTTATAGATTCTGAAAAAATATTCTGAAAGTGCAAGGCTTTAACTTTAAAACGCCGCGGCCCTAGGAATTATAAAAATTACATTAATATAAAAGTTACACCGGTTTGAAAATTGGGAGTTTTTAGCGCAGCGCGCCATGCTCTTGCGATTACAGACCATGTCTGTGGAAGCAGGCAACCTAAGTATAGAAATCATACAATGCTATAACTTTGGAACCATTGATGTAATTTTTATAAATCTTTCGGCATTTTCATTCAAAAGTTATTAAGGGCCAAAAAGACTAAAGATCGCTTTTTTTTTTCAATGTTTAAAAGTTAACGACTTACTAAATTGTACGAAATAAATCAAAAGGTCCTAGTAGGAATTTTTTAATCAAAAAAATTTGTTAACAAGACTTGTTCGAAATCATTAAAAAAAACCTGAATCCGAAGTTCAGTTAAATTCTGCAACCCTCCAAGTTATGAACAATAACAGAAAGCGAATTGAGGCATTATAGGGCTGATGGAGGTTTGATAGAACATAATATTTAATTCTTTTGGTTGTATTTATTATTCATTTGTGCAAATTGTTTAAAGAAAATAAATTTAGGAATAATATTTATTTAAATGCCCCAATAGGATTTTTCTCATCAAGACCTCATTTTAGAACTTAACTAAACTTTGGATTCAGGGTTTTTGAATGTAAATGGCCTTGCATTTAAAGCTAGAAAATGATTTGGTGGTCTTAAATAGACCTTAGTGACCTCTATCTTTTAAGATCAGTTTGATTCAAATCGGACAAAAAACAAAACAATTATTACGCTGTTACACTCTTAAGTGAGACATACTGTACATATAAGACTTTTTTCTTGTGTTAACCCATACTCTACGACAGAAGTGTTTTGAAATCGAAAATCGCGTTATTTATGATTTGTTTACAAAATGGTTTAAAAAAAAATGGGTTCCCATGGGATGATTTCGCTAAACACTTAAATTTAAACCATTAGTAATACATCCTAAGCAAACCGTTCGCTTAGAAAAGAAACCCTAAACCCATTAGACCTTAAAGTATAGTATATCATGATAGACGTGCCACGCAAAAGTAATGTATAATTATAAGTAGTAGCTTAAGATTTTGCGAGTATTGAATTCGCTGTATCACGGGCATCTGGGGTTTAAGTCGCCTGTCTGCGGTTTATGAGTATTGAACTCGCTTTCCCCGGGGAATCCACAGACAGACGAGTTAAAGTTAAATACCAAACTTGAACTCGCCTGTCTGCAGTTTTATTAGCATTGCAAAAAGGCCCCGCTCAAAATTTTAGCCAGAGGCCCCACAAATTCTTAATCCGCCCCTGCCTAATTGTATTGAAAACCTTTGACTTGATTGGCGCAATTGTCATACTTGTTATTTTTTTCGGAAAAGTTTCGGAATTCGCCAGATTTGCCTTAAACAATTTAATGCTCTTTCAAAATGTTGTGGGCGGGGACAGTTTAAACGTAAAATCTAGATTAAAAAGACTTAGTCAAATAAATATTATTGTGAATTAGAAATTGTATCCCTACATGGTTGTGGGAACCAGAGTTGGATAGATGTTTTCTTGGATTATAACCGTAGTAGTACTGCCTCTGTTTATAATTTCCAGGCTTAAAGCGTGCATGTCAATTAAAAAAGTTGCCGCGATGCTGCATTGCAAATTGATTTATAAGAAATGAAATCCTGATGTAGGGGACTTCTCTTACCCATATTCAGCAATTGGAAAGGTCCTTCAGAACCTTCCATGTTTTCTGTTTACTTAGTCCATATATGTCCCATGAGTAGACGATATAAGAAGTCCACCCCCGTAGAGCCCGCATGTGGGGTTAATATACAATGGAAGATAAAAAGTGTCTTAAGGGCCATTGTTTGCGACACTACCTCCTCAGCGTTATGGAGTCAAGGTCACGCTTACAACTGGGCCTGGGAAGTTGGTCCGCGGCGATTCTTTAGATGTCTTGCTCAGTTTTTACGCAGCGAGGTCTTCTTTATAATAATCGTTACCGACCACAGCACCTTGAGAGCACTTGGTAACCTGGTCAGTCTCCTGTTCACCACCTGGAAATACATCTGACACAGAACTCACCCACAGATATATAAATAGTGTTATTTTATAATTTATGATTTCATTGATAAAACATGGATGCGAAATATTTCTCGTAGTTAGTACTATTTCATTTTAATAAACTACGTAAATTAAAAATTATATATGTAATTGAAATATTTTTCATAATATATGTAAGTAGTGCTATTTTGAGAATTACGTATTCATTATTGTACTAAAATCAACGCTCTGGTATTGTACAGTTAATATTCAAATTAAGAATATTTGAATATTTAGCACAAAGACATATTGTATATATTGATTTAGAAACACCACAACTTTTTAAAATTGCCCTTACAGTTTAATTAGGTTACCTCTTTTATTTACTACCGAACGTAGTATTTGTTACGTTGTTACCTATTACCTATACTTATTTATTAGATATTTTCTTTTGTTTTGGTCAGTAAGCCACTCTGTTTTGTGAAATATTTAAATTAATAAACACAAAATTCTGCGTTGGCGCAAGAATTGATTTGATGCATCAAATACTTATCAAAAGTACGTCTGTGTGTGTGTGGTTTGGGGCCGTTCATTAAATACGTTCTGAAATAAGGGGGATGGAGGGTATTGCTTAGCATGACGAGATGTGAGAAGCGGGACGGGAGGGGGTTTAAGGAAATGTAACGTTCGCAGTTAATCAATTTTACTTTAATTTTTCTGTTAACTTGGTAGTTTTTAAAATTTTTTCATTACGATAGAAAGTCATTCCTAAGTATTAAAAGTCTGTAAACAGGCCCATTGAGAGGGGGGGGGGGGGGTGTGTTTTCTCCCGTCCCCGGAGGTTTTTGAGGGGCCCGGGTATCATTTGAAGTTAGAGAAGCATTTCCATTAGGCGAAATGAGAGAGGTATACTTTTAAATGATTAATTTGATGTAAATAACAATGAGTTTTATGAGTTTTGAATGACTAAATATGAAATTGCTGCCCCCCCCCCCGTTTTTCAGAACTGCGACCGAGATAAATAATTTATTTCGAGGAAAATATCTTAGGGAATATCATCCCCCCTCCGGCTGTTCGAAAGTTTTATTGAGATAAATAATTTATTATCAAGAATGCCACCCCACTCTTCGAAGTTTATATTGGAAATTGTTGGGAGTTGTATGTTACTACCTCCCGGGCTTCGATTTTCTCTCGACTGCCTTGTCTGTAAATAAACATATGGATAGTCAAAGATTAATGTTTCAGATTGTACACACTTATTTATTTACTTATCGGGTCATAGGAAATATTTTAAATTATTCATCTGCATGCTATTTTTAATCACAAGAAATCGTTTATGGGGGGGACTAGCTTTTGTGAAGTAATATTTGTTAGGGGGGTCGCTGAAAATTTGACTGACTGACGTGACGAAGGGGGAGGGAGGGGTTCAAAAAGGTGAAATTATGAGTGACGGACTTTATGAACGCCCCGCCCCCTTTATTGAGTATGGTTACAAAGGCCTTTAGTCAAGTTCATTGAGGTTACAAAATTTTATTTTTTTATCAATTGTTACCTAACTACTCATTATTATTCAACTATCTTTGGCCTTAAAGATGAAGTTGCTTTCGATGGATTTTGTTGCGCTGATTATAGTGATTACGGCTGATTAAACCTTTGGAGAGTAATAATCCTTAAGAGAACTTTTGATTTTTTGGTAGGATTTTAATAGTAGAAAAGTATATTCAAAGTCGCCGTGGGCGCCAATCTTGAAAAACATTTTTTTGGAACTAACTTTTAACATGTAAAATGTAAAACTATCGTAGAAGTGAATATTGAAGAGCCCAGAATTCTTAAAAAAAATTATCTACCAAAAATTTCCTATAGGTATATAGCGGTTCTCGCATAAAATAAAAATGAAACAACGCACGAACTCCTTTTTCCTTGCGTACCGGCGCAAAAGCTTTCATAACTTTTGAGAAAATATTTTATAGAGCAAAATTGCAGCTATCATTACTATACAATAATATGTTGTCACGTGTTCCTATTATTGAACCCTGTAAAATGATCCATTTTAAAAATATAGAATTATTTAGGAAATTAAATATAGACCAAAATTTCCATGAAAAAATCAACTTCGACACATTATCACTTCACAAAAGACCGCCAAATAGCCGCCTTTTATCGAAATCTGCATAAAAAATTATTTCACTAAAAATGTTCTAAAAAATGATTAAATTTTTCATCCCGAGGACGACGATCAATCGCCTTTGGGCTCCGTCGCTCGAAAAATAAATATTAATCGAAATTACCATAAAATTGACTTCAAGATGCACAGAGCGGAAAACCGCCCTACAAATTTAAAATTAAATATAATTTATTTTTTCGTACCACGAATTTATTTTTTCGAAAATACCACGAATTTGGTTTTTCGAAAGTACCACAAAGAGGATAGCACAGGGCTGAAAAATCAATGGGAGAGTTCTTCTAATAAAAACCAAAATCCACATTTAATTATTCTGCAAGTGGTGGAACCACAAGGACATCCATCAAAATAATTAAAAAATTCAAAGTCGGAGATTCGATTCCGACGCACCCTAAATATCCTTAATCCAAGTCCAGGCGGGAATCGCCATAGTAATCGCTCGAATGTGAGTCGACGGAAAAAAGGTATCTTTGGGTTCAATGCCGTTAGTACGTTTTTTCAAGCTGAGAAGCCATTGAAGCATTCTGACAAAGATTACAAGCAATTCGAAAATTTCAGTGCAAAATTAAAAGTAAATAATTTTCAAAAAGTTCGACATACATCGTACAATCATAATTAACTGGGACTCTGAATCTTTTTGTACAGTCGATTGCTATAGTTTTCTTGACGCTGGATGAGTTGCGATTCTCCGGGACGTACCGTCTTGCCAAGTGGTAGTGCTCTCTGATGGTTGCCTTATATACACTAGTTAAATATTGAATAATTATATTTTTTATATTTTACACTTTAACTATTTACTCAGATCTAATGTTTTACAAGATGATTCGCGGTTTTATATAATACCGTATCTTTTAATATGATACCTCTACGTGATCTCGTAACGTATGTATGTTATGTGAAATATTACAAGAATTATGATAAAAGCAGTGTTGCTACCGGCATACCAATATAACTTCTCCCGACGAAGTGGTACCATCGTCTCCTGGCGATGAACTCCCTAGGGTGGTGTGGATAACTTGTGGGCTTTGCTTCCTATTTTTATTGGAATAGCATCGTGACAATATATTGGGGCATCGTCTGCAGCATCCAAAGTAAATCATGGTATAGATTACAAGGAGTAACATCACGAACAGGGTGGTTAGTAGCCAATAACTTGGGGATTCCAAGAGGCTAGCAGGTTCCGGGATGAAGTGGGTCCCTTTTGTTGCTCTGGCTAACTCTTTCAGAGCTCTGACATCGGAGAGGTGAACTTCTTTTAATGATAATGGTTTATCTTTGCTCACAGTAAGCTTCCATAATTTTGGTACTTCGATTTTTGGCAGAAGAAACATCGGAAGTAGAACTCCACTCTTCGTTAATGTGAAGCGTTGGTTTGCTATCGTGGTGCTGCATCCTGTGGGTAGATGAAGGACAACTGGTTGGCTAATGGTCTGAATTCCATTTTGACAATCGGGAATTTGGAGAGTATTAACTGGTATGATCAATATGTGATTTTCTTCTAATGTCGTTATTATTGGCTTTGTGACTGATACATGGTGGTCGTGATCAGCCTTGGATAATAATTGGACCAGACAGCTATCATCTCGTGGTTGACTGGGTGAGTCGCAGATATAGACGTCTTCTAATTTAGGACAACTATGTGCTATGGCAACGTAAGTGTCGGTACTCATCCCAAGGTATGGAGTATTGGGGATGATTGTAAGGTTTTGAACAGGAACTGGGATTAAATGGTAGTAGGAGTAAATCTCGGCTGTTAAGATTGGCAAACTAATCACAAAAATTATAAGCTTTTCTGAAAAGTGAACGGTTGTTCCCAAATATGAATAATAATTTTGATAATACTTTAGATCTAGAATGTTTTGACTAATATAGAGTTCTCTTGCTTTGCTCAAGATATACATTAAACTATGTTTGGGTAAAATTGAATTGTGAACTAAGTTCCATGAAGTGAACGTAATTGCATTTTCTAGTTCATCCAGAAACTCATTAATGTATCCCAGATTAACAAAGAGTTGTGATAGTATGTTTTGGATAGAAACGGTAATTAGAACCTTATTTAGTTCCTCCTCAAGTTTCATTACAGTTTCAGTAAGAAAGGTTTTAATTGCTTTTTGATTTTGTGCCAAGGCTGATATTGTTTCATTATATTCATCGATTAATTTGGATGTCAAACTCATTTGGGCTTTCAATTCGTATTCGATATGATTATTGTTTTCGTTTAGTTTTGTTAGAGCTTTATTAATTGTTTCCCGGTCACTATCATCTAAGGTGCCAAATGGCGATTTTGATACGGTACCTACTCCATTTATTAAACCTCGTTTGGGGCGCGTTGTACCTTGTGGAAGAAAGCTTTCTAATTTTGATTTCACTCTAATAACTAATTGTTCGGCTTGCAAAAGTGACGTTGATAGACCGGTATCGGTACTGCAGTTATTAATTTCAAGAATATTGGTTTTAATTACGAATAGTTGAGATTCAGTGGATTGTAATTCATCATCAACCGGTTGCAAGTTAACATAATGAATAAATTTATGTTGTGTTGAACGGGATCCCATCGTACCTAAATTTAGGGTTAAGGCGCCATTTTCTATCGGGGTTAACTTAATTTGGCAAAGGACTGTCGAGAAGGTAAGAAATAGGGTGAGCGTCAAGTGCAGTGTCGTTGTTGGCGTTCTTTTCGGTCGTCCGCGTGGGCGTGTACCTGGAACAAGGATACGTTTCTTTTTAGCTATTTTCTTCTGATAAGTTCCTCGGGCTGTTCGAACTTTTTTATCTAAATTTTCCTCTACTCCGGTTTTAATAAATCGCGGATTTATTTTATTACGTAACTGATCATTTTTTATGAAGATAGTATCGCCAGTCTTTAGCTTTTCTGGGTCGGCATTCATAAAATTTGAGGCGGTATTATCTTGATCAAAATTATTGTTTGTCGACTCTTGTTGTTCTGAGTCTTGGTTATTATAACTCTCTTCTTGATTTTGATACAGTGCCACGTCTTCGTATCTCAGTTGATCGTATTCCAGCTCATCATAGTATGCCTCGTTGTCATAAGGTGGGACGCGATCGGTGGTTTCATTGTTATATAAATAACGATTGACACCTGGCATTGTCGTGGGTCTCTGTTGGATATTATGAGATATGCCAGACATTGGTGTTGGTTTCGACAAAGGGGTATTTTGGTTTGGTTTCCAAACGTTTTGTCTTGAAGATCCAAATGTTTGTTTGTTAGTAGGGAAATTTTGCCTTACTTGCCGTGGTTGTACGTTGATAGGTTGTGATGGGAACTGACTACGGTAGCTTGTTGGGAAATTGTTCAAAAATTGCGGTGGCGTGAATTGATTATGAGAATTTATTGGAAAATTATTTCCATGTTGTTGTGGAGTGAAACACCTTTGCGCGGAGTATGTATTTTGGTTAGAATTGTGAAAATTCGAATTTCTATTAAAAATGGGGCTTTGAATATTTCTATGCGGCTGCGTATTTTGTATGGCGGGTTTTGGCGTTAATAGATGAGTTCCACTACTAGACGCTTGTAATTTAGCAAAATTTTGAAATTCTTCTTCTTCTAGAACATAATTTAGCGCGTCTTCTAGTGATGCCGGATTGTTTATTCTCACGATTGTTTGAACGTCAATAGGTAGGTTAGTGATGAACATTGTTTTGGCAATGTGTAATTGTGAATTTGTAAGTTTCTGAGTTGTGGATTCGGAAAATCGTCATTAATTTTTGCTATAATAACGGCTCTTAATTGTTGTAGTCGAAGTCCAAAGTCGTAAGGTCGTTCGTTTCTAATCGGTCTCATGGATGTCAGTTGATATGTCAGATACTGTAAATCGCGTTAATCGCCAACTGTTAACTTTAAAAGTTTTTCTATTTGATCCCACGTAATTAAATCGCTTCGGCTAGCTATCAAATTTTGAGTGCGGCCTCTTGATTTATTTTTTACTGCCTGTAGAATTAAATCTTCTAACCGAATCAATATATGAAAGTAAAACCAAATCATTTCCATGAAAAAGTGGTACTGTATCTAGATATAATTTTAAAAGTTGCGTATCTATAACTTCTTTCTGTGGGCGAGCCACTGATTGTGGTTGTAGTGGAGTTTCTGAAAGAGTCTGTACCAAATTTTGGATCTCTTCTTGAGTATCTGTGAGATCGCGATTCGCATCTTGGAGCAGTTGTCATTGCGCAATGATTTGAATTAATGATTTAAAATATAATTTTTTGAAAAATACCACACGCCAGACCTCGATGTTCAGATTTCTCTGTCAACAACAGTCTCAATCTGCCTACTCTGTTGCTTAAAGACAAGGACCTTACTGAGAAGATAGGTAGTGTTTTATACTCTATATTTTGAGAAAAATAGAGAACTGGAATAATAACTAAAACTAATGAAATGCCTACTTCTAGTGATCAATCAGATCAGTTTTCCTAACTTAATGACCAAACGGGCCCAATTTGCCAATCGGGCAAGTGAGATCTGGTGTAAAATGGAAAAGCAAACAGGAATGGAAGAGTACTTACTGTTTTTGTTCTTTTCCTGGTTCGGAATGGCAACTCTCGCTAATCAGGCACTAGTTTTTTGCACCACTCTCCCCCAAGCCTTGTTGACTACACCAGAAATGTGGGAACACAACTGTCCACTTTAACTATTTACTGAGATCTAATGTTTTGCAAGATGATTCGCGGTTTTATATAATACCTTATCTTTTAATATGATACCTCTACGTGATTTCGTAACGTATGTATGTTATGTAAAATATTACAAGAATTATGATAAAAAAATCAGTGTCGCTACCGGGATACCAATATAACTTACATTTTTAATTCGATTTATTATTGATCCACCAATTATAAGATTGACGACCAGCGTGCGATTCTATGGCGTGAGTCTGATAACTACTTACTAAGGTCACCTTTGATCCCGTCAAGTTTATGTAGCGATCCGAGTACTCATAGAATCCATCGGCGGTCTTAATTATTAAGAAGTGTTTCTGAGAAAATGCTAGTTATAAGATATATTCAGTAGAAGTGCACCGCCCGACGGAGAGAGCAGACTGTAGCAATCATAGTAAGTATAATTTTATTTATTTTCGCCTGAAGGGTAACTGGAATCCACTTTGTGAGTAGAGTTGCTAGATATCGTAGCGACGACACGGTTACGGCCTAGTTAATATAAAATTCTTGTCGTGTCCATCAGATCTACGATTCTAAATTCATCTACATTCCCACCCCTCAGAAACCACCCTTAATTTCCGTGGCTCCCAAAAATTACAAGAGATTAGCACTAACACATTTTATTTAATAACCCACTGGAAACTTAACATTACTTTCTTTAACTAAAATACACTTTTACTGCTTAAAATAACCTTCAACAATGTTCATGACTTGATGTTTCCATTTTGTATTTACTTCGTATTTTCTAACCTTACTTTTTATTAAAACTTCGTTTTTCCCGCTGTGGATCTCGCCTTATGTATTCAACTAAAGACATCTAAAAAATTCCAGATCTCGCTAAAATATATTTATACGAAACAAGTGAATTTCTCAATTTCATTTTAAGATGTCATGAAAAAAATTGAGGCTGCTTTCTAGTCTATACACCAAATTCCAAGTTTCTTGACTCTTACTATCTTGCTTTAATTATTTTCCCCTATTTACTCATACTTACCCCCAAATTCTTCAACGGAATCATAATATTAAAGTATAATTTAGTTGTATATGTCTGTTAAACATCAACTGAATATCTCAATTTGATTTTGTTAACCCCTTAAAAATAAATTAGAGTAAAATTGGGGGTGGTGGTGGAGATGGAAGCTGTCATAGAAGAATTGGTTGATCAGCCAAAAACGTATAAAGCTTTGTATGATTTGTATGAAAAATGTTAGCTATGAACAAAATAAATTATTCTGCATATGTGAAGAAAATCGTGCTAGAGTTCTTAAATGCCACGCGATTTTACCAGGATGATGTGTTTCAACGAACATCTACACTGCAAGATGAAAAGAGCCTATTTGCTGCTGATGTCATATTGTGCCACAAGACATGCATCAACAGATACATACTGAATTACAAACGTATTGAGCTAAGGGCCGATTACAGTAGTGAATATGACATTGATTTGAATCATACAATTTGCGATGCAAATGATCTCAGGAAATTACAGGATGAGATCCCTATGTGGCATCAACGTTCGTGGGACACATTTTTCTCTGCACTTCTTCCATCGTACTCGAATTCAAAGAATGTGAAACGAAAGTGTGAGATGGTATTTCAAGTGTCATTTATAATCACTTGTACGTAATGGATGAAAGAAAACGCCACTGCTAACAATTATTGCCCAATGTGTGCATGAAACGACACGTTTAAAACATTGGTACAAATCTTAAACAGGCTTGGCCTCGCCGTAAGTTATAAGGGGGTTGAGCAACATGATATTAGTCTTTACTCGAATTGTAACCTTTTATGGCTTTAGAACCCCATTTCCACCAATAATAAGGCAAAAGATTCCCATTTCTGGAGCAATCACACAGAAAGTTTTAGACGTTCTTGGCTAATCAACTTGACGCCTGCAATGCCTCTTTGGTGTAGGCTGAGAGCAGGTCTCTTGAGGCCGAATGTTTTACAGTTCAGCATTAGCTCACAATTAACTCGATCACCTTTCAGAATGTATGTTTTATAACAGCACATATGGTAGCAAAAAATTATATAATAATATCTGGGGCAGTCGATATAATATTATCCTGTAGAATAAGTGAAGCTTCTTGAATTTCTCAAGCTATTAGGTTAATATTTGCCTGTAACAAAAAAAATATTTATGAAACTGGAAACAGGGCCTCGGTTAATATTCTACAGATTGATTTAAATTTTTTTCTCAGCTATGAATCTCTTCAGCGCGCATCTTTTCATGATTTTCAATATATTTTCAATTGTCACACCAATACACTAGCTGTGTCCACTCAAAAATGAAATTTTTCTGTATTTTACTTAGCGTTAGAGATATAGCAAAAATCTACATCTCCTAGATATTTTTGATACGGCATGTATCGATATTGATCCAGTTCCCATTTCACACGATGGATGAGTATGTTTAAATTTTCTTGATGCCTTTGTAATCTAGTTTGTGCCAAAGTCTTCTTGCTTTGTGTCTTTCTCTTATTAATTGCATTGTTCGGTCAGGTGGATGTAGATAACTAGCTCATCGAAAATTTCGTTTGCTCCCTGTTGACATGTTTACTGCCTTAATCGTGTCTCTTGTTAGGTTTTCCACCG
Organism: Stenurella melanura; assembly: GCA_963583905.1. Taxonomy (NCBI): domain Eukaryota; kingdom Metazoa; phylum Arthropoda; class Insecta; order Coleoptera; family Cerambycidae; genus Stenurella; species Stenurella melanura. Next base: position 111,176,649 of record OY757310.1, on the reverse strand, counting down.
CAGTATCTATGTTGCAGTATCTATGTCGCTGGGTATATTTAATTGCGGAACTTTTAGGAAGCGATCTAGATTCAGATTAAACGTATACCAATTTACGTAACCATTGATAAGTTTGGGTGCGGGGATGTTTATTGAGGGTATTTGAGTGAATTTATATATTGTGGGAAGATGATCAGAATCCAGTTCTGTGTATACTGCCGAGTAAAATGTCGTCTAAAATGTCGGGTTATAAGGGTAGTACGTTGGCATATTAGGAGCAGCTACTTGTATCCTGTGAATGATAGAAATGTTGAGTACCCTGACTCTATTTGGGTTGTTGACACGGCATCCCCATGTTGTATTTTTTAATTGAGATCACCGATAACAAGTGCCGTTCTGTCCTCATCAAACAGGTTCTGGATGTCTATATCGGTTGCTCGTCCATTTGGTTACAGATAAGAAGAGAACATTTTTGTACTATTATTAGATAATATTATATTAAAGGACAAGGCCTCTATATTTTTAAAAGTGAATTATTCATTATCTGTTTGCTTCTAGTAATGAAACATATTCTTTACAGGATTTTGCAAATAGCGGAAAAAAACTATCTATGAGAACTAAAAGAAAAACTATATGTAAAGAATATTAATGAAATCTTTGCATTTTTCGATAACCAAAATATTGATAATGTATACAAATAAAATATCAGTGAAGGTAAGTGAGCTAGAACACGACAGAGCTTAAAAAATAACACTTTTAACAGCATCATCTACCATAATAGAATGTTTTAAATTGTACACATTATACATAATTATAAAAGTAAGTATGAATAATAATAGTCTTTTAGTTTAGATATTTTATTTCCAAGAAGGTTCACAACGGTTCATTAATTCAACATTATGTTATATTACCTTATATTATCCAATAATGCACTTTAAACCATATAGGTTAATTCCATTAATATATTCCAGCTTAGAGATGTAATGAGGGGTCTCCTAAAATGTAGAATATAAATAAAATTATAACAAATTCACTAAAATTCACTTACCATTTGGAAAAGAAATAACTTCTGAACAAAATGACACGCCTATTCGAATCCATATATAATAAAATCCAATAGGTGCGAGCCCCTTCCTCTTCGCGATCTGAACTAGATAAAGGCTTTTTAGACGGGCTCTTTTACGGCACGCGCCCGGTACGGATCGACGCGGGACGACGACCGACATTGTGCCGTATATGGGGGGATGCTAATTAATTAGTAGAGGAATAACTTCTTAATTATTCAATTAAATTCGACTATCTATTTCTAAGCGTGCTTTTACGACCCTCAAAGTTATTCGCGATGCTCCGACGTGCGTCTACTAATTTTGTTAAAACTCGATTAAAACATCAAAAAATTCCAGTTTTCGTGCGCTCCCGTGGCATCGAATTTTCGATTTGCACCGAGCAATTTACGATGTAGATTAGCTAGAACCCTTCTTCTTTACGTCGCGACACCGTACTGTCCCTCAGAAGGTGTATTTCGAAAAATATGAACTTTCTATGATCACACGTTTTCGAACTTTTTTCGCCTTCGAAGAGCCCGTTTTATTTTTGCAGTTTTTCGTCTGTATCTCGGAAACCATTGGAAATAGCTCGAAAATAAAAAATTTCGAAGGACGAGTTCATTTCGTGAGCGATCGTCAGGTTCCATCGGCATTTTCCAGCGGTTCTTCGTTTCGGAGATATCGGCCGAAATATGCGGCGGTGTAAGGCGGGAAATTGGACATATTTCCCTTTAAACTTTCATAACTTCTAAACGGTGGCTCCGATAATGGAATACTACGACTCCAATGAAATCATGTACAATTAAATGATCTAAAAATCGTTCTCTTTATTTTCGTCCCGCTCCAGAAATAAGCGAGCCGCGAGCGGTCAAAGTGGAGGCCCATCCCGGCAGTGATGACGTTACAGCTGAATTTGTAGAGAAATTAATTTCATGGTATACGGGGTGTGCGAACAATTTACCTAAATTACATAATACATTTTAGTTATTTTATATTTGAAAAGTTTAGCTCATTTTATTTTAACGTGGCATTTACATTTTGCGACAGACAAGTCAGAGTTTAATTTTATAGGTTAAATATTTGACATTACAAGTCAGTCAGTTTAGTCTTATAGGTTATATTTAGTGTTGACATTATTTAATTTTTGTCATTAATCTGAAAGTGTCAGGTTTAGATATTTTAAATATAAATTTTAGAAGAAAGTGAAGAGAGAATCGGTGTGATGGAATATTTTTAGTTTTGGACAGGAGAGACATGAAAATTGAGAAGAGGTGAAGAAAAGTACATAATAATTAATTGAGGAGAAAGTCCCGGATAATTGGGACATATACTTAGTGAAATACGAAACAAAATAGGTCAAGGGTGAGTTGTATCGATCAAGATTCATTAAAAGCAAATTCTATAACATTAATATCCAAACTTTGATCAAACTGATTTTAGTGGAGACTTATACTTAATATAACCAGTTCCAAAAGAAAATTATATAGAAAATTATATTTCTAACGGTTTCCCCATGTGTGTATAGAATTGCATGTGACCATAGTAATGTTCAAGCAATAATGACAAGGAAGTTCGTTTATAGAAATACGAAGAAAAATCAGTGTGTGCCGCAAATTGACTATGATGTTAACAGAATTAAGGATCCACCTATTTACTTCACGGTTCTATTTAAATTTCTTCCACATTTACGATTCCCTCCGCTGAAGGTACGTTTCAGCAATATCACCCCTTCCTTATTTTTCCATACTATTGTAAATACATGTTTCTTGAAATAATTACACATGAACACGTGTGCGTATTATTGAAAATAAATTTACCGGAAATTACATAATCAATTTCAGTTAGTTATTTTATATTTGAAAAGTTTAATTCATTTCATTTTAATGTGACACTTACGACATGCAAGTCAAAGAATTTAATTTTATAGGTTATTAAACATTTGACATTACAAGTCAGTCAGTTTAACTTTATAGGTTATATATGTTGTAGTGTTGATATTGGCTGCGTTCACCCGAGCAGATCGCTACCTGAGCGCTCCTTCACTGATCGGTGATCGCTCTGCAACCGGATGAACGGCTCAGTGCTGTCCGCTGTCGTTTGTCGAATTTGTCATGGTGTGATTGTTTTGAATTTGAATTGTAAATTGTAATTTGTAATCATAATTTTATATTAAGAGACTAAGAGTTTTATAATTATATTAAATTACGGTTTTTCGTTGTATCCTTCCTTAGCTTTGCTCGTCTGTTGAAATGGAAAACAGAAATAGAAATTTAGTGCTATTGCTTGCGGGTGATATAGGTTTAGATATGAATATTGTGCAAAACATAGCAGAAGGATTCATAAATCCGTTGCCATTAAATGAATTAGAACTTCAAGAACAACATAGAACTCCCCGAAATAGACACTTTTATGAGGTCGCAATAACGAAAATAATCGAAAATGTAAATCTCGATCTCCTGCAACATTATAATGTACATTTTCGTGTTCATATGTCACGTCAAACTCTGCGTTCTCCATTTTTCTTCTAATATATCAAATTTTCCGTTTCCGATCACTGATCAGTCGATCACTGAGCACAATTTTTGTTTGCTACAAAAAATGGCGTCCGATCCAAGAGCGCTCAGTGCAAGAAGTGCCGTTCAGCCGAATGATCCGTGATCGCCAGGTAGCGATCTGCTCGGATGAACGCAGCCATTTAATTTAGCTATTTTATATTTGAAGTTTAAGTCATTTTATTTTAATGTGATATTGACACTGTCAGTTCTGATAGGGAGTTTATTTATACATGTTCTTAAATATTTGACACTTTAAGTCAGTCAGCTTAATTTTATAGGTTATGTTACGAGCGTTTAAGAAAAATCAATAATTTCATCATATACACGGTGTGTGAACAGTTTACCGGAAATTGATTTAAATTAAATTTCCTTATTTGTCGTCCGATCGGGCCAAAATCCGGTACTCGGGGGGTTAACGACAACGTTGATAACGAATATGACGTCAAAATCGCAAAATTCAAAATGGCGGGCGAATTTTGCCATTTATGGTCCCATCCCGCTCAAAATTGGTATGTGGAGTTTTCGACGAATCTGAAATGGGACTTAAAAAATTCGAAATGGCGGCATGAGCTGAAGGACAAATTTTGTCATTTATGGACCGAAAAACTGATAACTAAAAACTGAAAACTGAGAAACTGGAAACTACAAATTGACTGCGAAAGCTGTCAATATTGGCTGCGTAAGCAATCAAACCCATCCGGTAGGAGCTAGGAAACGCGCAGCGTTTTCTAGTATATAAATAAAGCATTAGATAAAAGTCAGTTCAGCAAATCACGAAATGCAAAGAATACTAACGATTAATTTTACACAAGAAAAACGTTCAAATAGCACTAAAAACCCTTTAAAAACTCAAAATCATTTTACGTTGACACAAATGCAAACTATGTTATTGTCCACCAAACAGCTGTGGCGGCCATGTTGTGTCGTCAGCTACTACTGCTATATTGGTAAATAAATTAGTAGAAAATCCGCTTCACTCAGTGATTCAGGTTGCTGAAGAAACGAATTTTTCTGGATCGAGTAATACTGGTCGCCGCGAGTAAGAGAATCGGAGCTACGCTGTCATCCAGCAGCACAGAATAACCTACTTAAAGCTGAATATGAAGAAGTGCATGAATTTTTAGTGCTTGATGTAAATTTTTGGAACAATGTAAGCTTTAAGATGAAAACACTTTCCAGTCTACACACAGCACTCGTATTTATGTTTATCGACCTCCGAATACTCGAGTCGATGAGAAGTATATATCTAACAAAGACAAATGTGGGCTTGGATATCGGCACGTGGTCCTGGTGTGTTGTGGCATATTGAGGAACGACTTAATAGTGAAACGTGTATTAGGATTTTAGACAATATTATGCTCCCTTCTGTGTCATAATTATTTCCTAATAATGAATTCCTATATCAACAAGATACTTGTTCAGTTCATATTGCTCATACCGTGAGTAACTGGTTTCAAGATAACAACATTAATGTTCTTAACTGGCCCAGTCATAGTCCAGATCCTAACCCTGTGGAAGACATATGGGGACTACTCGTAAGAAGTATCCAAAAATGAAATGTGAGACAACGGAATGCTCACGAATTACTGGAAGCAGTAAACAATGCATGGGAAAATATAACTACTAATGATTATTTTATAAGTTTATTTAATTCTATGCCAGACAGACTTATAGAAGTTATAAATAAAAATGGTGCAACAACAAAATATTAATAGTTAGTGTCTTGTTAAGTTGGATGTCCTTTGTTGCCCTGATCCAGGATTTCTACTAATCGTACTGTTTTTCTCCACTTTTTTAAAATGCTAAACGCAGAATTTTTGTTAATGTTATAATGTAGTGCAATATGTCTTATTGACAATCCATTTTCGGCTTTAGCAATAACTAAATAAAAAACATAATAAAAGTGCGAACTGTTTTATTTCGGCTACTCGTTACATATTCAAATAGAGACAGATTTACATTAGAAAAAAACAGTTGTCCTATTTTTTTTTGCTCACGACAGTAGAGTACCTACTGTATTATAATTCACAATAAATAGTGTCTTATCTTGAAGTGTTGTAAGAACAGACACGAAGGATAAAGAAAAACCTATTCACTGATCAGGGAACTCAATAAAGATGCCATTACTGTTTGATTGCTCACAAGCAACTCCCCAAAACTTTTGAAAAGTCCAGAAATTTGCTTTTTAAATTGTACTTTAGAGTTTAACAACGATTGCAGTGGGCATAAAAAGTACTCAAAATCAGTTTATTATAAATGTTAATACAGTACTTAAGTAATTAAATGTAGCCTTTTTCAACTAAACCACCATCAATAGCAACACATTTCTAAATACGTTTTTCATTATTCCTTGCTATTCGACTTAATTCTTGAACGGTAATTTCTTGATAAGCTTGACCAACTGCCCCAAAATAAAATCAAACGGGGTGGCATCCGGAGATCTAGGAGACCACTCGATTGAAGGGCTGCTTCGCCCCATCCATTTTTGAGGAAAATGTGCATTCAATCATCGTCGGGCAATTATCGAGTTATGAATTGATGCTCCATCCAGTTGAGAAAGCATATCTCTTAGCAATGTCAGTGGAAAATCATCGATTTCTTCCATTAAAGTATTATTTAAAATGTGTAGCTAGCAGTCCTACCGCATTTAAAGTGTGCAAGAGAAAGAAAGGGCCTATTATCCTTTCACCTAAAATTCCGCACCAAACGTTTACTTTTTCCGAGTACTGATGCTTATAATTGATTAAACAGTGCGGGTTTTCTGTTGCCCAATACCTGCAGTTTAGCGAAGATACTACACCATTGGTGGTGATTGTTGCTTCATCGGTGAACACATATTTTTTGAAAAAATGTCTATCATTAAAAAAATGACCTTGAGCCTAGAAACAGTATTCCAGCCGTCTGATATCATCACCTTCCTTTAAGTTGTGTAAGAGTGCTCATTTGAATGGCTTCAATTTATATCGTCGAAGACACCTTCAAATTTTCTTGAGACAAATTCAAGTTTAATGCCATATCTCTATGCTACTACGGAGATTGTCATTAAAGGTATTTAAAATTACTTGGTCTACGTTTTGCTGATTGTTTCTTTTTCTTTTGGTTTTAAATATAGGACCATTTTGGCTGAAAAGTCTGTTAATTTTGGTAACAACTGAGTAACTAATTTGACGTTGTCGATGTCTCTCATTAAATTCTTGAGCTACTGCTCTGGTATAATGACTATTTTCACCAGTAAGTCTAACAATTTCAATTTTTTCATTGAGAGTCAACCATTGTTCAGCCACTGTGCTAGAGAAAAATTAAATGCAGGTACACTATCGACGTTCTTAATGACAATTGTCATAATTTCTAAGGCAATCTTTGTTAAAGTCTATACAATTTGAAAAGTACATTTCTGAATTATTGCAAGATTTTTGAAAATAATCAAACTTCTCATATTTTGATGAAATTCGGTATCTAAGTATATTTTTACTTCCCTTGCACACCAAAGGGAAGTATTGTATTCGAGAAAAAATCACCCTCCGAGACTTTTTCGGATTTTGACGTTTCAGATCAAGTAGATTACGAAAATATAGGTTTTTCAATTCCGTCAGTCTGTCTGTCTGTTGGTGAAATAACTAAAAAACTACTTGACGGAGAGCAGTCAAATTTGGTAGGTAGTTGGCGCTATTGTCAGCGAAGAAATGGTTAAACTTTCACTGGAAAATATACAGGATGGACCGTCTAATGGTAATAAATAATGAAAAAAAAATATTTTTTTGCTCAAATTTAAAATTTCCACGTTTCATGACACGCTAAACCTATTTCAAAAAAAAAAAAATTAGAAAATTTTGTTCACAAACATTTTTGAAAAAATTTTTTTACCACTAAAAAATTTTGTTCTCTTTGTTCAGCTTTAAAATTTTCACGTTTCATGGCATTCTAAGCCCATTAAAAAAAAATTGAAATTTTTTTTAACCAACATTTTTGAAACATTTTCGACCAAAAATATATAGAAACATTTTTTTTCCTTGTTCAAATTTAAAATTCCCATGTTTCATTACGTTCTAAACCTATTTAAAAAACTAAAATTCAGATTTTTTTTTACCATTTTTGAAAAAATGTTACCACTAAAATAGACGGATTTTTTTTTTCTGTTCAGATTTAAAATTTCCATGTTTCCATGGGATTTTAAACCCATTGAAACAAATTTAAAAACTTTTTTGAAAAATTTAAAAATTTCTTTTTTTATAGAATAGATGAACATTTTTTTGCTCAAATTTAAAATTTCCGCGTTTCATGACATTCCAAACCTATTTCGGAAAAAAAATGTCAACATCTTTTTACCATTTTGGAAAAAAAATACCGCTAGAATAGATGGAAAAATGTTTTTGTTCAAATTTAAAATTTTCACGTTTCATGACATTCTAATAAACCTATTTCGGAAAAAAAAATTTTGAAAATTTATTTCACCAACATTTTTGAAAAATTTTTTACCCCTAGAACAGATGGAAAAAAATTTTTTTCTTACTTAAATTTAAAATTTTCACGTTTCATGGCATCTAAACCTATTAAAAAAAAAAATTAAACTTGTAATACTCTTTTGCCACTACTATAACAGAATGGAAGGAAACTTTCCTTTTTGCTCAAATTTAAAATTTCCACGTTCATGACGTTCTAAACCTACTTCAGAAGAGAAAAATTTAAAAAAATTTTTTACCAACATTTTTGGAAAATTTCAAAAAAAAATAAATTTTAACCACCTATAGAGTAGCGGCAGAATGACTACTAGCGCTTCAGTGGAGCAATTCCGAATTACTTCCTGTGGCTTTTATATTTATGTGTATGCGTCGATTTGTTTTTTTCCTGATTTTACAAAAACTTAATAATTTTTTGTTGCCGCGATTGTCATATACAGTAAGTACAAACAATTCTGTAGTGAGTAAATGTAATGTTCGAGTGAATATTATTTTTTCGTTATGTTATAACATTTTTTTGCGTAGGTGAGATGACATTTTTTGCAACATATTGTATATGTGACTAAACAATTAATTATTAATACTCAATGAAAATTTACCGTTGTTTAGAGTTTAACATTGACTTTTCTGTCGGGCCCTTCTTTGAGTAACAAGATGGAAAAATTGATTTCGCGAAATTAGGGCTTAATGGATGGTCCGTTTTTGTATTATCTATAAAATGTGCAAATCTTTGAGCACTTATTCGGTTGCCATAAGGGCCCCCCTGAGCTATAAAATTAATCAACAAAATTAGTATTTTCTCAGAATATTTTGAATTGTTAACTACACACATATCTTGTATTTCATGCTTTGATCCACTTTTCCCTCTGCTCCAGTTTATACAGACTTGTTAAAGGAGATTTTCATTTCGGAAAAATTGCCCGATCGATGATTTTTGTTGAAACGTGTTCAGAAAGGTGTGGAGAACAAAATATCAAAATGCCACCGCGGGAAATTATGCAGCATTTCCAGCGTGAACGGGCGGCCGACGTAGCGCGAGTTGGAGCGTTAATTAACAAATTACTGCACATATTATATATGTTTCTTTCATAAAATTTTGTTCTTTCCATTTATTTTGTTAGTTCTGTCATGCAAATTAAATTCAAAAAGTTATTCATGAAGTATCGTATTGGACCTAAATTGTTTAATAAAGAATTTTCCACACAATTTCTCGCGGTGGCATTTTGCTTTTTTGTTCTCCACATCTCTGTGAACACATTCCAACAAAAATCATCGATCGAGGAATTTTGCCGCAGTTTGGGTCCTTTTTGTCTAATTTGACTCCGTTATGTGGGAAATGAATAAAACTTTATATTTTTAGTATTATTCGATCTATTTCCACAGTTAACCACGCAACAAATATCTCCGCATGATTTTTCCATGATATTAGCCGGAGATTATGTTACACAATAACAAACACTAAACTGCTGATTTTGACAATGTCGATTGTAGCTGCGGCGTTCCCAACACTTCCCACTTTGGTGGCATTAAAGTAAACCCAGAGATTTGCGCGTTTTTAAAAAGCTTATAATAAAATATTTATTAAAAACAAGGCTTCTCCTATTCACGTACGTGCAAACGACACAGGAATTAACTTTCTACTTGGCCAGTACGAGCGCTAGCTGTCACGTACAGATAAGCTCCGCCTTTCTGCCAGTAGTCTATACTTCCACTCCACTACGTGAATGTGAAATTGAAAATATGACAGATGGCAATAATATTTGGCATATGCACCTATTATACTTTTATTGAAAAATGTACAGGGTGGTCATCCCAAGAAATAATTCAGTCATGGTGGACATTTTATAAAGGTATTTGCGCAAGCCTTCCATATTTGGCACCTGTCATTTAGTATTGAACTTTTGCTGTTGGATGAGCACTTTGTATATTTTTGTAACCAAAACTTTTCAGGGTTTCTTTGTAATAATAGTAATAACTATATTCCGATTACTATTTTCAATGTCATTTCGTAATTATTAATTTTTTAGAGTGACCGCCATGCACAAATAAAGAGGGAAGTTCTGTGTAAATACCTTTACCGATTTTTTTATTCTGAGCAAGTTTTCTTAATAAATTATTGCTGTATCTCTAACGCCAAGTAAAATATAGAAAAATTTCATTTTTGCGTGAACACAGTATGTTGGTGTAACAATTGAAAATAATGAAAAGATGCACCATGAAGGGTTTCATAGCTGAGAAAAATTTGAAACCAATCTGTCGAATAATAACCGAAATGTCCACTTGATAGGGGACGCACTGTAGGATATACATAATATATTGAAAAAAAAAAAATTGGAATAATCTAATAATAGTCTTGTACAAAGGAGCTTCTAAAATTGCTGATAAGAATATCTTATATTAGTTTTTCTCGAAGGGACTTGCTATTACTTCTTTTGAAAATCGACCAACTCTTCCATCCTAGAATAGGACGGCTTTGACCAAAATCAAATATAATTGCGTTTAAAGATTAACTGTATAGGTATATATTCGCTACCAAAATTTCAACATATTCGGATATTAGATAAGCGAGTTATGAGGGAGTCTTCATCTTAAGTGAGTCGCACTGTATAATTTTTTTTCAACACAGCTCTACAAACCTTCAGTTTGCGCCCTTTGGCGTGACGCCTGCGTGAGATAGGGGACCCTGTTTGTAAAATAAACAAATGCCTAGAATTAGAAATTATTAAATAGAAAATCGGGTTATAAATAGTTGAAAAACAAATTTCCAGAAAAATTTATATTGATTAATTTTTCGAATTTTTAGTAGAATCGTCGTCTATTCGAAAAAAATCGGTAAAGGTACACAGAACCCTCGTTATTTGTGCATAGCGGTCACTCTAAAAAATTATTAATTACGAAATGACATTGAGAATAATAATGGGAATATAGTTATTGCTATTATTACAAAGAAAACCTGATAACATTTGGTCAAAAAAATATACAGAGTGCTCATCCAACAGCAAAAGTTCAATACTAAATAACAGGTGCCAAATATGGACGGCTTGCACAAATACCTTTACAAATGTCCATCATGACTGAACTATTTCTTGGGATGACCAGTGACCACCCAGTACATTTTTTAATAAAAGTATAATATGTGCATATGCCAGATATTATTGCCATCTGTCACAGTTTCAATCCCACATTCACGTAATGGAGTGGAAGTATATTGGTGGTTAAAAATTTCATTTTTTTTTGAAATTTTTCAAAAATGTTGGTAAAAAAATTTTCAACATTTTTTTTTCTGAAATAGGTTTAGAATGTCATGGAACGTAAAAACTTTAAATTTGAGCAAAAAGGAAAGTAGTGGTAAAAAAGTTTACAAAATTAAAAATTATATATATTTTTTAAACAGGTTTAGAATGCCATGAAACGTGAAAATTTTAAATTTGAGCAAATAAAAAAAATTTCATCTATTTTAGTGGTAAAAAATTTTCAATAATATTTTTCTTCTGAAATAGGTTCAGAATGTCATGAAACGTGAAAATTTTAAATTTAAGCAAACGAAATTTTTTCCATCTATTCTAGTGTTAAATTTTTTTCCAAAATGGTAAAAAAATGTTGCAATTTTTTTTTCCGAAATGGGTTTGGAATGTCATGAGACGTGGAAATTTTAAATCTGAGCAAAGAAAAAAAAATTCATCTATTTTAGTGGTAAAAGCTTTTCAAAACTGGTAAAAACATTTTCTATATATATTTTTTAATAGATTTAGAGTGAAACGTGGAAATTTTAAATTTGAAGAAAGAAAAAAAATTTTCCATCTATTTGGTGGTAAAAATTTTTTCAAAAATTTTCACATTTTTTTTTTTTTTTTTTAATAGGTTTAGAATGCCATGAAACGTGGAAATTTTAAATTTGAACAAAGAAAAACATTTTTTTAACCCATTTTAGTGGTAATTTTTTTTTTAAATGTAGGTGAAAAAAATGTTCAATTTTTTTTTCTGAAATAGATTTAGCGTGTCATGAAACGTGGAAATTTTAAATATGGGCAAAAGAAAATTTTTTTCACTACTTAGTGAAAATTTAACCATTTCGTCGCTGACAGTAGTGTCAACTACCTACCAAATTTGACTGCTCTCCGTCAAGTAGTTTTTTAGTTAATGCACCAACAGCCAGACAGACAGACGGACGGACGGACGGACGGACAGACAGACAGACTGACGGAATTGAAAAACCTATATTTTCGTAATCTACGTGATCTGAAACGTCAGAATCCGAAAATATCTCGGAGGGTGATTTTTTCTCGAATACAATACTTCCCTTCGGTATGCGTGGGAAGTAAAAAAAGAAAGAAAAGAACGATCTGTTGAAAAATTACGGAGAAGAAAGCAACAAAAACAATATTTTTCTCGTTTTTCCGATTCTCCAGAAAATCCGTTGCATTTTACGATAAAATGATAATGACCAAAAATGAGCTCCTTCTTTAGGTCTTTCAAGCAAAACAACAAGAAAGAAACAGAAAATTGGTTCATAAACGGCAGAGACGCAAGCGATCACAAAAACTGTGCTCGGCCAATTTCAATCCAATATGACGGCTAAGCGATCAAAATGCGAGTCATGTGACCAATGATTTTTTGCACATCTGGACATCCTATATAAAGAATCCGAAGACAAATTACGGGTACAAAAAGCACATCGAAACTTGATCTAGCTCCTACACTATAAACAGGGCGACAGAAAATTTCTTCGTCTACAACGTTTACCCCAAACATTTTTGTCCACTGTTTTGAGGAAAAAAGTTATCACGAAAATACCTCTTATTCTTAAATTTTCTTGGTTGTAAAGAAATAAGCATAAGAGATTTTTATTCGCCAATTTAGGTACTGTCGTGGACAACTTTTTTTGTGTGTGTCTTTATTTGAATATGTAATGAGTAGACGAAATAAAACATATCACGATTTCATTTTTTTATTTTAACGCGGACATAATACCGCTGGAGTTATTGCTATAGAGGAGATGAATTGTCAATCAGACAAATTGCGCTGCGTTATACCATTAACAAAAAATCGATATTTAACATACTAAAAAAGTGAAGAATAAACAGTTCAATTAATTGTGCAAGGACTCATAATTATCTCGAAGAGAATACGGTTCAATGAAAATAAATAAATGTATATACAACAATTTATAAATTTTACGTTTCTATTTAGTCATTGTTGTTTGTGCGTTGAAAAGCAAAAATCATAGCAATCGAATATGCGTTGATGTGATGAATTCCTGTAAAGATGAAAAATATATGCTTTCCATAAAAAGCAACAGTAATAAGTTATGTTCTTCATTAAATGTCGGTTAAATATATGGAATAAAATTGTTGGTAGAAGAAAATACATAGTTACCCAAAACATTTTTACTTCCCTCGCATACCGAAGGGAAGTATTGTATTCGAGAAAAAATCACCCTCCGAGATTTTTTCGGATTCTGACGTTTCAGAACACGTAGATTCTGAAAATATAGGTTTTTCAATTCCGTCAGTCTGTCTGTCTGTCTGTCTGTCTGTTGGTGCATTAACTAAAAAACTAGTTGACGGAGAGCAGTCAAATTTGGTAGGTAGTTAACCCTACTGTCAGCGAAGAACTGGTAGAATTTTCACTGAAAAATATACAGGGTGGACCGTCTAAACGGAATAAATAGGGAAAAACATGTTTTAAACCTATTTCAGAAAAAAAAAATTTGAAAATTTTTTTCATACATTTTTGAAAAAATTTTTACCACTAAAACATAGGAAGAAAATTTTTTTCTTTCTTCAAATTTAAAATTTTCACGTTTCATGGCATTCTAAACGTATTTCAAAAAAAAATTTTTGAAAATTTTTTACCAACATTTTTGAAAAAAATTTTACCACTAAAATAGGTGGAATTTTTTTTTGTTCAAATTTAAAATTTCCACGTTTCCATGGCATTCTAAACGTATAAAACAAATTTAGAAATTTTTCTGAAAAATTTTCTTGAAAAAATGTATGTATTCATCACTAAGTACTTACTATAGAATAGAAGAAAATATTTTTTTTGCTCAAATTTACGATTTCCACGCTTCATGACATTCCAAACCTATTTCGGAAGAAAAAAAATTGTAACATTTTTTTACCATTTTGGAAAAAAAATTACCACTAGAATAGATGGAAAAATTTTTTTGCTCAAATTTCAAATATACACGTTTCATGACATTCTAAACCTATTTCAGAAGAAAAAAATTTGAAAATTTTTTAACCAACATTTTGGAAAAATTTCAAAAAAATCATCTTTTTCTTTGTTCAAATTTAAAATTTCAACGTTTCCATGGCATTCTAAACCTATTCAAACAAATTAAAAAAAAATTGATAAAACCTATTTCACTACTTACTATAGAATAGACGATATTTTTTTTCTTTAAATTTAAAATTTCCACGTTTCATGACATTCCAAACCTATTTCGGAAAAAAAAATTGGATCATTTTTTACCATTTTGGAAAAAAAATACCATTAGAATAGACAGAAAAATTTGTTTTTGCTGAAATTTAAAATTTTCACGTTTCATGACATTCTAAACCTATTTCAGAAAAAAAAATTAGAAAATTATTTTCACACATTTTTAAAAAAAATTTTACCACTAAAACAGATGGAAAATTAGTTTTCTTTGCTCAAATTTAAAATTTCCGTGTTTCATGACATTCCGAACCTATTGCAGAAGAAAAAAGACTGACAATTTTTAACCAACAGTTTTGACAAATTTAAAAAAAAATAGAAATTTTTAACCACTACTATACTTCCACTTCACTGCGTGAAAGTGGGACTGAAAATGGCAATAATATTTGGCATATGCTATTATACTTTTATTGGAAAATATGGTGGTCATCCCAAGAAATAATTCATGGTAGACCTGTTATTTAGTATTGAACTTTTGCTGTTGGATGAGCACTATTTTTTGACCAAAGGTTATCAGGACTTCTTTGTAATAATTACAATAACTATATTTCCATTATTATTCTCAATGTCATTTCATATTTAATAATTTTTTAGTGGCCGCCATGCACAAATAACGAGGGAAGTTCTGTGTAAATACCTTTACCGATTTTTTTGACTTCACTTACGTCGCTTGTAGTAAGTATGAATCGGAATAAGATCTTTACTTCAAAATATTTGCTGATTAGATTACGAACGCTGCTTATTCGATTTTCAGATAGAAACTTTTCCTGATAAGGATAGGTGAGAATATCCGTCGAAAAATACCACCGTAAATAATTGTTTTGAGAGTATTTGTGTTTCATATCTTTATACTCGATGCTGGATATTCGTAGAAAATGACAAAAACTGTTCTGTAGTGTCTCTGAACACCTGTTTCATACAGTACTAGCACAATGAAACAAACTGATTTCGACCATAGCAATTTGTGAAGTAATGCACCACCATCCAGAATTTATAAGTACAGCGTTGATCTAGACTTGTATTTGTACTAAGACTATGGTTTATCTCAGTTTAAAATGCAGTGGTTCTAAAGATAGGGAACGTGTGTTCTTGTCTCTGATTGGTACATTTGCAAGCCAAGTTTATGCAGGGAAAATTAGTAAATCAGAACGGATTTAGTGTATTTTATTCTTACTGCAATAAAATAAGAACATTTATCCTGTAATTTAAATTAAATAAACTCAATGGATTTATAAGATCGCCAAATGCGAAATGAATGTGAATTTAATGCTAGCTCCACACGTTGGACGATATTGTGGCCGAAACAATTGCCAGAACAATTGCTGAAACATTTGTCTACAAATATACCATCGAGACGTTGGCCGATACCAGCGATGTCACAGCTGCCGAATTTGGATGAAATCTACGGAAATATTGATTTGTTACGAAATTATATCGAACACTTTTCTTAAGTCGGTATCACTAAAATAAAAAGAAAGGCGAGTGAAATTTGTTTTTTGAAATTCCCTGTACCGCGCATCGATACGAAATGTACCGAAAAATTTCAACTTATTCTACCGAAAGCGCCGGAAAAGCTGTGGCAACACTGGCCGATACAGCAGTGCTAGCTAGAAACTAACAAAAAACCTCGTCGGAAGAGAAGATGGTGGATGAGAACGGTATATAAATAGAACAGAGTAATTTTTTTAATCTCTCGCAGATTTTTCTACGATTTTTACTTCCCTCGCATATACCGAAGGGAAGTATCGTATTCGATAAAAAATCACCCTGCGAGATTTCTTCGGCTTTTTACGTTTCAGATCATGTAGATTACGAAGATATAGTCTTTTCACTTCCGTCAGTCTGTCTGTCTTTCTGTCGGTCTGTTGGTGCATTAAATAAAAAACGACTTGACTGAGAATAGTCAAATTTGATAGATAGCTGACGCTACTGCTACCGAGGAAATGGTTTTAGACTTTCACTGGAAAATAAACAGGGTTGACCTCCTAAACGGAATAGATAATAAAAAAATATATATATTTTCGCTGAAATTTAAAATTTACACGTTTTATGACATTCTAAACCTAATTCGGAAAAAAAATTTGCAAAAGTTTTTAACCACGACTAAATGGAAATAAATGGTTTTTGCTCAAATATAAAATTTCCACGTTTAATGACATTCTGAACCCATTTTCTGAATTATTTGTGAAAATAAAAAGAAAATTTTGATAAAAAAAATCGGTAAAGATATTTACACAGAACTTCCCTCTCTTTTATACAGGGAGGTCACTCTAAAAAATTATTAATTACGAAACTACATATGACAATAATAATCGGAATGTAGTTATCACTATTATTACAAAGAAAACCCGATAACTTTTAGTCAAAAAAATATACGGAGTGGTCATCCGACAGCAAAAATTCAATATTAAATAGAAGGTGCCAAATATGAAAGGTTTGCGTAAATACTCATGGTTGAATTATTTCTTAGGATGATCACCCTGTATATTTTTCGATAAAACTATAATAGGTGTGTTTCTTGCCAAGTGTGTTAACTATATGCCAAATCATATTGCCATCTGTCATATTTTTAATTCCACATCTACGTAGTTTCAAATTTGAGCAAAAATAATGTTTTTTTCAATCAGTCTAGTGTTAAAAAAAAATTTAATTCTCTTTTTGAACAAAACATTGTTAAAAATATTAGAATGTCACAACACGTGGAGATTTTAAATTATCTATTCCCTTTAGACGATCCACCCTGTATATTGTTTCGTGAAAGTCTATAGTAAGTAGTCTTTTAGTTAATTTCACCAACAGACAGACCGACGGAATTGAAAAACTTATATTTTCGTAATGTACATGATCTGAAACGTGAAAATTCGAAAGAATCTCAGATGGCGATTTTTATTTCGAATACAATACTTCCTTCGGTACTTATGCGAGGAAAGTAGAAATTGCTGAAAATTGAAAAAAAAACTACTATAGCTGACTATGTAGTAGATACTGGAAAAAATTTTTTGCTCTCATTTGAAATTTCCACATTTCCTGACATTCTAAATCAATTACAAAAAAAAAAATCGAAAATTTGTTTACTACTATAAAACGGATTGTGGCAAAAACATTTTTTTTGCTCAAATTTTAAATTTTCACGCTTTACGACATTCTAAACTTATCTAAAAGAAACTTTTTTCAAAAAAAAAAAAAATTTCGTAAGTAAAAAAAAAATATGTTTTTTTGTGGACGGGAATTGGTATCTGACTCGAGCACACCCACAATTCCTTTGATTTGTGTACTATTTACCGACACCGAGGCGATCACAGGCAAACTTGGCCCATTCGCGGCCAATGTAGATAAACTACCATCCACACGTTGGCTTTGGCCGAGGTTTACTAGACACGGATTTATGTACTATTTACCGACATCGAGGCGATTTCAGGCAAGCTTGGCCAATTCGCGGCCAATCAAGACAAATTTACCATCCACACGTTGGCTGTGGCCGAAGTTTGCTAGACTTAGCCCAACGTGTGGAGCTAGCATAAACTGTTAATGTTTATTTTGTGTACCAATGGCCTTGCGATGGCCTCGATGGGGATTCCACTTACTTGGGGAACCCCATATGCCTGTATAAACTGTTCTCCGCTCACAACGTAAACAACTGCATTCTAATGTGAGATATACTTTATTAGTGATGCTATCAAATGTTTTTGATAAAAACGACTTGCTATTTGTATAGCAGGATCATAATGATCAATGAAATTGATAAAATGAAAAATTAATAATAGTTATTTGATTCTGCTGATTCTTTATTTAATATCAGACAAATAGTACCCTAAATATCAAAGGACGTGAGTCAGTAAAACGTTTTTCTAGTAGTGTATAAAAATACCACTGCCTAAGGAATCACTACTTCCACATCCAGATTTCCCATCCAAGTATCTTTATGCGATAATATATTAGCACTTCAATATGTGGAAATAATTGTTCATAAAAGTTTTTTGTTTAATTCGCCTATTTATAATTACATCATGCCGGAGTTTAGCTATAGCTATTCCATCACACAAACAGGATTCGAAAGCGAGCTAGTAAGAGTCCAGAAACATGAGATTTGGTGTATATACTAGAGGCCAACACCTCTAATTTTTCTTTACCCCTTCACCGTTTAAAGAGACTTAGATGAAAAATCTGGATGTGAAAGGAATGATTCCTTAGGTAGCGGTTGTTTAGGTCATATCCGAAAATCTTATATTGTGATTCTTTCAACATTATCTTAATTTACATTATGTAAAAACTAGGCATACAGAATTTTACGGCTTTATCTGTGATAGTTTTCAAAATATTAGGCCCCAAAGTTGCCGCAGACGGAATATGAAACTTGCACCCGCGCCCGCATGACGTCATTAGGCTTAAAGCAGCAGCAGTAGCAACTTCGCGGGCCCGCCATTTTATCAGTGTTAGAATTTATGGGGATTGGCTATGTACAACTGAGCAGAGAAGTAGGTATTTATCTATTTTCCAAAATAACCCCTGAGCATAAAATAAATGCAAGAAATTAAATTTCATGTGTGATAAATGAAAGAGAACATAACATTGTAGAGGTAAAGTGCGAGGATTGTGCAGCTTCTGAGGGTAGTTGGAACCATACAATAGCTTTTGTAATGTGGTTATATCGCCGTAGTGAAGAACATTCGCCAACCGATACAGTTTGCTATTGGAAAGAAATATGTTTTGTCTGAAGCTACTTTAACCAAAAAATATGTCACAACAGCTGACTTTAGATATGTAAGCGATACTTCTTTCCCAAATAATGAAGAATTCGCTAGAAAACTATGTTACACGATATCACATCGACAATCCTTAAAAAAAAAGTGCGGCCCTTCACTATCTAAATCATCAATTTATGATTTCATCTCTAGATAAAGTACCGCACGAATTTATAAATCTTTGTAAGTAAAACAAATATGGTCCCAGGAAATCTTAAAACTAGAAATTGAAACTTGAAATCAAAGTAAGGCATGTCTTTGGATCAAAATTATGGCCGAGTACTGCAGCTAGCTAAAGTCTATGAAGCAGCTCATTGCCATAAAAAGGATGCTGTATTGGTTGAGAAAATACTGGGGGCTAAAGTATTTCAGACAAAAGCTATGGAACAAGGTTTAAAATTGGAGAATTTGAAAGCAAAAAAATTGGAAAAACAAATAAAACTTATAAAAAAGCTGTCCTGTTTTTATTTGAAGAATTTCCAATAATAAGAGTCATCTCCTGATTTTATAACAGACGATTCCGCTGTTGAAATTAAATAACCCTCATCTCAGAAAACGTTTTGTAATTACATAGGTAATGATGGGAAAATCAGAGAAAGGCCTTTATATCAATTTCAACTATAAATGCATCTTGCAAAAAACTAGTGCTGTTTTTGTTGTTGCTAGCCATGACATTGATATAACTAAGAAATTTACTGTTAAAGTTGCTATTTGTGATAAAACTCTTGTGGAAAGAATAATAGTAGGCGTTATCCGATTTTGGAGTGATACTGTCTAAATCAAGTTATTATGTATATTTGTTAAATGTAATGTAAAAAAATACCACCTATAAATTGCTAAAATTAAATAATTAAAGCTGCATGCCTCTTACTTGTACCCTGATTTATTTAACCTAAAACATTGTTTCTTTTACATGTGTAAACAGTATATAAAATATTGTTATTACTTAATTTAAAGAAAAAATAATATTATTTATTCCACAAGCATATTTGTCTGTCATTGATGCCGTCGTGCTCTTGCATTCAGGCACAATACAATATTTATACTTATTTTTCACAGCTCCAAAGTTTAACAATGTTTTTATCGGCGATTGGTAACACTAACCTAACGAAAGCGTTACTACGCTCACTGTGTATTGACGTCTTATTGATTCGGTTGGATTTGGATGCACCAACTTTAATAATTTTTTAGCATAATGGAATTATAGGAATCTGCTAATTTTTGATAGATCATTTTTTAAATGCCATTCTTCAAGAAAATGATGTTTTTAGAATAAGTTGAAATGACCCTATTAGCAAGTTACATGACGTGACATACAGTAAAATTGAATAAGAAGCTTTGACTATTTTCGGATACCTACATTTCTTAAGACAAATATTTTTACCGTCAAAGGTCGCCACGGAATTTAACTTTATCCATCCACAAATAATATTGAATTGGCCCATTTAGAAGTTTTTTTATTACATATTCTGAAAGAGCTTGACGAGTATAATAACTGTGACAAAAATTAAAATTTTCTGGCCGCTCCTTCATGTGTAAATTATTGAAGTTGGCGCTCCCAAAAGCGCTCGGAATATCAGATAGCCAAGATATAACGTCACTTCGTCCAACCGACCAGAGAACACTGTATAGAGACAATGTCTATTGAAGGCATAATGCGATTATTTTATTATTAATTGTTTAAATACCAATTTGTTGGTGTAGCAATATTCTAATAAATATTGTTAAGATTTTGTGTTAATATGAATAGAAAACGAAAGTATTATGTAGTTCGTAGATGAATGAGTACAAACGTGACAAATGAAATATTTATTAGTTTACTTCGAGAAGATAGAGACGCAAGGACGTTGTGACAACGTGCGACAACTGTGCGGTGACGAATAAATATAAAACCCAAAGTTTGTAGATCGATTTAGTTAGTACATTAATTAAAAACACCTAGTGCAAGAAACCAAATATAAACATATAGAAAATCGTTGGTAAATCCAAGAGTGCAGGCCTTGCAAATCGTTTTATCTAGTGAGCGCCATGCGTAAAACATTTTAATCGGTCCATTTTTTTCACATGTAATTTTCTCGAACACTGTTCATTCTAAGAAAAACGATTTAAATAGAAAGGTTGTCTCTCTCCTTTATCTCTGTTTCTTCTCGATAAATTTGGTATTTATCTCGACAGATAAAGAAATTTATCGCTTGCCATATTTACTCCTACTTTGTACCTTTGTAAACATAGCTTTAGAAAAAATTCATATCTTCTGCACTTATTAAAATTTGATCTTCAAATTAATACATTTTTTTAACCGGTGCATAGTGATAATACGGAAAAAATTGAAACCAGTTCATTGTCCCATTTAGACAAATTATTATGAAATTCACTAAGGTTCCGTTCTGATAGTAGACGAAGTGGTTAAAAAAATCAACTGGATCTGTTAAGGACTAATTCCTGAGATACAAAGTGTAGAGCAACTAATGTGGACTTGTCGCAATTTTGAATCACAATTTTAAAACTTGACAAAAGTTCGTATCAATCTAATAATAGTACTATCTTTTAGAGTGGAATCCCATTCCAAATAATTAAAATTAAAGTCGAATCCCTGCAGAATTAATCAATTAAAAATTACTTTTGTCAGCTGACTTCAGCGCTAGCATGCAGTTCATATTACACCCACGAAGTAACGTCATTTTGTCGAGCGTCGACTGGCCGAGCATATTTCTTTTCAGATGCGAATATCTTTGTTGTTATTGATCCAATTGAGATGATTTTTTTCCTGACACAGTTGGCATATTATATATTGAGAAATAAATAATGGAAAAATGCTCGCTAAATGACCCCATCGATTGAAAAATACAGAAAATGTTTCTGACATGTCAACTATAGCTAACATAGGTATATTATATTATTCTATTTTAAGAGTTTTAATTCGTGATTTGTTTATTTTCAAATACGAATTTAACTTAAAGATAATGCCTACTTAAGATTGTTGAAAATAGTAATTAAACTAGCAGCAACCCACATAATAATTATTATTAGCATAAAGGTTAGTGTCTTACATAATTGTTATTCATCATTTGTCATACAGTACCATATACAATAATATCCTATACACCTAGGTATCTATTAATTTGGAAAAAATAAAATAGTTTGAAGGCGTTTTAAAAATTAAATTTATTCATAAACCGCATCAGTTTTATTTACACATGATTATGTGGGTCGCTTTAGGCGCTCATCCTCGTATTTATTTACAGTTGTAAAAAATCCAAGAATATCTCCAGAGCAACTCAGCAACTGGACTAACTTATAACATAACAGTCCCACCACTAATGTTCCGTTATGCTATCGTATATATAAACATTTTTGGACATGGTCCGTTTGTAAAACGCGTAGGTAACTATCATATTATATACAATGTGTCCGTGGCAAAGCAATGTTATAGGTGTAATATTTTTTTTGCTATAAACACAATTTTGCTCAAAATTAAAAAATGTAACGTTGTAGCTAATTTAGTAACTACACAAGGTGGTTCACGTAAGCCGTTCGTTAGAAGTTTTTCAACTTGTAGTTGGATTAGAAACTTGGAATTTCGTATGCAGCCATAATCGATCTTGCCCGTTCTACCTAAAATGCTTGCTGTTCCCCAGGTATACAGGGTGTACTAAAAGTTGCAAAACTTCTAACGAACAACGACGTGAATCACCCTATATAGTTATCAGATTTGGTGCAACGTCATATTTTTAAATTTTGAGCAAGTTTTTCTTATAGAATATTTCAATATCTTGCACAAAAATGGCAGTTTACCTGAAGCAAGTTTTATTTTTAAGCTGCCACCAGCTCCCTCTATGCATTTTGGAATTCTAACATACTGAAAATCGGATTTGGGTCAAGCAAGAGCAGAATGTAGTAGATTGTGTTTATAGTAAAAAATTATTGTTATTTACACCTATAATATCACTTACCCAAGGACACATTGTATATATACCCACACAGCATAATCAGTATATGGAATATCAAATTGAAGTACCTGAATATCCCAGTACGTAAAGCGGATAGAGGAATGGACGTCCCATTTAGGATGTCCGAGAATGTCCTTCAAAAGGAGGTCAGGTGGATATCCTGTATTGATTTCATTTTGTGGACGGACATCGGGATGAAATAAGGACGTCCAATGAAGGGCCCTGAATTTCGTTAACCTGTGACTCAATATCTTTCTTTAATATATTTAAATAAGGCCCCATTACTATGTCAGCGGCCATATCAAAAATCACAAACAAACATAACTTTCTATTTTATCTATGGCATCATTTGCTGCAAACTTAAAACACATTTGGAATATCAGTTAATTTATCTACATCAAATAATAAAACCGCTGCCTAAGGAATCACTACTTCCACATCCAGATTCTTCATCCAAGTCACTTTAAAGGAAACATCTTGACTATATTTGCACTCCAGTATGTGAAAATTATTGGTCATAGAATTTTAATAATATTTGGGGCAGATGTCATAGAAAAGTTTGAGGAGTTGATTTCTACCATATACGTTAAAAATTAAGTTTCTAGTTTACCCTACCTATTTTCCACCATTCACAATCTACCACCTCCCACCCCTGTCACTACAATACATACGTGTACTAAATTTCAAGTGAATATCTCAATTTGATGTTATCAATCCCATTAATAATGAAAGGGAGGTGGTGGAGTTTGAAAAATATTAGAAAGAAATCTGAGGCCTTGGTTTCTAGTATATACACCGAATCAAAAAATGTCTGTACTCTTACCGGCTTGATTTACTTATTTTCCCCAAGTTACTCGTATTAACCCCAACCCTTCTACGGAATCATCCCAAAATATAATCTAGTTCCAGATGTTATAATACATACGTCTACCAAATTACAAGTGAATATCTCAATTTTATTTTATCAACCCCTTTAATAATGTAGTAGGGTAGTGGAAGGGTTAAAAAACATTATAAAAAAATCTGAGGTCTTGGCTTCTAGGACATACACCTAATTTCAAGTTGCAGTACTCTTACCAGCTTGCTTTACTTATGTTTCCCTATTTACCTCTACTTACCCCCACTCCTTCAACGCAATCATGTCAAAATATAATCTAGTTTCAGATATAGTTATAATACATAAATGTACCAAATTTCACGTGAAAATTTAAATTTAATTTTATCAACTTTTTTAATAAGGGAGTGGGGGTGGTGGGGAGATGGAAAATACTAATAAAAAAACCTGCGACCTTCGCTTCTAGTATATACACCATATCCCAAATTTCTGTACTTTTACCAGCTTGCTTTACTTATTTTCCCCTATATGCCCCTATTTAACCCCCAAGCCTTCAACGAAATCATCTCAAAATATAATCTAGTTCCAGATGTCGTTATAATTCATAGGTGTACCAAATTTGAAATGAATATCTCAATTTTATTTTATCAACCCTTTTAATAATGAAGTACGGGTGGTGGGGCTTGAAAAATATTATAAATAATCTGAGACCTTGGCTTCTAGTACATACACCGAATTTCAAGATTCTGTAGTCTTACCAGCGTGCTTTACTTATTTTCCCCTATTTACCACTATTTAACCCCCAATCCTTCAACGGAATCATCTCAAGATGTCGTTTTAATACATTATGCGTACGAAGTTTCATGTGAATATCTCAATTTTATTTTATCAACCCCTTGAATAATGGAGTAGGGGTGGTGGGGGGCTAAAATATATTATTAAAAAATCTGAGGCCTTGGCTTCTAGTACCTACACCGAATTTCAATTTTCTGTATTCATACCAGTTTGCTTTACTTATTTCCCCCTATTTACCTCTATATAACCCCCAACCCTTCAACGGGATAGTCTCAAAATATAATCTAGTTCCAGCTGTCGTTATAATTCATACGTGTACCAAATTTCAAATGAATATCTCAATTTTATTTTTTGTTTTATCAACCCCATTAATAATGAAATAGGTGGTGGGGGTTGAAAAATATTATAAATAATCTGAGACCTTGGCTTTTAGTACATACACCGAATTTCAAGTTTTTGTAGTCTTACCAGCTTGCTTTACTTATTTTCCTCTATTTACCCCTATTTAACCCCCAGCCCTTCAACGGAATCATCTCAAAATATAATCTAGTTCCAGTTGTCGTTATAATAGATATGCGTACTAAATTTCATGTGAATATCTCAATTTTATTTTATCAACCCCTTGAATAATGGAATAGGCGTGGTGGAGGGGCTGAAATATATTATTAAAAAATCTGAGGCCTTAGCTTCTAGTACTTACACCGAATTTCAAGTTTCTGTACTCATACCAGCTTGTTTTACTTATTTCCCCTTAAATAACCCCCAACCCTTCAACGGAATCATCTCAAAGTACAATCTAGTTCCAGATGTCGTTATAATTCATACGTGTACCAAATTTCAATTGAATATCTCAATTTTATTATATCAACCCTTTTTAATAATGAAGTAGGGGTGGTGGGGGTTGCAAATTATTATAGATAATCTGAGACCTTGGCTTCTAGTACATACACCGAATTTCAAGTTTCTGTAGTCTTACCAACTTGCTTTACTTATTTTCCCCTATTTACCCCTATTTAACCCCCAACCCTTCAACGGAATCATCTCAAAATATAATCTAGTTCCAGATGTCGCTATAATACATACGTGTACCAAATTTCAAACGAATATCTCAATTTTATTTTATCAACCCTTTTCATATTGGAGTAGGGGGTGGTGGGTGTTGAATAATATTATAAAAAACTATGACGCTTTGGCTTCTAGTACATACACCGGATTTCAAGTTTCTGTAGTCTTACCGGCTTGCTTTACTTATTTTCCCCTATTTACCCCTATTTAACCCCCAACCCTTCAACGGAATCATCTCAAATTATAATCTAGTTTCAGATGTCGTTATAATACCTACGTGTATGAAATTTCAAATGAATATCTCAACTTTATTTTATCAACCCCATTAATGGGGTAGGGGTGGTGGGGGGTTGAAAAATATTGTAAAAAAATCTGAGGCCTTAACTTCTTGTACATACACCGAATTTCAAGTTTCTGTACTCTTACAATCTTGCTTAACTTATTTTTCCATATTTACCCCTATTTAACCCCCAACCCTTCACCGGATATCCTCAAAAAACAATCCAGTTCCAGATCTCGTTATAGTATATACGTGTACAAAATTTCAAGTCAATATCTTAAACCGTTCCAGAGAAAACGTGCGGACAAAAAAAAAGTTACAGACAGACAGACAGACAGACAGACAGACCGACAGACAGACAGACAGACATACAGACAGACAGACAGACAGACAGAAAAATTTTTTTCGCTCAAATTTAAAATCTCGACGTTTCATGACCTTCTAAACCTATTTCACGAATAAAAATTTTTGAAATTTTTTTTGCGATTACTATACTTCCAATCCACTACGTGGATGTGGAAGTAAAAATTGTTAGTGGTTGTAGGAAATATTTTCCACACGTTTTATTGTGTTGGATTTGAGATTCGTTCAACACTATAAAGAGTAAGTACATAACATAACCTATAGAACCTCGTAATATGACAAACTATCTGTTTGTGTGATTCAAGATTTAGTTACTTAATAAAGGCGTGCTCGAAGCTGCCCAAAAATACAATTTTTTAAACTTTCAGAAAAACAAAGGAAGCTAAAATGAGGAAAATTTATAGAAAACTTAGAGTATTGAACAAAAATTCTGGCTCCTTTATTTTCAATGACCAACAAGCCTGCAAAATGAAATTTATTTGGCCCATGAATTGAATGGTACGAAGCCAGGTTGGAGATAAAATATGAATCCGGTCATAGTGATGTGACGTTTGAATGATGAACTGCGTATGAAAATACATAGGTAAAAATAAAGGTGCTTTGCTTTAAGGTAATTGTTTGAAACTGTCATTACAATCTTAAAGGAAATATGTATCACACAGAACATGCGTGGATAGATCGTCAGTTAATTTGCAAATCTGTCCTGATCCTGATATATTGTTTCTTTTCGTTTTCGCTCCTGATCAAAATGTCGCCATATATAGAGAGTAAAATGCACAAAACGGTTCAATAATCGAAGAGTATAAGTTCTAAAGGGTCTAAGTGCCAAAAACATAAAACCGAGATAATTAAACAAAAGTGTATTTATAATTAGTTAATTTTATTTTCATTTTGCAAAAATTTTTTTTACATGAAATAATTTCCTACAACTAAGATCTTCAAGAGAAACTATGAAAAATATTAGACTTTACTAAAAGAAAACAATTTTGAAAATAGAAAATCGTAAAAGGGTCTAAATACCTCATTACATATTGTTGAAAAGGGTCTAAGTGCCTCAATAGATATTACTGAAAAGGGGCTAAATGCCTTATTAGATATTATAGAAAAAGGCTAAGTAGTTACTTCGAAAGAAAACTAAATCTGAAAAATTTGTCGGTTTTATTGCAAAATGAACAAACATAAATTTAAAATACAGTACAAACTTAAGTAGGCAACTAAAAACTTATGAAATAATACTGTAGTGCAAACAAATCTTATTCAACTAGCGCGGGATATAATCTTGCATAGCTTTCAGATCTTTTAATTTTGTTGCAGTTATGCGGTTTTTACATTCCAGCGGAAGTATCTGGTACGAGCAGATATCCTGAATACATTTTCCCTTCTTTAAAACATTGTAGATTGCCCAATTTTCAAGTTCATTGAAAGTCTTCTTTACTTTTACACATCCAGGATTATCTGTTGTAATTCGGATCCATGAAGCTTGAGAAATCTGTAGGTTTGATGTGTTTATAAATTTATCCGCGAACTCCTGCAGATTTTTGAAATCAGCCTCCTCCAAGTTTATAACATCGAAGGGATTTTTGTGACGAGCTTCTTTTATCATTACCTCTATATCTGACATTACAAATAACTTACAAACTCGTTTACGTTTCTCTACTTGAGCAAAGTCCCTATCACAGGGGAGGTATGTATGTCCACTTACCAAGAATTTATAGTCAATTTGCGTAAATTTGCCCGTGGCTACTAAATATATGAGTACCATAATAAGCATCCGATTTTTATTCTGTCCAGTGCAATTGTCACTATATATGACTAGTTTAGGTTTTGGTGGAAATTTATTTTCTGAAAGGAGAAGTTTCAGAACTGCAGATCCGATTTCACAACCTCCTCTTCCCGTTAGCGACTCATTCCAAAGGCACATAAAGGCACTATCGGTATTAGCCAAATGTATACCCAAGTTATAGCATGAAAGTTGGCGGCTATAAAACATGTCAGTATGAGTGAGTGTTGGTACAAAAATTACTTGTTCCAAATCTATTGAAATCACTAAACTGTCTGCAGTGGGTTTTTGTGATTCAATACTATCATTCTTTAGCTCTTGCCTGGCTCGTTCGGCTTTTCTCTGATGTAAGTCGAGTTTATTTTTAAAAGACCTTTGTGTTTCATCAGTACTTGCCTTTATTTTGGCATTAAGTAAGTCACATGTTGAGCAAGTATCAGATTTTGGCTTTCCAAATCGCAGATATGAAAAATGTTTATGGAATGAGTCCGAATAAAATCTGTAGTTTACTGGAGTATCAGGATATTTTTTTGTAAACGCAATGAACATGCGGTTTATGTTTAAATCAGGACTAAGAAATTCTTTTTGAGATTTCTGTCGACTGTAATGATTTTCTTCTCTAGGGAAGCTATTAATGTGATCGATCACCATCTGTTCTATTTCAGGTGTATATTTTCTTGGTTTATTTGCCCGGCCCCTGGTGTCTTCATATATACTACTTCCTGACTTCTTTTTGTTTATCAAAACCTGCACCTTCTTATGGGACAATGAAAAAACTTTACTAAACGTATTGCGACATACTTGTATATGTTCTCCTTGACCGTTAGGTACAGCATAAAAAATAGTGGCTTGACGGCGGCTATGTTCAGGAGCATCATATTTTCCATTACGTCTCCGATTTATTTTACCTATCTGTATTAATCCAAGTAAATAAGTCTTCTGTTTTATAGGATCGGATACTTTATGAAAATCATGAAACAGACGTTGTATTTGTTGTATAGGAATGGACTTGCATTGCAATTTACAACGACAATCTACCTACAAAATAAAATAAATATGATAACCTAACCTTAATGAATTTACTTAGAAAAACTTACAGATTGAAGAGGCTGTTTTGCACTCTTTAACTCTCCTCGATACGTGGTATACTCTAAGCCACTTGTTCTTAAACGTTTCCTTTCATTTTTTACATTCTCTGAACCTTTTTGCCTTCTTTTTCGCTCCATTTTTTAGCTCAAAATGACAACTATACAGTACTACACATGCCGGTACTTAGACCCTTTAGAAATTACTATTACACAGGCACATACACGAGTGCCATCTTTTGTACACTAGCTGAACGTCGAAAATACATCTGTGTCACTTAGTACCTTTCCTATATTATAAGGCATGGTACTTAGACCTTTTATACATGTATAACTCAAAACACCCGATATTGGCACTTAGACCCTTTAGAACTTACACTCTAGAATCGTCTCCTGAAATTGTATTATTGGTTTCTGAATGGTGATGTGTAAATGGCTTCGTAGCCACAGCTATATGTTACATGTATGGATAGATATATAGAGACATAATGCATTAAAATAAAGTCGTAATATAGGATTTAAATTTACTGTTTTTATATATATAATATTTTATTGTTATTAGTGCTTCAATTTAAACCTGCATCCCTCGACCTTTTTTATTATCTTTATCGTACCCAGTTTTCATATAGACTAAATTTTTACTACTTTAGTCGTTGCATATAAAATATGTTATGCATTACACCCCCTATGATACGCCTATGCCTAATAATGACTGGAAGCGTGTAGAAAGACATAGAATTTTTTAGAGTGTGGTGGAAGAAGATTCGTGATTGCGTTCTAGATGACTCTGGAGGCAATGTTGGAGTATATAAGGCGAAATTGACGGCGGAGAAAGAAGTTTTATTAAAGTGAAGTTTGGAAGCGAAAAAGTGAGGTTAAATATAAAGCAAACAAAATGTAAAGGTTATTTTGGTTAATTAAGAAGTATTTTGTAATCAGTGAATTATTAAATAAAGTGTTAGTGGTTTACCCCTTGCTAAAATTATTTGGAACCCACGGATTCATACAGGGTGTTTCCTGAAAGGGTGGAAACGCGTAACAACTGGTGTCAGACGCGGAATTTTAACAAGAGGATTTCGGAAGTGTTGAGAAGACTGGGACGGTATTCTCAGGAAGCAGTGCTAACA
Source organism: Stenurella melanura (assembly GCA_963583905.1). Classification (NCBI taxonomy): domain Eukaryota; kingdom Metazoa; phylum Arthropoda; class Insecta; order Coleoptera; family Cerambycidae; genus Stenurella; species Stenurella melanura. The sequence goes on along the minus strand of OY757310.1, from coordinate 111,146,149 downwards.
CAGTGGACTGATTTACTGGACGTTGTTCGAGGGTTATTTTCGAATAGGAAAATAGTGTTAAGTGCATTTTGTGAGACATTTTTGGAACATTTTATTTGGACATTACTGATTAAGTGAAATGGACTCTAGATAAGACTTTTTGTGCCGTTTTGAGGTTTTTCTGGACAGTCCCATTACCGATAGTGACGTAATTGTTAAATTTATTTGATTTCATCATAGTCGTGTGCTTATAACAACCAGAAGTATGGCAACCGAACAGCAAATACAGGACTTAATTGCACAATTCCAGAAAGTGTTGGAAGAGCTAGAAAGAAGGCATCGAGAAGTAGTAGGTAAAGTCAAGGAGAAAATGCACCTGGTAGAGGGAGAAATAGACCAACTTAAGCGACAGTTGAGGGATAATTAAAGCGAGCATGTGGTATTATCAGGTCAGCTGTTCGAACCTCCCTCCTTTGACGGCAAATGTTCATGGACCATTTTCAAGAGACAGTTTGAGGCAGCTGCATGTGCGAATAGTTGGAGTAACGAAGTGAAGATTATGCCGTTAATCATGACATTAAGAGGCCAAGCATTGGAAATAATCCAGACAATTTCAGTAGAGCGACAACAGGATTTTAAAGTTTTAGAAGCTGCCCTGGACTTACGATATGGTGAACAACATCTTACCCAGGTGTACCAGACCCAGCTGAAATGACGTCTTCAAGAGGCCGGGGAAAGCTTGCAAGAGTTCGAAGCTGCAGTGTGGAGCCTGGTTAACCTGGCTTACCCCAATGTACCGAAAGAATTCCAAGACCAACTGGCTGTACATGCATTTCTGGATGGTATACAGGATGATGACATCGGGCGATTCCCCAGGTTATTTCAATACCAGAACAGCAGCGAAGCGTTGGTGCATGCACTCGAGGTGGAAGCTGTCTTTCAGGATACCCCGAGTCCAAGAGTGCGAGCTGTGACTACTGAAGAATCGCAACCAAAAAAGAACCAGGACTCTATTTTGGTGGAGATGTATAAAATGTGCAAGCAATTACTGGCTCAATCGGATCCTCCAGGAAGACAAGGAAAGCTAAGCGGGGGCATTAAACGTTACAACTGTGGCAGAGCAGGGCATATCAAATGAGACTGTCGACAGTAGAACTCGAGAAGAGCAAATGCTGAAAAGGTTGAAGAGACTCAGAATAGAAGAAGTGGAGGGCCAAGTGGACGGCGTATCAAATGTTACAAGTGCGGAGAACGAGGACATATCCAGCTAGAATGTCCACGGAGAGGCTTGGAGAGAGTAGAGGTCGATGCTGTGAAGCAGAGAGGAAAATCAGAGGATGCCGGTACCAGTGAGGCTGTGCCAGATAAGGAAAGTGGTGCCCCCAGAGAAGTGAAGATTTCCCAGCTTCGGAGCATTACAAGAAGTCCACCACTACAAGAATATGAGAATGAAATGAAAACCCAGAAAAATGCAGATATTTCGTCCGGAAGAAGGTGCAAGGAAGATTGCAAGTAGTACCACCAGGAGAAACTGCAGGTCACGGGAGCAGTCAGCACTGTCAAGGTGGAGGTACCGGATGACAGGACAGATGAAGCGCTCAGACCAGAGTAACTGAACGATGCGGAAATTGGGCCTATATTGAGAGCCCAAGAAAGGGGGACTCGTCCAAAATGGAAAGATGTTTCAGACAAAAGAGTGAGACTGAAGGCACTATGGGCGCAGTGGAACTTAATTATTAATTTTTTAGAGTGACCGCCATGCACAAATAAAGAGGGAAGTTCTGTGTAAATACCTTTACCGATTTTTTCATTTTACTTTCTATTTAAAAATTCAACTGTAAATAATTAAAAAATAAATATTGGTTTTGAGGATATTTTGTAAAATCAAACGATGATAGGCAACCAATCGAAGTATTAGTGCAGCCATCGCTTCCAGAAATAACAAATTTCCCACAGTGCGGCATCCAACGACATTCGATTAGCAGTCCTGTTCTGTCATGTAACGTAACTTGCCAGCCCAGTAAGAATACTGGTATGTACATGAGTCGATTGACAACTTCATGAAGAAATTTATTTTGCCCCTCGCTTGTCTTAGGCATAATAATCGACATCTGACAACGTCGTCTCGCTTACGAACTATAGACTATCACGTTGACTTGCTGATTGAATATTTCTGCTCTAATATAGTCATTTAGCCAGCCTGTAACGTACGCACGAGAGATCCAAATTGTGGTTGCTCATCACCATCGTCGTAGGCTTCATCATAATTGTTTTTGAAATTCTCTATAAGAAACGTAGGTGGCGATCCGTTCCATCGACATACGACCGTTGCAAATATAACGACGTTAGATTAGCAACTCTTTATGCTCTATCAAGAGCGTCTAATTTCTCATTTCGAAACAGCCAAAATAAGGTTACTCTTTAGCGTTTAAAATTTAAGCCATCTTCTGACGCCACATAATCCTTCCAACGCTATTATGAGACATTGTCGGTTTACGCTATCGCTGCTACTATTATTTCCACTATTTTGATCATTGTCATTATGCTCAGATAACGAGGCTGGGTTTATTTTCCAAATTAATAACTTAATCAAAAATACAAATCTATAGAGTGATTCGACAACAAAGGGATTATAATTAAAACATGGTTGATAATATACAGGGTGTAATTAGTTTCATGTCATTAAAAAAACTGGTGGTAGGGAACGACGAGACAAAAAAAAAACCTTATATAACACGGGGTCTAAAGCTCATAGTTTTGGAGAAAAAAAATAAACAAAAATTTCACAAGTTTTCAATAAAATCTTTTGAGAACTGGTGGAATATTGAGGTAGGTTTAGATCGTCGCGCGTGTCTTTGCCTATGATACTCAATATTTGTGTAGATAGCTATAAAATGTCGGCGGTCTTTAGCGGTGCGGTAAATAAGATGAAAGACGTCGACGTTTTCTGAGTGTTTAGTAGATCTGATCTGAAGAAAACTATACTCTGACTCTCCCTTGTGCAATATTTTAGTTTCTGTGGGTGTTTCGTTATGTACACACGTCCAACCCGCTGTTCGTTGTTTTTGTTACTTTTGAATTTCGGGTCACTGTGTACTTATAGTGAAGTCGTTAAATTCTTGATTACGTATCGAGACAACTTACTTGTTCGTTGTTTTTGTATTCCGTTCTGGATTTTGGACCAAGTTTTTCTTTTATTTTTCTTTATTGACAACGTTAGTTGATAGTTTATTGTTTAGTGTTGAACGGAGTACGTATGTCCTTAATTCGACGTACCGAACTGTGTATTGATGCAGATGCAGATTTCGAATAATTTACTTAGGTGGTAAGCTTTTAACCCAGGACACTCATTTATGTTACAAACGTTAATAAATCACATTCAAATATTCTAAATGATAAACATTAATCCAATATTTTGTTCCAAATTAAAAGACACACATGTAAATAAATGCTCTGTTTAAACTTCTGCGGCCATTATTTGCTTGCAGTTGTGCAGGAAAAGATAACGAATTATATACCTCTTTATAATTGCCTCAGTTCGGTTGAGGCGGTCCATCAAAGGCGGTCGATGATCCAAGGCCTTTGCACTTTTTTATAACAATTTAATAGTTGTATAATTGGGAACTACAAGTTCATTGACCAAGAAAAGCAGTGGTTCTCAATAATTTTCTACATTAATATTTAAAAAAAATTAAAAATTAAAAAGGTTGACCTAGGTCAGTTTTTTTTAAAGTGCCCCTAGACGGAAAAGTCATAAAGGTTTTTTGTTTGTCTAGTCGGTTCCCATTACCAGTTTTTTTTAATGACATGAAATTGATTACATCCTGTATAGAGCAATTACGTATCGAGTAGTAATATAGAGGTGTGTTTTTTAAACTCTTACAAATTTGAGTTCTTTTAAAATTGCAAGCAAACTGATATTAGGTTTGATAGGTGTGATAATATTCGTCACTGAAATATTATCGATAGAATGGATGAGACCCATCAAACCTTATATTAGTTTACTTGTAATTTTATAAGAAATTGAAATATTTAAAAATATCAAACGGGGTCTCATTAAAAAACCATTATGTGTTACCACTCGGAACGTGATCGCCCTGTATATTATCAACTACTTTTAAATTTAAGTCATTTTGATGTTGAATCGCAATGTATATGTAACTTTCACTTAAGTTAAACAATATTCTAAATATTGAACTTTACCACAGTATTGACTCGCCCTGTATGTAAATTCCTATTTGGTCGTTTCCTGTGTCTTTCATTTCATTCAACTTACCGCGAGCCATACAGTACATACACCAACCACTTAAAACATATGACAAGATCACAATAACATCTCTATACATTTCCGACGTATCTATTTCCTATACGTACGACACTCACATGTACATATTTCTACCACCTACCCCGAACTTACCAAATGATTCTGAAAGCCGCCCAACCGCACACCCCTTTTCTACATGTTAACAATACTCTCTATAATCTACCATTGTCATTTTCATATTTCTGTCTTTTTTCTACCCTTTGAAAACTATATATTCACTTACCACCCCTACATACGAAATTACCCCAATTCCAACCCAAAACGTAACTATCAGGCTAAGTTCACTTACAGGTCACTTAAATACATGAGACACCATATATATTTTGACATAGTTGAGTCCTTGTGAAATTAAAAGTAAACTGATATAAGGTTTGATAGGTCTGATAAAATTCGTTTCTGAAATAGATCAGACGCATCAAATTTTATATTAGTTTACTTGTTTTTTAAGGAATTGAAGTAATTAAAAATATAGAGGGGAGGGGGTTTAATTTAAAAAATGTCTTTGTGTTACCACTCGAAACATGATCGCCCTGCATATTACCAACTATTTTTAAATTATAATCCTTTTGATGCTGAAGCATCCTGTATATTCGACTTTCGATTAAGTTAAACAATAAGAACAATTTTTATGCGCATTATTGTCTCACCCTGTTTATATATATATTCTATTAGGTCGATTCCTCTGGTAAATTGTCGCGCCCAACTTAACAGGAGCCGTACAGTACATACATTAACCATTTAAAACATATCCATTGACTATACGTATAACATTCACATGTTCATATTTCCACCGTCTACCCCCCAAATTATTAGGCAACTCTGAAAACCTCCCAAGTCGTCATCATCTATCAAGTTATTTTTATATTTCTTCTTTTTTTTTTCGCTCTTGAAAACCATGTATTGAGTAGGGGTGGCAACCCTACACAAAATTACCCCTTACCCTAACTGTCTCAAAATAATTAGCTTTCGCGCTATAGATTCACTTAAACATCGACAGTCTTAAAAAAATAGCCAAAATGCATGGATTCAACATTTTCCTCCCTCATTGCCGCCTCCGTAATCGTGGTACCTGCGGACCGCTTTTATGCGACTCATAAATATCCAACCTACACAACGATACCAGAAACACTCTGATCGGACCACCGAACATTTGTTAAATTTTAAACTTTTATATCCCCTTATTCACAAGGTCGTATAGCATACTGCTTATAGCTTCTACGGTTCTCCTATTAGATTCTAGATAATATCTAGCGGCACACTACCTATCTTTTAAACATTTCAAAATTTGTGATAAAATGATTACTATACTTTCACTCCAGACGTGGATGTGAAGTAAAATAATGTCACTTATTAGTTTATAAGACGTGCAAAAAATATTCTCTTTCCTTTTTTAGTTTGTATCGTTGTTATTTTCATTCCCTTTCCAAACTTTACACGCAACTCTATGAGTTAAGCATCACTAAGACGCTGTTTTAAATTTTGATGCTATTTTCTGGTAACGTCATGTCCATATGGCAAAAGAAAAACAAAATTTGTAGTCTATAATTAAAAACCAAAACTATTTTTTTTTTGTTAACGACAAGTCTTCGTTTAATGGGTGTCCTCGTAATGTTTTATTTTAAAAAGTCTGGAAGTAAATATAAGAAAGATTAACAAACAAATTAGAACTTTTTAGATATTCAAATTTGAGGGTGCTATTTCTTATAGCTTTTTGTTAAAATATTTTTCTTTTAACGATTAACTGTTTATTAAAATGCACGATAATATATACTCTCAATATTTAGAGTATATTTCCTCAATTATAACAGGTTTTAAAAAAAATTGATCTCGGGATCTGGACTATGATATCTTATGTATTTTAATGCACTGAATCGATAAAAGAATGAAAAAATCTGACAAGACAATTTAGTTCTACAGCCCCAGAGGTCCCTGTTGGGGTGGAAGGTAAGAGAATACAATCACAGACATTACCAGACAACGTATGTAGGGGTTCTCGAGGTCGCTGATCGAATTCGGACTTAGAATTTATTGATGACAACATGACAGTTGTCAATCAGCTGTCAATAGTCTTGGTATTATTGGAAATTCAATAAAAGGTCAGGGACTTTTAGTTTTCGGGCACGCCGAGCAAGATGACATTGGATTCCAGGATGACATTGGATTATCGCATCATGACAGCTGCCCATCGGCTGTCAACACTCGTGACAGCATTCGGAACCAAAAGCAAGGCACGAATCCTCGAGGATTCGTGAAAGCTGAGTACGAATTGGACAGCAATAAACAGAAAGGAACCAGCACCCTCACCTAAAATCAAGAAACAAGCTTGCAAAGGAAGGTTTTGCACCTTAATTACAATATTGAAACTACACCATTAAATTCTTATAAGGAAAATGAGTTGGACATTTTCAGCTGAACACACATTACTATATTCTACATTTAAATAAATTAAGAAACAAATTTTTAAAATTTTGTGTTTAATGCCATCCAATTTCAGGTCCAAAGTGAATTCAAGATCGTTGAACATGAACCAGGTCTTTTAGGATTACGTAGTGACGCGATGTCAGCTGTCAAAACCTGTGAAAGCATTGGGACAGCAAGATACGGTTCTTACTCATATATTTTGCCTTCCTGGTACGATTCCGTAATTGATCCCGACATTATGATGCCTATCAATTGGATGAGAGCATTGTCGTGAGGAACTTGATTTCCCCATGCTGCTAGCTGCTTTGTCCTGGTCTCGGCTCTCAATCTTCAAGGCTGTACTCAGAAAGGCTAAGATAACAATCTAAGGCACTCTCTTACCGAATACTGATAACTACGTGCGGGATGTCATGCAGCTCGCTTCAACTCTGGTAAAGATGAAGGCATAGTATTTCTTGTTCGAAATATACCAGACGGTATGGACACTAACACTTCGAGCATTTTTGACTCGAAGAATATAAACTTGGAAGAGAAATCGAGAGATGTAAAAGATTGATAACAGGTAACATGTTTATCGGGATGATATTCCAAACACTTACTGCTGATCGTCATTAGTTTTGCCGATTATACTAAAAATTCTATCGTCTACAGATCGTCATTTGTTGCCACTATGATCATTTATTGTGTAGATCTATTTCGAAATAAGTAGGTATAGTGCCTTCTTATGACGACTGAGCGTAAGAATACTATTCCATGTACGTTGTTTGTATAATGGGGTGTTTGCATGGTGTTGAGACAAATGCACATATCAAAAGATGAAAAATAAAATGACCCTTATATTTTATTTTTTCAATAAGTCACTATTTTGTTCATAATTAACGTAAACTTAAAAATAGTGGGGGTATTATGACGCACGAAAATTTATTGAATCTGCGCCATCTGTTATTAAATAGTACATGTATATTTTTAAATATTAATTCGGTCGTCTTCTTCTTCTTATATTACCCAGAGGTATTACCAAACGCCAAACGTCATAATTCATAAATATAAACGGCGATTTGTGAATGTTGTGATTGATTCTTTATTTTTGTATTTTTATCGGTCTAACTCTAGTTTATCCTCGAGATATTTGAAGAATAAAGCAAATAAATTTATTGCAATACGTTTTTCATAAATATATTCAGATCTTAACATGTTGCTTTTTAATTTATAAATGTGATTTCTTTTAAAAACTGCATTGTACCAGCTCCTTTTTGCACGAACACATCAGTGAATTCATCAAACAAAATATTTTTAACTATCCCTAGAGATTTTAAACGGAGAAGCGATTGGGATGGCAAAAAATGTAATATATCGATATATGAATCATTTGATACATCACAAGACTCTGATCGATATATTCGATATATTGTCGTAATATCAACAAAAATTGTCGATATTTCTATGTATCAATATATTTTGTAGATTAACATTTAATGTCAACAATTAATGAATATTGCTTAAGGTATAACTTCGGAAAGCGAGGGGTGGCATTCCTTAAGTACAATTTCATCTCTATTAAAATTTCGAAGAGCAGGGGCTGATATTCCTCGCAATAAAATGTTTGTCAACTGAAACTTCGAAGAGCGCAGGTAATATGCAAGTTGACCCTTTTCGATATATTTAGAAAAATATAGATATTTCATCCCGATATATTGCAACAAAAGAACGATATGAATATATTCATATCTTAGGATTAATATATCAATATTTATTTTATATCGATACATCGTTGCCATCCTTAATTGGTTTATTGCTGTAACAAATAATACATACATTAATTTTGAGTGGTCAGAAGCAGCACAGTATAATATATTAGTAGAGAGTCTAGAGCCCGCTACGATGCATTTTAAAGGAAGAGGGATCGACTAATAAAGGGTATACAAAAACTAAAAACAGATTCTTATGTAAAATTTTCTGCTGGATTCGAATTTCGAGTTCGCCAGTTAATAGAAATTGCGAAATTGTAGAAAAGAACATATTTTTCTCAAAACTCGGAAAAGCATGAAAATGTGTATTTTCTTATTTCTCACTCAGTATCTCGAGCCTTGTGAGAGATATTGATCTCAAATTTTATAAACATATTCCTCTGATATTGTTCTTGATTGATGTATGAAATGAAATCTGTTTTATCGTGACATTTTTTTATAAAAAATATATTAACTGTTACGTGTTATCCAAAAATACGAAAACGCATGGTAAAATACAGTAAGCGATATAATTACTTCCACATCCACGTAGTGGATTGGAAGTATAGTAATCGCAAAAAAATTTTCAAAAATTTTTATTCGTGAAATAGGTTTAGAATGCCATGAAACGTCGAGATTTTAAATTTGAGCGGAAAAAATTTTTCTGTCTGTCTGTCGGTCTGTCTGTCTGTCTGTCTGTAACTTTTTTTTTGTCCGCACGTTTTCTCCGGAACGGTTTAAGATATTGACTTGAAATTTTGTACACGTATATGTTATAACGAGATCTGGAACTGGATTGTTTTTTGAGGATATCTGGTGAAGGGTTGGGGGATAAATAGGGGAAAATAAGTAAAGCAAGCTTGTAAGAGTACAGAAACTTGAAATTCGGTGTATGTACTAGAAGTTAAGGCCTCAGATTTTTTTATAATATTTTTCAACCCCCCACCACCCCTACCCCATTATTAATGGGGTTGATAAAATAAAGTTGAGATATTCATTTGAAATTTCGTACACGAATGTTTTATAACGACGTCTGGAATTAGGTTATATTTTGAGATGATTCTGTTGAAGGGTTGGGGGTTAAATAGTGGTATATAGGGGAAAATAAGTAAAGCAAGCTGGTAAATGTACAGAAATTTGGGATTTGGTGTATATACTAGAAGCGAAGGTCTCAGGTTTTTTTATTAGTATTTTCCATGTCCCCACCACCCCCTCTTCCTTATTAAAAGAGTTGATAAAATTAAATTTAAATTTTCACTTGAAATTTGGTACATTTATGTATTATAACTCTATCTGAAACTAAATTATATTTTGACATGATTGCGTTGAAGGAGTGGGGGTTAAACAGGGGTAAAGCAAGCTGGTAAGACTACAGAAACTTGAAATTCGGTATATGTACTAGAAGCCAAGGTCTCAGATTATTTATAATATTTTTCAACCCCCACCACCCCTACTTCATTATTAAAACGGTTGATAAAATAAAATTGAGATATTCATTTGAAATTTGGTACACGTATGAATTATAACGACATCTGGAACTAGATTATACTTTGAGATGATTCCGTTGAAGGGTTGGGGGTTATTTAGGGGTAAATAGGGGGAAATAAGAAAGCGAGCTGGTATGAGTACAGAAAATAAAAATTCGGTGTATGTACTAGAAGCCAGGGCCTCAGATTTCATAATAGTATATTTCAGCCCCCCACCACCCCTACTCCATTATTCAAGGGGTTGATAAAATAAAATTGAGATATTCACATGAAGGGTTGGGGGTTAAATAGGGACATATAAGGGAAAATAAGTAAAGCAAGCTGGTAAAAGTACAGAAATTTGGGATTTGGTGTATATACTAGAAGCGGAGGTTTCAGGTTTTTTTTATTAGTATTTTCCATTCCCCCACCACCCTCACTCCCGATGAAGGAGTGGGGGTAAGTAGAAGGAATAGGGAAAAATAAGTAAAGCAAGCTGGTAAGAGTACTGCAACTTGAAACTCGGTGTATGTCCTAGAAGCCAAGGCCTCATATTTTTTAATAATATTTTTCAACCCTTCCACTACCCTTACTACATTATTAAAGGGGTTGATAAAATAAAATTGAGATATTCACTTGTAATTTGGTAGACGTATATATTATAACGACATCTGGAACTAGATTATATTTTGGGATGATTCCGTAGGAGGGTTGGGGTTAATAGGAGTAACTAGGGGAAAATAAGTAAATCAAGCTGGTAAGAGTACAGAAATTTGGAATTCGGTGTATATACTAGAAACCAAGGCCTCAGATTTCTTTCTAATATTTTTCAAACTCCACCACCTCCGCTTTATTATTAATGGGATTGATAACATAAAATTGAGATATTCACTTGAAAGTTAGTACACGTATGTATTGTAGTGACATCTGATTGAGATGACTCCATTGAAGGGGTGGGAGGTGGTAGGTTGTGGATAGTGGAAAATAAGTAGGTTAAACTAGAAACTTCATTTTTAACGTATATGGTAGAAACCAACTACTCAAATTTTTCTATGACATCTGCCCCAAATAATATTATAATTCTATGACCAATAATTTCCACATAATAGAGTGCACATATAGTCAAAATGTTTCCTTTAAAGTGACTTGGATGAAAAGTATGGATGTGGAAGTAGTGATTCCTTGGGCAGCGGTTTTTTTAATGATTAAAGATAGAATAGCATAACAACAAAAAATGAAATTTAAAGGTCAAGAAAGTGTTTGTAAACTATATTTCTTTTTGTTGCTGTTTAGTTTAGTCGCAAATGAATTGTTAAAATTCGGTGACTTAGCTATTATAATTATGCCTGCTCGAGACAGATTACGCTGCATTGGGTATGGAATAACTGTGGCTTCTCAACGAATTATTTCATCGAAAAGGAACACACATTATTTTGTTTCATTTCAATTACTAATTATGAAACACACATTAAAAATATTTCATTTAGATTCGATATATTTGTACACAAACACAAGAATTAAAGAATTATAAGAATGAATACGCGATTCTTTTGCACCTATCATTTCAGGAGCTAAAAGTCCATGTTATTGACGTAAAAGTCTTGAATCATATCCATTGAACTAATGGAAGTTGTTAGAATCTGCTTTTTCATAGCCACTTTCCATTTTTAACTATTATATTAGTACAAAAAAGACGCAAAACCGAGCGATAAATCTCAAACTCTACTTGTTTACTATATTGTTATAACCTCAAAATATAACTTATTTCATGCGTAATGTTGGAAGATGAAGAAGACGCAGTTTTTCTTGATCGAAATTTATAGAGAAGATTTCTGCATTACTGCGTAAGGGTCAGTTGTATGAAAGTGGATCAACGAAAGTTCAGCTGATCTGGTTCAAAATCTAAGGTTACAATTGTTACAATAATGGTATCCTTGGATTTTAAACAAAGTTCAACCGAACTCTGGCTGATCCACTTTTATACAACTGGCCCTAAGTGTTTGAAATATGATCCTGATAAACATGTTGCTACACTACATGCGAATGTTACCTGTTAACAAACTTTTACATCTCGCGTTTTTTCTTCCAAGTTTATATTCTTCGGATCAAAAATACTAGTACTGTTAGTGTTCATATCGTCCGGTACATTTCGGACAAAAAATACTATGCCTTCATTTTTTACCAGAGTTGAAGCGAGCGACATGACATGCCGCATTTTCGGGTAAGAGAAGGCATTAGAGTGTTATCGTAACCTTTCTGAGTACAGTCTTAAAGACTGAGATCTGGAACCAGGACAAAGCATCTACCAGCCTCGGGAGATCAAGTCTTTCACCACAATGCCCGAAGGGGTTCAGAGCTCCTCTCTTCCAATTGACAGGTATCATAGTGTCGGCATCAATTAGGGAATCATATTCCACGAAAGAAAAATATAAGAGCTGGGACCGTATTTGGCTGGCCCGATGCTTCCACAGCTTTTGACAGTTGACATCGCGTCAGTACGTAATCCTAAGACCTTCTTCGTGTTCAGCGATCTTGAATTCACTCTGGACCTGAAATGCGTGCTCAGCTTTCTCGAATGCTGAAGGATCCGTACCTTGTCTTGGGTTACAAACGCTGTCACGAGTGTTAACAGCTGTCATGACGCAATAATCCAATATCATCCTGGAGTTCGTGCTCGGAATATCCGAAAAGTTAAAGACCCTGACCTTTTATTGAATTTTCAATCATTCTAAGACTATTGACAGCTGATTGACGGCTGTCATGCTGTCATCAATAAATTCTAACCCCGAATTCATATTCAGCGACCAGGAAAGCCTCCACACACGTTCTCTAGTAATGTCTATGTTTGCATTCGAATATTCCTCTCACCTTCCACCCCGTCAGGGACCACTGGGGCCGTAGAATTAAATCGTCTCCTCAGATTTTTTCTGCATGTATGGGATTTAAAATATATAAGATATCATACTCCAGATCCCGAGATCAATTTTTTTGTATAAGGAACAACCAAATTGAAATATTTTCGCTATTTGGGAATTTATGATCATTTTCATTCACCGCTTATTTTCATTATGTGTCGTTTTCAGGGCCGTTATTGGTTTTATTTTCATTATTTAGGAAAAATTTAATTTATTTTTCTTGCTTCTAAAAGTTATTTAACAAGGAAAAAGAATAACGACAGTTTAAATAGATACCTAATATAACTAATAAATCAAATTATACAAGAAACGTACACTAGTAAATCTCCCCGACTAGCAGGTATAAGACAATTTATAAACACATACACTCCAAGTCGAAACAAACCTTACCGCTATTGAAGGTTTTATTTAGAAAACATGAACTATCATCCAAGCACTGTTTATTTTTCACTGTTTAGAAAATCTAGGTAATTTTCATCTTCATAGTTAGATTTATATAGGCGTACAATTTCCAATACTCAAGTAAATCATAGATTTATCTATCTATTTGCTTTTGCAATGCAAATGATTTCATTTATCCAGTTTGATTAAGAAACATTCGAGTCAGTCTTCAGGCAGTCAGTGGAGGTTATTAAGGAATGCTGAGTTTCATCGGCCAATACCTAGCAGTATCGAAGACACCTACATTTGTGTTGATTTATAGCAAGTTTGAAACACGTTATCTCTCTCACACTCACATTATTTGTGATAACACTATCTTTATTTAACTGTTTGAAGCTGCTTTAAATCAACACAAATGAACAAATCTATACACATTCATGTTCACACGCACCCAGATACACTGAATATAAACGAGTACTGTAATAAGACCTACTGGACATGTATCGTATACTATTTTACTTCATACTGTCTTTACAATTACTTTTAAAATGATTAAAAACTTATAATTATTGAGATTTAAAAAGTATTAGTACGTAATCTAACAATTACACCACGTTAACAATGATATAGCTATTGTTTTCAGGGTTAATTATGTCTTTAAGTCTTTAGCTTGTCATTGTCAAATAAATAAAGCCATAATGTTTGCATTAGAGAGTTATTGCAAAACGAAAAGGGGCCGACTTTATTAAAAGAAACTTTAAATAAAGTAACCTGTTTCCAATTTATCATCCATTTTTAAAGTGAGTTATTGCAACTGTGTCCTCCTCATACCTTATGTTGATACTTTATTTTGACAATTTTCCCTAACCTAAAAAATCCATCAAATTGGGCATTGCCGGTATTATTGTAATTTGTTTGAGTTTAAAATGAACATGGAAGAACAATTAGAAGTAGCCATCCTAGCTGGTGTTAATGATGAAGAAATTGAAATGTTACTTCTACATAACATAATTAATATTTATATCGGTAATGAACAAATTAACGCTGTAGACCCCATGAACTTCGATTTAAATAATATGACTGACGATGAAATAGAAGTTAATTTTCGTTTTCAAAGATGGGATATAATACGATTGCGAAATTACGTCTTCCTCATATTTGAATCTCACACGTTTTTTATCTTTTTCTTGTGCCATTATCGCCAACAAAAGTAACAATTTCCTTAGGGAATTTTCGTCTGATGCAAGTTTCGACAAAAAGTTCCTGAATGTGTCAAAATTAAGGTGCTTTTAATAAAGGAAAGCCTTGCCCGTATTTAAGTTACATGCGGGATGCCTGTATTTTATTAAAAGAAAATGCTTAACGATATTTTCAATGCGCATGCGTACATGTCAAATTAAAGGAAACTTTTATTAAAGGATCTGTAAACCGAAGTTGCAATATCTCTCTATTGTTTTGTTATTATGGAGATTTTGGGGGAAAATAAAATTTTTATGTATTACATAATTGCTAAAACTGTACATTTAAATATTTTTTCCTTTGTTTCTTAGTGAAAAGTCAGAAGTCAAAACTAAAAAATAAATCGCTTACTAATAACAATAATATGATAGTGTTGCTAGGTAACACATTACAGCATCTGATACCGTAATGTGTTATATTACGGTGTACCGTAATGTGTACATTACTGTATCAGATACCGTAATGTTCGATTTACCGATCGCAAATGAGTCTGGGAAATAGTTATCTACCGGACAGTACGAAATAAACGTGTTTTTTTCATATTTATTTTCATTTTTATTCATATAATACGAGTATTTTATTTTATTTATTTAAAAAAATAATTCTCAATAACCTCTCCATTATATGCAGCTATATCAAATCCAACTCCTAGAATTGGGATCTAAAGTTTGTGTTCAGTGCACTCGAATATCTATAACTACACCGTTTTAACTACTTGTTTTTCTACACAACTTTTCACCTTACGGCCATATTCAATCGGCCACTTTAATTTTGAATGTAAAAATCGTATTTAGTGACTTTAAGAATCAATAGGCACAATGTACAAGCAACTTTAAAACTATTTTCAATGAATTTTGTCGGATTATTCATTTTAAACTGGCTTAATTAAATCCTCCATTTTGATTTTTGGATGTGAAAATCGTATTTAATGACGTAAGTAACGTATAATTATAATCTTTAAGTCTATGATTTTTTTTTCAATGAATATGCGCGGTTTTTAATTTTAAGGTCATATTGAATCCTATGCCGTCATTTCGAATTATATAATATAAATATCATATAGGTATTCAGCGACTTCAAAAACCCCGAAAAAATTGCCCGAATTCTCTGAGAAATATTTAAAAAATATTTTTGAAATTTCTTTTAGGGCAGTCATAAAAAGTTGTTAATAGAAAAACGATTCTACATCTAAAACATATCGCAAAAGATTTCAGGTGAATACATTGACTGGAGATTTAATTGAAAATAAAGCATTTTTAAGGTTTAATAGCATTTCATAATTTCTTTTGTTCATAAAAATAAAAAACCGCTGCCTAAGGAATCACTACTTCCACATCCAGATTATTCGTCCAAGTCACTTTAAAGGAAACATCTTGACTATATTTGCACTCTAGTATGTGGAAATTATTGGTCATAGAATTTTAATAATATTTGGGGTAGATGTCATAGAAAAGTTTGAGGAGCTGGTTTCTACCATATACGTTAAAAATGAACTTTCTAGTTTACCGTACTTATTTTCCACTATTTACAACCTACCACCTCAATGGAGTCATCTCAATCAGATGTCACTACAATACATACGTGTACTAACTTTCAAGTGAATATCTCAATTTGATGTTATCAATCCCATTAATAATGAAGCGGAGGTGGTAGAGTTTGAAAAATGTTAGAAAGAAATCTGAGGCCTTGGTTTCTAGTATATACACCGAATCCCAAATTTCTGTAGTCTTACCAGCTTGCTTTACTGATTTTCCCCTATTGGCCCCTATTTAACCCCCAACCCTTCAACGGCATCATCTCAAATTATGATCTAGTTTCAGACGTCGTTATAATACATACGTGTACCAAATTTCAAATGAATATCTCAATTTTATTTTATCAACCCTTTTCATATTGGAGTAGGGGTGGTTGGGTTGAAAAATATTATAAGAAAATCTGACGCTGTGGCTTCTAGTACATACACCGAATTTCAAGTTTCTGTTGTCTTACCAACTTTTTACTTATATTCCTCTATTTACCCCAAATTAACCCCCAACCCTTCAACGGAATCACCTCAAAATATAAACTAATTTCAGACGTCGTTATAATACATACGTGTACGAAATTTCAAATGAATATCTCAACTTTATTTTGTCAATCCCATTAATGTGGTAGGGGTGGTGGAAGGGGGGGGGGTGAAAAATAATATGAAAATATCTGAGGCCTTAACTTCTTGTACATACACCGAATTTCAAGTTTCTGTACTCATACCAGCTTGCTTTACTTATTTCCCCCTATTGACCCCTATTTAGCCCCCAACCCTTCACCGGAGTTCTTCAAAAAACAATCCAGTTCCAGATCTCATTATAATATATACGTGTACAAAATTTCAGGTCAATATCTTAAACCGTTCCGGAGAAAGCGTGCGGACAAAAAAAGTTACAGACAGACAGACCGACAGACAGACCGACAGACAGACCGACAGATCGACAGACAGACAGAAAATTTTTTTTCGCTCAAATTTAAAATCTCGACGTTTCATGACATTCTAAACCTATTTCACGAATAAAAAATTTTGAAAATTTTTTTGCGATTACTATACTTCCAATCCACTACGTGGATGTGGAAGTAAAACATTGATTAATATGTTGTCAGAAAATTAATATTTTGATATAAGTACGCAGGTCTAGACCAATTTATCATTGTTCTACAAGCGTATAAAGCCCGGTGGTCGACATACTTGGATGGAGCCCGTGTACATTATATACTTTCTAGATGTAACAGAAACCAGGTCACCAAATGAAAGCGAAAACCTGGGCATCTCACACAACAACACTAACTAGCACAAATATTTGAATACAAAGAAATCTAAAATATAAATTGTATTAATTTTAATTAATTTATTCCTAAATGTTACCTAAAAATTCGTGTTGTTGGGAACTGATAAATACTTAGTTGATAAATTACAATTAGTAAAATTAAGTCAATAAATATATTCTATATATTCGGGGAATATTTAAAATCTGTAAAAGTACTTACATAAAACTTTTCTCGTTTCTTTATTAATTAATAGTACTGAAAGACTACCCTGTAAATTTTTCGATAAAAGTAAAATAGTTTCTTTCTCAACAACAGCGTCAATTTTTTTTCTGCGGGTAGGGTAAATCTTTAAAAAGACATCTCGATAATAAGCGCGGGGTAGTTCTGGATTGCAGACTCTTGCGTCCTCGTCATTCTGGCTCTTATTCTCTCCACGCCCATTGCCCTCTCTTAAGTCGTGCACCCTATTCTTGTTATTGAACCCAGTAAAATGATGCATTTTAAAAATATCAAATTATTAAGAAAATGAAATTTAGACCAAAATTCCGACGGTCAATCGCCTTTGGTCTCCGTCATTCCAAAAAATTTCAAGACGCACAGGGCGGAAAACCGCTCCGCCCGACGAATTTTTCGAAAGTACCACGAATTTAATTTTTCGTAAGTACCACGAATTTGGTTTTTCGAAAGTACCACGAAGAAGATTGCACAGGGCGGAATTCTCAGTCAGGATGTAGCGAGTAGCTATTTTGAATGTCAAAATTTAAGAAAAAATAAATGGGATGGTTTTTCCAATAAAAACCGAAATCAACATTTAATTATTCTGAAAGTGGTGGAGAATACTCCATGTCCGAATCACAAGAACGTCCATCAAAATTAGTCAAAAAACTCACAAAGTCGGAGATTCCATTCCGATTGACCTTGATCCAGACCCAGGCGGGAATCGCCATAGTAGTCACTCGAAGGCAAGTCGACGGAAAAAAGTCATATTGAACTCATATAAATAGCTTCTTTAAGCATCCTGACAAAGACTACAAGCAATTCGAAAATTTCAGTGCAAAATTAAAAGTGAATTCTTTTCAAAAAGTTCGACATACATGAATCATAATTAACTGGGAGACTGCATCTTTTTGTACAGTCAATTGTTATAGTTCTCTCGACGCTGCGTTGGATGAGTTACGATTCTACGGGACGTAACGGCTTGCCAAATGGTAATGCTCTCTAATGTTTGCCTTATATACATTAGTTAGCTATTGAGTATTTATATTTTTTATATTTTATGAATTATTTCAATAAATGAAAATATGTATTTTGAATTCGATTTTTTATTGATGTACTAATTATAAAATTGACGACAGACGTGCGTTCTGTGGCGTAAGTCGGGTAACTACTGACTATGGGCCACTTTTGATCCCGTCACGTTTGTGTAACTATCCGAGTACTCATAGAATCCATCGACGGTTTTAATAATTAAGTGCTTCTGAGAAAGTGCTAATTATAAGATATGTTCAGTAGAAGTCGCTCGACATCAAATTACAATTCAACGGAATCATGTCAAAATATAATACAGTTTCAGATGTCGTCATAATACATACGTGTACATAATTTCAAGTGAAAGTCTCAATTTAATTTTATCATATCTTTTAATTAGGTGGTGGGAGATAAAAAATATTATTTAAAAAAATCTGAGACCTTCGCTCCTAGTATATACACCAAATCCCATATTTCTGTACTCTTACCAGCTTGCTTTACTTATTTTCCCCTATTTACCCCTATTTAACCCCCAACCCTTCAACGGAATCATCTCAAAATATAATCTAGTGCCAGATGTCGTTATAATACATACGTGTATCAAATTTCAAGTGAATAACTCAATTTTATTTTATCAACCCCTTTAATAATGGAGTAGGGGTGGTGGGGTGTTAAAAAATATTATAAAAAAGTCTGATGCCTTGGCTTCTAGTACATACACCGAATTTCAAATTTCTGTACTCTTACCAGTTTGCCTTGTTTATTTTCCCACTAATTTAATCCTAACCCTTCAACGGAATAATCACAAAATATAATCTAGTTCCTGATGTCAATATAATTTATACGTATATCAAATTTCAAGTGAATATCCACACCAAATTTCAAGTTTCTGTACTCTTACCAGCTTGCTTTACTTATTTCCCCCTATTTACCAATATTTATCCCTCCAACCCTTCACCGGATATGTTCAAAAGACAATCCAGTTCCAGATCTGGTTATAATACAAAATTTTAAGTCAATATCTTAAACCGTTCCGGAGAAACACGTGCGGACAGAGAAACGTTACAGATAGACAGACAGACAGACAGACAGACAGACAAGCCGACAGACAGACAGACTGAATTTTTTTTTTTCGCTTAAATTTAAAATCTCGTATTTCCATGACATTTTAAATCCATTTCAAGAAAAAAGAATGAAATTTTTCTTACGATTACTATACTTCCAATCCACTACGTGGAAGTGGAAGTAATACATTCCCCTCTGTTACACCTTCATTCACTATACGTATAACATCCCCCTAATCCCCCAAATTACCAAACAACTATGGAAACCACCCAACCGCACACTCCTTTTCCAACATTCGCTATCACCTACCAAGCCATTTTTATATCTTTTTATTTTTTCCGCACCTTTGAAAACCATATAGTGACTTGCTACCCTTATACACTAAATTACCTCTTACCCAAACTATCTCAGAAAGTTTAGCTTTTACGTTAAGTGCGTTTATAGCACACTTAAACATTAACAGAGTCTTACGAAAATATCCAAAATGTAAGAGTCCAACATTTATTTTCATCCCCCATTGCCACCGCCGCAATAGTGGAACCTCCAGACCACTTTTATGCCAAGCAGAAAGGTGCAACCTACACAACGATACCAAAAACACTTCAGTTGGACGGGACTTTCTTACACAAGTCAGCCGAATTAACCGATCTGCAGTGCGTTTTTGGATTTGAAGGGGAATATTTAAAAACACATCGAAAACATTATTTGTGTGCTTTAAAAGGATTTCATCATCAATCATAATCTATGTAGGTACAAACAACTTTTTATCCCTTTACCTCATATTTCATTGTTTCGAAGTCTGTTTTTGGAGGTTCAATAAGATGATTTTTTTGCTTAGAAATGTTGATACAAATCTATAACTCAATGTCCGTACTCATGGTAATGGCCGTTTCAAACAATTAATCAAAATTTTAATCCAAATCTCAGCATTCAATATTTCAAACAGTTACATGGAAAACATGTGTACATCCCGAAAGGTAGTTGGTATAAATTATTTCAGTAGGCATACTTTACTAAAAATGTTAAAGAATATAAGAATGAAATTACATAACTCTGGGTATAAAAACAGACCTTACATAACTCCAAACTTAAATCTCGTTCCGCTTGTAATAGTAACAAAACTAAAAATGAAAGTTTACGAATTGGGATTTAAGAAAATTAAATGAATAATTGAATTAAGATTTAATTACCGTAATTACCAAACTTTAGAAAAAAGTGACCCGTTTATTGATTTTTTGATTCAGAATTAAAATGTTAACTTTTGCATTGACTGAAAATTGTGTTACGAGACTTTTCAAATTACAAAGGTTAATGAATCATATTATGTCCTTAATAAAAGATATAGTCTACTACATGTTCTTACTTAGAGATAATATAATAAGTGGTAAGCTAATTACCACAAAATGTTTTCATGGTTCTAATTGCAAAGTGGGTAATAGCGAAACTACATAAAAGAACTGAAGAATTCTTAGTATGAATAATATTAAGAAATAGAATATAATGGCATAAAATGTTCCAGATGTTTATTCACTTTTATTTGACAGTAGCAGGATCTCGTAACCTAATAAGTTACGAAGAACTAAACTTCGCTTCGTAAGTTAACTAGCGTTTGCTTAATACAAACAATATTATTGTTATATTATACCTCAAAACCGCTGCCTAAGGAATCACTACTTCCACATCTAGATTTTTCATCCAAGTCACTTTAAAGGAAACATCTTGATTAGATTTGCACTCTAGTATGTAGAAGTTACTGATCATAGAATTTTAATAATATTTGGGGCAGAGGTCATAGAAAAGTTTGAGGCGTTGGTTTCTACCATATACGTTAAATATGAAGTTTCTAGTTTAGCCTACTTGTTTCCCCTGTTCACAAACTACCACCTCCCACTCCTTCAATGGAATCATCTCAATCAGATGTCATTACAATACATACGTGTACTAACTTTCAAGTGAATATCTCAATTTTACGTTATTAATCCCATTAATAATGGAGCGGAAGTGGTGGGGTATGAAAAACATTAGAAAGAAACTTGAGGCCTTGATTTCTAGTATATACACCAAATCCCAAATTTCTGTGCTCTTACCAGCTTGCTTTACTTATTTTCCCCTATTTACTTCTATTTAACCCCCAACCCTTCAACAGAATCATCTCAAAATATAATCTAATTCCAGATATCGTTATAATACATAAGTGTACCAAATTTTAAGTGAATATCTCAATTTTATTTTATCAACTCCTTTAATAATCTAGTAGGGGTGGTGGGGGGTTGAGAAATATTATAAATAACCTGTGACCTTGGCTTCTAGTACATACAGCGAATTTCAAGTTTCTGTACTCTTACCAGCTTGCTTTACTTATTTTGCCCTTTTTACCCCTATTTAACCGCCAACCCTTCAACGAAATCATCTCAAAATATAATCTAGTTCCAGATGTCGTTATGTGTACCAAATTTCAAATGATTGTCTCAATTTTATTTTATCAACCCCTTTAATAATGAGATAGGGGTAGTAGGGGGTTGAAAAATATTATAGAAAAATCTGAGGCTTTGGCTTCTAGTACATACACCGAATTGCAAGTTTCTGTACTCTTACCAACTTGCTATACTTATATTCCCCTGTTTATCCCTAAATAACCCCCAACCGAATCATCTCGAAATATAATCTAGTTCCAGATGTCGTTATAATACATAAGTGTACCAAATTTCAAGTGAATATCTCAATTTTGTTTTATCAATTCCTTTAATAATGGAGTAGGTGGTGGGTGGTTGAAAAATATTATAAATAATCTGAGACCTTGGCTTCTAATACATGCACCCAATTTCAAGTTTCTGTACTCTTACCAGCTTGCTTTACTCTTTTTCCCCTATTTATCCTAATTCAATCCCCAACCCTTCAACGGAATCATCTCAAAATGTAATCTAGTTCCAGATGTCGATATTATACATACGTGTATCAAATTTCAAATGAATATCTCAATTTCGTTTCATTTTATCAACCCCTTTAATAATAGGGTAGGGATGGTGAGGGGCTAAAAAATATTATAAAAAACCTGAGGCATTGGCTTCTAGTACATACACTGAATTTCAAGTTTCTGTACTTTTACCAGCATGCTTTACTTAATTTCCCCCATTTACCCCTATTTAACCCCCAACCCTTCATCAGAATAATGCTAAAATATAATCTAGTTCCTGATTTCATTATAATATATGTGTACCAAATTTCAAGTGAATTTCTCAATTTTACTTTATCATCCCCTTTAATAATGGATTTGGGGTGGAGTATGAAAAATTATTATAAACAGACCTACGGACCGACAGACAGACAGAAACCGTTTTTCACTCAAATTTAAAATCTCGACATTTCATGACATTCTAAACCTACTTCAAGAAAAAAAAAATGTTGAATCCACTACGTGGATGTGGAAGTAAAATTAGGAAAGAGTAAAAGGTAACCGATAAGACAATGGGTAAATAAATATTTTATTCTCACTTTACCCCATTATCGTTAGTTTTGAATGTTGAACTAACAAATTTAAAAAATGTGCTGCCAGTTTTTGTCTAAACTACTGTATTAGTTATAATTGTATTGTTAATTTCAAATTCTAACATTTCTAACTAGGTAAAGTTAAAAAATATCTCTATAAAATTAGCGATAGAGAAACTGAACTACAATATACAACCATTCAACCAAAGTAACCAAAAGTAAGTAACCAGTCTAAATAACTTTGGGGTTAATAACTTTTTGAAAAATTGTCGTAAAATTTTCTTGGCTACATTGCTACATTTTATATACATCCACAAGGACTCGTTCGCATCTATAGTTCGGAACACACATTTAGCCAATCCCTGATTTAAAACAATCACCAAAAACATAATGTGGCTTGGCGTCAGTTCTCTTCATCACATTTACTACAAACAATAGTAATATTTTCTTACCCGCATTTACTTTAATTAATGCCTAACCCTTAAAGCTTCATTTTCCCTAGTTACCCATAACCCTTCAACGGAATCATCTCAAAATATAATCTAATTCCAGATGTCGTTATAGTACATATGTGTACCAAATTTCAAGTGAATATCTTAATTTTTTTTGTTAACCCTCTTAATAAGGAAGCGGGGGTGGTGGTAGGGGTCATTAAAAAAATTGGCGCCTTGGCTTGTAGTATGTACACCAAATCTCAAGTTTCTGTACTGTTACCAGCTTGCTTTATTTATTTTTCTTTATTTACCACTATTTAACCCTCACCCTTCACCGGAATGAGCGCAAAGTTAATAACTTAAATCGCTTCAGAGGAAATGTGCTCGCAAAAAATGTTACAAACTGATCAACCGACAGACAGACATTTTATTGTTACCTATTTAATTGCCAACCTTTTAACGCAATCATCTCAAAATATAATCTAGTGGGAACACCTCAATTTTATTTCATCAACCCCTTTAATAATGAAATGGGGGGATAAAATATTATATAAAAATCTGAGGCCTTGGTTTTTAGTATATACACCAAATTTCAAATTTCTGTACTCTTACCAGCTGGCTTATTTTTCCATTATTTACTCCTATTTAACCCACACCATTCACCGGAATTAGCGCAAAATATAGTCTAGTTTCAGATGTCGTCGTGATACATATATGTGTGTACGAAATTTGAAGTCAATATCTCAAATCGTTCCTGAGAAAACGTGCTGGTAGAGAAAGTTACAGACCGATCGACCGACAGACAGAAATTTTTTTTGGCTCAAATTTAAAATCTCGGCCTTTTATGACATTTTAATCCCATTCATTACTCATCTACGTGAATGTGGAAAGTAAAATACACATAAGTATATGAATTAAACTAAAATACCGCTGCCAAAGGAATCACTACTTCCATATCCAGAATTTCCATCCAAGTCTCTTTAAAGGAAAATATCTCGACTATATTTGCAGTCTGGTATGTGGAAATAATTGATCATAGAATTTTAATAATATTTGAGGCGGATGTCATACAAAAATTTGAGGTGTTGGTTTCTAGTATATACCCCAAAAATTAAACTCCTGGACTGTTATTAGCTTGCTCTACAAATTTTCCCTAATTTACACCCCCCCCCCTCCACACCCCTTCAACTAAATCATCTAAAAGAGATGTCAATACATTCGTGTACCAAATTTCAAGAGAATATTTCAATTTTATCAACCACTGGGAGTGATGACAAATATTATAAAGAAATCAAATTCCTTGGTTTCTAGTATATACACCAAGTGTACATTTCAAATATCTGTACTCTTACCAGATTGCTTTACTCATTTTTCCTTATTTTCCTCTCGTTACCCCCACTCCTTCAACGGAATCATCTCAAAACATAATCTGGTTCCATCTGTTGTTATAATACACACGTATGTCAAATTTCAAATAAATATCTCAATTTAATTTTATCAGGCCCTTTAATAATCGAGTGGGGGTGGGGGTGGTGGAGGGGTTGAAAAATGTTATAGAAGAATCTGGGACCTTCGCTTCTAGTATATACAACACATCAAAGTTCTTGTAGTCTTACCAGCTTGCTTTACGTATTTTCCCCTATTTAACCCCCAAACCCCAAACGAAATAATCTCAAAATATAGTCTAGTTCCAGATGTTCTAATACATACATGTTTAAAAGTGAATTATTATTTGTTTGCTTATAATTGTATTGAAACATATTCTTTATAGGATTTTGCAAACAGAAGAAAAAATAACTATCTGTGAGAACTAAAAGAAAAACTATGTGTAAAAATATTAATGAAATCTTTGTCTTTATCAGTCAATGTCAAATATAATTATTTCATATTTATTCATAGAAATTGTCTTGGTTTTGCATGAAACATTTTTATGAGTGTCTTTATGTCTTTCTGATGAGCTCCAGAATAAGGGCGAAAAACGTTTCAAAGGCTAAGCATTTCCAAGAAACAGAATGATAGATTTCATGAAAATGTAATCCATTAGAATGAAAAATTTTTTAAGACAAAGTAGATAAATAAATTCATTTTAGGCCTTTGTTCTCACTTTTAACTGCATCTTCATGACCGTAGGGGGTTATGTAGATACTAGTTCAATCTGCATGGCAGTAGGGGACTGTGTGGATGCTAGTGTTAGAATGAGAATTTTCAAATAAGAAATTAGACAAATTCATTTTAGGATTTTAATTTGCTAGCATAACTAGAATTCAGGATATCGAAAGAATGCAAAGATTTCATTAATATTTTTACACATAGTTTTTCTTTTAGTTCTCACAGATTGTTATTTTTCCTTCTGTTTGCAAAATCCTATAAAGAATATGTTTCAATACATACATGTTCAAAATTTTAAGTAAAAATCTGTATTTTATTTCATCAACCCTTTTAATAATAGAGTGGGTGGTGGGGAAGTTGAAGAATATTATAAAATAATCTGAGGCCTTGGCTTCTAGTATATAAACCAAAGCCTAAGTTTCTAACTCTTAACAGACTGATTTACTTATTTTCTCTTATTTACCCCTATTTAACCCCCAACCCTTCAACGAAATCACCTCAAAATATAATCTAGTGCCAGATGTCGTTAAAATACATATATGTTCAAAAGGGTCTACCACCATTGCCATAAATGATTTGCCCAAGAAATCAAATCCAACGATGTGCATGCTGTTATGTACATTAATGAAGGTGTAAATAAAATATGTAGGTAGGTATTTTCTCTGTAGTAGGTATTTCGCAGAGTTATCATAAAAAATATATAAAACTAAAGCTTTTTTCAAACTTTTTTCTCGTGAACTATAATAGATAGGCAGACAAAATCAAAGGGATAACTTTTGGATTACTCTCACAGAAGAGCTAGTAAATACTTCCTTTATTCCTCTGAATTAGATTTCAATCAAACGGGTTGAACATACTGAAAAAAAAGACATGTATTTGGTGTACCCATATTTCAGTACAACTTTAATTATTTGTTTCAATTTACTTATATGATAACTCAAAGATTATTTATTATCTGTGACTGTGGCATGTGACAAGATCTAGCATGTTCGCCGCGTGACAATCTGGAGACAAAATCACGAATCTTGTGCGTGTTAAACGCTCGGGGTTAGGAGCCACGAGAAATACCGGTGTGAGCATAGAGGGATGAACTAATTGAATCGTGATTAGTCAAAGTATGTGTGAGATTTGATTGGCAAAAAAATGTAATATATCGATGCATGAATCATTTGATACATCACAAATTTACGTCAAACATGAATAAATATTACTTAAAAGAGCTACATGGACGGATTAAAGAATTTGCCAATTTACACAATAATGTTACGGAAACCACAGTGCCATCGATTGCAATAACCCTTATGCAAGTTGAACCAGTTCGATATATTTAGAAGAATATCGATATTTGGACTCGATATATTTCAATAAGAGAACGATATAAATATATTCATATTTTAGGATTAATATATCCATATTCATTTTATATCGACACATGGTTGCTATCCCTAGTTATAACACGCACAAGGTTCATGCTGTGTCTCCAAACGCGGCGAACATGTTAGATCTTGTCGCATGCCGTAGTCACAGATAACAAATAGTATTTGGGTTATCATAGGTTTTTTCCAACACGCAGTTTGATCGTCCGTTGAACAGTCAAAAGCAGTCGGTCAGCCGTTTATCTAACTATCTATGGCTGTGACATATTCATGTCATGACTGGGCGGCTTCATATGACGGTTCAACGGACGATCAAACTGCCGTGTTGGAACAAACCTTATATAAGTAAATTGAAACAAATAATTATAGTTGTAATCGTACCACCAAATACATGTTTGTATTTTTTTCAGTATGTTGCACCCCTTTGATTCAAATCTAATTTTGAGGAATAAAAGAAGAACTAGATCTTTTTT
Source organism: Stenurella melanura (assembly GCA_963583905.1). Taxonomy (NCBI): domain Eukaryota; kingdom Metazoa; phylum Arthropoda; class Insecta; order Coleoptera; family Cerambycidae; genus Stenurella; species Stenurella melanura. Next base: position 111,118,707 of record OY757310.1, on the reverse strand, counting down.
GAGAGTGATCTGAGAGTGGCCACTTTTATATACCTTTTATATATCTGAAAATAGTGAATGAATTTTTTTTGTATTTAAAAAAACCGCTGCCCAAAGAATCACTATTTCCACATCCAGATTTTTCATCCAAGTCACTTTAAAGGAAACATTTTGACTATATGTGCACTCTAGTATGCGGAAATTATTGGTCATAGAATTTTAATAATATTTGGGGCAGATGTCATAGAAAAGTTTGAGGAGTTGGTTTCTACCATATACGTTAAAAATGAAGTTTCTAATTTACCATACTTATTTTCCACTATTCACAACCTACCACCTCCCGCCCCTTTAATGGAGTCATCTCAATCAGATGTTACTACAATACATACGTGTACTAACTTTCAAGTGAATATCTCAATTTTATGTTATCAATCCCATTAATAACGAAGCGTAGGTGGTGGAGTTTGAAAAATATTAGAAAGAAATCTGAGGCCTTGGTTTCTAGTATATACACCGAATCCCAAATTTCTGTACTCTTACCAGCTTGATTTACTTATTTTCCCCTAGTTACTCCTATTAACCCCAACCCTCCTAAGGAATCATCCCAAAATATAATCTAGTTCCAGATGTCGTTATAATACATACGTCTACCAAATTACAGGTGAATATCCCAATTTTATTTTATCAACCCCTTTAATAATGTAGTAAGGGTAGTGGAAGGGTTGAAAAATATTATTAAAAAATCTGAGGCCTTGGTTTCTAGGACATACACCGAGTTTCAAGTTGCAGTACTCTTACCAGCTTGCTTTACTTATTTTTCCCCATTCCCTCTACCTACCCCCACTCCTTCAACGCAATCATGTCAAAATATAATCTAGTTTCAGATATAGTTATGATACATAAATGTACCAAATTTCAAGTGAAAATTTAATAAGGGAATGGGAGTGGTGGGGGGATGGAAAATACTAATAAAACAACCAGAGACCTCCGCTTCTAGTATATACATGAAATCCCAAATTTCTGTACTTTTACCAGCTTACTTACTTATTTTCCCTTATATGTCCCTATTTAACCCCTAACCCTTCAACGGAATCATCTCAAAATATAATCTAGTTCCAGATGCCGTTATAATACATATGCGTACTAAATTTCATGTGAATATCTCAATTTTATTTTATCAACCCCTTGAACAGTGGAGTAGGGGTGGTGGGGGGCTGAATGTATTATTAAAGAATCTGAGGCCCTGGCTTCTAGTACATACACCGAATTTCAATTTTCTGTACTCATACCAGCTTGCTTTACTTATTTCCCCCTATTTACCCATAAATAACCCCCAACCCTTCAACAGAATCATCTCAAAGTATAATCTATTTCCAGATGTCGTTATAATTCATACGTGTACCAAATTTCGAATGAATATCTCAATTTTATTTTATCAACCCTTTTAATAATGAACTAGGGGTGGTGGGGGTTGAAAAATATTATAAATAATCTGAGAACTCGGCTTCTAGTACATACACCGAATTTTGAGTTTCTGTAGTCTTACCAGCTTGCTTTACTTATTTTCCCCTATTTACCCCTATTTAACCCCCAACCCTTCAACGGAATCATCTCAAAATATAATCTAATTCCCTATGTCGTTATAATACATATGCGTACTAAATTTCATACGAATATCTCAATTTCATTTTATCAACCCCTTGAATAATAGAGTAGAGGTGGTGGGGGGCTAAAATATATTATTAAAAAATCTGAGACCTTCGCTTCTAGTACATACACCGAATTTCAAGTTTCTGTACTCATATCAGCTTGCTTTACTTATTTCCCCCTATTTACCCATAAATAACCCCCAACCCTTCAACGGAATCATCTCAATGTATAATCTATTTCCAGATGTCGTTATTTTTCATACGTGTACCAAATTTCAAATGAATATCTCTATTTTATTTTATTAACCCTTTTCATATTGGAGTAGTGGTGGTGGGGGTGGAAAAATATTATAAAAATATCTGACGCTTTGGCTTCTAGTACATACACCGAATTTCAAGTTTCTGTAATCTTACCATCTTGCTTTACTTATTTTCCCCTATTTACCCCTATTTAACCCTCAACCCTTCAACGGAATCATCTCAAATTATAATCTAGTTCCAGATGTCGTTATAATACATACGTGTACCAAATTTCAAATGAATATCTCAATGTTATTTTATCAACCCTTTTCATATTGGAGTAGGGGTGGTGGGGGTTGAAAAATATTATAAAAAAATCTGACGCTTTGGCTTCTAGTACATACACCGAATTTCAAGTTTCTGTACTTTTACCAACTTGTTTTACTTATATTCCCCTATTTACCCCAAATTAACCCCCAACCCTTCAACGGAATCATCTCAAAATATAACCTAATTCCAGACGTCGTTATAATACATACGTGTACGAAATTTCAAATGATTATCTCATCTTTATTTTATCAACCCCATTAATAATGGGAAAGGGGTGGTGGGGGGTTGAAAAATATTATAAAAAAATCTGAGGCCTTAACTTCTAGTACATACACCGAATTTCAAGTTTCTGTACTCTTACAAGCTTGCTTTATTTATTTTCCCCTATTTACCCCTATTTAACCCCCAACCCTTCACCGGATATCCTCAAAAAACAATCCAGTTCCAGATTTCGTTATAATATATACCTGTACAAAATTTCAAGTCAATATCTTAAACCGTTCCGGAGAAAACGTGCGGACAAAAAAGTTACAGACGGACAGACGGACGGACGGACGGACGGACGGACAAACAAACATATATGTATTGAATTCTCTAAAACCTCCTAAAATTTTCAAAAACCCACATAAATGGCCAATTTTCAAAAATTCGACGGCCTTTGTGCCACATGAATGTTAGGTTTATAATTATTGACTTATAAAACTTATTGCAATATGATAATATAGTAATTTAATAAATTATGCACTAGAAATCCCAAAATTATTTCAAACATCCCAAAAAATGATCAAGTTTTCAAAATTGGACCACTTTTGGGTGAAATGAATATGATATTCGTAATCAACGGCCCAAAAACATAATGCGCAACCATTAAAATACCAGAGATCTTAAATGTAGGAGGGTCCATCCTCGCCATTTCACTGTAAATATTCTATTTCTCTAAAAATGAGTCAAGAAACATAAAAAAATAAGGTTATTTGCCAATCTGCCCCAAGTTGGGCAGTTAGGCGTTGTAAAGTATTATTTTGAGAATACATAAAAAAAAAATTGTCATTTCAAGCAAAACTCAGGTGTAGATCTAACATAACATCACTGTGTGGCGACTCGTGCCTCGCCCCCGTCCAAGGTCGAAAATTTGGACTTTTGATCAGGGTCAGGACCTAAACAACATATTTGAATATGATTTACGCCCAACCTTTTGTAGGGCAACAATCCCTACTGACTGTATTAATTGACTAAGCTCCCAAAAATTAGAAGATGTGCAAAATATGGAAAATTACAATGCCTTGTGTCATTTCTTCATTTTTTAACTAATCGAGATGAAACTTATCTGTCACGTGTGTTACCAAAAAGGCATTTTTGTCTATCAATTAAATTTGTGTTTCGTCGTAAATGACCGCAATATATGATTCTTAAATGGGAGATCCCGTATATTGTAGCATTTTTGGAGATCATTCGATACATGACCGTGCTAGTTTCATACATGTTTACGCCATATTAATTTTTTTACGAACAATTTTTATTTGTAACCTAGTGTGCCCTTGACACATCTAAAATTTTTGTAATATACATATTTTTTTTAAAATACGAACTGCATTTTTTGCAGTTAAATAATTTTCTTAAAATACGTACTATATTTTTTGTACTTAATTTGTACTTTGGAAAAGTCCAACGGTGATAAAATAACTTTTCTCTAACACCATTTCAGAAACTACAAATTCCACAACTAAAAATTGTATCGGAACAAGTATCATTCCAACACACCGTTATGATATAATACGGTAACGGATTTCGACGTCGAACAAAATAATGAGGGAGCTGTAATGGTAAAAAATCCGAGATGCCGCGGACGTCCGTCGACTTGATAGATGGTGGGGTAGGTCCCCCTGAACCACTCGGTACCTTTAGTTTAATATGATATAATACGGTAACGGATTTCGACGTCGAACAAAATAATGAGGGAGCTGTAATGGTAAAAAATCCGAGATGCCGCGGACGTCCGTCGACTTGATAGATGGTGGGGTAGGTCCCCCTGAACCACTCGGTACCTTTAGTTTAATTATTGGTCATGATCTGTAGAATTTATAACCCCGAGAATGTCACTCCGAATGGACGAAATTTGAAACCTATCTGTCGACTAAAAAATTACATTCTAGGACTCATCAGAAACCCGGTGCTATTTTTTTTGCATTCGGTACACAAGGTCCAAAATTATGAGCATCTAACCGAATTTTTTTTGAAATGTTTGTGTCCGAGATGTGAAGACCCTTCAAAATATTTTCCAACCTGTTCTCCCAGATGGAAAAAGTACTAAAATCCAATCGACAGACAAAACTATTCACCAGATTTTTTTTGGGCTGCTTTGGAAAATTAGGAAAATTCCAAAATTTGATGTTTTTCCTCCTAATTTTCGGAATTTTTGAGAAAATGTCTGTCAACAATTTTTCCTGATAATTGGTACGATAAACAGTGCTGAAAATCGATCGACAGACAATTTCATCCTTTAAACGATTTTTGGCCTCTCTCAAATTCACCGCGTCTACCGATCCACCTATTGGAAAAAACTTGATTGAGATCGGCTCTTACTTCCAATGCAAAATGTGGTGGAACTTCGTCCTGCTGATACCAAATACTATCAATTTCAAACATTCACCTTCTAAGGTTATTGAGTATTGGCCTCCACCATCCAATGTGGATTCCCTGTACTCAAGTATCTACAGGTCTGTTTGTTGGCTGTTCCATTTAAGACGTACGTTGTCTCATCAGAAAAAAGAATATTTTTTATAAATAACGGATGATCTTGGCATCTATTTGCCATGATTTCGCAAAATTCCAATCGGCGATCAAGGTTATCGTCGTTAGGTTCATAAACCAAATGAATCTTATATGGGCAGTATTTTCATTTGTTAGAAGACGCAATATGGACATTTTACTAACGTCATTATCGGTGCCAACTTGTCTTGTAGGTTTTTGTGGATTATCTTGAATATCTAACAATATATCCAATTTCTCTTCATTGTCTGAAATCTGGTAGGCAACGCGCCTACCGGATTTAGGAATATCTGTGGCATTTCCAAATGCATGAAATTTGTTTTCTACTACACTAACCGTAGACTGAGAAATGCGATGGTCAGGATATTTAGTATTCAAGATTTCGCATACCTGCTTCTGCGTTCTTGTTTTAGCACCACGTCCTAATAATATCAAATTTCTATTATTTAGGTAACCGAAAGATTCAACTTGATAATCCGCGATAAATAACTAGAATCATAAGTTTGCACAGATGTAGCAAATAAAGAAATTGTAATTTTTTCTGATATGTAAAGAGAAGCCCTTTTTACTTCTTTCATTTTGTTGGGTATTTTGTCATCTGCGTATCAGAAAAAACGATACATTTAAATTGAATGTTATGATATGACACAAAATTAATCGACAGATATTTGATACATAGGCATAAATAGTATAGGATACAATTCAAATACATTTTAAAATTTTCAAATTTGATTTTCTTGATGAAGAATAAGTATACAACATTCAAAAAACTTATATTGCTGGACAGAGAATTAAAAGCCCTTTCAAATGAGCTATCACACGCACTCTCGTTCCATTTAAAAAAATTAAAAGGGTAGCTGTCACTCCAAGGCTGTTGAAGGAGGAGGTATAAAATTATGCTCATAAATGTCATTTTAGAATTAATAGTTGAAGGGTTTTAGGATTTTACTCATAAATTGAAAATTACGTAGGTATCCATTACTTATGGACCTCACTATATAATTATTGCGCATTCTATGAGATACTCCTCACAGTTTTTTGTAAATAATATTATTTTTAGATATTGTTTAACTAGAAAACATAAAAGAAATGACTTTCCTTCATTAAGTTATCGATCACTAATGATATGAACATTTTCTCTCTACGAGCGATATTTATGGTTTTAGAAATGTGCCGATCAATTGCAATATACCCTTCGTTTTCATATTTGTGAAGAGTATAATAAGTCATAAGCTTCGTGAGCTTAACAATTGTTATCAACATAAGTTTTCTTGTTAATCTATTCAAGTTAATTTAATTTTAAAATATTTTTTCGACAACAGTTATGTTTCAAGAAGTGAATAAATCGATATTTTACTCATTTATGGACAATGTACTATAGCTTGTCCAGTCTCAGTTTGAAATTCATAAAACAAAACCGACAAAGGAATAGTTCGTAATCATAACGTTACACCAGCGATGCCATAAGCACCGGTCGTCAATTTTTAGAGACACTTTTTAATTATTGTAAATACTGTTTTACTACCGCAATCTGGGGTGACTGCTAGCTTTTGTCAGTTTTTTGGTCATAACTCAAAATATTTTAACTTTCATGCTTAATCCATAATATATGTCAAATTTTAACTTGTTTTCTATAAGTAGTTCAATTTTTAAAGGCTAATTGTATTATTATTTTTCTTTTTTTCGAAAAGTTGCCAGTTACCCCCAGATCATGATAACATTGCTACGCCATATAACGAATGTAAATAGGCAAAGTGAGACCTATTTTTCTCAAGTTTCGATTCAGTATGACACTTCCTACATTTTGGTAAAAGCATCATTAAAATAACTTAATAAATAAGAAAATTATCAGTATTGGAAATGGACTTTTATTTTAAATGTCTAAATGTTCTAATTTCAACTAAAACGAATCTAGTTAATTTTAAATTTTGACAAATCTTCCTGAAAGTAAAATATTTCTCTTGAGGAAGAAGGACACTCTGGTTGCTGCAACCATTGACGATTTAATTTCTTCTAACATGTGAAATATCATTTTCGTCAGGAAGTATGAATGTTTTTTCTAAGATCTACTGCACATGCCACAATCACACCTAAGAGGCTTGTTTCAAAAGTCGCTGATAGCACTGTAGGTGATGATTCCACATTTTGTTTATGTTGATTCTTAACGTTATTAAATAAATTTCTTCGAGGAATATTGTAAGACTGTGAAGATTCTGCCATCTTCAGCCTACAGTCAAGTACTCAAGAACCAACCTCTGTCTGATCCGTTTGGCGGAGAGGTTTTTTCATTAAAATTTTTAAATATTTTTCAGTGGCAAAATACCCAATAAAAAGTAAGAAAATCTGAATATGCCACAAATAAACAATTACAGACAATATCTTACCCCTTCTAACTTTCGATATGGCTTCTTCAAGAGCTTGATCCGTATAATTCCTGTAACGCCGGGAACCAACAGGCCGTTTGTAATTTCTTGGCATTTTGACCGTAAAAAAATTCATATTAATTGGATTAGTAAGTAAAAAATAAAAAAATATGGGGTAACTTTGCCATCAGTGCCGTCACAAATTAAAAAACCGCTGCCTAAGGAATCACTACTTCCACATCCAGACTTTTCATTCAAGTCACTTTAAAGGAAACGCCTTGACTAGATTTGCACTCTAGTACGTGGAAATTATTGGTCATAAAATTTTAATAATATATGCAGATGTTATAGAAAAGTTTGAGGCATTGGTTTCCACTATATACGATAAAAATGATGTTTTGTAGTTTACCCTACTGATTTTCCCCTATTTACAACCTGCCACCTCCCACCCCTTCAATGGAATCATCTCAATCTGATGTCATTACAATACATAATAATTTTTAAAAGTGAATTATTTATTATTTGTTTGCTTATAGTAATGAAACATTTTCTTTATAGGATTTTGCAAACAGTGGATAGAAAAGCTATCTATGAGAACTAAAGGAAAAACTATATATAAAAATATTAATGAAATCTTTGGATTCTTTCGATAACCTGACTTCTGGTTATGCTAACAAGTAAAAATTCTGATTTGCCACTCTCATTTTAACACTAGCATCCAACTCAGTCCCCTACGGCTAAGGAGGCTAAACTAGTATCTACATTATATTATTAGAATGAAAAAAAATTTTTTAAAGACAAGGTACGTAAATAAATTAATTTCAGGCCTTTGTTCTCATTTTTAACTGAATTTACATATCGTAGGGGATCATGTAGATACTAGTTTAGCCTGCTTAGCCGTAGGGGACTAGGTTGGATGCTAGTGTTAAAATGAGAGTGGCAAATCAGAATTTTTACTTGTTAGCATAACCAGAAGTCGGGTTATCGAAAGAATCCAAAGATTTCATTAATATTTTTATATATAGTTTTTCCTTTAGTTCTCATAGATAGCTTTTCTTGCCACTGTTTGCAAAATCCTATAAAGAAAATGTTTCATACATAATAATTGTCCCAACTTTCAAGTGAATATCTCAATTCTATCTTATCAATTCCATTAATAATGGAGCGGAGCTGGCGGGAAAAATATTAGAAAGAAATCTGAGGCCTTGGTTTCTAGTATATACACCAAATCCCAAATTTCTGTACTCTTACCAGCTTGATTTACTTATTTTCCCCTATATACTCATATTTAACCCCCAACACTTCAACTGAATCATCTCAAAATACAATCTAGTTCCAGATGTCGTTATAATATACATATACGTCTACTATATTTCAAGTTAATCTCAATTTTATTTTATCAACCCCTTTAATAATGGAGTAAGGGTGGTGGGTGGTTGAAAAATATTATTAAAAAATCTGAGACCTTGGCTTCTAGGACATACACTGAATATCAAGTTTCTGTACTCTTACCAGCTCGCTTTACTTTTTCCCTATATACCTTTACTTAGCCCCTCCCCCCGCCACTCCTTCAACGCAATCATGCGGAAATATAATTTAGTTTCAGATATCGTTATAGTACATACGTGTACCAAATTTCAAGTGAAAATCTAAATTTAATTTTATCAATTATTTTAATAAGGGAGTGGTGATGGTGGGGGATGGAAACTATTATAAAAAACCTGAGACCTTCGCTTCTAGTATATACACCAAGCCCCAAATTTCTGTATTCTTATCAGCTTGCTTTACTTATTTTCCTCCATCTACCCCTATTTAACCTCCAACCCTTCAACGGATCATCTCAAAATATAATCAAGTTCCAGATGTCGTTATAATACCTACGTGTACCAAATTTCAAGTGAATATATCAATTTTATTTAATAATGGAGTAGGGGTATCGGGGGTGTTGAAAACAATTCTGGAAACAAAAACCTTTGAGGGTGATAATATAACATTATTGCATAGTTACTTTGCTCAATTGACCGAGCCCAAAGCTTTTTCCATATATGTGTATAGGTTTAAAAATTAGTTTTTACTTTTTAGTATATTTTATATGTGCTTCCTTTTTAATGCAATTAACGGAGGGTTTCACCTCTAAGTTGTGTGCTAGTGAATGGATTTTGATGAAACCTTGTGCAATGTGTTTGTAATGACGTTAATAAAAAAGTTGAAAAAATATTAGAGTAGGAAATAATCGGAAGGGGAAGAAAACACCCCTTTTGTCACGGGTTCCTAACTTGTAGAATTATAACGAAAATGAAACAAACCCATATTTTCTATTTTTTGGCTCAAAATAAGATGTTTTTACTCTTGTGGATTTTTTCGAGAAATGCATATTTTTCGAGGTATGGCCACTCGAAAATTCTTCAAAGTGTTGGAGGGGGGACGAAAAACTTGAGAAAAAAATCTGAAAAAATTCAGGTCAATGTATCATCGAAATACAATACTCCTTTCTATTCGCAACTTTTCTGTAAATTGCGTTTGCACCGAGTTACTCCGGAAAAACATGAAAAACTACCCCTTTCTTTGAAATTGTAGTGCTTTAAAAAGATGTAATTTAAAAATTGGAAAAAATTCAGACATATGTATTGGGGCCTTCTAAACATTTTTTGTCTCTTAGAATTCTGACTTTTCTTAAATTTTTAAATTACGTATTATTTTTAAAGCACTACAATTTCAAAGAGAGGGGTAGTTTTTCAGGTTTTTCCGGAAGATCTCGGTGAAAACGCACTTTACGGAAAAGTTGCAAACATGAAAAAGTCTTTTATTTCGATGATACATTCAACTGAATTTTTTTTATTTTTTTTTTCATATCTAGAAAAATGTGCATTTTTCGAAAAAATTCACAAGAGTGAAAACGTATTATTCTGGGCCAAAAAAGGTATATATATTGCTTTTGTTTTCACTTGCGACCTAATCCTACAAGTAACGGAACCCGTGATTAGAGGGCTGTTTTCTACCCCTTTTAATAATTAATTTGCTACTCTAATATTTCTTTCAGCTTTTTTATTAACGTTATTACAAACACATTGCAAAAGGTTTCATCAAAATCCGTTCATTAGCACTCAAGTTAGAGATTTTCTAATATTACTTCCTCATTCACGTAGTGGATTGGGAGTATAATAGTAATCGCAAAAAAATTTCTTTTCCTTGAAATAGGTTTAGAATGTCATGGAACGTCGAGATTTTAAATTTGAGCGAAAAAAAATGTTCTGTCTGTCTGTCGGTCTGTCGATTTGTCGGTCTATCTGTCTGTCTGTAACTTTTTTGTCCGCACGTTTTCTCCGGAGCGCTTTAAGATATTGACTTGAAATTTTGTATAAGTACGTATATATTGTAACGACATCTGGAACTGGACTGTTTTTTGAACATATCCGGTGAAGGGTTGGGGGGTAAATATGGGGAAATAAGTAAAGCAAGCTGGTAATAGTACAGAAACTTGGGTGTATGTACTAGAAGCCAAGGCCAATTTTTTATATTTTCCATCCCCTCCACTCCATTATTAAAGGCATTGATAAAATAAAATTGAGATCTTCACTTGAAATTTGTTACACGTGTGTATTACAACGACATCTGGCACTAGATTATATTTTGAGATGATTCCGTTGAAAGGTTGGGGTTTAAATAGGGGTAAATAGGGGAAAATAAGTAAAGCAAGCTGGTAAGAGTACAGAAACTTGGGATTTGATATATATACTAGAAACCAAGGCCTCAGATTTCTTTCTATTATTTTTCAATCCCCCCACCCCCATCACCTCCACTACAATATTAAAGGGATTGATAACATAAAATTGAGATATTCACTTGAAAATTAGTACACGTATGCATAGTAATAACATCTGATTGAGATGACACCGTTGAGAGGGTGGGAGGTGGTAGGTTGTGAATAACGCAAGATAAATAGACAAAGCTAAATACTTCATTTTTAACGTATATGGTAGAAGCCAAAGTCTCAAATTTTTGTATGATATCTGCCCCAAATATTATTAAAATTCTACGAGTGCAAATGTAGTCAAGCTGTTTCCTTTAGAGTGACTTGGACGAGATATCTGGATGTGGAAGTAGTGATTCCTTAGGCAGCGGTTTTTTTCATATACAGGGTGCGCCAAAGTTCTGATTTTGGTCGATTACGGCTGTATTTGAAATGGTGGAAATATATTGTCTATAGATTATTTTCTTGATTTTCAATTCTGAATAACCAGAAAATATGTACAATTATACAGGGTACTCCGTTTTCGTTGTCCGAGCAACAACTTCGTTATTTTAAATGGAACACCCTATATTTTTTTCCTTTATCGAGTTACCCATCTAATTATATTCATAATTCTATTAAGGTGGTAGGTACTTAAAATGAACCGTTTACGATATAAAAAAGATTTTTTGACAAAAAGTGAGGTTTGCGGATAAGTTTTTGAGTACCTCTGATTTCATAGACAAGAGAGTTTTCAAAATTCTGCTTATACTGTTATGTTGAGCATATTAAGGGCTAGTAGGGCAGAAACATTATTAATATTAATCTTATACAGAGTGCTGAAAAAATTGAGTTTAATGTTTCGCTAATAAAAAAGGCCGTAATTCAATTTTTTCAAATGGGACGTACTATTTTCAGTTCTGTCATCTAATGAAGTGTTAAATTATCTTTCCATTGATATATCATAGTAGGTATTTATCTTTAGGAGTTGCATAGATATTAAGGTTAATTGTCTGGATCAGTCATTTTTCTTGCTGGAACTTCATGAGGTTTGTACTGCACTTCACCAGTTTCGATAAATCTGTCTCTAAGATTACTAAATGCAGGTTCTAAAGGGTGTCTCCTTTCAGGATATCTGGTTTTATAGACTCGGGATGCTAAGAGGCTGTTCCTTGAGCACTCCCCCAGAATAAAAATCATGTCAACCATTTCTTCCCGCGAATAATTCATATTTAATATAATTATATGCAAATGCAACTTCCTGGAACTGTAAAAGCTACTAGTATTTTATTAAAGACAATCAAAACAAAAGCACTTACCGATATAGCAGTAACACAAAACTTTAGAACATCCACAGACACGTGTTTTGACATCTATGTCTCTTCGGTGCGGCTTTTTCTAAAGTTCACAATCAACTGAAATATGTAAGCAAATACTCGTGTTATAACTATCAAAGGATTACCAGAACAGGATATTAAAAATTAAAATTAGATTATAGGAAATTCCCCGTAAAGGGATAATTATCAATATAATTATATGCAAATGCAACTTCCTGGAACTGTAAAAGCTACTAGTATTTTATTAGCTAATAAAATACTAGTAGCTTTTACAGTTCCAGGAAGTTGCATTTGCATATAATTATATTGATAATTATCCCTTTACGGGGAATTTCCTATAATCTAATTTTAATTTTTAATATCCTGTTCTGGTAATCCTTTGATAGTTATAACACGAGTATTTGCTTACATATTTCAGTTGATTGTGAACTTTAGAAAAAGCCGCACCGAAGAGACATAGATGTCAAAACACGTGTCTGTGGATGTTCTAAAGTTTTGTGTTACTGCTATATCGGTAAGTGCTTTTGTTTTGATTGTCTTTAATAAAATACTAGTAGCTTTTACAGTTCCAGGAAGTTGCATTTGCATATAATTATATTAAATATGAATTATTCGCGGGAAGAAATGGTTGACATGATTTTTATTCTGGGGGAGTGCTCAAGGAACAGCCTCTTAGCATCCCGAGTCTATAAAACCAGATATCCTGAAAGGAGACACCCTTTAGAACCTGCATTTAGTAATCTTAGAGACAGATTTATCGAAACTGGTGAAGTGCAGTACAAACCTCATGAAGTTCCAGCAAGAAAAATGACTGATCCAGACAATTAACCTTAATATCTATGCAACTCCTAAAGATAAATACCTACTATGATATATCAATGGAAAGATAATTTAACACTTCATTAGATGACAGAACTGAAAATAGTACGTCCCATTTGAAAAAATTGAATTACGGCCTTTTTTATTAGCGAAACATTAAACTCAATTTTTTCAGCACTCTGTATAAGATTAATATTAATAATGTTTCTGCCCTACTAGCCCTTAATATGCTCAACATAACAGTATAAGCAGAATTTTGAAAACTCTCTTGTCTATGAAATCAGAGGTACTCAAAAACTTATCCGCAAACCTCACTTTTTGTCAAAAAATCTTTTTTATATCGTAAACGGTTCATTTTAAGTACCTACCACCTTAATAGAATTATGAATATAATTAGATGGGTAACTCGATAAAGGAAAAAAATATAGGGTGTTCCATTTAAAATAACGAAGTTGTTGCTCGGACAACGAAAACGGAGTACCCTGTATAATTGTACATATTTTCTGGTTATTCAGAATTGAAAATCAAGAAAATAATCTATAGACAATATATTTCCACCATTTCAAATACAGCCGTAATCGACCAAAATCAGAACTTTGGCGCACCCTGTATAACTTTATTTTTACTTCCACATCTACGTAGTGGATTGGAAGGATAGTAACCCTAAAAAGAATTTCAAAAAAGGTTTTTCCTGAATTAGGTTTAGAATGTCATGAAAGGTCGAAATTTTAAATTTGACAAAAAAAAAATTTACTGTCTATCGGTCTATCAGTCTGTCTGTAGCTTCTTTGTCCGCATGTTTTCTCCCGAACGGTTTAAGAAATTGACTTAACATTTTGTACACGCATATGTTATAACAAGATCTGGAACTGGATTGTGTTTTGAACATATCCGTTAAAGGGTTGGGGGTTAATAGGGTTAAATAGGGGGAAATAACTATGCCAAGCTGGTAAGAGTACAGAAACTTGAAATTTGGCACATGTACTAGAAGCCAAGACCTCAAACTTTCTTATAATATTCTCCATCCCCCCCACCACCTACCACTCCATTATTAAAGGGGTTGATAAGATAAAATTGAGGTATTCACTTGAAATTTGGTATACATATATATTATAATGACATCAGGCACTAGATTATATTTTGACATAATTCCGTTGAAGAGGTGGGGGTGTAAGTAGGCGTATATAGGGAAAAATAAGTTAAGCAAGCTGTAAGAGTACAGAAACTTGTGATTTAGTATATACACTAGAAGCCAAGGTCTCAGATTTCTTTCTAATATTTCTATGACCAATAATTTCCAGATACTGAAGTGCCAATATAGTAAAGATGTTTCCTTTAAAGTGAATTGGATGAAAAATCTGGATGTTGCAGTAGTGATACCTTTGGCAACGGTTTTTACTTTATAGTCTTTAATTATTACAGACAGACAGACCCCTTTCATTTGATATTCATGCAAGGGAGGTTCTGAAGAAAAAGTTAATCCACCATCTTGGGGCGTCCGTCGTATTGGGTTTAGAATTACTTCACATAGTTTAACGTATTTTACTCGTCAAACTCTTTCATTTGATATCCATATCATGGGAGATGTGAAGAAAGAGGTATTACACCATCTTGACATCCACCATATTGGATTTATATTATATATATACTATGTTGCATTGTCACCAGACGTGCAAACTGTCAAGGCTCTAGTTTAAATAGAACTAGTCAAAAGTTTCATTGCAAGATTTGTAGCAGACAGACAGACAACAAAATAAGATAAGTAAAAACTTTTGATGAAATTCATATTATTCGAATTATCCCCTTATTAATATTGATTATATTTATGATTTTTCTAAATATTTTTTTACTATTATAAAAAACTATGAGATGATATTTGATAAAAACACTATAAAAACATTTCAAAGTATCGATTGAATGTTTTGAATGTTTTCTTACCACCAGAACAAATTATATTGGCTAAATATTTTACAAGAAATCCTAAAATCCACTTTTTCGTGGACTTGTTTAAACAAAAAACAGCTATTGGTATTAATACGCCTCCATTAGACCCAGCTCCCATGACAAAAAAGGTACCCCATCGAACACCTCAAATTTAAAAGGTGAAAATGGTTGCAAAACATGTAAATATCAAATTACGCCCGCCAGACCATTAAGAATTTGTTAATTGTTATTTTTTATGAATTTTTGAATTTAGCTGAAAAATTGTTTTATGTTTCAGAACACCTGCTTGAAATTTTCACAATTTATGGTAAATAATGAATTATTTTAAGAAAAATTGGCCTGACTGACAATTTTTGTTAACTAACGTGACGGACTTTAATTTTTTATAGAGCACTTTTGACACCTTGATTTATGTTTTAAAATGAAGTTTAAGATCTCTCCTATTTATTACAATTGGCTTATCTGGCAATTTTTGTTAATTAATTTGACAGATTTAATTTTTCATAAATTATTTTTTTTCTGAAAGTACACTTCATAACACATCCCTGATTTCTGTTTTAAAATGAAGTTTAAGATCTCTCCTATCTATTACAACTGGTCTGTCTGACAATTTTTGTTTTTTTTTCATTAATGTGACAGACTTTATTATTTATAAAGCATTTTTTTTATGAAAGCACACTTCATAACGCCTCCTTGAATTTCGTTTTAAAATCAAGTTTTAAGACTCTCCTACCTATTACAACTTGCCGGTCTGGAAAATTTTATTTTAAGAAAAGAAAAACTTTATCGCGGCGGTTAAAAATTAAGTCTGACATAGTAAAAAACATATTTTCGATAAAAAAACGTATTTGAATATACAAAAGGAATCTACAATATTTATTTTGAATTGAACAAATTATTTTTTTTAGTTAGCAACGATCATACCACATTTCTTAATTGAGAAATCGGCAGCTACTGGAAGCGGCTGGAACCTCCCCATTATGAATCTTTGAAGCCTAAAAGAGCACTAAATTTGGTACCATAGAGGCACTAAACGTAATCCAATCTCAAACATAACCTTTTAAGATCTTTTAGAGCACTAAAGAAACCCTCATACAAACTTTTTGTCCCTTACACCACATAATATCAACATATTGAAATTTATTATTTGCTCTTCTTCTCTTATGTTTCAGGACATAAGATTGCACTGCACGTATAATGATGAGAATACTTTGTCCAAAACTGTTAAATATTTAATATTTATTTCATTCTTTTTCATTTGATTTCTCCAATTTAAGTAAGATTCATACGCTATCATATATAATTTTCTCGATTTCTCGGACAAGTTTAATAAGGCAAGGCGACTTCTGTAGCTTCCCTTAACTCTGGCGGTGTTGAAGGAATCTCGTTTTCACCGTCAGTATCCATTTGTTTAATTATATTGCTCTTTTTGAGTAATATGTAAAATAATTGTAAATATCTAACATTTAAGTAGCACAAATTATGACGTTTCAAATCAATAACAAAATTACGCTTTGACTAATTCGATAACATTGTGTGTTGTAAACAGGGCGCGAGCATTGTAGGACTAACAACCTCAAATATTATATTTTTGAAAGTTTATACTCATTTGTAATGTTTTTACTCGCATTTTTAGGTTGGTGCCTGTGTAACGTTAATGAACTCTCTCGTATAGGATGCACATAATTTTTTTTAAGTCATTGATTAATAAAAATTTACTGAAATCTACAGGTCGGAAATCCGACCTATAATACTAGTTTACAGTACATCTGTTGCCGGAAAAATTTTTGCTGTTGCTGACTACTTGTGGTATGTTAAGTTCAAATATATAAGTAGAATTTTTTGATCAGCTCTGGTTTTTGAGTTTCAGATAGCCATTAATTCAAGCTCATTTGGGGGTCGTCAAAAATACCGAATTTAAGCTTTTCCACAGTGAGCTGAGGAAAAGCAGTTCCGTTTTTATTGAGTGCTTTAACGAGCTATTTCATGATCCCCAATTTTATATGTAATGGCGGCGGCATAATATTTTGACTAGCTACAAGTCTATATTTTGCTTCCAATGCGTCACATTTTCTCTCAAGTGCCAGTTTTTCCTTACCCAATGTTCATTTTTAGCTCTACTGTCCCAAAGACACATAAAACAGGAAACCTTAGTGTAACCACTTTGTTGACCGAGAAGAATGTTGACCATTTTTAAATCAACACGAATTTGCCACTTGTGGTCGTTTTATTTTATTTTATTTAAAACTAACGAGATGTTACAATATTCCTCTTTTAACTTTGTACTGTAAGCAATTGGTAACCCAGCATATTTATTTCCTTTATGTAAGAGAATGCATCTTAGGCTACGTTTTGAGCTGTCAATGAATAAACGCCAATCACTTGGTTCTTATTGTTTCAAACCCATTTTTATCAACAAGTTTTTAATATCTGAACAAAAAGCAGTCTTCTTTAGAAAAATAACTTTGTAGTTCTTTTTCTCTTTCACGATAAAAAGTAACTGTAGTACCTGGAGAAAGCATTTTTTTTCTTTTAGTCTTGATGCCAACAATTCTGAAGCTTGTTTAGAAAGAGTCAAATCTCTTACAAGATCATCTAACTCCTTTTGTGAAAAACATGTCGGTTCGTTTGATACATCTTCAAAATCAGTATCATTTTCTGATGAGCCTGGTACTTTATTGGCTTGTACTAAGGATTCAGATATTTTTTAGGCACTGAAGCGGCAGGTGAATGTTTCACTGGGAGCTGAACCCAAGTAGTACTTGAGTACTGCCATTTAGCCCGATTTTTAGCGTGTATTATGTTGACACTACAAAAATAAGTCATCAATATAATTTTGTGGTTCTCGCCAAATGGTTGGTGTTCCTAATTTGAAAGTACTTCTTTTGCCACCTTTCCATAATCTTAAATATTCAACACACGATTTACAAATACAATCAGGTGCCCAAAGCTTGTAATTTTTACCCAAAACCATCCCAAAATACAGAAAATAGGTATTTTTAACGAACTCTGATATACAATTTGAGCTGCATAATACTTTTTGAGGGTAGATTTGAAAAAAACGTGTCATAAGTATACACTATCAACCACAAAGTTCGCGTCAACAGAGAAAGAGTTAAATTTTGTAAACTAATGTAATTAGCGGTCTATTTTAATAGTCGCAAATTTGAGTGGTCAACACTATTTCTTTCGTATTCCTGGGGCAATTCTGTAGGAGATAGACCAATTTTTAGCTAGTCCCAAAACTTTCCTATAAATCGTAATTATTGAAGCTAGCTTCCTCGTACTATAAAATCAATCACTTCTGTTAGACTTCTTTGGACCATATGTACTACTTAAATGTCTCCATATTTATTACACATGGTAATCGCTAGAGGCGTGTAAATAATCAGCCATCATATATTGTATGTTTTATTATAATTTAAGAGCAAAATATGACTAGAGTTTTTACTTATCTCGCTTATCGAAGGAACGTATTATGTTCGTAAAAAAGCAGATCTGAAATTTATTTCATTTAGAGAAGAAAATATGAAAATGTACAACATATCAAACTGCACAGGGCCTCTCAGAGTTCAACAAACATTACGTGGCTAGGTCATGTATCAGCTTTTCTTTAAAATGGCGTAGAACTATTTTTAATAATAATATTACGAAACAAGTGAGAGTTGCAGTAGGGCGTTGCCGACTGTTTGAATAATAAAAATTAACAATTTTGGGTGTATACTTAATCTCAGCATCATCACGAAAAAGTGAATTGAGCCGTTTTCTAGCAAAATGTTAATCAAATAGGTATTTGCACTAGTCCACGCACGACTGCAACTTCTACGATATGTAATTTCACTGGGTCTTGGAACCGATTTCTGTATAAATGTTATGCTACGATTTAAGAAAAATGGTTACAATTTGCTTATGGGAATAATATGTATAGTCATATAAAATAGACCATTGTCCTATAAACAAGTTATAATTTATTATATTCACAGTGGTGTCGGTGCAGTGCAAATCTTGGTGATAAATTACTTAATTTCCAAAGTTCGAGTATTTCTAAATACATCTTGTTATTGTTTTAAAAAGAAGTAGATCATTGATTAAAAAACCGATGATTATTTATGGTCTTTAAGTCTTAACGCAATTAATTTAGTTTTTTAATTTGTCAAAATTTATGTTAAACTGACCATCTCAAATGAACCAGTGATAATTTAGCTGCCGCAAAGATATTGCATCATTTTGTCGGTGTGCGATGTTAACCAGTAAATTCACATAAATTACGGCTTACATAACAAAATAAGTAGAGCATGCGTCTGCACTCTACCGTGCAGCGTTTAACAATACTACCTCTAAACACGACAACACCGATGAGAGGAAAAGTTTTAATTTGTTGACTAGGTTAATACTTCCTTTTAATAACTTGCCAGCATATAGGGAAGTTATTGTAATGGGTCCGAAAATAGAAATCAACATTTTCAACATATTTTTACGTTTCAAGGTAACTATACAGTATTTTTCAGCTATATTTTTAAACAATTTTTTTTCCTTTACTATATCTCGCGTATAAAAAAATATATCTACTTCGTTGTGATGCTTGCCAAACGAAGAGTATTGACGTCAATATGATCTGAAAGAAATTTTATCAAATTCGGTTCAGCCATTTTTTGTTTACACCCATTAACGCCCAAGGCAATTTTTTGAATTTTGCAAAAATATTCGGTATGTATGTTCAAAATGCTTCCAAATGACCGCAAAAAATAACAAAAAAAAATATTCATCGTGTGGTTTATCAAAATCATTGGTATAAATAGATCACTGGGCAAATGTAATATATATTTTAATATATAATAATTATTTTACTTTACTTATATATGTAATAATATCACCATTAGAACCTCAGTAAAATGTCATTAAATTATAATAATAATGGCAAAATTTAACAGCTATATTTGGTGGTAAAGTAGGAAACAATTGGCACAAAGGGTAACGTTTGATGCAATAGGTTTTAGGTCTGCTCTTGCAATCTTTTCTTTGGCATCATTGACCATCACGATATTGCATAAAATGATTTAGGTAATCGAATCGAAAGTTTTCAGGGGCCACTGCTCTGCGAAATTCTAGACGCTGATAGCCTCAAGACCATGCATGGTGTGATATAGAATCCAGGCATTTGTTAGCGCCACACCCAGAATGAGAATGAACATTGACCAGGATAATTTTTTTCCACATATCTAGATTCCATATCTACTAATGATCCAATCAAAGTTTCTTGCTTTATGTAATCTACTATATCATCTGAGAGAAATATCTCAAAAATCTTCAACGGGGTGAGGGCTCCATGTCCTTTTATCAGTGCCTCTGTTTTCTCTTTTTCAATAGTAGCAAAGTCTGTATCGAAAAAGGTATACTTGGGATCGCACTTTTTCCATTTTGGTAGAGAATTAGAAAGTACCTGCTTCTTCGAATCTTTTTGCTCAGAGATGACACTGGTACTCTGGTCTTCAACTTTGTCTTCTGTATCTTGATCTTCATGACCGTTCCAGTTCGGTTTCATCTGTCACATAATCTAGTTCTGGAGGTAAAACAACAATGTCTAGGGTAGCACTATCATCGTCAATATAAAAATTGCGATCGGCAATAATTTCTTCTATCTTCTATCATAGACAAGCCCTTTTTGAAATCCATGTCCTCTAAAAGTAAATTATTATGATTATTCAAACCACCACCATGTTTTAATTATTTATATTATAATTTTATCATATCTAATTTCCACTTACAAATGTTTGACTGTATCAACGCAAAAGAAAAAAAACCTTTACTTACCAATTATATTTTTGACCAATACCACGGAAACAAGTGATGTTTTAGTAAAAATAGCACTGAAAGATTTTATTTCACACACTGACTAAGATTGAGCGATAATAATAACAATGACAATAATAACAATGACCTAACACATCTGATGCGGATAAACTCTCAAAGTTCCAATTAGATATTATATGTGCCCAGTGGTATAAATATAGATCAGCTAAATAAAGTTGTTTGCAATTATGCTGATAAAGAAAATATTGTAAAATGAGTTATGGAATAATAAATGTTTATATTTCAGGGACTCATTATGACATATGTCATATTTTCATATTCATTAGGTTTGTGTTTATAAATAAATAAATTTGTTAGTGTAAACGACAATTTTTTTCAAGATTTTAAAGAATTTAAAAAAAATACTTCCAATTTGATAAATTATTAGAAAATGGTCTTCTACTGTTGTAATCATTGTAGATGTTAATTTAAATCAGTTTTTACGAAATTAAATATGCTATTGTCATGTTAAAAAAATTGTCTCGTGATCTATAAATAGATCACTGGGCGTTAATGGGTTTAAACAAGAAACTGTTAATAAATGGATTTTAGGATAGTAAAGAAACAATAAATAATCAACAGTAATAATGAAAAACAAGCTTAAACTCATGCATGCAGTTGATAAAATGATGGAACGCCTCCCGTGATTTTGCTTTTCCAAAATTATTTGGGCCATTATACCCAGAATATTTACATCAATAATATGGAATAAGATAAAATAAAATAAATTAAATGTCTACTATTCTGTTATTATTGTTATTGATATTTATATCACGCTGGGAAGTTGACTGTGTGGAAGTGTGGACCTCAAGGGCCGTACTTAGTTACAAATGCCACCTTTGTAGAGTCCTAACACACTGTACCACCAACTTCTGCCCCCAGCAGGTTTGGAAGTTGAGGTTGCCCGGTTCTCGTTTAGATAGTGGAGACTGGGTCGTGGTTCGGAAATTATTCAAGAAAAACTTTTATTTTATTTGTTAGGCGCCAGTAGTCATATTAAAAAAAGCATCTATAACGTACTTGTCTAACCGTACGACTGTGACTACTCAGAGATAATTAATGTTATAGATACTCATGAAATTATCAACACTCAGTTAAAAATATCTGGTTTATTGACTCTATTATAAAACTTGAAATGGTTAATTTTGATTAGTTGAAATGTTACACCTTATGGTTGGATGTAGCTACTTCCTTACAGAAAGTTATATATTTAATTAATAAGTTTAACTAGGTTGAAGACCAAAGAATTTACAAAATATGACAAATTATTGCTAAGCGGTGATTAAGTAATTAAATTGAAGAAAATTAATAATTAGCTGAAGGCAATATATAACATAAAACAATTTAGAAATGCATAAAAGTTTGTCGAAGGTTGAATAATGTCGTTGAAAGTTGAACGTTGAAAAGAAATGTTGAAAAGCAAATTCAGTTGATACAATTACCACCGGCTGGGTTCTGCAGTAACCAACCCTGGTCCTCGTCTTACTGAATCCTCGTGTTGCCACCACTCGATTATTGACTCCGTAGAGATCCCAAGAATTTAGACGCCGGAACTGTTACCAAACCAAACAACTTGGTGCTCTCATCCAGCGAGGACTATTTCATACCAGGCCACTCCAACCTTGGATTCAAAACTCCTTGGCAAATAGTCTGGTTCTCCTGGATTATAGCAGCTACCCAATTTTCCCTGGCACACGTTAAGCCAAATGTATGGTAAAATTCCCAATTTAAGGATTAACTTCAAATCTGAAGGGTCAACTTAACATCGAAACTGAAGGGTCAGCTTAAACACCTCATTCCTACAAGAGTTATCATCTGTTACTACGCTTGAAATTACTTGTTTATTAGTGGGCACTCTTAGTGCGTTTGATAAAATCCCCACGTTAATGCATTACTGGTATCTCTCTAAATAAATTACATTAACATGCCCTTCTCGCCCCTACTAATATCGAGTTAAATTCTTTTGAATTTTAATTATTCGACAAGGTTACGAAAACGTAATTTAATAAATTCGAACTGTCTTTAAACCCTTATTAAACCTCAATTACTCATTAATAAAATTTACTTCTAAATATATCTTAATACTGAGTTAAACACATGTCTCGAAATACCCCGTTCATACATTAACATGACCGCGTCTCTTTCAAGCCACGCGCCGCGAATGAAGGTAATTTGTGATCAACAAACATCGCGTTTAATTATGATAAATTCAACAATTAAATTGCAAATACATGTACAACAAATGCTACAGAAGGTAATTATATTTATATTATTAACTATCTATTAACATACCACACTAGATGAGGTGTTAATCGGACAGCACGTCCGTTCTGCTCGAAGTCAAAAGGAAAATGGCTATCACGAACTGTTCGGATACCTTGTTTGATCTCTAACAAACTAGTTACACTTCTATACGCGAGATGTCGCAGGTAGTGGGAACATAAATCATTCTTTAAATATAATACAAATCTACACAATTACTGTACTGTATCATTCTTATGCATTCATGAGTTCCAATTTAATCAGAATTATCGATTTATAATTTTGTTTATTGATTTTTGGGATTTATTCACTTATACAGATTTCTTCTTTTAAATATTTGTTGTACCAGATGACTTGTAGGTGTTTATCAAGAGAAGTAACAGATGGCGCTTGTATGCTAATTTATAATTTAAAGTTGGATTGACGAACACAATTCCAGATTCCAGATTCCAGATTCAGTAAGACCAGGGCTTTGGGATTGGACTGAAAAATTAAATAATAAGTTTACAGAATTGTGGTTTAAGACTACAAAAATTCATTGCTATTAGAATAAAAATTAACAAGTGGCATTCAGGTAATTTTGAATGTCACAACACGGCCCATAACGTGACATCCAGAGTCACACCCATCCCCACAGTCTAAAATGGTATATTCCACAGTTTTAATGAATACGTTGTAATTCAGCTTGTATTGAAATTGTCACTAAATACCAATAAATTAAAGCAACCGAAATTGTATTATTTCGAGCCGGAATGAAAAAGTTCTTTGAGAGGATCCGCAGCGATTTCACATGTCAGGAGTACTCTCAATGAAATTATCAGTGTCGGCTTATAGCGTCTCATCCCAAATCTTTTGGACACGAAACCGAGGATCGTCAAAATTAGTCGTAGAAAAGGATAAATATTCCACTTTTCTATCAACCATATTCCAGTTCGGTCACAGATAGATAGGGAAGTATTGCATTAGCTTTTCGTAAGAAATTTCTTGTAATTCTTGCCATATGAGGACGAGTATAATCCTGCTAGCATACCAAACCACCAAAATGACATATTTATTGATTGATTGATTGATTTGCGAGCGTAAGGTGAGCATTGCAGCCGATTCCCGGCATCCAATCTGGTGCACGCAGCTCGCCCAACGGACGGCTAAACCGCGTGCCGGAACCAAACCTTGACTATTTTATATACTGTTGGACCGGCTGCATACTCTGGGTTGGACATGGGACATACTTGTTGTCAGCAGCGATAACCACATGACGTGTGGGATAGGAATGTAGATAGGATGGGAAGTGTAGGTGTTTGTTAGATGCTTCTTTTAAGTTTCCATGTTTCTTTTTTAGTTTTCACCTATCAACAGATGGGAAGTGCAGGCGTTTGCAAAAAGCTTCTTTTTACTTTCAATGCTTCGTTTAAGTTTCCATCTATCATCATCTCCTTACTTATCCTTCTTCTAAGTTTCCTCTTTCTCCTGTCTCTGAATCTAGCACCTTCTTCTGGCAGCTTGCGTTCACTTCGTTTGTCTGCCAAGATATCCATACATTCGCTCGCCGCCGGGAGCTTTTATTTATTAATCGTTCCACAGGTAAATATCCATTTACGATGGAGATGCAAGGAAGTGCCCCATCCTGCGCTAAAAAAGAGCCTTTTACAGCGGGTTATGACCAATATTTTGTAGACCCTGTATTTTGGTATGATTTGTGATAATTAGTTTCAAATGCCGCTTTCCAATTTCGGGTATTTTTCTATTTCATAACCTATGTTTAATACCTTTTCAATTTTAATTTTAATTTTTTTTCAATTTTGATAAAGAAATAAACTAATACACTATGGCGAGTGGCAAATGAGAGAGCGGTCCGAGAATTTTTTTTATACACTGTACATTGGTTTGTTTTTGTATTAATTAGTTTCAATTCTTTTCCAATTCCGCGTATTTTTATATTTTATTATCTGCCCCCTATTCGGCACAGGTTCATTTTTGAGATCAATAAGAAGCTGTTTAAAACATTATGTTTTAAATTAATGCATTGAGTTGATAGAAATTAAGTTGGTAAAGCTATTAAAGTAATCAGAAAGAATAGAATAAAATCAAATAATATAAAATAAAATAATTTATTGCTTATCTCTCTGTAGCGTCTGGTCTTGAGGTTGCCGTTTGATTTTCTTTCCTTTCTTGGGTTGATTTCGTCCACTTAAAGAAACTTCCTCTGCACACAATTACTTTAAGTCACAACACAGCTGGTATGTCTATATTGCTTTGTAATCATATGTCTCTCATTTTGACACTATACATTAACCAGCTTTTCTTTATCGCTATAAACCACTAAAAAATGGTCTTCAAGACGATCGCCTTGGATGTAGGTAGAGACACTGCACTTGCACTTGTCTGCTTTATTTGATACTGTTAAAAAAGATTTTACAGTAATTTTTAATTTTTAATTCGTTGCGTGTTTGTTCTTTTATTATTACACTTCATTTTACGCACAATTCTTTAATCTACCGATGACTTAAATTTTATCGAGTTTAATGGAGTTTTAACCGGTTCTTTTTCCAATCCACGTAGTGGATTGGAAGTATAGTAATCGTAAAAAAAATCATTTTTTTTTCTTGAAATACTACGTTTAGAATGTCATGAAAGTTCGAGATTTCAAATTTGAGCGAAAAAAATTTTCTGTTTGTCTGTCTGTCTGTCCGTCCGTCCGTCCGTCCGTCCGTCCGTCTGTCTGTCTGTCTGTAATGTTTTTCTCCGCATATTTTCTCCGGAATGGTTTAAGATATTGCCTTGAAATTTTATACACGCATATGCTATAACGAGATCGGGAACGGGATTGTCTTTTGAAGATATCCGTGAAGGGTTGGGGAGTAAATAGGGGTAAATGAAAGAAAATATTTAAAGCAAGCTGGTAAGAGTACAAAAACTTGAAATTTGATGTATGTACTACAAGCTAAGGCCTCAAATTTTTTTATAATATGTTTCATCCCCCCACCACCCTTCACTCCATTGTTAAAGGGGTTGATAAAATGAAATTAAAAGATATTCACTTGAAACTTGGTACACGTATATACTATAATGACATCAGAAACTAGATTAATTTTGGAAATATTCCGATGAAGGGTTGGGGGTTAAATAGGGGTAAATAGGGGAAAATAAATAAGCAAGCTGGTAAGAGTACAGAAACTTGAAATTCGGTGCATGTCCTAGAAGCAAAAGCCTCAGATTTTTTATAATATTTTTCAACCCCCCACCGCCGCTACTCCATTATTGAAGGGGTTTGTAAAATAAAATTGAGATATTCACTTGAAATCTGGTACACGTATATATTATAACGACTTCTGGAACTAGATTATATCGGTTGAAGGGTTGGGGATTAAATAAGGGTAAATAGGGGAAAGTAAGTAAAGTAAGTTGGTAAGAGTACAGTAACTTGAAATTCAGTGTATGTACTAGAAGTCAAGGCCTCAGATTTCTTTCTAATATTTTTCAGACCTCACCGCCTCCGCTCCAATATTAATGGGATTGATAACATAAAATTGAGATATTCACTTGAAAGTTAGTATACGTATGTATTGTAATAGCATCTGATTGCGATAATTCCATTGAAGGGGTGGGAAGTGGTAGGTTATGAATAGGGGAAAATAAGAGGGTAAACTGGAGACTTCATTTTTAACGTATATGGGAAACTAACGACTCAAACTTTTCTGGCATCTTCCCCAAATATTATTAAAATTCTATAACTAATAATTTTCACATACTAGAGTGCAAATCTAGTCAAGATGTTTCCTTTAAATAACTTGGATGAAAAATCTGGATGTGGAAATAGTGATTCCTTAGGCAGCGGTTTTTTGCAATTCTTCTAGGGCTTCACACAAAACACGCCTGTCTTCGACGAAGATAAACCGACTCTCCCAAACCACCACAATCACATAATGTATAAAAACTATTTGACCCTCCCATGTCCATCAAAGTTCCACAAGCAAAATTGAAACTTATGACCTATCTATCTGTATCGTTCTTTTCTCTAATTTACACTCACATTACAAAACGCCAATTCGAGGCCACATTCAAAATCTTGCTTTTCTGCTAAGTATGTAATTGCGACTAAATTTACGACTTTGGTGTAAAAATAACTTCATTTGACAAGTCTACAGTCCCTGCCTCGTAGTTTCTACCACTAATGATTACTTTATAGTTATGCAACTTCTACGTAGCTTTCATGGTACATGGGAACGTGGTAGTTACCAGTGGGATGACTTTCGGGTTTTCAGAACTTGAAGGTGGTAAACTATAGTAGCAGCGACTAACTCGCATCACTGAAATGTGACTTCAAAGTTGCAATCACCTTCAAGCAGCTTTAATAGTTGCCGTGACGTTCTGGGAACCTTCACTACTTCTTTAAAGTAGTGGAATTTGTAAGTAATATTCATAGGTGTTAATGACGTTACTGCTACCTACAGAACTGTGTACGGCTACTACAAAGTGCACATCACCTCTGAAATTTATCATGAAGTAAATTTCACCATCTAGTTCCCAATGTTGACCACAGATAAAGTTAATGCAACAAACCTAACCTATATAATATGTTTGCCTAACCTAGACTAGAATTATATGTTGCTATATTATGCTATGCAACATTTTATGTTCAAAATAAAGCAACAAAATTTAATATTTCAACACAGTTTTATCACACCTACCTTTTCTTCTATGTTATCTATCATCTAATAGTATATTATACCAACAAGGTTTACGTTTATTAAATCGTTGATATATGGCTGCATACAAGTAAATTGCGGCAGCTGATAGGTTTTTCAATGTGAAGTTAGGTAAATGATAAACAGCAAAAGCTAGGAACGCGTTCAGTCTAGACCTCGACAGCTAACACGTACGTTCCGAATCAATATTGGGAAAATTGTAACCATGAAGTAGCAGCGGCAACTTTGAAGAGGTAATTTGTGGAAGTCACAACTTTGCTACGACTTTGAAGTGATGCTACAGTTCCATTCGCAGATTTGTGGTAAATATAACTTTAAAGTTACGTACTTGCAGTTTTCGTCACTATCGCCAAGTAGCAATTACTTTCAAGTAGCATTTCTTGGTGAAAACGACCTTAAAGTCATATTTTCTGAAATACGCCATGTTGATGGCCAAAATTATCGACGCCATTGTTATAATACATGAACCATAATTTCACAATTGACTAATAAATTTAATTTATCACCATTTCTTCACCAAGTGCAACAAATGAATACATAGAAAGTAGTGTTAAGTTCCGAGGAACAATAAAAAATAGGTTTCGGCATCTAATGTGTCATATTTTCGCATGACATTACATATTTTAAAAACAATATTTTCATTAAAAAATGCAAATTTTAAAGGCGCGTGGTTAGATTCGGACGTTTTATCATTATGTTTGTCAGTAAAATTGCATTCGTTTTAATTGTGACCCTTAGGCCATTGGAAAATAGCGCAAGTTTTGCTGTCTAATATTACCTTCTGATATTCTATTAAATTTCTGAGTTAGGGAAATGAACAAGAACAAGAATCATATGTAAGAATGAAACATAAATATAATAAAATCGGTTGCAAGACAAAGAAGGGGCAACATCGATTTGAAAAAGTAGGGACTGGTAAAGTTTTCTGAAAGTTGCGGCGTCTACGCCGCCACGTCGCCGCTCCGGAGCAACAACGTCATTGGAACGTAGCCAGACAAGTTCCAGGAACGTGGCTGGAAGGTTATCGTCACCAAAAAATATTCCCCATTTTGGTCATAAACACGTATTAGGAACGTTCCTATTACGTGCCTGTGACTAGTACCAAAACACTTTAAAGTGCCTACAATAGTCGTTGCTACGTTCCCACGACTAATTGGAAGAAATTAGAAAAATTTGTATGACGGTGACGAAAATGTAATTTCCAGAAACACCAAAATACCTGAACGCTGCTCTCAAATATTGTATTCGACGCGCGTTTCGCCAATCATGTAGGCATGCAGATGATGACACGACGTAGGTAGTTGCGGAAACGGAAGTCGAGCGTAGCATTTGTGTATTTTAATTACTGTTGTGACAACATTGACCTGATAACTACCCCTACCCCTACCCTACCCTAGTCGATACAACATTAGAATTCTGATAGCGCCTCTGCGTATGGGACGTGGATGTACACGCAAATGGTTGTTCGTGGGTGATTGCTTGTGAATGATTGCTCTCACTACTAGGTCTGTGAACAGTACCAGTACACTTTAAAATATTCTTAATATTACAAATAAGAAGCTTGAAAACAAACAAAATTCACAAATTTAAAATAAATCATGAAATACTACAAGTTTTATACTGATGATGCATGAGTGTCTGTTACTTTATAGCTTGACTCAAGTCATTTTCAGGAAGCAAGACTGATATAGTAAATAAAGCTTAACGTTGAATGCAAAAGAGGAATTTTTGATTTATTTATAAAGACTATGTTAAAATAAGTTAGGGAAATGTAATTTACATTTGTAACAACAAACTGTATTAATAAAAGGTAGGTACTAAAATAGTGCATTGTCGGTATGTAAAGATACCCAAAAAGATCATAGTGCAGTGAAATGTTGTGACCAAGCGGTCAAGCGACGTAAATCCACAAGATGTTGACGGGAAGTGATGAACTTAAAAATAGACAAAAACAGAATTAATTTAGTTTTAACAGAATGAAACATAAAACTAATGGTTTTAATTAAGAAAATGAACTATATAGATCATTTACCTAATTAAAACAATATACAATAAACTTTTAAAGATAAAAGAACAATAAAATATGGCATGAAATGTAAAAACTTATAACTAAATTTATAAAAGTTTAGTATAAAAGCACATCCTAATAAAATAAAATGTAAATAAATACAAAGACAATTACTGGCATTTGAGCTACAACGTGTTTATCTCTGATATAAAGACTTTAATAAGACTCACATTTTCTGACATAGAAATTGATGTGTAAAGTTTCATTTCATGTTTGCATAATATTCCATTAATGAAATTTGTGAATACCAATTCAGGCCATGTTGTTGGAGAGGAGCCCAAACCATATTATAACGTTTCTTTAGTAAGTACGTAGAATATTTGTTGTTTAGTTTATCATACCAATATATGATAATCTGAAAGTTCACATCACCTTATCATGTAATTAAAGAAGTTCGACTAAGTAAACTATTGATATAAGTCTATCAAATACTATATTTTTAACCTGAAATGAATATTTATGGTATAATTAGATTATAAAATATTAATTGTAGAAATGTCAACATATCAGGAAAATTTTTAACTAGTTACTTAACGCTAGGTATGTCCCATCTTAAATGAATCAGAAAAGTATGAAAAGCATTCTTCAGTCAATAAAAAGAATGTTTAATTAATTGTAAGCTAGAAAACAAAATAAAATAAAAGTAGCTTTTATATCTATAAAAGCTTGAATTTTCAATTCAATTACTCCTCGGCCAACAGGCATGAACATACAGGGCGTAATCAGTCTCATGTCATTAAAAAAACTGGTAATGGGGACCGACTAGACAAACAAAAAACCTTTACGACTTTTCCCTCTAGGGGCACTTTGAAAAAAAAAATTATCTAGGTCAACTTTTTTCATTAATTTTTTTTAAATATTAATGTAGAAAATAATTGAGAACCACTGCTTTTCTTGGTCAATGAACTTGTAGTTCCCAATTATACAACCTTTAAATTGTCATAAAGATGTGCAAAGGCCTTGGATCATCGACCGCCTTTGATGGACCGCCTCAAACGAACTGAGGCAATTATAAAGAGGTAAATAATTCGTTATCTTTTCCTGCACAACTGCAAGCAAATAACGGCCGTAGAATTTTAAACAGAGCATTTCTTTACATGTGTGTCTTTTAATTTGGAACAAAATATTGGATTAATGTTTATAATTTAGAATATTTAAATGTGATTTATTAACCTTTGTAACATAAATGAGTGTCCTGGGTTAAAAGCTTACTACCTACCTAAACGATTCAAAATCTCTGCATCTGCATCAATACGCAGTTAAGGACATACGCACTTCGTTCAACACTAAACAATAAACTATCAACTAACGTTGTCAATAAAGAAAAATGAAAGAAAAACTTGGTCCAAAATCCAAAACGGAATACAAAAAGAACGAACAAGTATGTTGTGTCTGTACGTAATCAAAATTTAACGACTTGAATGGTAAAGTCAATAAAATAAATCTTCACTATAAATACACAGCGACCCGAAATTCAAAAATAATAAAACGTGTGTGCATAACGAAACACCCACAGAACCTAAAATATTGCACAAGGGAGTCAGAGTATAGTTTTCTTCAGATCAGATATACTAAACACTCAGAAAACGTCGACGTCTTTCATCTTATTTACCGCACCGCTAAAGACCGCCGCCATTTTATAGCTATCTACACAAATATTGACTATCATAGGCAAAGACACGAGCGACGATCTAAACCTGCCTCAATATTCCAGCAGTTCTCAAAAGATTTTATTGAAAATTTGCGAAATTTTTGTTTATTTTTATTCTCCATAACTATGAGCTTTAGACCCCATCTTATATAAGGTTTTTTTTATTTGTCTTGTCGTTCCCTCCCACCAGTATTTCTTAGTGACATGAAACTAATTACACCCTGTATTTATATGAGATTATAACCTAACAAAATCAAGTGAAGTAAATATTTTTTAAAAAAGGTCGTTATAATACGTGTACCAAATTTTAAGTGAATATCGCAATTTTATTCTATCAACCCTTTTAATAATTGAGTGGGAGGTTGAAATGTATTGTAAAAGATCTGAGGCCTTGGATACTAGTATATACACCAAGCCACAAGATTCTGTGCTTGCTTGCTTTATTTATTTTTCACTATCTACCCCTACTCTCTACTCCAACTTCTCAACGGAATCAGATGTCGCTATAATACATATGTGTACCAAATTTCAAGTGAATATCTCAATTTTATTTTATCAACCCCTTTAATAGTGGAGTAGGGGTGGTAGGGGATGGAAAATATTATAAAAAAATCTGAAACCTTGGTTTCTAGTATACCGGGTGAGTCACGAATTGCGCTCGCCCCGATATTTCCTAAAATATTTGGAATAGAAAATTGAAATTAGGAGGCCTTATTACACGACTAAAATGCCATCTTTTCAATAAAAAATCAAGTTTGATGCACATCCGGTTTGACCGGAAATGCCCACAACTTTCGATTAAAACATTAAAAATTTTATTAAAAAATCTATTTCTGAATCCAGAGTGCTGTGGTGCCCAAAATATATTTTAGTTTGTGTGCTACGTTACTATAAAAATAAAAAGAGCAATATGATTGCATTATTTAATTCTCTAGAGGCGTTTAAAATTTTTAAATGTGATTTTTACCCACTAACTTGGTTTTTTTAAATGGGAATTTAATCGTTCACCAACATTTTTAAATACCTCATTTTCATACGAATCTAATGATACCAAAATTTTGAAAATCCGCTCAGAAATATTTGAGATTTCAGCCAAAATACAATGGAACCAAGCTTTTAGAAACATGCGGCTAATAGATAATAGATTAGTGGGCTTTGGAAACGAAACTAAAATGGCACATTTCTGCGTAAATCTGGTAACTTAATAACATTGGAAAAATCATAGTAGCCATTGAATGTAATAAAACAATATCAGCTGTCAGACAGATGCAAAATAAAGCGTTGTGGAAATCTCTTTGAGTAAAAATTAAAGAACATGAATAATTTTAGTAGAAACAAAAAGGTCGATATGTTACTGATATATGGAGAGCGTCTCAAAAATTCAACTGCAGAACTGTATCAGCAACGATATCCCAACAGACGTCATCCAAGCAGACACTTGACTTGTTTGCCAGAGTGGAACAAGAATTAAGAAATGGCTGAATTGCGTAGAGCCATTCAAGCAACTGTACGCAGAGCCGAATTGTGTATAGAAAAAAATTGTGGACATTTTGAACAATATCTATAAATGTCAATTTATGGTTTAATTATATTAATTATTTTAAAGATACCTACTGTTACCTAGTTTAAGTTTAATTGTTCAAACGTAATTGATTTTTATTTATTTATAAGCCCGATATTTATGTTCATTTAAATAAAACTCTGAAAACCGAACTGATGTCGCATTCTATTGCAAATGTCCTTGTGGATGTAATTGTGTTTACCTCCACATACCTATGCTAAACTTAATTGTAACGTTCTTTCCGCTCACAATTATTAAATGTTTGATAGCTCAAAATTGCCTATAACTACACGAGTCTGTCTGACAGCTGATATTGTTTTATTACATTCAATGGCTACCATGATTTTTCCAATGTTATTAGGTTACCAGATTTACACAGAAATGCGCCATTTTAGTTTCCTAAGCCCAGTAATCTATTATCTATTAGCCGCATGTTTCTAAAAGCTTGGTTGCATTGTATTTTGGCTGAAATCTCAAATATTTCTGAGCGGATTTTCAAAATTTTGGTATCATTAGATTCGTATGAAAATGAGGTATTTAAAAATGTTGGTGAACGATTAAATTCCCATTTAAAAAAACCGAGTTAGTGGGTAAAAATCACATTTAAAAATTTAAAACGCCTCTAGAGAATTAAGTAATGCAATCATATTGCTCTTTTTATTTTTATAGTAACGTAGCACACAAACTAAAATATATTTTGGGCACCACAGCACTCTGGATTCAGAAATAGATTTTTTAATTAAATTTTTAATGTTTATCAAAAGTGACCAAAATGGATGTATTGTATTCAAAATTTCCTCTAGATTCCAAAAATGTAAAAATATATAGGGTGTTTCATTTATAAATCGAAAGTTGTGGGCATTTCCGGTCAAACCGGATGTGCACCAAACTTGACTTTTTATTGAAAATATGGAATTTTAGTCGTGTAATAAGGCCTCCAAATTTCAATCTTCTATTCCAAATATTTTAGGTAATATCGGGTCGAGCGCAATTCGTGACTCACCCGGTATAATGTTTCAAAATATTCAATCGTTTTTTATGCCTTACTAGTGAAAACGTAAACAATTAAGTTTCCTATTATTTCGATTTTTTTGTGATAGGTGCGCGGCGATGGAGTACTGTTGGCTGTTATTAAGAGTGACCAACTAGTCCGTAATTTTTTTTTGGTCAGAAATTTAAAAGAGAAATTTTATTGACTACTCTTATAGGAAAAATTGCGCTGAACACGATGTTGATAATACAAATTTTTAAAAACGCAGGCTTTATTGTTAAAAACAAAGGCTTTTAATGAAAGTTCTCATTTTTTGATTTTCACTATTTAACGAAAACATTGCGTCGAACAAAAAAAGACAAGATATAAAAAATGAAGATTTTATTAATACGTGTCTTTTCAGACCTGTAGCGACCTTTTATCTTTGACCGTTCAATTGTTATAAACAAATTAAGGTCCTAAATTAGCAATATTTTTCTTGTTCAACAAAAGATCATATGGATATTTTATTATGGTCAAAATATTTTATTTAGAATTTACAGTTTTTTTTGTGTCGATATCTCACGTGTTTTGCAGTTGTTTAAACAAATAAGCTAATTTGTTTATTAAGGATTTGCGACTTTCCATGGCATTCTTTGCACTTCCCACCCCCGGCAATCGATAAATATTGATAAAAACTATCATTTCTATGTAGTCCCTGCGCTTTTTTATTTCTCTTTACCACCCTCGCTAACGTGTTTTAAAAAATTGCTTAGTAAACAAATGGAATATCTCTGCTCAGGACCGGCGTATCGGAATGCAATTGTCGGCTAATGAGAGGTAATAAAAAAAAGATAATTTTGAACCTAGATAGACGATCCGTTAACTAGAACCGGATATATACACCATTTTGCGTTTACGACTCAATTTTTTATTAATTAATTTATTGAAAAAAATCTTGTGACAACATATAATTATTAATATATTAAACTAACTAGTTTTCAATTGTCACACAAATCCATTGGATTTTTCATACATTTCTTGCTTTTATAACATTTGACTTATGAACGCCGTTCAACATTATTTAGGGTTTACGCTCCGAGCGACTTACACAGTAACGACTTTGTATATATAAAATTCAAAACGCACTTGATTTTAGAAGTGCTGTAAGTGATTTAAAGTGGTTTAAGGAGTCGTTTAGAGGTATTTTCATTTTACTTCTTGTTTTTTTTTTAGTTTAATTATTTTTTATACAGGGTGTTCCTTAATGGCATGCTAATATTTCAGGGTGATTCCT
The DNA here is from genome assembly GCA_963583905.1 of Stenurella melanura. Lineage (NCBI taxonomy): Eukaryota > Metazoa > Arthropoda > Insecta > Coleoptera > Cerambycidae > Stenurella > Stenurella melanura. Next base: position 111,083,182 of record OY757310.1, on the reverse strand, counting down.
TATGTCATTTTATGAAGATGTTCATATGAAGATATGTTCGCAACGGCTTCAATTATTTGCTAGAATATGTTGAAATTTGTTTATTCTAATCGTTATTACACTCTTCGTAAATACAAAACGAAGAGTATATTGCATTAGAACGGCACATTTCTAAAACCGCTAATATTGCTCGGAGAGAAAAAATTTTCATATCACTGTGTTGGTGATCGAATTCTGAACAACTTTCAAAATGTTCGTCCATCCGTCTGTCTGTCCCGTCTGTCTGTCGTCCGTCACGTTTCTTGTAAGCACGATAACTTAAGAACTGAAAATCGGATTGTATTGAAATTTGGAGAGTAAGATAGTGTTAGCTAGAGGAAGAACCTTATTTTTGAACAAAATCAATCAATAAATAAAAAAGTTATAAATTTTTCAAAGAAAAAAAAAATACACATTTTTTTTATGTTTTGTAATTAAACTTAAAATGTCTAAAGCTAACATTATTTGCAAAAAAACTGCGGAGAGTATCCTATAGAATGTGCAACAATTATATAAAAAGTGCAGGAAATCGGCGAAGCGTAAACGGTTAGCTTGTTTTTTAATATCTCAGAAAATACTTTAGGTATTATTTTCAATTTTGGTATGTATCAATAGAATATAAAACCACATATTTTAATTAGAAAAGTTATTTTATCGCTCCACCAGTGGCGTCGCTGCGAACATGACCCCTGGTATTTTTTATCAAAAAAGTGGTACCCCACTGAAATTTTTACATGTGGATATTTTTCCTGATTACCATAATCAATTCTACATGAAAACGATCTCTTGCGCTATTCTCGTCAGATGCACAGTTCTTGATTGAAACAATTAAATTCAAATTGAAACACTACACACGGAGCGTAAATACTAAGAAACGCTGTACGGCGTTAAGAAATTAATTGTTATAAAAACAAAACATTTCTGAAGAAACCAATGGATTTGTGTGACAATTGAAAGCTAGTTAGTTTAATATATGAATTTTATGTTGTCACAAGATTATTTTTCAAAAAAATAATTAATAAACGATTGACAGTCGAAACGCAAAATAGTCTATATCTCCGGTTACTAGGCTCAAAATTTTCCCTCTTTTATTATTTTCAATTTTCCGGAAATTGCATTTCCATACGACTTTCCTGAGCCGAGATATTTAATTTGTTTATTAAGCATTTTTTTTTAAAGTTGACCGGGGGGTAGGTGATGGTAAAATAAAATAAAAAAGAGCCGAGACTACATAGAAACATAGTTTTTATCAATATTTATCGATTGCCGGGGGTGAGAAGTGGGAAATACCATGGAAAGTCGCAAATCCATAATATGCAAATCAGTTTATTTGTTTTGTAATTTAAGACCATAATTTGTTTACAACAATTGAACGGTCACAGATAAAAGCTCGCTAGTCTGAAACGACTCGTATTAATAAAATTTTAATTTTTTATATTTTGTCTTTTGTTGTCCGACGCACCGTTTTGGTAAAAAAATCAAAACGCATCAAAAAGTGAGAATTCTCGCTAAAACCTATTGTTTTTAAAAATTAAGGCTGTATTTTATACATTTTTTAATGTCACCATCGTGCTCAGCGCAATTTTTCATATAAGAATAGTCAATAAAACTGCTGTTTTAAATTTCTGATTTTGACTTTACGACAACCGGCCTAAAGGCTATTGATTTGTGAAGATCTCAACTTTTGAAGAGTTAGCTTTGTTCCATTAACTTAATCTGCCTACATACCTTTAACTTCAAATTGACAAATAATTAAAGCATGTTTTCAAGAAATAATATAAATGCAAGAACAGGGCATATTACAGAATCTTAAAATTAAATTTAATAATTTAAACAAGTTTTCTAGTATTTGTATGGATTTCACTAGTTCTTGATTTTCGCAACGTACCAAATTCGCGAAATAATTGAACTTCAATATTTAAGATACAACAAAAACGAGTATAAAGTACCGACATTTCAATATTAAAGAAAAGAGAAAATGTTCCCGTGCTAAAAATTCAATATTAAGCAAATAGTGTATAATAACTTATTTTTTACTGTTTTTAATTACAACTCAAATGCTGGGCTAAGCTGACCGCAATCAACCTTGTAGATTAAAATTTAATTGGTGCAATCAGTTCAAATACAAAGTTAATAGATTAAAGCAGAACTATCATTTTGAAAACTGAAAGCGTAAAATTGAATTGATTTCCTTAATGTTTTCTTATTGCGCAGGTATTCATGCTTGTCATGTCTTCTTATTTGGAGAATAAAAATAGTGAAAATGTAGTCAAAGTTATCAATGAGAAGAGTAAAGGGACATGCTCATAATTGTGACCCAATGCTGATGTGCATTTCTGAATATTGTTGTGCTCACAAGAACATATGCATTGTTAAAAAATATCACCAAGTACACTGTCCAAAGGAATATCCCTTGCTCTCTACAAAAATATAAAATAAACAAATGTGATGTCTCCAAAAATATTTGAAATCAATTAGAATCGCCAAGTTCGACATCTCGTTATACAAAAAAGATATTTACACAGAACTTCCCTCTTTATTTACACTCTAAAAAATTATTAATTACCAAACGACATATGAGAATAATAATCGGAATGAAGTTATCACTTTTATTACAAAGAAAATCTGATAACTTTTGGTCAAAGAAATATACAGAGAGAGATATCAAATATGGAAGGCTTAGGTAAATGCCTTTACAAATTTCCACCATAGTTGAATTGATTTCTTAGCATGATCACCCTGTATATTTTTCACTAAAACTATAATAATAGGTGGCTTTCTTGCCAAATGTGTTAAGTATATGCCAAATATTATTGCAATGTGTCACATTGTTAGTTGCACATCCACGTAGTGGAGTGGTAGAGTGCAGGGTTCCCTTGTACAAAATTAGTGAAAATATAATTTGAACACAAAAGTGCTATAATTTATTTGGGGAGGCGATTTACCCTTACTTGCGGACGGCAGCTTTTCTCCGGTAGAGCGTCGTGGATAAGGAAGCAATTTTTGTGTATTTTTAAAAGGTAACGGTACTAGGGCGCCATGCAACTTAAAAAAAAATGTATATTATATGTTCAGATTTATGTTTTGTGAAGTTGAGGAATACAAAACATAATAAAATTAATGAGGATAGGATAGGATGTATCCAGATCACAATAAATACTAAAATACTGTGGACAAAGGAGCAAAAAAGAAATTACGTAATACATTTGACATAACAAACATTTATTTCTCAACAATTGCAGGCTCATATATACAAAACTAAAAATGTGGTGATAAAAGAAATTGTTACCAAGGTTACGATATTATCCACTATCCACAAAATAATGGGCCTTAAGGGCCGTGTAAAAAGACGCACTTATAGCTGCATTAGTTCTTTTTACAACAACACGCACGTGTAACTAATTATATTCTCACCTCCATAGTACTATGCTGGCGTTACATGGGTTATAAAAAAACGGCGTATTTATGTGCCAATTATTGAAGATTATATGACTAATGGATATTATGTGTAAAAATTTAAATAATAATAATAATAATAAATATCTGGCCTGTTTATGGTGGTATTGAGTCCTAGCCGTGTGATGACAATGACGAGAGCAATCGACGCATGTAAGATGGCGGCTCCTTTTTGACGTCACTGCGGTGATGCTAGCTTTGTATGGGCAGTGTAGATATGACCAAACTTCTGAGGTATGGAATCTCAACTGTTCCCACGTGGAGAAGAATTCAGAACCACATAAGGATAGATGAAATTTCAACTTTATCTATAATAATTATAGGTATTCCTAAAAAACCCTTCTTCAGAAGGGTTTTTTGAACAAGACAGCACGGCGAAAAAAATATATAGATTATATTAATCGGGAAAAGAAATGAAAACAGAACTTCTTAAACTTGAAAGTCAGGTGTAGATCACTAAATATACGATTAATTTTACAAAACCCAAAGAGGAAAAAATGTTGATAACAACTATCGTATGGGACCTTATCACCAACCAAGAGTCAAGTCTCGAATGCCATGAGGTTCAATGAAAACGGAAATTGTCCGGCGTTTCTTTAAGCAACCAGCAATACACTTGTGCTAATAAATTAAGATATATATTCCTTTAATTAGGTATCAACGTAACCTTCATATAAAAGTAGCATATGGAAATGCTACAAGAGGTTAAAAGGAAATTTCAATAATTACTTCCACACCCACGTAGTGAATTGGAAGTAGGTATAGTAATCGCTAAAAAATTTTCAATTTTTTTTTTTTCTTGAAATGAGTTTAGAATGTCATGAAACGTCGAGATTTTAAATTTGAGCGAAAAGAAAATTTCTGTCTGTCGGTCTGTCTGTTTGTCTGTCTGTCTGTCTGTCTGTCTGTCTCTAACTTTTTTTTGTCCGCACGTTTTCTCCGAAACGGTTTAAGACATTGTCTTCAAATTTTTTACACGTATATATTATAACGAGATCTGAAACTGGATTGTTTTTTTAAGATATCCAGAGAAGGGTTGGGGGGTAAATAGGGGTAAATAGGGGGAAATATGTAAACCAAGCTGGTAAAAGTACAGAAACTTGAAATTTGATGTATCTACTACAAGCCAAGGCCTCAAAATGTTTTATAATATTTTTCATCCCCCACCCCCTCCAATTCATTATTAAAGGCGTTGATAAAATAAAATTGAGATATTCACTTAAAATTTGATACACGTATATATAATAATGACATCAGGAACTAGATTATATTTTGGGATTATTCTGATGAAGGGTTGGGGGTTAAATAGGGGTAAAGAGGGGATAATAAGTAAAGCAAGCTGGTAAGAGAACAGAAACTTGACATTCGGTGTATGCATTAGAAGACAAGGCTTCAGATTTTTTAATAACATTTTTCAACCCCCCCAACACCCCTACTCTATTATTGAAGGGGTTGGTAAAATAAAATTGAGATATTCACTTGAAACTTGGTACACGTATGTATTATAACGACATCTGGAACTGGATTATATTTTGAGATGTTTCCGTTGAAGGGTTGGGGGTTAAATAGGGGTAAATAGGGGAAAATAAGTAAAGCAAGTTGGTAGGAGCACAGTAACTTAAAATTAGGTGCATGTACTAGAAGCCAAAGCCTCAGATTTTTTAATAATATTTTTCAACCCTCTACCACCCCTACTCCATTATTGAAGGGACGGTAAAATAAAATTGAGATATTCACTTGAAAATTGGTACACGTATGTATTATAACGACATCTGGCACTAAATTATATTTTGAGATGTTTCCGTTGAAAGGTTTGGGGTTAAATAGGGGTAAATAGGGCAAAATAAGTAAAGCAAGCTGGTAAGAGTACAGAAACTTGAAATTCGGTGTATGTACTAGAAGCTAAGGTTTCAGATTTTTTAATAACATTTTTCAACCCCCCACCACCCCTACTCCATTATTGAAGGGGCTGGTAAAATAAAATTGAGATATTCACTTGAAACTTGGTACACGTATGTATTATAACGACATCTGGAACTGGATTATATTTTGAGATGTTTCCGTTGAAGGGTTGGGGGTTAGATATGGGTAAATAGGGGGAAATAAGTAAAGCAAGTTGGTAGGAGAACAATAACTTGAAATTCGGTGCATGTACTAGAAGCCAAAGCCTCAGATTTTTTAATAATATTTTTCAACCTCCGACCACCCCTACTCCATTATTAAAGGGGTTGATAAAATAAAATTGAGATATTCATTTGAAATTTGATACACGTATGTATTATAACGACATCTGGAACTAGATTATATTTTGAGACGATACGGTTGAAGGGTTGGGGGGTTAAATAGGGGTAAATGGGGCAAAATAAGTAAAGCAAGCTGGTAAGAGTACAGAAACTTGAAATTCGGTGTATGTACTACAAGCCAAGGTATCAAAATATTTATCATATTTTTCAATCCCCCCCACCACCACTACTCCATTATTAAAGGGGTTGAAAAAATAAAATTGAGATATTCACTTGAAATTTGGTATACGTATGTATTATAACGACATTTGGAACTAGATTATATTTTGAGATGATTACGTTGAATTGTTGGGGGTTAAATAGGAGTATATATGGGAAAATAACTCAATCAAGCTAGTAAGAGTACAGAATTTTGGGAATTGGTGTATATACTAGAAACCAAGATTTCTTTCTAATATTTTTCAAACCCGGTCATCTCCGCTCCGCTCGATTATTAATGGGATTGATAACATAGAATTGAGATATTCACTTGAAAGTTGGGACAATTATTATGTATTGTAATGACATCAGATTGAGATGATTCCATTGAAGGGGTGGGAGGTGGCAGGTTGTGAATGGGGGAAAATAAGTAGGGTAAACTAGGAACGTCATTTTTATCGTATATAGTGGAAACCAACGCCTCAAACTTTTCTATAACATCTGCCCCAAATATTATTAAAATTCTATGACCAATAATTTCTACGTACTAGAGTGAAAATCTAGTCAAGATGTTTCCTTTAAAGTGACTTGAATGAACAATCTGGATGTGGACGTAGTGATTCCTTAGGCAGCGGTTTTTTTTCTTAATATGTTTAGAACGTGGAAATATTAAATTTGAGCGAACAAAAATATTCAAATTTGTTTTTTCTTCTTAATTTTCAAATTTTTTTTTATATGAAATAGATTTAGAATGCCATCAAACGTAGAAATTTTACATTTGTGCAAAAAATATTTTTTTCATCCATCTTATAGTGGTAAAAAGAAAGTTCAATGCCATGAAACGTGGAAATTTTAGAGGGTCAAAAAAATCTTTTTTATCTTCCATTTTATAGTACCAAAAAAAATGTTCACTTGTAATCTCCCAAATGCTGGAAATTTTTTAAGTACATGAATTTTCATAAAAAAATCATCTAAGAGAAAAAAATCCTGCAATTAATTCATGCACACGGGGGATTCGGTAAGAGAATTTCACACCTAAATATGCATTTTTATTTATTTCTTTTCCCCGAGCACCGCTTAAAAAGAAGACATACATGTGGCAGGAAGTCCCAAAGAATTGAAGAAGGAAAAAAGTTAAGATAATTCCACAAATAACATTTGGACAATATGTATTTTTATGTAAAAGGAAATGTCAAATATGATCATATATGTCAATAATTTGACAACAAATCTTCCAGTTATTAATTTCGCTCAGGGAGGATAAATATTTCTGGAAATTTTTAGGTTGCTATGGTAACGAAACAAAGAACAAACTTCTGAATGGCTAAAAAAGCGCGTGTTGAATTTTCAAAAAAAAATTTTTAAATAGGTTTAGAATGCCATGAAACATGGAGATTTAAAATTTGAGCTAACAAATTTTTTTCCATCTTCTTTTCTAGAGCAGTGTTAAAAAAATCGTCAAAACATTTTTTTCCTCGAAACAACTTTCCGGAAATTTTTTGGGTTGCTATGGTAATAAACCAAGAACAAACTTCTGATTGGCTAAAAAAGTGACGTGTGAAATTTTCAAAAAAATTGTTTTTAAATTTTCAAACAATTTCTTTTTAATAAGAGTAATAGGTAGGAGCAAAACAGCAACTTGCGAAAAATAACTTTTATTTCTGTCAGGAACAACTGCACAGTTTGTAAACAACATTAAGGAAATTGATAAAAAATATGAAGTATGTCGTATGTCAAATAAATAGTGAAACATATTCTTTATAGGATTTTGCAAACAGTGGCATAGAGTATATAGGCTCCAATACTAGTTAGATAATAGATAGGTGAATATCTGTTGTTTTTTATCAGTCAATGTCAATTATAATTATTTTATATTTATTCATGGATACTGTCTTAGTTTTGCATGGAACATCGTTATGAGTGGCTTTAGGCTTTTCTGATTAGTCCACAATAAGGACGAAAAACGTTTCAAAGGCTAAGCATTTCCAAGAAACTGAATGAGATTTTATGTAAATGGAATTCATTAGAATGAAAAAATTTTTAAAGACAAGGTACGTAAATAAATTAATTTCAGGCCTTTGTTCTCATTTTTAACTGAATTTACATATCGTAGGGGATCATGTGGATACTAGTTTAGCCTACTTAGCCGTAGGGGACTAGGTTGGATGCTATTGTTAAAATGAGAATGGCAAATAAAATTTTGTACTTGTTAGCATAATCAGAAGTCAGATTATCGAAAGAATGCAAAGATTTCATTAATATTTTTATATATAGTTTTTCCTTTAGTTCTCATAGATAGCTTTTCTTTCCACTGTTTGCAAAATCCTATGAAGAATATGTTTCATTACTATAAGCAAACACATAATAAATAATTCACTTTTAAATAAATAGTATTAGCTTTAGTAAACAAAATAATAAATTAGATATGAAGTTAACGTAACAACTGGCTATATCCTTAGTAAATAACGACATCAAAATAATAAAGATAGTGATAAGTTGCACACATTACTCCTCCACCCTTAGAATAGCAACGGCGGGTTGACATCGGTCTTGGAGTCTGAGGGAGTACCTACAAATCTTTTTTTGAGCCGAGTGAAGAGTCCAAGGCCCAAGATATAGTTCTTTAGGTAGAACCAAAGGATTGCTAGAACAGATAAAATTGTTATGATGATTAATGCGTAGATTCACCATGGAGTAGAATGAAGGAGGTCGTCTGGTAGTTCGAGTTCTTCCAAATGGGACAGGCTCTTCTGAAGGTCTTCTAGATCCTCGAGGTGAATCATTTCCAGTTTTAGGGGTCGGTTTTGTTTTTCGAATTTTGAAACATCAATTGGAGGTAGTAGATACGTTAAGACAGGGATCTGTTCCTTAGCATAATAATAGTTTTGAGATTTGGATTGAACGGAACATCCTAGTGTTAATTTTATAATTGACGGGTTTGCGATTGATGCCAGGGTCTTCGAGAGACATGATATTTTTAGGTTGATGGTGTCTCTTGGCAGGATTAGTATTAAGTTGGTGGTTATTTGTTCAATTATATCCTCATGTAGATGGAGTTAACCCCAACTTGCATTGGCTTAAGTCTTCGTTTTGGACACAATTCGACAAACTTTTTTTTTTCGGTAGAAGGAATCCTTGGCAAAGTTGTGGTCTTCGACTACAGGGCATGGGTTTAGCAGAGATATATGCGAGTTCATTCCAATCAGTAATATGGGTCTTTAAGGAATAAAGGTAAAGTTTTGAACTGGAATGAGATATACTTTATACAAATTGTAAGTTTCTTGGCTCCAAATCGGAATCTTGATGTTAAAAATGAGTTAATTTATGTTTCTTATCATCGCACTCCATAGAAATCTCGGTGACTTTGTAAATGCTTAAATTTGGCTAATTGTTCTGTATCAAGTATTTAATTTTGTGGTAATTATTTCTAAGTCTGTATTTCTCAAAATTGAATGGTGAACAATATTTAATTGAACAAAAGATATAGCATTTTCTAGGTTTTCTAAGTGATTGAGTAAAATTTGTGCGTTAGTCAAGATGTGTTCATTTAATATCGTTAATAAAAATCCGTTATGAATGTTTGTTAGAACATAGAAGCCTCATATTTTATCTAGATTGGAATTTATGATCTTAATATTGTGTTCAGTTTTATTCATTATATGACTCAATATGGATGTTCTTAAGTTTACTTCGTTTACAATTCTCTATTGGTTGTTGTAAAATTTATTAAATTTGTGATTGACTATTTCTAGATCGTCATTATCAAGTGTTCCAAATAACCATTTCTGTGCGTTCCCTACGATATTTAGCAATCTTCGTCTGAGGCGTTTTGAATTAAGATTTTCAAATATGTTAACAATATTTTCATATATTACATTAGTCTGGTCAACATTGGGTTTTATATTGCCTCTACAAATTGAACAGTTTTTTTGATTTAATAAATCTAAATTAGTTTTAAGCTTTAAAATAATATTATGAATATTGGCTATATTTACTTTATACATAAAATATGATGGGCGTTAATCAGGTGAGTATGAGGATGGCGATGTATATCAATATCTGGGTCTTCATTTTGTTGTTACAAATCTGAAACAACAGATTTAGCTTTAGGTGCGTGTCTACTTAATCTTTTGATATTTTTCTTATGTAACCCGTACGGCTATTTTTGTCTTTGTAATATTGACAGTTAAATTTCGATCGCGGGACACTTGTCTCGTTATGTAGCGCGGAGCAAGTTTCTTTCTATTGACTTCGGGATTTTTTATATATACTTCCTGTTCAGGGCTTAGTTTTTCGGGGTCCTTCCGAGTTTTGTCTGATTTTTCATTCATTTCTATTTTCGTATGTTTGATAGCGTTTTTGATTTGCGGATATAACTGGTTGACTAAATGTTTGTGTTCTTCAACGTAGTTATATACGATAATTTCTTCGTTTAGTTCGAAAGATAAAACAGAAGGTTTTCCTGATCAGATTTCAAGGGGGGTCATTTTAGTTGCTCAGTGAATAGAACTGTTGTATTTTAATACTGCGAGTGAGGTTAAACACCTAATGGGCTTATTTGGACTGAAATCGTTCAATTGGTCCATTGGATTCAGAGTGATTTGGAGTTATTAAGTGGAAATTAATTTTGTGGAGGTTCTTTGATTAGAAAATTATTGAAAGCGCGTTTGTTGGCTGCGGTATAAGGGCAGGCCGTAATGGGAGAAGAAATGTACTAAAGCTTTAATTTGGGTAATCGTCTCTTTATAATTAATTGGGTAAGCTTGAGCTAATTTTGAAAAAACATCAATTTTAATTAGAAATTTCTGGTTATTAACAAAAAAATATCTATATGTAGTTTCTCTAGCGGTTTAGGAGTTGGGCTAATTTGAAGTGAAGGTTTTTGTGGGTGTTGTTCGTATTTGACTTCTAGACAGGTGTTACAGATTTCTACGTCTCATGACACGCTAAACCTATTTCAGAAAAACAAAATTTGAAAATTTTTTTCATCAAAATATTTGAAAAATTTTTCGCCACTAAAATAGATGGAAAACATTTATTTCTTTGTTCAAATTTAAAATTTCCACGTTTTATAGCGTTCTAAACCTATTTAAAAAAATTTTTTTTTACCATTTTTGAAAAGATTTTACCACTGAAATAGATGAAAAAACTGTTTCCTTTCTTCAAATTTAAAATTTTCACGTTTCATGGCATTCTAAACCTATTTAAAAAATAATAATAAATTTTTAATTTTTTTTCTACCACTGCTGTAGAATAGAAGGAAACTTTCCTTTTTGTTCAAATTTAAAATGTCCACGTTTCATGACATTCTAAACCTATTTCAGAAGAAAAAAATTTTTTACTAACATTTTTGAAAAATTTCAAAAAAATGAAATTTTTTAATCACCACTGTACTTCCACTCCACTACGTAAATGTGGAATTGAAAATGTGACTGATGGCAATAATATTTGGCATATGCACCTATTATACTTTTATTGAAAAATGTACAGGGTTGGTCATTCCAAGAAATAATTCATGGTGGACATTTGTAAAGGTATTTGCGCCGGTCTTCCATATTTGGCACCTGTCACTTAGTATTGAACTTTTGCTGTTGGATGAGCGCTCTGTATATTTTTTTGACCAAAACTTATCAGGTTTTCTTTGTAATAATAGTGATAACTATATTCCGATTATTATTTTCAATGTCATTTCGTAATTATTAATTTTCTAGAGTGACTGCCATGCACAAATACAGAGGGAAGTTCTGTGTAAATACCTTTACCGATTTCTTTAATGGAATAACGACTAATGTCATGATTTAAAGCCCTCTGTTGTGTTGAATTTACTGGATTTTCCAACACGTCTAACATGACACTCAAAGAATTTTTTTCATTTGTAACGGTTACCAGTCTTCCATTTTTTTGTGATCTTTGACACCTCGTTTCATGGAAACGTTTTTGAAACGGTTGATTTAGAAATAGGTTCCCGATCGGGATGCAATGCATTAAAAATATTCACTACTTGGTCACAACTTCGTATGCTATCACCATATCCTAGGATCATTAAAATTTCAATACGCTCGGTTTCACTTAACCGTGCCATTCTTTCCGCGAAAACTATTCACACAAAATGTATTTTTGACATTTGTTGTCAAGATCATCAATGTTAGACAAAAGAACGACGCGGCGTTGTTATGGAGCTAAAAACTTTCAAAGGTGACTTGATAGACTATAAACTTAATAGACTGAAATATTTTCATACAATTTATAAGGAAGTGATTTTTAAAGTTCAATAATCAAAAACGGTTAAGTTTAGGTATATGATGTGCTATATGAATTGTGTTTAAAATTGCGAGGAGAATTGATATATGGAATAATAAATAGGGTATTTTATTAAAGAAAATGCAACTTTGTTTCGTCATGGCTTTTTGAGTGATCCTGTATACTTAATTTTCTTAATTTAAAAAAACCCTAAAACTTTTGCGTCTTAACATTTTTCGCTAGCCATCTTATTTTAGGAGATAATTGACCATTTTCATACATATCGGCGACTCTGTATAATATTTGGTATATACAATCAATATTTTTATACATAATACTATACTGAGATTGAGGGATTTATGATAGCCATCCAAGACAAGATATACAAGACAAGTAAATACATCTGTTCTGAACGACTAAAAACTAATCCTCAGCAGCGTTAACTTAAAAATGGTTTAAGAGTGATCGAGGGGTAGAAAGTATCATAAGACATCTGGATGCTGGAGTGACCTACACCTACTTGAGTGTGCAACAACATCACATCAAGTAGTGTAGATGCTCGCAGTAGACATCTGTTGTAATTAACACCGTGCGCTACCAGTAGGTAATCCGGCGGTTGAGCCAGACAGTACGTCACGCGTGACGTCATTATCGTTAAGTAGGGAATCTGCATTATCGGCAGGAATTTAAACACAACAAATAGATGTGATTATTAATTAGCGGTGAGTTATGTTAATTAGGTAAGAACACAAAATTACATTAAATTTACGCTACTGACACCCCAATGCATCGCTGTAGGCCCGGGCCGGTGCAAGAATGTATACGTGTACTCTCAAATCCAAAATATAAGCAGCATTTGCGGCTTCCTTTATTCTTATTTTTAAATAGGTGTTCGTTTGCAAGCGCGTGGCTCTCGAGGCGGCTCTCTTTGTGATGTAACTCTTAAGGGATGCCGCTTTGAATGTTATATTTTGCGCACAACTTTAATTGAGACGACAATATGAAGCGTTATTCAACGGAGACGTTTGCCAGGTACCCACACCCAGGTATTGCAAACTAAAGAAATTTAGCGCCTCTGCCTCGGTTGCGTTCGGGATATGAACGAGTGCCCAACAGTTACGTGATGTTATTATAAAAAAGAGTGCTCTCGAAGGATGGAGGCCAGTGGAGGGATGAATTGCTAACGCGGCCGTCCTGTGGCTGTGATCTGAGCGTCCTATTGTTATCTAGGTATCTGAAATGGTAAGAAATAAGGAAGCAAAATTTCAAATAAATTATGGCTAATTGTTTGTCCTTATGCATTGCCTACATATATTTAGTCAGTTATAAGAGACTGAGATCTGAGTGGAAATAAAAACACTAATGTCCTGAAAATGTAATTGCATAGGTACCTACGTAAACAAAGTAACAATAGAGAGAAAATAATATGCAAAATTAGACTTTATAACAATGTTACCTATAATTCTAATAATTATTTTGATCTACTTACACACTTCGCAATTAATTGCAAGTGACACTGAATAATTTACTCATTCATCTTGTATACGCCAAGAAGCCCTTTACAGACAAGAAATATGTGAAAACACAATAAAAACTATTACTTGTAAAATACCTTTTACCACTTCAAGATAAAATAAAAGATATGAGGACGGTAGGTAAGTATTTAGAAAATATAAAAGGTGATTGCCGCAAAAGCGACGTACTAGGTGGATATATGTATTGACAATGGAAAAATTTCCTTGTTTTTATCAAATAATTGAATGTGCTTGTTCTAAATGAAGAACACTACTTATATAAATAGACACAATTTATATTTTATGTGTTATGTGATATTTTTAGGGATTTCCACTGACTAGGTACGTTTGTAAATGTCTACTTATTCTCACCCTGTTTTAATAATTTATAACTTTCAGATAGTTAATTTCTAATTTCTTCAGCAAAAAGTAATTTTTTAACAATCTTATCTCATATTGAGAAGTTCTATCATTTTTTTGTATACTTTACTCGGGGATCTCGGGGAAATATATTGTGTAGTTGAGTTCTTTTTCTATATCACCTTTCTCTTATATTTTTCTCTTCTGATTTCTTTTCATATATGACCATTTTGTCTATAGAAGAAGTAAAGTATTTTCTGATTCAGATAATGACACCAGGGGAATGGAAATATTTGATATTTTGTTTTAAAACAAGTGGTGGAATAGCTTCGGCTATGCTCGGCCAGGACGTTAATTTATATAAGGCGATTTAAAGAAAAGCATACTAAATACGAAACTTTAAACTTAAGCTCATATGGATATTCTTAAAATATTTAATTAGATGTAAAAATATTTAACCCAATTCTTCTTGGTTAATCTCGGGACCCAGAATGCATCGAATGTAGTACTTTATTTTAAGAATTTGCAAAAAATCAATTCTCTCTCTTAATATATCCTTTTATTTTTTATAAATGTATAGGACACTGGGACCCCGAATAAATTTCTACATCTTATTTATATTAAATTTCGTCAAGTGTATTGATTCTGGATGATACAAAATGGATTTTTAAGAAATTACGATATTCCTGCATTATTCTCATGAAACTATTTAACATAATGCTATTTCAATAAGAAGCTAACTATTAAGTAAAAGGCTTTTATTTTCAGTTTTTGTATATTTTCTACTTGAAACCTGTAAAAATAACTCCATAAAACTCCAATGGGGGAAATGTTTCTATTGATAAGTCGCCACAAAATAATCAATACTTCTGCTGGAAGACAAACATTTTTACAATTGAAACCGCAAGTAATTATATTTTGGCTAAAATACTGAGACCGGAATTTTTGAAATTAATCTGTATTTTTGAACATTTACTGGTAAAAAAAATAGACTAGTATACAGTTACAATATAGAAATATTGTACGTTAATGAAGTAAATTAAATCACAATCAGGGTGTGTCAGAACTCTAACTAAGTGACAAATACTGAAGATTTTGAATCAATTCGTTTAGATATATCCCAATTTATTCACCATTTAGTGGAGGAGCGGACAGTGTCACGCTCATTGTACTTCTTCCTACAGACATATAACAATAATAATAGTAATTATTATTATATATCCTAGAACTCTATAATATATGGAAAATAAGTCACTCCAGGTTATATAAGGCGCTTGGTTTAGTGTCCCCAAAGACCTGTATGGCCATATATGGGACCTGTGTAACTACACAAGTTTTACAATAGATGACAATAATTATAAAGTGTACGAAAAGTGTGCACAAAATACAATTACCTTAGTTTTTACAACCTTTTATGATTTTCTTATAAATATATCTAACTTTATGTCTATGAGGTACAGGAAAACATTTTAAAAGGAAGAGAGTTCTCATATTTAAAATACACGAGTATATGGATGAGTACAACATATACAGATACTCTTGGGGATGCTAATGATTTAATGAATGCGTTTGCCAGTTGTTCGCCTGTGGGTTAGTGTTATAATTTAAGAGTTAGGAAATTTATATTGGAATATTTAAATCCGGAAAGAAGGTTGGATATGTTTGCCGTGTATAGTAAATAATAATAATAAAAAAAAAACATATTATGAAGAGTGGTCACTATTTTAGAAATAACCGCCATCTTGAACAATGCCTGAATTAAAACAAATATTTGATGCACAGGATATATAGTAATCGGACTATTGTACATCAATTCATTTGATATTATGTAGGTAAGTCTAAAAATACAAATAAATGTGCAAATACCACATCATGTTTGGAATCTTTTTTCTATACAAAATTCTCAAATAAACCAGTTAAAACGAAGAAAGAAAGCAATATGATATAAATAATTCTTTTAGTTTCACTTTTCTATAAACATTTAAATATAGATTCGCCTCTTTAAATCTACAAAATAGACAGTAGGGTACGTTTTCAACTGTACAATTAGCTCTTCTACATAAATTTCTGTTAGGTGCAAGAACAAAGGCCACAGATCTTAAATGTTCCATCCAAGGCAAAAGTTTCGTCTTCTTCTGTCTAACCATGTTGTAGTGGATTCACATATTTGTTTACATTCAGCATATTTAATCATATGCAGGTATATACGCTTTATGTGAAACAGCATTGCAATGTATAGTCCTGGTTTAGTGTACCGCTGAAATCGTACCCCATCACAGTTTGTTTTTCATGAATCAATAGGACGTAGTAATAAACAAAACAGTTCAGCATTTGGCAACATTTCTCATTACGAGGGGCAATATCTCAAAATTTATTGAAATGAACGTCGTGTATATTTTCCACCGTTTCGCATGGATTGGACAGATGCTCATTATATTTTTTATCATCCCCAGTTCTTTATGGCCATCTGTTTAAAAGCTTTCCTTAAAATGGCATAGTACATAAACCATAACATTTATTTCAGCTGACTATTTCAACAGTCGATTTCAGAATATATCGTCACATTCACAATAAAGCTACTTACAGAGCTTTTTCACTCATCTCATGCATAATTTTAGGTTATGTTTGTGACCTCCTACCAAGTTCAAAGGTTTTTTTGTTGTTTCTCCGATTTATAACCCAGTTAATGAATGATTCTTAATAATAAATATTAATCTGACTTGAACTCTATAGAAGGTCCTCGTTGACAGGAAACGGTGGTGTACTTGGATTGTTGGGAGTTACATTACCTTGTGTCCTCTCGAATTGTTCTCAATTTATAACACTATTTACTATACTATTTTTCCTCCTCATACAAGACAATATCAACGCGCAAATAGCATTCTAAAACTCTTAAGAATTCCTTTCTTCTAAATGGTCAAAACTGTCTCCAAATATTTTTTTTACAGAAGAGGCGTTTGATGTACACTTTTCGCGCATATAAAGTCAAACTCAACTTCTTCAGGATAATCTAGCTGAATTATATTTGATTTCTTAAGAAAAACATAATAGTAACTAGTTTCTCAAGAGCTCTTATGAACTTTACACTTTCACCGCTTTTGGTAAATTTTTAATGAATTTGAACTTACCTCAAAACATGCCAAATAATGTACGACAGTCTATTATATGTTAAAATTTTTCAAGAAACAGTCGGAGATATATCAAAATAACGGAAATTTCTCAAAAATGACTGCTATACTCTAAATATGTGATCATCTTTTTTCCAAACTTTGCGCGTAGTAAGCATGTCAAAATAAACACATCGTTCTGGCTCTCAAACTTTCAATAGGATACCATGATATATATAATAAAGTTAAGTAAGGCACGTGGGCGGTTCTAGCATATTTATGCACAAGAAGAAAGAAAAATAAAAATGGTAATTTGATTTGCGTCAAAATATGTTGATTTGTTTAAAGATTTATCGATACACGTAATGCAAGGATCGGATTAAGTATGGTGCCGAATGCAAAACCCTTGAAATATAATCGTTTCATCCTCATTTCTCACAAGTTTGGCATATATACCGTACTGCTGAATTCAACCCCTGATCGATACTTATAGAAGTAATAGGTGTCAGTACTTTACGCAAAACAGATTATGCCTCTTTAAAGATTATCTATACAACAAAGAATGTACGACATACAGGGTCTAGGGATTTGTTCCATTAAAAACTAATAAATTGTGTGGATATATAATTCGATATACTATATCAGATTACGTACCTATACTATATAAGTATAGCTTATAACGCTACCAGTTGAACCCTCGTAGAGGTTCACATGCGTATTGAATCCTCGAAAAAGGGGTAACATTCATATATAAAATAACCTTACATTTATAGTTACAGGTTACCGCGTCCAAAGCGGAGACTAGAAATTTAGATATGTACCTAACTTTTTACAGAACGTACTAGTCTTTGGTCTGGTAAGTAGGTATGTACTTATATAAGATAATCAAGTGTTACATGTGCACCCAAACAGGTTCATATATAACAAGAGGGTAATAGATTAGTAATGAAAAGGTTCTATTATAGATATCATTGTATTGTAAGCCCGTGAGAGAGATATAGTGGAAACTGAGAAACATCCGCAGTATTATTGTGGCCTCTAAAATAGCATGCAGGTACCTAAATAGAAAAAAAAAAAAATTGACCACAAAAGAAACATATATTACTATTATTATTAAGTTTAAGCAGGATTATAAATAAGTACACAAGAAGTCATAAGACACTGCACAATACTTATGGTAATTTTACTTCCACACCATGTAATGCAGTGGAAGTAAGTATAATAATCTTCAAACAAATTTCAAACATTTTTCTTGTTGAATAGGTCTAAAATGTCATGAGACGTCAAGATTTTAAATTTTCGAACGGTTTAAGATATTGAGTTGAAATTTTGTACACGTTCAGCGTTTTTTATTTTTAATTAAAACTAAATAAACACCTAGGTACATAAAAATTATGTAATTTACTTGTGTTCTGTTGGAAATCTCAAATGGAGCATTCGTAATGTTTTACATATATGTTGTACATAACCTCTACTACTTCTTCAGTCCTCATTTTTTTTTTTTTTAATTTGTTAATAACGCCGAGCTAAGCCTGATTATATTGGTTAAATAATAATTATATCACAATATTCTTCACATGCCACCACTAAATCTAAAATTACATTGTCTCTAATGAAAAATGCACACAACTTATGAAGCATTTCTCAATAAGTCTTAGCTTGTGGTTGACCCCGATAGTGCGTTCGTAAAATCAGTAAGCTTTGCGAGTGATTTCTATTCTAAACAGTTTATTCTGTATTGGTATCAATTATAAAAAGTTTATATAACATTTTAAAATTATAAACCAGAATAGATATGGATAGAATAGGCGTACAGTAAGAATAGGAGTACAGTATGTGTATAATAAAGGAAACAGATGAGTACAGTGAGGATAAATATTGTTTTATAAACCATTTTTCTGTAATTTGGCAGACTGCGGTGTTCAATACATACATCGTCATTTTTGCCGTTAAGTATTTAGAAAAGCTAGTTTTCACTTATCTATAGTGCGTTTTCAATACTTATAAGCCTGTATTTTTTTTCTGGAATCCCATTGGTAAAGGTGAAAAGTAATGTTCAAATTATCCATAATTTATATTATTTAATTTTTAGGGAATAACTTCTATAATATGTAATGGGGTTAAATAATAATAATAAAACAATATTTCTAAATAGTTTATTTGAACGTTACATCTTAACACATATATTTTAACGCATGAGATGCAGAGAAGGTTGGGTGAGGGATAATTGGTACCAAATTCCTATGTCGCATATATTCAATATTCCAACGATGGGTACTCAAAGTTTGCAGGTTAACGGTAGTGTTTATACAATAACCCCCATGTCTCGCAATTTATTTACGCATGCATCGTATTCTAGACCCAGACGAATATTCATTTTCATTAGCTCGATAATTTCACGTGGATGAATATCAGATTCCCACTCTAACACTTCTTTCTTCGGAATTTGGCAAATACGACGCGTAGAACAGCCTGCATCCAAATTTTTCAATTTTTCATTTCTTCGAGTTTTATATTCATCGGTAAGTAACGCTAGATCAGACTTTCGTCCCTCATGATTTTCTTCAATCATTTCAGATGGCTGACAAATGTTTTTCGAGGCTATCTGGGAGGTATCAGACAACTCATCAGTATGCATTCTCTGCATGTGACATCTTAAATTATCTTTTCTTTTAAATGTTCTATTGCAAGAATCACATTGGAAAGAGAATATTTTATGAATATTATTGTGTCGTCTTAGACCGCTAGGCCAAGAGAACGTTGCACCACAAATATTACATGCATACATGGTTATTTCTTTACTGTATGACATCAACCCTTACCCTTACTGTACCCCTACTTTACCCTTATTGTACCCCTACTTTACCCTTATTGTACCCCTACTTTACCCTTACTCATTCTTGTTCCTCTGTTTTGTTCCTATTCCTATCCTTGTTTATCTCTTTAAAATACAGACCTGTTAAAAAGTTGTAATCAAATATGTAAAAGTAATATTCAGAGGTATTCAGAAATTATCTGGTAGATTTCCGTGTAAGTCATATAAACAGTGATCTTTACGCCGATCAGTAGTAAAGGATGCAAGAACAACCAGCAGGGTAACCTTATTTATCCTTACTGTACCCCTACGTTACACTTGCTCATTCTTGTTCCTCTGTTTTGTACCTATTCCTATGCTTGTTTATCCCTTTAAAGTACATACCTGTTAAAAATTGTAGAAGTCGTGTAACTGTCTCGTCAATACCATACCTTATTTTAAAGTACGCATGTAGGTGCCGCTGAAAGAAAAAAAGGAACACTCTGGATTTTGTCAATTAAATCATGCCTTGAGTCACTTTCATTTCCATCAGCACCACCGGAATATCCTTCTCTTGCCGCTGCTAAAGGTGGTCCTCGGAAGGGTCGTATACTTTGCTGTTAATTTTATTCCAAAAATAAAGCTCCACTGTCTAATTGTTCATTGTTTACATCGTAAAATCTTTTAATTCTCTAATGAAGCAACACTGCAGTATCTTTCTATATAATTTAGAGTATTTAATTTTGAGGAATCATTTCTATGTGTAATGGGGTGGGAGTGAGGAGGAACATATCTGTTCGTGCTTTACAATTACAGCAAGCAATTATTATTGAGGATAAATGCATCAAATTACTTTCACTTCTATAAAGAGATCTCCCTCTACAACAACCCATTCAGCATTTCCCATTTCATTCCTACTGAGGTAGTTTAGCTATAGTTATTCCACGACTCGACCAGAACACATACACATATACATAGGTACACATGAACTCAAGAAATGTTCCCTTCGACATTGCCATCTGATTCACTTGTGACACAACCTCACTGTAGATAACAGCTACTAGGCATGTGCCACCCACCAGCAGTCTAGTCCATAACTACCGAGATGGTAGTTATGGACTAGTCCAAGACGACTAGACTGGGAGTCTAGTCGTTATGGACTAGTCCATAACTACCATCTCGGTAGTTATGGACTGGACTGCTGGTGAGTGGCACATGCCTAGTAGCTGTTATCTACAGTGAGGTTGTGTCACAAGTGAATCAGATGGCAATGTCGAAGGGAACATTTCTTGAGTTCATGTGTACCTATGTATATGTGTATGTGTTCTGGTCGAGTCGTGGAATAACTATAGCTAAACTACCTCAGTAGGAATGAAATGGGAAATGCTGAATGGGTTGTTGTAGAGGGAGATCTCTTTATAGAAGTGAAAGTAATTTGATGCATTTATCCTCAATAATAATTGCTTGCTGTAATTGTAAAGCACGAACAGATATGTTCCTCCTCACTCCCACCCCATTACACATAGAAATGATTCCTCAAAATTAAATACTCTAAATTATATAGAAAGATACTGCAGTGTTGCTTCATTAGAGAATTAAAAGATTTTACGATGTAAACAATGAACAATTAGACAGTGGAGCTTTATTTTTGGAATAAAATTAACAGCAAAGTATACGACCCTTCCGAGGACCACCTTTAGCAGCGGCAAGAGAAGGATATTCCGGTGGTGCTGATGGAAATAAAAGTGACTCAAGGCATGATTTAATTGACAAAATCCAGAGTGTTCCTTTTTTTCTTTCAGCGGCACCTACATGCGTACTTTAAAATAAGGTATGGTATTGACGAGACAGTTACACGACTTCTACAATTTTTAACAGGTATGTACTTTAAAGGGATAAACAAGCATAGGAATAGGTACAAAACAGAGGAACAAGAATGAGCAAGTGTAACGTAGGGGTACAGTAAGGATAAATAAGGTTACCCTGCTGGTTGTTCTTGCATCCTTTACTACTGATCGGCGTAAAGATCACTGTTTATATGACTTACACGGAAATCTACCAGATAATTTCTGAATACCTCTGAATATTACTTTTACATATTTGATTACAACTTTTTAACAGGTCTGTATTTTAAAGAGATAAACAAGGATAGGAATAGGAACAAAACAGAGGAACAAGAATGAGTAAGGGTAAAGTAGGGGTACAATAAGGGTAAAGTAGGGGTACAGTAAGGGTAAGGGTTGATGTCATACAGTAAAGAAATAACCATGTATGCATGTAATATTTGTGGTGCAACGTTCTCTTGGCCTAGCGGTCTAAGACGACACAATAATATTCATAAAATATTCTCTTTCCAATGTGATTCTTGCAATAGAACATTTAAAAGAAAAGATAATTTAAGATGTCACATGCAGAGAATGCATACTGATGAGTTGTCTGATACCTCCCAGATAGCCTCGAAAAACATTTGTCAGCCATCTGAAATGATTGAAGAAAATCATGAGGGACGAAAGTCTGATCTAGCGTTACTTACCGATGAATATAAAACTCGAAGAAATGAAAAATTGAAAAATTTGGATGCAGGCTGTTCTACGCGTCGTATTTGCCAAATTCCGAAGAAAGAAGTGTTAGAGTGGGAATCTGATATTCATCCACGTGAAATTATCGAGCTAATGAAAATGAATATTCGTCTGGGTCTAGAATACGATGCATGCGTAAATAAATTGCGAGACAAGGGGGTTATTGTATAAACACTACCGTTAACCTGCAAACTTTGAGTACCCATCGTTGGAATATTGAATATATGCGACATAGGAATTTGGTACCAATTATCCCTCACCCAACCTTCTCTGCATCTCATGCGTTAAAATATATGTGTTAAGATGTAACGTTCAAATAAACTATTTAGAAATATTGTTTTATTATTATTATTTAACCCCATTACATATTATAGAAGTTATTCCCTAAAAATTAAATAATATAAATTATGGATAATTTGAACATTACTTTTCACCTTTACCAATGGGATTCCAGAAAAAAAATACAGGCTTATAAGTATTGAAAACGCACTATAGATAAGTGAAAACTAGCTTTTCTAAATACTTAACGGCAAAAATGACGATGTATGTATTGAACACCGCAGTCTGCCAAATTACAGAAAAATGGTTTATAAAACAATATTTATCCTCACTGTACTCATCTGTTTCCTTTATTATACACATACTGTACTCCTATTCTTACTGTACGCCTATTCTATCCATATCTATTCTGGTTTATAATTTTAAAATGTTATATAAACTTTTTATAATTGATACCAATACAGAATAAACTGTTTAGAATAGAAATCACTCGCAAAGCTTACTGATTTTACGAACGCACTATCGGGGTCAACCACAAGCTAAGACTTATTGAGAAATGCTTCATAAGTTGTGTGCATTTTTCATTAGAGACAATGTAATTTTAGATTTAGTGGTGGCATGTGAAGAATATTGTGATATAATTATTATTTAACCAATATAATCAGGCTTAGCTCGGCGTTATTAACAAATTAAAAAAAAAAAAATGAGGACTGAAGAAGTAGTAGAGGTTATGTACAACATATATGTAAAACATTACGAATGCTCCATTTGAGATTTCCAACAGAACACAAGTAAATTACATAATTTTTATGTACCTAGGTGTTTATTTAGTTTTAATTAAAAATAAAAAACGCTGCACGTGTACAAAATTTCAACTCAATATCTTAAACCGTTCGAAAATTTAAAATCTTGACGTCTCATGACATTTTAGACCTATTCAACAAGAAAAATGTTTGAAATTTGTTTGAAGATTATTATACTTACTTCCACTGCATTACGTGGTGTGGAAGTAAAATTACCATAAGTATTGTGCAGTGTCTTATGACTTCTTGTGTACTTATTTATAATCCTGCTTAAACTTAATAATAATAGTAATATATGTTTCTTTTGTGGTCAATTTTTTTTTTTTTCTATTTAGGTACCTGCATGCTATTTTAGAGGCCACAATAATACTGCGGATGTTTCTCAGTTTCCACTATATCTCTCTCACGGGCTTACAATACAATGATATCTATAATAGAACCTTTTCATTACTAATCTATTACCCTCTTGTTATATATGAACCTGTTTGGGTGCACATGTAACACTTGATTATCTTATATAAGTACATACCTACTTACCAGACCAAAGACTAGTACGTTCTGTAAAAAGTTAGGTACATATCTAAATTTCTAGTCTCCGCTTTGGACGCGGTAACCTGTAACTATAAATGTAAGGTTATTTTATATATGAATGTTACCCCTTTTTCGAGGATTCAATACGCATGTGAACCTCTACGAGGGTTCAACTGGTAGCGTTATAAGCTATACTTATATAGTATAGGTACGTAATCTGATATAGTATATCGAATTATATATCCACACAATTTATTAGTTTTTAATGGAACAAATCCCTAGACCCTGTATGTCGTACATTCTTTGTTGTATAGATAATCTTTAAAGAGGCATAATCTGTTTTGCGTAAAGTACTGACACCTATTACTTCTATAAGTATCGATCAGGGGTTGAATTCAGCAGTACGGTATATATGCCAAACTTGTGAGAAATGAGGATGAAACGATTATATTTCAAGGGTTTTGCATTCGGCACCATACTTAATCCGATCCTTGCATTACGTGTATCGATAAATCTTTAAACAAATCAACATATTTTGACGCAAATCAAATTACCATTTTTATTTTTCTTACTTCTTGTGCATAAATATGCTAGAACCGCCCACGTGCCTTACTTAACTTTATTATATATATCATGGTATCCTATTGAAAGTTTGAGAGCCAGAACGATGTGTTTATTTTGACATGCTTACTACGCGCAAAGTTTGGAAAAAAGATGATCACATATTTAGAGTATAGCAGTCATTTTTGAGAAATTTCCGTTATTTTGATATATCTCCGACTGTTTCTTGAAAAATTTTAACATATAATAGACTGTCGTACATTATTTGGCATGTTTTGAGGTAAGTTCAAATTCATTAAAAATTTACCAAAAGCGGTGAAAGTGTAAAGTTCATAAGAGCTCTTGAGAAACTAGTT
This sequence comes from Stenurella melanura, assembly GCA_963583905.1. Taxonomy (NCBI): domain Eukaryota; kingdom Metazoa; phylum Arthropoda; class Insecta; order Coleoptera; family Cerambycidae; genus Stenurella; species Stenurella melanura. The sequence continues at coordinate 111,058,143 of OY757310.1, read as the reverse complement.
ACTATTATGTTTTTCTTAAGAAATCAAATATAATTCAGCTAGATTATCCTGAAGAAGTTGAGTTTGACTTTATATGCGCGAAAAGTGTACATCAAACGCCTCTTCTGTAAAAAAAATATTTGGAGACAGTTTTGACCATTTAGAAGAAAGGAATTCTTAAGAGTTTTAGAATGTTATTTGCGCGTTGATATTGTCTTGTATGAGGAGGAAAAATAGTATAGTAAATAGTGTTATAAATTGAGAACAATTCGAGAGGACACAAGGTAATGTAACTCCCAACAATCCAAGTACACCACCGTTTCCTGTCAACGAGGACCTTCTATAGAGTTCAAGTCAGATTAAAATTTATTATTAAGAATCATTCATTAACTGGGTTATAAATCGGAGAAACAACAAAAAAACCTTTGAACTTGGTAGGAGGTCACAAACATAACCTAAAATTATGCATGAGATGAGTGAAAAAGCTCTGTAAGTAGCTTTATTGTGAATGTGACGATATATTCTGAAATCGACTGTTGAAATAGTCAGCTGAAATAAATGTTATGGTTTATGTACTATGCCATTTTAAGGAAAGCTTTTAAACAGATGGCCATAAAGAACTGGGGATGATAAAAAATATAATGAGCATCTGTCCAATCCATGCGAAACGGTGGAAAATATACACGACGTTCATTTCAATAAATTTTGAGATATTGCCCCTCGTAATGAGAAATGTTGCCAAATGCTGAACTGTTTTGTTTATTACTACGTCCTATTGATTCATGAAAAACAAACTGTGATGGGGTACGATTTCAGCGGTACACTAAACCAGGACTATACATTGCAATGCTGTTTCACATAAAGCGTATATACCTGCATATGATTAAATATGCTGAATGTAAACAAATATGTGAATCCACTACAACATGGTTAGACAGAAGAAGACGAAACTTTTGCCTTGGATGGAACATTTAAGATCTGTGGCCTTTGTTCCTGCACCTAACAGAAATGTATGTAGAAGAGCTAATTGTACAGTTGAAAACGTACCCTACTGTCTATTTTGTAGATTTAAAGAGGCGAATCTATATTTAAATGTTTATAGAAAAGTGAAACTAAAAGAATTATTTATATCATATTGCTTTCTTTCTTCGTTTTAACTGGTTTATTTGAGAATTTTGTATAGAAAAAAGATTCCAAACATGATGTGGTATTTGCACATTTATTTGTATTTTTAGACTTACCTACATAATATCAAATGAATTGATGTACAATAGTCCGATTACTATATATCCTGTGCATCAAATATTTGTTTTAATTCAGGCATTGTTCAAGATGGCGGTTATTTCTAAAATAGTGACCACTCTTCATAATATGTTTTTTTTTTATTATTATTATTTACTATACACGGCAAACATATCCAACCTTCTTTCCGGATTTAAATATTCCAATATAAATTTCCTAACTCTTAAATTATAACACTAACCCACAGGCGAACAACTGGCAAACGCATTCATTAAATCATTAGCATCCCCAAGAGTATCTGTATATGTTGTACTCATCCATATACTCGTGTATTTTAAATATGAGAACTCTCTTCCTTTTAAAATGTTTTCCTGTACCTCATAGACATAAAGTTAGATATATTTATAAGAAAATCATAAAAGGTTGTAAAAACTAAGGTAATTGTATTTTGTGCACACTTTTCGTACACTTTATAATTATTGTCATCTATTGTAAAACTTGTGTAGTTACACAGGTCCCATATATGGCCATACAGGTCTTTGGGGACACTAAACCAAGCGCCTTATATAACCTGGAGTGACTTATTTTCCATATATTATAGAGTTCTAGGATATATAATAATAATTACTATTATTATTGTTATATGTCTGTAGGAAGAAGTACAATGAGCGTGACACTGTCCGCTCCTCCACTAAATGGTGAATAAATTGGGATATATCTAAACGAATTGATTCAAAATCTTCAGTATTTGTCACTTAGTTAGAGTTCTGACACACCCTGATTGTGATTTAATTTACTTCATTAACGTACAATATTTCTATATTGTAACTGTATACTAGTCTATTTTTTTACCAGTAAATGTTCAAAAATACAGATTAATTTCAAAAATTCCGGTCTCAGTATTTTAGCCAAAATATAATTACTTGCGGTTTCAATTGTAAAAATGTTTGTCTTCCAGCAGAAGTATTGATTATTTTGTGGCGACTTATCAATAGAAACATTTCCCCCATTGGAGTTTTATGGAGTTATTTTTACAGGTTTCAAGTAGAAAATATACAAAAACTGAAAATAAAAGCCTTTTACTTAATAGTTAGCTTCTTATTGAAATAGCATTATGTTAAATAGTTTCATGAGAATAATGCAGGAATATCGTAATTTCTTAAAAATCCATTTTGTATCATCCAGAATCAATACACTTGACGAAATTTAATATAAATAAGATGTAGAAATTTATTCGGGGTCCCAGTGTCCTATACATTTATAAAAAATAAAAGGATATATTAAGAGAGAGAATTGATTTTTTGCAAATTCTTAAAATAAAGTACTACATTCGATGCATTCTGGGTCCCGAGATTAACCAAGAAGAATTGGGTTAAATATTTTTACATCTAATTAAATATTTTAAGAATATCCATATGAGCTTAAGTTTAAAGTTTCGTATTTAGTATGCTTTTCTTTAAATCGCCTTATATAAATTAACGTCCTGGCCGAGCATAGCCGAAGCTATTCCACCACTTGTTTTAAAACAAAATATCAAATATTTCCATTCCCCTGGTGTCATTATCTGAATCAGAAAATACTTTACTTCTTCTATAGACAAAATGGTCATATATGAAAAGAAATCAGAAGAGAAAAATATAAGAGAAAGGTGATATAGAAAAAGAACTCAACTACACAATATATTTCCCCGAGATCCCCGAGTAAAGTATACAAAAAAATGATAGAACTTCTCAATATGAGATAAGATTGTTAAAAAATTACTTTTTGCTGAAGAAATTAGAAATTAACTATCTGAAAGTTATAAATTATTAAAACAGGGTGAGAATAAGTAGACATTTACAAACGTACCTAGTCAGTGGAAATCCCTAAAAATATCACATAACACATAAAATATAAATTGTGTCTATTTATATAAGTAGTGTTCTTCATTTAGAACAAGCACATTCAATTATTTGATAAAAACAAGGAAATTTTTCCATTGTCAATACATATATCCACCTAGTACGTCGCTTTTGCGGCAATCACCTTTTATATTTTCTAAATACATACCTACCGTCCTCATATCTTTTATTTTATCTTGAAGTGGTAAAAGGTATTTTACAAGTAATAGTTTTTATTGTGTTTTCACATATTTCTTGTCTGTAAAGGGCTTCTTGGCGTATACAAGATGAATGAGTAAATTATTCAGTGTCACTTGCAATTAATTGCGAAGTGTGTAAGTAGATCAAAATAATTATTAGAATTATAGGTAACATTGTTATAAAGTCTAATTTTGCATATTATTTTCTCTCTATTGTTACTTTGTTTACGTAGGTACCTATGCAATTACATTTTCAGGACATTAGTGCTTTTATTTCCACTCAGATCTCAGTCTCTTATAACTGACTAAATATATGTAGGCAATGCATAAGGACAAACAATTAGCCATAATTTATTTGAAATTTTGCTTCCTTATTTCTTACCATTTCAGATACCTAGATAACAATAGGACGCTCAGATCACAGCCACAGGACGGCCGCGTTAGCAATTCATCCCTCCACTGGCCTCCATCCTTCGAGAGCACTCTTTTTTATAATAACATCACGTAACTGTTGGGCACTCGTTCATATCCCGAACGCAACCGAGGCAGAGGCGCTAAATTTCTTTAGTTTGCAATACCTGGGTGTGGGTACCTGGCAAACGTCTCCGTTGAATAACGCTTCATATTGTCGTCTCAATTAAAGTTGTGCGCAAAATATAACATTCAAAGCGGCATCCCTTAAGAGTTACATCACAAAGAGAGCCGCCTCGAGAGCCACGCGCTTGCAAACGAACACCTATTTAAAAATAAGAATAAAGGAAGCCGCAAATGCTGCTTATATTTTGGATTTGAGAGTACACGTATACATTCTTGCACCGGCCCGGGCCTACAGCGATGCATTGGGGTGTCAGTAGCGTAAATTTAATGTAATTTTGTGTTCTTACCTAATTAACATAACTCACCGCTAATTAATAATCACATCTATTTGTTGTGTTTAAATTCCTGCCGATAATGCAGATTCCCTACTTAACGATAATGACGTCACGCGTGACGTACTGTCTGGCTCAACCGCCGGATTACCTACTGCTACCGAAGCCAAGTAACGGGTCCAGAAGTCCCTGTTATCAACTCTAGGACCAGTCATTAGGCGTTGGAGTCGCTCATGCATTTGCTTTCTGCATGTTCGGATTTCAGCCTACATCTACTGCCATTATTATTATTATTTTATTTTAATGGGCTTATTTATATTAACGTCCTGGCGGAGTTCAGCTACTGATGCTCTACCACTCAACTAGGACACGTACACATAGACATCAACACAGCAACCAGTCCCTGCAATATTGCCATCTACCACAGCTGAGACTCGATCTACGGTGAGATAATAGCGACTAGACATGGTCTGCTATTCAACAGTGATCTAGCTCATTGCTACCGTCTCAGTAACACATGAAAAACGCCACTAAACATCCATGCCCTGGCCAGGACTCGAACCCGAAACTCCGTGGTCGCAGGTCAAATAACTTGGTACAGCGCCACTGAGCTGATAGGTGGAATTACAGGATTAAATATACAGAATCAGTCTGATCGTCATGACAAAACAAAGTTGCCTTTTCGTCAATGGAACACCATGTATATTATTCCATATTTTAATTCTTCTCGAAATTCTAAACAAAATTCATATACCTAGCACATCATATACCTGAACTAAACCGTTTTCGAGATATCGAATTGAAAATATCTTTTTACTACTCTCATTAGAGAAATAGCCCGAAATGTTGGATATTTATTACGCAAATTACACAAGGTGGAGGATATGGATATGATTAAATTTTGATGTTATTTTTATACAGAAAACAAAAAAGCATAATGGTTCAGGGTTGATGAAAATGCATGAAACTAAAAATGTATTTTTTCTACAAACACCATTAAAAACTATATTTTTAACACGGCATACTTGAATTAAAAATGTAATATTATATAAACTCGCGTTAAAAATGATTACATGATTTACTCTTAACACTAGTGCAAACAAAAAACAAGTCGTTTGTCATAATGACATTTATATATTTATTAACAAAAAATTACAAGTTATTTAGAAATATCTATATTAATTGTACAATTGGAGCAATTAATAATATTTATCCGTTGTGAGGAAGCTACTTCACAAGAAGAAATTGTTGAAGTTGAACTTGAAGTAGTGGAGGAAATACTATTAATATGCTCTATTTCTGAATTGTTAGAAGAAGGGCAATTATTTGGAAGAATGTGACAAGCAATCCTCTTTTTGTTTTCTAACGAATCTTCCAAGTATCCTTCTGCAACACTCGAACTTTTCCATCCCCCATGTCTTTTTATTGTACATAAATTTGCACCAGAGTCTGCTAACAAGCTAGCGGAAGTCCGACGGAAACAATGTCGGGTGTAAAGTTCACTATTTGGTAATTTAATAAATAGACGTTGGTGGTTGACATGAGCTGGACGTAATGCTAAGTACTTATGATATAAGTCAATATAAGTCTCAATAATAACAGTAAAGGTTCTTGAAACTCTAGTCTTGCTATCTGGAATGTTTACCACTAGTGTATTTCCTAAATCCTCAATATTGTTTAAGCTCATTTGACAAAGTTCTTCACGGCGACACGTGCCTAGTATACCCATTACAGCAACTACTTTAAACATCAAATACTTGTAATCTGGCACCATGTTAAAAATGACTTTATTTTCTTGATGGAGTTGCTCCACTCGCTTACGATTGTTTCGCAAACTTCTCCACTCACAAAATAAAAAGTCATTTTTAACACCTGTATCATAAATAATTACTTTAATGAATGTCCTGGATATTTTAAATTTTATGAAAACAATAATTATACTAGAAAAGAAGAAGAAATACATCTGTTCTATATGAATGACTAAAAACTTTATTCCTCAGCAGCGTTAATTTAAAAATGCTCTAAGAGTGGTCGAGGGGTAGAAAGTATTCTAAGACATGTGGATGCTGGAGAAACCTACACCTACTTGAGTGTGCAACAACAACACATTAAGTATAGATGCTTGCAGTAGAATCTGTTGTAATTAACATCGTGGGCTACCGAAGCCACGTAACGGGTCTAGAAGTCCCTGATATCATCTCCAGGACCAACCATTAGGCGTTGGAATCTCTCATGCATTTGCTTTCTGCATTCCCGGATTTCAGCCTACATCTACTGCCATTACTATTGTTATATTTTTATTTTAATGGCCTTATTTATAATAACGTCCTGGCGGAGTTCAGCTATTGCTGTTCTACCACTCAACCAGGACACGTACACATAGACATCAACACAACAACCATTCCCTGCGATATTGCCATATACCGCAGCTGAGACTCGAACTCAGGAGAGATAACAGCGATTGGACATGGTCTGCAACTCAGCAGCCTTCTAGCTCACTGCCATCGTCTTGGTAACACATGAAAAACGCCATTAAACATCCATACCCTGGCCAGGATTCGAACCCGGAACTCCGTGGTTGCAAGTCAAACACCTTATCACTGCGCCACTGAACTGATATGTGGCATTACAGTAATAGCACCTGTAGCGCCACGTTAGGTAGTAACCTACGGTACACCAAGAGATAGATCAAACATTAGCGCCACCTGACTCAGAGGTATTGAGCCTACTCTGCTTTAAGAACTAAGGATCATAATGATCTGTCAGAAATTTATCGAATGGTTGGCAGATCATAGGCAGAAGGCAGCTTGGAGCTTATTTGCCTACTTTACATGCACTAGTCAGATATTTACAGTTATTAACTTTACAGTGGGGAGTAGCTGTAATCAAATCGCCAATGTGGCCACCATGTTGAAAAAACTATTCGACTTCAGACAACTGAAAATAATAATGGGGCTATAGAAGACACGAGACAAATTCTCAGCTAGTAATAATCTACAAGATCGTCAATCTCATCTACTGAGGAGCACGAACAGGGTATGTACATCGTCGTAGGAGTCGAAAGCAAAGATAGAGAAAGGGAGAATACCACACAGTGACAAATAACCACCACAATGACTAGTAGGTAAATATGCAAGTGGGCCTGTGACATCTAATGATAGAATAGGTGCCTCCAATTATTCCTACAAAAACATCTAGACGGGATTATTGACTAGCTTTGGTAAAACATCCTTAGGTCCTGAAACAAAAATCATGGTATTAGGGATTAGACTAAAAAGGTATCTCAGGATCGATGAAAATTAACAAACACATTAGTCGAGAACATCATTAACAATAGGAAGCACTAAATTGTTTTTGAAAAAATCTATCAGTAAATATAAATAATGTATGTAATCTAATAATAAAAAGTGTTACATCCCTTGATAAGATTCTAAAAAACAAAAATAAATTAACGAGCGTTTCACCAATCAAGATGGCGTCATCATAACATCACGACGTGATTAAATTACATATACATCATTACACTTAAAATATTAACTTAGTTTCAAGAAACTCTGAATAATATACTGTGGAATGTTCAATAATTGTATCAAATATTCAATAATTTGGCAAAGAGGATAAAATTAGAAGTCTATTGCCTATTTCATCCTTATAATAAAATATAATATTATTGTTTCAAATATACTTGTTTACGCTGGAATGTAACTATTATGATTATTTGTTGCATTCAAAAAATCGCTGCCTAAGGAATCACTACTTCCACATCCAAATATCCCATCCAGTCTCTTTAAAGAAAACATCTTGACTATATTTGAACTCTAGTAAGTATGTAAAAATAGTTGATCATAGATTTTAGATAATATTTGAGGCAGAAAAAATTAGAGGCGTATTGAACATAAACGCCAAACATGAAGTTTCTGGACTCTTAATAGCTTGCTTTCTCCTTATTAACCCCCCCCCACTCCCCTCAACTCTTCGACGGAATCATCTCAATCAGATGTTATTGCAATACATACGTGGAAAATATTATGAAAAAATATTAGGTCTTGGCTTCTAGTATATAGTATATACACCAAATCCCAAGTTTCTGTACTCTTACCAGCTTGCTTTACTTAATTTCTCTTATTTACGCCTATTTAACCCCCAACCCTTTACCGAAATTAGCGCAAAATATAATCCAGTTTCAGATCTTGTCATCATATGTGTATCAAATTTCAAGTCCATGTCTTAAACCGTCCTTGAGAAAACGTGCGCACAAAAAACGTTACAGATCGACCGGCCGACCAATCGACAGAATTCTTTTTCTCTCAAATTTAAAATCTCCACGTCTTACTACATTCTAAGCCTATTTTAACAAAAAAAAGTTTGAAATTATTTTTTGCGATTACTATACTTCCACTCTACTACGTGGATGTGGAGGTACTTATACGATACAGATTATTAATAAACAAATTATTTTCATTTAAACCAAGCCACACGTATTTATATTTTACAACCAATATTTGTTAAATGATTCATAGGTAATATCTTGCGTTTTATTAGAGTGAAATAGGTTCACGGTTGAAAGACCATCTAGACTTTGTAAAGCATGCACGTCGTACTTTGTCTGTCTTGTGCAATTCTGCAAAAATAGACACTTGGAAGTGAAATGGAAAACAACACTAATAGTAGAGTTTGCCAGCCCGCAAAAGCCTTCTGGAAAAGATTTTCGTTTGCATTTTGTTGCTAAAATGTAAGACCCACTTTAAATCATTCCCCATGCTTTAAGATTGCAAAATCGACTGGTCGTCAAAGAATCGTGTGTGTAGGGGATGAATGGGGGTGATTATTAAAAAATTTGCAAAAATTTTTTTTTTGTGTTTTTTATATCCACACCACCTAGGCATCAATGTGCTAAAATATTGTGTCAATATTTTAATCAGAAGTATTTTTTTTATAATTTTAAAAGCATCGTATACAATGCTTTTATATGGAGCGCCTTAACGAATAAACGCTTGCCCTGAAAAGCCATAACTGCAATAACCTTACACTCGCCCTAACTCGAAAACCTATTGGTTAAGCAAAAAAACTACCTTTATAAACGTTGTAGAGAGAAGATCAAGGATCACATCGATTTTTTTTAAATTTCATTTCGATTGACAGTTTCGTTAAAAAATTGAAAATTGGTAATTCATGCCCTAGCTGTCGCGGCCGGCCAAGGAGATGCGAGGAAGGATGATATTACCGTAACAAAGGCAACCGAAAAACGACTCTATGTTTCAAAGCCGTTCAGCGTGCATGTAAGGTTCATATTTACTGTGGAAATGTATTTTCTTTTAAAGCAAGGGATTAGCAGTGGAAGTTGGATTGTTTATTAAAACTTATAATCTAGTAAAATTTATATGTAGTGTTTAATACAGTTTTTAATAGTGTTTAATATATAACTAATCAAGATTGTGACATTTTTTAGACTATTAGTTAATAGCCGAGCTTCAGTTTAATTATGTACCTCGATAAGCTTTTTTAAAGCATGTAGTACAGTTTCTGAGCAGGATTTGTTACAATTCCATTTTATGATGGATATTAAAAGCAGTACTAGTTCCGATAGCGAATTTGAGTCAAAAGTTAAGGTAAGAACCTTTAAAAAAAAGTTGTAGGCAAGAAAGAGAAAATTTATAATCATCGAGGATGCGTTATTTGCCAAGCGGAAAAATTAATGATTTCAAAAGAAAATATCCAAACAAAGGTTTATTAAATGCACGAAAATTCGTATGAATATCTGCAAAGAAGATGCCCGTTTTTTGCATATATTTTACCATTTTAACGATTTAAAAAAGAGAAATGATTTACAATGGCACAAAAATTGCTATAAAATGTATACCAGTTCTAGAAATATTGCTTCATACAAATAAAATATGCGAAAATAACTGATCTTTTCCAAGCGGAAACATCTCAAAAACGTTTCTTACGGACAACTTCATTTGATGTACACAAGTGCGTATTTTGCCAAAAACGTTTAAAAAATCAAAAAATGTGCCAGGTCTTGAGCAAGAACATGGAGGAAAAAATTAAAAATATATCGCGAAACAATCCATTATTTTATTCCAGAATAGGAGAACAGGATTTAATAGCATCTGAAATAAAATATCATGCCTCATGCGTTTCTACAGAATTGCGCAATATAATGGAAAACCTAGCACAAGCGGAAAAAGAAAATTCGATGTGACGGAAAATGAAGCATTACAACAATTATTTAGTGAAATGGAAAATGGAAGAAATATTAACTATGCAGATATCTTTAAACACGAATTAAGTAAGAGCTTACCCAATGTCTCTTGCACCTAACGGAATAATATTCACCCCTTCAAATAAATCTGCATTGGGAAATATAGAAACACACGACAAAAAAGAGGGTTTAAGGAAAGTATAGAGCGAGCGATTGACAGCCCGGATACATTATTACCACAACAGTGGCATTTTATTCACTCAGCTTTTAATAAGAAAAAACTCACAAATTTTTTGGGTAATCAGCTCTACGAATATTTATTAAATTTAGGAGTTAACTTTGTTACTAGTGGAGGATTTCTTGACGCATTGCAGTATAAAGCAAATTACAATGTAGATAATGAATTAGTAGCATCGCATGAAGAAGAATTATATTACACGTTTTATCGACAAAAGAGGAAGGGTATAGAAAATGCATAGTTAATTGCAAAGATACGGATGTTTTGTTTATTATTGGCTCACTTTAAGGATTTATTGAGTCCGGAAATTTGTATGAAGGTGGGAACTAAAGAAAGCGTACGATTTATAGCAATTCATGATAGTGCAATGATGAAGTGTCTACTAGCATTTCGTGCATTGACAAGTTCTGACACAACTAGTCAGTTTGTGGGACTGGGCAAGAAAACGTGCTGGAAAGTCTTTTTGTCACATTATAATCTACTTGCTAGAGTCGGCGTTCAGCAGCATTTAGATGAAGTTTTTAATGATGTAGTTAGATTTGTGCATAAGCGTTCTTAGAGGAATCTTGGCGTCCTCTAGGCTATCAACAAATTGCCTCCAACTTTAGATAGTCTAAAACAACACTGTCATCGTGTTCACTATCAGACAAAAATATGGCTGAACAGTACAATACCAATACCATCCCTACCCGATGTATTAAATTGCGGCTGGAATATTAAAAATGGAAAACTGGTACCTGTCTTGACAACTGAAGCAATATTACCAGAAAATACTTGTGTTCTAAGTACTTGCAGTTGTAAAAAAGGTATATTGATTTACTTATTGTGGATATATCTGAATTTTAAATTAATACATTTTTATTTCAGGGTGTACCGGACCACTATGTTCTTGCAAAAAAAAAACAAATTAATTGCATTGGTTCCTGCAGATGTATGGCGCACAATGGATAACAAATTTCTCCTGGACCATAGACAAATAAAATCTCATTCTTAAAATTTCGTTCTTTTTTTCTATCCTTTTAGAGGGTTTGTAATTTGTTAATACATATACATGTAGGGTATTCATATTATTAAACGGCTATTGATAATTTATTATATATATATCTTTTACAGAATTTATATAGGTAGGTAAGTATATTTTTTTGTATTTACAATTATTATTAATGAAAAATATCAAAAGAAAATGTAATTATCAAAAAAAAAAAATCTAATCAATAATTTAATTAAAGAAGTAATAAGATTTACTTGAAACGCGTCAAACAAGCAGAAATAGCGCGATAATAAGAGAATTTGGACCTTACATGCACGCTGAACGGGTTTGAAACATAGAGTCGTTTTTCGGTTGCCTTTGCTATGGTAATATCATCCTTCCTCGCATCTCCTTGGCCGGCCGCGTCCGCTACGACATGAATTTAAAATTTTCAATTTTTTAACGAAACTATCAATCGGATTGAAATTTAAAAAAAATCGATGTGATCCTTGATCTTTTCTCTGCAACATTTATAGAGGTAGTTTTTTTGCTTAGCCAAAAGGATTTCGAATTAGGGCGAGTGTAAGGTTATTGCAGTTATGGTTTTTCAGGGCAAGCGTTTATTCATTAAGGCGCTCCATATAAAAGCATTGCGCACGGTGCTTTCAAAATTAGATAAAAAATAATTCTGATTAAAATATTGACACAATATTTTGGCAGATTGATACCCAGGTGGTGTGGATGTAAAAAACGCAAAAAAAAATTTTTGCAATTTTTTTAAAAATCACCCCCCAGTCATCCCCTACACACACGATTCTTTGACGACCAGTCGATTTTGCAATCTTAATGTATGGGGAATGATTTAAAGTGGGTCTTACATTTTAGCAACAAAGTGCAAACGGGATGACACGATAGAAGCAGCTTTTTACTCCACTATAACTATGGCACTAAATGAACTGTTAAACGTGCAAACCATAACTTACGTAACATGCCTTCTTGTACACGGAAAGTTTTCCTTCTCAAGGTTGCTGAACAAGAAGTTGTAAATGTTATTTTGTTTTGTTTTAAAGCGAACTGTTTGGTATATAAGTTATTATAACAAATAATAATAATAATATATTTATACACAGTATGTTTCACTTTTCATGACTCCCATATCACAGCTCTCTTATTTACAATGCGATTATTTAAAATTTGAGTGGAAGGTACTTATCCATCACGAGATTGTGTAACTGTAAAATATCTGAAAATCCACTAGTGGCGTCCGACGTTGTGAAGAAAAATGTACCTACCTAATTTTCCAAAAAAAACTATTAGGCAAAGTTTTAACTGTAAAACAACCTCATAATCTTATTCGTTGTTATAAAACACTCACTCGCAATATACATATCGCTGAAAGCTGCCTACTGCTGCTGCTGCTGCTGCTGCCGCTGCTACCGCTGCTCTTCGTTGCTCTAATTGACCTGTCACTACTTCCACATCCAGATTTTTCATCTAACTCACTTTAAAGGGAACACCTTGACTACATTTGCACTCTAGTATGTGGAAATTATTGGTCATAGAGTTTTAGTAATATTTGGGGCAGATATCATAGAAAAATTTGAGGCGTTGGTTTCTAGTTTCGTCTACTTATTTTACGCTATTCACACCTACCACCTCCCACCCCTTCAACGGAATCATCTCAATGAGATGTCATTACTATACATACGTGAACTAACTTTCAAGTGAATATCTTAATTTTATGTTATCAATCCCTTTAATAATGGAGTGGAAGTGGTGGGGTTTAAAAATATTAGAAAGAAATCTAAGGCCGTGGTTTCTAGTATATACACCAAATCCCAAGTTTCTGTAAGTACTATTACCAGCCTGCTTTACTTATTTTCCCCTATTTACGTCTACTTTCACTCCACTCCTTCAACGGAATCATGTCAAAATATAATCTAGTTTTAGATGTCGTTATAATATACAGATTGTCTATTTTACGAGGGCCACACCAAATATCTCGCTTAATATCTATTGTAGAAGAATAAAGTTTTAGAAACAGTTATCCCATTTTTTGTGAGCTATATTTCAGTAAAAAGAAATTTGAAATCCATAGCCTACTTTATGAGATATATTACAAAAACCTGAAAAATAGGAAAACCACAAACGGTTATAGCTTCCTTATTTGAGGAGATACGAAAAAAGTTAAAGGAATGCAAGTTGACGGCAAAGACAATAAGAATAATAACGTGTAACAAAAAAATCGAAAAATGCAGTTGGCTTTGACATACGCTATTGTGCAAAAATGAAAAATACATATCTCAAAGTAGGCCATGACGCCATTAATTCCGTTATTTTTTTCTCATTCCAACGATATAAAACATGTCACAGAAATTTTAACCGATAGTGTCAATATTTAATATTTTACGAATACCACAATTCATATAATTGAATCGTAACAATCAGCTGTGCCATAATAGTAAAAATTCACTTTATAATAATTATAATTCCGTAATTATTTATTACAATTTAATGCAAACCAATAAATATCTCATAAATAAAAATACAAGTACAAAACGAACATCCAAAGAAAAAAACGAAAAACTATGTATAACAGTACTACCTACTACTATATTGAAAAGAAATTGTGTGTATTTATTTTTCTAACTATAAATGCTCAAATTGTGCACCATGCATTCTGACACATAAACGTGCTCTACGAGACACGTCACGCATTACATTTTGGAGCATTTCAGGAGTAATTGCCTCACATGCGTTTCGAATTCTGGTTTTGATGTCCTCAATATTTTCAGGGGCAGTTTGAAATACCTTGTCTTTAATGTAACCCCAGACGAAAAAATCCAAGGGAGTAATATCTGGTGATCGAGCTGGCCATAAAATGGGTCCATAGGTGCCTATCCAGCTATCTGGCATAACTTGATTTAAATAATTTGTACATATTACAGCAGTGTGAGGTGGAGCCCCATCTTGTTGAAAATATGAATAATTTAATCTTTCTGCCACTGTTAATTCATAAAGAAAATCTTGAAATTCGTTTTGCAGGAAATTAAGGTATCTACGAGCGGTTAATTTGCCATCATAAAAATAAGGTCCAATTACTTTAGTCCCTAAAAGACCCAACCAAACATTCGTAGAAAATCTTTCTTGGCAAGCAGTCTCTCTGCACCAATGTGTATTTTCTCGTGTCCACTTATAATGCATATTTCTATTGAAAAATCCATTATTAGAAAAATTTGATTCGTCCGACCAAAGAATTTTGCTACATATCAGCGCGTCATTCCTTTTCTTATTTAATAACCATCTACAAAATCTTACTCTCCTTGGCTTATCTCCCTCATTTAAATGTTGAACTTTCCTCATTTTGTAGCATCGAAATCCGTTTTTTTCTAAATTTTTCTTGCACTGTCTTTTTTTATGCGACAGTTTCTCTGAATTTGTCTCAAAGAGGTTTCCTCATTTTGGTTAACATAATTCATTACTCTATTCACTTTTCTTACATTATCCGCAACATGCGCTCGCCTTACTACTTTTTTTGAAAATGAACCGTGCGTTTTTAGATTTTGAACTAACTTCCTAAACATAGTTCGATTTGGCTGCGGAGCATCTGGAAATCTATCTCCGTAAACCGTGACTGCCATCTCAGCGTCAAAATTGCACTGACAATAAATGCTAATCATATCGAATTTGTTATTATTGGTGTACACCATAATTACTGATATAAAATTTGTCTTAGAACTCGACAACGCAACATACAACATACAACAGTGACAATCTGTCAAATTTATTAATAACTGTATACATTGTTTTTCACTAATTATGGCACAGCTGATTGTTACGATTCAATTATATGAATTGTGGTATTCGTAAAATATTAAATATTGACACTATCGGTTAAAATTTCTGTGACATGTTTTATATCGTTGGAATGAGAAAAAAATAACGGAATTAATGGCGTCATGGCCTACTTTGAGATATGTATTTTTCATTTTTGCACAATAGCGTATATCAAACCCAACTGCATTTTTCGATTTTTTTTTGTTACACGTTCTTATTCTTATTGTCTTTGCCGTCAACTTTCATTCCTTTAACTTTTTTCGTATCTCCTCAAATAAGGAAGCTATAACCGTTTGTGGTTTTCCTATTTTTCAGGTTTTTGTAATATATATCATAAAGTAGGCTATGGATTTCAAATTTCTTTTTACTGAGATATAGCTCACAAAAAATGGGATAACTGTTTCTAAAACTTTATTCTTCTACAATAGATATTAAGCGAGATATTTGGTGTGGCCCTCGTAAAATAGACAGTCTGTATATGTGTACCAAATTTCAAATGAAAATCTTAATTTAATTTTATTAACTCTATTAATAAGAGAGTGGGGTGGTGGAAGGATGGAAAATATTAAAATAAAAACCTGAGGCCTTCGCTTCTAGTGTATACACCAAATTCCAAATTTCTGTACTTTTACCAGCTTGCTTTACTTGTTTCCCCTACTTACCCCTATTTATCCCCCAACCCTTCAACGGAACCATTTCAAAATATAATCTAGTTCCAGATGTCGTTATAATATATACGTGTACAAAATTTCAAGTCAGTATCTAAATTTTCTTTTATCAACCCCTTTAATAATTGAGTAGGGGTAGTGGGGGGTTGGAAAATATTATAGAAAGAATCTGAGGTCTTGGCTTCTAGTACGTACACAGAGTTTCAAGTTTCTGTACTCTTACCAGATTCTTTACTTATTTTCCCCTATTTACCACTATTTAACCCCCAACCTTTTAACGGAATAATCCCAAAATACAATCTGGTTCCAGATGTCATTCTAATATATACGTATACCAAATTTCAAGTGAATATCTCAATTTTATTTTATAAACCCCGTTATTAATTGAGTGGGGGTGGTGAGGGGATGGAAAATATTATAAAAAAATGAGGCCACGGCTTTTAGTATATGCACAAAATTTCAAGTTTACTCTTACCATCTTGCTTTACTTATTTCCCCTATTTACCCCTATTTACCCCTATTAGTCCCTATTTACCTCTATTTACCCCCAACCCTTCACCGGATACGTTCAAAAGACAATTCAGTTTCAGATCTCGTTATAATATATACGTGTACGATATTTCAAGTCAATACCTTAAACCAATCCGGAGTAAACGTGCGAACAGAAAAAAAGTTACAGACCGACAGACGGACAGAAATTTTTTTTTCGTTCAAATTTAGAATCTCGACGTCACGGCATTCTAAACATATTTCAGGAAAAAAAATTGAAATTTTTTTCACGATTACTATACTTCCAATCCACTACGGAGATATGGAAGTAAAAAAAGTAGTTTCTAGCTTACTCTACTTATTTCACGCTATTCACAACCTACCACCTCCCACCCCCTCAACGGAATCATCTCAATCAGATGTCATTGCAATACATACGTGTACTAACTTTCCAGTGAATGTCTCAATTTTATGTAATCAATCCCTTTAATAATGGAGTGGAGGTGGTGGGGGTGGGGGGTTGAAAAATATTAGAAAGAAATCTGATGCCCTGGTTTCTAGTATATACACCAATTTCCAAGTTTCTGTACTCTTACCAGCTTGCTTTACTTATTTTTCCCTATTTACTTCTACTTACCACCACTCCTTCAACGGAATCAGGTCAAAATATAATCTAGTTTCAGATGTCGTTATAGTACAGACGTGTACAAAATTTCAAGTGAAAATCTCAATTTAATTTTATCATATCTTTTAATAAGGGAGTGAGCGGATGGACAATATTATTTAAAAAATCTGAGGCCTTAGAAAGAAATCTGATGCCTTAGTTTCTAGTATATACACCAAATCCCATATTTCTGTATTCTTACCAGCTTGCTTTACTTGCTTTCATATATTTACCCCTACTTAACCCCAACCCTTCAACGGAATCATCTCAAAATATAATCTAGTGCCAGATGTCGTTATAATACATACGTGTATCAAATTTCAAGTGAATATCTCATTTTTATTTTATTAACCCCTTTAGTAGTGGAGTAGGGGTGGTGAGTGGTTGAAAAATATTATGAAAATATCTGATGCCCTGGCTTGTAGTACATACATCGAATTTCAAGTTTCTGTGGTGAATATCTCTTTTTTTTTATCAAGCCCTCTAATAATGGAGTGGAAGGGTGGTGGGGGAATGGAAAATAATTATACAAAATTTTGAGGTCTTGGCTTCTAGTAAATATATCAAATTTCAAGTTTCTGTACTCTTACCAACTTGCTTTACTTATTTCCCCCTATTAACCCAATTTACCCACCAACCCTTCACCGTATATGTTCAAAGAACAATCCAGTTCCAGATCTCGTTATAATATACATGTGTACAAAATTTCAAGTCAATATCTTAAATCGTTCCGGAGAAATTGTGCGGACAAAAAAAAAGTAGTTAGAGACCGACAGACAGACAGACAGAAAAAATTGTTTCGCCCAAATTTAAAATCTCGGCGTTCCTTGTCATTCTAAACCTATTCCAATAAAAAAAAAATTAATATTATTTTACGATTACTATACTTCCAATCCACTACGTGGATGTGGAAGCAATATAGAAACTACGGCACAAGAATATAAAAGGACTGGAAATCGTGATTTTTAGTTAGGAAAATTTTAAATTTAACTTCGAACATATGCGCGCATATATAGGCCGATCGTTGTAAAGTCAAAATCATCGATTTTGGTCAGAAATTTAAAACAGTAATTTGATTAACTATTATCCTTATAGGAAAAATTGCGCTGAACACGATGGTGACATTAAAAAATTTATAAAACACAGGCTTTATTGTTAAAAACAATTATTTTTAGCGAAAATTCTCATATTTTAAAGGAAAACAGTGGGTCGGACAAAAGTAAAGCTATAAAAAATAAAGGTTTTATCAATATGCGTCGTTGAGACTTGTAGCGACCTTTTATCTTTGAGTGTTCAATTGTTATAAACAAATTAAGGGTCCTAAATTAACAATTTCTTTTATGTTTCTTCAAACGAAGTCGTTCTTATTTGTTCCGAACCTTACTCCTCATAGTCGTAGGGGGCTATGAGGACACTAGTGTTTACAATGAGAATAAATAAAGAATAAAGAATGTTCAACAAAAGGTCATGCGGATATTTTATTTTGGTCAAAATGTTGCATTTTGTTCATAGAATTTACAGTTTTTTTTTCTCTGTCGATATATCGGGTATTTTGCAATTGTTTAAACAAATGAACTAATTTGTTTATTAAGGATTTGCTACTTCCCATGGCATTTTCTCCACTCTGAACCCCCAACAATCGATAAATATTGATAACAACTACCATTTCTATGTGGTCTTGCCCCTTTTTTCTTTTCATTTACCCCCAAAAATTTCTTAGTAAACAAATTAAATATCTCAACTCAGGAATGTCGTATCGAAATGAAATTATCGGCAAATGAAAGATAATAAAAAAAAGTAAAATTTGGTGCCTAGATAAGCTTCGATCCGTTAATTAGAACCGAAGATATAGACCATTTTGCGCTTACGAGTGTCGATTGTTCATTAATTTATTTTTTTTTTTTAAATCTTGTGACAGCATAAAGTTAATATATTAAACTAACTAGTTTTCAATTGTCATAATAATAAATAGGTTTTTTATACATTTTCTTGCTTTTATAACAATTAATTTATGAACGTACAACCATTTTTAGTATTTATGCTCCCAGTGACTTGCGCAATAACGACTTTGTACATATATATAAAATTCAAACCGTGCTCGGTTTTAAATACGCTGTAAGTGGTTAAAAGTGGTTTAAAGAGTCATTTAAAGGTATTTTTATTTTATTTTTTATTTTTCCTAAGTTTAATTATTCGTGTTTCCCTTTTAACCGGTGCTCTGGGAATCTACAAAATATCACAATTAACCAGGATGTTACTGGTAAATAACCTCTACGCCTGTGACTTTTACGTCAAAGGATCAGTTAAAGGTTGCTTTTTTTTAAATAAACAACACAAATAAGTATAAAAACTTGAAATTAAATATTTCGCCGATGTTTTGGAAATCTATTGTGTTTCCTTTTTCAAGACTTTTTTGAAAAATCTTTTTTGCTATGTATGATAAATACACAGCTCTAAGAATGTTTGTTATATTCAATATCCATAGATATTACTATTTACATAGAACTGTTGATATAGTTAACAGTTTTTTTAGTTTTTATACAATGTTAAGTTTGTGAAGTTCTTCTTTTAACATCGGCATGTCTGTACAACTTGGTTGAGACTAATTACACAGGCACACATAAAGAAAGTTGTCCATTCCACGGACCACACCAATCCTTTCCAGTGTATTTTGGCTTGCTAAATCCGAAACCGGTGTAGGTTTTGCCCCACCATGTCACAATTTTTTTCTATCCTCAGAGAACAGTTGCATCTATCCTCAAAATGCAATTTTGCATTTTTGCATTTTCCAGTTTTCTGATGAAGCAAAAAATTCATGAAAAAACCGATTGATTTTTGTGACAATTGAAAACTAGTTAGTTTAATATATTAACGTTGTTGTCACAAGATTTTCTCAAAAAATTAATTAACAAACAATTGACAGTCGTAAACGCAAAATGGTCTATATCTCCTGTTCTAGTTAAAGGATCGAGGTCTGTCTAGGCTCGAAATTTTCTTTTTGTTATTATAATTAATTTACCGATAATTGGATTTCGATACCATATTCCTAAGCCGAGATATTTCACTCGTTTGCTAAGTATTTTTTTAAATCGTTGGCGAGGGTAAAAAAAAAGAAAAAATTGGCAAGACCACATAGAAATGATAGCTTTCATCAATATTTATCGGTTGTCGGGAGCGAAGAGTGCAAATAATGCCATGAAAAATCCTTAATAAACAAATTAGTTTATTTGTTTAAACAATTACAAAATACCCGAGATATCGACACAGAAAAGAAACTGTAAATTTTATGAACAAAATGTAACATTTTGACCACAATAGAATATCCGCATGACCTTTTGTTGAACAACAAATGAATTGTTAATTTAGGACCCTTAATTTGGTTAGAACAATTGAACGGTCAAAGATAAAATGTCAAACAACGTATATTGATAAAATCTTCATTTTTCATATTTTGACTTTATTTGTCGTAAGGTTAAAAAACATCAAATTATTAGAATTTTCTCTAAAAGCCATTGTTTTTAGCAATGAAGCCTGTGTTTTATAATTTCTTTCATATCACCATCGTATTCAGCTCAATTTTCCCTATAAGAATAGGCAACAAAATTGCTGTTTTAAATTTCTGACCAAAAAAAATTACGACGACCGGCCTAATATAGAAATAAGTAGTTTAAAGTTGAAATCATTAATCGATACTGGATCGGAGATAAGTTTAATACATAAAAAAAATTTAACTATCGTTTGAATAGTGTAAGAAGTTTGCTAAGTGCAATAAGACAATAATAACCGCTACTTTTAAGATTGAAAATCAAATCGTTTTGTTAATTCAGAGAACGTGTAATCTCCCATATTTAAATAATATTGATAACTAAACTGGAATTATAGTGGAGTAAAATTAAAATTTCTAGGGAATGTCCTTATTATAGCATTTTTTTTGCTGAAACTTGTTGAAAACATTTCAAGAAGTGTAGGAAGAAGCTTTGGATTAAATCCGTGTGGTGAAAAGCTTCTATATATAAACAAAACAATGTTCAAAATCGTGTTCGTTCGCAGTTCTTATATATCTCTGGTTATATAACCCGTATTGCCATAAAGAAAGAGAAACAAATTGTTCACAACGAAATAGTGAAGAAACCTAGATTTGTCCGAAAACTGTTGGTCAATATGCCAAGTCGCAAAATATAAAGACATTCTAGAAAGGCCATTTTTAAACAATTGAGGCTAACTTGAACAATAATGTAAGTATTTTAACGAATCTTGAGAAGAATATACCCCTTGTGGAGCTAAACTATCAAGCCAAATTTTAAATTAAAAATATTTACAATAAAGCCTAAAAAACAATTGCAAAATCGAAAATAGAATCGTCGATTGTTTAGGGGTATCAAATTTTAACTCAAAGACTTTCATTTCAGATTAGATTTTTTTATGTACTTTTTCGTAAAATTAAAGAAAATAAGTTTTAAATTTTCTAAAACCAATTTAATTTAATTTTTCTAATTTCTTTAAAAAACAAATGCATTGTACTCATCAATATTGCCCAAAAATAAAAATTATTAGCATGCATTAAGAGTACACCAAAATACGAACAATTTAAAAACAAAAAACTTTTATCTACACCAATTGGGATCCAAGTTACGACACTTTTTGCGTTACGGCCATTTATAAACAAACTAAGAAACATTATGACTTGATGTTTACGTTAAACATTTCCCAATACTTAATCACTTTTTGAACATGTTACAATATTTTTGATCACATAAATTGTTGGAAAATTATCGAGTTGAAGTGACACTCGATCATTTTCACAGCATAATTAAAACCTGCTGCTTCGTACTTCAACTTCATCGTATCAGTAACACGATGTCCTTTTTCTTTTTAAACAATTATTTACTGCCAAATTTTAAGATAAACTATTTATTTCAATAGTACTGTAAAAATTGAAACATTCTTTATAATATTTTGCAAACAGCAGAAAAAAATAAGTATCTATGAGAACTAAAAGAGAAACTATGTGTTAAAATATTAATGAAAACTTTGCATTCTTTCGATAATCTGAATTCTGGTTATGCTAGCAAATTAAAATCCTAAACTGAATTTGTCTAATTTTTTATTTGAAAATTCTCATTCTAACAGGAGCATCCACACAGCCCTACTGCCATGCAGATTAAACTAGTATCTAAATAACCCCCTACGGCCAGGAAGCTAGTGTTAGAATGAGAATTTTCAAATAAGAAATTAGACAAATTCAGTTTACGTTTTTGATTTGCTAGCATAACCATCAGGTTATCGAAAGAATTCAAAGATTTCATTAATATTTTTACACACATTTTTCTTTTAGTTCTCATAGATAGTTATTTTTTTCTGCTGTTGCAAAATCCTATAAAGAATATGTTTCAATACAATTGTAAGCAAACAAATAATAATTCACATTTAAACATGCATAGAGTATATAAGCGCCAATACTGGTTAGCTAATAGGTAGGTGAGGATCTGTTGTTTTTATTAGTCAATGTCAAATATGATTATTTCATACTTATTCATAGAAATTGTCCTGGTTTTACATAAAACATCTTTATGAGTGGCTCTATGTCTCTATGATGAGCTCCAGAATAAGGGTGAAAAACGTTTCAAACGCTAAGCATTTCCAAGAAACAGAATGATAGATTTTAAGACAATGTAATCTATGAGAATGAAAATTTTTTAAGACAAGGTAGATAAATAAATTCATTTTAGGCCATTGTTTTCATTTTTAACTGAATCTTCATACCGTAGGAGGTTATGTAGATACTAGTTTAATCTGCATGACCGTAGGGGACTGTGTGGATGCTAGTGTTAGAATGAGAATTTTCAAATAAGAAATTAGATAAGTTCAGTTTAGGATTGTAATTTGCTGGCATAACCAGAATTCAAGTTATCGAAAGAATGCATTTCATTAATATTTTTACAAATAGTTTTTCTTTTAGTTCTTATAGATACTTATTTTCTGCTGTTTGCTATAATCCTATAAAGAATATATTTCAATACAATTACAAGCAAAGAAATAATAATTCACATTTAAAAAAGTACTGTGAAAATTTCAAAGCAAACTTTTCATTTCTATTTTTTCTTAAAATGTAAGAAAATTAATAGAACTAAGTAAAACAATGTAATGAACATTTTTATTTCAACTGCTAAAAGAGCAATTAAGAAAAAATAGAAATGAAAGTTTTAGTTTGAAATTTTCACTGTGAAATGATCGAGTTTCTCAAAGTGGGAAAATAGGCCGTGCGCGATATTTTAGTTATTTGAGTGTATACCAAGTATTAAGAAATGTTCTTTGAAACTTCAAATCAAAATGTCTCTTAGTTTGTTTGTAAATTGTAAATGGACATAACGCACAAAATGTCATAACTCGGCTTCTAATTAGTGTAGTTAAAAATAAAAATATTGATGAGTAAAATGAATTTGTTTAAAAAAAAATAGAATAATGAAATAAAATTGATTTTAAGAAACTTAAAGTTTGTTTTCGTTAATATCACCGAACAGTACATAATAACGTGCAAAAAATGTAACTACCAATTCCTTATCGAAAATGAACGTGGGTTCTTCTTATAAAATTTTTCAGAATAAACCTTTACTGTTCATCTACACACCCCTAAAGGGGTGTGCAGACAACGGTTTTTAATTTTTATCTGAAAATGATTTATAAGCACCAAGTGATCATATCGGTACATAATACTGTCAAATTATGATTTGACACCAGCCTCCCAAGAGTAACCGTCCTATTACCGACACCGAGTTATATACATTCAAGTGATATAATGCAAGACTGGGAATAGTTCTGTTACTCCTATAAACCGCTTATAACGCTTAAATGGAGAATCATATAATGGTAACAGGCACCAATATTTAGTCACGCTATACACCTCAAGGTTGCAGAACAGTAAGTAACAGAAACAGATCAGTAACTGCTATATCACTTTTTTATATAACCATTTTCCATAAATATTGGTGATAGAAATATATCCGTTACCACTAAAAAACTTGTTATTAACACCTCTCTCTCTCTCTCTCTCTCTCATTTATAATGTCTCGTCTCTTTCCTAGAGATCCTATACCAACTGACACAAGAATAATGTGGTAATGAAGTTAAATGATGTAGGTACCTACATGGGTATAGTGGAAATTTTGCACTGATAAAGGTGCGTGTTACTAAATTTACTTTTTAAATTGGCTTCTGACATCCACAAAGATCAAATGTTGGTGCGAATAAATTATTATTGTAAAATATGACCCTTATACTTCGGAAAAAACTGTGGGCCTCTAAAATATTAAGCAATTAAAAAAAAATTAAATGAAAAAAATATATGACAATTTTAATGACATGTTTTTTTAGAAAATAGTACAGAAATATGTTTTGTACATACAATTATGCACTTGCACATTTTTTAATTTTAAATAATGATTACTCATTGCCGTAAGATGGCTGCCAAACTTATGGCCGATGTTTTATTATCAACAGTTAATGTAGGTATTTTAAGAAATGTAATATAACTTTAAGCTTTGTTATAAATATTGGTTACTTTAATATAAGTGTTTGAAATATTACATACCTCTAAATTTTATAAGGCAACTCTTGGTAATCTTATAACACCATCAGTAGACAATTTTTTGAGATTAATTCGTGTAAATAATGGTGATTTGGCCTGCCATTGGTTGGAACAATTGTTGTTTAATTTTCAACCAATCACAGGCGTTTGCAGCAATGTCCTAGAGGATCTCTCAGAAAAACATTTGACAAACGTTTATTAAAAATGTTACATAGTGCTTTTAAGGCGTTCTGCTTTATATTAAACATATTTGCCCACATCCTTAATTCGTTACGCATCTATTCATTTTTCATTTTTCATTTTTTTCATCGTCTGTTTCCAAATCATGCAACTGAGAAAACTCATCATCATCTTCTAGTTCAGTAAACCACTTATTTCTGTTTTCATAATGTTCAACAGTATTAACCTCTTCTTGTTCAGTAGTAAGCCGCTTTTTCTTACTTGTGACCTCCTCAGTATCATTATCAACATTATCAACCGTGATATTATTCTGTTTTTCATTGCCAAAAGGAAC
This sequence comes from Stenurella melanura, assembly GCA_963583905.1. Classification (NCBI taxonomy): domain Eukaryota; kingdom Metazoa; phylum Arthropoda; class Insecta; order Coleoptera; family Cerambycidae; genus Stenurella; species Stenurella melanura. The sequence continues at coordinate 111,032,803 of OY757310.1, read as the reverse complement.
GTTTTCTGTATATTGTCCACCAGAACGTTTGACTTCCAGTCCTAAAGTTCTTTCATTCTTTTCAGTTTCTTAAATTTCAAAGGTATAATTATTTGGAACTGAATTCAAAAGGACTTTCCGGTGAAATGTGCTGCTGTATTTTATTTTCTTCCAATTTTGTAATGCCAAATTCATTATTAAACAATTTTGTTTGCTCTTGTCAATTACTTTACGAAACATAACCTATAATCAACTAATAAGTTTTTAAGTTTTATAGTATATACTGGCGCTCTTGAGATATATAAAGGTTGCACCTTGTTCCTATCTGCAACTGATGTAAATAATTGTAACAACTAACACCACTATAAACCTAAACAATTAATAATTATATAATGTAGTAATTGTTACCCTTATATAACTTTATTATATACCATTTGGTAGCAATCACTTTAAGTTTTATAATGTAGTAACGGAAATATATCTGTTACCATTTTATAGACCTGTAAGTAATAGTCATGCTATAAAACACTTATATAACTCCGCAATTACTTTAGTAACAGTATAAAACTTCGTAACATGATTATACAAATCTGTTACACTTATAGACCCTTTATAAAACTAATGGTCACCGTATGTTACTAGAAATGTTTGTTGGGCTACTTAGTGTTTTAACTAATATAATAGTGATCGTCGTTTTTGATGGTACTTAGGCAGATGTAATTTAGTTTTTCCCAAAGACTGTCGATTTTACGAAATTTTTTCAAGGCGAAAACAAGTTTCTAAATGAATCATAATGTTTAGTTCTTTTTTTAATTGAAAGAAAAAAATAGCAGGCAGAAAGATATTTACTAAATTATAAGAAGGGTAGTTAATATCATCCCTTAGTATACACGCTACATGGATGAAATATGCCTTTTTATTAGTAACTGAGATGTGCCAAATATCGTCTTTCTCCGGTTAGTTTGAAAAATTTGTATGCGTTATTTTAGGGTCTATTATAATGATATCTGAAACCAGATTACATTTTGTAGTAATTCCGTTGAAAGGTTGGGGAGTTAATAGGGGTAAATAGGAAAAAATAAATAAAACAAGCTAGTAAGAGTCTAAAAAGTTGGAACTTGGTGTATGTACTAGAAGCCAAGGTCCCATTTTTTATGACATCTGCCCCCCTTACCACCACCCCATTTCATTATTAAAGGGGTTAACAAAATAAAGTTAAGATATTGACTTGAAATTTGGTACACGTATGTATTAAAACGAGATCTGGAACTAGATTATATTCCGAGCTTATTCCGCAGAAAGGTTGGGCGTAAATAGAGGTAAATAAGTAAGATAAGCTCGTAAGAATTGGTGTATATACTAGAAACCAAGGTCTCAATTAGCTTATGACATCTGCCACCTCCACCTCGAACACTCCCACTCACCCAGTCTATTATTAAATGAGTCAAGAAAATAAAATTGTGATCTAGTGTGTATGAGAACAACAATTCTCAAATTTTTTTTTAACCGCCACATCATTACCACCTTCGATTAGGCGATTTCAAATATTGCATTATTAAAATTCGATGAGCAATTATTTCCGCATACTGGCGTGCAAATATATTATCAAGATATTGTTGCATATATCTGAGAACTTTACGCATTTTATTAAATTCTAATAAATCATACTTAATATTTGAGAAATATGTACTAGTACCATCTATAGTAGTTAAAGCCCAGACATTTAATTATCCTAGGCAATGTGTTTATATTTAAGATATATTTGTACTTTTATATTTTAACAATTTTTTGCTTTTTGTTACAGTTTTTGCTAATAGATTTCATTAAATACAAAGGCCATAACCGCATAATAAAAATTTTTATATTTCATCGCACATGTTGCTTAATTATTGGTTATTTTAAATGATTTATATCAGAAAGTACTAGGGGCTGTGTAGAACTCGGATCCATATACTTGGTCAACCTAGTATTGATTTGTACTATCTCCAAAAACATAGAGTCCAGATAGTTAAGGTTAAGGTTTCTATTTCTAATAACATCTTTTTATATTTAACTTTTTTGTTCATTTTACAAAAATATAAAACCCTCGTGAATAAACGCCGAAATAGTGATCTAACTGACACTATAGTAGCTAAGGTATAGTTATAAAAGGCAAAATGTTTTTGGAGATAGAGCAAAATGTGAGTTTTAGGAGCAGTCATTGTTACTTGGAGATGGAACAAAAATAGTCATAGATAAAGTACACCAAGGAAATACAAAAATAGGATTAAGTAATATTTAGGGAGCAAACAAAAAATTTTACACATAAAAATTTGTAACAAAATATTTATTGAACGTTTTAGAAATCAGCCATTTTAGTAGATTTGTTTTCCTACATTTTTTTAAATATTATTTAATACTATTAGCTTGTTTTTTTTTATAGTATCTTTAGTTGTTTTTTTATTTTAGTCGACTTTTTTGTAGCCTCTTTAGTTGATTTTTTTAGCCTTTTTACCCGTGTTTTTTGTACCTCAGTAGCTGATTTTTTTAAGCCACTATAACATTTTTCGTTGCCATCGTTTCAAAATTTTTTAACACCGTAGTAATATAAAAATCTTTATCTTCTGCTGGCATAGTACTCAGCATTGAAAACAGGGTTTCATTTTTAGTTTCGCTCTAGTCACTACACTTCTGGGCCGAGTAATGTTGGAATGGGAAACGACACTAGTGTGGGCGAGTGTGCACGCTTTTCCTTATTACGTATTTGCAACTTGTTCTCGTCTTCCTCATTAAGATAAATAACAATGAATTTTTGTGTTTTCCTTTTGGGATCGTACCAGTGTTCTTATAGTTAGGCTCAATGGACTAAAAACGTCGAGATTCCTGAAGTGCGGTTCAATAACACTGTGGTCTGTCTATTTCTTGTAAATGTCCATGACCGAAAAATTTCTGTTTTATTGTTTTAATTTTTTTACTATTTGGGGACTTCAGGAATGTCTGAATTACAAAGGATATTATGGGGAGGGGGGGGGGGGAGGGAATTAACTTCAATCAACTCGCGACATTCACGTTATCACACAACAAAAAAGTTAATTAACGTCTACAAGGTCTGAAATCAACAATAGAATGTGAATGACGTGGCGATTACGGAAGAAAGCAGACAAAAATAGGTCACGTGAAACAAACAATCTTTTCTACTGGGCAGTTTGGAGATAGAACAAAACACGAGAACAGGACATAGAACAAACGGAATCTCATTTCCGATTCTGCTGCAGCACAAAATAGTCACTCCAAGTTTTGATAATTAATTAGACACACGAGATGTTGTAACAAAAGTCAAATTAAGGGAGCCAAGTCCGGCCCTGTCGCAACAGAATAACCGTATTCCGATCTTGGTAACATTTTAAGGGTCGAGACTTTAGTAAACTATCGTAAAATACCGGTCATAGATACATCTGTTTTATGTTTCAAACTGATTTATTTTAAAGCCCAGAAAACGAGAATTTACTATACCCTGTAGGTAGATGATGACCGAACAGCCGTTAAGCCAAGAGTATCGATATCCTCTCAATCGAAATAAGACGTTTCAAAAGTCGGCCGTAAACTTTAAACCCTCGACCAATTAGGATCTTCTTTACTTTAAACCGTACCGATTTGAAATTACCTAACGGACCATGGTATTTATCATATGGCCTAAGTTAACATTTTAATACCAGTCCAGCAGATGGAAAAAAACCCCTTTTGTTCCTTGCTTTGCCTTTGTATAGGGGAAAAAATCTGCCTTATTTGGTCTATCTATCTTAGTCTATTACATATGTTTCTGGAATCCTATTTCAACTGCCTTAGTCTAGAAAATTTAACTAGACCCCCCGGTGCGGTCGTATTTAAACAAGTGTCCATAACTTCAAGTAAGAAAGGCGAATTGGACACAAAATTATTTGGATAGTTATTTATTGTTTACAAGTGGCTAACGTTACATCTGTTTTATGTTTCAAACTGATTTATTTTAGAGTCCAGGAAACGTGCTTTGTTAACTTTACTCTTTATTAGGTAGTCGACGTTAGCCACTTGTAAACAATAAATAATAACATCCGTTACCATCGTATGGTTTTATACAAGGGCAATCACATCTTTCAGTTTGGATGGTTAAATGCCTGCTAGGATCCATCGTTTAATTGTCCAGTCAATTGTCAAGTTTAGTTTCGTCAAGTCGAGGGGTCGCCCGTGTTTAGGAGACCATTAGTAAAGACTGACGGTGCTCACCAGGAGCTATCACTTAGTGTCCATCTTGTGAAGGATTGGTGAGAAAGTGAAATTTTCAGTTGTCAATTGTATTTATTGAATAAAAACCTTTTTCGTAATTACTATTGAACTTTAAATTCTGATATAATTTTAACAAATAACTTATTTATTAATTTTCTGTAAGATCTAGTTGTCGATATATTTCTTATTGAAGAACTTGTTAAATTTGTCAAATTGTGTTCTAATAAACTTGTGATTTTATCTTAAAATTCAATTTTTTATAATGTTTTTGTCTGTGCCTGTCTTAAAAACGATCTGACCTATTCACGGCGGTTGGTTCCACCGTAGATGTTAGTAGTAACTTCAATTTTTCTGTGGATGGCGCCCGCATAACATATATCATTTTAAGCTACCTCTGGGCGGTGAAACAAATTGGTTTGGCAGGGTATTGTGAAAATATTAGTTCAGCCTTTTACTCACCTAAGAAAACGTGAACCCACGAAATCCCCACGCTCGCACTAGATCGGCTCGTAGCTTCGGAAGGAAAGTGACACAACTCAGAAAACATAGTTTTGCAGAAAGGAGAATTTAAAATAGTTAACATTATTTTAAGCTTTGCTGAATAAACTGTAATGAGAGAGATATAACTATTAGTTTTTATTTGTTTATATCACTGCTATTAAAGCAAATCTATTGATTTAATTGTAGTGCATCCAGTTCAGATACACGACTTGATTAAACTTATGACGTTATTCAAGATTAACAATACTATTATATAATCGTGATGGGGGAACAACGACGCGCGTAAGTGGCAAAATTGAGGCATTTTATTTAGGACTTTTTCCTAGGGACATCTCTATCATATTTGTGAACTTTTTGTGCAAGAAAGCCAAAACATACAACTTTTGAGTTGTGTCACCTTTCTTCCGGAGCGACGAACTAGTCATTCGCAGTCACTACTTGTTTTTGGTTATTACCTAAGCCGGTGATACCAATTTCAATTTTTCCTAAAGCCAAGTAGTGATGTAACAATGTTTTCGTTTAAAGATACTTGAATGGGAAATCTGGTTGTGGAAGTAGTGATTCCTTAGGCAGCGTTAAGTTAAGAGAAAACACTGTAGAAATGAGTTTTACTATTTCGGTGTGTGATAGTGGTTTATTGACGTAATATATTCTTCATGTGGTAAACGTCCTAACATGAATCTTATGTACAGACTAGCTGTCGGTAATGGTTTTGATCAGGATCAGGAACACTTTCCCAACAAAGCTCTTTAAAATAAGAAGATCCCCAGGACCATAATAAATTTTTCTTGAAAACGGGTCGTTTTATTGATGTCAACAAGAATATCTTATTTCTCCGAACTTATTCAAGGAATTTAGAAATGCCACTGGAACTTTTAAAAATTAATTTCTGTCAACGGAATCATGTCAAAATATAATTTAGTTCCAGATGTAACGACATATTATAACGATAATATATACGTATCCCAAATTTCAAGTGAATATCTCAATTTCATTTTGTCAACCCCATTAATAATGAATTAAGAAGAATGGTGGTGGTGAATTGAAAAATATTACTAAAAAATCTGAGGCCTTGGCTTCTAGGACATACAACGAATTTCAAGTTTCTGTACTCTTACCAGTTTGGTTTATTTATTTTTCCCTATTTACCACCTACCCCCATCCCTTCAACGCAATCATGTCAAAATATAAGCTAGTTTAAGATATCGTTATACATGTAACAAACAAGTGAAAATCTAAATTTGATTTTATCGACTCTAATACGGAAGTGGGGGTGGTTGGGGGATGGAAAATATTATAAAAAGTCCTGAGGCCATCACTTCTAGTATATACACCAAATCCGAAATTTCTATACTCTTACCAGCTTACTTTACTATTTAACCTTATTTAACCCCCAACCCTTCAAGGGTAGCTTCTCAAAATATAATCCAGTTCCAGATGTCGTTATAAAACATACGTGTACCAAATTTCAAGTGAATATTTCAATTTTATTTTATCAACCCCTTTAATAATGGAGTACGGGTGGTGGGGCTTGAAAAATATTAGAAATAATCTGAGACCTTGGCTTCTAGTACATACAGCGAATATCAAATTTCTGTACTCCTACCAGCTTTACTTATTTTCCCCTATTTACCCCTATTTAACCCCCAACCCTTCAACGGAATCATCTCAAAATATAATCCAGTTCCAGATGTCGCTATAATACATACGTGTACCAAATTTCAAATGAATATATCAGTTACATTTTATCAACCCCTTTAATAATGGGTTAGGGGTGCTGGGGCGGTTGAAAAATTTTTTTTTTTTAAATGAGTCTTTAGCTTCTAGTACACTTAATTTCAAGTTTCTGAACTCTTACCAACTTGCTTTATTTATATTCCTCTATTTACCCCTATTTAACCCCCAACCCTTCAACGGAATCATCTCAAAATATAATCCAGTTCCAGATGCCGTAATAATACATACGTGTACCAAATTTGAAATGAGTATCTCAATTTTATTTTATCAACCCCTTTAATAATGGACTTACCCTCCAACCCTTCAAAAACAATCCAGTTCCAGATCTCATTATAATATATACGTATACAAAATTTCAAGTCAAAATCTTGAATCGTTCCGGAGAAAGCGTGCGGACAAAAAAAAAAGTTACAGACCGACAGACAGACAGACAGAATTTTTTTTTTGCTCAAATTTAAAATCTCGATGTTTCATGACATTCTAAACCTATTCAATAAAGAAAAAAGTTTTTAAAATTTTTTTTACGATTACTACCAATCCACTACGTGGATGTGGAAGTAAAATGAAGGATATGTTTTGTTAGATCAGAGAAGTCTAATTTCACTGGGCTAGTAGCGGAGTGAAAGTATAGTAATTGTAAAAAAATCAACATTTTTATTTGTTGAAACATGTTTAAAATACAATGAAACGATGAGATTTTAAATTTGACCAAAAAAAAATTTCTATCTGTCGGTCTTATGTGTCTATCGATCTGTAACTTTACTTGTACGCTCCTTTGCACTGGAACGGTGTAAGATATTGACTTGAAATTTCGCACATATGTTTTATAACGAGATTGGAAATTAATTAAGCTTGCTGCAGTGAAGGGTTGGGGGTAAATAGGGGAAAATAAGTAATGTAGGCTTGTAAGAGTCCAGCTACTTGGGATTTGGTGTACATATTAGCAGCGATGGTCGCAAATTTCTTCATGACATTTTCCTCCCGCATCACCACCACCCCACCCCCCACTTCATTATTAGAGAGGTTAATAAAATAAAATAAAAATATTGACTTGAAATTTGGTACTCGTATGTATTATAACAAGATCTGGAACTAGATTATATTTTGAGCTTAGGTGATGAAATAGTGGTAAATAAGTAAGACAAGCTAATAAGAGTCCAGAAACTTGGGACTTGGTGTATATACTAGAAGTCAAGGTCTCAAATTGTTTTATGACATTTTCCACTGCCACTCATTATTAAAGGAGTTAACAAAGGAAAAGAAAAACCTGAAATTTGGTACATACATGTATTATAGAGATCTAGAACTAGACTGTATTTTAAAAATATTCTGTTGAAGGGCTGGCAGTGATATAGGAGAGAATAAGTAAAGCAGGCTAGTAAGAGTCAGGAAGCTTGGAAATTGCTGTATATGCTAGAAGGAAAGGTCTCATTTTTTAATGCATTTCTCACCAGGTCTTACATTTTTTGACATCTCCCATCCGCACCACTACCCCCACTCTATTGTTAAAGGGGTTAATAAAATAATGTTGTGATTTAGTGCATACGAGAGCAAAAGTTCTCAAGAAAATTTTTTGGCATCAGCCCTCGCCTCCACTAAACGTCGGTCACTCGAAATGGTATTGAAGTGGCACATCGTTTTATGGGTTCTTGTATCAGCCTATTTCAAATATTATATTATTAAAGTTCTATGAGAGATTATTTCCACATACTGCATGGTGTGCAAATACAATATCAAAATGTTTTCGTTTAAAGAGACTTGGACGGGAAATCTGGCTATGGAAGTAGTAATTCCTTAGGCAGCGGTTTTTTGTTTTATTTTCATCTCCTCAACATGACAAAATTTGTTGCTCTATTTACGAATTACCTTGTATATAATTATACCCTAAATGAAACAGATTAGATGAACTGATATTAAATAAATACTGATATTAAATAAATAAATAACATACGATCCTTTACTTTTACTTATGTAACATACGATCCTTTACTTTTACTTATGTAACATATTTCTACAGTAGTTAAACGAGACTTATTTTAAACACAAAATAAACAAGGTATGCAGAAATATAGGAACAAGATTCCATATCTATTATAGATTCGAGGTCATCGAAAGATCATATAAAAAACTGTTTATTATATTCGCATGCAATATGACGTAACACAAGCTGGCTGCTCGCCAAACGCTCGCAAAAATCGCGAAACTGCCCTATCCTAACCTCTAAAGCGTGCCTAAGGTCGCGGATGTACAAAATTATCATTTGATTTACACGCCAAACTTTGCAACAGCATTTAAACAGTTTAAAATTTCACAGTGGTGTATGTTAACGTGACAATTTCGTATTTGTGTAATGTGTAATATAAATAAATGTAGTAGATACATGTTCGCTAGAAAAATATGTGTAGGTGATGGTACCTGAGCCAGAGTGCAATCACCTGACACATCTCTAAAAGCTAGAGGCATTATTAATCCTGTTGCCTTGAGCTTGGCAGACAAAAAAAGTAATATGGCAAATTTTTTTGGTGGTGGAAACTTCACTAGATGACTCTTGAAAGTCGACATGTTTTCATGGTTGGTGGAAGTATTTGTATAAAGCTGATATTACATGTATCGATTACTTATTACACAGCGAGTACAAAAATATGATTGGCATACATATCGGTTGATGGATTTCCAGAGGCAAAAACTTTTAATCACCAAGATATTACACTGGTCATGATAGATTTGTAAATTTATGCCATTTGCTTAAAAATGTATGCCACAGTGGTATTGTATTAGTAATGTAATTGTATTGCTAGACAAGAATAGCGAGGCAAAAAACAATTTTTTTAAACTATTAGAGCTGTTTTAAGTTCACCATTTGAGGCCTCCAGGTAATAAAACTTTGTGGAATTCTATTTTATGCAATTTTAGCTCATTCTAAGTTGAAAGTACTGTTACACATTTGCTTCAAAAATGATTTCTAAATGCATTATCTATATATTAATATATTTAAAATATATTTAACATTGTCACTTTTTTTAAGTTTAAATTTCTCATTCAAAATATTTCCGTTTATATGATTTAAGTACGAATTACACGTGTCCGCGTTTTTTATGTGAATTTTTATAGTTTAAAAAGTTATTTTTGAATAAATTAATTAAAAGAAAAAGCTAATAGCTTGTTTTTACAAACCCATTATTTTTTAATAGATATTCAGGTCATGTATAGCGTCTTACACAGTTCTGATATCCTACATTATCTCATTTTAAAGTCATAAGTAATCTGCATCGATGGAATCGAGACAAAATTATACTTTGCTCAGTATATATTTTGTTGAGATATTCTTCGCGGTTTTCCGGTTATCAACGTACTAAAGGCGGCTACCCTTTTACCTCGGAATGAAACAAATCGACTTCGTGAATGTCAGAAAATGCTAATTTTCACTCACTTCTATCTGCTCATATTTTCCATTTGACACACTCTGTATATTATAATAATAATAAAATACTTTATTGCCAAATAAAGCATGGGGCCATTGATCGAAGTCCTTTAGCCCCTCGATATTATATTAGAATAGTTATAATAGTTATCGGCCACACAATATACACGAAATTGTAGGGCTTGGCATTATAACAAAATATTTATAAAAGTGATTAATTTTGAGTGTTAGAGAATTTTGAAAATAGAGTTAGAAAGTCCTCAAAATGGCGAGAATAGATTACTCAATAACTTGAAAGATTTTGTCCCATATGTTCAATGTCCACACAATTATTCACACCTCTCCTCAACAATTTTAAGTCTCATCAAAATGGTAACTCAAAATAATGATGGTATCGTTTCAAGTACATCAAAAGTAGTTAAATGCAACTTTGCAGAAAATCCCATCTGCTCCTTTTCTCGAGATATCGACTAAAACGTTATTTTTCAATAAAAAAAAAACTCCGCATTTGCGAATTACATGCATATATTCATCTATCCCTATCGATAATATTTATGTTTAAGTATGTACTTAGACTTCGTATACGTATGTCTAGGTATATATACATGTTGGGATATACAGGGTGTAATTAGTTTCATGTAATTAAAAAAAACTGGTAATAGGGACCAACTAGACAAACAACAAACCTATATGACTTTTTTCTCTAGGGGCACTTTGAAGAAAACTAACCTTAGTTTAAAATTCGAATGTTAAGGTAGGAAACATTTGAGAACCACTGTTTTTCAGGGTTAATGGATATTATAGTTCCGGATATTAGAACTAATAAAAAACTGTAATACCCGACATATATTCCCGTCGGAAGAAGTGCGGCACTTTGATGGGATTACTTGTACCGAACTTTTTATACCACTAACTATGAAAATGTAAATAATTCTTTCTCTTTCGGCACAACACAAGCATAGCATGGCCGCAGGGGTTTAAATAGGATTTGTTGTGTTTTTTAATTTGGAACAAAGTTATTGTAGCTTTTATTGTCATTTATAAGAATTTATAAAATTTAAAAGTGGTTTATTAACATTTGTAACATTGTGTTTAAAGCTTAAAAAAATTATTATTTTATGAAATTGATTTTTTTAAAGAATTGAGCGCATAATTTTTCCACATCAAATATCGAAGTCTTGGTCTTTATGAAAAGCAACGTAAACAATAATAAACAGATCAAAACAAGACAGCGAATACTAATAATAATAATAATAATAATAATAATACCTTTAATGCCCAATAGATAACACCCAATAACTGAACAATTCTTTTGAATTTTTCACAAAAATTGTTCGAAATGACCTCCATCTCCACGTATACACATTTCGGCGAACTAAGGACATACGCACTCCGCTCAACACATTTGGTAAATTAGGATAATTTTTTATGGTTTCTATGCACATTAAAATACGTTGTTGCAATTGTTCTGAAGTGTCAATTGGATCATGGAAAACCAGAGATTTAAAATGCCCCCAAAAATAAATGTCTTTCGGATTTAAGTCGGACGATCTAGCAGGCCATGGTACTGGTCCGCCAGGTCCGATCCATCATCGTGGAAACTTTCTGTTCAAAAGCCAGACTAAAATGGACTGGCGCGCCATCGTGCAAATACCACATTCTTCTATGCGTAGCCAAGGGTACATCTTCCAGCAAATTTGGCAATGTTTGTTGCAAAGAATTTAAGTATACATCACCATTTAATCTAGCGTAATTGCATAGGTCCAATTATTTCATTACCGCTAATTCCTGCTCACGAATTAACGCTGAACGGTCGTTGAAAATGCGTCATTCTTATTACACGTCAATTTTCTTCTGCCCAATGGTGAAAATTTTTAAAATTAAACACTTCATTTCTTCACGGCTCATCGGAGAAACACAGAACGTTTAAAAAATCCTCATTTACCGCGTGTTTTCTTAAAATCCACCTATAAAATTTCATTCACTCTGCAATATCTTGAGGTTCTAGTGCTTGGACACTTTGATAGTGATAGGGATGTAAGTTCATATCTCTCAATGTCCTCCATACCACAAAATGGTTCGCGACATCGCCGGTGCTTAAAGTTGGATCCTCTTCTACAAGTTCCAAAATTTGAACCTCTGTGTCAATTACCCTTTCTTCGAGTTGTGGAACACGCTCTCCTCCATGTCCATCGAGACGACCTGTTTCTCGAAGACGCTAGTCAATACTAACAAATGCACGAGCACAAGGATGTCGTCGATTAGGGAACCTTAAACGATAAAACTCTTCCGCACTGGCTGCATTTCCACCATTTTCCCATACACCAAGTGCATATCCGCGAGCTCTGGATAAGTGTAATCTCCCATAATGTCAGTATACTGTGAATTAACGTTATCAATAAAGAAAACAAAAAGAAAAACTTGGTCCAAAATCCAAAAAGTAACACAAAAAGCACGAACGAGAAGTAGTGTCTTACCTAACCAAGTCAATAAAATAAATCTTAACAGAAGTGGCACAAAATTCAAAAAGAACAAAAGCAACAGACAAAACCAAGGAACGGGTAGGTCGCGTCGTGTGCACGTTGTTTACCAAGTAAAGACACAAACTAAAATTATTACTTGAGAATATTACAAAGGAGAGTACAACACGCTTAATAAGATAATTTGGCCGCAAAGAAGCAAAAAACATGGCGGTGTCCTCTGTTGGTCGCGTTTAACTGCTTTTTCGGCATGCTTTTCGATGACCCCCGTCGCGGCCTAATTATCTCTTAGGCTCACCATACTTATTTGCACGAATATCAGAGTATCATATGCGACAAGACGCAATAAAGCCTACCCCAATATGCCAGCAGTTCTCAAACTATGTTATTAAATATTTCGGAAATTTTTGTTTATTTTTTTTCTCCAAAACTATGAGCTTTAGACCCCATGTTATATAAGGTTTTTTTGTTTGTCTTCTCGTTCCCTACCACCAGTTTTTTTTAATACCATGAAGCTAATTACACCCTGTATGTGTATGGTTATTTCCACAAAACTCTCCCTTCAGGACGTGTTTCATAATTTTGCTTCCAACTATGTTAATGTAACTTTGATTTTCAGGGTGAAATTGGGTATTGCACGTTAAAATAAAATGAACTTTGCGTTTCTAGGGAGACTTTCGTAATTTGCTGTATTGAAGGGCTCTAAAATGGACTTACAAGGACGGGAGCAGATTTAATATGACTTACTAAACGTATGCTTAATTAAGCATTGAATATTGCACTGGGTTCAAAACAAACATGTTTTTTTAATTTTTGAGATTATTTTGATTTTTTCATTTTCTTGTAGGTGGTTAGGGAAAACCCGTTTTTATTTCTACAGTCAATATTCACTGCTGATAACTTAAAAATGAGTATTTAATAAACTGGTTGATTTAAATTATGTTTTGATATTTTTTCATATGCAAATTACCCCAATTTCAGCCTGAAAATCAAAACTGCCATTAACATAGTTGGAAACCAAATTACGAATCAGGTCCTGAAAGGGAGAGTTTTGTGAAAATAACCATATACAAATATTCCTACATCTATGTATATCTAGACATATGAATACGAAGTGTAAGTACATATTTAAACATAAATATTATCGATAAATATATGATTATATATATGCATATAAATCGCAAATTCGGAGTCTTTTTATTGAAAAATAATGTTTCTGTCGATATTTTGAGAAATTGGGCAGCTGGGGTTTTCTGCAAAGTTGCGTTTGACTATTTTTGATGGACTTGACAAGATATTACGTTTATTTTGAGTCACCATTTTGAGTATGTGTATGTAATTTCTTGTAAACACGATAACTTTAGACTTAAAAAAAAAACGCTGCCTAAAGAATCACTACTTCCACATCCGTATTTTCTATCCAAGTATCTTTAAAGGAAAGTATTTTGACTATATATATGTGGAAATAATTCTTCATAATATTTGATTTAATAATATTCGAGGCAGATGTCATAAAAAAATTTGAAATGTTGCGGTCTAGCATAATATACGTCAAAAATTAAGTTTCTGGCTGGACTCTAATTAACTTCCTCCACCTATTTTCCGCAATACCCCCCTTTAATGGAACCATCTCAATATATAATCTAGTTCCAGATGTTGTTATAATATATACGGTATGGAAATATTATAAAAGACAATGAGGCCTTGACTTCTATTATGTACACCAAATCCCAATTTTTTGTGCTCTTACCAGCTTGCTTTACTTATTTTCTCCTATTTACCCCTATTTACCCCCAACCCTTCACCGCATAAGTTCAAAAAACAATCCAGTTCCAGATCTCGTTAGATCTCGTTTAGTACATACGTGTATAAATTTACAAATCAATAGCTGAAACCCTTCCAGAGATATCGTGCACACAAAAAAAGTTACAGACCGACAGACAGAAATTTTTATTTCGCTCAAATTTAAAATCTCGACATTTCATGATATTTTAAACCTATTTCAACAAAAAAAAAAATTAGAAATTTTTGGCTATGTTGGTGGGTAAAGGATGTTGTCCGCGTTTTTCCGGACAGTCTAGGCTTTGGATTCGGGGGTTGTCTACTACATATGATGTGTTTATGTCATTTTTATATAGAATCCATTTTAATAACATTTGAGAGAAAACTGTTAAGATTTTTTATTAAACACATAAAAATACGACAATGTACAATATATTGAAATTTCAAACGGAAGATACGTAGATTAGGTCATGTATCAGGTTCATTTTAAAATGGTATAATAATGTATTTCTAATGAAACTACTATGAAATAATTGATAGTTGCAGTAGGGTGTTGTCGACTGTGCATAGCTATTTGAACAAGGAAAATAGAAAATATTGGCTGAATACTTAATCTCAGCAACATCGCATATTCTATTAATTGTTGAACAAAATGCTAATCAAATAGGCATTCGTAATCGACTGCAACTTCTTCTCGTTTCTTAGTGTTACTTCTACAATAATATCTGATGCGACCAAAACTGCGGAAAACAACATTTTTTTTAAACCACGGCCAATCACTACTTATACATTCAGATTTCCTATCCAAGTCTCCTTAAAGGTACATATCTCTTGACTGTATTTGCACTCTAGTATGTGAAAATAATTGCTCATAGAATTTTAATAATATAATATTTGAGGCAGATATCATAAAACAATTGGAGGCGTTGGTTTCTAGCATATACACCAAAAATGAAGTTTCTGGTCTCTTATTAGCTTGCTTTACTTATTTTCCCTTACTTACCCCTATTTAACCCCCAACACTTCACCGGGATTAGCGCCAAATATAATGTTTGCAGATCTCATCATAGAACATATGTGTACCTTTTAATAATAGAGCAGGATTCCGAGCGTAGCGCGCTTATTTAAGGAGACATTTTTTTCGAAGTAGAAAGATATGGGACCTAGACCAGCCGATAAAGAAATAAATAATGTATTCTCTTTTCCCTTGGTCGAGACCAAACTGGTGGACATTTTAATATCAGAGATCACATTTTTTTTATACCGCGCGCCTACAAGTAAAAACACGTATTACTCGGAAACTGCTACACTTACGTGAATGATTTTAGCTTTGATTGATAAATTTTATTCGATATAATAACTCCACATTAGAAAAATGTCATAATTCGACTTATTACATTTTAAAAAACGAAATATATTTTGCAATAATTGATAAAAATGCTCATGTACTGCTTTCACACAGACATAACTTTTTATTTCACGATATCGATTTCAAATTTCTTTATACCAACCTATTCCCTGATGTTTAATGAACATTTTCTGTCATATAACATATTGTCGCGTTTAACAAATAAAGGCTATATATAGATATTTGAACACGCGCGTGTTGCATTAGTCAAATAGCGCATTAGTCGCGTCATTTTGACATTTAAATTCTAAAATTAAACGTACAGGGTCAATTGACTTTATTTTTGTTGCAAAGAGTTCAGAAAGATATTTAGAAAAAAGGGTACATTTATTTTTTGACGGAAATGTTCGGTTACATTTTTTTCCAGTAATTGACCAATTTTAATAGCCAATTTGATTAAATTAGTTGAAAAATTTGTTATCATACACAATATGTCATAAAATTAGACGAAAATGGCTACCCAGGTGATTTTTAGGGTCGCCGATTACGATTCTGAAGTCCAATTTGGTAAGATTAAAATGGCGGACCGGAAGTAGAGTCAATTTCTCAGAAAAAACTTGTATTTTTCTCGGTTATTTGCCGAAAATGAGCACTCGGAGGTTTTTGAGGTCGCTGATCACGGATACGAGGTCCATCTTGCGGAATTCAAAATGGCGGACCAGATGAACAGTCAATTCTCCAGAAAAACTTGTATACTTTTCTTTTTTGGTAGAGTGCTACTCTAGCTAAACTTCACCGTTAAAAAAAATGAAGCAATAAAATTTAAAAAATATAATAAAAATAATATAACCCAAGGCCTCACATTTTTTTGTATCATTGGCCACCACCCATCATCGCCCTCCTTTCCATTATTACAGGGGTTAATAAAATAAAATTGAGATATTTGAAATTTGATACATGTGTATTATAACGACATATGGAATTTGATTATATTTTGAGACGAAATAGGGAAAATAAGTAAAGCAACAAGAAACTAGATATTTGGTGTACACTCTAGAAGCCGAGGCCTCTAATTTTGTTTAACTTCTGATTGCAGATATTTTATATCTACCGACATTCCTCGTAACTTAAACTTTAATAATTTTTATCGTTTTGAATGTCTGATAAATATGTAAATTAAATGAGCTAATCGATTAAATGAATTAGTATAGTAACAATCATCTAATGGCAAATACTTTACGGCAGTTTTGTACCTAATATACTGTGTAATCATTCTGGTTTCATGTGGTAGGTTATTATATAATATGATACCGTTACAACAAACATGGAGCGTGTTTCGATATTTTTGCTTTTAACAAGAACGTCCATATTACTTCCACATCCGCGTAGTGGATTCGAAGTATAGCAATCGTAAAGACGTGTGTACACAGATATACAGAAAAAAGAGGTTGTAATCTGGTGATCTAGACCATGATTCCTTATGTATTTTTAGGTGCTGAATCCGAATTTTCAATTTAAAAAATTCTCTACCGCGTAGATTTCAAGTACCTAAATCCTGGTTTTTATTGCAAAAATACGATTCTTGACATTGAAAATCGGTATTTACTCGACATCTACGAGGTAGAAAATTTTTTTAATTGAAAATTCTGTTTCAGCACCCAAAAATACATAAGGAATTATGGTCTAGATCGGTAAACCTGTGTTGTTAATGGGATTGATAACATAAAACGGAGATATTCACTTGAAAGTTAGTACACGTATGTATTGTAATGACATCTGATTGAGATGATTACATTGAACGGATGAGTAGTATAGCAATTGATTCTGGCTCACAAACTCCATATAAATCTCCGTAAGAGCAAAACCTGCACATCTTTTACCGATTTTCCAGGCTCCGCCCCCGGGAAGGCGAGGAGCGTGAGATCCTATTGGGCGAGGGGTCTGGACACTTACTATTGGTTGCGGAGCCTGGAAAATCGGTCAAAATATGCAGGTTTTGCTCTTATGGAGATTTACATGAAGTTTGTGAGCCAGAATCTCCATTGCTATACTACTGTGGTGGGAGGTGGTAGGTTGTGAATAAGGGAACATAAGTTGAGCAATCTGCCCCAAATATTATTAAAATTCTATGACCAATAATTTCCACATACTAGAGTGCAAATATAGTCGTTTCCTTTAAAGTGATTTGGATGAAAAATCTGGATGTGCAAGTAGCGATTCCCTCGGCAGCGGTTTTTTAAATATAGAAGCCATAAGTATAATACTTTTTGTCACTTATAATATCTAATAATGTGAAATTCAAATGAGTATTTTATTCCACAGAAAACAGCTTTTCTAATTAGATATATAATAAAAGAAGAGTTATCATGGTAATGTGTTTTATTTAGGGTTTAAACTATACAACTAAAGAAGAATAATAGCATATAAATGCTATTGACTAGGTTGCAGTTTACCATCATCTTGCCTCTCCTCTAGAACTGCTTTCAGGTCTGTATCTACATCATCCTCCTCTTCTCCCTCCTCCTCTTCACCATCATAATTGTCGCCGTCGGTGACTATTCTAGTTAAACTGTTTTTGCAGATATGATTGTAGAAAGTTTTCTAGATCGGAAATCTAGGAGGCTGGAAAATTGTCTGTGGCAATGCCTTCCCCTTTTGATTGACTGTATATTTATTGTTCTATAATCTGATATCTATTTTATTTTTTATACGTTCGAAATTACTTTTTGAAAGTAAATTGAAATTATTTTATTGAGCGCCAAACAGTTTCTTAAAAGCTGTTAATATTATAGACTATAGAACACCATTAGCATGACCATCTACAATCTATAGAATGACTCTTACTCAGGGTCCAACGAAGTCGGTTCAATAAATGCTCATCGATCAAGATAACAATCTAAATAAATCAAACTCAGTATTGAACGAACAAAGTATTAATTTATTAACAAATTTGAACTTGGAATGTAATTAACAAATTTAAATAACAAAATCTAACTTAACTAAAATGATAAATATGTCCTTTATTTAAAATAAATATGTACCATGGATTTCTGATATTGTAAAGCTTTACCTTGTCTTTCTTTCGGGTCGAGTAATGTTAAATTATAACCTCTAACTGGTTATTATGATCCTTGAAATATAATGTCACTTGACTGACTTTTTAAACCTCTCAAGGCTTCTTCTTCTTCTTTTCTGGATTGACGTTTGTTTATAACCTCCAATTTATTTTCAAGATTTCCTTGAAATATTTCTATCACTTGATTGACGTTTGAAATTTCTTCACCATATAAATTTGCTAACTGAATTAACAAATACTTCTAAATCTGCTTTCCGGATAATCTACTTCTTAATACTTTCAAAGTATACTCACTTCTTATATTTAATCAACTTTTACAATTTATTCTTGATATCAATATATCTGGATTGTAATATCCTAACCTTCAAATTATTCACCACTTTTCTTTTCTTTTCAATTTATTTATTTATTCTTGGATGAATATTTTTCGCAGCTCGCTGTTCAGCGGTGTATGATCAACTGATTTGTTATTTTTAGTCGTTTCAATGGGTTAATTTCCAATATTTCAATTGTTTTTTTCTATTTTGATCTAATATTTCAAAATTTAATTTTAATTTAAAATTTAAACTATTCAGTTTTGTTTGTTCTTTACCTTAAGTGAATACTGTTTTAAATTCTTTATTTTTCCTGATAAGTTTCTTATTCTACTTTTCAGGATTAAGTGAATAATTATAATTACTCGAAATATATTGACATATTACATACACTTTCTTAAAATCTACTTATAACTACAATTAACAATTCCAATCTCAAATAAATACTAATTCATACATTTAGATGAATAGCAATGATAAACACAAAATGCTAGTAGTTAAAAACGTACTGCAGTTTCCATACTGACAGAATACTTATATTATAAACTAAAACAAGAAATTGATACGCCAACAAACATTTAACATCATACTATTAGTCCTTTCTTTCTGCATGATGTGAAATATCATTTACAAAACACCTTTCTGCAATGATATTTGAAAATATCTGAAAACTTAAAATGTCATTCAGTGTTTTGTAATATATGGACTTACTATTTCTAAAATAATTACGCTGCACTGCAACTACTGTTGATAGTCTTTCATTCAATATTCATTTTGTGTAGATTTACAGTGTTTCTACACAAAATATGATTTTCAGCCCTAAGTTTTGACATGCATGTCAGATTTTATAAAATTTACTTTTTTGTTTTCCAATTTCATTCTAAATCATTTTAAATGAGATTGTGATTCTCTATCAGTTCATGTTTTATTATATACTATTTAGAATAACCTTGTTAAACTAAAATAACTTCATTTTATGTTTATTTAAATATTTTGTTCGTATTCAATATCAAGTTTCATTCTCTGCATCCTACTCGATGAGAATAAGTGAACTTGAATCAATTAAATAAACCACAGATACTCCTGCTTCTGTATGATCCGTTAAAGTAAAACTGTTATGATTAATTCCTAAAATACATACAAATTTGTGAATTTTATTTATGATTTCAAACACGATACTTGGGTAGTGTTCCACAGTGTGGATATACAGCATAAAACCCCCTAAACTAATAGAATTTTGACGTGAAAATTTTGTTAGTTTTAACAACATGATGTGACATTCACACTGTCAAAGTTTATTTACAATTTAAAAGTGATCTACTCAGGATCATTTGGATAACTTAAGATTAATCTATCCTGGATCATATGGATAATTTATCCCCATGTGACAACTTCCCGGTAATGATTCCTCCTTATTATAATTTAAAACATTTTCGTTTTCATTTAAAATATTACCTACTTCAAGTTGTTGCGCATAGCCCTTTGCTATTGTAGGTTCATAATCAATTGAATTTTTGTATTTTTGAGACAAATTTTTAAAAATTCTATCATATTTGGAGTAACGACTTATCAGAAAAGTTTCAGGCTTCTTATCTTTATTTATTTGAACACATGTGGTTCCCACTATATGCTCACCGCAAAATTCATTATCATTATTGGTCTCTATGCCATTTGATACATTAATTATTTCGGCATCATTGCCATTCAATTCATTAACTATTTCGGCACCTTTGCCATTCAATTCATTAACTATTTCGGCACCCTTGCCATTCAATTCATTAATACTACAGAAAGGTATTCTTTCACCTTCTACTTTTAGGATTCTTTCTCCTAATACAATATTTGCCTTTTTTCCTGATAAGATGTCGTCTCCCAATATAACATCATTTTCTATACAGTCGCCTATTTTTTTACAATTATTACCTACATTTAAAACAACTTTATCTAAAAATACTGATTTCTATTTCTATCATTTACTTGTGCTGTTTCTATTTTATTTATATTAGAGTGCGTGTTTTCATCTACACTATTTCCCCTTTGAATATTGATATTAGCCACTTGTGCATATGACTCATTATTTTTATCATAACCCCATCTCTCTCTGCAATCATTATCATCATGACGTTTCTCAAAACCCTGCTTTTCATTCCTATAATTGTCATATTTATTTTGACCATAACCTCCTCGTTCCTTTCGATCATTGTCATATTGACGTTTCTCATAACCCTGCTTTTCATTCCTATCATTGTCATATTGACGTTTCTCATAAACCTGCTTTTCATACCTATCATTGTCATATTGACGTTTCTGATAACCCTGCTTTTCATTCCTATCATTGTCATTTTGACGTTTCTCATAACCCCCTCGTTCCTTTCTATCATTGTCGTATTGACGACCATAACCTTGCTTTTCCTTCCTATCATATTGACCATAACCTTGTCTTTCTCTTCTATCATTCTCATTCCTATCCTGATCATAACCCCATTTATTATAATATCTACTATTATTTTCCCTATTCTGACTAGATTTCCTATCAAAACTCTGATGATAATCATCTAATTCTCTGAAATACTCAATTAAATCATCTAACTTTGCAATTCTTTGCGTAATAATAACATTCTGGATATCCCCTGAAAAATGTCTAGCTAAATATCTGACCATTTCACTTTCTGTGAATTTTGGTTCTAGATGTCTAATATTGTATACTTTTCTAAGTACATAATTTTCCCTAGAAATACCTTTATTTTCTACATAGTTACCATTAAATAGGTCTTGTCTTATTTTCAACTGAGTGTAATCACTCCAATATTGTTTTAAGACTAGAGCTTCAAATTCCTCTATAGTCTCAAACCTGTCCATTATAACTGAATACCAGATTTCCGCTTCTCCCTTTAACATGTCTTGTATGTTTGCTTTTAGGTTTGCATTTACGTGTTGTGTTTCCATGTGTTGTTTCAAACGTGAAATGAAAATTTTAGGGTGTATGCGGTTATCTCCGTAAAAATAAAATGGTGTTTTGTTGCATGTGTATGAATGTGTGGGTAATTGTGTTAATTGTGTACGTGTGGTATCCTTCAACAACTTCGTGTTCTGTTCTATCTTGCTATCCTGTTCTTTTATTTTGCTATCGTATTTATCCTCCTGTTTCTTCATTCTGCTATCTACTGCAGTCATTCCATCTTCAAACATAGTTACAACTTCCTCTCTTATTTCTTTTGCTGCCTCGTTTACCTTAATACCAATTTCTTCGTTGACTGTCTCTCCCATGCTCTTCCATTTACTCTCTAAATTTTCAATCTTATTTCTTACTTCTTTATTGCTTTCTTCTATTTTTTTGTTAATGTTTTCTTCTAAAGTTTGATTATTATGTACCATCTGTGTATTTATGTTTGCTTCCAAAGTTTGGTTATTTTGTACCATTTGTACCTTAATGTTGCCAATGTTTTCTTCAAGTCGATGGATATTTTGATTCATGTTTTCTTCTAGTCGCTGGTTATTTTGATTCATGTTTTCTTCTAGTCGCTGGTTATTTTGATTCATGTTTTCTTCTAGTCGCTGGTTATTTTGATTCATGTTTGCTTCCAAAGTTTGGTTATTTTGTACCATTTGTACCTTAATGTTGCCAATGTTTTCTCCAATACTATGATTCATTCCAGTGATCATTTCCATCAACTTCTGGAGCATGTTTGGATCAGGTTGTGTGTTTGTGTCACCAACTTGTGTCTGTGCAACTGTGGATGTACCCTGTGTAGTTTCCTCTGGATTCATGGTTGTTGTCTTACCTGACTTTAACCTCATATAAATTATATTTGTTTCTAATTTGACAATGCCTTGTTGTCAAAACTATCAAAATAAGTTATTTGATCTATTATCTTTCAAATGTATGCTTGATATGATAAACTATTCTCAAGTTGTATTTATTCAATCGCTTTCCTGATCGCTCCACGTTAACAAGCCATAAATGTTCTATAATCTGATATCTATTTTATTTTTTATACGTTCGAAATTACTTTTTGAAAGTAAATTGAAATTATTTTATTGAGCGCCAAACAGTTTCTTAAAAGCTGTTAATATTATAGACTATAGAACACCATTAGCATGACCATCTACAATCTATAGAATGACTCTTACTCAGGGTCCAACGAAGTCGGTTCAATAAATGCTCATCGATCAAGATAACAATCTAAATAAATCAAACTCAGTATTGAACGAACAAAGTATTAATTTATTAACAAATTTGAACTTGGAATGTAATTAACAAATTTAAATAACAAAATCTAACTTAACTAAAATGATAAATATGTCCTTTATTTAAAATAAATATGTACCATGGATTTCTGATATTGTAAAGCTTTACCTTGTCTTTCTTTCGGGTCGAGTAATGTTAAATTATAACCTCTAACTGGTTATTATGATCCTTGAAATATAATGTCACTTGACTGACTTTTTAAACCTCTCAAGGCTTCTTCTTCTTCTTTTCTGGATTGACGTTTGTTTATAACCTCCAATTTATTTTCAAGATTTCCTTGAAATATTTCTATCACTTGATTGACGTTTGAAATTTCTTCACCATATAAATTTGCTAACTGAATTAACAAATACTTCTAAATCTGCTTTCCGGATAATCTACTTCTTAATACTTTCAAAGTATACTCACTTCTTATATTTAATCAACTTTTACAATTTATTCTTGATATCAATATATCTGGATTGTAATATCCTAACCTTCAAATTATTCACCACTTTTCTTTTCTTTTCAATTTATTTATTTATTCTTGGATGAATATTTTTCGCAGCTCGCTGTTCAGCGGTGTATGATCAACTGATTTGTTATTTTTAGTCGTTTCAATGGGTTAATTTCCAATATTTCAATTGTTTTTTTCTATTTTGATCTAATATTTCAAAATTTAATTTTAATTTAAAATTTAAACTATTCAGTTTTGTTTGTTCTTTACCTTAAGTGAATACTGTTTTAAATTCTTTATTTTTCCTGATAAGTTTCTTATTCTACTTTTCAGGATTAAGTGAATAATTATAATTACTCGAAATATATTGACATATTACATACACTTTCTTAAAATCTACTTATAACTACAATTAACAATTCCAATCTCAAATAAATACTAATTCATACATTTAGATGAATAGCAATGATAAACACAAAATGCTAGTAGTTAAAAACGTACTGCAGTTTCCATACTGACAGAATACTTATATTATAAACTAAAACAAGAAATTGATACGCCAACAAACATTTAACATCATACTATTAGTCCTTTCTTTCTGCATGATGTGAAATATCATTTACAAAACACCTTTCTGCAATGATATTTGAAAATATCTGAAAACTTAAAATGTCATTCAGTGTTTTGTAATATATGGACTTACTATTTCTAAAATAATTACGCTGCACTGCAACTACTGTTGATAGTCTTTCATTCAATATTCATTTTGTGTAGATTTACAGTGTTTCTACACAAAATATGATTTTCAGCCCTAAGTTTTGACATGCATGTCAGATTTTATAAAATTTACTTTTTTGTTTTCCAATTTCATTCTAAATCATTTTAAATGAGATTGTGATTCTCTATCAGTTCATGTTTTATTATATACTATTTAGAATAACCTTGTTAAACTAAAATAACTTCATTTTATGTTTATTTAAATATTTTGTTCGTATTCAATATCAAGTTTCATTCTCTGCATCCTACTCGATGAGAATAAGTGAACTTGAATCAATTAAATAAACCACAGATACTCCTGCTTCTGTATGATCCGTTAAAGTAAAACTGTTATGATTAATTCCTAAAATACATACAAATTTGTGAATTTTATTTATGATTTCAAACACGATACTTGGGTAGTGTTCCACAGTGTGGATATACAGCATTATATATACTTCTCTCAATAAATCTTATTATTATTATTATAAAAAAATAAAGCGAGTTAAATGCAGTTCCTGCAATCTGCGTACTAGTATATCAATGTTAATTTTACTAGTTAAATATTTTTCATAAGTATTATACGCACGATTACAACTTTCAGCAAGATTTCTACTAGCCCAGTTGTCAGAGACAGAAATTGATAAAAACCGGTCACGAAATGGGCTGAATTTTTCAAAATAATCATTTTTGTTGGTGTAGAATACGATAAATAAGTAGCTGTAAGGTGCGGGCGACCCCTAAACAAATTAAACATATTGGCCGAAATTCGATTTTTGGCCAATAACTCGAAAAATAAAAAATACGTATCCAAGACTAATAGCACTAGGCGATACAGGAGGAAATTTCACATCAAAAACGTATATGAAGTTTTTCTGGACGATCAAAAATGTAGGCTCCAGATTTTTTTTTGTTTAACGCAGGAGAATGGAACGTGGCGACACATAAGTATTGCTCGCAAAGCGTGCGCGGTGACGGACGCGCTACACTAAATTTGTTGTAACTTTTGAACTAATTAATGAAATTGAGCTCAACAAAGGCTAAATGAAACGAGAAATGTGTGGCTATTAGATTATCATATTTTCAAATATAAAATGATTGTATGTATAGTACATATATGAAGTCGGAACATAAAGAGATTTCCGAGGGTTAATTTAATTTTTAAGGTAAATCCCCTTGAAGCATCATAAAGTACACATTTCAAACTTTAATAATCGTGCCTACAGAAATCTAATAACGCGATTTAAACCTGAGTAATAGGTGGTTAAAGTTAGTTATACATATCAAATTTTACCACTTTCTCAATATTTTGAAATTTTGTGTGTACATAATTTTTGACATTTTTTTTCACTCATCGAATCTTTTATACATTACTTCAAGAGTAATATATGAAAATTCCAGGTTTTTATCTTACATTGTAAAAATGGTAGAGCTTTTACCAATTTCATCGGAAACATCTTTATGTTCCGACTTCATATGTATACTATTTCTACATACATTCATTTTTATATCTGAAAATATAATATCCCAAAGGTCACATTTTTGTTCTTTCATTTAAGCTTTGTTGAGCTCAATTTCATTAATTAGTTCAAAAGTTACAACGAATTTAGTGCAGCGCGTTCGATACCGTGCAGCTTCGCGCACCATACTTATGTATCGCCACGTTCCATTCTCGTGCGTTAAACAAAGAAATCTGGAGCCTACATTTTTGATCCTAGAAAAAAATTTGATATAAGTTTTTTATGTGAAATTTTTCCCTCTATCGCATAGTGCTGTTCGTTTTTTGATATATTTTTTTTTATATTTCGGGCTATTGGCCAAAAACCGAATATCGGCAAATATTTTCGATTTTTTAAGGGTCACCTGCAGCGTACAGCTGTAAACTTTTGTTTTTATCATATTCTACACCAAAAAATATACTTATCCTGAGAAACTCAGCCATATAACATTTAGTGACTCCTTAAAACCCCCTGACGACTGGGCTGTACCCTCTGATGTAGAATAAAATTTCTCCACACTATTATACTGTTCAAGGCAACAATTTCATTTTTACTGTCACTAGCTTCAGTGTATGCCACCCACATTTTGTAAACGTTCTAGTCAACTAACTTTAGACATACTTGATTCTACCAGTATGTATGATTTCTATGGAGAAGTGGGGGGAACTGTTGGATTTTTGAAATATTTAAAGCCAGAGACTTATTGATTCTTATCAGTCAGAATTTGATATAGAGAAAAATACTTTCAGACATTATGATATAAATTAGAATCATATTTATTTTTATTACATTTAATTTATCGCCGTGCATTACAATGCTAAACTTACAAATAGCACTGCATCATTAAGAATCTAGCATATGAAATTGAAAACTAGAGTGACACATAATTTTGTCTCGAAAGTAAACGGAAACATCTAAAGACAGCAATTTATCAATGCATCATGTAATATTAGTGCAAAAGATCTTAACGTTAAAAAGAAACTTATTTGTTCTAGTTTCAAACTCGAACTTAATATCGACAGTGGATGATTTGACGGCCTCCGATTGATGAGAGCAGTCGATGACAAATAGAGGATTATTCATAGAATTTCCATAAGTTAGCATTGGCTTATTCATTTTCTTGCTGTAATAACTACGTTGGAAATCAATGCAGACATAGTATTCTGGACCGACTAGCTTTTTAGAGAAATCCAACCAAATTCCATCTTTCGTGTGGATAAACGTTCGAGTTTCGGGAGAAACGAATACCGCTGACACTGGCATTAAGAAAGGGCTACTTTGAAACCACACATTGATATAACGAGGTCTTTCTAAACTTCTACTTGTTTTTATGGCCCAAATATTGGATGATGTTTCTTACAAAGCAGGCAGCTCATACAGATCCCACTACAATAAGCTATTTTAATACATGCAGCAGCAATCGAAGTAGATTTGTTTATTCGAGACATTAACTTCAATTTAATTCTATCTTCGGATACAGCGTGCCGAATATTCCAGTTAATTTTGTTAATTTCTAGAATTCAAAATGTGTATGTGCCTCCTCACCATTTACATAAGCACCCAAAGTAATGTTGCAATCCACACGTATGGTTCGAACTTTCATTATATTGACTGCCAGCGTTGATGCGTGGCTTTTATTGGAAGCAAATCGTTTATGATCAAATTCTAGTAGATCAACTAAAGTGGTGTGTCCTGCGTGAAATCAATTTCGTACCTTGACAGCATTTCCCACTTTAACGTATTATTATTGGCAGTCTTCTGTTTGGCACATTCCTTGATCAACATGTTTCGCTGTATTTCCTTGTTAATTTCATCAAATTGATATGTACCTAGTTGAGTCTTGGATTAGTCATCAACATTTTATTAATGTTTTCAACAGCAACTTTATGGGTGTCATACACTAAAAAACACTTAATGGGTTTAGTCGTCTCTTTATCCAAGGCAATTGTGGTAATGATGACGACGATGGTGATAACGATTTTAAGATGTCAACGTTGTTGCGATATTAAGCAGTGGTTACAAATGGCTAATATACTACCAGATGTTGTAAAAAGGTATAATAACACATTACATAGAACAGTAGGAATAAAACCTGTCGACGTTGGACCTAATACATAAAAAGCAGCAGTGAAATCAAGCAGTCACAAGAAAGGACACCGCACGGAACATGTGGAAATTGGCCCCCGGTTAAAGTGTTTGATACTCGGGGATATTATCCAAATATCGATGTTGATCAAAAGTCTCTATGGGCTCAAGGTCGGAAATTGGACGGTTTTCCAGATATCGGGGGTGTAAAGGGGAAAGTAAATGGATCAACTCCTCCTACTTACCTTTTAAAAGACATGGAACGAGCTCCAATCAAGCTTTTATGAGGCAGAATTCCAGACACTTATCCAGTAGAGAAAGTTCTACGTCGCCATCATCAATAATAGACAGATAGCAGCAAGGCATATTATGTAAAGTGTTTAGGTTTTTTTGACAAACGCAGCTCATGAATAAATGAAGATGATATTATTTAATATGGTACTATTTTTATTTGAACTAGTAACTTTTTAGAGAGAAATAAATGTTCGATTTTAAGAAATAATTTTAATTTCTCTCCTATGCTTTAATTGATTATTGAGAAGGAAAAAAATATATAACTTAAAAATTTTGTTCAAGAAGAATCAATATTTACAATTGTTGTCTCTATTTATTACAGTCTAATTACAACTTATTTAAAGAAGCCAACTAGATATTTCCAACAAAACCACAAAAGCATTATAAAAGGAAATATATTTCACTTCAGAGTGGATTTTTTTAATTTGCCTTTCTTTACAAGATAACATTCATACTATACTATTAAATTTCATCATTCACCAGCGACAATATATTGCATTTTTTATTCGACAATAATAATTGTTAAAAACCGAAGTACTAATACCATCTAGTAAAATATATATCTTATCATCTTGACAGGAGAGTGCTACTTTATTTAGTATTTGAATGAAAATTACATGTTTTTTTCTTTGTTCTCAGGGCTCGTCTGTTAATAAAACTCCGAGGGCACTGCAGCCTCCTGGGCTTATTGATACCACGTCTTCCGCGAGCCAGTGCCTCGCAGTTGAATATGATGTGATCGACCGTTTCCGGCTCCTTGCTGCATAGTCTGCAGTCTAGGTTGCCGTCAAATCTGCCGATTGTATTTAGATACTTCTTTACTGGAAAATGTCCAGTCAGAAGTCCTACTATTAGTCTTAACCGCGTCCTGTTCATTGTGAGCAGTTCTTCAGTTTGTTTTGCACATGGACCTTTAATGAGTGTTTTCCCATGTTGATTTCCTGGAATGTTCCTCCAGTGATTTTTGTGTTTGCTCTTGACCCAGTCTTTAATGGCCCTTCTGGCTGAGCTTTTGGAAATACCCAGAGCGGGTTCTGGGCCATAGAATGTATTAGCTGCCCCTTGTCTAGCAAGTTCATCGGCTATTTCATTGCCGTCAATTTCGGAGTGTCCCGGCACCCAGAGTAATTTGACTCTGTTCTGCTAACCCAGAATTTTCAGCTCTTCATGGCAGTCCCATACCAGTCGGGATGATACTCTGTTGGAGGCTAGTGCCTCAAGTGCCGCCTTTACATTCTCGCGTACACATTCAAGTATAGCCAGAATTTCTGATATTAATACAGTGGCATGTTGCCCAAGGGAAAGATTTATACTTGCCCTGGGTCTTTCACCATGTATTCCAGCTCCAGCTCCTGTGCTCGTCCTAGACCCGTCAGTATACCAGGTTAGGCCCTTACGTAGTATGTCAGGAGATTCTTTTAACCAGTCCTTCCTATCTCCAATGGTGATAATGAAGGGCTTGTTAAAGGTGGTTTTTGGTATCATGTAGTCTGACCTCATATTTAATAGAGGGTCTTCTACAGTGTTTACTATCCT
Source organism: Stenurella melanura (assembly GCA_963583905.1). NCBI lineage: Eukaryota > Metazoa > Arthropoda > Insecta > Coleoptera > Cerambycidae > Stenurella > Stenurella melanura. Next base: position 111,003,068 of record OY757310.1, on the reverse strand, counting down.
CAAGTGTCCCCCAAATCTAGCTCCGTGGAGACTCGGGGTATTTGAGTTTTGCAGCCTATATGCTCCCATTCTGGCCTCTCCCTGGATCACTATGCTAAGTGGGGGGAGGTTGTCTTATTAAATAAACAATTTTTTCTACACGTATTTAATTATATGACAATTATTAGCATTTTTGGTGAAAAGTCGTACCTATAATTCACTGTAGTGAATTATCGATTCATAATTCACTGCATCCTGCCAGTCATAAATACAAACTCCATAATTCATTGTTCACTGATTTAATGATGTTTTAAATCGACCGCGATCAACTCTTGCTGCTGCGGCTGGCAATCAACCGACGTGACATCCAAGTGTACCGCCATATTGTTTGTTTTCGTTTTTCACTTCTTACGAGTAGGTGCCGATTAATTTTATCAAATTTAGTCTGATTTATTTGTTAAATAAGTGTAGAAAAGGCATAGTATTACATTCGAGATTATGACCATTATTCACTCAGAACATTTGCGCCACTTGCCTAACGGCTCGTGGGCTCAAATATCATCTTTGTGAATAATGGCTATCATAATCGCTCATATAGTAATGTACTATTTATATGCGTCATGGTTGAATCTTTTTGTAACACATTTTTTACACGTTTAGGCTTTTTATTACACTATTGTATCCTATAACAATATCATACAACTTACATAAGTAGTATTATATACTTTATAAAATAAACTATTCGCTATAGTTAGTGGAGTGCAGTGACACAATCTAAATGATAGAGCTCTTAAAATTATGATCATAGTTTTCAACTGTAAACTTTAGTTTCTTCCTCATAATGCGCATTCTTTTACGCAGAAAGTGAAATATATTTCTCCTTATTTCATGGGATTATATCGAGCTAATCCATGAGTAGGCGTAGATCATAATTACTGCCTCTATAGAGTTGAGTGTTTGATAATTTAAATTGCATTTCATATGCGCAGGACCTCTTTACAAACCTGAAAGAATATAGCAACATAAGCTACATGATATAATTATATGTTATTTGGAAGCATACCTGTAGACTGGCCATGATGTCGCACTTTAACCATGTTTAATTGTTGTTGTTCCTTATTATGGAATTGCTTTTCTACAATGAATGTTGGGTGGAAGAGGTATAAATGACGATGCATGTAAAGGATTATATTTCACTAACAAAGTTAAATCAAATCTGAACCTAATTAAAATGCTCAAATACCTCATCTAACACGATATCCAGTTAACCGTTTTATAATAATGGAGATAAAAATACACACAGCCTCAATTTGCCACACACTCTATATGATTAAATACATAATATAAAGTCCAATACTAGACGATTTTTGTAATATTCATAATATTTTCACGCTATAAAATCTTACTCGATAGAAACTGTACTATTAATTTATCAGAAAATTATTTGAAAAATTGCATACATGTACACCATTTAATTTAATCGGTCGTATAAGGTAATTTACCTTTAATGAATCACATAATGTGGGTTTTAGATCATAAACAAATACATGTCAATGGTATTATTATCTTTCAAGCTAAGATAACGTAAGACATAGTAAATATTTATATCCTTAAGATAACTATTTGCGTTCGTTTAATTACAAACGCGTAATTTAGAATTAAACAATAATTATTACAAGGATATCGTTAAAATGTTTTAAATACGGCCGTCATATTTTACGAATACATGTTAAAATAAAACAGAATTGTTGTATTATTTTTATTTTACAGGGCCTCCCAGAATGTCATGTTAATAAGTCAGTTGCGAATAGATAGTCCGTTGTTTTGTTGTTTAGTAACGGAGAGTTGTAGGAAAAAATTGAATATACAAGTGCTCCATCTATGTGCATGTATATTATTAACGTGAACTTCTAAGACATCATCATGTTTAAAATAGTCCAGTAATTTTAGGTTCCATCTGCAGAAGAAATCCAAGCGAGCCTAACTTTTGTGTGCAGCTTTATTCCGATATTTTAAACACTGCGTGAAAGGTCCAAGCGACGTTGTGCCCACATTGTGAGTTACTTGAGGTCAAATATTATAAAAAAGTTTCTCGCAAGTTTTTCGGTTCCTATTGCTTAGGCGAGAATTAAGGTTATTATGAAAATTATAGATCTTATACTTTTATCTTATAGATAAAGGTCTTATACATTTTTTTCATTCAACTAGTCCATTTCGTGATGTGGATTTATAAAATATGTACGATGCATTTGGTTCCATACCACCTTCGAGATAGAATGAAAGGCGCGTCTTTTTACATAGTTTACGCGGTAGGTCTAATTCATGTTATACAGAGTAACATCATTCGTCTTTCGGCTTTTCTAAATAGGTCCTGGAATTAATTAAGATTCGTCTTCGTCATCTTTTTAGATTTCTTGCAGTTCAGCAGTGCCTTTCTCAAGTTGTTCATCATCACCTTCATTTTCAATTCCACTACTCATATTGGATGATAAAATATCAATAGGATTGAATTGACCATCTATATCAGAATTAGATGAATCAGCGACAATAAAGCATGATTGACCATGACAATGACCACAAACCGTAAAGTATTTTATTGCTATTCTTCTTCGTCCACAATTCATGCCGCATTCTTTCGCCCAATTGCAAGAAATTGTGTTCAGAAGTATGTGCGAGGCTGGGGGTAATAGTGTGATGAATTCCAGTTTTTCCTTAACACCCACTCTCCTCATTGAAGATCTGCGTCATTTCCTAACTACAGTTATACCTAGCGGTATAAACGGTTGTTGGATGGCTGCAGCTATGGGGGAGTTGAAGAACGTATAATTGTCAATAGAATTTTCCAAAATTAGAGCTAAATATATCACCAAATAAAAACATATTCCGTTATCTATTATTACATGAGGAGGGAATTTTTTCTATTGAATATATGTGCTGAACTGTGCAAATCCTACAGATCGTCATTATTTGAATTTTCCCCTTAGGATACCTATTTGACTTAATCAAATAGGTATATCATAACCGAACTATTTTTATTAATCGTCGTAGAAAACAACATTTTTGTGCAGAAAGCCGCTCATAACAGCCTGAACTTAAATAATGAATAACAAAAAAATCTGCGCGCATGTACACCGTTTCACAGATTTTGACCCAAAGATAGGAAGAGAATATAAAAATGTAATAAACAGCGTTTGAACGACCTTTATATGCTTAGGATATTTTTGTTTAAAATGTTATAGAGGTATTATTACCTATCAACACTGTTATGAAACGAATGAAAATTCCAGTAAGATAGTGTCATCTGAAAACGCTTATTAATATCAGTACGTTTTGTTAGACTTAAGCTTGTTGTTTAAAATTAGGAACAGACGTAAAATAGCATGGTAGAATTAACCCCCCCCCCCCCCTACTGAAATTGGGTCATATTCGTTGTGCAAGGTGATTGCCACATGCATGTAAACGGTCAGGTTTTACATACAGGGTGACTTATTAATGCGTGGATGATTAATATCTCTTCAGCCGTTTGAAATAATTGTAGAAGATCAAGAGCAGCATATTTTAGTATTACTTTTAAGTCTGTAGGGTTTATCACATCACAGGGTGACAAGTTAGTGCTTGCATTTTCTGAATAGAACATCCAACATTTTTATTAGATTTATATTTGAGTCTTAATTCTCTATCCGGACATATATCATTTTTTTCGACTTGAATTTCTTTTAAATTTAGATACGATAACTAGGGTTTTTACATAAAAAAGTATTGTATTCATAATCCCTTAGGATTTTCACGTTTCATGTAGATAGAGAAAATTAAAGGCTTCAAATTTAATCACTCTGTCTCTGTGTCTGTCTGTTGGAACGGAATTTAGCTGACACAATTTTCAAGGCACTATACAGAGTCGTCATTCTAAAGGATTAGTTAATTAAATAAACGGTGGAGGAAATTAATATCTGTTATGAAACAAGTACGACTTGCAATGGGGGCGTTGACAAATGCGAGTGCCTGCTTGATTAATAAAAATAGGCAATATTAGTTGTGTACCTACTTAGTTTCAGTGAGCCATGTAACAGTGGATTATGCCATATTGAATCAGAATATTAGGTAAATAGGTATCAGCAGTCGGCCAGGCTGGACTGTAATTTCTACTCGTTAAAAAGTTGTTTCGTATCCGGTGATGGCGTATGAAAATAAAACGTGTCGTTTACAATGAGCATACTTGTTAACGTTTGCGAAAAAATACACTTTTGTTTCTGTATTTCAATTGCCAGGTTTAAACAAAAATTCTGTCTTCCTCAACCCTGATGGTGGTGTATCAATTTATTTTTCCGTAGCTGTTTCGATGAAAAGAATATCGTATTATCCTGAGCAAGTTTAGTTGAGTGTCAATACACTTTCTAATTTTTAATCCAATTGGTCTATTTTTACTGAGTCGGTAAAAAAGGCATTTTGTTTGGCTAATTGACACTTTCGTAAATTCATCGACACGATCTTTGAAAGATCCGGAAATAGGGGTGGTTTGTCGAGCACCACAACCAGCTTTAATTTTATATTATCACCTTGACATAATAATGTAATGCGGTACAACTACCCAATATTATTTGGATTATGAGGAACCTCTTCTGTGAATTACTACACACTATTATGCACCATTTTTCACCTACGCACTGATGACATACTTTAATTAAAGTATACTTAAATTTTGAAATTCTTATCTATTTACTATTACACAGGGTTGGACAAATTTGTGGAAACACCTGATCTGTGACTAAACCACAAGATTGATTAAAAAATACCCTTAACTAAAGTTTTTGCAGTATTTTAATCCTATTTACTGATGTACTTTCACTTTCAATAGCTACCATATTTTTGGAGATATGACATCAGCAATTTTTGCACATTTTCAAATAAACTTTTTCATCAATTATTGTGACATAGGGTTTGGTAGATGTGCGACTTGTGGTTATTTAAATATTAAATAAAATAATACGATAAAGAATAATAAATTGCTATTAGTTAATGAAAATTAAATGTAATAAAGAATATTATTTATAGGATTTAACATATAACAGAAAAAGCAATCTATGAGAAATAAAAATAAGAACTATCCACAATCTAAAATTTTTATGTCTCATATTACTTTTTCTGCTGTTTGCTAAATCGTATAAAGAATGTGTTTTATTACAATTACATACAAACAATAATGATTCACTTTTATGAAAATTTAATTTGTTATTACAAAATATTGAGAACTTGAATATTGACAAGGAAAAGAAAATATTCATTATAAATGTTCAAATTAGCTCTAAAGAAGTTTTGAATAACATGCTGTGATATACCTTGAACAGCTATCCTAACACTCTCTTCTAACGGCTCTTCTAAGGATTCAACATGTCCTCTCGACCTACCCACCTCTGTGGAAATATATCATTTAGGTATTGGCTCACACACCTCCATAATGAGGTGGAGCTCCATCTTGCTGATACCAAAATCGTTCAGGACATCTATTATGAATATTTTCTTTTTTTTTTCTCAATATTAAAGTAATAACAAATTTAATTTTCATGAACTAATAAATGTATTTTACAACGTCGAAATATTCACACTTGGTTCAAGAGAAATCTTATGCTAGTCGTATCGCACCCGCCTTGCACTGATGAACGTCAGGAAGAGCGAAACTGCAGTATGCAAGTTGGCCTGAGACGGCTGGCACGAGAGTTTCCTTTACTTAGGAATAAATCTTTCGGCTGGTGTTTGTTTCAGTCAAAACCAAGCGTTTTGCTGTAGAATATGATTTCTATACTTAACGCAGCCAGGCTCGCAAATATTTGTAGTTTGGTTTATTATTCTTATGAAAATAAGAATTCATAGAGGTGACTGTCAGGAAATATTTCGTTTTAAATATATTCTGCCCTCTAGAAGCACGCTATCGGGGTATTTAGCTTCTTCTAATTTCATTTCATAAAAATACTAGACGGTTGGCCGGAACGTCGAACCACTTGTATTTACATCCAGTTGAGAATTATATATGTAATCAATTTTTTAATGTCCGTATCACTCTCTCCACAATTGCTACTTTCTTTTTACTATACGTCCAGTAATAATGATTAATGGCATGCTTTTTCGTTATGGTGGAAAAGTTTTAATTGTAAAACTTCGTACTTTGGTCGCTTTGCAGATTGTTAGGTGAGTAGTTTAATATTTGCAAAATGCTCCTCATACCTTTCCTAATTTCAATATCGCTTTGTATTTAAAACTCATGCGGCCCAGTAGCGACTCTTGGGCGGTACGAATGCACCAGGCCCGTCATAAGGGGGCGCCAAAAATGCAACGACAGATCGTCTGCGCAAAAAATAAAACCCAAGCACTTTAATACCACTCAAACCTACCCACCAAAATAAAAATAGAACTATATTTTTTTTCTTTTGGACGAACTAAAAACAAACTTTTTACTGGATCTATTATGATATAATAGTATCAATGTTGAGAAAAGACATTTCATATCTTCTTTTGACCGACAGCATACTTATTTAAGCAATTATAAATTAAGGAGGTGCTTAGTCAGTTGGTTACTTATGAGGGGACATCCTAAGCATACTCTTCTGGCGAGCAAAGGAAGTCACGTGTCAAGGTACTATCCCATTTCAAAAGTAAAAACTTATGGTGTGAAATTCTCACTTAAAGTAGAAAAAATATTAATGGGTTGAGACCAATATACATTTATAACTCGCCTAGAGTACATATTATATAAAGATTATATTATTGTTACCAACCAAGCCGAGTCAAGTTGAGTTGCCAGTCAACAGTATTTTCAGCATTTTCAGCAGGAGTTACTTGAGCCAACACGGAGAGAAGTAGGCAGCTCTGAGGAGAGGGACAAGTATCACTGCTCTTGGTGGTGGTTCGAAGCACTGATATATGATGTGCAACTGAGCTCTGCTCCAAATTGTATAGTAGAGGTGTTTCAGAATCTTATGAGCCGCGAAATGCGCAAGAGGCAAAGTTTGTTCTGCGTTATAAGTATTTTCTTGAAGACACTGGGGGCTGCTTTGCTGTATACATAAACAAGAACTCATGATAAATTGTAAACAATAAACATAATATTTTTAAGAAGTGTAACTGAGTCGACAGGAGAGATTATGTCTCTGCGCACATGAAGGTCACAGCTCATGAGATTTTAAAACACCTCTACGATATAGCTGTCTTCAATTAAACTATGGGTATATACTTATACCTCGACATACGCATGTCGTTGAGCGAGGTGTTTGAGCTCGAGGAGATTGCGGGGTATACATATAGGTATGAACGCACTGTTTGTATCTAGACACCTATCATATCGCACTATACAATTCGGACCGGCAGAGCTTAGTCGTATACCATATAGCAGTACTTCGAAGCACCGCCAGGAGCAGTGATGCTTTTTCCTCTTCTCAGAGCTGCCTGCTTCCCTCCATGAAACAATACGTGATGTGAGCGTTGTCTACGCCATAGTAGTTTAAATAAACCGTTTCAATCAAATATAGTTCCTTTTTTCTGTTATTGTTTCTCATCCGTGCTAGTACTATGCTAATCTTTCAGAGGTTTGAGTTGCTTGAGTTGTAATATATAAACATGTAAAAAATTTATGTTTTCTTCAGTCTCTGCATATAGCTTAATCACGAATAAACGATAGTATATTGGGAGGAGGGGGGCGCCATAATGAGATCTTTCACCACCTGAAAAACTTGCTAGAGCCGCCCCTGATGCACCCATACCACCTGCTCTAAAAACGTTCAAATTTATAAAAGTCCTGAGTATTCTTCCATCTGCCTTCATTTGATGCCTAACATATATGTATATAATTTTATTACTGTTTTATACATTGTATTCGAAATAGTAATTATCATTTAAAAATGTGTAACGTGAATCTGAGATTACACTTTGACTTGTTCTTGCTATGATAATAAATCTGACGTATAAGCTGTAATTTTCGTAATTCGCTACGAGTAAAGGTGGCCTAAAATAAGATTTATTTGCATCGAATTATTAGGAATATGATAAGAATTAGAAATGGCGCCAACATTAAATATAACACCTTAATATTGTTGATATAAGATAAGAGCGATTGTTGTAAATAAAATTGAAGGTCTAAAAATATGTATTTTACTCAAGGCCTTAAAATATAAATTTGTAATTTATTGTGTATTTCTTAATTCAAGAAAATTTGGTATTAAAACTGTACAGATAAATATTGATATTTTTCATTTGAATGTTAACTCAGTGTTCGGTGAATGCATGAAGAACCTATAACAATTTTGATCTGCATAATTAAACCTAGATTTTTAGCTTAAATCCAGTTCCAGCCACAAAAACTGAGCCCGGTAATAGTCTCAGGGCGCCTACCTTCGTCGGCTTTTGGTCTCTCCAACTATTCGAATAACTACAGTTCTAATACAAATAAAATAAATAAAACAAGTTATTATCATTAGGCATGTGCACATTATTTGTCGATATACTTATATAAAGACTAAATACTTATTGATTATGGCAAGCTGAATAATACATTATAAAAATTGTTCTTTTTCATGGTACGAAAGTCTCTTATCACTCGCGTTCTTCTGCGACTGCGATTGAGAGAGTACAGAAATTTCAAAATAAAATGGCAACCTCTCTATAGATACACTTCAAATACAGCCTGTGAATGAAGAACTAAATTCAACAATGGAAGCGGATTAGATTTGCAATCTGTAAATGTTGTTTCATAGACTTTGCATTATTTAATTTTCTAAATTTGGAGTCCGGTCGTGCAGGTACTTATCTCGTAGAAATTTATGATTTTTTCGAATCTCTTATGCTTTTCACATTTTTCTCTTCACTAACCCGACAGCTGCAAGCCTGCTGTTACGGCTGCCTCTTACGGCCTTAGTGGCGAGCGCGCTTGGTCAGACTGCCTAACGAGTACTGGGTTCGATCCGCAGCACCGGCACTGGCAATGTTGGTGGGTAATGGATGTTTGCAAATGTGTAACCCCCTTCCGGATACCCTACGAGTGGCTTTGGATTTGGGGGTTGTCTACTATATGTGGTGTTTATGTTATGTTATTTAGCTAAAAATAAGAGGACTCGAGACAATACGGTGCTGATGGTCTCTTTGTGGGACATATTTCTTGGAGAATCGAGCTGTTGATACCATGGGATATCGACTAAACTTGTAACAAATATCTCTAGACCTACATTTCAAAAGCATTATAGGCGTATTGATGCTTGTCTGCTTCCTAACGGTTCATGTCTCAAAGTTGAGAAAAGAGACGGAAAATTTTAGAGCATTAGTATAATCTTTTATTCTTAAAATATATTTTTAGAGTCACTTGTTTTAAATCTCGTCAATCGTGCAATAACGGAGTTTCCTTCCAGGTTGGGGCCCAGGTCAGATGACCCCTATCATCGGAACTGCTTACACCTAAATAAGATAGATAGATTGTAACATGTTATGAACTTAATTAGATGTAGTAGAGACAACCATAAGTCATCATTATTTTGTCAATTCTAGGAAAAGTATACAAAATTTACATATCGGGATGTCAGTGCAGATAGTGTTTACATATTACTTAAGTATATTTAAGGGAGTTGTTAAAGGATTCGTACAGCAGAGAAAACTTTGTGAAGGAAACATATAATACGAAATTAAAATAGTTAAAGCATATATCTGTGTAGATGTATGCTTTAACTACTGTTAAAGAGGAGGAAATGCCTTACGAAGATACAGAACGTTATTCCATAGGTCACGCTATTCCAAACATAGATGTTACCGTTGTTATAGGTGATCTGGTTGGCATAATCAGTTCTACATCATCAGTTGATCACTTGCAAGCTGCTGGTGTATTTACCACCGGAGAGCGACATGAATAGAGAAAAAGACTAATTTAGTTCTACCTAGACAATACTTATATGTCAATTAATGCTACATTCCAACAACGTCAATGCATACATTTGGCTGTCGTAGATTTCAATATCAGGTTAAGTCTATTATAGTAATTCGGCGATGATCATTAGTAAAGCTCTCTAAAAGTATACCTTACAATGTACAACTTAATGTTGGGAGTGAAAATATGTTAAAGGCATATGTGAATATAACCGTCTAATGGTGTTGCTACCAAAATAAAAAAAAGGTAATAAATAAATCGGCGTACGGAGAAGTATGAAGCAACCTTCTATAATAGTTAAAACTTTAATTACTGAGGTGCAACCCAGGTTGAATCTATCAAGTTGTAACACGCTTTTTAATAAGAAGAGTGTAACATACTGATACAAAGAAGGCAAAAATTTTATCGAAAGTAAACGAATTTTTATTTACAAGACGTTATATTTTAAGAACCGCAATCGCATGTTGATATCAATAACAGTGAAGATGATTAAGTAACAGAACTCAAATAATTCTCTTTGCTAAGGAATTTGGAGAGTGCAGTGAAATTATAAATTGTCAATAGTGCAAAGGAAGCAATAATTTTAAGAGCATTATCAAAATCAAGTTCTAAAAAAAGAATGTTTTGGAAACTACTACGAAAAATGACTACAATTAAATTAAAAATTAACCACTCGGAAGCACCTCAAGATACGATTTTTTGAGTAATAATCGCAAAAATAGAGGAGCTTGTTTTGATATTTATTAAGAGCCAAATTCATCTGCGGGCAGCCCCGGATTTTGGGAAGCAGAATTCCCTACCAGTTAAATTCAGTTTTCATCATACTGAATGACCAATTTGCAATTATTAAAGACAATTTCACGAATTCCTTCAAAAAGGATTTTGTGAACATCTACATGGGGGTCATTCGCATGTGGGGCGATGTTTCGTCCCCCATAGTAGGTTTTATGACGTCAGTACGTTTGAGAAAACAAGTAAGCTGCATATTATGTCTTGAAGCAATTATAGGTGTGATCCTGACGAGTTATATAACCATCATTTAGGATATTTAAATCTAGTTTCAAGCAAACCAAGATTTTCGTTGCAGTCAGTTCCAAAATCTTCTAGTTCATAATTTACTTATATATCCTTCGGGAAGTCTGAATCATTTTTTGCCAATCGATTACAATTATATTGCCTTTGTATGATGTCATTATCGTACCTCCTTGAAACATCCGCTTGCCATGTGTAGTGTTAATGGACTTGCAGCAGGAATAATATTCACTAACTTTATTTGTAAGGTAGATGGTGATTTAAAATATCTGATAAACTCTGACGTACCTAGTATTGCACAAATGGTTTTATTAATTTAAGCTAATGACGTAAATAATAATACTGAAATAGTGCAAATAGTTACATAAATACAAAATAAGAAAGAAATTAGTTTTAAAATAAACAATATGAAACATTGTTTTGGGAGTAGCAAACAATCTTAATGAGGTATCAATAGGAACTTTAGAATCTCTTTGTTAGATTATTTATTTACAAACAATAATACGATTTTTTAAATTTACTTGTAATTATTCATAGATGGTAATATTCCTAATAACTACATAATATTGATTTTGATTAAACTAAATTATCTAAATACAGAAGTAAGAAGAGAAGAAATATGTTCAGGATGTTGGGGCATTACAAGGCTATCCGGGCCTAATTCATATAATGAATATAGGTAGGTTTTGAATATTTGTTATTGCATGTATTTTCTATAATCAATAAAAATATTAATTGAATTCGAATATTTCATTAACTTTTTACTTTTTAATATTGAAGACCTTAGTACGATCCTGTGCCTTAAATAGGCAACTAAACTTAAAGAATCTCATATGTCCAAAATTCAGGAAGCCGATTCTTCATAGAGACCAGCCGGGTTACTAACTTTAGGAGAATTTTTAAGACGATGGCTGCAGAAGCAAAGTGCATCATTGGCTCACAAGACATGACAACAATTGGAGGTAGGTAAACATTTTTCTTTTCCTGTCTTTAACGTCTCAACACGCTGCAACGAATCGTCCTGAGAGTGAAAAGTACTCCTACTGTTGCAAAAGGCATTTCTGGCGCCCTTTGAATTATAAATACTATTGTGTCCTTCAGATGTGAGCCGAAGATCATTCGCAATTACACGTAAATTTAAACCCAACTGTGAGATAAATGAAGGACTCCGCCACTCCTGTAAAGGAACCATATTATTGGACTCTAAAGGAATCATATTATTGGACTTTGGCGCCAAAACTACTAAAAATTTTTCGAAAGTGGCTGATAGTAGGACTACAAATTCGAATGATCAAGGCTCCTAAGAGAAATACACATTTATATTATGCCGTTTTGATTTCATATTATTTAGATTATTCTCTATTAAAACTAAGGCATTCGTATTCCGAACCAAAGATCATATGTACCACATCCTAACTAATCTTCAATAAAATACTAGTTAATATCAAGTAAAACAGTAATATATTTAAAAAATCGGTAAAGGTATTTACACAGAACTTCCCTCTTTATTTGTGCATGGCGGTCACTCTAAAAAATTAATAATTACGAAGTGACATTGAAAATAATATTATTACAACGAACACCTGATAAGTGCTCATCCAACAGCAAACGTTCAATACTAAATAACAGGTGCTAAATATGGAAGGCTTCTGCAAATACCTTTATAAATGCCCATTCTACAGTGTTTCTTTTTTGTTGGTTTAGAATGCCATGAAACGTGAAAATTTTAAATTTGAGCAAAGAAAAAAAAAAATCTTTCTATTTTAGTGGTAAAATTTTTTTCAAAAATGGTGAAAAAAATTTTCAAATTTTTTTTTCTCAAATAGGTTTAGAATGTCAGTCATGTCAAACGTGAAAATTTTAAATTTGAGGAAAAAAAAAATTTCAATATATTCTAGTGGTAAATTTTTTTCCAAAATGGCAAAAAATATGTTGCAAATTAACTTTTCCGAAATAGGTTTGGAATGTCATGAAACGTGGAAATTTTAAATTTGAGCAAAAAATATTTTTTTCTTTTTCCCAGTAATAAATAAAATTGTTTTCAAAAAAGTTTTCTTTTAAAATTTTTAAATTTGTTTGAATAGGTTTAGAATGCCATGAAAACGTGAAAATTTTAAATTTGAACAAAGAAAAAAAAATTCAGTCTGTATAGTGGCAAAATCTTTTCAAAAATTGGAAAAAAAATTTTCTAATTTTTTTTTTTTTAAATAGGTTTAGAACGCTATGAAATGTGGGAATTTTAAATTTGAACAAAGACAAAAAGTTTTTTTGTGGTAAAAATTTTTTCGAATGATGGTGAAAAAAATTTTCAAATTTTTTTTTTCCGAAATAGGTTTAGCGTGTCATGAAACGTGGAAATTTTAAATTTGAGCAAAAAAAAATTTTTTTCATTATTTATTCCCTTTAGACAATTCACCCTGTATATTTTCCAGTGAATGTTCTACCAGTTCTCCGCTGAGAGTAAGGGTCAACTACCTGCCAAATTTGGCTGCTCTCCGTCAAGTAGTTTTTTAGTAAATGCACCAACAGACAGACAGACAGACAGACTGACGGAATTGAAAAACCTATATTTTCGTAATCTCCGTGTTCTGAAACGTCAGAATCCGAAAAAATCTCGGAGGGTGATTTTCTCTCGAATACAATACTTCCCTTCGGTATGCGAGGGAAGTAAAAAAGTAACAATAAGAGTAAAATTGGCATGTGTATAATAAGATAAAATAAGAAATTGATATTAATAATATTATAAAAAGTACCCAATGAAATTAATAATTCCCAAGAACATAATTCAATTATAAATTCACTTTCTACTGATCGTTATTACCCAAGGTGTGAAGACAACGTAAATATCTCATGTTCTACAATGATGTCTAATATGGATTCTCCCAATTATTCATTTAGGTCAAGATTACGAATTTCTTTATAAAGTATCATTAATCTATTTCTGAGAAATTCACATTTTTACGTATTAAGTTTAAAACGTACTTATTTATTGTATTATATGTCACTTCCTACCTTCATATGTGTGTATCACTACCATTATCTTTAGGAAACAAGAGATAAAATTAATCATATATAATTTAGATTTATAACTTATAAACGAAAACAAGATTCGTATGGATTATTTAAGAGAAATGATTATTTGTGGTTTTTTAATTATAATAATTCGATTGCCCTAATTTTACGTTTATCAAAACTATATTAAGAAATGTTGTTCATTGCAGCTGTGAACAAAAGATATAAATATAAAAGGAAAAGAGATAGTTTATCAAGAATTTATGATAGAACTTGTAATACGTAAAATAATATTATTACTTTTTTTTTATTTACCCTAAATTTTGAAAGATTTATATTCAGTACTTCAATTTACATATTTAAGAAACATACGTATCTGAATCTCCTTTCTAGTTCTTGAGGAACTCTTAATTTACTACGTGCTAAAGATCAAGTTGAAAATACATACTTGACAGTGAGTGTGATATTGAAAATGTACTGACGATATTAATTGTAATTTCATGTGAATCATAACAGTCATAAATAATAAATATATTAACTGTTCTAGGAAATTTGTAAATTTATTGTTTGTTTTTTTTTCCAGAGCGTTCCCAAAAAAAATTAAGGCACGTTTGCATTAAATCTTTGTTACACAATGTTATGATATAACAGTATCAAAGCAGATCTTGTTGGTGAACAGAATTTTCAAGCCTGTTTATTAGGTAGCAAATATATGCACTTTGTCTATCGTGTATGGAAATTTTTAAAAATAACATAAATAATATGTTATAGTCCACACATACTGGACAAACTTAGGTAGTTACCATTTTACTTAGTCCCAATAGACTTCATCCACCATAAACAATTTACTCGAATACGACTCACTTCACTTTTACGTGGTGCCACTGAGATTTAGTACACAGCCAATATTTCTGTTGTCTCATTTATAAATAGGTAATCGCAGTTGGCAAAGACCTATTGCAATTTTCTCTTGTTTTTTAATTACCATATTAAAAATACCTTCTAACAATATTTAAAAGTAAAATTGATGTGTGACCTAATGCACGCAAAATTTGTTCGAATCTGAGAATACAAATAGAGTACATATTGCAGTTCTGATATCTTATACATCCTCATGTTTTCTTTAGGGTGAAAACACTATATACTTTCACTAAAAATATAGCAGATTTCATCCTTGGCTACATGCTAAATATTATTCTCCTCTTATTAGCTTGCCCTAATTATTTCCCTTATTTACAACCCCCACCCTTCAATCAGATATCATACATACGTGTACCCAATTAAAAGTGATATCTCAATTTTATTTTATCAGCCTCTTTAATAATAAAGTGGGGGTAGTGGGGGGTTGATAAATATTAAAAGGAAATCTGAGGCCTTGTCTTCTAACATGGCACCAAATCTGAAGTTTCTGTACACTTACCAGCTTGCTTTATTTATTTTCTCATATTTCTCAATTGCAAAAAAATCCCTGATCACCCAACCTCTTGTAGTTCTAATTCTAGTAGCAAGTTCTGGTATCAATTCCAATATCACCCCCAAATAGGGGTTGTTTTTAATGTGTTCCCGAGATCTTTCGCAAAACCGGGTGAAGTATTCGTTTTCAGCACCCCGAAATTAGTAAAAAAAATATATGGCTTAAACACATTACCACCTGATGGGATAAAAAGTCCATCTTTCAAGTTAATATCTTAAATAGTTCGTGAGAAAACGTGCGCATAAAAAAGTTACAGACCGACAGTAAGACAAAAATTTGTTCACTCAAATTTAAAATCTCGACGTTTTATGACGTTCTAGGCCTATATCAACCAAAAAGATTTTTGATTTTTTTTTACGATTACTGAACTTTCGCTAATAATGAAGATTAATCTCTGTTACTCTCGTTATTTTCCGCGGAATGTAAATGGCAATATTGACACGCTCACGTACACACACACACACAAACACACACGCGCGCGCGCGCGAGTGCTCGCACACACACGTAACCACACGTACACATACGCACTCACACATTTTTCAATGTTTTAGTTCAGTTTGTTATAAAACGGATTTCTGTTGACATTTTCTTCTAATTTGAGTAATACAAATTTTTGTCTGGTTATAGTAAATCAAATTGATATTATAAAGAAGGTGTATACAAAAGTTTCATTTTATGAGAAGCCAAGTAAAAATGGTATGTTATAAATTTTTCACTAGATCAATGTACTAAATAGGAAAGTTTCGCCAAAACACTTCTATAGATTTCTATCACAGTTAAATTAATTCTTAAGATGTCCATGTATATTTTTTATTAAAAGTATAACAGATTGACAATTGTGTTAACGATATGCCAAATATTACTGTGATGGCATGAAACATCCTTATGTCTGATGAGCTCTAGAATAGTAGTGTAGGTGAGCTAGCTCTTCAGGCACCCAAATCTCAAAGTAACTGCAACCCCGCAAAGAAATACTCACATGTAGTTTGCGATACGTGCAAGAAAATAATAATATTTTGGATAAAGAATCTTTGGTGGAATTTGCTAAAGAAAATGCGAGAGGTCACGAAAACCGGTTCTTCGCGGTTTTAAAAAAAATTTGAATTTATACCAAAAAAGGTGTTCAGGTACAAAATGTGCGCAATAACAAAACGAACAAAATGAGCCCCAGTGGAACTCAATTGTTCCATTGGTTACCTCACAAATTGCAGAAAAGCACTAAATATGCACCTTTTCTTTGGAATAATTTCAACTTTTTCTTTAAACCGCGAAGAACCGGTTTTCGCGACCTTCCGGAATTCTTTCAGCAAATTCCACTAAAGATTCTTTTTCTAAAATAATATCATCTTCTTTCAGGCATCGCAAACTAAATGTGAGTTTTTTTTTTGAAGGTTGCAGTTAGTCTGAGGGTAAAACCGTCGCCTAGACTATAGGGGCGAAAAACGTTTCAAAGCATTTCAACCATTTCTAAGAAACAGAATGAGAGATTTCATGAAAATTTAATCCATTAGAATGAAAAATTACACAGGCACACAGAAGAAAAAGACAAGTCGAGTGCGAGAATGCAGACCTATGTACTCCCATGCATTTTGACCTGCTGAACACGATTCCAATGTCCGCTTTACCCGATCGGCTCTTGCATTTTTCCTAATCTCAAGAAACAATATCAGAATGCCTGAAAAATCTCAAACAAGTAAATAAAAAGATATAATGAGCTGACCACCATTTCCACATGTAACTCGGGGCGCTTAGACCGAATGTGGGCGGCACGATGATCTATGGTCATTGTTAAGATACATACTGCCAAAGTCAAAGGTCCGAGGATTTCGCTTCTCCTGTGATATGGTTCCGCCTTGGGAGCAACTGCATCCGAACGAGAGACCATAAAATTATTCAGAGATACGTAAACAGAACAGAGAAATCGGATGGCGCAAACCAGACATTCCTGTGATATTTCGTTTCCGAGATAGGGCCGCTCAAAGTCCGGTGAATGTGAGCGGCCCTATCTTGCTGACGAGGCGGAACCATGTCGCCAGAGAAGCGAAATCCTCGAACCCTTGACTTTGGCGGTATGCATGTCCCTTAAAAATGACCATAGATCATCATGCCGCCCACATTCTGTCTCAGCGCCCCAAAATACGTATGGAAATGGTGGTTAGCTCATTTAAACTTTTTATTTATTTGTTTGAGATTTTTCGGCATTCTGATGGTGTTTTAGAAAAAAATGCAAGAGCCAATTAGGCAAAATGGACATCGGATTCGTATCCAGCACGTCAAAATGCATGGAAATATGTAGGTCTGCCTTCTCGTACTCGACTTTTTTTCTCCTTGTGTGCCTGTGTTATTAAGACAAAGTAGGTAAATAAATTCATCTTATGCCTTTGTTCTCATTTTTAGCCGAATCTTCATGACCGTTGGAGGTTATGTAGATACTAGTTCAATCTGCGTAGCCATAGGGGATTAAGTAGATGCTAGTGGACCAACTTCATGAAAACTCATATTCTTCGGTCCCAAAAGTTGTACACAAGAGATTTTTGTTATGAGGAGCTGAGAAGAAATGGCCCTTTGTAAGCATCCAAAAAATCTATGCGAAGTGTATTTTTGTTCCCTACCAACTTCAAACCCTACCAACTTCAAACAAGAGGAAACTGATCAAAGTTAAATGAAAAAAATGTAGAAAGCAAATGTTACCCAATTTCCACCAGGAAAAAACTCTATGGGAAATATGTGTATAAAATAAAGCATTATCAAATACGGTATCATCGCATATCACTAGCGTTAGGTATTTCATTTATTTCATGATTACTTAGTATACTTCATACGATCTCAGTTAGTACAGCATAAAAACGAAAACTCGAAGTCCACGTGGACTTAATCTGCCTGTCACATGGAAATGTGGGTTGAATTAGATGCCCAGTTTCATTTGTCAACACAATGTGACATAATGTGACAGGCGTATTAAGTCCATGTGGACTCAGTTTTCGTTTTTATGCTGTCCCAATTGATATTGTATGAACTATAGCACATAACTCAGAAAATGAGTTTTAATTCTCTAAAATACTACTGCTAATTTAACAAAGCTTACTAAATCTAGAGTGATAAGACTGCCGAGAGCGTTATGCAAATTTTTCTAGAAGCAGTGTTGATCGTAGACCAATTTATCTAATTGATGAATTCCCCTTAGAAATCAGTTTAAGTTCTTATAGACATGCCATAAGCAATTATAAATAAAATTAATTAGGAATTCTGTATTCACAAAATGCAAACCATCGACTAGCTAAGAGCATTATTAAAGCGCAATGCAGGGTGTTTCGTGAGTGACTGGCCATACCCTAATGAGGAGTACAGTATCCTGAGACGATTTCAAAATGGCCTTTATTATATAATAATAATAACATGTCTTTATTTTTATGTTTACATTGATACACAAAAGAAAATGTTCAAAGATGGGTGACGATATTCACGGAGTGCTCTTCCATATAACCACCCCATAGCAAGTACATAAATCAAATAAATTAAAAACATAATGATGTATAAAAATGAGAAAATAAATAAAAACAATAATCGTCTAAAACAAGCAACCCCGAAAAAATGAACATGTATTTAAATGATGCGCTTATCAACAATTAGGTTTGTGATCTTCTTTCTCAACTTAGTGATATTAGTGCAGGGCTTTATGTTAAGAGGAATAGAATTATATAATTTTACGGCTGTGTAACTAAACGAACGTTGAAAAAGGGCAGAATATGCCTGGGAATAGTAAATTGGGTACAATGGCGTGTAGAACCTTGCTATGTATCGGTACTTTTTTACTTCCACATCCACGTAGTGGATTGGAAGTATAGTAATCGCAAAAAAATTTTCAAAAATTTTTATTCGTGAAATAGGTTTAGAATGTCATGAAACGTCGAGATTTTAAATTTGAGCGAAAAAAAATTTCTGTCTGTCTGTCGGTCTGTCGGTCTGTCGGTCTGTCTGTAACTTTTTTTGTCCGCACGCTTTCTCCGGAACGGTTTAAGATATTGACCTGAAATTTTGTACACGTATATATTATAACGAGATCTGGAACTGGATTGTTTTTTGAGGAAATCCGGTGAAGGGTTGGGGGTTAAATAGGGGTAAATATGGGGAAATAAGTAAAGCAAGCTTGTAAGAGTACAGAAACTTGAAATTCGGTGTATGTACTAGAAGTTAAGGCCTCAGATTTTTTTATAATATTTTTCAACCCCCCACCACCCCTACCCCATTAAAGGGGTTGATAAAATAAAGTTGAGATATTCATTTGAAATTTCGTACACGTATGTATTATAACGATGTCTAGAATTAGATTATATTTTGGGATGATTCCGTTGAAGGGTTGGGGGTTAATTTGGGGTAAATAGAGGAATATAAGTAAAACAAGTTGGTAAGAGTACAGAAACTTGAAATTCGGTGTATGTACTAGAAGCTAAAGCGTCAGAATTTTTAATAATATTTTTCAACCCCCACCACCCCTACTCCAATTTGAAAAGGGTTGATAAAATAAAATTGAGATATTCATTTGAAATTTTGTACACGTATGTATTATAACGACATCTGGAACTAGATTATATTTTGAGATAATTCCGTTGAAGGGTTGGGGGTTAAATAGGGGTAAATAGGGGAAAATAAATAAAGCAAGCTGGTAAGACTACAGAAACTTGAAATTCAGTGTATGTTCTAGAAGCCAAGGTCTCAGATTATTTATAATATCTTTCAGCCCCCACCACCCCTACTTCATTATTAAAAGGGTTAATAAAATAAAATCGAGATATTCATTTGAAATTTGGTACACGTATGAATTATAACGACATCTGGAACTAGATTACACTTTGAGATGATTCCGTTGAAGGGTTGGGGGTTATTTAGGGGTCAATAGGGGGAAATAAGTAAAGCAAGCTGGTATGAGTACAGAAACTTGAAATTCGGTGTATGTACAAGAAGTTAAGGCCTCAGATTTTTTTATAATATTTTTCAATAATTTGAGATGATGCCGTTGAAGGGTTGGGGGTTAAATAGCGGCAAATAGGGGAAAATAAGTAAAGCAAGCTGGTAAGACTACAGGATTCGGTGTATATACTAGAAACCAAGGCCTCAGATTTCTTTCTAATATTTTTCAAACTCTACCACCTCCGCTTCATTATTAATGGGATTGATAACATCAAATTGAGATACTCACTTGAAAGTTAGTACACGTATGTATTGTAGTGACATCTGCTTGAGATGACTCCATTGAGGTGGTAGGTTGTAAATAGTGGAAAATAAGTACGGTAAACTAGAAACTTCATTTTTAACGTATATGGTAGAAACCAACTCCTCAAACTTTTCTATGACATCTACCCCAAATATTATTAAAATTCTATGACCAATAATTTCCACATACTAGAGTGCAAATATAGTCAAGATGTTTCCTTTAAAGTGACTTGGACGAATAATCTGGATGTGGAAGTAGTGATTCCTTAGGCAGCGGTTTTTTAACTTAAAAAGTAAATAACTTGGTGTTTCATGTTTGATCATTTTAAAAATTAAACAGGCCGTATGAAATTCGAAACGCTCTGAGAGATATAACCATTTTGATTGTTTGAAGTGATCCTCTGAAGAGATTCTTTATCGCGATTTAAAATGGCAGGCCAGTAAACGTAAGAAAGGAACGATAATATCAGTGAAGCAGTTAATGTTAGTTTAACTTCTGTACTGAGAATATCCTTGTGCATGTATGAAAGTTTAAGTTTGCTAATTGATTTTTGTATTAGACTACTTACATGTTTTACAAATTTTAAATCTGTGTTAAACCACACACCAAGGTTCTTAGAAATATTGACTGGTATTAATTGAAAATTATTTTAAAAAACCGCTGCCTAAGGAATCACTACTTCCACACATCCAGATTTTTCATCCAAGTCACTTTAAAGGAAACATCTTGATTAGATTTGCACTCTAGTATGTGGAAATTATTGGTCATAGAAGTTTAATAATATTTGGAGCAGATGTTATAGAAAAGTTTGAGGCGTTGGTTTCTACCATATACGTTAAAAATAAAGTTTTTAGTTTACCCTACTTATTTTCCCCTATTCACAACCTACCACGTCTCACCCCTTCAATGGAATCATCTCAATCAGATGCCATTACAATACATACGTGTAGTAACTTTCAAGTAAATATCTCAATTGTATGTTATCAAACCCATTAATAATGGAGCGGAGATGGTGGTGTTTGAAAAATATTAGAAAGAAATCTGAGGCCTTGGTTTCTAGTATATATACCAAATCCCACATTTCTGTACTCTTACCAGGTTGATTTACTTATTTTTGCCTAATTACTCCTATTTAACCCTCAACCCTTCAACGGAATCACCTCAAAATATAATCTAGTTCCAGATGTCGTTATAATATATACGTGTCCCAAATTTCAAGTGAATATCTCAATTTAATTTTATCAACCCCTTTAATAATGGATTAAGGGTGGTGGGGGGTTGAAAAATATTACTAAAACATCTGAGGCCTTGGCTTCTAGGACATATACCGAATTTCAAGTTTCTGTACTCTTGGCAGATTTTTCCCTATTTACCAATTACCCCCACTCGTTTCAACGCTATCATGTCATCACTTCTAGTATATACACCAAATCCCAAATTTCTATACTCTTACCAGCTTGACTTACTTATTTTCCCCTATCTAGCAGTATTTAACCCCCAACCCTTCAACGGAATCATCTCAAAATATAATCTAGTTCCAGATGTCGTTATAATATATACGTGTACCAAATTTCAAGTGAATATTTCAATTTTATTTTATCAACCCCTTTAATAATGTACTAGGGTTGGTGGGGAGCTTGAAAAATTTTATAAAAAAATCTGAGTCTTTAGCTTCTAGTACATACACCGAATTTCTAGTTTCTGTACTATTACCAACTCACTTTACTTATATTCCTCTATTTTAATAGGGTTAAATAGGGTTTAACCCTATTTAACCCCTCAACGGAATCATCTCAAAATATAATCTAGTTTCAGATGTCGTTATAGTACATACGTGTACCAAATTTCAAATGAATGTCTCAATTTTATTTTATCAACCCCTTTAATAAAGGAGTAGGGTTGGTGGGGGGTTGAAAAATATTATAAAAAAATTTGAGACTTTGGCTTCTAGCATATACACCGAATTTGAAATTTCTGTATTCGTACCAGCTTGCTTTACTTATTTCCCCTATTAACCCCCATTTAACCCCCAACCCTTCAACGGAATCAACTCAAGATATAATCCAGTTAGAGATGCCGTTCTAATACATACGTGTACCAAGTTTCAAACGAGTATCCCAATTTTATTTTATCAACCCCTTTAATAATGGACTAGGGTAGTGGCTGGTTGAAAAATAGTATAAAAAAATCTGAGGCCTTGGCTTGTAGTACATACATCAAATTTCAAGTTTCTGTACTCCTACCAGCTTGCTTTACATATTTCCCTATATTTACCCCTATTTACTACCCAACCCTTCACCGGATATCTTCAAAACACAATTCAGTTCCGGATCTCATTATAATATACACGTGTACAATATTTCAAATCAATATCTTAAACCATTCCGGAGAAAGCGTGCGGACAAAAAAAAAAAAGTTACAGACAGACCGACAGACAGACAGACAGACAGGCAGACAGACATACCGACAGACCGACAGACAGCCGTACTTACGTGTCGCTGCGTTTCATTTTCGTGCATTAAACAAAAAGACCTGCATGCGACATGGTGTGAGGCTTACCTTAAGAATGTCGGAATTAAGGAACACGACCTAATGGGCTTACTTACATTAGAGTTTGCTGACCGCACTATGCAAAGTGTCAAATTGGGAAATTGCTTCATTGCTTATTATTATGAGAAATTTTAACTTCAAACCTTAAATAATTTTATTGATGAAAAATTTACACGTTGAGAGTTAGAAAGTACAACGAAAAGGTGACTATATAAATAATGTTAGTGTTGTTAAAGAATATTAACGACGAATATTAACGATTGACGTAAGCGGTTTTTTTTCGATAAAATTAAATTTATTTTGTTTAATAACGTTTACAGCAGCACTTTTTAGGAAGACTTTTATCATATATTATGGATACAATTTAGAAGAGAATGGAAAAAAGTCTTCCCTGTTATAAAGGATTCCAAAGAAGATTCCTTATTTTACTGCACTATATGTAATTACAGACGTTTTTGTTGCCAGAAAACTACCTAATATTTTTTAAATTGATTTATTATGAAACTCAGTTGCTAATTCTCGAAGCATTAACAATGTGCCAAAAAAAAATAATTACATGGTTTAAATACGTTATTAGAGTATTTTTTAATTCGGCATTAACAGTTGCCAAAATCCATATAGAGAGTGATAGTTCTAGGCAAATGCCAAAAGAAAAAAAAAATTGAGCCCGTTCCTGATATTTTTATCGTTTGCGGTACTGAATTGTAAAGACCTCTATTAATGAAACATGCATACTAAAGTTGGTTAGATTTGGTGAAGCCAATAAAAAAAAGAACCGCTGCCTAAGGAATCATTACTTCCACATCCAGATTTCCCATCCAAGTCTATTTAAAGGAAAACATCTTGATTATACTTGCACTCTAGTATGTGTAAATAAATGGTTATAGAATTTTAATAAAAGGTCGTTGCTGAACGCCGGCCAAGCCTCCAGAATTTCCGGGTACTCTCGAATACCAAGGTATTTCCGGGCGTTTCCCAATCCATAGTAGGACGGTGCCGGATCCATGTCCGACCGTTTCCGAATCCCAAGGTGACTTTTGGGAGCCGCCGAATACCAAGGCGATTTCCGGGCGTTACCGAATCCATGTAAGGAAGCTGCCCAATCCATATTCGGCGCTGCCGAATCCAAATTAGGGCACTGTCGAAACTCACTGGGTGCCCACGAATCCACTATTGAACACTACTCCCCAGGATCCATTTGGTTTGCACGATTTCACCCAAACATTCTAAGTTCAATCTCAATTCAATTCAATTAACTTTATTAGATTAGCTAAAACAAATACATCAGTAACTGATTTACCACAATACAGAAAAAATTATAAACAATAACTTAAATTACTAGATTTTAAATACATACATACTGAATGACTTGTACAAATAAAACATTATAGAGTATTAAATTATCAAAGGGGCCATTTTTCTTTAACGTACACTATACTTTTATGCCTAAATATATTAACATTTACACTATTTTTTACATTATTCGGTATTTCATTACACATCTTTAGTCCCTTTATAAATAACTGATTTTCTTCATAGAGAGTGTTTGTTCTTTGAATATAGAAGTTACCCTGAGACCTAGTATCGTAGTTATGAATATCCGACACAAATATACAAACTTCCAACATATGCTTAAATAACATATTATACAATAGTTTGTATATAAAAATAAAAACACTTAACATTACAATTTGTTGCACAGATAAGACTTTTAAATTATCCAACATATATCTAACACAAGTATACCTATCACATTTTAATATAGGTACATCTTAAAGCTAAGCTAAGTAACATACAAATCAAGTTAAGTAAAAGTTTCTGAATTCTTATTAGCTTGCTTTACTTATTTTTCCTTATTCACCCTCTACCCCCACCACTTCCACCGAATCATCTCAATAAGATGTCATTACAACACATACGTGTAAGTACCAAATTTCAAGTAAATATCTCATTTCATATTACCTACCATTTAATAATGGAATGAAGGTTGTTGGTAGTTGAAACATATTATGAAGTATCTGAGGCCTTGGATTCTAGTATATACACCAAATCCCAAGTTTACTCTTACTAGCTTGCTTTATTTATTTTCCCCTATTTACACTTATTTAACCCCCAACACTTCGACGGAATCCTCTCAAGATATAATCTAGTTCCAGGTGTCGTTATGATACATACGTGGACCAAATTTCAAGTGAACCTCCCAATTTTATTTTATTGACAGTATTATTAAAAATGTCTTAGCTTCTAGTATATACACCAAAAACCGCTGCCTAAGGAATCACTACTTCCACATCCAGATTCTTCATCCAAGTCACTTTAAAGGAAACATCTTGACTATATTTGCACTCTAGTATGTGGAAATTATTGGTCATAGAATTTTAATAATATTCGGGGCAGATGTAATAGAGAAGTTTGAGGAGTTGGTTTCTACCATATACGCTAACGCTACTTATTTTCCACTATTCACAACCTACCACCTCCGACTCCTCCAATGGAGTAATCTCGATCAGATGTCACTACAATACATACGTGTACTAACTTTCAAGTGAATATCTCAGTTTGATGTTATCAATCCCATTAATAATGAAGCGGGGGTGGTGGAGTTTGAAAAATATTAGAGAAATCTGAGGCCTTGGTAGTATATACACCGAATCCCAAATTTCTGTACTCTTACTAGCTTGATTTACTTATTCCCTTCTACGGAATCATTCCAAAATATAATCGAGTTTCAGATGCCGTTATAATACATACGTCTACCAAATTACAAGAGAATATCTCAATATTCAATCAACCCCTTTAATAATGTAGTAAGGGTAGTGGAAGGGTTGAAAAATATTATTTAAAAATCTGAAGCCTTGACTTCTATGACATACACCGAATTTCAAGTTGCAGTACTCTTACCAGCTTGCTTTACTTATTTTTCCCTATTTACCTCTACTTACCCCCACTCCTTCAACGCAATAATGTCAAAATATAATCTAGTTTTAGACATAGTTATAATACATAAATGTACCAAATTTCAAGTGAAAATTTAAATTTAAATTTATCAACTCTTTTAATAAGGGAGTGGGGGTGGTGGGGGAATGGAAAATACTAATGAAAAACCTGAGAACTTCGCTTCTAGTATATACACCAAATCACAAATTTCTGTACTTTTACCAGCTTGCTTTACTTATTTTCCATTATATACCTCTATTTAACCCCCAACCCTTCAACGGAATCATCTCAAAATATAATCTACTTCCAGATGTCGTTATAATACATATGCGTACTAAATATGTGAATATCTCAATTTTATTTTATCAACCCCTTGAATAATGGAGTAGGGGTGGTGGGGGGCTGAAATATATTATTAAAAAATATGACGCCTTGGCTTGAAAAATCTTATGAAAAAATCTGAGGCCTTAACTTCTAGTACATACACCGAATTTCAAGTTTCTGTACTCTTACAAGCTTGATTTACTTATTTTACCCCTATTTAACCCCCAACCCTTCACCGGATATCCTCAAAAAACAATCCAGTTCCTGATCTCGTTATAATATATACGTGTACAAAATTTCAAATCAATATCTTAAACCGTTCCGGAGAAAACGAGAAAAAAAAAAGTTACAGACAGACGGACAGACAGACGGACGGACAGACAGACAGACAGACAGACAGACAGACAGACCGACAGACCGACAGACAGACAGAAATTTTTTTAATTTTTTTTCGTTCAAATTTAAAATCTCGACGTTTCATGACATTCTAAACCTATTTCACGAATAAAAATTTTTGAAAATTTTTTTGCGATTACTATACTTCCAATCCACTACGTGGATGTGGAAGTAAAACCAAGTTACTGTACTATTACCAGCTGGCATTACTTATTTTCTCTTATTTACCCTTATTTAACCCCTAATCCTTCGCCGGAATTAGCGCAAAGTATAATCTAGTTCCAAATCTCGTCATGGTACATATGTGCACCAAATTTCAAGTCAATATCTTAAACCATTGCTGAGAAAACATGCGAACAAAAAAGTTACAGACCAACAGACCGACGACAGACAGAACATTTTTTTCGCTCAAATTTTAAAATCTCGACGTTCTGGACATTCCCAGCCTATTTCAACAAAAAAATATATATATATATATTTTTTACGATTACTATACTTCCACTCCACTGTAATTAGTAAAATGTTTATATTATGTAACTGAATTTTTATAATTTTGATAACTCTTTTCCTGATATTGTAAACGAACTATAGTAAAAATCTGTGGTGAAGATATAAAGCCCTATATCTTGACAGAATAATCAACCTGGCAATATTACATAAAAATATTTCAAATATATTTTTTCGTTTGTCATTAAAGCTTTACAATGTTGAAACTGAACATCACAATCAGTAGAATCTGATGTGATAATGTCTATTAATAATAATGTTAATTTATGCTGCAACACAGAATTTTCTAAACTTTGGCTGTGTTAGGAAACTTTGAAAGTGAACTTGAAATTAAAATTAAAGAAAATGCAGTCGGTACCAAGGGTAGTTCCACTTTCTTTATTAGAAAAATTATAACACAATTGCATAGATTAATTAAATTAAAATGCAAATAAATACATGGAGTGGGTGGCTCCGATTGTTGCTGTGTCAAAGAGGATACTGCTCGTCTTTGTATTGATCACTTTTTTGGTGGTCCTGTTTTATTTGTTTTAACACACTATTCGTGAGTACACCTTTGTATTTCTGGAATTAGGAAATGGATTCATTTCAAATTTGGGTGGTAAGTTTATACTCAAAATGGAATTATTTTTACATAATTAACTTTGATGGCGCTCATTGGCGTACCACCCTTGTGGGGAAAATTGGGGACGGATTTAAAAATATATGTATTAGCGATATTGATAGAACATTAGATTTTATATTCTTATTCAATCCCTTACACCAAATTTGAACAAAATATTTTATTAATTATTATTGGATTATTTAATAATTTAACAACTTATTCAAGAATGTTTAACAACTTATTTAATGCTGTAGGCTTCTTTCACTGTCGGTAATTATTATTTGACGTAGTCACAGCGTTTATTTCCATGGCTTACTTAGTAAATTTTGAGAGCTCGTATGTTGGAATGCCAATGAAATATCTTGTTCAAATTTGCTATGAGGGAGTTTTTGATGCAAAGTAAAAATTCTAGACTAAAAAATCATTAATATATTTCTTTAAAATACCATAGGAATAAACCTGATAGGGTCGTTTCTTGGTACTAAAAAATAAGGTCAACAGGGTCCGTATGTCAAAATTGCCCCGTCCCCCAGTGCCCAAGAGAGGGCCCACTTCAGTTATTATTTTTTTTTTACAAAAATAGAATCAATTTAAAATTATAAAAAAATTCAAGCATATAGTAATCCCAAACACCTGTAGCCTCAATTTTTTGGAGCTCTGTTCCCACTAAGGCCCTTAAAAATATTTTTAAATTTCTTAAAGTCGAATATTTTTGTTATGGTAAGGAAGTGCGGAAAATTTTAGTTCATGACATTATTTGCGATCAAATAACAAAATTTTTTAGTTAGTTCAAAAATTTTCAAACTTGAATAGCTTGAAAGCTTTGATAATGAATCAACTCCTGGGGACCAAAGTCACCTCCTTGGGGTAAAGAGATACCCATGTGGCAGAAAGACCACTTTCTTTCATAAAATGTTATCCTGTTAGAGTCAAAAATCATACACCTGACATAGTTGAGAGTAGAGAGCAAAAAGGTAAGCAGTGGTCAAGAGACATCCCCTGGTGTCAAAGATCACCCAAAGAAGCCCCCCCTTCGAGGTAAAGAGTCGTCCAGAATTGGTAGATAGTAAGTCCTGGGGTCAATATTTATATAACATGTGTAGCAAGCAGGCTAACTTTACAACATTGTAAGTTGTATTGCTATATTAAAACACGAATTGTCACCACAATACTAATTGCATTTATTGCTGCAACTGTGCGAATGGCCTACGCACCGTAGAATGTTGCTCCCACATGGCAGCAATTATCTACTATACTATGGCAGATATCTATCAAAAATAATCTGCCCAGCCAAAACGAGTCTCTTCGATCTAAAGAATCTCTTTTGTGATTGAAGAGGGCAGCGAGGAGGATTAAATATATCTTTGAATATTTAGATATGTATAATTTTTAATGTTGAAATATTTTAATTTTTAAATGTTTTTTACAATAAAATTTAATTTTGGCAAAAATTGTTCCTTACTTTTAATTTTTTGTATATAATAATGAATACTTAACTAGGGGGGGATTATTTGGATGTCCTTTGACTCCAGTCTGTGCCTTCTTGCTCTTTAGGAGACTATTCACTCATGCCGGATGACTTTTGATCCTAAGAGGGAAACTTTACGAAAGAAGGTGGTCTTTGGGCTCCAGGGGGTTAACCCAAATAATATGATGATAGTCCCTTCAAATAAGGAAAATTGAGGGAAATTTTTCCTACAGCTAAGCCACCCATATGAAAAGTTGCCTTAGGGTTGTGTTAACATATTTTTCGCCAAGCGCATGAAAAAAAATGGTTGTTTTTTAGATATAGATACATATATATGTTTTTTGGCCATTTTGGCGGTTTTTTGCGTTTTGCTGCAAAACTATGCATTTTTGAGAAGATATGACCTGATTTGATATTGTAGATCTAGCGATTCTCTACAACTTTTGTTCTTTTCACGCAGCTTTGAAAAAAAAACAGAGAACAAAATTTGTCGAAAATTTTTTTATCTACAACATTGATTCCTTGATATTTTTTTATAAAATGCATAGTTTTGGCTTAAAATCAAACACCGAAAAAATTTATACATTTACAAAAACTTCAGTGCGCTCTAGCGGCGCAACTAAGCGAAATTTCAAAAAAATTAAAAGAACAAAAGTTGTAGAGAATCGCTAGATCTATAATACCAAATCAGGTCATATTTTCTCAGAAATGCATAGTTTTGCAGCAAAATGCAAGAAACCGCCAAAATGGCCAAAACAACATATATATGTATCTATATCTAAAAACAACCCTTTTTTTTTCATGCGCTTGGTGAAAAATATGTTAACACAACCCCAAGATAACTTTCTATATGGGTGGCTTAGCTGTAGGAAAAATTTCCCAAAATCAGTGATTTTTCTTCTAATTTGAAGGGACTATGAAATAAAATCTTCCGCACTTTATCATAACAAAAATATTCGACTTTAAAAAATTTAAAAATATTTTTAAGGGCCTTAGTGGGGCCCAACAGACCCCCAAAATTGAGGCTAATTTTTTCAGAATTTTGAACTGATTCCATTTTTGTAAAAAGAATAAAAAGTGAAGTTGGCCCTCTCTTGTGCAGGGGGACCAATTTTGATATACGGACCTTGTTGATCTTATTTCTTAGCCCCAAAGAATGATCCTATCAGGTTTATTCCAAAATCCTTGTCAAGGTGATTTTCACCCATCTTATTCCAAGGTATCCTTTTTCCCGTAAGGGTGGTACGCCAATGAGCGACATCAAAGTTGATTACATCAAAACAATCTTATTTTGAACATAAACTTACCACTCAAATTTCCAACGAATCCGTTTTTTAATTCTAGAGATACAAGGGTGTACTCATGAAAAGTAAAACACAGTGTATATGAATATGTAGAAAATATCAAATAACCTTATTCTAATTTACACAACTTCTGGCTGTTATAGGTGTGACTTTAAGGAAATGGGAAACCGCATATTTTACAGGAATTGCTGGTTTTGAGGTCGGAAGTATATTGTATGAGCAACATTTTCATTCATTCATAAAAATGTATACATATAACCACCCACATGTGAGTAATATTTTGCCCCATTGCACATAATTTGTTTATGAGCAAGTCCGATGAAATTAATATATTTGTGGTTAGAAAATCTCTTGCAAGTCATCCCAACCATTCATAAAGTTGGAAGTAAAGTATTTATATATCATCATATTAGTCTTTCAAGAAGTCAGGTTGTTAGGTACATACAAGTGGCAGGGGGCAAGTAGAAGGTCACTATTTTGTACCTTTCGCTTATTTGAAAAGAGTGTATCATAGCGGAAAGGCTACTATTCAAAATAAAAGCTGACAAAACTTCCTAAAAAATATCACCACTCTTTTTTTTAAATTTTCCAATAACTTTCGAGATATTCGCTAGCGAAAATCGAATGTTTTTGCCTCATGCTTTTCGACAAACCTTGCCTTCTAGCGCATCTGTTCTTAATTTTATAGCAACGTTTTCATGGTAGAAGTTGCAGAGCATTAAATTTCTTACAAAATGAGTTATTATTTATTATTTTATCTTGAAGTGATCAAGTGTTATAGCAATTTGAAATTTTCTGACAAATTTCGAGATTCCGAAAAAAAAACAGTATATTGAACATACTCTTTATTTAACTTTAAAATTGAGATCTGTCTAAGAATTTTTTTCATTTTCAAAGAGCTGTGCAATGAACTCTTACTCAATGGGGTGCGAGTAAGAGAATTTTATATCCAAGGCAGATATAGTGGAAATACCTACCTGAAAAAACATTTTTTACTAAATACCTGTGACATGCAGACGGACATGACGAAAGTATAAGGGTTCTATGGAATCTTGAAATGACACCTTAAAAAAATTGCTGATTATTTGAGAACGTTTACTTTTTGTGCACCTCTTCATCCCCATCGATCTCGTAAAATTTTGTGTAATCCTCCCCTGCCACCAAAAAGCGAATGTGTTTGTTGAATAACCCCTAATGCAATATTAGATAAATTTATAACCAATATTTAACCATAAAGTTCCACAACGTTCCAAGGACAGTGCCACGAGATTCTAAGTACATTGCGCTTTTTTAAAATAGTATTCTTTAACAAGAAAGAAAATTAATTCAACTGCATATTGCTGTAGGTACTGAAGTCAAATATCTCAAATATATTTTAGCATATTTACTTAAACTGTATTCTATTACACCAACATTTTATGTTACTCCAAACTTCATATTTACTATTTTGAAGAATGTTCTATTTGGCGATTAGAATCCACTGGTTCTCACCCCACAAAATGCCATTTCAATAAATAGTTGTTAATTATACAATTACCTTCTCTTCAGGTTTCACGGTGTAAATACACAATATTACAACTTATACATATACAAAGATGTGACTCTTAAATAAAGAGAAAGTGCAACGTACGATTTTTGCCGGAATTTCGAAATTTTCCTGAAAATTTCAAATAGCTAACTTTTGATCATTTGAAGATAATAAACCGCTGCCTCCTTAATCACGACTTCCAAATCCAGATTTCCCATCTAAGTCTCTTTAAAGGAAATATCTTGACTATATTTGCACTCCAGTATGTGAAAATGATTGTTCATAGAATTTTAACAAAAGGGCGTTGCCGAATGCCAGCCAAACTAGAACTTCTGGGCGCTGCCGAACACCGAGGCAATTTCCAGTCGTTTCCAAATTCAAATTAAGACGGTATCTAATCCATATTCGGGCGATGCCGAATTTCAAGGCAACTTCCGGGCGCTGCCGATTGCAAATTAGGGCGCTGCATAATCCATATTGGGAGTTGCCGAACACCAAGGTGACTTCCGGACGCTGCCGAATACCAAAACAATTTCCAATCCATATTCGAATCTGCATTCGGGCGCTATCTAATTTGTATTCGGTGCCGCCGAATCTCTCCAGGCGCCGTCGAATCCACTATTGAACGTTACCCTCCAGGATTCACTTTGATTGCAATATTTGACCCTAACATACAAAGTAAATTAAATAAAAGCTTTTAAAAATGAAGTTTCTGGATTCTTGTTAGATTGCTTTACTTGTATCTCCTATTTGCCCCACGCACCCTTCCACGGAATCATCTCAATCATTAAAATACATAAGTATACCAAATATCAAGTGAACATCTCGATTTTACTTTATTAAACCTTTAGTAATGGAGAGAGGGTAGTGGGGTAAGGGGTGAAATTATTATAAAAATACCTTAGGTCTTAGCTTCTAGTATACACAGGGTGGATCATTAATAATAATATGAGGTTATAACCAAATGTGCTTTAGTAAAATGTTGCTGTGGAAAAAGATACAAGGTGTCAAAATTCAAATTATTTTTTCGTTTTTTTTGCAATAACTCAACGGCCTCTTGACTGATCTTCGCCAAATTTGCTAGAGGGACTTTTTCTCTTTTAAGAAACAATAATTTATGTATTACATCACGTTAGATCATGGAGGGCGCCGCAGGACCTGTATCTGATGACGAATTTTTTCCATATTTCTTTGGACGAAAAGTCGTGGTACTTCTGACGAGAAAATCTGATGAGGGCGTCATTTCCACGTATAAAAGGTACACTTGGTAGAACTTGATAACTCCAACCGTTTTCGAGGAAATTGCCATTAAACATTTGAATAAATTTTTGAAAGAAATTCAAATTTAATGAAACAAAGTGTATTTATTGAAAGGTGTACTTTGGTTACATTTCAGTTCTGTCATGTACGTCATTTAATCATTTTATTTTGTTCTTGTGTTCCTCGAGCTAATTTCTTTAACTTCTTTATTTAAAATGCCTAAACATAATAATTTTTCAAATAGGAAAATTAGGGATCTGATATGTGTTTACGCACAAAAAATATTTAGCTAACGTGCTGCAGCGAGGAAATACTCATTTTAATATCCAAATAGAATACAGCCAGACTATAAGATTTTCAAAGATCTGTTTCGTCGTTTGGGAGAAACGAGTTCATTTCGCCATAAAAATGATGTAGGACGACCGAAACGAATTACTCCAGATCAAGAACTAGAAATTTTAGTTTGTGTTAATGAAGATTCTCAAGTCAACTCAAGTCGTTTATCAGCGGCAACAGGGGTGAGTAAACAATCTGTTCTAAGAGTCTTACGCAAAGAACGCTTCTACCCATATCACTTCACTCCTGTACAAAACTTACTTCGAAGAGATCTTCCACAAAGGCTACAATTTTGTCAATTTGTTCTAAATAAACAAAACAGGGATCAAAATTTTGTTAAAAACATTTTATTTACCGACGAAGCAACTTTTACTCGTCGAGGCATTTTTAACTGGAGAAATATCCATTACTGGGAAGGAGAAAATCCTCATCCCATTAAAGAAATTTTCAGCACGAATTTAAGATTAACGTTTGGTGTGGTATTATCGGCGATCAGTTATTGGGATCATTTGTCCTTCGTCCAAATTTAAGTGGACAGTCTTAACTGTTTTTTCTTCAAAATACTTTTGCTGATACTTATATTGCATGATTTCATGCTAGACATACGGAACAGAATGTGGCATATACAAGATGGAGATCCCCTCATTTCTCCATTGAAGTCAGGAATTATCTTGATGAGACTTTCCCATGCAGATGGATCGGTCGAGGAAGTGAGTTTGCTTGGCCACCGAGGAGTCCTGATTATAATCCTTTGGATTATTATGTGTGGGGACACATGAAGACCTTAGTCTATCCAAATACTATCAATTCAAGAGAAGAACTGTGGGACAAAATACAAAACGCAGCCAATTTTATTAGAGGACGGAAAAATGTATTTTTCAATATAAGAAAATCTTATGAAAAAAATTAAAAAAGGGATAGAAGTAGGTGACGACCATATCGAAAATATACTCTAAGTTGCAGCAATGGGGTTTTTGCATGGGGGGGAAAGTCTATACAATAAATATCATTAAGTCAACTTTTATGTTATTTTTTGCTCTTCTAATAGGATTAGATCCTTATTTTACACAATATTTTGATTTATGTATTTATCTCAATACCATGACAATTTACAGAGCGAGCTGAAAACAATATTAATCAGGATCCTAATAAATTCTGGTCATACATCAACAATAAGAAAGGAATGACAAATATCTCTAAAGATATGTATTACATTGACGAACATCTTGACAACCCAGAGGATATTGTTAACGCTTACGCTAAATTTTTTGACAAATCATTTTTATCAAGTACCGGACAACATAAATTCAGATGATAATAGCTTAAATAACAATAGCATTAATTCACCATGGGGCCGGATGTTACTCCTGTATTTTTACTGAAAGATTATGCTAATATATTCGCCCATCCACTAAAAATTTTATTTAATTTGGTTATAAAATGCTGTTCTTTTCCTGATATCTGGAAGTGTTCTAAAGTATGTCCAATTTATTGAAAGGGCAACAAAAATTATGAAATAAATTTCCGACCAATCACTATCATTTGTAATTTTGGCAAAGCTTTTGAAATTTTGCTGTATAATTGCATATTTCCGCATGTCAAAAACAGTGTCCTCTCAGCAGCATGGATTTATAAAAGGTCGATCTACAACCACCAATTTAATATGTGCTACTCAATATACCGGGTGAGTCACGAATTGGGCTC
Organism: Stenurella melanura; assembly: GCA_963583905.1. Lineage (NCBI taxonomy): Eukaryota > Metazoa > Arthropoda > Insecta > Coleoptera > Cerambycidae > Stenurella > Stenurella melanura. The sequence goes on along the minus strand of OY757310.1, from coordinate 110,967,543 downwards.
GCCCCGATATTTCCTAAAATATTTGGAATAGAAAACTGAAATTTGGAGGCCTTATTGCACGACTAAAATTCCATCTTTTCAATAAAAAATCAAGTTTGGTGCACATCCGGTTTGACCGGAAATGCCCACAACTTTCGATTTTTAAATAGAACACCCTATATATTTTTACATTTTTGGAATCTAGAGGAAATTTTGATTACAATACGTCCATTTTAGTCACTTTTTGATAAATATTAAAAATTTTATTAAAAAATCTATTTCTGAATCCAGAGTGCTGTGGTGCCCAAAATATATTTTAGTTTGTGTGCTACGTTACTATAAAAATAAAAAGAGCAATATGATTGCATTACTTAATTCTCTAGAGGCGTTTTAAATGTGATTTTTACCCACTAACTCGGTTATTTTAAATGGGAATTTAATCGTTCACCAACATTTTTAAATACCTCATTTTCATACGAATCTAAATTTGAAAATCCGCTCAGAAATATTTGAGATTTCAGCCAAAATACAATGCAACCAAGCTTTTAGATACATGCGGCTAATAGATAATAGATTAGTGGGCTTTGGAAACTAAAATGGCACATTTCTGTATAAATCTGGTAACCTAATAACATTGGAAAATTCATAGTAGCCATTGAATGTAATAAAACAATATCAGCTGTCAGACAGATACAAAATAAAGCGTTGCGGAAATCTTTTTGAGTAAAAATTAAAGAAAATGAATAATTTTAGTAGAAATGAAAAGGTCGATATGTTACTGATATATGGAGAGCGTCTCAAAAATTCTACTGCAGCTGCAGAACTGTATCAGCAACGATATCCCAACAGACGTCATCCAAGCACACACTTGTTTGCCAGAGTGGAACAAGAATTAAGAAACGAACCCAATCAACAAGATGACCATCAAACATTTATTGTAAGTGAGGACGAAGAAATTGATGTATTAGGATTTGCGATGGTACACCCAACAACATCAACAAGGGAATTGTCAATGGAATGCGACATTAGTCAGTCTTCGGTTTGCAGAATTTTAAAGAAACATAAGTTTCGGTCTTATAAATACCAAATACACCAACATCTTTATGGAGATGATAACGACAGGAGGCTAGTATATTGCAACTGGTTCTTAAATGCAGTACAACAAAACTCAGGTTTTCCTTTTCATATTTTATATTCAGATGAAAGTAGATTTACGAACCAAGGTATGTTTAATAGAAATAATACTAGGTACTGGGCTCAAGAAAATCCGAGGTTGGTAGGGCGGGAGAATATTCAGGAAAGATTCGGGTTTAACTGTTGGCTTGGAGTACTTGGAGATCGAATAATTGGACCCATATTTTTTTATGGAACACTTACTGGCGAACGATATTTATTCTTTTTACAAAACCAGACAGCAGAATTTCTTGACTTACTTCCTCTTGCCTATTTACAAAATCTTTTTTTCCAACAAGATGGTGCTCCCCCACATAATTCCAGAATAGTGATGGAATATTTAAACAACTTGCATGGTGAACGCCTTATCGCAAATCAAGGTCATATCAGGTGGCCTCCTAGATCACCTGACTTAACACCCCTCGACTATTATGTATGGTGCACTCTCAAAAAAAAGTTTACAAAACTTCTTCAAATACCCGTGAAGAGCTGCAAAATAAAGTTGTACGGGCTCTTAATGAAATAACGCCGGCTGAATTGCGTAGAGCCATTCAAGCAACTGTACGCAGAGCCAAATTGTGTATAGAAAAAAATGGTGGACATTTTGAACAATATCTATAAATGTCAATTTATGGTTTAATTATATTAATTATCTTAAAGATACCTACTGTTACCTAGTTTAAGTTTAATTGTTCAAACCGAATTGATTTTTATTTATTTATAGGCCCGATATTTATGTTCATTTAAATAAAACTCTGAAAACCGAACTGATGTCGCATTCTATTGCAAATGTCCTTGTGGATTTAATTGTGTTTACCTCCACATACCTATGCTAAACTTAATTGTAACGTTCTTTGAGCTCACAAATATTAAATGTTTGATAGCTCAAGATTGCCTATAACTACACGAGTCTGTCTGACAGCTGATATTGTTTTATTACATTCAACGGCTACTATGATTTTTCCAATGATATTAGGTTACCAGATTTACACAGAAATGTGCCATTTTAGTTTCCAAAGCCCACTAATCTATTAGCCGCATGTTTCTAAAAGCTAGGTTGCATTGTATTTTGGCTGAAATCTCAAATATTTCTGAGCGGATTTTCAAAATTTTGGTATCATTAGATTCGTATGAAAATGAGGTATTTAAAAATGTTGGTGAACGATTAAATTCCCATTTAAAAAAAACGAGTTAGTGGGTAAAAATCAGATTTAAAAATTTTAAACGCATCTAGAGAATTAAGTAATGCAATCATATTGCTCTTTTTATTTTTATGGTAACGTAGCACACAAACTAAAATATATTTTGGGCACCACAGCACTCTGGATTCAGAAATAGATTTTTTAATAAAATTTTTAATGTTTATCAAAAAGTGACCAAAATTAATGTATTGTATTCAAAATGTCCTCTAGATTCCAAAAATGTAAAGGGTGTTCCATTTAAAAATTGAAAGTTGTGGGCATTTCCGGTCAAACCGGATGTGCACCAAACTTGATTTTTTATTGAAAAGATGGCATTTTAGTCGTGTAATAAGGCCTCCAAATTTCAATTTTCCGTTCCAAATATTTTAGGAAATATCGGGGCGAGCGCAATTCGTGACTCACCCGGTATATCTGAGTCCATTGAGAAGCAAGTTCAAACAGACGTAATATATTTTGATTTTACATAATCATTCGACAGGCTTAATTATAACATTCTTATTAAAAAACTGTCCAACATTGGAATGTCACCGAATCTAACACACTTTTTAAAATCATACTTGTCAAATAGGAAGCAGTACGTCGCGTTTAATGGATTCAGATCTACTGATTACTTATCTTGTTCTGGTGTACCTCAGGGATCTGTCCTTGGGCCACTCTTGTTTAATATATGTATTAATGTTATAGCATATGAACTAGATATTCATTTTTTAGTGTACGCAGATGACTTCAAGCTACTACATAGAAACTCTAACATAAATGACTGCAGTAAATTACAAAATTATATATCTAAACACAGCGCGTGGTGTATCGAGTTTTACATTAAATGTGCAAAAATGTAATGTAATGACATTTTCCACGAAGGATGTTAATTTTACATTTAACTACTCTCTATAAAATGAACCATTTACTCGACCGTCCTCGTTTAAAAACCTTGGAGTAATTTTTGACAAAAAACTCAACTTTGTCAATCATATAGACACGTTAATTTGCGACGTAAATAGAACACTTGGTTTTATTATACGCAATGGGCGTGTTTTCTAAAATATCTCAAAGGTAAAACTATTACATTTTTCTTTTTTGCGATCTAAACTAGAGTATGCGTCTCTTGTTTGACAGCCCTGCTATAACACTCATAGTCTTAAATTAGAAAATGTGCAACGCCACTTTCTTAAATTTCTACATCTAAAATCTCATGGTATATATCCACCAATTGGTTTACTACAAAGCAATTTACTTCAAATGTTTTCAATGCCTATCTGAAAGACGCAACGACTTTGCCATACATTTCTTTAAAAAGGTGATTCATTATAATATTGACTGTAGAGAGATACTCCAGAGACTTAATTTCCATATTCCGCGAATAAATGCAAGAGAGAACCAAACTTTCTACCTTGCTATAGCCCGGACTAATACTTTAAAGTTTTCACCAATCTACAGCATGTGCTCTAGCTATAACCACAGCCAGCATGATATCGACATCTTTAATAAATAGGAGATTTTGTCTAAATCAATATGTATTTTTTATTTTTTATTTTTATTGTAAATAAATTCAACTCTTTATTATCTCTAATATTTATATTTTCTTTTGTTGTATATCTTTACTGAGATGTATGCTAGTAAATTTAAGTAATTTTTTTATGATGTATGTGTTGTTTCCCATCTTGTAAATGGTCTTGTACTGTTAGATGGTGTATGAATAAAATAAAAAATAAAGTAAAAATAAAATACTCCATTAATTCATAAGAAAGTGAAAAAGAAAGTCTTTTATAAAATTATTCAAATGTTTAACGGCAATTTCCACGAAAACGGTTTCAGTTATCAAGTTCTACCAAGTGTAAGTTTTATACGTGGAAATGACGCCCTCATCAGATTTTCTGATTATAAGTATCACAATGTTTCGTCCAAAAAAATATGAAAAAAATTCATCAGATACAGGTCCTGCGGCGCCCTCTATGATATAACGTGAGGTAATACACAAACTATTGTTTTTTAGAATGAAAAAAGTTCCTCTAGCAAATTTGGCGAAGATCAGTCAAAAGGCTGTTGAGTTATTGCAAAAAAACGAAAAAATAATTTGAATTTTGACACCCTGTATCTTTTTCCACAGCAACATTTTACTAAAGCATATTTAGTTATATCCTCATATTTTGGCCCAAAGAATCTACCCCCGCACTATGGCCTATTATTAATGATCCACCCTGTATGTCAAATCTCCAGTTACTGTACTTTTACCAGCTTGCTTTACTTATTTTCCCCTATTTATTCCATTTAACCCTTAACCCTTCACCGGAATTAGCGCAAAATATAATCCAGTTCCAGATTTCGTCATGGAACATATGTATACCTTTCGAGTCAATATCTTAAACCGACAGACAGAAATGTTTTGCTCAAATTTAAAATCTCGAGGTGTTATGACATTCTAAGCCTATTACTATAAAAAATAAACCGCTGCCTAAGGAATCACTACTTCCACATCCAGATTTTTCATTCAAGTCACTTTAAAGGAAACATCTTGACTAGATTTACAGCCTAGTACGTGGAAATTATTGGTCATTGAATTTTAATAATATTTGGGGCAGACGTTATAGAAAAGTTTGAGGCGTTGGTTTCCACTATATTAGATAAAAATGACGTTTCTAGTTTACCCTACTTATTTTCCCCTATTCACAACCTGTCACCTCCCACCCCTTCAATGGAATCATCTCAATCTGATGTCATTACAATACATAATAATTGTCCTAACTTTCAAGTGAATATCTCAATTCTATGTTATCAATCCCATTAATAATGGAACGGAGATGGCGGGGTTTGAAAAATATTAGAAAGAAATCTGAGGCCTTGGTTTCTAGTATATACACCAAATCCCAAATTTCTATACTCTTACCAGCTTGATTTACTTATTTTCCTCTATATACTCCTATTTAACCCCCAACACTTCAACGGAATCATCTCAAAATATAATCTTGTTCCAGATGTCGTTATAATATATACGTCTACCATATTTCAAGTTAATATCTCAATTTGATCTTATCAACCCCTTTAATAATGGAGTAAGGGTGGTGGGTGGTTGAAAAATATTATTAAAAAATCTGAGACCTTGACTTCTAGGACATACACCGAATATCAAGTTTATGTACTCTTAAAAGCTCGCTTTACTTTCTTCCCTATTTACCTTTACTTACCCCCCACTCCTTCAACGCAATCATGTCAAAATATAATTTATTTTCTGATATTGTTATAATACATACGTGTACCTAATTTCAAGTGAAAATCTAAATTTAATTTTATCACCTATTCTTATAAGGAAGTGGTGATGGAGGGGGATGGAAACTATTCTAAAAAAACCTGGGACCTTCGTTTCTAATATACACACCAAGTCCCACATTTCTGTAGTCTTACCAGCTTGTTTTACTTATTTTCCCCTATCTAACCTCTATTTAACCTCCAACCCAGATGTCGTTATAATACCTACGTGTACCAAATTTCAAGTGAATATCTCAATTTTAATTTATCAACTTCTTTAATAATGGAGTAGAGGTATTGGGGGGTTGAAAAATATTATAAAAAAATCTTAGGCCTTGGTTTATAGTACATACACCGAATTTCAAGTTTCTGTACTGTTACCAGCTTGCTTTACTCATTCTCCTCTATTTAACCCCAACCCTTCAACGGAATCATCTCAAAGTATTATATAGTTCCAGATGTCGTTATGGTACACACGTGTACCAAATTTCAAGTGAATATCTCAATTTTATTTTATCAACTCCTAATAATGGAGTTGGGGTGATGAAAAATATTATAGATATTTTGATATCTTAGCTTCTAGTACATACACCGAATTTCAAGTTTCTGTACTCTTACCAGCTTGCTCTACTTATTTTATCCCTATTTAACCCCCAACCCTTCAACGGAATCATCTCAAAATATAATCTAGTTCCAGATGTCATTATGATATATACGTGTACCAAGTTTCAAGTGAATATCTCAAATTTACTTCAACCCCTTCAATAATGGAGTAGGAGTGGTGAGGGGTTGAAAAATATTATTAAAAAATCTGAAGCCTTGGCTTCTAATACATACACCGAATTTCAAGTTTCTGTACTCTTACCAGCTTGCTTTACTTATTTTTCCCTATTTACTCCTATTTAACCTCCAACCTTCATCAGCATAATCCCAAAATATAATCTAGTTTCTGATGTCATTATTGCATATACGTGTACCAAATTTCAAGTGAATATCTCAATTTTATTTTATCAACCCTTTTAATGGAGTAGGGGTGGTGGGGGGGTTGAAAAATATTATAAATATTTTGATATCTTCAGTTCTAGTACATACACCGAATTTCAAGTTTCTGTACTTCTACCAGCTTGCTCTACTTATTTTCTCCCTATTTAACCCCCAACCCTTCAACGGAATCATCTCAAAATATAATCTAGTTCCAGATGTCGTTATAATCCATACGTGTACCAAGTTTCAAGTGAATATCTCAATTTTACTTTATCAACCCCTTTAATAATGGCCTAGAGGTCGTGAGGGGTTGAAAAATATTATAAATAATTTGATATCTTGGCTTCTAGTACATACACCGAATTTCAAGTTTCTGTACTCCTACCAGCTTGCTTTACTTATTTTGCCCCATTTACCCCTATTTAACCAACAACCCTTCAACTGAACCATCTCCAAATATAATCTAGTTCCAGATGTCGTTATAATACGTGTATCAAATTTCAAATGAATATTACAATTTTATTTTATCAACCCCTTTAATAATGGAGTCGGGATGGTCGGGGGTTAAAAAATATTATTAAAAAATCTGAGGCTTTGGCTTCTAGTACATGCACCGAATTTCAAGTTACTGTACTCCTACCGACTTGCTTTACTTATTTTGCCCTATTTACCCCTATTTAACCCCCAACCCTTCTACGGAAACATCTCAAAATATAATTTAGTTCCAGATGTCGTTATAATACATACATGTACCAAATTTCAAGTGAATATCTCAATTTTATTTTACAAACCCCTTCAATAATGGAGTAGGGGTGGTGAGGGGTTGAAAAATAAGATTAAAAAATCTGAAGCCTTGGTTTCTAGTACAAACACCGAATTTCAAGTTTCTGTACTCTTACCAGCTTGCTTTACTTATTTTTCCCTATTTACTCCTATTTAACCTCCAACCTTCATCAGCATAATCCCAAAATATAATCTAGTTTCTGATGTCATTATTATATACACGTGTACCAAATTTCAAGTGAATATCTCAATTTTATTTTATCAATCCCTTTAATAATTAATTGGAGGGGGTGGGGGGATGAAAAATATTATAAAAAATTTTGAGGCCTTGGCTTGTAGTAGATACATCAAATTTCAAGTTTCTGTACTCTTACCAGCTTGCTTTACATATTTCCCCGTATTTACCCCTATTTACCACCCAACCCTTCACCGGATATCTTCAAAAAACAATCCTGTTCCAGATCTTGTTATAATATATACGTGTACAAAATTTGAAGTCAATATCTTAAATCGTTCCGGAGAAAACGTGCGGACAAAAAAAGTTACAGGCAGAAATTTTTTTCGCTCAAATTTAAAATGTCGACGTTTCATGAGATTCTAAACCCATTTCAAGAAAAAAAAATTTGAAATTTTTTTTGCGATTACTATACTTCCAATTCACTACGTGGATGTGGAATTAAAATAATATTTTTCCGATTAGGACGGTGTCGAGTCCATATTCGGGTGTTGCCGAATTCTAAGATAACTTCCGGGCGCTGCCGATTCCAAATTAGGGTGCTGCATACTTCATATTCGAGCGCTGCCAAAGGTGACTTTCGGACACTGCCGACTATCAAGACAATTTCCACTTCACTACGTAGATGTGGAAGTACCTAATAACAAATAATAACTCATTTTAAAGGAAATTTGATGCTCTACAATTTTTACTGCTAGGTGTTTGCTGTAAAACTAAGGAGTGAGTCGAAAAGCGTTTTTCGAAAATTTTGAAATTTTCACTAGCGGATATCCCGAAAGCTACTGGAAATAGACAAAAATCATATCAATATTCTAGTACCTGCTTTCGTTTTGGATAGAGTAATCTTTTCGTTGCGATGCACTGTCTTCGAGTTATAAGTGAAAAATAAGAAAAAAGTGACGTTGTACGTGCTCCCCTGCACCTCACTCACCTCGTAGATCTGTGAATTTTCAGTATGTTTACCTCCTAACTACTCCAAACACAGCCACGAAGTCGAAAATTCTGTTATCGACCATGTCCTCTACACCCTCTTCATTAACAGGAGTATTTCTCAAAATTTTGTTTTGTTGAAATAGGTTTAGAATGCCATGATACTTCGAGATTTTAAATTGGAACAGAAAAAAATCCTGTCTGTCGGTCGGTCTGTAACTTTCCTGCGCGCGCCTTTTTTTGAGACGGTTCAAGATATTGACTTGAAATTTGGCACACGTCCCTATCTGAAATTAGATTATATTACTCATCCCGGTGAAGGGTTGGGAGGCAAATGGGGGAAAAGTAAAACAAGTTGGTAAGTTTCCAGAAACTTGAAATTTGAAGCATATACTAGAGGCCAAAGCCTCAAATTTATCTCTAGAATTGTTATAACATTTGTCACACCCCACCACCACCTCCTTTCTATTATTAAAGGGGTTAAACAAGTAAAATTAATATATTCATTCATTCAAAAGATGGTACACGTATGTATTATAACGATACCTGCAACTAGATTATTTTGACAATTTGGTGTTCTAATTGTTCGCGATTTCTCGTATTTCAAAGATGTCTAATCAGTTTACCAACGCTAAATTTCCAATACAAGGGCTGCCGTTAGGGAATGTCAGTAAAGATTTCCTGGTCGCGAGTACCATCGCGCCAGAAAATCACCAGAGATTTCCAGTTCTCTCGGGAACAACTAGTTAGACCGGCTGAAGAAAACATTGTGGAGATGGCAGGGCAAAATCTTTCGACAAGCACTAGAAGGATAGTACACGCGCAAGGTGTTCCTCTAACCCGTATATGGAGGGCATTAGAAGCGGAAGAGTTGGGTCATTACCACATTCAAAAGGTCCAGCAGCGTCTCGAACCAGGTGATGAAGTCGGACGTCTTACGTTCGACTGTTGAATGATCATCGTGCAAGAATTTTGCACAGAATCTTTTCCAGGGACGAGGCTCAATTCACTCGCGATGTGGAGTTCTAGGAATTCACACCATTGGGACCACAATAATTCTTACGCCGTTATCTAGAAAGACTCCCAGCATAAGTTCTCCCTGAATGTAGGGTGTGAAGTGGTGAACGATACATTGATAGGACCACATTTTTTGAACTGGCGAAATTCACTTGTATTATTTGCAGATCCGCAGCTTAATGATTTTTTTATAATTATCTCGTTTAATATGAAAAATAAAATTCCATATTTATGTAAAAGCAAATTTCAAATATAATTATATGTCAATAATTTGACAGAAAAATTTACACTATATCGTTCAGGGTGCCTTGGAGGATGAAAATTTCCGGAATTTTTTTGGGTTGCCATGGTAACGACACGAAAACCAACTTCTGATTGGCTAAAAAATTGATGTGTGAAATTTTCACTTGTAATATCCCAAGTGCTTGAATTATTGCCGGAAATTTCTCGAGTACATGAATTGTTTGAAAATTATCCCGAGTAGCGGAGCGACGAGGGTAATTTTCTTAAAGTATTCATGTATGAGAAAAATTTTCTGCAATTAATTCAAGCACGCGGGGGATTCGGTAAGGAAATTTCACACGAAAATAAATTAAATACGCTCTAATTTCAACTGACATTAAGATTATTCTAAAACATAACAGGGTAAGTATAAGATTATTAGGCCATAATGGGTCTTGTTGATAAAGTGGAGAAACGCATCGGAATTAGTAAGTAGTGTTGTGTCAAAAGTTAAAATTATAATTATTTGAAAATGGAATACCTATACCGGGTGTAACTGGATCATGGTATACCCCCCTTTTCTCCTTTGTTTTGGAGATAATTGATTGAAATTTAGGATGTACTACATACATAATAAGCGGCATTTTTTGACATACAACTGATTTTTTTTTCACTTCCGGTTTCGCCGGAAGTGATACTAATTTTCGATTTTTAAATGGAATACCCTATATATTATTGCATTTTTGAATTCTGCATAATTCTTTGAATCCAACGATGCCAAATAAGTGACATTTCAAACATCACTTTTTTTCATAATGTAATTTTTAGTTTTCTATTTGTGTCATGACGGGTCCGATGTATTCTAAATGACACGTGTAATGAAACATTTTCTTTATAGGATTTTGCTAACAGCGAAAAGAAAAACTATCTATGAGAACTGAAGGAAAAACTATATATAAAAATATTAACGAAATCTTTGCATTCTTTCGATAACCTGACTTCTGGTTATGCTAACAAGTAAAAATTCTTATTCGCCATTCTTTTTAACACTAGCATCCAACATATTCCCCTACGGCTAGGCAGGCTAAACTAGTATCTACATGATCCCCTACGATATGTAAATTAAGTTAAAAATGAGAACAAAGGCCTGAAATTAATTTATTTGCTTATAGTAATGAAACATATTCTTTATAGGATTTTGCAAACAGCGGAAAGAAAAACTATCTATGAGAACTAAAGGAAAAACTATATATAAAAACATTTATGAAATCTTTGCAAATAATAAATAATTCACTTTTAAACATGCTTAGAGTATATAGGCTCCAATACTAGTTAGCTAATAGATAGGTGAAGATCTGTTGTTTTTTATCAGTCAATCTCAAATATAAATATTTCATACTTATTCATGGATATTGTCTTAGTTTTGCATGGAATAAATATCGTTATGAGTGGCTTTAGGCTTTTCTGATGAGTTTACAATAAGGACGAAAAACGTTTGAAAGGCTAAGTATTTCCAAGAAACTGAATGAGATTTTATGAAAATACAATTCATTAGAATGAAAACATTTTTAAAGACAAGGTACGTAAATAAACTAATTTCAGGCCTTTGTTCTCAATTTTAACTGAATTTACATATCGTAGGGGATCATGTTTAGCCTGCCTAGCCGTAGGGGACTATGTTGGATGCTAGTGTTAAAATGAGAATGGCAAATAAGAATTTTTCCGGTAGGTTATCGAAAAAATGCAAAGATTTCATTAATATTTTTATATATAGTTTTTCCTTTAGTTCTCATAGATAGTTTTTCTTTCCGCTGTTTGCAAAATCCTATAAAGAATATGTTTCATTACTATAAGCAAACAAATAATAAATAATTCACTTTTAGACACGTGTAATGCTACAAAAATCGATATCCCATTAAAAACGCCTAATTACGTGATGTATGAGCAAATAAAATTCACCAAAATGGTTTTTGGGGCAAAACTCAATTTTTTCAAATGGAACCATATCGGTGCAGTGGTAAATTTATTAGTACTATTAATAAGGAATTTATTCATATGTCGTATTAAAATGTGCGATAAACACAAACAAAATTACAGCTGAAAGAAAATAGCATAGACAATATTTTTTAAATTACCCCAAACAAGGAAATCAAAGAGCGTTAAATCAGGTGACCTTGGCAGCCGCCTCACAGGACCATTGGTCGAAATTACGTTTTCTTCGAATCTTCGTTGGTAATCAATTACTATCCTCGAATAATTGTGAGAAGCGCCATCTTGTTAAAAATACATTCCCTGTCCTAAATCTAAAGGTAACTCATCTAAAATGTCCTCAATCTCATTTTCGAGGAATCTCAAGTATCTGGCACTAGTCAGAGGTCGTTCAAATATTATTGGACCAATGATTCTACTACCGATTATTCCAAGCCAAATATTGAAACCGAACCGTACTTGAAAGTTACCCTCCGGTAATAAATTTTGATTTTCTTGTGACCAATATTTTGTATTTTGTCGGTTAAAAAATCCCAAATTTTTTAACCCTGACTGGTCCGAAAATAAAATCAGTCCCAAAAAATCATCGTTTGGCTGCACGTTATTATTATACAAAGTCCAATTGCAATATTCCATCCTACGTTCGTAATCACTTTCGTACAAATGCTGGTGCAATTGGTATTTAAAAGATTTATAGTGGCATTTGTGCAAAATTCAGCTTACTGTTTGGTGACTGATGTTCAATTCAAACCCAACTTGCCTTAAAGATCAACTTCTATTCGAGCCAAAACATTACTTCTTAACATTTAATTAGAACAAAATTGTATTTTCTTATTTTCTTTTAGCTGTAATTTTGTTTGTATTTATCGCACATTTTAATAGGACCTATGAATAAATTCCTTATTAATAGTACTAATAAATGGTACCACGGTACCAATATGGTTCTAGTTTCAAAAAATTGCTGAAAATTGTTTAGAAAACTCTATTTATGTGTTATGGAATAAGTTTTATTCACTAAAATAGGTGGACTGTTGTTTTCTTTATATATTCTCATGTTTAATACACATAGCATAGCACAGTTTCAGCACAGTATAAATTGACAGGGATGGCTTTCAAACAAAACGTCATTGGCTATTTATCATTAATTCATTGACAGTTTAACCAGTTTAAGCTCAATATTTCTTATTGTTGAAGTTATCTTCGAGATTTTTAAAGAATAAGATAGAGTATGGAAAAGGAACATTTTTTTTTCCTTCTTCAATTCTTTGGGACTTCCTGCCACATGTATGTTTTCTTTCTAAGCGGTGCTAGGGGAATCTACAAAATATATCACAATTAACCAGTATTTTACTGGTAAAAAACCTCTACGCCTGTGACGTTTACGTCAAAGGATCAGTTAAAGGTTGGTTTTTATAAATAAACAACACAAATAAGTATAAAAACTTGAAATTAAATATTTCGCCGACGTTTCGGAAATCTATTCTGTTTCCTTTTTCAAGGCTTTTTTTGAAAAATCTTTTTTGCTGTGTATGACAAATACACAGCTCTAAGAATGTTTGTTATAACAGTTCTATGTAAATAGTAAGTATCTATGGATATTGAATATAACAAACATTCTTAGAGCTGTGTATTTGTCATACACAGCAAAAAAGATTTTTCAAAAAAAGCCTTGAAAAAGGAAACAGAATAGATTTCCGAAACGTCGGCGAAATATTTAATTTTAAGTTTTTATACTTATTTGTGTTGTTTATTTATAAAAACCAACCTTTAACTGATCCTTTGACGTAAACGTCACAGGCGTAGAGGTTTTTTACCAGTAAAATACTGGTTAATTGTGATATATTTTGTAGATTCCCCTAGCACCGCTTAGAAAGAAAACATACATGTGGCAGGAAGTCCCAAAGAATTGAAGAAGGAAAAAAAAATTAAGATAATGCCACAAATAACATTTCGACAATATTGAAAAGGAACATAATATACAATATGCACATATTGCGAAGAACTTTGTGAAGTTAATAAAGCCTTCCAAAATTGAAATACTTATCATACCTGATGAAAAGTGTTAATATAGAAGAAAACCAAAATGAGAAGTTATTCACGATCATAATTAGATATGACCCATGAAATAAACTGTTGTTTCAAAAAGCTCAATGATTTTTTTATAATTACTTATCTCGTTTAATACGAAAAATAAAGTTCCAAGTTTATGTAGTAGCAAATGTCAAATATGATCATATGTCAATAATTTGACAAAAAAATGTCCACTTAATAATTTCGTTCAGGGTACCCTGGAGGATGAAAACTTCCGGAAATTTTTTGGTAACGACACAAAAACAAACTTCTGATTGGCTAAACAGGTGACGTGTGAAATTTTCTTTTAACATTGTTTTACGACAACACGTTTACATAATCTGACTCGAAATAATAGTTTGAAATGGATTTGGAATGGCATTTTTGTTAAGTTCAGGAAATGAACAGTTTAGCACTTTAAATTTTGAAGGTACTTAATAAATGGCTTTATCATTGAATTGACTGAAAAATTGACAGCTGCCAATAATATATAATTTAAATAAATATCAACTATGAAATTAATGAATTTTAAATTATTTTAAATATCTCTTTTAATGGAAACTTAGAATATTTTGTAGTAACGTAAGACACACATGTCTATTTTTAATTTTGCCAGCTGCCAGCTAACATAATATACTAGACATTAATTTTCTATCAAGTATATCCAAAATACGTATAAAAATCCCTATTTAGCACTTTAACTTTCAAGAAAATGGAATTTTAAATAAGCGGGCAGGCGGGCAATTGATAACTTTGATAACGTTGATATAATACAATGGCGCCAATAAAAACTAACTGTGTTTTGTCATGAATTTCATCACATTTATGGCGCAGTAATTAGTGCTATATCGGAATTCTTGGCTTAAAATTATAAAGGAGCACCATCTTACAGTTCCTTAAATATATTAAATTCAGTTATTTCGCTAATTTTCCAGAGTGTAGTAAATAACCCTGCGATTAAAAGATGTTTTAAATCCGTTTTTAGATTACGGCCACCAAAGCCCAAGTACTCTCAAATTTGTGATACTAATATTGTTTCAGAACATTTAGGAAAACAATGTTCTTTAGAGACTAAAATATAAAAGTTAACAGAAAAACATATAAAAAGTTACTTGCTTCAGTAGACGCTCATAGAGTATGGACTTTGCTTTAATTGACAGTAAAAATATCAAAACTAAGCAGAAGGCAGAATTTCATATTTTAAAACTTATGACTTCGTCGGAATTAACCAAATTTAGTATATTGCCTTTTTTCACGAGCAAACCTGAATTATGTGCAACAAGAACCACCTAATGCTGCGTTAGGTGTACTGAGAATATAAGAGGAAGAGTGAAGGAATTATCTATTTGATTAAGAAAGAAATTTTCTTACAAACTCTTAAGTCGTTGGTTAAAATTAGTATTAACACAAAGTGGCATGGATACATCTATATTTACAGTACACGTTGTACGCCACGCTGCCACATCATCGGCTTTCGCAAATGATGTGGATATGATTTTACCTCAGTTTGTTGGCAGATTTCAACGGCCGACTGTGCTTCAAATATTTGTGCTTTTGGATTGTAATTTTTACAACTTTAAGACAAGTACTTTATTTACATGTAAAATATTTCCACAAATTTTAGTTTGAAGCAGCTGATTGTATTATTTTTTATAAATGTAATTTCTTTGGCATTTTGTAAATTCTATTAGATTTAAAGAGAGTTTGCCATTAAGAGCCACGGAGAATTTCATTCTAAAATATACTATAATAATATATAGGTATCCCTTTGTGCCGCGGTTAAATACATTTTTGCTCGAAGTTGTTCCATTAGAAAAAAATCGCGTTTTTTTTATTTCGATACAGGGCGCTTCAAGTTATTTTCAAACCAAAATAAGATAGTGTCGTTACGGTCAGTAGTATGGCAAACGCTATACTCTAGAGTAAAAGCTTTGCACCTATATCACATATTGAAACTACCCTAGTTTAAGCAACCACCAAATTCAATTTTTTTTTATTTTAGAACGCCTACAAGAAGAGAACTGTTTGATGTTTTGTAGGAAAAATCTGGTGAAATTCGTGTAGCACAGTAGGCTTATGTGGTGGATATCTAGTCAATTACTATGGAGAGGCAGGGGATGCGCAAGGAATCGTTCGCATAAGAAACGCTGCATTTGACTCTTGCAACAAAGTCTTTTCAAGACTGAACAAATGCAATCGTAATCGAGAAAGACTCCATCAGAAGCATGAAAAATGGCTTGACACTAATTTTGCTGTTGACGAAGAAGAAGAACCGGAAGAACCTGATGAAACTGTGTCAAGTGCTGAACCAAGCACGTCATGAAATTTTCGACAGAGTTTGAAGCGGAAGACCTCAGTTGCGCTGCGAAAGTGGCTTTGAAATCTAAGGAAAAAGATTCAGAAGCCAAACTAATCACTGAAGCTGTGTTTACGACACCAACTCGAGCTACGAAAATTCGTAAAGCCTGGCATGCTGCACGAAGATCAGAGGACTTAGTTCCTTTAACGTCAGATGGGGCGGTTTCTTTAATGTCGAAGCCAAGTTAATGAAACGAAAGTACACGTTTATTAGACAGCAAGCTAAAGAAAAACATGCGAATATCTACTTGTCCTACCACAAAATTTTAGAGGCTAAGGCCCGATGTTATCCGCCAATTCATACCCTAGCAGTAACAGAACAGTCCGCGGAAATTCAAGTACAAGCCCTCCTGGATCATACGGAATCCAGGAATTGCAAAAAGCTGTAATATTATCTCTTGCTCCTGAGCAGTACAAATATTAGTGCTCTTAGTAAAATGGGGTTGCGATGGTAGCAGCGGTCATTCCCAATATAAATAAAAGTTTTTCAAGTCCATCTTAAGAGATAGCGATCTATTTTTAACGTCCATGGTTCCCTTGCAATTATTTGCGCAATTGCCGAAAGATGAAAAAAATAATTTTGTGGCAAAATCCTCGTCCATCCTCAACAAGATTTTGCAGGTCTCTTCGAACTCAGTTCTTGAAAGAAAGTACTGACATTTCACAGTACGAGATAACCTATATACAAAGTCAGATTGACAAGCTTCAGCCGACGTCATGGACTTCTCAAAAAGAAGGAATTAAAGTTTCTGTATCCCATACTTATGACCAGAGCTGCTGTAAGTACCGATAAAATGTACTTAAGTGTTAAGTACCAGTATTTTCTAAAAATATAAATAAGTACCAGTACCCACTACAAGTCTCTTAGGTGATACTTACAAATTTAAGTATTACTTGAATTCGGTTAATTCAAGTACTAAGTATTAAGTACATCAATTTGCTACTTTAAGTATTTAAAAAAGTACTTAGTACTTAAATAAGCCACCATTTTAAGTACAAGTACTTTAAGTGTCGAATTTAAATGCCAGTACTTATATATTTTGTCGCAAAAAGCTATCTTCGTCAGTTATCATTATATTGTATTATTATATTATATTTATATACAGATTCAGCAAATTTAGTTTTAGGTACGTAAACTTGTTTCTGCGCAGATAAACCACGCCTTGTCGTGGAACAATGCAGGGCATTGGTCCATCGCTTGACCGCGACGAGTTGAAAACAGCGCGAGCGCCCCATTCTGCTTTTAATAGCGTAGCTGTTTAGATGTGTGGGAATAAAATAAATTATTCTCAATTTCGTTATTAAAATGCCGTGTGTTTATACAACTGCAGAAAAAGTGCAAATTCAAGACAGACCAATTCCCTCAGCAGCATAATTTCATACATTATTAAAAAATTTGAAAATTTTGGATGTGTCGTGAATTATTGTAAAAAATGCTGTCAACCCGAACCCCGTCATCAACAAATGAGTGAAGAATGTGAAATTCGCGAAACTAATGTCTGTGCACTTGTTGAAACTAGTGAACCTTGTTCTAGCAGACAAATTGCTGATGAAGTTGACATGAAGGAAAGAACTGTAAGAAATGTTTTGAAAAGAAATGGGTACAGTTGTTTTAAAGTTCAAACAACGCAAGAAATATTTCCCGAGGACAATTTCAAACCGATGGAATTTTGTGAAATCATGATAAATAAAGTGAATGGGAATGAAAACTTCTTAAGGTGGCCATTCCCTAGAAAGAGACATCCGATAGGGAAATATTTATTATTTTTGCCCATAATTTTTTTTCTTAGTACGTACATTTAAAAAAACTATAAGAGTACCTAAGTAGAACCATAACAAGACTATTACTATGAATTTTCACTTAATAATTTTAGTGGTTTTCAAAATAGCTCGATTTAAAACTACGAAATAGGAAGATTAACACAATTTTTAAATTTAAATCGAGCTATTTTGCAAACCACTAAAATTATTGAGTGAAAATTCATAGTAATAGTCTTGTTGTGGTTCTACTTAGGTACTCTTATAGTTTTTTTAAATATACGTACTAAGGAAAAAAAGTTATAGCTAAAAATAGTAAATATTTCCCTATCGGATATCTCTTTCTAGGGAATGGCCACCTTAAATAATATATTGTTTACAGATGAATCATCCTTTTCATTACATAGGAAACACAATACATGCGTAGTACGATATTGGTTTCGAAAAAATAAACATTTGAGTGCTGCTGTGCGAACTCAGTATCCTCAAAAGTTGAACGTTTGGACGAGAATTTTAGACAATCATATTATAGGCCCACTACTAATAGATGGTAATTTAAATGGCAATAAATATTTAGAGCTTTTACAAAACCAAATAATTCCTACAGTTCAAAATCTTCCTGTCAACTTTGACGACATTTGGTTTCAACAAGCCGGCTGCCCAAGTCACAATACCTTAACTGTTATTAATTTTCTGGAATGAACATTTCCCAATCGTTTAATAGCTACTAGGGGAGTGATAAAATAGCCCCCAGGTCACCTGATTTAGCACCCCATGATTTCTTTCTGTTGGGCTTTTTAAAGGAAACCGCGTACAAACATGCGTTTGAACGAGCCAATAATTTAGTTGAATTACGGGAAAAACTTATCCAACTTTGTGCAAGCATTACTCCAAATCAACTCAATGATATGAGAGGTTCATTGTATAATCAGTTTGGCTATTGTTTGGCACAAAAAGGTGGTTTGTTTGAATCCTTACTTCATTAATTTATTGTTTGATAATTATTAGTTGATTTTAGTTTCTGAGGGTTATTTAATTTTATTTTAATGTTCTATTTTTGTGATTTAATAAGAATAATTTATTTTTTGATAATTATTAGTTGATTTTAGTTTCCGAGTTATTTAATTTAATTTTAATGTTCTATTTTCATTTCGGTTCTAATAAGAATTATTGTTTCATTCCCATAGCATTTACGGCTGAAAAAGAAACTGCAAAAATGCTTTCAATAGAAGAAATTATTTGTCAAAAATGTGACAAATAACTTCTTCGCTTTTGACGAAGAGATATTATCTCGTTTCGTATAGAAATTATTACCTACGTCTACATCCATCCTTAGTTCATGCCGTACTAAATTCAATTCATTGTGTCTCTGCTTTCACGATTTATGGAATTAGCGGGGCGTGGTCAATTACATCGTTATTCTTATACCCTAAACTGCATTTTCCGAATCTGTATATATTATTTTTGATGTAATGAGCGAAACAACTTTTTGTAAAAAAAATATTACTGGTCAAATTATATGAAAAACAGATTCAATTGCAAGGTAGAGGGTAGAGGTGATGGTTGAAAAAATTGTATAAGTTTCCTAAGAGCTAAGAAGCTCTTAAATGAAAAGGACATGTACCTATCAAATCTCTTTTTAATAAAATTACATAATTATACCTATAATCTCCTTCCAAACCTATATTTTATATTTTAAATAAACAGATTAGATTTTATATCACACTATATACCAAAACAAGGCTTTGCAAACTATTGACCATAAAAAACCATAGATAATTGATATTGAATAAATGATACTTACCCTTACAAGCAACAAACAACACATAAAGCAATATAAACTAGTGTTATGCTTATTATTATTATATTATGCAATATATAGACAGAACAAAGTCAAATAAAACTAAACAATACAACTTTCAGTAATCAAACGACACTAAATAACATTATTCACTGGCCTCTCCTTCTAAACTAAAATAATCTAACACTGAGCTAGAAAAGACTTGTCAAGACATGAATTTATACATGCGTAGTAGATACTGAAAGACTTAAATCAGGTGTTAATTTTAAGTCCTAAAAAATACTTAAGTACATTTCCATATTAAGTACGTCTTTTTTCTTCGAGTAGGTATAAGCAAAAAGTACTTAAAATAAAAAGTTGAGTATTAAGTACAAGTACCATGGCCAATACTTAAAAGTTTAAGTACCAGTACCTGCATTTTTGTTGTGACTTGAAGTAAAAATACTTAAGTACTTTTTGTACTTAAGTACAAATTTTAAGTACTTAGGTAATTCAGTACCGCAGCTCTGCTTATGACGATGATAAATGGAAAAATATGTGAGGCTATTACCGGCACTTCGTCTACACAAACATGTTACATTTGCAAGGCCATGGCCAACCCAAAAAGAAATGAACAATATAGAAAAAGTTGTCGAAAAGGAGGAGAACGAGGAAGCTTTTAAATTTAGACTATCAACGTTATATGCCTGGATTAGATGCTTCGAATGTTTGCTTCACGTATCCTAAAGTGGCAAGCACGTGCTGAGGACAAAGGTAGTGTAACAGATAGAAAAAGGTTAATACAAAATGAATTTAGAATTAGAATGGGTCTGCTAGTTGATCAACCTAAAAATGGAAGTAGTGGCACAACAAACGATGGAAACACGGCCGGCGAGAAGATTTTTTAAGGACCCAGCTACATCGGCTTCAGTCACTTGTATCGATGAAAATATTATTAAAAGATTTGCAGTTGTTCTGCAAACCATTTTATATGGATATGAGGTCGATACCGATGCGTTCCACGAGTATGCCCTACAAATTGCATGTGCATTTATATGCCGGCATTTGCACATAAAATTTTAGTTCAAGGTTCCACAGTTAGTAAGTTCGCTTTATTGACGATAGGTCAATTGCTCGAAGAGACGCAAGAATCCCAAAATAAAGATCTTAGAAAATATAAAGAACATCACAGTAGAGAAATATCTCGAGTTGCAATGAATTAAGACTTATTCAATACATTTTTGATTTCATCAGATCCACTGATCACTTCTCTTCGCAAACTTCTTCTTCAGAAGAAGTCAAAGTCGTTCCCCTTTGGACACTTAAAGGAGCCTACAATTCCATCTTCTGAGGAGAATGTGAGCAGATATCTCGATTCCGAAAGTGAACGTCAAAGTGACACAGACTCGACTAATACCGATGAATAACTTACGTTCCTCTCTTTTGTATTATTAAGAGTATAAGTACGTATCTTTTGCGTTAAACAGTTATATACCTCCTTGAATCATTTAAATAGAATAAACGCGTAAAAACATACAAATTGTCATTTTGTCCAAAAACCACCCCCTTAAGCCATCCCCGAATTTTATATTTCTTTTCTTTATTTATCTCTATTCTCCCTCCTCGTATTCTATTTTCATAGAATTCAGCATAAAAACATATAAATGGTCGCTTTGTCCAAAAACCACCCCTATGAAGCTACTCTGAGTTTGATATTTTTTCATTATTTTTCTCATATTTTATGAGTCATTTTAAATAAAATGCATGCAAAAAATATATAAATTTTCGCTTTGTCAAAAAGCTACCCCATATAAAGCCACCCCTGAGTTTAACATTTTATTATTATTATTTTCATACTTTATCAGTCATTTTGAATAATTTGCATGAAAAAACACGTGTGAATAGCCACTGCCAAATAACCACCCCTTAATACCCACCCCAGATTTATTTCATTTTTTCATTATTTTTCTCGTGATTTGTACGTAATTTCTGACTTAGACAATAATCAGATTTTTGTCCATTTTTCTTTCATTTTGGACCACTGTGCAGTAGGGTAAACAATAAGCGGCATGCTCGTCAAAGGATAGTAGCTGTTATGTAATACTTAAGAGACACCTCATTCTGCTATGTAATCCCACATTTTGTAGAGATATTTTTGATGTTTTATCCGCCTACCAGAGAAGAAAACCACGACTAGGTCACTATGTGTAATTGCTACAATCGACCAAATAGAATAAATGTTTGAATGTGGTGTCTCTACACCTAATAATTTGTTCAATAGCTATGAGTTCGGCGAACTATCATAAACAAACGTGAATCGAGCTGAAGCTAACCACAATCAGCGGCGCCGCATATGTATTTTTAGGTATATATACATTAATAACAATATTCATCTTTCACAATATAAAAAAATAATATGATTACATTTGTTTCTACACTCAATTTAGCAAAAAGAAAAACTGGAGTTCTTTTAAGAAAATTTTTAATGGCACGCATAATTTTGTTTAGAAGTGGAATACCTACGAAATCTGACATCAAAAATTAACAAACTTGCAAGTAAAAATAAATAACCCTTTTAACAACATAACTAAACTTTCTAGTTAAAATAAACATAATTGAAAACAAAACTTACCAAAGTTAAAAATGAATAACTGTTTTAATAACATAAACAAATTTTCTTGTTAATATAACATAATTGAAAACGAAACTTAACAACAATAATTTTCCACAATGTTATCACCACTACACGACATTGTCACAGGTTACCGCACTACATGACACTATCACAGGTTACCGCACTCACTCATCACTGTCACTGGTCACTATCACTGCTGGCTCCTACATTTATAATTATTGGCTCAATTACTGCGTCAATCCGAATATCCGTATCCCACGTTTTTTCTTCAACTTTTTAACGTGCTCTATGCATTTTCGCCAATATTCAGCTGTAACTCTCTTTAATGCACTAGACAGAAGGCCTTTGACATGTTCTGATTTAAAAGTTCTATTTTCTGGTGCATAATTTCCCTTTACTTCAGTCCAAATAAGCTCAATGGGGTTGAGTTCACAGTGGTAAGGCGGCAGTCGCAATACTTCAACATCTTTAGCTTTAGCCATCTTATCCACATTACATTTCTTAAATTTTTCCAGTAATCGGCTGTGGTATGGGGCGTTATCCATAATAACGACAGATCCGGGTTCTATCTTTGCGAGAATCTTTGTAAACCATGTCTCGAAAATATCCGCATTCATGTCCTCATGATAATCGCCACTTTTTTCCGACACGAACGATAGAAGTCCATCTTCCACGAATTCTGAATCACTTCCTATGTACGTCATTATTAAGCGTTTCCCTTTTTTCTGTTGGCATTTTTAATCCTGTTGACCAATCTTACATATGGCCTTGACGAACAATTTTTACATTCCTGTCTTGCCAGAATTTCGTTACACTATATCCTTCATTCAACCACGTCTCATCCAAATAATAGCATTTTCTTCCCATTTCAAGAGCAGTTCTAATTGCCCGAATATAATTTCTTCCATTTTTCTCGAATTCGTCTAATATTATTTTATTTCTTCCAGACTTCGCTTTAAGTTTCCGAACGTCGCCTTCATTTTTTTCTTCTCTTAAAATTCTGTAAATGGTCCGCTCACTCACGCTGGTATACCTTGAAGCCACATTAACTAAATCTGTTGATCCTGTTTCTGTACCATCTTATAATCTTTCTCCAATGTATGATATACATTCAAAATAATTTTCTTCTCTTTATGCCCAAATAGAGAATTTTTAGACATAAGAACTATTACTACTTCTTCTGAACAACCGGGAACCGATTCCATTTTTTCAGGTTTAAAAATATTACGATTTCGCACAATTAGACTTATTTTCCCTAAAGCACTAACAATATAAAATATGAAAGCACTGTAATACAACAAATACGTAATTTATATACAACAAATTAATACCGCCCAATTCATAAACAACACATTAAAAATATTCCACGCAAAATAAAATTTTAACGCACTATGATACAACAAAAGCGTAATTTATAAATAAATTAATGCCCCGCGATTCATAAATGAACACAATAACACTGATTGTACGGAAAGCTGAAACAAACAAATATGCGTAATTGCCTGGTGATCGCGACGTGTTCCATCCCCATTGGTTATATTTTTCAGGAGATTCCCAATGGTTTTCTTGGCTTCAGTTGTATGTAATTCGCATAATAGTGTATTTACATTTATTTTGTTCTTCGACTTGTGAATTATTTAATTTCAGTTATTGTGCATTGATAAAGACGTAATAATTACGTACTGTTACAATTGTATTGTTATTGTGTTTTAAGTTTTAAACTTATTAATTTCAGTTATTGAGTATTGGTAATAATTTTACACATGCAGGCTCTGGTGAACTAAGCGCGCGTGAACAGCACATGTTTGGTCTTAGAGCTCGGTGGACAGACTTTTTGCCGTTTGTCGTTTTAATGTTGCCGGATATAAGCATAATATTTGAAATTTGAATTTCGCAAATCCGCACGCCCCTGGCGCTACTGACTAGACATTATGGCCTTGGCATAATTGTTTTTTTCAAATCTACGTTTAATGTTCTTAAAAAAATATTGTTTCGTTTTTCAAAATTATCGGTACTGCCATTGCTGTCTAAAGACGAAGCTTTGAAAATCGTTACAAAATTGATTCTGTTACTGTACAAAAACAAAGATAAACAAATTCAGATTGTCACAATCTAATTGGAGAAATTGGCCACTGGCCTGTTACATATAGTGCGTTTCCTTACTCCTTCATCAGATCGTGTCGTCAGAGCGTGCGCGTTGAGTCCCAAGTTCCCCGCAGAGATAGAAAACTATCTCCTTCTCTAGCCTCAATTCCGTACATAGTGGCTTATAGCGTGTTATTACCAGTATATAATTAATAGGTATATGAATAAAATCAACTACAAGTTACATCAGTCAAGATACATCATCTGTCGTTCCAAACACAGTGAAGTTAGGTATTTTTACTTCCCTCGCATACCGAAGGGAAGTATTGTATTCGAGAAAAAATCACCCTCCGAGATTTTTTCGGATTCTGACGTTTCAGAACACGTAGATTTCGAAAATATAGGTTTTTCAATTCCGTCAGTCTGTCTGTCTGTCTGTTGGTGCATTAACTAAAAAACTACTTGACGGAGAGCAGTCAAATTTGGTAGGTAGTTAACCCTACTGTCAGCGAAGAAATGTACAGGGTGGACCGTCTAAACAGAATAAATAGTGAAAAAAATTTTTTTTTTCAAATTTAAAATTTCCACGTTTCATGACGCGCTAAACCTATTTCAGAAAAAAAAAATTTGAAAATTTTTATCACCAACGTTTTTGAAAAAATTTTTACCACTAAAATATATGAAGAAATTTTTTTTCTTTCTTCAAATTTAAAATTTTCACGTTTCATGGCATTCTAAACGTATTTCAAAAAAAAAAAATTTGAAAATTATTTTTACCAACATTTTTGAAAAAACTAAAATAGGTGGAATTTTTTTTTTGTTCAAATTTAAAATTTCCACGTTTCCATGGCATTCTAAGCGTATTAAAACAAATTTAGAAATTTTTCTGAAAAATTTTCTTGAAAAAATTTATGTATTCATCACTAAGTACTTACTATAGAATAGAAGAAAATATTTTTTTGCTCAAATCATTCCAAATCTATTTCAGAAGAAAAAAATTATAACATTTTTTTATAATTTTGGAAAAAAAATTACCACTAGAATAGATGGAAAATTGTTTTTGCAAATTTAAAATGTACACGTTTCATGACATTATAAACCTATTTTAGAAGAAAAAATTTTGAAAATTTTTTAACCAACATTTTGGAAAAATTTTAAAAAACGTTTTTTTTTCTTTGTGCAAATTTAAAATTTCAACGTTTCCATAGCATTCTAAACAATCTAGACCTATTCAAACAAATTTTTTTTAAAAGTTGATAAAATCTATTTCACTACTTACTATTGAATAGTTGAAACATTTTTTTTCGCTTCAATTTAAAATTTCCACGTTTCATGACATTCCAAACCTATTTCGGAAAAAAATTTTGCATCATTTTTTTTACCCTTTTGGAAAAAAAAAATTACCATTAAAATAGACGGAAAAATTTGTTTTTGCTGAAATTTAAAATTTTCACGTTTCATGACAATCTAAACCTATTTCAGAAAAAAAAATTAAAAATTTATTTCACACATTTTTTAAACATTTTTTACCACTAAAACAGATGGAATTTTTTTTCTTTGCTCAAATTTAAAATTTCCATGTTTTATGACATTCTGAACCTATTGCAGAAGAAAAAAGACTGTAAATTGTTAACCAACAGTTTTGAAAAATTTCAAAAAAAAATGAAATTTTTAACCACAACTATACTTACACTTCACTGCGTGAATGTGGAACTGAAAATGTGTCTAATGGCAATAATATTTGACATATGCTATTATACTTTTATTGGAAAATATACAGGGTGGTCATCCCAAGAAATAATTCACGGTAGACCTGTTATTTAGTATTGAACTTTTGCTGTTGGATGAGCACTATTTTTTTTACCAAAAGTTATCAGGATTTCTTTGTAATAATTACAATAACTATATTTCGATTATTATCATCTCGTATTTAATAATTTTTTAGAGTGACCGCCATGCACAAATAACGAGGGAAGTTCTGTGTAAATACCTTTACCGATTTTTTGAAAATTGCCATGATGCCAAGTTCATTTCAACGAGTGATTGTTATCGTTCGTGTACATAAACGAAATGCAGTCAAGAATACCGTATATAGAAAGTGTTCGCAAATATGCCGTTCGCATCAATACGTATATGTGCACTGCGAAGCATGTCAAGAATAAGACTGCTGACCACCAAAAAATGTCGTAAACAGTGGTTTCATATACACGATCACCTAACTAAATAATCGCACCAAGTCTGCTTTGGATCTAAGCCAGTAGTTTTTTTTTGCTCGGAAGCTAAGCGACTAAGCCGCAATGCACCAACAATACATTTAAATGAACCGCAGCCGTTCAAATGCACTAACAGTTATTACAACGCATTGCAATGCACAGATCTGGTATACCAAAATACATCAGCGGCTCGAAGGGTAAACCACTTCGGGGTATTATTAAATGATTTTTGTGCAATAGTATATTATTCAACGAGCATATAATGATGGCTATTATTCACGAGGGTGAAGTTTAAGACACGAGCCGCAGGCGAGTGTCGTAAATCACCAGAGGGAATAATAGCCATTATATGCGAGTAAAATACTATACTTTGTCCACGACTATTAAATATTTAATATTTATTTAATTCATATTCATTTCATTTTTTCTATTTAAGAAAGATTCATATAATATCATATATTATTTTATCGATATTTTTCAGGCAACAAGTTTAATGAGGCGATTTCTGTATTTTCCTTTATTTCTCGCAGTGCCAAAGAAATCTCATTTTCACTGTCGGTATCCATTTTATCTAATTATATTACTCTTTTTGAATACCTAATATGTAAAATTATTGTAAATAACGTTGGCGTTGAAATCGCACAAATTTTGACGTTTCAAATCAATTACAGAATTACGCTTTGACACATTGTCATGGCTTACTAATAAAATAACACAGTTTGTAGGCACGTCGATAAATGATTTTAAAAAACACTGCAATCAGTGAATAATGAAATCATTATTCACTGCAGGAAATAATGGATAGCATTATCCTTGAGGAAACACATACATAATGAGAACATTATTTAATAGTCGTGGACAATAGTATATTATTCAACGAGCATATAATGATGGCTATTATTCACGATGGTGAAGTTTAAGACACGAGCCGCAGGCGAGACCAGAGTGAATAATAGCCATTATATGCGAGTAGAATACTATACTTTGTCCACGACTAATAAATAAGTATTTAATATTTAATTAATTCATCTTCATTTAATTTCTCCTATTTAAGAAAGATTCGTAAGTCAATATATATAATTTTCCGATTTTTCGGGTAACAAGTTTAATGAGGCGATTTTTGCAGCTTCCTTTATCTCTGACGGTGTCAAAGAAATCTCGTTTTCACTGTCAGTATCAATTTATTTAATTATATTATTCGTCTTGAGTCCCTAATATGTAAAATTATTGAAAATAACGTTGGCGTTGAAATCGCACAAATTTTGATGTTTCAAATTAGTTACAGAATACGCTTTGACACATTGGCATGGCTTACTAAGAAAATAATACAGTTTGTAGACACGTAGCTAAATGGTTTCAAAAACAATGAGGATTGCCGCCGCGTGTTGCTAATAGATGATGCTTTGAAAAAAACTTACTAATGTAGCTTTTGACTGTTCATTAAAGTACCTCTTCTGCATGTACCATTTGAGTGCTTCCTAGAAAACTTAGAAAAACAACACTTGTTTTTTGGTTGCTGCAATTTTGACATTTTAAATTTTTAGTAAAAAGTCACTAATGTCATTTCTTGTAAACAACTGACTGTCCTTATTATTCACTGCAATCAGTGAATAATGAAATAATTATTCACTGCAAGGAATAATGGATAGCATTATCCTTGAGAAAACAGATACATAATGAGTACATTATTTACTAGTCGTGGACAAACATGTTTATTCAGCCATTTTATCCAATTATCATGTAGGCATATATTTGTTCAAATCAAATAAGTATAATAATGGCTCTTGGTTGTGCTATATTTTTTACATTATTGTTATAATCTTAATAAGTTCGCAAAATTGAACTACTTTTAATCCCTTACATGAACGTACGCCTTCATACCCATTCTATAATGATACATGTTACATTAGTTTACATAGTTTAATGGGAGAACGAAGTTACATCGTTGAATACAGCTATTTTTCAATCATGTTTTTGTGAAAACATTCACTTTCTATTAACCCTCCTTCCCTAAATGAGAACGTACTTGTTGAATGACCTTGTATATAGGCCTGTTTTGGTCAGATATAAACCGATTTTGTTTTTCTTTTGTATTTGTTCAACTTAAAACGAGCGGAAGTACTTACTATAGTTTTTAAAACTAGATTAGATATTAGATTAATGTGTCACGTAGATAAATTTCAAGAATTCAATTTTGATTATCTGAAAATAAATAAACAGTAAATAACATTTAATCTTGTGATAATTGTATCTAATCATTAATCAAATTAAGTATCGCTGGCGTCGCCTCATATTTACAAAACAAGTGCATTTTTTTTACAAATTAAATAAAAAATATTTTTTATGCAATTTTTTCGTTATATTCCATTCTCAATCAAATATTACTAATTACTGTATTTGCATAAAATATTACTAATTAATATTGCTATATTTTCCACATTTCATAATGTGATAATGATATAAAATTCCTTTTAATCTACAACAGCAGTCGGGCTAAGACGCCAACTCCACACTGTAAACCGAAAAATGCTGCAGGCCATAAAGCAGCATTGTTTAGATGGGATTAAGTTATTTACTCATATCTTGTACGCAAAGACATTCACGGCAGCTGGTACGGCCTTCCAACAGATATACAAGCAGCCTGCTGGTTAAAGAGGTGTGGCAGGGTGCAAAGAGATCCTAATATAAGATCGCGATTTTGCAAAGTACAAGCGTTATCTATCAATGGAGTCGATTGATTTTTACCAGATATTTGATACATCTCATGAGCAACTATTATATTAGTTGGATTCCGACAAACCAGCGGATTCCAATGGACTATCTAGCAACCGAAGGTAAAAGGTCAATAATTTATTTTACCCGGATGACCTGGCAACCGAAGGTATAGGGTTACTAATCTATTTTACCTGGATGACCTAAAACTGTATGCTTCCGAAGAGCATGAATTACAAAATGCTTTAGGAATTATTCAGGGGTACAAGAGGGCAATTGGAATGCAATTCGGGTTAGACAAACGTGAAGACTTCCATCTCATGATTGGGCGATCCGGGAAATCATCTCATGATGTATTGCTCGTAGATGAAAATATCCTACGATATCTAGATACCGGAGAGTTCTACACATACATGGGTATACAATATCACAAACAAGATGTACAACAAATAAAGGAATCTCTCAGCAGATTAAAGTAAAGACACCACCATTACAGCGACTGGTCGAGGAAGAGTGGATGAAATTGCTGTAATAATTCAGCAAACGTAAAATTGGAAGACCCCTGACCAGACAGATTACAAGACTTGGTTAAAACAACTTATAGACCAAGAGCCATGTGCTATTCAAGCCCATGATACCCCATTTCCTTGGAGAAGGACCACGGAAGGAGGTGTAGTGGTAAATATAAATACTTTTGGGAGGCTCCACCAGCCAGCAATAGGGGCCGCGGGCCTCACGGGCCTCTTTCGAACATATTGGAATCATTATTGACCTAATTGGAAGTGAAAAAATAAAAAAATTAAGTACCAAGGAACAGGAAAAACTTGATTAAAAGATTTTTCAATGCGACCACGGACGCTGGTAAGTTTGATTTGGTAAAGAAATCTCTAAACTATGGAGCTATAAAGAACCATTCAATACATGAGTTTCATGTTATATTTTTAAGCAATAACACCGCTGCCTAAGGAATTACTACTTCCACATCCAGATTTCCCATCCAAGTATCTTTAAATACATCTTGACTATATTTGCACTCTAGTGTGTGAAAATAATTGGTCATAGAATTTTAATAATATAATACTTGAGGCAGACGTCATAAAAAATTTAAGACGTTTCTGGACTCCTACTAGCCTGATTTACTTATTTCCCCTATTTACCCGCACCCCCATTTCTTCAAAGGAATCATCTCAATCAGATATTAAACACTACGTACGTGTAACAAATTTCAAGTGAATATCTCAGTTTTCTGAGGGGCCTTAACTTCTAGTATATATACCAAATCCTAAGTTTCTTTACTCTTACTAGCTTGCTTTAC
Source organism: Stenurella melanura (assembly GCA_963583905.1). Taxonomy (NCBI): domain Eukaryota; kingdom Metazoa; phylum Arthropoda; class Insecta; order Coleoptera; family Cerambycidae; genus Stenurella; species Stenurella melanura. The sequence goes on along the minus strand of OY757310.1, from coordinate 110,936,860 downwards.
TTATTTGCTCCTATTTACCCCTATTTACCCCTTCAGCGGAATCATCTTTAAATAAAATGTAGTTCCAGATGTCGTTATAATACATACGTGTACCAAATTTCAAGTAAATATCTCAACTTTATTTTATCAACCCCTTAAGTGGTGGAGTGGGAGTGGTGGAGTCGCTGAAATATGGCATTAATAAGTCTGAGGCCTGGGCCGCTAGTATATACACCAAATTCCAAGTTTTTGTACTCTTATCAACTTGCCTTCAACGGAATCATCTAAAAATATAATCTAATTCCAGATGTCGTTATAACACATACGTGTTATAGTGTAGTTTCAAGTGAATATTTTAATTTTATTATATCAACCCTATTAATAATGGAGTGGGGGTGGTGGGGAGTGTGCCTTTGATTTGAAAGGTTTTCGTATGCCCAAGTTATTCAAGTGTGGACCAGCCTACGAGCGACGTGGTTAGCGTCACTGGTTTAACCTGACTAGCACAGTAAAGATACGGAGAGTAAATAGGGCAGTGAGTTCAAGGCTTGGGCGCCATGATTAACTAGTATACTCAAGGAAAAGGAAAGCTAAAGATAAACAAAAGACACATGTATGTGTAGTTTCTTAGGTTTCCAAATGAAGTGTTGACGTGCTTCCGGGTGTTTTCCCGTGTAGTTGGTAGGCTCCTGTTGGAACCATCGTTGTCTGAACGACGTTTCGGCGGAATCTCATCTGCCATCATCAGGTTCTAGCTGAAAGCTGCCTGCTGCTGCTGTTGCTGCTACTGTTGCTCCTCTTGCTCGAACTGAACTGATCAGTTTGAGCAGTAGCAGCAGTTCCCTAATAATTGACAGCTGCCAACTCTCAATATCGTCTATTTGACATTATATTCGAATTCAACAGCCTAAAAAACATAAAGTTAGGTATTTCGAGAGTCAGAATATGCGTTACAATAATGCTAAAAAGCTACTCAAATTAGTAACTTATGATTGAGCTTTGGTGCTCCATAAGAGCCAAAATACTGAATATGGAGCATCGTAGCCATGGAGACATCTGTCTAGGATGACAAAAGCTATAAATCAAAATTTCAGACGATTCTACCGAAACCCAATTCCCATAAGATTTGTGCGAGGTCTTTGGTGTAACATTCTAATTTTAAGTTCTGACTTTTTGATATTATACACACATTATTGTAATATTTTACGCATTGCATTAGTTCTTCTGTGACATGTTCCACGCCCTTTTGGGTACTTGTTAAGAAGAAATAAAGGCTTATTTATCTATCTATCCTGACCTTTCAACTCTTTGTCAGTTACAAGTTACAACTTTTCATTACAATATACAAAAACCAGAATGACATAAACTCATCAAAAACATACTATGTCGAGAACAACTTGAATTTACCTATTCCCGAAATTTTCTCGTTTATTTTTAGCGACAAAGACATACAGTTAGTCGTTTGTTAAGATATTGTAACAAACCCAAGACCAAATTTCTATAATACTTAATCAGCTTCACACCGGAAAAAATAATCTCTATCGCGGAATAAATAAAAAAATACGTAAAATTAAAAATAAGTGCAATTGCACTGGACTAACAAAAGACATCGAAAAGTTTATAATAACATGTGAAACTTGCCACAAGGCAAAAATTTTAAGTAAAAACTTAGATAACCCTCCAGCTGTTCGAACGAATCAATATCGACATCCTTAAAGTTACTACAAAAAATCGCGCCCTAACAATCAATTATGAACTTAATAAATTTACATAGGCTCACCCTGTATAGACCAAACCGCGAAATCTACTGTCAACATTTCACCCCTTTGTATCCATAGTGACTCATGCCGAAAATTCGGAAATTGACTTCTTAGAAACTCTTACCGTTTTAACGATATTAAACTACTCACTAGAGAGATTTCACGCGACGTTCATGGAAATGATAAGAGCTAATAAATTTAAAAATCTCAGCGAACACCCATTAATTATCTTACTATACACCGTTATTTGTTATAATAACTCCGTTAATAAAACCCGTGGCCTCAATCAGAAAACAGAAATAACTGCACTCACGGACAGGAAACGTCCTAGGTGTCGACGTAAGCGCAAAGAAGCAGCTTAAATATCTGGACCATATGCTTCCCTGGAATGACCATATAGAAAAAGCCGCGAAAGTGGCCGAGAAAGCGGATATGGCCCTAGCCAGACTTATGCCAAGGACCAGAGGTCCCAAAAGCAGCATACGCCACCTCATGAGTGCTGTGGCAACTTCCGTTTTGCAGAAGGACAACACTTCCAAGAACACGAGTAGACTATTGACACCATTCTTATACGAGTCTGCTGAGCATTCCGCGCTGTTTCAACGGTTGCCCTACAGGTACTCGCTGCGGTACCACCGATGGACCAACTAGTAAAAGAACGTGCCTACAACCATGGCGCTAACGAAGTCGGAAGAGATTTTAACCCCAGTTGCCTCATGACCCGATGGCAAGATCACTGGACGAGCGCTCCCGAAGGACGCTCATCCCTAACATTAAACCATAGATGGAACGAAAACACGGACAACTTGGATATCATTTAACGCAGGCGCTCAGCGGACATGGGAGCTTCAACAAGTACCTAGTAAGAAGTGATAAAAAGGATACGAACACCTGCGTATAATGCCCCATGGCCGACACCACCGTCCTCACATTGTTTTATTGCCCCCACTGGGAAGCAGATAGAAAAATCACAGCCAAGGCCGTGGGACACGGCATCCACGAGCAAAACTTTGTCAACACCATGCTTAGCTCAGAGCAAAACTGGAAAACAATGCACAACCTTTGTGTAGCCATCATTGGCACAAAGGAAGAACGGATAGCTGCCTAACAACATCTATGGCCAGCTTCGCGCGGCATCCATAGCAATGCTCACGCGGTCCCTGGTGCTCGTGGCGAAGACGGAGAAGTTTTAGCCGATAAGAGTCTGGCACTACTCGGACCATCAATATCTTGACCGAGTGTCCATGACGAATTTCCCCTACACAGAAAAAAAGGGAATAAACTTCAAACTAAGTTTAACGGACGATTAGAAATTAGAGAAATTCTAAACAACTCCGCTATACTTTTCAACCCTCAGACTAAATACACTACAAAAATCAACTTTGACAGAATGAAACTACATTTTGAACATTTATTTATTTTCAGATCTCCTGCTACTCAAAGCAGTGTCACCCCAATCCTCAATCGAAACTACCAACAATACCATCGGAATATACTATCACGAAGAAGACCATATTGAGATTTCATACGACAGATGGACTATTCTAGCCTACAAAGACATCGAGCCAATCAAATCGGCAATAACAACAACATTATAAACGACATGATTAATGTAGTTACATTCGATACATCCAACCCCCGCATGACATCCTTTCAGTCGTATAGCAGTCTCTTAACCCAAATTTCCCAATCATTAAAACAAGAGGTTGAAAAAATATTCGTGGACACTAAAAGACACAAACGAGGTATTTTAAAGGGAATAGGTACATTTAGGAAAGTTATCAAGGGTAATCTAGGCTATCACCTCAGAAGGTGAATACTATACAGATATTGTACCAATATACTCGTGAATGACGAACATCAGTGATAGTATTTGATGAAAAACCAAATTTCTGTAAGGACCTCAGTAATTAAAAGTTTTTATTCCACAATTCAAAAATTAAAAATCGACAAGGAATCCTTCAATAGCGATATTAAAGTCAATTTATGATATATTAGATGATTTAGCATCACTCAATGTTACGAGTGGTTGAAATATGCGAATCTCTCATGGAAAGGTATATGTTCGTAAAAAACAGCCTAGATAACACTTTAAATTCAATCACGTGTGCTTGACTAAAAATTCTACATAGTTCATTAATTTCCTCGAAAGATTTAGTTACTTCGTTTCAAGAGGTGTCTCAATCTCTGCACAAATATAACCTGCCAATAACACCGCAAATTTTAAAAGTTGCTCAATATTTTGATATAGAATTTCAGGCTTTTCAAGATGAATATAAAGTAACATTTGCTTTAAAAATTCTATTAATAGAACCAGAGAGTAACACCCCCTATTCCTACATTGGATAATCGAACAGGACTACATCATATCTTATCGACGACACATAAGTACATAGTAAAGGACGATGATTCATTGTTATTTGTACCTCTCCAAAATCTTGAGAAAACATTAAACCCCAGTATCAGACTTTGTTCGATACCCCATAGAGAGTGACGCGATATGCGAAGCCCAGATACTAAAACAGTTAAGTGTCGTGCCCCGTAACAAGTCAAATTTATTGTTTGCCAAAGACTATTATAGCGTTCAAAAATTAAGCAACAATAAGTGCCTAACTAGTATCAGACAATACCGGTAACCATAAAATGCAACAATAGAGATGTTACTACGAAAACTATCCAGTTAAACTCAATCTTGACTTTGAAGTCGGAATGTATTGCCTTTATTGGTAGCACCAGGCTTCATCACACCCGCTGGAAAACATCACTTACAACGGCGATCCGGTTCGGACACCATACGATTATTGCAATCATCTTCCGGAGAAATCCAAACTTCCAAATCTGAAATTACTGAAGTTATGTAACCTCAACTCGGACTATCTAAATAAACATCGCCAAGCACAAAGTATATAAACATTCAGACGATCTAGACAAAATTATTAACGAACCATTTGTTAAAAACATTTCCTGGTTTACGTACTTTATGATGACCTTAATTATATTGTTTATAATTTTATTTGTAATCTGTAAATGAAGAAAAGGCAGAAGAGACGCAAGGATCGGCATCTCTCTATCCAACGATCAGCAACCTCCACAACTAACGAAGTCCAAGCCTTTTAGTGGATATGGACATTTACTTCATAAAAGAAAACCCAGTGTAAATATCCGTGAAGTCTCCGAAGACAATGAATTAAATTCTTCGTACAGAAAAGTTATGTTTAAAAGTTGATTTATCGCATCAACTCTTATAAGAGAGCAAGTTGTTATATTAGATTTAATTCTAACATTGTATGTCTTCTGTGTATCTTATTATACATTAAGTTCCTTGTCTGCCAGTTCACGTAAGTAACTTAATACTATGATAAACAAATATATTTCTTTGGTTCATATTTTTCGTTATTTTTGTAATTCAGTATTTTCATTATCCAAGTTGCACATTCAGGCTTAGTTTACTTTTGTGAAACCCAAACATAGAGATTCAGTTTTTGTACAATTGCATATTATCCTAAAGTTATAACACTGAACGACGCTTTTAATTTTAGTCTGCATCGTTCAAGTCAACCAGTTAGTTATTTAGAAAGAGCAAAGCTCTCTTCACATGTTTCAATATAATTAGTTCATGTTAACTTCTACATTAACCTCTTTGTGCCTAAATTTTTTTGAGATCCAAAAAAAAAATTTTGAGCATATAGAAATGCTTACTTAAGTAAAGACAAATACTTTTTATATGAAGAATTTTTTTATTTCTTGCTTAATTTTTTTTTTATTCCTTGATATCATATTTGATACTACAGGCATGAAAGGAAACAGCATGAAATCATTAAATTTTATTCATCAAATATGAAAATGTCCAAAACAATATTTTTCCTTTCTTAAACATAAGTGTACATTACATTTTGAACAAATAATTGATGACAGTTGCTTGCAACGTAGTCTCTCTTCACCAACTAGAGGCCAATGGCTTGTTTGGTACCTTCTTACTTCTATACCAGGAATGGAAGCAGTAGATCCTCTCTTCTCTTTTTGGGCATATTGATACCCTACAACATCACCTTCATAACTTAATCTACCACGTTTTTTGGCAAACTTTTTTTTTTTCGGCTATACTCGTTCGTCTCAAATATGATACAATAGGCACAAAGAGGTTAAGAGTAATACTCAACACTCAGTTAGCTTTTGTCTAGTTTAAGTGTTTAAGTTGTAAATCAATCTCAATTTTACTTAATAAATATTATTGTGCAAATGTAATTAAAAGTTGTTTAAAAAGTGAAACCCAGAACTCAAGACATAACATGTGTTTATTTTCAATTTCTCATTTGCACAATTTATTTTGCTCTACGTCAATTCATTATTGTTAGTTATATTCTATAATTATTATTTTTACTTTGCACTTGAAGGAATTCTATTAGTTTTATATAATTATCTAGTTAGTACAAGTATCTTGTTCTCGTCTTTTTAAGGATATAAGTTGTGAAATAGCTGTTGAGGTAAACTTCAAACTTTAAATTAAGAAATTTTACTTCTTTTTTTTTTCTAATAAAGACCATATTTTCGGCTTACCCGTTGCAGGACAGGGCATCCGTGCTTTCCGACCGATACCACACGGTATCCACGCCGGTGATAATTACAGCCACTCTAACACTGTAACACGCGGAATACTCGATAGCATCCTTTGTTACACTGTTAATAATTATTAGGAAAATTATAAGTTATCGGAAATATATTCCCACCAACCTTAGTACTAATAGAGTCCCTTACTGCTTAGACTATGATGAACGTACGTCATCTGTCAGCGGTTGAAGTTCGCAAATACTAGATCGCGCAAGAGCAACGGTATTTCAACTAAATAACGCCGGGTGAAACTCTTTCTTGTTGAACCATTGAACTGATAAGACGTATTTATAATTTCGTTTGACCTGTAAAGGGGATAATAGAATTTGAAAAACCTCGTGACGATCGCATGAGGTAAGGCTTTAATTATTATACCGGTAAATATCATCTAACATTTGAAATATTGTTTTAGGTTTTTCTTAAAAGATTTTTCTTATAAGTTTTCTTATAAGTTTTTCTTATAATTTTCTGAAAAACGATTTCTTTTACAAATTTTTTTGATCAGTATTTTCTATAAAGAATTACTTCTTAATCAAATTTAATTACGTCTAATGCTATTAACGTCGATGTATTTCCACGTTATATTATTTGCTTTGAGCAAGATTAATACATTCAAGTTCTAAGACTTACTACGTTTCTACTAAGCCAGTAATATTCATTTGAAGTCAACCTTTCTATATTACATTTTGAATTGGAATATACGAAAATATTCTGGGCGAAGAGATTTTCTTCATTTTGTCTTGGCGACAATCTTCTACGATTTCATAACCTCACAATGGGATTAAGACGGCCACGTGTGAAATTAAACCCATGATCATCGGAGAACAGGACCGTATCTAGGAATTTCCTGGATCAGGATAACAAAATGAAAGATAAGTACTTTTCATTGTAACCATTAAAAGGGATTATTTTCACATGATCGTTGAATTATAAGAGTTAAAAGTGTCTACATTTAAAATATTAGATTCAAGCTAAATCTATTATATTTTTGGTTAGATTACATTTTAAATCCGTTGTTATAATTAAATCCATTGTTGTATATTAATTCGTAGTTGCTTACATCTTGAATTCGTTGTCGCAAAAATACTTCGCCGTAGTATTGTTTCGTAGTTGCTTTTATCGTGATTCCTCATGATTGATATCTTGTTGTAGTACTGTAATACATTTTTGTTGTTGATATAGTAAGTCGTGGTTCAATTTTTGTGTAATGAGAGTGTCTAATGGTTATGAATTTTGAGATAAATTTACGAGACTTATCTTTTGTAATATAGTTATTTTGTGTCTCGTAAAAGATCTCAAGTTTATTTAATTTTGTTGTAATATAAGATTTTAGTGGTTGAGGTGAAAGTTACGAGACGTATCTTTTGTAATATATTTTTGGTTCTCGTACACGCCTCAGATTTGCCTTGCCGTGGTGCACATTGTAATATAGTAACTTGTATTATAGTATTTTATTATCTTGTAATATATATTTTTGTTTCATAATTGAGACAATTTACGAGTCATCTCTCTGTAATATATTTAATTTGGCTCTCGTAAAAGTCTCAAGCTTATCTTGAGCTTCGGTTGTTGTAATATAGTATTTTGTTATATATTTCTGTGAGATATTTTGGCTATACAGTATCGTTGATGCTGTGATAGTATATTTTTCTGTAATATAATATTTTTGTAATATAGTACTATTGTATATATGTAACTTTTGTCTTTTGTTTATCTATATCTTTAATTTTCTTTGATTACCCTTAGTAATCAATGGCGCCCAAGCTTTGAACTCCACCCCCTTTTGCTCTCCGTATCTTTACTGTGCTAGCCAGGTTACACCAGTGACGCTAACCACGTCGCTCGTAGGGTGGCTCACACTTGAACACTTGGGCAATATTTTAACATCGAGTGTAAACCTTCTTTTCATAGCCACACAAAGTAGCGCCTTTTCAACGCGGGGCTTGATTACTTTAAAGGAGTAGAGTTCAAGGAAAATTCTCTTTACCTATCTTTCACTGTTTGTCTGCTATCTTTATCTTTTGTTGCTTATCTTAATCTTTGTCTTTTACGTTTTGCTATTTATCTATTTGTCTTTTATCTTTTACTATTTTATTAGCTTTTATCTTCTTAGCTTTAGTAAGTTGTAAATAGTTATTGTTTTAACATTTAATATTAGTTTACTTATACTAATACTTTTAAAATTCCATTTATTTACTAATGATTTAGTTAATTGTCTGATATTTACTGATCGTTATTTGGAAATTGTGTTTTAGTGAGAATATAATTGTTATACAATATGGAGGTAAATTACTTGCATTCAGATGAATTGGACTATGAACTGAGGATCAGAGGAGCTATCGTTAATGGAAATATGAATATTAAAAGATCAATTCTTAGAGGACATTTTCAACGCGAGAGAATGGACCAAGTCTCTTACCCCACCGTGCAGATTGATGTTAATGAGGAAACATTAATATGTAGAGAAAAAATTAGTGTATTAGAGGGTATGATATCTAGGTTTAATTCTGATGTTCGACATCCTGATTATAAAAAGATAAAAACTAAATTATTGCATGTGCATAACCGTATAAATCATTTTCCAATGTTAAATCAACAAGTAGCTGATTTGCAAGCCGAACTTATGACTCAACTTATGTTATTATTTGATCAGTTAGAACAAAAAATATCTCAAAACATAGGTACTAATGAAAATTTAATAAATTTAGATGTGCCACTTCAAATTTCAAGTGCAGAAAATATTCAGTCACAAAATAGTCCTAGTAATTTAAACAATAGAGTATCTGTAGAAAACTTACTAGAACAACAGGATCTAGTCAGTAATAATAACGTTCACACAGCTAACGAAAATGTTTATGATAATATACCTGTACTAAATAATATACAAACTAACGAGCCTATAAATAGAAATGTACGTTTTGGAAATATTTCTTGTCCAAATTTTAATAGCCATATGTCGCCTGTAAATAGAAATGTAACTTCAATGCCTAATATACGATATAGTAATGAGGGTGTAAACAATTCTCAATTACAACCCCCACTAACGAATAACTTAACCTCTGACTTTTGGTCAATACTACCTAACCATAATCATAGCAATACTTTAAATAGGAATCCAAACATGGAACCAACTTATCAAGTTAGTAGTACTTTCTGTTTTCCAAGTTCTCAGGGAAATAATCACAATTTAAATAATCAAACTTTTAATAATGTAGGGTTATATGGTCAAAGACTACCAACAACTTGTCAAAGTAATTATCCTAACATGAATATAGCTAGAGATAACCTCACTTTTTCTACGAGTCAGGTTGATTCAAACTTAAACTATAAAATTTCATATATAAACAGAACACGATTGAAATTTTCAGGTTCTAATCAAAGTTTACATAGTTTTCTTGAGAAAGTAGAAGAATTTTGTGCTATGTGTAGTGTAAATAAAGCACAACTATTAAATTTCGCTTATGAATTATTTGAAGGGGACGCTTTACAGTGGTTTCGAGCTAACAGAAATTTATTTACAAACTGGGATGATTTAGTGTATGCTTTAAAAGTTATTTTTCTACCTGTAGATTTTGAAATTGACTTGTGGAATGAAATTCTGTTAAGAACACAAGGTAGCAATGAGCGATCATTGATTTATATAGCTATAATGGAAAATCTATTCAAGCGACTACCTAATCCACCCCAAGAATCTTTCATGCTACAAGTAATTTTGAGAAATTTACAACCGTATTTTCAATACCATATATCTTTGCAAAATCCTAGATGTTTATCAGAACTTAAAAACTTATGTCGAGTAATAGAAGATGCCAGAAATAGAGCACAAAAATTTAGAAATCCACCACCTATTACTGCAAATACTCTAGCACCTGATTTGGCATATCGGCCACCAAGTAGTCATAATCAGAGACTTCAAGTAAATGAAATTACTTCCCATAAAGAAAGCTTTAATACTGAGTATAATTCAAATTCATTACCAACTATACAATTCCCAGAGAGTTCAAACGAGGCACAAAACAGTCAAATTTTGAATTCTGAGAACCAATCGTTAGAATTATTGCAAGGTGAGAATATTATAGGTGTAGATGCCTTAAAAACCATAAAATGTTGGAACTGTGGAACAGAGGGTCATTCACATCAAAATTGTAAAAGGCCAAGGAGTATATTTTGCTATAGTTGCGGTATGAAAAACGTAACAAAACCTAAATGTCCTAAGTGTAAGTCAAAAAACCGACTTCCCACAGTGCCCAATTCGGCAGACACTGTTTAAGAAAGTTTAAGACCGAAGGTATTGTGAAAAATAATAGAAATAAAATAAAATTTAATTACAATAATACTTATATTTTCAATCGAAGAAACAGGAGTAATCCAAAATTGAGTAAAAATAATAAAAAGTTCTCATTAGAAAATTGTTGGTCAGTTTGGTTAAACGTTGTCAAAAATTTCTATTTACATAACGAAGTGTCACCCGTCTTTTCAAATAAGATTGGCGATTCACGTCCTTATATGGATATAATTATAACAGACAGACAATTTTCAGGATTATTAGATACAGGGGCTAACCAATGTGTTCTAGGAAGCTCTGCCTTTAAAACTATTTTAGATATGAATTTCAGAGTAGATTATAATGTAGATCATATGTGTGTAACCACCGCAGATGGAACATCTCAACATGTCGTAGGCACTGTTAATTTACCAATAACTTTAAAGACTATTACTCAAAATTTAAAATGTTTAATAGTACCAAATATTCGCCATTTTATGATTTTAGGTGTAGATTTTTGTAAAGCTTTCAAATTGAATTTAGATTTTGAAAAGGAAGTTTGGGAATTAAATAAAAACAAAAATCATATGTTAAATAAAACTAATAGTCCAGTCGATGATGCTGAAAATATTAATCAAAGTAATTCTTTATTAAATCCAAGCAATACGTTGTACACTTGTTCTATAACTGCTCAGTATGATTTAACCGATAGTCAAAAACAACAGTTAAGTAAAGTTACAGATAAATTTCAAGACTTAGTATCTCCAAAGTTAGGTTTAACTTCTTTAGCTGAACATAAAATAACTCTAACTGATAATCAACCTTTTAGACAAAGAGCATTTCCATTATCTCCTTATATGCAAAAGCATATGAACGATGAAGTTGATCGTTTATTGAATTTAGGTGTTATTCGTCCATCAAAGAGTCCTTATGCTTCTAATGTTATTTTAGTGAAAAAACCATCTGGTCAGTATCGCTTATGTTTCGATGGTAGGAAATTAAACTCAATTTCAATACCAGATTCTTACCCATTGCCAAGTTTAAACAGTATACTAGATAAAGTGAGAGATGCACACTTTCTAACGTCTATCGATCTCAAGCAAGCATTTTTCCAAATTAAATTAGCCGAGGAAAGTTGCGAAAAGACAGCTTTTAGAGTGATAGGCCGAGGTCTATTTGAGTTTGTTAGAATGCCCATGGGTTTAATATCAAGTGCCAGTACACTTCAAAGAGTAATGGATAGATTATTTGATCCGTCTGACATTAATAGTAATATTTTTGTATACCTTGATGATTTAATTATAGTGAACAAATCTTTTAATGATCATCTTGCAACCTTGACAAAGGTTTATGAAATTTTAAAATCTGGAGGATTTACTATTAATTTAGAGAAGTGTAAATTTTGTAAACCAAGCTTAAAATTTCTAGGTTATGTCGTAGACAGAAATGGTTTACATAGTGATCCCGATAAAGTCAAAGCTATTGTTGAATATCCTGCCCCTAGAAATACCACTGAGGTGAGACGATTTATCGGTATGGCATCTTGGTATCGACGCTTTATAAATAACTTTTCAGAATTAATTATTCCCTTGAATGATGTAATTAAAGGTCGTAAAAAAGGTCAGAAAATAGTATGGACTGATCAGGCGCAGAATTCTTTTGAAATATTAAAAGAACGTTTAATTTCAACTCCAGTATTAGCTAAGCCTGACTTTTCTAAAATGTTTACTTTACAAACCGATGCTAGTGATCATAGCGCTAGTGCCATTTTAACTCAAGGCGAGGGAGATAATGAACATGTTATAGCGTATTTTTCTAAAACGTTTACTAAATCTGAGCGCAACTATACTATTTTAGAAAGAGAATTAAAAAGTGTTCTTATGGCCGTATCTAAGTTTCGTTGTTACATCGAAGGAACCAAGTTTAAGGTTATAACTGACAATTCATCTATTTTATGGTTAAATAATTTAAAAAATCCAGTTGGTCGATTAGCAAGATGGGCTGTAGAATTATCACAATATGACATCGAATTTGAACATAGGCGAGGAAAATTAAATGTGGTCCCTGATGCACTAAGTAGACCACCAGTTGAGTTAGATACAATAGATATCGCTCAACACGATAAATGGTATTCAAAAATGATTAAAAATGTCTCAAGTAATCCTGAGAAATTTCCATCTTTTTACGTAGACGGTAATAATTTGTATAAATATGTAAAACAGAAACACAATATTAATACTAATTTAAAACAATGGAAATTAGTAATTCCAAAAATAAAGCGGAAAGAACTCTTAGAAAAATTCCATAATGAGTTATCGGCACATTTAGGTGTAAATAAAACTTATAATCGCTTATGTGAAGAATACTTTTGGCCAGGTATGAAATATGATGTTAAAAAGTTTATTTATAACTGCCGAAATTGTAATGAACAAAAGTCTAGTCAATTAGGACGAATGGGTCTGATGGGTAATCCTAAAAATGTGTCACATCCTTTTCAGTTAATATCAATTGATTTAATGGGTCCTTTTCCTAAATCAAAATCAGGAAATTGCTATATTTTAGTTATTGTTGATTGGTTCACCAAATTTACTTTTATACATCCTTTAAAGCGTGCTCTTGCAAAGCACATTTGTACTTACCTAGAGAAAAATGTTTTCTTAATTTTTGGAGTATGCCAAACAATCGTACTCGATAATGGGTCACAATTTACTTCAAAGGAATTCAAAAAATTATTAACAACGTATCAGGTAGAAAATATATGGTACAATGCTAAATATCATCCGCAAACTAATAATGTTGAACGTTCTAATCGTGTTATTGGTACCGCCATAAGGTCATATATTAAGACAAGTCAACGTGATTGGGACTTACCTATCCCTAAAATAATGAGTGCTATAAATAGTACTGTGCATGACGTGACACAGTATACCCCAAATTTTCTAGTGTTTGGAAGACATATCCCTTGGAACGGAGAATATTATGGTAAGATTAAAAGTAGAAACCTATCTCCATATGAATTTGCAAATCGCGACATTATTGTAAACGAATTAAGTAAATTACCCGATCTGTATAAGAACGTAGCGGGGAGAATAAAGTTAGCTTATGAACGAAATAAAAAATATTATAACTTAAGGAAACGAGATGTTGAATTTGAAGTAGGAGATATAGTTTATAAAAGGAACTATGTTTTGAGTGATGCTGGTAACTATTTTTCAGCTAAATTGGCTCCTAAGTTCATTAAATGCACCATAATTAGTAAAATTTCGCCTATAATATATGAGTTGCAAGACGAAGAAGGGAAGAGCATTGGTCGTTATCATATAAAAGACCTAAAGGCCATGCATAACGATACCTCCATTGATTTGGTAAATAATTGTTAGAATGGTGATAAATAGACCAAATTATCTGTGTTATTTGATATAATATGTTGTACTTAGGATTTATGTAAATTGCCTCTATAAATGTAAATTGTATTATGTTGTATTATAGTAAGATAAGGTTGATATATGATTTATATGATGTGGAAATAATCTCTTATAAAAAAAAATATATATATGAAATATATATTTTATGGGGGGCTGCGAGATATTGTAACACGCGGAATACTCGATAGCATCCTTTGTTACACTGTTAATAATTATTAGGAAAATTATAAGTTATCGGAAATATATTCCCACCAACCTTAGTACTAATAGAGTCCCTTACTGCTTAGACTATGATGAACGTACGTCATCTGTCAGCGGTTGAAGTTCGCAAATACTAGATCGCGCAAGAGCAACGGTATTTCAACTAAATAACGCCGGGTGAAACTCTTTCTTGTTGAACCATTGAACTGATAAGACGTATTTATAATTTCGTTTGACCTGTAAAGGGGATAATAGAATTTGAAAAACCTCGTGACGATCGCATGAGGTAAGGCTTTAATTATTATACCGGTAAATATCATCTAACATTTGAAATATTGTTTTAGGTTTTTCTTAAAAGATTTTTCTTATAAGTTTTCTTATAAGTTTTTCTTATAATTTTCTGAAAAACGATTTCTTTTACAAATTTTTTTGATCAGTATTTTCTATAAAGAATTACTTCTTAATCAAATTTAATTACGTCTAATGCTATTAACGTCGATGTATTTCCACGTTATATTATTTGCTTTGAGCAAGATTAATACATTCAAGTTCTAAGACTTACTACGTTTCTACTAAGCCAGTAATATTCATTTGAAGTCAACCTTTCTATATTACATTTTGAATTGGAATATACGAAAATATTCTGGGCGAAGAGATTTTCTTCATTTTGTCTTGGCGACAATCTTCTACGATTTCATAACCTCACAATGGGATTAAGACGGCCACGTGTGAAATTAAACCCATGATCATCGGAGAACAGGACCGTATCTAGGAATTTCCTGGATCAGGATAACAAAATGAAAGATAAGTACTTTTCATTGTAACCATTAAAAGGGATTATTTTCACATGATCGTTGAATTATAAGAGTTAAAAGTGTCTACATTTAAAATATTAGATTCAAGCTAAATCTATTATATTTTTGGTTAGATTACATTTTAAATCCGTTGTTATAATTAAATCCATTGTTGTATATTAATTCGTAGTTGCTTACATCTTGAATTCGTTGTCGCAAAAATACTTCGCCGTAGTATTGTTTCGTAGTTGCTTTTATCGTGATTCCTCATGATTGATATCTTGTTGTAGTACTGTAATACATTTTTGTTGTTGATATAGTAAGTCGTGGTTCAATTTTTGTGTAATGAGAGTGTCTAATGGTTATGAATTTTGAGATAAATTTACGAGACTTATCTTTTGTAATATAGTTATTTTGTGTCTCGTAAAAGATCTCAAGTTTATTTAATTTTGTTGTAATATAAGATTTTAGTGGTTGAGGTGAAAGTTACGAGACGTATCTTTTGTAATATATTTTTGGTTCTCGTACACGCCTCAGATTTGCCTTGCCGTGGTGCACATTGTAATATAGTAACTTGTATTATAGTATTTTATTATCTTGTAATATATATTTTTGTTTCATAATTGAGACAATTTACGAGTCATCTCTCTGTAATATATTTAATTTGGCTCTCGTAAAAGTCTCAAGCTTATCTTGAGCTTCGGTTGTTGTAATATAGTATTTTGTTATATATTTCTGTGAGATATTTTGGCTATACAGTATCGTTGATGCTGTGATAGTATATTTTTCTGTAATATAATATTTTTGTAATATAGTACTATTGTATATATGTAACTTTTGTCTTTTGTTTATCTATATCTTTAATTTTCTTTGATTACCCTTAGTAATCAATGGCGCCCAAGCTTTGAACTCCACCCCCTTTTGCTCTCCGTATCTTTACTGTGCTAGCCAGGTTACACCAGTGACGCTAACCACGTCGCTCGTAGGGTGGCTCACACTTGAACACTTGGGCAATATTTTAACATCGAGTGTAAACCTTCTTTTCATAGCCACAACAACCTGTGGAGTTAGTGACTGTATATTCATGAATTGTGTGCTATAAGTAGACGACGGAAAAGGTCTTCAGTTCCGAGAGCAGCGTAGGCTTCATACCTCCGAGTACACCGATCATCAGGGTGACCATCTTGGCCGAATAGCCTGGCTACAGCACTTGCAGCTTGTACCGGAGGTCAAGATATTTGGTCCGTTTTTTCTCATCTTTCAAAGCGATGTTTAGCTTAGCAGGTGCCGATAACTCGATCACAAACATCACCTTGTTTTGATGAACGAGAAGGACTATATCAGGCTTGTTGGTTTGAATCAACCTGACTGTCGGAAACGAGAAGTTCCAAAAAATTCGGCACCTCTCGTTGTCGACAATGAACTCGATGTCTCCGGGGACGTAAGGCAGCACTGGGGTATGATCTACTCCATACGAGTGCCGTAGATAATAGTACAACACCCGTAACGTCGTGTAACGGCGATGGATGTAGGCCGAAATAGAATATACCGCATCCAGAGATTAAATGCATGAGCCTGACGGCAGGTCCTGCAGGTAATATCAGGAACCTCTACACTTATTACGTGGCTTCGGTAAAGTGTTAATTACACCATCTTGGCAGGCCACAATGAATCCCTCGGTCTTTGACTTTAGCCCAGCTGACCTTAAAAAGGCGAATGTCAGCCTTGTCGATAAACCCAGTGTTTGTCGGCTCTTGTAGAACACCCAGTGCATGGGTTTAGCGACATGCTGCCTAAAGCAGATATTCCTGTTAGGCAGCTTTTATTCGGGTCTTCAGGCGAGGTGACTGAAGTTCAGTGACTGACTCTGGATCAGCACCACGCCAGCCTCCTCGACTGTCGTCGAATTCGAGACCAAGTTCATCTGCGGCTCTCTTAACCGCCTTAAATATTTCTACAGCGACCCCTACATTTTCGTGATCTCACTAATTGCAAAAGCGGGTCTGAGCTCCTTAGGATATTGCTTGTCGTACTCAGTGCTACTCTGCCATGCAGACACTCCAACCCCAAGAGTCCTCGCCCCCTCTACCCCCCGTTGACGTGAGAGGTACACACGAGGACGATCTAGGATGAATACTCCTATGGATGCTGCACTTGCTGCACATCCTGGATGTGATGTTGTTCCACACCCAGGTATGTGTAGGTTACTCCGGCATCCATATGTCTTACGATGCTTCCGTCTGCGAGCTGCGCGTCTTCAACGTTCTCTCTTAAGATGGACGACCGCGTACTTGTCCAACTAGACCTCCATACTAATGTCCCGCGTGTACTCCTCGACTACCCTTAGAGCATTCTGAAGTTCATGCTCTCTGGAGGCATACAGTTTGAGGTCATCCATACAAAATAAATAAGTTACCTTATGCCTCCGGTTGCTGGGTGGTCCACAATAGTACCCCCCGTTTTTTCGCATCAGCCGCTCCCGTTACCACTTTAGCACAGACGATTTCAAATTTTCTTTATATTATTAAAATTCTATGAACACTTATTTCCGCATACTGGAGTGCAAATATGGCATCAATGTTTTCATTTAAAGAGACTTCGCTGAGAAATCTGGATGTGGTGGTAGTGATTCCTTAGTATTTTTACAGATGAAATCGAAATTCTCACCTCGGCTCCAAATAACCTAATCGAACTGCATTATACACCAATTATGTTCTACACCGTTCCATTAATGTAAATCCTTTCTGGTTTATTGTACAATCACGCTCTGTCATGTCGATTTTGTAACGCGCTGCACTGCAAACTATTGTTCTAAAATAAAAATTAAGAAAAAAACGAGATTGTACGTTCTTAATGTTCTACAATTCTCATGTATAACAATTTTCTCGTAGGAATTACCCATATACACAAAAATGCGAAAATCCGTGTACCGCGCGCTAATTTTCTAACTCGCAATAAATACAGAACTACCTACGGAAAGTTCTACGAAAAAAATTATTAGTACATATAACAGGAAGTTTTACGCCCTCTAAAATCCCTTATTTATTTTTTATATAATCGCAACAGAAGCCGAGATATTGGAAAAAACATTTCTTAACCATTTATTTAAGATGGCTGCGAACCTCGGTTGCCTCACGTCCCAAAATCTCTCTGACGTCAGGTAACTGACAACCTCTTCGGCCATACTGATTAACCTAAAAGCAATGAGGATACTTGAATAGTAAGAATTTAAATTAGGACCCTTTTTGTTCTACATTAAATTGAGAGATATAAACATTTTTTCCATACTTATTTAATCATATGACAATTACTAGCATTGTTTTGGTGAAGAAGTGTCCCTATAATTTACTGTAGTGAATTATTGATTCATAATAATTCACTGCATATCTGGCCAATCACAAATACAAATTCAAAAATCACTCTTTCACTGATCCAGTGATATAAATCGACTGCGATCAACACTTGCAACAGCTGACAATCAACTCGCTGACATTGATAACCAAGTATATCGCCATATTGTTTGTTTTCCACTTCTTAGGAGTAGTAATGCTATCAATTTTCAGTCTAATTTATTTGTTTAATTGGTGTAGCGTAGTGTTACATTCGCGATTATGATCATTATTCAATCAGAAGATTTGTGCCACTCGCCTACGGCTCGTGGGTTTATACATCATCTTCGTGAATAATTGTTGTCGTAATCGCTCATATAATAATACGTCACCCAGGGATTATGTTGTTCTATATCCGTTTTTATGAATTTTACAGGAGATGAAGATTAGTATATTACTTCCACATCCACGTAGTGGATTGGAAGTATAGTAATCGTAAAAAATTTTGAAAATTTTTTTTTTCTTGAAATCGGTTTAGAATGTCATGAAACGTCGAGATTTTAAATTCGAGCGAAAAAAATTTTTCTGTCTGTCGGTCTGTCTGTCTGTAACTTTTTTGTCCGCACGCTTTCTCCGGAACGGTTTAAGATATTGACTTGAAATTTTGTACACGTATAAATTATAATGAGATCTGGAACTGCATTGTTTTTTTAAGATATCCGGTGAAGGGTTGAGGGGTAAATAGGGGTAAGTATGGGGAAATATGTAAAGCAAGCTGGTAAGAGTACAGAAACTTGAAATTTGACGTATGTACTACAGGCCAAGGCCCCAGATTTTTTTATAAGGTTTTTCAACACACCCCACCACCCCTTCCTCATTATTAAAGGGGTTGCTAAAATAGAATTGAGATATTCATTTGAAATTTAGTACACGTATGTATTATAACGACATCTGGAACTAGATTATATTTTGAAATGATTCCGTTGGACGGTTGGGGGTTAAATAGGGGTAAATAGGGGAAAATAAGTAAAGCAAGCTGGTAAGAGTACAGAAACTTGAAATTCGGTGTATGTGCTAGAAGCCAAGGTCTCCGATTAGTTATATTAGTTTACAACCCCCACCACCCCTACTCCATTATTAAAGGGGTTGATAAAATAAAATTGATATATTCATTTCAAATTTGGTACACGTATGTATTATAGCGACATCTGGAACTGGATTATATTTTGAGAAGCTACCGTTGAAGGGTTGGGGGTTAAATATTGTAAAATAGGGGAAAATAAGTAAAGCAAGCTGGTATAAGTACAGAAACTTGAAATTCAGTGTATGTACTAGAAGGTAAAGACTCAAATTTTTTTTAATATTATTCAACCCCCCCCCCCACCACCCCTACTCCACTATTAAAGGGGTTAATAAAATAAAATTGAGATATTCGTTTGAAATTTTATACACGTATGTATTATAACGACATCTGGAACTAGATTATACTTTGAGATGATTCCGCTGAAGGGTTGGGGGTTAAATAGGGGTAAATAGGGGAAAACAAGTAAAGCAAGCTGATAAGAGTACAAAAGCTTGCAAATTCTGTGTATGTACTAGAAGCCAAGGTCTCAGAATATTTATATTATTTTTCAACCCCCACCACCCCTACTCCATTATTAAAGGGGTTGATAAAATGAAATTGAAATATTCACTTGAAATTTGGTACACGTATGTATCATAACGACATCTGGAACTAGATTATATTTTGAAAAGCTACCGTCGAAGGGTTGGGGTTAAATAGGAGAAAATAAGTAAATCAAGCTGGTATGAGTACAGAAACTTGAAATTCAATGTATGTACTAGAAGCTAAAGATTCAAAATTTCGTAATAATTTTTAACCCCCCCACCACCCCTACTCCATTATTAAAGGGGTTGATAAACTAAAATTGATATATTCATTTGAAATTTTGTACACGTATGTATTATAACGACATCTGGAGCTAGATCATATTTTAAGATGATTCCTTTGAAGGGTTGGGGGTTAAATAGGGATAAATAGGGAAAAATAAGAAAAGTATGCTGGTAAGAGTACAGAAACTTGAAATTCCGTGTATGTACTAGAAGCCAAGTTCTCGGATTATTTATATTATTTTTCAACCCCCACCACCCCTACTCCATTATTAAAGAGGTTGATAAAATAAAATTGATATATTCACTTGAAATTTGGTAGGCGTATATATTATAATTTTGAGATAATTCCGTTGAAGGGTTGGGGGTTAAATGGTGGAAGTTAGGAGAAACTAAGTAAAGCAAGTTGGCAAGAGTATAGAAATTTGTGATTTGGTGTATATACTAGAGGCGATGGCCTCAGATTTTTTCATAATATTTTCCATCCCCCCATCACCCCCACTCCCTTATTAAAAGATTTGATAAAATTAAATTGGATTTTCACTTGAAATTTGTTACACGTATAAGGATATCTTAAACTGGATTATATTTTGACATGATTGCGTTGAACGGGTGGGGGTAATTGGTGGTAAATAGGGAAAAATAAGTAAAGCAAGTTGGTAAATGTACAGAAACTTGAAATTCGGCGTATGTCCTAGAAACCAAGGCCTCATATTTTTTGTAATATTTTTCAACCCCCACCACCCTTAATCCATTATTAAAGGGGTTGATAAAATGAAATCTAGATATTCACTTGAAATTTGGGACACGTATGTACCATAACGACATCTGGAACTAGATTATATTTTAAGATGATTCAGTTGAAGGGTTGAGGGTTGAATAGGAGTAAATAGGGGAAAATAAGTAAATCATGCTGGTAAGATTACCTACATAAATATGGTATTTGGTGTATATACTAGAAACCAAGGTCCCAGATTTCTTTCTAATATTATTCAAACACCACCATCTCCACTCCATTTTTAATGGGTTTGATAACATAAAATTGAAATATTTACTTGATAGTTAGTACACGGATGTATTGTAATGACATCTGATTGAGATGATTCCATCGAAGGGGTGGGTCGTAGTAGGTTGTGCATAGGGGAAAATAAGTAGGGTAAACTAAAAACTTCATTTTTAACGTATTTGGTAAAAACTAACGCCTCAAACTTTTCTATGACATCTGCTCCAAATATTATTAAAATTCTATGACCAATGATTTTTACATACTAGAGTGTAAATCTAGTCAAGATGTTTCCTTTAAAGTGACTTTGATGAAAAATCTGGATGTGGAAGTAGTGATTCCTTAGACAGCGGTTTTTTTGAGATACATTTAACTTTTACTGAATGAAACTGAAATATATATATTTGTGATGAATTTTATGTTGAAATTAATTTTTAGTTTAGTGTCCATTTATTTACTGCTTTTATACTCTTTTTGGGAGAGAATAAATAAAAATTGAAAAAATGGATATAGCCCACAAAATGCTTTTTTCTTTTGTTTAACCGGATCAGAACACATTGCAAGGATATACGAGACTAAGACCAGAACTATGGCGGATATAGAACAAAATAGTCACAGCAAGCTACTATAAATGGAATGTAGACTAAAGTGGATTTAGTAGGATATAGGACAATATGGTTTTGAAGCATAATTTCATATATTTAAGGGATATAGGCCAATACAATTTTAAATGCGAACATAGCTTAAAATTACAACTAATTTTTATTTTAACTTGGGATGTAGCACAAACTGGACACTGAAATCTAGTTTATTAAACAAAATAGCTAATTTTTTTTAACGGATATAGAACAAGCTCAAAATTCTAAGAAAAATGGTGTATCTAACGTATTTTCGACCAAATGTGAATATAGAACAACATAATCCCTGGATGACAAATATATTGTTATTATTGTATATTTTTTTCATCAATATAATTGGATATAATTTTGCTTATAAATAGATGGCTCTATACGAACCTGCCAATGTTCATTTGGAATATGTTAAATTTTTGTCAAAGAATGCTGAACTTACTTGTTGCAATTACTTCCGAACCACTGAAAAATTAATTTCTGTTTTGAGATTAATACTCATACTGAGCATCAGAAAATTAGTTTTTATTTCTTACAGCTTTTAAACTAGGTAATTCCAGATTAGCTTCTATATAAACATGATTTAATTGTGGTAATTAGCAAAATATGCGTTGAAGACGTTTAGTTAATTATTGTCAAATTGGTTATGAAAATAAACTAGATAATAATATGGAAGAGAATTAAGCGAGTTATTTAATACTGTTAGTAATATTTTATACTGAAAGTGAGAATCGTATGAAAGGGAAAGTATAATGAGGTTTCTCGTAAAATAAATGAATTGAATAAGTAGGCCACGCTTGGCAAAAATCGAAAGTAGCCTAAATATTTAATGGGTTTCTAGTTCTCTTTATGAATAAAAAAATATATAGAATTGAGGAAGTTGTTTCTTCTTCAAACAAAAGTTATTTACAGTGTCGGACTGGGGCGCAAGGGCAACCGGGCAAATGCCCGGTAGGCCCCTTTAAAGACCCAAAATGTGGCCCCCTTATAGTCCCAAAATGTTAAAAAATTAGTTTAAGCAAATTACAAATTCGCTTTCTTTCACTCGAATGATTTTTTCTTAGATTGTCTTGGTCATTTTAAACAAAAAAGTTTTCCTGTCATTTTTTGGCGAAGTTGACTGTTTCCGATTTATAAACAAATGAAAGAGCGCGCGACCGGCTAAAAACGTTTATTTAACAATTAAAATTATAAGCCTTAGAATGAAAATATCTGCATTTACTCTTCAGGATTTAGTTAATGGATGTTCAAAGATTGTATGATAATTTTGGTGAACTCAAAGAATTCATTATTTAATATTGTATTTCAACCTTGAAAATGGCCGTTTTTGGGTTTTTTCAAACATTATATTGTTTATAAGTCGGAAACGGTCCACTTTGGGAAAAAATTACAAGAAACCTTTTTTGTTTAAAATGATCAAAAAACCTAAAAAAAAAAATCGGGCCAAAACAAGCGATTTTTGCAATTTCTTTAAAAAACATTAGTTTAAACAAATTTTGACAGGATTTTCATCCAGCAAACTCTTGATCCTTATTAAAGGGCATGTCCCGAACGTGAATATGCAAAAAAATCGTATGGAACCTTTTTTCATATGAAGGCGTGGTTTTCGTCTTGTCTAACCTGCTTGAAGAAAAGAAGCGGCGGCGGCGGCGCGGCTTTTCATTGATATTTTTTATCTTTACCCCGAGCCCCGGCTCGCGGAAAAAACATTAACACCTGTGCTCGTGCTCTAATGCTTATAAATAAGAGGTCATGCAAATGAAAGGAAAACAGACAGAATTTTTAGATGAGTTAGTAGCCACAATGTTTTTGCACAGTGGCTTTGGAAGAGGCCTCTCATTTAGTGGCCCAAGAATTTCATTAGCAACATCGTTTTTTATCAACAATTAGAACGGAAAATCAGTTCTCTTAAAATACTTTGTTGTTAAAATTGTATAAAACTTACTTAAATAAGTGTGTTTTATAGTGCTTTATAAGTGTGCAAAGATGAGTGCTGTCCGTGCAATAGTTTTTGCAAAATCCTATTTGTTTATCCCACCGAGGGAAAAAATGGACAACTTTGACCTCCCGGGGAGTTCGCAATTTTCAACTAAAACTGATTCACAAAACATCCTTGCAATATTCAAGATCTAACTAACCTTTTTGCAAAAAAGAGCAACCGATATTTGTAAAGCATGTTTGTGAATTATAACCTTAAAAAGGCTTGATTTTCGCCTATAAACAAAAGAGATAACATTTTTATTTTTTAAGCTTCGTGCTTGCAAATTAGAATTTAGATTCACGTTTTTGTTGCCCACTTTAAATTAATAAATCATATTTTTTATTGTGCCATTTATTATTAGATATATTTTATTTTGATCCTGTTACGTACGTAACAGAAATGTATGTATTTATTTTTAAATAAATAAAAAAAACTATATATTCTTTGTCTAAGGAGATCACCTAACTTAAAAAAGAATACTTAGGGAATGGGTGCGTAAAATATATATATTAAAAAAATTGATATGTGGCCCTCAAAGCAATTTGCCCGGTAGGCCCCTTTGGTCCCAGTCCGACGCTGGTTATTTATTATAATAGGCAGCTTAATATTTTTTTAAATAACTGGAATGCAATTGAGGGGCGGAATTTATATCATGTTAAATTATTAAGTACTAGTTATTATGCACTTTCTACTGTATGCAGTGCCTTAGTGAAATAATTCTCCTATTATTGTTTATTTGAAGCATATTTAAATTTTCTTACTATCTATTGATTATTTTGAAACTGATGGAAAAATATTTAAAAATTGATCGAAGGAGAGGTCTCAAATGTATCAAACAGAGAGAGGTTGTTGGTTCTTGAATACTTGAGCGTTGCCAATTGTCTTACACCTAAAATATTAACACTGGAATAAAATTACAGCTGAAAATGACAATTAAAGGCAGTTAATGTTTTGGAGAAATGATATACTCCTGTTGTCATCCACCATGACCAGTATGGGGTTTATGTATTTCCATAGTCACGCGAGATATTCAATTATATTTATTTTATCTGTACTTACCTTGTCTCTCAGGATGGAGAACCAACTAGTACAAAAATCTGTTATAATATAAAACGCACTTATTCTCGTCAAAAAAATTCACAAATTCCTTAAGTTTTCCTTTAGCTTCGTTGCTTTCCTTTTCCAAAATTTTCGCCGAGTAACACTGAATTTTAGATTTTTCGAATTTTTCTCTTCTAGCGTAATTTCTATGTTCACTACGCCTTACGTTGAAATATCTATATTACTCACCAATGCAATGTATTCCGCGTTCACAATATACAATTTTTGAGATTTTGAATAATATTTCGATAAAACCGATTTGGCAAAATTCTTGCTTAAAATTTTTAATCCATTATCTGGAAATACTGACTCGTATATAAAAAATAGTAAACATTTTGTCGAAAAAGTTTATGAAAACAATATTCATGATACACATCTGACGGTTTGACGTAGTTAGTCCGTTCACTAACGTCTCAGTAGACAAAACTTAAAAAATAATCAAAAACAAATTGATAAATGAAAACAATTTGGAAGCTAGAACTAAATTGAGTGTAAATACCATAATGGAACTTTTAACTATGTGTAGAAAACAACTTATTTTCAATTGGAAAATGATTTCTATCAGGAGGATTTTGGTATGGCAATGGGCTCTCCATTGTCACCGATTTTAAACAATGTATTTATGGAGGATTTTGAGATTAGACATGTTCAAAATTGTACATACAAACCGGTTATCTAGTGGAGATACGTAGATGATATCTTTGCAATCTGGCCTCACGGTATTGAGTTACTAGATACTTTTTTGGAACATTTAAATAATAAAGAACCTTCTATTAAATTCACTTTAGAAAGGGAAACTAGAAATGAATTACCATTTTTAGATGTTTTAATTAAAAGAGTAAATGGTACAATTGAAATAAGTGTTCATAGAAAACCAACACATACTTAGCAACAGATATTTAAATTTCAACTCAAATCAGTCGATGCACGTTAAGAGGGGTGTTGTAAAATGGTATTATACGGCCAAAATCATTTCTTCTAATGATGAAATACTAAACAATGAGAAGCGGTTCATAAAGGAAGTTCTTATAAATAACCAATACCCTGGGGGTTCTGTTGATAAAACCTTCATAAATATTGAAAATAACAATCAGGTACGACAAAAATCTGAAAAACGTTACACAGCGTTAATTCCTTATTTATGGGGATTATCCGAAATGTTGCGCCGCATCAGTGATAGATTGGATATTAGGATGGTATTTCAAACAAACAACATCTTAAGATCTATTCTGACAAAGACGAAACCGACGAACCACGAGCAATATTAAAAAAACTGCATTTATAGTATTCCGTGTGAGTGCAACAAACAATACGTGGGTAAGTCATCCAGACCTTTTGGTGTAAGACTGGGCGAACATCAAAATTATATCAGAAAAAATGAAATTCAGAGGTCCAAGATCTGCGAACACGCTTGGGAGAACGGACATAGAATAAACTGGGACTCGGCAAACATTTTAACAAAAGAGGCAGATAGCAAAAAAAGAAAAATTAAAGAATCCGCGATAATATTATTGAATGAGGCGTGTCGAATCTATAGATGCGAGATGTGTGTCATGGTTGCCAATGTTAAAAGAAGAACTTCACAAACTTAACATTGTATGAAAACTAAAAAACTATATCAACAGTTCCATGTAAATGGTAAATATCTATGGATATTGAATATAACAAACATTCTTAGGGCTGTGTATTTATCATACAACAGCAAAAAGGATTATTTTTTAAAAGCCTTGAAAAAGGAAACAGATTAGATTTCCGAGACGTCGGCGAAATATTTAATTTCAAGTTCTTATACTTATTTGTGTTGTTTATTTAAAAAAAGCAACATCTAACTGATCCTTTAACGTAAGAGTCACAGGCGTAGAGGTTATTTACCAGTAATATACTGGTTAATTGTGATATTTTGTAGATTCCCCGAGCACCGCTTAAAAAAAATACATGTGGCAGGAACTTCGAAACAATTGAAGAAGAAAAAAAATCGATCTTAGCGCAGTGCCCATTTGAGAAACCGGCCGTACAGAAAACCTATTCCTGATTCTTCGTAATTTATCGGATAAACCATGGTGTCCCAGCTCTATTTAGACAAGCATTATCTGGAAAACGGTGCGACAGAGAAAGAAATGTTAAATTGACAAATTATTCTGTTTAAAATGGTGGATTTAATCATTTTATTTTCAAATGTATAAGGCGCCTTAAGAAGACGGCCGGTTATGCAACTAATACAAAAATCTGTTATAAGACGCACTTATTCTCGTTAAAAAAAATCACTAATTCCTAAAGTTTTCCTTTAGTTTCGTTGCGTTCCTTTTCCAAGATTTTCGCCGAGTAACACTGAATTTTTTATTTTTCGAATTTTTCCCTTCTAGCGTAATTTCTACGTTCATTAAGCCTTACGTTGAAATGTCTAGATTACTCACCAATACAATGTATCCCCCGTTCACAATATACAATTCTTGAGATTTTGAATAATATTTCTATAAAACCGATCTTAGCCTAGTGCCCATTTAAAAAACCTATCGTACAGAAAACCTGTTCCTGATTCTTCGTAATTTATCCGATAAACCATATCAGGGTGTCTCATCCCTATTTAGATAAACCTTATCTGGAAAACGGTGAGACATAGAAAGAAATGTTGAATGGATAAGTTATTCTGTTTAAAAAGATGCGTTTAATCATTTTATTTTCAAAAGTACAAGGCGCCCTAAAAATGCGGCAGGTTATGCAACGTTCATTTTTCATATGGAGCACCTTGTGTATTTTTATATTTTTGAACTGAATTGACGTTCTCCGCGCTGTGCAGTTCTCTTGATCTTCTTAGGCTGGTATTTCATCCAGATAACGGTAAAATGACCTGTGTGAAAATTGTCGAGATGATCACTTCAACAATTTTCACATAAGTCATTTTACATTTATATATTTATGTTGTTTCTTAGGTTTTCACGAGTGTTAAATGAAGTGTTACTGTGCTTCTGGGTGTTTTCCCAGGTAGGCTCCTGTTGGAGCCATGATTGTCTGAATGAAGTTTCAGCGGAATCTCATCTGCCATCATCAGGTTCTCACTGAAAGCTGCCAACTGCTGCTCCTAGCTGCTCGAACTGAACTGTTCAGACTTCTCGCTGATAGTCGTGCATCCTCGTGTCTAATCGTCGCTGAAAAATGTCATGAAATGTTTTTTTCATTATCTACTTCCCTTTAGATGGTCCACTCTGTATATGTTCCACTGAAAATCTAACCATTTCTTCGCTGGCAGTAGCGTCAACTACCTACCAAATTTGACTGTTCTCTGTCAAGTATAATTTCTTAGTTAATGCACCAACAGAAGACCCTATATTCTCGTAATCTACATGATCTGGAACGTAAAAATCCGAAAAAGTCTCGGAGGGCGATTTTTTATCTAATACAATACTTCCCTTCGATATGCCAGGGAGTAAAACGATAGCTAATATACAAACGAAATAGTTGAAGAAAAGATACATATTATATCTACAAAGGAAATGATGTAAAAATAATATTATAATCTTTGGTTAAAAATAAATAATGAAAACAATTTTTTGTGCGAAATAATAACTTAATGAATTATTCCAATTAAACTACTCAAAATCTGATATAAATAATACACAGTATGAGCCTAAAGAAACGCACAAAATTCACACCTTTGGTATGTGTCATTTGTCAAAACAATTCTCGAACAGGTCGATTTTATTCTCGTAAATGCTACATTTTGTCACTATACCAAAATTTATGACGCCATTGGTTTTTGAGTTATGGCGTTATAATAATTTTTTTTTAATGGAAACATACATTTTTGTTTACTGTTTTTGGTGGTATATTCCTTTAGCTCTCTGGTGACATGAAAAAAATTGGTATTACCTAAGCCACTCATTTGGAAAAAAATATTTTAAAATCATCTCCATAAATCCAGTGAACGCGGGGGCCACTGAATCGGATCTCGACGACCTATCCACCTTCCAGTAAAAGCGTCATCTAAAAACTGACACACTGCTATGCAAAACGAGGTGGGGCCCCGGCTTGCTGAAACCAGACGTTTTCAACAGGAATATCTTCATCTTCATTAATATAACTGCTAAGGCTGGTACTAACTCAACTCGCAAAACCTGTAAATATCATGCGGCCGTAAGATTTTCTTAAAAAAAAGTCCCAATAAACGATCACCAATCAAACCTGCCCACATGTTTACTTTGCCTCGTCGCTGTGTATGGGCTTCTTGAGTCCAATGAGGATTTTCCCGTGACCAATACCTACAGTTATGCCGATGTACAGTCCCCGTTAAAGAAAATGTAGCTTCATCAGAAAAAACAATGTTTTTTTGAAAAATTTGGGTTTTCATCGCACAAGGTCGTCAACTGTTCACAAAACTGTAAGCGCCGATCTGGATCGTCCTCATTTAATTCGTGGATTAATTGCACTTTTTATGGATGGTATTTTTCTTTTTTCAATAGACGTACAACAGAAGTTTGACTCACGTTATGATTTAAATCCAGCTGCCTTGTCGAAAGATGGTGGTTTTCCTCACTTTCTAGAAGAATATTTAATTTGGTTTCGTTGCTTCGCTGCTACCGCTGCTGCTGCCACTGCTGCTGCTGCTGCTCCTAGTTGCTCGAACTGAACTGTTCAGACTTCTCGCTGATGGTCGTGCATCCTCGTGTCTAATCGTTTCTGAAAATTGTCATGTTCCACTTTCGTTGGTCGACGCTTGGCTTCGACTCCGCGTTATGGGCAGGCGGCGTTGCCTCTTCGTGAATTGTCGATACTTGACGGTGCCTCATTGCGATCGGTTGTGGGTAATCTCTGAGTGTCATCTCGTTCGTTAGTATGTAGGAGTCTTTTTTCAATTTCTATGGCATCTCTGGTAATTCTTGACCTCCAGTGCTCGATATTGGCTACTGTTCTGATGTTGTCGAAGTCTGTCTTGTGTCCTGTGGTTTTTGCGTGCTGTGCTATGGACGAGATTTCCTCCTCTTTTCTTCCCTTTTTACACTTATACGTCTGTTGGTTTGCCCTATGTATGATTTGTTGCAATCTTGGTACGTGATTTCTTATGATTTTCTAGGACAATTATTGATTTCTGGTTCGGTTGTCCCCTTCACATAAGGTAGCTAGCTTTGCCACTGGTTTCTCGGCTTCTTCCTGAGTTCGTGGTCTGGATGGTTCCTGCGCCTTCTGTATTGTGTACCTTGGAAATCCATTAGTTATAAGAGCTTTCTGATGCGAGGACAATACGGTCGCCGTCTGCTAGCCCTTGGGAGCGTATCACTAGAGTCTTTACTACTGAATATATGTCTGTGCAAGTGGGTTTTCTGAGTACTGTGTGACCTAGTGTTCCGTCTCGTTTCTTTCTCACTAATACGTCTAGAAATAGGAGCTGGGCTTCTGTTTCTACCTCCACCGTGAATTTGATTTTGTCGTGAATATTGCTCAGGTGGTCTAAGAAGCTATTGTCTGTAATTGTTTATTTGTGGCATATTCAGATTTTCTTACTTTTTATTGGGTATTTTGCCACTGAAAAATATTTAAAAATTTTAATGAAAAAACCTCTGCGCCAAACGGATCAGACAGAGGTTGGTTCTTGATACTTCACTGTTTCAAAAAGTCTCACACCTAAAAATATATAAACTAGAACAATGTTATAAACTAAAAACTCAAAATCAAAGCTATAGGAAGTTAACGTTTCGAAAGAGAATCTACTTCCGTTCTCAAAACTTTTTTGGCCGTCAACCATGACAGTTCTTTGTTTATGTATTTCCATAGTCACGTGAGACATTAAATTATATTTATCTTATTTTTACTTACTTTGTCT
The DNA here is from genome assembly GCA_963583905.1 of Stenurella melanura. NCBI lineage: Eukaryota > Metazoa > Arthropoda > Insecta > Coleoptera > Cerambycidae > Stenurella > Stenurella melanura. The sequence goes on along the minus strand of OY757310.1, from coordinate 110,906,081 downwards.
CTAAGGATGGGCAACCAACTAGTACAAAAATCTATTGAATAATTAGAAACGCATCTATCCTCGTTTAATAAAATAATTGCGGATTCAGTTTTCTTTTAGTTCCGTTGCTCTCTTTTTCCAAAATCTTCGCCGAGTCCCAGAAGCTATTTAGATGTTCCATTAGTCCAGATTATGAATGTGTCGTCGACATACCTTAACCAAAGTTTTTGGTTTGAGTGGTGCAGTTTGTATTGCACGAATTTCTAAGTCCTCCATAAAAAGATTAGCGATGACTGGAGACAAAGGTTCCGTTTTCGTTTGTAGTACTGGTCATTGTATGTAAAGTATGTGTTATTTAGACAGTGTGTAGTTAGACTGAGAATATGCTCCTAACTGTTTATTATTCTTGTCTATTGTTCATCTTGTATCGTGAATGAATTCTCTAAGTAGTGCGAAACCCGTTCTTCTGACAATTCTTAGAAGAACCTATAAGTGTTATCTTTATTTAACTTAAAACAGTCAATCAAAAATATATTAGTAACTTAAATGATTGTTTTAAGAAGAAAACGGAATTAACTATTATCAAGAAAAGTACGTTTGCATAGAGTTTATTTAATTATTAGTTTTTTGTAACATTAAATTTAAATTTATTTCTGAAACAGAAAAATTTAATTATCTGATAACAGAATGTTTTTTTTACATATTCGAGTATAATAAGTTTGTTAGATTATCTTCGTTTAATTATGCATTATGTAAAAAAAAATATGTCGGTAAACAGATACTAGTATTCCATAATATTAAAACATGACAATGCAATTTTTTTTTTACAAATTATTTTCAAAATTAGATTTTAAACAACATAAAATCATTGCCATTTTTACCATTAAAAAATTAATTAACTAATATTAATATCCCATATACATGATCTATTACAGATATTTTTCTTGTCCTGTTTCCCTGTTGTGTAGTGAAAACCTGATGACGCTCTTTCGATCCTTCTGTTTTTGAATGATTGTGCTTTCTGTTTTTTTCTAAAAATTTCAGATGGTAATACAGTACTTCCACTTGTGCCTACTATACTTGCTATATTTTAAATACCTGCATGTCTGTTATCTTCATCTTCACTTGAAGTTACCTTTTCACCTTCATTGGACAATTGTGATTCTACATTATTCCCTTTTCCCAATTGTCCTGTAGTGTATATAATTTGATTTATTACTGACCTGTTCCCTATTATTACGGCAGCCTACAGTTGTACTCGGGCTTCTTTTAGATGTTTCCTTAAAATTTGTTATTCTTCTCTGTCTTCTTTAGAAAAATCGTATGATATGGCAATATTTTTATCTTTTAAATCTCTTAATTTGCCCTTATTTTCATATATTTCCTTCTTCCTTATAGACGAAATAAATTCAACTATACAATTGGAGCAGTACTACTTCGTTTTGATCTATACAGTGTGAACCTAAAGAAACGCACAAAATTCATATCTTTGGTATGCGTCATCTTTCAAAAATCCTGGAACAGGTCGATTTTAGTTTTGTAAATGCTACATTTTGTCACTATACCAAAATTTATGAAGTCATTGGTTTTTGTGTTATGACGCCATCATATTTTTTTTTTATTGGAAACAGACATTTTTGTTTACTGCTTTTTGGTGGTATATTCCTTTAGCTTTCTGGAGATATAAAAAAAATTATATTACATGAGCCATTCTTTTGGAAAAATGACATTTTATGTAAAAATAGGTTAACTTTTACAAATTCACGATTAATGTTCCACTTTCCTATGGACTGATAAATCTTGTCGCCTACATTTTTGTTTTAACTAGCATGAAAACATTTGACATGAAAACAAAACAAAGATAAATAAATAAATAAAATAAATGAAAAAAAATATTTACTTGTTAGCATAACCAGAAGTCAGGTTATCGAAATAATGCAAAGATTTCATTAACATTTTAATATATAGTTTTTTCCTTTAGTTCTCATAGATAGCTTTTCTTTCCACTGTTTGCAAAATCCTATAAAGAATATGTTTCATTACTATAAGCAAACAAATAATAAATAATTCACTTTTAAAAACAAAGAGAATAATAAAAAACATTCACTTTAACAACAGAGAGATACAGGCCTATTTGTGTGAAGTATCGATAACTTTTTATTTCTGGCACGTGTGGAACCTCAGTTTTGTGACACTTCTGAGGCAGTGTAAAACTAGTGAATGCAATGCCACGTTTAAGTGAAAGAGAATGCGTAGAACTTTTGATGATGGTTGGATATGGTGATTGGCTGAGAACTCATCAAGAAGCATGTGATGTTTTCAGTACGAAGTATCCCGAAAAGCAAATTTCTAGATCCACTGTAGCAGATTAGTGGCTAGATATGATGAATCTGGAAGTGTAGCTGACCTCCCTCGATCTGTTCGCCCTAGCACAAGCAACGAAACCAAATTAAATATTCTTCTAGAAAGTGAGGAAAACCACCATCTTTCGACAAGGCGCTGGCTTTAAATCATAACGTGAGTCAAACTTCTGTTGTACGTCTATTGAAAAAAGAAAAATACCATTCATACAAAGTGCAATTAATCCACGAATTGATTGAGGACGATCCAGATCGGCGCTTACAGTTTTGTGAACAGTTGAAGACCTTGTGCGATGAAAACCCAAATTTTTTAAAGAACATTGTTTTTTCTGATGAAGCTACATTTTCTTTAAAGGGGACTGTACATCGCCATAACTGTAGGTATTGGTCACGGGAAAATCCTCATTGGACTCAAGAAGCTCATGCACAGCGACGAGGCAAAGTAAACGTGTGTTCAGGTATGATTGGTGATCGCTTATTGGGACATCTTTTTTTAAGAAAATCTTACGGCCGCATGATATTTACAGTTTTTGCGAGTTGAGTTAGTACCAGCCTTAGCAGTTATATTAATGAAGATGAAGATAATCCTGCTGAAAACGTCTGGTTTCAGCAAGTCGGAGTCCCACCTTGTTTTGGATAGCAGTGCGTCAGTTTTTAGACGACACTTTTACTGGAAGGTAGATAGGTCGTCGAGGTCCGATTGAGTGACCCCCGCGTTCACCGGATTTATGGAGATGATTTTTTTCTCACAATTACTTATGTAAGGTATCAATCAATAATTTTTTTTTTCCAAAAGAATGGCTTGGGTAATACCATTTTTTTTCTTATCACCAGAAAGCTAAAGGAATATACCACCAAAAACAGTAAAGAAAAATGTCTGTTTTCATTAAAAAAGGTTATGATGACGCCATAACTCAAAAATCAATGACGTCATGAATTTTGGTATAGTGACAAAATGTAGCATGTACAAGACTAAAATCGACGTGTTCGGGGATTTTTTTGACAAATGACACATACCAAAGATATGAATTTTGTGCGTTTCTTTAGGTTCACGCTGTATATTATTTATATCAGATTTTGAGCAGTTTAATTGGAATAATTCATTAAGTTATTATTTCGCAGAACAAATTGTTTTCATTATTTATTTTTAACCTAAGATTATAATATTATTTTTACGTCATTTCCTTTCTAGATATAATATGTATCTTGTCTTCAACTATTTCGTTTGTATATCAGCTATCGTTTTGCTCCCTGGCATATCGAAGGAAAGTATCGTATTTGATAAAAAATCACCCTCCGTAATGTAGATTACGAGAATTTATGCTTTTCTGTTGGTGCATTAACCAAGAAATTATACTTGACAGAGAACAATCAAATTTGGTAGGTAGTTGACGCTACTGTCAGAGAAGAAGTGGTTAGATTTTCAGTGGAACATATACAGAGTGGACCATCTAAAGGGAGTAGATAATGAAAAAACATTGTTTTGCTTTTTAAAATATCCACGTTAATGACATTCTAAACCTATTTGAAAAAAAAAATAACATTTTTTTTAACCAACGCTATACTTTCACTCCACTACGGGGATGTGCAACTAAAAATGTGACAGATGGCAATAATATTTGGTATATAGTTAGCATAATTGGCAAGGAAGACACCTATTATAGTATTGGTGAAAACTCTACAGGGCGGCCATCTAAGAAATAATTCAACTACCTCTAAGACCTCGACGGCAAAAGGGACATGGACATTGGCAGATAATGGTAAACATTATAGGAGAAACGACAGCTTCGAAAGACAAGCCTTTCAAGAAACACTCTTCTAATTACAGAGCCCAGGAAGAAAAGTGTTCTGTGTATCAGACTAGACCACCATGCCCATACGTTCTTGGGGTCGCTGAATCCAAATTCTGGATCTATTTGATCCCATCAGGTCAGGATCATGGTCAATTCAAAGTCAAATTAAGAAAAAACATTTAAGCGAAGAAAAAACGATTCCTATACGTTTCTGGAGTCACGGAATCCTAATTCGGGGTCTGCTTGATCCCATTAGGTCTGGGTGAAGGTCAATCAAATTGGAAGAAAACCGTTTAAGAGTAGGAAACACAATTCTTATATGTTTCGGAGTAACTAAATCCAAATTCGGGATCTGTTTGACCCCATCAGGTCAGGGTCAAGGTCATTCCAAGGTCAAATTGGGGAAAGATTTAAATTGAACAAACTATAATTCTTACAAGTTTCTGGGATCGCTGAAACCAGATTCGGGGTCTGTTTGACCCCTTCAGGTCAGGGTCATGGCCAATCCAATGCCAAGGTAAGAAAAACCATTTAAGCAAAAAAAACTACGATTTCTATATATTTTTGGGGTCACTAAATCCGAATTCGGGATCTGCTTGACTCCATCAGGTTAGGGTGACGGTCAATCCAAGGTCAAATTGGGAGAAAGCGGTTTAAGCGTAGCAAACCACGATTTCTAAACGCCTCTGGGGTAAATGAATCCAAATTCGGGGTTTGCTTGACCCCATCAAGTCGGGGCCAAGGTCATTCCAAGGTCAAATCGGAAAAATATTTAAATTGAGGAAATCACGATTCTTACATGTTTTTGGGGTCGCTCAATCCAAATTCCAAACTGTTTAAGCTAAGGAACCCACGATCTCTATACGTTTTTGGAGTCGTTGAATCCCAATTCGGGGTCTGTTTGACCCCATCCGGTCAGGGCCAAGGTCACTCCAAAGTCAATTTAGAAAAGCATTTAAACATAGGGAGCCACGATTCTTATACAATTATAAGATTGCTAAATCCGAGTCTACTTAGCACCACCAGGCCAAGGTCAAGGCCGTTTCAAAGACAACTTATGTTTCTCAAATGGTAACACATTTTTGACCTCAGATGTTGAAAGAGCGGAATATTTTTTAGAGGTTGCCTGAAGTTCAAATCACTCTCTTGATCTTCCCAGGCCGCATCTCGTCCAGATAACGGGAAAATGACCTATATGAAAGTTGTTGGGCTGATGAGGGGCCGATTTGGTAACTTTAGATTTAACCTTGAAGGTGCTTTTCAAGGTCATTTCAGCTTTATATTTTAAAGTTACCAAATGGTGGCCACCCATCACCACAACAATTTTCACACAGGTCATTTTACCGTTACCTGGAAGAGATACCGGCCTAAGAAGATCAAGAGAGTGATTTTAAATTTAGGTAACCTCTAAAAAATGTCCAACTTTTTCAATCTCCGCGGTCAACAACGTGATTCTATTTGATAAACAAAAGTTAACCTTCGCCTGGTGCGGCTGAGTAGGCTAGGATTCAGCAACCCCAAAAATATATATGAATCGTGGTTTCCTCCATTTAAATGTTTTAACAATTTGATTTTGAAATCGTGGTTTCCTTCGCTTAAATGGTTTTTCCTTAATTTGACCTTAGATTAACCATGACCCTGTTCTGATGGGGTCAAACGGACCCCGAATTCGGATTCAGTGACCCCAAAAACGTATAGAAATCGTGGTTTTCCTCGCTAAAATGAATTCTTCATAACTTGACCTTGGATTGACCATGACCCCAACCTGATGGGGTCAAACAGACATCAAATTTGGATTCAGCGACCCCAATAACGTATGGCTGTTGTGGTCTAGTCTGATGCACAGAACACGTTTCTTTTTTTGTAACCAAAAGACAATGACAATTCAGAAGTTCGGTTCAAAAGGGGGCAGTTGGCAGATTTTTTCGAGGAATGGCAGAAACGGGGAGCTCCCCTCATAATATTAAATACTATAAAAGGTTCTGCTATGCCATTCATTAAGAAACCGCCATTAAGGCCTCTATCGGGAGACGACCTACCTCTTTTTGCTACTTTAGGAATGAATGTAGAAATTAACGCAGGGTATATTAAAGCATCCGCGAGTATACACTCCATTTCTGTCAAAGATGTTTCCGATCGTAAAGCCAGACAGAAACGTTCGGCCTATCTTCAACCTAAATGGCTTGAAAGTATAGCCTTTGAAAAAGCTACATGACTAATTTTAATTTATTTACAGTAAATTCTTTCTAATTACCTCAGTTATTGGAGTAGAGAGGTATGCAACCACTCGTACTTTGAAGGGCATAGCGTGTCGTATATCTGCAAAAATCTTAACATCCAGAAAGTAAACATGTTTTCTTTAAGAATAGTTTGAGTGATGGTGTCAATCGTATATAGTAGTAGTTGAAATATTGCATAATTGTGAAATTCAGTTTTTTTATTATTGAATCCTTTGTTGGCGCATTTTCATTGGCTAGAGAAAGTTTTCTCTAGGTACTCAAGTTGACAACACTGAGAACTGTGGCAGATTTCCGGTCTGGGTCTGGTGCTTCGACAGCGACGATACAGCGAACGGCGGCAGTCCCGGTTTTGTATTGATGAATTTGGGTTTTACATCGCTAACATTGTTTTGGATTTGATTTGTTGTACTCAACGATCTTCACCGCTTTGCTGTGAGCGTCTTGTCAATTCCAGGAAGGGATTCGTTTGGCTTTTGAAGTTTTGACGCCACGTGTTTCGTGAGGTTATGCAATACTCTCTATATGAGGTAAGCCTTTTATTTTCAGTTTAGTCTTGGAAAAGTTCTTATTTATTGTAATTATTACAGAGCGTTTGGATGGGCCTATGTTTGATCAGGCAAATGTTTGGATAGGGATATATATGGGTTAGGCTATTAAGCAGAGTAGTTAATGTATAGACCAAGCTGGTTGGTGCAGTAATTTTAATTATAAAGGGCCTAGTCTTTAGAGGAGTAATAGTAGGAGGAAGTCTATTACTCAGAAGATTGGTTATGTGTGGGTCTGGATGAGATTCAGAGAAGTTTTGGCTTGGGGAGTTGTTCGCAGCAGTCTCCAAGAGATTTAATCCAGGGACTCTGGTGCCGGCATGCATTTATGGTTATAGTCGTAGCCAACGTCGAGTACGTCTAGGAGTGGTGACAGGTTACGCTGCAGTAGTCACAGAAAATGCCAAGGCTCTGATCAGATTTTTTTTTTGTTTCATTTTAGTTGCCTATTTTTGAATACATTATTAGAGATTTATTCAGTGATTTTTTGGTTCATGCATTAAAGTAAATCATATTATCATAATTTAAGTTTATGTGTGGAATATTGAAACGGTTTAAGATCTTATTGTCAAGACATCGCATGGTACCATGTGGGGTTAGTATGCCTTAGGCCACATTGTACATGAAATATTTTAAGGGAAAATACATATTTTAGATCATCATTAACATCTGAGTTTGCACAGTGAATATTGTAATTCATTAGCTCATGATCTTTTGCCCATTTACGTCACACTTTAGTGACAAATAAACTCGTAGTAATGTCTTTTAATTCACTGTGAAAACTATAACTCGTGTATAATATATGATTCAATGTTGGAGAGAACCTCTCAAAGATGTTTTAAATCACTTGAATAATTTTGTTAGAGCAATCACATAGAATTTTCTTCGTTGGGTATAGATCAAGTTAAGTAACTTCATTTGTTTTTTTTTGTTGTACATCTCACCTGTGTTGTAATAAATGTTCAATGTCTACATGTTCTTGTTATTTGCACTAGTGCACCTGATATTTGCTTAGATTTTGAAATTTCATAGTAATGTGTAAATTTTGGCATTATCAATATATTGTGAGAATTCCATTGCATGGTTGCTAGTGACTTAATTTTGTTCCTAGCTGGCAAAATTATTTATATCACTACATTTAGTATCCATCAGGTGGCGCCCTTTGAATATCCACACTCTTAAAATCCACGGCTCTATGCTCTCCAACAAGAAACTAGCTGCCGTTCGCACAGGTATTAAAATGGATACAAACAAATTTCTACACCCAAGAAAGTTCAGATTAATGAACCACCAGAAAATACCAAGCTTTCTATAAGAAGGCGATTTCATGATCAAACTAAATTTAACTCTCGCTTATTGTCATATCCCAATAAAACCGTCACTCCGCACATTCCTATCAATACCTCACAATGGAACGGTGTATCAAATGATGTGTCTCCCCTTCGGTTTGTCCAGTACACCTCTGGCCTTCGCCAGAGTTTCAAATTAGCTGGCGAGCCACCTGAGGAACCAAGGAATAAAAGTCTATTTGGACGACTTTTTGCTGGCAAATCAGGACTTATACGTTCTTCGGACTCATCAGCTTTGTGCCACAAGACATTTAAAAGGTTGAGGCTGGTTAATAAACGAACACAAATCATTGAAAATCCCTCAGATGGAAGTAGAGTTTTTAGGCATAAAATGGAATGCCAAGAAGGGAACCATGACTCTTCCAGAAATAAAGAGGAGTTCGCTACGGAAAGACCTAGCAAAAATAGTGAAGAGTCGTTGCTGGTACTGGATAATTTCACGACGTCTTCTAGGAAAGCTAAATTGTGTCTCCTTCACAGTCCCCTTGGAAAGACTGCATTCGAGATCGATACAAAGGGCAAGTCTCTTCCAAGAAAACTATCCAGTGCCAGGGGTAGTGAGAATAGATTGTCATTGGTGCTTGCGGAATATGCAGAACACAATCCAATTATTTCCAAAAGATCCAGAGAACGTTGTGACTACTGACGCGTCGGATGTAGGTTTTGGTGCACAGACCGGAGACAGATCAGGAAATCTGGCACATAAACAGAAAGAAGTTGTATGCTGCATGGGCTACAGTTCAGAAATTTGCACAGGTGCTAAAAGGAAAACTAATCCTAATTAAGTCCGATAACAGAACGGTGGTAGCCTGTTTAAGAAATCAGGTGGGAACAAAATCGAAAACCCTACTGAATCTAGCACACCGCTTGTTTACATTAGCCAGCAACATGAGAATAACATATCGCAATATACCGGGAAAATACAATGATATAGCAGACAGCTTGTCCCAGAACAAGCCACTAGCAAACTGGTAGGTATCGAACACAATAAAGCAACGCATCATTCAGAAGTGGAGGAGCCAGAAGATCTATTTGCGACAAATCTCTCTAGAGTAGTTCCAAAGTATGTTTCGAGAGATTCCAAGGATCGGCTGACTGCGTTCACCAACTCATTCAGCAGGAAGTGGGAGTTCAATCTTGCGTGGCTATTCCCTCCTTCATCTCTGATCCCGCGAGTTCTAAGATACCTGAGCTCGACAAGAGGCTTATTTCTGTTAGTTGTTCCAAGATGTGAAAAAGTGTTTTGGAGTGCAGATTTCAGACGATGAGCACTAGCTCCTAACTTCCAAATTCTAAACCTCAATCACCACCTATTCGACGCCACAATGTTAGTTCCCCTGCCTCAAGTTCAGAAATTGCGTTTGAAGGTTTAAAAGATACGGGGTGGTCAAAATTCACAAAAGGTGGACAATAGAAGACAGAGAATTGCTAGAAAAGTCATAGCGTAAATCATCACTTAAAACTTTCAATGCGTCCTGGAAAAGTTGGATAGCCTATTCAAAACTAAAGGGTATAGTCCCCCATGAACCGAAACCCGAGGAACATTCTCGATATCTTGATTACCTATATATAGTGAAAATATTGACCCCAGCTACAATCGGAGTTCATAAATCAGTTATTGCAACTCTATCAAATCCTATAAAAAGTGAATTCATTTCAAAGCGCCCCTTAATTATACATATTCTACGTGCTATTGACATTAATAAACCACCGCAAATAGAAAAATGTATATGGGATATAAACGATCTTGTGACCTGGCTGAAGGATAATAAGATGATATCAAGGTATCTCGTCGAGTAGCCCTAGTTTTATTATTTGCTTCGAGGAGAAGAATGCATGATTTAACATTGCTGAAAATTGTCGACAAAACACAGCGAGCATTCTATAACTCTCTGGCCGGTGTTTGGATCTAGAGCATATAAAATCTCCTACAGACAGTCTGGTTGGAAGCTTTGTTTCGTTGATGGTTCAATATAATGTATTATCAGTGTATGTCTTTGCATTAAATAAAAAAAACAGAAATCATGGAAACATTATTTTAAAATCACAGTACTCTTTCCACGTCGTCAGACACCAAACACTTCTCAACAGGGTCAAGCTGACGGCACAGATTCTGGACCATACAACGTTTTTCACACGAAGGGTAAGAAACAAATATTTCAGGTCTTGCTTAGGCTTGACCCAGTAAGTTCTTGACGGCGGCTTTTATGACGGATGACTCTGAGATGTGTGAGGACAGAAGCAGTAATATGTACAACCTTTCAAATTGTGTTTGGTTATATTTTATTTAATTCTAAATTCAGAAAGCCGAGCATAGAAACTCATCTCAAGGGATAAGACAGTGAATTTGCTAAATCAAAAAAGTTATGTAGTTGATTGTCATTACAGGCTTCTCGTAACTGAAAAATATTTAAATAGGGACAAGAGATAGAGGGATGTCACTGCTGGCTTTATCACCGATTAGATAAGGGATAATGAAATACAACATGTGAAGAAATTCAAATACGGAATTGTAACAAAGACAATGTATAAATGAGAATATCCCTTACAAAATACAGAAAGAAGTTAAATCGGATAAATACATTTACTATAATAAACATATGGTAACCAACTAAAGAACACGACGAAATCAAGTTTAATTGATTACCAACAATAAAGCTAAAACAATACATCGCAACGACATTATTTCCGCTACATATTCACAACTCATGAAACTTAAACCCTAACAATGCTTATGGATAATAAATCTAAACAAGGTAGCAACTTACGAATGGCTCTTAACATAAAACGGGGCAGGCAAATCAAAGAAAGATAAAAATAAAGTAACATGGAATGAAAGTGTACATATGAAATGAAAATTTAAACAAATTTGTGCCAAACATTTTTAAACGTAAGCGCTTATACTAATCAAAGCAAATGATATTAAATACATAAGTTATTTGAAAGGCTTTACCGTATTAAAAGCCATTTAAATTTAAATAACTCGTACCCCGATCGCGCGGTGACATTGGGATCCGTCAACGGAAAAATAAAAAATATGTTCAGAAAGAGCATACATTTCTAAGCAAAAATGTCTGTAAGTTTTTATATTAAAGTCACAGGTTTTCCGTAAAAAATTATTGAAGTAGAAGTAGTAGAGCAAGCGAGGTGTGAATCTGCGTCTTACTATATTCGCAAAATATTATCCCAGTTACGACTTATATTATGAAAATTACACTATCAAACAATATTTATTGGAGAGAATATTAAAAAATGATACTTAGAAATTATACCTATTCTATAAAAAGTCATACACAACATAATAGCAGCAGTAAAACCGGAGTCGAGCGAAGTTGACATTACCGCGCCGGTACCTGAATACAGTGTCTTGTATTACATGCAGGTAGACACATGTGCCATTCCACTGTATTCTATGTATACGTGATATTCTTGTCTATTTATTTTGTTAAGTATCAGAATTTATATTATATTTCTTAACGAACTACATTCTCGAGACTGAAAACATCAGTATTTTTGCTTATCACGTGATTTAGAAAATTATGTAGAATTATATTATTTTTCACTTAACTGCTTGAAAAGCTAGTATCTTTTACTTGATAACTGAATTTCTTTTATGTATTTAAGTAATTCTTTCTCCGAGTTCTAACAACATGTACATACAGGGTACATCTCACCTGTGTTGTAATAAATGTTCAATGTCTACATGTTCTTGTTATTTGCACTAGTGCACCTGATATTTGCTTAGATTTTGAAATTTCATAGTAATGTGTAAATTTTGGCATTATCAATATATTGTGAGAATTCCATTGCATGGTTGCTAGTGACTTAATTTTGTTCCTAGCTGGCAAAATTATTTATATCACTACATTTAGTATCCATCAGGTGGCGCCCTTTGAATATCCACACTCTTAAAATCCACGGCTCTATGCTCTCCAACAAGAAACTAGCTGCCGTTCGCACAGGTATTAAAATGGATACAAACAAATTTCTACACCCAAGAAAGTTCAGATTAATGAACCACCAGAAAATACCAAGCTTTCTATAAGAAGGCGATTTCATGATCAAACTAAATTTAACTCTCGCTTATTGTCATATCCCAATAAAACCGTCACTCCGCACATTCCTATCAATACCTCACAATGGAACGGTGTATCAAATGATGTGTCTCCCCTTCGGTTTGTCCAGTACACCTCTGGCCTTCGCCAGAGTTTCAAATTAGCTGGCGAGCCACCTGAGGAACCAAGGAATAAAAGTCTATTTGGACGACTTTTTGCTGGCAAATCAGGACTTATACGTTCTTCGGACTCATCAGCTTTGTGCCACAAGACATTTAAAAGGTTGAGGCTGGTTAATAAACGAACACAAATCATTGAAAATCCCTCAGATGGAAGTAGAGTTTTTAGGCATAAAATGGAATGCCAAGAAGGGAACCATGACTCTTCCAGAAATAAAGAGGAGTTCGCTACGGAAAGACCTAGCAAAAATAGTGAAGAGTCGTTGCTGGTACTGGATAATTTCACGACGTCTTCTAGGAAAGCTAAATTGTGTCTCCTTCACAGTCCCCTTGGAAAGACTGCATTCGAGATCGATACAAAGGGCAAGTCTCTTCCAAGAAAACTATCCAGTGCCAGGGGTAGTGAGAATAGATTGTCATTGGTGCTTGCGGAATATGCAGAACACAATCCAATTATTTCCAAAAGATCCAGAGAACGTTGTGACTACTGACGCGTCGGATGTAGGTTTTGGTGCACAGACCGGAGACAGATCAGGAAATCTGGCACATAAACAGAAAGAAGTTGTATGCTGCATGGGCTACAGTTCAGAAATTTGCACAGGTGCTAAAAGGAAAACTAATCCTAATTAAGTCCGATAACAGAACGGTGGTAGCCTGTTTAAGAAATCAGGTGGGAACAAAATCGAAAACCCTACTGAATCTAGCACACCGCTTGTTTACATTAGCCAGCAACATGAGAATAACATATCGCAATATACCGGGAAAATACAATGATATAGCAGACAGCTTGTCCCAGAACAAGCCACTAGCAAACTGGTAGGTATCGAACACAATAAAGCAACGCATCATTCAGAAGTGGAGGAGCCAGAAGATCTATTTGCGACAAATCTCTCTAGAGTAGTTCCAAAGTATGTTTCGAGAGATTCCAAGGATCGGCTGACTGCGTTCACCAACTCATTCAGCAGGAAGTGGGAGTTCAATCTTGCGTGGCTATTCCCTCCTTCATCTCTGATCCCGCGAGTTCTAAGATACCTGAGCTCGACAAGAGGCTTATTTCTGTTAGTTGTTCCAAGATGTGAAAAAGTGTTTTGGAGTGCAGATTTCAGACGATGAGCACTAGCTCCTAACTTCCAAATTCTAAACCTCAATCACCACCTATTCGACGCCACAATGTTAGTTCCCCTGCCTCAAGTTCAGAAATTGCGTTTGAAGGTTTAAAAGATACGGGGTGGTCAAAATTCACAAAAGGTGGACAATAGAAGACAGAGAATTGCTAGAAAAGTCATAGCGTAAATCATCACTTAAAACTTTCAATGCGTCCTGGAAAAGTTGGATAGCCTATTCAAAACTAAAGGGTATAGTCCCCCATGAACCGAAACCCGAGGAACATTCTCGATATCTTGATTACCTATATATAGTGAAAATATTGACCCCAGCTACAATCGGAGTTCATAAATCAGTTATTGCAACTCTATCAAATCCTATAAAAAGTGAATTCATTTCAAAGCGCCCCTTAATTATACATATTCTACGTGCTATTGACATTAATAAACCACCGCAAATAGAAAAATGTATATGGGATATAAACGATCTTGTGACCTGGCTGAAGGATAATAAGATGATATCAAGGTATCTCGTCGAGTAGCCCTAGTTTTATTATTTGCTTCGAGGAGAAGAATGCATGATTTAACATTGCTGAAAATTGTCGACAAAACACAGCGAGCATTCTATAACTCTCTGGCCGGTGTTTGGATCTAGAGCATATAAAATCTCCTACAGACAGTCTGGTTGGAAGCTTTGTTTCGTTGATGGTTCAATATAATGTATTATCAGTGTATGTCTTTGCATTAAATAAAAAAAACAGAAATCATGGAAACATTATTTTAAAATCACAGTACTCTTTCCACGTCGTCAGACACCAAACACTTCTCAACAGGGTCAAGCTGACGGCACAGATTCTGGACCATACAACGTTTTTCACACGAAGGGTAAGAAACAAATATTTCAGGTCTTGCTTAGGCTTGACCCAGTAAGTTCTTGACGGCGGCTTTTATGACGGATGACTCTGAGATGTGTGAGGACAGAAGCAGTAATATGTACAACCTTTCAAATTGTGTTTGGTTATATTTTATTTAATTCTAAATTCAGAAAGCCGAGCATAGAAACTCATCTCAAGGGATAAGACAGTGAATTTGCTAAATCAAAAAAGTTATGTAGTTGATTGTCATTACAGGCTTCTCGTAACTGAAAAATATTTAAATAGGGACAAGAGATAGAGGGATGTCACTGCTGGCTTTATCACCGATTAGATAAGGGATAATGAAATACAACATGTGAAGAAATTCAAATACGGAATTGTAACAAAGACAATGTATAAATGAGAATATCCCTTACAAAATACAGAAAGAAGTTAAATCGGATAAATACATTTACTATAATAAACATATGGTAACCAACTAAAGAACACGACGAAATCAAGTTTAATTGATTACCAACAATAAAGCTAAAACAATACATCGCAACGACATTATTTCCGCTACATATTCACAACTCATGAAACTTAAACCCTAACAATGCTTATGGATAATAAATCTAAACAAGGTAGCAACTTACGAATGGCTCTTAACATAAAACGGGGCAGGCAAATCAAAGAAAGATAAAAATAAAGTAACATGGAATGAAAGTGTACATATGAAATGAAAATTTAAACAAATTTGTGCCAAACATTTTTAAACGTAAGCGCTTATACTAATCAAAGCAAATGATATTAAATACATAAGTTATTTGAAAGGCTTTACCGTATTAAAAGCCATTTAAATTTAAATAACTCGTACCCCGATCGCGCGGTGACATTGGGATCCGTCAACGGAAAAATAAAAAATATGTTCAGAAAGAGCATACATTTCTAAGCAAAAATGTCTGTAAGTTTTTATATTAAAGTCACAGGTTTTCCGTAAAAAATTATTGAAGTAGAAGTAGTAGAGCAAGCGAGGTGTGAATCTGCGTCTTACTATATTCGCAAAATATTATCCCAGTTACGACTTATATTATGAAAATTACACTATCAAACAATATTTATTGGAGAGAATATTAAAAAATGATACTTAGAAATTATACCTATTCTATAAAAAGTCATACACAACATAATAGCAGCAGTAAAACCGGAGTCGAGCGAAGTTGACATTACCGCGCCGGTACCTGAATACAGTGTCTTGTATTACATGCAGGTAGACACATGTGCCATTCCACTGTATTCTATGTATACGTGATATTCTTGTCTATTTATTTTGTTAAGTATCAGAATTTATATTATATTTCTTAACGAACTACATTCTCGAGACTGAAAACATCAGTATTTTTGCTTATCACGTGATTTAGAAAATTATGTAGAATTATATTATTTTTCACTTAACTGCTTGAAAAGCTAGTATCTTTTACTTGATAACTGAATTTCTTTTATGTATTTAAGTAATTCTTTCTCCGAGTTCTAACAACATGTACATACAGGGTGTCCGGAGAGTAAAGGAACCCAGCTTATCTGTAGTTTTCTGAAGTCAAATGGAGCTGATTAAATTAAACATAATTTAGTCCAAAAAGTGCTTCTTTGAGGGGTTATAGGGCCTTAAAGCAGCTTCTTTTTTTAATTTTAAAATGGGTGTATTTTGGAGTACAGATGAACAATCAAGCTGAAAATTGGTATACATTTAATTTAGGGGAGTCCGAATATAGTGAGGGTGTAAGTATATCTGCATATCATAGATGGCGCTGTCGGCATATTCTTGTACACGTTCTTTATCATAACTTTTTATCATTATTATTTGGGTTCATATGACTTAGTATTATGATATAATAACTAATTTTACAAAAATAAGGCCTACTTGTTTCATATCGATAAAATGCACCGTTTTCAGTACAATCGCACTTACGTATTTCAGCGCATTTTAAATTGATATTATTGAACCAGTTTAGTGATAATTGTTGTTCCATTAAGATATTTGCGATTGTGTTGTTCTATCGTGTAATATTTTCTTTCGTATTTCACCACATTTTGAGAAGATGCCACGAAACAATTTATTTTCATACTCGAATGTGACGGAGATGACGGTTTATAGTCATATGCAATTTAATGCAGGAGCTGCAGCAAGAAGGTGCAGAGAACTGTATCCTAATATTAGTCTACTACGTTTATCTACAGTTGTTGGTGTATCCCGGACAAGTATTCATAATATTCTTCAAACCCAGTTACTCTATCCGAATCACGATACAAAAGTACAGGAGTTGCTACCAAATGATTTACCACTTAGATTTAATTTTTTCAGGTGGCTACGTAACAAACAAAACACTGATCCAACATTTTTGGCCGTATTCTCTTCACTGATGAGGCAACTTTTACGCACCTTTAATACGCGGAATTCCCACACGTGGAGTGAAGAAAATCCCCATATAGCAAGAGCCAAACATTTTCAACACGTATTTTCTATTAATGTGTGAAGTAGTATTGTTAGTGATTACTTATTAGGGCCTTACGAAATGCCATATCGTTTAAATGGTGAGTCATATTTAAATTTTTTGGAAAACGTTTTGCCAACCTTTCTATAAGACATATCTTTAAATCTGTGGCCAAATCTATGATTTATGCACTATGGATCTCCTGTTTATTTCGAACGAAATGTGAGAAATTATTTGAATAACCAGTGTCCACAACAGAGGATTGGACGTGGATCTGATCATATATCGCCGCCACGAAGCCCAGACCTTAAATTAATTCGTTTTTTGCACCTGGGCCATATGAAGTACAATGTGTACCAACATTCAAGCCTTACTAGAGACGAACTGTAACAAAAAATCAGAGAGGAAGGAAATAAAATTAGAAATAATAATAGATCATTTTTTCGTGTTTTACAAAATTTTGCAAAACGTTGTCAAAAATGTATTGAACAAATTGAGAACCTTCTTTAAATTGCAAGTGTAATAAGAGTAATTAAAAAATTCAGCTTTGATTTCAATAGTTATGTGAATCTGTTTCTGAAAAATACCTAAAAAAAGACAAAATATTTTTTATTTAAAAACGCATTTCATAAAGAAGCACTTAAGGGCTAAGGTAGTTTGGTTTAGTCACTACACTGGTTCAATAATATTAATATGACAAACGCTAACTTGGTCGAGTATCATGTTGCATGGTACTGAAAACGGTGCATTTAATCGACATGAAACAAGCAGACCTTTTTGTAAAATTAGTTATTATATCATAATATTAAGTCATACGAACCCAAAATAGTCATAATGAAAAGTTATGATAAGAAACGTGTCTAGAAATATGCCGACAGCGCCATCTATGATATGCAGATATACTTATACCGGTCACAATATTCGGACTACCCTAAATTATATTATTAATTTTCAATTTGATTCAACATTTTTTTCCGAAAGAAAAATGTTTTAATGCCCTATTACTCCTTAAGGAAGCACTTTGGGACTAATGTATGTTTAGTTTAATTGACTCTATTTTACCCCAGAAAGCTACAGTTAAGCTGGGTCCGTTTACTTTCCGGACGCCCTGTATATTTGTCCGACAAATTCTGAAATTACGAAATTATAATAGTTTCAAACGTAGTGTTTATTTAAACTACATTAAGCAAATGTAAGTTAATGAAGTTCAAACTTACATATTTTTCGATAGTTTCCCATAGACCAAAAAAAAGTTCGAACATTTCCTACAGATTATCATACAGTATACAAACATGAGGTCATTTTTTAAATATAGTATATGTATTATATATTGATGATTTGTTTGTATAATAATATATTAGCCTTATTAAAATTTTAAAAAAATTGATTTTTTTTCTACGACTACCTACTATACTTCCAATCCACTAAGTGGATGTAGAAGTAATTATATGCATAAGAAAGGTGAGACTTCGAACATTAAAATTATTCCTTAGTTTTTAATTTGTGTACATTTTGTTTGTCTAAGCAAAGGGTTTTTCGCGCGCCAAGAACTGCAAAACACGCGTTCGACTTTGCACCGCGCTTCATCCAATATCTTCGCGTCACTAATTTTTCATGGAAAATTTCCTCGACGCATTTTCTAAATTTTGGGGGAAATACCAGAAAGAAAGTTCTTCGTTTTTTTTAATGTTGCCGGTATGGAAATCATGCAAACTTTATGTGATCTTATTGCTTACCATCCAAATAACTCATTAAAAAAAATCATCCGCCCACGACTTGTTTCGAGGTAAATATCTCTGACGACTGGGCTAAAATGTATAATAGTTGTTTTTCTTTTAAGTTAAAAATCACTATAGAATCTATTTAAATTTATTCGAATGTCTCAGCATATCACACGCTTCTGGGACTTGGACTTGTTAAGTATAAGTATTTTCTACAAATTCGCAATTTCAAATGAATTAGCGAACTCGAAATTAGAATCCGGTAGGAAACTTTATATTTTTTTAGATTTTAATTATATTTCGTTTTTGTATGCCCTTTAGTAGATCCCCCGGTGTTGATTTCGAGACCGTAGATCCTCAACTATAGCCCATCGGGAAGTATCAAGAAAAACCGGGCGGACAAATATATAACATAATTTAGACATTACAACATATATCAGATACGATGTATCTAACTAGAAATATCCAGAAATTTAAATGTAAAACTTATCGACCTTATCGTATATCGTGTCAGTTATGTTTATTTCTGTATATTGCATAAAAAATTAAAAACTTTTAATATTATATTGATTGTAGGGTACAAAGTGAAAGTCATTTAGGATGCTTATGTTTGACGTAAAGGTTTATTTTCACCAGAAATTAACATTTCAATTAATTTAAATAATTACAAGATTTTGTTTTATTATTGATATGGATTATTTATAATTAGTTTCTACATAATTTTATATGAACAAGTAAGTTGTACTTTTGAAAATTTGTTTACATCTGTTTTCCTCAATTCTTTGAGGAAAAATAATAAGTACTTAAATAAGAATATTGAACATGAATATTGATTTCACATCTTATCCTAGGTCCATGAACATTAAAATAAGTTGATTCAAGGTATATTTCAGGGATTGTCTTAATATTAAATGTGGTTCGAATTATATTTTAAAAGCCCGCTTTATAAACGAAACCTTTGAGGACAAGGGTAATACTTATCGATATGATATTTTCACTTATAGGCTACAATTAGAATTTGAGACTTTCTAATCAGGCCATGATCAGTTCTCGATGAGGGAATTATAAAATATTCCTAAAAGCAAAACAAGATGTTACCTCTACGTTGCAAAATTATCTATCAACCTATGAGTAAAGTACAGATATCTTCCATACACCACATATCTTTCATATATTTTTACTCAAGAATAACGGAACAGTGCATTTAAGGTGTATTTTAATTTGTTCTTGCGTTTCTTCGTAACTTTAAAAGGAATGCACTAACTTTGATCCAGCTTTCTACATTTCTATGAAACTTACAATTCTTTAGAATGGATTTTAAGATGCTGATCATCGTACTCACATACAGTTGTGTGGAGATTTTTAATTTCTTATGTTATTTATTATGATATTTTAGATATGAATACTGTTCGTTACACCTTTTAATTTTTTAATGACCTCTCTTTTTTTTAAGATCCAATCCGACCCCTATGTATATATTTTTTATATGGTTGTTCAATTATTTCTCTGAAATGGCTTAAACGATTTCTATGGATATTTTGCAAACTGAATATATACCTGGCGGTGGTCTCATATTAGTTTCATCGAGCTATCTCTAGAATAAGGTAAGAGAAAATTAGAAAGAATATGCCGAATGTGAGTGAGTGAGTGGTATCATGTTCAATTATTATTACGTCCATACGTTGGCAGTTTAAAAAGAAATCTTAATTTTTTTTAAATAATCTTCTGCAGTTTTGAAAAAAATATATTTGTGTTGTAGTTGAGAGGCAACTACAGATATTTCGTGAAATAATCCTCCTACTCCAGTTATGTACAATAAAAATCTCAGAAGAATCGAAGTGAAAAATAATAAATACATAATTTAAGCAAATTGAAAAATGCGCTTTTAAAAACCAACTGAAACTGTTAATAAACGTCAAAGCGCCCGATGAACAAAATTAAAGTATTTTGGGCTCCACACGCTTATACGTTTATTAACATAATTATTAATATTATTAATATAATTATTGTTTATATTACTTTCTTTTTTGCAGTGCATTTAACACTTTCAATTGCGTTTTAAAGCGTATTTTTTAAATATTTTTCATTATTTATCTATATGCCTTTTTTATTTTGTCCCAATTAGACTAGTGTGTTTGTTTTAAAGAAATTTCGAACGGGGAGAGGTTGATACTCCTTAAAATTGAATATTTTCCTCGGTCGGAATTTTGAAGAGCGGAGGGTGGTATTCCTTGAAATTAAATATCATCTCGGTCATAGTTCTGAAAAACGGTGGGCAGCAATTTCGTATTTAGTTATTCAAAACTTACTATTATTTACATCAAAATAATCGTTTAAAAGTATACCTCTCTCATTTCGCCTAATGCAAATGCTTCTCTAACTTCAAATGATACTCGGGCCCCTCAAAAACTTCCGGGCCTGGGGGAAACACCCCCCCCCCTCTCAACGGGCCTGTTTACAGGCTTTTAGTACTTGGGAATGACTTTCTATCGAAATGAAAAGAATTTAAAAATTGCCAAGAAAAGAGAAGTATTAAAATAATATTAATTAACTGCGAACGTCACATTTCCTTAGACCCCTCACCTCCCCCTTGTCACATCTCGTCACGCTAAGCAATACCCCTCCCTCCCCCTTATTTGCGGACGTATTTTATGAACGGCCCCTAACCAGATATCAATTTTCAGACACCATAAATTACAGAACTTATGCACTGCATTGACGCTACCATTTTGAATTGTTAAATTTCGACGAAATATTTGTAATCTGCAACCTCGATAACACTAGATACCTATTTTAGTAAAATCAGACGATAAACGATAAAAGTTATCCGCCATTTTGAATTTTTGAGATTTGATCACATATTTATAATCCGCAACCTCAAAAATCAACAGATACCAATTTTTAGTAGAATCGAATATTAAATGACAAAAGTCTGTCCGCCATCTTGGAAACATAATGTCGGATTTTTCTATAAAAAGTATGAAATTGTATTGCCCTGTAAGCCATACACACATGCAATATTTCAAGTCAATGCAGTATCTGAAAGTTACAAAATTGTTTTACGTCTTATAGGTCGAGCTAATTAAAGCGTGATAAAAATCAATAAAAGTAAGCATTAATGCTGATAACAGAAGGTATCGTGTTTGATATGTATTCGCATTCGGTAGCGGTCGATTACACCTTTCATTTGTCTTTCATAAGTATTTCTTAAGAGACAACTTAATAACATTTTAATGGAAAAACCTCTGCACGAAATTACTGCTTCCACATCCAGATTTACTAACCGAGTCTCTTTAAACGAAAACACCTTGGTACCATATTTCCACTCTAGTAAGTAGAAATAATTGCCCAAAGAATTTTAATATTATATTTTAAACCGCCAGTTTCGATGAGATAATGGGTGTGGCTGATGTCCAAAAATTTCTTGAGAACTGTTATTCTCATACACAGACACAATATTGTTATGAATTACACCCCCTTGGAACTGGAGACGATACGTCTATGCCTACTAATAGTGACTGGAAAGACTCTAGAAAGAGCCATGGACTTTTCTAGAGTATGGTTGAAGAAGATTCTGGTTTAATCTAGAGGTAAATTCGGAGTATATAAGGTGCGATTATCAGCGCGGAAGAAGAAGTTTATAAAGAGGAAGTTTATAGAAGTGACGTTCGGTAAAAGTGAGGTTAAATAAGAAGCAAATAAAGTGAATGTTTGAAGTGTTGTATAGTCAGTAAATTATTAAATAAAGTGTTACCTAGTAGTGTTTATGTCTTGCTGAAATTATTTAGAACCCAGGGATTCAAACAGGGTGTTTCCTAAAAAGTGAATAAACGCAACAATATTATTTTAATAATTTCTTTAATAATGAAGTGGGGATGTTAGAGGTGTTAGTGGGGGTGGCAGATGCCATACAGAAAATTGAGACCTTGATTATACACCAAATTTCAAGTTTCTGGGCTGTTTCTAGCTTGCTTTACTTATTTTATTCTATTTACTCCTGTTTACACGTATTTACCCTCAACCCTTCAGCGAAATAATCTCAAAATATAATCTAATTCCATATGTCGTCGTAATACACAAGTGTACAAAATTTCAAGTGGATATCTCAATTTTATTAACCCCTCCAATAATGGAGTGGACGGGTGATGGCGGGCGTGGAAAATGTTATAAAACATTTGAGACCTTGCCTTCTACTAAATGTCAAGTTTCTGAATTGTTATCAGCTTGCTTTACTTATTTTCCCCTATTTACCCTTATTTACCCCCCAACCGGGATAAGCTCAAAATATAATCTACTTCCAA
The DNA here is from genome assembly GCA_963583905.1 of Stenurella melanura. Classification (NCBI taxonomy): domain Eukaryota; kingdom Metazoa; phylum Arthropoda; class Insecta; order Coleoptera; family Cerambycidae; genus Stenurella; species Stenurella melanura. Next base: position 110,883,110 of record OY757310.1, on the reverse strand, counting down.
ATCACTTTGATACATACTTGTGCCAAATTTCAAGCCAGTGTTTTAATCCATTCCAGATAAAACGTGCGCATAAAAAAGTTATAGTTAATAACGCCACTAAATATTCGAACCTGGGACTCATGGTCTCAAATCTAACATCCAAAGCACTGAGCCAGTGTGTCGGTATGTCTACACAGAAATATTTTCCTGCGATGATAAACATCAAAAATGTTTGTTTGGTTATAACATACCTATTTAATTAAATTAAATATAAATAGGTACAATAAACAGAAAGATGATAATATTCCCTAAATAGCTACTAATATTATTATAATTAAAGTACTATCTCAATTAAGTATTTTTAGAAATGTTTATTACTTATAGAAATTACCTTGATAGATAAGGTTTTGTTTTCAAAGACAGACTGTGTTTACGTTTCTTTGTACAAATTTTTTAATTATTTTACCTGAGTAAGTGATATCACATTATAAATTAACTACATTTTTTTCTAATAAGTATAAATATTTTGTGTATAATTTTTACGAGGAATTTGCATAGAATAAAATTCAAAGATATTCAGATGTGACTTTGCCAACACAAAAGAGAATTATTCATAGATTTCCCGTAATGTTCTCACCTTCTAGGAATATGTCGCACGACCAATTTACGCTTGTCTGTACAAAATGGAGTAATAATAATAATAATAATAATAATAATAATAATAATAATAATAATAATAATAATGATAATAATAAAGAGATCTTAGCCGGTAGGATGCAGAAGGCCGTCATCCTCGGTTCGCTTCGTCTACTCAGGGCACACGATTCCCGGACCCAGTAGTCACTTACCCCACGGTGTGGGGAGTGGCTACCGGTACTACCAGCTCCCCTCGGTGAGGATCGGAGCCACAGAGAAGGGTGACTGGTTTTTAACAAAAAAAAAATAATAATAATAATAATAATTTAATATTAATAATAATAATAAAATAATAATAATAATAATGATAAGGGTACGGAAAGCGGACCGGCAGCCTCCACGCGGTGTACCTGGACAGGCAGAGGTAACTCTGCCTGACAGATGTCGGACGTGGGTCTCAGGGCTAACCACTCTGTGACCCATATCTCTGGTTCCAACGGGCAGAGAAAGGGCTCCTCACAACCGACCCCATACGGATGGGGGTCAGAGACAAGTTGGTGGGGCCATACCGGATGGTCTCAATGGTAACAACTCACGCAATGGACATGGACGCTTTAAGTGGACGAGGGAACTTCGGGATGAGTTGCTGACCTGCTACGAGAGCAGCGAACCTGAGCGCAGGGGGTACATGGCGCGATTGCGCGAAGTCTGGTGTCAGATGCACCCAGAGCATCGCGCCTTCTCTGAACAACAACTCAGAGATCAGGTATCCTTCCTGCGCAGATCAGGTGATGTAAGGGCACCCCGGCAGCAGGAGGAAGCACCAGTCGCACTTCCACCGCGGCAAATACCGGCTGTCGGGGAACAACCCAGAAGGTACTCCGATGTTAACTTAAGAACGAGTGTTAGCCTTAACAGAAGGGCTACCCTGAAGCCACAAGACCTGGCACGGATGGACGCTGCCATCGATGAGGAGCTACCAGAAGACGCCGACATTTGGCAGATCAACACTGCCGTGTACAACGCTGCTAGCCAACTCGTTCTCCGCGAAAGGGCAACCAGGGCCCCAAGCGGTATCGATAAGGCTAAGCGGCGTGTACAAAAGATCGAAGGCAAAATACAGTTGGCCAGACAACACGCTTCTCGAATCCAAAGTGTGGTGGAACACGTCACAGCTGGCAAGGCATTCACGCCTAAAGTCCGGCGAATAGCAGCCGGTCTAAGATGCCAGCACCACACACTAAATCTAACAGTGATGCTTACCATTAAGCAACACTGTTTAGATCGGATTCGAGCGCTCATGGCTGTGAAGAAAAATCTAATAAGGCGGGTAAGGAGTATGGAACAAAATACATTGTTCCGTACGAATCCTTCCCGCCTATTTCAAGAGCCACAGCGTGTTGTCGACAATCCGCCAGCTGTAGCCGATGTCGAAATCTTCTGGAAGGGAATCTACGAAACGACACGTCCATTCGATAGCGACACTCCAGCAATCGCACACTTCGGGGCTCTCTGCCGCAGAACCTTTGTAGAGCCAGAAGAAGTGTGCCCGGCAATCAGTTCGGAGAAAGTTCAACAAGCTCTTGTTGGTACTAAGAACTTCGCTGCACCGGGTCCAGACGGCATAAACAACTGGTGGTGGAAAAAATTCCCTTGCACCCACCGTCGTCTGGCTCGAGTTTTCAACTCGTGGTTGAACGAGGAGCAGCAGATTCCGGACTGGTTTGTTGAGGGACGTACCGTGCTAATCCCCAAGAAGGGAGATTTGTCCGATCCAAGGAATTATAGGCCAATCACCTGTCTGAACTCCTGCTACAAGATATTTACACGTATCTTGTATGCTAGGACACTAAGGCAGGTTGATCCGGTCTTCCAGCAGATTTATGAGCAGCGTGGCGCCAAGAAGGGCATGGCAGGTTGCAAAGACAGCCTGCTGATAGACCGCTGTATTACGCAGGATTCTGTGCAGTACAAGCGGAACCTATCTATGGCCTGGATTGACTATCGTAAGGCATTTGACACTACATCGCACCAACTACTGGTGCATTTACTCAAATGTCTTGCGGTAGCAGAGCCACTAGTGAGATGCATAGAACAACTGCTGCCGCTCTGGAGGACTCGCTTCACCATAACATCTGGTGCACAGCGGGTTACAACAGAGCAGGTGGTATTCAGAAGAGGAGTTTTCCAGGGAGACTCTCTGAGTCCCCTCCTCTTTTGCATCTCACTGCTGCTGTTATCTGTTGAACTCCGCCAAACTCGCGGGTACCATTGTGGACCACCCAGCAACCGGAGGCATAAGGTCACTCATCTATTCTATATGGATGACCTCAAACTGTATGCCTCCGGAGAGCACGAACTTCAGAATGCTCTAAGGGTGGTCGAAGAGTACACGCGGGCCATTGGCATGGAGTTCGGGTTGGACAAGTGTGCGGTCGTCCATCTCAAGAGAGGACGATGCGGGGACTTTGCTGAAGACGCGCAACTCGCAGACGGAAGCATCCTAAGACATCTGGATGCCGGAGAGACCTACACATACCTGGGTGTGCAACAACATCACATCCAGGATGTGCAGCAAGTTAAAGAATCTCTCCGCGGCAAGTACAGACGCCTACTCCGAAAGATTTGGTCATCAGAACTTTCGGGGAAGAACAAGGTGTCTGCGACTAATATGCTTGCCGTTCCTGTCCTGCTCTACTCCTTTGGAGTAGTCAAATGGACTGTAGATGAGCTGCGCCAATTAGATAGAAGTACCCGCAAGATGATGAATATCAATAGGAGTATTCATCCTAGATCGTCCGTTCCTCGAGTCTACCTCTCACGTCAACAGGGGGGCCGAGGACTCTTGGGTCTGGAGTGTCTGCATGGCAGAGTAGCACTAAGTATGGCATGCAACATCTTAAGGAGCTCAGACCCACTTCTGCAATTAGTGAGAGATCACGAAAATGTAGGAGTAGGTGCAGGACTGTTTAAGGCGGCAAAACGAGCCGCAGATGAACTTGGTCTCGTATTCGACAACAGACGAAGAGGCCGGCGCGGTGCTGACCCAGAGTCAGTCACTGAACTGCAGCCACCTCGCCTGAAGGCCCGAATAAAAGCTGCCGAACAGGAATATCTGCTTAGGCAGCATGTCGATAAACCCATGCACGGGGTGTTCTATAAGAACCTAGAAACACTGGGTTTATCGACTAAGCTGACATTCGCCTTTTTAAGGTCAGCTGGGCTAAAGTCGGAGACCGAGGGATTCATTGTGGCCTGCCAAGATGGTGTAATCAACACTTTGGTTTACCGAAGCCGCGTAATGGGTGTAGAGGTTCCTGATATTAACTGCAGGACCTGTCGTCAGGCGCCGGAATCGCTCATGCATTTACTATCTGCATGCCCGGTATATGCAATTTCGGCCTACATCCATCGACATAACGCGGCGTTACGGGTGCTGTATTACCATCTACGGCACTCGTACGGAGTAGACCAGACACCAGTGCTGCCTTACGTCCCCGGAGACATCGAGTCCGTTGTCGAGAATGAGAGGTGCCGAATTTACTGGAACTTCTCGTTTCCGACAATCAGGCTAATTCAAGCCAACAAGCCTGATATAGTCCTCCTCGACCATCAAAACAAGGTGATGTTTGTGATCGAGTTCTCAGCACCTGCTGAGCCAAACATCGCTTTGAAAGAGGAGGAAAAACGGACCAAATATCGTGATCTCCGGTACGAGCTCCAAGTGCTGTACCCAGGCTACTCGGTCAAGATGGTCGTTCTAATAATCGGTGTACTCGGAGGTATGAAGCCTACGCTGCTCTCGGAACTGAAGACCATTCCAGCCTGTCGGAAATCAGCCGAATGGCTAGCAGGCCAAATGCAGAAAGCGGTCATCTTGGGGTCCCTTCGCCTACTTAGGGCACATGAATCTGGAATATACAATCACTAACCCCACAGGTCGTGGGGAGTGGCTGTTATTATCGCCGGCGCGGCTACCGTGTGGTATCGGTCGGAAAGCACGGAAGCCCTGTCCGGCAACGGTGAAACCGAAAAAAAAAAAAAAAGATAATAATAATAATAATACCGAACAATAATAACGTGGAGGTGAAATTTAATGAGAAAAAAACAAAGTATTTCGCCCTGAAACTTGAGATCCAGCAAATTTGGAGTTTAAAAACTGCAAAAGTTGTACCACTCATCATTTCCACAATGGGGTTAATACGTAAAACACTGAAAGAAGGCTTGGATGATATTGGAATATCATGGAATACCTAACTTAACATGCAAAAGTCAGTTATTCTGGATGCTACAAACATAGTTCAGTCATTCCTAGACCAGTTGGATGATAGTTCGGGTCTTGCTTAACCAGCCGATCAGAACCATCTAAATACCAGGGCAACCTGTGAAGAGAAAATAATAATAATAATAAGTGAAAGAATCTCTTCGCGGCAAGTACAGAAGCCTACTCTGAAAGATTTGGTCATCTCAACTTTCGGGGGTAGGTAGGTAGGTATCTGCCACTAATATGCTTGCCATTCCTGTTCTGCTCTACTCCTTTAGAGTAGTCAAATGGACTGTCAATGAGCTGCGCCAATTGGACAGAGGTACCCGCAAGATGATGAATATCCATAGGAGTATTCATCCTAGATCGTCCGTCCCTCGTGTGTACCTCCCACGAAATCGGGGGACAGAGGGCTCTTGGGGTTGGAGTGTATGCATGGCAAAGTAGCACTGAGCATGGCATGTAATGTCCTTAGGAGCTCAGACCCGATCCTTCAATTAGTGAGAGATCACGAGAATGCAGGGGTGGGTGCAGGGTTTTTTAAGGCGACAAGAAGAGCCGCAGATGAACTTGGTCTCGAATTCGACTACAAGCGAGGAGGCCGGCGCGGTGCTGATCCAGAGTGAGTCACTGAACTATAGCCGACTCGTCTGAAGGCCCAAATAAAAGCTGCCGAGCAGGAACGTCTGTTTAGGCAGCATGTTGATAAACCCATGTACGGTGTATACTATAAGAACGTCGAAACACTGGGTTTATCAACTAGATTGACATTTGCCTTTTGAAGTCAGCCGGGCTAAAGTCGGAGACCGAGGGATACATTGTGGCCTGCCAAGATGATGTAATTAACACTTTGGTCTACCAGAGTCGCGTAATGGATGTAGAAGTTCCTGATATATACCTGCCATCAGGCGCCGGAGTCGCTCATGCATTTACTTTCTGCATGTCCAGTGTATGCGATTTCGGCCTACATCCACCGCCGTCACGCGGCGTTACGGGTGCTGTACTATCATCTACGGCACTCGTACGGGATAGTCCAAACACCAGTACTACCTTACGTCCCCGGACACATCGAGTCCGTTGTCGAAAACGAGAGGTGTTGAATTTATTGGAACTACTCGTTTACGACAGTTAGGCTAATTCAAGCCAACAAGCCTGACATGGTCCCCCTCGACCATCAGAACAAGGTTATGTTTGTAATCGAGCTCTCGGCACCTGCTGAGCCAAACACCGCTTTGAAAGTGGGGGAGAAACGGACCAAATACCATGATCTCCGGTACGAGCTCCAAGTGCTGTACCCAGGCTACTTGGTCAAGATGGTTGTCCTCATAATCGGTGTACTCGGAGGTACGAAGCCTACGCTGTTCTCAGGATTGAAGATCATACCGGCATGTCAGAAATCTGCTGATTGGTTGGCAGGCCAAATGCAGAAGGCAGTCATCTTGGGGTCACTTCGCATAATTAGAGTACATGATTCTGGAATTGACAGTCACTAACCCCGCGGAATGTGGGGAGTGACTGTGGATATTTTGCTGGCGCACTTTCTGTGTGATGTCGGAAAGACTGTCCAGCGTCGGGAAATCGAGAAAATAATAATAATGATAATAATAATATCGCTGAAGGAAGGAAGGCTACACCCGGAGACAGAGGGATTTATAATATCCATCCAGGGCAAGATTATCGTCCCAGAAACTACGAAAAACATATCCTGAAAGTCCCAGAAATAAACGATATCTGCAGGAAGTGCAATGCCCCTGGTGAAACAATCGAACATATTATTGGAGGCACATTAATGTATTTGAGTAGACACAACGAGGTGACAAAAATCATACACAGGGAGTTAGTGCTGAAACTCGGGCTCCTTACCAACCCGCCGCCCTTCTATAAATACACACCTGAAGGTGTCCTTGAAAATGAAGAAACAGTACTATACTGGGATAGACCAGTCCAATCTGACTGAACTCTAGACCACAACCACCCTGACATCATAGTGATCAAAAAGAAAGAAAAGAATGCCATCATTATAGACATCGGGTGGCCCTAACAAACAACCTGCAAAAGACGGAGATGGAAAATATAAATAAATACCAAAATTTGGCTTCCGATCTACGTCACATATGGAAAATAGAGGAGGTGTGAACTATTCCGGTCATAATATCGACTACTGGTGTAGTGACAAAGAGGTTCTTAAAACATGTGGAGCAGCTTAACCTACCCAGCACCCTCGTGAAGATTATTCAGATAACGGTGATTCTCCAGACACGTCGCATCACGAGAAAGTTTTTAAATGATGAAAGATAGACAGCTGAACAATCCATCAGACTAATGGGAGACCTTAACCGGATAGGTGTCATGGGCAAGGTGGTTGGGCCCAACAGGACGGACTACCCGATAATGACGTACGATGGACAAGGACGTTTTGAATGAACGAACGAACTGAGGGACGACCTCGTGCAATACTACGAAAGCAGTGAGCCCACACGGAAGGTGTACATGGCGCAGATGCATGTTCTGTGGTGTGATATCCATCCAAAGCATCACGTAGTCACCCCGCAAAATCTTTGTAACTATGTATATCTCATCTTCGCAGTAGGGGCTACGTCAGAGCCGCCCTGAGGCCTGCTGAAGAGTTGGTCGATAGACTACTCGAACAGCCGGTCGAGGAGGTGGTTTTAAACGTTCCGCTCACACCAGAGGGCATTAAATCTGGAAGGGGACTACACCATCAGAAGTCCCCTCGGCCACCAGATCTAGCCAAAGTGGAGCTATTCTGGAAGTGGCTGACATCTGGCACATCAACTGTGCCATCTATGATGCCGCGACTCTGTTCCAACCGCCTGAAACTGGGCGTATTTTATTATTTTGTCCGCCGACCGTAGATCAGGTGGAATACTTCTGGAGGACGCTTTACGAACCGAAGCGTCCGCTAGCCCAAGATACTCCAGCCCTGGCACACTTCGAAGCTTTTTGTCAAGAGCTTCAGCAACCTAAAGCAGTGTGTCAATCGATAACGACGGAAGAGGTTCGAAGAGCTCTTGTAGGCTTTGCTGCTTCTGGTCTTGATGGGATTAACAACTTTTGGTTGAAAAAGCTACTAAACACCCACCGCCATTTAGCCAGAACTTTTACCTCTTGGCTAAATGGAGAGTAGCAAATTTCTTCCTAAACTGTCGAGCGGCGATCCGTGCTACTCCCTAAAAACGGAGATTTGTCCGACCCAAAGAACTACAGACCAATAACTTGTTTAAACGCATGCTACAAGATATTCATACGTATTTTATACATGCGCGTACTCCAAGCTATTGACTCGATATACGAACGGATCTACGAGCAACGTGGGTCTAAGAAAGGTGTCGCTGGCTGCAAAGAGAACTTGCTTATTGACAGATGTGTCACGCTGGACTCCGTGCAGTATAAGCTGAACCGTTCTATGGCCTGGATCGATTACCGTAAGGCATTCGATATGACATCCTATGAGCTAATTGTTCACTTGCTCCAATTTCTTGCGGTGCACGGTCCCGTAGTGAGGTGCACAGAACAACTCATGCCGCTCTGGAGGACTCACTTTACTATAATATCAGGTAACGTCAGAGTCCAGACGGAGCCGGTTGTGCTTCAAAGGGGCAACTCCCTTAGCCCCCTTCTATTTTACATCAATTATCTTAAACTCTATGCCTCGAGCGAGAGTGACTTACATCAGTCTCTCAAGATGGTACCAGGGTATACTCAGGCTGTTGGTATGGAGTTCGCCCTAGGCAAACGTGCACTGGTTCATTTCAAGAGAGGATGATGAGGTAACTACGGAGAGGATGCGCAGCTTGTAGACGGAAGCATCTTGCACTATCTAGATGCCGGAGACTCGTTACATGTACTTGGGTGTTGAGCAACGCTCCACCCAAGAAGTATCAATGATGAAAAATGCTCTCCGTGGCAAGTATCAGCACCTTCTTCGACAGATCTGGTCCTCAGAACTGTCGGGGAAGAGTAAGGTGTCTACAACAAACATGCTTGCCATTCCGGTCATTCTCTACTCCTTTGTGATAGTGCAGTGGACGCAAAACGAACTGCGCCAACTCGACGTAATAATCCGGAAGATGATGCATATCAATCGAAGTTTGCATCCAAAATCGTCCGTGCTGCGGTTGTATCTCTCACAACAGCAGGGAGGCCGTGGACTCTTGAGTTTGAAGTATCTACATAACAGGTCTGCTTTGGATGGAGCCTACAAAATTATCAAGAGCTCGGATCTCCTCCTCTGCATGGTTCGCGACCATGAAAATGCAGAGGTAGGAGCATTTTTATTGAAGGCAGCAGAGAGAGCAGCCGATGAGCAAGATCAAACGCGGATACCATAGCTGAATACCTGAAAGGTAATAAATCCAATAAAGTTATAAGAAAAATAGAAGAAATTGAAAAAAAGGGAAATATTAACCTTTCAGGTCCCAACTCTCAGAAACTGGTAATTCTCCATGAACTATACAGCAAAAGGCAAAAGCTCGATATGGGGAAAAGAGAGGAATTTAATAAAAATGTACCATGGATTCAGGATATCCTACAGCAACACTCCAATCTTCCAGAAATGTCTGCTAAAGAATTCACAGTTAACGATGTCGAAACCGCTATCAAGAAAGCGCATAACTGGAAGGCGCCAGGACCTGATAGAATTCAAAACTTTTAGCTTAAGTATTTAACAGCTACATACGCTCTACAAGTTATTCACTTCTGTCATCAATGAATAGATCTTCCAGCATTGCAATATAGATAATATTTTCACAGAGGAGCGAAAGGGATGCATACGAGGAGCACTAGGCAGTAAACAGCAATTAACAATAGATGTGGTTATACTAAAAGAGGTCCAAGCCAAGCACCGCAATCTCCACGTATGCTGCATAGACTACAGCAAATCTTTTGACTCCGTTCCACGTGACGGATTGACAAAAATTCTAGAGATCTATAAGATATGCCCAAAAATTAGGAGTATTCTCTCACATCTGATGACGATGTGGAAAACAAACATCTCAATACACAACAAGTGTATAGGGAAAGTGCCCATAAAACAAGAAATTTTGCAGGGAGACTCACTCTCTCCGGTGTGGTTTTGTCTCGTCCTAAATTCATTGTCAACACTTCTAAATAAGACGGACTGTGGATGTAAGATCAGCAAAGGAAATCGAAGGAGGCCGTCGCACTTATTATATACGGACGACTTGAAAATGTATGGAGAAACCCAGATCAAGCTTTGCTGTCTAATCGACATTGTCAAAATGTTCCGTGATGATATTAAGATATCATTTGGTTTATACAAATGTGCGACAACACACATAAGGAAAGGAACAATTGAGCATGAGGAATAACCAGCAATATACAACATCGCACCAGAGGAATCATACCGATACCTAGGAACTCCTCAAAATCAAAGAATAGAGCATGCAAGCCTTAAAGCAGCATTTCAAGAAAAATATAGGAAGAGACTCAGTACAGACTAATACTTAATACTAAGCTCAGTGGGTGTAATCTGGCTATAAATTCGTTCCAGTTCTAACTTATTCCTTTGAAATAGTCAAGTGGACACATACTGACTTGGATGAGCTTGGCCGTATTACCCGAAGATTACTAGAAACATTTCGATACCTATATCCTGATTCATCTGTAGCTAGGCTATATATCCCAAGAAGAGAAGAAGATAGAGAGGACTTCTAAATCAAGAATCTGTGCTCTCAGCAGAAAAAGCGCACGAGACAGCGTTTGCTGATGGATAAAAACGAGTTGATACATCTAGTAGCTCAGGAAAATAACTGATATACGTCACTTAAGCTGAACCAAAATAAAAATAAATTTTTAAAGGCAAGTGAGCTGCCACAATAAATTTACCCAGAAACTATGGGGTTTGTAATGGCTATTCAAGACAGAGTTATTAAAACACGAAACTATGAGAAACACTGTCTGAAGAATGACATCTTTGACAAATACCGAAAATGTGGAAATATTAGAGAGACTATCGAGCACATCACCGCTGGCTGCCCCTCTCTTGTTGAGTCTGATTATTTGGGATGACATAATAAGGTTGCCAAACTAATACACTAGCAGCTGGCAATAAAATATAATCTTCTAGGGTAACAACAATTTCGAGAATAGTTTGATAACACTTGAATCTAGAAAGAACAAGCTTTCGATTGGTTCCAAAATCATTAATGAATGTTAAAAAATGAACCCGCAAACGCGGTGGAAACTTAAAATTAATCAATTTTCAGTAATACAAAAAATATCAGATTTTTTGTTACGTAATTTTATAATAGCGGCAGAATGGAGCCCCTCCACATTTAGATCTGCCAGATTATTCCAGATAAGGTACCAATTTTTTTAAAACTATATCTTCGAGTTCACTCCTATGTTCGAAATTTGCGGATCCTGATTCCCGACTAAGAGCATTTTGTTGGATCTTGTTATAAGCCTTAAAATTTAGCAAAATTTATTTAATTTAAAGATACATCCTTTGCAGTGAGATTTATTTCACTATATGTGCAGGTGTTTTTACCTGTTTAGTGGTCCTTTTTCAGAAGTATGTTTTTGTAATATATTTCATTTTCAAATACCTAGTATTTCATGCTTTATTATTTATTATAAATTTAGTTTGTGATATTTACAAGTAATGTTTCTATTCATAAAGGTTTTTGGTTTATAAATAAAGTTATTACATAAGTTCTCATCGTCAGGCTTTATTTCACTTCCGTAGTAAACTATAGAAAAAAAGACTAAAAACATAGAAATTAAAACAATTTTAGAGAAATTGTACAAAATGTGGAATACAAATTTATATATTATTTTTGTTTAGCTTGTGTGACATTTTTTAATATTTGTCATTTATGCTACCACAAATTAGAACAATTACAAGGCACACACATAGTCGGGGGGATAGCGGACATCCATATTTGACTCCCATATTCTTAATTTTTGATTCCGTCATCTGTCCAAACCATTGTATTGCGGTGTTTTCGTGCATGCCTACGCATGCTTTTATTATTCTGTTTATTAAGTAGTGCGGCACTCCCCTGTTGAGTAAAGTGTTGATTATAGCCTCATACCTTATGGTATCAAATGCCTTTTGGAGGTCAATTGAGACTATATACAGTATTGTTCCTTCTTTCCACTTTTCTTCGAAGACCCGTCTGGTGGTCATCTGTTGATCTACCCTTGATGAATGCCGTTTGATAATCTGGTAGTTCGCCGATATATTTTTCCATTTGTCTGAGGAAGCATTGTTCGTAGTATTTGTACCCTACACTGTAGAATGTTATTCTTCTGTAATTGTCTACGTTTTGTGGCGATTTGGTTTTAGGGAGCGGTATCTGTATAGTTGTGTTCCACTCCTCAGGCAAGGGATGTGGTTTCCATCCATGCGTTGGTGATGAGGGTTAACTGCTTTATTCTGTCCGGTCCATAGTATAGTAGTTCATTATTTATTGTATCTATTCCCGGGGCCGTGTTTCTGACTATAATTAGATTCGAAAATCCAGACATACAAGAAAACATCCAAATGCTACGTCCACTATGACTCGGAGGAGGCCGGTATTGCTGCAATCACTGAATATTGTTGCAACTATGCGAATATGGCCTACCCACCGTAGCATTTGCTCCCACATATTTACTAATTATCCTACGGCAGATATATATCAAATGTAATCTGCCTAGCCAAAACGCTGACGAGTCTCTTCGATCTAAAGAATCTATGTCCTGTGATTGAGAAGAGGACAGCGAAGAGGATTGAATACATCACTGAATATTTAGACATGCATTATTTTTAATGTTTAAATATTTAAATTTTTAAATATTTTTTAGAATAAAATTTAATTTTGGCAAAAACTGTTTCTTAATTTTAATTTCTGATATATGATAAAATTAATACTTACCTCGGGGGGAAGAGGGGTTTCTGGATGTCTTTTCACCTAGTGCGTGACTTCTTGCTCTCTAGGGGACTATTTACTCATGCTGGATGACTTTTGACTCCAAGGAGGAAACTTTTTACGAAAGAAGGTCGTTTTTGGCCCTCATGGGGCCAATCCAACGGAGTAACTATTGGTCTCAGGGGAGTATCCTTTACCCGAAGGGGGTGACACATTACCCAAGCTTTCAAAGTTACCCCTCCGATCTAATTAACGTAAGTTTTTGTTAAAAATAAAATGACAAACTTGAATTTTGGGCCTGACGCGCGGTGATTTGTTATGTTGCATGTTGCTTCAGTTTTACATAGACTTTCGCTGTCGGCCGGCCGATAGATATGTCGCATATCCCTTCACTTATTTTTAAACGATTCCCTTATACACGCGCTCATAAGCATTTTCAATACAAACCTTCTTCATAGGGCATAGTATTGTGTAGCTGCTAGAGGTGTTTTTAGGGGCGTTTTCTGCCCCTTCCGATCATTTCCTACTCTAATCTTTTCTCCAATTTTTTTATTAGCGTCAATACAAACACATTGCACAAGGTTTTCTTAAAATCCACTCACTAGCACTCAAATTAGAGGTGAAACACTATACAGCGTGTGGCAATAGTGTGTCGGACCTCGATATCTCGAGTTCTATGATAGCTAGAAATTATTTAAAAAATTGCAAGTAAACTAGTTAAAAAAAAGTCTATAACTGGAAATTATTTTCGAACATACAGGGCGAGCCAAGACGAAATTACAGGACCAAGTGCATTTTTTTAAATGGAATGCTATATATATCAGTACATTTTTTGAATCCTCTTTCTAGGCTCTATTCATTCCTATATTAGCATTAAATATGTCCCGACCACTTAGATGTAATGAATTGTTTTGTTGAAATAATGCAGATGGATATTAAAAAAATCACCACTGTCACAATTATGGGCTTAAAGAAAAACTTATGTAAATACCAGTTACGAGACATCTAATTAATGTTTTTGAATCATTTTCATTTCCTAAAACTGTACAGGGTGGCCAAAAACTATTTTTTCAATTAAGAACTTTTTAAATTAAATTTTCTCAAGTATAATCAAATGCAAATGCAAATTCCCTACAATGTAAGAGTAATCTAAAATATAATTGAGGATACCGAATCACGTGTATGTGAAAGTTTTCTAAAGTTTTTTGGTAAGTGTTTTGGTCTTTAGTTGTTTTTTGGTTTTGTTGAACAGGATAAATTAAAATTAAATTTAACATTATTGTGACAGTTACCTGTACGTAATGTGCATATTTCTTTCTTTTAAATCAATGTTGTTCGTGGCATATAGCCAACAAAGTATTTTGTTTAGAATGATATATGTTTTTGTACTTATCTGTGATAAATCTTTACTAAGAGTTTGAAATCATTACGAGTATTTTTGCTAGTAATATATTCATTTCCTCGATTCTGTTTTAAATTTTCTCAATTTCTTCAGATGGAACACCCTGTATATTTTTCAACGATGTGATGTAGAAATGAAAAAAAAAACATTTTTTAAGTACTTCCCTATGGCTAATTACAACCATTATCGTTTTATATATAAATAAGTGTCAAATTCAAGAATAAACTTTAAAAAAAGAGTTTCCGTCAAATAATTCATTAGAAAAATTTATAATAGGTGTTTGACGTGTAGCCCATTTTAATTGTCTTTATGCAATTTTGAAACGAGTCCATTTAGTGGGACCATTTCTTCCAATCCATTGAAATGAGTAAATAGTATTTAACACGTCCTTTACTGTAATGTTTTTTGGACATTTTTTTGCCGTTTTCGTTATTCGACAAGCAATAAAACCTCAGTTCGGTATAAATTGTCGTGTACAACGGAGCATTTATCACACTTATCGGTCGTTAGTTACAGTTTGTATTGAATTTAAAATATTTGGAATTTTACAATATGAATTGCTGATGATTGATGATATGATAATAAATAATTCAACTGGCAAAATACATTTACCAACAAGTTTGAAATTTGTTACTGTTACGAGAAATGTAGGCACACAGAGTGCTACAAGAATTGAGCCAAATAAAAATGAAAAAAAAACCGCATTGAAGATTATACGGTTGCGGCAGCTCAAACAACATTAAATGACATTGTGCCTACTCAAGGAATGGAAAATCTTGTGAGCGTGCCAAATGAAATTTCAGTTGACAGCGATGAGTCAGTCCAATCAATATTAAATAACACTGTGTCAACCCAAGGCATGGAAATTCTTGAGGACGTACCCCGGACATCTCTTGACAGAATCTGTGACTCTGATAAGTTTTTTCGTGTGAAAAGAGACTTTAATTATTATCAACCAAAATATACAGTGCCTCTCAAACAAGATTTTGAATCTGGACGATGTTCTTAATGATCAAGATTGTGATATATACTGCTCACTGAACATTAGCAAACTATAGAGCAATTAAGTGTTATAAAATTAAACAATTTGACTCTACTAAATTCATATTGTCGGTTGTTTATGAAGCATGGTGGAGGGGCTACTTATCAAAGAAATCAGCTGCAAATGGAATTGAATTATTTAATGTAAGTGATTTCTGTAAAGAGGGAGTTTTTGAATGCTGCGGGGTAAAATTAATACAACGTAAAATACGAGTATTAGGCATTTATAGACTTCCCTCAGGTGATTTTAATTTATTTTTAAAATTGTTCAATGTTCTTCTTGACAGACTCTCTGACACTAAGTTGTTTGTTACGACTGGAGGTGATTTTAACATTGACATTTTAACAAATAGTACGAATTTAATATTGTTTAATGACTTATTAGCTTGCTATTACTTTATATCTATTATTAATACTCCAACTAGAGTGACTCCTACATCTAGAACGTGTATAGACAATATATTATTAAACTCAAACTCTATTAGATATGAAACTTCTACTTGTGACTTTTACCTGTCTGATCATATCTACCAGACTATAAGAATAAATATTAAATCTGACTGTGTACATAAAAATGAATATGTACTCCGCAGAAGTTTTAGCGATGATAATGTCTTAACTTTTCATAACTTTTTGCTTAATGAAAGTTGGCATAATTTATTTATCCTAAATTGTCCGAATGCTGCATTTGAATATTTTAATAATATGTTAATGTATTACTTTGACCTGAGTTTCCCCGTTAAAAAGTGTTTATTAAACAAAAAACCTAATAATTAAAACTGAATGACTGAGGAATTATTTGTGCTAAAAAACAGAGTCGCACTTTCTAGTGATTTGGCTAAAAAAATCCAATTTTTAAAGACTTAAGTAAATATTTACATAAACAGTATAGGTTTGAACTTCATAAAACTAAAAGAGATTATTATGATAAGAACATCCGTAATTCATGTAATAAATCAAAGGCTATATGGAGCACTATCAAAAAAATTCAAGGTAAGAATAAGAATATATCGGATATAACTATAAGTGTTAATGGGGTAAAAATAGACGATGAAGAAGTAGCCAACATTTTTAACTTGCATTTTACTACCCTTCCCAACAATAACATTTAGACAATAACAATTCATCGAATGACTACAATTTTCTTATGTCGAATGTTCTTTTTTTACAAAAACATGCTTTTTACCTCATGTTACGGAAAGTGATGATGTTTCCCTAATCAATAAGCTTAAATCCTCGAACTCCAGCAGTTTTGATAATATTTCTAATAATCTCCTAAACAAATCTCTAGATACTTACTCTGTAGTCCGTTAGCCCATCTTATTAATCTCTGTATTGGGAAAGAAATTTTTCCAAGAATGTTAAAATTAGCATTAGTTCAACCGATGTTTAAAAGAGGAGATGCAAATATGTATGAAAATTACAGAGCAATAAGTCTTCTCTCTAGTGTCTCAAAACTTATTGAATTAGCCATTAAGGAACCTCTCACGTCTTTTTTATATAGTAACGACCTGCTATCCAAATCACATGACTTCACTAGTAATAAAAGTACCGAGACAGCATTATGTGTCTTCCATGATAAAATAATTAATGTACTAAATAACAAAATGTTCGTGTTAGGGCTTTTTATAGATTTCTCTCAAGCTATCGACTGTGTTGACCATCAGCTATTAAAACCTAAACTTTGTAGATATGGAATAAGAGGCTCTCCTTTAAATTTATTATCCTCATACCTAAAGGACAGGAGACAAATTGTACAAATTCCCAATGGTGCATCCAGTCTAGAGGTAAAAGAAGGAGTTCCACAGGGATCTATACTTGGACCTTTACTCTTTATACTCTTTGCGAACGATTTAATTATATACGGAAATAAAATACCTAATGTTCTTACAATCTGGTATGCTGATGACACAAACATCCTTATAGTTGAGGATAATTTAGCTAGTTTAAAACTTACCACTGAAAAAGTATATAATGCAATACTTATCTAACTGGACAGACAAAAATAAATTTTGCTTAAACAAAGATAAGACCACTTCAATAGTATTTAGCTTAAAGAGAAACCCTGAGAAATTTCATTTCTCTTTCAAATATTTCCTACAGAATCCATTAAAATGTTAGGCATTACTGTAGATATGCATCTACAGTGGAATCAACACATAGAAATGCTATGTGGGAAACTAAGAAGCAGTTGTTTTGGAGTAAAATGTATGTCCAATCATTGCAGTGCGGAAATTCTCTTTATTACGCCAACTTTCATTCAAGATTAAAATATGACATAATTAATTGGGGAAATAGTTCTCAAGTAAATAGGGTTTTTATATTACAGAAATATGCAGTGCGCATAATTGCGGGATTAGAAAGTTTAGAGACCTGCAGAAATGCCTTCAAAAATCTTAAAATTTTGACCAATATTGGAGATCTGTACATATGTTTTCAAAAACAAGACTATGTACTTAAACAATCAAATAAGTCATGGGCATGAAACGCGACATAAAGAGCAAATGCATACTACTTTCTTTCGAACAGCAATTTACCAAAAAATTTGTATATATAATGGCTGTAAATGTGTCAATTTTTTAACCGATGAAATTAGATCATCTTCAAATATTAAGATTTTTTGAGTAAAACTCAGACATTTATTAGTGAATAGAGTGAGCTATACCCTGGATGAGTTTTTTGTTTAATACTGATATATTTAAATCTTTTTACTGTCTACACGTTTAATATAAGTAATTTCTGTTTTCTTTTCTTTTTAAGTGTTTTAATTTTGCTTGTTGACTATTGTAATATTTATTACAGGTCTAATGTCTGTGTTTATGTTTATATTTGCACTCTAGTATAAGGACTGACGTACTCTATATTTTGTTGTATATTTACATTTTAAATGTGGAAATAAAGTATTATTATTATTATTATTATTATTATTATTATTATTATTATTAAAGCGGAACTTGCAGACATTACTTTTGTTTTGGGCGAGTCAGACAGAAATTGATTACTTGCCAATAGAATTTATCACCAACGTTATCCTGAAAGAAAGATTCCTGATGTTAGCAGCTTCCAAAACCTTCGCTATAGATTTCTGGAAACTGGAAATGTCGAATAGAACAAAAGCGAAAGAATAGAACGCACTGTGAACGAAGAAAATGAGTTTTCTGTGGCGAGGCAACAGTTGAGAATCCCCATGCTAGTCAAAGAGAAGTGAGTTCATTATTAGGAATAAGTGGAAGGTCTGTGGGTCGAATCTTAAAAACAAATAAGTTGCATGCATATCATATTCAAATGCAGCCGGAATTATCTGATGATTTTTAAAAGAGCCTACAATTTTGTAATTGGGCCAGAGGTAAAATGAAAGATGATGTCAACTTCTTCAATAATGTTTTATTCACTGATGAGGCAACTTTTCATAAAAATTGATTTGTTAATAGGCACAATTTCCATTATTTTGATTCGAAAAATCCTCACTTTTTATACAAGTTGATAACAAACACAGATGGTCTATAAACGTTTTGGGAGGAATTATTGGGCCACATTTCTTGCAGTTAGAGACCACTTAAATAATACGTACCCTCGTAAATGGATTGGGAGAAATGGACCCACTAAATGGCCTGCTAGATCGCCTGATCTTACAAAAATGGATTTCTTTTTATGGGGATACGTGAGGGAAACTGTTTATAGAGACACACCAACAACAGTACCAAATATGAAGGAAAGAATAATAACTGCCTTTAGATCTACCACACCAGCAGTTTTAGACACAGTGGAAACCTTATTTCAAAAGCACATAGAGATGTGTGTCAATCAAAATTGGTAACATGTGCAACATTTATTAATTTTTTTCTACTGAGTTATTTCAAGAAACCTCTTTTTTAAGTTTATTTTTGAATTTTGTAATTACTGCTCAATAAAACGAAATTGGTTGCAATTAACCATAGGGAGTTATTTACAAAAATGTTCGTTTTTCATTTCTACATCACACCGTTGAAAAATATACAGGGCGTTCCATTTGAAAAAATTGAGAAAATTCAATTTAAAAAGTTCTTAATTAAGAAATAATTTTTCCCACTCTGTACAGTTTTAGGAAATGGAAATGATTCAAAAACATTAATTAGATGTCTTGTAACTGGTATTCACATAAGTTTTTCTTAAAACCCATAATTGTGACTGAGGTGATTTTTTTAATATCCATCTGCAGATTGCATTATTTCAACTAAAACATTCATTACATCCAAGTGGTTGGAAGATATTCAATGCTAATATAGAAATGAATAGAGTCTAGAAAGAGGCTTCAAATAATGTAGTGATATATATAGCATTCCATTAAAAAAAAGGGCACTTGGTCCTGTAATTTCGTCTTGGCTGGCCCTATATGTTCGAAAATAATTTCCAGTTATAGACTTTTTTATCTAGACTACCTGCAAGTTTTAAAAAAAATTCTAGCTATCGTAGAACTCGAGATATCGAGGTCCGACGCAATATTACCCCTGTATGGAAATTTTAAAATTAGCTTTTAAAATTAGCTAATTAAGAATTTTTTTTATTTATTATTAATTATTTAATATTAATAAGTGCATTATAGTTTGTTTTAATTATTAATCATAATATTAATAATCATAAGTTGGTGTTTAATTAATAATACAACTTATCTGGTTTTGCTAATTTTGCAACACCTAAGGGTTAATTACTTCCACATCCACATAAAAAAAATTTCAAAAATTTTTATTCTTGAAATAGGTTTAGAATGTCATGAAACGTCGAGATTTTAAATTTAAGCGAGAAAAAAATTTCTGTCTGTCGGTCTGTCGGTCGGTCTGTCTGTCTGTAACTTTCTTTTTTTTTGTCCGCACGCTCTCTCCGGAACGGTTTAAGATATCGACTTGAAATTATGTACACGTATATATTATAACGAGATCTGGAACTGGATTGTATTTTGAAGATATCCGGTGAAGGGTTGAGGAGTAAATAGGGGTAAGTACGGAGAAATATGTAAAGCAAGCTAGTAAGAGTACAGAAACTTGAAATTTGATGTATGCACTACAAGCCAAGGCCTCAAATTTTTTAAGAAAATTTTTCAACCCCCCACTACCCCTAGTCCATTATTAAATGGGTTGATAAAATAAAATTTGGATACTAATTTGTAATTTGGTAAACGAATGTATTATAACGGCATCTCTAACTGGATTATATTTTGAGATGATTCCGTTGAAGGGTTGGGGGTTAAATAGGGGTTAATAGTGGAATATAAGTAAAGCAAGCTGGTGCGAATACAGAAAATTCAAATTCGGTGTATATACTAGAAGCTAAAGCCTCAAATTTTTTTATAATATTTTTCAACCCCCCACCACCTCTACTCCATTATTAAAGGGGTCGATAAAAAAAATTGAGATATTCATTTTAAATTTGGTACACGTATCTACTATAACGACATCTGGACCTAGATTATATTTTGAGATGATTCTGTTGAAGGGTTGGGGGTTAAGTAGGAACAAATAGAGGAATATATAAGTAAAGCAAGTTGGTAAGGGTACAGAAACTAGAAATTCGGTGTATGCACTAGAAGCTAAAGACTGATTTTTTTTTTATAATATTTTTCAAGCCCTCACCACCCCTACTCCATTACTAAAGGGGTTGATAAAACATAACTGAAATATTCATTTGAAATTTGGTAGACGTATGTATTATAATGACATCTGAAACCAGATTATATTTTGAGATGATCCGTTGAAGGGTTGGGGGTTGAATGGGGATAATTGGGGGAAAAAGGTAAAGCAAGCTGGTAAGAGTACAGAAACTTGAAATTCGGTGTATGTACTAGAAGCCAAGGTCTCACATTGTTCATAAAATCTTTCAACCCCCACCACCCCTACTCCATTATTGAAGGGGTTGATAAAATAAAATTGAAATATTCACTTGAAATTTGGTACACGTATATATTATAGCGACATCTGGAACTAGATTATATTTTGAAAAGTTTCCGTTGAAGGGTTGGGAGTTAAATAGGGTTAAATAGGGAAAATAAGTAAAGCAAGCTGGTATGAATATAGAAACTTGAAATTTGGTGCATGTACTTGAAGCCACGGCCTCAGATTTTTTCATATTATTTTTCAACCCCCCCTCCATTATTAAGGGGTTGATAAAATAAAATTGAAATATTCACTTGAAATTTGGTACACGTATGTATTATAACGACATCTGGAACTAGATTATATTTTGAGATGATTCTGTTGAAGGGATGGGGGTTAAATAGTGGTAGATAGGGGAAAATAAGTAAAGCAAGCTGGTAAGAGTATAGAAATTTGGGATTTGGTGTAGATACTAGAAGTAATAGCCTCAGGTTTTTTATAACATTTTCCATCCCCCCACCACCCCCACTCCCTTATTAAAAGAGTTGATAAAATTAAATTTAGATTTTTACCTGAAATTTGTTACACGTATAACGATATCTTAGATTATATTTTGACATGATTGCGTTGAACGAGTGTGGGTAATAATTGGTAAATTGTTAAGAATCTGCTGAGTACAGAAACTTGAAATTCGGTATATGTCCTAGAAGCCAAAGCCTCAGATTTTTTGGTAATATTTGTCAACCCCCCACCACCCTTAATCCATTATTAAAAGGGTTGGTAAAATGAAATTGAGATATTCACTTGAAATTTGGGACACGTATGTATTATAATGACATCTGGAACTAGATTATATTTTGAGGTGATTCCGTTGAAGGGTTGAGGGTTAAATAGGAGTAATTAGGGGAAAATAAGTATTGAGATATATACTTGAAAATTACTACACGTATGTATTGTAATGATATCTGATTGAGATGATTCCATTGAGGGGGTGAGACGTGGTAGGTTGCGAATAGGGTAAAATAAGTAGGGTAAACTAAAAACTTAATTTTTAACGTATATGGTAGAAACCAACGCCTCAAACTTTTCTGATATCTGCTCCAAATATTATTAAAATCTATGACCAATAATTTCCACAATCTAGAGTGCAAACCTAGTCAAGATGTTTCTTTTAAAGTGACTTGGATGAAAAATCTGGATGTGGAAGTAGTGATTCCTTAGCCAGCGGTTTTTTTGGTTGTTCTTTACTTTGTCACAGTTAACTTTATTTCTTATTTCCGTAGATAAATAAATTAATTACGAATTCTACCATTGGTTTAAACCGCTACATGGTAATTATATCGGTAGGCAGGCGACCGAAAATTAATAGATTAATCGACTTACCTGTGGGAAGATTAATCCTAATTTTCCTAGCTTGGCGTAGGATATAATCTCGCCCTTTTCCCCAATACCCTAAAAATGATTAAAGGCGCGCACCGACAGGGGTGAGAAAACGAGAAACTACATAGTAATGATATTGTACGGCAAGCTAGAAAAATTAGGACTAATCTTCCCACAGGTAAGTGTCGATTTTGACCTAAACTATACGCCACACTATAGTATACTTCGCGTTTACATTTTCTTGTTCTCTCATGAGTTAAAACATTATGGATTATAGAATAATAAATTGAACAAACACACACTAAATGTGTATATAATCTTTTGCATCATATATTTTATTTGTATTTTTAATCTATATATCTTGCAAAATACTAAGTGATAACTGTGCAAAATATTTTTCTTATATTTTTTATATCGTTCATTCACTTTTAGAAGTTTGTTAACCTCATTCACATGATTTTCTTGGTAATGTGAAGTTTTCCTTAAAATAAAATAATTGTTCACTTGATGAAGCCTCAATAGATTTTAATCGTTCATGCAGTTTTCTCTACTTCATTTTATAAAATAATGATTACGAATTATATTTATTATATTATCATGTGTTATATTTGTTTAATTTCTTAGGATGTTGACTCGGTGGGGTAAATTTTGTAATTTATCTGTTTATATTCATGATATTGTTTACTTTAGATTATAAAAACGTTTGCAGAAATTGTTTATTTATTAAATAAGTAAGTTTGTTGTCACCAATAATCAGACAATATATTTTAATGGACTGTCTGTGTTTACAGTAAGTTCGCACATTTTTAAATTCTGTAGAATTTTATATAAAAATATAGTAGGTTTTCGCTGGAAATCATAGGTCAAATGCATTTAAATAACGAGTAGAAATTACAGTCGGACGTGGCCGACTGCAAATACCTACTTGATTAACACATTATTCGAATGTCTAAAAAACTGTTTTCTTAACTAGGTAAATTCTTGACAATCAAGAACTTTGCTTTAGGTAAATGGGAACAAGACCCTACAGTTTCTAGTGGAGTCCGAATAACTTCGTGGTAATTATTTAGTAATTTAAGGCATTTCTCAATAAGCAGTGTTCGAACCTGTTTCGTAGGTATCTCAGTTTGTAAGCTAAACGTAATCTGACAAAATTTTTACTTTTTGAAAGAAATTTGATTTACCCTTATCTAAACACATTATAAATGGAACAAGTGTGCGTCCTTTATATTTAAAGGACCAAATAAGTTAAACACTCCGGTGTACTGTCGCGACGTAAATGGCTAAGCCGATGAATTAAAACCTGGTATAAAAACCGCTGACCAAGAAATCATTACTTCCACATGCAGATTTTCCATCCAAGTCTCTTTAAAGGAGACTGCAGATTCCGGACTGGTTTGTCGAGGGACGTACCGTGCTGATCCCCAAGAAGGGAGATTTGTTCGATCCAAGTAATTGTAGGCCAATCACTTGTCTGAACTCCTGCTACAAGTTATTTACCCGTATCTTGTATGCTAGGACACTAAGACAGGTTGATCCGGTGTTCCAACAGATTTACGAGCAGCGTGGCGCCAAGCAGGGCATGGCAGGTTGCAAGGACAGCCTCCAGCTGATGGACCGCTGTATTACGCAGGATTCTGTGCAGTACAAGCAGAATCTATCTATGGCCTGGAATGACTATCTTACGGCATTTGACACAACATCGCACGAATTATTGTTGCATTTGCTCGAATGTCTTGCGGTAGCAGAATCACTAGTGAGCTGCATAGAACAACTGCTGCCACTCTGGAGGACCTGCTTCACCATAACATCCGGTGCACGGCGGGTTACGACAGAGCAGGTGGCCTTCAGGAGAGGAGTCTTCCAGGGAGATTCTTTGAGTCTCCTACTCTTCTGCATCTCACTGCTGCCGTTGTCTGTTGAACTGCGCCAAACTCGCGAGTACTATTATGGACCACCTAGCAACCGGAGGCATAGGGTCATCCATTTATTTTATATGGATTACCTCAAACTGTATGCCTCCGAAGAGCGTGAACTTCAGAATGTTCTAAGGGTGGTCGTGGAGCACACGCGAACCATTTGCATGGAGTTCGGGTTGGATAAGTGCGCGGTCGTCCATCTCAAAAGAGGACGATGCAGGGACTTTGCTAAGATCCGCAGCCTGCAGACGGAGCATCCTAAGACATCTGGATGCCGGAGAGACCTACACATACCTGGGTGTGCAACAACATCGCATCCAGGATCTGCAGCAAGTGAAAGAATCTCTCCGCGACAAGTACAGATGCCTACTCCGAAAGATTTGGTCATCCAAACTTTCGGGAAAAATCAAGGTGTCTGCCACTAATGTGCTTGCTGTTCCTATTCTGCTCTACTCCTTTGTGGTAGTCAAATAGACTGTGGATGAACTGCACCAGTTATACAGAGATACCCGCAAGATGATGAATATCCATAGGAGTATTCATCCTATATCGTCCGTTCCTCGTGTGTATCTCCCACGTCAACGGGGGTGGAGGGGGTGACTCTCGGGATTGGAGTGTATGAATTGCAGAGTAGCACTGAGTATGGTATGCAACATCCTAAGGAGCTCAGACCCGCTTCTGCAATCATTGAAAGATCACAAAAATTCAGGGGTACATGGCAGGACTATTTAAGGCAGCGCCGCATATGAATTTGAACTCGCATTTGACGACAGGCTAGAAGGCCAGCGCGGTGCTGACCCAAATAATAGCTTCCGCACAGGAACGTCTGTTTAGGCAGCATGTCGATAAACCCATGCACGGGGTGTTCTACAAGAACCTAGAGACACTGGGTTTATCGACAGGGCTCACATTGGCCTTTTCAAGGTCAGCTGGGCTATAGTCGTGAACCGAGGGATTCATTGTGGCCTGCCAAGATGGTGTAATTAACACTTTGGTTTACCGAAGCCGCGTAATGGGTGTAGAGTGTAGATGTTCCTGATATTAACTGCAGGGCCTGCCGTCAGGCGCCGGAATCACGGATGCATTTACTGTCTGCATGCCCGGTGTATGCGACTTCAGCCTACATCCATCGCCATAACGCGACATTTTGGGTGCTGTACTATCATCTACGGCACTCGTACGGAGTAGACCAGACACCAGTGCTGCCTTACGTCTCCGGAGACATCGAGTCCGTTGTCGAGAACGAGAAGTGCCGAATTTATTGGAATTTCTCGTTCCCAACAGTTAGCCTGATTCAAGCCAACAAGCGTGATATAATAATAATAATAATAATAATAATAATAATAATAATATATTTCTCAATTTTACACAATAGTGTATACAGTCGTCATAATAATAAATACTTAAAGATAAAAAAACAGAAAGACAAGTAGTACATAAACACACAAACAAGAAAAAATAAGCTGAAAGAATATCAGGTAGATAGTGTACTGAAGTACTGAAAATATTCATCAATATTATAAAAACTATTTTCAATTAGTAATACCCTGACCTTGTTTTTGAAACATTTGATACTTACATCCTCTTTATTTAACTCTTGCGGTAAAGCATTAAACATTTTTTTTGACGAGTTCAAAAAGGAAGTACTCGTCCTACTGAGGCGCACACTTTCTAGACATAAGTTTTTCCTTTCTCTAGTATTATAGTCATGAACATTCCCCCGAGTGAGAACAGTCCCTTCTTTAAATTTCTGTTTAATATACAACAAACAATAATAAATATAACTAGCAGGTAAGGTCATAATACTCATATTCTTGAAATGAGGTCTGCATGAATCGGTAGATTTTGCTTTAGCTAAGATTCTGATTGCTCTTTTCTGAAGTATAAAAACCTGATTCGCACTACAGGTATTACCCCATAGAATTATTATATACACCATTACACTATGGAAAATAGAAAAGTATGCTATTTTTAAATAATTTTCACTCAGTCTACTCTGTAGCTGTCTTAGTAGAAATATGTGTGTTGATAAACGCTTACACAAATCGTTAGTATGATGAGCAAAACTTAGGGAAGAATCAAGGAAAATACCCAAAGTTTTTACAGGCACATTATTAATATTAGTATTAGCTGGTTTCACAGCAAAGTCAAGCGTTTTGGTTTTGTCTAGGTTTAAACTTAACAAGTTACTAGAGCACCATTTTTCAAGCAAATTTACAGAGAAGTTAATATTATTAGTGTTATCTATTGAAGATTGACTTCTAAACAACAAAGTTGTATCGTCTGCATAGGCAGCTAGACGTACATTATTATTGTCTAAAATTGAAAATAGATCATTTACGTATAATATAAAAAGCACAGGACCTAAGACAGATCCTTGAGGAACACCATATTTTATAAATTGAGATCTATGCCCGAGGTATGAGGCAAACAGATTTAATGCAGTGCCTCTAACACCATAACATTCAATCTTAGCCAATAAGATATCATGACTCACAGTATCAAAGGCCTTGGATAGATCATAGAATTTAGCAGTACAAAACTCTTTTTTCTCAAACGCCTCCAAAATATTTGTAATAATTTCACTAAGTGCCAGTATTGTTGATTTTCCAGATCTGTAGCCAAATTGAGATTGACTAATATAATTATAATGCTCTAAATAATCCAAAAATCTATTTTTAAGAATAATTTCAAATATTTTCCCTATAACTGGTATTATTGAAATTGGTCGAAAACTAGCGGGTTCATTATAATCACCTTTCTTATATATTGGAATTACCTGTGAAATCTTTAAAGAATCTGGAAAAATACCACAGAAAATACAGCAATTTATCAAATCTGTAATATGATCAATTAATATTTCACCCACTAATTTATTAAGTTCATTAATTAAGCCATAAATATCACTAGATTTAGAATTTTTTAACTGATTAATGATAATTCGAATTTCATCACAGGTAACTGGAGCCAGGAAGAAAGAATGATTAGGATTAGGCAACCTTTTCAGATAGCTATAATGATTACTATACACATTTCCAAAATTCGACATGATCTCTTCAATAACATCAGAGTAGTAGTCAGCAAATTGGTTAGGAGTCAGATTATTAGGTTTAATATGTATATTATTACGTTTCTCCCTATTTATAATGTTCCATGCAGCTTTCTGTTTATTTGAACTATTGTTTATATACTTATCATTGTTTTCCAATTTAGCTTTATTAATTTCTCTTTTATATTCACATTTTAACATTTTGTAAAGATTTAAATTATCCTCATTTCCGCTGGCAACGGCTACAGTTTGAACAGCATCAAGAGTATTTTTAAATTTAGTTAATCGATTATCATATCGAAGCCTATTTCTTTTATTGCGTTTAATGTTTATTCTTTTAGCTTTAAAATACTCATTATATGTATCAGATAACACATGTAAAAGATAATTAGCTTTATCATTAGGACACTGTGATAGAAAGAAATTATTCCAATTAGCAACTTCAAGTTTGTTGACGAATTTAGTTATGTTGGTCTTAGACATTGGCCTGTAAAAAACATATTTATTGTCATTATTATTCTTAGGTATTATAATTGTGTTCATTATGCCCTTATGATCAGAAAGATGCGGCTCAACTACTTTACAGTGTAAACTATCATTTAAGTTAGTAAAAACATTATCTATTTTGGTACTGGTTGTTGCAGTTATCCTAGTATCTTCAAATATCCTTTCTGTAAGGTTATATGATAAGAACAAATTTTTATAGGCAATCACATTTTGGCAACTTATATTAAAATTAATGTTGAAATCTCCTAATACAATAACAAATTTATTTAAAGACAGTTGGTCAAGAACTTGATTCAATAAGCTAAAATATAAATTGGAATCACCAAGAGGTGATCTGTAGGTACATAAAATGATAATCTTGTCTTTAATTAATTCAATGGTGGCAAATTCTGCATGTTTCTCGATACAGTAATTTTTTATATTACCGAGAGCTTCCATTTCATATTGAAGATCATTACTTTTGTATATAGCAATTCCCCCATGGCGAAAATGTTCACGACTATAATATGCTACCAACTGAGAGTTGGAAATATTTATGTTTTTTATTTCGGTTTCAGAAGTCCACGTCTCAGTCAGGCACAAAAGATCTACCCTTTCATGTGATAAAAAATACTCAACTTCATTTACCTTGTTTTTTAGACATTGGATGTTAATATAAAAAACATTAAGTTTACAAATACCTTCAGTACACGATTCCCCTGTCAGATATTCAGAAGATTTTATGACTGTAGGTCCACCTGTGATAGGCGAGGGTATAAAAAAGTGTTTGGTAAAACTTCCACTGATGCACTTAAATTTAACAGAGATCTTGAAGATTCCTGGTTAGCTTCATTAGTTAAATCGACTATAGGAGAGTTAATACTGACAGTTTCACTAGAAATATGGTCTTGGACTGGAGTAAATTTCAGATTTTTATTTAGGAACTTATTTGATATTCCAGTAGAGTCAGTTTCCAAATCCACTATATTTACAGGATTATAGATGAGATTATTTATAGGTCGGATAAAAAGCAGATTTTTTGTTATAAGTTTGGCTTGGCTTATAAAATTTTTTATTTGCAGGGATGTTAGGCGAGTTGTACGTCTACCTGCTTTGGGGTTTGTCTCGATATAATACACATGCCCTTCCGTACATTTATTGAATTTCCATAAGAAGTGATTCAGATTGGAGTTGTATTTGAAAATATGTTTGTCTCTGTTAGTTTTCAGGTATGGGACTGACGCAAACAGGATATTTGTATGTGTGCATAGTTTTAATTTATTGCATATATATCTAAAAGATGGAGTTTGCCCAGAGATTATATCGTTTATTCCCGCCATAATGATTACAAAATCCTCTGTAGTGAATTCCTTGGTTAAGTCTTCAATATTTGCTACTATCTGGTTTAATTTTGCACCAGGTTTTATAAAAGAGAATTTGGAGTATTTATTTAATTCATTATATTTACATAAAGCTTTGTTTATACCTGTTCCCGTCTCGTCGGCTAATACTAGAATCTTACTTTTATTTTTTGAACTACTGTTTAAGTCTGTAGTGCTTAAAGCAAAATTGTTCTTTTTAAGTAACTTAATCTCTTCAGATAGTTCTTTGATAAGTTTTTTTTGGTTCTTGATAAGGTCGTTTAGCTCCTCTTCTGTTTTTAGTGCCTCTTGCATAAATACTTTATGTTCTTCTTTTAATTTCACAATATACTTATTTTTTATCTGACTGTCCTCATTCAGATCGTTAATTGTCTTTTCGAGTAATGATTTCTCTTCGTCCTCACTGATTAGTGAGTTGTCTTCGTCCAATCGGCAACAAATTATTAAATTGTCCTTTACATGCTTAATTTTGTTCTTAAACTTAGGTAAACAACACTTATGTATAGCTTTCAAACACTTCACACATATATAATTTGAAAAAGGTCTATTTTTGCAGCAATTATAAGCAATTGATGCAGAGCTCTGAGAGCTAATGTTACTGCTAGACAACATTGTACTTGAATGATGATAGTCCTCCTAGACCATCAAAACAAGGTGATGTATGTGGTCGAGTTCTCGGCACCTGCTGAGCCAAACATTACTTTGAAAGAGGAGGAAAAACGGACGAAATACTATGACATCCGGTACGAGCTCCAAGTGCTGTACCCAGGCTACTCGGTCAAGATGGTCGTCCTAATAATCGGTGTATTCGGAGGTATGAAGCCTACGCTGCTCTCAGAACTGAAGACAATACCGGTCTGCCAGGTCAAATGCAGAAGGCACTTGGGGTCCCTTCGTCTACTTAGGGCACACGATTCGGGAATTTACCGTCACTAACCCCATAGGTTGTTTGGAGTAGCTGTAATTATAGCCGGCGCGGCTACCGTGAGCAACGAGTAAACCAAAAAATTAATAATAATACTTTGTTTGTCCTTTTAGATCATTTTCATGACGTAGGATAAGTTATTGATTACATTTTTCATTACATATTAGACATTGTCAAATATTATAAAAATGCATCTGGATTAGATTTGCACTGTAATAGGTTAACGAAAGAGTGCAAAGATTTCATTGATATTTTTATAGATGTAGTTCTCATAGATAGTATTTTCTGCTGTTTGCAAAATTCTGTAAAGAATATGTTTCATTCCAGTTGCAAGAAAACAAATAATAATTCACTTTTAAACATGCATAGAGTACATAGGCTCCTTGGTATTGGAGCCTATATACTCTATGCGAGTTGGGTAATAGTTAGGTGAAGATATGTTGTTTTTATCAATCAATATCAAATATAATGTCTAATTACTTCATATTTATGAAAATTTGTCTTGGTTTTTGCATGAAACGTATTTATGAGTGGCTCTATGTTTTTCTGATGAGCTCCAGAATAAAGGCGAAGAACGCTTCAAAGACTAAGAATTTCCGAGAAACAGAATGATCGATAACTTCATAAAAATGTAATCTATTGGAATGACACATTTTTAAGACAAGGTAGGTAAATAAATTCATGTTAGGCTTTTGTTCTCATTTTGAACTCAATCTTCATGACCATAAGAGGTTATGTAGATACTAGTTTAATATGCATGGCGCTAGGGAACTATGTGCATACTAGTGTTACAATGAGAATTGTCAAATTAGAAATGGACAAATTCGTTTTAAGATTTTAATTGCTAGCATAACCAAAATTCCGGTTATCGAAAGGATGTAAATATTTCATTAATATCTTTACAGATAATTTACTTACTACTATTCTACTATAGCAATCGGAAAAGCATTTTCATTTTTTTTTGCTTGAAATATGCTTAGAATGTCATAAAACGTCGAGATTTTAAATTTGAGCGAAAGAAAATTTTCTGTCTGTCTGTCGGACTGTCTGTAACTTTTATGTGCGCACGTTTTCTCGGAAGTTAACGAGATTTGGAACTGGATTGTCTTTTGGACATATCCGGTGAAAGATTGGGGAGTACATAGGCAAATAGGGGGAAATAGTGGGAAAAAGGAAAAGTAAACCGGTAAGAGTACAGAAACTTGAAATTTGGTGTACTTATGTACTAGAAGACAAGGCCTCAAATTTTTTTATAATATTTTTCATCCTCCCACCACCCCCACTCCATTATTAAAGGGGTTAATAAAATAAAATTGAGATATTCACTTGGAATTTGGTATACGCATTAATTACAATGACATCTGGAACTAAATTATATTTTGGGATTATTCCTTTGAACGGATGGAGGTTAAATAGGGGAAAACAAGTAAAGCAAGCTGGTAAGAGTACAGAAATTTGAAATTCGGTGTATGTAATAGAAGCCAAGGCATTAGATTTTTTTATAATATCTTTCAACCCCCACCATCCCTATTCCATTATTAAAGGGATTGATAAAATAATATTAAGATATTCACTTGAAATTTGGTAAACGTATGTATTACAACGACATCTGGAAGTAGATTATATTTTGAGATGATTACGTTGAAGGGTTGGGAGTTAAATAGGGGTAAATAGGTGAAAATAAGTAAAGCAAGCTGGTAATAGTAAATTTTGGGATTTGGCAAAGCATTTAGATTTTTTTATAATATTTTCCATCCCCACACTATTAAGAGTTGATAAAATTAAATTGAGATTTTCACATGAAATTTGGTACACGTGTATATTATAATGACATCTGAAACTAGATTAAATTTTGACCTGATGCCGTTGAAGGAGTGGGGATTACCCCAGAGGTAAATAGGGAAAAATAAGTAAAGCAAGCTGATAAGAATACTGAAACTTGGGATTTGGTATATATACTAAAAATCAAGGCCTCAGATTTCTTTCTGATATTTTTACTTGATTTGCCCATCTTCCACTATTTAACTCTACTGACCCCCCACCCTTTCAACTGGATCATCTCAATCAGAGGTCATTACAATATACAGGTTTTTCTAATTTCAAGTGAAACTTTCAACTTTATTTTATCAACCCCTTTAATAACACAGACCTGCAAAAAACACGCTTTTAATTTTTTCTAACCCAGATAAATGATTTCGAAGGTTTTTGAGGTGCTGACTACGATGCCGGTGGCAGTTTTGCGCCACGTCACTATTTTGAGAAAGCTTGACTTAAAAGTTCTAAAAAGGCAATTTCTGCCTATGCTCGTGCCCTAATAACTAGACGATACGAGATTGGGTAAAACAGACCAAACCGTCTTATTCGGCTCTACAAAATCTTCAAAAACCAATAGTAGCAATAAAAATACTAAACTATAGATGGCGGAAACATTATTTTATTTCTGAGTTTGGCAAGAAATACTAGAATTTTTGTGGTGAATATAATATATACAAGTAAATCAGACGTAAATAGCTAATTCCATAGGATTTTGACGCGCTGAACAAAATGACGTTACCCATTTTACTCTATGAGGTTAAGATTTTGAGAAAACATAACCTCCAAATGAATAAAATTGTATTTTTAAAATAGTATAGAAAATATTATTCTATCGAGTTTGAAGTCATATTTTCTCAAAATGTTGACCTTATAGAGCAAAACAGGTAACGGCATTGTGTTCAGCGTGTCAAAGTCCTATAGAATTACCTATTTAGGTCCTATTTACTTGCATATATACTCACCACAAAAATTCTAGTACTTCTTGCCAAACTCAGGAATAAAATAATATTTGTGCCATCTACAGTTATGTTTTTTTTATTTTAACTATTCGTTTTTAAAGATCTTAGATAGCTGAATAAGTTGGTCTGGTCCGATTTACTCAATCTCGTATCGTAATCCAGTTATCAGGGCATACATATAGGCAGAAATGGCCTTTTCAGCACTCTTAGGTTAGATTTTCTCAAAATTGTGGAGGTGGCGGGGAAGTTGAAACATATTAAGGAAATCTGAGGCTTTGGCTTCTAGTAGTTATAATTGGTGTATACACAAATTCCAAAGTTTCTGTACTCTTACTAGCTTGCTTTACTCATTTTCTCCTATTTATCTCTACTTGAGTATGACTACTTAAGAAGAGGGGTCACTCAAAGTAGCACACTGGGTCCGTTCATTTTTTATTGTACATAAGCGACCTACCTGAATATATTTTGTATAACGCGCTTACGTTTGCTGATGACAATACATTGTTAGTTAATGGAAAAAGAATTGCGGCAGGAAATTATAAATGGTATGTCTCTCGTGAAGGAATATTATTCTCAAAACCATCTAAAATTAAATATCAACAAAACAAAAATTCATATTGAGATACTTACGTCGTCATCAGACACTGCATACTAGGTGTCATAATAGACATAAAAGACAAACAACCCAGAACTCTATTGCCTCAGTCACTCGATGAGTCCACAATTTTATCTGCATATTACGCATACTTCCATTCTATTATAGGATATAGAATCATTTTTTGGGGAAATTCTACAGATGCTCATAAAATACTTATATTGCCAAAAAGATGCCTGAGAAATATTTACAATATAAAACGAACAGACTCCTGCATCTTTATTGAAAATAGGATACTTACATTCACCTGCATCTACATCCTAGAAAGTGCCAGTTACGTAAAAGAACATTACTTACACCATGTTTTTAAAACATGAACATGCTCACGATTACATTACTCAAAAAAAGAAAAATTATGTCCTATAAAGATATTTTTAAGTTTAGTGCAGAATGCTGTGGTCGGTCAACGAATTATTAAAAATGTATAACCATCTACCTAATTATATCAAAAGTGTAAAAACTGTTACACCACTGAAATTAAAATTAAAAGAACTGCTAATAAAAATACATACTATACCCTGGACGAATATTATATAGATATTTTTTAACCAAGTGTAATCCTTATTACTCTTTTATTTATTTATTTTAAGTTTCTAAATTTATGTATAAGTTTGTTCTTATACATCATACTAAGTAAATGTGTTCATAACTAGTCTCTATGTAAGACTGTTTTGCTATTTCTCTTTGTGACTCGTTCTATGAAGCAAAGTATTATTAAATAAATATGTATTATTATTATTATTATCATTTTTTTGTTTCAGTGACTGCTGATTTCAGAATCGTGTGCTTTAAGCAGGCGAAAGGATCCCAAGATGACTGCCTTCTGCATTTGGTCCACCAACCAATCAGCAGATTTATAACAAGCCGGTATGATCTTCAGTTCCGAGAGCACCGTAGGCTTCATGCCTCCGAGTATACCGATTAGTTGGACAACGATCTTGACCGAGTACAGCACTTGAAGCTCGTACCGGAGATTACGGTATTTGGTTCATTTTTCCTCTTCTGTCAAAGCGATGTTTGGCTCAGTAGGTGCCGAGAACTCGATCACAAACACCACTTTGTTTTGATGGTCGCGGAGGACTATATCAGGTTTGTTGGCTTGAATTAGCCTGACTGTCGGAAACGAGTAGTTCCAATAAATTCGGCACCTCTCGTTTTCGATAACAGACTCAATATCTCCGGGGACGAAAGGCAGCACTGGTGTCTGATCTATCCCGTACAAGTGCCGTAGATGATAGTACAGCACCCATAAAAACGCGTTATGGCGGTGGATGGCCGAAATCGCTTACACCGGATTTGCAGAAAGTAAATGCATGAGCGATTCCGGTGCCCGATGGCAGGTCCTACAATTTATATCATGAACCTCTACACCCATCACGAGGCTACGGTAGACCAACGTGTTAATTACACCAACTTGGCAGGTCACAATGCATCCCTCGGTCTCCGACTTTATTATTATTATTATTTTTCTAATCCACAACTTACGCTGGTAGCGTGACTTCTGTCAGGCACGGGGCCCCTAGAGGCCAGCGTATCCGTCAGTGGCTAACACACGGCGGATAGTGCGACATGACGGATTTCTGTGATAAGGTGATTATTGTTTCCCAGTCTAATAGCCTCATATTCACACGTAGGTATTTGTCCACTAGCCCGTTGCTCGTTATGATAACAGGTAAGATAGTAACAGTATTAAGCTGGTACATATGTTTTAGTTCATAAGCCAGGTCCTGATACTTTAGTAGTTTTCCATTCCTTGCTGCCTTGATATTGCTATCAAGTGGAATCGTTACATCTATAATTTGGGCCCACTTGTGTATTACTAAAATATCAGGTCGGTTATGACGTACCTCTCTATCTGTTATAATAAGCGTGTCCCAATACAGTTTAATATCGGACAAGGTGAGTATTTTTTGTAATACGGTATGATGCTTTGTATTCATTCTTTTCGTTTCCAGATTGCTCGAGGGACTATTTCAGCAACTTTGTTATGCCTGTCCAAGTACTCTTTTGGGGCAAGGTAAATGCAGCCGGCAGAATGGTGTTGAATTGATGCTGTTGTTGTGGAGCATATTCTGCATTTATCTGATGATATATTTTCTTTGCGGATGTATTTTCTATGATTTCTGGTAGGGGCGACTTGGTCCTGTATCGCTTCTATGAATCCTTCCGTTTCAACTTGCAATTGCTTATCAGCTAAATACTTTGTAGACAGCCTCTTATCTACTTCGGCACTATTTAAGTCTGCAGCGTATCGACCATGCAGAGACATACCTGCCCACCCTTCCTCGATTTATCCTAATGATGGGGGCGTTTCAATAGCTCGGTCTTCAGCTAAGGAGAGTGGTGACAGGTTATTATTACATCGTGCGATTTCTGCATGGATAGGGTCTTGTTTGTTAAAGAAGTGAATGCGAAGTAACTTTATGAGTTTAAGGTGTTGTACGATCAGATCTTGCACTCCTTTATCACCCCTATGTCTTGGTGAGAATAACTTGCAAGTTGACGGTGCATCGGGAACTTGGCAAAACCGTATCTGACATTGCGATTGAGATTATCTAGATCAGTTGCAGTCCACTTCAGAATCCCAAACGAATACGTTACAATATTCATTGCCCATGCGTCTATTTTCGCTTTCGAATATAATTCTGTTTTTAGCACATTGACCACACGGTTGAGAAAGAAATTTTCAATAGTCGATCTCATATTTTTATTATCAATGACGAGCGCTTGTTTGATGCCCAGGTATTTATAGCTTTCAGTCACGGGGAGTTGTGGTATTTCTATATCGCCAGCGAGTGAGATATTATTATTTTCTTTCAATTTGTGTTTAACGTTGACATATGCACACTTTTCTACGCCAAACTCATTAAAGATGTCCCTGCTAAACCCAAGCAGCTCATCCCGGTTTGCCGCGTAGAGTTTCAAGTATTTCATAAAAAGCAAATGGCTGATTTTCGCTGCTGAATTTGTACCGATGTAGTATCTGTTTTAACTCAATCGCAACATATTACTTAAGGGATTCAAGACGAGGAAAACAAATTTTGGACTATTAGGCTATTAAGTGCATTCTCCAAGTTTTCATAATCGATTCAAGGAAATTCACGACTGCTGCGTCTACCTTATATATCTCAAGTACTTTGAGAAGCTACGAGTGGAGAACAGAATTAAAAACCTTTCTGTAATCTATCCAGGTCATTAATATATTCCTTCTTTTTCTCAAAATCTGCATAGTTATTACCGAATCCATTATCAATCACTCTTTATTACCTGGAGCTTCTATTTCGCAGCCATTTTGTTTTACTACTGTACTCATTATGTTGTTCACTTTAAGATGTTCACTTATTTTAACTTCAATGGTCGAGGTAAGCAGTTTATATATTACAGGGAGGCATATTATTGGCCTGTAGTTTTTGGGTCTTGAACTTCATCATTCTTTGGGTACATGATTCTCTGTGTGGCAAAGAATGGAATACTTTCGGGGTTATTAATGACACCATGAATTGCTTCGCCAACGTTGGATGCATGGAGTTGAAATTTTTCCAACAATAAACGTGAATCTTATCTATTCCTGGGGCTTTCCAGTTATTCAACTTTCCCAGCGCGCCTTGACGTCCTTTTGATCTACTGTTATTGGACATGATTCTGGTATATTCGTTTGATTATCTTCCTCTTCCCCAATCCAGTATGCTTGCCGTTATGCTCTGGGGGTCGTCCCCATATATTACATCAGAGAGTGTATATAAAACTCTTGTGTGCTAGCTCATTGTTGTTATTGATTGTGCTTTAATATGCAGTGTGTCTCACCGGGAACTGAATAGATCGATATAGAGAAAAGTACGCATCAGAAATTTTTGAAAATTTAGATAGTCGATACCAACTTGCTTATTTCAAATGGAACACCCTATATATTTTCGACTTTTCGAGATGACAATAAAATTCTGATTTTAGGCATGTAGCACACCCTATATCTAAACCCAGTAGTTTCGAAGATATTTGACATTATGTAAAAAATTTGACAGGTGCAACGGTTTGCGTTACATTTTGTCAACTTCAAACCGCGAAAACTTGTTTAGGTCAAATGGAACACCCTGTATTTTTTTACGTCAAGTTGTGTAAAATTGAATTCCCCTTTTTCTGATATTAGCATTGAGGGGTTAAAGTTTTCAACTTTTTGAAATATTTGCGATTTTATTAGAAATTCATGAATTGTTGTAATCATTTAATCAAAATAGCCATGATTAGAAACAATCATTATCTTATGTCAAAAAATGACAGCACGTTTAAATTACACCCACGAAAACTTTTTAAATTTGTTTATTATTTATGAAGAATGTGATAAGGTAATATCAAGAACTTGCAGCACATTTGCTACTCGATATCCACAAAGACGGAAACTAACACTAACACTCTAACATGCGTATTAATCGAATTGAAGATATGGCATGAACTAAAATAGCAGAGATAAGATCAATTTAAAACATTCCATTTTAATTTAATAATTGCTCAAAATTCCGCCCTCGAACCTCGACACATTTTTCGCACCTTCGGATTAGTTCCTCGTGGGTAGCTCTTCTAATTGAATCCTGCGATATGTTTTAAAATGAATTTCTTACTCTCTGCATACAATCTTCAATGGTTGTTAATGGGCTCTCACAAATTTTATTTTTAATAGTTCCCCAAATAAAATAATTCAGAACTGATAAGTCGGGCGAGCGAGGAGGCCATGAGAAAGGTCCATTATTGGCAATCCATTGATCATAAAAAGTTTCTTGTAAATAATTATTAATTAAATATGCGTTATGCGGGGGAGCACCGTCGTGCTGATAAAAAATGTTTCTATGTTCGGCGAGAGATAAATTTTCTAAATAGTTATTATTCAGATTTTGTAAAATATTCAGATGTCTTTCACCTAAAAAAAAAAAAAAAAAAATTACCTGTACATATTAGCGAAAGAGAAAATTTAATTTACCGGTTAAATTTTCCTGATAAAATTGTAATGCCACCACTCGTTTCTTATGGCACAGTAAACATTGAAGTGCCAACTTTCCTGAAAGTTTCGCTCTCTGAACATATGAGTTTTTGAGTCACTCCAATAATGCGAATTGTGTCTACTAAAAAGTCCATTTTTAGTAAATTTTGCTTCATCTGTCCATATAATATTTCCCAAATAAGAATCGTCACCCTCAGACCTTATTAGAATAAACTCACAAAAATGCTGTCTTCTTAGGAAATCTGTTTCTTTTAATCCTTGAACCATATGGACTGAAAACGGGTGAAACTTATGTTTTAATAAGATTCCGTGAATTGAATCCTTGCATAGTCCCAATTCCAGAGCAGCTTTTCTTAATGATCCCGTCATCCTTGGAAGGGCATGAAAATATCCCAGAATGACTATTTTAATGTTTTCGTCATCAACAATAGGCTTTCTTCTTTGCATTTTTGCCTTGGCAGAGCCATAATTTTTAAAATTTTCCAGTATGCGTTTTACAGTGTTTGGTGACGGTTTCTGTTTTTCGGGATATCGAGTAGCAAATGTGCTGCAAGTTCTTGATATTACCTTATCACATTCTCCATAAATAATAAACAAATTTAAAAAGTCTTCGTGGGTGTAATTTAAACGTGCTAGCATTTTTTGACATAAGATAATGACTGATTGTTTCTAATCATGGCTATTTTGAAGAAATGATTACAACAATTCATGCATTTCTAATAAAATCGCAAATATTTCAAAAAGTTGAAAACTTAACCCCTCAATGTCAGAAAAAAGGGAAAGGGAATTCAATTTTACACAACACAAGGGTTTTCCCTTTGACCGAAACAAGTTTTCGCGGTTTGCAGTTGACAAAATTTAACGCGAAAAATGGAACACTTGGTATAACATTATTGAATTTATGTCAGTTGTAGAACGTAGTTCTCCTTGTGTTCTTTCTCCGTGCCAAAGAGCAAATGAGGATGTCCTACACAGAAAAAGTTATAACGGTTCTTGCAAACCATTGCACTTGCCAAATTTTTTATAAAATGTCAAATATCTTCGAAACTACTGGGTTCCGATATAGGGTGTGCTACATGCTTGAACTCGAAAATATATTGGGTGTTCCATTTAAGATAAGCAAGTTGGTATCGACTTCCGGTATAACCGGAAGTACCCCATGCTTCTAATTATTTTAGTTGGATTGGACACACCGACCCTAGTAACTATCTAAATTTTCAAAAATTTCTAATGCGTACTTTTCTCTATATCGATCGATTCAGTTCCCGGTGAGACACCCTGTATACATGTACGAAATTTCAGGTAAAAATCTCAATTTTATTTTATCAATACTTTTAATAATCTAGTGGTGAGGGTGGGTGGTGATGGAGTTAATTTTTTTTTTTAATTCTGAGTCCTTGGCTTCTAGTATATACACCTAATCCTAAGTTTCTGTATTCTTACCAGCTTGCTTAACTTATTTTTCCTTATCTATCCCTATTTAACCCCTAACCTTCAACGGTGCCATCTTAAAATATAATCCAATTCCAAAAGTCGTTATAATATATACGCGTACCAAATTTAAAGTAAATATCATTTTGTTTCATCAGCCGTTTTAATAATGAAGTGGGGGTAACGGAGGGGTTGAAAAGTATTACTAAGAAATCTGAGGCCTTGGCTTCTAGTATACAACCATATCTCACGTTCTTGTTCTCTTACCAGTTTCACTTATTTACCCCTATTTACCTCAGAACCCTTCACCGGATAAGTTCAAAAATAATCCAGTTCTAGATCTCATTATAATGCAAACATGTACAACATTTGAAGTCAATATCTTAAACCATTCCAAAGGAAACGTGCGCACAGAAAAATTATAGACTTATCGACAGACAAGATTTTTTTTTCGCTCAAAATTCAAATCTTTACGTTTCATGGCATTCTAAATCTATTTCAACAGGCAAAATGTTTGAGCATTTTTTTAAGATTAGTATACTTCCACTCTACTACGTAGATATGGAACTAAAATTAAACTAATAGAAAAATAATGGCTTACTTAAAAATATATAAAAACCATATTGTCCCTTAACCGGTTTTTTAGTAAATGAAAGAAGAAGAAGAGTTTCATATTTAACTCTCTTAAAAACATTTGGTACTCTGGTCGTTATCCCGCTACATTTTTTTGTGTTCCGGTGTAATATATCATTTCCATTTTTGCCGCTGCCATACTGCTGTCTTTAATCTGTTGTTTCAAAATATTATTCACGTGTACCTAGATGTACCGATAAGACTGACTAGCCGCAAACTTATACAGGGTGGTCCATTATTGCGAGGAAGTCCAATATCTTGCTTATTATAAGAAACATGAAAAGATGTTTTCAATAAAAGTTATAGGGCTTGCCTTGTTCTCTATTTCTAAAATATTGGGAAATACACAGAGTGTTCCTTTAAAGCAGGACAGCTTAAAGGTCGAATTTTTTAAATGACACAACCTATATATTTTTACACTATTGATTTCAGCGTAAAATTTTACGTACAGCACTAATTTTTTTTTAATGCGTTGCCAAATTATTGTGAAAATATGAATATTTGCTCCCAGTACAAAATCCATATCTGTCAATTCTTCTGTAGAGAAATTCATTAGTTTAAACACTAAAATTGCACAGGTACAAAATTATGTGACAGTAACTATTTATCTTATCGACTATACTGTTATAAACGTCAAAGTCATAGCTTACTTGAGAAAAGAGGCAACTATTTTTAAGTTATCAATTAAATTGAAAATATCTCAAAAAATATTAATTTTAAGGACAGATATCATGACAGCAAATTTGAAGGAACCAAATTGTTTTACAAAATGGTGGAATAATATACTGGCTGTTGCATTTGAAAAAACGAAGTTTTAGATGTTTGAAGATTGGCAAGTTGATGCCCCTATAATAAAATTCCCTGTATATAAAAATAAACTTTAGCTCCTCTCAGACAGTTCAACTAACTCTTACATTTGCACTTACTAAATGTTTTCCTTTAACTATCATTAACAAAGTTTTTTTTATGATATTTGTGACGCACCGTTTTTGGGAAAATTTTCATATTTTTATACCAGTATTTTAGAAATAGAGAACAGAGCAAACTCTATAACTTTCATTGAAATTTTTTTCATGTTTCTTATAATAAGCCAGATATTGGACCTTCTCGCACTAATGGGCCACCCTGTATGTACTAGTACTTTATTACCGGATCCTTCGCCATTTTTAAAATTCTGAGGCACTAGGGACCCTGAGCACTATTAAGTAATATCAGAGCTTACTTGGGCTATTTTATGCAGAAACATTCATATAAACATATGCCCTAAATATTATTCTATATATGAGAGGTCTTCGAGAAAAGCATTTCGTTATTGTTAACAACATCTTTGGATAAAGAATACATACTTACTTTACTGAACATATTTAAATAAATTATATCCAAGAAGTATACGAAAAGCTAGGAACCATTTTGAAAACACTTACCACGGCTGAAAGTAAAGCTCTATAAGAATAACGAATTAGCATCTCTTACCAATTAACATATATTCTAATGTTAGATTTACTGTTTAAAATATAGTGTTATAATATTTTTATTTGAGTGCCTTCGGCAAAACTCAATTGCATAATCTTTAACGATTTAAATAAGTATTAATTATTATCGCTTAAATACATTATAATCTACTCTCGCTTTTTTGTGCCTAATTATTTTAAGTATTGTTTTCTATTGTAATATTATGCATGTATTTTAGTTGGTTTCAATTTGTTTCCGATGCATTCAACTAAGGTAATCATTGTAATACATGTGTCAATTTGTTAGGTTCCATTAAATTTTACTTTTGATTCCCAAAACTATTTAAATAGCGAGTAAGTAACTAGGTTAGGGTATGGCAGTTAGAGTATAGTTCTTCTCATCTATCTAGTGGTTTGAAAAAATTGCGAAGAAAGCCAAAACTCCGACTCTCGCTCTGAATGTGGGCTGATTCGCATGTGTAAGTTGAAATATGAAAAGTGTGTTAGCAGCTTAATTTCGCTGTGAAATATTGCAGAATGGCCATATTATAGTTTAAAAAATAATAATTACATTGTATGTTAGCTTTACATCTTAAAATACGCGACGAATTCTATGTTATATTTCTACTGCTACTTCTAAATCATTATTAATAATATTCCAAAGGTCTCCCCTATCGTGTCGCATAGTGTGATATATGGCCCTATGTACAAGCAGGCACATGCTGCCGCAGTACAGAATCGGCTTCGTTTTGTATTATACGTGGTGGTGGTGGTCATATTAAAATAAAATATTTGTGATTTATTTACTGTATTCATATAGTTTAACTATTTATAAAAATATAGTAGCGGGTGAAGGAGA
This sequence comes from Stenurella melanura, assembly GCA_963583905.1. NCBI lineage: Eukaryota > Metazoa > Arthropoda > Insecta > Coleoptera > Cerambycidae > Stenurella > Stenurella melanura. Next base: position 110,840,110 of record OY757310.1, on the reverse strand, counting down.
ACAAGGTGAAAGTATCAATATCGGCAATTGAGAGCTTATCGAGCAGGAGGGGGGGAGGAAAAGACGACGAGACAAGGGAGACAAAGGAGATAGATTCTTCAATAGCCAAGGGTACAAGGGACTTAATTTACAATAAATATCAAAAAACCGCTGCCTAAGGAATCACTACTTCCACATCCAGATTTTTCATCAAAGTCACTTTAAAGGAAACATCTTGACTAGATTTGCCCTCTAGTATGTGAAAATTATTGGTCATAGAATTTTAATAATATGTGGAGCAGATGTCGTAGAAAAGTTTGAAGCGTTGGTTTCTACCAAATACGTTAAAAATGAAGTTTTTAGTTTACTCTACTTATTTTCTTCTGTTCACAACCTACCACGACCCACCCATTCAATGGAATCATATCAATCAGATGTCATTACAATACATCCGTGTACTAACTTTCAAGTAAATATCTCAATTTTATGTTATCAAACCCATTTATAATGGAGCGGAGATGGTGGTGTTTGGAAAATATTATAAAGAAATCTGGGGCCTTGGTTTCTAGTATATACACCATATCCCATATTTATGTACTCTTATCAGCATGATATACTTATTTTCCCCTATTTACTCGTATTCAACCCTCAACCCTTCAACGGAATCCTCTTAAAATATAATCTAGTTTCAGATGTCGTTATAATACATACGTGTCCCAAATTTCAAGTGAATATCTCGATTTCAATTTATCAACCCCTTTAATAATGGATTAAGGGTGGTGGGGGTTGAAAAATATTACTAAAAAATATGAGGCATTGACTTCTAGGACATACGCTGAATTTCAAGTTTCTGTACCTTTACCAGCTTGCTTTACTTATTTTTCCCTATTTACCACCAATTACCCCCACTCGTTCAACGCAATCATGTCAAAATATAATCCAGTTTAAGATATCGTTATACGTGTAACAAATTTCAAGTAAAAATTTAAATTTAATTTTATCGACTCTTTTAATAAGGGAGTGGGGGTGATGGGGCGATGGAAAATATTATGGACAAATCTGAGGAGATCGCCTCACCAAATCACAAATTTCTATACTCTTATCAGCTTGCTTCACTTAGTTTCCCCTATCTACCACTCTTTAACCCCCAACTCTTCAACGGAATCATCTTAAAATATAATGTAGTTCCAGATGTCGTTATAATACATACGCGTACCAAATTTCAAGTGAATATTTCAATTTTATTTTTTCAACCCCTTTAACAATGGAGTAAGGGTGGTGGGGGTTGAAAAATAATATAAATAATCCGATACCTTCGCTTCTAGCACATACACCGAATTTCAAGTTTCTGTACTCTCACTAGCTTGCTTTACTTATTTTCCCCTATTTACCCCTATTTAACCCCCAACCCTTCAACGGGATCATCTCAAAATATAATCTAGTTCCAGATGTCGTTATAATACATACGTGTACCAAATTTCAAATGAATATATCAATTTTATTTTATCAACCCCTTTAATAATGGAGTAGGGGTGGTGGGCGGGTTGTAAATTATAAAAATGTTGAGTCTTTAGTGCAGCACAAGTACATACACTGAATTTCAAGTTTCTGTACTCATACCAGCTTGCTTTACTTATTTCCCCCTTTTTAACCCCCAACCCTTCGACGGAAGCTTCTCAAAATATAATCTAGTTCCAGATGTCATTATAATACATACGTGTACCAAATTTCAAGTGAATATTTCAATTTTATATTATCAACCCCTTTAATAATGAAGTAGGGGTGGTGAGGGTTGAAAAATAATATAACTAATCTGAGACCTTGGCTTCTAGCACATACACCGAATTTCAAGTTTCTGTACTCTAACCAGCTTGCTTTACTTATTTTCCCCTATTTACCCCTATCTAACCCCAACCCTTCAACGGAATCATTTCCAAATATAGTCAAGTAAATATGTATTTAGCTGATATTTATTATTTTTTTCTGCAAGTATACGTTCATGAGTTGATGTGAGAAGAGAACGTTATAATTTTCGCTCTCATACTTGTGCTCTTACATTAAATGACTGAAAGCGAGTATAATTATTGTCTTTCTCGTTCAGTTTCTGTATAGTTTGTATATTTTTATATTTTTCATTACAGAACGTTATAATACATACGTGTACCAAATTTCAAATGAATATCTCAATTTTATTTTATCGACCCCTTTAATAATGAAGAAGGGGTGGGGTGGTGTGGTGGTTGAAAAATATTACAAAAAAATCTGAGGCCTTGACTTGTAGTACATATATCAAATTTCAAGTTTTTGTACTCTTACCAGCTCTCTTTACATATTTCCCCATATTTACCCCTATTTACCCCCCAACCCTTCACCGGATATCTTCAAAATACAATCCAGTTCCAGATCTCATTATAATATATACGTGTACAAAATTTCAAGTCAATATCTTAAACCGTTCCGGAGAAAGCGTGCGGACAAAAAAAAGACAGACCGACAGACAGGTAGAAATTTTTTTTCGCTCAAATTTAAAATCTCGACGTTTCATGACATTCTAAACCGATTTCAAGAAAAAAAAATGAATTTTTTTTTACGATTACTATACTTCCAATCCACTACGTGGATGTGGAAGTAAAATGAAATACCGACACTAGAAACAATACAACTATATACAACGAACTACGAGAAAATGCTATGATTACTATTAGCCAGGCAACATTAGCAAGATAGATTTCAAAATTGGATTTTAAATTTAAATTGATAAATAAGCAAGCCAGCATCATGAAAACTGAAAGAATTGTGAAATGGCGCATGGACTACTTGGACAATATTATAACATATAGAGAAGAAAAGAGAACTATTCATTGTTTGGACGAGACCTGGTATGACATCCACGACACTCCTAAAAAAGATGGATGGATGGGTCCAAATGCACGGTACACTTACTGCAATAGTTATTATTCTTATTATGTAATAAATATATTTAGTCTATTATATATAGCATACGCATGAGTTCAATGAGTTTTTGTATTTAGTGATAAGAGTTTTTGTATTTTTAATCTATATTGTTTTATATCGCTAGATAGCAACGTTTTTGGAATATATTGATATTTTTTAAATATAACCAGTCTAAAGTTAAACTTTGCTTTATTCACACCATTACACTTACCTCCAAATAAAGGAAGCCGATTAATAATTGTACACTGCGGTTCTGTGAACGGGTTGCTGGTTAATTGCCTAAAATTATATGGGAAAAAATATAAGAGTCAGATGTAGACTACCATCACTGTATATCGGCGGAAATATTCGAAGAATGGTTTGATAATACACTCTTTCCAAAATTGGACAAAAACTGTGTCGTAATAGTCAATTTTCGGATAGCCAAAAAAATACCAAATAATGCTACGAGTTTTGGTGTGCTTCCGGGTGCTTTCCCGCGTAGTTGATAGGCTCCTGACGACGTTTCAGCAGAATCTCTCCCTAAAAAAATTTGCAAGAAATATGAAAACCATCCAACCGCTTACCCCTTATAGACATGTTAACAACACTTCATTGCATCTACCATGTCATTTTCATATTTTTTTTTTTTCTAATGGTTGTATTACCACTCGAAACATTATCGCCCTGTACATTAATTATAGTCCTTCTGAAGCTGACTCAGATTTTCGATCAAGTTAAACAATAAGTCCAATTCTTACCATACTATTGACTAACCCTGTAGGTATGTAAATATCACATTCGGTCGCTTCATCTGCCTAATTCTGCTGTATTCATTAACTATACGCACAACATTCACATGTATAGTGCATATTTCCACCCCAACCTCACCAAATTACCAAACAATATGAAAACCATCCAAACACATAACCCTTATAGACACGTTAGCTTAAGAGCCACTGTGCAAAATCGATTTATTTTAAATACCTGCTAACAATAATTATGGTATACTCAGGAAAAAATTATACTAATTACCGTAGGCCGGGTCACAAGTCCCCAGAGTGGTTTGATTTTGGGCCCGGGGCCATGGAATAATAAATGTTTTTGAACCGAATGAATACCTGCTAACAACTGCGGTATACGATAGTCTGCACAATTCTGAGTTGATAACAGAAAAGTTACAATTTTTTGCTGGTACAGGAAAAGCGCGGCAAATTTAAAATTTGGTCATGATCTAACCGAATGAATACCACTTCCACTTTACGGTAAAGACATTTGTTATTAATATTTGAGACCATGTACAAAAAGTTACAATTTTCCATGGTCCAAAAAAAAGTTACAAAGCCATTTTAGACTCACAATCAAGTAAAAATTGAAAATTTCACAAGGCACTTATAAAATGAAAAAATCTCGACGGAAAACGCTAAAAATTGGGTAGGCCTTCGGGATATCATAAGAAATGATGTACATAAATGTTACACCTTTCTCCCCGCCCCCGCTCCCCCACAATCGCATTCAGGGGGGGCATAAATACGGGTCCAAAAATGATTTTTTTTCAATACAGTTAGTTTTTCCACCGATTTTGCATTTCTGACTTATTGAATGCAATTCCTGTATTTTTTAAACCAAAAATAGCTTGCTTATTGAAAATTCACAATTTTATACCACAATTGGCCATAAACCGGGTTTTCATAAAAGGGATAATAATATTTGCAAGTGTTGTCGTTTTCATATATTTTTTAAGACGCTGTATCATTAAAAAATAATAGAATATGATGAAAATTAAAACTAAGAGAGCTTTATATTATAATATAATATTTACAAACATTTTAAATGTGAATTACCTTTATAAGAAGACGTCCATAATTTAGAATATTTGAAATCATAATTTTTTGTAATCTTGGTCAATCGTCAGATCTGAGGTAAGATTTTCTTGTAATGTTACCTGGGATCTGACGATATTTTTAAAATGTTCGTTGGAACAATAATTTTTAAGCACAATTTTTTAATTTTACTCATATTTTATTATTTTCTACTGATACAGCCTCTTAAAATATATGAAAAGTACAAAACTTGCCAATATTATTATCCCTCTTATGAATAACCGGATTATGGCCAACTATGGTATGAAATTGTGAGTTTTCAATAAGCAGGCTATTTTTGGTCTAAAAACACAGGAATTGCATTCAGCAGGTTAGAAAGGCAAAAATCGGTGGAAAATAATGTGTTGAAGAAAAAGTCATTTATGGGCACCCGGAGGCGAGTGGAGGGGGGCAGTACGGTGTAACTTTTATGTATGTCATTTCTTATATCCCGAAGGCCTATGCCAGTTTTTAGCGTTTTCCGTCGAGAACTTTCCATTTTATAGGTGCTTTGTGAAATTTTAAATTTTTGCTTCATTCTGAGTCTAAAATGGCCTTGTAACTTTTTTTTGGACCATGGGAAAATTGTGACTTTTTGTACATGGTCTAAAACACTTATAACAAATGTTTTGCCGCAAAGTAGAAGTAGTATTCATTCGGCTGGATCATGACCAATTTTTAAAGGACACTGCACACTTATAAGGTGAAATTGGCTTCCGGTCAAATTGTATGAATGTTTGGTATGTTGTAGTGCGAGTCATTCTGATCTAAAATCATTAAAAAGTTACTATCCTCTACAGGCTAATTTCGGCGCTAGAGGGCGCCGAAGAAAAAAATTTATTTAAAAAAGAATGCAACTTTTTCGAGAAATAAGTGGCGCCACCTATCCGCGCGAGTTGCGAAATTACAGTCTGTCAATTGACATTTCGTAATGACACTTTGACATTGGCGTCAGCACTGACAATGGTTAGCAAGCGACAGTGGCTAGTTGAAATGTTAGTATCTGTAACTTCTTTAATCTTGTTTTCTTCTTTTTTGAACTGAGCGTTCAGCACAATGCATGTACTGACTGAATATGGGATATAATTTTGTAGTAAGAATGGAATGTTTCATCTGTGAATATAATGGATTATCAACACAAATGGTGCATTTGGGCGAAGCAAAAGGGGGAATTGCTGAACATCGTCGAATCGAATTGCAATTGCCTCAAATACCAATTACGGAACAAACAAAGATTTGCCACAACTGTGATTTGAGTATAGATGCAGAAGTTCAAGCTTATGCAGAACATCCGGATCCAACTGTACTCAAAATATTGCTTGTAAAAACTCGAAATTCATGTTTCATATGTGGTGGATTTAAACATCTCGTCAGATTTTCTTTAGAAGGTAAAGTTGATATCTTTCTGAAGACTGGCATCTTTATACCTGAAGGTGTAATAATTTGTGGAGGTCATTTGGCCGATGAAGGACTTCTCTTGCCACCATTATTCAATGGACTTAGAGGTATTAGAGTAGTATTATTATGAGAAGATGCTTGCAAAAAATTATGCGCAGAAACGAGTTTGTGTGCGTCCAATAATCTAAGCCAATGAGAGCGATTTACATCATATCTGACCTCGATTCCAGTGGCACCGAAAACCTACAGTCACAAGGTCTGTGCTCCAGTATACTTGTGTTCGCCGTTTCTGATTGAATTAAGTGATATAACCTCATTTTCAGTGAAAAATATCTTCATTCTAAACACCAGAGTGTGACGAGGTTTTAATCTACTGCATCACACAGAGCCTCGACCTCGAGAATTTGATTACAATTATTATATTTCCTTCTACCCCAGATGATGCTGTCACTGGTAGAAATATTCGCGCACGTTAGCTCTGCCCCAAGCATCTTCTCATAATAATACTACTCCAGACCATTTAATTTAAAAGGAAGTGATTTTATACATTTCCTAAATATAGTGCGGAACACTGCCATGAAATATAAATCTATCAATACATTTGAAAGTGAAAATAATTTTTCCGATCAAGAGTTAGAAGCATTAACTCCAGTAAACAAAGTACAGTTTAGGGAACTTTTTGATTTTTGCGATCGCGTTAATATTTACCAAAAAAATAGGATAATAATCAAAAAGGTTTTATTATGTTTCTGGTGCAAATTACGACAGGAACTTTCAGATAATATTTTGATGGGGATGTTCTCTTACTCCAGTCGTCAAGCTGTAAGATTGGCAATTTCAAAAGTCCGTGTTTCATTAGTAGAAAAATTTGTGTCAAATAATCTGGGTTTACAGCACATAACCAGGGACCAATACGTTGCTCAACATGTAACAGATTTCGCAAACACTTTGTACAATTCTGAACCAGGAAATCGAAAAGCAATAGCGTATATTGACGGGACATACACAAAAGTCCCCAAAAGCAGAGCGTTCCAAGTGTTATGTCAGTCGTATTGCACACATAAGGGATATCATCTTCTAAAACCAGCATTAATTGTTGCTCCCAATGGACATATACTCGATGTTCACGGTCCTTATTTTTCGACTCTAGAAATAATGATGCGGCAATATTAAGGCATGAATATGAAAGGGATCTGATTGGCTTAAGAAACTGGTTGGAAGAAAGTGATATTTTTGTGCTGGATAGAGGATACCGCAAAGCCCAAGACTTTTTTGGTAAACTAGGCATAGAAGTCAAAATGCATGTAGTCTTTGCTCGCTGGCAGCATCAGCTTACCACTGAGAGGCGAATTCGTCCCGGCTGGTCACAAGGTCCAGATGGATCGTGGAAGCAAGGAACAGCCATATTAAGAGTATTTTTAAATTATACAGAGATGCAGTACCAATGCCAAAGTCCCTCATATTGGAGACTACATCAGAATAACATGTGCGATAATTAATAGATATCATGAACCAATTAATATGGAGGAAGCAAATGCTGTGCTGGCTCGTAGAATGTTAGACCGGGCAAATGAAATTAATACTCTTCAAGTTAGAGTGGAAGAAGAGAGACTCCTCTAAAGACGGGGTAGATGGCTCCCTATAGAGGAAAATCAGGTGCTCAATTTTCCACGTCTTATATTGGAATATCTGAGAGATCTAACATTCGGGATTTTCCAGATAAAACTTGCCCCATCTTATGTACAAGACAATGAGCAAGACATAGGGAACATTTTATTTCAATTTGACGATTGCATAAATGAAACAGGACTCTTAAGAACCAGAATAAAGTCAAGGCATCGCAACGCTGTTAAGCATCAGCTTTGAAATCACTACAATGTCAATGGTGAAGACGAACCAATAATCTCTCACTAGTGTACCTGCAAATCTGGAAGTCTTACATTGGGTACATGTTCACATATAGCTAGCGTACCTTGGTACACCATGAAGAAAATGTAAAATATCCGTGGACACACCTGCTGTTCGACATTACTGATGCTGCAAATAGACAACCAAGAGAAGCAAAGCCTTACCCTAACTAAACATCAACAGATTTTTATAAAAATGTCCAAAATATAAGGGTCCAACATTTTCCTCCCCCATTTCACCCCCGTAATCGTGGAACCTCCAGACCACTTTTATGCGACGCAGATTGAACCAAAACAATCCGATCGGACCGGAAATGTAACAAATTGTTCGCGGCCGAACATTTTGTTACATTTTAAAAGTTTGTGCCACCTATACACATAACTCACACAGCTTACCGCATATAGCTTCTACGGTTCCCCTATTAGATTACATAAATTTTCCTAACATCTAGCGTTGCACTATCGATTCCTTAAACATTTCCAATGTTAAAAATATTTTCCCAACATTTCATATTCTGACATCTTTTAGTAATACCGGATGTATTAGTAAAAAGTTTTGAGAAATCATTCGAAGCAGACAATCAGACAAAAAAAACATATATTCTTTATAGGATTTTGCAAACAGTGGAAAGAAAAGCTATCTATGGGAACTAAACGAAAAACTTTTTCGTTTAGTTCCCATAGATAGCTTTTCTTTCCACTGTTTGCAAAATCCTATAAAGAATATATGTTTTATTACTATAAGCAAACAAATAATAAATAATTCATTTTTAGACAATCAGACATTTTCCATTCGATATTTGAGTTTAGTGTGCCCTGAAACATATTTCCAATTAAATCGAATAGGTATAAGAAACAATGTTTTAGTGAGATAATACGTATGAAACAGGCTTCACAAACATCAAACCGGTTAAATGTCTAGGGAATGGCGTGCAAAATTGACGACGAAAGGTAACACTCAGTGATCGAAGACAACGTATAACTACAAAACTTTTTCTCTCTGAAAATTTTTGGTATGATGGGAGAATATGGAGGGGGGCATTTTTTTAATACGAATGGTTATCGGTATCTGTCTTCATAGGTCGTTGGTATATGTACTTGACATACCCCAGTTACACTGGCAGACAAAAATTCCGCTCGGTGCGCTGTAGAAGGAATTTTAAAAAGAGATTTTTCTTCCTTCAAATTTCCCTCTACCGCGCACCGAGCGGAATTTTCGTCTACCAGTGTAATTGGTGTATGTCAGGTACATATACTAACGACCTATGACGACAGATATCGATAACCATTCGTTTTTTTTAAATGCCTCCCCCTTCATATTTTCCCACCATACCAAAAATTTTCAAAGAGAGAAAAGTTTCATAGTTATATGTTCTTTTAGATCACTGAGTGGCAGATGAAATTGTGTAATAAATAACAACGTTTTTTTTTTGTATTTACAATCTGATTTGCGGAGACGTTTACAGATGGAGTGTACAGCCACAGGTGAGGGCGTTTATATCAACATAGTTTTACTTTAAATGTATTAACGGTTAGGCAACATTTTGGTTGCAACGTCAAAAAAATCTTACATTGAATCCCATAATAAAAGTACCACTTAGTACCGTTTTCTTTCTTTGTATATATTATATTATACAAGTCTTATTACTCGGTAAAGTTTCAACAAAAAATTTGCTCTCAGTGTGAATCACTTCTGAAATAAAATCTATTGTTTATTGTTTGTGAAGAAGTAAAAGACGTGACGTCAGCTCCTTCTACTAGCTTTTGCCATTCAGAAGAGTCTAATCAAAAGCCATAAACGGACAGCTGTTGATGTAGTCACATTGCGACACAACTAAGTCCATGGAGTTCGAAGAAAATGAAAACAGCATGCGAATCAATCCTAACAATCACTCCTTACAGCCCAGAAGAAGCTATTGCCCTTATTCATGAATATATGCACCTACTTATTCCATCTGATTACCTTTTGGACGATTTTCAAATATGAAATAAATATATTATGTAAAAAAATAAACAAACTGTTTCTTTTTTGTAAAAAAAAAAATTTGAAAGCTTCTACTTATTCAAAAATCTAACGTTTCTGACTAATTATATACAGAAATGGTGCACAAGATCAAACAACATGCAATGTAATTATTATTGAAACTTGAGTATTTTTGCCCAATAAATGTGAGATTTTTCCGTGTGTGAGCGAATAAAACTGTCCGCACATTTTCATTTTATTTTAATACATAAATTTAATATCGCGAGGCCGAAATGGCGATCAAACTTCCAAATCCAATACTTTCTACAATCACCGTTTGGAAGTATACTTTACTATGAAGAAAATCGCATCGATACCAGAGATATTACAGAGATACATGGGAAAAACACCTTCAGTCCGTCTCGACACTGTTATGCCAATAAGCAAAAGGAAATCGCTTTTTAGAAGTAATTCCCATTAGAAGAATAACACTGGGATCATATTCAGTACATGTGAAATATCAATTTTCAAACCAGCGCATCCAAAACAAAGTTGCAGGAACAAAATGGAGAACGTTTTACGTAAGAAAGAATGTGAAAAAGTCGGCTTTTTCGTTTATGTGCGAATGTAACTTTTTTATCGAAAAAAAAATAGTTGTAGGGATTTAAAACACTTACAAAGTGGCGCCCGCTGAATGAATATCAGATTGCTAGATTTCTCGGAAATTAAAAAGAAACGTCAAGAAACGACATTTTTTAATTTGCAGTTACTTTTGCAATAATTAATTTATGATATCAACATTCTCAGAATACCGTATGACTCACCCACCCCACCCCCATCTGAGGAGTTTAGGAAATTGGTATAATTTTCAAAGGAAAAGCAGCGCCTTTGGTTCTCGGGTGTGACACCAATGCTCACCACACAGTGTGGGGCAGCTCGGACGTCAACCCGAGGGGCACAGCATTGCTGAAATTTCTCTACGCTTCATATCTGGAGATTATAAACAAGGGGAGCGCCCCCACGTTTGTAATCCAAGGAAGACAAGAAGTAATCGACCTAACTCTGAGCTCCACAACAGTGAGGAACAGAATGAAAGGTTGGAGGGTTATGTAGGAACCTTCATTATCGGACCATCGATTTCGATTCGTCCTGGAAAGAAACCGACCAGAACCAATTACGTACAGGAACCGCAGATCCACTCACAGGATCTCGTGCCCTGTAAACCAAGTAACTCGCGAGAAATGGAATCAGCAGCTCTAAAGCTGCAAACTGCCATTATCTCCGCGTTTGAAAACAATTGCCCCTTACAAATAACTAAAGGGGATAATCGCACCCCATGGTGGAATAAAGAACTATTTGGGTTGCGTAAAGAAACGAGGAGGTTGCTCAATAGAGCAATCTTTTCTGGCGAACCAGCGGATTGGGAAATCTATAAGGAGTACCAACGAAGGTACAAAAGCTTGATAAACAAGAAAAAAGAGACTGCTGGAAGGCTTTCTGTGGAACCATAGAAGGCCTACCGGCAGTAGCTAGACTACATGAAACTCTCTCAAAAAGTCCATCATCGCGGCTTGATTGCATCAGGCTGCCAGATGGATCTTACACAAACAATGACCGTGAAACAATTGAGTGTCTAATTGAAGCTCATTATCCGGGGTCAGATATTGTGGAAACTAAACCCCTGGCGACGGAACCCAGATCAACGGCTACTGCCGCAGACTGGAAAAAGGCGTCAGAGGTTGTAACACATGAAAAATTAAGATGGGCCATATTTACATTTGACCCATTCAAATCACCGGGACTTGACGGTATCTATCCGGCCCTAATACAAAAGGGCGAGGCTGTACTGCTAAGTCACCTGTATCAAGATCTTGCCTGGCTCTATGATATATACCAACGTCTTGGAGAGAGGTCAAAGTGGTCTTTATACCAAAGACAGGTCGTATCATATATGATCAGAGTAAGGCTTTTAGAGCAATAAGCCTCACATCCTTTCTTTTGAAGATACTAGTGTGGTGGCGCTGCCAGAAGCGCTCCACAATTAGGGCAAGCCTATGTCAAGTTCAAAGGTTAGCTTGCCTTAGAATTACAGGAGCTATCAGAACCACTCCAACGATTGCAATGTAGGCAATTCTTGGAGTCACTCTCTTGCATATCGAGGTGGAACTGGAAGCTAAAAAAGCAGCAAATAAACTGTTCAAAACTGGAATGTGGAATGGGACTGGTCGGTGATGGGGGCACACAATGGCCGTGGATCTGCCGGTAAGGGACCGGGTCATCACCCATGCGGAAGATGAGCGGTGTCTCCCTGTCTATAATATAACTATTCCATACTCAGCGGTATTTCCCAGTCTAGACGACTGGGAGCACGATGAAAACCGTCTTCTGAGTCCCAAAGGTCTCGCGTGGTACACAGACGGATCTAAGACTCAGGAGAGAACTGGTGCTGGCATACACGACTGAAAACCAAGGGCTCGTATATCGGTGCCACCTGGAAGGTATCCTAGTGTATTCCAAGCAGAAGTATATGCCATATTAGTGTGTGCAAGCGAGAATCTCAGGAGAGGTATCGCCAACAAACATATCTATATATGTAGCGACAGCCAAGCAGCCTTGAGGGCTCTTATGTCAAACAAAGTGACCCCAAGACTAGTTTTAAACTGTCTAAATATTTTGACAGAACTGTGCGAACACAACTCTGTCAAACTCATATGGGTGCCCGGTCACAGAGGTGTGGAGGGCAACGAAGAAGCAGACCGATTGGCAGGAGAAGGAGCAATAACTCCGTTCCCTGGCCCTGAGCCAGCCTTCGGTTTGCCAAGAAGTCTGATTCAATCAGAGTTAAGAGACTGGGCCACTGCAAGGTTCAGCAACTATTGGACTCGGGCCCCTGGAATGAGGCAGTCGGGGCTCCATATAAAGGGGCCCTCGACTGACTCAACTATTAAGTGGCTGCTTGGACTCGATAGAGGAAAAATGAGACGGATAGTAGGCTTGTTAACAGGACACTGTCCTCTGAACAAACATCTTCACACAATGGGGTTGAAAAACAGCCCTATTTGTAGGATGTGTGGAGTGGAGGATAAAGCCACCACTCATATCCTATGCAGTTGCGCACCCTTAGGTGCGTTAAGGTATAGGCATCTCCAAAGGCAATTTTTACAGCCGGAGGAATTACGGGATTAACCATGGAATAGACTCCTTGCCTTTGTGGAGAGCACTGGTCTCTTCTAGAAGATCCCACATGACGCGAATGCACAATGGGCCGACAGGCCTGAGTGCTGCGGATTCCACAAATCTGCTCACGCGATAATAAAAAAAAACATTCTGAGAAAATATGCGTCATAATATGCTTAAAAAATGGCGATATCCCGAATTCCGACGGATGAATAGTTTTCGAGAAATTCAGTTGTTTATTAAAGTAGTGATTTTAGTAACATTTGAATTCCCCAAAAGGAGAATATCCGATTTCAATTTTGCAAAAAGCTTTCTAGTTTTCAAGAATTGTACTATCACTGAGTTCAAAGCCGAAGTCAAATATTTCAATTAAGTTGCTTAAAAACGCCGTTGAAAATGATGCATATTTCTTCGGTATAAACAAATGTACTTAAGAACTTAATCGATTGTTCGTGTATCGAAATGCAAGGCGGACATTCGCGTAGCTGACATTTTTATAAGAATTTTAAAAAAAATCAACTCCCACCGACCTATCAGGACTTGAAACATTTTTTTTCTTAAAAAAATTCCCGAGACCCTATTATACTCTTAGCAAATACAAAACGAAGAGTATATTGCATTCGATTGGCACATTTCTAAGACCAGTAATATTGCTCGTAGAGAAAAAATTTTCATATCACTGTGTTGGTGATCGAATTCTGAACAACTTTCAAAATGTCCGTCCGTCTGTCCATCTGTCTGTCTGCCCGACCGTCGCGTTTCTTGTAAGCAAGATAACTTAAGAACGAGAAGTCCGATTGTACTGAAATTTGGACAGTGTTAGTGTTAGCTAGAGGAGGAACCCTATTGTTTTGAACAAAATTGATCAATAAATAAAAAACTTATTAATTTTTGAGATGAAAAAAAAGGTTTTGCTTTGTAATTAAACAAAAAGTGTTTGAAACTAATATCATTTACCAAGAAATCTGAGAGGAGTATCCTATAGAATAGTTAGCTTGTTTCTTTACTTACACCGCTAATATTTGCAGGTATTGCATAAAAAGATTTTTTTTTGGTACACCAGAAACCAAGATATAGACGATTTTGCAAGAGTGAACGAATTTGAACGCGCGAGTCAACTTTTCGACATAGAAAAACACTGCTGCTGCAGGCTCTCCCTCCACTCTGTCAACGCACGCTCGCTCGAGTAGCTGGTGCGAGCGCCTCACTTCAACATGACCTATGTTATCAGAGATGTCTGTCGAAAGTTGACGTATTCAAGAGCAATACCTGCCAATCTCAGTGCTGTAAGTTAAAAAATAAGACCTCAGGAATTTAATTAAAAAGAAAAATATTTCGTGTAGTGAAGGTCGGAGCGTTTTCTTTTTTTTTTAATTCGTATAATAATTCCAGGTACGCGAATATCTACTTTATATTTCGATTCACGAACAATTGACAAAGTTATTAACTACATTTGTTTTTTTACAGGATTTTGCAAACAGCAAAAGAACTATCTATGAGAACTAAAATAAAAACTATTTGTAAAATTACTGATTTACAATCTTTGCATTCTTTCGATAACCTGAATTCTGGTTATGCTAGCAATTAAAATCCTAAAATGAATTTGTCTTTCTTATTGGACAATTCTTATTCTAACACTAGTTTCTACACAGTCCCCTACGGCTATGCAGAGTGAATAAAAGGTATGTAAATAAATTCATTTTAGGCCTCTGTTCTCATTTTAACTGAATCTTCATAGCCGTAGGGGTTATGTGGATACTGGTTTACTCTGCATAACCGTAGGACTGTGTAGAAACTAGTATTAGAATGAGAATTGTCCAATAAAAAAGACAAATTCATTTTAGGATTTTAATTGCTAGCATAGCCAGAATTCAGGTTATCGAAAGAATGCAAAGATTGTAAATCAATAATTTTACAAACAGTTTTTATTTTAAGCCCCATAGATAGGTTTTTCTGCTGTTTGCAAAATCCTGTAAAGAATATGTTTCATTAGAAGTATAAGCAAACAAAAAATAATGATTCACTTTTAAATAAGTATAGAGTATATAGGCTCCATTACTAGTTAGGTAATACTAGGTGGAAATGTGTTTTTTTTTTCATTCAGTCAATGCCAAACATTAATGTTAAAAGAGGTAATTGTCTTGGTTTTCGCATGAAACGTCATGTGAGTGGCCTTGTACCTTTCTGATGAGCTCCAGAATAAGGGCGAAAAACGTTTCAAAGGCTAAGTATTTCCAATAAACAGAATGATAAATTTCATGAAAATGTAATCCATTCGAAGGAAAAATTTTCCAAAAGGCGAGGTATGCAAAATTAATTTATTTCAGGCCTTTGTTTTCATTTTAATTGAATCTTCATAGCCGTAGGGGGTTATGTGGATACTGGTTTACTCTGCGTAGCCGTAGGGGACTGTGTAGAAACTAGTGTTAGAATGAGAATTGTCCAATAAGAAAGACAAATTCATTTTAGGATTTTACTTGCTAGCATAATCAGAATTCAAGTTATTGAACCCTATAAAGAATACGTTTCATTATAAATATAAGCAAACAAAAAATAATTCACTTTTGTACATTTGTTTATACCGAAGAAATATGCAACATTTTCAACGGCGTTTTTAAGCAACTTACTTGAAATATTTGACTTCGGCTTTAAGCTCACTGGTAGTACAACTCTTGGAGAGTAGAGAGCTGTTTGCAGAAGTGATATCGGACCGCCTCATTTTGGGGAATTCAAATGTTACTAAAATCACTTTTCTAATAAACAATTAAAATTCTCAGAAATTATTGATAGGCCGGAATTCGGGTTACAGCCACTTTTTATGCACATTACGACGCATATTTTCTGAGATTGTTGATAGCATAAATTAATTATTGCAAAAGTTACTGCAAAATTAAAAAAATTAAGTTTTCGATGTTTTTCTTTTAATTTTCGAGGAATCTAACAATCGGATTTTCATTTAGCAGACGCCACTTTGTAGGTATTTTAAATGTCTACAACTATTATTTGAAACTTTTTTCGATGGAAAAGTTACATACGTAAATAAACGGGAAAAACCGACTGTTTGACATTCTTTCGTACGTAGAACGTCCGCCATTTTGTTTCTGCAACTTTATTTTGGATGCACTGGTTTGAAAATTCATATATCATATGTTCTAAATATAATTCTAGTGTTTCTTTTCTAATGGGAATTACATTTAGAAATTTTCCTACTTTGATTGGTCTATGTGACAGTAACGGCTACGATATGGCTAAAAACCTACTCGAGAAAATATTCTATCAACAGAAAAAAACTTCGTTATAGTCGGAGCAATCATTTTAGAAGTAAAAACAGGGATAGTTCAGACATTATAACACCCCCGGCGATCATAATGATACTCCGTAAGAACGAAGTACATTGAGGAATAAAACTAAAATAGACGGCCTTAAGATTTTTATATTATCATTAATCATACATTAACCGATTCTTTTTTAATAATTTCTATCTTTATTTAATAATTAAAATATCGTACAATATCAATAAAATGTTTTATTATTTGCAATGGGTCAATGATAGAATCACATGGGGGTCTGATATTTCTTTCATAATTTGAATAATATATAATTAATTAGTGATAAGGAACTAAACCAAATATCAAAAGCACGTTGCAACATATACGATATGTTTGACATTCTTTCGTACGTAGAACGTCCGCCATTTTGTTTCTGCAACTTTATTTTGGATACACTGGTTTGAAAATTCATATATCATATGTTCTAAATATAATTCTAGTGTTTCTTTTCTAATGGGAATTACATTTAGAAATTTTCCTACTTTGATTGGTCTATGTGACAGTAACGGCTACGATATGGCTAAAAACCTACTCGAGAAAATATTCTATCAACAGAAAAAAACTTCGTTATAGTCGGAGCAATCATTTTAGAAGTAAAAACAGGGATAGTTCAGACATTATAACACCCCCGGCGATCATAATGATACTCCGTAAGAACGAAGTACATTGAGGAATAAAACTAAAATAGACGGTCTTAAGATTTTTATATTATCATTAATCATACATTAACCGATTCTTTTTTAATAATTTCTATCTTTATTTAATAATTAAAATATCGTACAATATCAATAAAATGTTTTATTATTTGCAATGGGTCAATGATAGAATCACATGGGGGTCTGATATTTCTTTCATAATTTGAATAATATATAATTAATTAGTGATAAGGAACTAAACCAAATATCAAAAGCACGTTGCAACATATACGATATATGTATAAAAACAAGCGTAAAAAACAACGTCAAATAACCCATGCAAATGAAATTGATGTCTTACTGTCAGATATGGTATTTTCGCAAGACTTTCACAATACGCGAAAGCTTAATGGACAGTGACAATTTTTCGTGGAAAACTGTTTAGAAGAATTTGGAAATCAATTTTATAATTTACAATGCATTTAGATGAATCCCAAACAATGCCATTAAACTCTTCCGTGAGACAGTGCGCGTTAAATGAAAAGATGACAGTCTTCAAACAAACGCACATTTGAACTTACTGAAAACTTAAAAGAAATCATGGAAAATTCTTCTAAAGCTGCTGTGCTTATTTTGTCCCAAGTAATTGACACATGCCATACCGTTTTGAAGAAATACTTCCGCCTATTTCCTTATCTTACTATCTTATGACAAAGAAAACAATACTTCCATTCTTTTGCACAATGTTAGTGATTCCGTTAGACACAGAGCTTAGAAGGGCCTGGGACAAAGTGATGGTTACCAATACCGTATTTTAAATTCAGTTAAAAAGTTTGTCGATTTGTTTTTTTTTATGAATTTGACTAAGACAAGAAAAACGTGTTAATATTCTCATTATGGTTGAATTTGGAGATAGAAGTGGAAGTAGTAAGATGTCTATAAGGTTTTCATTTTATTTAAATAAGTTAGGGTTTTTACTTCCCTCGCATACCGAAGGGAACTATTGTATTCGAGAAAAAATCACCCTCCGATTTTTTCGGATTTTCACGTTTCAGATCGTGTAGATTACGAAAATATAGGTTTTTAATTTCGTCAGTCTGTCTGTCTGTCTGTCTGCCTGTTGGTGCATTAACTAAAAAAACTACGGAGAACACTCAAATTTGGTAAGAAGCTGACGCTACTCTCAGCAAAGAAATGGTTAAACTTTCACTGGAAAATATATAGGGTGGACCTTCTAAAGGGAATAAATAATGAAAAAAAAATTTTTTGCTCAAATGTAAAATATCCACGTTTCATGGCATTCTAAACCCATTAAAAAAAAAAAAGATTTTTTTTTTAAATGTGTAGTCTTTACCATAGAATAGATGGAAAAATATTTTTCTCAATTTTAAAATTTCCACGTTTTATAACATTCTGAGCTTATTTCAGAAAAGAAATTCTAGAATTTTTGTTGGAAATTTTTTTACCACTACAATAGATGGAAAAAGAAATGTTTTGCTCAAATTTAAAATTTCTACGTTTCATAGCATTCTAAACCTATAATTAAAATGAAATCGAAAATTTTGTTGAAAAAATCAATTTTTTTTACCACTACTATAGAATTGATGGAAACATATTTTCTTCGCTTAAATTTAAAATTTCGACTTTTAATTACGTTCTAAGCCTATTCCAAAGACTTTCGCAAATTAAAAAAATTAAAAATTTGCAAATTTTTGCCCACTACAAAACACAAAATAGATGACGGAAAAAATTTGTTTATGGTCAAATTTAAAATTTCCACGTTTCATGACATTCTAAACCCATTTCAAGACATTAGTCGAGCGGTGTGTACCGAAGCGTGCGGACGTGTTTACGGAGAGTTGACGGAGCAGCGCCAGCGCCGCAGTGTTAGTAGTAGTGACTAATAATGACCACACCCAAGTTTTTACTAAGAAGGGGAGTTCTATATGTCTTTTTCAAGACATTAGAACAAACAGATAAGTAAAAGTCTCCCTTCGGAGACGAATATCTTTTTTCTTTTATTTTACATGTACTTTTTCTCTCCTATAATATTCTAGGTATTCCCTTACAGGAAAGAAAAATGCCATTTGCTGAGGAGGACAGCAATATTGATGACTACTCCGGAAGCTCCCGGGGCGGTACCGTCATCCAAGACGAAAAGGACCGTATAATACACCGGCTCCTAGAGGAAAATAAGGCCCTAAGGACCCAAATCCAGGACCTCACTGCAAAAATGGCCCAAATGCAAAAGCAAATGTCCGCCCAAGCCCGAGAAGCGCTGGAGGCTCAAAATATCCAGCACCAGGAGCTCCTGAGGGCCCTTCAGGGAGCAACTCCAACCCCCCGGCTGCTAGCAATGAAGCAGCAGCCCGTAAGAGAAAGAAGTCGGCCACCCATCAAATGGACACCGACGAGGAGGAGCCTAAACAGCCCAAAACAAAGACTGTTCAGGTCAGGGATCCCACGGCGGCCACCACCACCCCTGCACCGGGCCCCCAAGAGGCCACGACCAGCAAGGAGAAGAAGACGGGAGTCCCTCCTGTCATCCTTAGAAAGAAGGAAATATGGACTTCTGTAAGCCTTAGGCTACGGGATGCTCAAGTTAAGTATACTAAAGCAAAAGTCGTCGGAGAGGGAATCGCAATCGAGCTCCAAACCGCCGACGATTACAGGAAGATGACGAGGTTGTTCACCACCGAAAAGTGGGAACATCACACGTATGCCCTGCCAGAGGAGAAGCTCCTGAGGGTTGTGGTGAGAGGTATTCCTATCGGAGTAAGAAACGAGGACATAAAGGACGACCTCAAGACACAAGGACTCGCACCAGTGTCAGTCCAACGGATGACATCCAGGAGCACTAAGAAGGAGATGCCCCTCGTCCTCGTTCGGGCCCCCCGGGACCAGGAAAAGATCCTGGAAGTAAATAGATGTTGCTCCCTGGTCGTCAGGGTAGAGAAACAGAGAGCCTCCCCTGTCATCACCCAGTGCTACCGTTTCCAGCGCTTTGGCCACGCACAGGGTAGGTGCACTGCACAACCAAAGTGCGTGAAGTGCGGTCAGGCCCACCATTCGGCTGAGAGCCAAAAGAAAAAATAGAGTCCCGCCAAATGCGCAAATTGTCAAGGGGCCCATCCAGCGAGCTACAGGGGATGCCCCAGCTACCCCAAAAAACCAGTAGGTCCCCCGAAGGCCAACAACCAGGGACCTAGGGCGAAGACGGCCACAGCAGAAACCAGAAAGGTCACTGCTGGAAGAAGTTATGCAGATGCAGCAAGCGTCAAGGCCGCACCTGCAAACAGGGTCAAAACAGCGCCGAAGAAGGGGGTCAAACCCCCAAATTCTGCTGTGGCCCATAACTTCACAGCTGCGCTGGCACAGATGCAGCAGATGTGCTCAGCAATGAGTGCATTCTTCGCCCAAATGCCAAATATGCTCCAAGAGTAGATGGCTACTACGCTGGTGAAGCCGAAAATCTTGCAGATCGCCTCATGGAATGTAAACGGCCTCCGAGGGAGGAAACTAGAAATAGAAGAAATCTCGGAGAGGTACAACATCGACGTGATGGCTCTGCAAGAAAACAAACTTCGCCAGGATAATACGGAACTTCGAATCCCAGGCTACGAAGTCTATAGAGAACAACGAAGAGCAAACGCAGGAGGAGTTGCTCTGCTCGTCAAGAAGACTATAGACCATCATCTCATCGACACGCTGGAACTGGAAAACATGGAAGCCATCGCCATAGTAGTTTCAACGGAACGAAACGGCCCACTCAAGATAACTTCCTGTTACCAAGCACCTCAACGTCCTCTCCTAAACCATGACCTGGAGGCACTCATAACACGGGGTACCCAGACGGTGGCTATAGGAGACTTCAACGCAAAATCACAAGCTTGGAATTGCAGGCTCACTAACACCCGTGGACGGGCGATGCTGCGATTCCTAGAGGATCATCATGACGTACAGGCGTTAGGTCAAGAAGAACCGACATTTGACAACGGAAGACACAGGCCCGACGTGCTGGATATAGTTCTGCTCAACGAGATGACCTTCACTGCCGAACTTCAAACACAAGCTGAAGGCTCCTCGGATCACAATCCCATCTTCCTAAAACTAGGTGATGGTGTCCCTGAAGAGGAAACTTTCACTAAGAGAAGAACGAACTGGGAACAGTTCCGAGCAATTTTGCAAAGGAACATTGCACACGTTCCCAGAATCGATAGTGAGGAAGAATTAGAAGAGGCTATCATCTCTCTGGAAAACCACATCCAGGCAGCGCTAACGGAAAGCACGACGGAAACTGCAACGAGAAGAGTTGCAATGCCGATGGGAGAACTCCCTGAAGATACCATGCAGCTCATTCGAGACAGAAGGCGGGTTAAGAAACTGGTGCAGAGGACAAGACTCCCTGAACACCGAAGGGAATACAACCAACTAACTCGAAGAGTTAAAGAAGCCCTGCAAGAACATAGGCAGAACAGATGGCAACGTCACTTAGAGTCGCTAGACCCTCAGGACAGAAGCATGTGGACTACCCAAAAGGCTCTGCGTGCCAAGCGAAAACCAGTCCCGCCCATCCACGGAGAGAATGGTATTGTCTACACTCCACAGGAAAAAGTCGAGGCTTTTGCCGACAGTTTGGAACTGCAGTGTAGGAAAAACCAGATCGACGACGAGGACTGGGAGGACGACGTAATACGCAGAGTCAGAAGGCTGCACGCATGCCGGATGAAGAAATAATCCCCCCGACTTCTCCCGAAGAAGTCAGGGAAATCCTGAGAAGCCTCAAACCCCGCAAAGCGCCGGGGTGTGACGGAATAGGAAACATAGTACTCAAAAAACTACCCCTCAAAGGAGTAGCAGCAATGGTTAACATCATCAATGCCATCTTGAGACTACGTTATTTCCCCACCAAGTGGAAGAAAGCAGACGTCATCATGATTCCCAAACCAAGTAAGAATCTAACCTTTCCTTCAAATTACAGGCCCATCAGTCTCCGACCTGCGATGAGTAAAATAGCAGAGAGGATCATCCTGAAGAGACTTAAAACCCTGACCGATGAGCTCCAGAACATCCCAGATGAGCAGTTCGCCTACCGAACAGAACATTCCACCGAGCTCCAAGTACTCCGTCTAACGGAGTACATCACGGAGGGTTTCAACCACCGTCAAGTCACAGGAGCTATCTTCTTAGATGTAGCCAAGGCCTTCGATAGGGTTTGGCATGAAGGTCTCCTGGCGAAGATGTTGTCGATGCGTTACCCTGTCGGCATAGTCAAGCTTGTGAGATCCTACCTTCATCGGAGGCAACTCCGTGTGAAGATTGCCGACAAGCTGTCAAACTACAGGCCAATGGAAGCAGGTGTACCGCAGGGATCGGTACTCTCTCCCCACCTGTTCACCATCTACACATCCGACATGCCAAGAACCGCAAGGACCTCTTTGGCGCTCTACGCAGATGACACGGCCATAATCGCAAGATCATGGAGTGCAAGACTTGCCACCCGCAACCTCCAGGAAGCAGCATCCCTTCTGGAAGAGTGGTGCAACAAGTGGAAAGTCAGAATCAACGCGAAGAAGAGCAAAGCCATCCTCTTCAAGAGAGTCAGGAAGCAATCTCCCACAGGACACGTCTCCTTGAACGGCGAGAACATTCAATGGCACGATACCGTCAAGTACCTTGGCGTTATCATGGATCGAAGCCTGACGTGGAGACAGAACACGGAAGCGATAATACAGAAAGCGAGGACGAGGAGAAGTCTACTTTACCCTATGATAGGTAGACAGAGCCAACTCAACCTGAGGAACAAGCTCACGCTTATCAGGACCCTCATTGCACCTATCCTGACCTACGCCTCCGTTGCCTGGGGATACCAAGCAGCCACCCATCTGAAGAGGATACAAACCGTGGAAAACGTCGCACTTCGGTGCGCCGTGGATGCACCATGGTTTGTCAGAAACGCCGACATCTTCAGAGATCTGGAATACACCCCAGTAACTGAAGTCATCCGGGACAGAGCGAAGAACCTATACGCCCGTGCAGCAGAGCATGGGAATCCGCTGGTCAGACAGGCGACTGACTATGACCCCAACGACGCTCCGAGGCACAAGAGGCCGAAGCTCCAGATCCTGGATAATGGGTAAGTATAACTAACCCTTTATCTGTTTCAGCCCGATCTGCAAGCCACACCGCAAGGAGACAATGACGAAAAACATCCAATTTCCCGATCCCGGGGGTACCAAGCAAACAACCAGCTCGGTACCCTTACCCTAGCCCGTGCCGGCCTCTGACGCTAAGAAAGCGTCTCTGGCCGAACACAATCCTGAACTACACAGTTCACACTTCCTTCCGACGAAATCGGAGCACATGATCCCAATTGGCACCCTGGGCTCCCGACTAGTCAACACCCCTCAAATCCCTTTCAAACTCGGAGAGGGCTCGGTAACAGCCGTTCCCTCTCACGACAGACGAAAGACGCTCCCGGGAGCCTATACATGCCAGCGAAGAGAGAAGACCAAGACAGAAGAGCGCCAGAAGAAACGACCCAGCTGGCAGAGTCCAACAGCCAGGACCAGGGGAGGTTTGCTAACATCGCCAATACCGTCCGCATTTGCGGGGAGGATAGGCGAAAAAGCAGGTCCACCCCTTACGAGGCCGGTCCAGGTCTACAGCGATGATTGTGGCAAAGAGCTGAAGCTCGACCCTTAATCATCCGAGACCGTCATCATTAGTCAAGAATATTGGCGCCATTTCAAGAATATATTTTTACCTATACTATAGAATAGATGCTAAAAAAAAAATTACCACTAGAATACATGAAAAATTTTTCTTTGCTCCAATTTAAAATTTCCACGTTTCATAACATCCTAAACGTATTTTTAAAAAAATAATTTTTGTAACCACTGCTATACTTCCACTTCACTGCGTGAATGTGGAACTGAAAATGTGACAGGTGGCAATAATATTTGGTATATGCACCTACGAGTGCACCTATTATAGTTTTATTGAAAAATATACAAGGTGTTCATCCCAAGACATAATTCAACCATGGTGGGCATTTGTGCCTTCCATGTTTGGGACCTGTTATTTAGTATTGAATTTTTGCTGTCGGATGACCACTCTGTATATTTTTTTTACCAAAATTTATCAGGTTCTCTTTGTAATAATAGTGATAACTATATTCCGACTTTTATTGTCAATGTCATTTCGTAATTAATATTTTTTTAGAGTGGCCGCCCTGCACAAACAAAGAGGTAAGTTCTGTGTAAATACCTTTACCGATTTTTTACCTTAACTGTTTAGTCGAGTCAATGAAGCCTAAACATTGTCAAAACTTCTTAGTCCTCAGGGACAGTCCGATTTTGATGATTTTTTTTAAATGTGCGTTTTTTAATATTATTCAAAATCAGAAACATCCCAAGTGGCGCAAATAATTATTTATATTGTTTTGGGATGGATGTCACCCCTCCTCGGGGTGGAAATTAGTAATCTCAAAATAACCGCAGAAATGAATTCTAAGCAAAAAATCTTCGAGAACCTTATGATTTACAAAAAAAACATCAAGGGCAAAAATGAAGCTTATAAAATACCAAATCTTCTGGTTTTTGCTTATTTCTGTACATTCAATACGAACCGAGTTATGGCTCGTTGAAGGTGACTGTTTGTTTACCGAAAACGGAATTCGAACCTTTCAACTTTAAATGAGGGAATAACGACGACTTTTTGAAGGAAAACTTATCAAACCTTTTTTAAAATACTTGAAAAGATCTTTAAAATGGCTTTTGGAGCGTCTTAAGAATTGACGAAGTTAGAAAGTGATTTCAGAATATTTTGTGGAGCTGGTGGCTGAGTCATTTTGATCGGCGTTAGAATATTTTGATTATATTTTCAACCACATGTTTCTAGCGTTACATTATTCCCAGGCTACAACTGAACTTGTAAATAGATCCCTTTCAAACGTTCCGCTGTTTAGTTTTTTGTGGAAGGCAATACACTTAGTTGGACCGCCCTCTTTGTAGTAGTTTTGACCAAACATTCGTATTGGTTTTTTAACGATACGCCAATATTCTTGACTAAATATGACGGTCTCGGATGATTAGGGGTCGAGCTTGAGCTCTTTGCCCCAATCATCGCTGTAGACCTGGACCGGCCTCGTAAGGGGTGAGCCTGCTTTTCCGCCTATCCCCCCGCAAATGCGGACTGTATTAGTGATGTTAGCAAACCTCCCCTGGTCCTGACTGTTGAACCCTGCCAGCTGGGTCGTTTCTTCTGGCGCTCTTCTGTCTTGGTCTTCTTTCTTCGCTGGCATGTATAGGCTCCCGGGAGCGTCTTTCGTCTGTCGTGAGAGGAAACGGCTGTTACCGAGCCCTCTCAGAGTTTGAAAGGGATTGGGGATGTTTAGTCGGAAGCCCAGGGTGCCAATTGACATCATGTGCTCCGATTTCGTCAGAAGGAAGTGTGAACTGTGTAGTTCAGATCTGTGTTCAGCAGTGTTTTTTATTTAAAGGTCTCGGGGAAGGTCCTCGCACTTAAATGCGAATTTAAAACGGTGATATCTAAATTAATTTTCATCCTAGAGAAACAAAAAAATGTGACATTCAAAATTACCTGAATGCCACTTGTTAATTTTTATTCTAATAGCAATGAATTTTTGTAGTCTTAAACCACAATTCTGTGAACGTATTATTTAATTTTTCAGTCCAATCCCAAAGCCCTAGTCTTACTGAATCTGGAATCTGGAAGAATTGTGTTCGTCAATCCAACTTTAAATTATAAATTAGCATACAAGCGCCATCTGTTACTTCTCTTGATAAACACCTACAAGTCATCTGGTACAACAAATATTTAAAAGAAGAAATCTGTATAAGTGAATAAATCCCAAAAATCAATAAACAAAATTATAATTCGATAATTCTGATTAAATTGGAACTCATGAGTGCATAAGAATGATACAGTACAGTAATTGTGTAGATTTGTATTATATTTAAAGAATGATTTATGTTCCCACTACCAGCGACATCTCGCGTATAGAAGTGTAACTAGTTGGTTAGAAATCAAACACGGTATCCGAACAGCTCGTGATAGCCATTTTTCCTTTTGACTTCGAGCGATACAGACGCGCTGTCCGATTAGCACCTCATCTAGTGTGGTATGTTAATAGATAGTTAATAATATAAATATAATTACCTTCTGTAGCATTTGTTGTACATGTATTTGCAATTTAATTGTTGAATTTATCATAATTAAACGCGATGTTTGTTGATCACAAATTACCTTCATTCGCGGCGCGTGGCTTGAAAGAGACGCGGTCATGTTAATGTATGAACGGGGTATTTCGAGACATGTGTTTAACTCAGTATTAAGATATATTTAGAAGTAAATTTTATTAATGAGTAATTGAGGTTTAATAAGGGTTTAAAGACAGTTCGAATTTATTAAATTACGTTTTCGTAACCTTGTCGAATAATTAAAATTCAAAAGAATTTAACTCGATATTAGTAGGGGCGAGAAGGGCATGTTAATGTAATTTATTTAGAGATATACCAGTAATGCATTAACGTGGGGATTTTATCAAACGCACTAAGAGTGCCCACTAATAAACAAGTAATTTCAAGCGTAGTAACAGATGATAACTCTTGTAGGAATGAGGTGTTTAAGCTGACCCTTCAGTTTCGATGTTTAAGCTGACCCTTCAGTTTCGATGTTTAAGTTGACCCTTCAGATTTGAAGTTAATCCTTAAATTGGGAATTTTACCATACATTTGGCTTAACGGTGTGCCAGGAAAATTGGGTAGCTGCTATAATCCAGGAGAACCAGACTATTTGCCAAGGAGTTTTGAATCCAAGGTTGGAGTGGCCTGGTATGAAATAGTCCTCGCTGGATGAGAGCACCAAGTTGTTTGGTTTGGTAACAGTTCCGGCGTCTAAATTCTTGGGATCTCTACAGAGTCAATAATCGAGTGGTGGCAACACGAGGATTCAGTAAGACGAGGACCAGGGTTGGTTACTGCAGAACCCAGCCGGTGGTAAATGTATCAACTGAATTTGCTTTTCAACATTTCTTTTCAACGTTCAACTTTCAACGACATTATTCAACCTTCGACAAACTTTTATACATTTCTAAATTGTTTTATGTTATATATTGCCTTCAGCTAATTATTAATTTTCTTCAATTTAATTACTTAATCACCGCTTAGCAATAATTTGTCATATTTTGTAAATTTTTTGGTCTTCAACCTAGTCAAACTTATTAATTAAATATATAACTTTCTGTAAGGAAGTAGCTACATCCAACCATAAGGTGTACATTTCAATTATTCAAATTTAAACCATTTCAAGTTTTGTAATAGAGTCAATAAACCAGATATTTTTAACTGAGTGTTGATAATTTCATGAGTATCTATAACATTTATTATCTCTGAGTAGTCACAGTCGTACGGTTAGACAAGTACGTTATAGATGCCTTTTTTAATATGACTACTGGCGCCTAACAAAAAAAATAAAAGTTTTTCTTGAATAATTTCCGAACCACGACCCAGTCTCCACTATCTAAACGAGAACCGGGCAACCTCAACTTCCTAACCTGCTGGGGGCAGAAGTTGGTGGTACACAAGTGTCGCTGTAAAACGTGGGGCTCTATCCTTGTAATTTGTACAAGATAGTAAACGAAAGTTGAGTAATATTCATTTTTTTGAAAATATTTGAGCTGTGTTGCTATTTGAAACATATAATATTCTTTCTTTGTTGAATTTTATGCTGTTTTATAATTTTGTGTGCATTATTGATTTCTATGTATTGTGTTTATAATTGAGACCTCAAGCTTTGATAAGGATTAGTCGTGAGAGAAGGGTTAAAAGAAGGGTTAAATCATAGCGGTAGACAGAAAGGAAAGTTTTGAGAGTCTGTATTGTTCGATTAGGGTAATCGTTAGGAAAAAAACGACTTATCGTAGGATTTTAGAATACCTTCGAAAAATAAGGATATTTTAGTCAGAGTGCATAAGAGTAGAGTATTTGCTGAACCATTTGGTTAATTTTTTGTGTTACCTTGCATTTTGAACAGTTTAGGATAATAGTATTAAGAAAAGATATACAAGATGTCTGAAATTTTCATACCACAGTTATTGCAGGCAGACCAAGTAGATTACGAACTACGTATAAGAGGTTGTGTTACAGTTAGAGAAGTAGAGTCACGGTGCAGAGTACTGGCTAGAGCTTTAAAGATTAGACCATGCAATGATCTAACGCTTACTGATCCACTTTTTAATTTTAATACTGAAAAACTTCAAGTTAACAATACTTTAGACTCGCTTAGAAATATAATTAATAATTTGAACCATCCATCTGAGAATGATTTACCGGTTAAACAATTAAAGTCACAATTGGTACATATTATGGTAAGAGTAAATAGAATTCCTATCCCAGAACGAGATCCTGAGGAGTCACGCACTTTTCAAAATGAAAGTAGGGCCACAATTTATCTATTAGAGGCTGACCTTTTTGAAAAACTAGGAACGGATGACCAACCTAATTTACCAGTAGCTGTAAATATGCCAAGTTCAAGTGCTAAAATAGTACCTATTTATAAGTGGGGTGTCACATTTGATGGCCAACCTAATAATGTTATTTCATTTATAGAGAGAGTCGAAGAGTTAGCGGTAGCTAGAAATGTAACAAGGGGAGAATTATTTCAATCAGGTTTAGATCTTTTTTCTGGTCCAGCTTTACAATGGTACCGATCAGTACGAAGTAGTAATGAGGTTAATAGTTGGGAAGCTTTAATTGAGCAATTAAAAAATGATTTTTTGCATGAAGATTTCAACAAGAGTATGTTAGATTACATAGAAAAACGAACCCAACACATGGATGAACCAGTGCACATTTATATTAGGATTATGGAAGCCTTATATAATAGAATTAAATCGAAACCAAATTTAGAGGATCGTATTAAGCAGATTAGGAAAAATTTGTTGCCATATTTTGCTAAACCTTTAGCTTTGCTTACTATAAATTCAGTTTCTGAATTAATTTCTTATTGTAAAAAAGTAGAATATGCCGAAGAGAGTACTAAAAAATATGTTCCACCTCCAATGAGGAGTAATTTGGTAGAAAAAGATCTTTTGTATGTAGGAGTTTCTTCAGTTAATATAAATGAGTCGCATGAAAAGTCAGATAAACCAGTAACTTCAAAATCATATTTTAAGCCTACTCGTAAAGATAAACCAGCACAGTCTAATGTTAATGAAATAAAAACGACCAAAGCACCAGTAATTTGTTTCAACTGTAAGGGAGAAAATCATGTTTTTAGGCAATGTAGGGCTAAAAGAAATAAGTTTTGTTTTAAATGTGGTGAATCGAATGTCACATTTAACGATTGTAAAAAATGTTCAAAAAACTAACCAGGGGAACACGTAATGTTAGTCGTCGTTCAACCCCTTGTAGTTCTAGTAAGTTTAGAAATGTTAAGACTAACAAATCGGATTGGAATCTTTGGTTAAGTAAAGTAGGGAATTTTTACAAAACTTATCGTAGAGTTAGTGATAAGGTACGAGTAACACCTCTATTTTTGTCTAAAAATGGTGACGATAGACCATACATTTCAGTCTTTTTATACGATAAAAAAATATTAGCTTTAGTAGATACTGGTTGTAATCGTTCAGTAGTTGGAAGGGATGGTATGAAAATTTTAGAACGATTTAAATGTAAAATTGTAACTTCAGAGTTAAGATATGTAACTACAGCAGACGGTACTCATCAGACTGTAATAGGTATAGCTCACCTACCGCTCAAGATCAACAACATTGTTCAAATACTTAAGGTCTATATAGTTCCATCTTTGCCTATTTCTTTTATTTTTGGAATAGATTTTTGCAGATTATTTGGCATTCATTTAGATTTTGAATCAAATAAGTGGGTAAATAAAGTTGGTAGCATTAAAGTTTCTGCTCTCTGTCATGTGAACACAACTGACACCAATGATGGAGGTTTGGCTGACTTAACTGAAGGTCAACTTCAGCAAGTTGAAGGAGTCAAGCAGTTATTTAAAGGTTTAAGTAGTGGGAGATTAGGTCTTACCGATAAGATGACGTATAATATAGACACTGGTAGTGCACAGCCTATCAGGCAACGCCAATATCTTTTATCACCACACATGATGACTATATTAAATAAAGAGCTAGACAAAATGTTAGAAGACGATGTAGTTGAGCCTACTTTTAGTGAATGGAGGTCACCGGTCTTGTTGGTTAAGAAGGATAATGGAGATTATAGATTTTGTTTTGATGGTAGGTCTTTAAATTCAGTAACAGTTAAGGATTCCTATCCTTTACCTTTTGTAGATGGTATTTTGAGTATGTTACGAGATGCAAAGTATATCAGTTCAATAGATTTGAAAAGTGCTTTTTGGCAAATTCCACTTTCGGAAACTTCTAAACCCAAAACCGCATTCGCAGTACCGGGGAGAGGCTTATTTTGTTTTAAAGTATTACCGTTTGGTCTTGCAAACGCCGCACAGGCTATGCAACGTTTAATGGACATTGTTATAACCCCAAGGCTAGAAAACAAAGTTTTTGTTTATCTAGACGATATAATTGTCACCGCTTCTAGTTTTGAGGAACATGTAAACATTTTAAGAGAAGTGTTTGATAGGTTGAAAGATGCTCACCTTACAGTAAATTTCGAAAAATGTCAATTTTTTAGGAAGTCTCTAAAATATTTAGGTTATGTAATCGATACTGAAGGGGGATTACGTACAAACCCAGAAAAGGTAGAAGCGATGATCAATTATCCCCGTCCAACAAATACAACTCAAATTAAAAGATTTATTGGCATGTGTTCTTGGTACCGAAGATTTTTACCTCATTTTTCTACTTTAGTTGCTCCGCTAAATGATTTGCTTAAAGGGAGACGTGGTAAAAGACAACCGATTAATTGGAACGAAAAGGCAGAGCAAGCATTTCTGGCACTTAAACAAGCACTTGTCTCTACTCCAATCTTAACTAGCCCTGATTTTAAACTGAATAATTTTGTTATACAGTGTGATGCGAGTAGTACAGGACTAGGTTGTTGTTTGACACAACTTCAGGGAGGAGAAGAGAAGGTGATTGCTTTTGCCAGTCGCTCTCTAAATAAGGCAGAAAGAAATTACAGTGTTTACGAGCAAGAGATAATGGCTTTATTATTCAGTTTGGAGAGATTTCGTCCATTCGTTGAAGGACAAAAGTTTACAGTTATTACGGATAATCTAGCGGTTAGTTGGTTGCATAAGTTGAAATCACCAACGGGCAGATTGGCTCGCTGGATGGTTAAGTTACAGCAATATGACTTTAACTTAGTACACCGGAAGGGTAATTTAAATGTAGTTCCTGACGCTTTATCTAGAGTAGTGCATCATGACGAGCAAAATTTCTCAGTTGATTTGTTGTCAATTAATCAAGAAAGTTTAGATGAATGGTATATTAACTTACGTAGAAAAATTTTAGCAAATCCAAATTTATATCCATTATTTAGAGTGGAGAATAATTTAATTTTTAAACATGCTGCTAATAAATTACCAGTAAGAACTAATTTAACTGAATGGAAACTTTTGGTACCAATTGCACAAAGAAATGAAATTCTAAAACAATGTCACGATGAGAGTACGTCAGCTCACTTTGGGTATTTTAAAACACTAAAGAGAATTTGCGAAGACTATTATTGGCCTAAGTTGCGAAGAGATGTATTGAAGTATGTCAAGTCATGCGAGATTTGCGGTTCTCAAAAAGTTTCATTTTCACGTTACGGTTTAATGGGGAAGGAAAAGAAAGTAGAATTTCCATGGCAGGTAGTGAGCGTAGACATTTTTGGTCCGGTAACACGGAGCAAAAGGGGCTTTTCATTTCTATTGGTAGTTTTGGATTGGTTCACTAAGTATGTACTCGTACACCCCATGCGAAATGCCACTGCACAGACTATCACTAAATTTATGGAGAATGAAGTATTTTTGATTTACGGTGTGCCACAGTTCATTATGGTAGACAATGGGAAGCAGTTTGCTTCTACAGCTTTTAAAAAACTGGCCGAACGGTACAAAGTACAAAAAATTTGGTTTAATGCACTATATCACCCACAAGTTAACCCAGTAGAACGATCAAACGCTACTGTAGGTAGAGCTATACGCAGTTATATTCAGGATAATCATCAGGATTGGGATGTAGAAATTTTCAGAGTTGCTCATGCAATCAGAACGGCTACTCATGAGGTAACAGGTTTTCCTCCTACGTTTTTAAATTTTGGTCGTAAAGTTCCCATTTCAGGAGACTTTTACGGGCAAGTACAGTCAACTTCGGGAATTCAACTAGCACCTGGTGATAGGAATAAATATTGTGATGATATATCTAATCTTTCGGATACATATAAAGATGTAGTTCAGCGGTTAAATGATGCATACAAGAAAAACCAGAAAACCTACAACTTGCGTAGACGAGAAGTTGAATATGCTGTAGGCGATAAAGTTTGGAAGAAAAATAAGGTTTTATCAGATGCTGCAAAACATTTTTCAGCCAAGTTAGCACCCAAATTTGTACTTTGCACAGTTCGCCAGAAAATTTCAAAATTGGTTTACGCGTTAGATTATGCAGATGGGTCCGACGCAGGCCATTGGCACGTTTCAGATTTAAAAACTTATTATGGATCAAACTCCGACGTTTCAGTCGGGTAAGCAATTTTAATAACTCCATAAGTTTAGATGGGAGCACAAATTTTAGTTAAGATACCTGGAGGGTTCATGTCTCGCATTTGTAGTAATTTTCTAGTAGTGTGGTATGTTTACAGTAAACTTCAGAAATATTGTTCCGGCTGGATATCTTTTATCCAAGGGTTGAAGGGTGGGCCACGTTTAGTGGGTGTAGCGTCTGCACGCCACGCAGTTGATGTGAACCAAGCAAGTGAAACTCAGCAAGATTTGTCTCAGGGATATAGAATCCGATGTAGTAACGGTTTAGCCTTTTGTGATTATACGACATTTTGGTGAGGTTTATGCGCTTGGAAAATATCAATAATTGACATAACAACGTCATTCTTCTTTGTGTTGTCCTTATTTTCATCTATACTTTCTATTTTTCACTTCAATAATTCTTTTGTGTTACTCTACTTAGGTTTATGTTTGAGGAAGGGTTAGGGCAGACTTTGAATTTTCGTTATGGAAACTTTCCACCTGTTAGTTTTTATTATATTTTTTGTATTCTATTTGCCAGTCTTGCTAAGGCATTCTCGTGGTCTGGTAAATAAATATAATTGTTTAGTTGTGGCTTAGTCCAAGCGAGGCAGGGAAAATTGTTTGGAGGGAATGTTTTTTCTGGATGGTCAATTTGTCCTTTGAAAAACAGTGAGTTAGTCTTCCTTTCGTTTGTTCAGAGGTTTAGTCTTTACCAAACCTGACTCAGAAACATTATTCTTTGCTTGTATAATTCTTTTGTATTTCTGTCGTTTCTGGATAACATCCTACTTGTAATCCTCTAGTATCTTAATTTTGTTTGAGTGTTCTAACTAACTGATCTAGGCTATCAGAGCTAGTTGTAGTTCTTTTTGAAAACTTTAGTTACCGTTTAGTAGTCACAGTACCGAATATCGTTCGTACTTGTGTTATTGTATAATTAGTTACTTTTCGTATTATTTTTTTAATGGTTACTGTATGTAAGTAAACATTTTATCATTATCCTAGTTCGTAGGATATTTAACGGCCATTAAAGGAACTTGTTCCGGGATGGGGATGGACTAGTTTCGGTCGGCTGTCTTGAATGACAGGTGGTCAAGGAGGGTCGAGCGTAAACATAGGTAAGGGAGCTTGTCAGTCAGGAGTGACCTAGGTCGTCTGACGTTCTTCGAGAGACATATCTTCCTCCCCGCTTCACCTCAGCCCTTGGCCTATCGCTCGATCGAAACACTGTTCATCGCACCTGAAGCAAGAGCTTTCCAGAACAATGGTCCTTTTTGTTGTTTAGTCGTCACGTACTTCTAGTTCAGCCCCTTGGAGCTATATCCAAAGAATTTTTAGTTGATACGTACGTCTAATTTCAGCCCTTGGAGCTATATCCAAACAATTTTTTGATTTATTAACAGTCTGGATACTTGTTCCCACTGTTAAGGATAGGCAGTTGGTTATCCTTCTGTATCATGGTTTAGGTGTGCTTATGCCTAATACCAATTTTAGTACTGGCAACCACTACAGCGCTGCTCAGGCATTCCACCACAGTGTCTGTGGAGACTGATTCTTCGAGGTCCTCTCCTAAAACATTTCATCTTTTCTTTTCTATCACTCTTTTATTTCTATTTTACACTGGAGGAAGCATTATCCTTTCTGAGTGGAGCCTTCCAGGAGTTTCCGAGTGCTGTCCAGTGATAAAATGATTTTCATGTGGGTTCTTGTATGAACAGTTAGGTTAGTTCTCTTGCTTCTTCCGTAGGTTAAGTTAGGTTAAGTATGTTTAGTTTATATGCTATTTGGGTTGGATTAGTACTCCGATGACTTACCGATTTTGACTTTCCCGATAGTGTTCTTACCGATTTTGTCCCTAATTATTAGGCGTGTAGTACGCGAAGCTACTATTGAGTATTAAATCTTTCCTTTTAGTAGTATATAGTAGTAAATACTGATATTTACATATAGAATAATTATTAAAAAGTTAGAGAGTGGGTACCAGAATTACCTTCTTTTTGCTTAATTTAGTTTGTAATTTAGTTTAGCAATAGGTTTTAGTAATATCTGTTTAACTTTGGAAATTGAAGTCTCAATTTATAAATAAAAAAAATACATGTAACTATGTACACATATTTTTTTTTGACAGGGTGGTAGACAGTGTGACATTCAAAATTACCTGAATGCCACTTGTTAATTTTTATTCTAATAGCAATGAATTTTTGTAGTCTTAAACCACAATTCTGTGAACGTATTATTTAATTTTTCAGTCCAATCCCAAAGCCCTAGTCTTACTGAATCTGGAATCTGGAAGAATTGTGTTCGTCAATCCAACTTTAAATTATAAATTAGCATACAAGCGCCATCTGTTACTTCTCTTGATAAACACCTACAAGTCATCTGGTACAACAAATATTTAAAAGAAGAAATCTGTATAAGTGAATAAATCCCAAAAATCAATAAACAAAATTATAATTCGATAATTCTGATTAAATTGGAACTCATGAGTGCATAAGAATGATACAGTACAGTAATTGTGTAGATTTGTATTATATTTAAAGAATGATTTATGTTCCCACTACCAGCGACATCTCGCGTATAGAAGTGTAACTAGTTGGTTAGAAATCAAACACGGTATCCGAACAGCTCGTGATAGCCATTTTTCCTTTTGACTTCGAGCGATACAGACGCGCTGTCCGATTAGCACCTCATCTAGTGTGGTATGTTAATAGATAGTTAATAATATAAATATCCTTCTGTAGCATTTGTTGTACATGTATTTGCAATTTAATTGTTGAATTTATCATAATTAAACGCGATGTTTGTTGATCACAAATTACCTTCATTCGCGGCGCGTGGCTTGAAAGAGACGCGGTCATGTTAATGTATGAACGGGGTATTTCGAGACATGTGTTTAACTCAGTATTAAGATATATTTAGAAGTAAATTTTATTAATGAGTAATTGAGGTTTAATAAGGGTTTAAAGACAGTTCGAATTTATTAAATTACGTTTTCGTAACCTTGTCGAATAATTAAAATTCAAAAGAATTTAACTCGATATTAGTAGGGGCGAGAAGGGCATGTTAATGTAATTTATTTAGAGATATACCAGTAATGCATTAACGTGGGGATTTTATCAAACGCACTAAGAGTGCCCACTAATAAACAAGTAATTTCAAGCGTAGTAACAGATGATAACTCTTGTAGGAATGAGGTGTTTAAGCTGACCCTTCAGTTTCGATGTTTAAGCTGACCCTTCAGTTTCGATGTTTAAGTTGACCCTTCAGATTTGAAGTTAATCCTTAAATTGGGAATTTTACCATACATTTGGCTTAACGGTGTGCCAGGAAAATTGGGTAGCTGCTATAATCCAGGAGAACCAGACTATTTGCCAAGGAGTTTTGAATCCAAGGTTGGAGTGGCCTGGTATGAAATAGTCCTCGCTGGATGAGAGCACCAAGTTGTTTGGTTTGGTAACAGTTCCGGCGTCTAAATTCTTGGGATCTCTACAGAGTCAATAATCGAGTGGTGGCAACACGAGGATTCAGTAAGACGAGGACCAGGGTTGGTTACTGCAGAACCCAGCCGGTGGTAAATGTATCAACTGAATTTGCTTTTCAACATTTCTTTTCAACGTTCAACTTTCAACGACATTATTCAACCTTCGACAAACTTTTATACATTTCTAAATTGTTTTATGTTATATATTGCCTTCAGCTAATTATTAATTTTCTTCAATTTAATTACTTAATCACCGCTTAGCAATAATTTGTCATATTTTGTAAATTTTTGGTCTTCAACCTAGTCAAACTTATTAATTAAATATATAACTTTCTGTAAGGAAGTAGCTACATCCAACCATAAGGTGTACATTTCAATTATTCAAATTTAAACCATTTCAAGTTTTGTAATAGAGTCAATAAACCAGATATTTTTAACTGAGTGTTGATAATTTCATGAGTATCTATAACATTTATTATCTCTGAGTAGTCACAGTCGTACGGTTAGACAAGTACGTTATAGATGCCTTTTTTAATATGACTACTGGCGCCTAACAAAAAAAATAAAAGTTTTTCTTGAATAATTTCCGAACCACGACCCAGTCTCCACTATCTAAACGAGAACCGGGCAACCTCAACTTCCTAACCTGCTGGGGGCAGAAGTTGGTGGTACAAAAAAAACATCGGTTAAGCTATTGGTTTCATTGCTGATTTTTTCTCCGAAAAAAACGAGACAACAGATTTATTTTCATGATCACTCCGTAAGATTTTATGCTAACGACTTTTACTAAAGCTCATTTTAAAGATGCTTTCAAGTACTATAAAAAAGATCTAAGAAGATTTCCTTCAAGAATTCGTCGGTCTTCCGTTATTTACAGTTGAAATTTTCATATCAGTGTTCGGCAAACAAACAGTCACCTTCAACGAGTCATAAATCGGTTCTCATTACATCTACAGAAATAAGGAAAAAACTAATCGATTTGTTATTTTATAAGCTTCATTTGTGCTCCTGATGCTTTTTTTTATAAAATAAATTCTCGAGTTACTCGTGAAAAATCGCTCTAAAACATGCATTTTTGGATGAAAATACAACTTTTCAATCGCGAATAACTCGAAAAATAGTGATTTATAGAAAAACTTCATAAAACATTTTTTGCTTAGAATTCATCCCCCTATCGATTTCTGCGGTTATATTGTGTTTACTAATGTCTATCCTCAGGAAAGGGTGACATCCACCCCGAAACAATATAAATAATTATTACGCCACTTGAGATGTTTCTGATTTTGAATAATATTAACAAACACATATTTAAATAAAAAATCATCAAAATCGAACCTGTCCCTGAGGACTAAGAAGTAAAAACCTTCCTTGACTCGACTAGTTACCTAGTTGTCATAGCTGATTGTGGCATGTTCTGTTATTAGCTGTGTAATTACCCCCCTTTAATACAATTATAAATACTGAGTATCACAATATTTTACGAGAAACACTAAATAAATCAGCAGTATTTACAGTTAACTTCAATTTTTAGTATGAGCATATAAAAAACATTCTTCTTCGATATTTGCTTCAATAATGGATAATACGGATATATCATAACACAAATGATATTAAAATCAATCTACCTAAATAAAGCAAGTGCAAACAACTGTTGAACGTTTTTATGAAAAAAATATTGGGAAAAATGCTATATTTACCAATTTACGTTTGTTCTTTCGTGGTAAACTAGTTAACAGAATATATATATTTTAAACTATAATTAAACTATAAAATAATTTTATGAGCATTTTAAATTACATGATGTTGTATTCATTCATTTATTTCAAGTGTGGAATTCCATTCCAATCATATAATGTTTAATTTTACTGAACTAATATGTCTTACTTATAATTATTTTATTTTTTTAATTTTTCGCTCAGGCAGGATCTTAATTGATATTCAGGGTGCCCACGGGACCAGGTACACCCCCACCCTTTTTTATATTTTTCAAAGTAAAAATTTGAAATTGAGTTACTTACATATTTCACACAAGAATACATGTTTTGACATAATCTGGACCCAAAAAAAATACTTCCGGTTAACCGTAAGTAGTACTTCCTGTGTTAAATAACGTACTGTACTTTTTATTGTTTCGATAGGGCTTTTAATCAGATTTCTAACGCAATTTTTAAATTTAAGATCGATCCATAAATGAATGTGAAACTACAGTTTGAAGTAGTATAAGAATTGTAGCATTTTTGTCTGTACGTAGTTAACTGCGAGCATGGTATTTTATATCATTTCTGATTCGATTTTGATTGATCTGATCGCAAACCGCTATCAGATAAGACAAAAATAAATATGTTAGTAATACTTCCGGTCAAACGGGAAGTAAATTTTTGGGTCAGGTTACGTCAAAATATCTATTGTTGTGTCAAATATTCTGATCCTTTATTTCAAAAATTTATCTTGAGAAATAAAGAAAAAATGTAGGTGTACCTGATCATGACACTATACATCTCTGTATTTCGGAAATGTTTTTCCTGAATAACTTTACATCTTTACTTATCAAAACAGCGTTTTCTTTAATTTTTCATTAATCAATAAAAAATTACTAATTGTGCATTAATTAATGTTCGTAACAATAATTTGAAAGTAGTAAAATGAGCTATAAAAAACACTTTTTGACAAACAAGTGGAAGCTGGTATGATGGAATTGTGTATCAATATAAATTAGCTTATATTGAACACTATCTACCGTAAACAATTACGTATTACAAATGATTAAGTGATTGAGAATAGACTTTTAGCAGTATTTTTCAATTTTATCGTTCATCCCACTATCAATACTACATTTGATAACATTGGCAGAGAACGCCTTGAGTGCAACCCTGGATACGCCTACCGATGCATGCCCTATGCTCGCGCTCTCTCCTGCAATTATATTACTTATTTATTGCGCTTGACAACTAAATTAATATTTGATATATACCAATTTTTTTTTTCTGAAAATACTTACATTTTTCATAATTAACTATTTTATCAAAAATGTTTCAAATACCTTGATAAATAACGGAATAAACAAAAGATCACGTTTTTGGGAATAACTTCAAAATTTTAAAATAAACAATTACGAAAAAATTTCCTGGTACAAAAAAATGTCGTGCTTTCTCGATATCTAAAATATTATTTACATATTAAGCATATTTTTCAAGATATAATGGATTTATTGTCACAATTTCCTTAAAAAGTAGGGTATTTTTCAATATAATTTAGCATAACTTCAAAACTGTCCAATGTACAGGGTGGGCAACTAAGAATTGAGGTAGGCCATATCTCAGAAACCAATCATCGCACATCGCCTCCCGCTAGGGGGCGTAACGGCCATAACCGAATAGAAAATTAGATGTTTCTCTCAACAGAATTTAGCAAATTCGGTCTCAATCACAAAGTGCTTTTCTTAATCTATCGAGTGCGCTTTACGCTCTTTTCACTCGATTATTGAGAACGCCGCTAGAGGGCGTTATTTGGCATGTCAACAAATATCTCACTTTTCCTAAAAAAAATTAATTGAATAGTATGTTTATTTTTACACGATAAATTAGAGAATTAAAAGCTTCAGATGTCAATGAAAATCGCAACTCGATAACTTTTTTCTAACAGTAGCTATTAGCAAACAAAGTTAAAATTATGAATTATTGTCCGATCTTGCCGACGAAATTTGCGAAGGTAGCTGTTGAAAAGAAGTATGCTGTGAAAATGACACACTGATGAAACAACATGTATCAAACATATCAGTAGAATATATATTACATAATATTAAAATTAGTAATTAATAATAATGACAGCAAATCTAATAACAATAAACAATGTAACAAATCAAATGTTCAAAGAAGTAAACGCAAGAACGCATTACAACACATTAAAAATTTTTAATGTAACTAGTGGCGCGCTAGATGTTCAAAATGTCGTTCATTTTTTTCGATTCAAGAATTCATTCTATGGCAATTGGATTGAACAGAAGTCTCTATTTCTGCAACTGAAATATTTTGAATCGCATTTCTTATTCTTTTGATCATGTCGCCTCTTGTAATGAATCTAGTGGCAAAAACGAGATCTTTTATTCGCCCCCACAAATAAAAATCTAGGCTGGGAACCTAGCTGGACAATGACTTCCACGTCCTATCCACCCGTCAGGATATGTCTGGTCTAAAAAATCCTGAACGTTCAAAGAG
This sequence comes from Stenurella melanura, assembly GCA_963583905.1. Taxonomy (NCBI): domain Eukaryota; kingdom Metazoa; phylum Arthropoda; class Insecta; order Coleoptera; family Cerambycidae; genus Stenurella; species Stenurella melanura. Next base: position 110,799,541 of record OY757310.1, on the reverse strand, counting down.
AAATGCGCCGGGTACCCATCATTTTGGAAAAACATATCACGATGAATTAGTAGAAATATATCTTCTAAAAGAAGTAGCAATTCGTTTTTTAAAAAACTTGGGGAACCCCTAATAGCACATGGACGTCCCGAAAACGTCCCAAGAACGTACTCACAGGACATGAAAACGTCCCGAGAACGTACTCTACCGACGTAAGACGTACTGAGGACGTTTGAGGGACGTTCCGTGTCAGCAAAACGGGGTGTCCCGAGGACGTCCCACCCAGGACTTATGTGGGACGAATGTAGGTCTAGAGAGGACGTCCTGAAAACGTTGTTGGGACATACTATGCAAAACATATAGGTACCTCCCCCTTCACCACTTTTAAAGTGTATTCACAGCAGAGGGTATTTATGTTCCTTTTTACCATAGTACTTTTATTTATCAACACCAAATGACAAATTTATGCGAACATTTTATTTCTATTGTGCTATTGAAAAATAAGTTATGGCATTTGTATTTTTTTTTTTTTAAATAACTTCTTACTCTACAAATTCAAGTGTCAAGTGTCAAAAATACAATTTTTATGGGATTTAAAAGTTATATATTATAATACCTAGTACCGTATAATATAGTTATATATATATATATATATATATATATATATATATATATATATATATATATATATATATATATATATATATATATATTGCTGTGTTTCCACACTGTGGAACACTACCTAAGTATCGTGTTTGAAATCATAAATAAAATTCACAAAATTGTATGTATTTTAGAAAATAACCATAACAGTTTTACGTTAACGGATCATACAGAAGCAGGAATATCTGTGGTTTATTTAATTGATTCAAGTTCACTTATTCTCAGCGAGTAGGATGCAGAGAATGAAACTTGATATTGAATACGAACAAAATATTTAAATAAACATAAAATGAAGTTAATTTAGTTTAACAAGGTTATTCTAAATACTATATGATAAAACATGAACTTGCAGAGAATCACAATCTCATTTAAAATGATTTAGAATGAAATTGGAAAACAAAAAAAGTAAATTTTATAAAATCTGACATGCATGTCAAAACTTAGGGCTGAAAATCATATTTTGTGTAGAAACAATGTAAATCTACACAAAATGAATATAGAATGAAAGACTATTATCAGTATTTGCATTGCAGGGTGATTATTTTAGATATAGTAAGTCCATATATTACAAAACACTGAATGACATTTTAAGTTTTCAGATATTTTCAAATATCATTGCAGAAAGGTGTATTGTAAATGATATTTCACATCATGCAGAAAGAAAGGACTAATAGTATGATGTTAAATGTTTGTTGGCGTATCAATTCTTGTTTTAGTTTATTGTATCAGTATTCTGTCAGTATGAAAAGCTGCAGTACGTTTTTAACTACTAGCATTTTGTGTTTATCATTGCTATTCATCTAAATGTATGAATTAGTATTTATTTGAGATTGGAATTGTTAATTGTAGTTATAAGTAGATTTTAAGAAAGTGTATGTAATATGTCAATATATTTCGAGTAATACAATTATTCACTTAATACTGAAAAGTAGAATAAGAAACTTATCAGTAAAATTAAAGAATTAAAAACAGTATTCAATTAAGGTAAAGAACAAACAAAACTGAATAGTTTAAATTTTAAATTAAAATTAAATTTTGAAATATTAGATCAAAATAGAAAAAAACAATTGAAATATTGGAAATTAACCCATTGAAACGACTAAAAATAACAAATCAGTTGATCATACACCGCTGAACAGCGAGCTGCGAAAAATATTCATCCACGAATAAATATTAAATTGAAAATAAAAGAAAAGTGGTGAATAAGTTGAAGGTTACAATCCAGATATACTGATATCAAGAAAAATTTGTAAAGTATATTAAATATAAAAGTGAGTAAACTTTAAAAGTATTAAGAAGTAGATTATCCGGAAAGCAGATTTAGAAGAGGGAAGTATTTGTTAATCCAGTTAGCAAATTTATATGGTGAAGAAATTTCAAACGTCAATCAAGTGATAGAAATATTTCAAGGAAATCTTGAAAATAAATTGGAGGTTAGAAACAAACGTCAATCCAATAAAGAAGAAGAAGAAGAAGCCTTGAGAGGTTAAAAAGTCAGTCAAGTGACATAATATTTCAAGGATTATAATAACCAGTTAGAGGTTATAATTTAACATTACTCGAGTCGAAAGAAAGACAAGGTAAAGCTTTACAATATCAGAAATCCATGGTACATATTTATTTTAAATAAAGGCCATATTTATCATTTTAGTTAAGTTAGATTTTGTTATTTAAATTTGTTAATTACATTCCAAGTTCAAATTTGTTAATAAATTAATACTTTGTTCGTTCAATACTGAGTTTGATTTATTTAGATTGTTATCTTGATCGATGAGCATTTATTGAACCGACTTCGTTGGACCTTGAGTAAGAGTCATTCTATAGATTGTAGATGGTCATGCTAATGGTGTTCTATAGTCTATAATATTAACAGCTTTTAAGAAACTGTTTGGCGCTCAATAAAATCATTTCAATTTACTTTCAAAAAGTAATTTCGAACGTATAAAAAATAAAATAGATAGCAGAAAATAGAACAATATATATATATATATATATATATATATATATATATATATATATATATATATATATATATATATATATATATATATATATATATATATATATATATATATATATATATATATATATATATATACATTAAGTCATATTGAATATTATAAGAAATTAGCCAAGTATGCAATAAAACGTAAGATAAATGTATATCTCACCTTCTCTTAACGTTTTGCACACTTCGTCTTTTTATAATTATCTTAGTTTATATTATTTTCTAATATTGTCTAAATGTTATTTGTGGCATTATCTTAATTTTTTTTTCTTCTTCAATTCTTTGGGAATTTCACTGCCACATGTATGTTTTCTTTCTAAGCGGTGCTAGGGAAATCTACAAAATATATCACAATTAACCAGTATGTTACTGGTAAAAAACCTCTACGCCCGTGACGTTTACGTCAAAGGATCAGTTAAAGGTTGGTTTTGATAAATAAACAACGCAAATAAGTATAAAAACTTGAAATTAAATATTTCGCCGACGTTTCGGAAATCTATTCTGTTTCTTTTCTCAAGGCTTTTTTTGAAAAATCTTTTTTGCTGTGTATGACAAATACACAGCTCTAAGAATGTTTATTATATTCAATATCCATAGATACTTACTATTTACATAGAACTGTTGATATAGTTAACAGTTTTTTAGTTTCTATACAATGTTAAGTTTGTGAAGTTCTTCTTTTAACATTGGCAGCCAAGTTGTACAGACATCTACGGAACAATTCGACACGCAATTATCCTCATTCAATAATATTATCGCGGATTCTTTTATTTTTCTTTTTTTGCTATCTGCCTCTTTTGTTAAAATTTTTGCCGAGTCCCAGTTTATTCTATGTCCGTTCTCCCACGCGTGTTCGCAGATCTTGGACCTCTGAATTTCATCTTTTCTGATATAATTTTGATGTTCGTCCAATCTTACACTAAAAGGTCTGGATGACTCACCCACGTATTGTTTGTTGCACTCACACGGAATACTATAAATGCAGTTTTTTGAATTTTGCTCGTGGTTTGTTGGTTTCGTCTTTGTCAGAATAGATCTTAAAGTGTTGCTTGTTTGAAATACCGTCCTAATATCAAATCTATCACCAACAAACCACGAGCAAAATTCAAAAAACTGCATTTATAGTATTCCGTGTGAGTGCAACAAACAATACGTGGGTGAGTCATCCAGACCTTTTAGTGTAAGATTGGGCGAACATCAAAATTATATCAGAAAAAATGAAATTCAGAGGTCCAAGATCTGCGAACACGCGTGGGAGAACGGACATAAATAAACTGGGACTCGGCAAAAATTTTAACAAAAGAGGCAGATAGCAAAAAAAGAAAAATAAAAGAATCCGCGATAATATTATTGAATGAGGATAATTGCGTGTCGAATTGTTCCGTAGATGTCTGTACAACTTGGCTGCCAATGTTAAAAGAAGAACTTCACAAACTTAACATTGTATAGAAACTAAAAAACTGTTAACTATATCAACAGTTCTATGTAAATAGTAAGTATCTATGGATATTGAATATAATAAACATTCTTAGAGCTGTGTATTTGTCATACACAGCAAAAAAGATTTTTCAAAAAAAGCCTTGAGAAAGGAAACAGAATAGATTTCCGAAACGTCGGCGAAATATTTAATTTCAAGTTTTTATACTTATTTGTGTTGTTTATTTATCAAAACCAACCTTTAACTGATCCTTTGACGTAAACGTCACGGGCGTAGAGGTTTTTTACCAGTAACATACTGGTTAATTGTGATATATTTTGTAGATTTCCCTAGCACCGCTTAGAAAGAAAACATACATGTGGCAGTGAAATTCCCAAAGAATTGAAGAAGAAAAAAAAAAATTATTTTCTAATATTCTCTCTTTTTGACACCCTCTCTGTTCTTTCTTTTGCCCTCTTCAAACACGATGTAATAGCCATTTCGGTGTCCTTCCAAGACTTTGAAGCGTTAACGACTGCAGCAGCCCCTGTGCAAATAAAAGAAAAATTAACATTTCAGATGAAATCTTGGCAAAAAACATTAAGACTAATATATGCCACTTGATGGCAAGCTTATATTTAAAATAAATTGTTATAATTTTCTTGGTGTCCTATTTAAAAAAAAAATCACAGTTTAAATGTGAACATTTTTTTGTTTAACTGGCTTTTGCATTTGAAAGGTTCCCTTGTTCATTTAAAAATTTTAAGAACACCTCTTTATATGAATGATCGATTCTACAAATAATACCAAAGACCGAGAGAAGCAGAAATATATGTTGTGACTAATGCAGATTAATAACATTATTATAAGTTTAACGTTATATTTTTTGCCAATATTATTACAGAATTCAAGTAAAGAAAATGGCTATGGGTTAAGATGCATTGGGATTTACGGTTAGAAGCAGGTTTATTAGGTTGAACATTGATGATGTATAAAAGTTTTTGTACGTACATACAGCATAATTTCAGAAAAATATAACAAATAGGGCATATAAGTTACAAATTTGTAAATTTTCCTCAAAAAGTACCTTTATTAGTTTTTTCCTTATATTAATTTACTGAAATCCCTAAATATACTGTACAAGTTTGCTGATGTTTTCTGGCAAATGTTTTTATTACTCGATGTATCAAGCCTTACCTATTAAAAGTTTCATCACCTTCACTTGTTCATCAGAGATGTCGAACCATATATAACACTTCGTTTAACACACTGCATGAGTAGGTACTTCTTTTCAATTTTTACTTCCCTCGCGTACCGAAGGGAAGTATTGTATTTATAATGTTTAACCAACAATCTTCTTTTAAGTGAATAAGTTCGCTCCATGATAAACAACTAAAAACTACATACTCAGGTTCACAGGTGATCTCCCATAGAATTTTAACAGAGCCAAATAAGGTGGGTGGTGTTATATTTATTATAACCTACAAATAAGCCGCACCAAATTTATCTAGAATAAAATATCGATCTCAATACTTATATATTAATAAATCAATTAAATAGACTTACCTGTTTTTGGTACTTTCTTTTGTAGCCGTTAAAAGTGACTAGTGCGAAAGAAATAAAAATGCAAAGAATTTATATAAATTCTTTGTAAAAATGATGTAATGTCTGCCAAATTGAATTTCCCAGTTTGACAGCAACTGAGTAACATTACATAAGCTCTGCTTAAATATTGCGGTGAAAATTTCTGTAATATAACCGAAACTCATGAAAAAAATAGTTGAAACGAATATAAGATTTCTGAAATCAGAAAAATCAAATTGACAAAATTTAAATGGACCATGAAATATGAAAATATTTTGTTATCAAAAGAAATTTTGTTAGTAAAACTTTTTAAGGATTGTAATTTCATTTTTACAGTTTTTAATTTCCTTTTTTAATCATATCCTCATCTGCTCAAAAAAAACATCACTCCTAGAGGTTATTTCACAAATGTGTTTAGGTTTGTCTTGACTAGACTCTAGCAGGATGTCCTCAAAACGTTTTATTCAGAACGTTTTAGGGACGATAGCAAACGGACGTCCTTGGGACGTACCATGTAAACCCGGGACGTTCAGACCAAACGAGGACTTAAGTGAACGTCCTGGGGACGTTTGGTGTTATCAGGGACGTTCTCCCTTAAGAGTTTCATTGAAAATAAAAAGCCCAATTATGTGTCCACCTAGAATTCCACACACCACACATTTATAGACCAACAACCCTGAGTTGGACGTCTCGCATCCAGCCCAGATTCTTCTCAGACCAGTAATGCATATTATGAAAATAATACGACGAATTAATGTGTTCTAATGTGTCCTTGCATTTACTTTTTTTTTGACGTTTGATTTGTTATATTATTAATTGTTATTACTATCAAATTTGTTGTCATTGTTATTAATTACTAATATTTATATTATGTAATATATTCTACTGAATACGTTTGATACAAGTTTTTTCATCATTGTGTCATTTTCACAGCATACTTATTGTTAACAGCTACTTTTGCAAATTTCTTCGGCAAGATCGAACAATAATTCATGAGTTCAAGTTTGTTTGCTAATATCTATTGTTACAAAAAAGTTATCGAGTTGCGGTTTTCACTGACATCTGAAGCTTTTAATTCTCTATTTTGCATATCTCTTGAAAATAAATATACCATTTCATTTAAATTTTTTTTGAAAAAGTGAGATATTTCTTGACATGTCAAATAACGCCCCCTAGCGATGACGGTAATAATCAAATAGAAAGAGCGTAATGCGCCCTCGATAGACTAAGAAAAGCACTTTGTTATGATACCAAGTTTATTAAATTCCGTTGAGGTTAATCGAAGTAATCGACATTTAAAAAAATGATTCTTTAGCATCTCCCCACCACTTTATTACTGAAGTTACAAAAAAAAGGAAAACTACGAGGGTTCGAAATTGTCTTAGGTTTACGATGTATGTATTTTCAATTCCACTTAATTGAGCAAAATACAGAGAAAAACCTAATTTTCTATTCGGTCATGGCTCTTACGCCCCCTAGCGGCCATTTTAGAAACTCGAAAATATTTTCCAGCTATATTTCAGGGTAACTTTACGCAAGGTAATTTTATCCCAAAACTTGTTCGATGATTGGTTTCTGAGATATGACCGGCCTCCATTCTTAGTTGCCCACCCTGTACATTATTCAAATTTCGGTGAATGATTTACAGTAGCCACACATACTTTTTCCAATTTTTTCGGCTTCTCCGTTTGTGAGATATTCGCGGTTAAATTGAGGAGTCAATACATTTGAATCGTATATTAGAGGAACAACCACATTTTTCTTTAACAAAATTGATCAGGAAATACAAACATTATTATTTATTTAGATGTAAAAAAGTTTTTCTTATTACTTCCACATGCACGTAGTGGAGTGGAAGTACAGTAATCGTAAAAAAAAATATAAAACAATATTTTTTGTTGAAATGGGTATGAATTGTCATGAAACGTGGACATTTTAAATCTGAGCCAAAACATGTTTTTCTCTCTGTCGATCTGTCTTTGTCTGTCGGTATGTAACTTTTTTGGGCCCATGTTTTCTTTGGAATGGTTTAAGATATTGACTTGAAATATGGTATACATAGGTATTGTAACGAGAAGTGCAACTAAATTGTATTTTGAACTTACTCCATTGAAGGGTTAAATAGTTCAAAATAAGCAAAACAGCAAAGCAAGCTAGTAAGAGTAGGATTTGGTGTATATACTAAAAGTCAAGACTTTTAATTTCTCTAGCCTGTGGATTTTAAATCTGAATGTGGGAGTAGTGATTCATCAGGCAGCCATTTTTTTAATGTTTTGGAATTGAACGGAAATCTTGTAAAATAAATATCATTTTCTGTAATTTTGTTATACATTTCACTAATATAGATTTCATAATAACATAATATCCAACAGTCGAAATAAGATTGGATGGAAGAAGGATGGTAGTCTAACGGCTAATTTATAGACTGGAAATCCAAGGGTTTCGGATTCCAAACTCAAGTTGAATGTGCTTTATCTTATTTTAGTGTTTCGCCAATTAAATTGGAATCATAAAATTCAAACGGTCTAAATCTAACAGTATTTACAAAAAACTGAGATAGAATATGCAACAATTATATAAAAAGTTCAATCAGTAATTACAACTAAGAGTGTAATGCATATTTACTTTAGTTTTTTATTTATATTTAATAAAAAATATTATTCTTATATTGTCGTAGTCCTAGAAATAGAGAGCATATCCTTATTTCTCTTAATTATAATTTCGAAGTAGTTTGGTTTTAGTTTTTGTTATTGTTGTTACTTCTGTTCTGCTTTACCTGAAGATGAGATAAGACCGACTTCGAAACCGGTCACAGCATATTAAATAATTTATGAGAGTAAAATAAGACAAATAAACAAAGCATGCAATTTAAATTACTCCCCATTGGGTCTCTCATTTAAATATGGTAACGCGACTTTTGCTTTCGATAAATTTTTATTTTATTTCATTCATTTAAATCAACACAGACCAATAACTTTTGTGAGTTCTTTATCATTTCGTTAGTATTCATATTTATTTTTTGCATATTTTTTATTTAATAAACCAAATATTATTTATACAATTATATATAGAATAAATGTCGACAAGGTACCTACCTAAATATCTCTTTTCTATTTAACATGTCACTCCAACATATAAATCGGAATAATTTTTTATTAACATTCACTTGTATAATATTTGATGATCAAGTTTGCATTTTTTATTTCCTACTGTTTATTTGTAAAAGACTAGAAAATCTCATCGTCGCATAATAGTCTGCTTATGATGCAATTCTTAAAGGAGTACACGACCCAATTCACGTTGGTTTCTAGGCTCAGAATAATTTCTACCTTTTTAAATTCTACGAACTGCTGACTGTCTCTCTTCATAACCACCCTTTCGGCACAATAAAGAAAGATAGATGGTACAGCGTGTCCGCAACCTATTGCAAAAATTAAATACGTCGTGGGACTCGCTCGTCCTACTAAACGAAAGTGAAATCGAGGTTAACTTTGCACTTTCACTTGCTCAAGTCTAGCCCAACAATTTAACCAATCAGAGAACGTATTCGCGATGTATTTTGTCGGCTTGAATAATTCGAGGCATGGCCTACTTTACTAGAATCGGACATCTAGAATTTGTTTTGTTGTTTTCTTTTTTGTTGAATAATAAAACATTATGGGCTTAGAAGTTATGTCGGATTACGTAACATTACACCATTGTTTAACTCTGGATTATTTTCAGTTGTTCCGGTTTGAAGTTGACAGATATCCGGATTTACTAGTTTTTCTTCCGGTTTTCAATGGCTATTAACTGATGACAACCTTCGTATAAGCAGGAACGCTAATAATTATGTTCTAAGATGCCTTGATACCTAGAGTGTGTGTGTGTTCACGGATTGAGTTCGGAATAGGGAAAACTGTTTTATTGATAAGTTTATGAGGAAAAAACACTTTATAAGGACACCTGCTTTATATGGAAAGTAATAAAATGATATTATTTTCCAAAATGTATATACAATTTATACATGGTGCTAAATATTTGCGAGAATGTGAAGTACTTTTATTTCTAAAAATATTGAAAAATGGTACTAATAAAAACGGTACAGATTAAAAACCGCTGCCTGAGGAATCACTACTTCCACATCCAGATTTCTCAAACAAGTCTCTTTAAACGAACATATGTTGATATTATATTTGTACTCCAGTATGTGGAAATAATTGTTCATAGAATTTTAATAATGTATTGGAAGTCGTCTGCCTTGAAAAATGTCAAAAAAAAAAATAGGCTTTTGCTTCTAGTATATACACCAAATCCCAAGTTTCTGAAGTCTTATTTGCTTGGTGTATTTATTTACCCTATTTACCCAATCCTTCAACGGAATAAGCCCAAAATATAATCTAGTTCAAGATCTCACTATAATACATACGTGCACAAAATTTCAAGCCAATATCGCTGTTTTATTTTGTTAACACCTTTAGTAATGAGAAGGGCTGGAAAATATCAAAAAAATTCTACATGGCTTCTAGTATATACACCAAATTTCATGTTTCTGAATTTTAACTAGCTTGCTTTACTTATTTAGCCCTATTTTCTCCTATTTCACTCTCAAGCCTACAGCCGAATAAGCTAGAAATATAATCTAGTTCCAGATATCAGTATAATACATACGTGTACTAAATTCCACGTCAATATTTTCATTTTATTTTGTCACCCCATTAATAAGGGAGTTGCGTGCTGGTGGGGGTGGAAAAGTGAAACTTGGCTTCTAGTAAATACACCATCTTTCAAGTTTCTGGACTTACTAGCTAGCTTTATTTATTTACCCTTATTATACCCCCAACCCTTCAATTAAATACACTCAAAATATCATCTAATTTCAGATCTCATTGTAATACACACGTGTACCAAATTTCAAGTCAATATCTTGAACCATTCCAGAGTAATCGCGTGCACAAAGAAAAGTTACAGACCGACAGACACATAGACCGACATATTTATTTCACTCAAATTTTAAATCTCGATGATTCATGACCTATTTCAACGAAAAAAATATTGATTTTTTTTAAAGATTAGGTACTATGCTTCTACTCAACTAAGTGAATGTGGCAGTAAAATTATAACCAAATATGAAATCTTGATCTCCAACTGCAGTATTATTTTTATGCCCTTTTTCAATCATTGACGATTTTGTAAGCAGTTTTTAACCGTCTTAATAATATTTAATCATTTTTTCTTTTTACCTTGTATATGTTGTAGAGTATGTAGAATCCAAGTTTTAGACCTCCAAACCCTTGACAAATTTTTATTTGGCCGAAGAAACCTCGAAATTTTGACGCTTTCTTCACTTAAAAACAATGCATCCAATCGAAAAGTCACGTTATCAAAATTAGAGAGCATTAAATTTCGCTTCGAATGAGTACCTCAAAGTTGAAATTTCATCAAGAAGTATGGGCGTAATTGGCAGTCGAATAAAAACAATTTTTACCAACCAGTAAAAAATTCACATTGGGTAACTTTTTAAATGTCTTCAGCTCTGAAACGGCTAATCGAAATGAAAAAATCCATAGAATGAAAGTTTTAGGGCATGTAATTTGCAACCACAACTTCTCAGCTGGCTGCTGAGGAAGCTATGAAAGCGTAGCAACCAGTTAGCTCAGGGCTGGTCGAGGGTCACTAGGTGGCGAGAAGAGTTATATATTTTTGTTTCTTAACAATTATTTGCTTGGCAAATTTACCAAACAAAACTTTAATAAACTATACAAATTTGGACGCCAGCGTATTCAGTAAATAACACTCTTGCAAACTTTATCAGGGGGAGAAAACAATCAAAATCAAATATAAAACAAATAATATATTAACATAAGTATAAAAGAGCGAAAATTTTACAACACTTTACAATTTAGTAGAAATATTAATGGTGAAATTTGATTTAATTAGTTAAACGACAAAAATTTAGTTTAGAAAAAAAAATTAAATTTGAATATTTACAAAAAAAATTACAATGAAACGATCAACTGGTTTACAAATTTTCTTCTGACCAAAAGTTGAATTTTGCACATAAATTTGGCTACTTAGCTTAGCGGAGACGTGGAATTCCGACGAGGTCTGTTCCTGAAGATGGCCACGGGTACCCGGGAAGGACGTAATATTCAGGTCCTGACAACGCTGATTTCCAGGAGACGCTGCGTCGGAATAGTATCCAATACTTTTAGGATAACTCCAAATATTCAAGTTATGCCTTGTGCCTTGCTTCAATGGTGGTTTGGTCCAGGATTTTACATGAAAAAGGGGAATGTAAAGATCCAGTTGATAATATAAAAACTTTAAAATGGTGAGAAAAAAGAGATACAAGAAAACTACAAAAAACTATGGTGACGAAGGTCACTGCAAAACCAAACTATCAGCAATTTAATAAAAAACCTGAGTCTTGATAAAATTTTACTTTACTCTACTACTGAAAATATATGAATAAACTACTGATTAATATAATATACGAAATTAATAAATAAGAAAACTCTACTCTCATGAAATTTTAGCCGTTTACAAAATGGCTGACTGGTTATGACCAAAAATTTGAATGAAGGTAACAAAATTTAGTTAGAATTAGAGAGAAAATATCTGAATTACTATCTGAAAAAAACTAATACTGTAACAAATATAGCAAACAAAATTATGGGTTTAATCTCCCAAAAAAATTAACTAATAAAAAATGATATCTTAACCTCTTGTACTAACACGAGGTTAACTAAATGCGACAAAATGACTTTAGGTTTCGACTTTTAATGAGATAAGATTGTCTACACACGATTAAGAAACAAAGATTCTAATTTATCCTTTGATTAATTTCCGAGTTTAATCCTCGTACAAATAATCTAAATAATGACAAAACACCACGGTATTGTGTCTCAAGCGACCACAAAAAAATACAAAATTGCCGCGATAATTAATGAATTAGCATGTGTCCAAATGGACGCCGACATCACACAAACATGTGTGTTAATAAAAATTAATTATTATACGGAATATCCTTTAATTCCCAAAAATAACTATACAGCAACGTTAACTCAATAATATGACATCATTTAATAATCAAATATATTCAAAATATCAAAGGATTAAAGAAATAAACGTGAAAATTCGTTAAAGAACAAGTAACAGTCTTCACTCACCTAGGTCGAAATCAAAAGTGAACTAGCAGGGATATTTCAAATGATGCTTCTACCGCGTTTGCGCACTTGTTGACTTCCGGTCGTTATTTCGGCGGGTAATTCAAATTTATTTAGCACGGGTGCTTAAACGATAAAATTATTTTTTCGTTACAAATTTCAAGTTCGTACACAAACTGTGTATTCTAAAACAATCCGATAAAGATTTGAAATGCTGTTTTTCATTTGAACCTGCTCCATACCCCATGTCTTTGTTCACTAAAGGAGGTCTCTGTAAGGGTACAAAATCATCTATATATGAAGTATTCACGCCTGTTCAACATGCGACACCCAATATAAAAAGTTTAGTAGTGGATGGTGGATACCTGCTGCATGCGGTTGTTTGACATATCAATGAAAAACTTGGGGACAGAAAATATGAAACCTACTTGAGAAAGCACTACTGATCCGACATCACAGTTATATTCGATGAATACCCAAGTGATGCTTCAGGAAAAGGAACAAATGCATCTGAAATGTCTCGTCGTTTGAAGACATCAGGTTCCTCGGTAGACATCATTTTCAGTGAAGTGTTTCTTCATGCTGCAGTGTCACAGGAAAAATTTCTTGCAAACAAGAGCAACAGGAACCATTTGATTTTCATGCTTATACAAAAATTTAAGGAAAAAGGAATCCAAGCGGAACACGCTGAAGAAGATGCAGATTCATTAATTGTAGAAATAACGATTTCCCAAGCAGCAAAATCCAACAGTGTGGCAATTGTTAGCGAGGACATTGACGTTCTCGTTCTTCTAACGGGCCTCGCAAACAAGTATGAGAACTTGTACTTCCACCAGGGAAAGGGAAAAAGCAGATTTATGGTACTCAAGCACTTCCTTCAATTTTGATCCCACACATGTCCTCTTCATGCATGCATTTACTTGGTGTGACATTACGTCATCATTTTATGGTTACGGGAAAGGAAAAAATGTTTCCCTCATTGAGCAACATCCACACCTGAAAGCACCAGCAGCTACATTTCTAGAGCCATCTGTTTCTGAAGACTTGATAGAACAGGCAGGAGAACAGCTGATCTTGGCACTGTACGGACAGATGCATAGTAGGCCTCTGGACGAGCTGAAATGCGAGCTTTTTATAAAATCCACCTCAAAGAAATCGTTCAACCTAGCACGATTGCCACCAATATCGGATACAGCAATATGGCATTCAATGCGTGCATACCACCAAGTGCAAACTGGGAAACGTAACAAACCCATGCCAGTGGGGTTGGAAGAAAGGCTCGTCAGGCTTATTGCCTATAACAATGTTAAAGGATGCTGCACCCGACATGCTAATGAAAATGGTTTCGTGTGCATGCAAAAAAGGTTGCACTGCAGCATGCAGCTGTAGGAAATCAGGCCTGTAAACACTGCTCTGGCCTCTCATGTCAGAATGCTCCTGAGATTGAGTTGGATGAAGATGAAGACTACGACGAAGATTGCTTCGAGCTCGAGGAAGTTGTTGGTGCTGCAATACGAGGACATTAGTCAGCCCCAATCCAAACGGATTCGACTACTATAACCACTACACGCAATAATTCGTTCCAAAACTTATTATTACTTAATTTCAGTTTTTTCTTACACCTTGTATTGTTTTTGCAATTTGTATTTGTTCATTTTTTTTACAATTTGTTGTGTTACTATTGGGCAAATTTTTATTTTTGCTTAATAATCTTCTAGCCCTTCTTTAGATTGTGCTTTTATCTCGTCAACCCATTTTCTCAAATTAATGTGGAAAAATTAAATAAAAAGGAATAGAAGAAAATAATGAATATATTTATAGGTAGGGCATTTTGAATTTTGAGTGTATTTTGCTTAATATTGTTCGAAATTTGAAAACCAAGTAATCTGTAAACTTGAAATTACATGCTTTACAACTTTCACTCTATGGATTTTTTCATTTAGATTAGCAGTTTCAGAGCTCAAGACGTTTAAAAGGTTAACCAGCGTGATTTTTTTACAAGTTGATAAAAATTGTTGTTATTCGACTGCCAATTACGCCCATACCTCTTGATGAGATTTGAACTTTGAGGTAATCATTAGAAGGGAAATTTGATGCTCTTTCATTTTGATAACAGATGACTTTTCGATTGGATGCATTGTTTTTAAGTTATAGGCCACAAACTGAAAAAGTACAAAACATTCGTGGTTTTTTCGGCCACACAGAAAATTTGCCAAGGGTTTGGAGGTCTAAAACTTGGATTCTACATACCCTCTACAATATATACAAGATAACAAAAAAATCTACTACCTCGTTTAAAGTAACTATCACCCCCTTTCGATGACACCGTTCTTGAACAAATTTTTGGTTGTCATATTTTAGAAATGTCAAATATAAAAGTGACTTAGTTTTTTGGCCGTTACTAAGGGTAACGGCCGTGAAATTAAATTTCTCGAACTGTTTTGAGAATGCGAAATACTCACTTCACGTACGGACGCACAGAAAATTATTTTGCAGTCGAAGGTCAAAATTTCATAACTGACTTATATAGTATCTAAGCATATTAGATGTTTGAATATGACAACACTCTTTACAATTTGCCGTCATAAAAAGCATTATTGTTTCAATGTCCCATATTTATTCTGAGTTCTATAGCAGCCCTTTTTACTTCCCTCGCATACCGAAGGGAAGTATTGTATTCGAGAAAAAATCACCCTCCGAGATTTTTTCGGATTCTGACGTTTCGGAACACGTAGATTACGAAAATATAGGTTTTTCAATTCCGTCAGTCTGTCTGTCTGTCTGTCTGTCTGTCTGTCTGTCTGTTGGTGCATTTACTAAAAAACTACTTGACGGAGAGCAGTCAAACTTGGTAGGTAGTTGACGCTACTGTCAGCGAAGACATGGTAGAAATTTCACTGGAAAATATACAGGGTGGACCATCTAAACGGAATAAATAGTGAAAAAAAATTTTTTTTTGCTCAAATTTAAAATTTCCACGATTCATGACGCGCTGAACCTATTTCAGAAAAAAAAAATTGAAAATTTTTTTCAAACATTTTTGAAAAAATTTTTACCGAGATGAAAAAAAATTTTTTTTGCTCAAATTTAACATTTCTACGTTTCATGACACGCTTAACCTATTTCAGGAAAAAAAAAATTTGAAAATTTTTTTCTCCAATATTTTTCAAAAAAATTTTACCAAGCACTAAAATGAAATATTTTTTTTTCTTTCTTCAAATTTAAAATTTCCACGTTTCATGGCATTCTAAGCCTGATTCAAAAAAAAAAAAATTTGAATTTTTTTTTTACCATTTTCGAAAATTTGTTTACCACTAAAATAGATGGATTTTTTTTTATTTCTTCAGATTTCAAATTTCCACGTTTCATAGTGTTCTAAATCTATTTAAAAGAAAAATTAGAAAATTTTTCTTACTATTTTTAAAAAAATTTACCACTAAGATACAATTTTTTTTTCTTTGTTCAGATTTTAACTATCCACGTTTCCATGACATTCTAAAACTATTCAAACAAATTTAAAAATGTTTTTGAAGAATTTTTTAAAAAATTTGAAAACATTTTAAATCCATTTATGTATCACTACTGTAGAACAGACGAAAAAAATTTTTTTGCTCAAATTTAAAATTTCCACGTTTTGTGATATTCCAAACTTATTTCGGAAAAATAAAATTGCAACATTTTACCAGTTTGGAAAAAAATTAAACACTAGAATGCTCAAATTTAAATGACATTCTAAACCTAGGTATTTCAGAAAAAAAATTTTGAAAATTTTTTTCACTAACATTTTTCAAAAAGTTTTTACCACCAAAATAGATCGAATTTTTTTTTATTTGCTCAAATTTAAAATTTTCACGTTTCATAGCATTCTAAACCTATTTTAAAAAATATGTAATTTTTTATTTTTAAACTTTTTTTAGCACTACTGTAGAATAGAAGGAAACTTTCCTTTTTGCTCAAATTTAAAATTTCTACGTTTGACATTTTAAACCTATTTCAGACGAAAAAATGTTTAAAATTATCTTACCAATATTTGAAAAATTTTAAAAAAATGAAATTTCTTAACCACACACTATACTTCCACTCCATTATGTGAATGTTGGATTGAAAATGTGACTGATGGCAATAGTATCTGGCATATGCACCTATTATACTTTTATTGAAAAATGTACAGGGTGGTCATCCCAAGAAATAATTCAGTCATGGTGGACATTTGTAAAGGTATTTGCGCAAGCCTGCCATATGTGGCACCTGCTATTTAGTATTGAACTTTTGCTGTTAGATGAGCACTGTATATTTTCTTGACCAAAAGTTATCAGGTTTTCTTTGTAACAATAGCAATAACTATATTCCGATTATTATTCCCAATGTCATTTCGTAATTAAAAAATTTTTAGAGCGACCTCATGCGCAAATAACGAGGGAAGTTCTGTGTAAATACCTTTACCGATTTTTTTTTTCGGGTTAAGAAAGTTATTAACAATATTAGCAGCAAATGTAGGTATATACCGCTGCCTATGGAATCACTACTTCCACATCCAGATTTTCCATCCAACTCACATTACAGGAAACATATTGACTATGTTTGCACTTTAGTGTGTGGGAATTATTACTCAGATAATTTTAGTAATATTTGGGGTAGATGTCGCAGAAAAATTTGAAGCGTTGATTTCTAGCACATATGCCAAAAATGAAGTTTCTTGACTCGTATTCGCTTGCTCTACTTATTTTCCCTTATTCACAACTTCCCAGACCCCACCCATTCAACGGAATCATATCTAAACATAATCTAGTTTCATATGTTGTTATAATACATACGTGTACCAAATTTCAAGTGAAATTCTCAATTTAATTTTATCAACCCTTTTAATATTGGAGTGGGGGTGGTGGGGGGGGATGAAAAATATAAAAAAAGCTGAGGCCTTCGCTTCTAGTATATACACTAAATCTCAAATTTCTATACTCTTCCAGCTTGCTTTACTTATTTTCCCCTATTTACCCCTATATAACCCCCCAACCCTTCAACGGAATCATCTCAAAATAATATAATCTTGTTCCAGATGTCGTTATAATACATATGTGTAACAAATTTCAAGCGAATGTATCAATTTTATTTATTTAGCCTCTTTGATAGAGTGTGGGTGGTGAAGGGGTTGAAAATGTTATAAAGAAATCTGAGGCCTTGGCTTCTATTATTACCCCAAGTCTCAAGTTGATGTACTCTTACTAACTTGCTCTGCTTATATTCCCTTATTTACCCCTATCTAGCCCCCCAACCCTTCACACTTCAGTTCCAAATACAATGCAGTTCCAGATCTCGTTATAATACATACGTGTAGAAAATTTCAAGTTCCAGAGAAAACGTGCACACACAAAAAAGTTACAGACCAACTGACAGACCGACAGAAATTTTTTATCGCTCAAATTTAAAATCTCGACAATTTGTGACATTCTAAACTTATCTCAACAAAAAAAAATTGAAATTTTATGATTACTATACTTCCACTCCACTATGTGGATGTGAAAGTAAAACTAGGTACTTTTATGCTCTTTCCTATATATCTTGAAAACTAAACGAGATGGGGTAAAATACTATACATAAGTACCTTTCAGGTAAAGCATACAAATTTTTAAAATAATGCTTATTGCACAAATAACGCTACAGATCATAGTTAAGTTTATATAGTCAGCAGTCCGCCATGGTGCGGTTTCGAAACGTTTGTTTTTCGTCATTAATAGTAACCTTATAACTTTTACTCCAGTGTTTGATGGTTTCTCACTCAGAATTCTTTCGGATAAAACTAAGTGACGCGAAATTTAATCAGTAGGTATCAGAGAAGAAAATTTATATATTGCCGATGTGCGCCTTTACTCTGGGGGTAAAAGCCACCCCTTCTCGGGGGTGGAAATTAGTACACTCAAATAACAGAAATCGATAGACGAATGAATTCTAAACAAAAAATGTCCTATAAAGTTTTTTCAATAAATCAATGTTTTTCGAGTTATTCACGACTGAAAAATCTCATCTAAAAAATAAATGTTTTAGAGCAATTCTTCACGAATAACTCAAATACCTTACGTTTTATCAAAAAAAAATCATCAGATGCAAAAATGAAGCTAATATAATAACAATCCATTGTGCTTTCTTATTTCTGTAGATGCAATACGCAGTGGCGCGTTTAGGCCTAGGCGCACTAGGCGCGCGCCTAGGGCCCCACTTTTCCAGGGGCCCCCCCATTTCCAATTTATCGAGGTAAAAAAGCGATGTAAACATTTTATTTCTTTGTTATGTCGTTATTTATTTTCGCTTTTCCGATAGCAATAATGATAACTACAACTATCATGAAATACATTCCTTCCCTTTTCCATACCGTCCTCATCAGATCTCAATTGTAACAAAAACAACAAAATAAGAATGGTTCATGCGAGTATGTGTTCACGAACATTTGTCGTTTATTTACATTTTATATCACTTGAATTTGAAACAATTTTATAGTTCTTCCTTTCGATTTCAATTTTTTTCATTTTTCAATGTAGAAGTCTATAGGAATTTATTGTTTGTGTTGATCGTGTTTGAATATTCTTAAATATTCATTTTTTAAATCTTTGTTCACTGTATCACACTGAAACAAATATGTTCGTAATATTAATGAATCGGTTCATCGACTGAAAAGTGATGAATCCGTTTATTAATATAATGTACGTTTACATTGTAACAATAAATGTGTACATTGTCTTAATGAACATATACATTATATGAAAACAGATTCATAAATTCTCAATGAACTTTCATTCATTGATTTCTCGAACATATTTTTTTCAGTGTATTAAAAAAAGATGCAATCAATTAACAGACCAATTTGGCAATTCCTCAGACGTTACTATTTAAGTTTCGGTAGTCGGCACGTGCCAGATGATGAATCAGCTTTTCGGCACATATAAATTCCATATGCGACACTCCTTTGATCTAGCAGAAATGCCGCCGATGACCTCGGACTTTTACTGCGGATTTGACAGTCAAGATTAAATACGCTCGGGACGATTCGGATAATCCGAATCGGAATTTTAGTACCTGAATGAAGTAGGTAATAGAGGATTTTAATCGTATAAATATAATATCTGCACCATACAATACATTTACCTACATCGCATAATTCCTTACATTACTTATTTGTATCATTTGTAACGTTTACTTTAAAATAATAGTGAAATTTGTACGTCTTACGAAAATTCAATCTTTTATTGCAGCTAAACTGTTTATGCCTACGAGTCTCGGCTCTTTAACCTGGATATATATCTGCTAGTGTTGCACAAAATATCTCTGTCCTTTTCAGTGTCGCATATGGGATTTATATGTGTTTTCGGTATATTTCACATTAATGAAAATAAATCTACTGATAATGATGATGCGGAAATTCAAAAACCTGAGACAGAACAATCTAGAAAACCCGAGAAAATAACTGAGAAAATTTTGATTTTGAAACCAGTGATGAGGACTACGAAAAGGAATAACCATTAGGAAACGATTCTAGTAAATTTGGCGACGATGAACAAATAGAAAAAGAATCTGAAAATAAAGAAAATTTCGAAAAAGAGTATGACGATGCAAAACAAAGTAATAATTTGTGCACTACAATAATCAATGCATTAGTATCAACCTATAGAGGCGACATAGATTCCGAGCTATCTCCAGATAAATTGCATCAATTTTGGATATATGCCATGCCGGCTTAATTCGCCTGATGAAATGTATAAAGGACCCCGCAGTTTTTTATAGTAAAAATGTGTTTCAGTCGATAGTTCTGAAACTTGAGGAACATGTTGTCCTGGGCCCCCTGATTAAAATTCATTTTGACCACCAGTTCGATCGAATTCGATTTTTTGATTTAGAGACGATTGAAACTGCGAACATCTGCGAAGGTCTGCTTAAATGTTCCATAAAAATTCTGAAAATATTCATACTCATTTTTTGGAGATAGATAAACATCTTTTGTTTCTTGGTGTTTTTTTTTCAAAATGCTTCCTTCTCCCGGAAAAAAATAACAAAGAGAAAAAAATATTTTTTTTGCAATTTTTTTACGGGAAAAGGAAGCACTTTGAAGAAAAAGTTGAAGGGGCATAAGCTGATTATTTTTACCTAAAGAACGTGCCTGAATATTTTGGGATATTTCTGAAGTAGAAAAAAATACAATTTTAGGGAAATTCTTGGTCGAAATTATTTTTTTTGTCTAAGAAATTCTGAAAACGGGTAGGCGTGTTCTTCGAACAAAAATAAGCATCTTTTGTTTCTTGGTGTTTATCTTCAAAGTGCTTCTTTTTCCCGTAAAAAAATTACAAAAAATATTTTTGTTTGTTTGTTATTTTTTTCCGGGAGAAGGAAGCACTTTGAAAAAAAAAATGCCAAGAGACAAAAGATGCTTATTTTTCTTCGAGAAATGAGCATGAATATTTTCCGAATTTTTTTGGAACATTTACGCAGACCTTCGAAGATGTTCACAGTTTCAGTCGCCTCTAGACCAAAAAATCGAATTCGGTCGGACTGGTGGTCAGAGAGAATTTTAATCAGGGGGTCCAGGAGAATATTTTCCCCAAGTTTCAGAACAATCGACTGTAACATATTCTTACTATAAAAAACTACGGAGTCCTTTATTCTCAATGTGTTGCAGGCGACATTTTTTAATGTTGAAACCCTTTTGTGTATTTACTTGACCATTCTGGTCAGTAATATCCTTCATGTAAACGCACTTTTTCGGCGCTCAAAAGAATTAATAACTACCTACGAAGTACTTCGGGGCAACAGCTACTTCAAAATTTGTCTCTTCTGTATACTGTATCAGAGGAAACACAAAACTGTGATATCAAACGTTCAAATTGACCAGTTTGCTAACATATAAAGCCGCAAAAAAATAATATGATAATATGTATTTGTAATAATATGATAATATGTATTTGTAAAAATATACTTGCCTTCAAATCTTTAGATCTAATATTTTTTTAATCCAGGGGCCCTCAAATCTCACAGCGCCTAAGTGCCCAATTTATCTAAACGCGCCCCTGGCAATACGAATCGAGTTATGGCTCGTTGAAGGTGACTGTTTGTTCGCCAAAAACTGAATTCGACTCTTTCAACGTTAAATAACGGAAAAACGACGAATTCTTGGAGCAAAACTTGTCAGACCTTTTTTATAGCATTTGAAAAGACCTTTAAAATAAGCATTAGTAAATGAATGTCGCTAGCATAAAAACTTAGAGTTATGATGAAAATAAAATAGTTGTCTCGTTTTTTCGAGGAAGAATCAGTAATGAAACCAATGGCTTATCTTCCTTAAATTTTAAAATATTTAATCGCTGCAAAAACCATTTTGCAGGGAATATCAAAGGCTACAAGGCTTTCCTTAAACCCTTCGTTTTTAAGATTTTTGAGTTTAAAAGGCTCGGGGAAGGTGGTCCTCGCACTCAAATCCGAACTTGACGGTGACATCTCAATTAATTTTCGTCCCAGAGAAATAAAAATAAAAACAATTTTTTTTGCAAGAAAAAACCTAAATCTTTGTATTCTTGCATTTCTACGTATCCTCTTTAGTTTTTGAGTTATTATGAAAAAAAGATAATTTTATCAAAAATTTGAAAAATCATTTTAAAATTTAATCAAACTTTTTTCCAAATCTAGGCATTCTAAACCATCAAAACTTTTAGAACATATTCTTAATACCTAAGTACAGTAAATTGTAAATGGATTACATTTAATTTCAATTCTTACGGTTAAGTCATTGGTTTAATTGCTGATTTTTCCTCCGAAAAAACGATGCAACCATTTTACTCTCATCATAACTCCATAAGTTTTTATGCTAACGCCTCTTACTACCTGATTTTAAAGGTCTGTTCAAATACTATAAGAAAGATCTTGACAAGTTTTCCTTCAGAAAATCGTCGATTTTCCTCTATTTAACGTTGAAAAGTTCGAGTTCAGTTTTCGGCGATCAAACAGTCACTTTCAACGAGCCATAACTCGGTTCGTATTGCATCTAGAGAAATAAAAGAAAAGCAACCTATTTGTCATTTTAGAAGCTTCATGTTTCTCTGAATGAAGTGATAAAACGTAAGGTATTGATTTATCGAAAAATCTTCATAGAAAACTTTTGTTTAGAATTTTGCTTAAAGTTCATTTCTGAGGTTATTTTGAGTGTACTAGTTTCCACCCTCCGAGAAGGGGTGGCATCCACCTCCAGCGTAAAAGCGCACATCGGCACTATATAACTTTTGTTCCTTGAGCCATTGACTACTTACTGTCCAAGTTTCACGTTCAAGTTTCACGTCGATTGGTGTTATCCGAAAGAATCCTGAGGTAACCTATTTTTACTTTCAAACATTGGACTATTTCTCGATCATTAAAAACGCAATTAAGAATCTGAAAAATACCTGTGGATTCAACAAAACACATTTCAAGGCCTAATAGATTTTTTAACCTTTTTTGCCGAAAACAAAAATATATAGGCTGTCCCATTTAAAAATTATATTTTCATGTAAATTGCATCGAAACCGAAAGTCGGCCATTTTGTTTTATTATATCACATAATTGGAAAATTTTGTTCTTACAACTACACCAAATTTGAAAATAATCGATTGACACATTCAAAAGGTACAACCCTATAGGCTGAGCCACCCGGCATAAATTTGACTTCCACATCCACGTAGTGGAGTGGAAGTATAGTATTAGTAAAAAAAAAATCAGAAATTATTTTTGTCGAAATAGGCTCAGAATGTCATAAAACATCGAGATTTTAGAATTTGAGCCAAAAATAATTTTCTACCTGCCGGTCTGTCTGTAATTTTTCTTATGCGCACGTTTTCTCAGCAACGGTTTATGATATTGACTTGGATACACATATGTATCATGAAGAGATCTAGAACTAGGTTATAATTCCGGTGAAAAGTTGGAGGTTAAATAGGGATAAATAAGGATAAATACGTAAAGCAAGCTGGCGAGAGTGCCGTAATTTGGGATTCGGTTATATATTAGAAGCCAAGATCTCAGATTTTTTATAAACCCTCCCCCTCTACCACCACCACCCTTTTCTCCATTATTAGAGGGTTCAATAAAAGTCGCTGCCTAAAATGAATCACTACTTCCACATCCAGACTTCCCATCTAAGTCTTTTTAAAGTAAAATATCTTGACCATATTTGCACTCTAGCATGTGGAAATAATTGGTCATAGAATATTAATAGTATAATATTTGAGGCAGATGTCATAAAATAATTTGAAGTGTTGGCTTCTGGCATATATACCAAAAACGAGGTTTCTGACTCTTATTACACTAAATAAAAACACCCATTAAAGAGCATAGCTTTTTTGATATTTTATCACAAAACTTGATCGTGCTCGTTATTTTGATATGATTGCAAAAGATTAATATTTTAAATTTTGATCCCAAAAGAACCCTTAAAAAGAGCATGATAACTTTTCTGATTTTTAGTTTGATGGCGTCATTTTGATATGAGCATACAAAAATTAGTATAATTTTAATCTTACTACATTTCGAATGAATAAGTATTAAAAATTGATATATTTTTACTCTTATTACATTTTGATATGATTGTAACAAAAATAGATATATTTTTAGTGTCAGTGAGAAAGACCCGGAAATTATTTAAAAACTCGTAAGCTGCGCAAAAGCCTTAGCGCCAAAACTAATTGTTTATATTTTATAATTATTTTTATGCGTATTCTATCGTACATGTTAATATTTTAAACAAGCCAGTTTGAATTTGAAAGTGAAGTCAACAAACGTGTCCAGCTGAATTTTTTAATCCGCAGAGAATTTGTTGGATAGTTTTCAGATTGAATTGTACCCGATGTGCAGGTCTAAAATTAGACCAAAGTAAAGTCAGCTGGCCCACAGCCTACTATGCCAAACACTGCACCGACCTACTTCCGTATTTTTAACACTTTTTCTAACCTACTGTGTTTCCGTTCACAGCAGCATTCCGCGATTCTGTTTCGATCCACACCAGCAGAACTTTATTTATATAATAGCATGAGCATATCTTATAAATCATTTGCCATCCGTGTATACAGAGTGTTTTCCCTAAATTACATAGACCAAAGATAATACTTGAAATATGTCATAATATGGTCTACCGGAATTAATTTAAAAATAAGCAACCCTAAACATTACCTAATTAGCAAAGCAATGCTTCAGCGTAAAATGATAGTAAATGTCTAAAACCATCCTGGAGTCCAATCTCGGTGCTCATCTCTCTCACCCCCCTTTTAGGGTGAATTGTCCCTAAATAACTATTTTTATATCAATTTTATTTCGGATTTTATGGTAAAACTACAGTAAAGATGTAAGTATTAATTGTTCCATGAAAATATGCCATTTAGTAATAATTAGTTCATATTGATGTTGAAAATTAAAGAAATGAAATATCATATTTTCAATATTGTCAAACTGTTTTTTTCTTTCAGCTATTTTAAGTCAAATATAGTTTTAAAAAATTATAACTGTAGGTAATATATTCTACATTACTGCACTGAACAATATACCGGGTGAGTCACGAATTGCGCTCGTCCGATATTTCCTAAAATATTTGGAATAGAAAATTGAAATTTGGAGGCCTTATTACACGACTAAAATGCCATCTTTTCAATAAAAAATCAAGTTTGGTGCACATCTGGTTTGACCGGAAATGCCCACAACTTTCGATTTTTAAATCGAACACTCTATATATTTTTACATTTTTGGAATCTAGAGGACATTTTGAATACAATACATCCATTTTGGTCACTTTTTGATAAACATTAAACATTTTATTAAAAAATCTATTTCTGAATCCAGAGTGCTGTGGTGCCCAAAATATATTTTAGTCTGTATGCTACGTTACTATAAAAATAAAAAGAGCAATATGATTGCATTACTTAATTGGCGTTTAAAATTTTTAAATGTGATTTTTACCCACTAACTCGGTTTTTTTAAATGGGAATTTAATCGTTCACCAACATTTTTAAATACCTCATTTTCTTACGAATCTAATGATACCAAAATTTTGAAAATCCGCTCAGAAATATTTGAGATTTTAGCCAAAATACAATACAACCAGGTTTTTAGAAACATGCGGCTAATAGATAATAGATTAGTGGGCTTTGGAAACTAAAATGGCACATTTCTGTGTAAATCTAGTAACCTAATAACATTGGAAAAATCATAGTAGCCATTGAATGTAATAAAACAATATCAGCTGTCAGACAGATACAAAATAAAGCGTTGCGGAAATCTCTTTGAGTAAAAATTAAAGAAAATGAATAATTTTAGTAGAAATGAAAAGGTCGATATGTTACTGATATATGGAGAGCGTCTTAAATATTCAACTGCAGCTGCAGAACTGTATCAGCAACGACATCCCAACAGACGTCATTCAAGCAGACACTTGTTTGCCAGAGTGGAACAAGAATTAAAAAACGAACCCAATCAACAACATGACCATCAAACATTTATTGTAAGTGAGGACAAAGAAATTGATGTATTAGGATTTGTGATGGTACACCCAGCAACATAAACAAGGGAATTGTCAATGGAATGCGACATTAGGCAGTCTTCGGTTTGCAGAATTTTAAAGAAACATAAGTTTCGGTCTTATAAATACCAAATACACGAACATCTTTATGGAGATGATAACGACAGGAGGCTAGTATGTTGCAACTGGTTCTTAAATGCAGTACAAAACCCAGGTTTTCCTTTTCATATTTTATATTCAGATGAAAGTAGATTTACGAACCAAGGTATGTTTAACAGAAATAATACTAGGTACTGGGCTCAAGAAAATCCGAAGTTGGTAGGGCGGGGGAATATTCAGGAAAGATTTGGGTTTAACTGTTAGCTTGGTGTACTTGGAGATCGAATAATTGGACCCATATTTTTTGATGGAACGCTTACTGGCGAACGATATTTATTCATTTTACAAAACCAGACAGCAGAATTTCTTGACTTACTTCCTCTTGCCTATTTACAAAATCTGTTTTTCCAACAAGATGGTGCTCCCCCACATAATTCCAGAAGAGTGATGGAATATTTAAACAACTTGCATGGTGAACGCCTTATCGCAAATCAAGGTCATATCAGGTGGCCTCCTAGGTCACCTGACTTAACACCCCTCGACTATTATGTATGGGGCACTCTCAAAAATAAAGTTTATAAAACTTCTTCAAATACCCGTGAAGAGCTGCAAAATAAATTTGTACGGTCTCTTAATGAAATAGCGCCGGCTGAATTGCGTAGAGCCATTCAAGCAACTGTACGCAGAGCCGAATTGTGTATAGAAAAAAATATTGGACATTTTGAACAATATCTATAGATGTCAATTTATGGTTTAATTATATTAATTATTTTAAAGATACCTACTGTTAACCTAGTTTAAGTTTAATTGTTCAAACGGAATTGATTTTTATTTATTTCTAGGCCCGATATTTATGTTCATTTAAATAAAACTCTGAAAACCGAACTGATGTCGCATTCTATTGCAAATGTCCTTGTGGATGTAATTGTGTTTACCTCCACATACCTATGCTAAACTTAATTGTAACGTTCTTTGCGCTCACAATTATTAAATGTTTGACAGCTCAAGATTGCCTATAACTACACGAGTCTGTCTGACAGCTGATATTGTTTTGTTACATTCAATGGCTACAATGATTTTTCCAATGTTATTAGGTTACCAGATTTACACAGAAATGTGCCATTTTAGTTTCCAAAGCCCACCAATCTATTATCTATTAGCTGCATGTTTCTAAAAACTTGGTTGCATTGTATTTTGGCTGAAATCTCAAATATGTCTGAGCGGATTTTCAAAATTTTGGTATCATTAGATTCGTATGAAAATGAGGTATTTAAAAATGTTGGTGAATGATTAAATTCCTATTTAAAAAACCGAGCTAGTGGGTAAAAATCAGATTTAAAATTTTTAAATGCCTCTAGAGAATTAAGTAATGCAATCATATTGCTCTTTTTATTTTTATAGTAACGTAGCACACAAACTAAAATATATACTCTGGATTCAGAAATAGATTTTTTAATAAAATTTTTAATGTTTATAAAAAAGTGACCAAAATGGATGTATTGTATTCAAAATTTCCTCTAGATTCCAAAAAT
Organism: Stenurella melanura; assembly: GCA_963583905.1. NCBI lineage: Eukaryota > Metazoa > Arthropoda > Insecta > Coleoptera > Cerambycidae > Stenurella > Stenurella melanura. Next base: position 110,771,598 of record OY757310.1, on the reverse strand, counting down.
GTAAAAATATATAGGGTGTTCCATTTAAAAATCGAAAGTTGTGGGCATTTCCGGTCAAACCGGATGTGCACCAAACTTGATTTTTTTATTGAAAAGATGGCATTTTAGTCGTGTAATAAGGCCTCCTAATTTCAATTTTCTATTCCAAATATTTTAGGAAATATCGGGGCGAGCGCAATTCGTGACTCACCCGGTATGCACCACCAGATTTTGGTACTCTTACCAGCTTGCTTTACTTATTTTAACACATTTACCCCTACCTAACCCCCAACCCTTCAAAGGAATCATCTGAAAGTATAATCTAATTACAGATGTCGTTATGATACATGCATGTACCAAGTTTCAAGTAAAAATCTATATTTTACTTTATCAACCCTTTTAATAATGGAGTAGTAATTTTATTCTAATAATGGAGTAGTGGGGAGTTGAAAAATATAAAAATCTGAGGCCTTGACTTCCAGTATATACACCAAATCTCAAGTTTCTGTACTCTTACCAGCTTGGTTTACTTATTTTCCCCTATTTACCTCCAGTTACCCCAACTCTTCAATGGAACCATCTCAAAATATAATCCTAGTTCCATATTTCGCTATAATACATACGTGTACCAAATTTCAAGTGAATGTCTCAATTTAATTTTATCAGTCCCTTTAATAATGGTGGCGGAGGGGTTGAAAAATAGTATAAAGAAATCCGAGGCCCTCATTTCTAGTAAATACAACAAATCCCAAGTTTCTGTACTCTTACCAGCTTGCTTACTTATTTTTCCCTATTTACCCCTATTTCCATCTAACCCTTCACCGAATGTTCAAAAAACAATCCGTTTCCAGGTCTCATTATAAGACATACGTGTACAAAATTTCAAATCAATATCTTAAACCGTTCCAGAGAAAACGTGCACGCAAAAAAAGTTACAGACCGACAGGCAGGCAGACATTTTTTTTTCTCAAACAAATCTCGACGTTTCATGTCATTCAAAACCTCTTTCAACAAAAAAAAAGTTACATTTTTTTACAATTACTATACTTCCAATCCACTGCATGGATGTGGAAGTAATTGATATAACTTTAATACCATCAACACCACATATATGGTTATTTTGATAGGAACTGACCTCTCCTATCACCCCACCTCGTTTGATCGTCCACATATGAGGCAACCTTGAATATGGATTAATAGTTTATCAATTTAATTGTATATCAACATAAATTAGAAAGCATCAGGAGCTGTTAAACTCCATCAAAGGAGCACCCCATGTGGCAAACAAAGAAGCCGCCGCCAGAAAGAGGAAGAAATCCGCCACACAAGTATTTTCGGGCGAAGAGGAGCCGAAACAACCTAAGTGTAATCCTAAGGCTACGAGACGCTCAAATTAAATACACCAAGGCAAAAGTCATTGGAGAAGGTATCGCCAGCGAACCACAACACCCCAAAGACTACGGGAGAATAACGAGGTTATTCACCACTGAAGAATGGGAATACCATACTTATGCCCCCCAGAGGAAAAGTTCCCGAGGGTGGTAGTGCGAGGAATTCCATCAGGTGTCACAAACGAGGCCATCAAGGAGGACCTCAAAATACAAGGATTGATACCAGTGTCGGTTCAGAGGATGACCTCCAGAAGGACTAGGAGGGAGATACCCCTCGTGCTCATGTCCTCCTGAACCAGGCAAAGATCCTGGAAGTCTCCAGATGCTGCTCCCTAGTTGTCAAGGCAGAGAGACAACAAGCTGCCCCAGCTGTCACCCAGTGTCGCCGCTGCTAGCGCTTTGGCCACGCCCAGGCTAGGTGTACTGCACAGCCAAAGTGCGTGAAGTGTGGACATGCCCACCACTCGGCTGAATGCCAGAAAAAGAAAGAGAGCCCTGCCAAATGCGCAAACTGCCTAGAGGCCCATCCAGCCAACTATAGGGGAAAGAAACCAAGAGCTCCCCAGAAGACCACTAAACAGGCAGCCATAGCGATATAGAGACTAGAAAGACTGGAAGAAGTTACGCAGACGCAGCAAGCGCCAGGGACAAAACCGCACCTGCAAACAGGACTAAAGCAGGGCCGAAGAAGGGAGTCACCAAATTCTGTTGTGACCCATAATTTCACAGCTGTGCTGGCACAGATGCAGCAGATATGCTCAGCCTCGCTGAGACGCATTCATATGCGATATTCACCAAGCGGCAAGTGGAATTTAATCATTGGATCATTCAGGTCTTCAATAGGGTATTAACTGATCCACTGTAGCGAGTAATGTACTCCGGAAATGATCCAATGATTAAATTCCACTTGCCGTTTGGTGAATATCGCATTCATATGCATTCTTCGCCCAAATTCCAAACATGTTCCAAGAGTAGATGGCTACTCTGCTGGTGAAGCCGAAAACTAGTCCTTCCCATCCACGGAGAGAAAAGCCGGGACTTTTGCCAACAGCTTGGAACTGCAGTATAGGGAAAACCAGATCGACGGCAAAAACGAGGACTGGCTGGACGACGCAACACGCAAAGTCAGAGCGACGCATACCGGATGAAGAAATAATCCTCCCCCCACTACCCCCGAAGAAGTCAGGGAAATCCTAAGAAACCTCAAACCCCGCAAAGCGCCGGAGTGCAATGAAATAGGAAACCCCTCAAAGGAGTAGCGGCAATGATGAACATCATCAACGCAAAAGAAAGCTGATTCCCAAGCCAGCCAACCTTTCCTTCTAGTTACAGGTCATTAGTTTTCTACCGGTGATGAGCAAAGTGGCAGAGAGGATTATCCTGAAGCGACTTAAAACCCTGACCGATGAGCTAGGTCATCCTAGAGGAGTAGTTCGCATACCGAACCGAACATTCCACCGAGCTCCAAGTACTTCATCTAACGGAGTACTTCACGGAGTGTTTCAACCACTGACAAGTCACAGGAGCGATCTTCTTAGACGTAGCTAAGGCATTCGACAGGGTTTGGCAAGATGGTCTCCTGGCGAAGATGTCACAAATTTTAAAAAAAGTAATTTTACCTACACCGATTGGGTGCCGGTATATGGCATTTTTGCGTTATGGTCATTATAAACAAACTAAGAGATATAATGTCCTGAAATTTACACCGAACATGTTCTAATCCCTACTTAAACTGAAAAACATGTTGCATTTGTTTTTGTCACATAAACTGTTGGAAAATATCTGAAGTTGCTTGACTTTGTCGAGCGAGATGGAAAGATCGCGCACGGCCTTTTAAAGCGCTCGATCATTTTCACGAAATAATTAAAATCTGCTTCTTCGCCCTTCAACTTCATCGTATCACAACGTCCTTTTTCTTTTTAAACAATTTGTGTTTTTGTAGTAATTAGTTGTACTGCCAAATTTTAAGGTAAATTATGTCAACAATGCAATGAAAGTTTCAAACTATAATTTTTATTTCTGTTTTTTCCTAATTGCTCTTTTAGTAGTTAAAAAAAATCTTTACTCGCTTTACTTAGTTCTATTAAATTCCTTATAATTTTTGTAGAGGAATAAAATTAGGATCCAAATCTAAAAGGGATTTTCTTACTACCTTTACCAATATTTGTACTGAAATTTGTTGTAATATTACAAGAAGAATAGTTACAATGTTTTGAAATAAATCGTAATCCAAGGCGAGGGATTAATCGCCACACAAATTTGGATACACCAGATTTCGTTTTGATGATTTCCTCAGATTTTCTCGGATTTCTACGAGATTAATTGCGATTCTGAGACTTTTTCAAGATGTCTTCTGCATATAGGTATACCAAATTTCCTTCGCGATGTACCCCCTGTCCCGGAAGCATATACTTAATCTGCAGACGCATAAAGTATAGCCAAAATGATTCGGTAATATTCGAACATAATCGTCACCGGCTTATATGTCTCGCTGGCTATTGTTAAAGTGGGAATGTAGAAAGTGCACAGAAAGGTCTCAAGCGTCTGCAATTAACCGATAGTTTTTTGAAGTGTAAAACCACTATTCACGATTGATCATATCCAGTGCAAAAACACCGAAAAATTTCTTTGCCCTTTTTGAAAGTGTGTAAAATTGTTGTAAAATAAATTGAACACACAGCTCATTTACCTTCGCCAGCAAATATAGTAAACTGCAGACGTATTAGGATAACTACGTCTCATTTTCATTGGTCCTATAATCCTTAAAAACCCGAAGCGGTCAGCTATGCCTTATGCATATGTAGATTACGTATATGCGCCCCGGAAACGTATTGCCAACCTATTGTACAGCACGGAGCGAACCATTTTCTACACCACTCGACCACTCAAGACTTTGCCGATGGTAACGATAAAAACAGTCCCCTAATACATAGCGCGATACAGAGCATCTTATAATACAGGGTGTAATCAGTTTCATGTCATTAACAAAAAAACTGGTAATGGGGACCGACTAGGCAAACAAAAAACCTTTATGACTTTTCCCTCTAGGGGCACTTTGAAAAAAACTCATCTAGGTTAACATATTTAATATTATGGTAGACAACTGTTGAGAACCACTGTTCGTTCTCTCTTCGTGCACAATTGCAAGCAAATAATGGCCATAGAGGTTTAAACAGAGCATTTCTTTACATGCGTGTTTTTTAATTTGGAACAAAGTATTGGATTGTTTATAATTTAGAAAATTTAAATGTGGTTAATTAACATTTGTAACATAAATTAGTGTCCTGGGTTAAAATCTTAGTACCTACCTCAATGATTCAAAAGCTCTGCATCTGCATCAATACACAGTTCGGTACGTCGAATTAAGGACATACGCATTTCGTTCAAGACTAAACACTTAACTAGCCAAGCGGCCCTCAAGGCCCTTGCATCGAATCGGACCAAGTCAAAACTGGTCCAAAACTGTAAACAGGCCCTCTGCGAACTTGGCTCATCAAACTGGGTCAGGCTTCTCTGGGTGCCTGGACACAGCAACATAGAGGGTAATGAGCGGGCCGATGCTCTGGCCAGAAGGGGCTCTCGTGAACCTCTGCTCGGTCCGGAGCCGGCTCTCGGCTACCCTAGATCCCAAGCCAAGAGGTTGATAGATAACTGGACTCGCTCCCAGTTCATTGACCTCTGGGATTCCTATCCAGGACTCCGGCAAGCGAAGCTCCTAATCTCAGGACCCTTGCCGGAGAGAACAAAGCAATTTCTGCGTCTAAGCAGAAAGCAAATTAGAGCCGTAACAGGCCTCCTGACCGGACATGGCTCTTTTAGGAAACACCTACACACAATGGGGGTGGTTGACCACCCCGATTGCAGGTTCTGTGAGGACGAGGAGGAGACTTCCATCCACGTTCTCACTTCTTGCCCAGGACTGATGAACCTGAGGTACAAGCACTTCGGCACTGGCTTTCCAGTGCTGGAGGAAATAAGGAGTTCTCATGTGGGAAGGATTTCAGCCTTTGGGCTGGAATCCGGTCTGTACGGGGGAGCTCCTTAATTTGTTAGCGGTAGCACAATGGGCCACAAGGCCTGAGTGCGGCGACCTCCAGGCGCCCCGCTAAAAGAAGAAGAAGAAGAAACACTTAACTATCAACTAACGTTGTCAATAAAGAAAAATAAAATAAAAACTTGGTACAAAAGCCAAAAAGGAATACAAAAAGAACGAACAAGTAAGTTGTGTCTGTACGTAATCAAGAATTTGACAACTTGAACGGTATAAACTAAATCTTAACTACAAATACACAATGACGCAAAATTCAAAAATAACAAAAACAGCGAACCGCGGATTGGACGTGTGTACATAACCAAACACCGACAATAACTAAAATGTTGCACAAGGGAGAGTCAAAGTATAAGGCAGACACGCGCGACGATGTAAACCTACCTCAATATTCCAGCAGTTCTCAAAAAATTTTATTGAAAATTTGAGAAGTTTTTGTTCATTTTTTTTTCTCCAAAACTATGAGCTTTAGACCCCATGTTATATACGGTTTTTTTGTTTGACTTGTCGTTCCCTACCACCAGTTTTTTAATGACATGAAACTTTACACCCTGTATAAGCGCTGTGATATTTATAGTTGTCTCCACTCGTTTAATGCGCATAAAAAGGCAATAGAACCATGCCATCCAAATATCACAGACAGCGCTATTGCCTGTCGCCAAGGTACTGCAGACTCGTATTTCAAATTATTGCTTATTAGAATGAACAAAATATTATGGTATATGCTAATAAATCGTATTTTTGGTAGAAACTTAATGATGTTTTGGTAAATTAAAAAATCTTACGATGTTTTGCATCAGAATGGGAATATCTGATGCATTGGGGGTATATTATTGCCTGTCCTTCACGACATTGACAGATAAATTCAAAGTACATATCTCTGTTTATCTGTGCCTTAGGTAAGACGTTTTAGTTAGGGGTGATCTGTGTAACTATAATCACAACCGTCGGAAATCTTAATTAATAGAGGGATGTTTTCGATTATTTCTTATCTTAATCATGTGAAAACATAATTTAGATGAGAATGACGATGTTTTATATTTTAAGTAATACATTATATTTGTTATTTAACCTAGTCCAGAAAAAGTCAGTATGCCCGATCTCCCTATATGTTAGCTCGGTCGGCAGCTTTGAGTTTTTTTATGTGCAGTAGAAATATGGAGTGAACTATACAGTATAATGTAATGGGAGTGTTGACGTTTTGCAGCTCCATTCTATGATTGCTTTCATAGTCCAGTCAACGAAGGAAAAATAGAAAAATAATTCACATAGTTGCCAATTTCTTTATAGTTGTTGGCAGGAGTGCAAAGAACAACATACTAAAAGTCCTGATTAGCGGATGGTCTACGGGGGGATAGGGGGTAGTAAAGGTCCTCTTTTAACGTTTTTCTTGAATAACTCGAAAACCACGCCCTCTAGCGAAAAAGTATTTACATATAATATTAAAGTAAATGAAATTTCTAACAAATAAGTTCCAATTTTTTTTTTCTAAGATCAATACTTTACGAAATACAGAGGGCGGAAAAATCGCATACCGAAGGGAAGTATTTTATTCGAAGAAAAATCACCCTCCGAGATTTTTTCGGTTTGTTATGTTGCAGATCATGTAGGTTACAAAACTATAGGATTTTCAATTTCGTCAGTCTGTCTTCTGTCTGTCTGTCTGTCTGTCTGTCTGTCTGTCTGTCTGTCTGTCTGTCTGTCTGTCTGTCTGTCTGTCTGTCTGTTTGTCTGTCTATCTGTCTGTCGGTCTGTCTGTTGGTGTATTAACTAAAAAAAAACTACTTAACGGAGAACAGTCAAATTTGGTAGATACCTGAAGCTACTGCCACTGAAGAAATGGTTAGACTTTCATTGGAAGATAAACAAGGTGGACCGTTTAAAGGAATTAGATAATGAAAAAATTGTTTGCATTCGAATTTAAAATGTTCACATTTCGTGATAATCTTTTTAAAAATTTTGTAACCGTTGCTATAGAATGGATGATGAAAAAAAAATGGAAAAGGTATTGATCCTAGAAAAAAATGAATCCGAATTTATTTGTAAGAAATTTCATGCAGTTTAATATTGTGTATAGATACTTTTTCGCATGTACATACCATTTGAATGCTTCCTAGAAAACTGTGACACTTGTCTTTTCGTTGCTGCAATTTTGAGATTTTAAATTTTTAGTAAAAAGTCACTAACGTGGTTTCTTATATACAACTGACTGTCCTCATTATTCACTAGTGAATAATGCAATCATTATTCGCTGCAGTGAGTAATGAACTTAGCTTTAATGTATACCTAATTTTCTTTGCTGGAAGCTACCATAGATTGGATCTATAGAACGTCAACGTAGGTACCCATTGCATTGTATTGTGTGTCTCAGAGCACGTATATTACATGATGCTCTGTATCGCGCGATAGATTGGCGAACAGTTTTAAGACCCCTTTTATGCAGGCGTTTTGTGCCGTCGGTAAGGCGACGTCAATTGCGGCCACATAAAATGATCCCTTTGGTCCCTGTAATTTACAGAGAACAAATGGATCATTTTATGCACTGCCGTTTTACTTGCCGTTCGCGTGCATAGAAACAACCGGCCGCATTTTGCGGTCGTGACACGGGCGGCACAAAACGCCTGCTTTTAAACTTCATACAAAACACTGTCCGCAGCGTGTAGCAGCCACCGGTGGCGACCACGCGTGGCTGTGTTTGCGAGCGGCGTAAAAGGGCTCTAAGCGTTACCACTGGCAATGTAATGAGTGGGGTAAAAAATGGCTGCTCCGGGCTGTACAATAGATTGACAATACGCGTCCCAGATGACCTTTCTTTCAACTGGAGAAGAATAGATTTTTCGCAGTTTTTTTAAATATTTGAGTATATAGTCCGTATCACAATGGAAATGTAACTTACTGAGATGGATCAGAATTTTTCTGCATACAATTTTTTCATAAACTGAATAAATTGCCGTCCTAAGTGATCCCTAAATTTTTCCCTATTGAAATACAAAATAAAAACCACTTATTCAAGAACGCTTTCTAGAATAAATTGAAATTCCTAAAGAATATGTAAAGAACATTTTTGTTCAACTGCTAAAAAGCGATTAAGATTAACAGAAAACACAAATTAAAAAGTTAGTTTAAAATTTCTACAGTATTGTTGAAATATTGTTAAAAGGCAGTAAAATTAATATCTACAAGAAAACACAATTTTGAAAAAGAAAAGAGACATTGTGATACGATGAAGTTGAAGGGCGAAGAAGAAAACAAGTAGGCCGTGCGCGATATTTCCGTTTTGCTTGACACTGTTGAATAATTTTAAAAATTAATTATTATTTGTTTGCTTATAATTGTATTGAAAAATATTTTTTATAGGATTTCGCAAACAACAGAAAAAATAGCTATCTATAACTAAAAGAAAAACTATGTGTAAAAATATTAATGAAATCTTTGCATTCTTTCGATAACCTGAATTCTGGTTTTGCCAGCAAATTAAAATCCTAAAATGAATTTGTCTAATTTCTTATTTGACAATAATTCTCATTCTAAGACTAGCATCCACACGGTCATGCAGATTAAACTAGTATCTACATAACCTCCTACGATCATGAGTTTTTAAGACAAGGTAGATACATGAATTCATTGTAGGCCTTTGTTTTCATTTATAACTGAATCTTCATGATCGTAGGGGGTTATGTAGATACTAGTTTAATCTACATGACCGTAGGGGACTGTGTGGATGCTGTTAGAATAAGAATGGTCAAATAAGAAATTAGAAAAATTCATTTTAGGATTTTAATTTGCTAGCAAAACCAGAATTCAGGTTATTGAAAAAATGCAAAGATTTCATTAACATTTTCACACATAGTTTTTCTTTTAGTTATAGATAGTTATTTTTTCTGCTGTTTGCAAAATCCTATAAAGAATATGTTTCAATACTGTTGAATAACTTCAAATCGAAAATTTGCCAACGATTTATGTGATCAATGAAATTGTAATACGCTCAACAAAGAGTTTAAGTATTCGGAAATGTTCACTGCATGATTAAAGGTAACTTACGTCATCCATGATCAAGGTCATGACGTCACATAAAGTGGTAGGAGGCATATTTCCGGCTTAAGACCTCTACTGTTAGGCTAGATGACGAGGGAATTTGACTGGATTTTTGGCCGATAGTCAGTAAAATATGCCCTTTCTCTATATTTCTTTAAATATCTCCGTTCCTGCTAAGTTTTAGTGTAACACACGCATTAGGAACATTGTTCGTTATGAAATTCTCAAAAAAATGAGCACGATAGAGGTCACTAGGTGCAATTGTTAACTTGCAAGTGGCTTCCAAAGCTTTCAAAACACGTCATTTTCACTATTTCTTTACTCGAAAACAACTGCACATAGAGGGCTAAAAATTTAATATTATTATATTATTTATTTGAGATGGTGCCTATGTTGTCCCGATAATATAAAAGAAATTTCAGCTAGATTGGTTTATTGCTTTATGAGTAATTAACGATCTATTTTTTTAAATTCTTAATTACCAATTATGCCATTTTCTCTAAAATTCATTTATAATTGGGTAACTCATTTAGAAAATTCAAAAAACTATTGAAAAATGAATTGGAATTTTTGAGAAATCGCAATTTTTGCCGATTTTATGAGGTTTTCTACGCGTGAACCATTTTATGTGCGACATAAATAAACAACTTTAATAATAAACTTTGACGATTGTTTTTCAGTACTGTCAAACACAATCAAGGTCTGAAATATTTTATTATTGAAAGTACTAGTATTAAAGTTCAACCTCTATAAATTTGATCACTGTACGACGTATAATACGACCTCACGAATAAAAAAACTATCTCGGCTCCTGCGCATGCTAGGACAAACTTTTTTTTATTTATAAAAAGATATCAGCTTTTTAGATGTGTAGGAGTAGATTCTCTAAAGTTAAAATATAACAAGATATTTGTTTATTTATGCCGCGCATAAAAAGGTTCACGAGTAGAAAAACTGCGATTTTTCAAAAATTTCAATAGGATAACATGTTTCAATAGTTTTTTAATTTTCTAAATGAATTTCTCAATTATAAATGGATTTTACAAGAACTAGCAAAAGGACTAATAAAATAGATCGTTAATTACTCAAAAAGTAATAAACCGATCTTGCTGAAATTTTCTGTACATTATCGGGACAACATAGACACCATCATTTTTAACAATTGCATCTAATGACATATATCGGTGCTCATTTTTTAGAGAATTTCATAACGAACAATTTTCCTAGTGCATATGTTATACTAAAAGTTATCAGGAACGGGGATATTTAAAGAAATATAGAGAAAGGGCCTATTTTACTCACTATCGGCCAAAAATCCAATCAAAATCCCTCCCCATCTAGCCTAACAGTAGAGGTCTTGAAACCTTGAAACATGTAGTGAACATTACCGAATATTTAAGGTCTTTGTTGAGCATATTACAATTTCATTGATCACATAAATTGTTGAAAAATTTTCGATTTGAAGTTATTCAACAGTATTGATACATATTCTTTATAGGTTTTTGCAAACAGCAGAAAAATAACTATCTATAACTAAAAGAAAAACTATGTGTAAAAATATTAATGAAATCTTTGCATTCTTTCGATAACCTGAATTCTGGTTTTGCTAGCAAATTAAAATCCTAAAATATATATAAGTAAAGCCTATTTCACTCACTAATTGTTAATAATAAAATCAAGCGGTTCACTAATTTGTAAGCAAACTTAGGGTATTCAACTACACCCTAGAACAAAGCGATTCCAACAATAATCTCGCCTATAGGCCAAAAATTTATTTTTTAGCATTTTTTCCTCCCTGCCATCTAGCCTATTAGTCCAGTATATGGCGGCAAAAAAAGGGTTATTACCTCAGAATTCTTTCGGATAACATCGATTGATGTGAAACTTGGACAGTGAGTAGTGAATGGCTCAAGGAACAAAAGTTGTATAATATAATTAAATGCAAATGCAAATTCCCTACAATGTAAAAGTACTCTAAAATAGAATCTAAGGAAATAAACATATTACTAGCAAAAAATACTCGTAATTGTTTCAAACTCTTACTAACACATATCTTTCTAAGCAAAATACTTTGCTAGCTATATGCCACGAACAGCATTGGATTATGAGAAAGAAATATGCATATTACGTACAGCATAACTGTCACAATAATGTTATTTTTGATTTTAAATTATCCTGTTCAACAAAACCAAAAAACAGCTAAAGACAAAACACTTACCAAAAAACCTTAGAAATTTTCACATACACGGATTTCGGTATCCTACACCACGAATACACTCTTCAGTGCTACTACTTCTTTCAAAGTGTAAAATGAACTGAATAGTCATTTCTCAGGCAATAATTATTTATGGTTCTAACGAACAGGATAATCCAAAATAGATTTCGGAAAATTACCAATACAGGTATAATGATAAAATATAATTAAATGTAAATGCAAATTCCTTACAATGTAAGAGTACTCTAAAATGGAATCTGAAGAAATAAATATATTACTATACTCGTAATAATTTCAAACTCTTACCAAAGACTTATCACAGATAAGTACAGAAACATATATCTTTCTAAACAAAATGCTTTGCTGGCTATATGCCACGAACAACATTGGATTATAAGAAAGGGAGATGCACATTACGTACAACGTAACTGTCACAAAAATAACAATAACATTAACCACCTTCCCCGAGCCCTTTAAACTCAAGGATCTCAAAAACAAAGGGTTCAGGGAAGTTGAACTTTACAAGCCTCATAGCCCTAGATATTCTTTGCAAAATGGTTTTGGAGAGATAAGATATCTTAAAAATTGAGAAAGTTAAGCCATTGGTTTAATTGCTGATTTTTCCTCCGAGAAAACGAGACAACCATTTTATTTTCATCAGAACTCCGTAAGTTTTTATGCTAACGACATTTACTAAAGCTCATTTTAAAGGTCTTTTCAAACATTTTAAAAAAGGCCTGACAAGTTTTCTTCGAAAAATTCGTCGTTTTTCCGTTATTTAACATTGAAAGGTTCGTATTCGGTTTTCGGCTAACAAACAGTCACCTTCAACAGTCATCTACAGAAGTAAAAATCAATCGATTTGTTATTTTACAAGCTTCATTTTTGCTTCTGATGAATTTTTTGATAAAACGTAAAGTTTTTGAGTTATTCGTGAAAAATCGCTCTAAAACATGTATTTTCTTAAATGAATCAACATTTTCAATAGCGAATAACTCGAAAAACATTGATTTATCGAAAAAACTTCATAGAATATTTTTTACTTAGAATTCATCCCTCTATCGATTTCTGTGGTTGTTTTGTGTGTAATCACTTTCACCCCTGAGAAAGGGTGACATCCACCTCCAAGGTGAAAGTGCACATCGGCATCGGCTTTTGTTCCTTAAGCCATTCCCTACTTACTGTCAAATTTTCCGTAAATCGGTTTTATCCGAAAGAATTCTGAGCGAAAAATCGTCAAAGACTGGACTATATGCCTTCTGTGGGCGAATAGAGGAGATAATCGGTCACAAAGTAAGTTAAGTTCTGATTAGTTCTGAATGAAAATACAGAGTAAGAACAATAGAATTAGACGGTATGACTACAGGAACTTGAAATTAGGTGTATGTACTAGAGGCAAAGGCCTCAGATTTTTTAATAATATATTTCAGCCCCCCACCACCCCTACTCCATTATTAAAAGGGTTGATAAAATAAAATTGAGACATTCATTTGAAAGTTGGTACACGTATGAATTATAACGACATCTGGAACTAGATTATACTTTGAGACGATTCCGTTGAAGGATTGAGGGTTATTTAGGGGTAAATAGGGGGAAATAGGGGTAAATAGGGGGAAATAGGTAAAGCAAGTTGGTATGAGTACAGAAACTTGAAGTTCGGTGTATATACTAGAAGCCAAGGCCTCAGATTTTTTAGTAATATACAGCCCCCCACCACCCCTACTCCATTATTCAAGGGGTTGATAAAATAAAATTGAGATATTCACGTAAAATTTAGTACGCATATCTATTATAACGACATTTGAAACTAGATTATATTTTGAGATGATTCCGTTGATGGGTTGGGGGTTAAATAGAGGTATATGAGGGAAAATAAGTAAAGCAAGCTGGTAAAAGTACAGAAATTTGTGATTTGGTGTATATACTAGAAGCGAAGGTCTCAGGTTTTTTTATTAGTATTTTCCATCCCCCCACCCTCCCTTATTAAAAGAGTTGATAAAATTAAATTTAAATTTTCACTTGAAATTTGGTACATTTATGTATCATAAGTATATCTGAAACTGGATTATATTTTGACACGATTGTAATTGTAATTTGGTAGACGTATGTATTATAACGACATCTGGAACTAGATTATATTTTGGGATGATTCCGTAGAAGGGAATAAGTAAATCAAGCTGGTAAGAGTACAGAAATTTGGGATTCGGTGTATATACTAGAAACCAAGGCCTCAGATTTATTTCTAATATTTTTCAAACTCCACCACCTCCGCTTCATTATTAATGGGATTGATAACATCAAATTGAGATATTCACTTGAAAGTTAGTACACGTATGTATGTTACGTGGCCGAATTAAAAATTAACTTTTTAAAAAATAATTTTATTGTACGTAACAAAATAATTACAATTTTAGATTTTTACAAACTTTCAGAGAGACAACTGAACAGTATCAGGTCTAAAACTACACTCGTCTTAAAATTACAATTCTGGGGGTATTTATACAGGAATATACCTTTTAAGAGTCACGTAGGCACTTCCAGAAATATACTAACAGGGGCACTTATCTAAAGAGGGCTTGCCCTCGACCTTAGAGTTTATCTATTCTAATGGATTTGTTTACATCCGTTATATTTTAAAATCTAAAAGTATTCAATTAAAATACATATGGAACATTTATGTTAAAAGCCACTTAAGGGGAAATGGGGTTACAACTTTATGAAGGGAAGTTAAGTTATTTATATACTATGCATCGATATTTTAGGGTGTAACAATACTCCCCCCTAATAATAAATTTTGGGCTATACAATGCACAAAATTTAATATAAAGTACATACATATAATATTAAGCAGTGGTTTTCAAATTAAAATTTAGTTCTGTTAATTCGTTCTCTTCTTCGGCTTGAGGATTTCTCATTCTTCTTAAAGATGGTCTTCCTCGAGGTATCATATCTCTGATCCTCTTCATCAACAAGGGTTTCGTGGGTTGATCTGGAGGCTTCGGTGGATTATTATTTCCATTGATAAATCCTATTTTTACACTTCTAGATTTTCTACACTTGCATATACAATACAATATGACAAGGCTAATTATTACAGCTATTATAACATACAAAAACCATGACGTATGTTTAACAACAAAAGGTTCATTTATTAAATCATCTAATTCTTTATCGTATTGGCTTAGCTTATGTTCTGCAATATTAAGTTCATCAAGGTTTAGCTTACTAATTTTTAGAGGTTGCAGTTTTGGTAATTCTGCATGTTCAGGAAAATGATCACAACAATTAAAAGGAATATTTGGTATTTCAAATGGTCTTGAAATTTCAGACATTTTATTACTTGCTTGAACTCGAGTTGTGCCTATGTAACTGGTACACGTAGGAGCTAATGTTAGAAGTGAATTTCGTTCAATTAAGTGACCTACTGTGGTCATATTAGGACAGTTTACAGTAAAGGGTAATTGCTTAGTCACTGCTATAAGCCACACGTTTTCACTTATCCTTTGAACATTATAATCTTCAGAATATATTACAGAGATTTGACAGTTATCTGGAATTTTGTCTGATTTTCTAAGAAGTTGAACTTCACATATAGCATTATTATCTAAAGTATAAGTAATAAGATTTGGGCACAATTTATGTTGTGAATCTAATGTTTTACAATCATTTAAATTATTTAAAGATGTGTACGTTCGCGTATCATCTGAAACTGCTAAGTATTTTTGAGAGGTTAATAATATATGGAATAGTTTAGTTCTTTTATCTAATATTGGTATAGAGTACATGTGAAATAAATTATACGTTGTTGGTTCAACAACAGGAATTTTCAATACAAATACTAAGCGATCATATGTTTGATAAGCTTGTAATTCTATGATGTCAAAGTACCTTCCTATGTTTTGGGAAGTCGGTACTAAAGGTAAATTGTTTCTTTGCAAAGACTGAGATATTTTGGATAATTGTGACATAAGGTCCTTTGGTCCTATTACTGAAGGATGAATAATTTTCAATCTGGCAAAGGTAATGGAATTCAATACTTCATCCAATTGTGTTTCAATCATTGTATAAATTTCAAGTAAAGTTTCGCATATCTCTATTGCTTTTAATCTAACTACATAATACATTTGATTGTCATTAATTTCTTGAATGGAGTGCTCTATGGATTTTATATTTTTGTTAAAAGTTTCTTCATCGATTTGTAATTTACGAATCGTATAGTTAAAATTTTGAATAGTAGAAGTTATGACCAATATTTGGTTCTTTAATAAATTCTCAAGTTTATTTTCATCTTGTTTAAATTTGTTTATACAACTTTCATAATACTCGCCATCTGAAGAGTCGAGATTACCCGTAATTGATTTGACAAGTGTTCCTAAAACATTAATAATACCTCGTTTTCTTCTAGTGTTTACTTGTTCTTTATTTACATCTAATTTTATTTCATCAAACTTATTCTCTATAGTTTCTCTAATTTGAGTTAAAACGTTTATATGGGGCTTTAGATCCGTATAGAAATTTAGAAGTTTAGGTGATTTTGGTCGTATGTTAGAGGTCAAGAAATGAAGTAATGAGTCAGTGAACTCGAATGTTTTTCTTAATGAAGAGATATCTTTATAAACTAAAAGAGTCCATTTCTCGTTATAAATTTTAATATTATTTTCAAGTTGATAGTGTATGCCAATCGTATTGTTTAGAGGTTTTAAGTCGTACCAGCATCGTACGGCGGTCAGAGTCGACACCCTGAAAGGAGAGAAAAATATTTTAATTATTATCTTTTCTGCTAAAGCATGGCTTTAGACGGTCGAAGTTTACTCTTGTTGAGTATTGTTCATTTTCAATTATACAACAGTTATTATCAAATACTTTCTTAATAGTGAAAGGTCCTAAGAATTTATCTCCTAATTTATTTTTAATTTGCGATTCTTTTAAGTATACTTGTCCGATTTCGAAATCATATCTATTTTCGGTTATGTTTTTGTCAAAGCGTTTCTTTGCTTTTTCCTTACTTCTTTGTGTCCTTTCTCTTGCAATTTTATAGTAATGTGATATTCTATTATTTAAATCGCGAACATATTTAGTAATAAGTTCTTTTTGATTATATAATGTTTCTGGAGGGCGACTGGATGTGTGTCCAAAGACTAATTCGTATGGCGTGAAACCATGTGTACTATTAAGTGAATTATTATAACAAATTACAGCATAAGGGACTATCGTAAATGGGTGTTCGTTTGGATTATCTGTTTTATGAGCTCTAAGCATTTCAAGTAAGGTTGAGTGAAATCTTTCTAAGGATCCATTAGATTGTGGATGTGCTACAGAGGAAAATGTTAATTTAATATTGTATAATAAACAAAGATCTTTCAATAATTGACTATTGAATTCACCTCCTGAATCACAGTGGATTCTTAAAGGAGTTCCATAGTGTTGAAAATAAAGCAAAAGAGTATTTACAATGTGTTTGGCAGCCTTAGATTCAACAGGATAAGCCTGAGTAAACTTAGTTAATTCATCTCGGATAGTGAGTAAATAATTTTTTGTAGGAATTTCTAACAAGTCAATATTGATGCGTTCAAATGCGGTTTTAGGGGTTTCTGTAATTACTAATGGCTGTAAGAGATTTTTGCGTATAGTCTTAGTTCTCGCGCAAGTATCGCAACTCTTAACGTAATTTTCTACTTCCTTTGTGAGGTTAGGCCAATTGTATTTTTCTTTTATACGACGGATAGTTTCATTGATTCCACGGTGTAAATTTGTTTTACCGTCATGATATTGATTTATAATGATGGGTCTTTGGTCTTCATCTGGGGTTATTACAACATTTTGACATATAGTTAATTTTAAGTCGTCATCAGCAAAAATAAAGGAAAATATTTCTAATATCGGCATGTCGAGATTATTTTCTATATGATATTGTTTTGATATGTCTAGATCGTTTTTGCACAACATTAAAACTTTGAATAGATGCTCTATTGCTAAGTCGTTTTCAAAAGGAAGGGCTATTATATAATAATCACGATTTCTAACTTTAGACCTATTAATTACATTTATTTTTTCGCAAGATATGTTCGTGTCGTTCTCAACAAAATCGTCTAATATTTCTTCGTGCATTTTATTCAGTTTATCTTTCTGAAGGAAAACTATAATATTTTTATGTGATCTATCTAATAGTTGATTATTGGTATGAGTTATTTTCGAATAGTCTATGAGTGATTCAATTTCGAGTCTTCTTTTAAAGAGCTGAAATTCCCTAATTATGTCTTCGTCCGTTACTTCATTTGCATCACTAAATTGAGAGTCTTCTTCTTTGATCACTTTATTATTGAAGAGAATACTTTCTTTAATATGATTAATTCTTATCCTTGAAAGAGCATCAGCATTGCAATTTATTTTACCAGGTTGATATATAATCTCGTAGTCATACTCTTCCAATTTCAAGCGCCATCGTGCGAGTCTACTACCAGGATCTTTGATAGAGAACAGCCAAGTTAATGGTCTGTGATCTGTGACTAATTTGAATCGTCTTCCATATAGATATGGCCTAAAATGATGAACTGACCATATTATGGCTAAAAGCTATCACAGAATATTTAGTTTCTGTGGTGCATAATGTTCTACTTGCATATGCTATGGGTAGATCTTTTCCAATTGGACCTTGGGATAAAACAGAGCCAAGAGCAAATGCGCTTGCATCGGTTGTCAATACGAATTCCTCTTCAAAGTTGGGATAGATTAATATAGGAGAAGTTACTAAGGATTTCTTTAGTGTTTCGAAAGCTTCCATGCACTCAGAATTAAAATTAAAATCAGCATCTTTTTGCAACAATCTTGTAAGAGGTTTTGTTATTTTTGAGAAGTTGGGTATAAAGCGACGATAATATCCGGCTATTCCTAGGAAACTCTTAATTTCTTTTTGATTTGTAGGTACTGGAAACCTTTGTACTGCAGCTACTTTATCTGGATTTGGTTTTACACCTTTCTCGGTTATTATGTGTCCTAGGTATGACACTTCTTTTCTAAGAAATTCGCACTTGTCCGGTTGAATTTTCAAATTGTATTTTCGCAATCTACTGAATACTTCATTAAGCCGATTCATATGTTCATTAAGGGTTGATGAATAAATTATAACATCGTCCATGTAAACTAAGCATTTTTCGTTTTGAATTCCTGTCATGATAGTATCCATAACTCTTTGAAATGTTGCAGGTGCATTACGTAAACCAAAGGGCATCCTAACAAACTCATAGTGACCATTTTCTACAGAGAAAGCCGTTTTTGGAATGTCACGTTTTTCGATTTCGATCTGATGAAAACCAGAAGCGAGATCTAATGTTGTAAAATATTCGCATTTCCCTAGTTGATCTAAAAGATCTGATATGTTAGGTAAAGGATATTTATCACCTATCGTTTTTTCATTCAGTTTTCTATAATCAATAACTATTCGCCATTTTTGTTTTCCGGAAGCGTCCATTTTTTTGGGTACTACCCAAACAGGGCTGGACCATGGGGACACTGATGGCTGTATTATTCCTTGATCTAACATTTTACTAATTTGAGATTTTACTTCTTGTTTATGCACGTGGGGATATCTATAAGATTTTGTAAATATGGGCTTTTCATCAGTAGTACTTATTTCATGTTTTATTTGGTTTGTAAATGTTAGTTGATCTCCTTCGAGAAAGAAAATGTCCTCAAACGATAAACATAAATTTTCAATTAATTCTTTCTCTTCATCATTAAGATGGTCGAGGCGTAATTGGTTTTGAATTTCTTTGTTCCGATAGAATTGGGGTGGTGAGTGTTTTACATTACAATTTAGTATTTCTTGAATATCATTGATAGGTTCAATTTCTAATTTATCTAGATTTAATGTCTTCGTAATCGTGTTACAATTAATTACACTTGTAAAAAATTCACCTTGTTCATTTATTTGAATAATAGCATTTGGAATTTTTACTAAATCATAGTCTTGTTTGTTTAAAAATGCGGTTGTATTTTTAAGCTTACATTTTAATTTAAATATTTGTTCGGTTCTAGGTTCTATTGTTATATTATTATTATAATTATCGTTTGCCTTAACGTCAGTTAGTTTTTCCTTGCAATTATTTTCGAACTCAGATTCAATTTTTTCTGGAGTTGTTTGTCCGACTTTGTACAAATTGTGAGATTTTTCTGGTGTAATTAATTTTCTGTTGCCTATATCTATTACACTTTTTATGTTTTCTAAAAAATCTAAACCTAAAATAGCGTCAAATTCGATGTCTAAATCATATATGTAGACTTTAAGAGGGCTACTATCTTTCGTAAATTTTATATAAGTATAGTCGGTGATATTTATGATTTGATTTGTTATACCTTGCACTAATACATTTCCATCTTTGAAAATTTTATTTTCAGGTGGGACAGTTTTTTGTTTAAATATTGTTATACCCGCGCCTGTGTCAATTAATAATTTAAATGTATCTGACCTATCAGTTATGTAAAATAAATTATTAGAATTTGTTGTAAAAATTTTGTTTAATGTAAGAATGTTTGATGACTGTCTGTCGTTTTTAATTCTTCCAATTGTGTCGTAATTGTCTCTACGTTTTGGGAGTGACTGGGCTGAGATGTTTGAGTCAAGGTGCCAGTCGGAATAACCTGACTCGTATGAGTTTAAATGATGATTTCTTGGAATTGCGTTCTGGGAATTATCTTTATAATTTTGATTTAAATTACGTTGGAAATTTGGATTCGGTTGTATCACCGATGGTCTTTGGTGATTGTTAAAATTTCTGAAATTATTCGGTGGATGACTATTATTATTATTATTTCTATTCTGATACATGAAAGAGTTTGTATTCAAGGGTCCTAAATTTTGATTTTGTTTTTTATAACAAACGTCTATTGTATGAGTAATCTTTTTACAATAATTACAAGTTGGTCTGTAAGATTGAGGAGGTCGCCTACTTTGATTAGTGTTTTGATTTGTATTATTATAGCGCGAAAATCTTTGTGTTTCAAGATATGACAATTGAAGTTCTCTTTTTATTTTATATATTGCTTCGCCTCTTGTAGTTGGATTTGAAGCTCTAATTATTGGAGATAATTTAGGTTCTAGACCAGTTAATAGCGTATCTAAACACATTTGTTCAATTAATTTTTCTTGAGCTAATTTTTGTTCAGGAGTTAAATTTTGACTATTTATTGCTGCATGTAATTTTGCATTATGAGATTCTACTTTATGTGCAAACGTTAGTGGAGATTCGTTTGGTAATTGTTTCAGTTTTTGCAAGTCATGAATAAGACTTGTGAGATCTCTAGAGTCACCAAAATGTATTAATAATAGGTCTCTAATTTCGGGCCAAGTATTTAAATTTCTTGAATTAATAAGCTGCGAAGCTCTACCTCTTAATTTATTTTTGATATGCAACACAATTAGTGGAGTTTGATAGTCTTCAGCTAAGTTAAGTGCTGAGCTACAAGAGTTTAGAAAGGTATTTAATAATATTTGATCACCTTCGTATTCAGGAATGATTGAAAATAATTCGTTTGGTTTATAAACATAAGCAATTTCTTGTTCTTGCTCAAGTTCTTGTTCCTCGTGATGTTCCATCTCAGTAAGTGAATTTAAATAAATTTCTAGTTTTGTTTTGATATTTAAGTGTCTAAATTACTTATTAATAAGAAATTATTTTTATATTCACAGAATATTTAATCGTATATATATTTTTCTTTGAATTTGCTAAGATTTATATTTTATTTTTCTTAATTCATATATTATATATTTAATTTTTAATATTGTTTTTCAAAAATTTACTTGATTACTAGACAAGAGCAGTTTCAAAATAATACACAAAGGTACTTACAGAAAAATTAAGTTGAGATTCATTGATGTCCGTCAGGGGCTTCACCAGATGTTCCTTCCACGGAAAATGAATTTTTTGCTTGCTCTTCCTAGGGAGTTGTAGATTGGAGTTGTCTTCAATTGCTGGACAGGGGTTCCACCAGGTGCTCCTAATCCTCCAGCAGTGATTTGTATGTCTTCTACGATGGGGTTCGTGATACGTCTTAATGAGCAGGACCTCAAACGTTCGATGTATAGAAAATTTTTTTTTGATTTTTCTTATGAACGCGACGTATCCTACAGCGACTGCGCCAATTTTGTTACGTGGCCGAATTAAAAATTAACTTTTTAAAAAATAATTTTATTGTACGTAACAAAATAATTACAATTTTAGATTTTTACAAACTTTCAGAGAGACAACTGAACAGTATCAGGTCTAAAACTACACTCGTCTTAAAATTACAATTCTGGGGGTATTTATACAGGAATATACCTTTTAAGAGTCACGTAGGCACTTCCAGAAATATACTAACAGGGGCACTTATCTAAAGAGGGCTTGCCCTCGACCTTAGAGTTTATCTATTCTAATGGATTTGTTTACATCCGTTATATTTTAAAATCTAAAAGTATTCAATTAAAATACATATGGAACATTTATGTTAAAAGCCACTTAAGGGGAAATGGGGTTACAACTTTATGAAGGGAAGTTAAGTTATTTATATACTATGCATCGATATTTTAGGGTGTAACATGTATTGTAGTGACATCTGATTGAGATGACTCCATTGAAGGAGTCGGAAGTGGTTGTGAATAGTGGAAAATAAGTAGGGCAAACTAGAAACTTCATTTTTAGCGTATATGGTAGAAACCAACTCCTCAAACTTTTCTATTACATCTGCCCTGAATATTATTAAAATTCTATGACCAATAATTTCCACATACTAGAGTGCAAATATAGTCAAGGTGTTTCCTTTAAAGTGACTTGGATGAAGAATCTGGATGTGGAAGTAGTGATTCCTTAGGCAGCGGTTTTTATATTTACTGAGATATGATTAAATACGGCATCGGGTACATAAATTACCCCATTATTTAGGGATTTTTAGGACAAAATGGCTACCCTATCCTGACAAATTTTGTATCATCATATTTCAGATCTAAAGTACTACTACTACTTTGCATGCACAAAGTTTGTTTAGTTGGCGAATTATTTTTTGATCAAACCCGTTTAGAAATCGACAGGATTCTTGCTATTTCTAATTCATTTTCAACGATAGTAGGTTCATAAAGAATGAAAAATAGAGCAAAAATGGGCAGCATTTTTAACACGGGAAATAGTAGGTTTTATCACGAAAGCTATACTGTTGTTAACAATAACACACTTCATTAAACATTAAATGATTTTGAGAGAAGAGGAAAAATGTACTATTTGGTTTTCAATTATTACTTCCACATCCACGTAGTGGATTGGAAGTACAATAATCGTAAAAAAATGTTCAAACATTTTTATTCTTGAAATAGGTTTAGAATGTCATGAAACGTCGATATTTTAAATTTAAGCCAGAAAAAAATTTCTGTCTGTCGGTCTGTCGATCTGTCGGTCTGTCGGTCTGTCTGTAACTTTTTTTTTGTCCGCACGCTTTCTCCGGAATGGTTTAAGATATCGACTTGAAATTTTGTACACGTATATATTATAACGAGATCTGGAACTGGATTGTTTTTTAAAGATATCCGGTGAAGGGTTGGGGAGTAAATAGGGGTAAATATGGGGAAATATGTAAAGCAAGCTAGTAAGAGTACAGAAACTTGAAATTTGATGTATGTACTACAGGCCAAGGCCTCAAATTGTTTAATAATATTTTTCAACCCCCACTACCCCTAGTCCATTATTAAAGGGGTTGATAAAATAAAATTTGGATACTCATTTGAAATTTGGTAAACGATTGTATTATAACGGCATCTCTAACTGGATTATATTTTGAGATGATTCCGTTGAAGGGTTGGGGGTTAAATAGGGGTTAATAGTGGAATGTAAGTAAAGCAAGCTGGTGCGAATACAGAAAATTCAAATTCGGTGTATATACTAGAAGCCAAAGCCTCATATTTTTTTATAATATGTTTCAACCCCCCACCACCTCTACTCCATTATTAAAGGGGTTGATAAAAAAAATTGAGATATTCATTTCAAATTTGGTACACGTATGTACTATAACGACATCTGGAACTAGATTATATTTTGAGATGATTCCGTTGAAGGGTTGGGGGTTAAGTAGGTGCAAATAGAGGAATATATAAGTAAAGCAAGTTGGTAAGGGTACAGAAACTAGAAATTCGGTGTATGCACTAGAAGCTAAAGACTAAATTTTTTTTATAATATTTTTCAAGCCCTCACCACCCCTACCCTTATTAAAGGGGTTGATAAAACATAATTGAGATATTCATTTAAAATTTGGTAGACGTATGTATTATAATGACATCTGAAACCAGATGAGATGATCCGTTGAAGGGTTGGGGGTTGAATAGGGATAAATGGGGGGGAAAAGTAAAGCAAGCTGGTAAGAGTACAGAAACTTGAAATTCGGTGTATGTACTAGAAGCCAAGGTCTCAGATTGTTTATAAAATATTTCAACCCCCACCACCCCTACTCCATTATTGAAGGGGTTGATAAAATAAAATTGAAATATTCACTTGAAATTTGGTACACGTATGTATTATAGCGACATCTGAAACTAGATTATATTTTGAGAAGTTTCCGTTGAAGGGTTGGGAGTTAAATAGGGCAAATAAGTAAAGCAAGCTGGTATGAATATAGAAACTTGAAATTTGGTGCATGTACTTGAAGCCACGGCCTCAGATTTTTTCATAGTATTTTTCAAACCCCCCACCACCCCTACTCCATTATTAAAGGGGTTGATAAAATAAAATTGAAATATTCACTTGAAATTTGGTACACGTATGTATTATAACGACATCTGGAACTAGATTATATTTTGAGATGATTCCGTTGAAGGGAGGGGGGTTAAATAGTGGTAGATAGGGGAAAATAAGTAAAGCAAGCTGATAAGAGTATAGAAATTTGGGATTTGGTGTAGATACTAGAAGTAATGGCCTCAGGTTTTTTATAACATTTTCCATCCCCCCACCACCCCCACTCCCTTATTAAAAGAGTTGATAAAATTAAATTTAGATTTTTACTTGAAATTTGTTACACGTATAACGATATCTTAGATTATATTTTGACATGATTACGTTGAACGAGTGAGGGTAATTGGTAAATTGCGAAGAATCTGCTGAGTACAGAAACTTGAAATTCGGTATATGTCCTAGAAGCCAAAGCCTCAGATTTTTTAGTAATATTTGGCAACCCCCCCACCACCCTTAATCCATTATTAAAAGGGTTGGTAAAATGAAATTGAGATATTCACTTGAAATTTGGGACACGTATGTATTATAATGACATCTGGAACTAGATT
Source organism: Stenurella melanura (assembly GCA_963583905.1). Classification (NCBI taxonomy): domain Eukaryota; kingdom Metazoa; phylum Arthropoda; class Insecta; order Coleoptera; family Cerambycidae; genus Stenurella; species Stenurella melanura. The sequence goes on along the minus strand of OY757310.1, from coordinate 110,746,636 downwards.
ATATTTTGAGGTGATTCCGTTGAAGGGTTGAGGGTTAAATAGGAGTAATTAGGGGAAAATAAGTAAATCGAGCTGGTAAGAGTACAGACATGTGGGATTTGGTGTATATACCAGAAACCAAGGCCTCAGATTTCTTTCTAGTATTTTTCAAACACCACCATCTCCGCTCCATTATTAATGGGTTTGATAACGTAAAATTGAGATATGTACTTGAAAATTACTGCACGTATGTATTGTAATGATAGCTGATTGAGATGATTCCATTGATGGGGTGAGACGTGGTAGGTTGTGAATAGGGTAAAATAAGTAGGGTAAACTAAAAACTTAATTTTTAACGTATATGGTAGAAACCAACGTCTCAAACTTTTCTGACATCTGCTCCAAATATTATTAAAATTCTATGACCAATAATTTCCACATACTAGAGTGCAAACCTAGTCAAGATGTTTCTTTTAAAGTGACTTGGATGAAAAATCTGGATGTGGAAGTAGTGATTCCTTAGGCAGCGGTTTTTTTTACTTGTTGTACAGGGAACCAACAAGAGACGATAAAATTTAATTGGCATTTCGCCAGTACGACTTGTCTTTCAAAGGAGTCGCTCTGGATAGTTTTGGATATTATGTATACCATTTTAAAAAACTTGTGTAAACAGCAAACACGAGATATAAATTTCATAAAAAAAACTTATGGATAACAGCTTTTTGACAAAATTAATGTATCTAGGCCGACTTTTATGGACATAGCGCTATAAAAATGTCTTTATTAACCGATTCTTAACGGGATTTAAGTAGATACCGACCACAAAAACCTTTGCTTTATGACAAAAATTTAGAATCTGAATTCAGTAGTCGATATAGTTTTAAGTTTTCAATAAAAAAGTCGCTAACCAAATTTTTCCATACTGGACATTGAAAGAAGCCTTGGAAATTGAAATTACTCTCTGAATATTTGTCATAAAGTTAAGGTTGTTATGTCCACATTTTTTTAGAAATCCCGTTGAAATCGGGTGTGTTTCCAAAAATACTACCTACATTAATGTTGTTATAGATCTGTCGTTAATTCAATATTACTTCCACATCCACGTAGTGGAGTGGTACCATAGTAATCATAAAGAAATTTCAATTTCCTTCTTCTGAAATAGGTTATAAAGTCATCAAGCATGGAAATTTTAAATTTGAGCGAAAGAAGACATTCTTCGGTCGGTCTGTCTGTCTGCCTGTAACTTGATTTTTGCACACGTTTCCTCTGGAACGGTTTAAGATATTGAGTTCAAATTTGTCACAATTATGTGTTATAACGAGATCTGGAACTAAATTATATTTTGAGTTTATTCCGATGAAGGATTCAGGGGTAAATAGGGGTTAATAACGGCAAATAATTAAAGCAAATTAGTAAGAGTCCAGAAATTTGGGATTGGGTATATGCACTAGAAGCCAAGGTCCCATTTTTTTTATGATATTTGCCATGCCCACCTAGTGGAATGGGGATTAACAAAATAACATAAAGATATTGATTTGGTAATTGATATACGTAATAATACGTATGCATCATAACGACATCTGGAACTGGATTATATTTTAAACATATTTCGGTGACGGGTTGGGTGATAAATATGCACACTTATTTTACCACAATTGTAGAAAATTGTACTCCAAATTGGTCTTAAAATGGTGACAGGAACAATTTGTGCAAATAAATAATACATTTTTGGGGCAATGATTTTGTACAGTTTATGCATTAACATTGTTTGAAATTTTTGTACAAACTTAAAAATCACATAAATTGAATTCTTTACAAATTTGAATTATGGTTGCATAAAAATACATAATTTTATTCCACTTGTGGAAGTTAGTTTCTACAATTTGTGTGAAATTTTTAAATATATTCTGAAGATTTCCTAAACAAACATTCACATCTAAACCTCTTCATTTGTAAAACATACTTACAAAAAATTATGCTCTTAAGAATGTGTTTTAGTTTTCCACAATTTCTAAATGAGAAATCCTCAAATTGTATGTTTATTTTGTCAACTTTGTAATTCATTTTGCACAATATATACACTTAATTCAAAGAAGCTGTTCATTAATGTATGAACCGGGGTGAGTCTTGCACAATTTATTACTCTATAATCTCCAAATTATGTATATATTTTTTGGTTCACTGTGCATTCATTTCACATACTATATGTATCCACTTCATTTTAATTGTATTATTCTGTAACACAAATTGTGAAATATTATTTCCAAAATTGGAGATATTCCTAAAGGATTTCAATAAAAAAAATTAAAGAATAAATATTTTATTTTAACAGAACAACAATACATAATAGAGCATGCATTTATATATTATTATCATATGGTAAATGAAAACATTTCTATTTTTTAAATACAAATAAATTTTACATGCCTAAAGTTTTAGTTGAAAAGAAGTAGGTGACTTACATTTATGCTTAAAATAAATCCATTTAATAATTCTAATTTGGAAGGCTTCCAGTGCTTCTTCTTTTTAGCTTCTATTAACGCAGTTTGTAGTAATAAAGCTTATGTCGTAGTCACGTCATATTCTTTAAAAAAATAACATTTATCAGCTCATCACCAAAATAAAATGTATTGCTTACCATCAGAATATCTTCGGTTTGAAGCAGTTCTTTTACAAGTTTGCCTTTTGGGTTTAGTAGTTTAGGAACAGCTTTCTGTCACTTCGCATAAGAAAACGAAATTACTCTTAAGCTGTAAACGAAATCAAGTGTTAGAAGATAGGTATCATGCATTCTTCGCATATGAACAAGAAACCATTTTTATATTTATATGTTTACGAAGTTAATTTAAGAGAGCATATATGCAAATCTGTAACTCTGTGTGAAGTACTTACCTCTGTGAATGCTGGAATTAGATCTAGGAAACCCCACTCGGTTAATAAGTTTTCAACAAATTCCAACAGAAATGTAAGTACTTATCTAATTCGGAAGTGTACGTCTTCACTTAACGAAATATCACCTGGATCTGATGCGTAATTGCCTGCGCGTTTATGCGTAGCATGGTCGGCGCAGTCAGTACAATTTTTAACCAATGAACTTTGCGTGAAACAAATGAAACAATTATACAAAATTTTAAAACAATATCACCAAACTGATTATGAATAGTATGTCATTATTATTGTGCAGTTTTTGCGGGCGGCATAGATTACTATTATTGTTCAGCGGAAATAAATATATTGGGACTCCTACTTTCACAAGTTTGTCAACAACCGTTTATAAAATAGAATCACACTTTTATGTTACACACGTTGTGCAAATCCTTTAAACAATTACTTAAAACTAATTGTAAATAGAATGGCAACAAAATATATAGTTTGAGGATACTATTAACAATGAATTAAGTTAAATTTGCTATGATTTGTTGAGAATAAATAAATAAACTTAACTCTAAATTTCGCCAATTTGTTTGGTCGAAGTTTTCCAATAAATTCATCGTAACTAAATCTTTATATTGGATAAACAAAACGCACAAGAATTATGCACAATTAAAACGTATAAAACAATATAACGTTGTGCGTTAAAATTTTACAATTGTTTAAAAAAATGCAACAAGACGTTGTTCCTCAACATTGTGCAAAATGTTCCAAAGCGATTTCTCTCTGTGTGGGTCGTCAATAGTGGTAAATCCGAGTCAATAGCAATAAATGAGTAAAGGAGGCTAATAAGATTCCAGAAATTTGGGATTTGATGCATATGCTGGAAGCCAACATCTTTTCTGACATTTGCCACCTCACCACTACCACCACTCCATTATTAAAGGGGTTAATAAAATTAAATTATGATATTGGAATTTGACACACTCAGAATAATCAGTCCATAGCAGAAGCACAATCAAATAATATTCAGTTACTTCCACTCTCACAGGAGAAGACAGACACCAACGTGAAGGCAGCCTCCAGAGATAGCCGCTAATTTTCCCGAAACTACCCGAACGCACATGGAAGTTCGTCAATATGGGTATTGCCGACTCCTCGCGATCACGCGCCACGTAGACTATTGATATCGAGTGGCGGTGAAAAGGATAGTAGGGTTAGTATAGATAGCTTCTTTTGAGCACAATAATCAGTGCCGAATAATATTTGTGTGAATAATTTGAAGTGCTTTATACCAGTTTTAACATAATCCCACCAAAACTATGTATTATTTATATGATTTAATTATAAATTACTAGATTTCCAAAAAACAGGACACCAATTTGAAATGTTTGAGGAAAATAGTAGACACGACTATAGCGAGTTTGTCTTAAAAAAATTATACTGAAAAAAAAATCGATAAAGAAAATTTAATATCTGAAACAGTCAAAGAAGAAATAGATTTTTCAAAAACTGGACATACGTTCGCCTTCAAAATTTTACACTCGATAGTACATACAACTATTAAGAGTATGCCTTGAGAAAATGAACTCGCCCTACCGTCCTTCATATTGAAAACAAAATGAAAACTACAATAAAATGTATTCAATATCTGAAAGTAAAATAGCAAATCAAGAATTTTCAAAAACTGGACATATTACCACTTTCAAAATTTTACTTGTAATAGTACACATAACTATTAAAAATATACCTAAAAGAAATCAACTCGCTCTACGGTCTTAAATATTGAAAAAAAAATTCAATAAAATAAATTCAATATCTGAAACAGCCAAAAATGGATCAAGATTTCTCAAAAACTGTACATATCGCTTTCAAAATTTTACAGTCGATAGTATCCACCGCTGCTACAAGTATGGCTTAAAAAATCATCTCGCACTGCTGTCCTCCATATTGAATATAAATTCAATATAATAAATTTAATATCCTAAACAGTGATAGAAGAAACTCAAACTATTCACAAACTGGACATACCATCAATTTCAAAATTTTACAGCCGATAGTACACACAACTAGTAAGAGTGCATCCTAAAAAATCACCTCGCACTGCCGTCCTTCATAGTGAAAAAAAAATCAATAAAATAAATTTAATATCCGAACAGACATAGAAGAGAATTAAATTATTCACAAACTGGAAAAATCATCACTTTCAAAATTTTACAGCCGATAGTACACACAACTAGTAATAGTATGCCTTCAAAAAATCATCTCGCACTGCCGTCCTTCAAATTGAAAAAAAAATCAATAAAATGAATTTAATATCCGAACAGTCATAGAAGAGACTCAAATTATTCACAAACTGGACATATCATCACTTTCAAACTTTTACAGCCGATAGTACACACAACTAGTAGGAGCATGCCTTAAAAAAATCATCTCGCACTGCCGTCCTTCATATTGAAAAAAAAAATCAATAAAATAAATTTAATATCCGAACAGACATAGAAGAGACTAATTATTCACAAACTTGACATACTATCACTTTCAAAATTTTACAGCCGATAGTACACATAACTAGTAAGAGTATGCCTTAAACAAATCATCTCGCACTGCCGTTCTTCATATTGAAAAAAAAATCAATTAAATAAATTTAATATCCGAACAGTCATAGAACAGACTCAAATTATTCACAAACTGGACATATCATCACTTTCAAAATTTTACAGCCAATAGTACACACAACTAGTAAGAGTATGCCTTAAAAAATCATCTCGCACTGCCGTCCTTCATGCTGAAAAAAAAATCAATAAAATGAATTTAATATCCGAACAGTCATAGAAGAGACACACATTATTCACAAACTGGACAAATCATCACTTTCAAAATTTTACAGCCGATAGTACACACAACTAGTAAGACTATGCCTTCAAAAAATCATCTCGCACTGCCGTCCTTCATATTGAAAAAAAAAATCAATAAAATAAATTTAATATCCAAACAGACAGAAGAAACTCAAATTATTCACAAACTGGACATACTGCCATTTTCAAAATTTTACAGAAGATACTACACACAACTATTAAGAGTATGCCTTAAAGAAATCATCTCGCACTGCCGTCCTTCATATTGAAAAAAAAATCAATATAATAAATTTAATATCCGAACAGACATAGAAGAGACTCAAATTATTCACAAACTTGACATATTATCACTTTCAAAATTTTACGGCCGATAATACACACAACTAGTAAGAATATGCCTTAAACAAGTTATCTCGCACTGCCGTCCTTCATATTGACAAAAAAATCAATAAAATAAATTTAATATCCAAACAGACATAGAAGAGACTCAAATATTCACAAACTGGACATACTGCCATTTTCCAAATTGTACAGAAGATACTACACACAACTATTAAGAGTATGCGTTAAAGAAATCATCTCACACTGCCGTCCTTCATATTGAAAAAAAAATCAATATAATAAATTTAATATCCGAACAGACATAGAAGAGACTCAAATTATTCACAAACTTGACATATTATCACTTCCAAAATTTTACGGCCGATAATACACACAACTAGTAAGAGCATGCCTTAAACAAGTTATCTCGCACTGCCGTCCTTCATATTGAAAAAAAAATCAATAAAATAAATTTAATATCCAAACAGACATAGAAGAGACTCAAATTATTCACAAACTGGACATATTATCACTTTCAAAATTTTACAGCCGATAGTACACACAGCTAGTAAGAGTATGCCTTGAAAATATCATCTCGCACTGCCGTCGTCCATATTGAAAAAAAAATCAATAAAATAAATTTAATATCCAAACAGACATAGAAGAGACTCAAATTATTCACAAACTGGACATATCGTCACTTTCAAAATTTTACAGCCGATAGTACACAACTAGCAAGAGTATGCCTTGAAAATATCATCTCGCACTGCCGTCCTTCATATTGAAAAAAAAATCAATAAAATAAATTTAATATCCGAACAGACATAGAAGAGACTCAAATTATTCACAAACTGGACATACTATCACTTTCAAAACTTTACAGCCGATAGTACACACAACTAGTAAGAGTATGCCTTGAAAAAATCATCTCGCACTGCCGTCCTTCATATTGAAAAAAATCAATAAAATGAATTTAATATCCGAACAGACATAGAAGAGACTCAAATTATTCACAAACTTGACATATTATCACTTTCAAAATTTTACAGCCGATGGTACACTCAACTAGTAAGAGTAAGCCTTGAAAAAATCATCTCGCACTGCCATCCTTCATATTGAAAAAAAAATCAATAAAATAAATTTAATATCCGAACAGACATAGAAGAGACTCAAATTATTCACAAACTGGACATATCATCACTTTCAAAATTTTACAACCGATGGTACACACAACTGGTAAGAGTATGCCTTTAGAAAATCATCTCGCACTGCCGTCCTCCATACTGAAAAAAAAAATCAATAAAATGAATTTAATATCCGAACAGTCATAGAAGAGACAAATTATTCACAAACTGGAAAAATCATCACTTTCAAAATTTTACAGCCGATAGTACACACAACTAGTAAGAGTATGCCTTCAAAAAATCATGTCGCACTGCCGTCCTTCATTGATTGATTGATTGATTGATTTGCCAGCGTAAGGTGGGCATTGCTGCCGATTCCGGTGCAGGGAGATTTGTTCCACCACGCAGCCTGATCGCCCACCGATCATCCTACCGTGTGCCGGAACAAACCCCCGGTGCTTTTATATACCGCCGGACCAGCTGCATACGCTGGATTGGACATTGGACATGCTTGTTGTCAGCAGCGAGAGCCGCATGACGCATGGGGTAGGAGTATAGGATGGAGCGTGTAGGTGTTTGTGAGATGTTTCTTCTTGTTTTCCTTCTGTCTTCATCGGATGGAAAGTGTAGGCGTTTGTGAGCTGCTTCTTTTAGGTTTTCGTGCTTATTTTTACTTTCAGGTTTTTGTGATATGCTTCTTCTTGTTTCTGTCTGTGATCATCTTCTCTCCTATTCTACTTCTGAGTTTTCTGTTTCTTCTGTTTCTGAGTCTGGCAGTGTGTATATCCTTGATATTTCTTTATTGTATTCCATTTTTTGTTGTGCCAATCCTTTCCTAGCTTATTCATAATCCTCTCGATTGTTGTAATCCATGTGTAGCATGGCCTCCCTATTTTCAGTTTGTTGCTGTTCATTCGCAGCGCTTTCTTCTGAAACGGACCACCCGGTATACTATATTTTTTAAATTTATTCCCGCGCCTATTAACACGAATTTACATATTTCCGAAATATCTTATAATTTGGTACGAAACTAAGTATCGTCCAGTAACTATCAAAAATATTTTACATACATTTCCATGTTAAAATGCAAAGTTTTTAAACACATTAAATTCATAGTGTAAAGATTCCTTAAAAACGCATATATCGAGCAAAGCTAGAACGTTTCACCCCAAGAATCCACTTAATTTTATTATGTTAACGTAAACAAAACATAAGCTCTTGGATGCAGGTGGCCGTGCGAACTAGGTCCAGAACGACACGTTGTGGGAACACTACGTCACTAATTTTTAGTAAATTCCGAGTATAAATACTCTAGAAAAATTATGCACTTGGTCAATTAAGTTTGTACCCTCTAGTGGACTAGCTCGTTGAATTCATTTTCTCCCGAGCAGCTACTAGATTAACAGTACTTTATATTTTATTGGCAGATTAGCTCGGGGACTTGTCTTTTCAGAGTTAGCTGTTTAATGAATTATTTAGTGACTTAGAATTATTTTCGTGGGTCAGCTCGTCAAATTCGTTCCCTGAGCTGTCTGCGGACTTAGTTCGAGGTATCAATTTGATCGACCACCATCGATTCATTTGGTATTACTACAATTTTTGTAGATTGGCTCGCATAGTGGTTTTATTCAGCTGAGCTTGCTGTCGAAGAGATTGTCAGTGTCCATTTGATTGACTCCCCGTCAATTAAATGGTCACTGCCAGTTTTAGGAAGATTGGCTTGCAGCATATTATGATTAAGCCGAGCTTGCTACACGATAAGTTGTCGTTACCATTTTAATCGATCGGACAACGTATCAGGGGACACCGACAGGGTATTATAACGAGGGGGGGGACTTATAATTAGGCCGGCGACGTCCAGTTATGACGTTGCACGGGATATGTGGGAACCGACAGGTAAAACGTGGCTTTCGTATTTTATTTTAACGTATTAACCTCAATTAAAATCAAATCGGGAAAATTAGAATTCAATTTCAAATTTGGTTATCTACAGAAATGACTCTATAGTTCGGATTCGACGGTATGAAACTCGCGTGAATATTTTAATGTGGCACTTTGATAATTTTAATAAGAATAACAAACTTCAATTAATTTTTGTGTTAAGTTTGCAATACAGTTATTTAGTTAATTTTTACCACACCTAATATTTGGTGTTGTACATTAATTTAAGGAGCTCTGCATTGTAATCACGATCTTATTACTCATTCATCTTAATTTACTGAGATTAGGTAAATTTTATAGAACTATATGATTTACTTCCAGTGGCAGATTTTGTTTGTGATAGAGGGTTACTCTACACATTATTTATTAGGTGTTCGACGAATGCAACAATATTGTACTGTCTGGGCAGTTCACAGCTGTTCAGGCGATCGGAATAATTATTGTTTGACCAGCGGGGTGCTACTCCAGGCCACCTGTATTTATCACAAGCAATGACCTGTAATGTGTCTTCCCGATGATGGTTAAGAATAATTAATAATTTAAAAGAACTATTACATGACAAATTTTGTACAGGGTGTTTTGTTTTGTATTCACCTGCAATGGCAGCTTTCCTAGCCATGGGCGAATTGGAAATGATTTTTAATTGCTTGTTCATTCGATTGTTTGAACAAATACAATATTCGCAACATATTAACCAATTGGTAGCCAATAGGCTGGTTCTGAGTCAAGTTTATTGGCCAGATCACATCGCTCTACACTTCGCAACCTCAAACAATGTTTGATTGAGCAATTAATTGAAATTTCAATTTGCCATGCATTTAACTTCATCATTTATTGCGAGATTTCGCCACCCAATACAAACTTTTCATGTGCCGAATTCATCACTTTTGTTACTTCAATTTGTACGAGGATTCTCGTAATAATCATTATCATTTTAGTGATTATTGTTGTATTTGATTGAGCATCTGATTGATATTGGAGTGACTGTTTGTCCCAACGAAATCTGTGACTGGAAATATAAATTTGTGATTATTTTTCACTGTAAATTTATATTATTATATGGCAGTTGCCACAACGTTTTATTTTTCGTTCCTGTATTGTAACCTGACGATTGTCTGAATATACGTATTAAACCGTTCCTTGTTTTTAATTATTTTACCTTTAAATAAAAATAAAATTCAATACTACAATTAGTCAAACATAAGGTTTGATCTAATCTAAAAGAATATATAGTGAATAAAATAACATCCAATTAACCAAACATAAGGTTTGAGTTAATCTTAAAGAAAAGTGAATTAATGAATTAAACTATACAAACATAAGGTTTGTTTTACTTAGGAAAAAAATGCATTTACAAAATAAATTAATCAAACATAAGGGTTGTTTAATTTAATAGAAAATGAATAAAATGAAATCTAAAATTAAATAGCCAATAAACAAAGGTTGACAAAATAAAGGTATAAGCCTGTTTCTTAAAGATTATACAGGGTATCATGAAAATACTAAATTATACTTATCAAATAAAGTGCAAATTAAGAACAGAGATCAGTGCCTAAATAAAGTACCGAGTGTATCAGTTCAGTAAAGAATATTTAATCAAGTGCAATAATCAATTAGTTTTCCATAATTAAAACTCTATCAAAGTAATTAATATCAATAAATAGAAACAGTAATATCAAACTTTAAAAAGAACTATGGTAACAATAAACTACAAATCACAAACGTAAATTTGAGTCCTACCACTAAACTAGACGATCACACAGCCAAATTAGTTTAACTGTTTTATAATTAGACATTCAGGGGAGAGGGGAGGGTAACTGGTAATTAATCAAACCAGAATTTCACTAGAAAATAATAGGCGTAGGGGGGGGGGTGCGTCTCACTTCATTAGGTGTGTCGTGTCCCGTCTTTGGACGCGTCCCCAGTATTTCATTGCGTATGATTCTATGCTTTTGATTATTGTTCTTCCCTCTAGTAATGTTGACGTTTTCTGTCATTTTTGTGGTTTTATTGTTTTTGCTAGCAGTTGGATAATGTCCCGTTCAGCTCTTCTCAGGCTTCTTCTGTTGGCCTTTGTCGTTGCTGCGTTTTTGACTCCATATATCATCGTAGGCATTATGATGGTCGTGTATACCTTTTTAGTTAGGCACCATAGTTGTTGTCCTCAATGAAGGGTAGTAGAGATCTTGTGACTCTGTAGGCTGTTTTGACTTGGTCCAGGACTGTGGTGAATAGTCGGGGGGATAGGGGACATCCTTGTTTGACTCCTATATTCTTCATTTTTGATTCCGTCGTCTGTCCAAACCATTGTATTGCAGTGTTTTTGTGTAGGCATGCTTTTATTATTTTGTTTATTAAGTAGTGCGGTACTCCCCTGTTGAGCAAAGTGTTGACTATAGCCTCATGCCTTATGGTATCAAGTGCCTTTTGGAGGTCAATTGAGACTATATATAGTTTTGTTCCTTCTTTCCACTTTTCTTCCAGGATCCGTCTGGTGGTGTACATGTGGTCATCTGTCGATCTACCCTTGATAAATGCCGTTTGATAATCTGGTAGTTCGCCAATGTATTTTTCCATTTCTCTGAGGAGGAATTGTGCGTAGTATAGCAGAGTGTTATTCTTCTGTAATCGTCCACGTTTTGTGGTGATTTGATTTTAGGGAGCGGTATCTGTATTGTTGTATTGCATTCCTCAGGCAGAGGTGTGGTTTCCGTCCATGCGTTGGTGATGATTTCTAGGATTAGCTGTTTTATGTTGTCCGGTCTATAGTATACTAGTTCGTTATTTATTTTATCTATTCCCGGGGCCGTGTTTCTTTTAGCTCTGGCCATTATTTCTAGTAGTTCGTCTTTTGACGGTGGCTTTCCCAGAGGCCAGTGGTCCATTTCTTGTATTGGTTCTATTTGACTTCTCTCTGCGTTTCCTTCTTCTAGTTTCCTTACCCAATGCTGCAGTGGCATGTATTTTCTTGACTGCGTATTGTTGTTTCTCATGTATGTTTCGAGGTGTCTAAAAGTTTGGTTTAATCTCTGTCCTGCTGGAGTGGATTCTATGTTTTCGAAGAATTCTCTGCATTTTTTTCTGTTCGTGCCTCCTCTCTGTGTCTCTTTTTTCTTTCCTCGCTTCTATCATCTTTTTGTCTTTCATATTGAAAAAAAATCAATAAAATAAATTTAATACACAAATTATTCACAACCTGGACAAATTATCACTTTCAAAATTTTACAGCCGATAGTACACAGAACTAGTAAGAGTGCGCCCTAAAAAAATCATCACGCACTGCCGTCCTTCATATTGAAAAACAAAATCAATAAAATAAATTTAATATCCAAACAGACATAGAAGAGACTCAAATTATTCACAAACTGGACATATCACCTTCAAAATTTTACAGCCGATAGTGCACACAACTAGTAAGAGTATTACAATTATAATAAAACAAGAAATAATTCACTTTTAAACATTATTCTACTGTGGTATTCTTACTTAATATCTTCTTTTTTCCCTGTTCATAAAGATGCGACACGATGGGTCCTTTTTTAAAATTGTAAAACCAATAAAAAAAATTGATAACAATAACATAAATATGTCATTCTAATAATATAAGTTGATAGTACGAGAGCCCATCGACACAACTGGACCGGGTGCCGCATTTGTCGTCGTATGGTGTAGATATTGTAGGCATCTGTAGCTTCCAGTACTATCGGCTGTAAAATTTTGAAAGTGATAATATGTCCAGTTTTTGAAAAATTTTAGTTACTTCTTGACTATATTTCAGATATTGAATTTATTTTATAGAATTGTTTTTTTCAATATGAAGGACGGCAGTGCTAGTAGATTTCTTTAAGGTGTACTCTTAATAGTTGTGTGTACTATCGGCTGTAAAAGTTTGAAAGTGAAAATATGTCCAGTTTGTAAATAATTTGAGACTCTTCTATGACTGTTTCGGATATTAAATTTATTTTATTGATTTTTTTTAATATAAAGGACGGCAGTGCGAGATGTTTTTTTTTAAGGCATACTCTTAACAGCTGTGCATACCATCGAGTATAAAATTTTGAAACTGATAACATGTCCAGTTTATGAAAAATTCTAGTTTTTTTCTGACCTGCAGATATTAAATTTATCTTATTGATTTTTTTTTAATACGAAGGACGACAGTCGAGTTGATTATTTCAAGGCATACTCTTAATAGTTGTGGGTTTTATCGGCTGTAATATTTTGAAAATGATAATATGAACAGTTTGTGAATTATTTGAGTTTCTTCTATGACTGTTTCGGATATTAAATTTATTTTGCTGAATTTTTTTTCAATATGAAGGACGGCAGTGCAAGATGATTTTTTTAAGGCACAGTCTTAAAAGTTGTACAGTTTTTGACTGTTTCTGATATTGAATTTATCTTATAGAATTTTTTTTTTTTCAATATGAAGGACGGCAGCGCGAGTAGATTTTTTAAAGGCGTACTCTTCACAGTTGTGTGTACTATCGGCTGTAAAATTTTGAAAGTGATAATATGTCCACTTTTTGAAAAACTCTAGTTTTAAATATATATAAATAAATAATATATAAACTAATAAAATAAAAAGGCTTTTATTCTATTTGTGCTACTTAATTCTGGGTCAGCACAGGAAAACAAAGAAAGATACTTAGTGATTGGTAATATAAAAAAAAATAAGTAAACATAAAAGGTAGAATTATGAAAATTAAAAGAAGAAATTTATAAATTGAACTGTAACAGTTGTAACAAGTTTTTCCGTAACTTGTCAATTATTTAATTAGTGCCAAATATTTACCATTCAGCACCCGTACTAGGAATAAATTCGAATAAATTCAATTTGTTGCCGAATATTCATGTTTAGCGACCGTGCTACAATAACTGAAATAAAATCCAAGTTAGAAGCAAATGAGCATGCGCGGGCGGAATATTAGGGAGAGGTGGAATTGACAGGAATTGAAAACCGGCACTTTCCGTCTTGACGTCGCTGAGGTGAGATCATTCTAATTTTTTTCCTTAAAAGATTTGAAGTTTAGAGCCATCCTATAATACTTTGTTGAAGGTTTCCTTTTATTATTGAATTATCATTACATTAGAATAATAACCTAGTTGTTTTGATTTGTTATTGAATTTTAAGCTGACATTTAATTGAATTATAATACATTTGAAGTTAACCATGTGGTTAATAAAAAAAAACACTTGTTAGTGGATTGCCCCAGCTGCAGTTTATTTATTTGTCATTTTGGGACAGTTGCTGCGGATTATTTTATGTTTAGATATTATATTAATAATTTTTGCCAGTAGGTTATATTATATACTTACATATATAGGTATATATATATATATATATATTTTGTATTTGGGGTTGCTCTAAAATTTATTTTATTAGATAATCTCATTTCACGACTGATATACTAAATTATTGAATTTGTCGAAAAGCAAGACGTAAAGTCAATTTATCTAAATTAATTTTATCATAGAACCGGAGAGCATCTCCAAAAATTTATATTTTATTTGATTTTTTCTAGTTTTCAATTTTAATATCTATCTCATTAGTTCTACTTTGAACATTTTGGTATTATTAACAATTTTTTTCTTTGGACCATTTTGCTTCATAATAACTTAACTTTTGTCATTTACAGTAATTTTGTGGCCTAATTTTTTTGATAAGTTAGTAGTAGAGTTTTTTTTTCGGTCCTCAACCATTTTCTTAAATTAATGCTTAAATTTTACAAATTCTAATTTTTGTTTTTTTTTTGTTTGTGTAGTTTTTATAAAAAGTCGTAACCTTGGCCAATCTTTTTTTTTTATTCTTTTCAATAAGTTTTAAAGTTTTAAAATAATTTATTTAGAGTCATTTTAAATTTAAATCATTGGGTTTTTTTTTCTTTGTGTAACTTAATTTGTATCAACTGGTTCCTGATTTACCACTGTTTTCATGTAATAATCTGGATCGACCAACCCTGGATCAAGCACATGGTAGTTTTGCTAGTGGCTGGACGAGAATATTAATTGGCTGAACATTTCCAACTTCGTGTCATCCTGGAACCTCCTCGTTGACCCGGACAAACAATATAAGTCCTCAATCCCAGGTACCTGTGGCCATCTCCAGGAATTGACACCTTGGAACTCCGCACTCGCTGCCCAAAGTTACGTAAGCAATTAACTATCATCGTAGCTTTTCTTGGTCAGAAGATAACTACTAGATATAATTGTAAACCAGTTGATATTTTGAATTTTAGAAGTTTCCGTTTCAAATTAATTTTTTTTTCTCTTAACAAATTTTCATTGCCACTAATAAGCATTATATTTTTATTGTAGTAAATTTTGAATTTTTCATTAATTCTCACATTTAATTGTAAAGTCTTTGTAAATTTTAAACTTTATTTATTGTTAATATATTGTTATATTTTGTTAATTTTGCTTTTGATTGTTTCCTCCTTAACCAGTTGCAGGAATATCATTTGTATGAATACGCTGGCGCCCAGTTTCTTTGTTTATTTTTGTTTTGTAACATTCAAATTATTAAGTAACTCTTCTCGCCACAGAGTGACCTTCGACCAACCCTGAGTTAACCGGTTGCTACGCTTTCATAGCTTCTTCAGCACCCCGCTGAGAAGTTGTGGTTGCACAGTTCACAATGTGAGCGTTGTACTGCTTACGCATATGCATGTCGAAATTAAATTTACTGTTAGATCATAGTTTTTGGTGAAAGTAAGATCAGTTATCATATTTCCTATAAATAAGGAAAATGACGAACTAAAATAGAGTCCAGCCATAACAAAGCTATGAGTCTAATAGAGCTCAGCTATGAACCGGCTATGAACCGAGCCAAAATAGAGTTCAGCCATAACAAAGCTATGAGTCTAACAGAGCTCAGCTATAAACCGGCTTTGAACCGAGCCAAAGTAGAGTTCAGCCATAACAAAGCTATGAGTCTAACAGAGCTCAGCTATGAACCGTACCCAATAAACAAACATATGCTATGAGTCAATAGATGAGCTCAGCAAAAGAAAAAAAAGAGGCCATGGACCATGGGAACTTAACAGAGAATGAGCTATGAGCTAATAATAATAATAAAAAAAAATAAATAAATAAATAAAAAACATGCATATGAGTACGTTGTAGATGAATTGAAAAAAATGTTTGATACATATTCTTGAAAACCCATTGAAAATTATTGGGAGTTATATAAACTATGAGCTTTATCATAATTCTTCCTCACATTAGTTTGAAAGAGAGAAAGAAAGATTAATAAATCAGTATTTCATTACAGATAAGTTATGTCAGAAGTAACGATTAGGCCCTTTCTGTGTGATAATCTGGATAAGGAGCGAATGGCAAAAATGGATATGGTCTCTGGAACTGTATTTGGCTGCAGAAGAAATTACGGATACAGTCAAACAGAGAAATAAATTCTTACATTTTGGAGGAACCCAACTACAAGAAGTCGCTTATAATATACCAGGAGCAATCGAACCATATGATCAAGAGGGAAGTAATGATATTTTCAAAACCTTAGTTGACAAACTAGAGGCAACAGAAATCAGTATCAAGGATAAACTTATTGACAGTTGGGCACCTATGGAGTTAAAGAAGAAACTTCTGGAAAAAGGAAGAACTCTCAATGAAATTATTGAACTATGCCGGATTCATGAACAAATTAGCGATCAATCAAAAATCATGGATTCCGCAAATGACACAAGCACGTCAACAGCCACTGTTAATAAAATAAGAATCCAAAACAGAAAACCTCAATCGAAAGAATGCACGCGGTGTGGAAAGACAGGTCATGTGTCATATGCATCGGACTGTCCTGCAAAATATGTAAAATGTCTCAAGTGTGGATTCATAGAGCACTATTCTGCGTGTTGCAGAACAACGAAAGGCAAACGCCCCACCAACACTAAATATCCATACGAAAACAACAACAAACGTAGACGAACAGGATCCAAAATAAATTTCGTGAATTCAGAAGATACCGACACAGACAGCTCAAAAGAGAATCGAATCAAGAAATTCGAATGTTTCAAAATTAGCGACAACAGACAAGAAGAGAATGATGAGCTCGTAACATGCAAAATTGGGGGTATTCCTATTACCCTCCTGATCGATTCGGGATCAAAGACAAATATTGTGAAAGGAGATGACTGGAAAATCCTTTGTGACAACAAGGCTGTTATGTGGGAAATTGATCCAGAACCTAACCACACATTAAAAGGCTACATCTTAATTATTTGGATGACATAATTGTATATGGAAGCACCGAAGCTAAACATTGCATTTAAAGAAGGTATTGATTGTGTTCCAAACTAACAACGTACTTCTGAATGATGCCAAGTGTGTAACAAAAGTCCAGGAGCTAAACTTTCTATGACACAAGCTATCACATAAAGACATAGATGTAGATAGGACGAAAGTGAAGTCGATTTTAGAATTCCGTACACCCGAAACAAAAGAGGAAGTACGCAGTTTCATAGGTCTCGCCACGTATCTAGGAAATTTCATCCCTGACCTCGACACCACTACGGAACCCCTTCGAAACTTGATAAAACGAGACGAAAAATTTCAATGGACTGAGTATCTTCAAATAAGTTTCGACAAACTTAAGGACACTTTAGCTACACTTCCAACGCTGTCATACTTCGACCCTCAACGGAGAACTCGATTAGTAGCAGATGCTAGTCCAGTTGCATTGGGAGCGGTCCTCTTACAATTTGACGAGTGCCAGATGCCGCTAGTAATTTCATTCGCAAGCAAAAGCTTATCCCAGGTTGAACGTCGATACTCACAAACCGAGAAAGAAAGCTTGTCATTAGTGTGGGGCGTAGAGCGTTTTTATTTCTATTTGGCCGGATTGGAATTTGAATTGGTAATAGACCACAAGCCTCTGGAGGCGATATTCAAACCTACGTCAAAACCACCTGCCAGAATCGAGAGATGGGTACTTCGACTCCAGTCATTCAAATGTAAAATAATTTATCAGCGTGGAAAACAGAACATAGCTGATTCGTTATCAAGACTGTGTCGACTGAATAGTGAAGAAACATTCGACCAACAAAGCGAACATCACATCTTCTCAATTATGGAACAGGGCGTACCAAAGGCAATGAAGATTTCCCAAGTTATCAATGAAAGTGCAGAAGACGAACAAATAAAGGAAGCTGTCGCCAAAATTAACAACAACTCATGGATACCTGCTGACAAAAATATTCTTTACCTGTTTAGATCGGAACTAACAACAATGGGACCAGTTGTCTTGCGTGGAAATAGGATAGTCATTCCTAAATCATTGCGACAGCATGTACTTCAGTTAGCACATGAGGGATACCCGGGGGAAACTGTGATGAAAAGACGCTTAAAAGCCAAAGTCTGGCGGCCACTCATTGACAGACAAGTGGAACAATTCGTAAAGAAATGCCGAGATTGTTTATTAGTTGCACAACCAGACAAACCGCCGGCCATGAAACGACATATGCTCCCTGGCGGCCCATGGCAATGCGTAGCCATAGACTTGATGGGACCCCTACCAAATAAGGAACAACTGTTGGTCATCATTGACTACTACTCAAGGTATCATGAATGCAAGTTCCTCAAAACAACAACCTCAAAGGTTATCATTGCACATTTGTCAGAAATATTTTCACGTTTAGGAATACCAAAATCAATTAGAGCCGACAACGGTCCCCAGTTTGCGAGCCAAGAATTCAAGAAATTTTGTGCTGATAACAATATTGAGTTAATTCAAACTCCACCTTATTGGCCACAAGCCAACGGGGAAGTTGAAAACTTTAACAGATCCATTCTGAAACGACTACAAATCGCCCATTTGAATACAAGAGATTACCGGAATGACTCAAATTCCCAATGATGTATAATGTAACCCCGCACGGAACAACAGGGAAATCGCCATCGGAGTTACTCCTTAACAGGAACATTAGAGATAAGATTCCTTCAATAATAGACCTAACGACCACTCCAGTAGATGAAGAAGCTCGTGACAATGACATAGAAACAAAAAAGAAAAGAAAGGGAGGACAAAGCGAGACGGGCTAAGGAAAATGACGTTAAAATAGGAGACAAAGTGGTGATTAAAAATATGACTATCCCTCATAAATTGACTACCCGTTTCAACAACGCAGAGTATGTAGTCATAAAGAGGAACGGAAATGAAGTAACTCTTTTAAGAGAAGATGGGCAAACAGTAAAACGACATGTCAGCCATGTTAAGAGACTCCCTAGCACAACTACTTCGAAAGCATCATCATCACCAACTACATCCATCACAGACCTAATTCCAGAAGAACTCACTGAAGAATCTGCAGGGGAACTACCACAACTAACAATACTGAACCGTGAGAAGCCAGATGAACCACAGGATGTGACAAAGTTAAGAACAGGTTGAACCACTTAAGTTGAGAAAAATGGAGGGAGTGTGGAGACCGATGACTAGGGAAAAGGAAGTGGAAGAAGAAGAAGACGAAAAGGGGACTTGACAGATGATGAGTAGACAATGTTGAGAGTAGTATTTGAGATACCGTTGATTTATAAAAATAGTGTTCTGAAATATACATATAAACTAATAAAATAAAAAGGCTTTTATTCTATTTGTACTACTTAATTCTGGGTCAGCACAAACAGCAATTTCAAATTAGAAATGATTAGGATTCCTGATCAAAACGAGTTTGTCTGGTGTGACACTTCGCCTATATGTTCCAATGATTTATAGACGCACTATTTTTTATATATTCTATGGTTTGCCTCTCATTAAAGCAACTGGGACACTAACTTCCAATAATTATTTCTGGCCTAAGGTGAGCTCGGACTGTAACATATGGTCTAAGTCATGCGTCAACTGTCAAGCTACTGAAATTAACCGTCATCAAAAAGTGCGCCAGGAAACTTTGATATTCCAAAAAGTCGGTTCGATCACATTCATGTACATTTAGTAGGACTTTTACCTCCTTCTAAGGGCTGTTCCTATAACTGTGATCGAATGCTTTACTAGATGGCCGGAAGCATATTCTCTTTTGAATATTACTGCAGAAATTGTTGCTCGTACTTTATTTCAAAATTTCATTTGTCTTTTTGGTGTGCCATTGACTGTTACCACCGATCAGGGGGTTCAGTTCAAATCAAAATTATTCAATGAGTTTGCGAAGTTCTTAGGTTTTCATAGAATCCGTACCACCATATACCACCTACAGAGTAATGATGTAATAGGTGCATTTGTTACGGGTTAAATTGAAATTAAGTAGTCCAACGTGAAACTTGACTCTAAATTACAATTAGTTCTTAAATATTAAGGTCGGCTAGCTCTATCACGGGAATCTCAGAGTTGAAGATCGTTTATTTTTAACGATTTCAGTTTTGCCGTAAGTTAAAATGAGCTCCAGGTAATTTCCTATAAATTTCAGCCCCACTTGGGTTAAGTATGACACACTGATTATCAAAAAACTACCAAAAACCATGTTAAATTTAATCTAAGTCAAAACACCATAGGAATCTATTTAAAATAATTATTTAATTTATATACAGAATACAATTAATAAAGAACAAATCGGCTCAGTTTTATGAAGATTATTCATAGGAAATTTAAAAAAAAGAATTTTATTCGCTAGATCTACGATCAGTAATACTATTATAACAATAACTTACAAAAAAAAATTCTACTTTTTTACAAAAACTGCAATTGGTTGATCAATGATATTCTGCAAATGAATTTTTTTAAATGTACTGTCAATGATTTATAATTGTGTTAAATTAAAATGTGTTACACTAAATTGACGCTGCCAATAAACAACATAAATAAAAAGATTGATATACTTATGAACTAATGATATAACCATAAAATACCTACCTGGAAATAAGATGTTAACTGCGCAGTTACTCACATGTCTTATTTTCACATATGCTTAATTCAGTAACTAATGAAGATATGTAACCATAAATATCATATATTATAAAGAAATAAGTAAAGGTTAAAATATAACGGCAGAATATTATTACACATATAACTTTTAGTTATTCTGGTAACATTAGAAAAAAAAGGTACTCATTCGGTATCCAGCGTTGAGCAAAGATCTCTGTTAGTACCGGTTACTATGCTGTTGTTACTGCAAAAACCTCATGTACACCTCAGCTTCAGTATCTCATCAACATTTAAATTCATAGGACCTCATAACCAGAAACCATGTGTCTCAACTGTGACATGTTACCATACCAAAACGACGACTTCAGAAAATGGCGGCGCGGGACCTTCCAATAATCGATTCACCAATTTCTAAGTCGATAAAAACCAAATAGACATCCACAGCTTATCAGCTTCACAATTTTATGTAACTCAGTACCAACCAATTGAGTACAATGTCTAATTTTTCAAATTTTCCAAATTATCTCAAATTACCCAAATTATCCAAATTGCCTACATAAAAAAATGACACAAATTAGGAGTCAGTATTTCCAGAAAATGCAAAGATGGTGCTTACCCGCAAAATCGTCAGGGCACCAACAGGTATTCAACAATGTCGTATTTATTGCCTATTTAGAAGTCCTCTATAATAAAATTTGGCTTCAAACAGCTACACACAGTTAGGCCTTCCAAATGTAAGAATTTTATCGTATAATCCCCCGTAATTAAGTTGGGGTTGCTTTTACAAACAATTATTGACTAATCGGCTTGACGACTCGATGAAGAAAGGAAGAGCACGCCGGTTTTCAAAAACGACTGGTTTTTTTCCTAAACACCTATTTTTTTTAACGACCAATCACAATTCAACATTTCAGGAAAATACCCTAGGAACTAACTAGTAACAGAAAATTAGTTCCAGCCATAAAATGATTAAAACTCTCCTTAGAATAAAAACTAAGGTACACAAAATCCATTATTGGACCATATAAACAATAAAATAAATAAAACCACGATTTATTGACTTTAGTAAATGCTTCACTTAGAACTAAATGTTGGTAACGCATTATTTCCTAGCTCTTAAATATGACAGCTGACCAAGGAGAGGTAAATTCGAATGTTTAACTAAATGAGAAATTCTCCACTACAGGTGAGAGCAAATAGCATTAGCTTGAACAATTATTACAATAAGTCATAAAATATATGCCCCCTTGTAGTGATTACTAAATTATGTATGTGTTTATCATTTTTAAGTTATAATAACACCCCTGATATAACAAAACAATGAACCTAGGTTATAATTATTCTAAATATTCCATAGTAAACATTAAGGTTCCTCAATTATTCTTAACTAGCCATCGATAAATATGAACGCATGTTACTTTGTTTGGTCTCCTTGCTATCAACAAAAGTAAAGAGGAAAATACATATCCTTCTTTTCTCAGGTACCAACTGCAACATTAAAAAAACAATCGTAGCCTCACTCATTTTTAAGTTTACATTACCACATACAAATATATGGGCGGAATCTAATTTAACGTTACACATTTTAGTAAAAATAAAGATTATTGGCCTAACCCTAGCTAGAAAAACAGAAACTGAGTTTAGTTGTCCTTTTAGCTTTAATCTGTTTTAGAGCCGTGAGAAGGTCGTTGACTTCACATTAACTTATGTGTAACTGAGAATTAGACAAAAGTTCTCCATCGACCGAAGATGCACTAGATGTAGGTGTAAATAATTTTCTTGCACCTTTTTAATTTTGCAGAAAATCCAAAAATTTTATTATATCATAACATGTTGCTATGTTTAACTGTAAATTATAAGGATGATTTAAATGTATTTGATGTGTTTAGGAATATTGAGGACTTCCAAACAATCCAGCAGAATTTAGACAAGATTTATAACTGGAGCTCTTTAGATTGTCGCATAATCTTTAAGAATATAATATAATGTCTCACACATAAGAGACCTCTACTTTAGGTTTTAATTATACTCTAAGAGATACAACATTGAGACATCCTAATATCTTCCGCGATCTTGGATTACTTTTTGACAAAGAACTGTCATTTTTAGTATTAATATCGATACGATAGTATGTGACGCATACAAATTCTGTGAATTTAAAACCCGAAGCAGCGGGGTCTTTATGGATCTTAACAGCATTAAAATGATGTATGTGTCTTTGTGAAATCGGAGCTTGAATATACAGTGATTTTATTGTGGAACTTGAATCTGAATATTAAGTACACTTTCTTACTTTTTATTGGGTATTTTGCCACTGAAAAATATTTAAAAATTTTAATGAAAAAACCTCTGCGCCAAACGGATCAGACAGAGGTTGGTTCTTGAGTACTTGACTGTTTCAAAAAGTCTCACACCTAAAAATATATAAACTAGAACAATGTTATAAACTAAAAACTGAAAATCAAAGCTATAGGTAGTTAACGTTTCGGAAGAGAATCTACTTCCGTTCTCAAAACTTTTTTAGCCTATAGCTTTGATTTTCAGTTTTTAGTTTAAAACATTGTTCTAGTTTATATATTTTTAGGTGTGAGACTTTTTGAAACAGTCAAGTACTCAAGAACCAACCTCTGTCTGATCCGTTTGGCGCAGAGGTTTTTTCATTAAAATTTTTAAATATTTTTCAGTGGCAAAATACCCAATAAAAAGTAAGAAAATCTGAATATGCCACAAATAAACAATTACAGACAATATTAAGTACACTATACAACTTCCTAAGGATTCTTCATGGAAGAAAGTGGGATATTTTTATTTGTGATAATTAATAGTAGGTAGTTATTTTATTCGCAATGACTGGAATGTTCAGTTGTATATTCACGATTTTGTTATAAATTACGTTAATAATTAAAAAAAATTTATGTATTTCAGAGACACCATGTATATAATTTAATCAACTTTGTTTAATCGGGTGAACTTTTTAACATTCTTAATACAAAAATAGAAGCTCACATTGTCAGCTCATGATTCACTGTTATCTATAGTCCGTAGTATTGAGAAAATTGTTATATTAATTGATATAAAATTATAGTTGCTAGAACTTATAGAACTATTTTTGCGGATATAATAAAAAAATTGTTTGTATCTTAACATTATGTACTATCAAACTGAATGAAATATAATAAAGAATACTTTTTTAACATTCTTCACTATCTACAAGTAAAGTACACTTAGAAAGGTCAGTCGTATAATCGGTAATCGTTAATTATATTATCTTACTGATTTTATGTATATTCTTAGTAATTCTTGAATATACTTTGAAGAATACCTGAAGCTTTGCGATTTCCACAGTCACGAAGACCTTTTTTATCAGCAACGAAACGGAAAGGTGTATACTGCGTATACCTCTCGAATACGATGTTTGTCTATCTGTATGTCTGTTTGCATTCCTCACATTTGTCGTGTGTGCTTGCTCACTTGCTTATTTGTTTGTTTGCTTATTTAGATATTTATATATAATATATAAGTTTTACAACGAACTGTTTCTCCAGCTCCAATTTTGTTTTTTCGCAAAACTCATTCGCATGTAATTATTTTTCAATCCCTTGGACGATGAATTAGCTTCCTTGTTTTCTTTTTAATACGTGAGTCGTATTCTTCCTGCATACCTTCTTTTCACATTTGAGCATTGCTACGAGATAAAGCCTTCTCGGCGCTTTTTGAGTCTCGATCAGCTTCAATTTCCACTGCAACAGTCATGACACAATTCTCAAATCATTTTGGCATCCGGCAATTGCATTGTAGATGCTCTCTCTTTATTATTTCTTTATCATAAACGTCATTTCCTTGATGTTGAACATTTAAGATTCCGTTCACGTTAACTGATGATTTTGAACTGCAGTGTCTTCGGTTGGTGCTGCATCTTCTTCGGCTTCAACAATATTCGCGTTTTTTCCCCGAAGGGTAAAAGACGACTTATTTCAGGACTTGCCTAGGCTTGACTCTTCTGCTTTCGCTCGCGTAAGTTCATTGTCCACCGGTTTCGCGATCATTCCACGTCATATCAGTTATTCCCCCCTCATCGCCCTCCCACCAGTATCTTTTCTAGCTCTCGTGGCGATGTGGGATGTTATTTCAGTACATTCTCAGTAAGTCGTCAAGAACTTAGTGGGGTCAAGCCTAGGCAAGTCCTGAAATAAATCGTTTTTTACCCTTCGTTAGAAAAACGCTGAATATTTCAATCCTATGCCGTCGGCTTGACCCCTTATGAGAAGTGTTTAGAGTCTGACGACGTGGAAGCGTACTGTGACATATCAAAATTAAGGTTGATTTTATGTGAGGCCTTTGGTTGTTACAGAGGAATACTGCCTAAGAATAAGTATATACTTTCATTGTCGTAAAGTTCAAGTAAGCTACAAACTAAACCTAGAATAACATGTGTATATACATATTACTATATTGGTATAAAGGGCGCATTACTAATCGTATCTCGTGACACAGGAGCTGAAGAGCGTCCTATCTTCCTATAATAATGTTCGAAAAAGTTGGTTTTATCTTTCCAATTGCCATTTTTTTAAATTATATCTAACTGAACTTCATTATTAAATCGGGAGGAAGATACTGCCGATCTGATACTTCCTGGTGAGTATTCAGTACCGGCACTAACAAAGGCCGTTTTCACCCAACCGGTTATTGTGGCCCTAGAAGCAGGACCGACTTTTCCACGAGCTGTCATAAAGAGATTGAATAAGTCGTTTCTGACTCCTCGTTTATCAGAGGATACTCTAATTAGTGCCTTTGTCCAGTAAACGGGATCTAGTTCTAAATCAGGATTTTTTATTAACTTCCAACCAGATTGCCTATATGAGACCTTTTCGGTTTTAGAACCAAACTCTGGACAAAACGGGACAGTCTCGTCTTCTATTTGCATTAAACTCCCGTTAATTACCAATAAAGTTAGGTCATGAACCCTACGACCTGAAGTTAAGAGCAGAATCAGTGTCAGACTGCGGGAGATTTGGAAGATGCTGTCTAACTGCACTCTATCTGCTTTTATCCATGCGATAAGCTCATTTATATTCCATATATGTTTCCTAATAGATACTGCTTTTGAAAAATCAATACTCTTAAGCATTCTCTTTACCAGCGGATGACTGCTGATTTGATGGCTCTTCAAGGGGTTGGCTAATGTGGCTATCGCCGACTTGTGTAGCCTAATGGTTCCAGGAGCGTAACCCTTATCTCTATGTAGAAAACCTATATATTGGGCCGCTAATGCAGGGTTAGGGTCCTTTGCCAAAATACCTCTTTTACCTGCCCAAGCCAGCCAGAGCATCCAAGCGGATGAGTACGTTTTTAACGAAGACTTTCGCCAGGAACTTTCTAGCAATTTTTTGTCTTCTCTCGACCAATTACCTATAAAGTCGGGCCATCCCATACCTTCCAGGCCTCAAAATAAAGCTTCTGTGCATGGTGCAGTGGTTTCATTGTCCGTGCATCCACTAGATTCGTTTGAAGATCCGGTATTCTCATTGGGTGGGTTTGCGCTCGCTTCTCGATGTCCACCCTCCAAAATACTCTCTCCCAGTTGGGGACTATCAAAATGTAGGTTCCTTCGGCTGAATTCAAATGACGCAGTACCTTCGGTATCAGAGGCGGGGGAGGGAGTATCCATACTATGTGATATTTCTATTTTCTGCTGAATGCATTGGTGAACTGATCCTCCCGATCTCTTACTTCCCTCGACGCATAATGAGGTACCACTTTTGAGAGATTCGTAGCGAACAAGTCTATCTATGGTATCCCCCATCTTTGAAATATTGTGGCTGTTATATTGAGAAGTAAATGCCAGTCTAGGAGAGTAGCGTTCCTTGAAAGACTGTCCGGCACATTGTTGCATATTCCCGGGATGTACTGGGCTATTAGACCTATTCTCGCTTCTTGTGCAAGTTCCAGCAGAAGATACGTCATCTTTAGTAGATTGGCTGATCTTGTCCCTTTCTGGTTTCCTATGTATGACACAACCGTTCGGTTGTCTGATTGCACGAGAACAATCTTGTTCCTTAGGAGGAGTGTGTGATTTCGAAGTGCGGCGTATACCGCAAATATTTCCCTGCAATTTATGTGCCAACTTCGTTGACTTGCTAACCAATTTCCTTTCATTGTTCTGTTTCCTATCTGGGCTCCCCATGCTATATCCGATGCATCGGTTGTCATAAAAGCTTCTGAATCTCTCTGAAAAATGACGGACGAATTTTCTATGTTTCAAATCCACCACATACATTCCGCTATCACACTTTTTGGAGTTTTTAGGAACCGATTTGGATTTGTCTCGGGAAGAGCTGGGCTCGCCCTTTGCATATATCTGGTATACAGTCTTCCCAGAGGAAGGACAAACGATGCAAAATTCATTTTCCCTAATAATTTTTTGGCTAGTTTCCAATTCCAAAGCTGGTTTTTAGTATTTGCGTGATGTCTTTCCTTATCGAAATCGTCTTCCGCTCTAGCAGACACATTCTGTTGGTCAACGTATTCCAACTGATTCCTAAGTAGACTAGTTGCTGCTGGGGTAGAATTGCTGATTTATTCTTGTTGACATACCATCCCAAATTTTCCAAAAACATTACAGTTTCCCCTATCTGATGACGTAAGGTCTCCGGATTCTGATGTGCAAGCAAAAAATCGTCTAGATATAATATTATCTGTATGCCTTTCTTTCTGAGTCGATCCGCAAGCCAATTTGAGATTCTTGTAAATTCGAGGGGGGCACTGGATAGGCCGAACGGTAGGCAGGTCATTTGATAGACTTTTCCTTTGTATGTTATTGAGAGAAATCTGCGGTATCTCGCTTTTACAGGAATATGAAAATATGCTTGGGAAACATCCACTTTTGCCATGTAGTCTCTTTTTTTTAAGAAAGTTGGGTATCTTTTGATGATTTATCAGGCGAAATTTCTTTGGACAAGAAATTCGTTCAAGGCTCGCAGATTGAGTATTGGCCGTCTCGAGCCATCTGGTTTGGGAACGGAAAACATTTGAGAGATAAAGCCGGTTGCCTGAAAACGGAATTAGGGGTGGTTTTTTGACAAATGGAATTGTGTATCCCATTATAGTGCCTAAAATCCGTTCTGGTGCTCCTTCCTCTGTCCACTTTACCGCATAATCTTTTAGTTGGCCTGCTCTGAAATTCCACAAGTTGCCATTGCCTTCTTGCTCTCTTATCTGACCGATTTGTTGTTGATGGATAGAAACGCTTTGGAGTGGAGGAATCTGCAGAAGATTGTCTTCCACCTTCCCCGAATGCAGGCGTCGACAATTGACAGGAGCTCTGCGCATGTATGGGGTTGACCTGACACTCGTTTTCCTTTGTGCCCCTGCGACTTTGTTAGATGCTCGGCCATAGTTTGGTGGTCCTCTGTTAATGGAGGAATTACGAAAAGAACTACGAAAAGAATCTCCGTATTGGTTAGTCAGGTCCGCGAGAGGCCTCTCCTCAAAGAAATGTGAGCGACAAGGCGGAATTGTACCTAATAAAGATGCAACTTGACTATCTCTTGGTAAGAATGGTTTTCTTCTTTGTTCTATTATTTCACATCTTCTACCACAGACGTACTGCAAAAGATCATCAGATTGAGCTTTAAACGCAGATGTATAACTCAGAAAAAGGTTTTGTATATCCTCTTTAATGGAAGGTTGCTTGGTAACCAAGGACTTCATTGCTTCAGAAAACGCTTCTCTTTGGAGCAAAACGCCATGAAATATTGTACCCAACGTGTTATCTGTTCATTTCATATGTTCTCCCAAAGGTGAATCGTTTGGAAACATACGAGAGATACGATCATTTACTTTCAAACCGCTGAATACTGTGGAGGCTTGTAGCTTCTTTTGCACGTCCAAATGCCTTACTTTATTAAACGAAGGCTTTTCCAATCGGAGACACTCTATGCCTTGGGTCTCTATATGAGATTTTGCTGAAGGAATAAGAGGTTCTTGTTCCTTTGTAATGGGCGTAAAATCAAATTCAAACTGGGACTCATCTGGAGGAATATTTTCGACGACATCCAATTCCAGAAGAGGTGGGACATAATCTGGCTCCTTGTTATCCTCCAGAAGCTCTTCGTCTGATTCAAATTCTGGGGAACATGAAAGCTGTCTATTGGAAGAGACGTATTCCAAAAACTACTGAAACATGTTCTTTAATTCTTCTGTGGACCTCTCAAGTCTGTCTAGACGAGATTACTTCTTCGATTTTGATGAAGTCGAGGCCCGGCTCGAAGCCAAACCCCGAACACTTTCCACATCAGAGATATCTTCTGACAGCTGACTAGATGCTTCTTTGCGAGATATCAACAAGGTTTCATATTCACCAATGCTGCAACAATTAATTCATGTTGTACTGCTGAGCCTCTAATCCTTGCCCCTAAACTCGCTGGACCTATAATAAGGCCTACACAAAAAGGTCAGTCCAACATCTTGACTTTCATATCCCTATATGTCTTTTCTGACAGACTGGTCGCTTCCGGGTTAAGAGCCTGAACTAGGCCTACCGTAGGGAGGGCATATCGAAGCTTATTCAGAATTTGCGGATCCAGTTCATCTTCCAAGAGCTCTTCTCTCTGAAACGATCACTTACGCTGATGCGATAACAAAGCATACTGAAGTAACATACCACATCGCCACGAGAGCTGGAAAAGATACTGGTGGGAGGATAGTGGCGATGAGGGTAGGGGGGTACTGACATGATCTCGAAACCGGTGGACAATGCACTTACGCGAGCTAAAACAGAAGGGTAATCTCATAAGGGGTCAAGCCGACGGCACGGGACTGAAATATTTTCACTTGCGATCTCGGGTTCAATATTATTTTCAGGATGTTGATTAAAACTCAATTGAATATTCTCGTCCGGATTTGTGTAAAATAGCTCTGCTTGAGTTTGCCTGTTTTCATTGACTGCCATCATTTTGTTTTCGTCGAGAAAAACGTCTCTAGACCTCTTTATCTCATTTATCTCCATTTGAATGATTCTATAGCCGTTCATATCTGTACAATATTGGACAAATTTATACTCTTTAGACTTAACCGCATTATCTTCTTTCTTTTTTCAGAATATGAACATAAGCAATGCCATCACAGACTTGTTACTACCAAACTGCAAATAATTGCGAGCCTGGCCGCGTTAAGTACAGAAAGACCACCAGCCGAAAATATTATTCCTAATTAAAGGAAACCCTCGTGCCAGCCATCTCAGACCAATTTGCATACTGCAGTTTCGCACTTCCTGGTGCTCATCAGTCCAAGGCGGGCCCTAGACGACTAGCACAAGAGCTCTCGGCAACTAAGTGGCCAGATCGACGTTGTAAAACGACAAAATGGGGGGAAGCTCCATCTAGCAGCAAATACCTGTTGCAATCTATATATACATATATACGTATATAAGCTAGGCGTGATATTCGTTGTGTCAATTGGTAGCCCACTATTGGCAGCGCAGACAACATGACCCGACCAGCCATATCGTTTGCAGTGGGAGCTTTAAGCAAGTTCTATAATAATCTTGGCAAAGAACATTGGTCAACTGTCAAGCGAGTAATGCGATATCGTAAGGGCACTGCAAATGCTAAAATAATGTTCGGCAAGAATTAAAATGGACAAGTCACTAATGCAGACTACGCAGATGATTGTCACGACAGAAATTCGATCAGTGGTTGCGTTTCCCAATTGGCTAATAACATTGTCAATTGATCAAGTAAAAGTCGCACGTTCAACTGTAGATGTACCTAGTATCGTTGGGTCTGAGGGACACGACAAGGATTTTATATAAATTAGGCCGGAGCCGTGTCATCGCTACGATATATATCAACTCTACTCACAAGGGGGATTCAAGTTATGCTTCAGACTTCCAAGACGAAAATAGACAAAATTATACTTCCTATGATTGCTACAGTCTGCTCTCTCCGTCGAAATCTGATGTCGAGCGGTACATACACTTCTAATGAATATATCTTATAATTAGCACTTTCTCAGAAACACTTCTTAATAAGTAAGACCGTCGATGGATTCTATGATTATTCGGATAGGTACAACAACGTGACGGGATCAAATGTGACCCATAGTAAGCAGTTATCCGACTCACGCCACAGAATCGCACGTCGGTCGCCAATCTTATAATTAGTGGATCAATAAGAAATCGAATTCAGAATATATTTTCATTTATTGAAATAATTCATAAAATATAAAAAATATTCAACACTTAACTAATGTATATAAGGTAAACAACATCAGAGAGCACTACCACTTGGCAAGCCGTTACATCCAGTAGGATCGTAACTCATCCAGCGTCGAGAGAACTATGACAATTGACTGTACAAAAAGATTCAGACTCCCAGTTAATTGTGAAAAATGTATGTCGAACTTTTTGAATATTATTCACTTTTAATTTTGCACTGAAATTATCGAAATGCTTGATATCCTTGTCAGGATGCTTAAAGAAGCTATCCATATGAGTTCAATGGTTTTCCTGCTTGCATAAACGTACTAACGGCATTGAACCCAAATATACTTTTTCCGTCGACGCGCCCCTTCGAGCGACTACTATGGCGATGTCCGCCTGAGCCGGGATCAAGGATATTTTGGGTCCATAGGAATCGACTCTCTGAGTTTGAATTTTTTGACTAATATTATGTACGTTCTTGTGGCTCGGACAAAACAATTCTCCCCCACCTTGAGAATAATTAAATGAGGATTTTGGTTTTTATTGGAAAGACAGTCCCATTGATTTTTTCTTCAATTTTTACGTTTAAAATAGCTACTCTGCTACATGCTGACTGAGGATTCCACCCTGTGCAATCCTGTTCGTGGTACTTTCGAAAAACCAAATTCGTGGTACTTTCGAAAATTTTGTCGGGCGGAGCGGTTTTTCGCCCCGTGCATCTTCAGATTTTTTGAGTACTTCCGAAAATATTTGTTTTTCGAACGACGGAGCCCAAAGGCGATTGTCAATTTTTTGGTCACTTTTAATTGAAATAATTTTTTATGCAGATTTAGATGAAAGACGATGCCGAAGGTGGTTATCGATCTTTTGTAAAGTGATAATGTTTCAAAGTTGATTTTTTCATAGGATTTTTGGTCTCAATTTAATTTCTTAGTAATTTGGATATTTTTCAAATGGATCGTTTTATTGGGTTCAATAACACAACCACCGAGACAGAATATATGACGACGTCTCACGCTACTCGAGAAGCCTTGTGGTTGGGCATGATAACTGCAAAACTACAAATAGTAACTGCAGAGAATACCATTCGCATTGGATGTGATAGTCAAAGCGCTCTGGATTTTTCAAGGAATTCAGTGTACCTTGCACGGACAAAGCACACTCAGTTTTTCCGTGATGCAGCAAAGATGAAACAGGTCAAGTTCCTCAAAATGACATCTGAGAAGATGGTAACATATTTATTGACAAAACCAGTCAATCGAAAAAAGCGCGCAGCACCACATCAAGTGAGGGTGTTGTAAATGGATTACTGACTGGGATGATGCTGGCGCATGGCGCCACTTGAATGATTCGCTCTAAATAAGTTCACATTACTGATTTATAATTCGCGTTGTTAAAATAAATGTTAATACAATTTATTATCTTATACACGTTTTTCAATAAAATACTTATTTGTTTAGACTTAAAATTCTGTGTTTTATCAGTAGCCTTAGTAAATTCTATTTATAAAACGCTTATTTTCCGAGTTATTAATAAATAAAATAATTTAAAAAACTTATAAAAACAACACTTTTATGAATGTACTAAAAAGGAAAAGATAATTTTTTGCTGATCTTAGAAAATTTTTTTAAAAATTTATATAGATTATTAAAACAAAAAGCATTGAACGCGAAAAGATGCTGTAGAAGTTGTTCCATATTATACATTGTGTAACTAGTTTCATGCCATTACAAAAAACTGGGGGTGGAGTACGACTGGACTAACAAAGAACCTTGGGGTCTAAAGCCTATAGTTTTGGAGAAAAATGTTTGAAAAATACATTTTTAATGATGTGTGAGAACTGTTCTTATATTGAAGTAGGCTGTATTGTCATCCCGTCTTGTGGTATTCTCAAGCAATATATTAGCTGAGAACGTACACACGACCTACTCGTTCGTTGTTTTTGTATGTCGCTTCTGTTCTTTTTGAATTTTAACTTAAGATTTATTTTATTGACTTACCGTTTAAGTCGTCAGTACTTGGTTACATACAGACACTACTTGTTCATTCTTTTTGTGTTACTTTTTGTATATTGGACGAAGTTTTTCTCTTTTTCTTTTCTTTATTGACAACGTTGATTGTTTAGTGTGGTAATTTACTAAATGTGTTGAACGGAGAGCTTATGTCGTTAGTTCGACATACCGAAATGTGTATTGGTGGAGATGGAGGACAGTTCGCACAGTTTTTGTGACAAATTTAAAAGAATTGTTTTGTTATTGGGTGTTCCCTGTTGGGCAATAAAGATGTTATTGTTATTATTATTCCAATTCGCTATTTTGTTCTTAGTTTTCCATACCTAATTGGAAAAAAAATATGCGCAATTGGTAAAAAGAAAATCAGATTTTTCCTAACTCTAAATACACAACTATTTTCTGTTATCGTATCTGGACGTATTACTGTTCGTTTTCAGAAATAATTATTAATTTTTTAAGCTTTTAGCACAGAACATTTATTTTATGTTACAAATGTTAATAAATTACATTTAAATTATATAAATTGAAAGCTCCTATTATTCTGCTCCAAATTAAAAAACACATATGTAAACAAATCCTCTGCTTAATCCTCAGGCTCTGCGGCCATCTTGTGCTTGCGTTGTGCAGAAAGAGGTAACGCATTTTTACATTTTTATAATTGATTCAAGCAGTTTAGTTCGAGCGGTCCCTTCAAAGCGCTGCGTTTCTTGCTTTGAGACCGCGCGGCGGCGAGAACACAAGTCGGTAGGTAACCTTTATATTATTTTATGATTTCTATATGATTCGGGTCAACGGACGTATACCATTGACCCAGAGAAGCAGCGGTTCCCAAATGTATCCTATTAGTGCAGGGGCATAAGTAAATCATTCCTGATTCGTGGGATTGTGAATGAAGGAATAGTGTGACTATATGTAATGGATAGCTCACGAACCATACAATTACGTGTTATCAGATGTTTTGTCCGCTTTTGTGTCAGAACGCCTGTATGACGTCATGATTTTAAGATGGTCGCCGGAATGGACGCTACTCTCTTTCTTGTTCTGTAGCTCGTTTGTGATTGGGTCTATGAAAATTTTGCTAAGAACCTTTTTTATTTCTAACAAAATAAGGAACAAAAAAGACACAATAATATTTTTGATATCTGCTAGTGTTTCTTAGATATGCGTTATTATTCAAACACAGAAAATTTCATATATGATTGCTTGGTAACAATGAAAATAATACTCCATTCGGTTTTTTAGAAACTACAGTTAAAATATAACTTGAACCTTATTATTTCACATATTTTCTAATTGATACGTAAATATCTAGTAGAAATAAAGTTTGACAGGTCATCCTTCGAGTCCGGGATTTCTTTTTCATTGTCCGCAAAGTGACTGTTATTGCAGATATCTTCATTGCCACCACACTTACACATTTATGTGCACGTTAAAGACTGTTCTTTATTTACACTTTCAATTTACAGCACGCCGTCCTTTCTCACAACCACAACGTGCTGGATTAAGTAACCAAGTAAAGTTGTTAAATGAATTACCCGACTAATTCTTCATCTTCTGAGATCTAAGTAATGCCAAATCATCAAGAACTTCTTTCTCTGATATCTGAAAAGCTTTTCAAGAAGATAGTTTGCCTTTATTTTTGAAGCACTCTTAATAATATAACAGTCCGAAGGTACATGAAGAGCTAACAATCTTTTGTTGGTCTTATACTGGAATAAACAAGGCTGATATTAATAAATCTCTATTAGCACAAACTCCTGTGACAGACATGCTGTCTTTTGGGATTAGTTACGACCACAACAGTGAAAGGATAAAAATATCAGTATCTGGTGAATATATGTGCAGGGTACACACAAAAAAAAGCATTTTTGTTTTAAATATATCAGTTTGTTCAGGAATTCTAATCGATTATTTGCTCAAAATGAGAGGTTTTTCTTCATCTGATTCAATCGATGTATTTATAAAAAGTAGAGTAAAATATTGATTAATTTATTTGATTTGATATGAGGATAATCAAATCAAAAAAATCATACACTAACTATAAATCTATGCATAATTTAGACTTAAAAATGCACTACTCTTGTAACAAAATTTGTTACAAGAGTAGTGCATTTTTAAGTCTAAATTATATTCTTTCTTCAATTTTATATAATATTTAATATTATATAAAATTGAAGAAAGAATATAGTTCTTCTTTTGAGTAGATGCATATGTTTAAAAATTTGAGAATATCATATGTTTAACTTAAAAAAATATAGTCAAGTAGAGACATCCATATTCTACAATCAAAACTACATACAGCTTCAATTAAAAAATGTATTAGTCTTATAATAAATATTTAATATATTTAAAATAAATAATATAATTCCTTGTTTCATTATATGTATTTGCTCAGAATTCTGAAAAAAGCAACTAATTGATTTGAGAGAAGTATATTCAACATAAAACTATCTATAATTTCAATTTGAAAATGCATTACTCTCGGAAAAATAATTACGTACATTTGAAAGAAGAATATCATTCTCCTTTTGAATATACGCATATGTGTAAAAATTTCAGAATATCATCTATTTAACTTAAAAAGGGTATGCTCAAATAGAAACGTCCACATTCTACATTGAAAACTATATACGGTTTCAAATTAAACATATATCGGTCTTAGAATAAGCATTACATATATTTGAATTAAATAACGAATTATCTGAATACAGTTTGTCTAAAAATGTGTTAATCTTAGCAGGTATAAATATTACTTATATTTAAACCAAATAATAGAATTTTCCATTTGATATATGTATTATTACGATCTAAGCGTGTACAAGAGAAGTGAGGTTTTTACGCATCCGTATGGTGAGAGAAAACAATAAATAAAAACAATTTACACAAAAAAGCAATTTATTACAACGCATAAAAAGATAACTACAGTATAGCATTGAAAATTAACAAATATGCATGATAATAAACAAAAATTAGTATTTGCATGGAACTTGAGTAATAAAAATATGCTAGGGGAAAGAGAATAATTAGTTAAATAATGCTAAGCTATATAGTACATATATCACAGTAATAGTACAGTCCTTAAAAAGAAAGGGTACAAACTTAACTTTAGAGCAAACAGGCTCCAGCCGCCTTGGACTTAAGGTCAGGATCGAAATGTCATAAAGTGTATATGTGGTTGCCTAATAATCATTAAAATTCCGTCAAATCGACACTTGGTATTTCATAAATAACTTTTTTATAAGTAATTCAAACGAAGTTTTAAAGTGGGCAGTATTATAACAGAAGTCGGCCAAAGACAACTGACCTGTTTGTTTCTTTTTTAAGTGCACGATAAATTCGGAATAAATTTTTAAAATTGCCTTATTATCAGACGATACATTTGTAGCTATATTAGATAATCAGAGTTATTTAGGTACATTTAATTAGGTCGTTTTGATGCGTATTACAGTCATTATCTCATATCTGTGTAAAAAATTGCATAAAATTGCTTTTGTACATTTTAATGTATGAAACTGATTTTTAACACAAATCGATGAGTCATCAGAATAATTGTAAATAATATTTAGAATAAGTTCATCATGTAACTAGAAGATGGCGCCAATATCCTTACGAATGAAAAGGGGTAATGATTTTGATTTATGAATGAAATCAAAAGTGGCAAATTTAAATTTGTTAAATAAACTAAACAATGAAAGTATTATTAAATGGTCAACAGTTTGCAACTGTATTCAAGCACTAAAATGGCACTATATTCCAAGTGTACAATATATACAATAAATTCTGTTCATTTTTGTCAAAAATTAGGTGAATTTTCAATGAATGTAAATATATAAATTATGTTTGAACCCTGAATATGGTTCATGGCATTGGTGTTTTAATCAACTGTCTATAACTTTATCTCGTTTATGCTTCCACAGAAAAGAGTATCTTATATTTCATTGTGTGACTGCTTCACCGAGAGGAAACAACGTGTAACCTAAACCCTGAAGTTACGGGTTCAATCAGCCAGTTTTGGCAAATTTTTATTGCGTAAGAATGATTAACCCAATATACTTACTCGGATATTGGTTATGTTCTTTTCTTAGATATGTGCAAAAGTATGTAAATTTTTTTGGAAAAAAGGATAATGATACACTATATCTAGAGGTCAGGCAAAGATTAGAGACTTAATAAGAGGACAGTCTGACGGAAAAGACGAAATAGACGAAGACAGTTGTGCACTCCAATTTAAAGGGACGCGACATCCAGCGGAAGCGGTTTCGGGATTTGTCGGTTATGCATTAAACGAATTTGACCAAGCTTACTAAAAGATAGGTTGGCTCATCGAAATCGACAAGTGCAACGTCACTTATAGACCTCGATGACAGCTGCGTGTGGCTGTTTTTTCCTCATTTTATAGAAAAAAGTTTCAAAATTATTCTTTCAATGTACGATTCTATCCTAACCAAATAGATACCTTACATATAAACATAGAAATACTTCGTGTGACATATATTACTAAGCAACCTGTTTTTTAGTGACCTTGGCTACTGACAGTCAGCTGTGTTCGGTCGTTCTATCAGGAGACAGTGTTGTCCAATTTTCATTATTGGCGCGAAAACTCCAATTTAAATGTCGACGTCAATGGCGCTATTGCTAAAAGATACAAGGTTTTCCGTTGGCTGTCCTATCTTGTTAATTCCTTAATCTTTGCCGAAAGTCCGGAGCTTCGAGCATGCGCATTACCTTGTAAATGTGTAATAAATTCTACAAATCGAGAAATTGTCGAAATTGAAGTATTTCGTGTTATTTTGTGAAAACAAGGCGGGGGACACCGCCGCACCCCCCATTTCTTTATCAGCGACGATTATACTGCCTGCGGCGCTAATAATTATTATTATAACAATTAGATATCAGAATAAAAACCTACTAATCTAACCTAAAGAAATCACACGAAATAATGAAATTATTTTAAGCAGAATAAAAACCTCTAACCTAACGTAAAGAAATCATAGAAAAGAATTAGTGAAAAAATATATTAATCATTACACAAGTAAAGAAAAAAAAATCAGCGGACGTAGGAGTTTGAACCAGGGACCTTCCATGGTTTTATCTACGCGCTAGCCACTAGGCTGACGTTGAACGCTAGAACAAGGAACGCTTCTCACACATACTACGTTCAAGGACATATTTACAACTGTTAAGGCTGTGTTATCAATGTCAAAATACCGCGTTCACAGTCGTAATTCTTTCAACATATTGTTCTCAAAAACAAACCAACAAAAATCGGATTTGATTTAAATATTAGAACTAGTTAACTTAAATCTAGTACGTATCATATTTCATATTTGAAAACTAAATGAAATTAAATATTTCCTTTGGATTATTACACGTGAACGTGCTACTCAATCGTCCGTTTTTCACCATTAACTTTTTTATATTCTTTAATGGGACTCAAATATTCAAATAAAATATGATACGTACTAGAATAAATATATCAAATGTAAAAAAAAGTTAAAAATCGGCATAATATTTGCTCCTAAGGGAGATCAATATGTTAGAAAAAATGTATTCAATTTTGCCAATTTAATTGGACGTTTTACTAATAGAGGGCGAAGCAGTAGCTTTTCGAAGTACCAACCATGCTTCAAATCACTAAAAACTGCAGGGTCGAACTTTTTGTTTTCTCTACCATTTGAAATATAGTTTAAAATAATTTAAATTTACTTACCAATTGAATTGTTACATTTCTAGTAGCCCGGGAGGCAGCGACAGATTTTTCGCGTTAATATCTATAAAACTAGATTTTTTTCCAAAGAGAATTTAGATAGTATCTATAATGAAGGTGCAATTCTACCAAACTCTTAGTGGTGCATAAATGAGTAAAAAATTAAATATGTAAAATTTCGTTTTTCGAATTGTCACGAATTGTCAAGAAATTATGATTCGCCTTCGCTCCTGCTGGCCTCAAATCTCGATTTTCACCTCATGGTTCACGTTGTACGGTCATTGCCGACCTTCTCCTCGCCATCGAAACATAGAACAGGTATCCGATCGCCGTATTTATTCAGTTCTTACGTTTGAAAAATTGACTTGCGGTCGTGCTAATTGGCGACTATTTTTAAGTGGTTTCCCGAGTTCGAATCCCGCCCGGGGATATTTTTTTTTTTTCGTTTCGGTACATATTTTTTTGATTCTATAATTGCAATTTGCTCCGTTCTATTGCATTTCTCGGAGAAGTTTTGCATTTTCCGCCGTGGAATATTAAGATGCTCTATTTGGATCAAAAATCACATTCTACTTCCGGGTGGCTAAATCTTTGGTAGACGTTGCAAAAACGGCAATACGTAGTCAAATCACGACAATTATATTCCTCATTAGTATTAATGAACAGACAGTATTTTTATAGATCTGTTAATAAGCTTTTATTTACTCCATTATGTTATATTATTTTGGTAAGGAAATTTCTAATTTTTAATCGAAATAGTGCAGATTAATATTTCGCGGCGGAAAATGCAAAACTTTTCAGAGTAATGCAATAGAACTGAGCGAATAGCAATTATAGAATAGAAAATATCTGCCAAAAAATTTAAAACGAAAAAAAAAAAAGTATCCCTGGGCGGGATTCGAACTCGGGAAACCACTTAAAACTAGTAGCCAATTAGCACGACCGCAAGTCAATTTTTCAAACGTAAGAACTGAATAAATACGGCGATCGGAGACCTGTTCTATGTCTCGATGGCGAGGAGAAGACCGGCAATGACCGTACAACGTGAATCGAGAGGTGAAAATTGAAAATTGAGGGCAGCAGGAGCGAAGGCGAATCGTCATTTTTTGACAATTCGTGACAATTCCAAAAACGAAATTTTCATCCATCTATTTTTTTCTTTAATTTTTTTACTCATTTATGCACCACTAAGAGTTTGGTATAATTGCACCTTCATTATAGATGCTATCTAAACTCTCTTTGGAAAAAAATCTAGCTTTATAGAAATGATTTCACGAAAACTGTCGCTGCCTCCCGTGCTATAGTTTATTCTACATCTTCAATAACTTGTTAGTGCGTGTTAGTACTTAATATTGCTAATAAATCAGGAGCATATCTAATAATAACATATCATTACTGTATAAAGTAATTTTTATATGGACTAAATGTACCCATTTTTAATCCAGATTGTGAAAAATCAATGCCACGCGGGATTAAAAAGAACTTTGATCTTGTGGCATATAGAAAAACTATCTTTGCATACACTCTAATAGTGTAGATTGTAGATAATCAATTATTTTGAAAAAGTAAAATGTCTCTTTTACTCCCCGAAGGAGAGCTTACATTCTTTCTGGGAGCAAAAATGACACGTTAGTCTTTGAAAATGATAACTAAACTAGCAGTACAGAAATGTTGTTTTGAAGAATTCCGATTTCCTCATTTCCTCAAGCACGCAAAAGGCCTTTCCATTGTTTTCCTCTGGTTTTTGTAATTTCCTTTTTCAAACATTATAATTTTATGGTTATTCATTGGTTGTCGTGTGTATGTGTTTTCGTGATATTTCACTTTCGGCGTGAAAGTGATCATCATCAAGTGACAAAAATTTGATGTTTAAGGAAAAGCCTGCAAATATTCGCACCCGTAGTGCGCAGGAAGACGAGAGAATTCGATTGGCGGACACCTGAGTATTCCATCTGCGTTCTTCTTCTGAATAGGTCCTTCAGAAATTGAAAATTTGTCACATTTTCCATGTTTACGTGTTTTTCGTTAAATTTTCCTTTCGGTGTGAAAGTTGTCATCATCGGGTGACAAACAATTCGATGTTTTAGGAAAAATCTAAAAAAAAAAACAGATACGCAGTAAGCGGAGAAAAATCGATTAGTGGATACCGGAGTTTTCCATCTGTGCTCTTTCTCTGAATAGGGGCCTTCGGAACAGTTTCCCAATGGAAAATGTCCAAATTTACGTGTTTACGTGTTTTTCGTGATATTTTACTTTCGGTGTGAAAGTGGTCATCATCGGGTGACAAAAATTTCGATGTTTATCTCGTTTAGTTTTCGAGATACGATCTCGGGAAGCTGTCCTTCGTTTCCGAGATACGGCCGCTCAAAGTCAGCGGACAGTGAAAATCGAAGTTTTTCACCGCTTCCACCGAGAACGAAAGGAGATACAGAGCTGCGATTTGCGTCATTCCATTTCCCTCACCTTCCTATGTCCTCCTGAATTTGTTTATATTTTTCCCGAAACGTCGAAATGTTGTCACTCGACGATGACTACTTTCATTCTAAAAATGAAATGCAACGAAAAACACCTACTCACGAAAAATATGACATTTTTCACTTTCATACCGAAAGTGAAATGCCACGAAAAACACCTACACACGAAAAATGTGACATTTTTTCAATTTCCAAGGGCCCTATCCACATAAAGAACGCAGACTGACAACACAACTGCACGCTATTCCATTTCTCTCCCCTAACTGTATACCCCTGATTTTTTTCAGATTTTTCCTAAAACATCGAAATTTTGTCGCCCGATGATGATCACTTTCATACCAAAAGTGAAATGCCACGAAAAACACCTACACACGAAAAATGTGACATGTTTTCACTTTCCAAGGGCCCTATCCACATAAAGAACGCAGACTGAGAACGCCACTGCGCGCTATTCGATTTCTCCCCCCTTACTGTGTACCCCTGATTTTTTTCAGATTTTTCCTAAAACATCGAAATTATGTCGCCCGATGATGACCACTTTCATACCGAAAGTGAAATGCCACGAAAGACACCTACACACAAACCACCTTTTTACACTTTCCGAGGGCCCTATCCACATAAAGAACGCAGACGGAGAACGACACTGTGCGCTATTCGATTTGTCTCCCATTATTGCACACCCCTGATATTTTTCATATTTTTTCTAAAACATCAACAACACATTTTGTCACCCGATGATGATCACTTTCATACCGAAAGTGAAATGCCACGAAAAACACCTACACACGAAAAATGTGACATTTTTTCACTTTCCAAGGACCCTATCCACATAAATAACACAGACGGAGAACGCCACTGTACGCTATTGGATCAAAGTTTTGTCACCCGATGATAATCACTTTCATACCGAAAGTGAAATTTCATAAAAAGAAACACCTACACACGAAGAATGTGACATTTTTTCATTTTCCGAGGGCCCATCCACATAAAGAACGCAGACAGAGAACGCCACTGCGCTATTCGATTTCTCTTCCGCGTACCCCTGATTTTTTTCGCAATTTTCCTAAAACATTGAAATTTTGTCGCCCGATGATGACCACTTTCATAACGAAAGTGAAATTCCATGATAAACACCTACACAAGAAAGAAATGAAACTGTTCCAGTTTCCGAGGACCCTACCCGAAGAAACAACGCAGATGGATAACTCCGGTGCGCGACATTCGATTTCTATCCCTTTACTGGGTACCCCTAATTTTTTCAGATTTTTCCTAAAACATCAGATTTTTATCACCAGATGATGATCACTTTTACACTGAAAGTGAAATGCCACAAAAAGCACCTACACACGAAAACCGATGAATAACCATTAAAATTTGAAAAAGAAATTCACAAAAAACATCTAACAATAATTAAAACTATTACTGCGTTATTAGATTTTGTAGATAGTTGCGATGGCTACCGCCTTACGTAACCATGAATTGTTTAATTATTTACAAACATCAAAACCTATTTCAAAAGTTACAAAGTAGAATATAAGGAACTGAATCATTTTTTATTCACTGCTGTAAATCCAGTCAAGGCTTTCCAATAGTGTCCATACGGCCCTGCAAAATTCTGTTGCCAACAACTGATTATGAAATCACTACTTATAGCTAGCCAATTTATGGTTCCTGTTGTATCGGCATAACCATTAGTTCGCTTTTTCTATATACGAATTTACTGTGGCGTGCAAACACATTCTTAAGTAAAATAAAAATTAGATGATGCACAGTTGCCAAATTTATATACATATTGTCTTTGCCATTTGCAATAATTAAAACTTTGATATGTTCCCATAATTTGGATAAAAGGTTCTTGTTGTTTAATTCGAAATTAATAATGTGGTTAACTATTTCATTTTAAAATTTAAACAATATCCCTATATGATATTAGTTGTACATGGCATACATTATGCACACCTACATTTTAAAATTTACCTAACCAGATACTACCTATTTTACGACTATTTATGTAATTGGGTATTATTTATAATTATAATTTGTAACATTTATTATACCTTATACTAAAGAAATTTTTGTACATGTGGCAATGCGGACAACATTCCCACAAATATTGAAACTTGCCAATAAAATAAAATAAGATACACACTGTGCCATCTAGGATTAACATAAGTACTAGCTTACGAGTTTTTGACATTTCGATCCTGTCCTTCCTGCAGGTCGAGGACGCTTGGTGGCTTCTGTGCGGGTGATGCAAACTTTAAGAACCTTCCTCAAAATCGTTAAATGTAAAACTCAAATATGACTTAAAAGTACTCAATCGTCACGGTATCTTCGTAACCAAAATCATAAACCAAAAATATCAGCACAATATCAAAAATCTATAAAATCCAATAGTCCGAAAATAATATGTAAGTAAACAAAACCGTTGGTTGGGTTCTTACACCGCATCCAAAACGTTATACACAGTATCCAAAATATAATTTCGACCAGAAAATTCGCTAATAATGGTGTAATAGTTACATAAACTTGAAATTAATACGAAAATTCATCGTTTGAGCATATCTATATTTATTTAAAACAATAATGAGAATATAATATATTTAAAATAAGACGATATTTTAAGGAAACGTACATTTTGCAAAACGCATACAACGCGCACGGGCAACCAAACACCTGTGGCGTGATGCAGATCATCCTATCTATGGTAAAAATATATACAGGTATGCTGTTGCGCAGCTTTTGCAGTAACCAATCATATGCTTTGGAACCAACGGGAACCATATTGATAATCGGACCAATAGCGTTTCGTGCGCATATTTCAAATAATGTAGGGTATTCATTTGTACAAAAGGAGATGATTCCACATACCATTTAAAAACAGATACCTCATTTTGGAAATAA
Organism: Stenurella melanura; assembly: GCA_963583905.1. Classification (NCBI taxonomy): domain Eukaryota; kingdom Metazoa; phylum Arthropoda; class Insecta; order Coleoptera; family Cerambycidae; genus Stenurella; species Stenurella melanura. Next base: position 110,702,375 of record OY757310.1, on the reverse strand, counting down.
GGTTAAAATTTGACGCAATATTACTCATTTGGAAAAATTTTAGAATGGTTTTGAATAATAATGTAAGACTGTACATGCATACATTTCCACATTGATGTAGCAAATTTTCATTGGAATTTTAGTGCTTTTTTACCACCGTGTAGTTATGGATATGCAAGACATTCTTTGTAAAAAATATGGTAAAAAGGTACTTCTTTTATGCAGTGTATAGGTATATATTTTGTATGATTTCGTTCGGCGATTTAAAGAGTTTATAGGTTAAGTTATCAATACTAAAAAAATTAACGTATATATATAGTTCTAGGTATATGATCAATATTTATCAAAGGGCTCATGAATACTAATATGAGTTCTTAGTACGATTTTATATGTCAATTTTTTAATATAAAGAATATATTATATGTAATATATGTTATTTGTAATTTGTACAACAATATTAATCTTTTTAGTTACAAATGCTATCGTCATAGTAAATTTTAACAAATATTTACGAAAAATACATACACCACAGGTAATATAACTTCTAAAATTGTATTGACACCTTGTGGGGGTATACCGGACAGTCACACAAGAAATCATACACTCTCGTCTTATTTTATACTTTTATTCTATAACAAAATAAACATACTATACTTAATAAATAAAATAAGTAATATACTGAGACCTTTCACAACATATAGAGTATATTATAGAGTATCTTGACAAGAGATGTAAGCGTCATTAATCAAATTTTTACAGAATAAAATCTAAATACTACTACAGTTTTAGATATCCTAAATTTACGTATCATACTGCATACTAACATTTCTTTGAAATTAAACAATATGCATGAATATGTACTTGTTCTTACTTTTTGCTTTGTACGTTATATCTTGGAGAATGATTCTTGCCAAATGTTCTATAGATACTGCATGAGGCAGAAGGACACGGATATTCGTTGGAGAATAGTTTTCAACATTTTTGAGATGCCTACTCTGGAGTCGCTTTAAAATCTGCCCTCTTAAAATGCACTGAACAAATGCGAGCTGTAAAAAAAACAATTTTTATTTCTGACCACATTTGTGTTAAATAACAAATGTAAACTTTTATATCGTAAATAGGTACATCTTTTGCTAATACATATTTTGTAACTGTAAATAAGCCAATGTATTAAATAATTATTTTGTTTTTATAATTACCGTTTTTGAAATGATCAGGTTTTACTGGACAAATTTCTAACCATTTTCTCGATATTCTTCATTTTTTGGGAACCAAAAGAGATATTTCTTTCAGTTAAAGTTCCACTCCTATTTTTGCAACTGTTTATACTGCACCCAACCATGTCTTAAGTTTATTATAAATAATCGTTTCTTTTTTAACCTCAAAAATATCACACCATAGAGAAACCAAACACAAAAATGATATTACGCAGTTACGCACCCCAACACGGCTACTTTTACACCTAGTTGCAGGGGTACAATGTTGAGGGATAATATTATAAAAACTTGAAATGTGTAATATCACAGAATATTACGATTCTCTGTCAATATACTGTGATATATCGAATATGGTTCCCGTTGGTTCCATGCGCAGAAAAGTCAAATTCTGGTAGCCCGGACGAGCATACCTTATATATGTTTCTACCATGTTTTTTAATAATCTGTATGAGAGGTTTATGATCCGTTTCTACTACAAATTTTCTGCCATGAACAAATTGCTCAAAATGAACTACCCCAAAGTAACAACTTGAAAGTTCTTTTTCTATTTGACTGTATCGTTTTTGAGCCTCCGTTAGACTTTTTGAGGCATATGCGCAAGGCATTTGATCCTGCAACAATACTGCTGCCATGCCATTTTGACTCGAGTCGACTGATTCTTTATTTAAATCAAAAAATTTCAAACAATGACTTTTACTAACAATATTTTTTAGATTAATAAATGCATTTTCTTGTTCTTGATCCCTTTTTTCAGGAGGACACGTAATGGCGCTGTTAGCTCTGACAAATTTTCAATAAATTTTCCTACATAAGTGATATAACCTAAAAATCTCTGTAAGTATATCATTTTTATTTTCAGGTCTTTGCATATTTTTTATTGCCGCAATTTTAGACTCATCGGGTCTAAGACCATTTTCTGATATTTCGTGACCCATATAACTAACTTTATTAACTAAAAATTTACATTTACTTTTGTTGAATCCCAAATTATTTTCCGCTGCTAGTTTTAAAATTTTTTCTGGGCGATCATCGTGTTCCTGTTTCGATTTACCTGTCACTATTAAATCATCTATATAAACACTACATCCCTCTATATCTCCAAATATTTCCATCATTCTTTCCTGATAGACTTCCGGACTACTCGCTAAACCATATAGCATTCTTAAGAATTTATAACGCCCAAAAGGTGTTGCATAAGTACAGAGATCTGCACTTTCCTCGTCTAATTTAATTTGTAAAAATCCTTGGGTAGCGTCTAATGTTGAAAAATATTTCGCCCCCGAGAACTGTAACGTAAGTTCTTCTAAAGTTGGGATTCTAAAATAATGACGTTTTATTATAGCTCTATTAAGATCAGCTGGATCTAAACATAACCTTAAATCCCCGTTTGGTTTTCTGACTATTACTAACGCATTGACCCAGTCAGCACTTTCACAAGATTTTTTAATAATATTCTGTTTTTCTAATTGGTCTAAGGTATACTTGAATTTATCTCTCAATGCAAATGGTATTTTTCTAGCAGGATGAATAACTGGTTCTACATTATTTTTTAAATCAATATGATACCTAGGTCTTTTTCAAACATCCTATGCCAGTAAACAAAAAATTATAGTTTTAAAAGTAATTCTGTTCTGTTTTACTGTTTGAGCCTCCAAGGTTATCTATATTTTGCAAGTTTAAGACTACATTTTTTTCGTTTTTTTTTTTAACTGTTTCAACTTTTTTAATCAAATTGAATTCCATACTGGTTTTTAAGCCCAACAGAGGACAATTATCCATATTTACTACAAAAAATTTCACATTTTTCAGTATCCCATTCAATTCACATTCTAAAATGCACTGACCTATTACCGGTAAAGGATCTCGTGTATAAGAGCACAACTTGACTGAAACATTTTTCAGTTTTTTTATATTGAAGTTTATCTTACGTAAAATACGTACAGGAATGATGTTCGCCATTGCCCCCGTGTCTGTTTTAAATCGGACTGGTTCATTCTTGATATTTAAGACAGCTGACCATACCTCCTCCGAAATTGTATCAACTCCATTTACTTGCTGTTCCACAGTGCCTATAAACATAAAATCATTTTGTATATCATGCTTTATATCATCTATAACATGAACATCTCTTTCTGCATTAAAATTTCTATAGTTATTAGATTTAGAATTAAAATTTTTACTAAAAGACCTTTTATTTAAACTGTTATTTTTATATGGCTTTTTACTATAACAAACGGAAGAAAAATGGTTCGGTTTACCACAAGCCCCACACTTCTTGCCTGGTGCTGGGCACTTTCGATGTTCCTGATGCTGATAGGAACAGTTGTTACATCTTTGGGGTTGCTTCTGAATCAATCGTAATGGTTTCGGTGGTGTTCTTGATCGAGAATATGGCTTCCCTCTTGGTACACGACTCCTTACTGCATCTACCTCTATCTCTCTGGAACTGCCTCCATTAGTGATTTGTCTATTTCTTTCTCTAGTATTTTCTGTGTTAATACAAATACGAACAGCTTCGCTTAGAGTTTCTACATCCTCTTGCAATAGTTTTTCACGTAATGATTCTTATCTAATACCACATATTAATATATCCTTCACTAGACATTCTTGCAATTGACCCAACTCACAGGATAGGACTAGAATCTTTAATTCAGTGACATACTGTTCCAGTGTCTGTCCCTCTTTTTGCTTACAACTTAAGAATTTATAACGCTCAAAAGCCAAGTTTCTTTTGCGATTAAAATATTCGTCAAATTTAGTAATTAGCACATCCAAATTGTCTTTTTCGGCTTCAACTATTGAGGAAGTATTAAATATGTGCATACCTTCATCGCCAATGAGAGTTAAAAGCTGAGCACATTTCGTGGACCCCTCTTTTTTACTTATTTCAGTTGCTTTCAAATATGTTACGAACCTTTGTTTCCAGAATTTCCAGTTTTCTGCTAGGTTTCCGTTCATTTGCATTAGCGGTACACCACGAAAATCCATTTTACTAACTTTTATTAAAATTGCTTTTTCCAGAACACACGTGGTCAGGTTGTAGGTTAATTTCCGGACTGCGCCTTGTATTGTATCTAACTACATCTTTTGTAACCTTTGTAGGCATATGCAACCAAGTATACATGGGATGTGTTGTACATGTGACATGAACCATTGGTTATTAAATCCTTATAAATTTCAACTAAGCATAAAGCAACATTAATATGTATATAATTATCAAATCGTTATTTTGAATCTGTAATTACCAAATTGTTAGTGGGAATATCCGCTAAAGTAAAGTTGTGATTAATTAATACTGTGTTTATTTTCTCCCATTTATGACATTTCAACAGAGTACTGGTGAGCTATAACTATATTTTACCCTATGTGTTGTTTTCCGTAGCTTTCATAATGCAGGATAACTTTTAGGCAAGCTATGGTGGCGCCCTGAACATCTTTTTAGCAAATTAGTTTAAAACTTGTATTTATATCTTTAAATTTCTTTTAAAAATTATTGAGCAAATCGGTATGTATCAACCCACGACTCTGCTCTCCCATAACACAAAGGCTGCCGTCCGCAAATTGAGGTACCTGTCTGATTTTAATCAAACAGGTGTCACAAATGAATTAGGTATAACAAGATGTTTTTAATCGACTTTAAAAATGTTCAAAAGAAGAATGTTCGCGATTCTAGCCGTATGTATGTTTTTTTTTTTCATGTATGTCAGCGATAGTCAGGTATTTTCGGAGATAAAGATTCAAAATGGTGAATCCAATAGAGATTAAATATTTCCGTAACATTTGTAGATCTATATGAAATTGGGCGACTAAAAAAGATGAAAAAAATTAAACCGTCATTAAAAATTGTTTAAAAAAAATCACTGTAGTTCAGTTATTTGAACCTTATTCCCTAATATCGATTTGGAGGTACATGGAAAATGAACAAATAACTAAATAATAATACTAATAATAAGAATAATATAATAATAACCTACCTGCCAACGATGTACAAAGTCATCACTACTGCATTAGCAATTAAAATCTATGACCACCTATTAAGATACCAGATACTCCCAGAAAATTTGCAAAAAGGCTTCGAGAGGCTATAAGGATCAGCTACTAGTGAGTAAGACCATCAGAGCGACTGCAAAGAAGCGGCACAGAAATTTCAGCATGGCGTGGTTGGATACGAAAAGGCAAGTGACAGCGTTCTGCACACATAGATCTCTAAATCGTGTACGCTCGATAATAACAGATAATAACAGATTCTCCCTCGCCCCTACTGTTTTGCCTGGCGCTTGTCTCATGTGAAACCAACTGAACAAACAGAGATGTGGCTTCGAAATCAATGGTAATCATATAGTGAGCCGCCTTTTCTATATGATCGGCTTGAGGTTGTTTGCTAAGAATGAAGCTCAACCAAAGCAAGACCTAGATATCATCAAACCGTTCAGTTACGACGTCACAATAAAATTTGGTTTAGATAAAGACGCTACAGTAGTCCTGCAGCGATGTAAACATGTGAAAATTCAGAGCATCGTACTAACTGATCAATCTGTGATACGAAATATGGATCTGGATATGGAATATCGCAGCAATAAACACTATTGCTGAACCGGTAGTTACCTATGGTTTTGAAATGTTCGATTGACACCAAAGTAAAATTTCGAAAATGAACTGGAAGACAAGGAAAATCCTAGCAATGGGCACAGGTTATATATCAAGAGAAAGAACGGTGGTCGTAGATTAACAGGATTGGAATCTGCTTGTGACTCCTCTATCGTAGGACTAAGCGCATAAATCCTACAGTGGGGGGGGACAAATTTACACGACTAGTTATATAACCTGATCAGGAGAAAAACTTGTAATCTATTCAAAGAGAAGCACATAGAATCCAAGAATATTTGGGAACCGAAACTACTGACGAGGACGCCAAGAAATATATTCAGTGCAGCATTGAAAAGAGGAAAATAGTACTCTACGCAAAGCCAATGCATGGACAATGCATGGACAGCAAGTGTAGGATGTGCGGTCTGGCAGAGCAACATATCAGTCACTTGGTAGTGGGATGTACTATTTTGGCACCATCGGAATACACTTACCGACACAACAAAGTGACCAGTTATATCTACTGGGTCATGTGTAAGCAATTCGACATACCGGTATTGCAAAAATATTATAAGCATCCTCCTGAAAAAGTTCTTGATGGTGAAGTTACACTCATGTGGCCTATTATAACCGACAGAGAAATACGCACGAATCGATCGGACATTGTCGTACACGATAAGGAGAAATAATGTTTGCTGATCGGTGTATCCATCCCAACTGACATCAACGTGATGCTCAAGAAAACAGAATTTGAGCAAGTATAAATACCTCCAAATAGAAGTGGGCTGGATGTAGAATGCAAAAGCCCCAGTTGTATATATTGTAGAGCCCCTCGGAACTGGTAAGAAGTTCCACGACCGGAGTCTGAAACAACTGCCTGGTCAACGGAACGCGCAAGAATCAAGTGCACAAGGTCGCACTATTGGGAATGGCGCACATTCTAGGGAATATCCTAGAGTAGGAGTTTTTGTGGTCTCCTGTGACCATCCTCGCCGTAAGAGTCCAATAACCTGGAACGGGCTCCAACAGATCTGTGCCAGGAATCAATGAAATTTTTTCTCCAAAGAGGAGTGCGAGGTTCCATAATAATAAACGACGGTGAAATTTTATTTCATAATTTTTAAAGGCGATTCGGCTTTTTTCTGGATATAGAAATAGTGATACCTTACCAGGGCTTTTTAATGTTACAAACGTCTAATATACACATCGGTATACCACATGGAGTTTGCCATTTTGAATTTAGAAAATCTGACCTACCTAATATTCATATTCGGGGACTTCAACAACCCTTATATTATTTATTTATTTATTTATTCAACAACTTTACAGGCGAAGCCCAATTACAAAGTTGTAAAGAGACGCGATTTACATGACTACATAAATAGTACAATCAACATATGAGAATAACAAACAATAATTTACAAGGAATGAACAAAAAGAGAAACACACAAATATAGAATACCTTACAAAACATACAATCACATACAGTGAACATAGTAGGTAACGCTTAACAGTTGCAATAGCAATTAGGTATATACTAAGTAACTGTACCACCAACTTCTGCCCCCAGCAGGTTAGGAAGTTGAGGTTGCCCGGTTCTCGTTTAGATAGTGGAGACTGGGTCGTGGTTCGGAAATTATTCAAGAAAAACTTTTATTTTTTTGTTAGGCGCCAGTAGTCATATTAAAAAAAGCATCTATAACGTACTTGTCTAATTGTACGACTGTGACTACTCAGAGATAATTAATGTTATAGATACTCATGAAATTATCAACACTCAGTTAAAAATATCTGGTTTATTGACTCTATTATAAAACTTGAAATGGTTAATTTTGATTAGTTGAAATGTTACACCTTATGGTTGGATGTAGCTACTTCCTTACAGAAAGTTATATATTTAATTAATAAGTTTGACTAGGTTGAAGACCAAAAAATTTACAAAATATGACAAATTATTGCTAAACGGTGATTAAGTAATTAAATGAAGAAAATTAATGATTAGCTGAAGGCAATATATATAACATAAAACAATTTAGAAATGTATAAAAGTTGTCGAAGGTTGAATAATGTCGTTGAAAGTTGAACGTTGAAAAGAAATGTTGAAAAGCAAATTCAGTTGATACATTTACCACCGGCTGGGTTCTGCAGTAACCAACCCTGGTCCTCGTCTTACTGAATCCTCGTGTTGCCACCACTCGATTATTGACTCTGTAGAGATCCCAAGAATTTAGACGCCGGAACTGTTACCAAACCAAACAACTTGGTGCTCTCATCCAGCGAGGACTATTTCATACCAGGCCACTCCAACCTTGGATTCAAAACTCCTTGGCAAATAGTCTGGTTCTCCTGGATTATAGCAGCTACCCAATTTTCCTGGCACACCGTTAAGCCAAATGTATGGTAAAATTCCCAATTTAAGGATTAACTTCAAATCTGAAGGGTCAACTTAACATTGAAACTGAAGGGTCAGCTTAAACATCGAAACTGAAGGGTCAGCTTAAACATCGAAACTGAAGGGTCAGCTTAAACACCTCATTCCTACAAGAGTTATCATCTGTTACTACGCTTGAAATTACTTGTTTATTAGTGGGCACTCTTAGTGTGTTTGATAAAATCCCCACGTTAATGCATTACTGGTATATCTCTAAATAAATTACATTAACATGCCCTTCTCGCCCCTACTAATATCGAGTTAAATTCTTTTGAATTTTAATTATTCGACAAGGTTACGAAAACGTAATTTAATAAATTCGAACTGTCTTTAAACCCTTATTAAACCTCAATTACTCATTAATAAAATTTACTCCTAAATATATCTTAATACTGAGTTAAACACATGTCTCGAAATACCCCGTTCATACATTAACATGACCGCGTCTCTTTCAAGCCACGCGCCGCGAATGAAGGTAATTTGTGATCAACAAACATCGCGTTTAATTATGATAAATTCAACAATTAAATTGCAAATACATGTACAACAAATGCTACAGAAGGTAATTATATTTATATTATTAACTATCTATTAACATACCACACTAGATGAGGTGCTAATCGGACAGCGCGTCTGTATCGCTCGAAGTCAAAAGGAAAATGGCTATCACGAACTGTTCGGATACCGTGTTTGATTTCTAACCAACTAGTTACACTTCTATACGCGAGATGTCGCAGGTAGTGGGAACATAAATCATTCTTTAAATATAATACAAATCTACACAATTACTGTACTGCATCATTCTTATGCATTCATGAGTTCCAATTTAATCAGAATTATCGATTTATAATTTTGTTTATTGATTTTTGGGATTTATTCACTTATACAGATTTCTTCTTTTAAATATTTGTTGTACCAGATGACTTGTAGGTGTTTATCAAGAGAAGTAACAGATGGCGCTTGTATGCTAATTTATAATTTAAAGTTGGATTGACGAACACAATTCTTCCAGATTCCAGATTCAGTAAGACTAGGGCTTTGGGATTGGACTGAAAAATTAAATAATAAGTTTACAGAATTGTGGTTTAAGACTACAAAAATTCATTGCTATTAGAATAAAAATTAACAAGTGGCATTCAGGTAATTTTGAATGTCACATAACAAGGTATAGATATACATACAAAAAATAAGTAACAGACCGTTTTAAATGCGGTTTAAATTTCGTTAAGAGTGATTGTTTTAACATGTCTTAAAAAATTGGAAGGGCTAAGGGCAAATAAATCAAATCTCGAGTGGGCAAGATTACCTAATATGCATAATCTTACTAAAGGGCTGGACAGGTACATATTCGTTTTAAACTGTGGAATATAAAAAAGGTCAAAATTTCTACCTATTCGGTTTGGTACATTAAATGGCAATTTTGAAAGAAACTCGGAGTTGTCAGAAAGGTGATTATATACACTATGAGCGAATTATGGATTATTTTTACTTCATAAGAGTAAGATTATTCATGGCAAAGGTTTTTTTAACATATGTTGAAGTTTGCCAGCCATATTACATTCACCATTTTGGATTTTAAAAATTAAAACTATTAAATCAATTTAAGATTAATATTTGTGGAACTGGGAACCATGGGATATCGATTTTCACGTGATTAAAATAAAATAAATGCCACACATAACTTGAATGTACCAGGACAAGGATTTTGAAAGAAGCAAGCAAATTATATTATTCTGACGGTTATACTCGGTTTAGGCATAAAATTATGGCAAACAAATCGTGTTCAGCAGATCCAAAAACATAAAGAATCATATTTTGCTAACCCTGCTAGATATTCTGACAGGGCGCCACTCTGCATGGGGCGCCTTTGCCTTTCATCTTAGTAGTTAGTGCCCATAAACTGATAGCAAGCCAGGAAGCGGGCAAAATTGACCTGGGCCTATTGGCAATTTATATCTAAAACCGGCACTGCATTATCAGGTGTTACACTAGAGCAGGAAGAGGACAAAGATTTGCACTTTCTGGGCCAGCAGTGAATGGCTTAAAGACAATTTTATTACCTACCACCACCACAAAATCAAAGTTTTTGTAAAAATTAATTTATAAAAGTATTTACCAAAACCGTGCAAAAACACATCCTCATTTTTCGTTCATCTCTACGTCCAGCAGGTAGGTAACAATTTCTTTTCATAAATATACATTACCTATGCGGCTGGAAAGTTTTAGCCAGCCTTGAATTTTTATGTAATTGGAAATGATTTTTCCGTACTACGTACTATTATCAGATAAAGATAAAAGTCCTTGCGGGTGTGCACTTTTGGTTTTACCAACGATTTTAGGTTTTTGTGTTGTCTCCACGTTGTCTCCGACCCAGGGAAATTAATATTAGTCACGACATCTTTGTGTCTTAATTCTGTATTAACCAGAATTTATATAAGAACCCTGCATTAATTGAAATTACCGCTACTGACCGCTACTGAACAGTGGATAGCACGCAGCACTGTAGTACAATTTATACTGAATACTTATGCCCTTATGCCTAAAGGATGTCACCTAAGAATGTACAAAACATCTTTGAATATCATAATTCATTAATATAAACATTTATTAAATATTTAATAAATTACTAATATTCCATTAAATATTTAATAAATGCTGGAAATACCTTACGATTTCTATTCACTCACATCGTGTTAGAAGCTAATTCAATGCAATGGTTTGAACTAAAGTCGAATTACAGAGTTATCAATACCTATCCGTGGCACGTCGCGGTATCTATTAATCATAGTGCAGCGGTAGCGTAACCTCGATTTATATTTTTGTAAGAATTCTCCATTAATAATAATTAAAAGTACGGCTACTGAACGGTAGAGCGACAGTGCAGTCAGTACGTCCTGGATTAAAATGTTCAGTCCTAAAGAACACTACAGTTAAATAATATAACTATTTATTGAATAGCATTGATTAATTATTGAATAGTAATCCATACACCTAAAGTGTCTGATGATTTTTTATTGAAGTTTAAATCGATTTCTTACATTTTTACTAATCGCAAAATATTTATTACCCTTTTTTCAAATTTACAGTTAAATATTAGCTGTCCTATGCGAACTTAAATATTCCCGAATTTTTTACTCGTGTTTTAAATCGTTCTATACGAGGGCGTCCTGTATTTTTCTTAAATATGCATATTTTTAACTCAAGAAACGAAGGAAATGACAATTTGGACTTTTCTATCCCTTTTTAAGGGTGAAAAATATAATCAATCTATTATTATAAAACCGTTAATGTTTAAGAGCGAGGAATTCGAATTTAAAAAAATGTTTTTGTTTTAAATTCATTACAAATGCATTTTTCAAACATATTTTTGAGTACTCGATGGAGCTTAAAAATACAAATTCAACATTTTTAATTATTCCTCAAAAATAAAATAACATTTAATTGTTTTAATTATAAAAATGACCAATTAATGATAAGGAACTAAAAGTCGTTGTTTTTTGGCATGATCTTTCTCATGGTGCTATTTAAAAAAATGGAAATTATTTATTTTTTATCATTTTTTAATGGTATTAATTTAATTAATACATTTAATTAATTATATTAATTGTACAATTTTTGTAAAACTGTTTTTAATACCAGGCATCAATTTTTTTTAATGCTTGAAATTATCATGCACGGTACAAGAAGAATTAAACAAGTATCTAGGTACCTATAAGTATGTATTATTTTTGTGTTTCGCAATTTTGCGAGTTACAATTACAATGGTTACAAATAGTTTTACATGAACTAAGAGACATATTACTCCGCAATTTTTTTGAATTTCTAAAAGCATACAAATAGGCACTTTGTATAATTCAAATATTACTTTCAGAATCTGAATAGTTTACCTTATTTAGTACAATATTTACTGGTTGTTTAATTCCGTAAGGATCCATTAATTTAAAAAATAATTTTTTAACGTTGTTTTTATTACTTTTTGGTACGTGAGTAAGGGAGGTGTTTGAAAAATTTTGTCATATAGGAATAGATGAAGTAGTAGTAAATAAGAAATACCTAGTTTTAAAAAAATACATACAGTGTCTCCAACATTTCATGGGTACATCCAGCAATTCTTTTAATTTTAAATATATCGATTTGATTTTTAGTAGGTAGTTACATCTTAATTCTTCTTAATAATTCTTTGAAGGAAAACAGCTTGACTATATTTGTACCCTAGTTTGTGGAAATAAATAGTAATCCTCAATTTTCACACTCGAGGCTGCACGGCTGCACTATTCATTTACCAAAACAAAAATAAATTCACGGTAAATTCTAATACACATGCGCATAATATGCGCATAACCGATCAAATATCGATAAATATCTACAGTCTCTCTTTTCAAAAAAAGTCCGTACGTCTGCTGCGCCAATATTTTTAATTCACTACGCGTTAACAAAAAATTAACAAAGTGTTTCTACCTTCAAAAACAAATTAAAAAAGTACCTTGTAAACGAATGCTTCTGCACTATACAGTAGATTTTTGAAAATGGTATTGACGAATAAATCATTATTATTTCTTATAAATTGATTTAAGAACTTAACTCTATTATTTTAAACTCTAACATTTTACATATAAATGCGTGCTGTTTATTTTTATTATTAGTCCACTTTTAAATATATATACGATTATTGTTTGTATATGTTCTCCGTTTATTTTATGAGAAAATTTTATTTTATAAATTTTGTTTCCAGAACTCGTCATGATACATATTATTATGTGTATCAAATTTCAAATCAATATCTTAAAGCGTTCTTGAGAAAACGTGGGCAAAAAAAGTTACAGACCGAGACAGACCGACTGACCGAAAGACAGAATTTTCTTCCCTCAAAGTTAAAATCTTGTCATTTTGTGACATTCTAAGCCCATTTCAACAAAAAAAATTGTTGAATTTTGTTTTATTATTACTATACTTCCACTCCACTACGTGGATGTGGACGAAAAAGAATTTTAGGCTGAAAATGTTATCGGTATAAATCGATGAAATACATAAATTCCCGAGAAATAATTTGCATCAGGTATAGTATATTTGTATATTTATTTTGCAAAAATTGTTTAGAACTATACAATAGCCTTGCTTATGAAGTTTTCCGAAAATTGATTTAATGTAGCTATGAAACGATTAAATATATTTTCAAGAGGCATCTTTAATAAGGAGGTACTTTATTGTAACCTAAGCAACCTTTACAAATCAGTTTTTACTTTACTACCTTTACCTACTAAATATATTTCGATCTAGTCATTTTTCTTTGGAATGGTTTCTAATGATCAACAAGACCTTAGATCAATATGTCTCAAAATTAAAAGTTATTGGTTATGGCTATGAAAACTTAGTCACACAGTTATTACTTGTCTCCTAACTGAAGACATTGGTATTGAGTAAATATATAAAAAATTAGTATAAACTAGATATACATACCTTTATTTTCTCCAGACGATTATTCAATCATGTTATATAGTTACTGAACAGTCAGTCTACTCGCAATTTTTTGAAAATAAGTATGTTTAACAGCTACAAATGCTATACATGTAATGCCATCGTGAATGACGAAGTGCTCCTTCGTCAGTGTACTAATGTAGTATTTTTGTTTATAATATCTTATTATCAAAACTTTCAACACGCTTCATGTATATTTTCTTTTCTGAAATGTTTCGTAATTTTACACTTACGGAATTGAGCAAGGTTTTTATTTCTTGAATAAAAACAAACGTAGTAATGAACACCTTATACTTATTTATTTAATTGCCCAAAAAGAACAAAATAAAATGGCGAAGTACTTAAATGTTATGAAAATCATATGATTTTACAGTTCTTATATCTAAATAAACGAAAATAAAAGCCAAGTTATAAAATAGTCAATTTTTATTATAATACTTATAATAGAAATAAATTATATTGCCCGATTATAATCAGACACATTGCTTGCTACGACATCTATCAACCTCCAAGGTAACCACAACTTGTATTCTAAAAGAACCCTATATTAATAATAGTTCAAACCAAATCTATGGAACAATAGAGTACAACAAGTTTTGCACTTCAATTTTTATCCATAAAAAATACCTATAAAGACCTAACAGTCATTAAATTAAATATTTAACAAATTCTACTATTGTCAGTGGCGGAAAATATGTACAATATGCATGCGTCATATTTATCAACTTGAAGGAATAACAGAACGAGATATTTGGTAATTTTTTCTAAGACAATTTTACAATTAATTAGTGCATTAGGTATTACCTCAACAGAATTACACAGTGAGTTTTAAAAGTTGAACTAAATTCATTAAAATTGAAAGAAAGTGTTTAGAAAACCCCTGAACATGTTGGTTTATTTTTTTCAAAAGTAGAGGAGGCTGTTCTTGAGCATAGTGTACCTTGGAACATTACCTGTTTTGGACTGGTTTCATCAATTATTGCGATAATATATGGTGGGAAAGTGTAAAGAAACTTGATAAAACGTATTTTCACTAATTGTTTGGTGTTTTCAAATAATTTGGTTATTATTGCATGTTAGAACGGCCGATTTTGTGTTTTGTTTCGTGATTTTTCATTCTTGGTGTAATACAACTAGAAAATTTCAAATTGGTGTCTTCGATACACATATTTATGGTGAGTAAATGTGCATATTGTAATCCGCTCAGAAATATTTGAGCTTTCAGCCAAAATACAATGCAACCAAGCTTTTAGAAACATGCGGCTAATAGATAATAGTGTTATGAATTACACCCCCTTGGAACTGGAGATGATACGCCTATGCCTACTAATTGTGACTGGGAGCTGTCAGAATGAAATGGACTTTTTCTGGAATGTTGTTGGAGAAGATTCTTGATTGTTTCTAGATGGATCTAGAGAGTCAAATTCGGAGTATATAAGGCGCGATTACCAGCGCAGAGGAGGAAGTTTTATGAAGAAAGCAGTTTATAAAAGTGAACAAGTAGAAAAGTTAAAAGTGAGGTTAAATAGAAAAGTAAATAAAGTGAATTTGAAGTATTGTATAGTCAGTAAATAGTTAAATAAAGTGTTAGTGGTGTTTATCTCTTGTTGAAATTATTTAGAACCCACGGATTCACACAGGGTGTTTCCAAAAAGGTGAATAAACGCGACAATAGATTAGTGGGCTTTGGAAACTAAAATGGCACATTTCTGTGTAAATCTGGTAACCTAATAACATTGGAAAAATCATAGTAGCCATTGAATGTAATAAAACAATATCAGCTGTCAGACAGACTCGTGTAGTTATAGGCAATCTTGAGCTATCAAACATTTAATAATTGTGAGAGCAAAGAACGTTACAATTAAGTTTAGCATAGGTATGTGGAGGTAAACACAATTACATCCACAAGGACATTTGCAATAGAATGCGACATCAGTTCGGTTTTCAGAGTTTTATTTAAATGAACATCGGGCCTATAAATAAATAAAAATCAGTTCCATTTGAACAATTAAACTTAAACTAGGTAACAGTAGGTATCTTTAAAATAATTAATATAATTAAACCATAAATTGACATTTATAGATATTGTTCAAAATGTCCACCATTTTTTTCTATACACAATTCGGCTCTGCGTACAGTTGCTTGAATGGCTCTACGCAATTCAGCCGGTGTTATTTCATTAAGAGCCCGTACAACTTTATTTTGCAGCTCTTCACGGGTATTTGAAGAAGTTTTATAAACTTTATTTTTGAGAGTGCCCCATACATAATAGTCGAGGGGTGTTAAGTCAGGTGACCTAGGAAGCCACCTAATATGACCTTGATTTGCGATAAGGCGTTCACCATGCAAGTTGTTTAAATATTCCATCACTCTTCTGGAATTATGTGGGGGAGCACCATCTTGTTGGAAAAACAGATTTTGTAAATAGGCAAGAGGAAGTAAGTCAAGAAATTCTGCTGTCTGGTTTTGTAAAAAGAATAAATATCGTTCGCCAGTAAGTGTTCCATCAAAAAATATGGGTCCAATTATTCGATCTCCAAGTACTCCAAGCCAACAGTTAAACCCAAATCTTTCCTGAATATTCCCCCGCCCTACCAACCTCGGATTTTCTTGAGCCCAGTACCTAGTATTATTTCTGTTAAACATACCTTGGTTCGTAAATCTACTTCCATATGAATATAAAATATGAAAAGGAAAACCTGGGTTTTGTTGTACTGCATTTAAGAACCAGTTGCAATATACTAGCCTCCTGTCGTTATCATCTCCATAAAGATGTTGGTGGATTTGGTATTTATAAGACCGAAACTTATGTTTCTTTAAAATTCTGCAAACCGAAGACTGACTAATGTCGCATTCCATTGACAATTCCCTTGTTGATGTTGTTGGGTGTACCATCACAAATCCTAATACATCAATTTCTTTGTCCTCACTTAGAATAAATGTTTGATGGTCATCTTGTTGATTGGGTTCGTTTCTTAATTCTTGTTCCACTCTGGCAAACAAGTGTCTGCTTGGATGACGTCTGTTGGGATATCGTTGCTGATACAGTTCTGCAGCTGCAGTTGAATTTTTGAGACGCTCTCCATATATCAGTAACATACCGACCTTTTCATTTCTACTAAAATTATTCATTTTCTTTAATTTTTACTCAAAGAGATTTCCGAAACGCTTTATTTTGTATCTGTCTGACAGCCGATATTGTTTTATTACATTCAATGGCTACTATGATTTTTCCAATGTTATTAGGTTACCAGATTTACACAGAAATGTTCCATTTTAGTTTCCAAAGCCCACTAATCTATTATCTATTAGCCGCATGTTTCTAAAAGCTTGGTTGCATTGTATTTTGGCTGAAATCTCAAATATTTCTGAGCGGATTTTCAAAATTTTGGTATCATTAGATTCGTATGAAAATGAGGTATTTAAAAATGTTGGTGAACGATTAAATTCCCATTTAAAAAAACCGAGTTAGTTAGTTAATTTTAAATGCCTCTAGAGAATTAAGTAATGCAATAATATTGCTTTTTTATGTTTATAGTAACGTAACACACAAACTAAAATATATTTTGGGCACCACAGCACTCTGGATTCAGAAATAGATTATTTAATAAAATTTTTAATGTTTATCAAAAAGTGACCAAAATGGATGTATTGTATTCAAAATTTCCTCTAGATTTCAAAAATGTAAAAATATATAGGGTATTCTATTTAAAAATCGAAAATTGTGAGCATTTCCGGTCAAACCGGATGTGCACCAAACTTGATTTTTTATTGAAAAGATGGCATTTTAGTCGTGTAATAAGGCCTCCAAATTTCAATTTTCTATTCCAAATAGGAAATATCGGGGCGAGCGCAATTCGTGACTCACCCGGTATATATGATTTGAAATGATATTCAGCTACTGACATCCATCAGTGTCATATACAGTGTATATTGCTGGAGGTATATACATAATAATTTATACATAACATGTCCATTAAGGTACCTACAATTAAATTATACATGTACTCAAATTTTGTCTCATTTTCTGATGCGCATGCGCTATTAATTTGTGGCGTGGTGCGCCGACGCATTATTCGTTCGACGGATTGTAATTCGCAATAGCCGGCAGCCATTAGGGAATTATTGGAAATTTCAAATACTGCCACGCAGTATTTATGGGTTACCTTATTTTATTAGTGCAGCATCCTTATTTTTCAATGAAATGTTAGTTATTGGAATACCTGCTTCGTTTTTCATGTCATTATTTCTGTGCAATTCGACGCTTGCGCACTCTAGGGAATGAGTGCCTTACAAAATTAA
The DNA here is from genome assembly GCA_963583905.1 of Stenurella melanura. NCBI lineage: Eukaryota > Metazoa > Arthropoda > Insecta > Coleoptera > Cerambycidae > Stenurella > Stenurella melanura. The sequence continues at coordinate 110,684,384 of OY757310.1, read as the reverse complement.
TAAATAAATAATTTTTCTATATATTTTTTTTTATCTTTTGTGTTCTGGTGCGTGTGTACTGTTTTATTAAAATTCAATATGAAATCGGATCATATACTTATAGGTTATATTATCTATGTATTATTGAAAGTTGCCAAATGTCAAAATACTGTAAATTTAACGATTTGCAGTATTCCTTCATAAATAAGGACAAGCACTATCTTTAATAAGGGATCCCTTATTTGCGGTTCAAACTGCGCAGGCGTACATGTCAAAATAACGCTTACTTTAATACTGCTTATCCTTATTGCACGTCCAATAATTCCCTATTAAGCCCTATGGTGTTGTATGCATAGTGTTTATATGTGATGGAAGTTAACTCTTTCTTATTCTCTGGATTTTATATTTACTTATTGCTATATATTATGCTGTTACATTTGCATTTGCTCCCACAATGTAAAAGGATATTTATTATAATGCAATTCTTTAGATTTATAAATATATAACTCTTTTATTAGCGTCAGAAAATTTGCAAGTTTCATATTTATCTCATTGTGGCAGGTGTGTGTTTGGTTAAGATGGCGCTAAGTGTATTATACACTTTGTTAAACTACCAGGAGGTATAAAAGTACACTTAAATAAATGTTGTGTAATAATTAGGTTATTTTGTAAATGTAAAATTTGTATATGTTTAAAATAGTTATATAATATACATTTCTTGTTAAACTATCTGTGTTTTATTACCTCTTATATGGATACCTCTGAAGTAGTTCCCACGAACATCAAAACACTTGAACACTTTCATTCGACGTGTGCTGCACCAATCGAGTTGATATCATCGAGATGATTAAAAATGTTCGTTTTAGTCATCTCCCGATGATGCCAACATGTTTGGCGCAACACCCGTCGAGTGCAGTGTTCAATAAGTGTTTTGATGTCCGCGGAAACTGCTTCAGACATATGTAATGTATATTCATAAAATATGCGATTGTGTATATAATGTGTGTTTCATATCCAGCGAATGTACATTGCATATGTTTATGTACATTCATTGGATATAAAATAGATATGGAAGTCGGCGACAAACGTATATGCTGGGAATGTTAATTTCACACCCATTAGATGTACGTTAGATATACTTTCTCCATTTTGTTGATATACATATCCATAGATTGAATATACAATGTATGTACATTGCATATCATTTTGTTAGGTGGTATGCGTCATACCGATTCTTAGCTAGAGGCGTGCAAACGGCCATTTATTATATAAACTACGTTTTCTTGTAATTAAAGGGAATATGTTATTAAGATTTTTGATCAAGCAAACAAAGATGGATATGACATCAAGACCGAATAGCTCCATAACATATACCGTGTCTCTCATGTTTGTGCGAATGATACACCTACCAATTTTAATTTCAAATGTTATTAAGATATTTTTATAAGACTATTATGAAACGTATAGAAGTTGTAGTTATTCATTGTCGATGTCGATTACCTGGTATCAGGTACCATCTACTTTTGTACTCGTACACACACTGAATCACAATTTTATTTTGTTAGGCCCTTTTAATAATACAGTGGTGGCAGTGGTGTGGCAAATGTCATAGGTCAATTTGGGACCTTAATCTCTAGTATATACACCAAATCTCAAGTTTCTGGACTCTTACCCACATAACAAAATGATATGCAATGTACATACACTGTATCTTCAATCTATGGATATGTATATCCACAAGATGGAGATAGTATATCTAATGTACATCTAATGGATGTGGAATTAACATTCCCAGCAGATACGTTTGTCGCCGACTTCCATATCTATTTTATATCCAATAAATGTACATAAACATATGCAATGTACATTCACTGGATATGAAACACACATCATATACACAATCGTATATTTTATGAACATACATTACATATCTCTGAAGCAGTTTCCACGGACATCAAAACACTTATTGAATACTGCACCCGACGCGTGTTGCCCCAGTCATGTTGGCATCATCGGGAGATGATTAAAAAGAACAGTTTTAATCATCTCGATGATACCAACACGATTGGAGCAGCACGCATCGAATGAAAGTGTTCGAGTGTTTTGATGTTCGTGGGAACTACTTCAGAGGTATCCAATAGTATCCATATAAGAGGTAATAAAATACAGATAGCTTAATAAGAAATATATTTTATATAACTATTTTAAACATACACAAACTTTACAAAATAACCTAACATTACACAATATTTAAAATTTTCAATATTAGTTAGTAAGTTATATAATATGAACGTATGTAATTTTTATTCACTATATTTATAAAATACATACCCAATATGACATAACAGCAAATTTTTAGGCCTCTGTCACTTTCCGCCATCTTAACTAAACACACACCTGCCACAATCAGTTAAATATGAAACTTGCAAATTTTCTAACCCTAAAAGAGTATGTATTTACAAATCTAAAGAATTGCATTATAATAAATATACTTTTACATCATGGGAGCTTCATGCAAATGTAACAGCATAATAGAGCAATAAGCAATTATAAAATCCAGAGAATGAGAAAGAGTTAACTTCCATCACACATAAACACTATGCACACAACACTACAGGTCTTAATCGCTTAATGGCTGCTGGTGCCGGCTGTTACGAACTACAATCCGTAAACAAATGATGCCTGTGCGCTGACGTAGTATGCCATAAATTAGTAGCGCATGCGCATCAGATAATGAGATAAAATTCGTGTACGCGTATAATTTAATTATACTTTAATGGACATGTTATGTATAAATCATTATGTATATACCTCCAGCAATATACAATGTATATGACGCTGATGGATATCAGTAGCTGAATATACATTTCATATCATATGTATATTTAACAATACATATTCAAATTCCAACACCTAATGCATATGCTATGGATGTACATATCCATGAGATGTTATGTGGGTACTACCTTACTTTACTTATTTACCCATAAACAGAATCATGATGACATCTCTAAAAGGGGAAGCGAGTAGCTTTAGGGCCGCAAGGGGGTACCCACAGAGCGGTGTCCTCACTTTTGTAGTCACTCCTTATGGATGACCTACTTGCCAATATCCCCCTGTGAGAGTTGACAACGTAGTCATTCTGGTTAGAAGAGAATCTGAAGAGGTACCTAGTAGATGCTATCCACATTTGGTGTGAGAGGGAGCAGAGATGTCTATCAATCCCCACAAAATGGTAATTATACCCTTCGCCAGGAAAAGGGAGTTGGACAAGCTAGAACCACCTTCCATATCAGCTGAAATTATTCCATTTGCGGAAGAAGTGAAATACCTAAGGTGTGACACTAGATAAAATTCCAACTTGAATAAAGTAATCCAAAATCTAGACTGTCCCTGTGGACATGTCGAAGAATTGGTGGAAAATCTTGGGGCATTGATTCCCAACAAAAACATTGAAAATATGTTACGGTCATTAGACCAACGATAGCGTATGCCTCAATAGATTGGTGGTCGAAAGAGTACAACGAACGACTACAGCCAAACTGTCTAAATTACAGAGTCAAGCTTACTTGGCAATAACTGGTGCAATAAGCACCACACTGCCAGCTGCTCTGGAAGTCCTCCTGGAACTACCTCATTTACATATTTACCTGGAGAGAGAGGTCAGCTGGGCAACATACAGAGTACATCAAGCGGTAACTAATATGCAACAGGCTAGCATTATCAAACTGTCACAGCATCCTGGGAATGCCTTCAGATGTGATACCTACCCTGATCAACCATAAGCTGCTCTTTAAAGTCCTGTTTTCTGGAAGAGACGAATGGGATCGCAACGATACCGGCCTACAAAGAGCAAACAGTTGGTTCACAGACGACTTCAAAACTCCTGAGGGAACTGGATCTGGTGTATATAGTCGTAAACGAAAAATAAGAATAACTTCGAGCTTGGGCTCGAGCTCCGACTAAATTTCAGGCAAAAATCTATGCTATTGAGCCTAAACACAGAACAATGCAAATATATTCGGATAGCCAAGCTACTCAGAGCCCTTGTGTCCTACTGTTGTAACTCTAAAAAGTTTGGAATTGCCAGGAAGCTCTTACCCGACTGGGCAGAAACAACAAACTGATTCTAATCTGGATACCTGGGCCACTCTGGCATGAAATGCAACAAAGTTGTCGATTTCTGAGCCAGAGGAGGTGCGGCAATGAAATTTGTAGGACCAGAACCGGCACTTGGTATATCTCCAAACTCTGCCAATAAAAACATTTATTTTTATGAAAAACGATATATTTAACCAAATTTCAGTTCAAAACAATATCTCCCCCTAATTTCGTTATTTCCAGCCAACTTCATATTTACTACAAATTTATACATATTAAATGTTTCTTTCTAATGATTTTCCAAATTTAATGTTATTTAATGTACCTGCACCTGATTTTTTATTTATTCCTCTCCGACTTCTTCCGCCGTTCTTTTATCTTCTTAATCTTCTACCTTCTTCTCTTATCTGTCTCATCTGCTATTATTCATTTGCATTCTCTTCACTGCAATATCTTTTCTTCACTTTCCTTTCTTTACTTATTTATTCAGTAATAATTTAACTCCTTAAATGTTCTATGTATAGTTTAATTATGGAAAACTTCTTGTTTTCCACTTAAATTTTTTATTATTTTCCCAATTCTCCCTTTCCCTCTTTTGGCAAATACTTAATTTTCTTTTTGTCTTTTGTTGTTATTACAACTTTCATTTTTTATTTCCCATTTCGCACATTTGTAATTTTTATCAACATTTAACAAATTTATACAAAAACTAGATACCTATATAATTGTTGCACATTCTACAGGATACTCTTCGCAGTTTTTTTTTGTAAATAATATGAGTTTTATAGACATTTTTAGCTTAATTACAAAACATACGTTTTTTTTAATTTAAAAAGTTCATAACTTATTTATTTATTGATCGATTTTGTTCAAAATAGAGTTCGTCCTCTAGCTATTAGCAACTTCCTGTCCAAATTTCAATGCAATTGGACATTTCCTTCTTAAGTTATCGTGCTTACAAAAAACGTGACGCACGGACATTTTGAAAATTGTTCAGAATTCGATCACCAACACGGTGATATGAAATTTTTTTCTCTACGAGCAATATTACCGGTTTTAGAAATGTGCCGATCGAATGCAATAGGTATACTCTTCGTTTTGTATTTGCGAAGAGTGTAATAAAGTCCTGAGTTTAGTTAGGTGTATTATTGGTTGCATACCAACAATACCCATGATCTCTGTTTATGTTGATAACTCATTAATGTTACTAACTTCTTATTGTTCGAGATATAAAAATACGTAACATATTCCCCCCGATTTAAAAATAATGAAAAAATTGTTTAATTTTTACGTATCGAATCTACTTACATGTTTTGTATTTCCATAGAAATATTTAAATAATTACCTACTTCCACATCCACGTAGTGGAGTGGGAGTGAGTATAGTAATCGTAAAAAAATGTCAAAAATTTTACAGGTTGAAATAGGTTTAAAATGTCATGAAACGTCAAGATTTTAAATTTGAGCGAAAAAAATTCTGTCTGTCGGTCTGTATATCGGCCTGTCTGTCGGTCTGTCTGTCGGTTTGTAACTATTTTTTGTGCGCACGATTTCTCTGATATAGTTTGAGATATTGACTTGAAATTTTATACACGTATGTACCATAAAAACATTTTGAACTTATTCGATGAAGTGTTGGGGGGTAAATAGGAGAAAATACGAAAGCAAGCTGGTAAGAGTAAACAAAATTGGTATTTAATGTATTGTTATGAATTACACCCCCTTGGAAAAGGAGATGGTACGCCTATGCCTATTGATTGTGACTGGAAGCCAAGAGAATAAAACGGACTTTTCTGGAATGTTGGAGAAGATTCTTGATTGCTTCTAGATGGATCTAGAGATTCAAATTCGGAGTATATAAGGCGCGATTACAAGCGCGGAAGGGGAAGTTTATTTGAGAAGTGACACGTTCGGGAAAAAGTGAGGTTAAAGTAAACAAAGTGTATTTTGAAGTATTGTATAGTCAGTAAATTGTTAAATAAAGTGTTAGTAGTGTTTAATCTCTTGTTAAAATTATTTAGAACCCAAGGATTCATACAGGGTGTTTCCTAAAAGGTGGAAATCCGTAACATTTTGGTGTCGGAAGCGGAATTTTGACAAGAGGATTTTTTCGGGAGTGTTGAGAAGACTGGGACAGTATTCTCGGAGTTAGTGCTAACACAGGAAGGACTAATTTACTGGACATTGTTCGAGGTTTATTTTCGAACAGGAAAAATAGTGTTTAAGTGCATTTTTGAGACATTTTTGGAACATTTTGTTGGACATTAGAGGTTAAGTGACAAAGACTCTAGATAAGACTTTTTCGTGCCGTTTTGAGGGTTTTCTGGACAGTCCCATTACCGATAGTGACGTAATTATATTAAACTTATTTGATTTCAACGTAATTGTATGCCGGTAACGACCAGAAGCATGGCATCCGAACAACAAATGCAGGACTTTATGGCCCAAATGCAAAAGATGATGATGGATCAGGAAAGAAAGCGCCAAGAACAAGAACAAAAACGTCAAGAAGAATTAAGAAAAATTTTTGAGGATCAAGAGAGAAGACGTCAAGAGGAAAAACAAGAAGAGGAGAAACGACATCAAGACGAAGAGAAACGACGTCAGGAAGAATTGAGAAAAATCATGCAAGACTTGGACATTAAACAACAAAATGAGAGAGACGAACTAAGGAAAATTATAGAAAGCCAACAGAATGCCATATTTGCCTTCACTGAAGAACTTAAAGATAAAGTCGAGCAAGAAGTAAGCGAAGTGAAAGAAAAAGTAGACAAGGTTGAAGAGAAAATGCACCAGGTAGAAGGAGAAATTGACCAGCTTAAACAACAGTTGAGGGATAGAGGAAACCAGCAACTGGTATCGTCAGGCCAGCGATTAAAAATTCCCTCCTTTGATGGTCAAAGTTCCTGGATGACTTACAAGACACAGTTTGAGGCAGCAGCAAGTGCAAACAACTGGAATGACGAAGAGAAGGCTAAGGCATTAATCGTGGCTTTAAGAGGCCAAGCGTTGGAGTTGCTCCAGACAATTCCGGCGGACCAACAACGTAATTTTAGAGTTTTAGAAGCTGCCTTAGATCTACGATATGGAGATCAACACCTTGCTCAAGTATACCAGACCCAGCTGAAAGTGCGCGTTCAGAAAGCTGGAGAGAGTCTACAAGAATTTGAAGCTGCGGTGGAAAGACTGGCACACTTAGCTTATCCTAATGCGCCAAAAGAATTTAAAGAGCAATTGGCAGTGGGGGCATTCCTAGACGGGATAAGGGACGAGGAGATCAGGCGAGTCCTCAGGCTATCCCGACATAAAAGTAGTAGTGAAGCCTTGGTGCATGCATTAGAGGTAGAAGCCGTCTATAGGGATACTCCAAAGTCAAGAGTGCGGGCTATGACGCTTGAAGAATCGCAGCCAGAAGAGAGAGACCAAAACCCTATCTTGAACGCGATTCTCAAAACGAATAAAATGATCGGTCAATTACTGGCTCAATCGAATCCTCCAAGAAGACAGGAAAACCAACAAAACAGAGAAAGGCCAAGTGGAGGTATTAAATGCTACAACTGCGGCAGGATGGGACATATGAAACGAGACTGTCGACAGCAGAACTCGGACAGACGAGTAAATGCTGTAAATGTAGAAGAGCAGCAGGAAAACTAAAGATAGCCAGCACCAAGGGGGCTGTGCTGGCTAGGGAACACGGTGCCCCCAGAGAAATAAAGATTTCCCAGCTGCGAAGAATTCCAAGTAGTCTGCTGTTGCAAGGATATGTGAATGGAAGAAAGTGTGTGTTTACTGTTGACACCGGCGCTACGTCATCAATAGTGCGGCCAGGGTTTATATCAGGCTTGCAGATTAAGAAGAAGCGAAATGAAGTAATTATTCGGACAGCCACGGGAGACAGGGCTGCGGTCCATGGAGAGGTCAATTTGGAACTGCAGGTTGGACGATTGAGATTCAATTACAAGGTCATTGTGGCTGACATTACAGATGATTTCATTTTGGGACTGGACATCATGGAAGAGAAGAGGTTTATTGTTGACGTAGGGGAGCGAGTCTTGAAAATTGGGAATGAGGAATTTATCCTGGCAACCGCAGATGACCAATTCCGTAAAGCAAGGCTATTGACAACAAAGACGATTAAGATTCCTGCTCATTCGGAACAGATCATCGATGCTGCCTTGGAAGGAAATCCTGGAGGCTACCATGTTGGCCTGGTGGAAGGTGACGAATCGATTAAGTCCCTAACCAATATTGTTGTGGCAAGAACTTTAACCCGGACTAAAGATAAAATCCCAATTAGAGTCGTCAATTTAAATTCCCATGCAGTAACAATCAAAGAAGGCAAACCGATTGGCTCCTATGAACCGGTCACATGGGTAGCAAGGTGCGAAGAACAAACGGAGGGAAATTCATCTACAAATATAGACCAGGAAGTTTTGACCTTGCTGAGCTCCCAGTTGGAGCATTTATCTGAGGATGAACGAGAGGAGGCGCTCAAGTTCCTGGAAAAAGAAAGTTCAGTATTTGCCAAAAGTACGGAGGCCCTTACAAAAACAGATATAGTCCAGCATCGGATAAATACTGGTGACTCACCTGCTATTCGACAACAACCTAGGAGGCTTCCGCTAGCAAAACAAGAAGAAGCCTCAACAATGATAGATAAGATGCTACAAGATGGAGTTATTGAGGAGTCAACAAGTCCCTGGTCATCGCCAGTAGTTTTGGTTGCCAAAAAGGACGGAACGTTAAGATTTTGTGTCGATTATCGAAAATTGAACGATGTGACGAAGAAAGACAGTTACCCATTACCCCGGATTGATGACACGTTAAGTACATTGGCAGGCTCACGGTGGTTTTCGACGTTAGACCTTAGGAGCGGTTATTGGCAAGTTGGACTTCATCCTGATGATAAGGAAAAGACAGCATTTTCAGCAGGCAGTGGTCTTTACCAATTTACGGTGATGCCTTTTGGACTTTGCAATGCTCCAGCCACGTTTGAACGATTGATGGAATTTGTACTACGAGGGCTAACCTGGAAGACGTGCCTGGTTTACCTTGATGACGTGCTGGTTATGGGACGAGACTTTACAGAACATTTGAAAAATCTTCAAGAAGTATTTGGACGAGTAAGGAATGCACACCTGAAGTTGAACCCGAAGAAGTGTTTACTATTTCAGAAAGAAGTTAAATTCCTTGGGCACGTAGTGTCTTCAGAGGGAATACAAACGGATCCCGATAAAATTTCTGCCGTACGAGATTGGCCAAGGCCATCTAACGTTCATGAAGTACGAAGCTTCCTTGGCCTTTGCACTTATTATAGACGCTTTGTGGAAGGGTTTGCAGACATTGCGAAGCCATTACACCGGCTAACAGAAGAGAAAGTTCAGTACCAGTGGACACCGGAGTGTGAAACAGCATGGAGAAAATTGAAGGCAGCTCTATGCACTGGTCCTGTACTAGCATACCCACAACAGAATGGACTTTTTATTTTAGATACAGATGCCAGCAATTCTTCGATTGGTTGTGTGCTATCTCAAATTCAGAACGGAGAGGAAAGAGTGATCGAGTACTTCAGCAAGGTGCTCTCCAAACCAGAACGAAACTATTGTGTAACCAGAAAAGAGTTATTAGCCATCGTCAAATCAGTGGACCATTTTCATAAGTATCTCTATGGACGACATTTCAAAATCAGGACCGACCATGCTGCGTTGAAATGGCTGTTGCAGTTGAAAACCCCGGAAGGTCAACTGGCTCGTTGGATAGAACGGCTGCAACAGTACGACTTTAAAATCGAGCATCGACCAGGAAGATCTCATAAGAACGCAGACGCTTTATCTAGAAGACCATGCAAGGACGACTGCAAGCACTGCCGCCATGTGGAGAAACAGCAGGGCACGGGAGTAGTCAACACTATTAAAATAGACGTTCCAGATGATTGGACAACTGAAGCCCTGAGACAAGAACAACTGAACGATGCAGAGATTGGGGCTATATTGAGAGCAAAAGAAAAAGGAATTCGACCAGAGTGGAAGGATGTTTCAGACAAAGCAGTTGGATTGAAGGCTTTGTGGGCACAGTGGGACTCACTTAGAGTTATGAACGGGTTGTTAAAAAGAGCATGGGAGAGCCCGGATGGAAAGCAAGTTGCTATGCGTCTAGTGATTCCCAGGTGTCGAGTACCGAAAGTACTTCAGGAAGTGCATGATGGAGCATCCGGCGGACACTTTGGCGTTAACAAGACCCTGAATAAAGTACGTGAACGATTTTACTGGGTAAATAGTCGTCAAGATGTTGAAGCGTGGTGTCGTAATTGTAAAATTTGTGCAGCCAGTAAAGGACCACAGACTAGAAGTAGGGGTGCAATGAGGCAATATAACGTCGGGGCTCCTTTTGAGAGGATTGCGATCGATATAGCCGGACCATTCCCAGTAACCAAGGATGGTAACAAGTACATACTGGTTGCCATGGACTATTTTAGTAAATGGCCTGAAGCCTACGCAATTCCGAACCAGGAAGCGGTTACTGTCGCCAAAGTCTTGGTAGATAACTTGATATGTCGGTTTGGTGTACCCCTGGAGCTGCATTCAGATCAAGGGAGAAATTTTGAGTCAGGGGTATTTCAGCAAATCTGCAAGTTATTGGGAATACACAAAACACGGACGACAGCCCTTCACCCGCAATCAGATGGAATGGTGGAGCGACATAATAAGACTATGAAAGAACATCTCTCTAAAGTCGTTCATAAAAATCAACGTGACTGGGATCTCCACATACCGTTTTTCCTCATGGCATATAGAGCTGCTATCCACGAAACTACAAAACAGACTCCGGCTCGTGTAGTATTTGGACATGAGATAAGACTGCCATGTGATTTGATGTTTGGAACACCAGGTGGAGAACGGCTTCCTGTGAACAGCTATGTAGATGAAGTGAGTGAACGGCTAAGGAATGTCCATGACTTAGTTAGAGACCAAATCACCATAGCCAGTGACAGAATGAAGGCTCGGTATGACCGTAAGGGTAGTTCAGAAGGATTCAAGGCAGGAGACCTGGTTTGGCTGTACAACCCACAGCGGAAGAAAGGAAGGTCACCGAAACTTCAACCGCCTTGGGATGGACCGTATACTGTTATTACCCGAATTAATGACGTCGTCTATCGAATTCAACGAAGCAAAAAGTCCAAGATGAAGATCGTGCATTTGGACAGGCTGGCGAAATACATCGATGATTCTGAGTTGCCTGATCGGGACGATCAGGCTTAAGGAGGGGGCAGTGTTATGAATTACACCCCCTTGGAAAAGGAGATGGTACGCCTATGCCTATTGATTGTGACTGGAAGCCAAGAGAATAAAACGGACTTTTCTGGAATGTTGGAGAAGATTCTTGATTGCTTCTAGATGGATCTAGAGATTCAAATTCGGAGTATATAAGGCGCGATTACAAGCGCGGAAGGGGAAGTTTATTTGAGAAGTGACACGTTCGGGAAAAAGTGAGGTTAAAGTAAACAAAGTGTATTTTGAAGTATTGTATAGTCAGTAAATTGTTAAATAAAGTGTTAGTAGTGTTTAATCTCTTGTTAAAATTATTTAGAACCCAAGGATTCATACAGGGTGTTTCCTAAAAGGTGGAAATCCGTAACAGTATATACTAGAAGCCAAGCTCTCAGATTTTTTTACAATATGTCATCCCCCCACCACCACCTCAACTTCATTATTAAAAGGGTTGATAACATGAAATTGAGATACTCATTTAAAATTTCGCACACGTCTATATTATAACGACACTTTGTACCGAATTATATTTTGGATGATTCCGTTGAAGAGTTGGGGGTTAAATAGGGTTTAATGGGGAAAAATAAGTAAAGGAAGCTGGTATAATAGCACAGGAACTTGGGATTTAGTGTATATCCTAGAAGCCAAGGTCTCATATTTTTTTATAATACTTTTCAACCCCTCACCACCTCTACTCCATTATTAAATTGGTTGATAAAATAAAATTGAGATATCCACTTCAAATTTAGTACACATAGACTTTTCACTAAGGTTTGTACACTATTTGACAAAGAGTCTCCGCGGTAGTCTGTTATATTCTTCCGATTCCATGGCAATGTTGACATCTTCATTCTTCAAATGTTTCCTGGTTTGTACTTCAATTAGAGTTTCAGCAGTTATCCACCCATACACAGCACAAGGCTGTCCGAGGGACGTACTATGGCAAAGACCATTTAGGATTTGGGCTTGCCTATGGACGTCCCAATATCCCAATATGTATGCTTTTCGGCACTCTTTTGGTCATCCCAATGTCACAACTTGGTACCAGATAAAGGCAATACGACGGACGTCCTGAAGGATGTCTGAAGCTCATAACTAGGGACATACCAGGATATCCCGGGATATTTCGGGACGTCGTAAGTACTATGAATGGGCATCCACAGGGACATTACAGGATGTACAAAGTACACACTGAAACGTCCCAGAACATCCTAATATTATATTTTCTTATATTTCAATATATTAACCATCGCCAAAGAAACCACATTTTTACAAAAAATATATATATATTTTCTATGTATGGAACGAAGTGCTACCTACTTATAATTATATATAAGTAGGTAGCGCATAAATCCACATACATATTTTTTGTTTTTTGTAAAATTGTAATTTCTCTGATGATGGTTAATACACTGAAACAATAGAAAATATTATATTTCACATTTGAACTGACCGAAAAACCCAAGGAATTACTCATCTAGTTATTTGATATAAACGGTCAAGAAAATAAAATCAGGTATAAGACAGACTTTAAAAACAAACTCACATTTGTAATGTCAAACTATTTAAAAAAAAAACTACTTCGAAAAAACATAGAATAACAAAATAAGTATGTTGCACATAACTCCATAAATATTTTGTTTTTTGTAAAATTTTATTTCTGTCGAAGATTAATAAAAAAATTACACATGAAGCTATTTGAATTATCAGTCAAGAAATTAAAAACACCTAGGGGTTATAAGAAGCTAAATATATTCAATATTTAAAGACAAAACTCATTTGTAACACCAAAAAGCAAACTTCTTAAAAGAACATAAAATAACAATTTTCAAACTGAATTATATAAAAACATATTTTTTTATCAAGTAATGTGTTCCTACTTCTCTACTCTCTTCATTGCCTCGCTCTTCTTTTTGCCCTGCTCGGATTCTTTTAAACACTTCCCTGCTTTGTACCTATTTCATAATATTATAGGTAGGTACCCATTCATGGTTGCATCTAAAATAAACATTTACTTATTATTTGAATCAGCATTATCAACAAAAATTTAGTCTATATGAAAACTGGGTAAGATAAAGATAATATAGAGAACATCGAGGGATAAAGGTTTAAATTGAAGCACTAATAAGAATAATTTGTCGCATTATAAAATGCAATCCTGTATTACGACTTCATTTTAATGCATTATATCTGTCTTTCATACAAGTCACATATGGCCGTGGCTGCATAACACCATTCATAAACCAATAACCGTTTTGTGCAATTTACTCAAAAGGAAACAATATATCAGGATCAGGACAGATTTGCAAATGAACTGAAATTTATCCACGCATGTCCTGTCTGATACATATTTTCCTTTAAGAGTGTAATGAAAGTTTCAAACAATTAATTATCTTGAAGCAAAATTATTTTTACTTACCTATTTTCATACACTGTTCATCGTCAAACTTCACAACACTAAGTACGACCTGGTTCACATTCTCCAACCTGGCTTCGTAACATTCAATTCTTGGGCCAAATAAGCTTCATTTTGTAGGTTTATTGGTCATTGAAAATAAGGGAGCCAGAATTTTTGTTTAATACTGTAAGTTTTCTATAAAGTTTCCTCTTTTTAGTTTCCCTTGGCATCCTGAAAGTTTACAAAATTGTATTAAATTTGAGAAGTTTTATAGGTTATGTTATTTTTACATGGCTTGTACTTACTTTCTATAGTGTCGAACAAAAAAGTCTCAAATAAAACTGAATTAAACAGATAAAAAACAATCAAAAGTGTTCAAAATATTTCCTACAACCACTAATAATTTATATTATTTGATGTTCCAAGCTTTTTTTTAGTTTACAGTGTTTACCACAGAACATTATGTTTACACTAAAGAATAAAAGAATACCAGATACAATAGAAAGTGATAGAAAGTACAGGTTTGTGAAATTAGATATGGCCGCCGGAAATCGTAATGGCGCCTTATTTGAACATATTAAAGATGAATATTGGGTTACAGTTTAAGGAGATTTAGGGCCCTTCACTGGACGTCCTTTTTTAATCCCGATGTCAATTCTCAGTTAATGCCAAAATGAAACCAGTTCAGGATATCCTTTTGGCCTCCTTTTGAAGGATATCCTGGGATATCCTAAATGGGACGTCCATTTCACTATCTACTTTACGTACTGGGATATCCAGGTACTTCAATTTGACATCCCATATCCCGATTGTGCTGTGTGGGCATGGTTGTGTCATATATCTACGTGTCTCGCTTTATGTCCCTATTACCGTTCGTGTAATGTTTTCTTTTAGGGAGTTCCACAAGGTATTTGGATCTCTACTGCCCGGTGGCATGCAGGCGCGGATCCAGCATTTTGTTGAGGGAGGGTCGACAATTATTTAATGTGTAAAAATAAAATAAATTGATTAAAATAAACTTATTTTTATATCAGGTTTTCTTATCTAAACTTTGCCCCGGGGAGGGGGGGGGGGCGACACTTCCTTCGCTCCCCGCCTGAATCCGCGTCTGGTGGCATATACGTAATCTACAGATGCATAAGGTGGAGCCAAAATGATTCGGTAATATTTAAACATAATCGTCACCTGCTTATATGTCTCACTGCTTATTGGTAAAGTGGGGACGTAGAATGTGCACAGAAATGCCTCAAACGCGTCTGTAATTAGCTCATAGGTTTTTGACGTTTAAAACCACTATTCACGATTTATCATATTCAGTGCAGAAACACCGAAAATTTTCCTTGCTCTTCTTGAAAGTATTCAAAACTGTTACAAAATAAAACGAACGCACCCATTTGCCTTCGCCTACAAATATAGTAAGCTGTAGACGTACTAGGATAACTACGTCTGCACTTTACTCTCGTTTTCATTGGTTTTATGACAATGGTAATTTATCTGTTAGGAATAGAGTGGAGTAACGACTCCAGATATTGATAGAATGCGTCCAGCTTCTTCTGTAGTAGCTGTAGGTGCATATACCTGTACCAAATTCAATACCGTTGACTCGGCGTTGATTCTTAGGGAAATTGTCCTGTCGCTAACAGTTCTATATGTAAGAACTGATTTAGTTATTTCCCTGGAGATTCAGAATGCCACCCCACTTTGGCTAGCGTTGTTGTTACCAGAGAAGCATATCATGCATTCCGTCGAAGATTGAAATTGTCTGGAGTCCCTATAATGCATCTTGGAAAGACCTGCTATATTCATATTTGTACCTGCAAGTTCTTTCTTCAGCAGATACAGTTTTGCTGGTTGTAAAAGTCCTCTTACATTTCAGGTCGCAAGACTGATTTCTTGTCGAGCTTTCATTGTATTCACACTAGTAGCCAATTTCGCCCAAGATGCCTGGTAGGCCAATTTCCTGTAGTCAATTTCACGCCGCCCTCCCTGGAAAAAGAATAGCGCCGGTTGCCAACAGGAGCACGAAGCCTGTCCGAGACCTCGCTAGCTTCCATTACATGATTTTTTTTTACAAAAAATTGAGTGCAGTAGTTTCCCCTTGCTTTTTACACTTTTGGTAACAGCCGCCCACTTGGGATCAAACACTGCCCACATAACATCTCATGGATATGCAGTGGCGGTTTTACCACTGGGCACACTGGGCGAGTGCCCAGGGCGGCAAAATTTTAACGGCGGCAGAATTTTTTTCTTTTGAATATTGCTTTAGTCGTTTTTATGATTCCGCTAATGCGACAGTTCCATTGAAGCCAAAACAACGCGTCGAGCAATATGGTTGGCAGCCAGAAGGGGCTTCCTTTCATATCTAATTTATATTAGGAAATAAATACCCGCTACAAACTGTTCTGGAGAAAGGAGTTTATCGACCTTGTGACGGGTAAAGAATTACTTACGGTCCACAATGACGCAGGAAAGGCTAAATTCACTAGCAGTATTAAATATTGAAAATTAAATTTTAAAAACTATGAAAACAGGAGATATAATCAATGATTTTGCTGTAAAAAAGGGAAGAAAAGTTCGTCTTTACCTTGTATAATTTTTTTTTATTATTTTATTTTTAAAATTATTTTATCTCTTCTTTATTTTTAATAAATAGGGGTTATACAGAAAATTCATTTTATATACCACTCACCTACTCATTAGTCCTTTGTTTTTTTTAAATAAAAAAAAAAATTTAGTAAGTATTTTTTTTTTTTTTGGTAGGTAAACATTTTTTGGGTAGCACATATATTATGTTATATTTTTTAACAGTAGGGGCGGCATCTTAAAATAGTGCCGGGGGCGGCAAGCATGTTAAAACCGCCCCTGTGGATATGTACATCCATAGCATATGCATTAGGTGTTGGAATTTGAATATGTATTGTTAAATATACATATGATATGAAATGTATATTCAGCTACTGATATGCATCAGCGTCATATACGGTGTATATTGCTGGAGGTATATACATAATGATTTATACATAACATATGTCCATTAAGGTATAATTAAATTATACGCGTACACGAATTTTATCTCATTATCTGATGCGCATGCGCTACTAATTTATGACATACTACGTCAGCGTACCAGGCAGTCCAGGCATCATTTGTTTACGAATTGTAGTTCGCAATAGCCGGCGCCAGCAGCCATTAAGCCCTGTAGTGTTGTGTGCATAGAGTTTATGTGTGATGAAAGTTAACTCTTTCTCATTTTCTGGATTTTATATTTGCTTATTGCTATATTATGCTGTTACATTTGCATGAAGCTCCCATGATGTAAGAGTATATTTATTATAATGCAATTCTTTAGATTCGTAAATACCTACATACTCTTTTAGGGTTAGAAAATTTACAAGTTTCATATTTAACTGATTGTGGCAGGTGTGTGTTTAGTAAAGATGGCGGAAAGTGACAGAGGCCTAAAAATTTGCTGTTATGTCATATTGGGTATGTATTTTATAAATATATAGTGAATAAAAATTACATACGTTCATATTATATAACTTACTGATGGTTGAGAATGTTTTAAACATATATGTAGGACATGAGTAACTATAGTAGGTATTATACATATGTTTACAATTTGTTAAACTACCGGAAGGTAAAGAAGTATAGGTCAATATTAAAAATTTTAAATATTGTGTAATATTAGGTTATTTTGTAAAGTTTGTGTATATTTAAAATAGTTATATAAAATATATTTCTTATTAAGCTATCTGTGTCTTATTACCTCTTATATGGATACTATTGGATACCTCTGAAGTAGTTTCCACGAACATCAATTAAAACACTCGAATACTTTCATTCGATGCGTGCTGCTCCAATCGTGTTGGTATCATCGGGATCATTAAAACTCTTCGTTTTAATCATCTGCCGATGATGCCAACATGACTGGGGCAACACGCGTCGGGTGCAGTATTCAATAGGCGTTTTGATGTCCGTGGAAACTACTTTAGAGATATGTAATGTATATTCATAAAATATACGATTGTGTATATGATGTGTGTTTCATATCCAATGAATGTACATTGCATATGTTTATGTACATTCAGTGGATATAAAATAGATATGGAAGTCGGCGACAAACGTATCTGCTGGGAATGTTAATTCCACATCCATTAGATGTACATTAGATATACTATCTCCATCTTGTGGATATACATATCCATAGATTGAAGATACAATGTATGTACATTGCATATCATTTTGTTATGTGGGTGATTGTAGCTGTCCACTTTGGGTTAGATGCTACTGTCAGTTCGCGGACACAAGAGCGTTAAAGTTGCTGCAACTGCACTCTTCTGTATTTGTTTTCGAGCCTTTTTTGATTACTACCTCCAGGGCCAGGGGGAATCCCGAGGTCGCGTGGGCAAGGCTAGAATTAATAGTTTTCAAGAAAGTCACACGAAATCGTGATGATATAACGACGCGCGACTTAGTAAATAGCATCCGATATATTGGTATAGGCTAAACGTAAATATAGACAAAGCACCAGAGAATTTATAAAGTTGTAGAAGGTTGGTGTCTTTTAGTGGCTCGATTTTATGATTCTGAATATGGAGCTAGACTGGCGAATTAAAATCTCATCTGCTAAATTCTTCTACAGCCAAAATGATTTTGAAAGTTATAGATAATAACATTATCTGCGGATCTGTTTAAATTTCGTGCAGAACTCTGAAGACAATATAAAAAATTATCCCAATAAATTTTGGGCTTTTATCAAAAGTAGAAAAGGGTCGGCCAGTGTATCTGAAGAGATGTTCTTTGAGGGATCTTCGCTAAACAATCCCTCTGATATACTAAATGCATTTGCCAATTATTTTGGTCAATCTTATAATAAGTCCTCATTAGATATCGAGGAACATCACATTGAGACCGATATACCTAACAATAACCCTATTGTTAGCATAAACTCTTTCAGTGAAGATGAGGTTATTCGGGCTCTAAAACGAATTAAACCCAAAATGACGACCGGTCCTGATTCCATTCCAGCTTTTTTATTAAAGGATTGCGCTATCACCTTTGCATATCCTCTAACTCTAATTTTTAACTTAATCTTAAAAAACTGCCTATTTCCTGACCTATGGAAATATTCCAAAGTATGTCCCATCTTCAAAAAGGGAAACAAACTAGATATTGAGAACTTTAGACCAATCTCTGTAATTTGTAACTTCTGTAAAGTCTTAGAAATATTACTTCATGATAGAATATATCATTCGATTAACACCAAAATCTCTATTAATCAACATGGATTTATGAAAGGGCGTTCAACAACAACAAATTCTGTGTAACTCAATATATTTCTGAATCCTTAGATGAACGTGGGCAGGTAGATGTCATATATACCGATTTCTCCAAAGCGTTTGATAGACTTGATCACCAGTTGTTACTTAATAAATTAGAAAAAATCGGCTTCTCATATTCTTTGCTCCTTTTGTTTAAATCTTATTTAATGAATAGGAGTCAGTACGTTGCATTAAATGAGTTCAAATCGATCGAATTTGCTGCCACATCTGGAGTTCCCCAGGGATCTATTCCGGGGCCCTTGTTTTTTAACATATTTATTAACGACATAGTGAACGAAATTAATTTGCCTCGCCTTTTATATGCCGACGATCTAAAAATTTTCACAGTAATTGATGAAATCGATTACTGTTTTCAACTTCAGACTTCTCTTGACAAAATAAACACCTAGTGTATAGTAAATAAATTATTCATGAATCCTAGTAAATGTAACGTAATGTCCTTTTCTTTAAAAACATAACCTTTTATTTTTTATTACAGGTTAGATAATGTCATACTTCAAAGACCTATAACATTTCGCGACCTCGGCGTAACTTTTGATAGTAAATTATCCTTCACTGATCATATCGATACCATTGTGTCCGAAGCCTCCAAAGCCCTTGGATTCATCGTTCGTACTAGTCGACTTTCTATGTTGTTGTATATTATGTAATTAATGCTTTGTATGCCTTTATTCCTGTTCTGTAATTGGGTATCTTACCTGTTGAAGAGTGTATGCAATAAATAAATAAATAAATAAATTCAATTAGTGCAGTAAAATAAGACAAGAAACGGGCTTGACTTCGGAATCCTTTGTCATAGGATGGACTTTTTTCCATTCTCTTCTAAATTGTATTAATAATATATGATAAAAAGTCCGCTTCCGAAAAAGTGTCGCTGTAATAGTTATTAAACAAATAGGAGTAAAATTATGGTTTTTCGCGAATAAGTTTTAAAATATTTTTTTCCTAGAAAAACTAATTCCGTCATTCGAATGTATGGGAAATTTCACATAAAAAGTGTAGGCTCCAGATTTTTTTTGTTTAACGCACGAAAATGGAACGCAGCTACATGTAAATACGGCGCGCGAAGCGCGTGCGGCCTCGGGCGCGCTACACTAAAACTGTTTCAGTTTTGAACTAATTAATGAAATTGAGCCCAACAAAGCTTAAATGAAATAAAAAGATGTGACTATTGGATTATCATATTTTCAAATATACTTAAAAATGAATGTATGTAGGAATAGTACATATTATATGAAATCGGAACATGAAGAGATTACCGATGAAAACGGTAAAAGCTCCACCATTTTTACAATTTTTAAGATAAAAACCTGGAACTCTCACATATTACTCTTAAAGTAATGTATAAAAAGATCTGATGAACAGGCATGCTAAATATTTTTTTTAATAGAAGTTATTAACGTTTATTTTACCACACGAATCTTGGAGCAAAGAAAAATGTTTCTTTTATTTTCGTAAAATAAAGAGGGTTTATTTATTTTTTAAGGTAAATCTCTTTGAAGCATCTTAAAGTACACATTTCAAGCTTTAAAAATCGCACCTACAGAAATCTAATAACGCGATTTAAATCAGAGTAAAACGTGGTCAAAGTTAGTTATACATATAAAATTTTGAAATTGTGCATCTTCAAAAATACATTTTTGAGATTTTTAACATTGGAAATGTTAATGTTCGCGTATAGGACAAAAGTTACGAGTTTTTCCAAGGCCGTCGACGTGAAAGGATCAAGGTAGGATGATGTAATACTGGCCGAGAGCCTGTTACTATGTGGGAAGCTATGTGGTGTAGTCGGTCAGCGCCGATCGATATTGTACCGCCTGTTCAACTATTTGGATATTTGGATTGTCCGGAATCGGATGACAAGAATATTCGGATTAATCATTCGATTTCGAATTAATTTTCAATAATGTGCTAAAATAGGTATCAATAATCAGAATTGTTGTATACAATGTACATATTCCGATTTCGATGATTTTGTATTCAAGAATATATGCGAGATTATGGAGAAAGCTCCTGTGTCAGAGTAGTTCCGGAGTAGCTAATACTGAATCTAGGGTCGAATTCATGAGGAATAGCACTAAAAGTAGTGAATAAAATTTCCAAAAATATCGAACAGACTTTAATAAATAGTCACAAACATTATGAAATGAATTCAATTTCGTTATTAGATAATAAGATTTAACCATTAAACAGTGAACTTGAGTTTTGTAACGATTAATGAATTTTTTCACAAATTCAGGATTGATTTGACAGCAGAAATTGTTTTCCTTCTTTTTCGTATAATGGTCATGGGATGGTTAGGTGGTTAGGTCAGTTAGGTTGATTTTTATTTTGCTATCTACCTAATTGTTAATAACTATCAGCGCCGCACACAGTATTAGCGTCACAGACAAAGAAAGGGGGTGCGGGGGGTGTCCCACCGCTTTTAACATTGGAAATGTTAATGTTCGTATATGGGGTTAAAGTTACGAGTTTTATCCAAGGCCACCGACATGAAAGAGTCGAGATCAGATGACGCAATACTGAGCAAGTGTGTACAGTATGAGTATGCGCGGAAAACATGAAGTTATAATGCGGTTGTGGTCAGCGCCAATCGTAGTCGCCATGAATTTACAAAGTGTGACAAATAACTAATGCTTATTTTTGTAACAAGTACCTAAAATCATGTTTTTTGGGACGGATCGTAGCTGTTTCCGGCTTTGCCACGCCTGGAATAAGTTTATGTTTTATGTATGGTATTATCATTTTCAATGTCCCGATGGTTACAAGGATTGCGAAATCTGTGAATTTTTTCACTTATCAGATCTTTTTATACATTACTTCAATAGTAATATGTGAAAGATCCAGGTTCTTATCTTAAAAATTGTAGACATGGTGGAGCTTTCACCAATTTCATCGGAAAACCCTTTATGTTCCGACTTCATATACAGGGTGTAATCAGTTTCATGCCATTAAAAAAGCTGGTAATGGGGACCAACTAGACAGACAAAAAACCTTTATGACTTTTCCCTCTAGGGGCACTTTGAAAAACACTGATCTGGTTAACATATTTAATATTATGGTAGACAACTATTCAGAACCACTACTTTTCTTGGTCGATGGACTTGTACTTCCCAATTATGCAACTTTTAAATTGTCATAAAGAAGTGCTGGCCGGCACACGCGGTGTCAAAGGATCATCGACCGCCTTTGATGTACCGCCTCAACTGAACTGAGGCAAGTATAAAGAGGTAAATAATTCGTTCTCTATTCGTACACAATTGCACGCAAATAATGGCCATAAAGGTTTAAACAGAGCATTTCTTTACATATGTGTTTTTTAATTTGGAACAAAATATTGGATTGTTTATAATTTAGAACATTTAAATGTGGTTTATTAACATTTGTAATATAAATTAGTGTCCTGGGTTAAAAGCTTACTACCTACCTAAATGATTCAAAATCTCTGCATCTGTATCAATACACAGTTCAGTACGTCAAATTAAGTACATACGCACTTCGTTCAACTCTAAACACTAAACTATCAACTAACGTTGTCAATAAAGAAAAATAAAATAAAAACTTGGTACAAAAGCCAGAAAGAAATACAAAAAGAACGAACAAGTAAGTCGTGTCTGTACGTAATCAAGAATTTGACAACTTGAACGGTAATCAATATATCAATTCTTAACTGTAAATGCACAACGACGCGAAATTCAACGTTGGACGTGTGTACATAACGAAACACCGACAGTAACTAAAATATTGCACAAGTTGTCAAAAATCTTTATTGAAAATTTGCAAAATTTTTTATTTTTTTTCTCCAAAACTATGAGCTTTAGACCCCATGTTATATAAGGTTTTTTTGTTTGTCTTGTCGTTCCCTACCACCAGTTTTTTTTTAATGACATGAAACTAATTACACCCTGTATATACTTTTTCTACATACATTTATTTTACTTCCACATCCACGTAGTGGATTGGAAGTACAGTAGGTAATCGTAAAACAAATTTTATATTTTGTTTTTCTTGAAATAGGTTTAGAATGTCGTGAAACGTCGAGATTTTAAATTTGAGCGAAAAAAAAAAAATTCTGTCGGTCTGTCTGTAACGTTTTTTGTCCACACGTTTTCTCCGGATCTGTTTAAGATATTGACTTGAAATTTTGTACACGTATATATTATAACGAGATCTGGAACTGGATTGTTTTTTTAATATATCCGGTGAGGGGTTGGGGGTAAATAGGGGTAAATAGGGGGAAACAAGTAAAGCAAGCTGGTAAGAGTACAGAAACTAGAGTGAATGTACTAGAAGCCAAGGCTTCAAAATTTTTTGTAATATTTTCCGTCACCATACCACCACCCCCACCCCTCAATCCGTTGGGGGTTAAATAGAGATCAACTGGGGAAAATAAGTAAAGCCAGCTGGTAAGAGTACAGAAATTTGAAATTTGATGTGTGTACTAGAAGCCAAGGCCTCAAAATTTTTTGTAATATTGTTCATTCCCCCATCACCCCCCACTCCCTTATTAAAAGGGTTGATAAAATAAAATTGAGACGTTCACTTGAAATTTGGTACACATATATATTATAATGATATTATAAGGAACTGGGTTATATTTTGGGATTATTCTGTTGAAGGGTTGGGGGTTAAATAGGGATGAACAGGGGATAATAAATAAAGCAAGCTGGTAAGAGGACAGACACGTGAAATTCGGTGTATATACTAGAAGCCAAGGCCTCAGATTTTTAGCAATATTTTTCAACCCTCCATTATTAAAGGGGTTGATAAAATGAAATTGAGATATTCACTTGAACTTTGGTACAAGTATGTATTATAACGACATCTGGCACTAGATTATATTTGAAGGTGATTCCGTAGAAGAGTTGGTAAATAGGGGAAAATAAGTAAAGCAAGCTGGTAAGAGTACAAAAATTTGGGATTTGGTGTATATACTTGAAACAAAGGCCTCAGGTTTTTTTCTATAATATTTTACATCTCACCCCTACCCCCACTATCTTATTAAAAGACTTGATAAAATTAGATTGAGATTTTCACTTGAAATTTTGTACACATATATATTATAACGAGATCTGGAGCTGGATTATTTTTTGAACAGATCCGGTGAAGGATTGGGGGTAAATAGGAGAAATAAGTGGAGCAGGCTGGTAAGGGTATAGAGCTAAGGCCTCAAAATGTTTATTTTTTCCATCCCCCACCAACCCCACTCCATTATTAAAAAGGTGGATAAAATAAAATTGAGATATTCACTTGAAATTTGATATACATATACAGGGTGTTTCACTTAAAAGTCCCCAGGCCATTATCTCTAAAACTAATAAAGATATTTTATTTTTGTAAATGGCAGATGATTGATACCAAAGAAAGGTTTAAATAACGGTGATTAGAATTTTTCCTCAACAGCACACAGAGATGGCGCTGCGATGCAAAACTATTTTTTGATGACTGGAACCTTGAAACATAAGTCATGTGATTAAACAATAATTTGTCAATAATTTTGATGGTATAGAGAATTTACAAAAAACAAGCCGTTTTGGAGTTACATGAGTTTCTTTTATTAATGCCAGTACACGTGAATGTTGATAAATCCCTATAATTTATTTATTGTTTATTATAGAATATTGGTTACCAAACACTTTTTTTCAAGATAAGGAAAGTGATATAATACACTATCATAAAATTATGTTTACCACTTCCGGCCAAACCGGAACTAACACGATGAACCAATATCCATATCCATATCATGTAATATGTAGGAACATATTACATATTTTTTTTTTATAACGCTTCTAATAAAACGGCTCCCAAAACTTAAAGTAAGTAAGACAACAAAGAAAATACACACTAATTTAGAATAGGCTAAATTTATATTAACAATTCAGTAAAGAACGTAAACAAAAGTTTTATAAACAAACATTTAAAAACTATCGAAATATTATTAAAAATGAAATTAAACTAATTTCTTTCTTATTAGTAGGTACTTATTATATTAAATGTTCAAAATTTCTCCCTTCTTCATGAATACACATATTGTACCGTTTCAGTAACTCTTCATTGCAAACTTTTTGTAACGTATGTCTATTTATAGCAGCAACACTTGCATATATTTTATTATACAAATCGGCCATATCCTCAATGGGTTCAATGTACACTACACTTTTTAAATACCCCCAAAGGTAAAAATCTAATGAAGTCAAGTCAGGTGATCGTGCTGGCCATCTGACTACACCATTAGTACCAATCCATCTCTGAGGGTACATTTCATTAAGACAATCTTTGACAATCTAGTACTGAGTTATGGGGCGGTGCACCATCTTGGTGAAACCAAATATTCTCCTGGTTATGAGGGATAGTCTCTAATAATCCTGGCAATACATTTCTCAAAAATATCTCATATTTTCTTCCATTTAAAGTCCCATGGAATAGATATGGTCCAATAATATATGAATTTAATATTCCACACCACACGTTAACTCCAAAAGTTACCTGATTTCGGGTCATTCTCATCCATCTAGGATTATTTTGTGACCAGTATCGGCAGTTATGCTTACTCACAACTCCGTTGTTGTGAAAACGGCTTTCATCGCTCCAGAGCACATTTTTTTTTAAATTTGGGCATTCTTCAGAAAGAACTGAAAATTCAGCTAGAAAATGTAATCTTCGTTCATAATCACCAGGCCTTAAATGATGGATCAATTTTAATTTGTATGGATGGTATTTAATATTCTATAGCACGAAGATATCGACAGATTAGTTTCCGATGCCAATTTCCGGAGAGAACATTGAGGATTGTTGACACTATTTAACACCAAGGCTGTATTTTCATCGTTTCTAACTGGCCTATTTCTGTTACGAATAGTTTTCTTAAAACTACCCCAGTTTCTTAAATTTTTAAACAGCATGATAAATGTTTTTTTATCGGGTGTAGGTCTATTTGGAAGTCGTAAACAAAACAATCGTTTTGCTTGTCGGGAATTTCTTTTGCATTCACCGTATGTTAAAATCATATTTAACTTATCTTATCTGTATCTAACCATTTTTTAAATTTATTTTTTTTATTGCCTTATTTGGATTAATTTGCTTTGAATTGTTTCTAAGTACACTATTTCTGTTTGAAACTATGATTGAAATGCACCAACTACAAACTTTGTTTAATAACTGTCAAACTTAAAATTAAATCAAAGCCTACTAATATCTCTTAAGTAGATTTTTCATTACCATTCTAAATTAGTGTGTATTTTCTTTGTTGTCTTACTTAATTTAAGTTTTGGGAGCCGTTTTATTAGAAGCGTTATTAGAAAAAAAAATGTAATATGTAGGAACATATGGATATTGGTTCATCATGTTAGTTCCGGTTTGGCCGGAAGTGGTAAACATAACTTTATGATAGTGTATTATATCACTTTCCTTATCTTGAAAAAAAGTGTTTGGTAACCAATATTCTATAATAAATAATAAATAAATTATAGGGATTTATCAAAATTCACGTGTACTGTCATTAATGAAAGAAACTCATGTAACTCCAAAACGGCTTGTTTTTTGTAAATTCTCTATACCATCAAAATTATTCACAAATTATTGTTTAATCACATGACTTATGTTTCAAGGTTCCAGCCATCAAAAAATTGTTTTGCATCGCAGCGCCATCTCTGTGTGCTGTTGAGGAAAAATTCTAATCACCGTTATTTAAACCTTTCTTTGGTATCAATCATCTGCCATTTACAAAAATAAAATATCTTTATTAATTTTAGAGATAATGGCCTGGGGACTTTTAACTGAAACACCCTGTATATTATTATGACATCAGGAACTAAATGATATTTTGAGATTATTCCGTTGAAGGGTTGGGGGTTAAACAGGGGAAAATAAGTAAAGTAAGCTGGTAAGACTACAGAAATTTGGCATTTGGAGTATATACTAGAAGCGAAAGCCTCAAGTTTTTTATTAAATGTTTTCCATCCCCTCATCCTTATTAAAAAAGTTGATAAAATTAAAATGAGATTTTCACTTGAAATTGTGTACACGTATATATTATAACGAGATCTGGAACTGGATTAATTTTTGAACATATCCGGTGAAGGGTTGGGGGATAAATAGAAGAAATAAGTAAAGCAAGCTGGAAGGAGTATAGAAACTTGAAATTTGGTGTGCGTACTAGAAGCCAAGTCCTCAAATTTTTTTATAGTATTTTCTATCCCCTCACCACCATTATTAAAGAGGTTGATAAAATAAAATTGAGATATTCACTTGAAATTTAGTATACGTATTTATTATAATGACATCAGGAACTTGATTATATTTTGAGATTATTCCGTAGAAGGGTTGGGGGTTAAATAGTGGTGAACATGGGAAAATAAGTAAAGCAAGCTGGTAAAAGTACAGAAACTTCGCATTTGGAGTATGTACTAGAAGCAGAGGCCTCAGGTTTTCTTTTATCCATCCCCCCACCACTCCCACTCTCTTATTAAAAGAGTTGACAAAATTAAATTGAGATTTTCACTTGAAATTTGGTAAAATTTTCATACACTAGAGTGCAAATATAGTCAAGATGTTTCCTTTTAAGGTGACTTGGATGAAAAATCTGTGGAAGTGGAAGTAGTGATTAAGGAATCACTACTTCCACTTCCACAGCAGCAGTTTATTTTACTCTAGATCCACGTAGTGGATTGGAAGTATGAGTAAGTATTGTAATCGTGAAATAAATTTCAATTTTTTTTTTTCTTGAAATGGGTTTAGAATGCCATGAAACGTCGAGATTTTAAATTCGACCGAACAGAATTTTTCTCTGTGTCTGTCGGTCTGTAACTTTTTTGTCACCACGTTTTCTCCGGAACGGTTTAAGTTATTGACTTGAAATATTGTACACGAATATATTATAACGAGATCTAGAACTGGATTGTCTTTTGAACATATCCGGTGAAGGTTTGTGGGGTAAATATGGGGAAATAAGTAAAGCAAGCTGGTAGGAGTATACAAACTTGAAATTTTGTGTTTGTCCTAGAAGTCAAGGCCTCAATTTTTTTAAAAAAATGTCCATCCCCCCACCACCCCCCACTCGATTATTAAAGGAGTTGATAAAATAAAATTGAGTTATTCACTTGAAATTTGGTATACGTATATATTAGAATGACATCTGGAACCAGATTGTATTTAGTTATTATTCTGTCAAAGGGTTGGGAGTTAAATATGGGAAAATAAGTAAAGCAAGGTGGTAAGTGTACAGAAACTTTTTTTTTTTTCATTATATGAATGGGTAGAGCGATTGTAGCTATTAGCACAGTGAATTCCGACTTTTTTATTTGGCTGGGAGGTAAGTGATTACAAAAATTATGTTTATATTTAGACCTTAGTAAATATTACATTCTTTTTCTTAATGTTTGAAATGTTTCGAAATGTTTTCTTAACCGCTTCTCAAGTCACCGAGGTAACTCCTTGAAAATCCAGAATGATTTTGTGTTAGGTAAAGAGAAACGAGGCCCTACAGTTTATAGTGGA
Source organism: Stenurella melanura (assembly GCA_963583905.1). Classification (NCBI taxonomy): domain Eukaryota; kingdom Metazoa; phylum Arthropoda; class Insecta; order Coleoptera; family Cerambycidae; genus Stenurella; species Stenurella melanura. The sequence continues at coordinate 110,655,799 of OY757310.1, read as the reverse complement.
GTCCGAACCACATCTTGGGGATAATTTTACAATTAAAATTATTTCGCAGTGAGCAGGGATTGAACCTGCTTCGCTAGGTATGCCCGTATGAAAGCTAGACGCGCTAAACCACTGGGCTACCGTCCCCTTTAATTAATTGCTTAATTGTAAAAAATATAGGTATATACACTTATGCATTTTAATTGTAAAAAATATTTTTCTTGTTCTTTTTTAATTTTTATTTTTTTATTTTTTTTTCACATAAAATCTTTTTTTTGTTTTTTTTTGTTGTTTTTTTCGTATTTCTATTGTTTCTATTTTTTTGTTTTTTATTGTTTTTTTTATTTTATTTTTTTAATTTATTTTTTTATTGTTTTTTTTTTAGTCTGAGAATTAGGAGTGACTGGGACACTGAACGACTAGGGATTCATCTAGTCTCAAGCACATACTGACTGAACCTCGGAAAGAAAGGTAAAATACACTGGGAAAAAACATAAAGACAACTTACAAACTAGTGGCATAATTATTAATTCTTGTATTTATATATCAGTTATATTTTTATATTTAAATTTTTTGTAAGAATGTCAATTAATTTATATATTTCTAAATTGTTTGATTGTAAAAGTTGTGGTAAATTTAAAGGTCTTAATATATTCATGTTAAATAAAATATTTAAGAAGGTATTTATTTTCTCTCTATTTAACGGACAATTTAATAGAATGTGTTCGGTGTCCCTGACTAGGAGCTAAGGTGTGATTAAATCTAAGTCTGCAAACATTTTTTATTGTATTTTTTAAAATTTTTGTTGGTGGAACCATGGTTTATATGGTGGACTCGGTTGCAAGTTTTTATAATATTGGCCTCTCTGTTGTTGAATATACTGGTTTTTCCAATTATTAATAATTTTATATTTAATTTCCGGAATTATATATGTATGAGGGCAATAATAATGTAATAACTCTCCATCCTCTGATGTTTCTTTCGCGTATTTATCAACTTTTTCATTATTTGTTATACCGCAACGCGCTTTGGACCATATTAGTTTGATGTTTTTGTTTTCATTTTTTAATTCTAGGGTTAGTGTGATAATTTCATTTATTAGATGACTGCTTTTACCTTTCGGATTTATGTTTTGTATTTTTTCTAGTACACTTCTGCTGTCTGTAATTATACAAATGTCATGAGTACAGAAACTTGAAATTCTGTGTATGTATTAGAAGCCATGACCTCAGATTTTTTTTTAATATTTTTCAACCCCTCACCACCTCTACTCCATTATTAAGGGAGTTGATAAAATAAAATTGAAACATTGACTTAAAATTTGGTCTGGAACTAGATTATATTTTGGGTTGGGGGTTAAATAGGGTAAAAAGCAAGGTAGCAAGAGAACAGAAATTTGGGATTTCGTGTATATACTAGAGGCGAAGGCCTCAGGTTTTTTTTTAATATTTCTCATCCCCCTACCACCCCACTCCCCCATTTAAAGAGTTGATAAAATTAAATTGAGATTTTCACTTGAAATTTGGTACACATATGTATTATAATAACATCTGAAACTAGATTATATTTTGACATGATTTCATTGAAGAAGTGGGGGGGGGGGAATTAGAGGTAAATAGGGAAAAATAAGTATAGCAAGCTGGTAAGAGTACAGAAACTTGGGATTTGGTATATATACTAGAAACCTAGGCCTCAGATTTCTTTCTAATAACTTGAAAGGTTAGGTAGTACACGTATGTATAGTAATGACGTCTGATTGAAATGATTCCGTTGAAGGGGTGGGAGGTGGTAGGCTGTGAATAGCGCACATGATTGATTTGACAATTTAGCCAATCAGAATTAAGAGTGTCGTCACGAAGTTGATGCAGACCGATTTTAAACACGTTAATTTTTTTGTGTAACAATCTCAAAAGCTTGAAAATCGGGAGAACTTTTCAAAATTGTTTAAATTCTTCTAAAATTAATTATTTCAAAATATAATCTCTTTTTTGATGGTGTGTTAAATTTTATTTGAATAGAACCCGAGATACTAATATTTTTGAGAATTAACTTATTATGAAGATAACATTTTGCTGGTTTCGTTTGAATTTTAATCAATGACTTGACCTACTAGAAGAATTCTTTTTACCTGTAGAAGGTAGAAGAAGGAAAGTTGAAATATCTTATTGCTGCTGTTGTGGGCACAGCTCGCCTATATTCAAATGCAGTCATATTGAAAACGTGAAACTACGAATTTAGAATAATTTTTGTCCATTAGTTGAAAAAGTTTTAATTTATGTCCAAAAGAATTAAGTAATTTAATAAATTATACTATCACTACTGTAGGTACTGGCAGTTAAATTGGTAGGTACCTAAATTATTATAAACAAATATTTGCCACTGTACTGCGGACCATTTCTCGTCTATTGGATAACAATAATAGTAATTTGAGTTAAAATAAGGAAATAGTTTAACTTTGCTTAAGTTGCTCTAATTCAAGATGGAACAAGGAATTTGTCTCAATTTTTTACAATGTTATCATTACATGTTTGTCAATAAAATGTGTTAATATGAAGGCGAAATTTTGATAAAAGTAGAAAATATTAATTTTTTCTAATGTTATGCTGATAAAATGCGAGAATTTACAGGCATAAAAATAGCAAGGGAGAAACTTTTTATTCTTTCGAAGGATGTTCACAACCTGTTTATTCAATTATTTTTCTAGAAGTAAGTAGCAGTTCTGAAGAAAATCTCATGTGAAAAATTTGAACCATGAATTAATGTTACAGACAGTACATATTAGGTAAAATAACTTGCGTAGTGTGCAGTTTTGATTTTATAGTAGACGTAATAGATATAAGGTATTTCCTCTTAGTAAATATCAAAAGCGCCGGGTACAGCCAGGTATGCCGACAAAGGAATTAACGGCGCGTACAAAGGGTTTTGCGTCTTGCGTCTCAACCCGTCGACCGAATTTCGTTTGCGTGTATATACTATACCAACGATTCGTTTATACTATTCATTGAAAGGTGCTTATTAAAATACTTATTAAAAGGTACAATACTTGGAAAATCAGATTTTTAGAACCCCCGATTTACATATACCTAGTGGAGGAAAAAATATGTTTTGGAATATTTTATTTTATGCCTATGTGGCGGGTATAACAATCCATAACTGTATAAAACTTCAGCCATGCACGCCCAATACTTTTTGAAAAAAAACACCTGTGACATACAGATACACGGACAGACGAAAATAACAAAACTATGAGCGTTCTACGAAACCCTAAAAATCGAATTCATTTTTAATTAAATATAAATTTGAGCCTGCCAGCCAAATGTACATACACTCAACTTTATATATTTCAATCAAACTTTCTTTAACGGACATTTATTCTTTGTTGAGTTTTTAAATTCATTTTATGGAGACGTTGTTCTTGAAATGCATTTTCAGATAAAAATAAACATTGCCTTAAATATTTTCCACCGTAACCTATATTTTAATATTGATGTATTTAAAGTTTAGGTAGGTACGAGTTGTGTTTTATGAATATCTTAGTTGTTGTGATGCAGTCTTTTATAAATAAATTAATTCTCAGTTCTATACATTGTTTAACCTAATATTTATTTATTTCTTTCACATGGGACCATGGGAGTGAAACGCGATACTGTAGCATAGTCTCCCTCTTCAAAATTGAAGCCTTAGGCGACACTGTCGCTCCAAAGCTCCTGACGGTTTTACTGTTGCTATTAATTCAGTTAGAAACAGTACTCCAGATCAGTTCCAGCTCCGATCCAATTATGAGGGAAATAGTACATTTGCAAGCCGGTCAATGTGGAAACCAAGTAGGAGCTAAGGTTAGTTAAGTTAATATTATAATATATTTTACCAAAGTAGTTATTAATATATTTTATATATTCTTTTGTATTTTATCTCAATATTATGAATTTCAAACAGAAGTAGAAATAACGGCCGCGAAATATTTTTTCTAATTCCTACATTACAAAACTATTTTAGTATAATTTTTGTCTTTGTATAAACTAAAATAGGGTATAAACTAAAAAGTTAGACATATATTTACGGAATTTGATGATCACAAATTATTTCTTAACTTTCATAAATTGTAATCAATTGTGTAAAATATTCTAAATAGTAAGGCACCAATCACTTTTTAGTAAGCCCAATTATCTTATCTATTATTCAACATTTTCGTATACTCTTAAATTATCTTAATCTTAAAATTATGTTGACAAATAAATCATTACAATTGTTCATAAATTCTCGATTAAATTAGTTTGCATAAAATAATAAATCGTTGATATACCAGCCGGAGCAGCAACATTTTTAATTAATGGATAATTATAATCAACGGTTCTTTATTGACTGCATGGTGGTTTAAATAATTAATTACGGATATTAAGAACAGAAAGTGTTCCAAAAAAAATGCACAACACAAATGGAGAACATATTCTTCACTTATAAATAATAAACATATTCCTTTGAAAATGAATTCGACGTCTTGTTTTCAAGAACGGGGTGATGAACGGCTGTTAGGAAATTATCATTTCCCTATTTGACAAAAACAGATTTTTTGAAGATGTATCAAAATAACCTTTTTGAACATTTTCTTTGAATATGTTTATTAAATCCAAATCTAATTATCCTCACACCGAAAAATGATAAAGATACAATCTTTATTAAAAAAATTGTCGTGTTCGAAAAAATACCAAATATGTATTTTTTCGAACACGACAAAACTCAGTCATGTATTACAAGAGTAGGTATTTACCTGTTTCTGTCCATTTTGTTTATTTTTGTTATATCTGTGTATATCTCTCAAAATATTTTATTAGTTTTCAAAAAATACCATATGTTATTCTTTTCTTTCCAAATATTTCTCAATGAAAGATAGAAGACAATTTTTGCCAAGGTAGAAAAATTTTCATTTTCCGATAATACGAAATATTATCAGGTCCATCTTATAAAAACGTTTTTTATTGTTTTGTCGAAGGAAATTTGTGAATGAAATTTCGTCGTACATTTGTGGAACACTATATGTAACAAAGAGTATTGATGAATTTAATTGAAATATCTAGTGAAACTGTCTTATATATAACACAGCCCCACAAAAAAACAAAAGTTCAGACCCAGAAACTAAACCTACCAATTTTTATGTATTTTTACCTCCTGAATTCAATGCTGCCATCAGAATTTCATTCTATCGTAAAGTTTTTTATTTAACTTAAATTTTATCTTTGAAATAGACCTTTTAGGTAAAATCTAAGGTAATAAAAAACTGAACGACAAAATGAAATTCTGATGGCGGCATCAGGAGGTCAAAATACATAAAGATTGGTAGGTTTAGTTTCTGGGTCTGAACTTTTTGTGTGTGGCACTGCAACACAAAATCTAAGATAAAAAGAAAAAACAACGATAAAATGAAATTCTGATGGCGGCATCGAATTCAGGAAGTCAAAATACATAAAGATTGGTAGATCTACTTTCTGGATCCGAACTTTTTTTTTATGTGGCACAGCCTTACAAAAAAAAGTTCAGACCCAGAAACCAGAACTATCAATCTTTATGTATTTGACCTCCTGAATTCAATGCCGCCATCAGAATTTCATTATATCGTTGGGGTTATCTTAGATTTTATCTGAAGTAGTGTATTTCAAATAAAATCGAAGATAAAAATAAACGAGACGATAAAACTAAATTCTGATGGATTCAGGTCAAAATAAATAAAGATTGGTAGGTCTGGTTTCTGGGTCTGAACTTTTTTCTTTTATGGGGCTGTGTAATTGTTAAATTAATTTAACATCAGACTATTTCTTATACATTTTACGCATTTTGATGAGAACTGAATAATACGTTATTACTATTATTATTATTATTATTATTATTATTATATCATACGACTGTTCGCAAATAAGAGCAAATATGAAAGAAGATTGCATTTAATTGAAACATTTATAAAACTGTAAATAGAGCTCGTAGTGAAAATATGATCATACCACTCTGTTAGACATTGATTTCTGAACGACTTTCAAAATATCCGGTAGTCTGGCAGTCCATCCGTCCGACCGTCCGTCCTTAGTATTAGCTAGAGAAAAAAACAGTTGTTTTAAAAACAAATCGGTAAGTCAATTTTAAAGTTATGAACGTGCATATGACGAATGTTGTAACGTTTGATGAATTTCTGCATACACAAAAATACTGACAAACGTTTTACCAATCAAGGTGGCTTCATCTGGAAATGATAGAAATTACAAATGTTTGCTTTGGAGCAGTGGCACAAGTGAGTCTGTGTGTGTGTATGTGTGTGTGTGTGTTTCAGGTTTGTTGGCTACGGTTACAAAGACCATTCGCCAAGTTTCCTAGTATAATAATTATTTTTTTTAATTTTATTTCTTATCACATTATTCCTTGGTTACCATGTGTACACTTTTTTTTAACTACATAGTTTTCTATTGTATATAACAAGCATATAAGTATTTACGTAAACGAATAAGTACAAACATACAAACATATATCTTTTTTTTTGTGATATTTTTTTCAGTTTTTTTTTTAATATGTTTTCCTTTTTTTTAATATACGTATTTTTTTCAAAAATTTTTTTTTCAAAAATGTTTTTTTATTTCATTTAATAATTTTTTACCTTTTTTTTCCTTTTTTTTTTCAACTTATAATTGGGAACTGACAGTGATACAGGTACGTCTATGGGTCCGTATAGACGATTTTCACACATACTGACTAGACCTCGGATAACATGGATTAACATTGAAGGAAAGACGATAGGAAACTTATTACAAGTTACAAATATTACATATTTATTATATTTTTAATTTTATTTTTTTTATATGGCATACTAAATGGTTATATATAAAAATGTTTCTTGATGCTAGCAATTGCATCAAATTAAACGGACATGGTACAAGACTTGATTTATAAATTACATCCAAGAAATGTTTATTATTATCTTCGTTCAATTTACATTCTAAAATCGTATGTACCGTATCCCCTACTTCTCCACAATCACATAACGCATTATCTCTCTTATTAATTCTAAATAGATATGATGGTACCAGTGCATGATTGAATCTTAGTCTACATATTTTACTAATTGTATTTTTTGAATAGCAGTTTTTGTACCAGTGCTCTTTTGAAGGCAATGGCTCAATACACTTATAATAAGCCCCTTTTTCGGAATTTTGACATAAGTTGTTCCATTCTCGTAAAAACATTGTTTTTGTTATAGAAGTTAAATCTTCAAATGGACAAAGGTATTCAGTCACCTCCCCCAAATTTACGGTCTGTTTCGCCATGTTATCAACTATTTCATTTCATACCACAATGAGCCTTGACCCATTCTAAATGTACAATTTTGTTTTGTTTTTGTATTTCAATTATTAAATTTATTATATTAGATATTATATAGTTGCAACTAGAGAAACTTTTTATATTTTTTAATTTATCTAACGAGCTTTTGCTATCAGAAAAAATTACAAATTTTTGTTGTTGTAAATTTCTAACCTGTAGTAATGCTTGCCATATAGCAATGAGTTCCGCAGAGTAGTTAGAAAAATTATCATTTAGTGCAAACATAAATTGAGTGTTAGTATTCGAGTGAAAGAAAGCACACGCTGTATTACTTCCACATCCACGTAGTGGATTGGAAGTATAGTAATCGTAAAAAAAATTTCAAAATTTTTTTTTCTTGAAATCGGTTTAGAATGTCATGAAACGTCGAGATTTTAAATTTGAGCGAAAAAAAAATTTCTGTCTGTCGGTCGGTCTGTCTGTAACTTTTTTTGTCCGCACGCTTTCTCCGGAACGGTTTAAGATATTGACTTGAAATTTTGTACACGTATACATTATAATGAGATTTGGAACTGGATTGTTTTTTGAAGATATCCGGTGAAGGGTTGGGGGGTAAATATGGGGAAATATGTAAAGCAAGCTGGTAAGAGTACAGAAACTTGAAATTTGATGTATGTACTGCAGGCCAAGGCTTCAGATTTTTTTATAAAGTTTTTCAACCCCCACACCACCCTTTCTTCATTATTAAAGGGGTTGCTAAAATAAACTTGAGATATTCATTTAAAATTTGGTACACGTATGTATTATAACGACATCTGGAACTAGATTATATTTTGAAATAATTCCGTTGAAGGGTTGGGGGTTAAATAGGGGTAAATAGGGGGAAATAAGTAAAGCAAGCTGGTAAGAGTACAGAAACTTGAAATTCGGTGTATGTGCTAAAAGCCAAGGTCTCCGATTAGCTATATTATTTTTCAACCCCCACCACCCCTACTCCGTTATTAAAGGGGTTGATAAAATAAAATTGAAATATTCACTTGAAATTTGGTACACGTATGTATTATAATGACATCTGGAACTAGATTATATTTTGAGAAGCTACCGTTGAAGGGTTGGGGGTTAAATATTGTAAAATAGGGGAAAATAAGTAAAGCAAGCTGGTATAAGTACAGAAATTTGAAATTCAGTGTATGTACTAGAAGTTAAAGACTCAAAATCTTTTTTCATATTTTTGACCCCCACCCCCCTACTCCACTATTAAAGGAGTTGATAAAATAAAATTGAGATATTCATTTGAAATTTTGTACATGTATGTATTGTAACGACATTTGGAACTAGATTATACTTTGAGATGATTCCGTTGAGGGGTTGGGAGTTAAATAGGGGTAAATAGGGGAAACTAAGTAAAGCAAGCTGATAAGAGTACAAAAGCTTGAAATTCGGTGTATGTACTAGAAGCCAAGGTCTCAGATTATTTATATTATTTTTCAACCCCCACGTCCCCTAGTCCATTATTAAAGGGGTTGATAAAATGAAATTGAAATATTCACTTGAAATTTGGTACACGTATGTATCATAACGACATCTGGAACTGGATTATATTTTGAAAAGCTTCCGTCGAAGGGTTGGGGGTTAAATAGGGGAAAATAAGTAAAGCAAGCTGGTATGAGTACAGAAACTTGAAATTCAGTGTATATACTAGAAGCTAGACTCAAAATTTTTATAATATTTTTTTGATAAAATAAAATCGATATATTCACTTGAAATTTGGTAGGCGTATATATTATAACCACATCTGGAACTAGATTATATTTTGAGATAATTCCGTTGAAGGGTTGGGGTCAAATAGTGGTAGATAGGGGAAACTAAGTGAAGCAAGTTGGCAAGAGTATAGAAATTTGCAATTTGGTGTATATACTAGAGGCGATAGCCTCAGATTTTTCCATAATATTTTCTACCCCCCCCATCACCCCCACTCCCTTATTAAAAGAGTTGATAAAATTAAATTGGATTTTCATTTGAAATTAGTTACACGTATAACGATATCTTAAACTGGATTATATTTTGACATGATTGCGTTGGACGAGTGGGGGTAATGGTGGTAAATACGGAAAAATAAGTAAAGCAAGTTGGCAAATGTACGGAAATTTGAAATTCGGCGTATGTCCTAGCAACCAAGGCCTCATATTTTTAGTAATATTTTTCAACCCCCACCACCCTTAATCCATTATTAAAGGGGTTGATAAAATGAAACCGAGAAATTTGGGATACGTATATATCATAACGACATCTGGAACTAGAGTATATTTTAAGATGATTCCGTTGAAGGGTTGAGGGTTGAATAGGAGTAAATAGGGGAAAATAAGTAAATCATGCTGGTAAGAGTACATAAATATGATATATGGTGTATATACTAGAAACCAAGGCCCCAGATTTCTTTCTAATATTATTCAAACACCACCATCTCCGCTCCATTTTTAATGGGTTTGATAACATAAAATTGAGATATTTACTTGATAGTTAGTACACGGATGTATTGTAATGACATCTGATTGATATGATTCCAATGAAGGGGTGGGTCGTGGTAGGTTGTGAATAGGGGAAAATAAGTATGGTAAACAAAAACTTCATTTTTAACGTATTTGGTAGAAACCAACGCCTCAAACTTTTCTATGACATCTGCTCCAAATATTATTAAAATTATATGACCAATAATTTTCAGATACTAGAGTGTAAATCTAGTCAAGACGTTTCCTTTAAAGTGACTTTGATGAAAAATCTGGATGTGGAAGTAGTGATTCCGTAGGCAGCGGTTTTTTCTTCGTTTTTGGATCCATCAGTAAATATAAAATGATAATCGGGGAAGAGCTCGTTTGTGTCATGTATAAACATTTTGTTTCTAATTTTTTCGGGAAATAATGAGTAATCTCTTAAAAGGTATATTGAAATGTTATTGTATTCAGTGAAATTAATGTTGTATATAGGGTTAATATTATCTTGATATAAGTCCTTGACTGTATTTAATGATTTACTGTAACATTCTGTTAATATTAGAGATTTCTTTTTTGCCCAATACTTGTTTGTTAGATCTTCGATGAAAAGTTGGTGAATTTTTTCTATAACTGGACTATTTTTTGACTGGAGTTTTAATATGAATCTATTACAGAGTAATTTTCTTCTAATATATAATGGGAATTCGGTACACTCTGATAGTAGGTTATAAATTGGTGTACGGTTTAATGCTCCGAGACATAGTCTTAGGCATTTGTTGGAAATTACGTCTAATTTGTTTAAATGTGTTTTCGCTGCTTGATCGAAGAAAATAGAACCATAATCCAGTACTGACCGAATTAAAGTTTTGTAGAAAAGTAGTGATACATTAGCGTCCGCGCCCCATGATGTGTGTGTTACAGATCTCAATATATTTATACCTCTCTCTGCTTTTTAAAAAATTGATTCAATATGCTCCTTCCATAACAATTTACGATCTAGAATAATGCCCAAAAACCTTACAGTGATTTGTACTGGATATGTTGTTGACCCTAGTTTGAGTTGATTCGGTACATTTTTTCTTTTCTTTGTAAAAATGCATACTTGGGATTTTGTATCGGAGATGTTTAATCCTATATTATTAACGTTGTTATTTAATGTATTGTATGCTAAACTTATTTTTTTTATACCTCATTCTATTTCGCAATTCGATACATATATACATATATCATCAGCAAATTCTAACATGTGTGCTTCACTAATATTTATGTCAAAAGTATATAATAAGTACAAAATTGGACTCAATATTCCGCCTTGTGGGAGGCCTTTATTAGTAATTCTAGGGCCAATAATGTTATTATTTATTCGTATGAAAATATTCCTGTTTTGGTATAGTTTTATAACTTTTCTCGAGAATTCCTCTGGTAATCCTATACCTTTCATTTTGTTAAACAGGATGTTTAGGCAGACATTATCATATGCTCCTACTATATCAATTAAGATGGCAATAACTGATTTGTTGTTTGAAAAAGAGATATTAATATCTGATACTAAGTTAGCAATATTTTCTGTAGTCGAAAAACCTTTTCGGAATCCAAATTTATTTTTAGGAAGTTTATTGTTTATTTCCAGCCACGGTTCAAGACGGTTTTGATCATTCTCTCCAAGGTTTTTAATACACACGATGCTAACGATATTCCACGATATGAAGTAGAAATACTTGGGTCTTTTTTTTGTTTCAAAATTGGAACAATTTCATATTCTTTCCATGTTTCAGGGTATTCTTCAGATGACCAAATTTGATTTAGTATTTCCAGTAGTAAAGTTTTACTATTAGGACCTAAATTATACAACATTATGTAATGAATGTTATCAACACCAGGGGCCGTGTTTTTTTTGTTATTTAATACTCTTTCTATTCCAAACATACTGAATTTATTTAATAATGGGTTATCACTGTTATTCGTATTAGATGTAATAAAATTTTGTTCCGACCAAGGTGGAGCTATATTATTAATAAAATCCTCAACCCAATCTCCTTCTATAACTTTATTTGTTGGTTCCTTGTATACGTTTTTAATTTTTTTTGTATAATTCCAAACGTCCTGGATTGGCGTGTTTTTATTTAGTTTTTCACAAAAATCCTTCCAAGCTTTTCTTTTACTAGCGGGAATTATTTTTTTTGCCTTTGCTACTGATTTTTGATAAAGTATATAATTATTTAAATTTGATACATATTTATATGTTTTTAGAGCTTTTTTCTGATTAGCAATAGCTGTTTCGCATTCCTGGTTCCACCATATTTTACTAAATTTAGGATTGTGCACTTTTGTCTTTATTGGAACAGATTTTTCGTTACTATTATTTATCTGATTTATAAACTCAGTGTAACTAATGTTTAGAGAATTTTTATCATATGAAAATTGTTCCATAAGTTCCGAAAAATGTGCCCAATTTGCCTTATCTAGGTTCCATATTTTCTTTTCAGTGGTAGGGTTTACTAGTATATTATTGTCATTGCCTAAATTAACATTAATAATGATGCCAAAATGATCAGACCCCAAGGAATAATCTAATACTTTCCAGTCACATGCATATGCTAGATCTGGTGAGCAAATAGTGATATCGATGGCAGATTTATTTTTGCTAAAAGGTTTAGGTATAAGAGTTTCTTCTCCATTATTAAGAAATGTCAATTGACAGTTCTCAATTGCTGCTAATAAATTTGCCCCATTTTTATCTGTCCAGCTAATACCCCATGCCAAATTACAAGTGACGTCTGAAAAAGAAATCATATATTATATAATATGAAAAAAAAAGAATCATTGTTTCTCTGTTTACATGTCTTTCAATAAAAAACAATCCTACAGTTCATTATACGCAGCATAACATTATATGAATATTCGAATCGGATAAAATCAGCAAGGAGGTAGAAACATGGTACGAAAAATCAATCAACCAGCTGTGAAAGTAAAGTACTTCTTTAATATAGCAATATCAAATGGTCAGAGGAAGTCGCATAAGAATATCTAAAACGCAGATCTGCCAAAGCAACTAATAATAATTAACAGTTTTTGAAAAATATATTTATTGATATTTAAAGTAACTTTGAGCATTATAAAACTCGTGAACTTTCTCAAAAAATAAACAAGACTGAATTTCTTGATATGAGTTACGGCGCAATTCAAGATTAAATTGAGTGTGGTTCTGAGAGTCCCAATGAGGAATCCAGGAAATTAGAAGAATCAACATTTTATGTTATGATGGCTAAAGCTAAGTGCATATTAGATAACAACATTAGCTTACATATTTCTTCTCCCTCTTTCTCCTTTAACTACCAAATCTAGTGATTTAACATCCCGTTTCCTAATTGAGCGGCCAGGATGACGATTTCCGAAGAATCATAGAATGACGTATCCGATAGATTGTAGATTGTTTAAAGGGACACGTGGTTCTTTCGGCCTTCTTCACATTGATATAACAGATCTTTTGTGAAACAATTAATTATTGCCAAGCACTTCCAAGTTTTTACAAAAGCTTATGATTTTCTTGGGGGCTAATTGCCCGGTGTCTTTAGGGATTAATTTCACCCTTTCTAGGTGCTTTAGCTGAGTGCGAACTAATATCTTGCATTTGCATTGAATGTGTTTCATATGAACTCCTTCGCTTGTCCTTGGTCTGAAGTAATCCACCGGTAGGACTTTTCTGTTCAGTTTCCCATTTTAAGGTCTCATCTGTTATGTGTCCCTTAGATAAGCCACAAAACGGTGCATGCCCAGAAAATAGAGCTTCAGCACCTGGCACTCACATCAAGGTAACCTTGTTGTCATTTGCCAGTTGCTCCTGAAGCAACTTAGCTTGATTGGCATTGAGTCAAGGTGTTCTGGCATGAATTCCAATTGGACTAACCCCAGAGTCCTTAAGTGACCAACCAGATCGTCTGCAGCATTAGGGCACTAAGTGTTGCCTCCCTCCTGACATACCCGATAGTCGAATTACATATTTTATTTCCAAAAACTGTATCAACATTTCTGATTCCAATGGAGCCAGGAGTAATAACAACAAAATATCGATGAAAGAAAAATCAAGGCAATCTACAAATGGGCCAACTGGTACCAATTAAAGACAACAATTTTATTCCTGTGAAGTAGAGTCCAGTATGTTGGTTATTTCACTACCCTCTATAACTTTGACGTGGGGCGTATTCTATCGCTTGAATGTACCAAAATCTGGGTTTAGAATAGCAAAATTACAACATCTGAAAAGAATAATATAGAGGATAATTCACGAGCAATCTGCCATAGCCTAATAGCAGATCACTTCAAGGCAAATCTAGATCAACAAAGAAACATTTTTTGGCCACTGGTTAAAAAGATACATACATTTGGTCTGAATATTCAAAGAACTGTATCTTACGGTCGGATATAATCGAATGAAATTTACCAGTAACATTCTTCAGCTGAGACGCGTTAGAATGGCTTATGGTTTTAAAAAGTACAGGACCGGGCTTGGAAGAAATCTAACCTCGTCGTTTTTGATAAAAAAGTTCATTTTTCTATCTCATTTCTGGAAAACTATTAGCGTATTTGGAAAGTTCAGAAAGAATGCCATCAGATTAGCAATTCAATTTTGACAGCACACCTAATCGGCAAAAAAATAACAATACAATTTAGCACATCACGACTAACACTCACTTATGGAACAGTTTGATAGATGAACAATTTGATAGAGTTTATTCAAATGCCTTCTAAACCTTCACATAATACATAGCAAAAAGCATACCTTACGAGAAAAATACAGGGTCGTACTTGTGAAATTTTTATTTGTACCGAACTATGGTTCCAATGACAACAGAAACAATTGGCAAATTAATTATTTATTTATTAACGTACCCATAATAAAGGCAAACTATTGAAAACCGCTTGAAAACAACATAATTCAAATTCGGCGACGAGTATAATCATTAGCTTGTTATTAATCATAACTTCAAACCCATAGTAACATTGGTAGTTTAATTATGTTCAATTATATCAAGTGTAATTACAATAACGTTTTCTTTGCCATGTTTGTCATTTATATATCACTCATTCTACATTTATACAGAAAATAATACAATAAATCCTTTTTAAACAGAATAATTGATATTAATGTCATCCACTTTTTTAGCCTCCAGTTCTACAATTCTGTAAACAAAGACTTCAGTAAACATGTACCTAGCCATAATGTTTATTGTTTTAAGAAAATCAGTCATTCGTTTTAAAATAAACAAACAGATAATTAAATATACAGAAGCAATGTTAGGTACTTTACTATGAAACTTAATACTCATGTTAATTTTGTAATCTACGTCTCATCCTGAATTGTTTCACATGTGACTCAATTTTATTATTATACAAATTAAGATAAAAGCATAAATGGTTTTTATGGTTATCAAACTTTCAGAATTTTGTGATTTATTATTCAGTTATTGTATGTTAATCATTAATAATACCTGACTTGTAGGTATTGTTTGTGTCTATAGGACATCATAAAAGAAACTTGATCCGACACGAATAATATTTTTATAGAACAAATAAAAAATACTACTATTTAATGTTTTGTAAAATTAGACTTGACCATCTGTAAACTATGAAGTCCAAAACTATCCGTTGGCTTTCTTAAACAAGGAGATCATTATTGGAATTATATTAGGGTAAAAATTGCAATGGAATAAAAGCGGGTCTGTGGTGTTCTTCCGTCAATCAATACAAAAGTAGTACAATACAAAAGTAGTACAAATAAATTTTGATCTGTAAAAAGATACCAAGCAAATAATCCGCTACAGAAAATTGGCACCATACAGAGCAGATGGTTTTCCACAGATTTTACACCTAGTTTTCCGTGAGTTATCGTCCATTCCTGTTAGTTAGAGCAATGGCACGTAGTGGGATCATCGATTCTCGTTATGCCTGACATTTGGTATTTGGTTTACTGAGTTGATTTCGAAACTATTTTTCTTCAGTATCAGATATAGACGAGAGGGGAGATATGGGGGGGGGGGGGTGATAAAAATCTTAGGAAATGTCGAACCCGTGTTAAATACCCAATTTTTAGGGGTATATATAGATGAAAAACTCGATTGAAAATACCACATATATATGCTCAACAAAAAGTTATCTAGTGCAGTATTTGCCATTGGCGCTGTAAAAAATAACATTGGCTTTAACGCAGCAAGGACAGTCTACTATGCTTACTTTTATTCTATCTTACAATATGGAATTGAGTTCTGGGGAAATTCATCAAATGTAAATAGCACTTTCCTAATTCAGAAACGTGCCATTCGTGTTCTATGTGGTCTACGCAGATATGACTCATGTCGTAGCTCATTTAAGGAATTGGAAATTTTTACCCTAACTAATCTGTATATATATCGCTTATCTCTGGCTATATTTAAAAGGAGAAATAATCTAGTAACCCCATCAGACATACATAAATACAATACAAGAAATAAAGATACATATTTACCCCCATACTATAACTATAATGTCAATCGTAGAGGTCCTCTGTACACGGGGGTGCAGATTTTTAATCACTTACCCCAGCATATCCAAACAATTAACAACCTAAACAAATTTAAACAAAACTTAAAAAACATTTTACTATCACATGTATTTTACAGCATTATTGAATTCTTTGAGACAACACTATAATCATTTAGCTTCTAATGAAATATTCACCTCATAGCAAAGTATGTAGTTTGAATTAAACATGTTATACTAATGATAACTTTGTAGTATGTTAAATTTACTAGCGTTATTATATTACATTATTTTATTGTTTATAATAATCTAAATTTGCTAGTACTGAGCTAACTTAGCTTATGTTTCCCTACTGCTCCATGAGGCGCAACTTACCGTGTATACGCATTTTATATTAGTGTAATGTATATATATGTTTGGGAATAAATTCTATTCTATTCTATAAATCGAAAAAAAAAAAATTTTGTATTTACTAACAAAACCGCGGTATTATGAAAGTACATCAACTCCACATCCCCCACCAAAATGTCAGACGAAAGATACCGTTTTTTTTTTAATTATAGTTACGGACAAAATTTTGGGTACTTGTTCTATTTAACATCAATAAGCCTGAAAAGTAATGTCAGATTTCCATGGGCGATTTTTGAGATATAAGGGTTGATATCTTAAAAACCGCCCATGGAAAACATCTGACATTATTTTCGGACATTTGGATAGGGGGCTGTAGAGGTGATGTACTTACTTTCATAATACCGCGGTTTTGTTCGTAATTATATATTTTTTAAATTTTTATCCCCCCTCCGTATCTCCGCTCTCGTCCATTTCTGACGTTTTTCGTAGATGAAAAAAAGTTTCGAAATCAACTCAATAAACCAAATACCAAATGTTAAACATAACTTCAATCGATGATCCCACTACGTGCCATTGTTCTAACCATATATTGTCCGCTATCCAGTAATGTTGTCAAGAAATGATAGAAATTAGGAAAATAAAATGCTGAACCGTCTCGCGTCGCTTTTACGGCCATCCAGTTCGTTTAAACAATTAGAAAACATTGTTGAAATTATAAACAGCACGCTACTGCACCGTGCTTTTCATTCTTTAAAATTACTCCTTTATATTTCATGAATAGAAATATTAAATATCAATAACAAACTTATTAAGAAAAAGATTTGAGTGGCCTGATTTCATATTTTAAGCCCTATTAAGCGATGAAAAATATTGTTGAATTCCTTGCTGTTAAATATTAAAAGAAGAGTATTCCAAAAATTGATCGATACATATTTCACCCCAAAAGAGATGGAAAAGTGCAGATTTTCATTTTTTATATTTTTTGCATTGAAAAATTCTTATTTAAGAAAAATAAAAGACGCCATCATGGGAGAGACCAAAAATACGTATGTAAAAAATCGACAGTTTCCACAGGATGTTTAACAGTTTGGAAAGAAAAACTTTTTCTTAATTTTCAATAGTTTAGTCTAGTTCTAGGCAGTTGCAGCCTGTAAAAAAATATAGAGGTTCTTATAGAAAACGTCATTAAAGAGATTTTAAACACCTGTAGATAATTCATATCAGTATACTCTTGCATGTATAAGATACCTCAAAATTATTTTTAAAAATCCATTTTAGTATTTGCCTAGATCCATCGAAGGACCTTATTATGAATGCTGCAGACAGTTTTTTTAATTTCTCGAAAATTAAGGAGTTTGGTTGAAGAGAGCATCAGTTTTTCCTTTCTATTGTTAATGAATTATCATTCAGACGTCGCCGCTTAACTTATTCTCTTTGTCTACCTAAGTTTCCCTTATAACATATTTTTGATACTAAAAAATCAACAAATACTAATTCTTTTCTTTTTTTAAAGTGGTTTGGTTTGGTTTGGAAGTGGGCAACCGGTCGACCCACCGAAGGGTGGGGTAGTAATAGTAGTGGATGATTCCAAATACTTTTTTTTGTGGACTTTTGTTCTCGTACACACTAAATCACTTTTTTGGTTTCTAGTATATACACCAAATCTCAAATTTCTGGACTCTTACTAGCTTGCTTTACTTATTTGCCCTTATTTACCCCCCCAACCCTTAAACAGAATGTGCTCAAAACATAATCTAGTTCTAGATCTCGTTATAATACATACGTGCACCAATTTCAAGCCAATTTTTTTATTTTATTTCTCAAATATTTTTTTATGACACCAGCTACACAATTTTGAATATTATGTGATTAAAATTATATGAGTAATTATTTCCACATAATGGCGTGCAATATAGTATCAAGACATTTTCGTTTAAATGAGACTTGAATGGGAAATGTGGAAGTAGTTGAAGGTTGTTCAGAGTTCGATCATTAACACAATGATATGAAATGTGCTGATATATACTCTTCGTTTTCGTATTTGCGAAAATATAATAAAACTTTTAGTTTTACATATCAGTTGGTATCATAAAATTAAAAACGTCTAAAACGACCATTGTGCTGCGAAGAGAAACCCACAGAATGGGCAACAACAACATAATAATTTGAATAAATCGAGGAAAGTTTATTCTAGTTATTCATCTCTACTGCATAATATATGAGCGATATGCACTAAGTGCACTAAATAATATAAATACAATCTCAACTTAATAGCCTCCTGGTACAAAATATAATATAAATTAGCTATATAATCATTCTAAATGGAAGTTTTGTAGGCATACAAAGGAACAAAGGAAGCATGTTTCAGATAAACTCGAACCGTAGACATATACTAAGATACAGTTTGTTTATCTTTTTGTATAAGCGGAAATAGAACGACTGAATAAGTACTGTTTCATACTATTTTAAACACTCGGGGGTAATTCTAAATATTTTAAGCAGACGGAGTGCATTTGTAAGCATCTATATTTATCTTAATTTGCTTTCAGGATCCTAACAGATTTTTGTGTATTATGAGAATATGATACATCTCTAAGCATAAAATATCTTCTCTTTATTTTAAATTTAATATTGTGGGAAATTTAACTAATATCAATAATTCTTGCAAACCATATTACACATCTTGTGTATTGCCTGTGAAACATTTAAAAGACGTTAAGTACAAATAGAAACTATGAATGGAATAATGCTCTTAGTTTCTGAGTAATTAATATTACGTGTATGGTATCGCAGAATATTGAAGATAATTAAATTATGGCTCATTTATTGAAATAAATTAATATCTCAAAAATAGAGTTATGACCTTTTGAGAGACCCTGTGATTAAATTTATGTTTTCGGCTTTTTTGCGAAGATTAGATAATGAATTATTATCATTATGTACCGTATATAACGTATTGTTTTCATATCTAACAGTATGAATCATTTCACAGTTATTGCTAACAGTAATAGTTGTAACTGATATACAATTTAAAAAAATGTATTAAGCACTCGAGTCCGCGAATATCTCAACAACAGAAGAGCAGAAAACATGGAAAATACATTGCGTCCATCACGTGTGTATTGTAAACCACTCATTGAAATTTGAATAAATTATGTTGGAACCGTTTTATTTGCTAAGTTATACTGAAAAATGTTGACCATACCAGCGATTAATCCGTATACCTCGGAAAATGAGCAGCCTACTTGATTAATATTTTAGGTATTAAAAACACTCAGCGTTCTTTGAATTTCTATCACATTTTTTTTGTTAAAATTTAGCAGTTGTTACTAAAAACGTGTTCTCGTGCTTTTTCAGTCGATTAAAATCTGTTTAAAAAGTGGAACATTTCTCTATATAACTAAGCAGATTTAAAAAATCTTCAAAGTGAGTTAATCCCGCGACTGGTTTAAAATAAACACATAATGATGTGATTTTTTCACTTTCTTCCACTGCTCTGTTAAAGTATTCTCGGTTAAACAGGGGACTCAATACATTTGAATCATGTATTAATTCCAAAGTAAAATTTGATTTTATAAATAAACGATGCATTATCCATATAATAATAATAATAATATTAATAATAATAATAAAAGGTCTTTATTTCCAATATAAATATAAATAATTCAATAATATACAGTTTCTGCAAAAAAAAAAATAATAATAATACAATTATTGGAAAAAGCCGAAGATCAGGTAGTCATGCGCTGCATGACTTCTGTTTTTCATCTTAAGCTGTACACTAGTAAACATATCCATATCTATCCGTCATTATTTCACATTACAAAGAAATGAACCACTGTATTTTTTTCAAAGCTTTAAGGGTCAGAAATACAAAAGTGTATCATTCTCGTCAAGAAAGTATGAGTTATAACGAGGCATTCGCTCCGTGCAAGGCGACCACCGCGCCACGAGCCGCTGTTTTCCCACTGTATGTCCCCACAAACACACACAAGGGATAGGAGTATTAATTATTGAAATTAATTGCATCTTAATTGAAGTGTATTACTTCCACATCCACGAAGTGGATTGGAAGTATAGTAATCGCAAAAAAAATTTCAAAAATTTTTCTTCTTGAAATAGGTTTAGAATGTCATGAAACGTCGAGATTTTAATTTGAGCGAAAAAAAAATTTCTGTCTGTCTGTCTGTCGGTCGGTCTGTCTGTCTGTAACTTTTTTTTTTTGTCCGCACGTTTTCTCCGGGTATAAGATATTGACTTGAAATTTTGTACACGTATATATCATAACGGGATCTGGAACTAAATTGTTTTTTGAAGATATAGGGTGAAGGGTTGGTGGGTAAATAGGGCTAAATAAGGGGAAATATGTAAAGCAAGCTGGTAAGACTACAGAAACTAAAAATTTGATGTATGTACTACAAGCTAAGGCCTGAAAATTGTTAATAATATTTTTCATCCCCTCACCACCACCACCCCACTCCATTATTAGAGGGGTTGATAAAATAAAATTGAGATATTCACTTGAAATTTGGTACACGTATGTATTACAACGACATCTGGAACTAGATTATAGTCCCTTCAAATTAGGAAAATTGAGGGAATTTTTTCCTACAGCTAAGCCACCCGTATAGAAAGTTGCGTTGGGGTTGTGTTAACATATTTTTCACCAAGCGCATGAAAAAAAAAGGGTTGTTTTTTAGATATAGATACATATATATGTTTTTTGGCCATTTTGGCGGTTTCTTGCGTTTTGCTGCAAAACTATGCATTTTTGAGAAAATATGACCTGATTTGATATTTAGACCGGTAGCACGGGAAAGATTCTGGTGAACAATTAGCTAACGTCTGCGTCTCATGGAGACCTTTCTTGAGCACGTAAAATCGACTACGAGATATTTTTTATCATTGCCACTGGCGCAAAACAATTTTAATTGATTTTTTATTTTGTAAAATAAATCAAATCATTTTTGTCAGTTAGTTAACGTCTGCGATGTTAATATTAGTTTACTTTAGGAAAAAAAAGTGACAGGTAGCGCAATCGCAGACGAGTAGGTGGCGCACTAGTCTTTGAAATCGGCAATCGCATATGTATCGAAAACCGGCTTTTAAAAACAATCGGTTCACGTCTGCCAAAGGTGTCACCAGTTATATAATATCTTTTTAAGTACTTGAACAGTCTCCCAGACGATTTGGCTGTGTATGTGATATTTTTATACATTTTCGATTATGCTACCGATTTCGATAATTTTGTACGATTGGCTAACGTCTGCGAAGTGCTTTATCAAAAACTTTGAGCTCAAACTGTTGTATCAAATTATTCCCAGACGCGTAGAACAGCCCAGACGCTTGTCTGTACGCTTTTACTTTGTGAAAAAAAAATTTTTTTTTGAACAATTAGTTTACATCTGCGAATGGTTTTTTCATGCAAAGTACGTCACTTTTAGGCCACGAGATTATTCGCAGATGTGTATATTGTGCATAGTTGCTTATATGAGTACGATCGCATGAATTTTATTTGCGGTCGCTTAAAAATAATACTTTCAAGAAAAAGTTAGATTTTATAGTCGGTCAAACAAACATTTAACTATTTACTACCGTGACAATGGCAAGAAAAAAACAATTCTTATGAAGTGTGGTAAAGAAAAGGGGGATGGACGCGGCAACACCCACGTCACTTGTTGAAAGCATTTTCGTTGTCGCCAGGATTTTGTAAAATAAACGATTAGGCCACAATGGGTGTTAAAAACCAAAGATATCTGCATTACAAAAAAAAGCATGTATTTGTAAATTATCTGGAACACGAGTAAAACATTCATTCATTCGTCATCATCGTCATCATCATCATCCAGTTCAACACAGCTCTCCTCATCCTCATCCACAGCGATTATATTGTCGTGCTCATCTGTTGGTAAAAAAAATTGCTTGTATTTGCTTCATTATTTTGCAATTATTTTATCGTATGTGGAGCTTAAGATTAGTCGAACATTAAGCTTCCTTAAAAACATTTGTGATTATACGTATTAAAATCAATTAATTGAGAACTGTAGTCAGTTTGCTTGTATGTGTGTATTAACGTTTCGACAATAACTTTCATGTAAACACAGAATGTAATACTAATAACACACAATCGGCAAATGATGCTCCTTGCACATGTTTAATTTTATTGAAGTTGATAAAATAGTTTAATAAGTCTCATTGAAATACGACTCTTAATAAAGTATTTTAACATTGGAAACGTTTAAGGAATCGGAATGTAATGGTAGATATACGGGGACATATACATCGAAAGTGAAATATATGGTCGGGCGTCACCGCTGGACGCAGGGCTGATCAGATCGGAGTGATTTGAGTGGCGTTGTGTAGGTTAGACCTCTGTGTATCGAATACAAGTTTTCCGGGCATTCAAAGTTTACGGGGCGGCAAGGCGGAGGTCAATAGTGAAGGTCTACGTTTTGAATATTTTAATAAAATTATGCCGAGGTTTAATTGCGATATAAAAAAATTATGGTGGCCAGATCGGGATGCTTTGAGTGACGTGTGGGTTGGACCTTTGTGTATCGAACAAAAGTTGTCCGGGCATTCTAAGTTTACGGGGGCGGCAAGGGGTAGGTCAATAGTGAAGTTTTACGTTTTGACTGCTTAAAATCATTGAATGGTTATAAAAAATAAAAACTTTTGGGCATTGAATTGGACGTAGAACGGGGCCATAAGACCGATGCTCATTTTTGAGATTTTTAGGGAAGGAAGAAGGGCGGTGGGTGGCAAAATGGGATGCTAACAGAGCAGATAGGTAAGTAAATATAAACAATTTAAGTTAGGTAGCCCAATATTAGTATATTTTACAGGGTGTTACCAGAAAAATGTCCATTTGGGCAGAAAAATCACCTATATTTCCAACAGAAATTAAACAACAGTGGCACACTTAGTAAATTATTGTTGTTAACTTGCATCTAATTATATTGGACGCTCCACACATATAAGACAAACAATTTGTACTAATCAATAGATACGTGTATGATAATGAAAATTGTGACAGTAAAACCGAAGTAAGTCATGTATTATAATTGTTTTTTTTTTAATTCAAATTCAACGCTCCCGTAATGCTGCTAATTCGATGGAAGGCGCTGCTTATACATTACGCTTATGGAGCTTGTCTCCTCTATTTGTTAAACTCTTTGAACCTAGCACGCTCGAGGACTAATAGAAAAAATGACAACATCACCAAGAAGGAGCAGTACCGCCAGTACCGGATCAAGGGAATACCTTTCAATGATCAGTGGTGGGAGTATAACGGGTGATCTCACTGAAATTGGGCAAGAGACTACGAATTCTTCGGTATATGTTTTACACAGATGTTTCAAACTATTAATGTGTAGTGTAGATGGCATTTACACACAATTCATATATTTATATAGGTATACATAGTAATTATAATACATTTCATGACAAAGCAAGACCCATAGAATACGCTAGCTAAAATGATAACGTGCGGAACGTTCGTGAGCACCTGATACATTAATTTTATTGAAATATATGCAAGTAGTAGGCGTCTGCAAAATTCACTATGAGTAAGCAGAAATCAATTATTAACGCGGTTTGCACACACAGACGTGAACTGATCGTTCCACTGTGTATATGGTTTTCAAAGTTCTTAATCCTAATGTTAAAAATATTTATGCGGACGCTAAACGTCTGTGAAAAATATTTTAATATTGTTATACCATTATAGCAATAAACAAGTTATTCGCAGACGTGAGTTGATCGGTAAAAAATGTGTGTTATTTTTTACAAATTAACTTTTTCTTTACTTACACTTATACACGCGCGCAACGTCTGCGAATGCGTCCATAAGTATCGGTATATCAAAAAATTTTAATATCTATTTGTATGAAAAGTGAGCTTATTGTACAAAGTTACCGGAATCGATAGCATAATCGAAAATATATAAAAATATCACATACACAGCCAAATCGTCTGGCAGACTGTTCAAGTACTTAAAAAGGCATTATATAACGGGTGACGCCTTTCACAGACGTGAACCGATTGTTTTTAAAAGCCGATTTTCGATACAAATGCGATTGCCGATTTCAAAGACTAGTGCGCCACCTACACGTCTGCGATTGCGCTTCCCGTCACTTTTTTTCCCTAAAGTAAACTAATATTAACATCGCAGACGTGAACTAATTGATAAAAATGATGCATTTATTTTACAAAATAAAAAATTAATTAAAAATTGTTTTGCGCCAGTGGCAATGATAAAAAATATCTCGTAGTCGATTTTACGTGCTTAAGAAAGTTCTCCATGAGACGCAGACGTTAGCTAATTGTTCACCAGAATCTTTCCCGTGCTACCGGTCTAATTGTAGATCTAGCGATTTTCTACAATTTCTGTTCTCTTCATTTTTTTGAAATTCCGCTGAGTTGCGCCGCTAGAGCGCGTTTATGTAAATATATAAATTTGTTTGGTGTTTGATTTTAAGCCAAAACTGTGCATTTTATAACAGAACATCAAGATATCAAAGAAGTAGATAAAAAAATTTTCGACAAATTTCGTTTTTTGTTTTTTTTTTTCAAAGTCGCGTGGTTTTGCCGCTAGAGAGCGAAAATCATTTTTTCAATACTCTTGAGCGGATAAAAAAAATATAGGCATCGTGAACAGCTGTAGTATTTTGCCCCTCCACCTCCCTCTGCTCAATATTTTTTACCGACTAAGCTAATATAGATGACATTAATGATGACATATACAAAAAGGTTCATCACGACCACTACAGCTGAATGCACGTAGTTCATACTATTAGATGCACCGTTCTATGCGCTACTGTGCAAGAAATGAACGATTGGTTTCAAAAAAATATATTTTTTTTTGCTCTCCAAATTTTTATATAATTGACGAGTACTCTAAAAAAATGCATAGTTTTGCCTGCGTATCAAAAATATATGCGCTAAATTTTTTTTTCCGCTCAAGAGTATTGAAAAAATGTTTTTCGCGCTCTAGCGGCAAAACCATCCGACTTTGAAAAAAAAACAAAGAACAAAATTTGTTGAAAATTTTTTTATCTACAACTTTGATATCTTGATATTTTGTTAAAATGCATAGTTTGGCTTAAAATCAAACACCAAAAAAATGTATACATTTACATAAATTTCAGCGCGCTCTAGCGGCGCAACTAAGCGGAATTTCAAAAAAATGAAGAGAGCAGAAATTGTAGAGAATCGCTAGATCTACAATATCAAATCAGGTCATATTTTCTCAAAAATGCATAGTTTTGCAGCAAAACGCAAAAAACCGCGAAAATGGCCAAAAAAACATATATGTGTATCTATATCTAAAAAACAACCCTTTTTTTTCATGCACTTGGTGAAAAATACGTTAACACAACCCCAAGACAACTTTCTATACGGGTGGCTTAGCTGTATTAAAAATTTCCCAAAATCGGTGATTTTTCTTCTAATTTGAATGGACTGTTATATTTTGAGGTGATTCCGTTGAAAGGCTGGGGGTTAAATAGGGGTAAATAGGGTAAAATAAGTATTGCAAGCTGGTAAGAGTACAGAAACTTGAAATTTGGTGTATGTATTAGAAGCCAAGGTGTCGGATTATTTATATTTTTCACCCACCCCCCTCCCCCCCACCGCCCCCACTCCATTATTAAAGGGGTTAATAAAATAAAATTGAGATATTCACTTGAAAGGTACACGTATGTATTATAACGACATCTCGAACTAGATTATATTTTGAGATGATTCCGTTGAAGGGTTGGGGGTTAAATGGGGGTAAATAGGGCAAAAGGAGTAAAGCAAGCTGGTAAGAGTACAGAAACGTGAAATTCGTTGTATGTACCAGAACTCAAGGTCTCAGATTATTTATAATATTTTTCAACTTCCCACCACCCCTACTCCATTATTAAAGGAGTTGGTAAAATAAAATTGAGATATTCACTTGGTATTTGGTACACGTATACCGGGTGAGTCACGAATTGCGCTCGCCCCGATATTTCCTAAAATATTTGAAACAGAAAATTTAAATTTGGAGGCCTTATTACACGACTAAAATGCCATCTTTTCAATAAAAAATCAAGTTTGGTGCACATCCGGTTTGACCGGAAATGCCTACAACTTTCGATTTTTAAATGGAACACCCTATATATTTTTACATTTTTGGAATCTAGAGGAAATTTTGAATACAATACATCCATTTTTGTCACTTTTTGATAAACATTAAAAATTTTATTAAAAAATCTATTTCTGAATCCAGAGTGCTGTGGTGCCCAAAATATATTTTAGTTTGTGTGCTACGTTACTATAAAAATAAAAAGAGCAATATGATTGCATCTCTTAATTACTTAAGCTTTTAGAAACATGCGGCTAATAGATAATAGATTAGTGGGCTTTGGAAACTAAAATGGCACATTTCTGTGTAAATCTGGTAACCTAATAACATTGGAAAAATCATAGTAGCCATTGAATGTAATAAAACAATATCAGCTGTCAGACAGACTCGTGTAGTTATAGGCAATCTTGAGCTATCAAACATTTAATAATTGCGAGCGCAAAGAACGTTACAATTAAGTTTAGCATAGCGCCAATATTCTTGACTAAAAATGACGGTCTCGGATGATTAGGGGTCGAGCTTGAGCTCTTTGCTCCAATCATCGCTGTAGACCTGGACCGGCCTCGTAAGGGGTGGGCCTGCTTTCTCGCCTGCCCCCCCCCCGCAAATGCGGACAGTATTGGCGATGTTAGCAAACCTCCCCTGGTCCTGGCTGTTGGACCCTGCCAGCTGGGTCGTTTCTTCTGGCGCTCTTCTGTCTTGGTCTTCTTTCTTCGCTGGCATGTATGGGCTCCCGGGAGCGTCTTTCGTCTGTCGTGAGAGGGAACGGCTGTTACCGAGCCCTCTCGGAGTTTGAAAGGGATTTGGGGGTGTTGACTAGTCGGAAGCCCAGGGTGCCAATTGACATCATGTACTCCGATTTCGTCGGAAGGAAGTGTGAACTGTGTAGTTCAGGATTGTGTTCGGCCAGAGACGCTTTCTTAGCGTCAGAGGCCGGCACGGGCTAGGGTAAGGGTACCGAGCTGATTGTTTGCTTGGTACCCCTGGGATCGGGTATTGGATGTTTTTGGTCATTGTCTCCTTGCGGTGTGGCTTGCAGATCGGGCTGAAACAGATAAAGAGTTAGTTTTACTTACCCATTATCCAGGATCTGGAGCTTCGGCCTCTTGTGCCTCGGAGCGTCGTTGGGGTCATAGTCAGTCGCCTGTCTGACCAGCGGATTCCCATGCTCTGCTGCACGGGCGTATAGATTCTTCGCTCTGTCCCGGATGACTTCAGTTACTGGGGTGTATTCCAGGTCTCTGAAGATGTCGGCGTTTCTGACAAACCATGGTGCATCCACGGCGCATCGAAGTGCGACGTTTTCCACGGCTTGTATCCTCTTCAGATGGGTGGCTGCTTGGTATCCCCAGGCAACGGAGGCGTAGGTCAGAATAGGTGCAATGAGGGTCCTGATAAGCGTGAGCTTGTTCCTCAGGTTGAGTTGGCTATGTCTACCTATCATAGGGTAAAGTAGAGTCCTCCTCGTCCTCGCTTTCTGTATTATCGCTTCCGTGTTCTGTCTCCACGTCAGGCTTCGATCCATGATAACGCTAAAGTACTTGACGGTATCGTGCCATTGAATGTTCTCGCCGTTCAAGGAGACGTGTCCTATGGGAGTTTGCTTCCTGACTCTCTTGAAGAGGATGGCTTTGCTCTTCTCCGCGTTGATTTTGACTTTCTACTTGTTGCACCACTCTTCGAGAAGGGATGCTGCTTCCTGGAGGTTGCGGGTGGCAAGTCTTGCACTTCATGATCTTGCGATTATGGCCGTGTCGTCTGCGTAGAGCGCCAAAGAGGTCCTTGCAGTTATTGGTATGTCGGAGGTGTAGATGGTGAACAGGTGGGGAGAGAGTACCGATCCCTGCGGTACACCTGCTTCCATGGGCCTGTAGTTTGACAGCTTGTCGGCAATCTTCACACGGAGTTGCCTCCGACGAAGGTAGGATCTCACAAGCTTGACTATGCCGACAGGGTAACCCATCGACAACATCTTCGCCAGGAGACCTTCATGCCAAACCCTATCGAAGGCCTTGGCTACATTTAAGAAGATCGCTCCTGTGACTTGACGTTGGTTGAAACCCTCCGTGATGTACTCCGTTAGACGAAGTACTTGGAGCTCGGTGGAATGTTCTGTTCGGTAGGCGAACTGCTCATCTGGGATGATCTGGAGCTCATCGGTCAGGGTTATAAGTCTCTTCAGGATGATCCTCTCTGCTACTTTACTCATCGCAGGTAGGAGACTGATAATTTGACGGAAAGGTTAGATTCTTACCTGGTTTGGGTTTGGGAATCACGATGACGTCTGCTTTCTTCCATTTGGTGGGGAAATAACGTAGTCTCAAGATGGCATTGATGATGTTAACCATTGCTGCTATTCCTTTGAGGGGTAGTTTCTTGAGCACTATGTTTCCTATTCCGTCGCACCCCGGTTGAGGCTTCTCAGGATTTCCCTGACTTCTTCAGGAGAAGTCGGGGGGATTATTTCTTCATCCGGCATGCGTCGCAGCCTTCTGACTCTGCGCATGACGTCGTCCTCCCAGTCCTCGTCCTCGTCGTCGATCTGGTTTTCCCTACACTGCAGTTCCAAACTGTCGGCAAAGCCTCGGCTTTTTTCTGTCGAGTGTAGACAATACCATTCTCTCATGGATAGGCGGGGACTCTAGGTGACGTTGCCATCTGTTCTGCCTGTGTTCTTGCAGGGCTTCTTTAACTCTTCGAGTTAGTTGGTTGTATTCCTTTGGTGTTCAGGGAGTCTTGTTCTCTGCACCAGTTTCTTACCCGCCTTCTGTCTTGAATGAGCTGCATAGTATCTTCAGGGAGTTCTCCCATCGGCATTGCAACTCTTCTCGTTACAGTATCCGTCGTGCTTTCCGTTAGCGCTGCCTGGATGTGGTTTTCCAGAGAGATGATAGCCTCTTCTAATTCTTCCTCACATTTAGAATAGGTATGTGGAGGTAAACACAATTAAATCCACAAGGGCATTTGCAATAGAATGCGACATCAGTTCGGCAATTAAACTTAAACTAGGTAACAGTAGGTATCTTTAAAATAATTAATATAATTAAACCATAAATTGACATTTATAGATATTGTTCAAAATGTCCACCATTTGTTTCTATACACAATTCGGCTCTGCGTACAGTTGCTTGAATGGCTCTACGCAATTCAGCCGGCGTTATTTTATTAAGAGCCCGTACAACTTTATTTTGCAGCTCTTCGCGGGTATTTGAAGAAGTTTTATAAACTTTATTTTTGAGAGTGCCCCATACATAATAGTCGAGGGGTGTTAAGTCAGGTGACCTAGGAGGCCACCTGATATGACCTTGATTTGCGATAAGGCGTTCACCATGCTAGTTGTTTAAATATTCCATCACTCTTCTGGAATTATGTGGGGGAGCACCATCTTGTTGGAAAAACAGATTTTGTAAATAGGCAAGAGGAAGTAAGTCAAGAAATTCTGCTGTCTGGTTTTGTAAAAAGAATAAATATCGTTCGCCAGTAAGTGTTCCATCAAAAAATATGGGTCCTATTATTCGATCTCCAAGTACTCCAAGCCAACAGTTGAATCTTTCCGGAATATTCCCCCGCTCTACCAACCTCGGATTTTCTTGAGCCCAGTACCTAGTATTATTTCTGTTAAACATACCTTGGTTCGTAAATCTACTTTCATCTTAATATAAAATATGAAAAGGAAAACCTGGGTTTTGTTGTACTGCATTTAAGAACCAGTTGCAATATACTAGCCTCCTGTCGTTATCATCTCCATAAAGATGTTGGTGTATTTGGTATTTATAAGACCGAAACTTATGTTTTTTTAAAATTCTGCAAACCGAAGACTGACTAATGTCGCATTCCATTGACAATTCCCTTGTTGATGTTGTTGGGTGTACCATCACAAATCCTAATACATCAATTTCTTTGTCCTCACTTACAATAAATGTTTGATGGTCATCTTGTTGATTGGGTTCGTTTCTTAATTCTTGTTCCACTCTGGCAAACAAATGTCTGCTTGGATGACGTCTGTTGG
Source organism: Stenurella melanura (assembly GCA_963583905.1). Classification (NCBI taxonomy): domain Eukaryota; kingdom Metazoa; phylum Arthropoda; class Insecta; order Coleoptera; family Cerambycidae; genus Stenurella; species Stenurella melanura. The sequence continues at coordinate 110,625,042 of OY757310.1, read as the reverse complement.
GATATCGTTGTTGATACAGTTCTGCAGCTGCAGTTGAATTTTTGAGACGCTCTCCACATATCAGTAACATATCGACCTTTTCATTTCTACTAAAATTATTCATTTTCTTTAATTTTTACTCAAAGAGATTTCCGCAACGCTTTATTTTGTATCTGTCTGACAGCTGATATTGTTTTATTACATTCAATGGCTACTATGATTTGTCCAATGTTATTAGGTTACCAGATTTACACAGAAATGTGCCATTTTAGTTTCCGAAGCCCACTAATCTATTATCTATTAGCCGCATGTTTCTAAAAGCTTGGTTGCATTGTATTTTGGCTGAAATCTCAAATATTTCTGAGCGGATTTTCAAAATTTTGGTATCATTAGATTCGTATGAAAATGAGGTATTTAAAAATGTTGGTGAACGATTAAATTCCCATTTAAAAAAACCGAGTTAGTGGGTAAAAATCACATTTAAAAATTTTAAACGCCTCTAGAGAATTAAGTAATGCAATCATATTGCTCTTTTTATTTTTATAGTAACGTAGCACACAAACTAAAATATATTTTGGGCACCACAGCACTCTGGATTCAGAAATAGATTTTTTAATAAAATTTTTAATGTTTATCAAAAGTGACCAAAATGGATGTATTGTATTCAAAATTTCTTCTAGATTCCAAAAATGTAAAAATATATAGGGTGTTCCATTTAAAAATCGAAAGTTGTGGGCATTTCCGGTCAAACCGGATGTGCACCAAACTTGATTTTTTATTGAAAAGATGGCATTTTAGTCGTGTAATAAGGCCTCCAAATTTCAATTTTCCATTCCAAATATTTTATGAAATATCGGGACGAGCGCAATTCGTGACTCACCCGGTATATTATAACGACATCTGGAACTAGATTATATTTTGAGATGATTCCGTTGAAGAGATGGAAATCAAATAGGGTTAATGGGGGGAAATAAGTAAAGCAAGCTGGTATGAGTACAAAAACTTGAAATTCGGTGTAATATTTTCCATCCCCCCAACACCACCACTCCCTTATTAAAAGAGTTGATAAAATTAAATTCAGATTTTCACTTGAAATTTGGTACAAGTATATATTATAACGATATCTGAAACTAGGTTATATTTTAACATGATTACGTTGAAAGAGTGGGGGGGTAAGTAGAGGTAAATAGGGAAAAAGAAGTAAAACAAACTGGTAAGAGTACAGAAACTTGAAATTTGATGTATGTCCTAGAAGCATTAGATTTTTTAATAGTATTTTTCAACCCCCCGTCACCCTTACTCCATTATTAAAGGGGTTGATAAAATAAAATTGAGATATTTACTTGAAATTTGGTAGACGTATATATTAAAACGACATCTGGAACTATATTATCTTTTTAGATGATTCCGTTGAAGGGTTGGGGGTTAAATAGGAGTAAATAGGGGAAAATAAGTAAATCAAGCCGGTAAGAGTACAGAAATAATTTCCACATACTAGAGTGCAAATCTAGTCAAGATGTTTTCTTTAAAGTGACTTGAATGAAAAATCTGGTTGTGGAAGTAGTGATTCCTTGGGCAGCGGTTTTTTTACTTAAACTTTCGTTCATATACGATGCAATATATGAATAAATATTTAATATAAGGTCGGATGAGTTAGGTAGACAATACTCTTAGAAAGAGTTCATTTCAATCTAGTCGTGCCCAGGTGCACACCCAAGTAGCACAGAGAGTTTCAATAACTATTATAAACGTTTCTACAACTTATGTTATTTGAAATTCTAAAACTAAAAAGTTAACGACTGTTATACAACTATTCAAGTTTTATATACTTATCACTTTTAAACGTCTTTTAATAAAGTTCTTATGAGGATTTAAATTGAAGTTTTATTAAAGTTAATAAAATGTTGTATATGCGAGTTTTTATATAGTTCTGGCTTAGAGTTGTATTAAAGTTTATACCACGTCTTTTACGGAAGTTATTTAGTGGTTGGATTTGAAGTTGTACTGAATTGTATGCGACGCTGTAAGACGTTAATTTAGTAAAAAAAAAAAATTATTCCTAAACGAGTTGTCTAATGGTGTTAACCACGTCGTAAAAGATTTATTTGTGTATTTTTAAATAGTTGTATTACATGTCAAATGTAACCTTTTACAACGTTTGTGACACGTGTTTGTCTTGTGTTTTGTTGATGATTGTTTAATGAATAAAAATGCCTCGAGAATATTAGAAACATGTTTCTATTCCCTACAAGCATACCAAAAGTAAAACATTACTTAAACCATCACAGCAAAGTGGAAAATGAGGTAATTAATGTAATGTATATGTCAAAACAAATATTCACACTTCGCTTTACGCACACTAATTATATTTAACCAACTAAATGAGAATAATTTCAGATACTGTTTTATAACTGTACTAAAACTTGCAAGTTGTACTGTGGTCTTATTAACCACTTTACAACTATGATATATCTTTACAAATCATTAGTTGTAGAAGAGTTTTAAGAGCAGGTTTAGCAACTCTTATGCTACTGTGCTATAATTTTACAAGTTGTATAGCTTTGTAGTTTTAGTAACGGTTCTAAAACTCGAATACAACTATACATTATTTGTTGCTTAAGAAGTTCTAAATAGTTTTTAAAAGATCTCGATTACTTAATCCTAAATGTATAAATTTTGATTCTCTAAATACATTGTATTGAGGTTTTTGTGTAGTTATTAAAACTTTCGGGGTTGACACGGTTCAGAAGCCACATTTATTATGTGCATTTGTGATATTATTATATGCATGTTTTTGAAACGCCGATATATAATAAAACAAGACTGTTTAAGGTTAGTTGTTTAGTAGTGCTAAAGAAAGTGTTTAAAACGGTACTGCAACGTTTTGTAAGTCTTATGGATTCCCTACTTTATTGATATAAATGTTTATAGAACATTGAGATAGCTATGTTTGGTTTTATTTGAGTTTTAGTAAAAGTTACAGTTTTAAGCAAAATTTTGTTAACGTTTGTTAAACCATTATGCCGGTGATTTTTTTAAAACGAACCATCCTTAATAACTCGAGAACCGTTAAAGATTTGTTTTGCGGTAAAGGGAATTCTCTTGAATGTCAAGGGGGGCATATTTTAACGAGAAAAGGTGTGATTCAAAACTCACCCCCTCACCCCCAGCCACCCCAAGTTTATAATTTCAATTGGCATCCCTAATTTTTTTCATCGATTTCTAATAGCAATTAGATTATTTGATTTTGATTCATTGATTTGATTGATTGATTTGATTTGATTTTCTGATTGATTATAGATTTGATTAGATTAGATTCTTAATAGCAGCGTAAGATATAGTGTGACCTTAAAGAGGAAAATTTTTAAGAGAAATGCAAAAAACTGAATTATTATAAAAAAGTGATAAATGCCATAAAAATATAGGTAATGTGATATTACATTTGGAAGGTGCACACTGGCAATTGCCGACATGTTAGTAAAATACCCATTACCCTAAACTACCCCCACTTCAAAATTATTTAATGTGATACCAACTAATTATTGAACTTTTAGGTAATTATTATTGTAAATATGAAACGCAACATAATTTTCAGACTCATAGGCTACTCTACTAACCTCATAAGTGTTCGAAATGTTCGCCATTTCTGTCCATACAGTGATGTAGCATGCTTTCGAATTCTTCTCGCAGTTTCTGAAATACGGGACTCGGAATTGATCCACATTCCTGCGTAATTCGTTGCCGCAAATCTGCCATGTTTTCGGGCGGGGTTTTGTATACAACTGACTAAAGGGACCCTACAAAAAGAAATCTGGACTGGTCAAGTCAGGGGATCTGGCTTGCTACTCAACAGGTCCTCTTCGTCCGATCCATCTATTTGGGAACCTGTCGTTGAACCATTGGCGAACCATCATATGATAATGAGGTAGAGCCCCATGCTGCTGAAAGTAGAGCTGTTCTTCACTTAAAGTCAAATTCCCCTCTTCGTCACGCCGATTTTCCAAAGATCTACTATTACGGGTCAATAATATTTTCCAATAAATGCAGGTAAATATCGCCATTCAAATTTCCGTCAATGAATACTGGGCCAATAATGGTATCCCCAAGTATACCCGCCCATACATTCAGCTTTTTGCGTGTTTGACTATGATCTTCTCTGAAAATGTAGGGGTTTTCATCGCTCCGATAGTTATGTTTATTCACAAATCCTTGTAAAAAAGATGTGCACTCATCACTGAAACAAATATTTTTGACTAAGTTTCTATTATTGTTAATCATATTTGTCATCACTTCACAAAACTCAACTCTGCGGTCGTAATCGTCTTCACCAAGCTCTTGATGGATCTGAAGTTTGTAGGGATGGAATTTGTGTAGTTTCGTTACCTTCCGAACTGAACTCTATGAAATTCCAGTTAAAGCGGAAACTTTTCGGAGTGAGCTGGTAGGATCCATACACTTCCATTTCAGCTGCCTCATCCAAAACATTGCGATTTGTTCTCTTTCTGTTTGCCACAGAGCCAGTTTGAATTTTGAATTTTGAAACTAATTATGTTACATACTTATGATGCACATTTTTACCTTCATTCCGCCGATTAAAAGTATCGGCCGTTTTCAAGCGGACTCTTTTTCAGCACCATAAATTAAAATCATTTGTATTCTTTCAGATGGAGTGTAAAAAATTTTGAAAATTATCTTAAACTTTTAAAATAACTAGGGAGCGTTGCGATATACAGTGAATCTTTGAAAATAAATTAGTGCGTGTACGATTCAGTGCAACAAAAATAAAACAAAATAGACCTGCCACACGTGATATTAGTCTAATCAATGTAAAAAAAGGGTAGCTAGGAATGACTGGGGAAACGATTACAATTTTTTTTTACTCTAGAGATTAAAAACAAGTTATTGGTATCGATTATGTATGCATTCATGTTCTACGTACCTATTTATAAAAATAATTATTCCCATTTATATTCAGGAAAATATAGACAAATAATAATCAATGTGATAAAAATAATTCAAAGAAATATTTGCCCCACTTACCTTAAATATGCATTTGTTTACTGTCCAGCTAATATTGTCGATAAACTACCTTATAAAGGCTGCTACTTCGTTGCACACAAATAACAAGTGCCGCTTTTAATAGTTGTAATAAATACTTGAATAAACCTTACGTCAAAATATAGGTTCTGAGGTATGCAATGAGATTGTAGAGGGGTACCAGGCTTAATTTGCCCGCAACCCTGAGACACCCTCAATTAAAGTATCTTTTTTGTGTTTTCTTAAGTCGTCGAATACATGATTTTTTTTTAAGTTAAAGGACAAGCCTTCTAGTTACTAAAAAAAATAGGCTGCCTCTTCTTATTTGCCCGCATCCTCCCATTTTGACGTCACTTCCGGTAAAATTCCATGACACGGGCAAATTTTGCTTATATGAAAAGTGGCTCACTGTAGGTCTGTAGTAGTACTTACTCACTCATACAAAGTTTTTCATGTATCTTATTCATAGGAAATGCAGCCGGCTCTCTACCTATAAGTTGGTATCACATTAAATTATTTTGAAGTGAAGGTAGTTTAGGATAATGCGGATTTTTTTAACATGCCGGCAATTGCCAGTGTTCGCCTTCCAAATGTAATATCACATTAACTATATTTTTATGGCTTTAATCACTTTTTTATAAAAATTCAGTTTTTGCGTTTCTCTCAAAAATTTTCCTCTTCAAGGTCACACTATTTTTACTTCCACATCCACGTAGTGGATTGGAAGTATAGTAATCGCAAAAAAATTTAAAAATTTTTTTATTCGTGAAATAGATTTAAACGTCGAGATTTTAAATTTGAGCGAAAAAAAAAATTCTGACTGTCTGTCTGTCTGTCTGTCGGTCTGTCTGTCTGTCTGTCTGTCTGTCTGTCTGTCTGTCTGTCTGTTTGTCTGTAACTTTTTTTTTTGTCCGCACGTTTTCTCCGGAACGGTTTAAGATATTGACTTGAAATTTTGTACACATATACATTATAACGAGATCTGGAACTGGATTGTTTTTTTATGATAACCGGTGAAGGGTTGGGGGTTAAATAGGGGTAAATAAAGGAAAATAAGTAAAGCAAGCTTGTAAGAGTACAGAAACTTGAAATTCGGTGTATGTACTAGAAGTTAAGGCCTCAAATTTTTTTATAATATTTTCAACCCCCCACCACCCCTACCCCATTAATGGGGTTGATAAAATAAAGTTGAGATATTCATTTGAAATTTCGTACACGTATGTATTATAACGACGTCTGGAATTAGATTATATTTTGAAATGATTCCGTTGAAGGGATGGGGGTTAATTTGGGGTAAATAGGGGAATATAAGTAAAACAAGTTGGTAAGAGTACAGAAACTTGAAATTCGGTGTATGTATTAGAATACAAAGCGTCAGATTTTTTTTATAATAATTTTCAACCCCTATTACCCCTACTCCAATATGAAAAGGGTTGATAAAATATAATTGAGATATTCATTTGAAATTTGGTACACGTATGTATTACAACATCTGGAACTAGATTATAATTTGAGATGATTCCGTTGAAGGGTTGGGGGTTAAATAGGAGTAAATAGGGGGAAATAAGTAAAGCAAGCTGGTAATACTACAGAAACTTGAAATTCGGTGTATGTACTAGAAGCCAAAGCGTCAGATTTTTTTATAATATTTTTCAACCCCCACCACCCCTACTCCAATATGAAAAGGGTTGATAAAATAAAATTGAGATATTCATTTGAAATTTGGTACACGTATGTATTATAACGACATCTGGAACTAGATTATATTTTGAGATGATTCCGTTGAAGGGTTGGGGGTTAAATAGGGGTAAATAGGAAAATAAGTAAAGCAAGCTGGTAAGACTACAGAAACTTGAAATTCGGTGTATGTACTAGAAGCCAAGGTCTCAGATTATTTATAATATTTTTCAACCCCCACCTTCATTACACCCCTACTTCATTATTAAAAGGGTCGATAAAATAAAATTGAGATATTCATTTGAAATTTGGTACACGTATGAATTATAACGACAACTGGAACTAGATTATACTTTGAGATGATTCCGTTGAAGGATTGGGGGTTATTTAGGGGAAGATAGGGGGAAATAAGTAAAGCAAGCTGGTATGAGTACAGAAACTTGAAATTCGGTGTATGTACTAGAAGCCAAGGCCTCAGATTTTTTAATAATATATTTGAGCCCCCCACCACCCCTAGTGGTGGAACTAGATTATATTTTGAGATGATTGCGTTGAAGGGTTGGGGGTTAAATAGGGGTATATAAGGGAAAATAAGTAAAGCAATTGGTAGCAAAGTAAAAGTACAGAAATTTGGAATTTGGTGTATATACTAGAAGCGAAGGTCTCAGGTTTTTTTATTAGTATTTTCCATCCCCCCACCACCCCCACTCCCTTATTAAAAGAGTTGATAAAATTAAATTTAAATTTTCACTTGAAATTTGGTACATTTGTGTATTATAACTATATCTAAAACTAGATTATATTTTGACATGATTGCGTTGACGGAGTGGAGGTAAGTAGAGGTAAATAGGGAAAAATAAGTAAGGCAAGCTGGTAAGAGTACTGCAACTTGAAATTCGGTGTATGTCCTAGAAGCTAAGGCCTCAGATTTTTTAATAATATTTCTCAACCCTTCCACTACTCTTACTACATTATTAGAGGGGTTGATAAAATAGAATTGAGATATTCACTTGTAATTTGGTAGACGTATGTATTATAACGACATCTGGAACTAGATTATATTTTGGGATGATTCCGTAGAAGGGTTGGGGTTAACAGGAGGACTAGGGGAAAATAAGTAAATCAAGCTGGTAAGAGTACAGAAATTTGGGATTCAGTGTATATACTAGAAACCAAGGCCTCTCTCTAATATTTTTCAAACTCCACCACCTTCATTATTAATGGGATTGATAACATCAAATTGAAATATTCACTTGAAAGTTAGTACACGTATGTATTGTAGTGACATCTGATTGAGATGACTGCATTGAAGGGGTGGGAGGTGGTAGGTTGTGAATAGTGGAAAATAAGTAGGGTAAACTAGAAATTTCATTTTTAACGTATATGATAGAAACCAACTCCTCAAACTTTTCTATGACATCTGCCCCAAATATTAAAATTCTATGACCAATAATTTCCACATACTAGAGTGCAAATATAGTCAAGATGTTTCCTTTAAAGTGACTTGGATGAAGAATCTGGATGTGGAAGTAGTGATTCCTTAGGCAGCGGTTTTTACGATTGCATTCCAACAAAATGCTGTTATTAGAAATCGATAAAAATATTAGGGGTGCCATTTGAAATTATCAATTTGGGGTGGCTGAGGATAAGGGAGTGAATTTTGGAACACATCTTTTCTTGTTAAAATGTGTCCCCCTTGACATTCAAGAAAATGCCGTTTACTGCAAAAAAGAATCTTTGTAGGTTCTCGACTTATTAAGGATGGCTCGTTTTCAAAAAATCACCGGTCTGTGCTACTTGGGCATGGAGAGAAATAGACTTGTGCATTCTAACTGGTTTCGAACATATTGCTCATGTAAATGACTTCAACCCTCAGGGGATAATTAAAGAAAACAAATTCCTTAAACACGTTTTGAAATGCCCATTAAAGCCTTAGTTTACATACATAAACATACATAACCCACAGTCTATTCAGTTTAACACACTGAATCGTTACTTTTAGATAGAATAATATATTCTACAAGTTATGGAATGACCCATATTCCACACGAGCAAAAATTTTGTAGTTCAAGTCGAAGGCGAGGACTACGGTTCGCGAGTGTGGAAAATGCCATTCCAAATGTGTTGTAGACTTTACTTTCTCTAACAAAATTTAAGAGATTATACAAAAAGACTTCAAAACTGTTTAAAACGTCAAATATGAAGCTAGAAATAAATACCTTTTGTTCGACGTAACCATAGTAACCGAACCACTAAATGTGCCTTAACGGTTTCTGATTCGTCGAAAGCCATGCATGTTATTCCATAACAGTGTGTTGAAATGATACTTGTTCCAACACAATTTTTAGTTGTGGAATTTGTAGTTTCTGAAATAGTGTTAGAGAATAGTATATTCTACAACAAGTTCTGGAATAGCCCATATTCCACACGAGCGAAAAGTTTGTAGTCCGAGCCGAAGGCGAGCACTACGATTCGCGAGTGTGGGATATGCCATTGCAAACGTGTTGTAGACTATACTTTCTCTAACAAGAGTTTAGAAATTATGCAAAAAAACTTCAAAGCGGTGTAAAACGTCAAATGCGAAGCTAGACGTAACCATAGCAACCTAACCACTAAGCTTAACGGCTTCTGATTTGTCGAAAGCCGTGCGGTATTATACCATAGCAGTATGTTGGAATGATACTTGTTCCGGCACAATTTTTAGTTGTGGAATTTGTAGTTTGCGAGATAGTGTTAGGGAAAGATATTTCTCAGCTTTTCATTGGCAAGTTCACACTACAATCTCTTATGACCTTGCTTGTTGCGAGTTATTGTAAACTCAACTGATCTCGGTGCCGTATTATTTTGCTTTAAATGCTTATATAAGAGATTGCGTATCATAAGAATGATTATAAATTTTATTAGCGTTATACAGTTTTGAGTTTGTTCAAATATTTACCCGTATATAAGTAAGCATGGCACAACAGAAAGATTTTGCGATGGAGAGTGAGTCGACTTGAACAGTAGTCGATTCAAATTCTAACTACATGGCGTGTGGCTGTGTAAGCCGGCCTCAAGAATACTTCAATCATAAACGGGATAGACTATATATATTTCTATATTCGCAACTAAAATAAAATGTCAATGTCCATTGAAATTCAACTATTATATATTATAAAATGACCTCTGATAAAAGTTTTAATTAATACTAAATTAATTTAAACTTACTCTTGCCACCGCACTGCACAGAACCATGTCTGACGTCTCCCTACTTTATGTGGAAATGATGATGCGATGTAGGAAATGAATAAAACTAAAATGCCGAATTCGAGCTAGTTATTACACCACAGGGCACTTCGACATTTCAGAACTCAAAACAAAGTTTTACTTAAATCTGTATTGTAATTTTTTAGATATTTCATTTTCAGTTCTATAAATATATTGTAAAATAATTTAAAGAACAATATTCTCTGTTAGTGCTGTGCCCTTTTAGGAAATACTTTCAGCATTTACCGAAAAGTAGTATTGTAATCGTGAAAAAATCTCTTCCGGAATTTTTTCGAATTTTCACATTTCAGACTATGTAGGTTACAAGGTCCCTCAATTCTGTCGGTCTGTCTGTCGGTATGGTGTTTGGTGTATGTCTGTTGGGCTAGATCTGCAAAACTATTTGACGAAGATGTTAGGATATTCACCCTGAAAATTAATTAATTAATTAAGAAACTATGGTTTAATAATATTTGCAATTTAGTTGACACTATTATCGAGAAGGAAACCTGATATAATTTTAGTGAAAAATATACAGTGCGGTGAGAAAAAAAAAAGAAGCGAAGGAAGAAAATTACTTTTGGAATTTAGTTGTCGTTATTGCCAGGAAGAAAATTTGAGATACATTTAGTAAAAACATAAAAAAGATGAGTCCCTGGTTTCTAGGATATACACAATTCCAAGTTTCTGAACTATAGTGCATGGACTTGTGTAATTATGTGGGATTTTTTATGGAAGGGGCAGTATAACTATATGGGATGAATAGATCATGAACCATTCAATTACATGTTACCAGGTGCATTATCCGCTTTTGTGTCATACAGACGTCATAATTTCAAGATGGTTGCCAGAATGGACGCTAATCTCTTTTTTGCTCTGTAACTCATCTGTGGTTGGATCTATGGAAATGTTGCAAGGAATATTTCTTGTTCCTAATAAAATAATGAATAAAAAAGATTAATATAACTTTTTTGATATCTGTCACCGCTTCTTAGATATACTATTGTCCGAACAATGAAGATGTCATAACGTGTGATTGCCTAGTAACTATGAAAATAATACTCGACTTGATTTTTCTAGTACATACAATTATTATATAACTTGTACATTATTATTACACATATTTCATAATTGATATGTAAATATCTAGTAGAAAGATAGTTTCACAGTTTCACACATCTGAGTCCTAGGGTTCTTTTTCATTGTCCGTAAAGTCATTGTTCTTGGAGATTTTTTCATAGCCACCACTCTTACACATTTATGTGCACCTTGTGCTTTACACCAATTTACAGCACACCGTCCATTCTCACAGTCACAACGTATTAGATTAAGTAACCGTTCTCGTGCACATGGCATCGAACTCATCTTAAGAGAATACTGGTTTCCAAACTTCTCCCATCCAAATTATGACGGACAAACCTACAGACCGACAGACAGACAGAAAATTTTTTTTTTCGCTCAAATTTAAAATCTCAACGTTTCATGGCATTCTAAACCTATTTCGAGAAAAAAAAAATTATTTACGATTACTATACCAATCCACTAGGTAGATGTGGCAGTAATACGTAAAATCGCGTTTTTAAAATTTTGAATTTTGGAGCATAGACCTGCTGTGTTTTAAAATAAAGACATTTTGGAACTTTATCCATAACAATTTTCATTAAGAATGAGCTAAGGGTTCTATGCCTTGAATTTGCAACGATTCCGTCGGCAACAAAATTACCCATGCATTTGGTGCGGGATCCTTTGTAAAGGTATTTGCCCAAGCCTTCCTTATTTGGTATATCTTTTGTATATTTCCTTGACCAAAAGTTATCAGATTTTCTTTGTAATAATAGTGACAACTACATTCCGATTATTATTCTCATATGTCGTTACATAATTAATAATGTTTTAGAGTGTAAATAAAGAGGGAAGTTCTGTGTAAATACCTTTACCGATTTTCTTGTTGAAATTGGTTTAGACTGTTATGAATGGAATGTCGAGATTTTAAACTTGAGCAAAAAAATTTCTGTTTGTCATTATTATTTCTGTTATGTGCACGTTTTCTCTGGAACGGTTTAAGATATTGACTTGAAAGGTGCACATATTATAACAAATAAAAAAATTGTTGTTAGTTATTTTTGTATTATTTGTGTTCATTACAATTTAGGTGTTATCTTAATTTTGTATTTTTTCTAATGAATTAAATTTTGTAAATATTTGTTGACATTTTTACCGTTTTACTATTTTGACAAACAATATAAGATCACTTTGACAAATTCTAACGGAGAGTAGAATTCAACTTTTTATCGCAAAATTAAAGTCACCTACCTACGTAATTACTGATGTTTTTCTAGCAAATATTTTTTATGTATTATGAAACTCAGTTGTTAATTCTCGAAGTATTAAAAGTGTTTAAAAGTGAATTATTACTTGTTTTCTTATACTTAATTGAAATGAAACATATTCTTTACAGGATTTGACAAAGAGCAGAAAAAACTATCCATGAGAACTAAAAATTCATTTTAGAGTTTTAATTGCTACCATAATTAGAATGCAGGTTATCGAAAGAATGCAAAGATTGGAAATTAATATTTTTACAGGTACTTTTTCTTTTTAGTTCTCATAGATAGTTTTCTGCTGTTTGCCAAATCCTATAAGGAATGTTTCATTACATTAAAAGTGTGCCAAGTGTAACAAACTAATGACTTGGTTTAAATAAGTTATTACAGTATTTTCAAATTCAGTATTGAAATGCCAAAAGAAAGAAAATTAAGTCCGTTCCTGATGTTTTCTTCGTTTGCAGTACTAAATTGTGAAGATCTCTTTCGGTGAAACATGCCTACTGAATTTGGTTCAATTTGGTGAAGCCAATCAAAGAATATAGCCGATCGAAATTTTGGCAGAAGATATAAAACATATAAGTCTTATACAGGGTGGACAATTAATAATAGGCCATAGTGCAGGGCCGAATCATGAGGATATAACCAAATATGCTTAAGTAAAATGTTGCTGGAAAAAGATACAGGGTGTCAAAATTCTAATTATTTTTTCTTTTCTTTTTTGCAATAACTCACAACAGCCTAACCTCTTGACTGATGTTCGCCAAATTTGCTAAAGGAACTTTTTCTATTCTAAGAAACAATAATTTATGTATTACATCACGTTAGATCACAGAGGGTGCCGCAGGACCTGTATCTGATGATGAATTTTTTTCATATTTTTTTAGACGAAACGTTGTGCTACCTCTGACCAGAAAATCTGATCAGGGCGTCATTTCCACGTATAAAAGGTACACTTGGTAGAACTTGATAACTCCAACCGTTCTCGAGGAAATTGCCGTTAAACATTTGAATAATTTTTTGAAAGACAAATTCAAATTTAATAAAACAAAGTGTATTTATTGAAAAGTCTGCTTTGGTTACGTTTTAGTTCTGTCATGTACGTCATTTAATCATTTTGTTCTTGTGTTCCTTGGGCCAGTTTCTTTAACTTAATTTATTTAAAATGCCTCGACACAATAATTTTTCAAATAGGCAAATGAGGGATATGGTGTGTTTACCTAGAAAAAAAAATTAGCAGACGTGCTGCAGCGAGGAGATACTCATTTCAATATCCAAATAGAATACAGCCAGACCATAAGATTTTCAAAGACCGGTTTCGTCGTTTGGGAGAAACGGGTTCGTTTCGCCATAAAAATGATGTAGGACGACCGAAACGAATTACTCCAGATCAAGAACTAGAAATTTTAGCTCGTGTGGATGAAGATCCCCAAGTCAGCTCAAGTCGTTTATCAGCGGCAACAGGGGTGAGTAAACAATATGTTCTAAGAGCCTTACTTAAAGAACGCTACTACCCATATCATTTCACTCCTGTGCAAAACTTACTTCGAGGGGATCTTCCACAAAGGCTACAATTTTGTCAATTTGTTCTGCATAAACACAACAGGAATCGAAATTTTGTTAAGAACATTTTATTTACCGACGATGCAACTTTTACTCGCCATTTTAACTGGAGAAATACCCATTACTGGGAAGTAGAAAATCCTCACGCAGTTAAAGAAAGGCATTTTCAGCACGAATTTAAGATTAACGTTTGGTGTGGTATTATCGACGATCAGTTATTGGGACCATTTGTCCTTCCTCCAAATTTAAATGGACAGTCTTATCTGTTTTTTCTTCAAAATACTCTTGCTAATATATTACATGTTTTCATGTTAGACATAAACAAAATGTGGTTTATGCAACATGGAGATTTTCTGGTCAAAAGTACCACAACGTTTCGCCCCAAATAAAAAAAAGAAAATGAAAAAAAATCATCATCAAATACAGGTCTCGCGGCGCCCTCTATGATCTAACGTGATGTAACACATAAATGAATGTTTCTTAGAAGTAAGAAAGATTCTCTGGCAAAGTTGACGAAGATCAGTCAAGAGGCTGTCGAGTTATGCAAAAAAAATTAAAGAACTATTTGAATTTTGACACCCTTTTTCCACAGCAACATTTTACTAAAGCGTATTTGGTTATATCCTCATATTTTGGCCCAAACAATCTACCCCTGCACTATGGCCTATTATTAATGGTCCATCCTGACTAGCATATGGCCAGTTATTCACACACCCTGCATTCTAGAAACCACAACTTATTTAAGGGGTTAACAAAATAAAATAAAGCTATAGACTTGAGACTTGGTACAAGTATGCACTATAACGAGATCTGGAACTAGATTATATTTTGAGCTTATTCCGTTGAGAGGTTGGGGATGAAATAGAGGTCAATAAGTAAAGCAAACTAGTAAAAGTCCAGAAACTTGGGAGTTGGTGTATATATTAGGAGCCAAAGTCTTAATTTGTTTTATGACATTTTCCACCCTCACTCCATTATTAAAAAAGTTAACAAAATACAATTAAGATATCGACTTAAAACTTGTTGCGCATATATATTATAACCAGATCTGGAACTAAATTGAATTTTAATTTCAGTCCGTTGAAGCGTTGGTGGTGACATAGGAGTAAATAGGGATAAATAAGTAAAGCAAGCTAATAAGAGTACCTACAGAGACCTGGGATTTGGTGTATTTGCTAGAAGCCAAGGTCTCAAATTCTTTTGACATTTCCCTCCACCACCACCACCCCTACTCCATTACTAAAGGAGTTAACAAAATGAAATTATAATTTAGTGTATGTGAGCAAAAGTTCTCAAAAATATATTTTGACATCAGCCACCTCACCCCTATTAAACGTCGCATAGTTGAGCAGAAATTCTAAAACATTCCATTAAATCGTAAAATGGAATGAGATAAAGGACTCTACGTTGTTGTCATATGATAAGAGAGCACATGAGTATATCATTTGTCCCTCTATCTAAGTTCAGTCAAGGCCACCTCGCCTACTACAACCTTCTTGAAGTAATTGTTGTTAAGTAGCAGAGGTGTTTCAGAATCTTATGAACCGTGAAATGCGCAAAAGGCAAAGTTTGTTCTGGGTTATAAGTGAATTTTGAAAACACTGAGGGCTACCTTGCTGTCTATATAAACAAGAGCTCAGGATAAATTGTAAACAATAAATCTATTATTTTTAAGAAGAGGGATTATGTCTCTGCGCATATGAAGGTCACCGCTCATGAGATTTGGAAACACCTCTATCTGCGTATGATCGATCCGCTAAATTTGTTATAAAACTTTTAAGTAGGCTTAATTAACTGTGAATCCAATACTGCCAGATATATACTGAATATATTACGTTATATTACTTTCATTGTTTAAGTTATATAGTAATTATAATTTCAAAAACAAGCCTATGCAATTATATCAATAAACTACAATATATGTTGTAACCATAGTATATAGTTTACTTCCACATACGTCTACATTGTGAATTTGATGTATTATTATAGGTGAACTATTTTAGTTTAAAAATTAAAATCAAACTAGTACTCATGTGCACTCGTTAAAATTTTCTGGCGATTTAAACTAAGACATGCTATTCATATTAACAATTCAGAAAGCATACACTTGGTACCTGCAAAAGGTTTCGTTGAAATGTATCCTTGGTTCTATATGCCTCCCACTATACATAAGTGGGCCAGATGTCATTGCCTCTTCATTGCTTCTGCTTGGACAAAAATGAGAAGAGGCCCAGGAAGCTCGGAACAAGGATTTTAAGCGGTATCGAGGAAACAACTCCAGGAAATATTCTTGCGAGAAATGTAATGAAGATGTTTCTTATTTAATGTGAATTACTTCTGATCGCAGCAAAGTATTTTGTTTGGAAAGATATATGTTTTTGTACTTATCTATGATAAGTCTTTAGTAAGAGTTTGAAATAATTACGAGTATTTTTTGCTAGTAATATATTCATTTCCTCAATTCTATGTTAATAATATACTTTTATATTCGTTATAGGTCGTGAAAATTACATATGTGTGTGTGTTACTTTAAGGTAGTCAAAAATACATGTGTCCATTTTATAGTTCAATGTTACATCCCCCAATACCTCCTTTTCGAATGAGTGTTTATAATAAACTGACCATACTAACTTTAGATATTACGTCACCGAAGTAAATTCCCCATCTGTATTCATCAAATTAACAGCAGGTATTAATGACTAGGTAATATTGCCAAAAGCATTAAAAGTTTGCTCTCTTATACATATATGTATGAAAGTATACAGTAGCTCTTGATTTATGATATATCAATGCACGTGCAAACAAAACTAACCCAGCGTGTTCTGATTTTTAATTATTTTTCTATGCACTACCTTAAAACAAAACTATACACAATGTCCATAGATACCACATATGCGTGTCAATGCACACATAGATACATCAATACGTACCAATCTATCCACTACCGGAAAAACGTAAAAATAAATCAATGAAAATTTACACTGGTGTTTCACTGTTTAGAGGTGGTGAGCAAGCAGATTTCCTATGAATAAGATACGTGAAAAACTTTGTGTGAGTAAGTAAGTACTACCACATACAGGGAGCCACTTTTCATATAAGCAAATTTTGCCCGCGTTGTGGAATTTTGATGTCACTTCCGGTCACGATTTTTTGTGTCTTCGAATACATGAATAAAACTTACGTCAAAATGTAGGTTTGGAGGTACACAATGAGATTATAGTGGGGTGCCAGGCTTAATTTGCCCGTATCCCTGAGACACCCTCGATTAATGTTTTTTCTGTGTTTTCTTAAGTCATCGAATACATGATTTTTTTTTAAGTTAAAGTACAAGCCTTCTAGTTATTAAAAAAATAGGGTGCCTCTTCTTATTTGCCCATATCTTCCCATTTTGACGTCACTTCCGGTAAAATTCCATGACGCGGGCAAAATTTGCTTATATGAAAAGTGGCTCTCTGTAGGTCTGTGGTAGTACTTACTCACTCATACAAAGTTTTTCATATATATCTTATTCGTAGGAAATCTGTACAGCCGGCTCTCTACCTATTATAGATTATACGACAAAATAATAACTAGAACCGAAACCGTCCAGTTCACCTGGTGAAGTTTGGCATATGTAGTTGGGGACACCTGTGTTAGATTAATAAAAAACCGCTGCCTAAGGAATCACTATTACCACATTCAGATTTTCCATCCTAGTACAAAGATATAATAACGTAAGAAACAAACAAAAACTTGCAAACTTACTCCTAAATGCACAAATTCGCTCCGTTTCGTAGGAGTTAAAAATATATAAATGGAGAAAAGAATCAAAGGGCTCTGAATAGATGATAATTGAAGACACAAGTGGATGAAGAGCCTATGTCACTTTTTTTTTAATTAGTTTTTTGGTAGGTTGGAGATTTTCTGCATCCAATATTTTTTCTAGATGGGTCTCGTTGCGAAATAATAAAAAATAACAAATTTAGCAGTGGATAAAAGACTTAAGTACGTTCAGGTTGGACTTTCTGATTACGGATAAAGGGCCTATGTACTCACTATACAACAAGCCCTTCTTTTCATTTTAAATTCATATAATACCGAAGAAACTAACTGGATAAAAGGCCTAAGTACTTGGACAGAAACACCCGATAAAATAGTGGATAGTGGATCATAAATTTCCCGAAGTTGGCCATTTTATCTTGGACTCTGATCGCGACTTTGGACGAAAAAAATTTGCGGAAAATGGAGAAAATGTTTGTTCTCGATCAATATCGGGATATAATTAGATCGTCAAGTATTAAATCGACGGTGGTGATAAACACGGAAAACCATTTTAAAGACATTGAAAAAATTACTACTTCTCTACACTTGGTAAACAAGAAAAAAATGTTCCTACAACAGGTGTATTTGTTTCCGAGATAATGTAAAATGGATACGCGTGGAAGAGTACCTAAGGAAGTTATTTTTATAAGGACACTTTGGATGAACATACACCTTTTCACAAAGTTGAGATTTTGAAAAAAAAGAATGCAAACGAGTTGAATCAGGTTTACACGTTACAGGTTTGTGTTTTTTACAGCTGTTATAAGTTTTACTCAAACTTTATTGATTACAGGTTATGAGAAACAAGAAAAGCAACGTTTCTGTTGACAAAATTGCAAATATCACTGAAAAAATTGCCAATGTTGACGAGAAATATAAGTACTTTTATGAAACGTTCGTCGAACCAAATGATGGTAAGACTACTGAAACTTCTTCAACGAGCAAAAAAGTTCGCAAGAGAACAATGAAAACAAAAGTCAAAAATATTTAATCAACATAGTATTTTAAAAGTACATAGTTATAAAGCACATTAACCTATGTTCCATTTTAATATTTTACTGAAGATTTACTATAGATTTTTTAGCGAATAAACGACCTATGAACGTTTTTTATTCATTTTTGGCAATAATAATGAACTTTAATTTTCCATTTATATCCCACCAAATTTTTCAATAAATGATCTGTAGTAAGGTGAAATTTTATTTTTATATAATATCCATGAAAAAAGTGCGAGATAAAAAACTTTAAACTCAATTATCTCAAAACTGCGTGGTTGGTACATAGGCCCTTCATGCACTTCTGTCTTCAATTAAAAACTGTGTACATCAAGCTGATCATTCAAGATTTCTACAAAAATATTCAACTTCGGTGGTCCTTGATTTATAAAGTTGGAATGCAGATATTTAAAAATGTATAAACGTAGACGAAAATCAAAAAGATTTGAACAGAATATGATTATTAAAAATGTATAAAGTGTGTATATGATTCAAGATTTCCACAAAAATATTCAGATTTCTTGTAACACGGTAAGTTCTGTTAAACTTAAAATTTTTATTTCAAAAGTCACATTTTGCAATAAAAATAAAAAGATAACTGTGTGCATTTAATCTCAGTGGTAAGATGTATAAGTGAATTCGAAATATTAATGAATTAATTACTTAAAGAGGTATTCGCATTCGATCACGTCCGATTACAACTTCTACTGTTTGACTGAGGCGCATCGGTTCAGCGGCTATCTATCAAGTTTCAAGACGATCAAATATTGTGAATCTATCATTTGAATGATTGAATGTAGTCGGGTGCATACTGGAATGGAATGAACGAATGATTGATCAAAAGATTCGATATTTTTTGTAGTCATTCACGAATGGATCGAATCCTCTCAAAATGAACGAATGACACATCTCTACGAAATATACCATGAGCAGGTACACAACTTCCGATGAAAAGAATGGAATTAAAATTAGGAGAAGTTTCTCCGAGCTGCTCGAGGAGGTGCACGTGCGGTGCTTACGGTGCACGTAATCTATTTTGTAGTCATTTCACAGCGAATGCTTAAATTAAAAATGAAGAAATAAAAAACTTATTTAATTAAGTCGTCTAATTATACAAGATTGAGTACTATAAAATAAAAATATACGACATTTTTCGTAACATATACCTATTACACATTTACCCTAATATCTTTTACTAATTCATTCTTCCAAATTCTGTATTGAATAAGTATTTAGGAACCTTTCTACTTTACGCACCATTAAACAGTTAGAATGAAGCAAATAATTTGCTTCATGCAATTATTGTTCTAAAATCAGTCACCTGTTAACCGGTAAAGAAAGCGTAGTGGTGAGTAAATAGTATCTAGTTAAAAACTGGTGCAAGTCGAATGTATAATAACCACCCTGCCAGCGTGTAATTGACCTAACACATTTATTTCAGCTAGACATTATTAATCCTGTTCCTTGGAACTTGACAGACAAAGCAAGTGATATGAAAAATTTTATTAGTGACAGAAACTTAACTAAATAACTCTCTCTCTTATGCAATAGAGCACTAGCAGTGACGTCACAGTATTGCCAGCTGTCAGTTGCTTGGGTGGTAAATTCAGAAATTTGACATTTGAGTTGGGGTCAATTTTCGTTCAATATAAATAAAAGTGGAGGATTTCTTAACATCAGATAGCTGTAGTGATGTTTATAAATATATATATTTTAAATCTACTGTGAGACAAAATTTTATATATACTTTATTAATGTTGTTTTTACCAAGGTGTAAAGTTTGGTGTCAAGAACGTTGACATCTTTGTGAACCCATAAATTAGTGAAAATAAAGGCTATATTGGATTTTTTACATTTTTTGTACATATATAATATCAAGACATATTTTAGTAAATGTTTAATTAATATACGCTCAGTTACAGCTAGGCAGTGACATAGGTTAGGTAGGATTATTACACTAGGTTAAAAGTTATCAAAATACTCATTGATTTATGCAAATATATCAATCATATATTAATGGTTTTATAAACCTATTGTAAAATCTACGTTTTTTGACGATTTAAAATATTTCCCTTCAACTTTTTATTGATTTATATCTTACTTTTGTTAGGCTCAAAAGTTTGTAACGAGTTTAAGTGTTTATCATATTAATAACAACAATCAGAGGTTTATATTATGAAATGCAGGAGTAATAGTAAATCTAATAAAAATATAGGACTGTGAGATCATTTCAGTTTCCATTTAATTTAAATTGCGAGCAAATATGCAACATAATACGCTCCGAATACTTTATATAGCTATATACCTAAGTATCTGTTCTGATTCTTACAATTATGATTACAGAGGTTCAAAATATTGATAATGTACACAAATAAAATACCAATGAAGGTAAGTGAGCTAAAACACAACAGAATTTAAAAAATAACACACTTTTAACGGCATCATCTACCATCATTGAAGGTTTCAAATTATACATATTATACATAATTATAAGGGTAAGTATGAATAATAATAGTCTTATAGTTTAGATATAAATTTTATTTACAAGAAGGGTCACCACAATAGTCCATTAATTCAATGCTATATTATATTTTTGAAAAATCATCCAACGATATAGTTTAAATCTCTCACTTTTAAATCATATAGGTTGGCTCCATTAATACATTTCAGCTTAGAAATGTAATGAGGGGACTCCTAAAATGTGGAATATAAATAAAATTATAATAAATTCACTGAAATTCACTTACCATATCGAAAATTAATAACTTTTGACAGGTAGGTACGCAAGATAACACGCCGGTTGAAAAACACAAATAAAACACTAAATTAAAGTCAGATCAATAAATCGCGAAATGTATAATAGACGAAAAACGCCCAAAATTGATGTGACACGAAAAAAACGTTTAAAAAAGCACTACAAATTCTTTAAAAACTCGAATTAATCAGAAAGCACACAAATGCAAAACTAGGTTATTACCACCCAGGCAACTTTGGCGGCCATGTTGTGACGTCAGCTGCTACTGCTCTATTGGTGCAAGTATTTGTACTAAGTAAGGGAATATTTTAAACATATCTAATGGTGCCTGGCATTGTTCGAGTGCTGCCGATTCTTTAACAGAACGAATTAATATATTAACAGCTCCAATTTGTATACCATCCGCTAGCAATAGCCGAATCAGCACATTTCTGGCAGTAGGTATGTGGAAGTAATTGATAATAGAATTGTAATAATACTTCCGAAAGTCGTCTACCGGACAGTATGAAATAAAATAAATTTAAATCACTTGTTAGATTAATATTAGAATATTGGTGTATTTATGGGAACCACACTAGCTGTCTGACATTGATAGACTCGAGAGTGTGCACAAGAAATTAGTAAATTTCATTTTATTTAAGTTGCAGTCATATCAAGAATGACTTCATTTGCTAGGTATTAGGTCTCTTAAGGAAAGGCGTCCTAAAAATAATACAAAAATTTGGTTTTAATGTTATCAATAATAAATAAATTCCTCAGAAATTTTGCAGTTATTTAATTTTAGAATTCCTAAATTTAATGCAATAAATAAAAATTTGTTGTGCTGATGGCAGTAATTTTCCTGTTGCAAGCCATATCGGCTATATCATTTACCAGCAAATATAGATGTTCACTTTTGTTCATTTATAATATTTTTAAATTGTGTTTCTGTTAATAATAATCCAGCTTAGTATGTTTCTATCTTTTGTCTTTATTTTAAATCAGTGTTATTTTAAGATATAGACTATCAATCATCTTTATTTGATCTATAGGGTGTCCAGTAATAAAGTGCAAAAAATATAATTACGAATTCCGTATCAAAAATAAAGATGAGTTATTCATAGAGAATTTTTCTAAATAAGCCTTTTCTGTCCAGCTACACCCCCTTAAAGGGGTGTGCAAAGAAACGGTTTTTAATTAAAATAACGTAATCGGAAAAAGAGGACATATAACATATCTCGATTATTAATGAAAAAGATCTAACGAAATTATTTTACTTAACTATCATGCACAAAAAGGGATGATATGAACCACCCTTCTTATAAATTTGTAAATATCTTCCTGTTTGCTGTTTAAAAAAAAACTAAACATTATGTTTCATTTAATAACTTATTACCTCTTGAAATAATTTCTTAAAATCGACCGTTTTTGAGAAAAAAAAATCGCTTCTGCCTAATAGTCCATTGAAACGTTATTAAATTTAGGCCGAACCTTGGACAGAACAGGATTTTTTTTATATAAGAGTATAAAACTCGATTTTCGGGGTTGAACGCACTCCACCCCCCCCCCCTTTAATCATTCGTGTAAAATCGATACAGGGTGTTACTTTTTCGCCTGACCAAGTAAAAATAAATTTCATTCAAAATTAAATTGTGCAGTGTTCTTGTGCGCGAATCTGACTAAAACGAAAGTCACGTTCGTGTTCAATTCTACGCCCAGGATATGCAATGTCGTCGATTAAGTGTGCCACAAATAAAAAAAATTTTTAGTTGCACAACCAAAGTTTAAATACCGCCAAAAGTTATTGCATATCCGATAACCATTTCATTTGCACTTAGAATGGCTTCAACTTAAATAGTATACAGGGTAGGGCAAAATATAGGAAAATCGTTTAAGAGTAAAGTGTCGAGAAAAAACGCAGAAAAAAATATTTGAAGAAAGCTTTTATTTTAAAAAACTACTAAAAAGTAAAAGAATATTTTTTTTAATTCATACACTTAGAAACCAAAAGCTTTGGGGGCGGTCAATTGAGCAAAGCAACTATGCAATAATGCTATATGACCGCCCCAAAGCTTTTTGCTGTATGAATTTAAAAAAAGTATTTTTTACTTTTAAGTAGTTTTGTTTAAATAAAAACTTTTTCTTAAAATATTTTTTTAATATTTTTTTTTGCTTATCACGCGATGCACTGAACATTTAGAAAAACGTGTAGAATTATATTATTTTTTTCTTGACTATTTGAAATGCTGGTATCTTTTATTTGATAACTGAATTTGTTTTATATATCTAAGTAATTTTGACCTTAGTTTTTAATTTGTGTAAATTTTGTTTGTCTATGCAAAGAGTTTTTCGCACGCCAAGTACTCCAAACGCGCGTTCACTAATTTTTTATGGAAAATCCGTGGCATACGAAATTTTTGTAGATACATTTTTGTGTGAAAATGTATGCTCTTTCTAAAACTATTTTATTTTCTCCTCGATATTTTGGGAAAATACCGGAAAACTAAGTTTTTAATTGTGTTGTCGGTCTGGAAATCATGCAAACTTTACGTAATCTTACTGCTTGCCATCCAAAGAACTGTAAATTCAATATTAGACATATACTATCAAGTTTGCATCCTGCTGCGATGACAATAATATTGCTAATAGTTGTTTTTACTTCCACATCCACGTAGTGGATTGGAAGTATAGTAATCGCAAAAAAAATTTCAAAAATTTTTAATCGTGAAATAGGTTTAGAATGTCATGAAACGTCGAGATTTTTGTCTGTTGATCTGTCTGTCTGTCTGTAAATTTTTTTTTTGTCCGCACGTTTTCTCCGGAACGGTTTAAGATATTGACTTGAAATTTTGTACACGTATATATTATAACGAGATCTGGAACTGGATATCCGATGAAGGGGTGGGGGTTAAATAGAGGTAAATAGGGGAAAATAAGTAAAGCAAGCTTGTAAGAGTACAGAAACTTGAAATTCGGTGTATGTACTAGAAGTTAAGGCCTCAGATTTTTTTATAATATTTTTCAATCCCCCACCACCCTACCTAATGAGGTTGATAAAATAAAGTTGAGATATTCATTTGAAATTTCGTACACGGTTGTATTATAACGACGTCTGGAATTAGATTACATTTTGAGATGATTCCGTTGAAGGGTTGGGGGGATAATTTGGGGTAAATAGGGGAATATAAGTAAAACAAGTTGGTGAGACTACAGAAACTTGAAATTCGATGTATGTACTAGAAACCAAGGCGTCAGATTTTTTTATAATATTTTTTAACCCCCCTACTCCAATATGAAAAGGGTTGATAAAATAAAATTGAGATATTCATTTGAAATTTGGTACAAGTATGTATTATAATGACATCTGTAACTAGATTTTATTTTGAGATGATTCCGTTGAAGGGTTGGGGGTTAAATAGGGGTAAATAGGGGAAAATAAGTAAAGCAAGCTGGTAAGACTACAGAAACTTCAAATTCGGTGTATGTACTGGAAGCCAAGATATCAGATTATTTATAATATTTTTCAACCCTACCACCCCTACTTCATTATTAAAAGGGTTGATAAAATAAAATTGAGATATTCATTTGAAAGTTGGTACACGTATGCATTATAACGACGTCTGGAACTAGACTATACCTTGAGATGATTCCGTTAAAGGGTTGGGGATTATTTAGGGGTAAATAGGGGGAAATAAGTAAAGCAAGCTGGTATGACTACAGAAACTTGAAATTCGGTGTATGTACTAGAGGCAAAGGCCTCAGATTTTTTAATAATATATTTCAGCCCCCCACCACCCCTACTCCATTATTAAAAGGGTTGATAAAATAAAATTGAGATATTCATTTGAAAGTTGGTACACGTATGAATTTATAACGACATCTGGAACTAGATTATACTTTGATGATTCCGTTGAAGGGTTGGAGGTTATTTAGGGGTAAATAGGGGAAATAAGTAAAACAAGCTGGTATGAGTACAGAAACTTGAAATTCGGTGTATGTATTAGAAGCCAAGGCCTCAGATTTTTAATAATATATTTCAGACCCCCACCACCCCTACTCCATTATTCAAGGGATTGATAAAATAAAATTGAGATATTCACATAAAATTTAGTACGCATATGTATTATAACGACATCTGGAACTAGATTATATTTAGAGATGATTCTGTTGAAGGGTTGGGGGTTAAATAGAGGCATATAAGGGAAAATAAATAAAGCAAGCTGGTAAAAGTACAGAAATTTGTGATTTGGTGTATATATTAGAAGCGAAGGTCTCAGGTTTTTTTATTAGTATTTTCCATCCCCCCACCACCCCGACTCCTTTATTAAAAGAGTTGATAAAATTAAATTTAAATTTTCACTTGAAATTTGGTACATTTATGTATTATAACTATATCTGAAACTAGATTATATTTTGACATGATTGCGTTGAAGGAGTGGGGGTAAGTAGAGGTAAATAGGGAAAAATAAGTAAATCAAGCTGGTAAGAGTACTGCAACTTGAAATTCGGTGTATGTCCTAGAAGCCAAGACCTCAGATTTTTTAATAATATTTTTCAACCCTTCCACTACTCTTACTACATTATTAAAGGGGTTGATTGAATATTGAGATATTCACTTGTAATTTGGTAGACGTATGTATTATAACGACATCTGGAACTAGATTATATTTTGGGATGATTCCGTAGAAGGGAATAAGTAAATCAAGCTGGTAAGAGTACAAACATTTGGGATTCGGTGTATATACTAGATTTCTTTCTAATATTTTTCAAACTCCACCACCTCCGCTTCATTATCATTGGGATTGATAACATCAAATTGAGATATTCACTTGAAAGTTAGTACACGTATGTATTGTAGTGACATCTGATTGAGATGACTCCATTGAAGGAGGATGTGGTAGGTTGTGAATAGTGGAGAATAAGTAGGGTAAACTAGAAACTTCATTTTTAGCGTATATGGTAGAAACCAACTCCTCAAACTTTTCTATTACATCTGCCCTGAATATTATTAAAATTCTATGACCAATAATTTCCACATACTCTAGTATGTGGAAATGGGCTTGTTCCATGATATTCTTTTTATATGGTTTTTATACTTTTTCATATAGTACTCGATATTCTCATTATACACTTAAAATTTCGTATTATTAACTTGTTCCGTTCTCGAGATATAAGGAGTTGAATTTAGTAATAGTTGCAAAAATCGAGCGCTCATTTGTGACGTCACTATACGCAAGTGACGTAAGAAAAATGGCTTTCTGGGACCTTTCAAATTTAACGATATGAGAAGGAAAACTACTTTGTTTTCTACCACTAAAATTTATTGTAACATACACGTTACTGCAGTTTCGGTACTTTAACGTACCATTTTCAAACGTTGATTCAAATGAATTCATTCATTTGAATCAACGTTTGAAAATGGTACGTTAAAGTACCGAAACTGCAGTAACGTGTATGTTACAATAAATTTTAGTGGTAGAAAACAAAGTAGTTTTCCTTCTCATATCGTCATGATTAACTATCACAAAGTAACGGCTTCCACAATCGATTTTTCAAATTTAACCTGAAAAGTCGAAAAACATGGAATTTTTAAACGCTGGTAACTAAATAAATACGTCGAGTGGAAGTTCGTTCTATGTGTCTACGGAAAGGAGAAGGTCGGCGATGAATTATAATCGTAAATTGCAGGGTCGAAATCGAAAATTCGTTCTGGCAGGAGCGAGAGAAAATTGTAATTTTTTGACATTTCACCAAATTGTACTCCCCTACTGTCAAGTAGTAAGCAAAACAAACAATGCTTCGAAAACACTTATAATTATAACCAATAAGGAGCATCAAGTCTATTGAGATCGTCGAGTCTATGCGTATAGTGACGTAGCGCCTGGCCATCGCGAGATGGAAATTTGTAATAGTTTTTAAGATACTAAACGTGCGAATAAGATTTTGATTTTTTGCAGATCCATTAATTTATACTTGCACTTTCGATTTGTGAAATAAAAAAAAAATGCCGAACAAGCCCATTGGAAATTGGAAATATCTTGACTGTATTTGCACTCTAGTGCAAATACACTCAAGATATTTCCTTTGAAGTGACTTGGATGAAGAATCTGGATGTGGAAGTAGTGATTCCTTAGGCAGCGGTTTTTAACATTGTAATGAAATATTTTATGGAAAGAAAATGCGAAAGTTATGCAAATGATTGTTTGTGCAACAGAGTAGGGTCACAAACCCGCTTGTAACTTTACATAACATTCTATTCCCCAGAAGATTTTTTCACAATTTTTTTATCTGACACGGACACGATTTTGATGTTTTAAACCTGAGAAGTGGGGGTCTAGATAATTGTGAAAGTCTTAAAATCGGGTTGCATATGTTTGTAACAGCAATAAATGACATAATCAGAATTTGCAACCTCGTAAGGGTCCCGAAAATTAATTAAATTACCTATTATTTAAATAATGTAGCTATGCTTGTCTCGGAAAAATTGGAAAATAGGTGCAAATTTCATATAACATTCTAATAATGGATATAAATAAATACTCCTCTAACGGTGTTAAAAAAGCAGAACATTGGGGCTTGTTCTCATTAATTGTGTTTCACGAAAAAAGTTTGGTTTTCACGTGTTTTTCGCTGTATCTCGAAAGCTGGACGAGATTGGAAAACATATCAAGAGACCTTTTTTGTAGAATTCTAACCTCGTATCTTGTTCTACAGATTTACGGGATTTAAAATAGAAAATGTTCTCAATTCTCCGTTATGTTCGCTTTATTTTGGAAGCTGAACGAGGTACGATAAAATGTTAAGGATTTTTTTTAAGAGAATTCAATTTTCTACAAGAAAGTTTCGTATTGTAATGCTGTACCTCGTATAGTTCGAATGACCTTCGGGTTTGAAAAGAATATATTCTCAATTATTTTTCGTTTTCGCCATATCTCCTAAACAGAACAAGATACGATAAAATATCAGAAAATCTTTTTTGGAAAGAATTGATTTTCCTACGGAAAATATCCGTGCAACTTTTCATATCTAATATTTTCAGCGATATTTATGAATTAAACATTTATCTAATACAATTTCCACTTGTTTTCAACCGGAAGTGATAGCGAGCTCAACTTGCGAAATTATTCATCGCTTATTATCCGAAATAAACCCATATATAATAATAATAATAATAATTTATTTATTATCCAGTAAGCCATACAAATGGATTGGAATCGTCATACAAATGCATTTTAGTACAATAGTATACTTACATATATAGAAGTAACGACAATAAGCACATAACGTATTACATTAAACGATACACATAATAAAATAAATAAAATAGAATTAACAAGTACTAATTGACTAGATGGCGCAATTTAAGTATTCCTGGATGCTGTAAAAGCAATTCTGTTGTAGGACTTTTTTTATCTTATATTTGAAGGCATTGAAGTTGCTAGTATCAGTTATGTGCCTGGGCAACTTGTTATATAATGAAATGCCAGAGTGGGTAGGCGACCTTTCATATAGGGTCGTACTATGAGGGCTGCTTTTGAGCAGATGCCCGTGTCTTGTGGGATAACGATGTTGTTCAGAGGTAGTTGTGAATTTGGCTATGTTTTTCCTTATGTATAATAGTGATTTATAAATGTATACACAGGGTACAGTCATTAGTTTGTATTTAACAAAATATTGGCGGCAGGATTCCCTACAAGGGATATTGAACATTAGCCTCATGATCCTTTTTTGCAGGACTAATACTCGATTTGCGTTATGAGTTTTCCCCCATAGTACGATGTTGTATGAGATGTGTGCATAACAGAGGCTGTAGTAGGTGCTGATAAGTGTTTGTTCGTCAAAACTATCTTTTAAATTTAGAATGGCAAAGTAAGAAGACCTAAGCCTGTTGCATAAGATGTCGATACATGTATTCCAGGAGAGGTTTGAATCAATTGTTGTGCCTAAGTATTTAACACTATCAGAGAGAGGGATGTTAGAGCCATTTATTTCAATGTTTATATGCTCTATGGGACGTCTGTTATAAAAATTAACACATACAGTTTTTTCAGTATTTAGCAAGAGCCTTTTACCCTGGCACCATGTTATGAATTCTTGCATGATGGTATTTATTTGTTGTTGCAGTTGCGCAGGGTCGGGTGCTGTCACTAATATTGCCGTATCATCGGCAAACATTATGATTTGGCCCCAGGTAATATTATTTGGAAGATTATTTACGAAAAGTAAGAACAACAGTGGCCCTATAACCGAACCCTGAACAACTCCAAGATCGATGTTATATGGATTTGATTTTGAGCCGTTGGCACTTACTATGATTTTTCTGTTGGTAACATATGATAATATGAGGCGTGATATATTTCCTCTGATACCAGCTTCCTTGATAGTTTGATAGAGTAAGTTTGGATCTACACTGTCAAATGCAATGCTTAGATCAAAAAACAGTCCTACAACAAAATGGCCCTTATCAATTTCTTCATGTATATTCGTCCAATCGTTTTTTCAGACACTGCGCTCATGTGTCACGCATATTTTTCCGCACAGACAGCCTGACTGACAGACTTACATCGTCTTTAAAAATGATGATTTAACATGTAAACATGATTTTTGTGTTCTAGGAGTCTCAAAACCTCGAGAAACACCAGTCTTAGCAATACTGAAATTTCT
Source organism: Stenurella melanura (assembly GCA_963583905.1). Taxonomy (NCBI): domain Eukaryota; kingdom Metazoa; phylum Arthropoda; class Insecta; order Coleoptera; family Cerambycidae; genus Stenurella; species Stenurella melanura. Next base: position 110,595,022 of record OY757310.1, on the reverse strand, counting down.
CCTGAAACCAACAATTTTCTTAGCACAAGTGATGAAAAGTAAAAACTTCAGAATCACTTGTTCCGAAAAATTAAGTATATTAATATTTCAAAAGCAACTTACTTGCAACTTGAATTGACATTTCAATTAATATTAGCATGGAAAATATTTTTTTGTGCAGCCGTACGTGAAGTGAGTATTTCACGTCCTCAAAACAGTCCGTGAAATTCAATTTCACGGCCGTTACTCTTAGTAACGGCTTATAAATAAATATTTGTATTTTCTTGACCGTTGATATCAAATTAACTTGATGGATCCTGGGATTTTTCGGTCATCTTTAAATTAAAATTCTTATATTTTCTTACGTTTCGGTTTTATTAACCATCGTCAGAGGAAAAACTACAATATTTATATTAACGTACAATTATTTTATGTCATCTTACAATTTTAATTTCATTACTTACAATTTAAGACATTTTTTTGTTTACACTATATTAACATTTTACGTTTATTTCTGTTGGAAGTTTGAATGCAACTAAATGCTGAACAAAAGTATTGCCTGCTTTCTGGTCTGTGTTATGTCACTATTGGTACAGTTTATTTAATTTATGGTTGTTATAGATATGAAGTTTTCTCTAAATGGCTGGTAGTGTGAAATATGATATTTTAAGACATTATCTTGCGGACTTGATGGAAAGATGTAAAAATATATGTTGTTTAATAATATCCCCTTTTTAGTTAATTTAACAAGTCAAAGTATGTTTCACTTAAATTTCAGCCGCACTGATATAGAGAATTTTTATTTAAAGATGACCGAAAAATCCCAGGATACATCAAGTTAACTTAGTAACGGCCGTAGAACTAAAAGTCACTTTCATAATTGACATTTCTAAAATAAGACAACCAAAAATTGTTATTTTTTATTAAACACAATAATTAGTACTTAGAAAGTCGCTGAAACGTATTGCCATGCTGTTTAGATCTTCAGGTATTAAATCAGAAAGCGCCGAATTTATAATACCCTTTAGCTCTGGAAATTGAAATCTCAATATCGCTGTCAGACATTTTTACGATTTTTCGAGAACTGTCAAAATGTTTTGTATATATTCAAAATATATCGTTTCCATAGAAACGCTGTGACGTTAAGGCCATCGCTAAATATAGCATAAACGGTGGCATCCTTTCACCATCTATTCTAACTATGATTTACGGTTGCACAGAAAATACTATTTATACCATGGCCGCGAAATTTTTTAGCGTCCTCGAGATTATCCTGCCTCGGCCGCAAGCGGCCTCGGCGATAATTTTTCTCTCGGTACGTAAAAAGGAATTTCGCGGCCTTGGTATAAAAATAACTATTTTCGCTCTTATTTATTATAAATTCAATAAGAAGTAAAAAAAAATGTGAAAAATCAAATGCGGACCATCTTCCATATAACCTAGACTACTTATCTATTGCAAATATGAAATGTAATTACGTGCAAAAAAAATAAATTACTACCAAGTCCTTATTGAAAAGGAAATTTTTCAAAATAAGCCTTACCTATCCAGCTGCACCCGCTTAAAAGGATGGAAAAAGTTGAAATTTGACACATCTCGGTCAAACTATAATGTGATACCAACTTACTTAATGTTTCGCCTAATATAATCGTGCTCGTCCATATTGATTGATCACTTAGGCAGATGTCATTTTTTTTTTATTAAAAACGGTCGATTTTACGACATTTCTTCAAGTGGTAAAAAAATTGCCTTCTCATTTTTAACCGAGATGTGGAAATTATTGGTCATAGAATTTTAATAATATTAGGGGCAGATGTCATATAAAAATTTGAGGCGTTGGTTTCTACCATATACGTCAAAAATAAAGTTTCTAATTTACCCTACTTATTTTCCCCTATTCACAACCTATCACCTCCCATCCCTTCAATGGAATCATCGCAATCAGATATCATTACAATGCATACGTGTACTAACTTTCAAGTGAATATCTCAATTTTATGTTATCAATCCCATTAATAATGGACCGGAGGTGGTGGGGTTTGAAAAAATATTAGAAAGAAATCTCAAGCATTGGTTTCTAGTATATACACCAAATCCCAAATTTCTGTACTCTTTCCAGCTTGATTTACTTATTTCCCCATATCTACTACTATTTAACCCCCAACCCTTCAACGGAATCATCTCAAAATAGTTTCAAATATCGGTATAATACATACGTGTACCAAAGTGAAAATCTAAATTTAATTTTATCAACTCTTTTAATAATGGAAAATATTATAAAAAAACCTGAAGCCTTCGCTTCTAGTATATACACCAAATCCCAAATTCATGCACCCTTACCAGCTTACTTTACTTATTTTCCCCTATCTACCCCTATTTAACCCCTAACCCTTCAGCTGAATCATCTCAAAGTATAATCTAGTTCCAGGTGTTGTTATAGTACATACGTGTGCCAAATTTCTCAATTTTATTTTACCAACCCCTTCAATAATGGTGTAGGGGTGGTGGGGGGTTGAAAAATATTTTATAAAAATCTGAAACCTTAGCTTCTAGTACATACGCCGAATTTCAAGTTTCTTTACTCTTACCAGCTTGCTTTACTTATTTTCCTGATGTCATACCACATTTCAAGTAAATATCTCAATATATTTTTTATGCTCTAATTCAACTGAAAATCAGTATCTGAGAAATAAATAATAATAAATATTTAGTCGACATTCAAGAATTCAAAATGGCGACTTTATCATTAATGTGTAGTGAATTTTTTCAAGCAAACACATTAGTCTATAGTCGAGTCCAGTTTAAAATGACCGTTGTATGAATTCATGTTGCGCAAACGTTTTCACTATCTTTTGTACACAAACTTAAAGCAATACCCTAAAGACATTGTCAGTGTATGTCTGCCAAGATTCCTCCCACTTCTTTTGAGACGGAAATATGAAATGTACACTGAGGAGAAAGAAACATAGTCATAAGCTCAGCGATTCTCAAACTGTGTGATTTCAGGACAAATATTATTTATTCGCGTGAACTAACACAACTCTAAATATGAAAAAAGTCTTTATATGAAATATTTAAGTTATTTTTAGTGGTAAATAGTGGATATTCATTCGTCAAACGAACAATGCCAAACCACTAATTCTTACAATTTTCTAGTATGTACACATTACACGTTTTAGAATATACCGGAACAGCAATAAATGGAAATGGGGTGGTTGTGAGTTCGATCATCTTCTACTTGCTTTTTTTAAATTTGATTAAGCTCTATTAAAAGTTAATAATTTTCTTTCTAAAATTCTTATTAAACCGCGCCGCGAGTTTTGTTAAAGCTTTATTTGCCCGAAAAATGTATCTTATTAATACTAGCGCGTGTTTATCTCTAATAAAATCGACTTTCTTACGTTATGTATTAATACACGAATGGTGAAACGTCCGTCGAGTAGATAAATTGTTCAAGTGTAGTGTTGTATTGTTTATGAAACGTGTCGTAAATTGTTCAAGTGTAGTGTTGAAGTGTTTTAGTGTTTATGAAAACGTGCCAACACGTTGTTCTTTCAGAATTGTTTTAATTTATTTGTTTTAAAATTATTGTGAATTTTTTTAATATATATTTTGTTAACCAACCTTGCTGGACTGTAACAATATTAGTCTTTGATTTCTTTTTCTGATAACTAATTGTTATTGACTGAATTAGGAAAATCATTTTTTGTTATCAGTTTCATTTGTGCCCGAGCCTATATACCTACAGTGTCCGCCATAAAGTTGGCGGCATATGGGAAAAACTTGTATTATTGAGATTTCTAAAAAATACTGTATTGGGGATTCGTTTATTTTTTTACATGCAAATACCTTTATTCAACTAAAGTACATAAAGTTTTTGTCGAAACTAATCAAATATTCCCGAAAGAGATAGAAGAATTTATGATTTTTCATTTAGTAATTAATGGTAGGGGTAAAATTTGCACTTCTTTATTTTCCTGCTATCTGCTTCAAAATGGATATATGAGCTCCTTGTTGTATTCTATGCACTATTTTTTAATACAATTTTTCGACATCTTAAAAATTGGACCCATTTTTCGGTACCAGCGTCAACTATTTTTTACAGTCCTGCCAAACCGGTGATCACATGACATGTGTCAAAATGTAATTTTTTGTTGTCGGACATGCATAAACGAAACCTCAATAGAGTTTTTTAGAAATGTCAATAATACAATTCTTTCCCATATGTAGCCAACTTTATGGCGGACACTGTATAATTAGAATTCCACTAAAATGACGAAGTTACTAAATTAATAATCTTAACATTTTATGATAACATCTTTCCTATTTTTTTTATAATTATTTAGCGATATAATTGCTGTTACAGGAAAGAACTGTTTGAGAACTACTGGCATTTCTTATGCATCAAATAAAATCTTAGTTCAGATGTTTTAGCGCCCATGACACAAGTCAGCTTAAATTGTACCCGACTTTAATTGAGACAACACTAAAAGTGAGAAAATAAATAATCAGTTATATTAAAAAATTCAAAAACACGCTTTTAAAAACTAACTTAAACATTAAAAATGTACTAAAAGAAGAAGAAAATAATCTTAATAAAAACATTTTACTCATCGGACACCCCACACGTTTACATTTATTAATATAATAATAATTTTTATTAACATTATTTTCTTTTTTTATTATTACTATTTATGTGTGGGTTTTTCGGGGCAGTATATCAATAAATCTGAGGTGTACGATGTTCCAACCAAAAATTTTAAAATATCACTGCAGATTTTGGAAACTGTTTAGGCTGGTACGTTCTTTTATATTTTTACCACTTTTTTTCGCTAGATGCACAAAATTTCAAAGATCAGAGTCTTTGCATTTTTTTTGCATCTTCGTATCAGCTTTTTCAGCGAAAATTTCTGGATCCCAGACTGATTTAATATTAACAAACTCATGGTCCTATAGTGCATTCTGTGAGTTGGATTGAACCTCGAAAAACACAAATGTTTTCTAACGTACCGAGACAATGTCACGCCCCTGTTTTCGAGGATGCTGAACACGATGGCTGTGGTTAAATCTCTCTCCGAGGTCACCCCAGCCCCCAAACGACTAAAAACTACCCCCGAAAGGGGTAAACCGCGTATCCGCCATCTCCTTCGAGCCAAACCTGTCTTACCCCCGTCTTCGAGGATGCTGAGCTTGATGGTGATGTCGAGACCCCTCTTCGACCCCCGCCAACCCCCTAAACGGCCAAAAATTATCCCCAAAGGGGTGAAATGCGGATAAGCCGTCTTCTCTCGGCTAAATCCGCAAAAACCCCCCGTTTGCGAGGATACTGAGCACGATGGTGTTGTAGAGAGCCCTCTGCGACCCCCGCCAACCCCTAAAGGACCAAGAACCACCCCCGAAAAGGAGTAAGCCGCGGTTAGGCCATTTCCTACCAGCTAAACTTGTGTTACCCCCTGTTTTCGAAGATGCTGAGCTCGATGGTGAGGTTGGATTTTCTCCACGAGATCAGTCGTGTAGGCATTAACAGTAACTGAGTTCTTGTTTTTATGCAAGTGGATGCAGAGAAGGTATCTTGCACGTGGGCCAGCTACAGTAAAAGTGTCGATGCTGAAATAAGAGTGTAATTATATTTTTGTCCGTTTGGTGAGCGACGAGAGGTCGTAATATTTTTTTCATGCTCAGCATCCTCGAAAGCGGGGGGTAACACGGGTTTAGCCGAGAAAAGACGGCCTATCCGCGTTTAACCCCTTTCGGGGGTGGTTGTTGACCGTTTGGTGAGTTGGCAGGGGTCGAGGAGGAGTCTCAACGTCACCATCATGCTCAGTATCCTCGAAAACGGGAGGTAACACAAGTTTGGCTGGTAGGAAATGGCTTATCCGCGGCTTACCCCCTTTCGGGGGTGGGTTTTTACCGTTTAGGGGTTGGCGGGTGTTGAAAAGGGGTCTTTACAACACCATCGTACTCAGCATACTCGAAAACAGTGGGTTCTCATGGGTTTAGCCGAGGGAAGACGGCTTATCCGCGTTTCACCCCTATGGGAGTGGTTTTTGGCCGTTTGGGGGGTTACTGGGGGTCGAGGAGGGGTCTCGACATGACCATCGTGCTCAGCATCCTCGAAAACGGGGGTAAGACAGGTTTGGCTGGTAGGAGACGGCGGATACACGATTTACCCCATTGGGGGGTAGTTTTTGGCCGTTTGGGGGGTGGGGTGACCTCAGAGAGATATTTAACCACCGCCATCGTGTTCAGCATCCTCGAGAACGAGGGCGTTACATAGTCTTGTTACGTTAGAAAATATCTGTCTTAATGTCCGACTTACAGCATGCACTATTATTTTAAATGCTCAAATTAAACGTTTAAGATTTTATTTTTCCACGCATATAACTATATATCTGCTTAAGAGATTTCTTGATTCATAATTTTCTAGAAAAATATTAAAAATAGAAGACAAAAATATTTATTTCTTAACCTTAATATTCGGTAATTTAATATTTCCTGTTGTGATCTCTTAGGTTGAAAGGCGAAACAAAAATAATACATGCCTATAAATTAATGACAACATGATATACGTATTTAACTTAATCTGCGGAATATACAAATATGCATCCAACACGTGTTATACTGCATAGTGCATATTATATTCTGTAGGTTTATAATAAGATCATCTTCAGTCTGCCCACGCTTTTTTCTAATTACCCTAAGAAATTCTAAAATAGTCTAGTTCAACGCACCTAGATTAAACACCTCTAGACATCTTAAATAAATTTCTATTTATATTCACAAATTAATGGCTGAAATATATTAAGCTGTCATTATATTTGTGTTATGTACTCCTAGAGTATGCAGTAAAATGGAAACTTTCATCATCTTCTTTTGAATACGTTTTTCGTTTTGAGACATGTTCTTCTCATTAAGAAATAAAGTACTGTAATATTCTTTTGTTTTAGTTTTGGGAGGTCATCTCGGCTGAACATGGAATCGATCCCAGTGGAACATATACAGGGGATAGTGATTTACAACTAGAACGAATCAATGTTTATTATAATGAAGCTTCAGGTAGGTGGGTAGTTTTACTCATACCGAGTTCGAACCTATATTAATTATAAATTTATTATTTAAAGTTGTAAGGTACAATTTAAAGATTGCTAAATTTCTTTACGTACTTTACTCCTTAAAAATACGTGAGATATATACTGCATTGGTTCGGCACATTTTTAACATCGTTAATCGTAATTGTAATTGCGTTGAAATTTCTCCACTTGCCAATCAAAGACCGGCCTAGAATTATCTCTCTCGTTAAAACTAGAATTGTCAATTCTGGAATAGCAATAATCGGAATTCTGAGTAATTTATGACCATAAAAAAGTGAATTGCGCCCTATTGCAAAATGGGAATAAGATACACACACTTATATAGAGTGTTTGGTCGAACGGTACCGACCCTGAACAGGGAGGTATAGGAGTATGTCATTTGGCAACCACATAACCAAAAACACCTATATATGAGAAAAATGGTACAGTTTTTTGATAATATCGTTTTTATTCAAAATGAATAAACTTTCAACAAAAACAAATAAAATGTTTCTGTTGGCTAGTAAAAAGAAAATACATTTATAGGAAAAAATACTGTAAATGTAATTTAAGGCGTCAAATTTCAAAGTCTTATTTATAAATTTTCTTTAGAAAGTCGTATAGTTGTTACATTTATTTTGAAAACTTCTGTATTTTATCCTCTTCATGTGGTATTATCATCAATATTTACCAGTTGCTCAATTGGCAATAATTTTTCATTTTATCGAAACTTTAATAAGTGGGGTCTGTAAATAAAAACAAAGTTATCATTTAAATAGCTTTATTTAAAAGATTACAAAATTATTGTTTATTTATTATTTTTCTTCGTAATTGTACAGCAGCTTGCTCCATATCTCTAGATGTCTACCAGTTGAGCAAAGCTGTGAATGCTCTCAGACAAGTTCTGTCATCGTACTCTACAAGTAGAAATCCATTGGTGTCAAATCTGGGTACTGTGAGGACCACAGAAGCGTGCACGTTGCTAGCTCGTCAGTGATAGACTAAGGTCTAGCAAACAGATAAAGAACATACACTAAGAATTAGCAAAACTATTTAATACCATGTGCTCGTTCGCATAAGCTGCATATGAATACGCACAAGAAACCTCAGGTGGTTACGTGTGATCCCGCTGTTCACGCTGATAACATTTCATTATTTGTTTGCTAGACGTTAACAAGCAAAAAACTAGTTCGTGATCGCGAGGTGAAATGATAGCCTTATTTTTGCTGAATAATCTCACATTAAATATGTGATCAAATGAAAAATTATTACCCATTGATATTCTTTAGCCTTTTTTAGCACCTGATAAACCTTGATGATATGTATGATAAAACCAAATAAAATAGATAGAATAGAGAAGTTTCGAAGTAACCTAGATGATATTTTTCAAATTGTTTATAAAACTTTTCGACGCCTAAATTACCATTAGAATTTTTTCCTTACAAACATATTTAATTTTTCTTCCAGGCAATAAATACTTTCACTGTTTTTGTTGAAAGCTTATTTATTTCAGATAACGAAAAATACATATTTCAGAATATCTAAACTAAGTGCGTGATACATAAATACACTTACATACTTTCATACATGAAATTTGTTCACTCATCACAATCCCATTCTGTGTCTAATATAAAAGTATTTTGGAAATATGTAAGTAGTAATTGTAGCATTGATAATAGCTCTTCTGATCCTAAAATTATTTGTGATATATTTGCCGATTACTTCGAGTCTGTTTACGTCAGATATGATAATGATATAGCGATTTTTAAGAGCGCTTCGTATAGAAGCCATCAGGAATTTTTGAAAATTTCAAAAAACCGTTTTCACTAAAAATTTTAAAAAAATAGTTAGAATGCAGGATGATGAGAGAGACAAATATAAACATAAAAACATATTTTTATTTCTTTTATTTTATCTTATTTTTTATGCCCTAAGGGAGCGAATTAAGATTTTGAAATGTCCTATAGTACAATTTTATATCCTGTTTCATCTACCGCTCTCTCTCTCCAAGGACAGTGAAGGTTCACCGACTTCATAGGCGCCCGCTTATAAAGGGATCCCCTCTTCACTAAAGCCATAAAACGGATGTTTTTTGTTTTCACTTACAATTGTTACACACATATCCTAGTGCCCGGGAGGCAGCGACAGATTTTTCGCGTTAATATCTATAAAGCTAAAATTTTTTTCAAAGAGAGTTTAGATAGTATCAACAATGAGGGTGCAATTCTACCAAACTCTTAGTGGTATATAAATGAGTAAAAAATTAAACATGTTGCAAAAAAACAGATGGACGAAAACTTTGCGTTTCGAATTGTTATAAATTGTCAAAAATGACGATTTTCCTTCGCTCATGCCGGCCCCAATTTTCGAATTTCACCTCGCGATTCACGTTGTACATTCATTGTCGACCTTATCCTCGGCATCGAGACATAGAACGAGTCTCCAATCGCCGTATTTATTCAGTTCTTACGTTTGAAAAATGTACTTGCGGTCGTGCTAATCAGCGAACATTTTTAAGTGGTTTCCCTAGTTCGAATCTCGCCCAGGGATACTTTTTTTTTCGTTTCCAATTTTTCGGCAGATATTTTTGATTCTATAATTGCCGCTCTATTGCATTTTTCGGAGAAGATTTGTATTTTCCGCCGCGGAATATTAATCTGCACTATTTCGATAAAAATCACATTCTACCTCCGCTATAGGGTGGCAAAATCTGTGGTAGGCGTTACAAAAACTGCCGATCACGACAATTATATTCCTCATTAGTATTAATGAACAGACAGTACTTTTATAGATCTGTTAATAACCTTTTATTTACTCCATTAAATTATATGTTTCGGTAAGGAAATATGCATTAATGTGTGCAATAATCAATTCTGACAATTTAATTTATTTTATTGAGATATTGTGTGTTATTATCGATATAGAAAATATCACATAAAACTATAATATTAATAATGGGTGCAAGTAAAAAAAACGTACTTTCGATTCACTCAAAATAAGATTGCATTTCTATCGACAATGTCTATACCATCTGAAATTTTTATACATGCTTTTTATTATCGAAAATTGAATAAAAAGAAGGAATTGAAATGATGGGAACTAAATTTTTTATGCAATCGGGAAATAAATTCAAAACGTTACAAATCGTTTTATTATACTTTTTATGCCGTCATTTCAGCAATGTCTGCCAAAGATTTAGCCACCCTATAGTGGAGGTAGAATGTGAAATTTAATCGAAATAGTGCAAATTAATATTCCGCGGCGGAAAATGCAAAACTTCTCCGAGAAATGCAAAATAGAACGAAGCGAATAGCAATTATAGAATCAAAAATATCTTCCAAAAAATTGAAAACAAAAAAAAGTATCCCCGGGCGGGATTCGAACTCGGAAAACCACTTAAAATTAGTCAACGATTAGCACGACAGCAAGTCAATTTTTCAAACGTAAGAACTTAATAAATACAGCGATCGGAGACCCATTCTATGTCTCAATGGCGAAGAGAAGGTCGGCAATGACCGTACAACGTGAATCGCGAGATGAACATCAAAAATTGGGGCTGGCAGGAGCGAAGGCGAATCGTCAATTTTTGACAATTCGTGAGAATTCGAAAAACGAAATTTTCGTCCATCTATCTTTTTGCAATGTTTTTTAATTTTTTACTCATTTATGCACCACTAAGAGTTTGGTAATACACCTTCATTATAGATACCATATACTCTCTTTGGAAAAAAATCTAGCTTTATAGAAATGATTTCACGAAAACTGTCGCTGCGTCCCGGGGTACTATACCTGTGGTTTCCGATGACGATGTCAATTCATTACTTTGAGAATATTTGTGCTCCAGTATTTATTATTTATTGTCATAATCATTTTGAGTAAATATAAAGACTGTGTCACCACAGTCTTTATATTCTGACACTTATAGTTACTTCCACGTCCACGTAGTGGATTGGAAGTATACTAATTGTAAAAAAAAAAAATCATTTTTTTTTCTTGAAATGAGTTTAGAATGCCATGAAACGTCAAAATTTTAAATTTGAGCGAAAAAAAGAATTTCTGTCTGTCGGTCGGTCTGTTTGTAACTTTTTTTTGTCCGCACGTTTTCTCCAGAACAGTTTAAGATATTGAATTTTGTACATGTATACAGACTGTCTATTTTACGAGGGCCACACCAAATATCTCGCTTAATATCTATTGTAGAAGAATAAAGTTTTAGAAACAGTTATCCCATTTTTTGTGAGCTATATTTCAGTAAAAAGAAATTTGAAATCCATAGCCTACTTTATGAGATATATTACAAAAACCTGAAAAATTGGAAAACCACAAACGGTTATAGCTTCCTTATTTGAGGAGATACGAAAAAAGTTAAAGGAATGAAAGTTGACGGCAAAGACAATAAGAATAATAACGTGTAACAAAAAAATCGAAAAATGCAGTTGGCTTTGACATACGCTATTGTGCAAAAATGAAAAATACATATCTCAAAGTAGGCCATGACGCCATTAATTCCGATATTTTTTTCTCATTCCAACGATATAAAACATGTCACAGAAATTTTAACCGATAGTGTCAATATTTAATATTTTACGAATACCACAATTCATATAATTGAATCGTAACAATCAGCTGTGCCATAATTAGTGAAAAACAATGTATACAGTTATTAATAAATTTGACAGATTGTCACTGTTGTATGTTGTATGTTGCGTTGTCGAGTTCTAAGACAAATTTTATATCAGTAATTATGGTGTACACCAATAATAACAAATTCGATATGATTAGCATTTATTGTCAGTGCAATTTTGACGCTGAGATGGCAGTCACGGTTTACGGAGATAGATTTCCAGATGCTCCGCAGCCAAATCGAACTATGTTTAGGAAGTTAGTTCAAAATCTAAAAACGCACGGTTCATTTTCAAAAAAAGTAGTAAGGCGAGCGCATGTTGCGGATAATGTAAGAAAAGTGAATAGAGTAATGAATTATGTTAACCAAAATGAGGAAACCTCTTTGAGACAAATTCAGAGAAACTGTCGCATAAAAAAAGACAGTGCAAGAAAAATATTGAAAAAAAAACGGATTTCGATGCTACAAAATGAGGAAAGTTCAACATTTAAATGAGGGAGATAAGCCAAGGAGAGTAAGATTTTGTAGATGGTTATTATAAGAAAAGGAATGACGCGCTGATATGTAGCAAAATTCTTTGGTCGGACGAATCAAATTTTTCTAATAATGGATTTTTCAATAGAAATATGCATTATAAGTGGACACGAGAAAATACACATTAGTACAGAGAGACTGCTTTCCAAGAAAGATTTTCTACGAATGTTTGGTTGGGTCTTTTAGGGACTAAAGTAATTGGACCTTATTTTTATGATGGCAAATTAACCGCTCGTAGATACCTTAATTTCCTGCAAAACGAATTTCAAGATTTTCTTTATGAATTAACAGTGGCAGAAAGATTAAATTATTCATATTTTCAACAAGATGGGGCTCCACCTCACACTGCTGTAATATGTACAAATTATTTAAATCAAGTTATGCCAGATAGCTGGATAGGCACCTATGGACCCATTCTATGGCCAGCTCGATCACCAGATATTACTACCTTGGATTTTTTCGTCTGGGGTTACATTAAAGACAAGGTATTTCAAACTGCCCCTGAAAATATTGAGGACATCAAAACCAGAATTCGAAACGCATGTGAGGCAATTACTCCTGAAATGCTCCGAAATGTAATGCGTGACGTGCACGTTTATGTGTCAGAATGCATGGTGCACAATTTGAGCATTTGTAGTTAGAAAAATAAATACACACAATTTCTTTTCAATATAGTAGTAGGTAGTACTGTTATACATAGTTTTTCGTTTTTTTCTTTGGATGTTCGTTTTGTACTTGTATTTTTATTTTTTTTTTTTTTTTTTTTTTATTTAAAATACCAGATCAACAAATTAATGTTATACATGGTAGTGTGTAGTAAAACAGTACATAACAATTAAAAGAAAAGAAACAAATATTTGGTATAACTTAACAATACTAGAACATTGACATTAATGTCATTCGGAATCACTACTGGAAAGTAAGATATCTTGTGGTAGTCGTTTTTTCAATCTGTTATTACGAGTCTTTTCACTTAGGTTTAAATTTCTGGCACTAGTACAGTTGTTTAAAGTTTTAAAGAAGGTCTTTGCACATGATTTTATAAAGTCTTCAATGTATGGCACATTAAGTTCCCGGTGGATTTGATTATTTCTTATAAACCAATGGGCATTTATGGCAATTCTTAAAACTTTATTTTGAAATGTTTGCACCTTTTTAATATTAGTTTTGCTAGCAGTTCCCCATATCACACAGCCGTAAGTTACTAAAGGTCTTAGGATCGATTTATATATTAATGTCGCGCACTTTACTCTGAGTTTCGATTTTTTATTTATAATGGGATATAACATTGATAACCGGGCGTACCCATCATTAAGTTTTTTATTTATGTGGTAACTCCATGTTAATCGTTTATCTAAATAAACTCCAAGATATTTAATTGCACTGTCTGCAGGATTCCATATTATTTCCTCGTCGTTGATGATAATATTATTGGGTATTTGTGGTCTTCTCAGAGTAAATATTTTTGCTTCACATTTTGTCGGATTTAACTTTAGTTGCCATTTCGTAAACCAGTCCTGTAAAACAGTAAGTGCATTTTGCAGTTTGTTTGCAGCGATATGAATGTCTGGATCTTGGGTTATTATTGCCGTGTCATCTGCATACATGGCTATTGTGGATGTCGGTGGTACAGGTATGTCATGTACGAATACATTAAAGAGTATGGGACCTAAAATTGATCCCTGAGGTATTCCTGCATTGATTTGCTTTTTATCCGATAAGCAGTTGTTTATTTTGACACAAAAAGTTCTGTTTGTTACAAATGAAGCAAGTATATTGGTGAGATATGCTGGTGAATTTATACTAGTTAGTTTGAATAAGAGCCCTTTTAACCATACTTTATCAAATGCTTGGGCTACGTCCAAGAATGCTACCGTTGTGTGATATTTATTTTCGGATCCAGAGGTAATAATTTTGTAGATGTGTAAAATTTGCTGTGTTGTTGAATGGTTCGTGCGGAATCCAAATTGGCAGTCAGGTAAAATGTTGTTCTCTTGTAAAAAGTCGCTTAGTCTAGATTGTATTATTCTTTCGAAGAGTTTAGATAAAGTTGTCAACAGGCTAATTGGTCTATAATTATCAGGTTTAGTTTTGTCTTTGCCAGGTTTATCAAAAAGAATTATTTCTGCATGTTTCCATTCGTTAGGGAAGTATCCTATTGCCAGGCAGCGATTAAATAAAGCAGTAAGAAATGCCAGGGATTTCATTGTAAGATTTTTTAGAACAACATTTGGAATGAGATCATGTCCAGGAGATTTCTTTAAAGGAAGCGAGTTTATATAGTTTTGTATTTCTCTGGGGTTCGTAAATTTTATGTCATTTTGGTTGAGGTTTATGGGTAGGGAGTTATCTACAAATTCTATTGTTGTTCTTGTAAATTCATTATCATTGTCGTTCAAGTGAAATGTATTTTCTAGGTATGAGGCGAACACCTGACATTTTTCTGCATCGCTACATATTTTCCCGCCGTCGACTTGTAGTATTTTTATTTATGAGATATTTATTGGTTTGTATTAAATTGTAATAAATAATTACGGAATTATAATTATTATAAAGTGAATTTTTACTATTATGGCACAGCTGATTGTTACGATTCAATTATATGAATTGTGGTATTCGTAAAATATTAAATATTGACACTATCGGTTAAAATTTCTGTGACATGTTTTATATCGTTGGAATGAGAAAAAAATAACGGAATTAATGGCGTCATGGCCTACTTTGAGATATGTATTTTTCATTTTTGCACAATAGCGTATGTCAAAGCCAACTGCATTTTTTGATTTTTTTGTTACACGTTATTATTCTTATTGTCTTTGCCGTCAACTTTCATTCCTTTAACTTTTTTCGTATCTCCTCAAATAAGGAAGCTATAACCGTTTGTGGTTTTCCTATTTTTCAGGTTTTTGTAATATATCTCATAAAGTAGGCTATGGATTTCAAATTTCTTTTTACTGAAATATAGCTCACAAAAAATGGGATAACTGTTTCTAAAACTTTATTCTTCTACAATAGATATTAAGCGAGATATTTGGTGTGGCCCTCGTAAAATAGACAGTCTGTATATTACAATGACATCTGGAACTGGATTGTTTTTTGAACATATCTAGAGAAGGGTTGGGGGGTAAATAGAGGCAAATAAGTAAAGCAAGCTGGTAAGAGTACAGAAACTTGAAATTTGGTGCATGTACTAGAAGCCAAGGCCTCGACATTTTTTATAATATTTCCATCCTAGATTCAGAATCTTCCATTTTTCCGTCTCGACACCGACCGACGCCTTGCGTTGTTTTTGTAAAACTTGAGTATTTGATAAATATTCATTTCTAGATTCATATTCTTGCATTTTTACTTCTCGACGACGACCGACGCCTAGCGTCGTTTTTGTAAAACTTGTGTATTTGATAAATATTCATTCCACGATTCATATTCTTTCATTTTTTCGCCTCGACACCGACCAACGCGCAACGCCTAGCGTCGTTTTTGTAAAACTTGAATATTTGATAAATTTTCATTTCTAGATTCATATTCTCGCATTTTTACTTCTCGACGCCCAGCGTCGTTTTTGTAAAACTTGTATATTTGATAAATATTCATTCCTAGATTCACATTCTTTCATTTTTTCGCCTCGACACCGACCAACGCGCGACGCCTAGCGTCGTTTTTGTAAAACTTGAGTATTTGATCAATTTTCATTTCTAGATTCATATTCTCGCATTTTTACTTCTCGACGCCGACCGACGCCTGGCGTCATTTTTGTAATACTAGTTTATTTGATAAATTTTGATACCTAGATTCATATTCTTCCATTTTTTCGTCTGGACGCCAGACTCCACACTTTTATTTGTAGATACATAGATTCCAACAATACTGTGATTGGTAATCCGGGTCCACGAAAATCCTCAAATGTCGATTTTGTGTCGTATTGGATCATAAATGACAGAATTCGTCTGTAATTTTGATGTCTGAATTTTAACCAAAAAATCCTTGCCCACGTCCCCGAAACCCCTCACATATTAATTTCGAGTCGGAAACCTGCCTAAGGAATCACTACTTCCAAATCCAGATTTCTCATCCAAGTGTCTTTAAAGGAAAACATCTTCACCACTCTAGTATTTGGAAATGATTGGTCATAGAATTTTAATAATGTTATATTTGAAGCAGATGTCATAAAATAATTTGAGGCGTTGCGTTGGCCTCTAGTATATATGCCAAAAGTAAAGTTTCTGGACTTTTGTTAGCTTGTTTTACTTATTTTTCCATAATTACCTCTCCCACCCTTTCAACGGAATCGTATCATTCAAATGTCATTACAATAAATACGTGTATCAAATTTCAAGTGAATATATTATTATTATTGTATTCTCAGAAGAGAAAAAATAATTTAAAAAATTAAAAAACGTTTTAAAAACAAACTGAAACCGATCAAATTGCACTAAAATGAAGAAAATAAAGTTAATGAAGACAATAATTATGTTTACGCCGTGTTCGGCAATACGGTGTATTTAATTTTGAGAAGTCTACAATTTGAATATATTTGGTTTTATTTCTTACAAGTGAGAGGGGCATCGAATGAACATATTATGTTTTCTGTTCTTTCTATAAAAAAGAGCAGTTTTTTAGTTGTCCTTAATATAGTGTGATTAGATTTAGAAGCAACACAGCTGCTTTTTCGATTCAATATAAATTTAAAATAGTTAAAAGTTACTTTAGTGAAATTTTGTAAATTAGATTAGATATTCCGTTGTCCTTCCAACCTATCCTTTCTTCCCCATCTAATTTAAAACTAGTGGTTGAAGCCAAGGATATTTATTGGTAAGATATTTTATATCTTTGTTAGAAATTACAGTCCTAATTATTATTTTTGGAACCAGCGTTAGATTCGCAAACAAATTATGTTAACAAATGTAAAAGCGTGGGGCGTCTGATGAGTAAAATTTTCTCCAGGTACTTTGAACGCCCCACGTTTTTACGTTTCTTAACATAATTATTGTTGTTATTAGCTTTATTTTCTTCCTTTTAGTGCATTTTGAACAGTTTTAGTTTGTTTTTAAAAGCATGTAATTTTCTTAAATTATTTTTTTATTTTCTTTTTAGTTTCATTCCAATGTGTTCGATAAAATTTCTTAACTATAAATGACAAAACCTATTCGTGATCCTGAAGCCACCATTTTGAATTCTTGAATTTCGACTAAATATTTATAATCTGCGACCCCAGATTCATAAGAATCACACCATAAAATACAAAACCTATGTGCGATTTTGACGCCCCCATTTTGAATTGTTAAATTTGGACCACATAATTGTAATCTGCAACCTCAATAACCCTCAGATACAGATTTTTCAGTCGAATTGGGTGTTAAGTGATAAAACTCATCCGCCATATTGATCTGCCATTTTGAATTTTTGAGTTTTGATCATATATTTTTAATCTGCGGCCTCAAAAATCCCAATATACCAATTTATATGCAATACATATGCCAAATTTCAAGTCGATACAACATCTGGAAGTGGGTGAAATGTGAGTTGTAACATTTGCTTACAGTGTTACAGATCAAGCTAATAGAAGCATGTTAAAAAACATTATAGATCAGAACTAAACTTGTTTTACAAAATAGGTGATCAGCCATATTGGATTTAGTATGACGTCACTCACCTTATGGTTTTCTGTTTGTCAAGCCCTTTCATTTGGTATCCATATCAAGGGGGCTGTAAAGAAAATGATTATCCGCCATCTTGGGGCGGCGGCCAATTTGAATATTTTATAATATTGAGTACACTATATTGTATTGTCATCAGAGATACACGCAATTGCCAAGTTTCAGGATGATACAACAATTAGAAATGGGTGAAATTCAGTTCCTTAGATTTTATTACATATTTTATACATACATACAGGTCGACCTAATAAAAGCATGATAAAAAATAATTACACAGCATAAGGTGAAGATTAGATAATATTATCTATTCTTCCTTTCAACTTTGTTTTATCAACCCCCTTAATAATGTAGTGTAGGTGGTAGGGAGATGAAAATATTATAAAGAAGTCTGAGGCCTTGACTTCTAGTATCTAGTATATACAACAAATCCCAAGTTTCTGTAATCTTACCAGCTTGTTTTACTAATTTTCACCTATTTACCCCCCACCCTTTCAACGGAATCCTCTATAATCCAGTTCCAAATGTCTTTATGGTACGTACGTGTACCTTTCAAGTTAATATCGCAATTTTATTCCATCAGCTCCTTGAAAAATGGAGTGGAGGTGGAGTGGTTGAAAAATGTTATAAAATGTCTGAAACCTTGGCTTCTAGTATATACACCAAATCCCAAATTTCTGTACTTTTACTAGCTTGCTATACTTATTCCCCCCTATTTACCCCTAATTAACCCCCAATCCTTCAACGGACTCATTACAAAATATAGTTCCAGATGCCGTCATAAAACATACGTGTACCAAATTTCAAGTGAGTGTCTCAATTTTATTTTATCAACCCCTTAACTAATGGAGTAGGGTAGTTGGGGGTGTGAAAAATATTATAAAAAAAAATTGAGACCTTAGTTTCGAGTATATACACCAAATCACAAATTAGTGTACTTTTACCAGCTTGCTTTACTTATTTTCTCTGATTTACCAGATCTCGTCATGGTACATATATGTACCAAATTTCAAGACAATAACTTTAACCGATCCTGAAACAATGTGGGCACAAAAAGTTACAGACATACCGACCGACAGACAGGATTTTTTTTAAACTGAACAATAACACTCTGCAGTGTAGGGTACAAATACTACGCACAATTCCTCCTCAGAGAAATGGAAAAATACATCGGCGAACTACCAGATTTTCAAACGGCATTTATCAAGGGTAGATCAACAGACGACCATATGTACACCACCAGACGGATCCTGGAAGAAAAGTGGAAAGAAGGAACAAAACTATATATAGTCTCAATTGACCTCCAAAAGGCATTTGATACCATAAGGCATGAGGCTATAGTCAACACTTTTCTCAACAGGGGAGTACCGCACTACTTAATAAACAGAATAATAAAAGCATGCCTACACGAAAACACTGCAATACAATGGTTTGGACAGGCGACGGAATCAAAAATGAAGAATATAGGAGTCAAACAAGGATGTCCCCTATCCCCCCGACTATTCACCACAGTCCTGGACCAAGTGATAGAAAGCACAATAAAGGAGAATCAGAATTTCAATGGAAATGATGGAACGATAAAGCCCTCCATCGTACTTGCATACGCCAACGATATACTCATCATCACCGAGGAAGAACAATACATCGTTAAATTTCTAAGAAACATGACACCACATCTGGATTCCTCTGGAATGAAAATAAACTTCAAGAAGAGCCTAATAATGGTTCGAGACCCATTGACAAAAACAAGTCCAACAAGTGGGGAAGAATACAAAATAGGAGACTACACTCTGAGAACCACGAATAGAATGAAATACCTAGGAACATACCTAACGAATTAACTAAAAAGGAGGGAAACAGTAAGGGAAAAAATCAAAACAGCCTACAGAGTCACAAGAGCTCTACTACCCTTTATTGAGGACAACAAACCACCATGGTGTCTAACCAAAAAGATATACACGACCATCATAATGCCTACGATGATATATGGAGTCAAAAACGCAGCAACGACAAAGGCCAACAGAAGAAGTCTGAGAAGAGCTGAAAGGGACATTATCCAACTGCTAGCAAAAACAGGAAAACCACAAAAACGACAGAAAACGTCAACATTACTAGAGGGAAGAACAATAATCAAAAGAATAGAATCATACGCAATGAAATACTGGGGACACGTCCAAAGACGGGACTCGACACACCTACTAAAGAAAGCGCTGCGAATGAACAGCAACAAACTGAAAATGCCATGCTACATGCCATGCTACACATGGATAACAACAATCGAGAGGATTATGAATAAGCTAGGAAAGGATTATACACACTGGGAAAAGCTGGCACAACAAAAAATGGAATACAATAAAGAAATATCAAGGATATACACACTGCCAGACTCAGAAACGGAAGAAACAGAAACCTCAGAAGTAGAATAGGAGAGAAGATGATCACAGACAGAAACTAAGAAGAAGCATATCACAAAAACCTGAAAGTAAAAAGAAGCACGAAAACCTAAAAGAAGCATCTCACAAACGCCTACACTTTCCATCCGATGAAGACAGAAAGAAAACAAGAAGAAACACCTCACAAACACCTACACGCTCCATCCTATACTCCTACCCCTTGCGTCATGCGGCACTCGCTGCTAACAACAAGCATGTCCAATGTCCAATCCAGCGTATGCAGCTGGTCCGGCGGTATAAAAAAGCACCGGGGGTTTGTTCCGGCACACGGTGGGATGATCGATGGGCGATCGGGCTGCGTGGTGGAACAAATCTCCATGCGCCGGAATTGGCAGCAATGCCCACCTTACGCTGGCAAATCAATCAATCAATCAATCAATATGATAGAAATCAAGGCGATTTTTTTTTTGCATCGGCCACCCAAATTACCACCTTGGGGCAGACAGTTACATATATTATATTATTAAAATTCTATGAGCAATTACTTCTACATACTGGAGTGTAAATATGGTCTCAAGATGTTTTTGTTTAAAGAGACTTGGGTGGGAAATCTGGATGTGGAAGTAGTGATTCCTTAGGCAAAGGTTTTCAAATTAATTTTAGGCAAACTGTGAATCAATGTAATTTATTAGCACGTCAGAAACTGAAGAAGACACAAAACGAATCATCTCTAAAACCACAATTTTTTTTACTGATTACAATGAGATTACGATAAAAATAAAATTAAATCTTTAGTTTCTCTGTTTTAACAATCTATAACAAGCAAGTGTAATTAATGATTAATTATGTTTTTCACTCCAGTTAACATTCTTCGCCTTAGGCAGATATTAAATTGCAAGAAATTATGAATGGGTGTAACGACCTGAAAATAGATAATTATTTGTAAACTGAGTTACCGTTTTTAAAAACCGCTGCCTAAAGAATCACTACTTCCACATCCAGATTTCCTGTCCAACTCCCCTTAAAGGAAAACGTCTTGACTGCATTTTCACTCTAGTATGTGGAAATAATTGGGTAAAGAAAAATAATAAAAAGGCGTTGCCGAATGCCAAATGAGTCTCCAGAACTTCCGGGCGCTGCCGAATACCAAGGCAATTTTTCAGTTGTTTCCAAATCCATATTAGGACGGTGCCCAATCCATATCTGGGCGTTGCCGAATCCGTATTTGGGTGCTGCATAATCCAAATTAGGGCGCTGCCGAATCTCTTCAGGTGCTGCCGAATTTCCTATCGGACACTACCCTCCAGGATTCATTTTGATTGCACGATTTGACCCAAACATACCAATTAACATATAAAGCAAGTCAAATGAAAGTTTTTAACAATTAAATTTACAGACTCTCATTATCTTGCTTTACTTCTTCCATATTTATCCCCCTCCCCCCACTCTTTCCACGAAAGCAAATGTCATTACAACATATACGTGAACCAAATTTCAAGTGAATATCTCCATTTTATTTTACTAATCCCTTTAATAATGTAGTGGAGGTGGTGAGGCGGTTGAAAAATATTATAAAAAATCTGAGCTATTGGCTTCTAGTATATACACCAAATACCGAGTTATTGTGCTCTTACCAGCTTGCTTTACTTATTTCCCCTATGGACCCCTATTTAACCCCCAACCCTTCTACCGAATCATCTCAAAATAATATCTTTTAGCCCCTTTAATAATGCAGGAAGGGTGGGGTGGTGGTGAAGTTGAGAAATGTTGCAAAAAATTTGAGGCCATGGCTTCTAGTATATGCACCAAATTTCAAGTTTCAAGTACACGTGAATTTTGATAAATCCCTATAATTTATTTATTATTTATTATAGAATATTGGTTACCAAACACTTTTTTTCAAGATAAGGAAAGTGATATAATACGTTATCATAAAATTATGTTTACCACTTCCGGCAAAACCGGAACTAACGTGATGAACCAATATCCATATTACATTTTTTTTTCTAATAACGCTTCTAATAAAACGGCTCCCAAAACTTAAAGTAAGTAAGACAACAAAGAAAATACACACTAATTTAGAATGGTAATGAAAAATCTACTTAAGAGATATTAGTAGGCTTTGATTTAATTTTAAGTTTAACAGTTATTAAACAAAGTTTGTAGTTGGTGCATTTCAATCATAGTTTCAAACAGAAATAGTGTACTTAGAAACAATTCAAAGCAAATTAATCCAAATAAGGCAATAAAAAAAAATAAATTTAAAAAATGGTTAGATACACCAATGAAGATAAGTTAAATATGATTTTAATATACGGTGAATGCAAAAGAAATTCCCGACAAGCAAAACGATTGTTTTGTTTACGATTTCCAAATAGACCTACACCCGATAAAAAAACATGTATCATGCTGTTTAAAAATTTAAGAAACTGGGGTAGTTTTAAGAAAACTATTCGTAACAGAAATAGGCCAGTTAGAAACGATGAAAATACAGCCTTGGTGTTAAATAGTGTTGTCAACAATCCTCAATGTTCTCTCCGGAAATTGGCATCGTAAACTAATCTGTCGATATCTTCGTGCCATAGAATATTAAAATCAAATAAATACGATCCATACAAATTGAAATTGATCCATCATTTAAGGCCTGGTGATTATGAACGAAGATTACATTTTCTAGCTGAATTTTCAGTTCTTTCTGAAGAATGCCCAAATTTTTTTAAAAATGTGCTCTGGAGCGCTGAAAGCCGTTTTCACAACAACGGAGTTGTGAGTAAGCATAACTGCCGATACTGGTCACAAAATAATCCTAAATGGATGAGAATGACCCGAAATCAGGTAACTTTTGGAGTTAACGTGTGGTGTGGAATATTAAATTCATATATTATTGGACCATATCTATTCCATGGGACTTTAAATGGAAGAAAATATGAGATATTTTTGAGAAATGTATTGCCAGGATTATTAGAGACTATCCCTCATAACCAGGAGAATATTTGGTTTCACCAAGATGGTGCACCACCCCATAACTCAGTACTAGTCAAAGATTGTCTTAATGAAATGTACCCTCAGGGATGGATTGGTACTAATGGAGTAGTCAGATGGCCAGCACGATCACCTGACTTGACTCCATTAGATTTTTACCTTTGGGGGTATTTAAAAAGTGTAGTGTACATTGAACCCATTGAGGATATGGCCGATTTGTATAATAAAATATATGCAAGTGTTGCTGCTATAAATAGACATACGTTACAAAAAGTTTGCAATGAAGAGTTACTGAAACGTTACAATATCTGTATTCATGAAGAAGGGAGAAATTTTGAACATTTAATATAATAAGTACCTACTAATAAGAAAGAAATTAGTTTAATTTCATTTTTAATAATATTTCGATAGTTTTTAAATGTTTGTTTATAAAACTTTTGTTTACGTTCTTTACTGAATTGTTAATATAAATTTAGCCCATTCTAAATTAGTGTGTATTTTCTTTGTTATCTTACCTACTTACTTTAAGTTTTGGGAGCCGTTTTATTAGAAGCGTTATTAGAAAAAAAAATGTAATATGTAGGAACATATGGATATTGGTTCATCATGTTAGTTCCGGTTTGGCCGGATGTGGTAAACATAATTTTATGATAGTGTATTATATCACTTTCCTTATCTTGAAAAAAAGTGTTTGGTAACCAATATTCTATAATAAATAATAAATAAATTATAGGGATTTATCAAAATTCACGTGTACTGGCATTAATGAAAGAAACTCATGTAACTCCATCAAAATTATTCACAAATTATTGTTTAATCACATGACTTATGTTTCAAGGTTCCAGCCATCAAGAAATAGTTTTGCATCTCAGCGCCATCTCTGTGTGCTGTTGAGGAAAAATTCTAATCACCGTTATTTAAACCTTTCTTTGGTATCAATCATCTGCCATTTACAAAAATAAAATATCTTTATGAGTTTTAGAGATAATGGCCTGGGGAGTTTTAACTGAAACACCCTGTATACACTAAATTCCAAATTTCTGTACTTTAACCAGTTTGCTTTACTCTTTTTCCTTTATTTACCCCTATTCAGCCCTCAACCTCTCACCTAATTATCGCAAAATATAATCTAGTTCAAAATCTCATCATGACGCATATGTGTAAATTTCAGGTCAATATCTTAAACCGTTCTTGAGAAAACGTGCACATAAAAAAAGTACATATATGTGAATGACTACGTTTGCCCCTCATTCAGAGCGAGAGGGAGAGTTTCGGCTTTCTTTGCAATTTTCTGTGCCGACTAGATAGATGAAAAAAACTGTAAGAACATTAACTTTACAAATAATCTATTATCGCAGTCGTTGATTTGCGTCTAATCGAAATGAGCAACAGCTGATCCAATTGCGCGCGCATATCAGAAGCGTCTAGGCTAGTGTTCATCGTCAGCCGGATAGTTGGCGCGTAGGTAACGCTCTCGCTAATGGTGCGAAAGGTCTCGGGATCAGACCCCTACACCAGCTGAATTTTTTCTTTAATTTTGTAACGATTAACATATTTTTCCACGAATTCTTTTATATGATCTTTAGGTTATGATAGTAGGTTTTTATTCTATTTAAAATAATTTCATTCTATCATGTGATTTCTTTAGGTTAGGTTAGTAGGTTCTTATTCTGATATCTAATTTAATTGGTAATAATTATTAGCGCCGCAGGCAGTATTAGCGTCGCAGAGAAACCTTTTTTTTCACAAAATATCACGAAATATTTCAATTTCTCGACTTGCGGAATTTATTACACATTTAACAAGTTAATGCGCATGCTCGAATTTATTGAATCGGTTGTTGCCCATTCCGGCTAGATAGTGGCGTGTGTGAATCGGACGAATGGTAAATATTTTGAGCCGGAATGAAATTACCTTCCCCCCCCCGTTTTTGTGGATGCTGAACACGATCGCGGTGTCAGAATTTCTTTTTGGGGTTGCACAACCCCTCAAACAGGCCAGAAACCACCCCCTAGAGGGATTAAACGCGATTTAATACGTTTCCCTTCAGAAAATAGTACTTTCCTCCCGTTCTCAAGGATGCTGAGCACGGTGGTGGTGGTGTTCGTAATTGCGTCCGACCCCTACCAACCCCTCCACCGGCCAATACTCGCCCCCCGAAAGGGGTGAATTTTTTTTTTTCGGATTATCAGCGGCAAATATATATTCCCCCGTTTTCAAGGATGCTGAGCAAGGTGGTGGTGTTCCCCATCGCGTCCGACCCCTACCAACCCCTCCACCGGCCAATGCTCGCCCCCGAAAGGGGTGCATTTTTTTCTCGGATTATCAGCGGCAAGTATATATTCCCCCCCCGTTTTCAAGGATGCTGAGCACGGTGGTGGTGTTCCCCATCGCGTCCGACCCCTACCAACCACTCTACCGGCCAATACTCGCCCCCGAAAGGGGGGATTTTTTTTTTCGGATTATCAGCGGCAAATACATATTCCCCCCGTTTTCAAGGATGCTGAGCACGGTGGTGGTGTTCGTAATCGACTCCGACCCGTACCAACTCCTCCACCGGCCAATACTCGCCCCCGAAAGGGGTAAAATTTTTTTTCGGAATATATATTTCCCTCCCCTTCCCGTGTTCGAGGTTGCTGTTATGGGAAGAATAATCTTATTTCTTTTCTTGGTTGTAATGTCCTTTTTTTCCCGTTCATCTGAAAAAATATCATCAAATAGCGCCAGTAGGCCTGTTGAATAATTGTTACATACTTTTATTTTTACATATAAATAATTGTGAACATTTATTACGATGCATGAAATCAAATTGCTACAGTGTCTTTTCTTAAATTACAATAATTGATACCTAAATATATATTTGCCGCTGATAATCCGAAAAAAAAATTCACCCCTTCCGGGGGCGAGTATTGGCCGGTGGAGGGGTTGGTAGGGGTCGGACGCCATTACGAACACCACCACCGTGCTCAGCTTCCTTGAAAACGGGAGGAAAGTACAGAGTATAACGCATCGCATACGTAGGTACCAGGAGTAACTCGTTATTTCGCGGTTGATAAGTTATTGATCTTTATATTGTTAGTTATTAAGTTCTTTTGTATTTAGGTTTGTCTTTATATTTGGTGTTTGTTATTATTAATAGTGTTCATTTAAATTTTCTAACGCATTTTATTCCACTACCTACTGTGAAAAATCTGAACTTGCTCTCGTGGGAGAGGGTCGAAGTTCAATGCTAGCTGGTTTACCTTCACCAAATGAACTTTGGCGCCCTGGGAATTAACTTCATTAAATTCGATTTTTTAATCAAACAGTTACTCTATTTTCAAAATCCAAATTCATTTTCATTTACACATTAACAAAACAAAGCAATTTGAGAGAGACAAGAATTTTTAAGAATGTGTTAACCCATACGTCAAATTTTTAAATTTCTTAGATTTTCCCTTTTCCGGCAAGGGTCTTTTTTACGGTTTTTCCGAAATAACTTGGACATAATGCACTTTAAGAGAAAGTTATAGAGGAAAAAATGACTTGTATTATAATAACACATTCACCAACATTTTTCTGGATTTTATCTCATCACTTTTTATTCCCCCTCCTCCTCCATTTTGGAAAAATTCGAACCGCCATATTTCGGAAAATAGGCATTTTTTTTTCGAAAATATTACAATGGTAAAAAGTTGTTATATTTCGCCAAATTTTCTCAAAATGCATTTTGTTTTTTAATTAACCTCAACTACTACTACTTAACAACAAAATCATTATTTAAACAATTGCGGGTCAGTAGCGGCAATTTATTTTACTGGAGTTTGATCTAGACGTCAATACGAATAAAATCCACAAGATTTCGCGAAAATTCATTCATTCGATAAACTTTTTCAAATTTAGGTCGATTTTCATCTAATTTGCATACCTACACTAATATATATTACTATGATTTATTTGTAGCACCCAACTATAACAACTTTATTAGTTAATTTTAAAATGTACAATTTACAAAACATTCAGTTTCAAATGCACACCTATACCTAAGCTATAGAAAGCCTGTCTGTGTGCATACTGTGCATAATGTTTGAATAAAATTCACAAATTTATATAATCTTGGAATACAACCATAACAGTTAATATACTAATAAGGCGTACAGAAGCATGAATGCCTGTTACTTTATGGTTTGATTCAAGTTCAGTTGCATGAAGCAAGTATGATATAGTAAATGAAGCTTGGTATTGGATTGAACAAAATAATTTCAATATTTTTATAAAATTATAATTATAAGATCGTATATAACAATGCATCGTATGGCCGTTATGATACCTAGAAGACCATAAAGTAGTGAAACGTGGTGGCCAGACAATGTTAAATCTACAAGGTATCAACGAAAGCGATGAATCTAAAAAATAAATAAAAAACAGAAATAATTTAGTTTTAACAAAGTTAAACCAAAAGTTTTATATAAAGAATGAACTTCTTACAGATCATCAGCCTATTTAAAATTATTTATATTAACGTCCTGGCGGAGTTTAGCTGAGTTCGGTTGAGTTTCTCAAAGTGAACAGACGCTTCGAATAAAAGCTCTCAAAAATAGCTCAGAAAAATAGGTTAAAACACCGCTAATTTATATGAAATTTAGACCATCGATAGGTCCAGAAATTCTGCATGTCGTGAAGTGAAACAATTAAAAAACAAACTTTATACGGAATAAATATTTGATTATTTCTAGTACAGGGCTTTCTGTAATATAAGAAATAAACAAGTAAGTGCGGCGTGTTAAGATATCTGTAGCCAGAAAGACTTGAAAGCGAGGGCTCTCAAGACCAGGGTAATAAATATTCAGTGTCAAGTGATATAAATGTTTGTACCTAGACGTTGGGGCTGAGATCCAATGCTTTCTTGGAAAGTGTAAATAAACAATTCGCATGAAGTGGAGGTTAATGAAACCAACAGACATCACCAGCAAACTACAAGAAAAAGATAAGATATATTTACCTAATTGACTGAATAATAATTGATCCATAATTTGTAATTTATTGTTTCTGTTTGTATGTTTGTATTTTTTAGTATTATTTTTACTTTACTTTTATAATATCCTATTTTATTCCCATTGGAAAACGACAGTTGGAATTAGGCACTACAAAAACCAAAACAATATACAGGGTGTGCGGAGGTTTCTCTCGGGCCACTTTCTCATTCTCAACTCGCTGTAAAAAGTTATTTTACCGCGATACAGATAACATAATAAATACACTCTCTTACAGCAAGCTAATATCAGTTTTGAAAAACTGGGCAAAAGATGGACACACTAATACAGGACGTTGAAACGAGAACACATCAATTACTGGTACAAAAAATCGACGGCGACGGAAACTGTCTATATGGAGCATTAAGCCACCAACTGGAGGGAGAAAATATAACATCACAGGCACATACCAATGCGACGAAAGAAATCACTACGATAGCGTGATTATTGCACAAGAAAAACATGAGGCAGAACAACCAGAAGAAACATACGCTCGAACTGGGGCAATAACAACCCGCCCAGAATTAGAGGAAGCAACGCACATAAACATGTACCAAATATCACAAAGAACAGAGGAAGCCAACAGTCAAGAATTACAACACGATGACATCATCCTGGCGACATGGAATGTCAGAGGCTGCATAACGAGAGAGAAAAGAGAAAAAATCGATGAGGCTCTTATGATGGAACACATACACGTTGCATGCATACATGATAGACGGAACTGCAGTTACTCAAAACTACAAATGGCATCTAAGTGGAGGGGACAAAGAAAAAACCAGCAGAGGAGTCGCATGGGCAATAAGACGGAACACCCCTATCCAGATAAAGACAAGAAAAGTAAACGAAAACATAACCATGGCAGACTTGGAAAGGAAAACATATGCATATTAGGAGTACATGTGCCCTCCGACAAACGGGCAGGACGAGTATTCAGACAGATCACCCAAGAGACTAGAAGAAATAGGAATAGAAAAATGAACATAATAATACTAGGAGACTTCAACGCGCATATAGGAAAGGACGACCAAACACATGAAGACAAGAATATCATAGGAAAAACCTTACTTCACACATGGACAAACGATAATGGAAGCTCGCTAAAAAACTTGGCACATCTGTTCGATCTAACAGTTAGAAACACATGGAGCAAGAACCTAACCTGCCTTAATACCTGGAGTAAAGGAAACATCAACTCTCAAATAGACCATATCCTAGTGGATAGAAAAATAAGGGACAGGGTCAAAAACATTAAGGCAAAACAAGCAACAAACGTCAAAACAGATCACAAAATATTATATGGAACACTAGTAATAAAGAAACAAGAAGCAAAAAAAAGATACAACGAAACATCAAATGACACATGGAACATCTCACTGCTACAGAACGAAGAAATAAAAAAGAAATACCAGGAGGAGATAGAAAAACAGTTAACAGGAAAAGAACTAAATTGGTCAACAATGGGTTTAAAAATGAAAATAGCGGCGAGGAAAACGTTGAAAAGGAACAAATCCCCTATGAGCCCAACAAGAAAAGACATGAAAAGAAATTACGAAAAACTAAAGAAAATAAAGGCCACA
This sequence comes from Stenurella melanura, assembly GCA_963583905.1. Classification (NCBI taxonomy): domain Eukaryota; kingdom Metazoa; phylum Arthropoda; class Insecta; order Coleoptera; family Cerambycidae; genus Stenurella; species Stenurella melanura. Next base: position 110,565,194 of record OY757310.1, on the reverse strand, counting down.
GGAAAACAATATACACCGAACATAGACAAAAAGATAATAGAAGCGGGGAAAGAAAAAAGAAACGCAGAGAGGAGGCACGAACAGAAAAAATGCAGGGAATTCTTCGAAAACAGAATCCACTCCAGCAGGACAGAGATTAAACCAAACTTTTAGACACCTTAAAACATACAGGAGAAACAACAATACGCAGCCAAGAAAATACATACCACTGCAGCATTGGGTCAGGAAACTAGAAGAAGGAAACGCGGAGAGAAGTCAAATAGAACCAATACAAGAAATGGACCACTGGCCACTGGGAAAGCCACCGTCAAAAGACGAACTACTAGAAATAATGGCCAGAGCTAAAAGAAACACGACCCCGGGAATAGATAAAATAAATAACGAACTAGTATATTATGGACCGGACAACATAAAACAGCTAACCCTAGAAATCATCACCAACGCATGGACGGAAACCACACCCCTGCCTGAGGAGTGGAACACAACCATACAGATACCGCTCCCTAAAACCAAATCACCACAAAACGTGGACGATTACAGAAGAATAACACTCTGCAGTGTAGGGTACAAATACTACGCACAATTCCTCCTCAGAGAAATGGAAAAATACATCGGCGAACTACCAGATTATCAAACGGCATTTATCAAGGGCAGATCAACAGACGACCATATGTACACCACCAGACGGATCCTGGAAGAAAAGTGGAAAGAAGGAACAAAACTATATATAGCCTCAATTGACCTCCAAAAGGCATTTGATACCATAAGGCATGAGGCTATAGTCAACACTTTGCTCAACAGGGGAGTACCGCACTACTTAATAAACAGAATAATAAAAGCATGCCTACACGAAAACACTGCAATACAATGGTTTGGACAGACGACGGAATCAAAAATGAAGAATATAGGAGTCAAACAAGGATGTCCCCTATCCCCCCGACTATTCACCACAGTCCTGGACCAAGTGATAGAAAGCACAATAAAGGAGAATCAGAATTTCAATGGAAACGATGGAACGATAAAGCCCCCCATCGTACTTGCATACGCCGACGATATACTCATCATCACCGAGGAAGAACAAGACATCGTTAAATTTCTAAGAAACATGACACCACATCTGGATTCCTCTGGAATGAAAATAAACTTCAAGAAGAGCCTTATAATGGTCCGAGACCCATTGACAAAAACAAGTCCAACAAGTGGGGAAGAATACAAAATAGGAGACTACACCCTGAGAACCACGAATAGAATGAAATACCTAGGAACATACCTAACGAATCAACTAAAAAGGAGGGAAACAGTAAGGGAAAGAATCAAAACAGCCTACAGAGTCACAAGAGCTCTACTATCCTTCATTGAGGACAACAAACCACCATGGTGCCTAACCAAAAAGATATACACGACCATCATAATGCCTACGATGATATATGGAGTCAAAAACGCAGCAACGACAAAGGCCAACAGAAGAAGCCTGAGAAGAGCTGAAAGGGACATTATCCAACTGCTAGCAAAAACAGGAAAACCACAAAAACGACAGAAAACGTCAACATTACTAGAGGGAACAACAGTAATCAAAAGAATAGAATCATACGCAATGAAATACTGGGGACACGTCCAAAGACGGGACTCGACACACCTACTAAAGAAAGCGCTGCGAATGAACAGCAACAAACTGAAAATAGGGAGGCCATGCTACACATGGATAACAATAATCGAGAGGATTATGAATAAGCTAGGAAAGGATTATACACACTGGGAAAAGCTGGCACAACAAAAAATGGAATACAATAAAGAAATATCAAGGATATACACACTGCCAGACTCAGAAACAGAAGAAACAGAAAACTCAGAAGTAGAATAGGAGAGAAGATGATCACAGACAGAAACTAAGAAGAAGCATATCACAAAAACCTGAAAGTAAAAAGAAGCACGAAAACCTATAAGAAGCATCTCACAAACGCCTACACTTTCCATCCGATGAAGACAGAAGGAAAACAAGAAGAAACATCTCACAAACACCTACACGCTCCATCTTATACTCCTACCCCATGCGTCATGCGGCTCTCGCTGCTGACAACAAGCATGTCCAATGTCCAATCCAGCGTATGCAGCTGGTCCGGCGGTATATAAAAGCACTGGGGGTTTGTTCTGGCACACGGTGGGATGATCGGTGGGCGATCGGGCTGCGTGGTGGAACAAATCTCCCTGCACCGGAATTGGCAGCAATGCCCACCTTACGCTGGCAAATCAATCAATCAATCAATCAACGTCCTGGCGGAGTTTAGCTAGTGGTGGAATAGCATTAGCTAAACTCCGCCAGGACGTTAATATAAATAAGACGATTAAATAAAATAATAATATACAATAGACTTTTTTAAGCAGAAAAGCAAATTTCTAAAATATTACATAGAATGTCAAAACTTAGGGCTGAATTTATAAAATATCCTCTAAAAGCAATTACCGATAGTTGCATTGCAACGTAGTTGCTTCAGAAATAAGAACTGAAATGAGCTCCACAGCTTGTAACAAGGAGATTGAAGTGTCAAGTTTCAGTTCAAATTCACATATCATTCCATAAAAGAGTTTGATGAATTTAATTTCATATCATGCTCAAAGAAAAGACTTGATATCATAACATTAAAATGTTTATTGGCATACTAAAGTTATTGTTTAGTTTAGTTTATCAATTCATAGAAATATGTAAATTTTTTTATAATATTTTTCGTCCCCCACCGCCACCCCCACACTCCATTATTAAAGGGGTTGATAAAATAAAATTGAGATATTTGCTTCAAATTTGGTACACGTATATACTATAATGACATAAGGAATTAGATTATATTTTGGGTTTATTCCGACGGAGGGCTGGGGGTTAAATAGGGGTAAATAAGGGAAAATAAGTAAAGAAAGCTGGTAAGAGTACAGAAACTTAAAATTCGGTGTATGTACTAGAAGCCAAGGCCTCAGATTTGTTTACAATATTTTTTAACCCCCTCACCACCCCTACTCCACTATTGAAGTGGTTGGTAAAATAAAATTGAGATATTCACTTGAAATTTGGTAGACGTATGTATTGTAACGACATCTGGAACTAGATTATATTTTGAGGCGGTTCCGTTGAAGGGTTGGGGTTAAGTAGAGGTAAATAGGGGATAATAAGTAAATCAAGCTGATAAGAGTACAGAAATTTGGGATTTGGTGTATATACTAGAAACCAAGGCCACAGATTTATTTTTAGTATTTCTCAAACCCCGCCACCTCCGCTCTATTATTAATGGGATTGATAACATAAAATTGAGATATTCACTTGAAAGTTAGTACCAAAGAATTTATATAAATAGAAGCCGAAATAAAGTGTAAAAGTTATACGATACTGTTGCCATCATGTCCAACATACCTTTTTCTCACCATTTCCTTCTAAGATACAATATTGCCTATAACGCTATCTCTGTTGCAATCACTCCAAGACCGTGGTATGAGTGTAGCAAAGACATATGTTCAATTTAGTAATTTAAGAACTGTGTCTGTTTTAACTACTCTAACCTCAAGATTATTTACGTGTTTTGTAAATTTAAACAATTATTCTCGTTGAATCGTAAAAAATAGTGAAGAAATGTGTTGTTTGTGGTGTAGTTGAGGAAAAGAATAGCCTGTTGTCTTACATTTATTTGTCATGTTAAAAACAGTAGTACTGCAACAAAGATGGGGCTATAGTAATTTTTATCATAAAGAAAGACATAATTATAAAATGTAATGTCTGAACTTGAGTACGAGATGTTGACAACACACTTATAAATCTGTATCTGCTTCTATTCATATAAATTCTTTGGTTAGTACTACACGTATGTATTGTAATGACATCTGATTGAGATCATTTCATTGAAGGGGTGGGAGGTGGTAGTTTGTGAATAGGGGAAAATAAGTAGCGTAAACTAGAAACTTCGTTTTTAACGTATATGGTAGAAACCAACGCATCAAACTTTCCTGACATCTGCCCCAAATATTATTAAAATTCGATGACCGATAATTTCGACATACTAGAGTTCAAATCTAGTCAAGATGTTTCCTTTAGTGACTTGGAGGAAAATTCTGGATGTGGAAGTAGTGATTCCTCAGGCAGCGATTTTTAAGTTTGCTATTGTTATTTATAGATTCATTTGATATTTACATTCCAGATTAAATTTATTAATAAAATTTATATTTGTTCGTTCAACCTTGAGTGTGATTTATTATTCGCTTGTGGTATCCAGATCGTTAAGCATAATTAAACCGACCTTTACCATGAGAGGAGTCGATCTATTGACTACAGGTAATCGTGTTAATAATGTTCTGTGGTGTACAATTTTAGTAGATTTTAGACTACTTGGCGTCCAACATCAATTTCTTTTATAAATTACAAATTCATTTTTATTTCAAATTAACTTGTAAATAGAATATTCATGCACACTACTTAGAAAATAGAACAATATATACGGGATTAAACTATCAGTTTGGTATTGTTACAGTTGCTTCAAGTCATAGTGGTGGAAAGTATGTACCAAGAGCAATCCTCCTTGACTTGGAACCAGGCACCATGGATGCAGTTCGATCAGGTATTTACGGAAAGCTTTTCCGACCAGATAATTTCGTATTTGGACAATCTGGAGCTGGCAACAATTGGGCCAAAGGACATTATACCGAAGGAGCCGAATTAGTAGACACAGTTTTGGATGTGGTTAGAAAAGAAGCAGAGAATTGTGATTGTTTACAAGGATTCCAGTTAACGCATTCTCTCGGCGGTGGTACCGGATCTGGAATGGGTACCCTTTTAATATCAAAGATCCGCGAAGAATACCCAGATAGAATAATGAACACTTATTCTGTTATGCCCAGCCCTAAAGTTTCAGATACAGTAGTAGAACCCTATAATGCAACATTATCCGTTCACCAGCTGGTGGAAAATACCGACGAAACTTATTGTATAGATAATGAAGCTCTTTATGACATTTGTTTTAGAACCTTAAAAGTACCCAACCCCAGTTACGGTGATTTAAATCATTTAGTATCTCTTACAATGTCTGGTGTAACAACTTGTCTTAGGTTTCCTGGGCAATTAAATGCCGATCTTCGTAAACTGGCCGTTAATATGGTTCCATTTCCCCGTCTTCATTTTTTTATGCCTGGTTTTGCTCCTCTCACATCTCGTGGTAATCAACAATATAGAGCTTTGACTGTGCCCGAACTCACCCAGCAAATGTTCGATTCCAAAAATATGATGGCTGCTTGTGACCCCAGACACGGCCGTTACCTAACTGTAGCTGCGGTATTTAGAGGTATGTGTGTTCATGTATTTATTTAGTTTATTTATTTATAATAGTGGAATTTTTAAAGTCGAATTGTTAAATAGAAAGGAATACAACAGTATTATATTACACACAGTTGTAACTGCATCCTCGACAATTAATCATTTATCAAACATTTATTCAAAACAGGATGAATACAATAGATCTGGTACCTACCTACTTTTTTGAATAATTGTTTGATAATAATGCAATTATCGAGACTGCAGTTATTATAATCAACTTTATAACGAACTACTGTGTAGAAATCACTTCTTCGGTAATTTTTCTCAAATCGTTAGTAAAATTTTACTAGGTATGTGTTAATATTTTCTTGTTTTTCAAATTGGTAAAAAGATTATAATTTACTTAAGTAACTATGGTTTTCCATAACGATTAATTATGTTTTATTTAGCATTTCTTCGGAATAAAGTTAGAGATTTGATTTTTTTTTCTTTTTCACTTTCCCTTTCCATCAACTCTGATCAAATTTAGAAAATACAGAACATTTAAAGGGTAAATAATCTTTATCTTTATTCTGAAGAAGATGGGAATAAACAATAATAAACTGCTTAAATAATTTGTAAGTTCCATTAGTAAACAGTCAACAAAATTGAATGACTAACTCCTGAAATTAAAAAGAAAATGGAAATGTTATAAATGTATAGCAAAGTATAATTGTTTAAATAAATTATAATTATTTACCAATTAAAAAAACATTTAAATATTAACACAAACTAGAACGTAACTAGTAATTTGTGCCAACAAAATCGGAAATAAACACCAAAACAACAGAAAATACGCAATATTATATTTTTGCTCTTATGGGGTCATTTGTCTTTTAATTATTTATATGGAAAATAAGGACCTTTTATTATTATTTTCTGGCCCTATGAAAGGGTCGTATGGAAGGAATTACTAACTCCTATTGCCTAGATAATTCTGAAGAGGCGACTTGTGTACGTTTTTTATTTCACTGCTATTTAATGATTCTATAGCGCTAAAAAATGTGCTTTACCTTTAAAACATGAGAACCTTCGTGGTCTCGGAAACATGCGTTAATGTTATTCGATATGGCTCAAACTTAAAGCAGATTTAGAATTTAGAACTAGTCTGAAAGGTGAAAGAAAAAAAAATCGGTAAAGGCATTTACACAGAACTTCCCTCTCTAAAAAAATTAATAATTACGAAATGACATTGAGAATAATAATCGGAATATAGTTATCACTATTATTACAAAGAAAACCTGATAACTTTTGATAAAAAAATAGAGTGCTCATTCAATAGCAAAAGTTCAATACTACATAACAGGTGCCTAATATGGACTTTTTTCTCAATTTTTTTTTTAAATAGGTTTAGAACGCTATGAAATGTGGAAATTTTAAATTTGAACAAAGAAAAAAATATCCATCTATTTTAGTGGTAAAGAATTTTTCAAAAATGTTGGTAAAATTTTTTTATTTTTTTTTATTTTTTTTAAATAGGTTTAGAATGCCATGAAATGTGGAAATTTAAATTTGAACAAAGAAAAAAATGTTTTCATCAATTTTAGTGATAAAAAACTTTTCAATTTTTTTTGTCTGAAATAGGTTTAGCGTGTCATGAAAGGTGGAAATTTTAAATTTGAGCAAAGAAAAAATTTTTTCATTATTTATTCCCTTTAGACGGTCCACCCTGTATATTTTCCAGTGAAAGTTTAACCATTTCTTCGCTGACAGTAGCGTCAATTACCTACCAAATTTGACTGCTCTCCGTCAAGTAGTTTTTTTAGTTAATGCATCAACAGACAGACAGACAGACAGACGGAATTGAAAAACCTGTATTTTCGTAATCTATATACGTGATCTGAAACGTCAAAATCCAAAAAAATCTCGGAGGGTGATTTTTTCTCGAATACAATACTAGTAAAAGTTAAAGTTGATTTCTTGGGCCTTTGTAATATACATAATTTACATATTATATATCTTTTTTATATATTATTTTATTTTCATAAAAGCTGTTTTTATATATTGTTTAATTTTCTGGGGGTTTTATTTAAACTAATCAGAACAAATAGTTTCTATCTTAGTTTATTTTATTCTAAATTATAATAATTTCAGAATTTTTTTCTATATTGACACACCCCTTTGAAATTTTATATAAAAAAAGTCAACACAACAGATTATTATAAATTAGTGCTATTAATCCCTACTACAAAGAAAAATTGCCATCTTAAAGACCTACTAATGAAGCTACTAGATAGCGACCCCGGGGCTTAAAGACTTTTGTAAAATTTAATTATTTAATTATTTATTGCTTTATACAGAAGATGTACATTGTACATGTACATTCTGCAGTCAGCAAGTCAGGGACGGGGACACCTGGCGCAGGTAAATTCAGCAAATAGTATCAAAAAGTAATGCGAGTAAAGTGTTTTGTAAAGGAAGAAAATTTGTCACAATACAGTTTATGGATAGACCAATAGGCAGAGATTTTTAGATGCATTTTTGAGACGGGAACAAGGTTTTGATTGTTTCTTATGTTTTGCCGCTAAATACGATTATCACTATACGTATTTCGTAAACCATTTGCTTATTTTTTAAATTAACAATTAAAAAAAATACTTTTCCATGTTTTACTTTATATCTTCTCTCCTGCGCATTTTTCGCCATATGTGCCTTATTAGTTTTTTGTTCCTTATTGAATTAAATAAATAATAAGGCTGGCTTGAAGTCGCTGAGTGTTTTTTTTTATTTGCAAATAGTGTTCAAAATTTAGAAAGTGTTTTTTTTTTTCGACATTAAGTAACTCGAAAATAGAAACACCTAACAGCCTGAAACTTTCAGAAATGTTTGCTTTCAATGGTATTAAAAGTGTTAAGCAAGATCGGTTTTTAACTTTTTAAGTAATAAACAATCGATTTTCTTTTCAAGTCTTAATTGCAAATCGCCTCATTTTTTAGATAATTCAATGAGGAAGAAAAACTAATAAGGTGCATATGGGAGAAATGCGCAGGAGAGGAGATATAAAGCAAAAGGTGAAAAAAGTGTTCTGTTTAATTGTCATTTTAAAAAATAAGCACACGCTTTACGAAGTACGCATAGTGATACTCGTGTTTAACGGCAAACAATTCATAATAATCAATCAAAACATTGCTCCCTTCTCAAAAATGCACTTTTTAATACTTTTTTGTCTCTGCCTACTGGTCTAGGAGTAGAAAAGTGAAAAATAATGGTCAGTCTGCGCGCTGATAGAACACACCGCGTCAGCATCGCTGCGTTAGTGTCGTGAAAATGAGGTCGATGTGCGAAAACGTTTATTTAACATAATTTAAGAAAAATATAGTCAACTTTCGTTTTCATAGAACCGACCTAGTCAGCAGCAGCTAGAATAAAATTAATAATTTTTTTAATAGAAATTCTAGCCTCTGGCTTAGCATGTGGTATTAGTAGGGAGGTGCTTCCTGAGTATAAAACTAAAATTATTAAGGATCTTTTTTGTTTAGAACTAAATGTCCCATTTATTTTTATTGATTTTGTAACATCGAGTTTTTTAACTCCAGGGTGTTAAAGTTTTTTAAAGTGGTTCCTTATAATATGTCACATACTGTTGACTTTGCTCGATAGAGAAAGAATGAGACGGATAGTAGATTTGATAATAGGACGCTGTCCTCTATCTGAATAAACATCTTCATACAATGGGGTTGAAAAACAACCGTATTTGTCGGATATGTGGAGTGGAGGATGTAACTACCACTCATATATTCTATGCAGTTGCGCACCTCTAGATGCGTCAAGATAAAAGCATCTCCCAAGGCAATTTCTACAGCTATAGGAACTACGAGATGAACCCTGGAGCAGATTACTATCCTTTGTGGAAAGCACTGGTCTCTTGTAGGAAATCCCACACGTCGCGAATGTACAATGGGTCGACAGACCTAAGTGCTTCGGATCTTATGGGTCTACTCACATTTGTAATAATAATAATAATAACAATAATAATGGATTTACAAAACTCTTTCACCCCCGGGTTCACGAGCTCTCGGATTGTACACAAACTTAATTTTAATGAAAATCAAATAAAGTTTTAAATTGTAATTTGTTTAAAACGAGAATCAGTTTCATTGATACACTTGTTTAGTTCACTCCTAAATAGATGTTATGATTATCCTATGAAATATTTCTTAATATCTCTCTTTCATCACTTTTCAAGTTACCGAGGTAACTCTAGAGATTTTGTGTGAGGTAAAAGGGAACGTTTTTGTTTATTTCTGTGTTTGTATCTATAAATCATTCGTAGTATTTACGTTTGGAGATTACACCAACAGGAACGCAAAATGACCACAAGGTGTCAAAGACTTAAGAGATTAATATTGTTACTGATACTTGTCTTTAAAAACTATTCTGCTTCTTTATATTTTTGGTGTAATTTCCAGAAGAACCATGATAATAATTGATACAAAAGGTATTTCAAGGTGTTTCAATTCACATTTGTTTTGTTATTTAACAGGTAGAATGTCGATGAAAGAAGTAGATGAACAAATGCTTGCTGTGCAGAATAAGAACAGCAGCTATTTTGTTGAATGGATTCCCAACAATGTAAAAACAGCTGTTTGTGACATACCTCCGGTAGGCCTCAAAATGTCATCTACTTTTATTGGTAATACTACTGCAATACAAGAATTATTCAAACGAATTTCAGAACAATTTGCGGCTATGTTTCGTCGCAAAGCTTTCTTACATTGGTACACTGGTGAGGGTATGGATGAAATGGAATTTACTGAAGCTGAATCCAATATGAACGACTTAGTATCGGAATATCAACAATATCAAGAAGCCACCGCGGACGATGAATATGAAGCAGAAGAGGAAGCAACTGCCGATGATTTTAATTGTTAATAAAGTTATCTATGTATCAGACATGAGCTCACTTTTAATTTTATTTGATTAAAACTTTTTCTATTATGTTATATGGAATTGTAAATTGAGGCAAATAGTATCTATCTAATAGAAGTTAAATATTATTTGCTACATGCTAGAGTGTTGATAACTAGTCTGTAAAAGTTACATTCAACTTTTACCTCTTTATTTCTTTAAAATTACAATTGTTTTAATACCTAGCTTAAGTTATATAGATTAAGGCTGAAATATTTTAATCGTCCTTTATACTACTTTGTTTTTCTAATTATTTACAAAGTTTTTTAAAAGACGGTTTTTAAATTTCATATGCTTGTGGCAAATAATATTTTGCTGTATTACCTCAACCGCGAACTGTTAATTATTAGATTTTTACGATAATTAAGTTCATTTATGATCAATATGTGCAATAAAGACTGAATTTTCTACCACTTATATTACTTTATTTATTATTTAGTTATTAGAAATTTCAGTCATTTTATGTTGTGGTACTTCCTCAAATGTGTACTAACATCTGTTCAAGTATATCGGTTATCACCAGAAGAGGTGTTTTGTTCCACATAACTGTGGAATCACTGTCACCTATGTAAAAAACGAAATAAAATTAAAAATGTATTATGTTATTTTAAGTTGGATTTTTTTTCGAGCTTTAAAGTATCTGGCGGAAGTTGGGGTGCACGGAAAGTGTCTAGCAATAGTGAATGTTGGTTTTTAACAGTATTCTGTCAAACATGTATGAAAATCAGCTATCATTCTTTAATGTAGGTTAGTAAGATTTTTTTGTACCTTTTGTAGCTGTATAAGGGCCCAGCTTTTAAGCTAGCAAATATGCATACGTTCTTAACTACATATCACACTATTTATTGCCAAAATATTAGCTTTGCTAAAATGACGTCTGGGATCTGAGCTCTGGGATCTTGGTCTAAGAGCACAGCTAACCAGATTTGCTACTTTCGTGGATAATTATACTCTTCGCAAATACAGAACTAAGAGTATATTGCATTCGATCGGCACATTTCTATAACCGTAGATAAAAAAAAATGGTATCACTGTGTTGGTGATCGAATTAATTCTGAATCACTTTCAAAATGTCCGTACGTCTGTCTGTCTATCCATCCGTCTGTCTGTCCGTCCGTCACATCTCTTGTAGCACGATAACTTAAAAACGAAAAATCCGGTTATAAGTAAGTCAGTGTGAGCTAGAGGAAGAACCCTATTGTTTTTGAAAAATATCGATCAATAAATAAAAAAGTTATTAATTGTTTACATAAAACATTTTTTTTATATATATTTTGTAAAATTAAACAAAAAATGTCTAAAACTAATACATTATTTACAAAAAAAGCTGCGACGAGTATCCTATAGAAAGTGCAACAATTATAATATAAACAGTGCAGTAAATCGGCAAAGAGTATTATAATGGTTAGCTTGTTTTGATAGCTATGAATGCTTGATCGAATTAACGGCCCGTTTAGAAAAAATTGAAATTCTTTGAGGTGAATTTAGTACTATTTTATCTGACATTGAAATAGATGAAAATCAATCTCAAATAATCGAACGTGAATCTGTTGAAAGCAAATATTTTGATAAAGGCAAAACGTTTCATTATCGAACACAACACGCCAATAAAATCACTTGACACTAATAGTTCTCGTAGCAGACATGTAAAATTAACAACATTAGATTTGCCTACTTTTAATGGTCAGTATGAACAATGGCAAACATTTCCTGATGCATTCGAAGCTTTAGTGAACAGAGACTCATCTTTAACTAGGTATCGTTCAGAAATGGTTATATTTAAATTCATGTTTAAAAGGTGAAGCACCGGTGATTAGTGAAAGTTTCAGATTTAAACTATATCTTATCAAGGAAGCCTTTGCGCAAACGCTTTGATAACAGAAGAGTAATTGTAAACGCACATATCTAAATACTCTAACTGATCTGACAGTTTTAGTAATATAAAGGCATCGCATAAACATTTGCGGAGTTTAGTTGATGAATTTTATAAACATACAATGGCGCTTAAAACTTCAGGATTAGCAACTGCCCACTGAACATTTTTCTGTTTCTGACATGTTTTTGAAACGAATGTTCTGAAACATGAAATGTTTCTAGCAGCGCAACAGAAACGTTCCAGACACATCACAGAAACTAGAGATCTCCTACACAAGAAACTTTTCAAAAGAAACATTTCAAAAGACACGTACCCAAAACATTTATGAATAATTACAAAAATGTTTCTTAAACATCTCTAGGAACGTACATACTGCAGAATATGACACGTTCCTGAAGCCACAATAGAAACGTTTCCGACCCATTGCAGAAACTAGAGATGTCCTACCCAAGAAACGTTTCAAAAGAAACATTTCAAAAGACACTTACCCAAAACATTTATGAATAATTGCATAAATGTTTCTTACACATCTCTAAGAACGTATATACTGTAGAATATGACACGTTCCTGAAACCAGAATAGAAACGTTTCTGACCCATTGCCGAAACTAGAGATGTCCTACCCAAGAAACATTTCAAAAGATATGTTATCTGATAATTTTGTGAGTTCTTCCTCTTTATCGAGTATTTTGCCACTTCTGTAAAAATATTTGAAATTTAGTGAAAGAAACCTCTGTGCCAAATGAATCGGACAGATGTTGATTTTTCAATATACTTATGATTACCTATACCACATAAATATTTCGCCCAAAAATGAAAGAAATGTATCTCTATCGCCGATATCAAAACTTTTGCTTCTAATACGTCAAACAACAATGGAAATAAGAGAAAAATTTTCCGAAACGCTAACAGCCACAATTTATTTTTTAGTTATAATGGTCTTTTTCACAATTACATTTTGCATTAAGAAATATTATAAAATCAACCTCTGTTCAATTAATTTGACGCGAGATTTCCTTACATACATTTTTAAATATTTTTCGAAAGTGGCCAAATGCCCAATACAGAGCAAAAAATCAAGAATATGCCACAAATAAAGGATTATAAACAATATATATTATGGATTGTTACAAAACAATTGAGTAACTAAACTAAGCTGTTGGGTGAGCTTAACTTAGTTCACTAACTGCAAGGCTGAAAAAGCATCAAGGCGCTTTACACACAACATTTTCGACAGATTATATTCATAAAAGGAGGTAAAAAATTGCACACAATATTTAGCTTTGCACTCTCCATTATAAAACGGTTGCGTTTTGTTACCATATTTTGTTAATATACCTAAATCTACCTTACCTTTTAATTTATTTCAGTCAGTTTAAATTTAAATAGAGAAACATGAAGAGATAGGAATTTTTCAATTACTCCTTTTGAATACAAGAAGAAATAAATACTGCAATATTGGAAAAAACGTGTACCATATAGTTTTATAGAATAATAACGTTAGAAATTGTAGAGTTAGATAGGGGTCGATAGTTATACATAACAAAACTGACAGTATGTTTAAATTATTTGATGGCTATTTTGTCATAAAATTCACTACAGTAGTTTGGTGGTAGCTCCAACACAGTCGCCACTAGTCTGTGATCCCATTTAATTTTATTCCTTTAAACTTTTAGGTTTTCTAGAAGTGAATTAAAATTATACTCAACAGTGTAAAACAAAATATATATTCAAATATTTTTAAAATAAATACATATGTAAAATATATAAAACCTAATGTAAGAAATATAACATGTTTTCTGCATGCTTCCACGACACATAACCAGTCTTACAGACTAAAAATAAAAATAAAATATGAAGTTAAAGTGGAAACATTAACGGTGTGTACTTCAATATCAGCACCAACTAATCGTTTTGTTCGTCTTTCTTCTATCGTGCCTCAACTGTGCCTGGCGAAACCGTGTCGAAACTAATGTTTCAAACAGTTTATCAGTAATAATATTGTATAACTTATTTAATTTAAATTGGGGGTTTAACCCCTTTAAAATATTAATTTTTAAGTTATTATATGAAAGTTCAAGGAACCTGAAAATATAAGAAAATAAATAAAACAAACAAAGTTATAATAAGTAACTCTATTTAACTTAAGAGCATATGAGATCACAGGGGTAGGCGAATCACAAAACATCCTTTGTTTAAAACACAATAAAACAACATAGATTTAATAAACAAATATGCTGAAAGGCAATACTGACTTCCAGTAGACTGAAAATATGCAAAATATAGGTATTACATGAAATGCGTCTGGACAGATCCAAGCGAAATGAATAAACTAATATAAACGTTACTAAACAATAAAATGGTACAAAAATCTTAATCTCAGTAATATAATTACATAGAAAACCCGACAAATACAATATCGATAGTTCGTTACCGAAATAACATGGATTTTCGGCACTAAAGGGAAGTCTTACGACGCGGCACTTGAAATAAAAAGTTTGCAACGATGTCGCGATGAATGGCACTAATAAAAGTTTGTCTTTGAAGAAAACCATTAATTTCCAACACAGGAAATAATTTTTGGAACTTTTTAATTCACGTTCCAAACCTCCAAGGAATTAAAACAGGAAACGTAATACAAACGTTTTTAGACGCCGTTAATTATGGCGGCCGTCACCAAAACAGGAACAAATGTAATGAAAATGCTACTTACAGCTTGATTTTTCTGTTCTAGGCACTCACTACTTAATTTAACAAATTACAAAACATTGACACTATCTATGATAGTAATAACTTTGCAAAGCTAGCAGGTTTTAATCACCATACTTCTCAAATTTGTAAAAACCCAACCAGTTGAATAATTCTTACAACCTCTTCGTTGGATATCTTTATTCGAATCCCCGCAATTGCCTCCCTTCCCGAACGCTACTTTCTATCTCTCCTGAAGGGAGGGCTTCGGATCGAACGATTTTAAAAAATTAACAATGCATCTTCGCGGGAAGATACCATGCCAGGGTTGGCTTAAGGTAACTTTTAAGATTAATTATCGATTTAAATAAGTATTTTAACCAAATTAATCTCCTTATTACGCAAAATAAAATGGACCCGTTACAATTGTCCCTCTTTCGCACAGAGCTGAAAAAAAAATTTTGAAATCTGTGTGTATTTACACAGACGTTCCTAGTTTTTTATCTTTTTTACTTCCCAACGATGATTGCAATACCCTTCAGGAATAATTATTTTTAACAAGACCCTATATTTCCAAGTATGTAACTAAATTAAAGATATGTGGCAACATAAGTAAGTATAGAATTGGCATGTATACTTGTAAAGGTAAAAATTAAATATGGATAGCAACAATTTTTTTTTCTTCAGTAGGTTCCAGCAGTTTGGTTGAAATCTAATTTTGAGTATTCACTAACTCTTTTTTGAAAGTAATCCGAAAGTGGGCACTCTTATACAGTGTGTCCCCAGACGGGGATTGACTTTGCGATAAGTGTAACATACCAAAAAAAAAAAAACATTTAGTACAGCTTTCATTTTCAGTAACCTCGGTATGCTTCACCTTAAATAAAATTTTACCAGATTACAGTTCAAATGGGATTTAACTCGCGGAGGTAACCTAAAAAGAAAATAAATCATAAGTAAACTGATTTTTCTGTTAATTTTACAGAAAAATTCTATTGGAGTGAAATATTTTGCATTAAAAGTTAGAGCCATATGCCAACTTTCATTGTATTTGAACAAAAAACAAATGAAAGTAAACAGTTTTTTATTTTTTAGTAAAATTAACGAATTCAAATAAAAATCTATTCAAATAGTGCCCCACCTACATTACTACATAATTCCACCCTTCTTCTATTCTTTATGTGAGACACTTCTCTCCAATCAATAAACAAAAGTCCAATCGTTTGATTCCAAAGCATGAAAAAACTTAGGTTTCTACGGCATTATCTTATTATCTATTTTAAGTATTCTTTGCAAATGTGATTTGCTCACACCAAGTTCTGCTGCCCTAAGTCTTAATGAAATTTTTGCCCAAAGCCAAAACTGTTGCCGTATCGAATTTGTCCAATCTTTTCTTCTCTTTTTTGCGATTCTATAAAATTTCCTAGCAATACTTTTAACGGTAACGTTGCTTATTGAAATTCCTGGAAACTGTTCTTCAAATTGTCTGACCACCCATTTGTAGCTAATTTTTTCCAACCCAAAACATTGTACAACAAATATCTTTTGCTTGAGGGTACGCATTTAGATTGTCTAGCCGATTTACATCAACTAATACTGTCAAATCTTATACATTTTACACGCAGTTTATAGTTTTTAATGCAACACACGCTTGTGCTGAAAAATAAAAAGCTATATTTACTTTAATTTGTAGTATTATTTCTTGTTCAATTGCAATGAAAGTTGGCACATGGCTCTAATTCTCAATGCAAAATATTTTATTCAAATATAATTTTTCCGTAAAATTAACATAAAAACCCGTTTATCTATACAATGATTTATTTTCTTCTTAGGTTACCTCCTCGAGTTAAATACCATTTGACCTGTAATTTGGTAAAAATCCATTTAAGGTTAAACATACCGACACTCCTGAAAATGAAAGCCGGACTAATCTTTCTTTGGTATATTATTCCTATCGCGAAGTCAATATAGGGGGACACACCACTGAACTATAGATAACAAAAGAGTTCAGTTAGACACACTGTGTATAACTATCTGAAGATGGAGAATGAATATTTTTTTTGTATTTTAAAATAGTATTTATTGATAATTTGAAATGGGAAAAATATATAATAAAGTATTAAACATTTTTAAAAATCCCTTTGATTTCGACAAGAAAAAAAGGTTTAAAAATTTTTAGGTATTTTTTATGGTAACTTGGCGAAATGTAAAGATCACGAGAAAATACCCACTTGCATATTTTATTTACTCCTTCACTAAGCTACATAACAGACCATGCATTCGTAGTGTTCTAAAAAGTCTGCGCCTAGTAATCCGTCAAATTCTATATCCAAATTATGAATGTAAACTTTGTGTGGATTATCGTCGGTAAATGGTATAAGAACAGATTCGTTAATGTTAATTTTTTGTTCAGTTATGCCTTGTATAATAATATTTCCAGAAAATCTTCTTTTGTAATTTTCTGCCGATTTTGGTTTAAAAATCGAAATTCCTGCACCAGAATCAAAAAGAATTTTAAATTTATTTGTGATGTCTTTAATGTAATAGAGATTATTTGAATTTACAGTCAAGAAAACGTGCGAAAGTGTTTCTACATGAACTTCTGTTCTGGGAAGTTCAGAAACGGGTCGAAATTGTCGTTGAGGTTCATATTTTGAATTTGGTGGGAAATTTGGTCCAATTCGCAATTCGCTGTTGGAGTATCCGTGAGATACTCCGGACTTTTGCAAAAATCCTGAGGATTAGCAGTATAATCCTCCTGCGGCAAGTGAGAATTAGCAGTATAATTCTCCTGTGGCATCTGAGAATTAGCAGTATAATTCTCTTGCAGCATCTGAGAATTAGCAGTATAATTCTCGTACTGTTCTTCTTGAAAATTAGATGTATAATTTCCTGAAAAATTTTGATTTTCTTCTAAATTAAAATTGTCGTACATTGTATCAACGTTTTGATATTCAGGAGAATAATCTTCGTACTGATTAAAATTATATTGGTTATCATAAGGTCTTAAATTAAACTTGTTGCGTTTACTTTGAGAAGGAATAATTATTCGATAATAGAACTGTATTTTGTTCGCTGAGTGTATATAGCACTTTTATAAAATAATTATGAAAAAATAATAAAATAAAACGAGATGATTCTTAAAATGACTTACATTAATATTTCTGTTAGCAATACATCCCTTCACCCTTCAGGGGCCTCTGTCTTAGTGACATCACTTAACTATTGGACGATCGTGCCTCTCCCGAACGAAACCGAGCCAGTGGCGTCAGCCAAGATGCGCGTCAGGCAGAATATAATATACCCTTGTCAATGAAGTACGCATGGCAATAAATTCGGACTAAATAGTGGTTTTTAGTCTTATTTGGGGTAGAAACCCTACTAACGCTAACATCACAAGTGGGATGCTATCCAATGTGCCAGTGAAAGAATAATAAGTTGTACGAACTGTTAATTTTACTTGTTGTTACGTTGTGATGTGGAAAATACCGAACATGACAGTGATAGTAATGTGAACACGTATAGGAAGAGCAGGAGATCTCATTACCAAACAGTGTAAAGTTGCAGTGGCAAAACATGTTAATAGTTGTAGTAGCAACCCAACAGCAACAATGGGCTTGTTCAGCATTTTTTTTTTATTTCACAAATCGAAAGTGCAAGTATAAATTAATGGATCTGCAAAATATCAGAATCTTATTCGCACGTTTAGTATCTTAAAAACTATTACAAATTTCCATCTCGCGAAAATGGGGCGTGGCCAGGCGCTACGTCACTATACGCATAGACTCGTCGATCTCAATAGACTTGATGCTCCTTATTGGTTATAATTATAAGTGTTTTAGAAGTATTGTTTGTTTTGCTTACTACTTGACAGTAGGGGAGTACAATTTGGTGAAATGTCAAAAAATTACAATTTTCTCTCGCTCCTGCCAGAACGAATTTTCGATTTCGACCCTGCAATTTACGATTATAATTCATGGCCGACCTTCTCCTTTCCGTAGACACATAGAACGAACTTCCACTCGACGTATTTATTTAGTTACCAGCGTTTAAAAATTCCATGTTTTTCGACTTTTCAGGTTAAATTTGAAAGGTCCCAGAAAGCCATTTTTCGTATAGTGACGTCACAAATGAGCGCTCGGTTTTTGCAACTATTACTAAATTCAACTCCTTATATCTCGAGAACGGAAAAAGTTAATAATGCGAAATTTTAAGTGTATAATGAGAATATCGAGTACTATATGAAAAAGTATAAAAACCATATAAAAAGAATATCATGGAACAAGCCCATTTTCATAATTATTGTGCAATACAAAGATGGCTGCGAGTCCGCGAAGCCAACGCCCGTGCTGAACGTGGATGATTCTATTTGCGCAAGTGTCAACGTCATTCTCTACGTCCTTCCGGCGCCTTCCGCTTATTTGCGCAAGCGTCAGTGTCGTTCTCTGTCTTTTCGCTCAGTAGAATTTGGCCCTGGTTCGAGCACTGAATGGCGGAATGGCTGAAAGACGACGTCACAAGGTTAAAAGATGATTGCAACGTATTACCGGCGAAATCCGTAAGAAAAAGCCGAATCAACACCACTCGTTTGTACCATTGCAAGAAAATCGAACATACCGAAAATTATTGTTGGTATAAAAGTAAAACAAAATACCGACGATTCTACAACAAGGACGTGACCTAGCCATAGCCACGTCACCAATAGCTACTTTGTGTGCAAGAATCAAACCATTTGATTCACATATTGTATTAATAGTGGAGCTGACTCATCAATCTAAGCAACACCGCTGTCGAGAGATTCCGTGTAGTGATCCAACTCGATGCACGTGCTTTATTGGAATTTGAATTGACTCTTTGGCTAATGACTGAAATTTAATACCTCCTAGATAAATGAGAAGTATGCTTTGTGAAATAAAAGAGTGGCAATGATCCTGCCTGAAATAAATTGAATTAAATTGTATTAGTAGCAATCCTACAATATGTGAAAGAAAGATGTGGCAATCCCACATGACAGTTGACAGGTTGTACTACATACTGTGGCGCTCCCACAATATGTGAAAGAAAGATGTGGCAATCCCACATGACAGTTGACAGGTTGTACTACATACTGTGGCGCTCCCACAATATGTGAAAGAAGGATGTGGCAATCCCACATGAGAGTTGACAGGTTGTACTACATACTGTGGCGCTCCCACAATATGTGAAAGAAGGATGTGGCAATCCCACATGACATTTGACAGGTTGGACTACATACTGTGGCGCTCCCACAATATGTGAAAGAAGGATGTGGCAATCCCACATGACATTTGACAGGTTGGACTACATACTGTGGCGCTCCCACAATATGTGAAAGAAGGATGTGGCGATCCCACATGACAGTTGACAAGTTTTACTACACACTGTGACACACAATATGTGAAAAGAGTGGTAGACCCACATTACATAATCTGTGTCGTGACAATCTCATGACAAAAACATGTGTGACAATTTATGTTTTAGTGCCAATCTGGATGAGGTGTACATCATTCTGCACGTCCCCCAATTATGGTCAACGTTACGTAAGTCAGCACCATCAAATCAATAGTTGCCGTAGTCTTCTTCAGCAACAAGTGGCTGGTAGAGGTAAACTGAAACCAAGGTGTAAAGATCCCTTCAGGTAAACTGAATCAAGGTATAAGTAATGATCCCTTCTTTATTTCGTCGTTTTATTCCACTGAAAGGTAAAATAAAAATAACAATAATAATAAAAGTCGGTGGGAGTACCACTCGTAAAATAGGGGAATACGAGAGTATCGTACTGAACCGAAAACGGGAGCACCGTTCAGACAGTCAGATATGATATTAAAGACGTTCGAAAATGACATTAAATAAAATGCGAGAGGATCGCAGGCGTTTTAGAACAGAAAACGGGAGTACCGTTCAGAAAATACACGAGAGTATCGTGGTAATAAGTTTGAATAAAATACGGGAGTACCGGTGAGCTATAACAGCAATTCATGGAAAGATAAATGTTGTGGTAGTCCCACATAAACAAATGCTTTTTACAGCCGCTGAAATAATAAACAAACTATAGAGACCTCAATTAAGGTTAACAGATGACATTGCGGGAACACTACATGAACACGTAATCGCCAAAGCAAAGAAAATGTGAAATCTGAGCTGGGTTACAATATAAACAAATTATTGTCATGTCAAATGAAATTTGAATCATGGTTTTCATATGCGGTCTTTCATAAAATCATAAGCAAATGTTTTGGAAATTATATGATAGAATATGAGTACCTATTTTGTTTTCACAGAAAGATCTCTACAATTTCAATCAACGTTATTATAACGTTGTACTAGAGCAGCCGACTCTTTGCTTTGTTTTGTTTCATTCTAGGTGTGTGGTAGTTTAATTCCGGTGCGAGGACGCACCTTTTGCAGAATGGCCGTGTTAGCAATACATCCCTTCACCCTTCAGGGGCCTCTGTCTTACTGACATCACTTAACTATTGGACGATCGTGCCTCTCCCGAACGAAACCGAGCCAGTGGCGTCAGCCAAGATGCGCGTCAGGCAGAATATAATATACCCTTGTCAATGAAGTACGCATGGCAATAAATTCGTACTAAATAGTGGTTTTTAGTCTTATTTGGGGTAGAAACCCTACTAACGCTAACATTAATATTTCCATTGGTAGGTTCTTTTTCTAGTTGAAGGATGGGATCCACCGTCACAGCTAGGAAGGTCTCCTTGTTCTTCTGGCTCTTTTCCGTGGGTTAGGCACCTTCTGCAGATGAACTCCTTGTTCCTCTCGGACACGTTTACTAGAAGTTAGGCTCCCGAACTTGTGCTTTTTCTAGATCCGGTACGACTGCGCTACTGTTATATTTGATACTTTGATATTGAGTTTTAAAAAAATATTTATTTAATTACAGAGAGTCATCGATGAGTCTGAATAAAAAATGTAATTGTTGATTTAAAAGTTTTAATATAAAGGTGTGTATAATACTGAATACAAAAGCGTCTGCTGGTCATATTTATAACATTAGGAAAGCAGTGTCAGCTAGTCGGAGAACAAAGGAAATGCAAATGTGCAATTTGGCATATACTATGAGAACGGATACAAAACAATAGATGAAAGTTGATACATAAGATAAGCAATTACCAAGAGAAGTCGTTATCAACTTATGTAATTTGATACTACTGAGGAGCTTACTTATAACTCAGTGCCGTACTGTTATTTTTTAATATGTATGTATGTATGTGTGGGTGTGTGTGTGTACTGGGTTCTGCGTACAGCTAAAAGGTTAGGTATGCGTTTACACACTTTTGGTGATATTTGACTTTATATTTCTCAACATAGTTTATTTTATATTTATCGACTTATGTTTTACTTTATATTTATTAAATTTATTTGTTTTTTCATATTCTCAATAATTGCATAACTTTTACATACATTTTATTCTTGTATATTTTCTAAAAAGAGCCAAAATGTCTAAGAAAATGGATTTACTAAGGCTAAAGGAAAAAAGTAAACAATGTGTTTCTACTATAAAAAGGGTGCAGGAATTTGCTTTAGCCCATAGTAATGATCCAATTTCAAATACATTAATAGAACAGTTGCAAGCTAGAAAAGAGAATCTGGTTTTAAGTTTGGAAAAATATCAAGATGTACAAGTAAAAATTTCGTGTTTAGATCCGGATGACACTGAATTGCAAGATAGTGAATCTGTGGAAAATATGTATTATGATATTATTGTACTCATAAATGACGCAATTGCAAAAGATACAGTTAAAAAACAAATTCCAAGTCAAGGTAATGCAACAACAAAATTACCGCCGATTGATATCCCAATTTTTGATGGCAAGAATTTAAATAGTTTCAAGTCTTTCATGGATATGTTTTTTGATGTCATTGATAAACATTTTTACCGTATGTTTTAATGTGTAAACTGTTTTAGTGTTGAATACTGTTCATGTCATATATATATATACATTAATTGTGAAACAGCTGCTATTGCTCATTTTAATCACAACTTCTAATATAACGCCCTTTCATTCTGTTTAGATCTGTGTAAGACTAAATTTTTTGAAATAAAGTACTATTCTATTCTATTCTATTCTATTCTATTCTATTCTATTCATTCCAATTTAATTAGATGTAGAAAGACTATTTTACTTAAAAAAAATATTTAAGAGGACAGACTCTTGCACTAATTGATACCTTACCTCTTGAAAATAGTTCATATAATGAAGCTCTTGATTTATTACGTGATCGATTTGACAATGAAACAATGTTAATAAATTCGCATATTTATGCTGTTCTTGATATCCCGACCAAAAGGGTACTTCGGTATCATTGAGAGAGTTTGTCAGTAAAATAAAGCAACATATTGGTGCGCTAAGAAACTTAAAACAGCCTGTTGAAAGTTGGGATATGATATAACATGTATCTTGTCCAGAAAGCTTGATCAATATACTAACCGCTCTTATCAAACAGATAGAAACACATCGGAACTGCCTACATTAAGCAAATTATTAATGTATTTGGAGAACAGAGCCACTGCTTTAGAAGCTGTTGCTCAACCTGAGAGGAAAAATAAGGAAAAATCTCAGTTTAGTCATATAACGACAAAGAATAAAAGTGAAAGCAAGTGCTTATTTTGTTCTACAACTGGACACAAAATATTTAATTGTAAAAAGTTTAAAGCGGCAACAGTTAACGAAAGAATTTCTTTTATTGATTATGTAAAATATGTTTAAATTGTCATGAAGATAAATGTAGGTTTTCATTTAAATGTCACAAACATGTCATAAGGAACCATTGCAATATGAACAAGAATGTTTTGCTTCCTACAATAATGGTTAAGCTAATTACAAATAATGGTGATAAGATTTGTGTGCGTGGATTATGTCCACGTAAGTTAGCCTTTTCCGTGGCGTACGGCTGTGATTCGTTACGTGCAGTAATGGGTGGCCGGCAATTTTCTTGCTGCCGGGTAATGGAGGCTAGGTTTGAAGTGGTCAGAGCCAGGAGTTGCGCTAATTGTTCATAGCTGGGTAGTCCCAAGCTCGGTTGGGGTTGGTCCGTTATGGCGGCAGAGGGGACTGGGATCGTTCCAGTCGTTTGGTTTTGGAGCACTATTTGTCTTTGGGGCGTAGCACTAGGTCTTGCCGTCTGGTACGGCGGGGTGACGTGGTAGGCGCCGGCCGACGAGGTAGGCGTGACGAAGTACTGTGCGTTGGGCGGCGTGCTTGGACTTGGGCTGGTTGCTGTTGGTGGTACCATGCAGTGAGGGGTGGCCAGCTGGCGGCGAGGTGTCAGCGAGGCGTCGCTGAAGAGTTGGGGCCAGTCGGGTGTGGCAGCAATGGTGTACTGACCGCTGGGCAGCCCTGAGCCAGAGTGGGAGGCTTCCCCATGTGTGGAAGCGAATCCAGCGAAGCGGCGATCTCCCAGCGTCGAGGAATCGTCGTTGGCCCGGGATGCTGTTGGGTCCACCATACAGCGAGGGGGCATCACCATGTCATCATCACCATCTAATCCCTGTTCCATCGCCGAGTTTTCGTGCCACGATGCTGCGTTGCGCTCCATGCAGTAAGGGGGCATCGCCTGGGAATCGTTGCTACTCCATTCCATATTTGTTGCCTGGGTTCCATGCCAGGTGGCTGCGCTGCGTGCCATGCAGCGAGGGGGCACCGTCGTGATGACGTCATGCGTGACCCCAGTGTCGTGTCCTATGTTGGTGGCGAGTCCTGCCTCGCTATGCCTAGGCGCGGAGCCCGGCGACGCACAGTAGTGGGGCGCCGTCGTCGCGACGCCATGCGTAGCACTTGTGCCTGTGGAAAAATCAGAGGACATGCTTACCTCGCCGAGCCGGGTTGCTGTGTTGCTTGCTGTGCAGTGTGGGGCCACCGTCGTGGAGACGTCGGGCGTGACCCCCGTACCCCTTGTCAGGGCGTCGTGTTGGCGGAGCACTTCGTGGTCAGATGCTGTGAGGGGCGTCGTGCAGTGAGGGGGGGCCGACGTGGAGACGTCGCTCTCGACCCCAGTGCCTACTGCCTTGCCACTCCGGGTATGCATTGCCACTTGACACTCAACACAATAAAACTCAAATAAGACACACTGTCTGGTTACAACACAAGAGGAAGGGATGACCTCGTCAGCATTGGCGTTGGCTTCTGTGCTCAACTGACTTCTGTTTCGGCAGAAGACTATTAGTTGCTGAAGGCTGGAACATTACTACTTGAAGGATCGATCACTACTCGCTCGCTGAGAAAAAGTGTTTTCTTATATAGACTTTTTTTGTGCTCAAATGACTTCTGCTTCGGCAGAAGACTATTTTTCGTGCTCAAATGACTTCTGTTTCGGCAGAAGACTAAAACATGAGCACAGCGCGCTAGACAAGTCATAACTTGTTCGCGACGCCGACGCCGATGACACCACCCCCCTTTTTTGTGACTTTATTGAACATTAATAAAGGCATACAGGTTATGTTTCAGTTCAATAATTTCAATTATATAATGTAAGAGTGAGTGGATACAATATTTTCAAAACTATAAACTAAGAGTAAGTGTTAAGATATTTCAACAACTAAGATATTTTAACATATATAGACTAAGATTAAGTGTGGTAAGATATTTTATATAAGTAACTAATAATAGGTCCATTAAGATATTTTAGGTAAAACAAGATATTTAAAATTAAAGTATTTTATGTGACAAATCATAAATGTATTCTAGTTTGAACAAAGTTTTCGCCCTGTGGCGTTGAATTATTTACAATGGTATATTATCGCACGTTTCGTTTTTTCTGGACGTCGTCTCCGCGACGCCCGGGGCTGCCTGATCCTGTTGTGAATTGGGGGCTGCTAAGTCCTGCTGTGCTGCGTGCTACGGCAGCGGGATTCTGGAGCGAACCTATGAGGCTGCAACGTCCTGCTGTGTTGCTTGCTAAGGCAACGGGAGACTGGAGCGATTTATTGAGGCTGCAACGTCCTGCTGTACTGCGGGCTAAGGCAGTGAGATACTGGAGCGCCTCGTGGGGGCTGCTAGGTCCTGCTGTGCTACGTGCTAAGGTAGCGGGATCCTGGAGCGGTGCGCCGGAGCCGGCTGAGCTCGGGCTGGCGTTCGAGTTGACGAATACTCGTGTCCGGACTGGGACAGGCATCTGGCTGGCGGATGGCTGCTGTCGGTCGTGGCCAGGCGTGGTCACGGCCTTCGCCCAGAACGGCATCGGGAACAGTATGGGCGTCGTGTCGAGCGGCTGCTCTTATCTTGACGTAGAAGGCCCAGGGTCTGCTGGCGGCGGCGGTGCGGCTGACAGCGCCGGGGACTTCTCATTCTTGTTTGTTTGTCTCCTCTTGGCTGAAGTGGATGGGCCAGGCACGACTGGGGGCAGTCGGCGGGCTGGAAATTTTGGTTTAGCGGCGGCTGTGGTGCTACGTCCACGTAGATAGTCGCCATGTCCACGGAAGTAGGTACCAGATCCACGGATGTAGACTTGTGCGTTGGCATCTGGCTTTGGGGCAGCGGGCACTACTGATCCTGTGATAGTAGGCGTGACTGGCTTCTGGGCAACGGGCGCTACTGGTCCTGTGACAGTAGGCGTGGTTGGCTGTTGGGCAGCGGGCACTACTGATCCTGTGATAGTAGGCGTGACTGGCTTCTGGGCAACGGGCGCTACTGGTCCTGTGACAGTAGGCGTGGTTGGCTGTTGGGCAGCGGGTGCTGCTGGCTCTGGGGCAGCGGGCGCTACTGGTCCTGTGACAGTAGGAGCTGCGAGCCTTGGTGGGGCTGGATGTCCTGGATCCTCGGGATCGTCATCCTCGTCGTTGCTGTCGTCATCGTCGGTATCAGCTGCGATGGCTCGTACGGCTGGAGGCACTGGAGGTCGCTTGTCGGGTTTCTGGCCTGGCATGGGCCTGATGTCATCAATGTGAATGGGCACTGGGATCTCGTTCCTGAGAATTTCGTACGTGTTATCACCCAGGGCTCGAATGATAACAAAAGGTCCCTCCCATGTGGGTCCAAAGCTGGTCCGGCGCTCCTTGAAGCCTCGGCACATCACTCGTTGCTGGGGTCGATACTCGATCGGGGCTGTCCTTGGCTCTGGGAAAAGATTCCTCTGGTAGACTTGCTGTCGTTGCGCCGCTTTCTCATGTCTGCTCCTAGCTGCTCGTCGAGGTTCTGGTAGCGGGCGGCGTTGCTCTGGGTGTTGCCAGTCTCCTGGGCGAGGTAACTCGGTCCCAAGCAGCAGCTCGCTGGGTGAGTAGCCGGTGGCAGCATTTTTTCTGTTGTGCAAGGAAAAGATGATCTGCGGCAGCACGACGTCCCATCGGTTTTGTCGTTTTCCCATCAGCTTTTCTCGTAGGGCCTTCTTTATCTCTTGGTTACGCCTCTCCACAGGATTGGCTCTCTGGTGGTAGATCGGCGATGTAAAATGTCTGATTTTATTCCGCTTGCAGAAGTTGAGGATCTTCTTGGCGGTGAAGGTGGGTGCCTTGTCGGTGATGAGTTCATCGGGATATCCCCATCGGAGGCAGACTCGTTCCAAGGCCCCTAAGATGTGGTTGGCATCAGCTTGGGGTGCAGCTTCGGCCTCGATCCACTTGGAACAGAGATCTGTTATCACGATGATAACTCGGTTATGGGTTGGTGTCTCTTCGTAGGGTCCCATGACGTCTAACGAGAGTACTTGCCAGGGTTTGGTGGGTGGTCTCGGGCGGAGTGGAGCGGCAGCTTGAAGGGGTCCTCGCTTGGTTGCAGCACATACCATGCATAGTCGCACATGCGTCGTGACGTTCTTGCGGAGTTGGGGCCAGTAGTAACGGTTGTTCACTGCCCGGTACGTCTCGTCGCGGCCTGGATGACCTGCATGTGGGGCGTCGTGGTAGTGGTGCAGAATGCGGGGCCTCAAGGCTTCGGGCACAACGAGGGCGGTCCTCTCTTCAGTGACATGCCATAAGCGTCCATCTTCTACCCTGAATTGTTCTTTCAGTCGTCTTTCCCAGGGGTCTAAGCCTCGTTCCTGATCCTGGATGTCCCCCCAATGTCCGATGGAACCAGAAATAGCGTAGTCCGCGAGTTGGGCGGCCTTGATCTCATCGAACAGAGTGGTTAGCTCCTCAGGTTCGGCTTCCATCATCAGAAGTTCCTCCGTGGTCGGGGTATCGATGATGGCCCTTGGCGTGGTTGGTTGTTTGGTTGTGGATTCCTCGTCAGGAGGTAGCAAGCGGGAGTCATCGCCGGTATCAGCTGGCATGGCTTCTTGGGGATGACGCGACAGGAAGTCGGGCAGCTGGTTCAATCGTCCTGGACAGTGTTCTACGGTGAAGGTGTACTCTTGCAGCTGCAAGGCCCACCGGGTGAGCTTGGCCCTCTCGTCCTTGAACTGATGTAACCAGTGCAATGCTCGGCTGTCCGTGACAAGTGTAAAGTGCTGGTCCTCCAGCCAGTGGCGGTATCGACGACAGGCCCATACTACGGCGAGTGTCTCCTGTTCATTGATGTGATAGCGTTTCTCAGGTCCTGTAAACTTTGCACTGGAGCAGGAAATGATCCGTTTCTCCCCCTCTGGCGTTTTTTGATACAAAGCCGCACCCATGCCATGGTTGCTTGCATCGGTTTGGAGGTAGAAAGGCAGTCCTGGCTCCGGTCTGCAAAGGGCTAAAGGCTGTGATAGCTTCTCTTTGATCAGTGCGAACGCTGTCTCCGCTTCTGTGTTCCACTGGAAGGGATGACCTCGTCAGCATTGGCGTTGGCTTCTGTGCTCAACTGACTTCTGTTTCGGCAGAAGACTATTAGTTGCTGAAGGCTGGAACATTACTACTTGAAGGATCGATCACTACTCGCTCGCTGAGAAAAAGTGTTTTCTTATATAGACTTTTTTTGTGCTCAAATGACTTCTGCTTCGGCAGAAGACTATTTTTCGTGCTCAAATGACTTCTGTTTCGGCAGAAGACTAAAACATGAGCACAGCGCGCTAGACAAGTCATAACTTGTTCGCGACGCCGACGCCGATGACACCACCCCCCTTTTTTGTGACTTTATTGAACATTAATAAAGGCATACAGGTTATGTTTCAGTTCAATAATTTCAATTATATAATGTAAGAGTGAGTGGATACAATATTTTCAAAACTATAAACTAAGAGTAAGTGTTAAGATATTTCAACAACTAAGATATTTTAACATATATAGACTAAGATTAAGTGTGGTAAGATATTTTATATAAGTAACTAATAATAGGTCCATTAAGATATTTTAGGTAAAACAAGATATTTAAAATTAAAGTATTTTATGTGACAAATCATAAATGTATTCTAGTTTGAACAAAGTTTTCGCCCTGTGGCGTTGAATTATTTACAATGGTATATTATCGCACGTTTCGTTTTTTCTGGACGTCGTCTCCGCGACGCCCGGGGCTGCCTGATCCTGTTGTGAATTGGGGGCTGCTAAGTCCTGCTGTGCTGCGTGCTACGGCAGCGGGATTCTGGAGCGAACCTATGAGGCTGCAACGTCCTGCTGTGTTGCTTGCTAAGGCAACGGGAGACTGGAGCGATTTATTGAGGCTGCAACGTCCTGCTGTACTGCGGGCTAAGGCAGTGAGATACTGGAGCGCCTCGTGGGGGCTGCTAGGTCCTGCTGTGCTACGTGCTAAGGTAGCGGGATCCTGGAGCGGTGCGCCGGAGCCGGCTGAGCTCGGGCTGGCGTTCGAGTTGACGAATACTCGTGTCCGGACTGGGACAGGCATCTGGCTGGCGGATGGCTGCTGTCGGTCGTGGCCAGGCGTGGTCACGGCCTTCGCCCAGAACGACATCGGGAACAGTATGGGCGTCGTGTCGAGCGGCTGCTCTTATCTTGACGTAGAAGGCCCAGGGTCTGCTGGCGGCGGCGGTGCGGCTGACAGCGCCGGGGACTTCTCATTCTTGTTTGTTTGTCTCCTCTTGGCTGAAGTGGATGGGCCAGGCACGACTGGGGGCAGTCGGCGGGCTGGAAATTTTGGTTTAGCGGCGGCTGTGGTGCTACGTCCACGTAGATAGTCGCCATGTCCACGGAAGTAGGTACCAGATCCACGGATGTAGACTTGTGCGTTGGCATCTGGCTTTGGGGCAGCGGGCACTACTGATCCTGTGATAGTAGGCGTGACTGGCTTCTGGGCAACGGGCGCTACTGGTCCTGTGACAGTAGGCGTGGTTGGCTGTTGGGCAGCGGGCACTACTGATCCTGTGATAGTAGGCGTGACTGGCTTCTGGGCAACGGGCGCTACTGGTCCTGTGACAGTAGGCGTGGTTGGCTGTTGGGCAGCGGGTGCTGCTGGCTCTGGGGCAGCGGGCGCTACTGGTCCTGTGACAGTAGGAGCTGCGAGCCTTGGTGGGGCTGGATGTCCTGGATCCTCGGGATCGTCATCCTCGTCGTTGCTGTCGTCATCGTCGGTATCAGCTGCGATGGCTCGTACGGCTGGAGGCACTGGAGGTCGCTTGTCGGGTTTCTGGCCTGGCATGGGCCTGATGTCATCAATGTGAATGGGCACTGGGATCTCGTTCCTGAGAATTTCGTACGTGTTATCACCCAGGGCTCGAATGATAACAAAAGGTCCCTCCCATGTGGGTCCAAAGCTGGTCCGGCGCTCCTTGAAGCCTCGGCACATCACTCGTTGCTGGGGTCGATACTCGATCGGGGCTGTCCTTGGCTCTGGGAAAAGATTCCTCTGGTAGACTTGCTGTCGTTGCGCCGCTTTCTCATGTCTGCTCCTAGCTGCTCGTCGAGGTTCTGGTAGCGGGCGGCGTTGCTCTGGGTGTTGCCAGTCTCCTGGGCGAGGTAACTCGGTCCCAAGCAGCAGCTCGCTGGGTGAGTAGCCGGTGGCAGCATTTTTTCTGTTGTGCAAGGAAAAGATGATCTGCGGCAGCACGACGTCCCATCGGTTTTGTCGTTTTCCCATCAGCTTTTCTCGTAGGGCCTTCTTTATCTCTTGGTTACGCCTCTCCACAGGATTGGCTCTCTGGTGGTAGATCGGCGATGTAAAATGTCTGATTTTATTCCGCTTGCAGAAGTTGAGGATCTTCTTGGCGGTGAAGGTGGGTGCCTTGTCGGTGATGAGTTCATCGGGATATCCCCATCGGAGGCAGACTCGTTCCAAGGCCCCTAAGATGTGGTTGGCATCAGCTTGGGGTGCAGCTTCGGCCTCGATCCACTTGGAACAGAGATCTGTTATCACGATGATAACTCGGTTATGGGTTGGTGTCTCTTCGTAGGGTCCCATGACGTCTAACGAGAGTACTTGCCAGGGTTTGGTGGGTGGTCTCGGGCGGAGTGGAGCGGCAGCTTGAAGGGGTCCTCGCTTGGTTGCAGCACATACCATGCATAGTCGCACATGCGTCGTGACGTTCTTGCGGAGTTGGGGCCAGTAGTAACGGTTGTTCACTGCCCGGTACGTCTCGTCGCGGCCTGGATGACCTGCATGTGGGGCGTCGTGGTAGTGGTGCAGAATGCGGGGCCTCAAGGCTTCGGGCACAACGAGGGCGGTCCTCTCTTCAGTGACATGCCATAAGCGTCCATCTTCTACCCTGAATTGTTCTTTCAGTCGTCTTTCCCAGGGGTCTAAGCCTCGTTCCTGATCCTGGATGTCCCCCCAATGTCCGATGGAACCAGAAATAGCGTAGTCCGCGAGTTGGGCGGCCTTGATCTCATCGAACAGAGTGGTTAGCTCCTCAGGTTCGGCTTCCATCATCAGAAGTTCCTCCGTGGTCGGGGTATCGATGATGGCCCTTGGCGTGGTTGGTTGTTTGGTTGTGGATTCCTCGTCAGGAGGTAGCAAGCGGGAGTCATCGCCGGTATCAGCTGGCATGGCTTCTTGGGGATGACGCGACAGGAAGTCGGGCAGCTGGTTCAATCGTCCTGGACAGTGTTCTACGGTGAAGGTGTACTCTTGCAGCTGCAAGGCCCACCGGGTGAGCTTGGCCCTCTCGTCCTTGAACTGATGTAACCAGTGCAATGCTCGGCTGTCCGTGACAAGTGTAAAGTGCTGGTCCTCCAGCCAGTGG
Organism: Stenurella melanura; assembly: GCA_963583905.1. Lineage (NCBI taxonomy): Eukaryota > Metazoa > Arthropoda > Insecta > Coleoptera > Cerambycidae > Stenurella > Stenurella melanura. The sequence goes on along the minus strand of OY757310.1, from coordinate 110,533,375 downwards.
CGGTATCGACGACAGGCCCATACTACGGCGAGTGTCTCCTGTTCATTGATGTGATAGCGTTTCTCAGGTCCTGTAAACTTTGCACTGGAGCAGGAAATGATCCGTTTCTCCCCCTCTGGCGTTTTTTGATACAAAGCCGCACCCATGCCATGGTTGCTTGCATCGGTTTGGAGGTAGAAAGGCAGTCCTGGCTCCGGTCTGCAAAGGGCTAAAGGCTGTGATAGCTTCTCTTTGATCAGTGCGAACGCTGTCTCCGCTTCTGTGTTCCACTGGAACCTCTCCTTTCCTGTTAGGTTTGTCAGCGGGGCTGTCAGCTCGGCAAACTCGGGTACAAACTCTCGTAACCAGTTGGCGGTGCCTAGGAATCCCTGGAGTTCCTTCTTGGTGCGAGGAGTGGGAAAGTCTCTTATTTGGATGACGTGTTTCTCCTGGGGTTGATTTTGAGTAGTAGTAATCCTGTAGCCCAGGTAGTCCAGCTCGGAGGCTCCAAATCGGCACTTCGGGAGTCCACAGTGCAATCCATGTATCCTCAGACGCTCTAATACCAGAGCCAAGTGACGAAGGTGGTCTTGATGATCTTCAGAGTATACTATTATGTCGTCTAGGTATACTTTCACGAAGACATCTATGAAGTCGGCCAGCACTTCTGTCATTAACTTCTGGAACGTTGAGGGGGCGTTGCGTAGCCCGAATGGCATCACAAGGAACTCGAATGTCGCTCCGTCTGGGGTACTGAAAGCTGTCAGGGGTACACTATTCTCGTGCATCGGGACCTGCCAGTATCCACTCTTTAAGTCCAAACTAGTGAAAACCTTCGCTGCACCTAGCTCTCGGATCGTTTCCCTTATCGGCGGCAACTGAGACACTTCTTCCAACGTCTGGGTGTTCAGCTGGCGGTAATCGACACAAAAGCGGGAAGTCCCATCCTTTTTGTTCACAATGACGATCGGTGAGCAGTAACGGCTGTTACTGCGTCGAATTACCCCAGCTGCCAGCATCTTCTTCACTTCCTCAGTGATTATTGCCTTTTTATTCGCCGAGTACTGGTAACGTCGTATTTTAAATGGTTTGTCGTCTTTCAGACGGATTTCATGGGTAGTGAGTTGTGTAGTAGGCTGTTTGAGCGTCTCTTGAAATACATCAGAAAATTTAGTGATGACTTCCTCATACGCACGGCTGTGCGTCTCAGGTAGCTGCTCTGGGTTGGCTGTTACGGTGCGGGCCGAGTCCTCGGTCCTAACCTCCATGTCCCAGAACAGGGTGTGCCGTTCTGACACCCCTGCGTGTATGCAGTGCCGCGGAAAATCGATCACCACTTCCTGTTTCGCTAGGAAGTCTCTTCCTAGGATGATATCCTTGGTCATATCCTCCAAAATATGCATTTCGACCGAAACTGTCCAGTTTCCGATCTGCAGGGGCACTTCCACGCTGCCTTGGGTGTGCTTGATCTCCTTGGCGGCAGCCAAGAGCACGGGCATCGTCGGATGATTAGTCCTCGGAAGGTCCTCTACGTAGTTGCTATGGATGAAGGAATGAGTCGCCCCGCTGTCCAGCAGGGCCAGTAAACGGCATCCGTTGGCCTCGACCCACAAGTGGGATGATGGGCCGGGACCGGCCGTCAGTCCTATTGACGCACTTAATTCTGGAGCCGGGCACCCTGGCTTGGGCCGGCTCGCTGCTCGTTTCCCGCCTGGGGCTGACTGTTAGCTTGCTGCCGGGGGGCTGCCTGACTTCGTTGCTGCGGTGGTGCCGTGGATGTCTGTCCTGGGCCTGAATTACTAGTTTGACCTGCTTGTTGGCTAGGGTTGTTTGAATTGGTGCCATGCCCTCGGAAGTTGTTGCTCCCTGTCCGGACATTTTGTTGGTGGAAGTTAGGGTTTCCCTGTTGGTTGGAGTCGTGTCTACGGAAATTGGGGTTGCCTTGCTGGGGCTCTGACTGAGTTTGGTTGGTGGGGCAGTCTCGGTGATAGTGAAATCCCGGGCACTTGCGGCACTTTGGTAGACTATTGGTAGTATTACTCGCAGGCGGGATGGTGGCTGGCCTCGGCAGCGGTCGGAGTTGCCTCTGAAATTCCCTGTAGTCACCCTCGGCGTTTTCAGCCACTCGGCTCAAGCTTTCCATCGTGGCCACTGGGACATTTCTAGTTGCGAATCTTAGTTCCGGTCGCAGGAGCTCGCGCACCTCCATAACCATCTCTTCTTCCGGCGTATACCGTTCTACCCTCAGCCAGAGTCCAATTTTGCGTTGTATAAAAACGGCGGCGGGTTCGTCGTCTTTCTGTCTCTCACCGTGTAACCTGGAGCGTAGCTTCCCCAGGGTGGCAGTGTCGTTGAACTGCCGCAAGAGCTTTTCCTTTAAGAACTCGTATGTAATGTTGTGGGACTTCCACATCTCCAGGGTGCGTCTGGCTTGACCCTCGAGCTGTTCTATAGCTACTTTCACTTTATCCCTGCCGTGGATGTCTTCATGGAGCATCGCCTCCTCGAGCTCATCCAGGAAGTTGACTGGATCCTCCCATTCCAGGCCTGAGTAAGTGGGCAGCGCTCTCGTTCTTCTTGTGGGCATCCTGTGATGACATTGTATTGCGTGTATTGCGGCTTGAACGCTTCCCTCCATTAGTCTTGTCATGCTCTCTGCTAGGTTTTGTGTTGGGCGCCACTGGGGGTCCATTTCCCCAGAATCTGTGTAGTCGGGTCGTCGTGGATCCTCTTCCCTCCGGAAAGATCTGGCCCCACGTTGGGCGCCATGTCCACGTAAGTTAGCCTTTTCCGTGGCGTACGGCTGTGATTCGTTACGTGCAGTAATGGGTGGCCGGCAATTTTCTTGCTGCCGGGTAATGGAGGCTAGGTTTGAAGTGGTCAGAGCCAGGAGTTGCGCTAATTGTTCATAGCTGGGTAGTCCCAAGCTCGGTTGGGGTTGGTCCGTTATGGCGGCAGAGGGGACTGGGATCGTTCCAGTCGTTTGGTTTTGGAGCACTATTTGTCTTTGGGGCGTAGCACTAGGTCTTGCCGTCTGGTACGGCGGGGTGACGTGGTAGGCGCCGGCCGACGAGGTAGGCGTGACGAAGTACTGTGCGTTGGGCGGCGTGCTTGGACTTGGGCTGGTTGCTGTTGGTGGTACCATGCAGTGAGGGGTGGCCAGCTGGCGGCGAGGTGTCAGCGAGGCGTCGCTGAAGAGTTGGGGCCAGTCGGGTGTGGCAGCAATGGTGTACTGACCGCTGGGCAGCCCTGAGCCAGAGTGGGAGGCTTCCCCATGTGTGGAAGCGAATCCAGCGAAGCGGCGATCTCCCAGCGTCGAGGAATCGTCGTTGGCCCGGGATGCTGTTGGGTCCACCATACAGCGAGGGGGCATCACCATGTCATCATCACCATCTAATCCCTGTTCCATCGCCGAGTTTTCGTGCCACGATGCTGCGTTGCGCTCCATGCAGTAAGGGGGCATCGCCTGGGAATCGTTGCTACTCCATTCCATATTTGTTGCCTGGGTTCCATGCCAGGTGGCTGCGCTGCGTGCCATGCAGCGAGGGGGCACCGTCGTGATGACGTCATGCGTGACCCCAGTGTCGTGTCCTATGTTGGTGGCGAGTCCTGCCTCGCTATGCCTAGGCGCGGAGCCCGGCGACGCACAGTAGTGGGGCGCCGTCGTCGCGACGCCATGCGTAGCACTTGTGCCTGTGGAAAAATCAGAGGACATGCTTACCTCGCCGAGCCGGGTTGCTGTGTTGCTTGCTGTGCAGTGTGGGGCCACCGTCGTGGAGACGTCGGGCGTGACCCCCGTACCCCTTGTCAGGGCGTCGTGTTGGCGGAGCACTTCGTGGTCAGATGCTGTGAGGGGCGTCGTGCAGTGAGGGGGGGCCGACGTGGAGACGTCGCTCTCGACCCCAGTGCCTACTGCCTTGCCACTCCGGGTATGCATTGCCACTTGACACTCAACACAATAAAACTCAAATAAGACACACTGTCTGGTTACAACACAAGAGGAAGGGATGACCTCGTCAGCATTGGCGTTGGCTTCTGTGCTCAACTGACTTCTGTTTCGGCAGAAGACTATTAGTTGCTGAAGGCTGGAACATTACTACTTGAAGGATCGATCACTACTCGCTCGCTGAGAAAAAGTGTTTTCTTATATAGACTTTTTTTGTGCTCAAATGACTTCTGCTTCGGCAGAAGACTATTTTTCGTGCTCAAATGACTTCTGTTTCGGCAGAAGACTAAAACATGAGCACAGCGCGCTAGACAAGTCATAACTTGTTCGCGACGCCGACGCCGATGACAATTAATTGACAGTTGTTCTCAAACCTCTTTCATAACAAATAATCTTGCGCAAAAATTAAGGTTAAGAACATTCAATAATAATCTGAATGTTATTGGTATATCTGAGAATGCAGTTAAGGTTCAAAAATTTGTTAATGTAGACATAGAGTCTTGTGCATATAATTATAAGATCAGTGTTAATTGTGCAATAATAGAAAGAATTACAGGTAATTTACCTCAATTTGAATTCACTACCACAACGTTCAATATTCCAGATCACAGCCGAGTTACTCTAGCAATAAACGCCCGGCCAGCAATAAATCCTAAATACTTTCTAATTTTTAATTGCTGGAATTTGTATCATATAGATTTCAAATATTAGTATGATCTTCTACAAGTCTCAGGAAAACAAATTCCATTGCCACATTCGATTATCGGGTCGTTGGGGGCGGCACAATTTTTTTTATTTTATTGTTGAATATCGTGCACATTTCATATTTTAATATATCATTTCTGCGGTCCATTCGAAGTCAATGCCGATTACAGATTCGTTTTTCCGAGGGGGGGGAGGCGGGAGCGGTATAGGTACTCTAACTTTCTTATTAGAAATCGTGCACATTTCATATTTTAATATGTCATTTATGCGGGCCATACAAAGTTAATACCGTTGGCGGATTCGTTTTTCCGAGGGGCGGGGGCGGTATAGAAACTGTAACTTTTTTATTAGAAATCGTGCACATTTCATATTTTGATATATCATTTCTGCGTGCCATACAAAGTTAATACCGTTGGCGGATTCGTTTTTCCGAGGGGCGGGGGCGGTAAAGAAACTAACTTTTTTATTAGAAATCGTGCACATTTCATATTTTGATATGTCATTTCTGCGGGCCATACTAAGTTAATACCATTGGCAGATTCGTTTTTCCGAGGGGCGGGGGCGGTATAGAAACTGTAACTTTTTTATTAGAAATCGTGCACATTTCATATTTCGATGTCATTTGTGCGGGCCATACAAAGTTAATGCGATTGGCGGATTCGTTTTTCCGAGGGGCGGGGGCGGTATAGAAACTGTAAATTTTTTATTAGAAATCGTGCACATTTCATATTTTGATATGTCATTTCTGCGGGCCATACCATGTTAATACCGTTTGCGGATTCGTTTTTCCGAGGGGCGGGGGCGGTATAGAAACTGTAACTTTTTTATTAGAAATCGTGCACATTTCATATTTTAATATGTCATTTATGCGGGCCATACAAAGTTAATACCGTTGCCGGATTCGTTTTTCCGAGGGGCGGGGGCGGTATAGAAACTGTAACTATTTTATTAGAAATCGTGCACATTTCATATTTCGATATGTCATTTGTGCGGGCATACAAAGTTAATACCATTGGCGGATTCGTTTTTCCGAGGGGCGGGAGCGGAGTAGAAACTCTAACTTTTTTATTAGAAATTGTGCACATTTCATATTTTGATATGTTATTTCTGCGGGCCATGCCATGTTAGTACCGTTGGCAGATTCGTTTTTCCGAGGGGCGGGGGCGGTATAGATACTGTAACTTTTTTATTAGAAATCGTGCACATTTCATATTTTGATATGTCATTTCTGCGGGCCATACCATGTTAATACCGTTTGCGGATTCGTTTTTCCGAGGGGCGGGGGCGGTATAGAAACTGTGACTTTCTTATTAGAAATCGTGCACATTTCATATTTTAATATGTCATTTATGCGGGCCATACAAAGCTAATACCGTTGGCGGATTCGTTTTTCCGAGGGGCGGGGGCGGTATAGAAACTGTAACTTTTTTATTAGAAATCGTGCACATTTCATATTTTGATATGTCATTTCTGCGTGCCATACAAAGTTAATACCGTTGGCGGACTCGTTTTTCCGATGGGCGGGGGCGGTAAAGAAACTAACTTTTTTATTAGAAATCGAGCACATTTCATATTTTGATATGTCATTTCTGCGGGCCATACTAAGTTATTACCATTGGCAGATTCGTTTTTCCGAGGGGCGGGGGCGGTATAGAAACTGTAACTTTCTTATTAGAAATCGTGCACATTTCATATTTCGATATGTCATTTGTGCGGGCCATACAAAGTTAATACCATTGGCGGATTCGTTTTTCCGAGGGGCGGGGGCGGTATAGAAACTGTAACTTTTTTATTAGAAATCGTGCACATTTCATATTTTGATGTCATTTCTGCGGGCCATACCATGTTAATACCGTTTGCGGATTCGTTTTTCCGAGGGGCGGGGGCGGTATAGAAACTGTAACTTTTTTATTAGAAATCGTGCACATTTCATATTTTGATGTCATTTCTGCGTGCCGTACAAAGTTAATACCGTTGGCGGATTCGTTTTTCCGAGGGGCGGGGGCGGTAAAGAAACTAACTTTTTTATTAGAAATCGTGCACATTTCATATTTTGATATGTCATTTCTGCGGTCCATACCATGTTAATACCGTTTGCGGATTCGTTTTTCCGAGGGGCGGGGGCGGTATAGAAACTGTAACTTTTTTATTAGAAATCGTGGACATTTCATATTTTGATATGTTATTTCTGCGGGCCATACCATGTTAGTAGCGTTGGCGGATTCGTTTTTCCGAGGGGCGGGGGCGGTATAGATACTGTAACTTTTTTATTAGAAATCGTGCACATTTCATATTTTGAAATGTCATTTCTGCGGGCCATACCATGTTAATACCGTTTGCGGATTCGTTTTTCCGAGGGGCGGGGGCGGTATAGAAACTGTGACTTTCTTATTAGAAATCGTGCACATTTCATATTTTAATATGTCATTTATGCGGGCCATGCAAAGTTAATACCGTTGGCGGATTCGTTTTTCCGAGGGGCGGGGGCGGTATAGAAACTGTAACTTTTTTATTAGAAATCGTGCACATTTCATATTTTGATATGTCATTTCTGCGTGCCATACAAAGTTAATACCGTTGGCGGATTCGTTTTTCCGAGGGGCGGGGGCGGTAAAGAAACTAACTTTTTTATTAGAAATCGTGCACATTTCATATTTTGATATGTCATTTCTGCGGGCCATACTAAGTTAATAACGTTAGCGGATTCGTTTTTCCGAGGGGCGGGGGCGGTATAGAAACTGTAACTTTTTTATTAGAAATCGTGCACATTTCATATTTTGATGTCATTTCTGCGTGCCATACAAAGTTAATACCGTTGGCGGATTCGTTTTTCCGAGGGGCGGGGGCGGTAAAGAAACTAACTTTTTTATTAGAAATCGTGCACATTTCATATTTTGATATGTCATTTATGCGGGCCATACAAAGTTAATACCGTTGGCGGATTCGTTTTTCCGAGGGGCGGGGGCGGTATAGAAACTGTAACTTTTTTATTAGAAATCGTGCCCATTTCATATTTTGATATGTCATTTCTGCGGGCCATACCATGTTAATACCGTTGGCGGATTCGTTTTTCCGAGGGGCGGGGGCGGTATAGAAACTGTAACTTTTTTATTAGAAATCGTGCACATTTCATATTTTGATGTCATTTCTGCGTGCCATACAAAGTTAATACCGTTGGCGGATTCGTTTTTCCGAGGGGCGGGGGCGGTAAAGAAACTAACTTTTTTATTAGAAATCGTGCACATTTCATATTTTGATATGTCATTTATGCGGGCCATACAAAGTTAATACCGTTGGCGGATTCGTTTTTCCGAGGGGCGGGGGCGGTATAGAAACTGTAACTTTTTTATTAGAAATCGTGCCCATTTCATATTTTGATATGTCATTTCTGCGGGCCATACCATGTTAATACCGTTGGCGGATTCGTTTTTCCGAGGGGCGGGGGCGGTATAGAAACTGTAACTTTTTTATTAGAAATCGTGCACATTTCATATTTCGATATATCATTTGTGCGGGCCATACAAAGTAAATGCCATTGGCGGATTCGTTTTTCCGAGGGGCGGGGGCGGAGTAGAAACTCTAACTTTTTTATTAGAAATTGTGCACATTTCATATTTCGATATGTCATTTGTGCGGGCCATACAAAGTTAATACCATTGGCGGATTCGTTTTTCCGAGGGGCGGGGGCGGAGTAGAAACTCTAACTTTTTTATTAGAAATTGTGCACATTTCATATTTTGATATGTCATTTATGCGGGCCACACAAAGTTAATACCGTTGGTGGATTCGTTTTTCCGAGGGGCGGGGGCGGTATAGAAACTGTAACTTTTTTATTAGAAATCGTGCACATTTCATATTTTGATATGTCATTTCTGCGGGCCATACCATGTTAATACCGTTGGCGGATTCGTTTTTCCGAGGGGCGGGGGCGGTATAGAAACTGTAACTTTTTTATTAGAAATCGTGCACATTTCATATTTTAATATGTCATTTATGCGGGCCACACAAAGTTAATACCGTTGGCGGATTCGTTTTTCCGAGGGGCGGGGGCGGTATAGAAACTGTAACTTTTGGTATGGCCCGCAGAAATGACATATCAAAATATGAAATGGGCACGATTTCTAATAAAAAAGTTACAGTTTCTATACCGCCCCCGCCCCTCGGAAAAACGAATCCGCCAACGGTATTAACTTTGTGTGGCCCGCAGAAATGACATATCAAAATATGAAATGTGCACGATTTCTAATAAAAAAGTTACAGTTTCTATACCGCCCCCGCCCCTCGGAAAAACGAATCCGCAAACGGTATTAACATGGTATGGCCCGCAGAAATGACATCAAAATATGAAATGTGCACGATTTCTAATAAAAAAGTTACAGTTTCTATACCGCCCCCGCCCCTCGGAAAAACGAATCCGCCAATGGTATTAACTTTGTATGGCCCGCACAAATGACATATCGAAATATGAAATGTGCACGATTTCTAATAAAAAAGTTACAGTTTCTATACCGCCCCCGCCCCTCGGAAAAACAAATCTGCCAATGGTATTAACATAGTATCGCCCGCAGAAATGACATATCAAAATATGAAATGTGCACGATTTCTAATAAAAAAGTTAGTTTCTTTACCGCCCCCGCCCCTCGGAAAAACGAATCCGCCAACGGTATTAACTTTGTATGGCACGCAGAAATGACATATCAAAATATGAAATGTGCACGATTTCTAATAAAAAAGTTACAGTTTCTATACCGCCCCCGCCCGTCGGAAAAACGAATCCGCCAACGGTATTAACTTTGTATGGTCCGCATAAATGACATATTAAAATATGAAATGTGCACGATTTCTAATAAGAAAGTTAGAGTACCTATACCGCTGCCGCCCCCCCCCCCTCGGAAAAACGAATCTGTAATCGGCATTGACTTCGAATGGACCGCAGAAAAGATATATTAAAATATGAAATGTGCACGATATTCAACAATAAAATAAATAAATTTGTGCCGCCCCCAACGACCCGATAATCGAATGTGGCAATGGAATTTGTTTTCCTGAGACTTGTAGAAGATCATACTAAAATTTGAAATCTGTATGATACAAATTCCAGCAATTAAAAATTAGAAAGTATTTAGGATTTATTGCTGGCCGGGCGTTTATTGCTAGAGTAACTCGGCTCCAGATCACATTAAATTAGCTGATTATTCGTTTAATAAACCTGAAGGAATAGATCTTCTTTTAGGAACCGACGTATTTCTTGAAACACTATTAACAGGTACCCATTAAATTAGGTAAAGATAATTTAATTCTACAAAATACGCATTTTGGGTATGTTGTTAGCGGTTTCATTCCTACTAGGTCAACGGACACACAGTTATGTAACTTCTATGAAGTTTCATTATTTTGTAGCATTTCACCTAACTTAGAACAGCTTGTCTCTCAATTTTGGGAAGCTGAAAAAGTACCTGACATATTCCCTGAATATTCTAGTGAGCAGGAAGCTTGTGAGTCAATATTCCAAAATTCGACAGAAATGGTTGACAATAAATTTCAAGTGTGCCTGCCGTTAAGACAAAACTTAACTGATTTAGGCTTAGGGAATTCATATTCTATTGCATATAAAAGATTTGAAAACTTGGAAAAAAGATTTAAAATAAATCCTGAACTATTTTTGCAATATAGTAAATTTATAAATGAATATATTAGCCTTAATCATGCAAAAATTGTGGATATTAATAGTTACGATTTGAACAGCGGTTCCGTTTATTTCATGGCACATCACCCTGTAATCAGGGAGGACGAAAGAACCACTAAACTTCGTGTTGTTTTTGATGGTAGCATGAAAACAAAAAATAAATGGTCAATAAATGATTTCATGTACAATGGAGTTGTTCAAAACAAATGTACCAAATGATTTTGGTGCATCTAATTCATAGACCACTACAAAATATTTTGTGGAAGGAAAACTCTAACTTACCAATTCAGTGTTTGCAATTACAAATAGTCACATACCTACGGTTTAAAAAGTTCTCCATATTTGACTACTAGATGTTTAGTAGAACTTGCACATAAGGAGCAATATAATTATCCATTAGCCGCGAGAGCCCTATTAAATAATAACTATGTCGATGATATTCTTTCGGGAGGTGACACTATTGAGGAAACAATTCAATTAAAAAATGAGCTAATTAACCTGCTAAAAATAGGTTCTTTTCAGCTACACAAGTGGTGCTCCAACGAGTCCTCGATAATAAATGATATTCCCATTGAAAATCAACATTTTGATGATATTGATATTAGCAAGGATAATTCAGTGGTAAAAATCTTGGGTTTGTCTTATAATATAAAGTCAGACACATTTAAAATGACCTCACCAACATGTGATGTCGCTGCGTGTGTTACAAAGCGACAAGTTTTGAGCTTTATTTGTAAATTCTATGACCCCTTAGGTTTAGCAGGGCCAGTTCTAGTAGCAGCTAAGCTAATCATGCAAGAACTTTGGCTTAAAAAATTAAATTGGGATGATATTTTACCTGAGAACTTATTGAAGATGTGGCAAGACTTCGTTGAAAATCTAATAAGCATGCCAATTTTAAATGTTGCTCGAAATTTAAACTTTGTTAATGCTGGTAAAGTAGAATTAGTAGGTTATTGTGATTTTATAACAGCATACGGGGCTGTTCTCTATGTTAGGGCAGTTTGTAACGACAAGGTAGATGTCAATTTGCTTTGTTCTAAGTCTAGAATCGCGCCTATTAATAAAAAGTTAACCATTCCTAAATTAGAATTAAATAGTGCTTTGTTACTTGTTAATTTAACAAGTAAAGTTTTTAAATTATTAAAATCAAGAATACATCAGATATTCCTGTACTCTGATTCAAGCATAGTACTAGCTTGGATAAAAAAAGGAACCCTTAAAATTAAGCCCATACGTTGCAAACAGAGTAAAAAAGATTCAAGATTTGAATTCAAATTTTAATTGAGGTTACGTTATTACGAATGATAATCCTGCTGACTGTTTGTCAAGAGGTGTAGAACCTCAAAATATGGCAACAAATGAAATGTGGTTTCGTGATCCGAAAGTTCTCTCAAATGTCGATTTTTATCATTGCACTAACTTTCAATGCAATTTGCCAAGTCCTTTACCTGAAGAAAAGGTGCATATTTTTACACAAGTAGTAGAATCTCAAAGTGATTCATTTTTTTTTTAATTTTCAAGCATTCCAAGGCTACAACGAATTGTAGCTTACATATTAAGATTTATATACAACATTAAAAATAAAAATAACGAAATTATCGGCAATTTAACTTTAACCGAGTTAGAGAGTGCGCTTAAAACTATCATAAGGCATGAGCAAAAATGCAACTTTAGAGAAGAGATTAAATGTTTGCGCTCTGGTCAAGATATAAAAACAAAACTAAAATCTCTGTGTCCATTTATGGATAAGGAAGGTATCTTACGGGTAGCGGGTAGGTTGCAGAATGCAAAAATTTCCTATAACCAAAAACACCCAATAATATTGCCAAAAAGTACATGCAGGACAGAAGCAAATGTTGAGTAGTTTAAATCTAAAATATTGGTTAGGTTAATAAGTGGCACAAGGGAAATTAAACGAATTATTCATAAATGTGTAACATGTTTTAAATTAAAGCCTAGGTGTTCGCAGCAATTAATGGGGTCTTTACCAGTAAATAGAGTAAGCCTAACCAGGTCCTTTCAGAATGTTGGAATAGATTGCTTTGGTCCAATATATATTAAACAGTCACGAATTAGAAAACCACTGATTACAAAATCTTACGTAGCTTTGTTTGTCTGTTTTTTAATTAAAGCAATTCATATGGAGCTTCTGTCAGATATGACTACTGACAATTTTTTAAATGCCTTCAAAAGATTTATTTTTAGGAGAGGGAAGCCAACAAATGTCTATTGTGACAATGGATCTACGTTTAAGGGGGCAAATAGTCAGCTGAGTTTTATAAAATTCATAATTCAGCGGTAGACAAAGATAAAATTGATAGGTTGTGCCTTGAAGAGCAAATTAAATTGAATTTCATCCCGAGCTACTCACCCGTGTTTGGTGGATTGTGGGAAGCAGGGGTGAAGAGTGCAAATAAATACCACATAAAAAGGGTTATGGGTAACTACCAATTCACATATGAACAGTTTAATACATTGCTAATTCAGGTTGAAGGGATTTTAAACTTTAGGCCAATAACCCAAATATCAAATGATCCATCAGATCTAACATACTTAACTCCGGGTCATTTTTTAATAGGTGGTCCTATTACTAGCTTTCCTGAACCTGACTTAACTGCTATCCCAGAAAATAGACTTAAATTTTGGAGGTTCTGTACCCAGGTGAGACAACATTTTTGGAAAAAGTGGTATAATGATTACTTGGCACAACTGCAAAGTAGACCAAAATGGCATCGTAACTTTCCTGTCAAAGAAGGTATGTTAGTCATTTTAAAGGAAGACGATGTTCCTTCATTAAAATGGCCAATGGCCAGAATCACAAAAATAATTCCTGGTAAAGACGGCAAAGTCAGAGTTATCCACGTCAAAACCCAAAATGGAACTTACTTGCGGTCAATTACTAAAATAGCTGTCTTACCAATTTATAATTAACTTTATTGTAAACAGAAAATTGTATTTTAGTTAAGTTTAAAACGTAGAGGAACTATAACTAGTTTTGCATTTAAGGCTAGAAATATGTCTATTTCTCTTTTACAAATCTTTGTACTTTTTATTATGTTATTGTTATCATTATAGACATTTGTAGTCTTCTAATATATAGTATTTATTATACGTTTGTTAAAATAGACTCTTACAGTCTTCCAGAATTCCTAACTCTACAAATACATGAGGGTTCTAAGCTTACTTACTTTCACTCAGAGACTGGTGCAGACTTTTTTTATTAAAAAAAAACTGTCGAGGCCCCAGCATGTTGGAAACATATCCAACCAATTATAATTATAAATAATTAATAATAATTTAATAATATTATGTAATTTTTACTATGCCCCTGTATTGTCAACATATGCATATTTTTGTCCACATGGTTGGTACCGTAAGTTAAGTGTATCTGAGGGTGTTAACCTCAACTCACCCTCAGTCTTACGTAAGCATTATTTCACATAGGTCACATATACCTATATTTACAGTGCTGCCATTGAGCATTGTTTTAATAAGTTAATTTTTATATATTGTGCTCTACCTTTGTGGCCTCATATTAGTGTTAATAAAATTGTGCTCTGTCTTATTGGCATCCAATTGTGTATAGTGTAACGTTTAAGTAAGTATTAATCAATTGTGATATCAAGTGTATAAATTGTAAATATATAGTGTAAGACAACAAAGACCAATTAATTTAATATACAGTGCACTAATTAATAAACCCTTTATGTAGTTTACCTACACCGAGTTAGAGCTTTGATGCTTCATAGGAGCCAATATTCTGAATATGGAGCATCGTGGCCTTGAAGACTTTTGTTTAGGATGGCAAAAGGTATCATATAAAAAAAATTAGACGATTCCGTCGAAACCCAATTTCGATAAGATTAGTGCGGGTTATGGAGCTTTGGTACATGACGCGACACACGGACAACAAACACACCAATCAAATCTCCTTCCCCTCCAAACCATGCCCCCTGGCCCTTCGACACCAGAAAATATAATAAATTTTATAATTATCAATACCTAATAACCCTTATGTTTTATTAACCGACTGAAATAAATTAAACAGGTTTTTAATCATAATTTTTCCTGTATAATAAAAATATAATTCTAGTTTTGCTCCGATTACAATAATAATAATAATAATATTTATTGGTCCAGAAGATTATGTTACAGATAATATAGGACAGGTCGAAATAAGCATAAAGTACATAGAAAAAAAAACAAATAAATATATACATATAAATATACATACGTGCACACACATACACATACACACATATATATAATAATAATGGTAACAATGGCAAGACCAGCAACAAGCAACAGCAATACTATTGACCGAATGCACGTACTATATATGGCGTGTCAAGAAAAATAAAAGAATAATATACTTGAAAGCTATTCATTAGCTTGTTCCATATATTCGCGAGTACTATAAAATGCTCCACTTAACAATAAGTTTTTTATTTTATTTTTGAACACAGGAATACTTTTTGCGTTCCTAATATCTGTTGACAAGTTATTGTAGAATGTGGTGCAATTATAAATGGGTGATTTCTTGAAGGTTGATGTTGTGTGGTGTGGGATACGTAATAAATGACCATGTCTAGTATCGTGGTCATGCGTAGATGAATTAGGTACAAATAGGTGTTTATTTTGTTTAACAAAAAGAACACATTTAAAAATGTAAATACAGGGTACAGTGAGAATTTTATGATCTGTAAACACTTGTCTGCAACTTTCCCTGCTATCGAGATTAAAAATGAGCCTAATTAACCGTTTTTGGAAAATGAACACCCTCTGCATTTCTCGAGCGCTACCCCAACTGGTTATGTTTAGAGACATATGAGAGTACGCTATCGCATAGTAAATGTTTAGCAGCCCTGACACATTGAGAGAGTCTTTCAGTTGTCTGATAGCATAATATGCCTTACTTAATTTTGCACAGACGCTTTCGACATGAGCGTCCCAGGTGAGTCTGTTGTCTATATAAGTGCCTTAAGAATTTTACCTTCTCGCTGAAGTTAATATGTTGAGCTAGATTTACGTTATTTGGTATACCTTTCCTTATAAAGTAATTGATAGCCATACTTTTAGAGACATTTAGTATAAGCCGATTGCGTTGGCACCAGACGCTAAATTCATTCATAATACTACTCACTATGGATTCCATTTCTTGTGGAATATCAACTGCTACAGTGATAGTGATGTCATCCGCAAACATTGTGACTAATCCGCTAGTAATATGATCAGGTAAGTCATTTATATACATTAGAAAGCGTAGGGGGCCCAGAACAGAGCCTTGGGGAACCCCTAGTTTGACATCGTGCTCCCTAGACCTGATTCCATTAACGTCAATAATCATATTTCGCCCCTCCATATACGACTTAATCCAGTTCAGAATGTTTACTGGAAGTTCTATATTGGACAGTTTATCAATTAGAAATTCTGTGCATATTGTGTCAAATGCCTTTGATAGGTCGAAAAGTAATGAAACGACTAGTTTACCATTGTCCAAACTCTCAAAAATATAATTTAGCATTTGACATGTTGCTGTTTCGGTAGATTTATTTGCCCTAAATCCGTGTTGAGTTGTACACAATATATTGTTGGACTCAAGGTAGGTTGTCAAGCGATTGCAAACAATTGTTTCTAATAATTTGGATAGTACGTTTAGTAATGATATTTGTCTGTAGTTTTCAATGTCATCAGTATTGCCCTTTTTATGTAGTGGTACAATTAGAGCAGTCTTAAATAGGTTTGGAAATTGGCCCTGAAATATTGATTGGTTTATCAGATAAACAAATGGTTGAATAATGATATCGATTATATGTAGTATAGATAAAACAGACAGTTCATCGATCCCAGATGTTTTTTTATTTTTTACTTGCGTTAAGGTTTCTAAGACTTCCTGTGCCGTAACAGGGTATGAATTAAACGGGGTTTGAAAGTTTTTTTAAATCACTTTCGTGCACGGCAATGACAGATTTTCCCCAAAATGATTTAAGATGCTGTCTGTGGCTGCACAGGAAAATTGCTGTGCAAATGCGGTAGCGACTTCACCAGCATTTTTTATTTCTTGTGAGTTATGAGTTAAACATATGTCTTTTTTACAAGTAGTTCTGCCTAGTTTAGAATTGATAATATTCCAGGTCTGTTTTGTTTTATTGGAAGCGCAATAATTAATCTTGTTATTATAAAATTTTGCTTTGGTTAGTTTAATATTAAATTTGTGTTCTCTCTTTTTAATATTGTACATATTTCTTAATTCTACACTGTTGGAATTTGGCAATAACCAAAACATATTTTTTAGGTTTTCTCCTTCTTCTCTGATATCGTTGGTGATCCAATCTCGATACTGGCTCTGTGTCTTTACTCTACTAACATAAGGGCACGGTTAAATAGGTTAAAGCACCAGGAGATATTTTCGGCAAAATAAGAAAATGCATTATTGATGTTTAAATAAAATAAATTGGACCAGTTTACCTGAAGCAGCCTGGTACGAAATTCGTTCATATTGTTCTTACTTAATGATCTTTTACTTATTGATTTCTTGATAACATTGTCTTGCTGTATGTTTAACTTCTTCAGCCTTAAAATATGTGCGAAATGGTCGGCAATGTTTGGATCCATTAATTCGCAAGTAAAAAAAGGATTAGGGATAGTTGTAGCCATGTAGTCTATACAGGAGGAGCTTGTATGACCATTTTTGTTTGTAAAAATTCTAGTATCGCCTAGATTTAGTATATTTACTTCAAAAGAATTTAAAACGTCAAGTAATAATTTGGTATTTAAATAACTTTTGTTTAGATCAATATTTAGATCGCTGCAAACAATAGTGTAATTTGATTTGCTAGAGGCTATGTTCAGGGCTTCCGTTAAATTGTTAATAAAAGAATAAATGTCACCGTTTGGTGGTCTATATACTGTAAGAATTGACAAATAAACGTTATTTATTTGACAAAGTATGGCACATATTTCGACGTGACATTCAATTGAAAGATTTTTCACTTGTAATATTTCAGTTGCAATAGTGTCAGTGTTTGCTAAAATTATTGAGCCACCATGTATGTGATTAGTTCTAGAATAATAAGCTAATACATTATAACCTTCAATGTGAAGATTTCCTATATCATTGACGTTATCCAGTGCTCAGAGACACACAAAACTTCAACCTTTTGTTTATTTAGAAATATTTCTACTAGATTAAAATTATTTAATAGACCTTGAACATTTACATGACAAATAATGAAATCACAGTTTTTAGAGTGGTAATTATTTTTAGAGTTGCTAATAACATTTAAGTAAGGGTTATTTGTGAAAGTCTCGGATATAAAAATTTTTGTTTTACTGTAGTATTTACAGAGGCTGGACTGTTTATTGTTTGAACTGTGTTATTGCCTTGTTCCAGTGAATTTAACTGCGACATAGGAGCATTTATCGATCTATTATTTAGAGTTATATTATGACAGTCGCCATTGCTGCCAGTGCCATCTGTATCAATGAATATAAGTGTATTAGTAGTATTATTTTGACAGAAAATTACAGCAATTATTTCTTTACTTAACTCTAATTTAGTCAGGGTTTGACGAGCATTTTTATTTACATCAATGACACTAACTTTACTAGGTACACATCTATCTATTCTTTGTATAAAATCTATCAATCTTTTATTAAATTTGTTGATGAAGACATTTTTTCAGTATTTTCGGACTGGAACTGTTGTAAGAGTTATATTCGTATTGCTAGTATTCTTAATTGTATTGCAGATATCTTTGAATAATGGATATCTTGAAGTCTTATTAAAATTGTTCGAGCCTGCTATAATTATAACATGGTCTTCTAGTGTATATTTATAAGTGAGGGCTTCTAGATTTTCCACCACCTGGTTAAAGGTAGCTCCTGGTTTAAATATGGATTGAATCAAATAACGTTTCTGATCGAGTTTGCTATAAATTATTTTATTTATATTGCGACCATAACCATCGCTAAGTACGAGTATCCTACTAATGCTTTTGTCAGTTTGATGGCATACATTTCTGTTTTCTTTTGCATTTTCCACAGTAGGATTATTGTTTGTAAGGGCATTTGTAAGACTTACATGATTGAGTGTAGCATCGGTACTGCACATGAGTATATGCTCACTGGGCTCCTGGACTATTACTTCCGTAGCTGGTGGCACGGTTTTACAGAATTTATTTGTTTGCGTGCTTGCAATTGTTAACTTTTTATTCTCTTTTCTTGTTTGGGTACCAATAGTGTTTGAATTTTTTCCCTCGTGTCTGATAAGTTTTTCTAGTTCACAAATATGACTCTTTAGTTCTTTTATGATTTCATCTTGCTTTTTTATAATCATATTACATTCCTCCTCCCTTTCCATAACTTCTTCTAGAAAGGCTTTATTTTCTTCCTTCAATTTCCCAATGTATTTATTTTTTATTTCTCCTTCCTCAGCAAATTCATTGATAGTTTTTTCGAGAGTAGAACGGTCTTCGTCTTGTTCAATGAGGCTATCGTCATCACAGCAGATAATTTTATTTTCTTTAAGATGTCGGATTTTAGATCTGTATTTCGGAATACAACATTTATGATACACATTGCAACACTTAACACAAATATAATGTAGAAATTGCTTAGTCTTACAGCATTTATAATACTTAACAGAGGAGCTATGTAAAGTAAATTTATAGCCGATCGGATAAAAAAAAATTAAATATAACAGACATAAATTTAACAAGAAGTGTCTGATAGCAAAAAAGATTATAAAGACAAGTTAAAATAATTAGGTCCCCAGTCATACCATCGACTAACATCATTTGTGTGTTTTTGATCACATTGAGATACCTAGTTTTAAGCTTGAATTATAGATAGATAAACAGAATAAAAATATTTAAATGGAATGGGTGCTCCATAGGAGCCAAAATACTCGATATGGATCATCATGGCTATAGAGACTTTTGTTCAGGATGACAAAAGGTACAATGCAGCAAAAATTCAGACGATTCCGCCGAAACCCAATTTCCACAATATCACCCAGATAGCACAAGATATTCTAAGAATAATCTGAAAATCTTCCCAAAAAATATTATTCGATTATTTATAAAAAATATCTTTAAATTATACTCTGAATAACCAAATAATTTATTATTATTTTTAGAATATCTTCTAATAAATAACATTAGAATAATTGAAATACATAAGTATTGAAGAAAACCACACCCTGTGTATTAATTTAAAAATTTATTTCCGCTTCTATTAATCCAAATTTACGTAATTCTGGAATTCTGTATAATTCGACACGCGATTAAATATCACCCGGTACGTACTTAATAATATTTTACCCCAATTTTCATGCTAGAACATAAATGTTTTAGAATTTGTTTGATTCGTATAGTTTTAAATATTCGTTAAGTCTTCCTAAAACGTACAAAACTTGGTGTAAAGGCCAGTTCGAAGAGGTACATATCACTTGAAATTTTACGATGTTAATATAAACAAAGATAAGGCATAGGCACAGATGGCTCGGTTCCCGTGAGAATAGTACCAAAAACTACGGAGTTTTGTGTGTAACGTCATCGCTCTTTCGGGTATAAATACTCGCGAGAAGTTTGTGCAGGGGTCACTTCTTTGAGACCGCTACTACGAATGATAATTAATCCTCGAATACGAGTCTGATAATTATCAATGCTTTACTTGCTGAACACCAACGTCCAAAGCTCACTTCTTTGAGACCGCTACTACGAATGATAATTAATCCTCGAATACGAGTCTGATAATTATCAATGCTTTACTTGCTAACCACCAACGTCCAAAGCTCACTTCTTTGAGACCGCTACTACGAATGATAATTAATCCTCGAATACGAGTCTGATAATTATCAATATACTAGCTGACCGCCATCCACTGGTCAACCCTATTCCGAAGCATTGTCCTTACTTTAACTTCAATAAGCAGAGTGATAATTAATCCTCAGTCTCTTTGAGTCTGAGTGGGATAATTAATCCTCGCACTACGAATTGACCGCTGCTGACCACTGGTCAAGCAACTTGCTACAAAGCCGTACTATTATTGTATTGCTGAAGTCTTAGCAGATTAGTACGACACAAGGGGACGATGTCCAGAACTAATAAGACACCGCCGTCCAGCTACGACTCGCCGGACATGGACGAGCCGCGTGATAACATCCCTAATGACACCGGTCATTTAGCGGTCTATCAATTACCAGGTAAATCAATATGATTATTTCGGTTTTTCGGTATTTACATTTAGTTACGTGAACTTGATAATTTCAAGCCGGGATTATTTTGATTCATTTTACCTTTAAATAATTGACGAACTGATTCTATATTTCGGATACTCGGAATCGCGAGGGGATCTTTTTACTGTGGCACTTTGACTAGTTAGAATTTTATTATTTAGAAATTTTCTGTAATGTTAATTTTTATTTGTAGCATAATTAGCTGTTTGTTGAATTACAGCCTATGTTAAATCATATCTTATTTAAAACAGTAACTTTTAAAATATTTAACTTTACATAGTGGCAGATTCTGTTGGTAAACAATTTCTGTTGCGTTTTGTTTTGTCGTTTGGTCAATGAACTTCTGCAATATTTGATTGTTCGAAGGGTTTTACAGCTGTTCGGACCTGCCGGTTTATTTATGTCCTACTTGTAGGGATGCTGTCACTGGACTTTTGTGGGTCATCCACTAATAAGGCCTGTGATTTGCCCTCTGCTAGTTTAACATAAGTATCATTTTAAATATTATTACATGTTAAACTTTGTACTGGGTGTTTTGCCTTGTATTCTTTCACGATGACATATTTATGTCATGGGCGAGTTGAAATTGATACAAATTGCTTGTTCATTCAATTGTTTGAACAATTACAATCTTCGCAACACACAGACCTATTGGTAGCCAATTGGCTGGTTCTGTATCAAGTTTATTGATCAGATCCCATCATTCTACGCTTCGCAACGTCAATCTATGTTTGAATAGGCAATTACTTAAGATTTCAACTTGCCGTGCATTCAATTAAATAAACTATTGCGAGTTTTCGCCACCCAAGTATGAACTTTACATGTTCCGAATTCAACATTCTTTCACTTCAGTTTTGAACGAGTATTCTCGTTATAATCATTATTATTTTTAGTGATTATTGGAGTTGTTTGATTGACCATTCGATAAACTTACACGTGACTGTTGTCCCAACGAAATCTGTTGCTGTAATATAAATTTGTGATTGTTCACATTTTTTTATTTATATGTAAGCAACTATTTTCTGGCCATTGACACAACAATATTTTTGTAATTATGAGATTATCTGACAATTGTCTGATTATACGTAAGAAATGTGGGAACGTACAATAAAAACACAACTGTTCACTTCAACTTTTTACTCAGATCTAATAATTTGATTGATTTGCGGTTTTATATAATACCTTATCTTTTAATATGATACCTCTACGTGATCTCGTAACGTATGTATATTATGTAAAATATTACAAGAATTATGATAAGAAAAGCAGTGTCGCTACCGGGATACCAATATAACTCCTCCCGACGAAGTGGTAGCATCGTCTCATGGCGATGAACTCCCTAGGGTGGTGTGGATAACTTGTGGGCTTTGCTTCCTAATTTTATTGGGATAGCATCGTGACAACATATTGGAGCATCGTCTGCAGCATCCAAAGTAAATCATGGTATAGATTACAAGGAGTAACATCACGAACATGGTGGTTAGTAGCCAATAACTTGGGGATTCCAAGAGGCTAGCAGGTTCCGGAATGAAGTGGGTCCCTTTTGTTGCTCTGGCTAACTCTTTCAGAGCTCTGACATCGGAGAGGTCAACTTCCTTTAATGACAATGGTTTATCTTTGTTCACAGTAAGGTTCCATAATTTTGGTACTTCGATTTTTGGCAGAAGAAACATTGGAAGTGGAACTTCACTCTTCGTTGCTGTGAATCGTTGGTTTGCTATAGTGGTGCTGCATCCTGTGAGTAGATGAAGGACAACTGGTTGGCTAATGGTCTGAATTCCATTTTGACAATCGGGAATTTGGAGAGTATTGACTGGTATGATCAATATGTGATTTTCTTCTAATGTTGTTATTATTGGTTTTGTGACTGATACATGGTGAACAGGGCAGTGGTCGTGATCAGCCTTGGATAGTAATTCGACTAGACAGCTATCATCTCGTGGTTGACTGGGTGAGTCGCAGATATAGACGTCTTCTAATTTTGGACAACTATGTGCTATGGCAACGTAAGTGCCGGTACTCATCCCAAGGTATGGAGTATTGGGGATGATTGTAAGGTTTTGGACAGGAACTGGAATTAAATGGTAGTAGGAGTAAATCTCGGTTGTTAAGATTGGCAAATTAATCGCAAAAATTATAAGCTTCTCTGAAAAGTGAACGGTTGTTTCCAAATATGAATAATAATTTTGAAAATACTTTAGATCTAGAATGCTTTGGCTATTATAGAGTTCTCTTGCTTTGCTCAAGATATACATTAAACTATGTTTGGGTAAAATTGAATTGTGAACTAGGTTCCATGAAGCGAACGTAATTGCATTTTCTAGTTCATCCAGAAACTCATTAATATATCCCAGATTAACAAAGAGTTGTGATAGTATGTTTTGGATAGAAACGGTAATTAGAACCTTATTTAGTTCATCCTCAAGTCTCGTTACTGTTTCAGTAAGAAAGGTTTTAATTGCTTTTTGATTTTGTGCCAAGGTTGATATTGTTTCATTATATTCATCGATTAACTTGGATGTTAAACTCATTTGGGCTTTCAATTCGTATTCGATATGATTATCGTTTTCGTTTAGTTTTGCTAGAGCTTTATTAATTGTTTCCCGGTCACTATCATCTAAGGTGCCAAATAGCCATTTTGATACGGTACCTACTCCATTTATTAAACCTCGTTTGGGGCGCGTTGTACCTTGTGGAAGAAGGCTTTCTAATTTCGATTTCACTCTAATAACTAATTGTTCGGCTTGCAAAAGTGAAGTTGATAGACCGGTGTCGGTAGTGCAGTTATTAATTTCAAGGATCTTGGTTTTAATTACAAGTAGTTGAGATTCAGTGGATTGTAATTCATCATCAACCGGTTGCAGGTTAACATAATGAATAAATTTATGTTGTGTTGAACGGGACCTCATCGTGCCTAAATTTAGGGTTAAGAGGCCATTTTCTATGGGGGTTAACTTAATTTGGCAAAGGACTGTCGAAAAGGTAAGAAATAGGGTGAGCGTCAAGTGCATTGTCGTTGTTGGCGTTCTTTTTCGGTCGTCCGCGTGGGCGTGTACCTGGAACAAGGATACGTTTCTTTTTAACTCTTTTCTTATGATAAGTTCCTCGGGTTGTTTGAACTTTTTTATCTAAATCTTCCTCTACTCCGGTTTTAATAAATCGCGGATTTGTTTTATTACGTAACTGATCATTTTTTATGAAGATGGTATCGCCAGTCTTTAGCTTTTCTGGGTCCGCACATTTTTCATTTAAATTGCGGATTCGCTTTTCTTTCTCCGTTGATAATCTTTTATGAGTATTCTCATAAAGTTGTTGTGTATTTCTGGCATGATTTTCAACATAGTCAGTTACTATGTTTTCTTCATTTATGTCAAAAGGTAGTGTTTGGTTTAGGTGACCAAATAATATTTCAAACGGGGTATGTTTAGTATTACTATGGGGAGTATTGTTATATCCCATAATTGCTAGTTTTATTAGGGACTTTACATTCTCGTGTGGGTTTTCTCGCGTTAGGCATCTAAGCTTATCTAAAAGTGTGGAATGCAAACGTTCAACTGGTGAATTGGAGGTGGAATTGTGCAATGTGATATAATGCAATTTGATTTTATGTAGTTTACAGAAGTCCGAAATTGTGTGATTTCTGAATTCCTTGCCATTATCGACAATAATTTCTTTAGGTATGCCAACAAAAGATATGAATGTTACTAAGGCTTCCATGACCTCAATTGCAGATTTTTGTGCAATGGGGATAGCTTGTGCATATTTCGAGAAGGGATCTAAGAAGGTTAGAAATAAGTTGCTATTAACAAAGAGTATATCCACGTGAATGACCTCCATTGGTTTGGAAGGCGTATGAGTTATTTCGAAAGGCGGGTTCTGCGGTTTACGTTCATATTTACAGGTTTGGCAAGTGTCGCAAGTATTTATGTAGATTTGGACGTCTCGAAACATATTCGGCCAATAGTAATTTTTGGTTAATGACACCATGGTAGCACCAATGCCTTTATGTTGAGTTTTACCCTCGTGGTGATATTTTATTTTCTCGTGTCGTTCTCCTTCTGTAATCACATCTGTTACGAATAGATTTGAAATTGTTAAATTCAGTTTTGCAAAGTGTTTTTGTAACGTTGTGATTATTCTGAGTTTTAAGAGCTCATCTTTCCTTGTGCGGAAAAATAGGCAATAGTGTCGTCTAGGATCAATTATATTTTTGAACATTTTTATAATTTCTTCTTCGGTCGCATTTGACTTCATGGTGACTTTGTGTCGGTTATTGCTAAGTATTCTTTCGTGTATTGTAAAATTAGAGAGGTAATTGATTGATTCGGTAATGATTATCTGGTGTGCATATTGATTGATACATTTATCTGTGTATGGAATATCTTGGATGGGATTTTCTTGTGCAGAATGTATTGTTGCCGTTTCATCATTTTGCTCATTCGCAGGTTGTTGGAGTCTAATTACAGATAGTGGGATATTATCTTCGAAATCGTCACCTCGTGTCTCGTCTGCTGGTCTCTCTTGTGAATCTAAGGAATTTAGAGTTTCTCTCAGGCTGGCTTCGTCTATCTCTGGTATTTCGTCGACGTTATTTAACATGGAGAGAAGATCGTCCTCGAGAGGTGTCGTTTTTGACCTAGTTAAAGCATGAATTTCATGTGCCTCTTCTTGGATTTTTATCCTGGATAGAGCGTCTGCTACGTAGTTGGATTTTCCTGGTTTGTATTTGATGTCATATTCAAATTCTTCCAAATGTAATTTCCATCTGATTAGTCTTGCATTCGGTGTTTTCAAGTTTGACAACCATTCCAAGGGTTTATGGTCTGTGTAGATGGTGAACCTTTTTCCAAAGAGGTATGGCCTGAAGTACTTACAGCTCCAGACGATAGCTAGCATTTCTTTCTCGACTGTAGCATAGTTTGTCTCAGCAGGGTTCAATGTTCTTGAGGCGTATGCTATCGGGTGACCTTCTTGAGAAAGTACGGCTCCTATGGCATAGTTTGAGCTGTCTGTGGTTACGTCAAATTGTTTTTCGAAGTCTGGATATGCAAGAATTGGTTCATTAGACAATTGTGTCTTACAATGTTCAAAGCACGAGATATATTCTGGTGTTAATATAATTTTTTGGTCTTTCTTTAGACAGCTGGTAAGGGGTTTGGTTAATTTCGCAAAGTTCTTTATAAATTTCCTGTAATAGCCTAATAATCCCAAAAATGACTTGATTTCCTTGTGTGTTTTTGGTATAGGGAATTTTTTTATGGCAGCGATTTTATCGGGGTTTGGTTTGATTCCGTTTGGGGTAACAATGTGGCCTAAAAATTCGACGTTTTTCTTAAGAAACTCTGATTTGTCCAGCTGTACTTTTAGGTTAGCGTTTCGTAGAGTCTGAAATATTCTTTTTAGATTAGCGATGTGTTCTTGTAGAGACGTCGAAAAAATTATTACATCATCTAAGTATACCAAACAGATTTTATTTATATGTTCCCGAAGCACATTGTCGATCATTCTTTGAAATGTGCTTGGTGCATTTCTGAGTCCAAAAGGCATTCTTAGGAACTCATAGTGTCCATGCTCGGTGTTGAAGGCAGTTTTTGGTATTGACTCAGGAGCCATTTCAATTTGATGGAATCCTGAAGCAAGATCCAAGGTAGTGAAATAACAGCTTCGTCCAAGTTTGTCCAATATATCCGTTACATTCGGGATAGGGTATCTGTCGCTGATCGTTTTCTCATTTAGATTTCTGTAGTCGACAACTATTCGCCATTTTTTCTGTCCAGATGCATCTAACTTTTTTGGGACAACCCAAATTGGAGAGCTCCAAGGGGATACACTCGGTCGTATGATACCATCTTGAAGCATTTTCGAAAGTTGCCTCTGAACTTCTTCCTTATAAATGTGTGGGTAACGATATGTTTTCGAATAACAGGGGTTTTCATCCTTTGTCTTGATTTCGTGCTTGATAACATGAGTAAATGGTAATTGATCGGTCGGGTTTTGGAAGATGTCCGAATATTCTAAGCATAAATTTAGTATAGATTGTTTTTCTTCTTCATTCATATGATCGGTTCTGATGATGTTTTGTACATCGATCTGGCGATTATTAATATTTT
This sequence comes from Stenurella melanura, assembly GCA_963583905.1. Classification (NCBI taxonomy): domain Eukaryota; kingdom Metazoa; phylum Arthropoda; class Insecta; order Coleoptera; family Cerambycidae; genus Stenurella; species Stenurella melanura. Next base: position 110,506,706 of record OY757310.1, on the reverse strand, counting down.
GATTAACATGAGCGATATTACAATTGAAGATCTCGTATTCGTGTTCCTCAAATGAAGTTGATTTTTGTGGTTCGGTGAATGAAACTAATTTGTGTACATTGGTTAAGTTGTGAACCTCGACTTCAGCGAAATAATTTGTGCTAGTGGACAATGTTTCAGGGACATAGAAAGAGGCTGAGTAAAATTCAGGGATTAGAACTGGTCCATTTTCTACAACTACCGGAATTTTGATTCTACGAATTTCTAACGGGTTTAAGTCATAACTGCAAGATGAAAAGTCCTCTCTAAAGTATAGTGGAATTTGAACGTAATTATTATCGAGAGTTTGATTTGACAGATTTATGTTTAGTTCGGCATTCATGAGGTCTTGTAACCCTATGAGTCCGTCAAAGTAATTATGAAAGTCATATAAAATGAAATCAATAGGAGTACTGGAATGAAACTGTTCAAACGGTGGAATTTTGGCTTTATAAAGAGCTTTAGTTTTACCTGCACAAGTTTGAATTGTCGTTGGGTCAAGATAAATTTCTTGTGGAAAATTCATTTCGACTATAGCGGGTCTAATGATTGAAAAAGAGCATCCGGTGTCTACAAGAAATTTATAAGTTTTGTTTTTTAAGGTGATATGAATATATGGTAGTGCATTGATTGCATTTAAGTCGGGTATTGTGTTGGCTCGGCATTCATAAAATTTGAGGCGTTATTATTATCTTGATCAAAATTATTGTTTGTCGATTCTTGTTGTTCTGAGTCTTGGTTGTTGTAACTCTCTTCTTGATTTTGATACAGTGTCACGTCTTCGTATCTCAGTTGATCGTATTCTAGTTCATCATAGTATGCTTCGTTGTCATAAGGTGGGACATGATCGGTGGTTTCACTATTATATAAATAACGATTGACACCTGGCATTGTCGTGGGTCTCTGTTGGGTATTGTGAGATATGCCAGACATTGGAGTTGGTTTCGACAAAGGTGTATTTTGGTTTGGTTTCCAAACGTTTTGTCTTGATGATCCAAATGTTTGTTTGTTAGTAGGGAAATTTTGCCTTACTTGCCGTGGTTGTATGTTGATAGGTTGTGATGGGAACTGATTATGATAATTTGTTGGGAAATTATTCACAAATTGCGGTGGCGTGAATTGATTATGAGAATTTATTAGAAAATTATTTCCATGTTGTTGTGGAGTGAAATTTCTTTGCGCGGAGTATGCGTTTTGGTTAGAATTGTAAACATTTGAATTTCTGTTAAAAATAGGGTTTTGGATATTTCTATGCGGCGGCGTATTTTGTACGGTGGGTTTTGGCGTTAATTGATGAGTTGCACTACTAGACGCTTGTAATTTAGCAAAATTTTGAAATTCTTCCTCTTCTAGAACATAATTTAGCGCGTCTTCTAGTGATGCAGGATTTTTTATTCTCACGATTGTTTGAACGTTAATAGGTAGATTAGTGATGAACATTGTTTTGGCAATGTTGTTGTAATTGTGAATTTGTAAGTTTCTGAGTTGTGGATCCGGAAAATCATCATTAATTTTTGCTATAATAACGGCTCTTAATTGTTGTAGTCGAAGTCCAAAGTCGTAAGGTCGTTCGTTTCTGATCGGTCTCATGGATGTCAGTTGATGGGTCAGATACTGTAAATCGCGTTGATCGCCAAATGTTAATTTTAAAAGTTTTTCTATTTGATCCCACGTAATTAAATCGCTTCGGCTGGCTATCAAATTTTGAGCGCGGCCTCTTAATTTATTTTTTACTGCCTGTAGAATTAAGTTATGAGTTACATGGTGTGAATCATCGGGAAAATTTAAAAACGTGCTTCTAACCGAATCATATATGAAAGCAAAACCAAACTATTTCCATCAAAAAGTGGTACTGTATCTAGATATAATTTTAAAAGTTGTGTATCTATAACTCTTTGCTGTGGGCGAGCCACTGATTGTGGTTGTGATGGAGTTTCTGAAAGAGTCTGTACCAAATTTTGGATCTCTTCTTGGGTAGTTGTGAGATCGCGGTTCGCATCTTGGAGCTGTTGTCTAGTTGCCATTGAGCAATGATTTGAATTAACGATTTAAAATATAATTTTTTGAAAAATATCACACGCCAGACCTTGGTGTTCAGATCTCTCTGTCAACAACAGTCTCAATCTGCCTACTCTGTTGCTTAAAGACAAGGACCTTACTGACAAGATAGGTAGTGTTCTATACTCTATATTTTGAGAAAATAGAGAACTAAATTATAACTAAAACTAATGAAATGCCTACTTCTAGTGATCAATCAGATCAGTTTTCCTAACTTAGTGACCAAACGGGTCCAATTTGCCAATCGGGCAAGCGAGATCCGGTGTAAAAATGGAAAAAGCAAACAGGAATGGATGAGTACTTACTGTTTTTGTTCTTTTCTTGGTTTGGAATGGCAACTCTTGCTAATCAGGCACTAGTTTTTGCTCCACTCTCCCCCAAGCCTTGTTGACTGCGCCAGAAATGTGGGAACGTACAATAAAAACACAACTGTTCACTTCAACTTTTTACTCAGATCTAATAATTTACAAGATGATTCGCGGTTTTATATAATACCTTATCTTTCAATATGATACCTCTACGTGATCTCGTAACGTATGTATATTATGTAAAATATTACAAGAATTATGATAAGAAAAGCAGTGTCGCTACCGGGATACCAATATAACTCGTATAAAAACGTTCCTTGTTTTTAATTACTTTACCTTTTACTAGAAATAGAAAATAAAGTGCCTTATTACCAGAAAAACTAGCCAAGTAAATATAAGATTTACTTGGGCTTAAATAAAACGAATATTTAAAATAAAATAAGTAAAAATAAGGTTTACTTGAGAATTAAAATAGTGAATAAAAATGAGAACTAAAATATGATAAACTTAAACAAAAGTTAACATAAAAGATAAAATAAATAATTCAGTAAATTAAATAAAAAGAATAATTTTGAGTTTGAACTTTATACAGGGTATTATAAAAATACTTAATTATTTTATCAATTAAATAAACAAGTGCCAAAACAATATTCAGTATTTAATTTGAACAATGAAATAAAGAACTATAATTAGAACTTTGCCAAATAAATTAATAGCAATATTTAGAGTAAAGAACGAATCATTAAATGTCGTAATAAATAGTTAATTATCAATTCAATAAATAAATAGAAACAGTAATATCAAACCTAGAAAAAGAACTATGGTAACAATAAACTACAAATCAGAAACGTAAATTTGAGTCCTACCACTAAACTATACGATCACACAGCCAAATTAGTTTAATTGTTTTAATAATTAGACATTCAGGGAAAAGGGGAGGGTAACTGATATTATAATAAAAGAGAATTTACCAAGAAAAAGCACGACACGGGTGGGGGGTGTTTCACTGGTGCCGTGACCAGAATGTTAGAGTTTTAAATTGATATTACTTTGTTTCATTAAATTCTAGCATTGTCTATTGTTCTTCAAACACCAGACAATGTTACCGTGAGTCCGAAATATAGAATCGTTGATAGGGTATTTTTTTTTCTTTTATTTTAAGATAAATCTGATACTGCCTATGTTTTATATATAGAATCCCTGGGAGACAGCAGCCTACCTAGCGACCCGGAAACTGCCATACCGCCTCCGCCGCCTCCCACCTTGGAAGAAAAACTTGATCGCCTGCTGCAAACAGTACAAGAAATGCAAATAAATCAACGTCGCCTACATGCACAATTGGGAAAAAGCATAGTAGCCATGCATAGGGAACGACAAGCCGCCACCGCCAATATCCGACGACAAATCCAAGAAATTGCCGCCTCCAGAGACACAACCACTTCTATTGTCTCGCAATTTCCCTCCAACGACGGCCCTCCCATTTACATAACGCCGAGTCCGCCGATGCCTAAGTTTCCGAGTAAAAACAAACATCCTGTAAAGTATCTACATGAACTGGAAGCCTACCTACAGAAAATGAATGTACCTGAAGAAAACAAATTGAGCGTGGTACACGAATCCTTGACCGACGAGGCACAAGACTGGGCGTCCATTTACAAAATTTGCTGGGAAAGTTTCGACGACTTTAAGGCAGACTTCCTCAGTTGTTTCTGGTCAGAGGAAGAGCAAAACAAACTCCGCCGCCTACTATCTACGCACCGATGGTCACGCAAAGATGGGCGAAACATGGAAGCACATTTCGCTCATTATGGTGGGTTGGCACGCTTGCTAACCGAACCTGTCCCAGAGTCTACTCTTGTGAACGAGCTGATGAAACATTTTCCTGCCAATATCCAGTCTCTGTGGCAACTCAAAACCAACAAGTCCATATCAGGTGCTGCCGAATTTCTCCGCCACCAGGAGAATATTTTGTCACCATCTACCTCCATGGTGACTACTTTACCTACACACCCGCCGACGACGATGCCTCAGAGTCCTAACAAACGATACCGATGGGATAGGGGAGAGAGGAGTAACCAAGAAAATTAATTTCCTGCCTACAGACAAACAATATTCTAATTACAATGCCCTATTGTCTTCACTGTATTGCTGACCAGCTAGCTGCAATCCCGTAACTCTACAATGCGACACATCATGATGTGGACAAATTTAAACATGTAAATAAACTACTCTATGGTGGAATGTCCAGTACTACATTAATGGACACTGGCTGCGAATTTCCATATAATTTGTGAGAAGATACACTTAGGCATAAGTGCACCTGGGCAGCCGTACACATTACCACTACGTGCAATGTTAGTCGAAATGTGTTTGAACTAAAGGAAAAGTCTTCACTCAAAACATTAGGCTACAGAATTACAAATCTAACTCGCTGAAGACGACTTCGATGTACCTGCAGTTATAATGAACCTGGATTTAATTGACCATATACCTGTGTCATGTACTGGCTAGGGCGACACAACAACAACAACAACAACAAAAAATATGGGCATCACAAATACAAGAGGTGTATCAATATGGGGGCGAGATGGGCATCGGAGGCGAGCTGGAATATGGATGGTCACTTCGAGAGGTGTTGGATGGATGCTATCATCGAGGCCTACTTGGATTCACATAGCAGGGGAGGGCGGCACCGAGGCCTACGACTGGTTTCCGAAGCAGGGGAGGGCACCGCCAGTGCGATGAGGAGGCTAGATTTTCATCGCAGCGTCGGGTACTTAGGGATGTCAACAGGGTATAAAATTTCATTTTTATAATTAAATGTCAGATAGGGTTTATTTCAAATTTCTTCACTTTGCTAGAATATTCAAGTTAGGGACAAATAAGTTCAGGGCAACTTTAATATTGTTTAATTTTTGTTTTAAATTTTTTCTTCTGCACCAGAAATATGATTTAACATAGAGACATTTTTGTTGCTTTGCAATAATTTCTCCAGGGGTATCTTTGACCACAGAGGAACTTTTATTTCATATCATTATTAACTTCGGTTTAAAGTAGCTTTCTCCTGGATAGAACCCTGTGACTGGCTTGGTTACAGATTTTTGTCCTAAGGCTGTTCACGGGCTATCATATGTATTCCGCAACGAGGGAAAGCTGGAACAGGATTCTGTGCAGCATGGAATATGGGGATAAATACAGGGAACTGAGGGTCACAGCTTTTATTCTGGAGATATTTTCTTTTTGTTATGGACTTAAATTTTTCTTGGATATTTTTGGGGAAAGTAAATTTTTGTTTTTCGGACTTATCTATTTATGGTGCAGAAAACTCTTCAAGTTCCGATAGATAAAATTGTACAACCAGCTAGTGAAATTTATTTTATTTAAATTTTTTTTTTTTTCAAATAGTCTAGGTAAAAGTTGATTTTTTTTTTAGGATAAGATTTTATTAGATATTATTTCTAATTTCATTTTTCTGACAGGACTAGATTAGGTATTAAAATTTTCATATTTTTTTTGCAATCAAAGTTAGGGAAAACTTGTAAATCACAAGTGCCACGGTAAACTGATTCGCACGGTTTGTAACTTATAAAATAACTAGCTTCGCCGTCATTATATAAGCAACAAAAGGGGAGAGTGAAGAAAACCACACCCTGTGTATTAATTTAAAAATTTATTTCCGCTTCTATTAATCCAAATTTACGTAATTCTGGAATTCTGTATAATTCGACACGCGGTTAAATATCACCCGGTACGTACCTAATAATATTTTACCCCAATTTTCATGCTAGAACATAAATGTTTTAGAATTTGTTTGATTCGTATAGTTTTAAATATTCGTTAAGTCTTCCTAAAACGTACAAAACTTGGTGTAAAGGCCAGTTCGAAGAGGTGCATATCACTTGAAATTTTACGATGTTAATATAAACAAAGATAAGGCATAGGCACAGATGGCTCGGTTCCCGTGAGAATAGTACCAAAAACTACGGAGTTTTGTGTGTAACGTCATCGCTCTTTCGGGTATAAATACTCGCGAGAAGTTTGTACAGGGGTCACTTCTTTGAGACCGCTACTACGAATGATAATTAATCCTCGAATACGAGTCTGATAATTATCAATGCTTTACTTGCTGATCACCAACGTCCAAAGCTCACTTCTTTGAGACCGCTACTACGAATGATAATTAATCCTCGAATACGAGTCTGATAATTATCAATGCTTTACTTGCTGACCACCAACGTCCAAAGCTCACTTCTTTGAGACCGCTACTACGAATGATAATTAATCCTCGAATACGAGTCTGATAATTATCAATATACTAGCTGACCGCCATCCACTGGTCAAGCCGATTCCGAAGCATTGTCCTTACTTTAACTTCAATAAGCAGAGTGATAATTAATCCTCAGTCTCTTTGAGTCTGAGTGGGATAATTAATCCTCGCACTACGAATTGACCGCTGCTGACCACTGGTCAAGCAACTTGCTACAAAGCCGTACTATTATTGTATTGCTGAAGTCTTAGCAGATTAGTACGACACAAGGGGACGATGTCCAGAACTAATAAGACACCGCCGTCCAGCTACGACTCGCCGGACATGGACGAGCCGCGTGATAACATCCCTAATGACACCGGTCATTTAGCGGTCTATCAATTACCAGGTAAATCAATATGATTATTTCGGTTTTTCGGTATTTACATTTAGTTACGTGAACTTGATAATTTCAAGCCGGGATTATTTTGATTCATTTTACCTTTAAATAATTGACGAACTGATTCTATATTTCGGATACTCGGAATCGCGAGGGGATCTTTTTACTGTGGCACTTTGACTAGTTAGAATTTTATTATTTAGAAATTTTCTGTAATGTTAATTTTTATTTGTAGCATAATTAGCTGTTTGTTGAATTACAGCCTATGTTAAATCATATCTTATTTAAAACAGTAACTTTTAAAATATTTAACTTTACATAGTGGCAGATTCTGTTGGTAAACAATTTCTGTTGCGTTTTGTTTTGTCGTTTGGTCAATGAACTTCTGCAATATTTGATTGTTCGAAGGGTTTTACAGCTGTTCGGACCTGCCGGTTTATTTATGTCCTACTTGTAGGGATGCTGTCACTGGACTTTTGTGGGTCATCCACTAATAAGGCCTGTGATTTGCCCTCTGCTAGTTTAACATAAGTATCATTTTAAATATTATTACATGTTAAACTTTGTACTGGGTGTTTTGCCTTGTATTCTTTCACGATGACATATTTATGTCATGGGCGAGTTGAAATTGATACAAATTGCTTGTTCATTCAATTGTTTGAACAATTACAATCTTCGCAACACACAGACCTATTGGTAGCCAATTGGCTGGTTCTGTATCAAGTTTATTGATCAGATTCCATCATTCTACGCTTCGCAACGTCAATCTATGTTTGAATAGGCAATTACTTAAGATTTCAACTTGCCGTGCATTCAATTAAATAAACTATTGCGAGTTTTCGCCACCCAAGTATGAACTTTACATGTTCCGAATTCAACATTCTTTCACTTCAGTTTTGAACGAGTATTCTCGTTATAATCATTATTATTTTTAGTGATTATTGGAGTTGTTTGATTGACCATTCGATAAACTTACACGTGACTGTTGTCCCAACGAAATCTGTTGCTGTAATATAAATTTGTGATTGTTCACATTTTTTATTTATACGATCACACAGCCAAATTAGTTTAATTGTTTTAATAATTAGACATTCAGGGAAAAGGGGAGGGTAACTGATATTATAATAAAAGAGAATTTACCAAGAAAAAGCACGACACGGGTGGGGGGTGTTTCAGTATGGAATATATTTTGAATATATTTTATGAATAATTGCAAAACTTATCTTTGGATTATTATTTTAAAAATACTTCATGAAATAATATGATAAAAATATTTTAATAAGAGAAGTATAGAATATGTTTGAAATATATTTTATAAATAATTTAATAGGTTAACTTTTGACTATTTATTTTGAAAGTATAATGTAGGTAGGTATATAGAAAGTATGGTAACGTGCTTGACAATTTGGGGTTTGCTTGTTTTATTTCATTGTTCGTTATGTTTGCGATTATGTGCAATCAAAAAAACAATTAAAGAAGGTAAGTGAATCGATAAATTGTTTGTCTAATTAAATATATATGTATCTTGGATATAGACAAATCATTTTTGTCACGCCATCAACATCAATTAACCTAACCTAACTTTATAAAGCTATTTTAGTTGGATTTAAAAGGAATATTTTTTCCGTTATTAGGAAGAAAATAGGTATTAAACTTGACTTCTTTACACAACAATCTTTTTTTTAAATATGTGTCTGTTAAAGTAGTATTATATACTAGGCAGTATTATATGCAAGTGAAAATAAGCAGTACGCTTCCGATTGATCTTTGGCTAAACCTCTTACTAGGTCAGTGTTACTTTTAATGTTTACATACCTATTTTAGGTACGTAATTTATTCTTCGCTTACGCATTATTATTAAAAAAAAACAACAAATACAAAGAATGGCCCACTAATCAGTTTGGACGTTATCTGTCCCGTGCTGGAATCTTAAATTCAGATGCGTATATACATTTTGTTCTGTTTTTAAAAATTTGCTCGTGGTTTATAAAGTACCATTAGCACATGTCTATAAATGAAAGTTATACTAAAGTAATAAACACTTTTGTTTTTTTATTAACAGGTGAACAATCTGGCGAGATTGGGTGGTGGAACGTATTGAGGGTGGAGAAGATTTTTGACAAAAATTATCTCAGGGGATGTTCCAATATTATTTACTTTACATGGGCATAGAGACTTGAAAAAACCTTTGGAGATTCTATTTTATGCAATGTGATAATTGGTAAGGCTACGATTTTATATGCACATATTTTTTTTCTGCTTTATTTAGTGTGAATGTGCGTGAGGCATTATGAAACTAAAGTTGACATATCCAATTTCTCCATACTACACTGCTTAATTGTCTAATGCTATAAAATGTATGGGTATATGGTATATGTTCAATTTCAGATGCAGTTTAAAAAAATAATATTGAGGTCACTTCAAAACAAATTGAAGTTTATGGCTAACTAAAGAAAAGAAAGAAAAACCAGAACCGCTAATAAGTAGCAGTCTTTGCATTCTTCAAAGAAGCTAGCTGGGATAGCTCCATGTAGGCATGGACTGAAATTTGTATTTATTATATCGTGCATCTTCTAACGACTGAATTTACTATTTAAGTTTTGTTCTGTTATTGGAATTTTAGAAAATGTTACGAGAGTAAATATTGTAACAAATAAATCTTTAACACAATTATTAGGAGTGTCTTATTTTGCTTTTATGTAATCTATATCCTTATCTAAAATATTTATAAATTGCCTGAAATGTAATTATTGTATTTTTTAAAGAATAAGTTAAGAATACGGACAAATGGAACATTCTCTATAAAAAATTATTCCAAAATAAAATTATTTGTAGTTAGTCTTGTAGGACATTTCGTAGGGAGAGACATCCGATAGGGAAATCTATATTATTTTTGACCATAACCTTTTTTTCTTGGCACGTATATTTTAAAAACTGTAAGACTACCCAAGTTGAACCATAACAAGACTATTACTATGAATTTTTACTCTATAATTTCAGTTGTTTGCAAAATAGTTAGATTTAAATTTAAAGATTATGCTAATCTTCCTATTTCGTATTTTTTAATCTAGCAATTTTGAAAACGAATGGAATAATTGAGTGGAAACTCTAGTAATAGTCTTGTTATGGTTCTACTTAAGTAGTCTTATAGTTTTTTTAAATGTACGTGCTAAGAAAAAAAGTAATGGTCAAAAATATTACATATTATTCTGCATTAATATAAAGGTAACCTGAAAATATGATCAAGGATTAAACATAAAAATATCCTGTGAATAATTTAATATTATGCACATATAGTTTGGCATTAGTATAAAGATAACTTGAAAATATAATCTATGATTAACCATAAAAATATATTCTCAAACTATTCTAGATTCTCCAGAGAATACTGTGCGAATTATTCCGAAATTATTCTAAAGAGACATATAGTTGTACCGTTTGTTACTTCTAAGAATATCTTTAAAAGATAATAATTATTTTCGTGTTATTCTAAGAATAATGAAATATTCTGTAGGAATATCTTAGGGATAACATAAGTTTATGTTTGTGCTAACTGGGCAGTGCGGATTGTGGAGCTTTGGTGCTCCATGAGAGCCAAAATACTCAATATGGAGTATCGTGGCCTTGAAGACTTTTGTTCAGGATGGCGAAAGGTATAATATACCAAAAATTCAGACGATGCCGCCGAAACCCATTTCCATAAGATTAGTGTGGGTTATGGAGCTTTGGTGCTCCATAGGAGCCAAAATAGGTAATAAGGAAGATCGTTGCCACGGGGACTTTTGTTCAGGATGACAAAAGGCACAACATACCAAAAACTCGGACAATTCCGCCGAAACTCAATTTCCATAAGATTAGTGCGGGGTCCTTTCCACGTTTCATGGCATTCTAAACCTATTTCAGAATTTAAAAAAATGCATTTTTTTTAATCAATTTTTTTTTACGAATAAATGGAAAAAAACATTTTTTTGCTCAAATTTAAAATTTCCACGTTTCATGACATTCTAAGCTTACTTCAGAAAAAAAATTCTAGAAAATTTTTTTGGAAAAAATTTTACCACTAGAATAGATGAAAAAAGCTTTTTGCTCAAATTTAAAATTTCTACGTTTCATGGCATTCCAAACCTATAAATAAAAAAAAATTGATAATTTTTTTGAAATAATCAATTTTTTTACCATTACTAAGTATAGAATAGATGGAAACATGTTTTCTTCGCTCAAATTTAAAATTGCCACCTTTAATTACTTTTGAAAACTAAAAAAAATAAAAAATTTGCAAATTTTTGCCCACTACAAAATACCTACAAAATTGACGGCGGAAAAAAATTGTTTTTGCTCAAATTTAAAATTTCCACGTTTCATGACATTCTGAACCTATTTCAAGTAAATGTTTTTACTATAGAACAGATGCTGAAAAAATTTTTTACTGCTAGAATACATGAAAAACATTTTTGTTTGCTCAAATTTAAAATTTCCACGTTTCATAACATTCTAAACCCAGGTATTTAAAAAAAAAAAATGAAATTTTGTAACCACTGCTATACTATCACTACATTGCGTGAATGTGGAACTGAAAATGTGACAGATGGCAATAATATTTAGCATATGCACCTACGAGTACACCTATTATAGTTTTATTGAAAAATGTAAAGCCGCCATGCACAAGTAAAGAGGAAAGTTCTGTGTAAATACCTTTAGCGATATTTTTCTACTTTTTATTAACTTCATTACAAACACATTGCACAAGGTTTCATCAAAATCCATTCACTAGCACTCAAGTTAGAGGTGAAACCCCCCGTTGACTGGACTATCAGTGTACTACGATATTATGACAATAAATATTAATATACCTAATAGTTTGACAACGTCTAAACTATTCAAATGTCAAATCATCTTCCTCCCCTCCATAATAATGAACCATCCTATTTTATTTTGCGCGTTACATCGATTGCATAGGCTAGGCATGAAGTTAAAGGTGATTGGTGTAAAAATAAATCACCAAGGCAAAGGTGGTCCTACGTTTTGCTTCGGGGGGGGGGGGGGGGGGCATCCATATTAAAATATGCAGACAAATTTTTTAACCCCTCAAAAATTGATAAGTATGATTTTTGTTCTAAAAGTTCGTATTGCAATATGAAGTGTGGCAGATTATAAAACTCTATAACTTCTAATGTCTGCAAAAGCGTTATTATTTAAAAATTTTAGACGAAATTTCGTACAGGTCAATTTTAAGGGTTGGAGAATCTAGTGAAGGGCATACATTTCTTCTTTAAAAAATCGCTAATATGAATTATTAAAATTTTACTACTAAATACTGACGTAGTAGGCCTTCTTTTTGCTCCAAAAACGCAGTTCAACAAGCTCTACAATTAAAAAAAAATACTGTGTTAATAAATGTTATATGGCTGAATTCTTCAGAAATAGTAGTTTTGTTGGTGTAGAATACGATGAAAAAAGTTTAAGGCTGTAGGGTGCCGGCGACCCCTAAAAAAATCGAAAATATTGGCCGAAATTCGGTTTTTGGCCATCAACTCGAAAAATAAATCAAATTTATCAAGAAACTAATAGGACTAGGCGATAGAGGCGGAAATTTCACATATAAAATGTATATGAAATTTTTTTGTACAATCAAAAATGTAGGCTCCAGATTTTTTTGCTCAATGCACGAGAATGGAACGTGGCGACACATAAGTATGGCTCGCGAAATTTGTTGTAACTTTTAAACTAATTAATGAAATTGAGCTCAATACAGCTTGAATGAAACAAGAAACATGTGGCTATTGGATTATCATATTTTCAAATATAAAAATTAATGTATGTAAGAATGGTACATATATGAAGTCGGAACATTTAGAGATTCTGGATGAAATAGGTAAAAGCTCTACCATTTCTACAATTTTTAAGATAAAAATCTGAAACTTTAACATATTACTCTTGAAGTAATGTATAAAAAGATCCGATGAGTGAATAAACTTTCAACAATTTATTTCTGAAGATGTACACTTCCAAAATTTCAAAATCTTGAGAAAGTGATTAAATTTGATATGTATAACTAACTTTAACCGCCTATTACTCTGATTTGAATCGCGTTATTAGATTTCTGTAGGTGTAATTTTTAAATTTTGAAATGTGTACCTTAAGATGTTTTAAGGGGATTTACCTTAAAAAATGAATTAACCTTCTTTATTTTACGAAAATAAAAAAAATTTTTCTTTATGTGAAAGTTTCAGATTTTTATCTTAAAAATTGTAGAAATGGTACAGCTTTTACCGATTTCATCGGAAATCTCTTTATGTTCCGACTTCATATATGTACAATTCCTACATACATTCATTTTTATATTTGACAATATGATAATCCAATAGCCACATGTTTCTCGTTTCATTTAAGCATCCTTAAGCTCAATTTCATTAATTAGTTCAAAAGTTACAACAAATTTAGTGTAGCGCGTCCGAGACCGCGCACTCTTCGCGAGCCGTATTTCTGTGCCGCTATCTTCCATTCTACTGCGTTAAACAAAAAAATCTGGAGTCTATATTGTTGATCGTACAAAAAAAATTTCATATACCTGAAATTTTCCCCCCTATCGCCTAGTGCTATTAGTTTTTTAATAAATATTTTTTATATTTCGAGTTATTGGCCAAGAATCGAATCTCGTCCAATATTTTCAATTTTTTTAGGGGTCTCCGGCACCTTACAGCTGTAAACTTCTTTTTATCGTATTCTACACCAACAAAACTGATTGTTTTGAAAAATTTAGCCTTATAACATTTAGTGACCGGTTTTTATCAATTTCTGTCTCTGACAACTGGGCTACTTATAAAGACTGTAATAAAAAAACAGTTTATTGGAGAAGGAAATACCATAATAGTTCAGTCAACAGGGGGTTTCACCTCTAATTTAAGTGCCAATAAATGGATGTTGATGAAACCTTGTGCAATGGATGTGTTTGTAATGACGTTAATACAAAATTTGAAGGAAAGATCAGAGGAAATGATCGGAAGGGTTAGAAGACACCCCTTTTATCACGGGTTCCGTAACTTGTAGAATTAGGTCAAAAAGGAAAAAAAAACAATATACAGGGTGTAATTAGTTTCATGTCATTAAAAAAAACTGGTGGTAGGGAGCGAAAAGACAAACAAAAAAACCTTATATAACATGGGGTCTAAAGCTCATAGTTTTGGAGAAAAAAAAAACAAAAATTAGATAGAGATCATCAAAATGCATGCCGACGAAGCAGTTAAAAGCGACCGACAGAGGACCCCGCCATGTTTTTTGCTTCTTCGCGGCCAAATTATCATATTGGGAGTGCTATACCCTCCCTTGTAATATTCTCAAGTAATGATTTCAGTTTGTGTCCTTACTTGGTAAATAACGCACATACGGCGCGCGACCTAGCCGTTCCTTGGCTTTGTGTCACTTATGTTAAGATTTATTTTATTGGCTTATCGTTCAAGTCGTTAGTACTTGGTTACATAAAACACTACTTCTCGTTCGTGCTTTTTGTGTTACTTTTTGTATTTTGGACCAAGCTTTTCTTTTTGTTTTCTTTATTAAGAACGTTAAATCACTGTTTAGTGTGGTGTTTTAAAACGCAGATTTTGGGCATTATGGGAGACTACACTTATCCAGAGCTCGCGGATATGCACTTGGTGTATGGAGAAAGTGGTGGAAATGCAACTGGTGCGGAAGAGCTTTATTGTTTAAGGTTCCCCAATCGACCTCATCCTTGTGCTCGTACATTTGTTGGTATTGACCAGCGTCTTCGAGAAACAGGTCGTCTCGATGCACATGGAGGAGAACGAGGTCCACAACGTGAAGAAAGGGTAATTGACGCAGAGGTTCAAATTTTGGAACTTGTAGAAAAGGATTCAACTTTAAGCACCCGCGATATCGCGAACCGTGTGGAAGTATCCCATTTTGTGGTATGGAGGACATTGAGAGATATGAACTTACATCCCTATCATTATCAACGTGTCCAAGCACTAAAACCTCAACATTTTGCAGAGCGAATGCAATTTTGTAGGTGGATTTTAAGAAAACACGCGGCAAATGGGGATTTTTTAAACGTTCTGTGTTTCTCCGATGAGTCGTGTTTTACCAGAAATGGAGTGTTTAATTTTAAAAATATGCACTATTGGGCAGACGAAAATCCACGTGTAATAAGAAATGCGCATTTTCAACGACAGTTCGGCGTTAATTTGTGGGCAGGAATTTGCGGTAATGAAATAATTGGACCTATAGAATTACCCGCCGGATTAAATGGTGATGTATACTTAATTTTTTTGCAACAAACATTGCCAAATTTGCTGGAAGATGTACCCTTGGCTACGCGCAGAAGAATGTGGTATTTACACGATGGCGCACCAGTCCATTTTAGTTTGGCTGTTCGAAATTTTTTGAGCAGAAAGTTTTCTCAACGATGGATTGGACGTGGCGGACCAGTACCATGGCCTGCTAGATCGCCCGACTTAAATCCGATGGACTTTTATTTTTGGGGGCATTTTAAATCTCTGGTTTGCCGTGATCCAATTGACACTTTAGAACAATTGCAACAACGTATTTTAATGTGCATAGAAACCATAAAAAATGATCCTAATTTACCAAATGTATTGAACGGAGTGCGTATGTCCTTAGTTCGACGTGCCGAAATGTGTATACGTGGAGATGGAGGTCATTTCGAACAATTTTTGTGTAAAATTCAAAAGAATTGTTCAGTTTTTTTTTCCATTGGATGAATGGCTAGAGCGATTATAGCTATTAGCACAGTGAATACCGACTTTTTTATTCTTGACTGGGAGGTAAGTGTTTACAAAAAAAAAAATGTTTATCTCTAAAACTTATTTACTATTACATTATTTGACTAAATTGTTTAACTGTGAAGACATATGTATATGTATGTATATTTAGTTTTTTCAAATTATTGTTTTTTTTCAGTTTTTTGTTTTTTTTTGTGTTCCTTTTGCATTTTTTGTATTTCAATTTTTTTTTTTTTCTTTTTTTTTCACATTGATTTTTTATTTTATTTTTGATACTATTTTTATTTTTTTTTTATTTTAATTTTTTTTTTTTTTTTCATTTTATTTTTTTTCTGGCAGAATTAGGAATGACTGGGATACTGAACGACTAGGGGTTTATCTAGTCTCAAGCACATACAGACTGAACCTCGGGAAACCATGGTTAGATACACTGGGAAATTGTTCAGTTATTGGGTGTTATACCTATTGGGCATTAAAGGTATGATTATTATTATTATTCGCTGTCTTATTTTGATCTGTTTATTAATGTTTACATTGATTTTTATAGGGACCAAAGACTCGATTTTTAGTTTTCGATACCTGATTGGGAAAAATTATGCGCTCAATCCGTTAAAAAAATCAGATTTTTTCCTAACTTAAAATACACAACTATTTTCTGTTATCGTATCTCGGACGTCTAACTGTTCATTTTCCAATTTCATAAAATAATTACTAATTTTTTAAGCTTTTAACAACACAATGTTACACATGTTAATAAACCACTTTTAAATTTTATAAATTCTTATAAACGACAATAAAAGCTACAATAACTTTGTTCCAAATTAAAAACCACATGTAAACAAATCCTATTTAAACCCCTGCGGCCATGCTATGCTTCCGTTGTGCCGAAAGAGAAGGAATTATTGACACTTTCATAATTAGTGGTAAAAAAAGTTCGGTACAAACAATCCCATGAAAGTGCCACACTTCTACCAGCGGAAACACAAGTCGGGTTTTACAGTTTTTTATTATTTCTAATATTGCTACTATTGATGGAACAATGGAACTATTGATCCATTGACCCTGAAAAACAGTGGTTCCCAAAAAGTTTCCTACCTTAACATTAAAAATGTAAACCCAGGTCCAAAGTGTCCCTATAGAAAAAAGTCATACAGGTTTTTTGTTTGTCTTGTCGGTCCCTATTACCAGTTTCTTTTAATGACATGAAACTAATTACACCTGTATTTACTTTTTTCGGACCAAAATAAGATGTTTTTAAAAAAATATCTGAAAAAGTTTAGGTGAATGTATCATCGAAGTACAAAACTTTATTTTATTGGCAACTTTTCTGTAAAATCCGTATTCGCCGAGTCTTTCCGGAAAAACATGAAAAACTGCCCCTTTGAAATAGTGCCGCTTTAAAAACATGTAATTTAAAAATTTGAAAAAATTGAAACGTATGCATTGAGGTCTCCTAAACATTTTCTCACTCTTGCATGGAATTTTTTGTGACTTGCTAATTTTCCGAGTTACGGGCAGATTTTCACGATAAATAATGTACTATATTTTTTGCACAATTTCAATTTAAAAATTATATTGAACCTTTAGAAATGGTATAACTATATAGATTTCATTATGCTCATTTTTCGAATTTTCATACATTTTTTAATGTGCAAAAAATGTAGTGCATTATTCATGAAAACCTGCCTGTAACTTGTAACTTAGAAAATTCGCAGGTTACAAAATATTTCAAGAGACGAAAAGTGTTAGAATGCCGCAATACAAATTTTGGTCATTTTAGCGCTCCGTTGAGTTGGCTGGACTATAACTAAATACTATATCTACCCTATCATGGTTAGTCTCAGTCATTGCCTTTGGTACAAACCTTAAATTTACGCAATAAAATACAAAAATAACAAAAAATTCAAGAAATATACAATCCATAATATTTAAAATAACAAAAAGTAAGATAAACTCATGCTTATAAAATCTTTAAATAAAGAAGTAGCGTTTGCAAAATGTGTCAGTCACGGCGAGGGTTTATGAGGGGTTGACTTTCCCTCTTTTATAAAGGTTCAAGTGGCATTGAGAAAGCAGGCTACAAACCAAAATACAGCGTAAGCTTAATACAATTTTATATCTGTAAATATTCCTACCACACTAACTCGCCTGACTTTTTAAATTCTTGATTAATTTTTAATTGGTCAACAATAATTTTCACTACTTTTTGCTAAATCCTAAAGAAATGGTTTCTTTAACTTTTGTAACAAAAAATTATTTATTTAATTGCTTTTCTCTATAATTTAACAAAAGGAATTGGAGCCAATAATTAGTATTCGTATCTATCAGTTTCTGTCACGATCAGAGCTCTGGGGGGGGGGACATGGCCCCCATGCCCCCCCCCCCTTAGGACCGCCAGTGCACCAAGGAGTTAAGATAAATCACGCTACTTGTTTGTGGATACTATTACATATTCAAAAGCAGTTGATTAATTAACATGTAATCTAATAAGAGTAGATAAACATAATGAAACGAAGCCAGAAGCAACTGTCGATCCGCTTATCCGCTACTGGCTGCAGTGCGGTGAAAGAACATGGTGGATCTGCAATATTTGCATATGCGATAACGCAAAGCTAAATGGTTCCTCCACCACTAGGAAATTATATTCTGATTATTATTACTTGTGCTGTGAAGTAACTCTAATAGGGGCGGGCGGCAGTTTTGGCATAGCGAAAGTGCTGGATTATTACCAGACCCCGGCGCAAAAGTAGTTATGCCAGAGACGTTTTTCACACCTAGATAAATATAATGTTTTAAATCGAGAATCTTATGATTCACATAAGCAAGTAAATACATTATTTATAGGAAACAAATACTTTTGCGGTAAGAAATAAAAAGTATGACATAAAACTCATGAAATAGTAACTAAATAATTTACTATTAGAAATTTGGAGAAATTGTTTATTTGGTACAGTTGAGCAAGTAGATGAAAGATATGTTTACTGAAACAAGTGGATAAAAAACACCAAAATTTGGCCGCACATTACATATACCTGCAGCGTCGGTCTGATTGTCTAACCAAAAACAAAAAACTCGACACTAAACGGCATACGTCACTTCAACTTTTTGTATCAATTAAGGAAATGTAAACATCTATATGGTTCATCCCAACTATATTAAACAATTCTTAATTTAAAATATTATTTTTATCTTTGCACAAAGAGAAACCGCAAATTACGTTTTATAATTTGCACAAGACTTTAAAAATTCAGAAAGCACTTGAAATAAAAAGGTCCAACAATTATTATTATCTTATTACACAACGACCAATTGCATGTGAGCCTGTTTCATATGCACATACGCATTATGGAGTCAACACTACAGACTTGTCAGTACATTTTCAGCATTTGATAGGTGTCGTAAATTATTATGGCGTCGAATCGCTTTCCATTAAATGAAACTGTACTTTCGTGGATTCAGGATTTTCCGGAACTGTGATTTAACGGTGTAGAACTTTTCTGTACCAGCTGTGAAAAAACACTTTCGTGGACACCCAAGTCGAACATTTTAAAACATGTTTCAACTGAACGTCATAAGAACTAAAGTTTCGCATATATACATGTATATACATATATATACGAAACCCTCTAGCCTTCAACGTAAGCCGGAAATCGATCAGTATACAATAATTGATACAATGAACAGTATATTTGATCTAGGTCAATATATTTTTAGAGTACCAAGGGGTGTTGCTGAGACAGTGAAATACAAACTGGATAGTGTTAAGAAACAACCCCGGTTTTTCAACATTCTTGTGTGTGGTGGACCTATTAAGTGGCAAAGTGGACTGTTCAACGCCGGACATAAATCTGCCATCTATAAGAAAATATATATTTCTTAAAGATGACTACTAGAACGTGGTGGGGTGCTGACGTACAAACGTCACTCCTTTTTTACAAGGCTTACATAAGATCAATAATTGATTATGGCCGTATTCTTTATGGGTCTGCTAGTCAGTCACTTCTTAAGCGTATTGACACGGTACAATATAATGCCCTTCGGATTTGTCTTAGTGCTATGAAATCGACGCCTATTGATGCCCTACATGTAGAAGCTCTAGAACCACCACTAAAACTCAGAAGAAATTTATTGAGCGAGAAACTTTTATTAAAAGATAATATTAACAATCCTCCACTTTTAAAAAAAATATCAACACTCAATACCTTCGATCTACAAAATAAATATTGGATTAAAAAAAACTCTCCACCTCTCGTATCTGCATTCCGTGAATGCTCTTATTTAATCTCAAAAATTCAAAATAATACTATCTACTTCAATAACTTCAATTATTTTTCTCTGTTTACCGATCTGGCAATATATGTACTACAATATAGTGAAAATCTGAGAATGAGTATAAATTCTCTAAATATAACACTCGGAAAATTTCCAGATTCCGAGCTAATATACACAGATGCTTCCAAATCTTCTAGTGGAACAGGGTGTGCATATTATATACCTTCTAAAAATATTGAGACCAAAATCAAACTTATGCACAAGTGCTCTATTTTTACAGCCGAAGCGACAGCCATCTGTGAAGCCATCAAGTTTATACAAACCTCAGAATTTCGGTTCTACAGGCAATACAAAACACCACTACTTTTAGAAATAATGATAATCCCCTTATTATACACATTAAGAACTTAGTTCAAAATGTCTTTGACGAAGGAAGAGAGGTATATTTTGTGTGGGTAAAAGCGCACATAGGATTGAAGGACAACGAACATGTTGATTATCTAGCCAAGAACAGCATAGATGTATATCCTACTTTCAATTATAAATTATGTTTTCCGGATGCAACGAATATACTTAGATCTAAATTAAGAAATCATTGGGATTATATGTGGAAGGAATCAACCTTTATGAAACCAACTAAATAATCGTTAATTCACTCTGAACTGCCTCATGACTTTTGGCACAAAAAATATAAGTGTTCAAGAAAGTATGTTACAACGATTATACGTTTAAAATTTGGTCATGCATGCTACCCTGCACATTTGTTTAGAATAAACGTTTACAATTCTGATGTTTGTGAATATTGCAACATTACGGGCGACCTAGATCATATATTTTTTGAGTGTAAAAAGCATACAGAAGCATCTGATAAGCTGTATAATAACATAATAAAAAATGGTAAAATCTCGACACCCTTTAATATACTTCATCTGTTATCCTTAAATAAGAAAAATATTTTTGATTGTCTAATTGATTTTTTGGAAGAGACGAAAATTTAAAAGTTATAGGTCAGTAGGTTAGCTTTGTTCCCTATGTTCTACATCCTCGTGTTATACAGGGTGTTTCAGTTAAAAGTCCCCAGGCCATTATCGATGCGATGCAAAACTATTTTTTGATGGCTGGAACCTTGAAACATAAGTCATGTGATTAAACAATAATTTGTGAATAATTTTGATGGTATAGAGAATTTACAAAAAACAAGCCGTTTTGGAGTTACATGAGTTTCTTTCATTAATGCCAGTACACGTGAATTTTGATAAATCCCTATAATTTATTTATTATTTATTATAGAATATTGGTTACCAAACACTTTTTTTCAAGATAAGGAAAGTGATATAATACACTGTCATAAAATTATGTTTACCACTTCCGGCCAAACCGGAACTAACATGATGAACCAATATCCATATGTTCCTACATATTACATTTTTTTTCTAATAACGCTTCTAATAAAACGGCTCCCAAAACTTAAAGTAAGTAAGACAACAAAGAAAATACACACTAATTTAGAATGGTAATGAAAAATCTACTTAAGAGATATTAGTAGGCTTTGATTTAATTTTAAGTTTGACAGTTATTAAACAAAGTTTGTAGTTGGTGCATTTCAATCATAGTTTCAAACAGAAATAGTGTACTTAGAAACAATTCAAAGCAAATTAATAAGGCAATAAGGCAATAAAAAAAAAATTAAAATGGTTAGATACACCAATGAAGATAAGTTAAATATGATTTTAATATACGGTGAATGCAAAAGAAATTCCCGACAAGCAAAACGATTGTTTTGTTTACGATTTCCAAATAGACCTACACCCGATAAAAAAACATTTATCATGCTGTTTAAAAATTTAAGAAACTGGGGTAGTTTTAAGAAAACTATTCGTAACAGAAATAGGCCAGTTAGAAACGATGAAAATACAGCCTTGGTGTTAAATAGTGTTGTCAACAATCCTCAATGTTCTCTCCGGAAATTGGCATCGGAAACTAATCTGTCGATATCTTCGTGCCATAGAATATTAAAATCAAATAAATACCATCCATACAAATTAAAATTGATCCATCATTTAAGGCCTGGTGATTATGAACGAAGATTACATTTTCTAGCTGAATTTTCAGTTCTTTCTGAAGAATGCCCAAATTTTTAAAAAATGTGCTCTGGAGCGATGAAAGCCGTTTTCACAACAACGGAGTTGTGAGTAAGCATAACTGCCGATGCTGGTCACAAAATAATCCTAGATGGATGAGAATGGCCCGAAATCAGATAACTTTTGGAGTTAACCCAATAAACACAAATACATGCCAGAGATGTCTTCATTATATAACTCAGGTTACATAGGAAGTGTCAATTGTAGGATAAATGCAACTTACATGTGCCTAGAAATTTCCTCCTCACCTGATATGCCATATATGTAACAAACATAAGTCATATGTAATAATTTTTGTTCTCTTAGTGATATATAACAGATATATGTTTTGTAAGGTAAATACAATTTGTATGTATGAATAATACACATAATTTTCATGCACCAGGTACATGGTATACACCAGTTTTGTTTTACACATTATGCGTCAGACAAGTTCATTTATGTATATATGTTTCAGATACATGAAATTTAGCCAATTTGCTCTCCCATACTGACTTAACATATAGAGTTCCCAGATTGGTATAACAGTACATGATTTGTTATACCAGTCTGGGAACTGTATATGTTAAATCAGTATGGGAGAACAAATTGGCTAAATTTCATGTATCTGAAACATATATATATATTGGCAAAAAAAAATAAAATTGCTGCTTTATATATAATAAAGGACTGGTATTGCTTTGTTTGAAATTTATATATAGTATATCCCCAAATATTTTGAATCAAGTGAGCTTTAATGGTTAACCATGAACGTTTCTTTCCTTAGATAGTACCTTCTCAAAATACAATAAAGTTGCATGAAAAAAGTTGTTTGTAGAATACAAAATTATGCTTCTAAGATTTAAATCAGATTAGCCTACTATGACAAATATGTTTCATGAAATATTGTCACATTGAAGGAAAACAGTTTTTGGATATAGCTATTTGCTATAAAAGCACTTGATTTTAAGAATTCAAAAAATATACTAAAAATAAATTTCAAAGCGAGCTAGATTGATCCTGCAAATATGAAAAATAGCAGTTCTAAATTTGTAAATCAACACACTTTATTGTTGTAATAATCCTGGGACACAGTGCATAATAATGGAAATACTACTGAGAACTTTAAAGTATACTTTGATACTTGATTTTCAAATATTTTATATTTCGAACTTGTGTCATTAGGGAAAATATTGTACAATAATTAAACAAAATATATTATATTTTTAATTAAAACAAATCTAATTCGTATACAACACAAAACATAAATATTTATGTAGGTAAAAATGAAATTTTTCTCACCCTAAAAATAGGGTCCATCATTTGACCGCAGTATTATATAATTCACTGATTTTCTTTAGAGTTTTCTTTTCCTGCTCTCATGTCAATTTCATTTTCGCTTGAAGTAACCATTCATTAGTCACACTGGTCAATTTTTGGTATCTCCACGACTTGCCAACTTGCAAAAAAAATAGTTTAACTTTCGATGTTCAAACAGAGAGAATAAGGCTAAAAATGTTTCTTTACTTGGAAGGCCTGTATGAACAGCTATTCAATGAGCATTGTTTTCAATGTGGTGAAACGAGAAACTTTTGTTTAAATTTGCAATGTCATTTTTCAACTTATTAACTTCCTTAAGGAAATAGTTTTCCGCATCCAACATGGCTATAAACTGTACTTGAGCCTCGGAAGAAGTTTCTACCTCGAAAGGAGTTTCTGCCTCTGAAGGAGTTTCTGCCTCGACTTCTGGCTTGGCACTTGTTGTTTCAGATGGTGCTGCGGTATCCATTTCAACTGGAGTCATACTCTTCTTTATTCGTTATTTCGCCTAATATTTGTCTGTAAACCCGATGGCCCGGCTTCACTGTCATCTGCTTCAATAGTCTTCTCCCTGTGATATCACTATTTTACTTTACATACAATAAGTAAATTTTCATGTTTACCTTCTAATTTTGCTTTTCTGTTCCGAACTGTCGAATTTTTTTGCCACACTGAAATCAAAACTAGTTGGTCCATTGCTTCGATCACCATTAATGAAATGACAGCTACAAATACGGGAATGTTTACCAGGTTCTCTGTCTTTGCGCCTAAAACATTTTCCAATACAGGTCAAGAAATTTATGTAAAAATAACCATGTTTATGGTATCTACCTTATTAATTTAATCCACTTTCTTAATTCCTTTCCATCCTTTGGAAAAACAAAAAAATGTACATGTACCTATGACTTGTGCTGTAATGTTTGCAGGTGGGTGCAAAACCCTAAAACACATGACCATTGTAACTGATGGTTTTCCAATTATTTTTTACCTAAAAAATATAAAAACATCACATAACCTCAATTCATTTCACATCCACTTTTTTCACATAAGGTAGTCAAGTTGTCGGAAAATTATTTTAGTAATAGATACCTTATATAATCACTTTTAAAAATCACTTTACGGACATTTTATGTATGGAATTCGATTTCTTTGGAACGCGGCTCTTGATCTAACTCAACCAAAATGGCGATGTTACGTCACGCTTTTAAGTTTTTAATTTGTGACTTTAAAGTCTGCATACATATGTGTGTTTACTGGGAACGTGTGGTGTGGAATATTAAATTCATATATTATTGGACCATATCTATTCCATGGGACTTTAAATGGAAGAAAATATGAGATATTTTTGAGAAATGTATTGCCAGGATTATTAGAGACTATCCCTCATAACCAGGAGAATATTTGGTTTCACCAAGATGGTGCACCACCCCATAACTCAGTACTAGTCAAAGATTGTCTTAATGAAATGTACCCTCAGAGATGGATTGGTACTAATGGAGTAGTCAGATGGCCAGCACGATCATCTGACTTGACTCCATTAGATTTTTACCTTTGGGGGTATTTAAAAAGTGTAGTGTACATTGAACCCATTGAGGATATGGCCGATTTGTATAATAAAATATATGCAAGTGTTGCTGCTATAAATAGACATACTTACGTTACAAAAAGTTTGCAATGAAGAGTTACTGAAACGGTACAATATGTGTATTCATGAAGAAGGGAGAAATTTTGAATATTTAATATAATAAGTACCTACTAATAAGAAAGAAATTAGCTTAATTTCATTTTTAATAATATTTCGATACTTTTTAAATGTTTGTTTATAAAACTTTTGTTTACGTTCTTTACTGAATTGTTAATATAAATTTAGCCCATTTTAAATTAGTGTGTATTTTCTTTGTTGTCTTACTTACTTTAAGTTTTGGGAGCCGTTTTATTAGAAGCGTTATTAGAAAAAAAAATGTAATATGTAGGAATATATGGATATTGGTTCATCATGTTAGTTCCGGTTTGGTCGGAAGTGGTAAACATAATTTTATGATAGTGTATTATATCACTTTCCTTATCTTGAGAAAAAGTGTTTGGTAACCAATATTCTATAATAAATAATAAATAAATTATAGGGATTTATCAAAATTCACGTGTACTGGCATTAATGAAAGAAACTCATGTAACTCCAAAACGGCTTGTTTTTTGTAAATTCTCTATACCATCAAAATTATTCACAAATTATTCTTTAATCACATGACTTATGTTTCAAGGTTCCAGCCATCAAAAAATAGTTGTGCATCGCAGCGCCATCTCTGTGTGCTGTTGAGGAAAAATTCTAATCACCGGTATTTAAACCTTTCTTTGGTATCAATCATCTGCCATTTACAAAAATAAAATATCTTTATTAGTTTTAGAGATAATGCCCTGGGGACTTTTAAGTGAAACACCCTGTATATACCTTCCTAACCGTGGTCTTGTGTTGTGCGTCAGAAAAATGTCCTGATAGACCCCTGGACGAGAAGCTTGTGACCCATGTACATTCTTTGTTTTGTGACTATGTGGCTGACACACATGTCATGCTTGTTATTGGTTAGGTTAGTACTTTAGCTATTAATTTTTATTTATTAAATTGTAGCTGGCTGTATGGCTATAAGCCTTTATGCCAAGGAAAAAAAAGATATATATATATATACTTATTTTAAATATGCGCCTATATTTAGTGACAGGCGCCGAAGTTTGACTTTGACTTCGGACCATTTAGTGTGCAAATAATATATTTAAGGCGTTGATAAGGCATAGTTACTAAGTGTTTGTGTTTGTGCATCCAACAATAAGTGCAAAAGCCATTTACCTTTAAATATTACGGAATTCACTAGATACAGTTACAAGGTAAGATATTGTATTATTGCGCATGAAAATGTTCATATAGTTCATATTGCGCTAAGCCGATTCTGGCTTTTACGTCATAACTACCTCGGAGCCAGGGTCTGATTATTACCCATAATGCGCCAATTACGCACGTGTGTAAAGCGGCAGATTTACAGGGGCGGCAGGCAAAATCAGATTAATAAAATCGTAATCTGTGTTTTTTAGAATAATCAATTTATTTCCTATTGAGATAAGTATTCTATCGCAAGGAGTACCACCCCTCGCTCGTCGAAATTTCAACCGAGGTAAAAAATGTAATGGCAAGGAATAAATATCATCCTCCGCTTTTCGAAATTTTAGTTGAGATAAAAATTTTATTGCAAGGAATGTCACCTCCCATTCTCCGATAATCGTGATAAATATTGCATTGTAAGGAATGCCACCACCCGTTTTTTGAAGTTATATACATAGAAGAGCGGGGGTGGGGGGCCTGTATGTTACTACCCCCGATTGTTTCTCTCGGTGGCTCTGCGGTTTCCCTAACATTATTATAAGAACATATGGCTTATAGAGCAGGGAGGGGGCGAAAAAATGCCATTTCGCCCAGGGCGACAGAAGAGCTAGAGCGGCCCCTGCTAATAGTGCGTACAGACACAGAGGCTGCCTCGCGAAGCAGCAGGGCGAGGCAAACTACGCTATATCTCTACATCTGTACCTGCTCTTGTGAGCAACTCGGCCGAGGCTGTCTCGGTCGAGGCTATTTCGCAAGGAGTGCAGACACAGACTTTTCAAGGCGTGCCGTTATTCGCGAGGCAGCCACGGACGGTCTGTACACCACTTTGGAGATATGATGTACATTGTATGCAACCCGATATACAGTAACGGAATGAACATAGTTGTCTACATTCAAACCACAACTTGATAATAATTGTCATCCGTAACATTTATACCACAATACCACCGAATAAATACCTAAACGTAGATTGAGGTAAGTGTATAAACTTATTGTTCGAGAATCATTTGAATATTTGAAGAGGCAATATTTATATTTTTATTCAGTAACGAATGTTGTCATTATTCTAATCTAATCAAATACCTACCTACCCTATTATTCTTTTAGTGGCAATGAGGTCAAAAATATTAGTGAAATAACTACTGTTATTTTAAATTTGAAAAATAGTTATTTGTCACAATTAAATAATTTTTTCTACACCTATCTAATTAGGTATTAGCATTTTTTTGGCGAAAATCATACCTACCTATAATTAACTGCAGTGAATTATCGATTAATAATTCACTGCATCCGGCCAATCACAAATACAAATTCAAAATGTGGCTGAAGACAGAATCAGAATCAGAATAAACGAGAAGCTAATTTTTAGAGTGGACCAGTTAAGTAATGCATATCAAATTAAAATAGCTATAATCATTGAGGTAACGTCCATTTGTAAGATTGTGAAATTGTTAAAAAGGTTGCAGGGACTTAATTGGTCCACTTTAAAAATCCGTTTCTCGTTTCTTATTCTGATTATGTCTTCAATGAAGTATAAATGGAAGTATTCTAAAATGGTAATCTTCGTATCTAGAAAATCGAAAATCGAAAGTCAGTTTCAATGAACTCAGAAACGTCTAAGCTCGGGGTTCCGTTATCGGACCACTACTATTCCTCATTTTCATTAATGATTTGCCAGATCATACAGGGTGTCCAGATTTAAACGGACATACTCCCTAATATAGCACAAGGCCGTCCCAAAAACGGCCCAAGAATGTACCCACAGGACATGAAAACGTACCGAGAACGTACATTACCTACTTAAAACGTACCGAGGACGTGAGGGGCGTTCTGTGTCGGCAAACGGGGTATCCCGAGGACGTCCAACCCAGGATCGACTTATGTGGGACGAATGTAGATCTAGAAAGGATGTCCTGAAAATGTTATTAGGACATACTATGCAAAACATATAGGTACCTCCCCCTCCACCACCTTTAAAGTGTATTCACAGCAGAGGGTATTTATGTTTCTCTTTGGGTTTTCTAACCACATGCATTTCTTTCGAAATAAAATCCAGTGATTGGATTCTATTTTGAAGGGAATAAATGTGGTTAGAAAAGCCAAAAAGATTAAAAAACTGACATAAGTATATAATTACCATCTAGAAAAAAAATCGGTAAAGTTATTTACACAGAACTTCCCTCGTTATTTGTGCATGACAATCACTCAAAAAAATTATTAATTACGAAATGACATTGGGAATAAAAATCGGAATATAATTATTGGTAACTGATAACTTTTGGTCAAAAAAATATACAGAGTGTTCATCCAACAGCAAAAGTTCAATATACTAAATAACAGGTGCCAAATATGGAAGGCTTGCGCAAATACCTTTATAAATGTCCACCATGACTCAATTATTTCTTGGGATGCCATTATTCAATAAAAGTATATAATAGGATATGCCAAATATTATTGCCATCTCTCACATTTTCAATCCCACATTCACGTAATGGAGTGGAAGTATAGTGGTGATTAAAATATAGAACAAATTTTCAAAAATGTTTTCTGTCTATTCTAGTGTTAAATTTTTTTCCAAATTGGTGAAAATATGTTGCAATTTTTTTTTTCCGAAATAGGTTTAGAATGTTACGAAACGTGGAAATTTTAAATTTGAGCAAAAAAATATTTCGTCTATTCTATAATGACAAATAGATTACTAAAACATGTTTTCATTTTTTTTTATTTTTCTAAAACATTTTTAAATTTGTTTTAATAAATTTGGAATGCCATGGAAACGTGGAAATTTTAAATCGAAAAAAAATTCCATCTATTTGTGGTAAAATTTTTTCAAAAATTTTTAAAAATTTTTTTATTTTTCTTTAAATAGATTTAGAACGCTATGAAACGTGGGAATTTTAAATTTTGAGAAAAAAAAATTCATCTATTTTGGTGGTAAACATTTTTTCAAAAATGTTGGTAAAAAATTTTCAATTTTTTTTTCTTTTAATTAGGTTTTGAATGCCATGAAACGTGAAAATTTTAAATTTGAACAAAGAAAAAATTTTTTTTAGTGGTAAAAATTTTTTCAAAAATGATTGAAAAAAATTTTCAAAAAATTTTTTTTTCTGAAATAGGTGTAGCGCGTCATGAAACGTGGAAATTTTAAATTTGAGCAAAAAAAAATTTTTTTCACTATTTATTCCGTTTAGACGGTCCACCCTGTATATTTTTCAGTGAAAATTCTACCAGTTCTTCGCTGACAGTAGGGTTAACTAACTACCAAATTTGGCTGCTCTCCGTCAAGTAGTTTTTTAGTTGATGCACCAACAGACAGACAGACAGACAGACTGACGGAATTGAAAAACCTATATTTTCGGAATCTACGTGTTCTGAAACGTCAGAATCCGAAAAAATCTCGTAGGGTGATTTTTTCTCGAATACAATACTTCCCTTCGGTATGCGAGGGAAGTAATTATTCAAATAGATTGATTTTAATACTTGGTATTTTTATTTATCTACACCAAATGACAAATTTATGCGAAGATTTTATTTCTGTTGTGCTATTGAAAAATAAGTTATAGCATTTGTACTTTTTAAAAATTAACTTCTTAATCTACAAATTCAAGTGTCAAGTGTCAAAAATACAATTCTTATGGGATTTAAAAGTTATATATTATAATACCTAGTACAGTATAATATAGTTATATATATACATTAAGTCATATTGAATATTATATTATAAGAAAGCCAAGTGTGCAATAAAACGTAAAATAAATGTATATCTCATCTTCCCTTAACGTTTTGCACACTTCGTCTTTTTATAATTATCTTAGTTTATGTTATTCTCTAATATTCTCTCATTTCTGATACCCTCTCTGTTCTTTCTTTTGCCCTCTTCAGTCACGATGCAATAGCCATTTCGGTGTCCTTCCAAGACTTTGAAGCGTTAGCGACTTCAGCAGCACCTGTGCAAATAAAAGAAAAATTAACATTTCAGATGAAATCTTGGCAAAAAACATTAAGACTAATATATGCCACCTGATGGCAAGCTTATATTTAAAATAAATTGTTGTTATAATTTTCTTGGTGTCCTATTTAAAAAAAATCACTGTTTAAATGTGAACATTTTTTTTTTGTTTAACCAACATTTGCATTTGAAAGGTTCCCTTGTTCATTTAACAATTTTAAGAACACCTCTTTATATGAATGATCTATTCTACAAATAATACCAAAGACTGAGAGAAGCAGAAATATATGTTGTGACTAATGCTACCAGATTAATAGCATTATTATAAGTTTAACGTTATATTTTTTGGCAATATTATTACAGAATTCAAGTAAAGAAAACGGCTATGGGTTAAGATGCATTAGGATTTATGGTTAGAAGCAAGTTTATTAGGTTGAACATTGCTGATGTATAAAAGTTTTTGTACGTATGTACAGAGTAATTTCTGAAAAAATATAACAAATAGGACATATAAGTTACAAAATTGTTAATTTTCCTCAAAAAAGTACATTTATTAGTTTTTTTCCTTATATTAATTTACTGAAATCCCTAATGTGCTTTACAAGTTTGTTGATGTTTTCTGGCAAATGTTTTATTACTCGATGTATCAAACATTACCTATTACAAGTTTCATCACCTCCACTTGTTCATCAGATGTCGAACAATATTTAACACTTCGTTTAACACACTGATTAGATACTTCTTTTCAATTTTTTATAATGTTTAACCAACAATCTTCTTTTAAGTGAATAAGTTCCCTCCATGATAAACAACTAAAAACTATATACCCAGGTGCGCAGGGGATCTCCCATAGAATTTTAACCGAGCCAAATAAGGAGGGTGGTAGTATATTTATTATATATAGGCTATAACCTACAAATTAGCAGCACCAAATTTATGTAGAATAAAATATCGATCTAAATACTTATGTATTAATAAATCAATTAAATAAACGTACCTATTTTGGTACTTTATTTTGTAGCCGTTAAAAATAACTAGTGAGCGCACGAAATAAAAATGATGCAATAACCATAGGGATGCCAAATTCAATTCCCCATAGTTTGACAGCAACTAAGCGAAACTCCTCTATCTCAAACGATATTTTCGTACTAAATTATAGTAGCACATTAATACAGATGGTAGTATAATAACTACACTGTACTATCAAAAAGTACAAATTAATGTAATTTCGCAAGATGAAAAAAATAGTTAAAACGAATATAAGATTTCTGAAATTAGAAAAATAAAATTGACAAAATTTAAATGGACTATGAAAAATAAAAATATTTTGTTATCAAAAGAAATTTTGTTAGTAAAACTTTTTAAGGATTTTAATTTCATTTTTACAGTTTTTAATTTCCTTTTTTAAACATCTGCTCGAAAAAAAAAAACATCACTCCTAGGGAGGTTATTTCACAAATGTGTTTAAGTTTGCCTGGACTAGACTCTAGCAGGATGTCCTTAAAGCGTTTATTCAGGACGTTTTAGGGACGATAGCAAACGGACGTCTTTGGGACGTACCATATAAACCCCGGACGTTCAGACCTATTAACGAGGACCTAAGTGTACCTCCTGGGGACGTTTGTTGTTATCAGGGCTCTAGTGGAAGGTAGAGCACACTCAACTGAGTTCAAAACACCACTATACTTACCGTTGAATGTGAACCGTTTTTGAGATACGGGGTGTTTTATTGTTTTTGGCCAGAACATCAGTTCGCCATATTTTTGAAATAACTGCACATATTTAGATAAAATTTGGTATACATATTATACTCTTTTAGATTAACGAATAGTTTAAGTGATTTTCGAAAAATTTCAGGACCGACCTCTATTTTTTTAATATGGCTCTTAGAGAGTCGCTAACGTCACACTGTATATCATTTTTTGGAAAATGTTAGCAAACTTTTAAAAAGCATATGGACCAGTTTATAAAACAATTTCATAATATTTGATGGTTATTTTTCAACAAATTTTCAAAAGTATTGTTTTGACATTCAATGTCTTTTCCGTCCATTTATTTCACGAATAAAAAATAAATAATAAAACGATGCGATTAACACATGACATTGTTGCATTAAAACTCCCAGGTCGGCACACGTCAAATATGTAATTTTACAAATAAGAATTGCTGTTCGCTCTTACTAATTATTAGAATAAGTGATAAAAAACCAGTTATTAACACTAAAAATTTTAAGATGCCATCTCAATTTAGTAATAAAGCTTATACTGATATTATTTTTCTGTATGGCTTTTGCGACGGAAATGGGAGGGGCTGCAAAAAGAGAGTATCAAGAGCGTTTTCCAAATCTCCGTGTACCAGATCATAACACGTTTTCAGAGCTATACCAATTTAGTAGGGAACATGGACAATTTCCGTCAATGACAAAGCATGAACATGTTCCCAGATCTTTTCCACAAGAAGAGCAAATATTACAGGTTGTGGAAAATAATCTATCCATAAGTGTTAGAAAAATAAGTAATGAGTTAGCAATACCTAAGACAAGAGTATGGCGAACATTAACGAAGGCAAATTTGTATCCATTTCATGTTGAAACAGTTCAACGTCTAGAAGACGGCGACGACGTTCCCCGCTTAACATTTTATTGGGTCTCAGAAGAACAATATCGAGAGTTTTATTCACGGATGAAGCCCAATTTACACGTGACGGAATTAACAACTGTAGAAATCAGCATGTTTGGGCAACCGAAAATCCACATGCAGTGATTCAGAAACATTCCCAATACAAATTTAATATTAATGTGTGGTGTGGTATTTACAATAATCATCTAATAAGGCCCCACATTTTGAAGAAAGGCTAACTGGTGAAATTAATACTTTCTTAGGGATATCTTGCTAAATTTATTAGAAGGCATCGTTACTAGGGGTTTGTGGTATCAGCAGGATGGTGCTGGACCCAATTTTTCTGTACCAGTCCGGGATCATCTGAACCAGCATTATAGCAACAGATGAATTGGTCGCGGAGGTCCGGTAAACTGGCCACCGAGGTCTCCTGATTTTACACCTCTAGATTTTTTTATGGGGTCATCTCAAGTCAGAGGTGTACAATGAAGAGTTTAATACACGAGAACAGCTTCTAGAAAAACATATTACTGCACGTGATAACATTAGAAATGACCCAGAAGTGATTGATAGGTCAGTGAAAAACATATTCGAACATTTCGAAATGTATTGACGCTGGGAGCATTCATTTTGAAAACCTGTTATGGTTTTAATTATTTGCACTTTAATATTTTCAAGTTATTCTCAAAAGGTGTTTAATTTTTTTTTTTTGTTAATTCAAGCCTCTTCACTAACATGTTATTTTTCTTTCATGACAGAAATGAAATGTGTATTATTTTGGATGAAATTTAAACTAAAAAAAGCTTAGAAACACTGAATGTCAAAACAAAAACAAATAACAACCTCTTCTATGGGGTATTTAGATAAAATTAATAAAATAATGATGTTAGCAACTGGATTGTGTTATTTGTAGAATGTCAAATTTGGTCTTTCAATACTTTTGAAAATTTATTGAAGAATAACCATAAACGTGCCATCAAATATTATGACATTATTTTATAAACTGGTCCATAGGCTTTTTAAAAGTTTACTAACATTTACCAAAAAATAATATACAGTGTGATGTTAACTACCCTAAGAGCTATATTAGAAAAATGGAGGTCCATCATGGAATTTTTCCAAAATCACTTAAGCTATTCATTAACCTAAAGAGTATAATGTGTATACCAAATTTTATCTAAATGTGTGCAGTCATTTCAAAAATATGGCCTACTGAAGTTCTGGTCAAGAACCATAAAACACTCCGTTCGCATTCAACGATTCAACGGTAAGTATAGGGGTGTTTTGAACTCAGCTGAGTATGATCTACCTTCCACTAGAGTATGTCCGTTTAAATCTGGGACACCCTGTATAACTAACAGCGGGCGAGGTATTTATGTACGCGGATGACATATCTATCATAATTCACAGTGATACTGTTGAACACTTAAATACTAGAGTAGCTGTTGTAATTAAACAATTTGAAGACTGGTGTTACAAAAACTAGGTATCTACATTAAAAAAAAAATTGAATATGAATGTATTGGCAACATGTTATTACTTTTTAGCGTATTTGGTCATTAGCTATTATAATATTAGTATATGGGGTCAATCAGCTGAGACAAATAGAGTTTTTATAATGCAGAAGAGAATAGTTAAAATACTATTTGATTCAAATTATAGAGAACCATGTAGGAATACATTCAAATTAAGAAAATAATGACTGTTATTAGCCTTTACATATTTAAAATTTCTTGTTTCGCGTACAAAAACCTAAATAAATTTAAAACAAACAAGCTAACCATTATACTCTTCGCCGATTTTCTCCTCTTTTTATATAATTGTTGCACATTCTATGGGATACTCTTTGCAGTTTTTTGTAAATAATATTAGTTTTAGATATTTTTAGTTTAATTACAAAGCATTAAAAAACAAAAAAATATTTAGAAATTTAATAACTTTTTTATTTACTGATCGATTTTGTTAAAAAAGGGTTCTTCCTCTAGCTAACACTAACTTACTGTCCAAATTTCAATACAATCGGACTTTTCGTTCTTAAGTTATCGTGCTTACAAGAAATGTGACGGACGGACAGACAGACGGACGGTCAGATGGACGGACGGACATTTTGAAAGTTGTTCAGAATTCGATCACCAACGAGCAATATTACCGGTTTTAGGAACGTGCCGATCGAATGCAGTATACTCTTCGTTTTGTATTGGCGAAGAGTATAATAATGACATATTCAGTTACCTATGTGCTAACTGTCCCCACCAGAAGTGCTCATGAAATACCCATAAATGGTTTTAATCTCAGCAAATATTTAAAATCACCCCTTTGTGGTGGTAGTTATATATAATAAACTTCCCATAGAAATAAGGTCACAAAATTCCTATATGTTATTCAGAAACAAGCTCAAAATATTTCTGAATGAACATTGTTTTTTTATCGGTAATAAATATTTTTTATTGTAATGCTTATGATGAGAAAATAAGTGGGGAGATGATTAACACTGAAGTTTTAATCACCTTCCGATGATGCCAACTTGATTGGCAAAGTGCGCGTCAAATGTTGTGTTCATCAGTGTTGGTGTAATCTATTTCAGAGGCGGCGGCGCCACACCGAGGTTCAAACCCCCTCCTGGACTATGGAAATAAAAAATAAGAAAGTGTTCCACTTGAAATAAAAAAGGTTTTTTTCATCTAAACCGCAAATGTAACAATGTTGCCAGTATAATATTTGGAGTGGTCTTAATTTAAAATTGCTTTACCTATAACAAATTGTAGTTCCTCATGTATTTGGCTTATTCCATTTTTTTTAGGAATCCATGTAATAAACATAAACTTACTCAAGTAATAAGTTATAAGACAATTTATTATTCAATTTATTATTTATAATACCAAGTAGGTATAATGGATCGAAATATTACAGTTTTATAATCCCAAAGCAGTCGTCCTTAGTGAAGGATGAGGGGCGTCCGAATGTCCGTATAAGGCATCTGAAAGTGTTTTCAATCTCATATGTGGGTTGACTAACATATGGTCAGAAGAAGCCTGTCCGAATGTTTTATATAACGTGTGTAAAATCTGGTGCCATGCTGCCATTGCTGAATATAATAAAAATAACATGAAATTAAAGCAAAATGATAACAATTCACGTAACGAATGGCCTGGCACTTGACTTCTTACGATGTTTTAAGAAAGAAAGTCACATGCTAATTAGAATATTTCACGTGTGCACTCTTCAAGGTCAAGGTAATTGTTATATTTTCTAATAATTTGTTATCACGGATAAAAAATCCTTGTCTTTAATGTTGTCATTGATTTTTGTTGATTCTTATTTACATATACATTTTTCTAAGGCCATTCAAATATAGCGGTATAAAATATAAATACAAATGATCATGATACATCTTCAACAAACTTTTATTTAAAAATCTGTCCTGACAAAATTCAGACAATCGCGACGATTAAATTGATTTTCAAAATTAGCTGATAACATGTGCTTTAATCGGCGATTTATTAGAAAATGCGAAATATATTTTCGATTTTTTTTTAATTGTTGGAAAAAATTTCATCATTTCTATAACGTTTGAATTTGAACTAATAAATTCAAGAAATCCTATAAGCAGAAAATTATTTTGTTTTATAAACAATTAGGCCTTAATATTTGCACTTAGTATTTTACAATGTTATATTTTAAGAAACCTAAAGCATGAAGTCTATTTCATATTGAATGTTGTCCAAAGACCATTTTAATTGTGATAAGAACCAGCATTATTTTTCATTTTTGTCATTTTTCAATTTTCTAAATACAACCAATCAGTTATTGATCATTTGGGGAGGTGAGTCACTCCTGAGTAGCACACGGTGCCTTTTTCGCACTTATAGTAGCTATAAAAAAGTTCCTTATTAAAACCAAATTAGTAACTGTTGCTTTTACAAAGACATCTTACAAGGCTTGTGCTAGTTGGACTGTATTTTGCGATACCGATGATTCAGTTAGAGGTTTTCTATATTCTGAACTTGCAGCACATACTTTGAAGTTTGATTCAGACTGGATTTCATGGAAACTTGGCGTATGACGACCAATATTAATAATAATAATAATATTATAATAATAAAAATAATGTAATAATAATAATATTTATTAACCATTTCAGATACAAAATGAATTTCCTTCCCTCTTTATTTATACAGGGCAGTCACTCTAAAGAATTATTAATTACGAAACGACATATGAGAATAATATCGGAATGTAGTTATCACTATTATTACAAAGAAAACCTGATAACTTTTGGCCAAAAAAATATACAGAGTGGTCATCCGACAGCAAAAATTCAATATTAAATAAAAGGTACTAAATATGAAGAGCTTACATAAATACCTTTACAAATTTCCACTATGGTTGAAGTATTTCTCAGGATGACCACCCTGTATATTTTTCAATAAAACTATAATAGGTGTCTTCCTTGTCAGTTGTGTTAACTACATGCCAAATTTTATTGCCATCTGTCACATTTTTACTTTCACATCCACGTAGTGGAGTGGAAGTATAGCAGTGGCTAAAAATTGTTCAATATTTTTACTTCCCTCGCATACCGAAGGGAAGTATTGTATCGAGAAAAAATCAACCTCCGAGATTTTTTCGGATTTTCACGTTTCAGATCATGTATATTACGAAAATATAGGTTTTTCCATTCCGTCAGTCTGTCTGTCTGTCTGCCTGTCTGTGTCTGTTGGTGCATTAACTAAAAAACTACTTTACGTTGGAAAATATACAAGGTTGACCCTCTAAAAGGAATAAACAATGAAAAAAAATTTTTTTGCTCAAATTAAAATTTCCACGATTCATGACATTCTAAACCTATTTCAGAGAAAACTTTAAAAAAATTAATTCAAATAAAAATTGTTGAAAATATTTTTACCACTACTATAGAATTGATATGATGAAAAATTTGTTAACCACTAGAACACATGAAAAAAATTCCACGTTTCATAACATTTCAAAAACCTATTTCAAACTATTTGAAAAAAAAGAAATGACATTTTTTAACCACTACTATACTTCCACTCCACTACGTAAATGTTGACCTGAAAATGTGACAGGTGGCAATAATATTTGGCATATGCACCTATTATAGTTTTATTGAAAAATATACAGGGTGGTTATCCCAAGAAATAATTCAACCATGATGGACATTGGACATTTGTAAAGATATTTGCGTAAGCCTTCCATATTTGGCACCTGTTATTTAGTATTGAATTTTGTAATAATAGCGATAACTATATTGCGATTATTATTCTCAATGTCATTTCGTAATTAATAATTTTTTAGAGTGGCCGCCATGCACAAATAAAGAGGGAAGTTCTGTGTAAATACCTTTACCGATTTTTTTTTTAAATAGATTTAGAATGTCATGAAACGTGGAAATTTGAAATTTGAGCGAAAACAATTTTTTTTCATTATTAATTGCCTTTAAACGGTCCTCCCTGCATATTTTCCAGTGAAGGTCTAACCATTTCTTCGTTGGCAACCAAATTTGACTGTTCTCCATCAAGTAGTTTTTTAGTTAATGCACCAACAGTCAGACAAAAGACCGACAGACAGACAGACAGACAGACAGGCGGAATTGAAAAATCTATATTTTCGTAATCTGCATGATTTAAAACGTGAAATTCCGAAGAAATCTCGGAGAGTGATTTATTCTCGAATACAATACTTCCCTTCGCTCATGGAAGTAAAAACATACAAACATAAAATATACCGAAGGGGAGTATTGTATTTGAGAAAAAATCACCCTCCGAGATTTCTTCGGATTTTCACGTTTCTGGTTTAGGAAAATGGAGGTTTTCAATTCCGTCAGTCTGTCTGCCTCTCTGTCGGTCTGTTGTCTGCCTGTTGGTGCATTAACTAAACAACTACTTGATGGAGAACAATCAAATTTGGTAGGTAATGGACGCTTCTGCCAGTGAGGAAGTGGTCAAACTTTCACCGAAAAATATACAGGGTGGACCGTCTAAAAAGAACACAGAGTGAAAAAAATCATTTCGTTCGAATTTAAAACCTCCACGTTTCATGACATTCCTATTTAAAAAAAAATTGAATATTTTTCACGACAACTTTACTTCCACTCCATAACGTGGATGTGCAACTAAAAATGTGATAGACGGCGATAATATTTGGCATATAATTAACATAATTGGCAGAGAAGACACCTATTGGTACCGAGGGTGGTCGTCCTACGAAATAATTCAACTATGGTGGAAATTTGTAAAGGTATTTACGCAAGCCTTCCACATTTGGCATCTTTTATTTAATATTTCATTTTTGCTGTTGGTTAACCACTCTGTATATTTTTTTGATCAAAAGTTATCAGGTTTTCTTTGTGATAAGAGTGATAACTACATTCCGATTATTATTCTCTTAAGTCGTTTCTTAATTAATAATTTTTTAGAGCGACCACCCTGTATAAGCAGAGAGGGAAGTTCTGTGTAAATACCTTTACCGAATTTTTACTTTTACAAATGACTTACCATATATACATTTTGTATCTGAAATGGTCAATAAATATTATTATATTATTATTATTATTATTTTTTTTTTTTTTTTTTCGCGTTAGCGATGCTGGACAGTTCTCCCGTGTCTCCGATATTCTCACAGGGGAAGCGCCAGCGAATTATCTACAACCACTCCCCACATCCCGCAGGGTTAGTGGTTGTAGATTCCAGAATCGTGTGCCCTAAGACGACTGCCTTCTGCATTTGGCCTGCCAACCATTCGGCTGATTTTTGGCAGGCCGGTATGGTCTTCAATGCTGAGAGCAGCGTAGGCCTCATCCCACCGAGAACGCCGATTATCAGGACGACCATCTTGACCGAGTATTCTGGGTATAGCGCTCGGAGCTCATACCGGAGATCTCGGTATTTGGTCCGTTTCTCCTCCTCCTTCAAGGTGATGTTTGTCTCGGCAGGTGCCGAGAACTCGATGGCATACATCACCTTGGTCAAATTGTAATCGAACTAGTTTTTGATGTGACCCATATCTCTTTCTACAATTTGTTTTATGTTAGCCCAGTTATCTGCCCTATAGTATATGGCAGTATCATCCACATAAGTAATCTATTGCGCCCCTAGTTTGGGTGGAAAATACTCCATTTAAATATACATATTATAAATAATACATGGCCAAGTACCGTGCCTTGTGGTACACCAATGTGTGAGATTCAATTTTCTGATAATCACTTATTATGCTTCTAATTTTTACGCATTGATATATACTATCGTGTGCGTGTGTGTGAGTGCATCCATGCGTGCGTGCATGGGTGTGTGCGTATGTGTGTGTGGGTGTGTGCGTGTGTGTGCGTGTGTGCGTGTGTGCGGGTGCGCGTGTGCGCGTACATGTACATCAAAAAATCAAATTCGGTCAGACTAGTCGCCATGGAGAATTTTAATCAGTGGGCCCAGGAGAACATTTTCCAGAAGTCTGGAAGACTGCGGGGTCCTTTGTCTGTTTGTAACTTTTTTGTGCACACGTTTTGTCTGGAACCGTTTAAGATATTGCTTTGAAATTTGGAACACGTACATATGTATTATAACGAGATATGGAACTACACTCTATTTTGAGCTTATTACAGTGAATGGTTGGGGGTAAATGGGAGCAAGTAAGTAAAGCAGTTCAGAAACAGAAATTTAGTGTATATATTAGAAGGCAAGTTCTCAATTTTTTTTTGACATCTGCCACCCCAAGCACCACCCGCTGTTCATTATCAAAGGTGTTAATAAAATTAAGATATTTTTTTGAAATTTGGTATACATATGTATTATAATGAGACCTGGAACTATATAATATTTTGTGCTTGTTCCGTTAAAGGGTTGAGGGTAAATATGGGTACATAAGCAAAGCAAGCTAGTATGGGACTAGAAACTTGAGATTTGGTAAATATACTAGAAATCAAGATTTTAACTTATTTGTGACAACTGTCACACCCACCACAACTCCCACCCCATTATTAAAGGAGTTATCGAAATGAAATTAAGATATTGACTTGAAATTTGGTATCCGTATATATTATAGCGTGATCTGGAACTAGATTTAATTTTGAGCCTATTCCGTTGAAAGGTTGAAATAGAGGTAAGTAAGTAAAGCAAGCTAGCAAGAGTCCAGAAACTTATGATTTCGTGTATATACTAGAAGCCAAAGTCTCAAATTTTTTATAACATTGGCCACCCCCAATCGATTATTAAGGGGATTCACATAATACAATTATGATTTAGTGTATGTCCGAGAAAAAATATCAATTTTTTTTTAGCATTAGCTACCCCCATTACCATCTTGGGACAGCCGGATTCAAATATTATAAGGTTAAAATTCGTTTAGCAATTATTTCCACGTACATAGTATGATGTTTTTGTTTAGAGAGACTTGGATGGGAAATCTGGATGTGGAAGTAATGATTCCTTAGGCAACTGTTTTTGTTTAAGTAATTTTCAAATAAAAATCCAGTGGCGCCCGTTCTTGAGATCGGGGCAGAAAGTGTACTAATGGGCTGGTGGGTCCTATCCAGTACTGAGGAAGGTGCTTGTCTAACTAGGTGCAAACTACTTTTGAATTATGAATGGTTGACCCGTCCAATTCGAAATATAAGTCCCCTAATACGAGTAATGATAATCATGCTCGTCTTGCAACTCGGCATTTGGAAACTTTAAAAACATTTCAAATTATTTAAGAAAAAAAGGAGATCCAATAATAGTCTCGTTGAATATTCATTTTCTAGAGTATTGTTAAGTTCGATATATGCGCTTCTACTCTGGAAATATTTAATTGCAAGCCTAATTTTACTTACTTTGAGATTAGCACGCAATGTCCTATCAATTGATCACTAGGTCATTCTGATTATTATTTACATGAATTGGTCTTGACTTAGAAACACTTCCAGTTTTATTAGACATGTTATTAATATTTGCAAGTTTTGAAACAAAAATATTTACCTTGTTGCTCTCTAGCTAGTTGTTTCCCTGTATGATCGAATTTTGCCACCAACTAAACGAATTATTTCTATCTTTTCAGCCACTGTTAAGTTAACTTTAAATCAACAATTTCTGAATGTACAGTAAAGGGTAAATATTATGCACAATATTTTAAAATTATTAAGTAAACTGTTAAATAAACAAATTCTGACTTTCATAGCACCCCAAGACAGAAGAAATTGATTTGACCTGCATAGCAGTTATTCAATCAGTAAATATAAAACTTGACTATAGTGGAAGTTGTTTCTGATACATTTTGCTAATTTCTTGATACTAGTAATATTAGTGTATTTGTAAGAAAGATTGATAGTTCAACTACTTGAATAAATTGAGTGAATGTTTTTTCCCAAATATTTATATAAGTATAGACTAAGTTTGCAATTCTGAAAATTTTGTCCATCTTGAAATTGTTCGATTAAACACATTTTTTACTGTTTTCTTTTTTTCATATTTTTTCGCAGCTCTCAGTAGATCATGATTGACGAAGTTCTTCTTTTTTAGGCAAAAAAATTATCAATTTTGTTAACTGCATTAGTGACAAATATTTCAATTTGATCTGAAGAATACTGATGAAGATTCGAGGGTGATACACACTGTAGATTTTATAAATCATTTCAATGCCCTTTTCATCATGCAAATTATAATAAATTTAAAAACGCATATACAAAATGTGGCCCTTGTACGACTGAGCACAAAGGTTTTTTGCAAATGTCAGTTATTTGACTATATCAAATGTATCTTTAATATATCCACGAATCGCTCGATATAAGGATCCAGGCACATATGGAGGTGTGGCCGGTTGTATAGGACAAACATATATAATTGATTCCTTACAATATTCGCGTGACTCAATATACGTTGATGAAATTATAATATAAAATGGCATCAAATGTCTATTAAAAAAGTTTCTTTTGTAGTACTAGGCGCACCATGGCATCAAACCAACACAAAACAGTTAAAATATTGATTTAACAAAATATTAATATATACCCTATAAAATAAAACAATTGTATAGTTATGTTAAAATAGTAATAGCACGAAACAAATAAGTAGCCCACATCTTAAAATCCCATGTGATAGTACATATACATATGTCTAATAAGAAAAACATTTAAGATGTTTGTTT
Source organism: Stenurella melanura (assembly GCA_963583905.1). NCBI lineage: Eukaryota > Metazoa > Arthropoda > Insecta > Coleoptera > Cerambycidae > Stenurella > Stenurella melanura. The sequence continues at coordinate 110,463,632 of OY757310.1, read as the reverse complement.
ATTGTTTAGAACTCGATAATTCATATCTGTGTCTTAGCACGGTGGACCCGAAACAAGTTTGACTCAAAGTGTCTGTCACTCGGGATTTTCTTGTCATAGTTTTGAATGTGTGTAGAGCCTTTTTCCATGAAAATTAAAATGGCCTATCGTAGAATTTTTTTTAAACGCAATTTCCTTTTTTTTTGTTTCATTGCAACTAATTTTTATTTATTTTGTTGTAAAATCAATTTAGTCTAGTTACAGTACATTATTCTGAACAGAAAATTAAAAATGCATTTTTTTGATTTGAGAATTCGTTTTACAGATAAAAATTAGTTTTAGTTCAAAAAATTGTTTCTTTCACGGCCACTATCTCAAACACCTTTGAACCCCACTACGATGTTACCTTGTATAAAGGGGTTTCTAAAGGTGCTGATGAAAAATACCTTATTAGTTTTTTTCTTAAACAATCGCTAATAGTTTTTTTTGGAAAGTCGACTTTTCAAACCCATTTAAAATCGCACACTAATGACATGTATCACATAGTATTGTTGCGTGTTTCCGCCCTTAGGAAACACCCTGTAAAAATCCGTAGGTTCTAAATATTTTAACATGGGGTAACCACTAGCACTTTATTTAATAACTTCTCAGAGCTACACAATACTTTTTAATTAACTAAAGTAATCTTTAACAATGCTTGATGTTTACTTCCGATTTCTAACCCCACTTTGTCACTTTTTAACTTCACTTTAATAAAACTTCTTCCGTCGTGAATCGTGCTTTATATACTCCAAAAACGCTTCTAGAGCCATCTAGAACTCTTCTATACCCTTCTCGGCGGCGATCTAGAACAATTACAAACTCGATCTTGTTCTGTGCATTTCTAGAACCATACTTCTACCAGTGGCGTATCAGTCTCCCTACCCAAGGGGGCGTAATGCGTAACTCTACCCCCACCTTAAGCCTGATCGTCCCAGTCAGGCAATTCAAAGTCGTCAATGTAGTTTGCCAGTCTATCTAGATGCACGATCTTCATCTTGGACCTTTTGCTTCGTTGAATCCGATAGATGTCATTAATTCGGGTAATAACGGTATACGGTCCATCCCAAGGTGGTTGAAGTTTCGGTGACCTTCCTTTCTTTCGCTGTGAATTATACAGCCAAACAAGATCTCCCGCCTTGAACCCTTCTGAACCACCCTTACGATCATATCGAGCCTTCATTCGGTCACTGGCTATGGTGATTTGGTTTCTCAAGATAGGCCCAATTTCCTCATCGTTCAGTTGCCCTTGTCTGAGCGCTTCATCTGTCCTGGCATCCGGTACCTTCACCTTGACAGTGTTGACTGCTCCCGTGACCTGCAGTTTCTCCTGGTGATAATACTTGCAATTTTCCTTGCACTTTCTTCCAGATAAAATGTCTGCATTTTTCAGAGGTCTCGTGTTATTCTCACATCCTTGTAGTGGTGGATTTCTCGGAACGCTTCGAAGCTGGGAAATCTTTACTTCTCTAGGGGCACCACGTTCCCTGTTTGAACAGCCTCTCTGGTACCGGCTTCCTCTGGTTTTCTCCTCGACTTCACAGCGTCGGCCTCTACTCTCTCCAAGCTTCTCCGTGGACATTCTAGCTGGATATATTCTAGTTCTTCGCACCTACAGCATTTCATACGCCGTCCACTTGGCCTTCCACTGCTTCTATTCTGATCTCTTCAACCTTTCCAGCATTTACTCTTCTCGAGTTCTGCTGTCGACAGTCTCGTTTGATATGCCCAATCTTGCCGCAGTTGTAGCATTTAATACCTTCACTTGGTTTTTCCCTATTTTGTTGGGTTTCCTGTCTCTTTGGAGGATTCGATTTACTGATCATTTTATTTATGCCTTGCATCTGGGTCAAAGTAGGGTGGTTCTGGTTCTTCTTTTCTGGTTGCGATTCTTCGATAGTCACAGCTCGCACTTTTGGACTCGGGGTATCCTGAAAGGCAGCTTCCACCTCGAGTGCATGCACCAACGCTTCTCCGCTGTTCTGGTATCGAGATAACCTGAGGACTCGCTTGATCTCATCGTCCTGTATACCATCTAGAAAAGCCTCCACTGCCAGTTGGTCTTGGAGTTCTTTTGGTACGTCCAGGTAAACCAGGTGAGTCAGTCTCCACACGGCAGCTTCAAACTCTTGCAAGCTTTCCCGAGCCTCTTGAACACGTGATTTCAGATGGGACCGGTACACCTGGGCAAGATATTGTTCACCATATCGTAAGCCCATGGCAGCTTCTAAAACTTTAAAATCCTGTTGTTGCCCTACTGGGATTGTCTGGAGTATTTCCAATGCTTGGCCCCTTAATGCCACGATTAATGCCATAGCCTTCTCTTCGTTACTCCAACTATTCGCACACGCAGCTGCCTCAAACTGTCTCTTGAAAATGTTCGATGACCTTTGGCCGTCAAAGGAGGGAGGTTCGAACAGCTGACCTGATAATGCCACTTGCTGGCTTCCTCTATCCCTCAACTGTCGCTTAAGCAGGTCTATTTCTCTTTTGACTTCTTCAAATTTGTTTACTTTGACTTCACTTACTTCTTCTCGATGCCTTCTTTCCTCTTCCAACACTTTCTGGAATTGTGCAAATAAGTCCTGTATTTGCTTTTCGGTTGCCATACTTCTGGTTGTTATAGGCATACGACTGGGTTGAAATTAAATAGCTTTAACAATCACGTCAATATCGATAATGGAATTGTCCAGAAATATCTCTAAACGGCAAGAAAAAGCCTTAACTAGTGTCTGGCACTTAATCACTAATGTCTAAATAGAAGAGTTCTAGAAATGTCTCAAAAATGCACTTAGCACTGTTTTCCTTGAAATGAAAATATATTTGGTTAAGAAATATAATTGAATAAATAACAAAAAAAATAGTTAAGAAAATTCTTTTTTTTTAATTCACAATTTAGCGCAATATTTATCCATATATTTGGTAAAATAAGAAATAGTTTGTGTAAAAATCATTTACTCTGATATATTTTACATATGTTTATTCTATTTTTACTAAATTAAATCGGTTACCACACTGACGTCAATTTGCCGCCATCAGACGTCAGTTTAAGGTCAGTATTGGTCTACGACGTCATTTGATAAATAAGTGACGTCAAAATTAAGTCATATTTTTCACATCGCAGGAACGTCGTAGACAGACGTCATTTTTGAGGCATAAATATATCGTGTCTTAAAAATATGTCGAAATTAAATCACATTTGCTGATGTTATACACTGGATTTAAAAAGGCGGTCAAAATTACTTCACATTCTAGAACGTCGCAGCGGCATCGTAGACAGAACATTATTATGACGTCTCTTTTGAGTCATAAATATATCGGATCTTAAAAATACGTCAAGATTAAGTCACATGCTCTGACGTCATACACTGGATTTAAAGATGACGTCAAAGTTACATATTTTGGAACATCACAGAGACGTCGTAGGCTGAACGTTGTTATGGCGTCATTTTAGGTCATGCTTATGTTTTGTGTAATGTGTAAATACAGAGTGTCCCACCAGGAACTGAATCGATCGATATTAAAAAAAGCATGTAAAAAAAATTTTGAAAATTTTGAGAGTTACCAAAGTCTGAATGGCCAATCCAATCAAAACAATTAGAAGCAATACCGGAAATCGATACCAACTTGCTTATTTTAAATGGAACATCCTATATATTTTCATCTTCTCGAAATGATAATGAAATTCTGAGTCCAGGCATGTGGCACACCCTAAATCTAAACACAGCGCCAGCGGTTTCGGAGATATTTGACATTTTATAAAGAATTTGACACGCAGCTGCCTCAAACTGTCTCTTGAAAATGTTCGATGACCTTTGGCCGTCAAAGGAGGGAGGTTCGAACAGCTGACCTGATAATGCCACTTGCTGGCTTCCTCTATCCCTCAACTGTCGCTTAAGCAGGTCTATTTCTCTTTTGACTTCTTCAAATTTGTTTACTTTGACTTCACTTACTTCTTCTCGATGCCTTCTTTCCTCTTCCAACACTTTCTGGAATTGTGCAAATAAGTCCTGTATTTGCTTTTCGGTTGCCATACTTCTGGTTGTTATAGGCATACGACTGGGTTGAAATTAAATAGCTTTAACAATCACGTCAATATCGATAATGGAATTGTCCAGAAATATCTCTAAACGGCAAGAAAAAGCCTTAACTAGTGTCTGGCACTTAATCACTAATGTCTAAATAGAAGAGTTCTAGAAATGTCTCAAAAATGCACTTAGCACTGTTTTCCTTGAAATGAAAATATATTTGGTTAAGAAATATAATTGAATAAATAACAAAAAAAATAGTTAAGAAAATTCTTTTTTTTTAATTCACAATTTAGCGCAATATTTATCCATATATTTGGTAAAATAAGAAATAGTTTGTGTAAAAATCATTTACTCTGATATATTTTACATATGTTTATTCTATTTTTACTAAATTAAATCGGTTACCACACTGACGTCAATTTGCCGCCATCAGACGTCAGTTTAAGGTCAGTATTGGTCTACGACGTCATTTGATAAATAAGTGACGTCAAAATTAAGTCATATTTTTCACATCGCAGGAACGTCGTAGACAGACGTCATTTTTGAGGCATAAATATATCGTGTCTTAAAAATATGTCGAAATTAAATCACATTTGCTGATGTCATACACTGGATTTAAAAAGGCGGTCAACATTACTTCACATTCTAGAACGTCGCAGCGGCATCGTAGACAGAACATTATTATGACGTCTCTTTTGAGTCATAAATATATCGGATCTTAAAAATACGTCAAGATTAAGTCACATGCTCTGACGTCATACACTGGATTTAAAGATGACGTCAAAGTTACATATTTTGGAACATCACAGAGACGTCGTAGGCTGAACGTTGTTATGGCGTCATTTTAGGTCATGCTTATGTTTTGTGTAATGTGTAAATACAGAGTGTCCCACCAGGAACTGAATCGATCGATATTAAAAAAAGCATGTAAAAAAAAATTTGAAAATTTTGAGAGTTACCAAAGTCTGAATGGCCAATCCAATCAAAACAATTAGAAGCAATACCGGAAATCGATACCAACTTGCTTATTTTAAATGGAACATCCTATATATTTTCATCTTCTCGAAATGATAATGAAATTCTGAGTCCAGGCATGTGGCACACCCTAAATCTAAACACAGCGCCAGCGGTTTCGGAGATATTTGACATTTTATAAAGAATTTGACAGGTGCAACGGTTTTCAAGAACCTTTGTAACTTTCTTCGTGTAGAAGATCCTCGTTTGCTCTTTGGCACGTAGAAGTAACACAAGGCGAGCTATAATTTACATTGAAAACAAATTCCATAATAGTATACCGAATGTTCCATTTTTTACGTTACATTTTGTCAAATTAAAATCACAAAGACTTTTTTATTTCAAATGGAACACCCTGTATTTTTTTACGTCATGTTATGTCAAATTAAATTCCCTAGTATATTGTAGGGGTTAAAGTTACAACTTTTTGAGATATTCGAGATTTTGTTAAATGTCAACTTAGAGCCATGATTAGAAACATTCATCAATGTCAGTCATTCTATTACGTCAAAATTGCCAGCACGTTTAAATTACACCCACGGAGAAGTTTTTAAATTTGTTTATTATTAAGTTACGTAAAATTAAATTCTCTTTTCTGTAGTGTAAGCACTGTAGGATTAAAGTTATAACTCTGAGATATTCGCGATTTTCTTAAATGTTCTAGAATTTTTAGTAAACATTATCAACTTAGCCATGATTAGAAACAATCGTCAATGTCAGACATTCTATTATGTCAAAAAATGCCAGCACGTTTACATTACACCCACTAAGACTTTTTGAATTTGTTTATTATTTATGGAGAATGTGATAAAGTAATATCAAGAACATGTAACATATTTGCTACTCGATACCCACAAAAACAGAAACCATCACAAAACACTGTTAAGCGCATATTGGATAATTTTAGAATATTTGGCTCTATCAAGGCCGAAAGTCAAAGGAGGAAGCCTATTGCTGATGACGAAAACATAGAAATAGCAATTCTTTGATATTTTATGGCATTTCCAATGATGTCATTAAGGCAAGCTGCTCTGGAATCAGGATTATCCAAAAATTCAATTCACAGAATCTTGTTAAAACATAAATTTAGTCCATTCTAGTTCCATACGGTTCTAATGTTAAAAGATACGGATTTCCAGAGAGAGAATTTTTGTGTAATTATTTTAATAAGGCATGAAGGTCACAATTCTTTTTTGGGGAATATTGTTTATTTATTTATTTATTTATTTATTTATTTATTTATTTAGCATACACTGCTTAACAGGTATAACGCATTTACAGAGCAAGACGGATACATAAAAACAAAACATTAAGTATATACAATATACATTAAAGAAATATAAAGTACTCCTAAAATAACAATATTATAACTAAAGAAAAACAAATACCAAAGACAAGAAATATAAAAATACACATTACAAGATAAGCATAATAATAAAACTATATAAAAACAGAATCCAAATAAAAACAAAGAATCAATGGCTATAAAAATATTTTATGGAATTAACAGTGCAGCTGAAAATATCAAATTTGTCACAATGTTTGTTGTAATTATGACACATTGAGAATAGAGGAGAAAATTTAAGTTTATTAGAGCGCGGAGTGGGAAGATAAAAAGTTTGCTTTATTCGAGTATTTAATGGGACATAAACTTGTAATTTATTTAAAAATTCTGGGCAATCGATCTTGTTATGTATTAGATTATGTAAAAATATTTGAGAATAGCAAACCCGCCTGTTCTCAAGAGTGTCCATAGAGAATCTACTCAAGAGTTCTAGATGTGGAAAACCAATAGATGGGTATACTCCATCACACTTGAACCACAATAATTTTACAAATCGCCTTTGTACTCTTTCTAGGTTATTCACATGAGTTACGGAATGAGGGTTCCAGATGAGTGACACGTATTCAAGTTTGGACCTGACAAAAGCAAGTAAAGTAATTTTAGAGTATCAGTATTGGTAAACTCTGCTTGATCTGAATAGAAATCCCAAAATCTTAAACGATTCTGAACTTATGTTATTTATGTGTGGTACAAAGGAAAGTTCTTTATCAAAAATTACTCCAAAGTCCTTGAAAGTCACGGGTCTTTGGAGTTCCACATTGTCTATGCTATAATTAAATGTGGTGGGCATGAGTTTTGTTGTGAAGGACATAACGTTGCATTTGGACACATTCAAGTTTAACTTATTTCGAACACACCAACTAGATACGTTGGAGAGGCTGTTTTGTAATAGATTGCAGTCCGCTATGAAACTAATAGTCCTAAAAAGTTTGAGATCATCCGCATAGAGCAAACAGTCGGTTTGAGTAACTTTTATAAATATATCAAAAAGTAACGGTCCCAGAATTGATCCTTGCGGAACACTTGATGTTGCCACGTACTCGACAGACCGAAACCGACATACTGTTTTCTCCCTAAGAGATAGGATTGAAAAAATACAAGCAAGGATTGGGAGAAACCGAAGGAGGACATTTTTTGAAGTAATATAGCGTGGTCAAGGGTGTCAAATGCCTTAGAAAAATCTGTGTACATTACGTCCATTTGCAAGCGTTGATCAATGGGCTCAGAGATACATTGAGTTATGCATATTAGATTAGGGTCGTAGAGCGCCCTTTAACAAAACCATGCTGGCTTTTAATGCTGGGATATATGGTGTCATGCAATAAAATTTCAAAACCATTCCAAAAATTACATGTTATCGATATAGGCCTGAAATTGGCAATATTGTTTTTATCGCCTTTCTTAAAAACTGGGCATACTTTTGAATATTCCCCAATATCTAGAAGCTGGCCATTGCGAATACATAAGTTAAAAAGTATGGAAAGTGGATATGAAAAAATAGCGGCACAATATTTAATCAGAAAGGATGGGATATCATCCGGCCCAGCTCTTAATTTAGGTTTTAATTTTTTTAGAGCGTTAAATACTTTATTTTAACTGAAGCAATTGATAGCTATAGTTGAGGTGTTTGCTACTTGGTAATATGTAATTAATATCGTTGATTATGGTGTCAATCCATAGAGAATTCGATATCGATATCGATTTATAAGTGTAACTTTACAAATTATTAGTTAAAGCCTTATATTTATTGAGAAATTTAAATTCAAAATTTAGATGGTGGTGGGGTACGTGTTTTTCCTGTAAAGATACACGGGTGCTAGCTTGTTATTTATGTAAGCGAGGAAGCTTGAGTGAATCTGGCGCGAGACACTACCGTGTCTCTTGATTCGAAAAAAAAGCATAAACGAAATGCATCGATACCTCAATCTGTAATTTTTTTCCCAGTGTGTAATAGCAAACACATATTAGTCCATTCAAAACGCGGGGGGTGGGTGCAAGAAAGAACACCGGTCTGAAAATAGTTTGACTATACGTTTTTTGGGTCGCTGATTACGAAAATCGGGGTCACACAATCCTAAAAGTTAGGGAACATCCCTAAAACGCAAAAAACAACACCCCTTTTAGAGAGTTTTCGAGATAATATTAATAAGAATAATAAAGAATGCTATGAAATCCGTCTTTTTTAATATTAATTTGCAATGATGATTCATTTATACCAAATATAGTAAAATTATATGATTAAGAATAATCAGAGAGAGTTAAAACCACCCTATTTGGTAAATTGGTAAAATATGTATTTTACTATTTTCTGCTTCAAATTTGGTTGAATGGGCATTGACGGGCAAAAGTAAATTATTTTCAACCCTTGAGGGGGTAAAACTACCCCCTCCTACCCCTTCATTTAAGAGGTGACAATATCTCATTTTTGCCTAAGAGAGCCCAAAAATCCAAATTTGAAGCTTAAAGTAAGTAATTATTTTTTACCAGTTTACCAAATAGGGATGGTTTTACCCCTTTATGGTTTGAGAATATTTTACTTTTGCTCGTAATGACCATTCAACCAAATTTGAAGCAAAAAGTGAAAAAAAAATAAACCATTTTTTTCGATTTAGGGGTGGTATTAATCCTTAGAATAAATTTCAAAACTTATATAGTAATATTTCATTAAGAATAAAATGAAAATGCAAAAGGAACCAGATTTTACTCGTTTTTCAAAGCCTGTTTCAATGTATGGGTAAGAGGGGGTAGTTTTATCACCTTAAGGGTTGAGAATAATTAACTTTTGCCCAGCATTTGAAGCAAAAAGTAGAAAAGAAATTGTTTCTACCAATTTTTTTCTTATTTTGTCGATATAGGGGTAGTTTTAACCTTCTCTTATTATCCCTAATGATATGACTTGGCTATATTTGGTATAAATCAACCAGCTTTGCAAACTAATATTTAAAAAAGTGGATTTCATAGCACCCTCTTTGATATTTACTAAATTTATCACGAAAAATCCTCTAAAAGGAGTGTTTTTGCGTTTTTTTAGGGGTATTCCCCAACTTTTAGAATTGCGGGACCCCGATTTTCGTAATCGGCCACTCAAAAAACGTATAATCAAAGTACTTTCAGACCGGTGTTCTTTCCTGCACCCTTTCGCGCGTTTTGAATGGACTATTGATAGGATTTGAAATAACCTCCCGATGTAAGTTTCTTTTAAGTACAATTAGATATGGTTTCCGATGAAGGAGTATATTATGTATATCACCAGTTCCTTCTATGAAATGCGCGGAGATCATTGGCAGCATATGTCAAAGGATTGGCGGCATATGTCAAAGGGAAAAATGCGGTCAAGAAGTCATTAGGCCATTTCAGCGCGTCTATAAAATAGTTTGCACGCTCAAGTGGCCCAAGACCCTCTAAAAGGGGTGTTTTTGCATTTTTAGGGGTGTTCCCCAACTTTTAGGATTGCGGGACCCCAATTTTCGTAATCAGACACCCAAAAAACGTATAGTCAAAGTACTTTCAGACCGGTCTTCTTTCCTGTATCCTTTCGCGCGTTTTGAATGAGCTGTTGATAGGATTTGAAATAATCTCCCGATGTAAGTTTCTTTCAAGTACAATTAGATATGGTTTCCGATGAAGGAGGAGTATATTATGTACATGACCATTTCCTTCTATGAAATGCAGGGAGATCATTGGCGGCATGTCAAAGGACTGGTGGCATATATCAAAGGGAAAAACGGGGTCAAGGAGTCATTGGGCCATTTGAACGTGTCTATAAAAAAGTTCCCACGTTCAAGTGGCCCAATACCTACTCATATTGTAAAAAAATAGCGCCCTAAGAGGCAAAAGGCTGTTTGAATTCACCAGTGTCGTTGAGCCAATCGTATGCTCCCGTCAAGCTGACGAAACCTCTAACTCCAATATTATATATTACTTCTGATTACACATACACACACAAAAAAAAGTTGTCAATTCCACGAAGCAAACCAATCATTTCCGATGTATTTTGGCATGCTGAATCCGAATCCGGTCATCCGGTGTGCATATACGTAATCTGCAGACGCATCAGGCATAGCTGTCAGTTTCGGGTTTTTAAGAATAATAGGACCAATGAAAACGAGAGTCAAGTGCAGACGTAGTTATCCTAGTACGTCTGCAGTTACTTACATTTGCAGGCGAAAGCAAATGAGCTGTGTTAATTTTATGTTACAATAGTTTTAAACAGTTTCAAGAAGGGCAAGACAAATTTTCGACGTTTTTGCACTGAATGTGCTCAATCGTGAACTTCAAAAGACTATCAGTTAATTGCAGGCGCTTGAAGCTTTTCTGTGCACATTCTACATTCTCACTTTACCAATAAGCAGTGAGACATATAAGTCGGTGACGATTATATTCGAATTTTACCGAATCATTTTGACTATACCTTATGCGTCTGCAGATTACGTATATGCATCCGGCATCAGATTTGCCCCACCACTCACAATTTGTTTCTATTCTCAAAAAACAGTTAGAAAAATGCAAAAATTGCATTTCTCTAACTGCTTTTGAGGATAGAAAAAAAATGTGACCCGGTGGAGCAAAACTAATACCAGATTCGGATTCAGCAAGCCAAAATACACCGCGAATCATTGGTTTGGTCCGTGGAATCGACAACTTTTTTTTTGTGGCACAGGCACACACAAGAAGAAAGTTGTCAATTCCACGAACCAAACCAATCGTTTCCGATGTATTTTGGCTTGCTGAATCCGAATCCGGTATTATTTTTGCCCCACCACGTCACAATGTTTTTCTACCCTCATAAAACAGTTAGAGAAATACAATTTTTGCATTTTTCTAACAGTTTCTTGAGGATAGAAATTGTGACGTGGTGGGGCAAAACTCACACCGGATTCGTATTCGGAAAGCCAAAATACACCGGAAATTATTGGTTTGGTTAGTGGAATTGGCAATTTTTTTGTTTTTTGTGTGCCTGTATTATCAACATATTGTTATGTATTACACCCCCTTGAAACTGGAGATTGATACGCCTATGCCTAGTAATAGTGACTGGAAAATTGTAGAAAGAGAATTTTCTAGAGTGTGGTGAGGGGAGATTCTTGATTGTGTTCTGGATGGATCTAGAGGTAAGTTCAGAGTATATAAGGCGCGATTACCGGCGCAGAAGGAGAAGTTTATTAAACTGAAGTTTCGCAGCGAAAAAAGTGAGGTTAAATATCAAGTAAACAGAGTGTAAAGGTTATTTTAAAGTATTGTATAGTTAGCGAATTATTAAATCGAGCATTAGTGGTTTACCCCTTCTTAAAATTATTTAGAACCCACAGATTCATACAGGGTGTTTCCTAAAAGGGTGAAAACTCGTAACAACTGATGTCAGAAGCGGAATTTTAACAAGAGGATTTTTTTCGGAAGTGTTCGAGAAGGTTTGGACAGTGTATTCTCGGAAGTAGTGCTAACACAGTGGACTGATTTACTGGGCGTTGTTTAACGGTTATTTTCGAACAGGCAAATAGTGTTAAGTGCATTTTTTGAGACATTTTCTGGAAAATTTTATTTGGACATTACCGGTTAAGTGAAAAAGACTATAGATAAGACTTTTTTTGTGTTGGATACTGCAGGAAGGCAAGGAAAGCCAAACGGGGGTATTAAATGCTACAACTGCGGCAGAGCAGGACATATCAAACGAGACTGTCGATATCGAAAGTCGAGGAATGTGAATGCTGGAAAGGTTGAAGAGACTCAGAATAGAAGTAGTGGAAGGCCAAGTGGACGGCGTATGAAATGTTATAGATGCGGAGAACTAGGACATATCCAGCTAGAATGTCCACGGAAGAGCTTGGAGAGAGTAGAGGCCGACGCCGACGCTGGAAAGCCCAAGGGAAAATCAGGAGAAGCCGGTACCAGAAAGGCTGTGCCAGATAATGAATGTGGTGCCCATAGAGAAGTGAAGATTTCCCAGCCTCGGAGCATTACGAGAAGTCCACCACTACAAGGATATGAGAATGAAAAGAAAATCCAGAAAAATGCAGATATTTCATCCGGAAGAAAGTGCAAGGAATGTTGCAAGCACTACCACCAGGAGGAGAAACTGCAGGACATGGGGGCAGTCAACATTGTCAAGGTTGAGGTGCCGGATGACAGGACAAATGAGGCGCTCAGACAAGAGCAACTGAATCATGAGGAAATTGGGCTTATATTGAGAGCCAAAGAAAGTGGAGCTCGTCCAAAATGGAAGGATGTTTCAGGCAAAAGAGTGGGACTGAAGGCACTATGGGCGCAGTGGGACTCACTGAAAGTCATGAACGGGTTATGCGACTAGTGATTCCCAGGTGTCGAGTAGCAAAGGTGCTTCAGGAAGTGCACAATGGAACATCCGATGGACACTTCGGTGTTAACAAGACCCTCAAGAAAATACGAGAATGATTTTATTGGATAATAAGTCGTCACGATGTGGAGGCATGGTGTCGCAAGTGCAAGATTTGTGCAGCCAGTAAAGGACCACAGACTGGAGGTAAGGATGGAGGGTTAAACGCCGGAGCTCCTTTCAAGAGGTTGGCTAACAATATAGCGGAGCCATCACCAGCCAGTGGCCGAATAAAGGCTCGATGCGACCGGAAGGGTAGTTCAACAGGGTTCATCAAGGTGGGAGAGCTGGTTTGGGTGTACAATCCGCAGAGGAGGAAAGGAAAGTCACCGAAATCACCTTGGGATGAACGTACACTGTTATTACCCGAATTAATGATGTCGTCTATCGGATTCAGCAAAGCAGAAAGTCCAGGATGAAGATCGTGCATTTGGATAGACAGGCGAAATATACTGATGATTCTGAATTGCCTGATCGGGACGATCAGGCTTAAGGAGGGAGCAGTGTTAGTATTACACCCCCTTGAAACTGGAGATTGATACGCCTATGCCTACTAATAGTGACTGGAAACTTGTAGGAAGAGATAGAATTTTCTAGAGTGTGGTGAGAGAAGATTCTTGATTGTGTTCTGGATGGATCTAGAGGCAATTTCAGAGTACACAAGGCGCGATTACCGGCGCAGAAGGAGAAGCTTATTAAAGTGAAGTTTCGCAGCGAAAAACGTGAGGTTAAATATCAAGTAAACAGAGTGTAAAAGTTATTTTGAAGTATTGTATAGTCGGTAAATTATTAAATAAAGTGTTAGTGGTTTACCCCTCGTTAAAATTATTTAGTATCCACAGATTCATGCAGGGTGTTTCCTAAAAGGCTGAAAACTCATAACAATATGCAGGCTCTGTGGAATCATGGAAAGTGAAACGCGCAGTGTTTTGTATTCGAAAAAAAAAATTATATATTTTTCTTTCTATGAAATTTTTTTTATAAATAGATACCGGACTTGACGATTTCAATTGATTACAAATATTTTTAGATAGATCACATTTTCGCACTTTATGTTTTTGTCCAGACTTTTTTGCACATAATGTATTTGGCTATTTTTTCCAAAAAATTTGTTTTTGTGGGCATATAAGTATTTATTTACACATTTATAAGAAATGTAATTTTGTCACCTTTATCCATAAAGGTGCAAAAGCTAAACAACGTTTATAGACAATTAACATGTTAACCTTAAAGTAAAGTAATATTCTGAGAGCATTAGAAACAAAAAAGTAATAAGTACCTACATCTATGCTTAAAAATGAAGGAGGCCAGTTCTGCCTGCCGATGCTGTTGCATTGATTAAATCCATAGCATCTGCCATTCTACTAAATAACAAACAAGTACCTAATAATTTTAATTAATTCTCATTGCTCATTATATGTTTATCATGTACCTACTTCACAACGAAAATCAAAAGATGCAAAATCCATTGCAAATTATAGATTTTGTGCAAGCATCTGAAATTCCTGGCGACTAGACGGACCAATATATAAAGAAAGTCCAAATATTGACCGTACTGCAGAGAAAATATAAGATGCCAGACACTCCCGATGACGTCATGCTGATTCATTCACGTTATACCTAAATGGACTGTGTGTTATGTGTCGTGAAATCGAGTCTTAAAATAGAAGTTCATAATCAATTATCATCACATACTTATTATTGTACTATTATATCATTAAATAATGTTTATCCTAACAATTCCATGTTTGGCTATCTAGTTGGCGGACATTTAAATAAAATAAGTTTATTTATTCGAATCACACGAATGATTAAATTTTTTGTTAATTAGTTAAGTATTAAGTAGGTATATGTTTAATTAATTATATATAAGTATAATAGTATATGAGCCAGCATGCAATTGCCCGACACATTTGTAACAGCTAGAGATATAGTTAATCATTTTTCTTAACGGTGCTTTAATTTGTAAATGAAATTAATTATTCTAAAAAAGCAGCTTGACATTTATTACTCATTGCCTAAAAGTAGGTACCTTGCAGGTTTAAAATGTCTCTCGCTGTACCTACAATAATCGGGATGTATGCCTGCCTCTCGACCTCCAATAATCGGGATGTACGTCCATCGGATGTTTGTAATAACTAAGTTGTAATTAGTTGATAACAAAGAAATCAGCTGGATATTTCTTCGTCGTTGCCAGTGACAGCTTGCAGGTTTAGAATGCCCGTCGCTGGACATACTACAAAGTGATTCCTATAATATTCTTGATTTATTCTTGTCGAAGATTCGAATATTGATAACTAAGTTTTGCTTCCATCGCATACCGATGGGAAGTAATGCATTCGAGAAAAAAATCGCTCTCCGAGATTTCTCCGAATTTCTATGTTTCAGACCATGTAGATTACGAAAATAAGGTTTGTCTATTCCGTCAGTCTGTCTGTCTGCCTGCCTTTCTGTCTGTTGTGTGTCTGTTGGTGCATTAACTAAAAAACTACTTGACGGAGAACAGTCTTTGTTAGGTAACTAGTTGACGCTACTGCCAGCGACGAAATGGTTAGACCTTCACTGAAAAATATACAGGATCTAAAGAAAACAGATAATGAAAAGAATTTGTTTCGCTCTTCAAAACTTCCACGTTTCATGACATTCTAAACCCATTTAAAAAAAAATGGCATTTGTTCTACGACTACTACGTGGATGTGCAACTAAAAATGTGACAAATGGCAATCATATTTGGCATGTATGTTAACGCAATTGGCAAGGAAGACACCTATTATAGTTTTACTAAAAAACATACAGGGTGGCCATCGTAAGAAATAATTGTATGTAAAGGTTTTTACCCAAGCCTTCCATATTTGAAACTTTTTATTTAATATTTCATTTCTGCTGTCGGATGATTACTCTGTATATTTCTTTGACCAAAAGTTATCAGGTTTTCTTTGTTATAAGAGTGATAACTACATTCCGTATGTCGTTTCCTAATTAATAACTTTTTAGAGTGAACGCCATGTACAAATGAAAAGGGAAGTTTTGCGTAAATACGTTTACAGATTTTTTATATTATTCATGGAATAGCACTTTTCTTTATCTACAGCATATTCCCAAAATTATTATAAGAATATTCGAGGAATAATTATAAATGTATCAAGTAATAATTACGGAATAAATAAGGAATAACAAAATAAATATTCCAGGATTAATCTAATCACCAACTGAAATTCATACATAATCTGTGTATATTTTCCAAGATGGAAAATTGTCGTCCTCAGGATTTAGTAGCCAGTGTTTCTAAATAAGTAATTTTATATTTACAAAATTACTTATTTTATTATATTGATTACAATATTCATAGGATGAAAGTTTTCCAAGTTGCAAAATATATAATTAGTCTAAGCAAATAATTGCTTTATTATTTTAGTTGTCTAAGAAATGTAGTACCATAGGCAGACATTATACACTGATATCTGTCGCCAGTAGTACCTACTAAACTACGTTGAGACAGACACCGTTAATGCAGATAATTTACTTGAAAACCTCACTATCTCTACACTTTTTACCGCAAATTAAAGAAAAGAGCAAAACTATCCTCCAACTACACAATTCGCCTTGCTTTTGTAAAATGATTAATTTTACTGTCTGTTACGTTACTTATTATGCTCTTCGCAAATACAAAACGAAGAGTATAATGTATTCGATCGGCACATTACTAATACCGGTAATATTGCTCGTAGAGAAAAAATTTTGATATCACTCTTCGTGATCGAACAACTTTCAAAATGTCCATCCGTCACGTATCTTGTCAGCACGATAACTTAAGAACGAAAATTCCGATTATGTAATGTATTGAAATTTGGACAGTAAGCTAAAGTTAGCTAGAGGAAAAACCCTATTGTCTTTGAACAAAATCGATAAACAAATAAAAAAGTTTTATTAATTAAAAAAATATTTTTTTTTAATGTTTTTTAAATAAACAAAGAATGTCTAAAACTAATATTATTTACAAAAAACTGCGAAGAGTATCCTATACAATGCACACAGGGACGTCGAAAGAAAATCGGGAGCCAGGGGGTAGTAACATACGACTCCCACCAATCTTCAATATTTAAAATTTCGAAGAACAGGAGCGGACTATTCCTTAGGATTGAATATTTATCTCGATCGACATTTTGAAGACCGGGGGTGATATTCCTTATAATTCGATATTAATCACGATAGAAATTTTAAAGATAGGGAGAGAGATCCCTAATAGCACATGGACGTCCCAAAAACGTCCCAAGAACACACTCACAGGACATGAAAACGTCCCGAGGACGTACTTTACAGTCAGCAAAACGGGGTGTCCCGAGGACGTTCAACCCAGGACTTATGTGGGACGAATGTAGGTCTAGAGAGGACGTCCTGAAAACGTTGTTGGGACATACTATGCAAAACATATAGGTAGGTACCTTCCCCTTCACCACTTTTAAGGTGTATTCACAGCAGAGGGTATTTATGTTCCTTTTTGGGTTTTCTAACCACATGTATTTCTTTCGAAATAGAATCCAGTGATTGGATTCAATTTCGAAGGGAATAAATGTGGTTAGAAAAACCAAAAATATAAAAAAATGACAATATATATAATTACCATGTAGAAAAATTATTCAAATAGATTGATTTAATACTTGGTATTTTTATTTATCAACACCAAATGACAAATTTATGCGAACATTTTATTTCTATTGTGCCATTGAAAAATGAGTTATGGCATTTGTATTTTTTTTAAATTAACTTCTTACTCTACAAATTCAAGTGTCAAGTGTCAAAAATACAATTTTTATGGGAATTAAAAGTTATATATTATAATACCTAGTACATTATAGTCATATTGAATATTATATTATAAGAAATAAGCCAAGTGTGCAATAAGACGTAAGATAAATGTATATCTCACCTTCTCTTAACGTTTTGCACACTTCGTCTTTTTATAATTATCTTAGTTTATATTATTCTCTAATATTCTCTCTTTTTTGACACCCTCTCTGTTCTTTCTTTTGCCCTCTTCAATCACGATGCAATAGCCATTTCGGTGTCTTTCCAAGACTTTGAAGCGTTATCGACTTCAGCAGCCCCTGTGCAAATAAAGGAAAAATTAACATTTCAGATGAAATCTTGGCAAAAAACATTAAGACTAATATATGCCACCTGATGGCAAGCTTATATTTAAGACACATTGTTATAATTTTCTTGGTGTCCTATTTAAAAAGAATCACAGTTTAAATGTGAACATTTTTTTGTTTAACTGACTTTTGCATTTGAAAGGTTCCCTTGTTCATTTAATAATTTTAAGAACATCTCTTTAAATGAATGATCGATTCTACAAATAATACCAAAGACCGAGAGAAGCAAAAATATATGTTGTGACTAATGCTACCAGACTAATAACATTATTATAAGTTTAACGTTATATTTCTTGCCAATGTTATTACAAAATTCAAGTAAAGAAAATGGCTATGGGTTAAGATGTATTAGAATTTACTGTTAGAAGCAGGTTTATTAGGTTGAACATTGATGATGTATAAAAGTTTTTGTACGTACGTACAGCGTAATTTCAGAAAAAATATAACAAATAGGGCATATAAGTTACAAAATTGTAAATCTTCCTTAAATAGTACCTTTATTAGTTTTTCCCTTATCTTAATTTACTGAAATCCCTAAATATGCTTTACAAGTTTGTTGATGTTCTCTGGCAAATGTTTTTATCACTCGATGTATCAAACCTTACCTATTACAAGTTTCATCACCTCCACTTGTTCATCAGAGATGTCGAACCATATATAACACTTCGTTTAACACACTGAGTAGGTACTTTTCAATTTTTACTTCCCTCACATACCGAAGGGAAATATTTATAATGTTTAACAAACAATCTTCTTTTAAGTGAATAAGTTCGCTCCATGAAAACCATTAAAAACTACATACCCACGTTCACAAGGGATCTCCCATAGAATTTTAACAGAGCCAAATAAGGTGGGTGGTAATATATTTATTATATATAGGCTATAACCTACAAATAAGCAGCACCAAATTTATCTAGAATAAAATATCGATCTAAATACTTATATATTAATAAATCAATTAAATAGACTTACCTATTTTTGGTACTTTCTTTTGTAGCCGTTAAAAGTGACTAGTGGGCTGCCAAATTGAATTCCCCATAGTTTGAAGTTTGACAGCAACTAACCATCAACTAACCGAAACTCCTACATCTCAAACAACACGACGTTTGGCGGGAATTTTAAAATAAAAGCTTTATAGGAAATTAACATATTTTTAATTGTTATTTATTCCAGTATTTTCATTTATTCTCATTGCGATAATTTCGTACTAAATGATAGTAGCACACTAATATAGAGGATAGTAGTATAATAACTACACTGTACTGTCAAAAAGTACAAATTAATGTGATTTCGCAAGATGAAAAAAATAGTTGAAACGAATATAAGGTTTCTGAAATCAGAAATATCAAATTGACAAAATTTAAATGGACCATGAAAAATGAAAATATTTTGTTATCAAAAGAAATTTTGTTAGTAAAACTTTTTAAGGATTTTAATTTCATTTTTACAGTTTTTAATTTCCTTTTTTAATCATAAGCTCATCTGCTCAAAAAAAAACATCACTCCTAGAGATTATTTCACAAATGTGTTTAGGTTTGTCTTGACTAGACTCTAGCAGGATGTCCTTAAATCTTCAACTTCGGGTAAAACTAGCGCCCCCTCAAAACCGCCGGGTCCCCTCAAAAACCACCGGGCCTGGGGGGAAACACCCCCAACCCCCCCTCGACGGGCATCAATGTGCAACAATTATATAAAAAGTGCAGTAAATCAGCTAAGAGTATAATGGTTAGCTTGTTTTATTTTCCAATGATTGACTTAATCAACATTTTATTTAATTAATCACAGAAACATTAATATTGATTTAGCTTATAAAATGAATTATACAGGGTGTTTCAGATATGCGGTTATTAATTTCTGGGTGTGATTCTTCATAAAAAAATATGAAAAAGTTCATATAAACATGGGTCCGGAAATCCCTCCAGGGCGCTGCGGGCCTCTGAACGGGGCACCCAAAATTAGTGGAATTTCATGTATTGTCCTCTTGAACAGACCAAGAAAAAATAACAAATTATTATTAAATTAAAGGATTCAACAGGTTTTAAAGATTAACAAATTAAATTAAATGTTCAAAATGGGCGCCATTCATTTCCACACAAGCAAGAAGACTGAAAATATTCCTTTAGGTTCAAATTTCTCGAAACCGGTTGGCCCTACGTCGTTTCAACAAGATAACCTTTTTGTGTATTTATAGCCAAGAAATCATATTCTGAAGAGACCATCACAGAAAATCCACATCAAAAAATTTGGGGGGGAGAAGTAAGTCCCACCTTTTCAATTTTGTGCACCTCTGACTGAAATTATCGTTGGTGGGTAACATCAGGTACCCTTATTGATATCATGTGCAAACACTAGTCACGTAGCTAAAAGGGTTCCTGAGATGTTAAATACAATGTAAATTTTGGGTGCCCCTTTCAGATGCCCGCAGCGCCCTTAGGAGGGATTTTTGGACTCACATTTATATGAACCTTTTTCATATTTTTTATGTAGAATCAACCCTAGAAATGAATGACCGCATACCTGAAACAGCCTGTATATATAAAATGATTTTGTTTAGAGAAAATTTACAATATAATTTTATTTTAAACATTTTATTGCGAAAAAATGGAATTAAGAGTATTCTTATTTAAAAAAAACAGTCCTATAAATGTTCACTAGCAAAGTACATGTTTGCAAAGTATTTTATAAACCTCCAAATTTCCAGCGTATTTCCAGCTTCGGCGAATTGAAAGAAAATTCGATATAAATTATCTATGAAAGCATTATTAAAACCACAAATTAGTTACACACACATTTTGCACAACATTCTACAAGTTCTAAGACAACAACTATAGTTTCTACCTGCATCAAGGGTTAGTATCATTATTTTCAATTAAATTTAAAAGCTGCTCTAGAATTTATTTCAAGAAAATGGTCTGGTTCCATATCATCAGTGTCAGAAATATTTTCAGGTGTACATCATTGTTATATTATTATCTGTCCACGGAAAAAGTGCGTATCCGGTACCTGGGGCTGTGGAACGCTCCGTGCAGGAAGGGGGGTCGGCTGCTGTAGTTACTGCGCGGCCAGTCGTACTAAATTAGATGTACTGATGGCTAGTAAGTGGGTTAGTTGTTCGTAGCTTGGTAAGGGAGCAGCTGGTACTGCCGCTTTTATGGTGGCAGTCGATCGGGCGGTGGATTCCCCTGCCCCGTCTGACGGAACAGCCAACTGCTTCACCATTGAATCGTGGCCTTCTTGTTGCGTAGGGAATAAATGAACCACCGTTTTGGACGGCGGCATTAAGTGAGGGGACAGCGATGTGAGTTTCATATGTTCTTGCATGATCTCCCTCACCATCCCTAAAGTGCTTCCAGATTTAGGAGTCGGATTTGAAACCTCCGAGAAACGTTACCCCTCCTAGGACATAGTACTGGCTTAAGGCGTCGAGACGTCAAGCGTCGTGGTTACAGGTGTTGCCGTCTGTGGGGGTGTATTGTCAGTAAATAGGCTCCCATCACTTTCCACCAGCATAGGGTTGAAAGCTTTGCCGCTCCGGTCATTGTCCTCGTTGCACTTAGTTTAGTTTATGAATATTAATTGACGAAAGTTAATGGTTGTTTCACTTAGAGGGTAGCAACTGATTATTTTAACTTCGTATTTATTTATGTTGCACTTTTATTAAAATATCGTAATTGTTATTATCATTCTTTTATGACCTTGCCTTTTAGTTATATTTACTCCACAATCATAATTATAATTCACAATAGAGAATAAGACCTCAGGATGCAGGTTATCCTTGATAGCTTGGCTTAATATTAGTTATCACTTACCTTGGCAAATACTCAATAAAATAATATTACTGAACAGATAATATAAGGCTCTGAAAAACTCAACAAAAAACGATAGTTGGACGCCGCCTTATTTTTCGTTACTTGAAATCAACTAATATCCCGGCAAAATAGGAAACACCGAGCTATCCCAGTTTTAATGAGTGTTTGCTTAACGAAATGAAACAACTACTAAAACAAAATAATCTATTAACGTTTGGGTTACAAATTAATGCGGAAATTTAACTAGCTAACTTAAATTACTAAAAACAGTACGAAAAGGTAAGTTAACAAAAATTAAATCGTTTAATTAAACAACATTTATCAATATTTCAAACAGTAATTAACCCTCATTAGGTTTCAAAACCTAATTCATACAGAATTTGGGTAAATACTGACTGCTGCTACGCGTAACGGTTTTCTCTTGTTCGTACGCCGACTTAAATGTTACTCGCGATTTCGCACTAACTAGGCCACTATTTATTTATGCCTATTTGGACATCGAAATTGTCAACAAATCAAGTCAACGCGCCAAATGTCCGCTACTAACATGAAAGCGGTCAAATTGTCTACTCACCTCACTCGGGAAGAAAAATCAATAACGAAACAAGTTTCTTACCGTCACTAAAACGTACTATTCTCCACGCGCGTCGACTGAGCGACCACTACATAGTACATAAAATAAAAATACTTACAGTTTCATTCCTGGACACATGAAGGTCAATTGATGGATAGCACTTCCAAAAACTGAATGTACCAGCTAAAAACCAGGTACTTAAAATCACAAATTATCGTCGATTGCATCAAAGGAAACAATCTAAATTAACAATTAGCTACTACTAATTACAAATTCACTCTGCCATTTAAGTTACTGGTGAATATTTTCACATTATTGCAATGCGTAGATTACCAGAACATTGCTACTTCACTGCAATACTCAATAACTCACAAAGGAATAGCTTTTTATTAATTTTAAACTGAAAACAACTGAACTTCTAGCAGGATGTTACTAGGCCAAAACTTGACTCATTACCACTTTATTATATCGGAGAGGTCAAATTCACTTCTCCCGTGGTGTATCGACTCCCTGCTTTAAAAACCAAAAACCTCGCTGTCTTTATACCTGAATAGAAGTTAAAGTTTTTCGACAGTGCAAAAATAATTTAATAAATACACAAATTTTAAACATGCTTTTATTTAATTTAAGGTAAGTACTGACTGTTCTTTCAAAACGCGACCGTTACACTTTAAAGGCAGCAACTGATTATGCTAACCTTGTATTATTTTGATTTCACTTGTTTTAAATTATTAAATGTTTTTTTTATTATTATTTGGAGGCAGCAACTGATTATGCTATCCTAGTATTGTTTATTACACTTTAGTCACTATTAATAAATAAAACTCAGGGGGGCGGTATTTATGACTGCTGGGCAGTCAGCCGGGCCAAGTTCGACGTTGTTATTGCGAGTAAATATGTTAGTTGTTCGTAGCTAGGTAGCGGAACGGCGGGTACTGCAGCTCCGGTTATTTTGGTGGATCAGGGAGTAGACACCCAGGTTCCAGCTGGAGAGATAGCTAGCTATTGTACCCTTGAATTCCTGGTTTTGTACTGTGCGGGGAACAGTTGAGCCACCGTCATGGGTAGCGGTGAGATGTGGAGCATTGACGGCGTCAAGTTCAGGTGGTCTTCATTTATTTCTCTCACCATCCCCCAGGTGCTTTCGGATTGTGGGGTTGGGTTACCTCTGAGAACCGTTGCTCGTACTGGAATGCGGGGCTCGGCTGCGGCATCACGACGCTGGGCGTCGGAGTCGCACACGTCTCCGTCACTGGGGGAGTTCTTTAGGAAAATAAATCCCCGTCGCAGTCTATTAACGTCGGGTTGAAAGCCTCTCCACTCTTTATGGCCATCATATACTTTGTTTTAATTGTTTGTTAGTAATTAGATCGAATTTATTATTATTAGTCGAAGGTACAACTCGGTATGCTCACCTTCGATTTATTATGTGCCCTGGCGACGGCGAGGGTTTTTTAATATCACTTTAATTTATATTTAGCATTTATAATAAATGAAACACACAATTTTTGGAATAGTAAACCAGGACGATGCCGTATTCGAAGTGTTACTCGTTTCGCGGTCAGCGAAGAAGTGATGTTGCCTGTAGTCGTTCGGGGTGGCCTTTGCTGATTGGCTGCTACTGCGCGAGTGGGCATAACCGCCCATGACTAACAGAACAGCAGACCGATCGTAGACGTCCAGCCAGACCAGACCCGCCCATCCACGGAGAGGATGTTATTGTCTACACTCGACAGAAAAAGCAGAGGCTTTTGCGAACAGCTTGGAACTGCAGTGTAGGGAAAACCAGATCGACTATGACGACGAGGACTGGGAGGACGACGTAATATGAATACGAAATATTCCCCCCGACTTCTCCTGAAGAAGTCAGGGAAATCCTGAGAAGCCTCAAACCCCGCAAGGCACTGGGATGCAATGGAATAGGAAACATAGTACTCAAGAACTACCCCTCAAAGGAGTAGCAGCAATGGTGAACATCATCAATGCCATCTTGAGACTACGTTATTTCCCCACCGAGTGGTAGAAAGCAAACTAGTTAAGAATCTAACATTCCCTTCAAATTACCGGCCCATCAGTCTTCTACCGGCGATATGTAAAGTAGCAGGATCATCCTGAAGAAACTTAAAACCCTGACCCAGGAGCTCCAGATCAACCCAGACGATCGAACTGCTCATTTGTTCTGTTCGGTAGGCGAATTGCCTATCGAACAGAACATTCCACCGAGCTCCAAGAACTTCATCTAACGGAGTACATCACAGAGGGTTTCAACCACCGCCAAGTCTCAGGAGCGATCTTCTTAGACGTAGCCAGGGGCTTGGACAGGGTTTAGCATGAAAGTCTCCTGGCGATGATGTTGTGGCATCATCAAGCTTGCTTCACCGGAGGCAACTCCGAGCGAAGATTACCGACAAGCTGTCTAACTACAGTCCCATGGAAGCAGGCGTACCGCAGGGATCAGTACTTTACCTCTACTTTACCCTATGATAGGTAGACAGAGCCAACTCAACCTGAGGAACAAGCTCGCGCTTATCCTGACCCTCATTGCACCTATTCTGACCTACGTCTCCGTTGCCTGGGGGCACCAAGCAGCCACTCACCTGAAGAGGATACAAGCTGTGGAACACATAGCACTTAGGTGCGTCGTGGATGCACCATGGTTTTCAGAAACGCCGACATCTTCAAAGACCTGGAATACACCTCGGTAACTGAAGTCATCCGGGATAATAGAGCGAAACATCTATACGCCCGTGCGGCAGAGCATGGGAATCCACTGGTCAGACAGGTGACTGACTACGACCCCACCGACGCTCCGAGGCACAAGAGGCCGAAGCTCCAGATCCTGAATAACGGGTAAGTATAACTTAACCGTTTTTCTGTTTCAGCGCGACCTTCAAGCCACGCCGCAAGGAGACAATGACCAAAAATATCCAAATCACCCGATCCCAGGGGTACCAAACAAACACTTGCGTCTATATCCCACACATAGTTCATAGCAAATACGCATACGCGGGCGATTTAATGCTGATTGGCGCGTAATTTGAATACGCAGTGGTTCAGTGCAACACATTATTAAGTATAACATTGAGAGATATCTTGGGTTATTTACAGCAACTGATAATAAGAGCTTTGTATACCGGCGTACGAATGTTTATCTGCTTTTGTATAATGAGTTAAGAAAAAAATTAAGCCTACCATATTCGTTTTTGTAAAATACGGAACATCCTTAGAAATAGTTTTCTTGTATGTATAATAAGAGGATAGAACATAGGAAATAGTGACGGATCCTGCTTTTGGGGCAGCAAGTGAGCTCCAAAGAAAAATATTTTATACATTGAAACAAAACGCGTTTAACAACGCATACAAAAAATCACAATTAACATTGAGTAATAAATTGATTAAATAATGCAAACATTTATTGGAATCTGTCGTAATACTATTTTTGACGTACTTATCACTGTTCTGAATTTTTTCACATAAAGTTTTGTCGTTCATTTCTGAACATGTTATATTAAATTATTATTAGAATTGCCTCCTATATGTACTATATCAAGTAATTTACTTATTTTACCTAATAAATATTTTATATTTTCTTTATTAGGAAGGGATATTTTAAGAGAATACGAGGCTCTTGCACATCTAAACAAAAATTTTAGGGATGCCAAACATGAACCTTGAAATAAAGGACTGTCGCATATTTTATTAAAAAATAAAAATACCATAAACATTATTCTTATGTATTTATTACATAATTTACTAGTAATTTTTGACTTTATATAAATACTATAAAATATATGTACATAATTATGTACAATAAGCTAAAATAGGTATAAATATATGTACATTCAGGATTGGGATAATACAAATTTAAATTTATCTACATTATTTATTTGTTTATTTTTCCAGTAGACCATAAAGAATGGTATAGGAAAGGTCAGAACATTACAGATAATACAAAATTGCAAAATTACATTAAAATAGAGCATAATAATTTAAGCAGAGTACCTACCTAAGCAATTTGATTTTCTAAGTTCTGCTGTAAAAACAAACGAAAGCAACTACCAGTCTGCCAAGACCGCGTGCAACGGAACAACGGAGAACGCAAGGAGAACGGAGAACGGAAGAAAGTAAAGCTGAAAGCTGACAGCTGACAGAAAAGCAGCAATTTAGTTAGGGCATGCGCATTTAAATTTCACTATGTGTGGGATATAGACGCGAGTCAAACAAACAACCAGCTAGGTACACTTACTCTAGCCCGTGCCTGCCTCTGACGCTAAAATAAGCGTCTTTGGGCGAACACAATACTTGAGTTACAAAGTTCACACTTCCGTCCGACGAAATCGGAGCACATAATGCCAATTGGTATCCTGGGCTTCCGACTAGTCAACCTCAACACCCCCCAAACCTCTCCAAACTCCGAGAGGGCTCGGTAACAGCCGTTTCCCTCTCACGACAGACGAAAGACGCTCCCGGGAGCCTACATTCCAGCGAAGAATGAAGACCAAGACAAAAAAGCGCCAGAAGAAACGACCCAGCTGGCAGGGTCCAACAGACAGCCAGGACCAGGGGAGTGTTTTTTAACATCGCCTACACCGTCCACATTTGCGGGGGGATAGTCGAAAAATCAAGCCCACCCCTTACGTGGCCGGTCCAGGTTGTTAAGATTTAAATTTCCCGCCTATATTTTTGAATATGACATGTGTGCAGTGCACATGCGCACCATGAGGGACGCGTATTTCTGTTGCAGAAGGCGGCAGTTGGCTGTCTAACCTCTTCCTAGTAAGAATGTAATGATGTAATGTACCAGAATATATTAATTATATTTCATCAAACAAGAAGTGTATTTTATTCAAACAAAAGGTTGGCTCAACTCGAAAATCAGAATACAACATTCAACATTGGTCCTTCGAGCCGGATGCAAATCCATCAACAAAAAACCACGTGATTTTTTGTGGGAAATCGGAGCACGTGTCCTACTGTAACAAGTAAGTCCTATTACCTATCCTATTAAAGTTTTAAAGCGCTCTCAAGCCTATTTCAACAAATTTGAACTGTTTTGTATATTGGTAAACATTTGCCATGGATCAATAATTAAAAAAGTTAAAGCAAAAACGGGAAGATTACAAAAAACAATTGACTCTATTCGATAAACATTTCACAAATTTAGACCTAGAAAATCCAATGCAAAGTGACCTAGTCAATTTAAAAAGAAGATTAAAACAAATTGAGAATATTTTAGAATTATTCAAAGAAATACAGTCCGAAATTGCTCTTAATCAAACCGACGAAGAAAATGAAAATGACTTGGAACTTGAACAATTCCAAGATATCATGACCTAACAAGAAAAGTTGATGTTATAATATCACAGTGTAATGAACAAGACGAGAATTGTTCTGTCAAAACCAGTAACAGTGCTGAAAATACTCCAGTTGTCATTCCAGCATCTCACAAAAGTGTTGTAAAATTACCAACACTTAAATTACTCACCTTTGACGGTACCTTCACGTTGTGGCATGAATTTTTTGACTCTTTCAAATCTACAATAGATGAAAATCCAGACTTATCTGATGCACAAAAACTCTCATATTTGAAATCATCCTTACAGGGTGAGCCACTAGGTTTGTTGCGGTCCTTAAAAAATACTAACTCAAACTATAGCATAGCTGTAGATAAATTAAAAAAGCGTTACGATAACAAAAGAAAAATTATTTACAATCATGTGCAAGCCCTTTTGGACATTCCATCTATGAATCAAGAATTGTACAATACATTGAAACAATTAACTGATACGGTACAAACTCACACAGAATGTTTAAAATCTCTAGAACAACCAATAGAACAATGGCATGCAATATTAATACCTATTGTTACGAGCAAATTAGACATACACACAGTTAAAGAACGGGAAAATAAGTTAAACAACAAAGCGAATCATGAAAAAATACCAACATTAGATGAATTTTTAAATTTTCTTCAAAACAAATTGAATACATTAGAAACGGTAGATTACCTCAAATCTGGTGAACACAATAAGGCAAAATTAAATTCCAGTACTATTGCTTCTCGATCAACGAGATCATTTGCTACCACGAACGTTTCGTGCAGTCATTGCAAAAAGGAACATTTTACACAATCTTGTAATGAATTTTTCAAGCTTAGCGCAAGTGAGAGAAATAAAGCTTTGTCTTAATAGCCTGAAATATGGTCATTTTTCACCAAGCTGTATGTCACAATCCACATGCAAAAAATGCAACAAGAAACACCATACGTTACTTCACTTGTCACGAGTGGCACCTGAAAATTCAAACCCTTGCACAGAAAATAATGTAAATAACTCACAACAATCAGAAAAGGTTACCACTGAAATTACAAATGCATGTTCGAACACTACAGGGTGTTGTGCGTCAAATTGTCATTCACAAGTACTTTTATCAACAGCAAAAGTGAAAGTTATTGCTGACAATGGTGATATTCATGAGGTTAATATTTTACTCGAACCGACATCTCAGTCAAACTTTATTACTGAAGAAATGTGTAGGAAACTTAATTTAAAAATGCAACCATTTGAATTAAATGTGTCAGGCATCAATCAAGGCTTAATGAAAATTTCACACAAGGCATCAGTGATAATTCAGTCATGAATTAATTCTTTTACAGCTAGTATCAATTGCTTGGTATTGTCAAAAATTACTAATGCCCTTCCCACTCAAAGTTTCAATCCACAGTTTTTACAAATTCCACCTAACATTCAATTAGCTGACCCCACATATTTTAGACCGAAACAGATTTACATGTTAATCGGTGCCGAATTATTTTACAACCTACTCTGTGTAGGACAAATTCAAAATAAAAATTCACCTACCTTGCAAAAAACAAGACTAGGCTGGTTAATATCTGGAAAAATATGTTATCAGTCCTCTACGTCACGCGACGAAAGTATTTCTTGTTTAACACTGAATGATTTACATAACGATGTCGAACGATTCTGGCAGGTTGACGAATTCATATAAAAAAAATCAGATTTCACTCCCGAAGAAAAATTCTGTGAAGGTCATTTTACAGAAAACACGTACCGTGGCTCAGATGGTAAATATGTTGTTAAAATTAGAGCAGAGTCTCGATTTTTTGGGCTAGAAAAGCGATTTAGCAAAAATCCCCAGTTGCAGTCAATGTACACCGACTTTATAAATGAATACAAGGCTTTAAACCACATGACAATTGCACATCCCGATGACATTGTTTTCTATCTGCCCCATCATGCGGTATTAAAAGAGGCTAGTGAAACTACCAAATTAACAGTCGTTTTTGATGGTTCTTGTGAGTTAGAAAATGGCACTCCAGTAAACAAAGCTCAGTGCACGGGGCCCACAATTCAAGACGACATATTTTCAATAGTTGCTAGGTTTCGGACATACCCTTGCGTATTAACAGGTGATATTGAAAAAATGTATAGATGTGTCTGGATACATCCAGATCACTGACGCTATCAAGGAATTTTGTGGCGTGACAAATCAACCGATTTTCTTCAGCCATATGTTTTAAATACGGTTACCTATGGTACTACCTCTGCACCATTTCTTGCTGTACGATTTTTATATCAATGTGGAATTGATAACGAAATACCATTTCCTACAGAATCCCGAATTATCAAAGAAGATTTTTATGTAGTCGACGTACTCACAGGTACAGAGTCACGGGAAAGATTATTATTAATAAAAGAAAACATCACAAAAATTTTTAATTCTGCAGGATTTCACCTCAGAAAATTCTCAAGTAATGTGGATATTTGTCATTCCACAGATATTCAACCTAAACCGATCGGTGAGCAAATTCGGAAAACATTAGGTATCCAGTGGAATCCAGAAGCGGATTCTATATCTTATTCTGTTTCAAATTTGAGTTCATCACAACAAACTACAAAGCGTTCAATATTAGCAACCACAGCACAACTCTATGATCCTGTGGGTTTGTTGGCTCCCATAACAATATTAGCAAAATTTATTGTACAAAAATTATGGCAATTACATTTAGGATGGGATGAATCAGTGCCAATAGATATACAAACAAAATGGTTTCAGTTACACGACAATTTAAAATACATCGAGTTCATCTCTATTCCTAGACACGTAATTTGTTCAAGCCCAGTTTCCATTGAAATCCATGCATTTAGTGATTCATCAGAGCAAGGTTTTGGTTCTTGTATTTACTTACGGTCGATAAATGAAAACAATCAAATTACTGTCAGATTACTAGCAGCTAAGTCACGTGTAGCTCCTCTCAGAAATGTAACGTTGCCACGGTTAGAGCTATGCGCAGCAGTGCTAGCAGTGAAATTAGTACAGAAATTTAAGTCTATCTTAAGATCAAAAATTGATAAAACCTATTATTGGTGTGACTCGCAGATTGTACTTTGTTGGATAAATTCGCCTTCAAATCAATGGAAGACTTATGTTGCTAATAGGGTGTCTGAGATACAAAACTTGAGCAACGTTTCAGACTGGAATCATGTTAAATCCTCAGACAATGCTGCCGACTTAATATCAAGAGGTGTACTCCCAAATAAATTAATTAAATGCACATTCTGGTGGCAAGGTCCGGTTTGGCTCTCGCAAGACATAAGCCAATGGCCAATGTCCTCCAATCACCTTTCAGATATTCACAGGGCTCCTGAAGCACGTAAATTGTCACAGTCATTTGTAACAGTTAATAAAGACAATGTTTTTCCTATTCAAAATTATTTATCCGTTACACACTTAAAAAGAATTGTAGCACTATGTTTACGTTTTAAAAACAATTGTCTACTAACAAAAGAGAACAGAATTTATGGACCTTTAACAGTAATTGAATTAAATTATGCTCTCACAAAGCTAACAGTTAAGTTTACTGACAGATGATGCTAGAGAGCGGGAGAGAGTAAGCGCCCCCCGGCGGCTCAACTGACTCGCACCCTTATAAAATAGATAAGTCGAAAGAAAAGATGTTTCTCATAATTTTCACCACGATAAAAAAAATGGCATTAATTGGTGAAAAAATTATCCCCCACCCCCTTCCTTTATGCAAAAAAATCGGCCATTTTTTATTTTGCACGCCATCCATTAAAAAAAATTGTCAGTGCTATCTTTTAACAAATAAAAAAATACGGAAATTGATCCCGGCCAGACTGCTGTAGCTCTATTAATAAGGAGGTTATTAACGCTTTAATAATGTTGGTTTCCCCCCATATCTCCCCTTCCAATTGTCCCACCATCTCCACTCTCCGGTCTCATAAAGTGTTTATCAATACCCTTCTATTCAGAAAAAATTGAGGCCCCAACTCCACCCCTTCTCGAGAAAAAATTAATTTAATTTTTCGTTTCTTCGCAACTTCAATCGCGATAGCTCGCGAACTAATTATGCGATCGGGTTCGGGTTAGAACAAGCTTACGTGTTTTGTCTAGCTCTTCATTTTTGGTATGTTTTTTTTTTGTGGCACCAAGACCTGCGGAGATACGTCGAAAAAACTGTTTTCCCATACTTTTAATGGTCCGTTTCCCCCACCCCCACCGACGGCGCCCTGTAAAAACTTGTCGGAACGATGGAGGGGACCTAACTTTATAAGTTGGCAACAAAAACTTTTTCATTCGGAGCAGTCACTTTTCAAAACCCAGATCTGCCCGGCTAAAACGAGGCGCGCCCTCGGTCATATCCCCTTTACAATTAAAGCTAAAAATCATCCACATAAGCATTTTGAAGGTCCTTTAATTCTCTTTAACGTCAGGTAGGTCAAAACAGTACAAAGGTTGTCAGTTTTACTTCCACATCCACGAAGTGGATTGGAAGTAAGTATAGTAATCACAAAAAAAAATTAAAAACTTTTATTATTGGAATAGGTTTAAAATGTCATGAAACATTGAGATTTGAAATTTGAGCGGAAAAAAATGTTCTGTCTGTCTGACGTTCTGCCGGTAACTATAGTTTGTAACTATTTTTATGCGCATGTTTTCTCTGGAACGGTTTAAGACATTGACTTGAAATTTTGTGCACGTATGTATTAAAACGAGATCTGGTACTGGATTATTCTTTTAACATATCCGGTGAAGGGTTAGGGGGTAAGCAGGGATAAATAAAGTAAAATATGTGACACAAGCTGGTAAAAGTACAGAAACTTGAGATTTGTTGTATACCCTAGAAGTGAAGGCCTGAGATTTTTCTATAACATTTTGCAACCCCTCCACCACCTCCACTACATTATTAAAGGGGCTGATGAAATTAAATTGAGATATTCACTTGAAATTTTGTACACTTGTGTATTATAACGACATATGGAACTACATTATATTTTGAGATGATTCCGTTGAAGAGGTGGGGGGTAAGTAGATGTAAATGAGAAAAACAAGCTGGTAAGGGTACAGAAACTTGTAACTATATACTGGAAGCCAAGACCTCAATTTTTTTATTATATTCTTCATCCCTCTACCACCCCCACTCCATTATTAAAGGGGCTGATAAAATAAAATTCACTTGAAATTTGATACACGTATACTTATATTGTAATAACATCTAGAATTAGAAATTATATTTTGAGATGATCCCGTTGAAGAGTTGGGAGCTAAATAGGAGTAAACAAGCTAACCGATATACTCTTCGCCGATTTACTGCACTTTTTATATAATTGTTGCACATTCTATAGGATACTCTTCGTAGTTTTTTTGGAAATAATATTAGTTTTAAAAATTTTTAGTTTAATTACAAAACATAAAAAAAGTGTATGTAATTTTTTTTTTTAATTTGTAACTTGTTTATTTATTGATCAATTTTGTTCAAAGAGTAGAGTTCTTCCTCTAGCTAACACTAACTTACTGTCCAAATTTCAATACAATCGGACTTTTCGTTCTTAAGTTATCGTGCTTACAAGATACGTGACTGACGGACAGACAGACAGACGGAAGACAGACGGACGGACATTTTGAAAGTTGTTCAGAATTCAATCACCAACACAGTGATATGAAATTTTTTTTCTCTACGAGCAATATTACCGGTTTTAGAAATGTGCCGATGGGAAAATAAGTAAAGCAAGCTGGTAAAAGTCATAAACTTGGGATTTGGTGTATATACTAGAAGCCAAGGCCTCAGATTATTTTATAATATTATTCAATTTCCCCACCACCCTCACTCTATTATTAAAAGGATTGATAAAATAAAACTCAGATTTTAGCTTCAAATTTGGTACGACATCTGGAACTAGATTATATTTTGAGATGACTTAGCTAAAGGGTGGGGATTAATAGAGGTAAATAGGGGAAAGTAAGCAAAGCAAGCTGGTAAGAGTACAGAAACGTGGAATTTGTTGTATATACTAGAAGCGAAGGTCTCAGATTTTTTCATAACATTTTTCAACCTCTCCACCCCCCCCCCCTCCATTATTAAGGGCCTGATAAAAATATAATAAATAAATTAATAAGTTGAGATATTTTTTGAAATCTGGTACACGTATGTATTATAAACGACATCTGGAATTAGATTATATTTTGAGATGATTCCATTGAAGGGGTGGGGGTAAGTAGAGGTAAATAATGGAAAATGAGTAAAGCAAGCTGGTAAGAGTACAGAAACTTGAGATTTGATGTGTATACTAGAGAGACCAAGGAATTTGATTTCCTTATTTTTTTTCCCCTCCGACTACCTTCACTCCATTATTAAAGGGGTTGATAAAATAAAATTGAGATATTCACTTGAAACTTAGTACACGTATGTATTGTAATGACATCTGATTGAGATGATTTCCTTGAAAGTCTGTGTGCTGGGGGGCGGAGGGGGGTGTAAATTAGGGAAAATGAGTGGAGCAAACTAATAAGTGTCCAGAAAGTTAATTTTGGGGGTATATACTAGAAACCAACACCTCAAATATTTTTATGACATCCGCCTCAAATATTATTATTATTATATTACCAATTATTTCCACATGCTAGAGTGCAAATATAGTCAACATGTTTTCATTGGAAGAGACTTGGATGAAAAATCTGGATGTGGAAGTAGTGATTCCTTAGGCAGCTGTTTTTCTATATTCATCTTAAATGCGTCAATTAAAAAAAACCGCTGCCTAAGGAATCACTACTTCCACATCCAGATTCTTCATCCAAGTCACTTTAAAGGAAACATCTTGACTATATTTGCACTCTAGTATGTGGAAATTATTGGTCATAGAATTTTAATAATATTCGGGGCAGATGTAATAGAAAAGTTTGAGGAGTAGAAACCATATATGCTAAAAATTAAGTTTCTAGTTTACCCTACTTATTTTCCACTATTCACAACCTACCACCTCCGTCTCCTTCAATGGAGTCATCTCAATAAGATGTCGCTACAATACATACGTGTACTAACTTTCAAGTGAATATCTCAATTTGATGTTATCAATCCCATTAATAATGAAGCGGAGGTGGTGGAGTTTGAAAAATATTAGAAAGAAATCTGAGGCCTTGGTTTCTAGTATATACACCGAATCCCAAATTTCTGTACTCTTCCCAGCTTGATTTACTTATTCCCTTCTACGGAATCATCCCAAAATATAATCTAGTTCCAGATGTCGTTATAATACATACGTCTACCAAATTACAAGTGAATATCTCAATACCTACTCAATCAACCCCTTTAATAATGTAGTAAGGGTAGTGGAAGGGTTGAAAAATATTATTAAAAAATCTGAGGCCTTTGCTTCTAGGACATACACCGAATTTCAAGTTGCAGTACTCTTACCAGCTTTCTTTACTTATTTTTTCCTATTTACCTCTACTCACCCCCACTCCTTCAACGCAATCATGTCAAAATATAATCTAGTTTCAGATATACTTAGTTATAATACATAAATGTACCAAATTTCAAGTGAAAATTTAAATTTAATTTTATCAACTCTTTTAATAAGAGGGTGGTGGGGGGATGAAAAATACTAATAAAAAAACCTGAGACCTTCGCTTCTAGTGTATACACCATATCACAAATTTCTGTACTTTTACCAGCTTGCTTTACTTATTTTCCCTTATATACCTCTATTTAACCCCCAACCCTTGAACGGAATCATATCAAAATATAATCTAGTTCCAGATGTCGTTATAATACATATACGTACTAAATTTTATGTGAATATCTCAATTTTATTTTATCAACCCCTTGAATAGTAGGAGTAGGGGTGGTGGAGGGCTGAAATATATTATTACAAAATCTGAGGCCTTGGCTTCTAGTACATACACCGAATTTCAAGTTTCTGTACTCATACCAACTTGCTTTACTTATTTCCCCCTATTTACCCCTAAATAACCCCAATCCTTCAACGGAATCATCTCAAAGTATAATCTAGTTCCAGATGTCGTTATAATTCATACGTGTACCAAATTTCAATTGAATATCTCAATTTTATTTTATCAACCCTTTTAATAATGAAGTAGGTGGTGGGGGTTGAAAAATATTATAAATAATCCGAGACCTTGGCTTCTAGTACATACACCGAATTTCAAGTTTTTGTAGTCTTACCAGCTTGCTTTACTTATTTTCCCCTATATACCCCTATTTAACCCCCAATCCTTCAACGGAATCATCTCAAAATATAATCTAGTTCCAGATGCCTTTATAATACATATGCGTACTAAATTTAATGTGAATTTCTCAATTTTATTTTATCAACCCCTTGAATAATGGAGTAGGGGTGGTGGGGGGCTGAAATATATTATTACAAAATCTGAGGCCTTGGCTTCTAGTACATACACCGAATTTCAAGTTTCTGTACTCATACCAACTTGCTTTACTTATTTCCCCCTATTTACCCCTAAATAACCCCAATCCTTCAACGGAATCATCTCAAAGTATAATCTAGTTCCAGATGTCGTTATAATTCATACGTGTACCAAATTTCAATTGAATATCTCAATTTTATTTTATCAACCCTTTTAATAATGAAGTAGGTGGTGGGGGTTGAAAAATATTATAAATAATCCGAGACCTTGGCTTCTAGTACATACACCGAATTTCAAGTTTTTGTAGTCTTACCAGCTTGCTTTACTTATTTTCCCCTATATACCCCTATTTAACCCCCAATCCTTTAACGGAATCATCTCAAAATATAATCTAGTTCCAGATGCCTTTATAATACATATGCGTACTAAATTTAATGTGAATTTCTCAATTTTATTTTATCAACCCCTTGAATAATGGAGTAGGGGTGGTGGGGGGCTGAAATATATTATTACAAAATCTGAGGCCTTGGCTTCTAGTACATACACCGAATTTCAAGTTTCTGTACTCATACCAACTTGCTTTACTTATTTCCCCCTATTTACCCCTAAATAACCCCAATCCTTCAACGAAATCATCTCAAAGTATAATCTAGTTCCAGATGTCGTTATAATTCATATGTGTACCAAATTTCAAATGAATATCTCAATTTTATTTTATCAACCCTTTTAATAATGAAGTAGGGGTGGTGGGGGTTGAAAAATATTATAAATAATCTGAGACCTTGGCTTCTAGTACATACACCGAATTTCAAGTTTTTGTAGTCTTACCAGCTTGCTTTACTTATTTTCCCCTATATACCCCTATTTAACCCCCAATCCTTCAACGGAATCATCTCAAAATATAATCTAGTTCCAGATGTCGTTATAATACATATGCGTACTAAATTTAATGTGAATTTCTCAATTTTATTTTATCAACCCCTTGAATAATGGAGTAGGGGTGGTGGGGGGCTGAAATATATTATTGAAAAATCTGAGACCTTGACTTCTAGTACATACACCGAATTTCAAGTTTCTATACTTATACCAGCTTGTTTTACTTATTTCCCCATATTTACCCCTAAATAACCCCCAACCCTTCAACGGAATCATCTCAAAGTATAATCTTTCCAGATGTCGTTATAATTCATACGTGTACCAACTTTCAAATGAATATAAATTTTATTTTATCAACCCTTTTAATAATGGAGTAGGGGTGGTGGGGGGCTGAAATATATTATTAAAAAATCTGAGGCCTTTGCCTCTAGTACATGCACCGAATTTCAAGTTTCTGTAGTCATACCAGCTTTCTTTACTTATTTTCCCCTATTTACCCCTAAATAACCCCCAACTCTTCAACGGAATCATCTCAAAGTATAATCTAGTTCCAGATGTCGTTATTATTCATACGTGTACCAACTTTCAAATGAATATCTCAATTTTATTTTATCAACCCTTTTAATAATGAAGTAGGGGTGGTGGGGGTTGAAAAATATTATAAATAATCTGATATCTTGGCTTCTGGTACATACACCGAATTTGAAGTTTCTGTAGTCTTACCAGCTTGCTTTACTTATTTTCCCCTATTTACCCCTATTTAACCTCCAACCCTTCAACGGAATCATCTCAAAATATAATCTAGTTCCAGATGTCGTTATAATACATACTTGTACCAAATTTCAAATGAATATCTCAATTTTATTTTATCAACCCTTTTCATATTGGAGTAGGGGTGGTGGGGGCTGAAAAATATTATAAAAAAATCTGACGCTTTGGTTTCTAGTACATACATCGAATTTCAAGTTTCTGTAGTCTCACCAACTTGTTTTACTTATATTCCCCTATTTACCCCAAATTAACCCCCAACCCTTCAACGGAATTATCTCAAAATATAATCTAATTCCAGACATCGTTATAATACATACGTGTACGAAATTTCAAACGAATATCTCAACTTTATTTTATCAACCCCGTTAATGGGGTAGGGGTGGTGGGGGATTGAAAAATATTACAAAAAAATCTGAGGCCTTAACTTCTAGTACATACACCGAATTTCAAGTTTCTGTACTCTTACAAGCTTGCTTTACTTATTTGCCCCTATTTACCCCTATTTAACCCCCGACCCTTCACCGGATATCCTCAAAAAACAATCCAGTTCCAGATCTCGTTATAATATATACGTGTACAAAATTTCAAGTCAACCGTTCCGGAGAAAACGTGCGGACAAAAAAGTTACAGACAGACAGACAGACAGACAGACCGACCGACGTTTCATGACATTCTAAACCTATTTCACGAATAAAAATTTTTGAAAATTTTTTTGCGATTACTATACTTCCAATCCACTACGTGGATGTGGAAGTAAAAACGAGAATCAACGTTTGAAACACTTTTATCTACTAAATTATTATCTTTATCAAAAAAAATTAAAAAGCAGCATTTTCCTCAGATTATTTCCATAATTACTTCCACATCTACGTAGTGGAGTGGAAGTATAGTAATAGCAAAAAAAATTGGTACACATATGACGAGGTCTGGAACTAGATTGTATTTTGCGCTAATTCCGGTAATGAGTTGGGAGTTAAATAGGGGTAAACAAGGGGAGTAAGGCAAGCTGGCAAGAGTACAGTAACTTGGGATTTGGTTTATATGCTAGAAGCCTAGATCTCAGATTTTTTATATTCTTCAACCTCCCACTACCTCCACTCCATTATTAAAGGGAACCTTTTAAACGTATATATACGCAAATCAAGTAACTGCTCCAGACGTATATAAACGCAGTACATTTTAACTTATTTAAAGTAATACTAAGGTCTTGTATTTTGTCAATATTATATTTTTAGTATAATGTATAATGTCGATTGGTAGCCATATTTTGTAAAAAAAAATATTTTATTATATTTTCTATGTTGACTGCTCCAGACGTATAAATACGCCGAGAGTTCCCCACCCGCGCATCAGAACCGCATTTTTGGTTTATTAACGCAAAGACGGACGGTGGAGTTATGATGAATCGACGTAGTATGCATTCAGCAATTATTCTGTCCGTACGTGGCTGTCTGTAGTGTTATTTACTTGTATATTTTCGTTATGACGCGTTATACTAAAACTGTGTTTTACACTGACCAAGAACTGGAAGACATTTTAGCAAACACTGACGATGAATCGGTTGCAGATATGAGTGTTGAGTCAGATGAAGACGTATGTGCCTCCTGAATCGTCAAACACTTCCGACTATTCGGACAGCAAACATTTTTCGGTGAACACATTGTTCAGTATATCGCCGCCCAAAGTAACTTATACTTTGTGTTTTTATCTTCTCAAGGTATTCCTCCCATTAAGTCTAGGTTGTATCGATTTAATACAAATTATAAAGAAATCTACTTCTTTATTGCAATAAACTTATTTATGACACAAGTAAAGAAACATTCCATTAACGCCTATTGAGCAAAAAACAGTAAGGTAGCTACACCCATATTTCATCAAATTATGCCCAGAGATCGGTTTCTTCTTCTGCTAAGGACGCTTCATTGTGTTTCGAAAGTCCCTTTTTTAGTTACCTATATTTACTGCAGTTTTTTATTTAACTGTAGTACATTCTTCAGCTTCTTTGTAGTTACTTTTATTTAGTAGCGATTTTATTTTCTTACTTTGTTTGTTCATTTTTTTTAAATCTGTCAAATACTTATTACTTATACTAAACATAATATGTAAACGAAAAACCACTGATTGTTTTATTCTACCTTTGCCAAAAGTAAACAAATCCGGCCCTGAATATATTCGTAAAATCGGCTTGTTTTATGGTCAGCTGCTCCGGACGTATATATACACTATGAACCTACGCTGCTCCAGACGTATAAAAACGCAGCGCTTAAATTTTGCCGCTCACGGAAGAGCCGCACACAGGAGGCTTAACAGTTAAAAGGTTAAAGGGGTTTGGTCAAATAAAATTGAGATATTCTCTTGAAATTTAGTACACGTGTGTGTTGTAATGACATCTGATTGAGGTGATTCCTTGGAAGGGGTGGGTACTTACTACTTAAATAGGGAAAGATAAGTAAAGCAAGGTAATAAGAATCCAGAAACTTCCTTTTTAAAAGCGTTTATTTTACTTGCTTATACTTATGTTAATTAGAATGTTTGGGTCAAATCTTGCAATCAAAATGGATCCTGGAGGGTAATATTGCGCCCGGAACTTGCCTTGGTATTCGACGGCGCCCGAAGTCAGCTTGATGTTCGGCAGCACCCGAATATGGATTTCAAAAAAATAATTTTTGAAATTTTTTTCAAAAAATGTTTTTTTTTTTATCACTAGGTACTATAGAATACATAAAGAAAAAATTTTTTTGCTCAAATTTGAAATTTCCACGTTTCATGACATTCTAAACCTATTTCGGAAAAAAAAATGGAGCATTTTTTTACCATTTTGGAAAAAAAATTACCACTAGAATAGATGGAAAAAGATTATTTTTGATCAAATTTAAAATTTTCACATTTCATGGAATTCTAAACCTATTTTTTAAAAAATTTGTAACCTTTTTTTACCACTGCTGTAGAATAGATGAAAACATTTTTTTTGCTCAAATTTAAAATTTTCACGTTTCATGACATTCTAAACCTATTTCAGAAAAAAAAAATTGAAAATTTTATTTACCAACATTTTTGACACATTTTTTACCACTAAAATAGATGGAAAAATTTATTTCTTTGTTAAAATTTAAAATTTCCACATTTCATGGCATTCTAAACCTATTTCAAAAAAAATTTGAAATTTTTTTTTTTTAATATTTAATCATTTTTCATCACTATAGAATAGATGAAAAAATTCTTTTTGCTCAAATTTAAAATTGCCACGTTTCATGACATTCTAAACCTATTTCGGAAAAAAAAAATTTGGAACATTTTTTTACCATTTTGGAAAAAAATTTTACAACTAGAATAGATGGAATTTTTTTTTTTGGTCAAATTTAAAATTTTCACGTTACATGGCATTCTAAATCTATTTCAAAAAAATATTTTTTTTTGACAAAATTTGTAATGTTCTTTTACCACTACTATAGAATAGAAGGAAACATTCGTTTTTGCTCAAATTTAAAATTTCCACGTTTCATGACATTCTAAACCTATTTCGAAAAAAAAAATGGAGCATTTTTTTACCATTTTGGAAAAAAGAATACCACTAGAATAGATGGAAAAAGATTATTTTTGATCAAATTTAAAATTTTCACATTTCATGGAATTCTAAACCTATTTTTTAAAAAAATTGTAACCTTTTTTTACCACTGCTGTAGAATAGATGAAAACATTTTTTTTGCTCAAATTTAAAATTTTCACGTTTCATGACATTCTAAACCTATTTCAGAAAAAAAAAATTGAAAATTTTATTTACCAACATTTTTTAAACATTTTTTACCACTAAAATAGATGGAAAAAATTATTTCTTTGTTAAAATTTAAAATTTCCACATTTCATGGCATTCTAAAGCTATTTCAAAAAAAATTTGAACTTTTTTTTTTTAAATATTTAATCATTTTTCATCACTATAGAATAGATGAAAAAATTCTTTTTGCTCAAATTTAA
Source organism: Stenurella melanura (assembly GCA_963583905.1). Classification (NCBI taxonomy): domain Eukaryota; kingdom Metazoa; phylum Arthropoda; class Insecta; order Coleoptera; family Cerambycidae; genus Stenurella; species Stenurella melanura. The sequence goes on along the minus strand of OY757310.1, from coordinate 110,422,016 downwards.
AATTGCCACGTTTCATGACATTCTAAACCTATTTCGGAAAAAAAAATTTTGGAACATTTTTTTACCATTTTGGAAAAAAAATTTACAACTAGAATAGATGGAATTTTTTTTTTGGTCAAATTTAAAATTTTCACGTTAAATGGCATTCTAAATCTATTTCAAAAAAATATTTTTTTTTGACAAAATTTGTAATGTTCTTTTACCACTACTATAGAATAGAAGGAAACATTCGTTTTTGCTCAAATTTAAAATTTCCACGTTTCGTGACACTCTAAGCCTATTTCAGAAGAAAAAAAATTTGAAAAGTTTTTTACCAACATTCTTGAAAAATTTCAAAAAAAAATTTTAACCACTTCCACTTCCATTCCACTACGCGACTGTAGAATTGAAAATGTGACAGATGGCAATAATATTTGGCATATATTATACTTTTATTGAAAAATGTACAGGGTGGTCATCCCAAGAAATAATTCAACCATGGTGGACATTTGTAAAGGTACTTGTGCAAGCCTTCATATTTGGCACCAGTTATTTAGTACCTATTGAATTTTTCCTGTTGGATGAGCACTCTGTATATTTTTTTGACCAAAAGTTATCAGATTTTCTTTGTAATAATAGTGAGAACTATATTCCGATTATTATTCTCAATGTCATTTCGTAATTAATAATTTTTAGAGTGATCGCCATGCACAAATACGGAAATTCTGTGTAAATACCTTTACCGATTTTTTTCAAATAGAGTTATGACTGTTTAAAAAGCGTGACTTTTAGAGGGCTACATTTAAATGCACCTAATACTAGTAATGGGCGATATATCGCGAACTGTGATTAAATCACTGATATTAAAAAGTCACAGGTAACGACTGTTATTAAAGTTGATAGAAAAGCGCGACGTGATCACGACTTTCTATAAACAAATATATTTTTTACGACATAAATTAGTATTTATATCGTAAAAAATATATTGGGTAGGTACGCGGTTAATGCTGTATAAATATTCATATGTATTGTTATATGTTTTACTTACATTTAGTGGCGATTAGAGGCAGTGACGTGAAGTAGATCGATGATGAACGGGAGAAAATAGTTGGACTGATTGTTAATAGATCATTAAGTAATTGTAAAATAGGACTATAAGTATGAGGAATCTCCATCCCCCCTCCCCCCCCGCTCTTCAAACGAATTTTGTATCGAGATAAGTTCGAAGATTGGTGGGGCCCCGTATGTTGCTACCCCCGGGCCCTGATGTCCTCTCGATGGCCCTGTATATCACACAATATCAAGTATTACACATATCTACGGCTGCACAGATTACCAAAGTAGTGAATTCACTATTCACCGTCTGTCGGCACTTATTTAGGAATAGAGAGCAATTAACAATTTTTCCCATACGCCGTATTATGAAAAGTCGTGATCACGTCATGTTTTGAATTCACTGATATCAGAAAATCACAGTAACGATTCACGTTGTGATTGAAAAATCACGATATCGCCCAACACTACCTAATACCCCGAGAGCTAGTATCACAGAAATTTGCACTATTTGTAAATGGACAAAATGTGCCTCAATAGGTTGTCGATGATCCATTGAATGCCCGCCCATCGGTCAGCGGGGCTGGGAGCGGTGCGTTGGGCAGCGAGCGGCGGTTGGCGGTTTAGTCAATAACCTGACAGCAGTACTGTCGCAAATGTTAAAAAAGCCGTTTTTGATTCTCTCGTGCCGAGCCGAACTTCCGATTTTGTCGCCGCAATTTACGACTCCGACTAAATGCAATCTTTCTTTTTCCGTAGAGAAATCACACCATCCTCCACTCGACGTATTTATTTGGATATTACTGTTTGTAAATTCCATGTTTCCAGCTCTTCGTCGCTAGAAGACAAACTACTTATAGCGTTTGAACCAAAGTTTAGACAAGCTATCCAGTGGCGTAGCGGCGAGAGAAACACTTCGCATGCGCAAGGTCCGGAGTTTGAAACCTACCGGAAATTTTTTTAAACTTTTTTACATTTTCGGCCTTAATCTGTTGCTGAGATATTACTTATATATCACGAGAGAATCAAAAACGGCTTTTTGACATTTGTGACAGTACCGCTAAAAAGTTATTGACTAAACCGCCGCTCGCTACCTAACGAACCTCTCCCAGCTCGGCTAAGTGTTGGGCGGGTATTCAATGGATCATCGACAACCTATTAAGGCACATTCTGTCCATTTACAAATAGTACACATTTTGTGACGCTAGCTCTCAGTCTATAACATTAGCTGTATATCTCGGCAACGATGAGCCTAAACAAATTTTGATTTCATGGAATATTTTTGTTATTCCATAAACTAACTTCTTTGTCATGACAAACTTTTTAGACAATGTGATCCTTTTAAGTAATTTGCTTAAAACCTTTGAAAAATCAGGGTTTTTTGCTTAAAAATCGACGTTTTCAGCCCCCTGTAACTCTGCGGGCAATAAAGCAAAAATAACCCCTCAGTAGGGGTGAAATTCACCCCCAGCGAAAAAGCACCCTTAGTTTTTAATATTCATATTTGACCCATTTTGAATCAAACTATCCAAAAATGAATTTAAAACGGCTATACAGTATGTCCCACTTTTCATGACTCCCATATCACAGCTAGCTCCCTTAGTAACAACGCGGTTTTTTTTTTAAATTGGGTGGAAGGTACTTACGCGTCAGGAGATTGTGTCACGGTAAAATATTGAAAAATCCACCAGCGGCGTTCGTCCTTATGAAAAAAATGAACTTAATTTTCCAAAAAAAGATATTAGGCAATGTTTTAACTGTAAAACGATAACGCATAATCTTATTCGTTATTATCAAAAACTCACTAATACCGAATTTCAATAAGATGGGAAAATGAAATTTTCTTATTTAAAGTACCAATTATTAATTATAACTTTATTTTCGGACGTAATTGAGAGTTTAGCTGAAGGGAGACAGTCGTTCCATGTGACAAATTGAGCAAACTGTGATTTAGTTATTGTCTAAATGTTATTTGTGGCATTATCTTAATTTTTTTTTTCCTTCTTCCATTCTTTGGGACTTCCTGCCACATGTATCTTTTCTTTCTAAGCGGTGCTATGTGATTTAGTTATCTATATAAATTTTATTATTTATTGAATTGATCGTGAATCAAGTTTGTCTAAAATTGAACTTTTTTCATTTTCAAGTCAATTATTGTTTGATTTTAATTGTTAAGTAATGTGACCGACGTCACGTGATTACTTCTAAATGCAAAACCTATCTTCCTTCAGCTTAATTAACTCTTAATTACTTAAAAAAATAAAGCTGACTGTAATTAATAATAATTGGTACCTTAAAAAGATAAGTTCTATTTTCCTATTAGGTACGTGAACACCAAGTACACTATCTTATTATAATTCGGTTTTAGTCAGTTTTTGATAACAACGAATAAGATTATGCGATTGTTTTACAGTTAAAACTTTGCCTAATATCTTTTATCGATAAATTAGGTTCATTTTTCATCATAACGACGGACGCCACTGGTGGATTTTAAAATATGTTACTGTGACACAATCTCCTGATGGGTAAATACCTTTCACCCAAATTTTAATTTTTTTTTATTATTAATAAGAGAACTAAGATATGGGAGTCATAAAAAGTGAAACATACTGTAGAATAAGTCAGAAACGAGATCATCAACCGACTGTACTAAAAGTAAAAAACTTTATTGACACCACTCCACTAATTACGTTGTGAGATAGGTATACACTTTAATGGAAGATCGCATAGGTATGGCTTAAATCCAATAAGACTGGTACAACAGGCCTGCAGCCAGAAATAAATTGTAAGGGGGTAGGTACCAATTGCTTTATAATTTAAGGAAATATGCAAAATAGATCCACATAGGTAATTAATGTTAGAATTTACTCAATGAGTGCCTCTGACACCCCCCTAGCTACGGCCCTGGGCTGGTAGATTTTACATAGGCTATTCTACCCAATTACATAAAAATTTTATGCTTAAAGAGTGTATTGAGTTTACACGAAATGGTCTATGTAGGTACAACATACATATTATACAAACACTTGTTCGATATGAGTTCTGCCACGAAATGAAATCCATAATTAAGTCAAAATTATATTTTGTAGGTAGGTAATGTAGGTATTCTAACCTATCTAATATGTACCTGTCTGGTTATCTCATTTATTAATTTATGAATCCCACATACAAATTTAACGCCCATTAATATAGGTATATGTATATTGTATATATACATACAGTCTATTTATTTGTCATTGTGCGCCAAAAAAGGTTTAAAAAAACTTTTTTTGTTGCAATGCAATGTCAATGTAACAACGCCCTACATTCAAATCGAGAAGCGAAAGACGTTCGTTAAACCAAATGTAGTAAGTACAGTGCTGCTACTCGGGGGTGGGGGCATCTATATAATAGAAAACGGCTGGACGCCATTGCATTTCAGATTAACCCATCGACAAGGGCGTTTGTGTTTTCTAGTATAAATAGTTATTAATAAATTTTTACCAAACAACATGAGGGAAATCGTACACATCCAAGCCGGACAATGTGGTAACCAGATTGGAGCAAAAGTAAGTTATTTTTATTTTCATGCTTTTGTTTGATATTAGAAAAAGTGTTGCTAGATCTTGATTAGATTATTAAGGACAGTTATTTAGATCTCTTCGAGTGGTTATGCTATTTTAATTAATACTTTGGTACATATTTGGTCCATTTTGTGAAATATTCTGCGTTTATGAGTAATTATTGACACGCTTTTATTAGCTCGATTTTATATTAAATGATAATGCTAGAAGCACCTTACCTAGGCGTTATGATGGCCCGGTCGATACCGGCCGGCAACTATTGATCGTCCTGAAAACATACGGCGTCGGGGCGTACGTAAATGTCTAACGGTTTTTCATATTTATAGTTTTATATTGGAAAAGTGTTGATAAACTTACTTAATATTAAAGTTATTCTTATAATTAGTAGGTACGCAGAAATATATTTCATTGTTTTGTGGGTTATTTAAACGTTGTGTAGAGCAATTTTATTGTTTTCTTTCAAGTTGATATTAAGTAGGTACCTAATAGGTATATTTGTAAAAAATGTAATGTTTGTTAAAACTCTTATATCCAACAATAATGGTAAAAATACATCTCCTGTCAATTCATTAAAATACTTATGCATGTTTTCATGCTGAGTAGTAAATATCTACAACGGTTAAAAAAGGCGGTTACATACCTACCATACACATCCTTACCTCAACGACAGCTCATGTTCTGTACAGTTAATAGCATAAAAACTATAATTTTATTTAATTCCTATTACTGTACAAAAATAAATATTTTGTCATTCGTAAATTTATTATTATATCCCAATATTCGTCATTATTCCAAAATAGGTATTTACGTGAAACATTTTCATTACTCATCAATTGATAAAAATTGTAAGGTAGGTAAGGCTAAATAAATTGCTAATAATTATCACGACATACCTACCTATATAAAAGTGGGCTTAATGTATCTATGTAATAGGGCAATTTTCGTAATTAACAAGCGTTTCACGTTATTAAAAACTATAAAAGCCTACCTATGTGTTAGCTTGTTATAAAAATATTCGCGATTCTATTATACACTTCAGTGGGTACGGAGTCCTTCATCTGTTCATCTTCGCTTAGGAAGTTCAATGGCCTTGTATAAATTTACGTAGACAAAAATGCCAAGTTAATATGCATTTCGCATAGGCAGCTACACCACTTTGCAAAGATCATTTTGTATTATTTTCGTTTAGAAAGGCATTGAAAGTACCTACCACCTAGGTATGGAGATACCTACCGAATTAGTTAACAAAAAATAGCTTCATTTGCGTGTAACGAATAATTTGAATTCAAATTTTTAGGAATTTATTTTGTCAAATTGTTTCCCATATGTAGAATGTCTATATTATTACGTAACACTTGCAGTAATCTAAACTAAATATAGCAGTGACCTGACTCACAATTTCCAATTAACATACTTACTAGATGTTGCTGCAATGGTTGATTTTTGGCCTTGTACGTTATACCTACCTACTCCATTATCTTATATATAGGTACTGTTCTAATAAACAGATGGTACTATTTTACTTTTTTTTAAATTGTCCATTTATATTGAACTAGTGATTATATGTGTGGGTATTTACACCTATACAAGGTATATTTATAAAAATTGAAATAGGCCTAATTTCAAATCCCTTACAAATCTGAATCTATTTTAGTGTAACATCTGAATGGCAAATTTTAGTTCGAGAAGGCACTAAGTACTTTCTTCCAGTAGATACATACACATTTTTCATTTCTAGTTTAATGCTACCTATCTATAATATTTAAAAAATCTACCTCGCCTGCCAGTTATTAGTAGAATAAAACATCGTCCGGTGGGCAATGTTGAAAATTCCTAGCTTGAAAAATAAAACATTTGTCCAGGGTAGGTACCTACATAGGGATTGTTTTGAAAAAATAACACCCCATTTTTAATTTATTCATTTCAACCCTACAATAGCATACACCTATTCACCCTGTTGTCATTATAATAGTGTGTTCGAAAATTTACGAAAATATTTAACAATATTTCCAAAATACATAATGCGTAGAGGTACTTATATGGGAAATATTCCTCATTTAACTAGTGATAATTCGTAAACTATTTGGTTATTTTAAAATTGCTTGATATGAATCATCTTACCCGTTTCAATGGTGATGTTGTTTTTTTTATTATGGAAAAAATTGTAAAAAAATAAGATCAAGTAACTGAGTCTTCACATGGCCTCGTCTAAAAGTATTAAACTTGTATTGTTTATTGTAATAAAAATTAGAGTAGCTTAAAACAAGTACAGTGTGACTCACTTCAAATGGAAACACTCCTGTAAAATATGTTTATTACCCGATTTTAATGGAGTTTTTAAAAAAGGCTCGAAGTCTTTAGGTAGGTACTTTATGACAAAAATTTAGAGATTTATTTCAATGTTCCTGGCCTACTGATTTTTTTTCTGTCAAAGATGGACTTTGGTTAGCGATTTTAATTGCAAAATTTAACTATGGCACTGAATTACAAACCTCACAAATGAGTAAATATCAAATTGGTGAAAAGATTGACTAATGACACGTTTATAAGAAATTAATCTAAGCAGAATTTTACGTAAACACTCCTGTAAACAATGTACCTGTTACCCGATTTTAACGGAATTTTTTAAAATGCAAAAACCTTTACTCTATGAAAAAAATGGGCAAATTTGATTAGCTTTTTTTGTTACTGAGTATCTAACTATACCTACTACTGAATTTGGATTCTAATTTTTGTTTCATGAAGTAACTGTTTTTATAGACATATATTTTTTAAATTATGTTGAAATCGGGTAATAAACACATTTTTTACAGGGACATTTCCGACACCCGTGTCCAGAGCCTGTTACTTAGGCAGTTGAAGGACAGGACGAAGCGATGTTGGAATGACTTAAGATGGCCATTCCCGAGAAAAAGACATCCGATAGGGAAATATTTATTATTTTTGGCAATAACTTTTTTCTTAGTACGTATATTTAAAGAAACTATAATAAGAGTACCTAAGTAGAACCATAACAAGACTATTACTATGAATTTTTACTCTATAATTTCAGTGGTTTGCAAAATAGCTAGATTTAAAACTACGAAATAGAAAGATTAACATAATTTTTAAATTTAAATCTATCTATTTTGCAAACCACTGAAATTATTGATTGAAAATTCATACTAATAGTCTTGTTATGGTTCTACTTAGGTACTCTTACAGTTTTTTAAGTATACGTACTAAGAAAAACAAGTTATGGCCAAAAATAATAAATATTTCCCTACCAGGTGTCTCTTTCTAGGAAATGGCCACCTTAAAATAAATGTAAAAATAAAATTTCCAATGGGAATTATAAAATTTCCTTACTAATAAAAGAGGAGTTGTGTATTGCAACAAAATGCTCATATTTTGATCTGAGAAAACTGATCAAACGAAAAACTTGCTTCAGGTAATCGACACGAGCAGATGCTAAACCGCTTAATTTAGAGTAAAAAAATGTTGATTTAAAAAATTATGATTATGTAAATTTGATGAGAAGATAGTGATTTAGTATAAACAACAAAAAGGCAGAAACATAAACGGAGAGGGGATAGAAAGAGTGAAAGATTTGTAAGTTTGCTGAATTATAAAGGGTATAGTTGCAAAAGTTGAGGCTAGATAGGTTGCCGGAAAATGGGGAACGCCTGGTATAGCAGGGTGTTTTATTCGAAATTGGGCATTATGCTCTCTGATTTGTGTACTGCTGCTTGTTAACGGACCGGCCCCTAGCTTAAAAGCATTTCTGAATCCAATGGCTGTTACATTTTCGATAAAAAGCCACTAACCAAATTTGTCCATTTCTGAGATAAAATAAAATCATAGTAGGCCTTCAAAATTAAAATTAGTCTAAATGTTTGTCATAAAGGCTTTAATAGTCCTGTATTTTAAAATTGAGCAATAAACACATTTTTACAGGTGTTTCCATTCAAAGTGGGTCACACTGTAGGTTGTCAACTGCCGTTGCAAGACTAAAATGTACTGATTACGGTACTATATACTTAGTACCTACCTAGCATGTATAAATACTAGGATGGCTAAAGAAATCAAGTGCAAATAGTACCTACCTAGCATGTATAAATACTAGGATGGCTAAAGAAATCAAGTGCAAATTTTCTCCTACAGCAGATTCGTTCGAAATCCGAAACAAAAATATCTTCGAATTTTAGCAATATCGGTTGATATTAACACTTAACTCCGAGGCCATGAGGTTTGCTAAATGTTTCTTACAGGATAGACATTTTTTTGTAAATGCGATGTCGTTAAAATGAAGTGAAATAAGAATCTCGCACAAGTTGCGTTTTCAGAATTGTACATGGAATACGATTAATAATTTCTTTTTAAGTTAAACCCTCATAAGACCCTTTTATAGGACCCCATGAAGGAAAAATTAGAGTATCGCTTATTTTTGACATTTATTGTTTATTTGCGTTTTTTTCACCAATTTTTATTTAATCATCCTAGTTTGCGTTATCTTACTAATTAATAACTTGTGCAAAGAAAATCGCCAATAAACAATGATAAACATGGGGAATACTCTTATTTTTATCCTTTTGGAACCCCACAATAGGTCTTTGGAGAATTAATTTAAACATGAATTGTTAATTCGTATTTTCTGGACAATTCTGAAAGACTTGTGTGCGACGTTCATTTTACTATATTTTCACGATTCTATCTCAAATTTACAAAAAGTGTCATAGAAATACAAAATATCGTAGTTGTATTCTATTACCTGGAATTTCCTATTGCGTTCGTAAATAAGATAATGTAACATGCTGTCAGTACAATTAAAGTGACAAAAGGAAGTGATTTTCTTAACATACAGTGTGTCTCACTTACGAATGTAACAGCGTAATAATTCTTTTGTTTATTGTCCGATTTGAATCAAACTAATCTTAAAAGGTAGGGGTCACCAAGGTGTAAGACCACAAAATCAGTTTCCATCTTTAAATGAAAGGCCATCTACGATACTAAATTGCATGAAAAACCTCAAAAAATCATAGTACTTATGCATTCTTTATTCAAAGGATTTTGTTAACAAAACTTGTTTGAAATCATTAAAAAAACGGAGTCCGAAGCATTTTTAATCAAAAAAATTTTGTTAAGGTGGCCATTCCCTAGAAAGAGACATCCGATAGGGAAATATTTATTATTTTTAGCTATAACTTTTTTTTCTTGGTACGTATATTTAAAAAAACTATAAGAGTACCTAAGTAGAACCATAACAAGACTATTACTATGAATTTTCACTCAATAATTTTAGTGATTTGCAAAATAGCTCGATTTAAATTTAAAAATTGTGTTAATCTTCCTATTTCGTAATTTTAAATCGAGCTATTTTGCAAACCACTGAAATTATTGAGTGAAAATTCATAGTAATAGTCTTGTTATAGTTCTACTTAGGTACTCTTATACTTTTTTTAAATATACATACTAAGAAAAAAAAGTTATGGGCAAAAATAATAAATATTTCCCTATCGGATGTCTCTTTCTTGGGAATGGCCACCTTAACAAAACTTGTTCAAAATCACTAAAAAAATCTGAATCCGAAGTTTGGTTCAATTCTAAAAAAAAATGAAGTCTTGAAAGAAATCCTTTTAAGGACTTTAAAATAAAAATTATTTCTAAATTAATTTTTTTTTTAACAATTTACACAAATAAATAATAAATACAACCAAAACACTTAAATATTATGTTCTATCAAACCTCCATCAGCCCTAATGCATACCTCAATTCGCTTTTGTTATAGTTCATAACTTTTCTAAATTTAACTAAATTTCGAATTCAGGCGTTTTAAATGATTTCTAACAAGTTTTGTTACCAAATTTTTTTATTAAAATATGTTAGTTTTTGACATCGCATTCAATACAGCTGCTGCGAAAACTTATCATTTTTAACACAAATTAGAAGATATTTCTTAAAAAAATTATCCTAAACTAGACCACCACCAACGACCCCAACTGTAGAGTATGACTTTGCATATCTAGCGGGTTCGAAAATATCATATCAGACGATATATATCCGTCATAATCGGATATAGGTAGGTATATCACTTTTGGATATTTATTTTCAAATAAAAAAATTCAAAAAATGTTTCAAACATTTTAATATTTTCAATTATCTAATCAGTTTTTTAAGGTATTTTCTTTAATTTTGAGAGCACAGTGTATTGAAAAAAAAAATGAAAAATAAATACTTATCCAATAAAAAAAAAACAAAGGGTAAATAAGTAAAAACGGCGGCGACAACTTTTCCTAAGCCCAACAAAACAACTAAATAAATCCGGTTAGAGTTTGAATTTCGGAGTATTTCAGACGCAGTAGGTAACCGAACCGATTTATCGGCTATTCCCGACGAATCAGTCGATCGTCTGTTAACCTTCGTGAAAGGAAATAATTGCGCTGTTGCCATTATCTCATTTTCGGCGTGAACTATGTTCATCTATGAGATGAGAAAGTAAAATATAAAACTGACAATAAAAATATTGTTGCAGGGCATAAAAAGATTGGAAAAAATGTCTACTTTACGAATCTGAGTGGCGCAAGTTATAATTTTTGTTTTAAAGGTGATTCAGCCCTAAAAAGGCAAGAAGATTTTTCAAAATATGTTCGAGTTTAATAGAATTTTTTTTGGTCTGCATCTTATTTTTTGAGTAAAAACAAAAAAAATGTCTTGAGTAAAACTAGGTCAAAAAATCTTCAGTATTAAAACTGAGAATTTTTTTTATTATAGCACAAAAATTGTTTGTAAGGCGTCAAAGAATGCATTTGTTTTTCAGAATTATTTTATCAATTTTTGGAAATCTCTAGCAATGCGATGGAAGAAAAAAATCAAAATTTTAAAATTTACTTAAAACAATTTTTGTTCTACCTATAAGATTTGTTCATAACGTGTTTTGTAGTTAAAAATTCTCAAAATTTTAATATTGAAGATTTTTTTACCCAATTTTACTGAAAAAGGTTAACTTTAGAAAAAATATCAAGACATTTTTTTAATTTTTACTCAAAAAATAAGATGCCGTCCCAAAAAAAAAAATCCTTTTATTCAGTGTCAAAAATTTTTTTGAAGAATCTTCTTGCCTTTTTAGGGCTGAATCACCACTAAAACATAAAAATTATAAATTGTGCCACTTACATTCGTAGACATTTTTTCCGATCTTTTCATGCCCTGCAACAATATTTTTGTAGCGTCGAATTTTGGAGAAATTGAGGTCGCATTTTCCCCAGAGAATGGCCTATATATATATATCAAGTTATATATATATTGTGACATATATCGAGGTATATATCATGATATATATCCTGCGAACCCTGATATCTAGTATAAAGTGAGCAAGAAACGGAAAGAAGTATTTTCTATTTGAGATTATGGCGGAGTAGCTGATACTAAATCTCAAAATGGCGACTCTAGATTTACCTGAAATTGAACCACTAAAAATGAAAATTGAATCGCCTTTTAAAAAAACGGCCACCAAGAATTAAACAATTTCACCGTCGCCGTCGCGTTGTTAATGGAAGCATATTACCTAGTATCGATTTTGAAAATTTTAAAAATGGACAAGTAATATAGGTTCAAAAACTAATTTAATTAATGATCGTTTTTAAAAAGTCATATTATATATTTAGGACCTACTTTTGAAATTTGAATTAGAAACTTTCAATATTTTCACTCTATTATAATATCGTCTTTTTTTTTCATTCCTGCACGCGGTGGTCGCTAAACACATGAACAAATTTCGAGAAAATCTAAGAAAACTGCAAAGGTATAAACTATTCGTTACTTCCTAGCATTTGGTCAAGTTCAAGAAACAATCTCATGTGACATTGCAAATATTGTACGAATGCAATATAAGTTTTCCCTTTCCAATTTTCTGAAGAAAAAAAACGGAAACATATTGAAAAAAGTGATTAAAATAGGACATGTGTAAAATATTGCAATAGAGAAATGAAAGGGTTAGGTCGACGCTTAAAAACCATGAATTATTTTGAAAACTACCCATGCTCGAAAAACCGGAAATTATAGCTGAGGATAAAACAGAATCTCTTGATTGATACAATATAAACTACTAGGTGGTTACTTCGCAAAGTCACTCAAAAAAATGATTAATTGCGAAACGACATATAAGGATAATAATCAGAATGTATTTATCACTATCATTAAAGAAAACCTGGTAACTTTTGGTCAGGAAAATATAGAGTAGCCATTCGACAGTAAAAATTCAATATTAAATAAAAGGGGCCAAATATGAAAGGCTTCAAGCCTTTACAAATATTCACCATAGTTGAATTATTTCTTAGGATGACCGCCCTGAATGTTCTTCAACTACTTACTTACTTGTCAATTGTGTTAATTATATGCCAAATATTATTGCCATCTATCACATTTTTAGTTGCACATCCACGTAGTGGAGTGGAAGTTTAGCGATCAAAAAAGATTTCAATTTATTTTATATATTTTTTAGAAATAGGTTTAGAATGTCATGAAACGTGGAAATTTTAAATTTGAACAAAAACCATTTTTTCCGTTGTCTATTCTGGAGGTAAAAAAAATTCTTGTTTTTAGACGGTGCACCCTGTATATTTTCCAGTGAAAGTAACCATTTCGTCGCTGGCAGTAGCGTCAACTACCTGCCAAATTTGACTCTTCTCCGTCAAGTAGTTTTTTTTTTTTTTAGTTAATGCATCAACAGACAGACTGACATGATTAAAATACTTATATTTTCGTAATCTACATGTTCTGAAACGTGAAAGTCCTAATAAATCTCGGGTGATTTTTTATCAATACAATATTTCCCTTCGGTATGTGAGGGAAGTAAAAGCAATTGCCAGTATACCACTTAAAACTAAAATCGTTTTTCGACTCACGTCTCAACATTTATAGTACCTAGAGGGTACTTTTAAAATATCGAATAATAAATCTTTCTGCATTAAAAAGGAAATTCAAAATTATAGTTTCTACCATAAGCAGCATTATAATAAGTCATATTTACTTTTTCAATTCATTAAGAAAAATATAAATTCTTGTTGTTTAAAACATTTTGTTGTAACTACTACAAGACAAGTGAGTGTTGTAATATTTGTTTTTAATTTTTCTCAACGAGATATTTCCAATTAAGAAAAAATAATATTGTAAAAATTATTTTGGTGCAGTTTGTTTATTCTCATTAATATTCTGTATTTATCGTCTTTACATCCAAGAAAATTGTTTGCTAATATTTTATGATAAATGTTGTTTAAAGGCATTAAATAAATAGCCATTGTTAAGGGTTAAGTTATTTGAAAGGAAGGTGTATCCAACGTATGAATTAATATCGATAACTCTATCAAGGACGATGTGCGATTTGGACTAATAGATTAAACTTTGTTGAATTAATTTATCGATTAATCATCTTTTACAATGATTATGTATTAATTGATTTTTAGAAACATTGTTTTGATTAGAAGTATAGAAATTGAGAAATGTGAATAAAAAAATATACACAAGAATTTTATGTCATATATTTTAATTGTTAATAATTAATAAACAAAACAAAGCAAAACCATCCTAAGTAAAATGAAATCTTAATTAAAATAAATATTAAAAATCCATTATATATTCCAAAATTCTTTGCTAACAGAATGTAAGAACATCAACATAAGAAAGTTTTTTCCCGAGTCTATTTCGTTTTTCCGTTAGAATATTTCCTGCCTTAGTAAAAAGTCTTTGGGAAGGCATCAATATACCCATCACCGACAAATATTTTAAAGCTACTTTGCATACCCAAATGGTTTGATTATACTGATTTTAAAGACTCCCAGTACTTCAGTGGGCGAAGAATGCCAGTATATTGTTCATTTTTGATAATTCTGTAGTAAACAAAATCGATGTCTTGGGTAAAAGAATCCTTCTAGAATTGCACATAATGATGTGTAGTGGCCAAGGACTTGAACCTAAACACTATTTTCCATGAACTGAACCCAAACTCTTTTCTAGACCGGCACTGTGATTGTTGTTAAAATTAACCGATACTTATGTGTTACCAAGAAGGTAGTGGTTGACTAGACTGCGGTTTAGTGTGACAACACTTCTAGTTGTTATCCGTATTGAATTCGAGTTTCAGCTATGGCAAATGACAATGTCACATCGAATTTGTATTTGGTAGTTGTCAATATGTATACTGGTCGAGTGGTGGTATAGTTATGACTAACCCCACTAGGCCATTAATACGAATAAATTGTTAAGAAAGTAAAAAATGATAAAATTATGAATAGAATAAACTGCAAAATCGGACAAAAATACATACTGAGAAACCTAAAAACAATGTTGAGGCTGACCCAAATAGCACTAACATTCCTATAAGAACTGGAACTTGTTTCATTTTGGTCACTTCTCTGTACTTGATCTAATCAATGTCAGCAAACACTTTTTTTCTTAACATTGTTCTTAATCTTTGTACTTAACACATTCATGTTTTTTACAGTTCTGGGAAATTATTTCCGATGAACATGGTATTGACCCCACTGGAGCTTACCATGGTGATTCAGATCTCCAACTTGAAAGAATAAATGTGTACTACAATGAAGCATCAGGAGGTAAATATGTTCCCCGTGCCATCTTGGTGGATTTGGAACCTGGTACCATGGATTCTGTCAGATCAGGTCCATTTGGACAAATTTTTAGACCAGACAATTTTGTATTTGGACAGTCAGGTGCGGGTAATAACTGGGCAAAAGGTCATTATACAGAAGGAGCTGAATTAGTAGATTCTGTATTAGACGTAGTAAGAAAGGAAGCAGAATCATGCGACTGTTTACAAGGTTTTCAACTCACACATTCTCTAGGCGGTGGTACTGGTTCTGGCATGGGCACCCTCCTTATTTCAAAAATTCGTGAAGAATATCCTGATAGAATTATGAACACATACTCAGTTGTACCTTCCCCAAAAGTATCCGACACTGTCGTAGAACCCTACAATGCCACATTATCCGTTCATCAACTCGTAGAAAACACAGACGAAACTTATTGTATCGACAATGAAGCTCTCTATGACATCTGCTTCAGGACATTAAAACTTACCACCCCCACATATGGAGACTTAAATCATTTAGTATCACTTACAATGTCAGGAGTCACAACATGCCTTAGGTTCCCTGGTCAGTTGAATGCTGATCTTCGTAAATTAGCTGTAAACATGGTACCATTTCCCCGTCTCCACTTTTTCATGCCTGGTTTTGCTCCTCTTACATCTCGTGGTAGTCAACAGTATAGGGCCCTGACGGTACCAGAACTTACTCAACAAATGTTTGATGCCAAAAATATGATGGCTGCATGTGACCCTAGACATGGCCGTTACCTTACAGTTGCTGCTGTTTTCAGAGGTAGAATGTCTATGAAAGAAGTAGACGAACAAATGCTCAATATCCAAAACAAAAATAGCAGCTACTTCGTCGAATGGATCCCAAATAATGTGAAGACGGCTGTTTGTGACATTCCACCAAGAGGTCTTAAAATGTCCGCCACCTTCATTGGTAATTCCACTGCAATTCAAGAACTCTTCAAACGTATTTCTGAACAATTCACAGCTATGTTCAGGCGTAAAGCTTTCTTGCATTGGTACACAGGTGAAGGTATGGACGAGATGGAATTTACTGAAGCAGAATCCAATATGAATGATTTAGTTTCTGAATACCAACAATATCAAGAAGCCACAGCTGACGAAGATGCTGAATTTGATGAAGATCAAGAAGCTGAAGTCGACGAGAACTAAGTTATTTTTAAAATCTGAAATCGCTTTAATATATTTCTTTTGTATACACCGTTTTTTTTGTCTTTACATTCCCTTTTGTAAATTCGAATACATTAACTTATTCAAGACTGACTTTTTGTTGCTTTTAATTTCATTGTTCATTTCAGAAATGATATAACATATTTTTGCATATTTTGTTCGATAAATAGGCATTAAAAAACTACTGTCATCACTTTTAGTATTTCATTGTCCTCTCATTGAATATTCCTTTCACACAAGTTTAGAAAAGTATTTTCCTCTGCTAGTGTTAAATGAGGATTATATAAAATATAATTTTCCACCTATTGAAGGTCTATTTAGACATTTGCGGATTTCTTTTAAAATATTAAATATTTTTTGCTGGTAGAACTTAATTTGTCTATAGTAACTAAAGCATTCTCTTGCATTCCATGATTTTACATTTTGTTCAAAATAAGTGGGTTTTATAAGGTATAATTCAATTTTATTTTGATACAATAATTTTGTATCTTGTCGAGTTATTATTAATAAGGGTAAGATGTCATAAAAATTAAACATTAAGATAACAGTATTTTTAGTTTCAGTACATGATTTTACAAAATTTTTAACATTTATGAATTAAAACTTGAAAAAAGTAACTAGGAAATTTTCCGAAAAATGTGTCGTTTTGTTATATTTCATATTTGCCTAGTCATGACGAATTCCACATATTTACACTTTTTAGAACGATTTTTAAATTTCCAGTGGCTTATTTTTGTAATATATCATTTACCCTCGAGAGACTCAGTTACGTTTATCTAAAGAATGAAACCTGTTGAAATTGTAAAATGATGCTGTAGTCAGAAATAAGTTTTAAGGGGTGCCGGTAAATTTTTTTGACTCCCTCTCGTTTGCCAGTACTCAAACTTCCCCAGAGAGTGCCTGGGTACCAGTGCAGCTTCATTTTTAATGAGGTTCTCAATTCGTCCCCTTTTTGTTTGTTCAATTGTTGCTCTGGACTGGCTTAAACTGTAGATAAACATTAAAATTTGTTTGTCCATGGTTTAAGTGATATCTGAAAATCTATTGTTTTGCAAACTATAGAATATGGCTGGGTGGTAGTCCATATTATATTCAAGCTATGTCTAGTAGACGGCTTGATACTAATATGGACGAAAAACATTTTCTACTCGAGAATATGATAAATGTTAAAATTGGTAGTTGGATATTTTTACAGGGTAGCTAATACTGAAATGCCAAAAGTTAAAAATCAAAACTGCCAATCCAATAGAGCCGCGATAATTGCATAACTTTTGCAGATTTACAAGGAGGATGTTTCCTTTTTCTTTGTAGTGGCTTCTAATGTATAGATAACTGGTGACCGTTTTTTTAAAGGTGGTTCGGTTTTTTCAAATTTGTTTCTATCTGATAACATTACTTTTGACTGGTTCATCAATGAACCTTCAAAGGTTCTGGCTACAAAAGTTTTAATCTAAAATTATTCTATTTACCCACCCTAACTGAAGTTGATTAATATACAGTACATTCTACTTTTCTGATCAACGTGTAAGAAAAACATACTACATACAGTTGGTGAAGATTGGAATTGAGAAGATATTATGTGATGTACTTACTGTATGACAAAGATTTAATTCGGTAACTATTAGATTAAAAATAGCCAATAGTACTTTACAGACGGATATTAACTACTAGGAAGGGCATGTGCTTGGAGTAATAAAATGTCAAGTTAACTTGATCATGCACTGCCCAACTGCTGGATATGGAGAAAATAGGGGAGGTAAATAATTAGGGTAAGCTATACATTAATACAGTGAAAAGAATTTGTCTACATTTTTGAGCAAATATGCATGACTATAAATGACACGAGACTAAATAGTACTTAAATAGCTAGTAAAATAAGAACCCCATTTTTAACGAAAGAAGGGAAACTTACAATACTTCAGATTATTCTATTTCAGTGTTTCGTATGTTCTTTTTAATTCATCATAGTAGGTAATGCTTAAAGAAGTGCAGCGAAGGATATTTTTTATATAGAAAATATCTTTCGCTGCGCTTATTATATTATTAGAAATAGTCCAGTAAACACTCTTGTGATGTTTACATAGCAACAATATTATTATATTGTTGCTATGTAAACATCAACATTCAAAATCAATATTTTAGAAGAACATCTTAATATAAAGTATTTGTCAGTTTTATATAATAAATATATAAAGTGAAACACTTAATTTAACAGTAATATGTTTACATAAGAACGATATAATATTGGAAGAACATATTAATATGAACTGTAGTTATATATTAGACCGGTTATAAGTGTGAAACAACGTTTAAAATATTTTACCTCAATTTTTATATGTAAGATTTTGAATGGTTTACTCTCCCTTCTTATTTCAACAAATATACTACTTTTAAAAATCAAGTACATAATCACTCAACTAGATTAAATGTCATCTATCTACACATTGGAAGGAAAAAGCGTACCAAACATGCACACATTGTTTTCTGATGGTTATCGGGAATATAATGTTACCAAAGAAAGTAGCAACTTGATTGCAATTAAACAAGGGTTATTAGAACATATTAAAAGTTTATAACATGGCACCCATGCACATTATTATTTTATTCTCTCATACTTTTTACTAGTTTTTATATTTTGTTAGTGCTTTTAAATGTAAAATGAATATCATTATAAATTATTATATTACGTGGAATGTATTATTAGGTTGTCCCATTTCAATAAAGATTATTATTATACCAGTTTTATATAATAAATATATAAAATGAAACACTTAATTTAAATGTAATATTTTTACATAACCATGATATGTTTATAATTATACAACCCAATATGTTAAGGATAATAACATACTAAGTAATGTACAGGCAGGGTTCAGAGAAAAACATTCCACTGAAGGTGTGGTGTAACAAGTTATACAAGAATGGAAACAACAAGGATAAGAATATTAGCAACACCGCTGTCTTCCTGGACTTGAAACAGTGGATAGGGGTATACTCCTGAAGAAGCCAGCGGTATATGGTTTTTCAGGCAAAGTTGGCAATTGGTTCAAAAGTTATTTAGATGATTAAGTGGCAAGGGGCATTGTCTAATAAAGAAGAGATTATACATGGTGTTCCACAAGGTAGTATACTCGGACGACTCCTGTTCTGTCTGTATATCAATGATGATGGAATTTTGAAATAGACTCTTTGCAAATGATGCGTTGATGTTTACTGCTGGAAAGGATATTTATGAACGAAATATTTCCAGCTGGTTGAAATGCAATAAATTGAAGCTGAATATCAAAAAATCAAAAGCAATTGTGATATCCTCGGATAGAGAATACGCGGAATTAAAACGTAATAACAAACAAATTGTTATTGATGGTAAGCCCTTAGAGTGGGTTGAAGAACACAAGTACCTAGGTGTTGTCATCGACAGAAAGTTAAAATTTAAAGAATATATTAACAATGTGATTAAAAAAATCGGTGCTTTAAAATTGGCTTCATGACCCGTGTTAGCAACAATCTAAGTATGGAATTAAAAATTAAAATTTATAACGCAATAGTACTACATCATTTTAACTACTGCTCGACAACATTATACATGGCCAATAGCACAGAGCTAGATAGGCTGCAAGTTTCGCAGAATCGGGGAATGCGAGCTATTTTAAGTGGGATCTCTATGCACATATAGATGATATGTTGAAGACACTGAAATGGTTAAATGTGAGGCAATTTTGCCAAAATAGTGTGCTTGTCTTTATTTTTAAAGTATATAATAATTTGACTGGACTAAGTTTAAGGCATTTGCTAATAACAAATCGTGAAAAGCATATGAACATTACACCAGAAATGGCAAATTTTCATATACCGTCAGTTAAAACAGAGCTATTAAGAGCAGTAGGTATATTTTTTAATGGTGTAAAAGATTACAATGGTTTACCAGATGAGATAAAACAAGTTGGAAATTTATTTGTCTTCAAGAGGAAATTAAAGAATTACCTGGCAAATTAAATACAAATGTGCAATTTATTTTAAAATAATGCTTACTATATGTTAATATCATGGTTTCTATTGGTTTTCTTTGCTAAATAAAGTTTATGTATATATACATATATATATGAAGTGTTGGTGTGCTTCCGGGTGTTTTCCCGTGTGGTTGGTAGGCTCCTGTGGGAGCCACGCTTGTCTGAACGACGTTTCGGTGGAATCTCGCTGGAAGCTGCCTATTGCTGCTGCTGCTGCCGGTGCTACTGCTGCTCCTCGTTGCTCGAACTGAACTGACTCAGTCAGTTCAGTTCGAGCAACGAGGAGCAGCAGCAGCAGCAATAGGCAGCTTCCAGCGAGAACCTGAGGATGGCAGATGAGATTCCGCCGAAACGTCATTCAGACAAGCGTAGCTCCCACAGGAGCCTACCAACCACACGGGCAAACACCCGGAAGCGCACCAACACTTCATTTTGTATTGTATTCTTATTGATGATTGTGGAAGAGGACAGGAATAAGTAACTAGAACAACGTCTGGTTGGCAACTGTTTTATTGCAGGTTTTCCACTACATCTTAATTCTTTGTAGGCATATGCAACCAAGTATACATGGGATGTGTTATACATGTGACATCCCCATTTTTTAACTTACAAATTAATTATATGTATATAACAAAACAATAACATATATATCACAATACTATACATTTGTACCTTAAAATATTTTAACACAGTTTGTACACTCAATACACATATTTTATAAATTATCACAATTTTAACTTTCCTAATAAAATATAAACACTCTTTAGTTTCTAATGTTTTATATGAACACTTTGTAGTTTTATATATCCTATTTATACTTTTCAGGCCTTCTTACATTTCGACCTGAGCGAGTTTGATACTCCCTATTAAACAACCTAAAATTAAAATATGAGTTACCACTATAAACTACTACTATCCTGCTCTATTAAGGTTTCGTCACTATCATCAGTTACAATACTTGAATCGTCATATAAGACGGTATTACTATCGTCCCTATCACTACAACTATTTTCTAGGTTGCCACTAGAAAAGCTTTTATTTGTACATGATGGTATTTCTAAGTTCTGGCTATCTTTATTCCCTATCTGATTTTCTATTTCTTCGTCATCTTCTTTCTACCTTGACTATTCAATAATTTTGAATATTTCCGCAGTTTTGTTCCGATTTCTTTCTTTCCTCTAAAACCCTGTTAAATGCTGGTTTAGTCGATTGTCGCCTGATGTATTTTCTATTACGTATATATGATCTACCATTTTTTAACAGAATTTTATAGGATCTTATAACTACTTTTTTTACAATTTTCGCGCGCTGCCACTGACTTCTAGGTTGTAGTTGAACATTAACTAAACAATTATTTTCTAGCTCATCTAAGCTTCTAGTACCTTTCCTATCATAACAGATTTTTTGCTTTTTCTGCGCGTTATCAATAAATCTGTCAAAGCTACGTTTATTACATAATTTTGATTGAAATTCTTTATTAACCTGAGGAAGTAAGGATGTTAAATTTCTACTCATTAAAACATTGGCAGGAGAGTTTTGCCCATCAATAGGAGCATTTCTTAAATCTAGTAGAGCCAAATAGGGATCTTTATTGTCTGCATGACACTTTTTTAAGACTTTCTTGACAGTCTGCACGGCTCTTTCAACTTGTCCATTGCTTTGAGCATACCTTGGTGAGGATGTTATATGCTTAAACCCATAGTTTTTTGAAAAATTCTTAAACTGCAAGCTTGCAAACTGTGGTCCCATATCAGAAACAAAAATGACAGGGATTCCAAATCGAGCGAAAATACTTTTTAATTTGTCGATCACATTCTGACTAGAAAGGTCCCTATTTAAATTAATCACTTCAACATATTTAGAGTAATAATCGGTCACTAACAGATATGTCTCATTGTAAAGATAAAAGAGATCTGCAGCAACTTTATAAAATGGAATTTTAACAATCTCGTGAGGTATCATAGGCTCTGGTCTATTAGAATTTTGGAAATTTTGACAAATTTGACATGACGACACCAAATCCTGTATCTGTTTATTCATTCCTAACCAGTAGAAAGAATTGTTCGCTATTGACAAACTCTTTTTTATACCTAGATGACTATAATGAACTTTTTCTAATATATCTTTTCTAGAATTTCTTGGAAAAATTAGCTTTTGTCCCTTGTACACGAGCTCATTTACTATATTTAATTCATGCTTAAATTTAAAGTAAAACTTAACATTGTTGGGAATTTTTGAATATCTTTTAGGCCAGCCATTTTGTATAAAAGATTTCAATAAAACTAGATCGGGTCCTCATCAGTATTTTTTTTAAGTTCGTCAATTTTTTTTGGAATTGCATTTAACTGCATTGCTATCAAACACACTTGAGAATCAACCTCTATATCTAGGTTTTCATTAAAAACTTTGTCTTTTTCAAACGCACGACTAAAAGTATCAGCTGAAATAAGTTTTTTACCTGGCTTATATACGAGTGTGAAATCATATTTTCTTAGTTGAATTAAAATTCGTTGTAATCTAGCTGGACATGAATTAAGTGGTTTTTTAATAATCTGTATGAGAGGTTTATGATCTGTTTCTACTACAAATTTTCTGCCATGAACAAATTGCTCAAAATGAACTACCCCAAAGTAACAACTTAAAAGTTCTTTTTCTATTTGACTGTATCGTTTTTGAGCCTCCATTAGACTTTTTGAGGCATATGCGCAAGGCATTTGATCCTGCAGCAATACTGCTGCCATGCCATTTTGACTCGAGTCGACTGATATGGTAGATTCTTTATTTAAATTAAAAAATTTCAAACAAGGACTTTTACTAGCAATATTTTTTAGGTTAATAAATGCATTTTCTTGTTCTTGATCCCAAACAAAGGCATTATCTTTTTTCAGGAGGACAGGTAATGGCGCTGTTAGCTCTGACAAATTTTCAATAAATTTTCCTACATAAGTGATATAACCTAAAAATCTCTGTATATCATTTTTATTTTCAGGTCTTTGCATGTTTTTTATTGCCGCAATTTTAGACTCATCGGCAGGCCTGTAGCTAGAAACTGTTTTAAGAGCGGGCAAACAAATTTCCAGGGGGGGCCCGTGAGCCTAAATATTTTATTGGTATTTTCAATTATAAATAACCCCAGTAAAAAAAATAGATATCTAAACCACAGCATAATTTATGCTGTGTCTAAACTTCTTAACAGAAACAGTTTTTAATATCAAAAATGTATAATAATAATAATAATAATAATAATAAAAAATTAAACAGTCCAGGATAAGATGAATAAATTCTTCCCTGGAATGTATGACAGTTTCTTGTGATGATAATAAAAGAAGCCGTACACCTTCTTTATGATCTTTTTTGTACATAAATTGAATTATATACAGAACCTACTATATAGTAGGTTCTGTATATAATTCAGAGATACAAAAAAACTTGCAAAAACGTTTAAAGGAGACCGGCTGCAATCAGTTTTCAGTTTATGTACAAAAAAGTTCATAAAGAAGGTATTCGGCTTTTTTTATTATCATCACAAACATTGTCATACATATTTCCTAACGAGTTAAGAACGTGGGTCCCACTGAATGTAATTGGTTGAAATTTGTTCTACCGAATTGATGATTAGTAGAAATGAGCTATCTAGTCAACGTGAAGTTCCAGGGGTGGAGAAACTGTTTCTTTGTCATAAAAGTTTAATGAATAGATTTATTAATTTTTTGACACTGTTGTTGAAATAAACAGTTTATCTTGAAATTAAACAGTAAAATTAAACTTTACAAAAAAAAATTGTTAAAAAGAACATCATTCTACGATGAAAATGAGGAACAATTGCACAAGTATTCATATCCCTTAATTTATTGTTTGAGTTAGAAAATACATTTGAAGTCCAGTCCTGTGTGCTGCATGACCTAACGCCGGCGGTATACTAATCAGAAGTGGTCGGTGTCCTTTTGGCTTTTTTGCGAGCTGACAAACCAATCTTTATGCATAAAAGAGATCTCAAACTATAAGTAAAAATAAGAGAGGTGTTATGGAACTTACTTTTAATAAAATCATTAATTAATAAAACAAAATATTATAGAAATTAATTAACAGAAATTGTCAGGCAGACAAATTTTTTAAAAAATGGTCCATTATTTACCACAAATTGTGTAAATTTCAAGCAGGTGTTTTAAAAAGTAAAATCTTTTTTTTTTTATATATATATATAAATTGAAAAATTCATAAGAAATAACAATTAACAAATTTTTACTTGTCTGCCGGGCGTAACACGATTCTTACATGTTTTGCAACCATCTTCACATTTTCATTTTTATAGCTGTTCGATGGGGTACCATTTTTACAGTGGGAGCTTGGTCTATGTCCTCTCAACAATTATTTCCATTCGCCAACTGTGGTTTGGGTGTACTGTGATTTTAATTATTTTCTGCAGTCGCCGCAGGACGGGCAAAAATTATTCCAGGACGGGCGTAGCCCATCCTGGCCCACCCCTAGCTACAGGCCTGCTCATCGGGTCTAAGACCATTTTCTGATATTTCGTGACCCATATAACTAACTTTATTACCTAAAAATTTACATTTACTTTTGATGAATCTCAAATTATTTTCCGCTGCTAATTTTAAAATTTTTTCTAAGCGATCATCATGTTCCTGTTTCGATTTACTATTAAATCATCTATATAAACACTACATCCCTCTATCTCTCCAAATATTTCCATCATTCTTTCCTGATAGACTTCCGGAGTACCCGCTAAACCATATGGCATTCTTAAGAATTTATAAAGCCCAAAAGGTGTTGCAAAAGTACAGAGATCTGCACTTTCCTCATCTAATTTAATTTGTAAAAATCCTTGGGTAGCGTCTAATGTTGAAAAATATTTCGCCCCCGAGAACTGTAACGTAAGTTCTTCTAAAGTTGGGATTCTAAAATAGTGACGTTTTATAGCTCTATTAAGATCAGCTGGATCTAAACATAACCTTAAATCCCCATTTGGTTTTCTGACTATTACTAACGCATTGACCCAGTCAGCACTTTCACAAGATTTTTTAATAATATTCTGTTTTTCTAATTGGTCTAAGGTATACTTGAATTTATCTCTCAATGCAAATGGTATTTTTCTAGCAGGATGAATAACTGGTTCTACATTATTTTTTAAATCAATATGATAGGGCTTTTTCAAACATCCTATGCCAGTAAGCAAAAAATTATACTGTTTTAAAAGTAATTCTGTTTTACTGTTTGAGCCTCCAAGGTTATCTATATTTTGCATGTTTAAGACTACATTTTTTTCGTTTTTTTTTAACTGTTTCAACTTTTTTAATCAATTGAATTCCATACTAGTTTTTAAACCCAACAGAGGACAATTATCCATATTTACTACAAAAAATTCCACATTTTTCAGTATCCCATTCAATTCACATTCTAAAATGCACTGACCTATTACCGGTAAAGGATCTCGTGTATAAGAGCACAACTTGACTGAAACATTTTTCAGTTTTTTAATATTAAAATTTATCTTACGCTAAATACCTACAGGAATAATGTTCGCCATTGCCCCCGTGTCTATTTTAAATCGGACTGGTTCATTCTTGATATTTAAGACAGCTGACCATACCTCCTCCGAAATTGTATCTACTCCATTTACTTGCTGTGCCTATAAACATAAAATCATTTTGTATATCATGCTTTATATCATCTATGACATGAACATCTCTTTCTGCATTAAAGTTTCTATAGTTATTAGATTTAGAATAAAAAATTTTACTAAAAGACCTTTTATTTAAACTGTTATTTTTATATGACTTTTTGCTATAACAAAAGGAAGAAAAATGGTTCGATTTACCACAAGCCCCACACTTCTTGCCTAGTGCTGGGCACTTTCGATGGTCCTGATGCTGATAGGAACAGTTGTTACATCTTTCAGGTTGCTTCTGAATTAATCGTAATGGTTTCGGTGGTGTTCTTGATTGAGTATATGGCTTCCCTCTTGGTACACGACTCACTGCATCTACCTCTATCTCTCTGGAACTGCCTCCATTAGTGATTTGTCTATTTCTTTCTCTAGTAGTTTCTGTGTTAATACAAATACGAACAGCTTCGCTTAGAGTTTCTACATCCTCTTGCAATAGTTTTTCACGTAATGATTCTGATCTAATACCACATATTAATATATCCTACCGACTGCGCCATGTATTGTATTCGTATTGATGATTGTGGAAGAGGACAGGAATAAGTAACTAGAACAACGTCTGGTTGGCAACTGTTTTATTGCAGGTTTTCCACTACATCTTAACATTTGTAGGCATATGCAACCAAGTATACATGGGATGTGTTGTACATGTGACACATTTAACACCCGTGAAAACCTAAGAAACAACATATATATGTGTGTGTGTGTGTGCACGGTATCACTCAGCGTCCACCCTTGTAAATTTTTAGGTTCACCGTGCGTCCGGAGTCTCTCGGCATCCGATATCCGGACGCTGAATGGCCCAACTCTAAAAATGCTTGGGAACTACTAGAAATGTTCATTGATAGCCATTGAGCAAATAATCTGCTGGACGTCAACTTGCAGTTGCGACGATAAACGTTTGTTTTAGTTCAGCGATAACTCACCGTGACGCGCTGCGGTTGCAGAGTTTGTATATCAGTAACGTAAATATAGAATCATTCCAGGGGATCACTCAGCGCCCGATATAACACTGTTATGTTATAAACTTGTATTGATATATTTCTTAGCAGATAGTTTCTTAGGTCTCAAAACACACTATTCCTATTTTTATGGTCCATTTCAACATATTATTTTAACGTTTCCCATAACTATCTGATAATCTGTTTTTAAAATCTTTCACATTTTGGGTATAGGGATATTATTAACGCATGTACTATAGATTGTATTAATTTTATATTATTTACATTTTCCACCAAATAACAATTTATTTTTATAATCCTCCACATTTTGTATTATGCACGTCATTAACACAGATATGGTGCTGATTTGATACTTTTGCCTTTTTAGTTCATCTTTACCTACACGATGGTGGGCCAAAGTCCCGAATTTGGTCATTTCTGTGTTTCTGTGTTTTCTTAGAGAAAGATAGCAAGAACCGTGGTCAACTTCATATGAATAGTACAATAAATTTTGTTATAATACTGGGTCCTCCACAAAGTCATGCCACATCAAATATCCATATTTTTGTAATGAAATATTTTTAAATGTTTAAACTATATAAAATTCAATAACACATTTTATTGTATTGTATTTGTACATTTTTAAAATATTGACAATTGAAAATTATATACACTTTAAGAGGCTGTAAAATCTACAGAGTTTGTGTTAATACTTATCCTGAAATCATATAAAATAAAGATAGCAATTTTTTGTTCTCTTTTTAGGGAAGCTCATAATCAAATCTAGAACTTTGGGTCATATCCAAAAAATATAGCAACACAATAATTATAGTGTTGCAAAGAATAATCGGTTTCTCTTTTTGTTCATGAAATCACCTAAATGGCAAAATGAGCTATCAGATTTGCGTATTTTTAGATAGGCCGATATTTGGGGTTGCACTGCGATTGATTTCAGAGGTGAAATAAACGGAATTCTATTGATTTAGAGTATTATGATATACCATCATTTAATGTATATTCTATGTGGCACATGAATATCTCAAGAGGTGCCATATTTAATTGATTATTTTATGTTAGAGGTTTAATCACTGGCGGTTCATGAAATCAGACGCATATTCTGAATGTAACGAAGCAAATTTTATTTTATAAATCCGCACATTTATTATATACTATTTCTACACTCAGAAAGCAAATAGTTGTTTAAATTTAATTATCCGGTTGGAGAGAGTTCCGCTAGATGACGCTAGTTCTCCAACACCAATTAATTATGTTCCACCTATATCGAATACTCTGCCGAGTCAACGATATAGCAAGGGAATCAGGAGCAAGAAATTCTAAATTAAGAAGACCACCGGCAAGGAAGTGAGTATATTAGGAACGTTGGTAAACAACTTGGCCAGTGTTAAGCACACAGGCCTGCTAATCATACTTTCTTTTCCAGTTGTGTGTCTGGTATGCCACGGACGTTCGAGCAAGTATAGAAATATCCAGGACAGAAAAAGGTTCTGCGGTTTCTGGCTGGCCTAGTCCCTTCAGCTGGTCAGATACCAACGGCTTTTAGATATCCTGGATATTATCTATCCTTACTGCCCGGAGCGTATGTATGCAGGGTGGAGGTATCCTGGGTAGACTCGGGTGTGGTTTGCTGGCCTAGTCCCTTCAGCTGGTTGACCACACGGGCTCGCTGATACCCCGCATCTCCTCCACTCTCGTGTCCGTAAACCCTGGAGGTTGGTCTATCCCTGCGGGTAGATTAATCAAGAGGGAACCGTGAGCCAGAGTGTTTCTGGTTGTAGACCGTCGAAGGGGATATCTGGAGTGATTCACTGGCCTAGTCCCTTCAGCTGGGTAATCACTTGAGATATTTCTTTCTAACTCACTGTTGAGTACGCACGCCTGGTTCTGAGGTGTTTTGGGTAGATAGGGTGACTTGCTAGCCTAGTCCCTTCAGCCGGTTTGTCACGTAAGCCCTCGGCTACCCAAAATATCCCCCGTTCTGGAGTGAGTACATCCTAGAGGGCAATTTATGCCTAGGTATAAATTGGCCGACAGGGAACAGTGAGCAGGAGTGGGTGATTTATCTACGTGTGCATGCTAAATCTTGTATCTTTCTTTTCCGCTGCGCACTAGCCAAGTTGCATAGGTATTGTACCGTATTGCATGTAGATTTGGTAATTGCTTCCTCCCCGCTTGGTAATCACCGCCGATAATAATAACCGTGCTTGTTGTTGTAGTAACTTAACCGTAGTAACCCCCCTCGCTTACGCCGTCTAAGTATTGTTTTGTTTGCTTAAATTCAAATACGTTAGGGTAGTAGAATTGTAGAAATTAGGATTTTTATTATAATAAATATGTATATTATTTAAACTGTGCCTTTTACTGTGTGTGTGTGAAGTCTGACATCCCTAGACCCCTGGACATACCGTGTCTCCTCTGACGCTATCCCAGCCCTACCGAAACAGGCTGTGTTAAGAGGCTAGTGTGAGTCCTTTACCTCACGAAAAACAATTGTAAAGGTGGCGCCCGAGCTTACCGTCACCGCCGACTGAAGGCTCGAGTGTCAAAGTGACGATTCACTACTCGAGAGTGTGAATAAAACGTCACATACTTTGGCGCCCGAGCAGGGACCGTTAATTAGGGAAACTGTAGACTTCACATTCGGCAGTCACCGAATACAACCGAATTCTCCAAATAGGCACTTATAAGCGTGTGAGGTGTCATTTTCGACTAAACCAAACACGAGGAACCGATTCCGACTACTACCGAACCGCTCCGACCGCACCCGAAGGCGTTATTAACCATTTAATAACCCCTGTGGGAATTTTTACAAACCGGGGGCAGTTTCTGTGGAGTTGCCACACGAGGTGGCTGCACTTTTAGCAAAAACCCGAACTCCGACCGAACACTTCCGAAGTCCACCGAAGGTACCCGAACACACAAAATATCGTGTGGGGTGTCGTTTTCAGGGTAATCGGACCCAAGGAAGCGATTGGTGACGTTTGCAACCGGATCCGACCGACCGTTCCGCGAAAAAGGGTGCTACAGCCAAGTTACGGGTCTGAATTGAGTAGGGCCTATACTAGGTGATAAACAGCACCCCGACACACCTTCTGCACCGCCTTTCACCGACCGCCCGGATTGTACCCGGAATACTTACCGACTCCGGGGTCTGAAGTTACTAGGCAAGTGACCCCTCGTTTAATAGTAACTCAGGGACCCTAAATCGATTGCCGTTGGTTTCATCGCGATCCGACCGTCCGTTCCGGAAAAAAGCGTACCCTGGAGAAGTGGGAAGTTGAAATCCGGAAAAACCGATAGGAATCAGTTGTCTGCATCACCAGACACCTTCCAGACCGAGCTTCACCGGATTTTGCCCGGAGTCCTAGAAACTCCGGTAACAGAAGAGATATAGCGTGTGACCCCTCCTGAAATAGTAAATCGAGTGCGCAGAATCCAACGGAACTGGTGTCGACTCGATATATCAAGCCGTTTAGGAGTTGGCAAGAGGACTTCGTCTTGGGAGACCGCAGAAAACGGACCATTCTGAGAAACCACTCAGACCGTTCAGCCATACCGTCCTGAGACACCGTAGTGAACGGACCACTCTGAGATACTGCTCAGACTGTTCGTTGTCCTCCGTCGCCTGCTGTCACCGCTCATCGACTTTATCTTGGGAGACCGTAGAGAACGGACCACTCTGAGAAACCGCTCAGACCGTTCAGCCATACCGTCCTGAGACACCGTAGTGAACAGACACTCTGAGATACTGCTCAGACTCTTCATTGTCCTCCGTCGCCTGCTGTCACCGCTCACAGACTTCGTCTTAGGAGACCGTTGAGAACGGAACACTCTGAGAAACCGCTCAGACCGTTCAGCCGTACCGTCCTGAGACACCGTAGTGAAGAGACCACTCTGGGAAACCGCTCAGACTGTTCATTGTGCGCAGAAGCCGACACCACCCAGTCTCAAGCCGATATAGCTAGCCGTGCAAGAGTCAAGGAGAGACTCCGTTTTGGTACCTCGTAGTGAGCGGACCACCCTGAGATACCGCTCAGGCCGTTCATATCATCCGTCACCAGCCATTACCGTCCGTCAACACTCCGTCCGTCAACACTCCGTCCGTCAACACTCCGTCGTAGGATATCATCGTGAATAGACCGATAGAATGTCCGCTGAAGAGGACTTCAAAGACATGAATTTGGAAACAACTGATGACCCAGCAGCCCCAGAAGGGGTAGAGAACCGTCTCAGCTGGATATACAAGCTGAGAAAAGAACAGCTTGATGCTGAACTAGGAAAATTCCGACTCGACCTTTCAGGAACCGTAGATGATAAGAAACGTCGATTGGTGAAATTCATCAGAGAAGGTTGCACTTCTCCGTTGCCTCAACACACCAGACCCGTTTTTCCGTTACCTCCGCCGCTGGTAATACCACCTCCGATAGCACCGACCGCCATACCGCCAGCACCGTCCACGGTACCGTCTTCATACGTACAGACCGGAAATATCACATTGGATCCCTTGAAAGTACGCAAATGGGGCATTCATTTCAACGGGAAAGGAGATCCCGCCGCCTTCCTAGAGCGGATAGAAGAAGTCTGCTCGTATACTGGAATCCGTCCGGCACAGCTGCTACCTGTGCTACCAGAACTGCTACAGGGACCAGCTTTACTATGGTATAGGAATAACCGTAACCACTGGAGGAATTGGGAAGACTTTACTACCGAATTCAGGATTTTCTATTTCCCGGTTAACTACCAAGAGGAGATAGAAGCACAAATCAGCCGCCGTCTACAACGACCGGATGAGCCTGCAGGTACCTACCTGACCGATATTCAAACACTCATCCGCCGACATGGAGATCTCACTCCTCAACAGGAACTCCGTTGGCTGTACCGAAACCTGCTTCCGGACTATAGGCAATATATTCCGCGATCCAGTCTGACAAACGTAGCCGCTTTGACCGCAATGGTCAAAGAATTCGAAACGCTGCGCCAAGAAATGCAGCAAGTCTATCATCCGAGTACCGCTCCACCATCTTTGACCTCAACACACTCAGTCGCAAATACCAAGCGGCCACCACCACCCACGAATAATCCGCAGCCGTCACTACCGTCCACAAGCTACAACCGACCGCCACTACCGCCCCGAATGGAGCGTAATACAACCGTGAACACCCGTCAGGATTCCCGAGGGCCGATGGACCAAACCCCACCTGATAGCCGAGAGACTAACAACGCGGGTAGGCCATCAACCTCCGCCGGCACAGCTCCCATCAACGGAGGAACAATCTGCTGGAGATGCGGAAAAACTGGACATCTTCGTAGCCAATGCAGCTTTCCACCGAAATTATTTTGTTCCCGTTGTGGGCGACCTGGCACAATGACAAGAAACTGTTCGTGTCAAAGGTCGGGAAACTAGCTAGGAGTTGCACCGTACCGAGGCCAGTACAGCTCCGCACCGCCACTCCCTCGGAAAACACCGCCCCCAGAGATGACCGACCACACATTCCAGTAGTTATGTATGGGTACACCTTTTCCGCCTTATTCGACACTGGAGCCGTCCGATCCTATATAGGACCACGCATAAAGGACATGTGCCGCCAACTAAAGATACCGACCGTTAACCTCGCCGCTCCGTCTGCCCAGTTAGCCAATGGAAAATTGGTAACTATCAACGAGTCTTATGACTTGGAATTTACGATAGCCGAAACTCCGTTCTTCGAGAGGCTATCTTATTTGCCGAACCTGTCATCGGATATTGTACTAGGAATGGACATCCTTCGAGCGAAAGAGTTCAGTGTACACCTGCCTACGACAACCGTCTACTTGAATAACCGCCCCGTCTCATCCGTACCTCCGAATAGTCCGTTGGGGGGAATAGCCCTAGCCCTATCACCGAGTGAGGAGACGAGACTTCAGGAGTTCTTGGACACTGAACTACCCAGTTTTCAGGACATATCAGGAACCACGAAGTTGACTCAACACCATATCAGGCTCTCACAGCCGGAACCGATTAAGCAAAGGTACCGTCCACAGAACCCAAGGATGCAGGAAATCATCAACAAAGAAGTGGACGAGATGTTAGCAAACGGTATAATTGAACCGTCCAATAGTCCCTGGAGCTCGCCGGTAGTCATAGTCCGTAAAAAGGATGGAAAACCTAGGTTTTGCATAGACTTCCGCAAGGTAAATGAAGTCACCGAGAAGGATGCCTATCCGCTACCGTATGTAAACGCCATCCTGGATAAACTCCGCAAGGCACGGTATATCTCTAGTATCGACCTGAAACAGGGATACTGGCAAATACCGCTTTCTAAGGAAAGTAAACCCATTACCGCCTTCACCGTACCTGGCCGAGGACTATTCCATTTCCGAGTGATGCCGTTTGGACTACATTCCGCTCCAGTCACCTTCCAGCGCTTATTAGACCGAATCATTGGACCTGACATGGAACCGTATGCATTTGCTTACCTAGACGATATAATTGTTCTGGGTGAAACTTTTGAGGAACACCTGAAGAATTTGCATGAAGTATTCCGCCGGCTAAGGATTGCCAACCTACAGCTTAACCCAGCGAAGTGTCAGTTTTGTAGGAAGTCACTAAAGTATTTAGGACACGTGGTAACCGCCGGAGGGATACAGACCGATCCAGAAAAAGTGGAGGCAATTGAGAAATTCCCCACCCCTAGGACCGTCCGAGACGTTCGTCGATTTCTTGGGATTGCTTCCTGGTATCGACGCTTCGTACCAACGTTTTCTGAAATTGTGACTCCGTTGACCAGGCTACTGAAGAAGAATCACCGTTTCAAGTGGGGTAACGAACAAGAACAGGCTTTCAAGAAATTAAAGACCTGTCTCACCGAGGCCCCAGTTCTTACCTGTCCGAACTTCGAGCAACCGTTTACTCTTCAGACCGATGCATCCGACCAAGGTCTGGGTGTAGCCCTGACCCAGGAAATTGAAGGACACGACCGGGTAATAGCTTACGCCAGCCGTACACTGTCCCCAGCCGAGAAGAACTACTCCGTAACGGAACGAGAATGCTTGGCCATTGTCTGGGGAATAGAAAAAATGAGGCCGTACCTGGAAGGATACCGCTTCACCGTATTGACCGATCACCAATCATTGCGATGGTTACACTCTATCAAGAGTCCGACCGGCCGCTTAGCTAGATGGAGCGTATTTCTACAACAATACGACTTCGAAATCAAGTACCGTAAGGGAGCCCTAAACCGGGTTGCCGACGCACTGTCCCGCCAACCGCTAGACCGACCTCTTCCCGAATCTGAAACCAACGAACTATGTGCCCTGGATGAGGCACCAAATTGTTCATGGTACCGACGGAAGAAAGCTGAAATCGAACGGAATCCAGAAGCATTTCCGGATTACTGTGTACGTAATAACCGGCTGTACCGTCACTTCTGGGATTCCAGTGATCTAAAGGAACCAGATTTGTCTGATCCGTGGAAACTATGTGTTCCTACAACGCTCCGTCGCACCGTCCTACAGGAGAACCATGATGCTCCGTCCGCCGGACACATGGGGATCGCTAAAACAATTGCCCGAATAGCTCAGAAGTACTATTGGCCAGGGATGTTCCGTGACATCGCCAGATATGTACGTAGCTGCATGCAATGTCAGCGATACAAAGTCTCTCAGCGGCAGACACCAGGAACCATGCAACCGTCCATCAGTCAACAACCATGGGAAACCGTCAGCACCGACCTAGTAGGACCACTGCCCCGATCCAGTAAAGGAAATAACTACTTGGTAGTTTTTCAGGACCGTTTTACGAAATGGATCCAGTGCCGCCCCCTACGCAGTGCTACTGCCCGTACCGTCAGTCAAGCTCTCTACGAAGAAGTCATCACCCGTTTTGGTTGCCCACGTACCGTCATCACCGACAATGGTAGCCAGTATGACAGCCAAATTTTCCGATCATTACTAAAGGAGTTTGGTATTCAGCACCGTCTTACACCGCCCTACACGCCCCAGGCAAACCCAGTAGAGCGAGCTAACCGTACCGTCAAGACAATGATAGCCCAATATTGCGAGCAGGATCACCGGAAGTGGGATCAGCAATTAAGCGACTTTCAATTAGCTATCAATAGCTCAAAGCACGAGTCAACAGGATTCTCACCGGCGTTTTTAAACTTTGGCCGTGAGATGTCCTTACCGAACACCGTTTTTCAAACTGAAAATGAAGATACCGCCGAACCTAGTGAGGAGAACGACATACCGCCCGCACATACTGACCGCCTGCAAAAACTGCAGGAAATATTTGCATTAGTCCGTATTAAGTTAGCGCAAGCTTACGCCACGCAAAGCCGATATTATAATCTCCGCCGTCGGGAGGTCCAGTACCACGTAGGAGACCGTGTCATGAAACGCGAACATCCGCTGTCGTCCGCGATCAAGGGTTTTGCAGCGAAACTGGCGCCGAAATATTCGGGGCCGTATTCCGTAACCAATGTCGTCTCACCTGTGGTTTATGACCTCAAGTCAAGTACCGGGAGGAAGCTCAAGCGAATCCACATTAAAGATTTAAAGCCCTATTTTTCAAACCGTACTGCTACCGTGTAATAAGCAGATGCTGCAAATGCATTGACCAACCCTGTACCCGCCGCCGTCAATTCAGAATCAAGCAACCTGTTCTATGTCCGCTCTGCCGTTTTGCTGTTGCACCGACCCGACCTTGCTACAGATCACAAGGGGTACAATGCTACATGTTCCCTCCAGCCCGCCAAACCGACGCCACATCCCGGGGAACACAATGTGAGCTGCTGAAGTAAGATGCCTACCGAGTTCCCCGGAGAATGACCCGTAAATTTTCGTTTTTTTTAGAGTTGGGTTTTATTTTTTTATGTTCTAGGAAAGTAGCCTCAATGATCAGTACCAGAGAATGAAGGCGCACCTAGAAAAGAAGTCCGCTAATTTTTCTTTTGGTCTTTACACCCTCAGTACCCAGTACCAGGGAATGAAGGTTCACTCAGGAAAAAGGAAGTCCGTTTAATTCCGTTTTGTTTCTTTTTATCTGTAAATAAGGAATTGTAATCTGTTTATAGTTTAATTTTTGGTATTGTAAAAAGTGTACTTGCTCCCAAATAAAGTTTATTAACCGGTGTGGGGCAAGCGCTTTTTAATAAATAGGGACCGTTTTTTTTTAGAAAATGAAGTTTTTCCATTTCTAGTGAGCAAGAGGACACATGGAAAAAAAATAATGTCATTTCATTTATTATTTTTTTTTAGCGAAGTAAGAGGGGGGTGTAACGAAGCAAATTTTATTTTATAAATCCGCACATTTATTATATACTATTTCTACACTCAGAAAGCAAATAGTTGTTTAAATTTAATTATCCGGTTGGAGAGAGTTCCGCTAGATGACGCTAGTTCTCCAACACCAATTAATTATGTTCCACCTATATCGAATACTCTGCCGAGTCAACGATATAGCAAGGGAATCAGGAGCAAGAAATTCTAAATTAAGAAGACCACCGGCAAGGAAGTGAGTATATTAGGAACGTTGGTAAACAACTTGGCCAGTGTTAAGCACACAGGCCTGCTAATCATACTTTCTTTTCCAGTTGTGTGTCTGGTATGCCACGGACGTTCGAGCAAGTATAGAAATATCCAGGACAGAAAAAGGTTCTGCGGTTTCTGGCTGGCCTAGTCCCTTCAGCTGGTCAGATACCAACGGCTTTTAGATATCCTGGATATTATCTATCCTTACTGCCCGGAGCGTATGTATGCAGGGTGGAGGTATCCTGGGTAGACTCGGGTGTGGTTTGCTGGCCTAGTCCCTTCAGCTGGTTGACCACACGGGCTCGCTGATACCCCGCATCTCCTCCACTCTCGTGTCCGTAAACCCTGGAGGTTGGTCTATCCCTGCGGGTAGATTAATCAAGAGGGAACCGTGAGCCAGAGTGTTTCTGGTTGTAGACCGTCGAAGGGGATATCTGGAGTGATTCACTGGCCTAGTCCCTTCAGCTGGGTAATCACTTGAGATATTTCTTTCTAACTCACTGTTGAGTACGCACGCCTGGTTCTGAGGTGTTTTGGGTAGATAGGGTGACTTGCTAGCCTAGTCCCTTCAGCCGGTTTGTCACGTAAGCCCTCGGCTACCCAAAATATCCCCCGTTCTGGAGTGAGTACATCCTAGAGGGCAATTTATGCCTAGGTATAAATTGGCCGACAGGGAACAGTGAGCAGGAGTGGGTGATTTATCTACGTGTGCATGCTAAATCTTGTATCTTTCTTTTCCGCTGCGCACTAGCCAAGTTGCATAGGTATTGTACCGTATTGCATGTAGATTTGGTAATTGCTTCCTCCCCGCTTGGTAATCACCGCCGATAATAATAACCGTGCTTGTTGTTGTAGTAACTTAACCGTAGTAACCCCCCTCGCTTACGCCGTCTAAGTATTGTTTTGTTTGCTTAAATTCAAATACGTTAGGGTAGTAGAATTGTAGAAATTAGGATTTTTATTATAATAAATATGTATATTATTTAAACTGTGCCTTTTACTGTGTGTGTGTGAAGTCTGACATCCCTAGACCCCTGGACATACCGTGTCTCCTCTGACGCTATCCCAGCCCTACCGAAACAGGCTGTGTTAAGAGGCTAGTGTGAGTCCTTTACCTCACGAAAAACAATTGTAAAGGTGGCGCCCGAGCTTACCGTCACCGCCGACTGAAGGCTCGAGTGTCAAAGTGACGATTCACTACTCGAGAGTGTGAATAAAACGTCACATGAAATAAAATGGTAATAGTAAAACTGAGGTAAGTTGGGAAACTAGCGGCCACAGTAGAGAATATTACAAAGGCTATACAGTGCATATCAATGAATACTGTTCACACTAAACAAATTTGGATACATTAATTTTTGCAAAAGTGGCAAAAACATGTAAAGAAATAATGCGGATACACCTTCTAATGAACGGACCTAATCCTAGGATTGGCTCTATCCCCTCACACCCAGAGCCACCAATTTCATAAAATGGCACACTCCATAGTTTTAAAAGCTTTAATTTAAGCTGCAATGTTAGGGTATTAGTTTGTTTAGGTCAAATCTTGCAAGCTGAATTAGAACCTATATATGGAGTTGAAATTTTACATGTTGATTCAGTTTCGATGCCAATGCATTTTTATGATAGGCATGACCTGATTCTACACCCAGGATGTACAGTGTGGTCGATTAAGTGAGCAACAAATGGAAACAATTTTTTTAGTTGCACAACCAAAGTTTAAGTAGGCCAAAAGTTATTGCATGTCCGATAATCATTTCAGGTGCACTTAGAATGGCTTTAAGTTAAATAGTATACAGGGTAGGGCAAAAAATATTAAAACAGTTCAAGAGTAAAGTGCACTTATGTCAAAAAAAAATTATAGAAAAAAATATTTTTAACAAAAAGCTTTTATTTTAAAAAACTGTATTAAAAAGTAAAATATTATTTTTTATAGTTCATACACTGGGAAACCAAAAGCTTTTGGTTTCCAGGTGTATGAATTTTAAAAAATGTTTTCATACTTGTTATTTTTAAAATAAAAGCTTTTTCCTAAAAACATTTTTTTTATATAATTTTTTTTATATTCATCAGTTTCCCCTCGAAGAGCTTATTACACATATATAAATTGTGGAGTATAAAGTGAATAGTTTGGAAACTACAGCACTCTCACACTTTGCTGTGACTGTCCGTCAATTTCTTAATAATATATTATCTGCTCATTGAATAGACAGAAGAGGTCCGATGGTGGAGTGACCATCTAGGTCATCGGTTTTGTTTCCTGTAGACTCTTTTGAAAAATTAAATTCTCATTTTTCTAGTAGGTATAGGCATTGTAGGGGTTAAAGTTACAACTTTCAAAAATATTGCCGATTTTCTTAAATATTCAAGAATTTTTAATAAAAATTGCTATGAACTTACTTAATATACCGAATTTTCGCCTGCGGCGCATTTTTAAATATTATCCCCTTTTGATGTTATAATTCATGGGATGACCCCGCCCGAAATAGAGATCTGGATCCGCGCCTGCATGTAACACATTTGCTACTCAATATCCACAAGAACAGAAACCATCACTATACACTGTAAAACGCATATTTGATAATTTTAGAATATTTTGCTGTCAAGGTAAAAATTCTAAGCAGGAAGGCCTTAGACACATTAGCTGGAGAAGAAATCTTTTTAACTTATTATTTAAATTTTCATCAAAAAATTGTAATGTCACCACTCTATCGTTTCTCACGGCACAGTAAACATTAAACTGCTCATGTTCTTGAATATGTTGCTCCTCGAATACATGAAGATTCGAGATACTCCAGTGATGAGAATTATATTGATTAAAAAGTTCATTTTTGGTAAATTTAGCATCATCTGTCCATACAATATTTCCCAAAAAATAATTGTCACCATTTCTTATTAAAATAAATTCACAAAAATGTTCTCTCGTCAGGAAATCTGTTTCTTTTGATTGTTGGACTATATGAAACGAAAATGGATTTGTTTTGACAAGATTCTGTGAATTGAATTCTTGGTTAAGCCTGATATCAAATCAGCCTGCCTTAATGACATAATTGGAAATGCCATCAGAAAATACCCCAAAAATGCTATTTCTATGTTTTCATCATGAACGATAGGCAATAGGCTTCCTCTTTCAAATTCCTGAATTGACAGTGCCAAATATTCTAAAATTATCCAATAAGCGTTTTACGGTGTATGGTGATGGTTGCTGTTCTTGTGGGTATCAACTAGCAAATGTGTTACATATTCTTGATATTACTCTATTACATTCTCTATAAATAATGAACAAATCTAAAAAGTCTTCGTGGATGTATTTTAAACTAGCTGGCATTTTTTGACACAAGAGAATGATTAACATTAATGATTGTTTCTAATTACGGCTAAGTTGTCAGTTTTTATTAAAAATTTGAACATTTTAGAAAATTGCCAATATTTCAAAAAGTTATAACTTTAACCCCTACAATGATTATACATAGAAATAAGGAAAATTAATTTTACATAATTTGACGTAAAAAATACAGGGTGTCCCATTTGAAATAAAAAAGATTTTGAGGTTTAAATTTGACAATATATAATGTGAGAACGTAAAGTGGAACACTTGGTATACTATTATGGAATTTATTTTTATTGTAGCGATGAGCTCATCTTGTGTTCTTTCTATGTGCCAATGAGAAAATAAAAATCTCCTACACGCGCGAAGAAATTTATTTCAAACCGTAGCAAATATCTCCGAGACTGCTGGGTTTAGATATAGGGTTTGCTATATGCCTGGAGTCAGAATTTTATGGTCATTTCTAAAAGTCAAGAAATAGACAGGGTGTTTCATTTAAGATAAGCAAGTTGGTATCGACTTCCCGTATAATCGGAAGTACCATATGCTTCTAATTATTTTGGTTGAATTGACTTTAGTGACTTTAGTAACTTCCAAAGTCTTCCAAATTTTTGCTGTATTCTTTTCCCAATATTGATTGATTCACTTGTTGCACCCTGTATTTTTTGTGTACATATTTAATAATGGTCTTGTATACTTAGATCTCTTCGAAATTTTATTGCTAGCAATCTCCATTTTCTATTTTTGGAATACAGAATTTAAAGGTATACATAAATTTTAAATTAATAAAAATAGCAAAACAAGATCATGACCCACAGAAGTACATAGTGTGACAAACTAAATCTTTTTTATTCTCAAAAATAGATGTTAGTTCACTGGGGTAGCCAGCGCTTCAAGATATTTGAACAAGTTGTTGGAGATTATTCCTGTGAACCAGACTATCAGGTGGATAGACGACATTTTCTACTCTAGAGATTATCTTAATATCATTTGCCACATTCTGATACTTTGAGATTTTATTGGCCTCGATCTTCCGCACGTTACGCGTCAATGGGCATGCGATATCAATGCAGTACCATTCGATTTATCATTCAATTTTGTAATATATAATTTTTTCTTAATGATGTTTAAAAAATTATTGCAATCAAAACGGGACCATGTAACGGAAATATGGAAATTAAGGGTAAGCCAATTTCAACTCCATATATCTCAAGAAATAAAGCAGATATAAAGCCGTTCGATGCATCATTGGAAATACTATTCTTTTTTCTTTAAATAAACGATTCAGATATTGACCTGTGGCCTATCCTATTCAATCTGCCTCATCATTTTACATATCCAGATTTTTATTTTTATTTTTTTTATTATAATTATAAAGACGCAGAATGTAAATTTCCATAACATTATCTAAAAATCTGAAGAAATTGTTGAACACGTAGGATAAGGAGAAGAACGAAACTGCATACACCACAGTCCGATATTTCGAATAGTTCTCGGGATGCTGACGCGAAAATTTGGAGGAGAATGCGATGAGTATATCGAGTTCGATGTTTCACCATCGATATCTCAGGAACGAATGGAAATATAAACTTCAGGTTTACTCTAGTTTTCGTTAAATTTTTTATAAAATATATTTCTCTAAAAGTCGAGCCTCCATTCGAGGAGAAATTACGAAAGATAAAACTCGACCGTGTCACCAGCAGAATAAGATTTCAGCCATACTTCAGATTTGCGAGCTCACATCTCAAGAATCATTGAAGCTACCAACTTGTTCTTTACGCCATTTGATTTGTCTTTGAATTTTATATAAGAAAATTTCCTCTTAATGCTGTATCCTGCATGAAAAGAAAATTATCACACATAGAATACGACCGTGCCATGGCAAAGTAGGATATCCAGCTTAAGAAAACATCAACTGGATAAATCTTGAGAAATAATGCAGATAGAAGACCGACCCAATACATGCATGGAAAGAGCATCCTTTTTAAAATGTACTGAGTATGAAGAAAGTAGAGTTATTTTTTTTATTGAGTTACAGCACGATAAAAGTATAGTCGTCAAAATCGAATCAAGTCCCAACTTTCATTCGTCGATATCTAGAAAACGGACATGTGAAATAGGAAGGACCCAAAAAATTCTGAAAAGAATTGTGGGTAAGGAGAAGAATCGGACTACGCAGACAAGAGATTGATATCTTTTCAGTTCTCGAGATATAGATGCGAGAATGGGGAAGGAGGCTGCAATGAAAGTATCGAATCTGAAGTGTTACTATATATGAACTTCCGGTTTGCACCAATAGATTTCTTGTTCAATTTTGTACTGAAATGACTTATTCTCTTAGTGTCGATTCTTATCATAGTTAAATTACTTTATACTTGAAAATAAAATCAAGATTAAGTGTACAGGGTGGTCCAGCTAAATGATAAGGAAATATAATTTCAAGTGATGGAGTGTAACATATGTAATGAGACAAAAAATAAAGAAGTGTTCAGCTGTGATGACTGTGAATATTCAGTGTGCAAAACTTGTGGGAGTCTTACATCTTCTGAAGTTAAAGTTCTTCAGCTGAAAGAGGGCAGAGCATTGAAATTCTTCTGCCCAAGATGCCAAGATTGTGACACCATCTCACATCTTCAGAAAATCAAAAATTTGGAAATAGAAAATACCAACTTGAAGGAAAAAATTGAAAACACAAATCAAATACAAGATGTACTAGTGAAATCAATTGCAGAGACATTCACAATAACATTTGAATACAGTTTTTAAAACATTAAAGGAAGAAATAAACTATTTAAAATATGAAATAAAGAAATCAAATGAAAATAAGAGTTCTATAAAAACAAGTAATGAAACAAAAAGCCATCCTATAAAAAAACCGCAAATATCAACAAACGAAAATCGAGTGTTATCCAAACAATTCTCAAATGTTCTAAAAAAGGACACACCAAGTAAAAAATCAAATCTTACTGCTTTAGAAAACAAACAAAAAGCAATAATGAACTCAGTGATCAATTTAGAAACAAATAATAAGTATCAAGAACAAAATGATGCTGAGGGGGATTATGTTAATGACAATCCAACGTATTCTAATCTTTCAAATGAAAATAAAGTAGGGTTTCATGAAGTTGTAAACAGAACACGAAGATATGTACAGAGGAAAAGAGTAGCTGAAGGGGAAAATGCAAGTTGTTCAACTCCTGCAAATCACTCACCATCATGGGCAGTAGAGAAGAGTGTCTGGCTCTTACTTTCACGAACATAAAGGGACACTACCGAAGAAGATATAAATTCATTTGTAAAATCAAAACCAGGGTGAAAGGATATTGAATTTATTGTTAAAGAACAGCCATCAGAAAAATTTCAAAATAAAAGTTTTATGTTTGGAGCACCATTCTCTATGAAAGAAGATGTATATAAGACCAGTTTTTGCCCAAAAGGGACCGGATATGATAGGTTTGACTTCCAAAAACACAGAATTAATGAATATAATAAGGTAAACAATAACAGACCTGAAAGTTTTTTAGAAAAATGCGTGCTAGGTGTCCCAATAAAATAAAAATAAATAGCTTTGCAAATAAACTAAATGTATTCTTCATGAATATACAATCGCTAAATAATAAATGTGGTGAACTGGAATGTTACCTAAAGTGCTCAACTGCAACCTTCCAAATACTGTTTTTTCGTGAACACTTTTTAAATAAGGATCAAATTGACAACATTAAAATTGAAAACTATAATGTGGCTTCTGCTTATACTAGGTTAAATCATATTCATGGTGGTACAATGATATTTTGTGAAAACGCTTTACAATTTAAAGAAAGATCTGATATAACAAAATACTCCAGTGAAATTAACTGTGAAATTTCTGCTATCGAACTTTTGAGGGAAAATACCATCATAGTTACAATATACAGATCTCCTAATGGTGACTTCCACACCTTCTATGATATTTGCACTCAAATTTTGGAAATCTTGTTTAATTCCGATAAAATTGTAATCATAAACGGTGACTTTAATCTAAAATTTAACACTGATGAACTAAATACAAAAAAACTATTGGATTGGACAACTTCTTATGGTTATGACAAAGCATCTTTCAAAATACCAGTCTAGGCAACTGCATAGATGTGTTTATAAATTTCTCGGGATTGACTGACTATGAAACGGATGTTTTTGATCCAAAGATGTCTGATCACAGAGCTTTGGCGATAGGAGATGATGTGGGTGGCAAACCCATCGAAGTCAACGTTATAAATCATCATAGACCAATGACTCAGAAAGGTTTAAGTACTATGTTACATTTATTAGAAAATCAAAGCTGGCACTTTATGGATGGCAACGATGACTGTGATAATATAATTAATAAATTTATGGAGATTTTGTTAAAATGCCTACA
Organism: Stenurella melanura; assembly: GCA_963583905.1. Taxonomy (NCBI): domain Eukaryota; kingdom Metazoa; phylum Arthropoda; class Insecta; order Coleoptera; family Cerambycidae; genus Stenurella; species Stenurella melanura. The sequence continues at coordinate 110,377,756 of OY757310.1, read as the reverse complement.
TTGCTCATTTCCAATTGTTATGAAAATGAAACATAAAAATAGAAATGTATCTTGGTTTACTGACAAATTAAAAAATATGTGACATACACTAAATATGCTTATTGATTTAAATGAAATATACAATTCTATGATATTCGTACTCAAATTTTGGAACTCTTGTTTAATTCCGATAAAATTGTAATCATTAACGGTGACTTTAATCTAAAATTTAACACTGATGAACTAAATACAAAAAAACTATTAGATTTGACAACTTCTTATGGTTACGAACAAAGTATCTTTCAAAATACCAGACTAGGCAACTGCATAGATGTGTTTATAAATTTCTCGGGATTGACTGACTATGAAACGGATGTTTTTGATCCAAAGATGTCTGATCACAGAGCTCTGGCGATAGGAGATGATGTGGGTGGCAAACCCATCGAAGTCAACGTTATAAAACATCATAGACCAATAACTCAAAAAGGTTTAAGTATAATATAATATAATTAATAAATTTATGGAGATTTTGTTAAAATGCTTACATTGCTCATTTCCAATTGTTATGAAAATGAAACATAAAAATATAGAAATGTATCTCGGTTTACTGCCAAATTAAAAAATATGCGAAATACACTAAATATGCTTATTGATTTAAATGAAATATACAATTCTCCAACTCTACCACAAAAAATAAGAAATTATAGGAGTGAGTACAGACATGAGATAAATTTGACTAAAAGAAATGCAAATAATAATTATGTTTTAAATTCTGGAAATCCAGTTAAATCTATGTGGGACATAGTCAATGATAACAGAAAACTTAAAAAAGTGTCTTTATCAAAAACCCCCAATCTAAATGCAGACATTTTAAATGACTTTTTCACTGACATTGCCACAGAAATTATAAAAGACCTACCTAAACCTAAAGCTCATATATCGGCAAAGGACTTTATAGTCTCCTCAAACATAATGAAACCGAACCTAACTTTCAGTTTCAGACCGGTAACTTGTTGTGAAGTAACTGAAGCTATTGATATGATAAAGCATAAAGACAGCAAATATTGCTTTGATATGAATGCCAAAATCACTAAATTTGTAAAAAATGTTTTAACTTACCCATTAACTAAATTGTTCAACTTATGTATATATAATGAAATATATCCCAGTTCGTTTAAAATAATTAAACTTATTCCTATATTTAAAAAAGGCTCTGGCGATGATACAAATAATTATGGGCCTATATCATTAATCCCTATACTATCAAAAGTCTTCGAATACTTACTAAAAAGCCAAATCACAGACTATTTTCAGTCGAATAGTTTGATAAATTCCAATCAATTTGGATTTCAGAAAGGGAAGTCAACTACCCTCGCTATAAATAGCCTAGTTGAAAACATAATCAAAGGCTTCAAATCAGGAATGTTTGTAGGCTCATCCTTCCTCGATTTAAGTAAGGCCTTTGATTGTGTATGTCATGAAATACGTCTGAACAAATTAGAGTATTATGGATTTTTACCAAATTCCATTTGCTTGATGACAAGTTATCTGTCTGAACGCCATCAGAAAACTTTTTATGACAATAAATATTCAGAGCCTCAAAAAATTAAATATGGGGTATCTCAAGGCTCACTGCTAGGTCCAATACTGTTCTTAATCTATATAAACGATTTACCAATTGTCGGACCTGACAGCGAATGTGACTATGTGTTGTTTGCTGATGATGCTACGGTCACAAATGTCGACTCAAACTATGAAACTCTTTCCCAAGCCATGGCAAAAGCAAAGTATGATGCAGAACAATGGTTCTTATGTAACTCTTTAAAATTAAATAATGATAAAATTGAGGAAATGGTTTTCAGCTTAAGGCATCAAACAATTAATAATACTATTAAAGTAAAATTTCTGGGGGTCATGTTGGATCCTACACTAAAATCCAGCTTGAACTAAAGCTTTGGAATATTTTTATGAATTAAATTATACTTTGGATGCACGTAAGGGTGGCTTCCGGGGCAAGGGGGAGTTTGAAATTTTTTCTTATGAATTAGTAAGATGACTCTCAATTAATAAGAAAATATCCAGCTTGATCTAAAGCTTTGGAATATTTTTAAGTATTTTATTATATTATAATTGGGGTGCATGTAAGGGTGGCTTCCGGTGCAGGGAGAAGTTTGGGAAATTTTGTTTGAATTCTGAAGCTAACGTACAATTATTAAGTAGATTTTTAGACATATCTAAAGGATCTTAGTATAATTTTATTTTCCTCGTTTTCGTTCATTTGAACGTTCCGAACTTCAGCTACATGATTGTTCTGGAATCAGTGAATAATAGCAAGTTGATTATGAATATAGAAATGAACCCGAAGAAGAAATAGAACAAGTAGAAGTTGAAGAGCCAACTACAGCTAGAATTAGAAATCCACCGTCCTGGTTTAGGTGTTGTGACATGATCTGTTTAGCACTTAGCGCTGAATCTTATATTGAAGATTTGCATATATAACCATGTCAGATATTAAATGAAGACCAGACGAGGAAGATTGGAAGAAAGCGGAAGAAGAAAAGATGGATACTCTAAAAAGTAATAACACTTGGAAATTATCAAAATTACCTGCTGGAAAACATGCAACTGTATACTAGTAGTACATCGAAATATTGTATCTTTTCATAGTTCTCATTATCCTTTATAATACTAGAGTAAAATTGAACACCTAATACGTAAAGTTGGTTCCTGAGAAACACATTGTATATTATATAGTTTCAATATTTTGTATTTGTATGTATTCATATTCTTGTGTGCCCAATCAAATAGTATGGTAACATTTGTTCCAAAATTATAATAAAATACAGTTTCTTTAAGATATGAGAGTTTACATGCCTCAGAGATCACCCTGTATGACAAACATGGCCTTATTTTGCTAACAAATGTCATAAAAGAAATCTGTAGCTTCTAAAATCATTACAGTTAAAAGCGTATCAAGTTTTGCCACTTTTAAGTTGGCATTAGGTCTCAAATTCAATTTCGCAGCACGCAGCACCCCCCTCCCCCCCTCAAGATATGCACATAATCACACAAAAATGATTTTGGTTTACGAAGCGTAATAATAGAAATATTTTGAAGTTTTAATTCCCTCGCTTGCTGAAGTATTGTAATCGTGAAAAAACATCCTCCGAGATTTCTCCGCATTTTCACATTTCAGAGTATGTAGATTAAGAAAATTAAAACGTTTAATTCCACCAGTCTGTCTGTCTGTCGATCTGGCGTCTGTTGGCGCTATATCTACAAAACCACTTGACGGAGAAGGATAATATTTGGTAGGTAGTTGATGCTACTGCCAATTAACTGAGCTACAGTTCTGTTAAAAAATATACAGGGTGGACTAAAAAAGATGACCAAAAAAAGTAGTTAACACAACTGTCAAGGAAAAAATATATGAAAAAAGTATACAAGGTGGTCACCCTAAAATGTGACGGAGCACGATAATATTTCGCATGTAGATAACACAACTGTCAAAGAAGAAAATTAAGAGAAAAAAAAATAAGGTGGTCACACATTTTCTTTTAATATAACAGAGGGTGATAATATTTTGAGTGCAGTTAATACAACTGTCAAGGAAGAAAAATATGATATATTTCACGTGCAGCGAACACTACTGTCAAAGAAAAATTTGAAAAAATAGACAGGGTGGGCACCCTAAAAAAATAATGAAAAGATGTGGCAGTGAATGACAATATTTGCCATGGAATTAACACAACGGTTAAGGAAAAGATATGGAAAATGTATAAGGTGATCACTAAAGAAATAAACAAGAAATGTGACGGATGGAAATATTTTGCACCCTAAAAAAAAATTATTAAAAAATGAGATGGATAATATTTCGCATGCACTTAATACAAATGTCAAACGAAAATATACAGGGTGGCCACCATAAGAAAATTATGAGGAATGTAACATATAATATTCTGCATATAGTTAACACAACATACTGTCAGGGAAAATATGAAAAATATACAACGTGGTCACTATGAAACATAATTATGGTGGATATAATATTTGAATTGTAGTTGACATAATTACCAAGTAAGAAATCTGATATACTTGAATGAAATGTATACAGGGAGATCACTCTTAAAATTAACTAAATGGCAGAGGAAAATAATATTTGGAATGTGATTATCACTTGTTAGGAAGAAAACCTGACACACCCTTATTTAAAAAAGTATACAGGGTAGTCATCCTATAGAAAAGATAACACATAAATGAAAAACAGCTGCCTAAGGAAGCACTACTTCCATATCCAGATTCTTCATCCAAGTCACTATAAAGGAAACATCTTGACTATATTTGCACTCTAGTATGTGGAAATTATTGGTCACAGAATTTTAATAATACTTGGGGCAGATGTCATAGAAAAATTTGAGTCGTGGGTTTCTACCATTTACATTAAAAATGAAGTTTCTAGCTTGCTCTACTTATTTATTCTATTCACAATCTACTGCCTCCCACTCCTTTAACGGAATCATCTCTGTTACGGCTTCGATGGCCGAACCATGTTAGAGAAAAGCAGACTGTATTTTTAAAGTTTTAATCACTTACGGGATATCTTTGTTTCCCTGTCGGTTCCTGCTGGTCGGTTTAGCTTCTTTACTGAGCTCCTGGGGCCAGATTCCTTCATGAACCATTCAATTGTGGGATTGTGTAAGATCCAAGTGATGCAAAGACACTTATAACAATTTTTTTAAAGTACCCGAAAAATTATCTAAATTAAAGTTAATTGCGGCATGTTCGTGTGCTCTCGACCCGATGGTTATCTGATATCTACTGCGTGCTTTTTGATTTAAACAAAAAACATCAATTTTTAAAGGCATTGACATTGAGTTAAGACGCACTATTTAAATTGAATAAAATTACAATAATTATAAAAATTTAATATTTTAAATTAACAACCAAAAATAACTGAAACCTGAACATTCTCCCCCCGTGAAAATGCGTATAAAAGTAAGCATTTTACAAAATTGAAAAAGTTTTAAACAATAAGAAAATAATAATAATAAACAAACAAAACTGTAATGAATAACTAACTTGTTTTTCACAGTTTCACAGTTTGGAGGAGGTAACAACACTAATGATCTTATTAAAAGATACTTATCACAGACATTAACCAAGTCGATTACTACAGAATATTTCTAACTTGGAGCCAAGAAAAAACAATCATTCAAGGACCTAAAGTTCAACCAAGTTTTATTATGTAAGTTACTGTAGTGAGTTAAGTATTTTTGCTTTTGTTTATTGTTTCATTTGAAAATAGATATATAAAATATTCTAACTTAGAAATTTTTAGGGGTACTGGGGTCGACCCCCGACGCTTTCAAGTTTTTTTTTTGAATATTCACAAAAAACTTCAAAAAGTCAAATGCGAAGTTAGAAATATATACCTTTTGTTCAACGTGACCATAGCAACTGAACCAAGCGACTTGACATACCACGCTAAATGTGACTTAACGGCTTCCAATTTCTGGAATGGTGTTAGAGAAAATTAATTTTAAAACAATTTTTCTCAGAACCAAATCAGTTTCCGACAAAGTTTTAAGATACTGTTTCGATACAATTTTTATTGGAAACATTTTTTAATTTGACAAATATTTTATGGCCCACCCTCTGGATCAACAATTTCAGTAATATTTAATGGGGTTCTACCTAGAACATTATGGATGTTATACATAACACATAAAGTGTCAACGTTGAGCCATTTTCGAGGAAGACGTTGCACATACAGAGAGACAGATGGCACACCAATTCAAATAAATTCTGTGTCACGAGCCATTTTAATCACAGTCTAAATATTGAATTTTTTTACAATGACAGTACTATCTCTTTTGATGAAAAGTTATGTAACTTTAGCATTTTACAAACTCCCAATTATGAATATATATGTAATTAATGTCTTGTGCTCTCAAAATTTATCAACATTTCATGAGACTGATATTGTAAACTCTGCTGAGATTTAATGTTTTCATATTAAATGTACTTATACTTTTAATTTGTAGAAGAAAAATACAAACATATGCGGATAAATAAATAAATAATTTAATAGAAATCGTTAATTTTTAGTTTAAAAAAAGTATAAAAAACATATTGTGTCTTGCTAGTAGCATTCGTTAATTGTTAAATAGTTATACAGAAGTTTAAATATTCGATTGTATTTTATATTTTAGTGCATACATCTTGGTACTAGATTATTAATACATTATATTGATATCTATGTGTTAATTGAATGACATTGGCTAATAAACAACCAAGGGCATTTCAAAAATTCTTATGTTGAGGTGATACCAATTTTTCATTATTTAGAAATATTTACATGTCTATCATTGCAATAATTAGAATATTTTTAATATTGGCAATACTAGTAGATGAAATATTCAATATAACAAAATAGTGATCATATTGCTCTGTATGGTAAACTCAAGTGGATTGTATTTAGATTCAGATTGTTGCATATATTGGAATATTTAATTTAACTTTTCTAGTTTGTGTTTGGAACGGAAATATAATTTTTTCATTAAGTCGTTTTGCTATTATCATTAAAGTTTGCTTGAGTAGTAAAGACATAGCTCCTCAAATAAATTAATTAAAAAGAGTTAAAGTATAAAAAATTTGTTGTACTTTAATATATTGCATTTTCTTTAATTTTTTGTATTTAATTATTGTTTACAGGCACAACAGAAAGACTTGACAACAATCTCGATTAGTGAAATACGGAAAAGGCTATTACATAACGTGTATATAGGGCCAAGAAGACTGAACATAAGCCACACTAGGTCACTGGGAAAAGCAGTTTTTTCATTTTGATTTAATAAATCAATGATAAATAATCATATTCCTGAGAGTTTCAAGATTTTATGAGTTTTAAAATTAAGAATCATTCATTATTTATTTCTATTTTTGCAAACACATACACACTTTGTGTGTGTGTGTGTGTGTGTTAGTGTTACATTAACTGTGTCGGACTTGCTCCTGAATAGGCTCGAATTGTGACGGAAGACCGGACTGTGACGGATTTTTCAATCCGTCACAATTTTCTGAATGCAGAAAACGAATTGTGAGGGTTTATTTCATTGAAAAAATGCTACTTTAAAATATCCGTCAGAAATGTGGTACCACATCGGATGTGTTTATTTTCTCGGCTAAGCTCTAATTGGGACGGATCCATGGTTTAGTGATTTCAGCGCCCTCTATCGAAGGGTATATTTTGTGAATGCCACATTAACTGTAACGGAATATGTTAAGTTCCGTTATAGTTAATGTGGCACTCTTAAATCATACATAGTTAGAAGTAGAAAGTTATACTCTTTACTTTAAAGTCTCATGTTGCTTTTCGAATGCTTGTACACATGGTGTTTGAAATTATGACGTATTGGTAGAAATTGATATGTTCCTTTCGGTGGTTTTTAAAACCAATTACTTCCATATCCACGAAGTGGAGTGGAGGTATAGTAATCGTAAAAAAAATTAGAAATATTTTTTTTTAAATAAATAGGCTTAGAATGTCATGAACGACGAGATTTTAAATTTCAGCGAAAAAACAAAATCTGTCTGTCTGTTGGTCGGTCTGTCTAACTTTTTTGTGCACACGATTTCTCAGCAACGGCTTAAGATATTCACTTAAAATTTGGTACACATACGTACCATGATGAGATCTGGAACTAGATCATATTTTGTGAAAATTCCGGTGAAGGGTTGGGAGTTAAATGGGGGTAAACAATGGAAAATAAGTAAAGCAAGCTGGTAAGAGTACAGTAACCTGGAATTCGGTATATATACTAGAAGCCAAGCCCTCATTTTTTTTATATTTTCAATCTTCACCACCATTATTAAAGGGTTAAATGAAATAAAATTGAGACATTCTCTTAAAATTTGGTACACGTATGTATTATGACATCTGGAAGTAGATTATATTTTAAGATGATTCTGTCGAAAGGTTGGGGGTTAAATAGGGGTAAATAAGGGAATGTAAGCAAGCAGGAAAGAGTACAGTAACTTGGGATTAGAAGTCTATATTAGAAGCCAAAACATCAAATTACTTCCACATCCACGTAGTGGAGTGGAAATATAGTAATCGTAAAAATATTTTCAAAATTACTTTCGTTGAAATAGGCTTAGAATGTCATAAAATGTCGAGACTTTAAATTTGAGCGAAAACAAATGTTCTGTCTGTCTATCTTGTTGTGGGATGCTCTCTCATATGTAGTCAACACTACATCGCCACCGGGATAGTTCATGCAGAGGTGGCGAGAATAGAAAAAAAAAGCAGAAAAGAAAAAAGAAGACAATAATATAAATAATATATATGACAGATATTCAGATATTGTTAAAAATATTATTGCATCATTAAATGTGATCAAAAGTATATTTGTTAATATTAATTTATTTGTTATTTACAATACATAAATATTGTGGGTCAATACCCCACTCTTGTCTGTCGGTCGGTCTGTAACTTTTTTGTGAGCACGTTTTCTCAGGAACGGGTTAAGATAATGACTTGAAATTTGGTACACATTTACATCATGACGAGATCTGGAACTAGATTATATTTTGCGCTAATTCCGGTGAAGGGTTGGAGGTTAAATAGAGTTAAATAAGGGAAAATGAGTAAAGCAAGCTAATAAGAGTACAGGAACTTGGGATTTTGTGTATATATTTGAAGCCAAGGCCTCAGAACTGTTTTATAACATTTTTCAACCCCCCCACCACACCCCCACTCCATTATTAAAGGAGTTAATAAAATATATTTGAGACATTCACTTGAAATGTCCACTTATGTATTGTAATGACGTCTGAGATGATGCCATTGAAGGGGTGGGTGGAGGCGATGTTAAATAGAAGAAAATAAGAAAAATAAGCTAATAAGAGTCCAGAAACTTTATTTTTAGTGTATATGCTAGAAGTCAACACCTCAAATTTTTTTATGATATCTGTCTCAAATATGTTAAAATTCTATGACCAATTATTATTTCCACATTCTAGAGTGAGAAATAAATATAATCAAGATGTTTTCATTTAAAGAGACTTAAATGGGAAATCTGGATGTGGAAGCTGTGATTCCTTAGGCAGCAGTTTTTTATTACATTTCTCTAATTTTTTCTTAAAACATATACATTTTACTCATCAATATTTTGCCGAAAATAAAAATTATTGGTACAAGTATATTAAAAGTATATAAAAAGTGAACAATTAAAAAAAGTAGTTTTATCTACACCTGTGATATTTGCGTTATGGCAATTTATAAACAAACCTGAAGTAATTTCCGTACTTTAAACCACTCCATCATTTTTATGGCATAATTAAAACCTGCTTCTTCGCCCTTCCACTTTTTAAAGTAAGTATTATGTTTTCTTGGAGATATTAATTTTACTTCCTTTTAAGATAAACTGTTTATTTCAACTATAGGTACTATGAAAATTTCAAACTAAAATTTAAATTTTTTCTTAATCGCACTTTTAGCAGTTGAACTTATACATTCCTTAGGAACTCCATTTTACTATAGAAGGCGTTCTTGAGTAGCTGGTTTTTATTATACTCTTCGCAAATACAAAACGACGAGTATATATACATATGTATTATATTTGATCGGCACATTTCTAAAACAGGTAATGTCGCTCGTAGAGAAAAAAAATTTCATATCAAATTCTAAACAACTTTCAAAATCTTCATCCGTCTATCTATCCGTCCGTCACGTTTTTTGTAAGCATGATTACTTAAGAAGCAAGAGTGCGATTATAATGAAATTGGGCAGTAAGCATTTATTATTTAAGTTTAAAAAAATATTTTTTTTTTTGATTATTTATAATTAAACAAAAAATGTCTAAAGCTAATATTATTTACAAAAGAACTACGAAGAGTATCCAATAAAATGTGCAACAATTATATAAAAAGTGCAGTAAATCGGTGAAGAATATTTATATAGATTAGCTTGTTTTGTTTAAAATCGAGTGCATTGGTAATTTAATATCAAATTAGCATGGCACACCTCAATAAATCTATAAAGGAGAATGACAGAGTCAAGGAGCAGGGCTGAGAATTAAATTATTCGTCAGTTATTCGCGGAGTCATATGTTTTGCTGCAGATTATTATATGCTTCGCAAATATAAAATGAAGAGTATATTGCACTTGATCGGCACATTTCTAAAACCGGTAATATCGCTTGTAGAACAAAAGTGTTCATACCACTGTATTGGTGACAGAATTCTGAACAACTTTAAAAATTTCCGTCCGTCCGTCTTCCGTCAGTTTGTCCGTCCGTCACGTTATTTTCTATGCACGATAACTTAAGAATGGAAAATCCGATTGTATCGAAGTTTGGATAGCAAGTTAATGCTAGCTAAAAGAAGAACCCCATTGTTTTATAAAACAAAATTGATCAATAAGTAAACGTTATTAATTTTTTTAAGGAAAGAAAATGTGTTTTAATTTTTCAGTATTATTTATAAAGAAACTGAGAAGTGTATCGCATAGAATATGCAACAATTATATAAAAAGTGCAGTAAATCGCCGAAGAGTATTATGGTTAGCTTGTTTTTAGATAAAAAGAGGGGGATAATTGAGGCAGACTGTGACGTCACACGACCACGTCTTTCCATCCTTAACCGTATACATTTCAGGGCTGCGAATATGAAGTGTCTTTCATCATCATAGTCATTAAGTAATGAAGTGCCAAATTAATTCAAGTTTGAATTCTAGAAATTGCTAAATGACATTTTACTTGGACATATAGAGGAAGTATATGTTAATCATACATTTGTTTCTTGAAGTTTTACCAGGCAGCACTTGGTTATTTAATTTCGTAATGTAGTCATTCATGCTGTTTACGTGCATATTCAGCTTTCTTGAGACGTGACAAGAATTTATTGTTTTTCACGATAAATGAGTAGGCATTACGATTGTAAAAATATAGACGATCGCTCAGTATAACGATATAGCCCACTTTCAGGGAGTATTCTACAATCATTTGGTTAAATCAATACAATACAATACAATACATCTTTATTCATCACATAAAGTTTATACAAGAATGTACAATACTTATTGGACTAGTCAAAAGAAATTGCAGACATACATATGAATAAAAAATAGGTATAATGATGAATTTATTATTTTTCTATAACTTATTATAATTTGACTACTTGATATATTCGAGACATTATTAAATATTTAATAAATTATTTGACTTAAACATTTAAAATAATATAGTGGAATTTATTTTGAACAAAATCTCTAAAATGCATTCAATCCGAGATACCCAAGCTTCTTGATTGCTTGATTACTACTAAAATATCATGGGATACTGCACATATTATCAGCAACGAGCAGCACGGTTTTATGCGTAAAAAGAGCACCTCAACTAATCTACTTCTTTATGAACATTTTATTCTCAATGCTTTTGAACATCGTTCACAAGTAGATTCAATTTACACTGACTTCACGAAGGCATTTGATCGTGTTGATCACGTTTTACTCATAGCCAAACTCAAGGCATTGGGTGTTGAGGGTTGCATGCTTGAATGGATTCATAGTTATTTATATAACCGAACACAGTTTGTCAGATGCTCAGGAGCCGTATCATCTTCTATTAAAGTTACTTCCGGCGTTCCTCAAGGATCGCATATTGGTCCATTATTATTTAACTTATTTGTTAATGATATTAGCGAGGAACTTATTAACAGTAATTATTTAATGTTTGCTGATGATTTGAAGCTGTTTAGAATCGTTGACAACTCTTATGATGCCTCTCTTTTGCAAAGTGATCTCGATAATTTAGTTCGTTGGTGTGACATCAATCTATTAAAACTTAACCCTGCCAAGTGCAATCAAATTTCTTTCACAGGAGGCAATAATCCTGTAATATTCGACTACCATCTAAATAATGCTACTTTAAACAGGGTAAATTCCATAAAAGATCTTGGTGTAATATTCAATTCAAGGATGACATTCAAACCTCATATATCAAATATCACAGCACAAGCACTGAAAGTGTTAGGTTGCATCAATAGGGACTCTACCTTTTTTTATATTGACATATATAAATTGCTCTACTCTTCTCTGATAAGGAGTCTGCTAGAATATGGCTGTGTGATATGGAATCCAGCATATGTTGTCGATAAACAATCCATTGAGAATGTCCAATCTAGATTCCTTAGACAATGTGCATGCAAGATGGGTCATCCAATAGGCGAATATTCCTACATTGATGTCTTACACGAACTCAACCTTCTATCACTTGAGTGTAGAAGAGTGCAACTCGATTTATGCTTTTTGCATAAATTGATTAATTGTAATATAAACTGTCCAGAGTTACTTCAGTTGATCAGCTTCAACTTAAACGACCGCAGAACTAGAAATTCAGAACTCTTTAAAGTACCTTTTCATGTTACAAATTATGGTCAAAATGAGCCCATATGCAGATTACTCCGTACAGCAAACTCTTTCCATAAAAATATAGAACTCTTTGGCTCGTCACTATATACATTTAAAAACCAAGTTAAATCTTGTATAAGTAATTAAAGCTTGTCTAAGACATGGTGTAGCATAATATTGATTTTATTGTATTTACAAACATTTTATTTGTCTTGTTTTATTCATTATTCAATACTATTTTAATTATGTTCCTATTTATTGAATTGTAAAATGAAAATGGCTCTGCCGTATAATAATAAATAAATAAATAAATAAATAAAAATATTATTTAGTCTCGCATAAAATTTCGTCTTTATTTGTTCACGACACAGATGTCAATTGTCATAAATAAAGTTGTGCGCTTATCGAATATTTTACATTGGTTCATTGAAATTACGAAAAAGTATGCAATACATACGTATTCTCTTTCTATTAAAAATAAGTAAGTCGGTAAGTATTTTTCTGTATTATAGTGTCAAAAACACTCCTGTAGAATTAATCATTTGTGCGTATTATTTTATCGTTGAAATAGTTTTGTACCAGCTAAAGAAGTCGTCAGTTTATTTCGTGTAGAAAATACTATACTTAACATAAATGTAAGGGCATACTTTTGACCATAAATTTGTCTAGAGCAGGTAGAAATACAATTGCCTTCTTCACTTTAAAGTTGGCGCGAAAAATAATTCCAAATTTATTGTGGAATTACAATAAATTATGATATATTTGGTATTAAGCGACACGATATAAAACTGTTCTATTTATTATTCAAAATAAATTTAATGAAAGAACTCCATTATTTTACGCAGATGCAGAAAGAATGGGCTTTAGATAATATATGGCAAATTCTTCGCCCTATCTCATTGTTCTATCATTTCTTTTCATTATTTTTTAAGGCGTGTTCTGTTAACTTGATATCAAATTAGCAGTGTTCGGAAACATTATCATTTTGTTGCAAATAGGAGCAAAGCGTCTAAGCAAACTCTACATACGCATATTATAATCAGATGTTAATAACATTTATTTTGCACAATAAATGGAATTATTTCATATTGGATCATCCAATGTCAGATATTACTGCAATTTGACGAAATTATGCAATAAAAGTGCAAATCAGTGATGAGCTTTTTCGCGGTACAAATGTACCGCCTAAAAGCTGTAAAAACAGATGTTAACGGAGCAACTGTAATAAAATTTTACCTACTGTACAGGAATGAATTGTATTGTTACATCTTTAAGGACGATTATTTCTGTACAAAATAGACATTGACGATTTTTTGGCTTTTACCAAACTTTTTCAATTATGAAAGACTAAATCGTCAATTTCTAAAAAAGTGTTTTTAACAATAATAACGTAATATATCGAGAAATAATTCTGACTTTCTTTAATAGAAAGTAAATATTTTCATATCACTGTGTTGGTGATCGAATTTTGAACAACTTTCATAATGTCCGACCGTCTGCCTTTCCATCGCGCCAGTCATGTTTCTTGTACGCAAGATAAGTTAAGATTGAAAAGTCTTGTATTGAAAATCGTACAGTAAGTTAGTGTTAGCTAGAGAAAAAAATCCTATTGTTTTTGAACAACATTGATCAATAAATAAAAAGGGTTATTGATGATTTAAATTTAAAAAAAAATCTATATTTTTATATGTAATTAAACAAAAAATGTCTAAAACTAATATTATTTACAAAAAAACTGCGAACAGTATCGTGTGAAGAGTATCGAATGTGCACCAATTATATAAAAAGTGCAGTAAATCGGCGATGAGTATAATGGTTAATTTGTTATATCATGTATTTACTATAAGTTGACCAAATCTCAGGAAGCAAGATGCGGGACATTTTAAAACACAATGTCTCACCTCCGCCTACACACCCTCGAATCTCTTTAATTTTTTTTTAGATCAGCTTGAAATTTTTGTCAGTTACGGTTACTATTTTCTTGGCTAAACGAAATTACTTTGTCGATTATAGTCTACGGAGAATAGCAAAAAATATAAAAATCTGAAAAAGACAGTACGCTTTGCTTAATTAAGAAATTTCAGAAATGTTCAGAATTACAAACTTAGCTATATACAAATATTTGGGGAAGTTGCTTCTATTTAATTTTGTTATTTAATTAATACTAATAATTTTAGTGTATTTGTAAAAATAACTAATTAACATTTTAACTGCTCGAATATATGAAATACTAAAAATTAATATTTCGCCCCAAAAAAATATATATAGATTAAGTTCTCAATTCTGAACGTTATTCTTAATGGCATTTTTTATAATAAACAAAGCTTACCATATTTTCTATTTTTCGTATTTTTTACCCGTTCTCCGTAGGTCATGATCTAAGAAGTAATTTTTTTAGGCACAGAATTAATCAATTTTATTGATTGCATAACTGACAAAACATTGAAGTTGATCTGAAAACAACTGAGGAGATACGAGAAGGTGCATAGCCGAGAGTTGACACACTGTATATACGTATTAAATTTTATGTATTCTACAAATACATAAAAAGTAAATAATAAAAATATATAATAACATCCATAAAATTTTTGACAAAAAACTCAGCTTTGTCAATCATATAGACACGTTAATTTGCGACGTAAATAGAACACTTGGTTTTATTATTCGCAATGGGCGTGATTTCTCTAATATTTCAACGTTAAAACTATTATATTTTTCTTTTTTGCGATCTAAACTAGAGTATGCATCTCTTGTTTGGCAGCCCTGCTATAACAATCATAGTCTTAAATTAGAAAACGTGCAACGCCACTTTCTTAAATTTCTACATCTAAAATCTCATGGTATATATCCACCAATTGGCTTTCCACAAAGTGATTTACTTCAAATGTTTTCAATGCGTAGCCTATCTGAAAGACGCAACGAATTTGCCATAAATTTCTTAAAAAAGGTAATTCATTATGATATTGACTGTAGTGAGATACTCCAGAGACTTAATTTCCATATTCCGCGAATAAATTCAAGACAAAACCAAACTTTCTACCTTCCTATAGCCCGGACTAATACTTTAAAGTTTTCACCAATCTACAGCATGTGCTCTAGCTATAACCACTAGACCAAGCAAATGGGTAGGTTAAGTCGCAAAATGTGTCCGGAGGGAGATCTCTACGGGAAAAGTTGTATTGAGCTGAGATGTAAAAAAAAAGCCTAATACACTACTAGCCCCACCCTTTCCTTAAGGGCAGAAAAGGATGAAATAGTTTATTTTTGCGTATAAATAAGTAAGAAAACGAAAACGATGGTAGATATGGAAAAAGGTTTCAGATAAAAATTGTAGAGCTTAAAATTCTGCTTAAAAAAGGCCATATGCATTTATACCGTATTTCTGATGGTTTGGCTGTAAAACCTGTATGACGCTTAGGGGCTGAATGGAATGTTAAAAAAAATCGTAAAAAATCTAAAAGTTGATATTTTTAATTATTTTCTTTTTGAATCTCCTTAGAAAAATCCCCAACTTTCTTTCCAGAGATAAAGTATCTTTGTCTACTTGTTTATATAAAAGTTATGAATATCTGAATTTTTAAATTCACGATTAATCATGGTTGAACGTAGCGAAAAATATTTTTTTAAGCAACACTTCTTCGTGAAATTTCCTTACAAAAAGTCCTTTACAGTTTTTTTTATCTCACATACCAACGTTGATATCTAAATAAAATTACTATAATTCCTACAATTTTTATTTCACTCGACGCCACTGGAATATAGTCTAAGAGCTTCTGGCCTCGGCAACCCATTGTCCCAATGCTGGAAATATGTTAAAATGTTAGGTTAGGTCTCCCCCGATATTTATTTATTCACTTCTACAAACTTTTGAGTTACAGACCTCAAATAGAGTAGCGGCAACAGAAATACTTAGCACGCTAGAGGTCAAGAGTTCAAATCCTATGTAGCGCCAAAAATATTTTTTGCTTTTTTTTTTTAATTTTCGACCCAAATCTCTTGCTCGAATATTATGTTACCTATAGTTCACTTCTATAAATGTTTCTTTGTCATAATATTTTGTATTAGTGACAGAAAGTGTTTTCGATTAATGAAGTATTTTTGAAATCTACAATTATACATTGAAAAAGGTAAGAAAAGTTCATACATTATTTTCATTTTACGTTTTCTCACACTGAAAAAAAATTAAATGTGTAATAAAATAAATTCAATATCTCAAACAATCAAAAATGAAACCAGGATTTTTCAAAAACTCAACATATTGACATATCATACCTAGTGGAGTCAATGAGGCTGAAAGCATTACTTAATAATTCCGGGAAGCGGTAACTTTTGAAAATACATCTCTGACATGTCAGGAACAACATACCAAAAGTTACCAATAATAGTCCTTGAGCGTCATTTGTTATTGAACAAAATAGTTGCCAAATATCAGTTATTGTCAAATATCTCTTGAAATATGTTTTTCTTATAAAAACTAATAGCGCCGTTCGAAAGTACGGGAAATTTTACATAAAAATGTATATGAAGTTATTTTTTACAATGAAAAATGTAGGCTTCAGATCGCACGAAAATGGAACGTGGCGATGCATAGGCGCGCGAAGCGAGCGGTGTCTTGGGCGCGCTACACCAAATTTGTTGTAACTTTTGAACTAATTGAGCTCAACAAGATCTAATTGAAAGAAGAAACATATTATACTTATAATTAAAAAATGAATGTATGTAGGAATAGTACATATATGAAATCGGAACATAAAGAGATTTCCGATTAACTCTGTACTTAGAAGGTCAACCATTTTTACATTGTTTAAGATAAGAACCTAGAACTGTCTCATATTACTCTTGAAGTAATATATAAAAAGATCCGGTGAGTGAAAAAAATTCAAAAAATTTATTTTTGAAGATGTACACTTCCAAAATTTGAAAATTTTGAGAAAATGATAAAATTTGATATGTATAACTAACTTCAACCATCGATTACTCTGGTTTCAATTACGTTATTCGATTTCTGTAGGTGATTTTTAAAGCTTGAAATATGTCCTTTACGATGCTTCAAAGTAATTTACCTTACAAATTATATTAACCCTCTTAATTTTAAGAGAATAAAAAAGAGTATTTTTTGTTCTAAAATTCGTGAAATTAGGGATAAGATAAACGTTAATAACTTTAAAAAAAAATTATTTAGCATACCTAATTACAGCGATTTCTTATACATTACTTCAAGAGTAATATGTGAAAGTTCCAGCTTCTTATCTTAAAAATTGTAGAAATCCTAGAGCTTATACCGATTTCATCGGAAATCTCTTTATGCTCCGACCTCAATATACATGTACCATTCCTACATACATTCATTTTTTATTTGAAAATATAATAATCCAATAGTCACATAGTGGAGCGAAAAAGGACATTGATGTGTATAGTTTTGTAACATCAAAATTATATCATACCTTCTGGGGTATCACCAGGAGTATATATCTGAGTTTTGGACTTCCAAAGCCTATTGCGTTTTTTTATAAACAATTTTGTTTTTCGAACAGCGTTTATTTAGGTAAAGAGGTGAATATCTCCGGTTCTAGAGGTCCGATCGGGACAAACAAAAAATCAAAATCTTGGCAATTAAAATTTCAAGAAATCTGCGTTAGTTTTGGGTCATTTAAGTATGTATATATCATGCAAAATTAAATAAACTGGCTAAAAAGCCATTTTTTCATTTTAACGCCCAGGGACGTCAAGAATTACGATCGGCTTCAAACTTTCAGAAAATATACCTTTTGTTGAAAACAACAAATTTTTTAGGACACTTTGAAATTTTTTTTATCAGAAAAGAAAGAGAATTGCGAGAACTTTGATTTAAAATAAAGTTAATTTTCATCTATATGAACTCGAGATAGTTAACTTTTAGCATCTTGTAAAAAGATAAATAGCAATAAATATAAACACACATACACATAGAAATATCCTGGGAGGCAGCGACCGTTTTCGTGAAATCATTTCTATAAAGCTAATTTTTTTCCAAAGAGAGTTTAGATAGTATCTATAATGAAGGTTCAATTCTACCAAACTCTTAGTGGTGCATAAATGAGTAAAAAATTAAACATGTTGTAAAAAAATAGATGAACGTAAATTTCGTTTTTCGAATTGTCACGAATTGTCAAAAAATGACGATTCGCCTTCAATTTTCGATTTTCACCTCGCGACTCACGTTGTACGGTCATTGTCGACCTTCTCCTCGCCATAGAGACATAGAACGGGTCTCCGATCGCCGTATTTATTGAGTTCTGACGTTTGAAAAATTGACTTGCGTTCTTGCTAATCAGCGACTATTTTTAAGTGGTTTCCCGAGTTCGAATCCCGTCCGGGGATACTGTTTTTTTTTTCGTTTTCAATTTTTTGGCGGATATTTTTGATTCTATAATTGCTATTCGCTCCGTTCTAATGCATTTCTCGGAAAAGATTTGCATTTTCCGCCGCGGAATATTAATTTGTACTATTTCAATTAAAGATCAGAAATTTCCTTACCGAAACATGTAATAAAAGCTTATTAACAGATCTATAAAAATACTGTCTTTTCATTAATACTAATGAGGAATATAATTGGCATGATTTGACTACGTATTGCCGTTTTTGCAACGTCTACCAAAGATTTAACCACCCAATAGCGGGGGTAGAATGTGATTCTTAATCGAAATAATGCAGATTAATATTTCGCGGTGAAAAATGCAAAACTTCTCCGAGAAATGCAATAGAACAGAGCGAATGGCAATTATAGAATCAAAAATATCCGCCAAAAATTTGAAAACGAAAAAAAAAAAAGTATCCCCGGGCAGGATTCGAACTCGGGAAACCACTTAAAAATAGTCACCGATTAGCACGACCGCAAGTCAATTTTTCAAACGTAAGAACTGAACAAATACGGTGATATTGGATACCCGTTCTATGTCTCGATGACGAGGAGAAGGTCGGCAATGACCGTACAACATGAATCGCGAGGTGAAAATCGAAAATTGGGGCCGGCAGAAGCGAAGGCGAATTGTTATTTTTTGACAATTCGAAAAACGATATTTTCGTCCATTTATTTTTTTGCAACATGTTGTTTAATTCGTTACTCTTTTATGCACCATTAAGAGTTTGGTAGAATTGCACTTTCATTATAGATACTATCTAAACTCTCTTTGGAAAAAAAATCTAGCTTTATTGATATTAACGCGAAAAATCTGTCGCTGCCTCCCGGGATAAAACAGAGTTGTCTCTGAACAGAACAAATATTTGACATTAGCCAAGAAAAGTAAGGTTATAATTTTATAAAGATAAGTTAGCAGAATATTAAATTCCCCTAAATACATTCGTTAACTACTAACTACTAACTTAAGTAAGCCGGAAACAATTGAGCACAGTGCAACAAAACAAGAGGTAATCTCGATATATAAATTTGAAAAAAGCTATTCAGGCTAACAGCAATGAAATGTAAATGTTCGAAAAACAGTTTTTATAAGTTTAAAATGTTTTTGGACGTTTCATATGAAGTATAAGTATGTTTCAAAACGATACAGTTCGAATATTAGCCACTTGTTAATTAACAATAATTGGCCAAAATACTAAAAGTAAAATATCTCAAGTTCAAAATGGCCCAAAAAATCAATTTGTTGTTATTTGGTTTATATATAAATTTCAAGAAAGTGGCCAATATGACTTTAAAAATAAATGTTTAATGTCATCGGAAAGCTGGCATCGAGATCTACATTTGAAACAAAATGATCCATTTTCGAATTAATGGCACAAAATATATTAAATATAATCTCGGCGGAAAAGGTAAAAACTCACAAACATCACATTTTCAAACCTTAATATCTAAAAAGATACGTGAAAGAGTGGAGTTCGTATAATGCCTCTATGGAAAAAATATGATCGGTGATTGACGTTTTGTCGGCATCATAAATTGCGTCAGCGAAATCAGAAATTCAGTTCGGCACAAGTGAATCAAAAACGGCTCTTTTTGACATTTGCGATAAGCATGAATTATTGACTAGACCGCCGCGACCGCTAGCAGTAAGCTCCGCCTTTCTGTCGATAGTTTATACAAAACTATCTAGAGTTGTCCCTAAAAAGTCAACTTGCGTTACGTTTCTTCGTATAAAGAATATCAAATATTCAATAAAATAAATTCATAAACTGAAACACTAAAAGACAACTAGGATTTTTCAAAAACTGGACATGTTATCACTTTCAAATTTTTGAACTCGATAGTACACACAATTATAAAGATTTTGCGTTAAAGAATCAACTCGTAGTGCGGTACTTCATACCGAAATCAAATCTTCGTTTATATTTTTATTGTTTCAGATATTGAATGAATTTTTTTGAATATTTAATTTTTTCTCAATATGAAGAACCATAGAGCGAGTTAACTTAAAAAAAAACTCTATAGTTTTGTATACCATCTACTGCCAAAATTTTAAAGTGATATGTGTAAATATGTCAAGTTTTTGAAGATCCCTGGTTGAATATTTAATTTTTTTTGAATGCGAAGGAACGTAAAATGAAAATAATATTTGAACTTTTCTTAAACCTTTTGCAATGTATAATTACAGATTTTAAGAATACTTCATTTTAATCAGAAACACTTTCTTTCACTAATACAAAATATTATGGGCATCACGCTACTCCAAAATGGAAGCATTCCGACGGAGGCGCTTAAACAGTCCTCTGTTGAATTTTTTTTATGAAGACCATATTGTGTTACAGTCTATTTTCGTATCTGCACATTTACAATTTGAATATCGTAATATGGTAATATAGTATAACTGGTTGCCTACCGTTCGTGCTCCATGTGAGCCACGCCAATGATGTTAGCAACGAGTTGCTGGCAACGCATTGCTAGCAACGCACTGTAACTGTACCTAATTAGGAAGCGAGTTTCGAACGTCTCGATTATAACCTTTTCAAGGCCGTTATTATCAATTAAACTATTGTTTTGTTAATGGAATTATGAAATACTGTATTATGTGTGGAATATAAACATCATTAAGGGAGATTTATCAGATTTGTGGGTTATGTTGTATAGTGTTCATTCGGAACGTACCCATGGACATTCTCAGATTTTGACAGAGGTTTCCGTCTGGGCCATTTTTGGGACTTTTTTCCGTTTGCCGGCTCGAAGAGAAGTTGTGTCACTGAGCACGTGGATAGCATTTTGTTAATTTGCTCCTTTAATGGGATTTAGTGCTCTAGTGACAAATTAGCAGTGTTTTAATTTTGATATTTTTATGATTTTCTGTTGGGAAATACTGCTACGGAATTTTCCGGATAAATCAACTTGCTGGAAGCACATGGCAAAGGAATTCTGAAAGCCCACTCAACATCTAAGGTATACCTCTGAAATCTCTTTAGAAAATAGATTTGTAATATTCGTTATTTCTTTATTGCAGGGCTTTTTGTTCCTTTTTGGACTTTTTGGATTTTTTTGGATTTTTGGGTTTTTTGGTTTTCTTGTTCCTTTTATACCTTTTGTTCTGTTGGTTCCATTTTATCTTGGACTTTTACTGGCACGCATCATGTATGTTTGACCCCACCCTACCCTGCTGTATTGCTGATATATCAGCCTCTAAAGTAAATTTTTTTTTATATATTCCCCTTTATCTGGGAGCCCTGCAACAAATGGCGCCCAACCGTTCTTGATGGTAATTGGGGGTGTTTTCTGGTGTTGTATCGACTGGTGAAAATTAGGTACGTTATCGTGATACGTAGTTTTTTTTTTATCATTGCCATACCGAGTAAGTACTAGTACAATAAAATTGTACTTGCTGAGGTACTTGCTTTAGCATATTTCTGTTACACACTTTCTTTATGTATTTTTTTTTACTGAAATACTTATTAGCTTTTTAGGTGGGATTTTTTTTTAGGGTATAGTGTTTAGATATTTTGTGTTTTTTCTTTCTCATTCGTGTGTAGGTACACTCTCTCTTAGAGGGGGGGAGATCAGTATATTATTATATTGATTATTACTGACTATTATTGCCTTATATTGATTATTGATGATTTGATTATTATTACTGTTTATTGATGATTTGATTATTATTACTGATTATTAGTGCCTTATTTAATCGTTGATTATTTGATTATTATTGCCCTATATTGTTTATTGATTACTGATTTGTTGTTGCATATATTGATTACTTCTTTTGCTTAATATTAATTGGTTATCTGCTTTATATTCGTGCCAATTGTAGAAGAACGCTATAAATTATCGGGATATCGGGTTTGAATTTTTTTTTTGGGGGACTTTTAATATCTTTTACTTTCACGATGGAAATCAATCGTTTGTTGGTAGACGAGTTAACTTATGAGCTTGCAATAAGAGGGTTATCTTCAGAAGGTACAGTAGCGGAGAAGCGAAGTACTTTGAGAGGGTTAATGCGGTGTGAACGGTTGGGATTCTCAACACATTCTCCAGATTTGGACTTAGACACTGAATCGGAATTAGATATTTGTGATAAAAAACTGCAACAACTTGGTACCGACATAACAAATTTCGATATGAATAACAAAAACAATGAACATTCACGCATTCACACACGGTTACTACATGTTAATGGTCGGTTATCAAGGTTAATAAATTTATCTGAAAATCAAAACCGTGATAAAGTAAAGTTAATGGCACGTTGTATGCGAATGATTGATGATGTTGGAAATTTGTTGGAATCTCAGCTTAATTCGCAAACGCAGGAGCCTTCACATGCTACTAGGGACACAAGTGGTAATAGGACAAATCTAGAATTCTCGTTACTAGATACGGACAATCCTTTGCTTCCGGAAATTGTACATGACTCAGCTCGTAGGGTTTCTTCTTTGGTCTTAACTACTGACGATAATCAGCAGGAGCTTGCGGGAGCTGCGAATGCTTTGATAGAGTTGCATACAGATAGACCTCGGGTAACTTTCAGTAGTATGCCACAAATTATAGCCAGTTCTCCAAGTTCAGCGTTAACGGTTAATACTAATACTAAGGATGTTAATGTGTCACGACCCTCGAATATGGGTAATTGTTATGAACCGTCTTACTCTTGTAAACCGATTGCAGTCAGTAAATGGAATGTTAGGTTTGATGGGAAGAGTAGTGTTTTTAATTTTCTAGAAAGAGTAGAGGAACTTCGTGTATCTAGAGGGGCTTCGAAAGAGCAATTGTTTTTCGCAGCTGCAGAACTTTTTACAGGGGATGCATTAATTTGGTATCGGTCGTTTGTTAAGGATAAAATAGGATCTTGGGATGATCTCGTGGTCAAACTTAAATCTGCGTTTTTGCCTTATCATCATGAGAGGGATATTTGGGAAGAGCTTAAAAAGCGAACCCAAGGCAATCCGGAACCCGTCATGGTATATATTGCCGCGATGGAGAATTATTTCAACCGGTTGTCCCAAAAGCCTGAAGAGCGCCAACGAGTTCAGATTATTCGAGAACGACTTCTCCCGTATTTACAAATGCATTTAGCTTCACAATGTGCGGACAGACCGATACTCACCATCGATAACTTACTAGAGTCGTGTCGTAATCTCGAGGAAACATACCTTCACACCCAACAGGTTACTCCTCCATCAACTAACTATCGAGCCATGTTAGAGCCTACGTTGGCCTTCAATTATTCAAGACTCTCCCACAGGGTCGCATCCATGGAAGTTGGTCCTAGCGACACTATAGGGGATTCTGCTGGGATGTTAAGTCCTGTCAGTGCGCCTACAGAACCGCCGCTGCGGGGACTTACAGGCCTGTGCTGGAATTGTCGTGGTTCCGGACATTCGCATCGCGAATGCAACCAGCCACGTCAACGTTATTGCTATCGTTGTGGTCACGCGAATGTCACTATTCCTACTTGTCCGAAATGTTCGGGAAACGACCATCCGGGACACAGACAGACCGAAATGTGAGCTCGGAAAAATTTGCATCGGTCCAACAAAATCGACAACAAAACTTTATTGCACGAACTAAGCCGGTACTAGACTTTATTCTGGGCCATGTGGACAATGATCAGCGTCCATATTTAGACGTCAAAATTTTAGGTTGTGAGGTCAAGGGTCTTCTCGATTCTGGAGCCTCTAAAACAGTGGTCGGACAACCCGGCTGGACGTTGTTACGTACATTAGGGTTACCGATGACGAACACCTCTAGTACTAGCCAAGTTACGGTCGCAAATAATCAGCCATGCAAAATTGTAGGTCGCTATCAGGTGCCTATGCAATTGTTAGACAAGGTCAAGGTCATTGAGGTATTAGTTGTACCAGATCTACCGCATACTCTGATTCTTGGCATAGATTTCTGGGTTGAGATGGGTATCGTACCAAACTTAAAGCATAGTTGCTGGACATTCGTTAGTGATGCGCCGTCTATTCAAGTCCATTCGGTTTGCGCAGAGGATACACTGACGAAAGAGCAGAGGTTGGAACTCGATGAAGTGGTAACTGCTCATTTTGACCGAGCAGGTACTAAATTGGGACGTACCACTCTACTAGAGCATAAAATTGTAACTGACTCTGAGCCGATCAAACAACGGTATTATCCGGTATCGCCAGCGGTGCAAAAGCACATAGACGAAGAAGTACAACGCATGCTCGAGGAAGATATCATTGAGAGATCTCAATCGGCATGGTCGAGTCCTGTACTATTGGTGCCCAAGAAAGATAACACGTTTCGCCTTTGTATTGATTACCGTCGTCTAAATAAGGTTACCAAGAAGGATGCCTATCCTATTCCATATGTTTCTGCAATTTTGAGCAAGTTAGGTAACGCCCGCTATCTCAGCTCCCTAGATATCAAATCTGCTTATCATCAGGTTCCAGTCGCGGAAGATTCTAGAGAATATACGGCATTTACGGTTCCCGGTCGTGGGTTGTTCCAATTCAAGTGTATGCCATTCGGTTTGTCTAACGCTCCGGCTACTTGGATGCGTTTGATTGACAGAGTTTTAGGCCCAGAGCTTGAACCTTATGTCTTCGTATATCTTGATGACATAATTGTCGCCACACCGACTTTCGAAACGCACGTGCAAACTTTGAAGGAAATCTTTGATCGTCTTCTCAAGGCAGGGTTGACGTTGTCGCGAGACAAATGCAAGTTCTGTCTGGGGGAGCTTAAATACTTAGGTTACCGAGTGGATAGTCAAGGGTTACATGTGGATCCGGACAAAGTTAGCGCGATTCTCAATTTGCCTTCGCCTCGTAACGTGACGGAAGTTCGACAGATCATAGGGACTGCCGCTTGGTATTCCAGGTTTATACCAAATTTCTCTGAGGTTATCGCGCCTATGACAAATTTACTGCGTAAAAAGACCCGTTGGAACTGGACCGATGAGTGTGAACATTCGTTTCAGTCTATTAAGAATTCGTTAGTGACTGCACCCATTCTCAGCTGTCCAGACTTCACGCTGCCATTTCAGGTTCAAACTGATGCGTCATCACATGCCATCGGGGCTGTGCTCTCGCAGCAGCACCCAGATGGTGAGCGAGTCATCTGTTATTTGAGTAGATCCCTCAGTCGAAACGAACGAAATTATTCCGTAACGGAGCGTGAATGCTTAGGGGTTTTATGGGCCGTCGAGAAGCTGCGCCCATATCTCGAGATGTCTAAGTTCACTGTCGTGACGGACCACGCGAGTTTGCTTTGGTTGAATAATTTGAAAGAACCTACTGGTCGTTTAGCACGTTGGGCTGTTCGCCTGCAGCAATTTGATTACGATCTCGTCCACCGTAAAGGCAAGGAGCATGTTGTACCAGACATGTTATCCCGTGCCGTTCCTCAAGACGAATCTTACGTGGAAGTCGCTTTGGTGCAACCGCATATCGTTTCAGATAGGTGGTATTCGAAAATGTTACGTTCTGTGCAGGAACACCCGTTACGTTACCGACAATGGCGCGTTCGCGATTCGCAGCTACTTAAACATATTCCTGTAACCTATCCAGATTTGGCAGGTTCAGCCGAAGCATGGAAAGTGGTCGTTCCAAAAAGTAAACGCGTGGAGATCATTCGCGAGAATCACGACATAGAAACTTCAGGTCATGCAGGTGTGTATAAGACTTACGAGAGACTAAAGTCAAGGTATTATTGGCCACAGATGCGCGCTGATGTAGCTAGGTATGTGCGGAACTGTACTGTGTGTATTTCTTGTAAACCGATGAGACAAGCACCAGCTGGACTTATGGGGCAACGACCGCCCATCACTAGGCCATTTCAAGTCCTAAGTTGTGATCTGGTGGGACCACTACCACGGTCTTCTGGGGGTTATACCCATATCCTCACAGTCTCAGATTATTTTTCAAAGTTCGCCCTGTTGTTCCCCCTACGCCAAGCTACAGCGACAAGCATCAAAAAGCAAATCGAGGAGAACGTTTTTCTGCTATTCGGTGTCCCGGAAGTACTAATTTGTGATAATGGACCTCAATTCACGAGCAGAGAGTTTGCGAAACTGTGTGAGGCTTACAAGTGTAGGATTTCTTTTAATCCTGTGTACCACCCTCAAGCCAATCCGGTCGAGAGAATGCACGGTGTGTTGAAAACAATGTTAAGGTCATATGTTCAAGACAACCAGAGGCAATGGTGCAAACTACTACCAAAGGTTGGGTGTGCTTTACGTACCCAGAAGCACGAGGCCACAGGCCACACTCCATATTTCATAAATTTTGGCCGAGAACATATCGTGAGGGGAGACCAACACAACCATCCTCTTCGGGACGATCAGCCGTCAGATCTAAATCGCTCTGAAGCTTTTGAACCGCTATTCAAAGATGTCCGTAAACGTTTGGACCTTGCATATCATCGCGCTAAACGACGCTATGACTTGCGAAGGAGACCGGTAGAATTAGCCGTAGGTGACTGCGTCTGGTTACGAAACTACGTTCTTTCTAACGCAGCCAATTATTTTACCGCCAAACTTGCACCTAAATTTATAGGTCCCTTCCGAATTTCAAAGAAACTGTCGTCGGTCCGGTATGAGTTGAAGGATTCAAACGGTGACTCAAAAGGCGAATGGCACATAAAAGATTTGAAGTTAGATCCCCGAGACGACGCCGAGAAATAGCACTTCTTGTGGCTGATATGTTTAGCAGTATCCGTTGGTTATAGGGCAATTTTCCGCATTTTGTTTTCGGTAGGTTTTATCACTTCATGTCGTACTTATCCGATTACTTTTTTTCTTTATGTATTTTGGCTGGATAAAGTTTCTTTATCCAAGGGTTGTAGGGAGGGCCACGTTTTGCTGGGTGTAGCGTAGTGTCATGAATGTCTGCATGCCACGTTTTGCTGGGTGTAGTGTCATGGACGTCTGCTTACCACATTTCGTTGGATGTAGTGTCATGAGCGGCTGCATGCCACGCATTGGTTGTCAACCTTGTAGTGGAAGCTCGTCACGTTTGGTCTCAGAGTAGGATACCTGTCGGCTACCGAAGTATTTCGTGTGGAGTATTAGACAAAGGATTTATTATCGTACCGTATAGAGATTCTTTTTTGTTTGTTAGGGTCCGATGTCGAAGTACAGTTTCGTCTCTTACGTTCTGAGGACAATTTGGGTGGACTTTCACACGCTTGGGAGACAGCAACAACTATGACATAAGAACGTCATTTTTCTTTGTGTTGTCCAATTTCTATCTCTACCTTCTATCTGCTATCCTTTTTTTATGTTCTCTTTATCTCTTCTCTATATTGTTCGGATAAGTATCGATTTCTATTGTTGTAATAGTTACTGTTTAGTCATTGTGTTTACCAAATATTGTTCTCTGGATTACTAGTTTTTTTTCTCTCTTTCCGTCGTATCTTTCAGTATGTTTAAGGTTTAGTAAGTTTCGTGTCGTCCTAGTTGTAGGGTATATTATTTGCCATCAGGGAACTTGCCTCGGAATGGGGGTGAGCAGGTTTCTGTCGGGCTGTCTTAAAGGACAGGGCGTTAAGGAGGGTCTAGCGGACATCTAGGTAAGGGGGCTTGTTAGGCAGGAGTGGCCTAGGTCGCCTGACGTTCTTAATAGTGACAAGTCTGCCTCCACGTTTTCACCTCAGCCCTTAACGTACCGTCCGGACGAGGCACTGTTCACCGCACCTGAAGCGGGAGTATTCCCAGACGATGGTCTCTTTTTGTCATCTAGTCGTGGTTTTTTTTTACGTCTAGTTTTAGCCCCTTGGAGCTATATCCAATACCCAATAACAGTCTAGAATCTGTTATTTAGGCAGTAGTTTATTAACTAGCTGTATCGTGGTTTAGATGTTCTTATGTCTACTCCAATTTTAGCACTGGCAACCGCTATAACGCTGCTCAGGCATTCCACCACAGTGTCTGTGGGGACTGATCCTTGGAGGTCCTCCCCTAAAACATTTTATCTTTTCCTTTCTCTTGTTCTTTTTCTCGTTCCATTTTACACTGGGCGAAGCATTACCTTTCCCGGGTGGGGTTTTCAAGAGTTTTCGTATGCTATATAGCAACACTCATTATCGAGGCTTTTCATGCAACTTGATTTAGCGCAAAATGGGTGTGAGTTGAATTACCTTCCATCCTTGTTATATCCTTTTGACTATATGAGAATTCTTGATGAATACTCTCGGAATTGGTGATGTTCATGACTTCGTCCAGTGGTAAAACGAACTTTCTGGTGGTATATTGTTTAGGTAGTTATTATATAAGTTTTAGCTCTTTTATTTTTTTTTTCCGGTGTCTTCTGTCCCTTAAGGTTAGCTCAGCTCAGCGAAATTCAGGATTAGTTTAAGTCTTTTAGGCCCCTAATTTTCTTTTCTGAGAGAATTACGGGGTAATCCTCTTTAAGTTGGGGGGGTGTTACAGTCTATTTTCGTATCTGCACATTTACAATTTGAATATCGTAATATGGTAATATAGTATAACTGGTTGCCTACCGTTCGTGCTCCATGTGAGCCACGCCAATGATGTTAGCAACGAGTTGCTGGCAACGCATTGCTAGCAACGCACTGTAACTGTACCTAATTAGGAAGCGAGTTTCGAACGTCTCGATTATAACCTTTTCAAGGCCGTTATTATCAATTAAACTATTGTTTTGTTAATGGAATTATGAAATACTGTATTATGTGTGGAATATAAACATCATTAAGGGAGATTTATCAGATTTGTGGGTTATGTTGTATAGTGTTCATTCGGAACGTACCCATGGACATTCTCAGATTTTGACAGAGGTTTCCGTCTGGGCCATTTTTGGGACTTTTTCCGTTTGCCGGCTCGAAGAGAAGTTGTGTCACTGAGCACGTGGATAGCATTTTGTTAATTTGCTCCTTTAATGGGATTTAGTGCTCTAGTGACAAATTAGCAGTGTTTTAATTTTGATATTTTTATGATTTTCTGTTGGGAAATACTGCTACGGAATTTTCCGGATAAATCAACTTGCTGGAAGCACATGGCAAAGGAATTC
This sequence comes from Stenurella melanura, assembly GCA_963583905.1. Lineage (NCBI taxonomy): Eukaryota > Metazoa > Arthropoda > Insecta > Coleoptera > Cerambycidae > Stenurella > Stenurella melanura. The sequence goes on along the minus strand of OY757310.1, from coordinate 110,347,962 downwards.
TGAAAGCCCACTCAACATCTAAGGTATACCTCTGAAATCTCTTTAGAAAATAGATTTGTAATATTCGTTATTTCTTTATTGCAGGGCTTTTTGTTCCTTTTTGGACTTTTTGGATTTTTTTGGATTTTTGGGTTTTTTGGTTTTCTTGTTCCTTTTATACCTTTTGTTCTGTTGGTTCCATTTTATCTTGGACTTTTACTGGCACGCATCATGTATGTTTGACCCCACCCTACCCTGCTGTATTGCTGATATATCAGCCTCTAAAGTAAATTTTTTTTTATATATTCCCCTTTATCTGGGAGCCCTGCAACAATTGAGCATTTTGACAATATTTAATTTTTTGCTGAAAATGTACAATTCTGTTAAAAATAACACGTTCTACTATTTTAGAAATAGTTGACAAAAGCCACGGGCCTGCGATTCTCAGGTAATGTGTTATCTAATTTTTTGTGTAGAGAAAAAACTTTGGCTATCTTTAAAATAGATGGAAATGTTCCAGTTATGGAGTTCAATAAACTAACATTATTTATTATAAATAAATAATGCAGTGCTTTGATTTTGGGCCCGGGGCCATGAAATAAATATTTTTGGACCGAATGAATACCCTTCAACCCTTTAACTCAGCTCAAAATTTGTTTAAAAATGTATGCACAGTTGTTTTAGTAATGTAACTGTATTGGCAGACAAAAATAGTGGTGCCTAAACGAAGGCAGAAAAAAACATTTTTTTAAAGATTATGAGATCTCCAGGTAATAAACTTTGTGGAATTCTATTTTATAGAATTCTTCCTCATTCCAAAATACTGTTATACATTTGCTTCTAAAATGATCTCTAAATATATAATCAATTATTGTAATTTAAAACATATTCGACATTGTAAGATTTTTTTGTAAAGTTCAACTTTTCTCATTCAAAACATTTCCGTTTATATAATTAAAGTATGAATTACATCCTGTTCGTGCTTTCAATGTGAATGTTTATAGTTAAAAAATATATTTTTCAATAAATTTTGGATGAAAAAACTAATAGCGTTTTTTCACAAGCCTATTTCTGAATAGATATCCAGGTCACTTAACACAGTTCTTATCTTGCATTATCTCATTTTCAAGACATCACCTAACCTGTATCGATATCGACATTCGGGAGCCTTCCTGCTGGTGCATTTACTTAGTTATATCCATTTAAAAATTTCATGTTTTGCATTCTCCAACGAGACTGTTTGAAATTTCAAATCCATCCCGGCCGTAGCAAATAGCGTTAAGCGACGACTTTCATAGCGGATTTCTCGGTTCGAATCCTGTACAGGTGTACTTTTTAAATTTGTTTTGAACTTTTTAAAATTTATGTTGAACTTTTTGGCGGATATTTATTATCCTATATTCATCGCATTTATGCGATTGACGTTTAAAAACTATAAAAAAATAGAAATAATCCATGTCTAAGTTAATGAATTTGTTCACCACTTCAGAGTCGTATATCACTATATTCGACACCATTATTTTTCTACTTATTGTAGAATATAAATGAATTAATAAAAAAAAAACAGCTTGTTACAAATCTGTCATGCAGATGAACAGTTTTTGCCTCTAGATAGGCACTAACCGATATGTATGCTAATCGTATTTTCGTAATTACCGAATGGTATAATTAATCGATACAGAAAAAATCAGCTTGTTATAAATCTGCCATCCACAGTGAAATATCTCGCAGGTTAACAGTTTCTGCTTCTGGAAACCCACCAACCGATATGCATGTCAATCATATTTTTGTACTCATTGTGACACAAGTAATCGATAAAAAATATCAGCTCCATACAAAAACTTCCACCAACCACGAAAAGCATGTAGACTTTCAACAGTCATCTAGTGAAGAAATTTCTATCACTATTTTGTCTGCCAAGCTCTAAGGAACAGGATTAATAACGTCTCTAGCTTTTATAAATATGTTGGGTGATTGCACGCTGGCTTCCTATGTGATATCTGAAAATGCAAACTTTGTAGAAGTAAAAAATAAACATCAACTTAAACGGCAACCAATTTCAAAAAATGCAAGAGTGCTCACTGCTCACCCCGTCGACATCCTTTCGCCACACCGGCCATTCCTTCTTTGGGAAGCCTTAAACTAACATCTAGCAGATTTCCAGCCTTGTGAAAATGGGTATGTTGTCGAGGCCAGTAGCTCTTAGACTATATTCCAGTGGCGTCGAGTGAAATAAAAATTGTAGGAATTATAGTAATTTTATTTAGATATCAACGTTGGTATGTGAGATAAAAAAAAAACTGTAGAGGACTTTTTGTAAGGAAATTTCACGAAGAAGACAGTGTTGCCTAAAAAAATATTTTTCGCTACGTTCAACCCTGATTAATCGTGAATTTAAAAATTCAGATGTTTATAACTTTTATATAAACAAGTAGACAAGGATACCTTATCTCTGGAAAGAAAGTTGAGGATTTTTCTAAGGAGATTCAAAACGAAAATAATTAAAAATATCAACTTTTCGATTTTTTACGATTTTTTTTAACATTCCATTCAGCCCCTAAGCGTCATACAGGTTTTACAGCCAAACCATCAGAAATACGGTATAAATGCATATGGCCTTTTTTAAGCAGAATTTTAAGCTCTACAATTTTTATCTGAAACCTTTTTCCATATCTACCATCGTTTTCGATTTATACGCAAAAATAAACTATTTCATCCTTTTTCTGCCCTTAAGGAAAGGGTGGGGCTAGTAGTGTATTAGGCTTTTTTTTTACATCTCGGCTCAATACAACTTTTCCCATAGAGATCTCCCTCCGGACACATTTTGCGACTTAACCTACCCATTTGCTTGGTCTACACAGTCAGCGTGATATCGACATCTTTAATAAATAGGAGATTCTGTCTAAATCATATATGTATTTTTTATTTTCTCTTTTTATTGTAAATAAATTCAACTTTTTATTCTCTTTAATATTTATATTTTCTTTTGTTATGTGTCTTTACTGAAATGTACGCTAGTAAATTTAAGTAATTTTTGTACGATGTATGTGTTGTTTCCCATCTTGTAAATGGTCTTGTACTGTTAGATGGTGTATGAATAAAATAAAAAAAAAATAAAAATAAAATAAAATATTGTTTACAAATTCATTCATAATAATAAAATTGTTTTCAACCAATGACTTCAGATTTTCTGAAGTCATTGTTTTCAACTAAAAGAATCATAATTCCCCAGAAATTTATTTCACTGCACATGAGTTTGTGATAAATTTCAAGTATGGCCTTCAGCATATCAGCGGTTAACTAATTAATTAAATGTATTTTCAACTGAAAGCATTTTTCCGATATCATTTATTCCTTCAATTTTTGTATAAAATTCAGTAAATTAAGCAACAGTGAATTGTCCGTTAGATTTTACAAAAGCCTTACTTTGACAATATTCTTGCATCAGTTCAGTTGTTTTTATTTCTAATTGCTTTAGAAATTTATAAACTGCTCTAAATTAATTAATTGAACTGGCCTAAAATATGTTAGAGATGCGGTTCAATCAACAAAACCTATAAATATGCTATCGTTCTCTATACACAAGATATTCAAAATTTCTTTACCTAAAAAAAAATCGTACATCTTGCCCAAGTTTATTTGAAAGCAGCCTGGAGGCTTCGATAGAATCCACTGTTGCATAGGTATTAATTCAGGAGATTATTACTTCCCTCGCTTACCGAAGGGAGGTATTGTATTCGAGAAAAAAATCACCCTCCGAGACTTTTTCGGATTTTCACATTTCAGATCATGTGGATTACGAAAATATAGATTTTTCGTCTGTCTGTTGGTGCATTAACTAAATAACTACTCGATGAAGACTAGTCAAATTTGGTAGGTAGCTGACACTAGTGCCAGCAAAAATGGTTACTTTCACTAGAAAATATACAGGGTGAACCGTCTAAAGGGAATAAATAATGAAAAAAAAAAACTTTTTCGCTCAAATTTAAAATTTCCACAATTCGTGACATTCTAAACCTATTCAATTTTTTTTAAATTTCAGTTTATTTTTGATTTCGTTACCATGGTACCTAAACCAAAAAATTTCTGAAAATTTTCATCCTCCCTGAGCGAAATTAATAAGTGGAAATCTTTCTATCAAATTATTGACATAATCATATTTCACATTTGCTTGTACATAAAAATACATATTTAGGAGTAAAAAACATACATGTGGGCGGTCATCCCAAGAAATAATCCACCTATGGTGGAAATTTGCAAAGGAATTTACGTAAGCCTCTCATATTTTGCTGCTTTTATTTAACATTGAAATTTTGCTGTCGGATGACCACTGTTTGTTCTTTTGTCCAAAAGTTATCAGGTTTTCTTTGTGACAATTAATAGTGATAACTGCATTCCGATTATTATTCTTATATGTCGTTTCGTAATTAATAATTTTTTAGGATGACCGGCCTGTATAAATAAGGAGGGAAGTTCTGTGTAAATATCTATACGGGTTTTTTATTCTTGGGAAAGAAGAAGAGATTCTACATCTGTATATGTATCATACAAACTTCAGAATATAATATCGAAAAGCATCTCCGATAAAAAGGACTTTTGCACGACATGTTTAAATAATTTTTGTCATGTGCAGCCTTGTATAATCCTATGACGGTAGCCTACATATTCATATATTAATAATAATTTTGTAAATTGCCTATAGCCCAATCCTCAGAGGATTGGAGCTGGAATTATATGAAAACTTTTGATCTTTTGGTAGGTTGTCAGCAGTAGAAAAGTATTTTAAAATGTTATCAAGGCCACCCTGGGCGGTACATAAAGCAAAAAAATAAATTACGGAAATAATTTTTAATATAGGAAAATACAAAAGTGTTCGTAAACATGAAAATTAAAGAGCACAACATTTTATCAAAAAAAAAGTTCTTACAATAAATTTTGCATATATAATCGTTTTCACATAAAATAAGAATTAGTTATGGGGTTGCCGGTCAACGCACGAGTAACAAAATTAGTTTTTTAGCATTTTTTATAGAATTTTTTGTTGTTCAATTTTTACCACCCCGATAGTTCTTTATTTATCGCATTTTAAAATTTATTTAGAAAAAAAGGGAAATTTTGAAGTTTGACCCCATTTTGTTATATGTTCAGCTCACAGTGGCCTTGATAACTTTTTAAAATACTTTTCTACTACTGAAAATCTACCAAGAAATGAACATTTTTAAGAGTTTTTGATGTTAGATACAAGTAATGAATCACAAAATTATGTCAAAATACACCAATTACACATGTTCATTTAAACAAACAAATAACTACTGTTGATAACAGTAACAGGTGTTGAGTATAGGTAACACAGGTAACATAACATTAGTGAATAATGAGCTTAACTTGCAGCCGTGTATTCCAGGCAGCATCTAGGACCAGAATGACCATAGATTAAAGAGTTGAGAATGACTAAATGCTGACAGGCGGCCGAAGCGTGCGGACGTGTTTACGCAGTACCAGCGCCAGCGCCGCAGTGTTAGTAGTAGTGGCTAGTAGTGACCACACCCAAGTTTTACTAAGAAGAGGTGTTCTATATGAATTTTTCAAGACAATAGAACAAACAGATAAGTAACAGTCTCCCTTGGAGAAGAATACCGTTTTTCTTTAATTTTACATGTACTTTTTCTCTCCTATAATATTCTAAGTACCTATTCCTTTACAGGAAAGAAAAATGTCGTTTGCTGAGGAGGACAGGAATGTGGATGACTATTCCGGAAGCTCCTGGAGCAGTGAACCCATTCAGGACGAAAAGGATCGTACGATACTACGGCTCCTAGATGAAAATAAGGCCCTAAGGACTCAAATCCAGGACCTTACTGAGAAAATGGCCCAAATGCAGAAGCAAATGGCCGACCAAGCCTGAGCATCGCTGGAGGCTCAAAACATTCAGCACCAGGAGCTCCTGAGGGCCATCCAGAAAGTAACCCCAACCCCCACGGCTGCCAATAAAGAAGCAGCAGCCCGTAAGAGAAAAAAGTCGGCCACCCATCAAATGGACACCGACGAAGAGGAGCTTAAACAGCTCAAAGACCACCACCACCCCTGCACCGGGCCCCCAAGGGGCCCCTTCGAACCAGGAGAAGAAGACGAAGGTCCCTCCAGTCATCTTGAGACGAAAAGAAGTATGGACCTCTGTAAGCCAAAGGCTACGAGAAGCAGGTATCAAATACCTAAAAGCAAAAGTCGTCGGTGAAGGTATCGCCGTCGAACCCCAATCCGCAGACGACTACCGCAAGATGACAAGGTTATTCTCAAACGAAAAGTGGGAATACCATACGTATGCCCTTCCAGAGGAAAAGCTCCTGAGGGTGGTGGTGAGAGGAATCCCTTCCAGTGTCACAATGGAGGATATCAGGGAGGACCTCAAGACACAAGGACTGGCACCAGTGTCAGTTCAGTGCATGACATCCAGGAGGACCAAGAGGGAGATGCCCCTTGTCCTCGTGCAGGTCCCCCTGGGCCAGGAAAAGATCCTGGAAGTAAACAGATGTTGCTCCCTGGTTGTCAGGGTAGAGAAACAGAGAGCCTCCCCTGCCATCACCCACTGCCACCATTGCCAGCGCTTTGGCCACGCACAGGGTAGGTGCACTGCACAACCAAAGTGCGTGAAGTGCGGTCAGGCCCACCATTCGGCTGAGTGCCAAAAGAAAAAGGTGAGCCCCGCCAAATGCACAAATTGTCAAGGGGCCCACCCAGCCTGCGAGCTACAGGGGATGCCCCAGCTACCCCAAAAAACCAGTAGGTCCCCCAAAGGCCAACAACCAGGGACCTAGGGCGTGTTACAGGCGAAGACGGCCACAGCAGAGACTAGAAAGGTCACTGCTGGAAGAAGTTATGCAGATGCAACAAGCGCCAAGGCCGCACATGCAAACAGGGTGAAGACGGCGCCAAATTCTGCTGTGGCCCATAACTTCACAGCTGCGCTGGCACAGATGCAGCAGATGTGTTTAGCAATGAGTGCATTCTTCGCCCAAATGCCAAATATTATTACATTAAGTTAGGCAGCGAAGCTGTTTAAACTTTTAATTCACACAGAGTATTAATGGGAAGAGTCATAACAGTTTTTAAATGAGTTCGTTGACACTGCACAAACACAGTCGTTCGATAGAGAGTTCCAGTCCCTATTTACTCTGTTAGAGAGGAAGTGCTGGCGGCACAGTTTATGAAATTTATTCCAAACTAGTTTATAGTTGTGTCCCCTTAGTCTTCTATCTGTGTTTAGGGAGAAAATTTGCAGATCAATTGAATAATGCCCATGAAGTATTTTGTAGGTTTCTATTAGGTCACCACGAAGCCTCCTATCTATTAGGGTTGTCAAGTGCAATTTTGAGAGGCGCTGTTCGTAAGTTAAATGACGAATTGCAGGAGAAAGTTTGGTCCGTCTTTGGGTTTGCTCTAGGGCATCAATGTCTTTTACGAAATATGGGTTCCATACTGGTGCTGCATATTCAAGCATGGGCCTAATATAGATTTTATATATTTTTTCAAGGAGTTCCGGCGAAATGTTCCTAAAAGCTCGTGAAACCATATAGGAGACTGAGTTTGCCTTTTTTATAATTTTTCCGATATGAGGTGCCCATTTTAGGTCTTGACTTATGGTGATTCCTAGGTCTTCATGTAGATCTACATTTTTAATTAGTGTGCTATTTAATAAAAACTGATGACGGGGGTTATTTGAGCCCATATGAATAACAGAGCACTTGTTTTCGTTAAGAGCAAGCATCCAAAAGGTGCACCATTCTTCGATTCTCTGTAAGTCATGAAGTATCTCCTGGTAGTGAGTTTGTGGATTGTTATATATTTTAGTATCATCGGCAAACATGGATATCTCGGATTTTAGGCCTACTATAAGATCACTAATGTAGACATTAAATAGGATGGGACCCAGCACAGAACCTTGAGGAACTCCACTTGTCATTTGGTAGCTATCCGATAATTCTCCCTCAATTCTCACTCTACCGCTCCTGTCAGATAAAAAATCCTCGATCCAACTTAACAGATTTCCCCTTATGCCATAAAATTCCAACTTTTTAATCAGTCTATTGTGAGGAACCTGGTCAAAAGCTTTCTTGAAGTAGAGATAAATTATGTCTACTGCTTCATTTCTATCCACTGATAAAGTCCAGGAATTAACGCACTCCAGCAGATTAGATACTGTGGACCTACCGGGAAGAAACCCACGTTGTTTCTTGGATATCACTTCATTTTCAAGGCAAAATGTAGTAAGTTCCTCTACCAAAATTTTTTCCATCATCTTACAAGGTATGGAGGTTAAGCTTACTTGTCTGTAGTTTCCAGGGTCGAATTTGCTGCCTTTTTTGTATATTGGGATGATAGTGGACGTTTTCCATTGGCTTGGTATTTTTCCTTCCTCTAATGACAGCCTCATAAGACCCGTTAAATGGCCCACTACTGAAGGGGTGTTCGCAAGGAATAATGGATGTATATCATCTGGTCCTGGACTACAGTCCAGTTTAATGCCCTTGAGAGCACTTACTACCTTGTTTTCTGTTATGTCTACCATAGTAAGAGAGTTTGCTACTTTTGGGCTGTGAAGAATATCGGGAAGATTGATCGTGGGTTCCACACCAAAGCTTTTCCTAAATTCCTTTGCAAAAATGTTAGCTACTGCTTCAGGATTGCTTACTAATTCTCCGCTATCATCACGTAAGACTGGCGTGCTGACTCTAGATTTCAGAGTACTTTTGACGTATCTGTAGAAACGCTTGTTACTTTTGTAATCAACTAGCTCATGTTCATATCTTGACTTGGCATTTTTTATTTGAGTTGACACTTTATTGCAGCTGAGTCTATATGCATTATAATCCTCTTGCGAATTCGAAAACCGGTAATTATGCCAACATTTCCTTTTTTTGTTAATCAAATTTCTTATCTCAGACGTGATCCATGGTTTTGATTTGGACTTTTTAATTTTATATTCGGGAATGAACTGATCCATGCAGTGATTCACTTCTCCAAGAAATGTAATCCAGCTCTCATTTATATTTGTCAAAGGCACAGACATATTGTGGAAATGTTGGTCGATTTCATTGTATTTTCCTAACCTGAAATTCTTCTTTGAAAGTATTTTATCCGAGTTTTTATTGCATAGAACTTGGGAGGTTGCAACAATGACTAGGTGATCACTCAGACCAATTGGAGGATGATATTCAATGGTAGAGACAAGTTCTTCATCTGAGGTAAACAGCAAGTCTAGGGTTGAGGGTCTGTTGTTGTGCCTAAAGCGTGTGGGTTGATTTACATGTTGAACAAGGCTGTTTGATAGGAATGCATTCATAAACATGTCTGCTGCTGAGTTATTTTCTGAGGGCGTAGGGTTGCTCCAATTCAACGTAGGGTAGTTAAAATCTCCGAATATAAATAAGTTTTCTAGGTTTGAGCCCACTTCTGTTAGTACTGTCAATAGTGGTTCATCGTCTGCCTTTGATAGGCTTGGAGGTCTATAGATACAAGCTGCATTGAAAACCAAATCCTTGAGCTTTATTTCTACCCAGATTGATTCGACTGGAGTTGTATATTTCTCAATCACTTTTGTCTGTATAATGTCGCTACCAAGAGTTTCCCTTACATATATACAAACACCTCCGCCTCTGCCAGTTGGCCGGTCGCATCTGAAAACATTATAGTTAGGTATGCTTACTAAGCTGTCCTGGATGTTTCGTGACATCCACGTTTCCGCAACTAATATCACCGTTGGATCTATGTCAATAACTACAGTTAGGAATTCTTGAAGTTTAGCTGGTAGTGATGCTATGTTAGTATAAAGGAATTTATGCTCCAAGAGTGAAGAAATACAGGCAAAAATCAAATAATTCATCAAGAAGTAGATGGAGTTGAATGTGAAGATATAATATCTGAACTAATGGAAAGGCAAAAAAGAGCTTCTAACATTATTATTACCAATATCAAGGAACCTGATTCTGTTAATTCTCGTGAAAATAGAATTGAAGAAGATAAAAAAGCTGTTAAAGATATACTTAAAAAAATAAACATAGATCTTTCCAATAATATAAAGGTATTTCGATTAGGAAGATATGAACCTTCCAAAACCAGATTGCTTAAAGTTGTTCTTAATAATTCTGATGACGCTATGAATATACTGAGAAATAAAAGAAATATTTCAGCACCAAGTGTGCGAATATTTGGAGACCAACAAAAAGGCAACAAAATTATTACCATACTATTAAAAATCAACTAGAAGAACTGAAAGTCAATGGTGATGATACCAAAACCATTAGATATATTAATAATAGACCTTGTATTGTAAAAAATTCAGTGAATTTAAACTAAAAAATGATCCTAATATACTATGCAATAGTGACATCATATATTTAAACATCCAAAGCATACTATCACATAAATCTGAGTTAGTTAGTTAGTTGCTAGTATTAGATGTTATAATCCTGCCTTCATTTTACTAAGTGAAATAAGAACCACAAATGATATTGAAAATTTTGAACTTGATATAAGTAATTATTCAATGGTTCGTTGTGATTCTACTTCAAGGCATACGGGAGGCGTTTTGTTATATATAAGAAATAATATTAACTATTCACTGCATAAAGAATATGTTCTAGATGGGAATTATTGGTGTAAAGTACTAAAAGTGTAATATAGTGGAATAAACTGGTTAATAGGATGTATATATCATTCACCAAGTGCGAGCCATTCTGTCTTTCTAGAAAATTTTGAACAAATATGTGAAGATATTTTTTGTGGTGATATTCGAAGTATTCTAATAGGTGATTTTAACTTGAACTTTCTCTGTGATGAATTTTATTCCTTAAAAATAAGAAGACTACTTAATGTGTATGGTATAAAGCAAAATGTAAAAATATGTACTAGATGTACTAATGTCAGCTCAACTTTGATAGATTATGTATTAACAAATTTTGAAAATTTAGTTATGAACATTCATGATGAACCCAAAATAACTGATCACTCGATAATTTCAGCAAATTTCACTAATACTGGTAAGAGTAATAGTGACAACAACGTTAAGAAACATTCTCGAAACCTCAGTGACGAAAATTTGTTTAAGATAAATATGAATTTAATTGATTGTAATTTTGAGCTTGATTCTACCAATGTAAATGTAATTTATAATAATTTGCTAAATAATTTTGAACTTGTTTTAAATCAGATTGCGCCTATCAATACTATAAACTGTTATGCCAATGATTTATCATGGTATGACAATGAAATTATGAATAAAAAGAAAGAAAGAGATAACGCATACAAAATATTTAAAATTAATGGCACTAATGATAATTGGAAAAGTTATAAAAAAAATAAGGAATGAAGTAGTTAACCTTCTGAAAATATAGGAGCAGCAATTTTATTACAATGAAATAGATAGACATAGAGGTAATGCGCACTCAATGTGGAAAACTTTAAAAAATTTAATAAGCCCAAAGAACTTTAATGCTAATTTTAATACGGGAATACAATTTGAAGTTAACGGCGAAATAACAAATTGCATATTGCTGAAAATTTTAATAAATATTTTATTCACAGTATTGAGGAAATTGTCGATAGCATTGGAAGTTATGAATATAAATCCAGTAATAACAAATACACTGAGTCTCACTTACATAATTTCAAAGTAATAAACCTGCAAGAATTACGAAAAATTGTCAATGAATTAGATAATAAAGGGTCTACAAATGCCATACTGAGCATTAAATTAATTAAGACATCATTTGAAGTTATTGCACATGTGTGGCTGCATTTCATAAATACATCTCTCGAATCAGGTAAATTTCCTGACGATTTAAAAACTAGCACAGTTATTCCTATAGAGAAAATTAACAACACTAATAAGTCATGGGAATTTCGACCAATTAACACGCTACCGGGTTCTGAAAAACTTTTAGAAAAAGTAGTATATAATCAGTTAATTGATTATTTTAATGATAATAATTTATTCTTTGTAAATCAGTCTGGATTCCGTGCAAATCATTCCTGCGAATCAGCCTTACAATTAACAATAACGGAATGGAAACATAACTTGGACAAAGGGAAATATACTGTTGCTGTTTTTCTAGATTTGAAACGAGCCTTCGAAACCATTGATCGTGTGATATTAATTAAAAAGTTTACTATGTTTGGTATTCAGGGTAGAGTTTTAAACTGGCTAAAGGACTACTTATCTAATAGGCAACAAATAACGAAAATTGGTGACAGCGTATCATCATCGATAGTTAATAATTATGGAATACCTCAAGGAAGTGTCTTAGGTCCCTTATTATTTATTATCTATATCAATGATATTAATGAGTTCCATGACTGATTTCTTAAATCTGTTTGCTGATGACACTTTACTGTCGGTAAGCAATGACAATTTAGATTTAGCTATAAACAAAATTAACAATTCACCCAAAGTGAATCACAGTAACGAAATTTGTGTATTTGAAATTTCGACGTGCGGGCAACTACATTAAATATTCATTTTTTATATATATTATATATGAATGAAATATGGTCTAAAGATCAACAGAGTTTTTGCAAAAAAAAATTAGCTCCATATCTTATACAGTTTTTGAGTTACCGACTTTTTAAAATAAACCATAATTAGATTCGTGGTATTCCTATTAGCATGCGGCTGTTTTCTGGCTAAGTGTAACGCATTAAGATAGTGAGCCAATACATTTTTGAAATTGTGCTATTATTTACAATTTTGCAAACATATTTGAAGGTAAAATGAAACTCATTTGGCAGATGATTTATTAGATCTATTAATTTATGAAGGTGTTGTGTGGAGATATTTTTTATTAAGTATACCATTATTGTGGCACAAATAATACAGCATTTTACAAATATGAAAATACAAGGCCTATACAAAATGTGTAATATATACATAAGTAATAATAATAATAATACATAATATGTATACACAGCTCAGTAAGCACTGACAAAGCATTACAAGCAGTGATGCAAAATTTCATGAAACTTAAAATTTGCGAAAATTTCAATGACATTTTTGTGAAAGTTTCGAAATTCATCTGAAATTTATGAAATTTCTGAAATATAAAATTAAACATTAAGTATCATGAAACTTTCATGAAATTTCAATGAAACTTTCATTTTATGAAATTTAATTGAATAATTCCCTAATATTATGAAAGTTAAGTGAAATTTCATTGAAATATTTTAAATGATGAAACTTAAGTTCTGTATAATATTCGCAATTTTTTAAACTTCCGAGAGATAATGACTAATAAATCCCATTTTTGAAATTAGTCTGATATATTTTTATTTTTTAATTTATTTTCTTTGATATAAAAAAATATATTTTGTTTTCTCCTTAATAAGATTGGAACTTACAAATATGTTCGTGAAAAGTAAAAAATAAATAAATTTAAAAAATGTTTAAACAATGTTTTTTTTAAACTGAATTGCAGTAAAAAGTAAAAAATCATTTTTATACAGCGATTAAATTACAAAATGATGAAAAAGAAAACCATTGAATGCTAATAAATTATAATATATTACCTTTATTATCATTCAGTATTGTGATAAAACGTTATGAATAGTATGTTGTAATGTAGCAGCAACAGCAATACTTTTCTACTTTTTAGTGCAATTCAGTTTTAAAAGAAAACCTTTTTAGTTTCCTGTCTGCCTCATATTCTTTTATTCAAACGCCATCATTTCGATTGCTCTTGTCAAACTGTTTCATTTGATACTCATATCAAGGGGGGTTGTACAGAAATAGGTAATCCGCCATTTTGTGTTGGTTGCCATATTGGATTTAGAATAACGTCAGACAGCTTATCATATTCTACTTGTCATACTTTTTCATTTGATACCCACGCCGAGGGGGTTGTAAAAAAATAGGTAATCCGCCATTTTGTGCCGGCCACCATATTTGATTTAGAATGACATCACACAGCTTATTGTATTCCACTTTATATACCCTTTCATTCGATACTCATGTCAAGGGGGTTGTCAAGTAAAAGGTATTCCGCCATATTGGATCTACCATAATATTGAATATACTAGCTATATTGTACTGTCTTCAGAACCAAAGTTGTGTGCAAAATTTCAGCATGATTGGATATAAGGAAGTGGTCAAAAATTCGATCACCAGATTTAAACATACATGCGTACAACATTTCAAGCTAAAGAAATCCATTGAAAAATAATAATACATTTTTGAAAATAAACGAGTAGGTAATTTGTCAATATATTTACAAAATCTCCTGGACCCATATTCTCCACCCGAGAGAATGCCCATTTCGGGAGAAAGGAAAAGAAGGAAACGTAGAAACATGAAAAGAGATAAAACATTCAGATCTTCTACTCCCTGAGTCAAGAATAGGGTCCCTGTCCTTGTAGATTCAGATTAAATTCCAAACTCTAATACAACACATTACCATTACCAAAGTCATTAATCGAAAACCTCAGTTAGAAATTATATTATTGTTATATTTTTTCATTCAAAATAAGATTTTCTTTATGCAAAAATAATAGAACCTTGAAACCTAGAAATGAACGAAAGAAATGAAAGCAGGGGATTCTTATACTTGAAGAATAGCTAACCTAACCTCTAAAATAAATGTTTTAAACCAGACTTTAATCCTCATTGGTTGAAAGCAAGTTGTAAAAGCGCGCGAAATTCAAATTCCGTTTGCTGTAACGGAAATACAAATTTTGCAGCTGAAACTTTCATGAAAGTTTCAAAAATGTCGTAATTTTCAGATTCATCTGAAACTTTCATAAAATTCAGATATTTCCGAAATTTATGAGGGTACGTTGAAACTTTCAGAAATTTCAAATTGAAATTGAAACTTTCAAAATGAAATTTGAAATTTTGCATCACTGATTACAAGCATTACTAGTAAGAATCATTGTCTGCTAAAAACTGCTCTGTATTATTTCTGCCCTTAAAACAATTGTTAGGAAAGGCCGCACATGCAACAGAACACCAAGTGGACGCATGTTTTTAGTCACACTTTAATTTAGAATTCCACTATTTGTTTTCTATAGATCCAGTTGTGACTTTTTGTCATAATTTGTGACATTATTTGATTATTCTCTATCAGATATCCAAATTTTCTGGGAAAGGGTAAATTGGAAAGGAGAACCGCTTGGACATTAAAATTTGATGTGTTTTCTTAACTGCTTGTCAGTCGAAAAAATTTGTTAAAAATCCAGAATTTTGTGTTAGATAAGGGTCTAAACTACTCTTTGTGGATAATTTTTACAATTAAAATTATTTCGCAGTAGGCAGGGTTTTAACCTGCTTCGCTAGGTACTTCAGTTGCTAGGTAAGCTAAGTGCACTAAATCACTGGACTACTGTCCCCTGTAATGTCCATTTTAAATGCAGCATGGAAGCGTCTTGGGTAATTAGTAGCGAACGTAATCAAAAATTTAAACATACTTTGCAAAAATATTATTGTGTTCGCTTCTTGATGATTGCACTTCAAATTGGATGCTACGCAGGAGGAATCCAAGTTCACATTGTTGAGCAACATATGTTATTATTATTTACACCAATATTCTAAAATGTATTTTAGATGATTCTCTTTATATTTGTAATTATTTAATAAGTAATTCCAATTTGGAATGGTTAATTCGTAGAATTCTGATGTTTTTTTAAGTCACTACTCATTTTCTTAAATCTGAAGTTTCGGCCAATTTTTATTTTTTAATCTCAAATTTGTATAACTTATTGACGATTTCATATTGTATTTGCAAGTTTCGATATACTTACTGTCCTCCTTAGCCAAAATGACCTAACTCAAAATTTCCTAAGCAAATTGGACGTACTTCAAAGTTTCCTTCTTAAATGATTGACTTCTTTCAGTAATCATTAAACCATTATTCCTGCATTTATATTTTATTACACCATATTTTAATCCACGTATCTATAATATACACATAAATGATTGTCTAATTTTCAGGCAATCGTTGATCTACTGATCAACAGTAATATAATACCTTATCAAATTAGTTCTTAGACTAATGTCTATCCACAATTGCACAGACCGAACCCTGCCGAAGCTGTTACGTTGCGTGTTATCATCAAGACGAATTTAAAAATCTGTAACTCGAAAACTGCATAAGATATCGAGCTAATTTTTTTTGCAAAAACTGTTTTGATCTTTAGGCCATATGTCATTCGCTTATAATACATAAGAAAATTAAACATTTAATGTAGATGTCCGCACATCGAAATTTCAAACACACAAATTCCATTCCTTTGATTTAGGATTTATTTAGAAAAAAACTGTAAGTGAAAGTGAAACTTGACTAGTACAGATATATGCGCTCATGTCAGTAGTATGTAAAGAAAAAAAATCCGATCAATATCACATGTAGTTAATTTTCTAGCGAGAGGTATACGTTTAAAAACACGAATTCTTGAAATAACATTCCGCCATCTTTTTTTCTTGTGGAGGAGTTGTGCAATCCCCAACAAAAGTCCAACAAGCCATTTGTGATGCCCTTCAGGACCCTCTTTCGATATGCGAGCTCAAAACTTATTTACCTTGTTGGAATGGGTCATTTTAATTTTTAATGCTTTGGACCCCTTACTAATGTAGTGTCACGTTTCTTAGAAATTTAACAATGTCTTGTTCTTCCTCGGTGATAATGGGTATATCGCTGACGTATGCAAGTAAGATGAGGGGCTTTATCGTTCCATCGTTTCCATTGAAATTCTGATTCTCCTTTATAGTGCTTTCTATCACTTGGTCCAGGACTGTGGTGAATAATCGGGGAGATAGGGGACATCCTTGTTTGACTCCTATATTCTTCATTTTTGATTCTGTCGTCTGTCCAAACCATTGTATTGCAGTGTTTCGTGTCATTGTTGACCAATTTAGTTCCTTTCCTGTTAATTGTTTTTCTATCTCCTCCTGGTATTTCTTTTTGATTTCTTCGTTCTGTAGCAGGGAGATGTTCCATGTGCCATTTGCTGTTTTGTTGTATCTTTTTTGTGCTTCTTGTTTCTTTGTTACTAGTGTTCCATATAATATTTTGTGATCTGTTTTGTCATTTGTTGCTTGTTTTGCCTTAATGTTTTTAACCCTGTCCCTTATTTTTCTATCCACTAGGATATGGTCTATTTGAGAGTTGATATTTCCTTTACTCCAGGTATTAAGGCAGGTTAGGTTCTTGCTCCATGTTGTTTCTAACTATTAGATCGAACAGATGTGCCAAGTTTTTTAGCGAGCTTCCATTATCGTTTGACCATGTGTGGAGTAAGGTTTTTCCTATGATATTCTTGTCTTCATTTGTTTGGTCGTCCTTTCCTATATGCGCGTTGAAGTCTCCTAGTATTATTATGTTCATTTTTCTATTCCTATTTCTTTTAGTCTCTTGGGTGATCTGTCTGAATACTCGCCCTGCCCGTTTGTCGGAGGGCACATGTACTCCTAATATGCATATGTTTTCCTTTCCAATTTGTAAGTCTGCCGTGGTTATGTTTTCGTTTACTTTTCTTGTCTTTATCTGTATAGGGGTGTTCCGTCTTATTGCCCATGCGACTCCTCTGCTGGTTTTTTCTTTGTCCCCTCCACTTAGATGCCATTTGTAGTTTTGAGTAACTGTGGTTCCGTCTATTATGTGTGTCTCTTGTATGCATGCAACGTGTATGTGTTCCATCATAAGAGCCTCATCGATTTTTTCTCTTTTCTCTCTCCTTATGCAGCCTCTGACATTCCATGTCGCCAGAATGATGTCACCGTGTTGTAATTCTTGACTGTTGGCTTCTTTTGTTCTTTGTAATATTTGGTACATGTTTATGTGCGTTGCTTCCTCTAATTCTGGGCGGGGTGTTATTGCCCCAGTTCGAGCGTATGTTTCTTCTGGTTGTTCTGCTTCATGTTTTTCTTGTGCAAGAATCACGCTATCGTAGTGATTTCTTTCGTTTCCATGCTTCCTATATACTGTCTCTAGTGGTGTGTTCTCTCTTCCCTGTTGGTTATTAGGATGGAAGGTTATATGCTCTCCTTCTTCTTGGTGTACTATTATTGTCCTGTTTTTCATATTTGCTGTTGCAGCAATTGTTTCCTCCAGTTGGTAGCTTAATGCTCCATATAGGCAGTTTCCGCCGCAGTCGATTTTTTGTACCAGTAATTGGTGTGTTCTCGTTTCAATGTCCTGTATTAGTGTGTCATTTTATTTGCTTTGTTATTCAAGACCTATATTAACTTGCTGTAAGAGTCTTTTTATTATGTTATCTGTATCGTGGTAAAATAGCTTTTTACAGCGAGTTGCAAATGAGAAAGAGGCCCGAGAGAAACCCCCGCACACCCTGTATATTGTTTTGATTTTTGTAGTGCCTAATTAAAACTGCCGTTTCCCAAATGGGAATAAAATAAGATATTATAAAAATAAAGTAAAAATAATACTAAAAATAGACAGACAAACAGAAATAATAAATTATAAATTATGAAATAATTAATCAATCAATTAATATTAAATATATAGCTTATCTTTTTTGTGGATTGCTGGCATTTGCAGCATCTAATAAACTCCACTTCACACAAATTGTTTATTTATACTTTCCAAGAAAGCATTGGGGTTTTATTCTGGTCCCTTTAATGTCTATAGCTATTATTGTTTGACACTGAATATTTATTACCCTGGTCTTGAGCACTCAATCACTTCAAGGGCCTTTTGGGTACAGATAGGCCTGATCTTAACGCACCACACTTGTTATATTATATTACTTGTTCACCTTATTTTTTATATTACAAAGCCCTGTACTAGAAATTATCGAATATTAATTCCATATGAACTTTGTTTTTTGACTATTTCACTTCACAACAAGCAAAATTTCTTGACTTATCGATGACTTAAATTTTCTATAAATTAGCAGTGTTTTAACCTATGGTTCTGAGCTTTTTTTCGAGAGCTTTCTTCGAAACATCTGTTCACTTTGAGAAACTCAACCGAACTCTATCTTATTTTAACAATGTTAACTCATTCGCGGACACTCATTTTTATTGATATGTGCCTAACGTGACACTGCCGGCATAAGCCGCATCGCCCACAGTGCCCCTAGGAACACTGACGTTATATGCCGCAAAAACTTAGTGCGCTCTAGATACGCTTGTCGGCATATCACGTAAATTTTAGATGTAATAAGGTATGAAGTGTCCCACTAGGCACCTTGGGTAAAAAGATAATGACAAAATTCCTAATAGTTTGTTGGTGATGAAAGAATTTGGTCAGGCGATCTAGGGACCATGTTTGGCGCGTTTCTGTCTGATTCCTGTGCATATTTTATAATTTATTCATGTTTGAAATGAAAGAGAAGCAAGAAAAGCAACTACTTCGTTGGTATGAAGAGCTTGAAAGTGAGGACGAAGATTCCGCCAGATAAAAGGGCACGATACGTACAATACAGATGATCCAGAATACACGTTTATACCGGGTGAGTCACGAATTGCGCTCGCCCCGATATTTCCTAAAATATTTGGAATAGAAAATTGAAATTTGGAGGCCTTATTACACGACTAAAATGCCATCTTTTCAATAAAAAATCAAGTTTGGAGCACATCCGGTTTGACCGGAAATGCCCACAACTTTCGATTTTTAAATGGAACACCCTATATATTTTTACATTTTTGGAATCTAGAAGAAATTTTAAATACAATACATCCATTTTGGTCACTTTTTGATAAACATTAATAATTTTATTAAAAAATCTATTTCTGAATCCAGAGTGCTGTGGTGCCCAAAATATATTTTAGTTTGTGTGCTACGTTACTATAAAAATAAAAAAAGCAATATGATTGCATTACTTAATTCTCTAGAGGCATTTAAAATTTTTAAATGTGATTTTTACTCACTAACTCGGTTTTTGTAAATGGGAATTTAATCGTTCACCAACATTTTTAAATACCTCATTTTCATACGAATCTAATGATACCAAAATTTTGAAAATCCGCTCCGAAATATTTGAGATTTCAGCCAAAATACAATGCAACCAAGCTTTTAGAAACATGCGGCTAATAGATAATAGATTAGTGGGCTTTGGAAACTAAAATGGCACATTTCTGCGTAAATCTGGTAACCTAATAACATTGGAAAAATCATAGTAGCCATTGAATGCAATAAAACAATATCAGCTGTCAGACAGATACAAAATAAAGCGTTGCGGAAATCTCTTTGAGTAAAAATTAAAGAAAATGAATAATTTTAGTAGAAATGAAAAGGTAGATATGTTACTGATATATGGAGAGCGTCTCAAAAATTCAAGTGCAGCTGCAGAACTGTATCAGCAATGATATCCCAACAGACGTCATCCAAGCAGACACTTGTTTGCCAGAGTGGAACAAGAATTAAGAAACGAACCCAATCAACAAGATGACCATCAAACATTTATTGTAAGTGAGGACAAAGAAATTGATGTATTAGGATTTGTGATGGTACACCCAACAACATCAACAAGGGAATTGTCAATGGAATGCGACATTAGTCAGTCTTCGGTTTGCAAAAAACTCCAAAAAAGGGCAATCAGAATAATAGCTAGCTTCAATTATAGGGACACATGCAAATCAATTTTTAAAAAACTAGGAATACTTACATGTACTAATCAGTATATATTAGAATGTTTTAAGTATGCTCAAAACCACCTACATGAGCTTCAATTTCAATCTAGCTACGACACCAGACACCAACAAATTATCGCTCCACATTTTCGCTTAACAAAGAACATGAATTCCTATAGATATTTATCAATTAAATTGTACAATCATCTACCAAATGATTGGAGAAAATTGAAATCCATCAAATTTGAAAAAAAGGTCAAAAGTTTTCTGAAAGAGAGGGTTTTCTATACTGTTCAGGAATTTTATGATTATTTTGCCTCCTAGTCTGTTTGAATATTATTATTTTATTTGTAAAGATAATTTTAATTGTTTATGATTACTAAATTTTGTGTTCCAATCTTTTATAACATTCCTGTTTTACTTTAATTGTACTTTTTATTCATACTGTATTATATGTATTTTATATTTTAAGAATTCACGAGTGTATATATAATGTAATTATCTCACACGAAAATAAATCTATCTATCTATCTATCTACACTATTTTGTCAATATTCTCTTTCATTTACTTAAAAATTTGTAGTGCTCTTTGAAACAAGTGAGGGAAACAGAATAAGTTAAACTCAAATCCAAAATATAAGGAGCATTTGCGGCTTCCTTTATTCTTTTTTTACTATTGTCTGGAGGTGTGACAAAAAATAACCACAAATTAAACTAAGTAGTTTTTTTATAAACTACCGCCGATTTAAATAAATAAGTTACGCCCACTAAATCTGATTGATGGCAAATTCTGCTACAGATCTACTGATTGGTCGAATTTTATTATGCGTATTAGTCTAGTATCTAGAGTCCACGTTGACTTGCAGAGCCGGAGTTAGAATTTCAGAGTTTGGCAAGTAATGAAACAATGAAAGTAAAATATTCCCTGCTTTCATAAATGTTGGATTTCCCAGTTCTACCTATTATTAAATAAAAATACAACAACCCTACATTCGTTTTATTTAGGATTTACTTCTAGCATTATATTGAACCTACCTAACAATGGTTGTATAATTCTAATATATACATGTGTATTGCCAAAGCACGTGTAGCTAAAATACATTGTTGTTTCTTTTTTTGGTATATGTGACAAAAAAATCTTTCCTTTTGTATATTGTATAAGACAACATTATTATTGGTATCTAGATTAAACCTACTTACTGCAATGCATGCGCCAATAATTAAATTATTCTTCTTCCCCGGAAGATGCCGATGATGAGGAATCATTGGGATTTATTATAATCGGTTGTTGTTGAGGAACTGTGGCAAAATATTGATTTTCAATTTTGTTTAATATGGCTCACGCATCCCGTCCAATGCTTTTCTATGGGCTTCCCACTGTCTAATAAGTTATGTATCACATTATGACTAAGTCGGGGGCTTGTGTTTTGAACGTAATTTTTTAAAGCACTCCAAATTTTTTCAATAGGATTTAAGTCACAGTCTTAAAACTGTATGACCATGTTGTTCTGCAAGTTCGTCTATACAAATGTTTTTTTAATGTTTGCATTTTTCACCTTTTATTTTTTAAATTAAATTAATTCAAACTTTCGCGTCGAAGTCGTTGGTATTTTCTCAGCTTGTCGCGAATGGTAAGAGGCATTATCTAACAATATGACCTAATTTGGCTTTATGTTACGCAATAGTTTTTCTGCAAACCATTTTGCAGTGGCATTCATATCTTGGTGGTAATCGGCTGATGACTTTGCTATGTTTTTTGCGAAAAGCATTAAACACCCTTTTACAAATCCATCTTCATTACCCGCGGGTACTATTATTATACGTTTACCTCTCGAAGAAGGTACATTTGGAGAACATTTTAAAGTGTCATCCGACCAAAAAAAGTTTTGAATTTTTTTTTTCTGAAATAGGTTTAGAATGCCATGAAACGTGGAAATTTTAAATTTGAGTAAAAAAAATGTTTCCCATTATTTATTCCATTTAGACGGTCCACCCTGTATATTTTCCAGTGAAAGTTTAACCATTTCATCGCTGACAGCAGCGTCAGCTACCTACCAAATTTGACTGCTCTACGTCAAGTAGTTTTTTAGATAATACACTAACAGACAGACAGACAGACTGACGGAATTGAAAAACCTATATTTTCGTAATCTACGTGATCTGAAACGTGAAAATCCAAAAAAATCTCGGAGGGTAATTTTTTCTCGAATACAATACTTCTCTTTGGTATGCGAGGGAAGTATAACATCTAAAAACAAACATATTTGACAGTAATAAAAGAAATGCTAAAAAGCTGAGTTCATATTTATAAAGCACATACGATGACTGCTTTGACGGCAATTTTTTATTCGCTGAATAAATATGAACCTAATGTTCTGTTATTTTTGTGGTGCGTGCCCTTTCTGTTGAAACTGCAGATAAGAAGAAAAAAAAAACTGTAGTGTAGTGCTAGTATTTTAATGAGATTAAATTGGACAATTTGCCAGTAGTGTTTTTTGAGGTAATAAATATTTAAATGGAGAGTTGTCATAAGACAAGTAAAATACGAATGTACTCATAAAAATCTTGAATCCGATTCTGAACGCATTAAGCAGGTGTTCGTTTGCAAGCATGCGGCTCTCTGCGATGTAATTCTTAAGGGATGCCGCTTTGAATGTTATATTTTGGACACAACTTTACCTTTCCCATTTGCGCAGTTTATCCATAAAGACGAGTGACAAAGAAAGAAAAATGTTACTGTTAGACTTTGCTTTACCATGTTGCCACGTTTTTATGATTGGCTAATCTACGTTTCACGAAAAGAAGTATTTTTTGACAATAATAACAATTTATTTGTTCAAGTACTCAAAGAGTAGAATGTGCCGCAGGGCAGTGTGCTTGGTCCGATCCTTTTTTTTATAAAATATTAATGATTTGCAGCAATATCTAAACGATGACTCAGTGTATATAACCACATATGCTGATGACACAAACATTTTAATCTTTGATAAAGATTATAATATCGTGATGAAAGCAACTAGTGTGATGCAAAATATAACGGAATGGTTTTAGTGAAATTCGTTGATATTAAATAATAATAAAACAAACTGTATTTCATTTAAACATAGTAGAAATAAAACTGAATATCCAACAAAAATAAGCATTAACAATGTAAAAATTAACTAGGTAAACTGAAAATACAAAATTCTTAGGAGTGATTATTGATGTACATATGAATTGGCAACCTGGCAATTAATAAATAAGAAGTTACATAAAAATGCAAAACCATACCATAGCAAGACAATTTCAGCCGATAATTTCAATAATTTTTTTGTTAATATAGCAAAAGATACAATTCAGACACTGCCAAATAACAATAGCATTGACTTTGCACAATTTCTTAAGAAAAGCCACGTCTCACCACAAGTCTTTTTGTGGCCCACAAATACAATAGAAGTTGAAAATGCGTTAAACAACTTAAAAAACACAAATAGCCATGGTATCTATGGTTTTAATACTAAAGTATTCAAAACCATTGGGAAAAATATAATTCCCATATTAACATACAGACTGTCTATTTTACGAGGGCCACACCAAATATCTCGCTTAATATCTATTGTAGAAGAATAAAGTTTTAGAAACAGTTATCCCATTTTTTGTGAGCTATATTTCAGTAAAAAGAAATTTGAAATCCATAGCCTACTTTATGAGATATATTACAAAAACCTGAAAAATAGGAAAACCACAAACGGTTATAGCTTCCTTATTTGAGGAGATACGAAAAAAGTTAGAGGAATGAAAGTTGACGGCAAAGACAATAAGAATAATAACGTGTAACAAAAAAATCGAAAAATGCAGTTGGCTTTGACATACGCTATTGTGCAAACATGAAAAATACATATCTCAAAGTAGGCCATGACGCCATTAATTCCGTTATTTTTTTCTCATTCCAACGATATAAAACATGTCACAGAAATTTTAACCGATAGTGTCAATATTTAATATTTTACGAATACCACAATTCATATAATTGAATCGTAACAATCAGCTGTGCCATAATAGTAAAAATTCACTTTATAATAATTATAATTCCGTAATTATTTATTACTATTTAATACAAACCAATAAATATCTCATAAATAAAAATACAAGTACAAAACGAACATCCAAAGAAAAAAACGAAAAACTATGTATAACAGTACTACCTACTACTATATTGAAAAGAAATTATGTGTATTTATTGTTCTAACTACAAATGCTCAAATTGTGCACCATGCATTCTGACACATAAACGTGCTCTACGAGACACGTCACGCATTACATTTTGGAGCATTTCAGGAGTAATTGCCTCACATGCGTTTCGAATTTTGGTTTTGATGTCCTCAATATTTTCAGGGGCAGTTTGAAATACCTTGTCTTTAATGTAACCCCAGACGAAAAAATCCAAGGGAGTAATATCTGGTGATCGAGCTGGCCATAGAATGGGTTCATAGGTGCCTATCCAGCTATCTGGCATAACTTGATTTAAATAATTTGTACATATTACAGCATTGTGAGGTGGAGCCCCATCTTGTTGAAAATATGAATAATTTAATCTTTCTGCCACTGTTAATTCATAAAGAAAATCTTGAAATTCGTTTTGCAGGAAATTAAGGTATCTACGAGTGGTTAATTTGCCATCATAAAAATAAGGTCCAATTACTTTAGTCCCTAAAAGACCCAACCAAACATTCGTAGAAAATCTTTCTTGGAAAGCAGTCTCTCTGCACCAATGTGTATTTTCTCATGTCCACTTATAATGCATATCTCTATTGAAAAATCCATTATTAGAAAAATTTGATTCGTCCGACCAAAGAATTTTGCTACATATCAGCGCGTCATTCCTTTTCTTATTTAATAACCATCTACAAAATCTTACTCTCCTTGGCTTATCTCCCTCATTTAAATGTTGAACTTTCCTCATTTTGTAGCATCGAAATCCGTTTTTTTTTCAATATTTTTCTTGCACTGTCTTTTTTTATGCGACAGTTTCTCTGAATTTGTCTCAAAGAGGTTTCCTCATTTTGGTTAACATAATTCATTACTCTATTCACTTTTCTTACATTATCCGCAACATGCGCTCGCCTTACTGCTTTTTTTGAAAATGAACCATGCGTTTTTAGATTTTGAACTAACTTCCTAAACATAGTTTGATTTGGCTGCGGAGCATCTGGAAATCTATCTCCGTAAACCGTGACTGCCATCTCAGAGTCAAAATTGCACTGACAATAAATGCTAATCATATCGAATTTGTTATTATTGGTGTACACCATAATTACTGATATAAAATTTGTCTTAGAACTCGACAACGCAACATACAACAGTGACAATCTGTCAAATTTATTAATAACTGTATACATTGTTTTTCACTAATTATGGCACAGCTGATTGTTACGATTCAATTATATGAATTGTGGTATTCGTAAAATATTAAATATTGACACTATCGGTTAAAAGTTCTGTGACATGTTTTATATCGTTGGAATGAGAAAAAAATAACGGAATTAATGGCGTCATGGCCTACTTTGAGATATGTATTTTTCATTTTTGTACAATAGCGTATGTCAAAGCCAACTGCATTTTTCGATTTTTTTGTTACACGTTATTATTCTTATTGTCTTTGCCGTCAACTTTCATTCCTTTAACTTTTTTCGTATCTCCTCAAATAAGGAAGCTATAACCGTTTGTGGTTTTCCTATTTTTCAGGTTTTTGTAATAAATCTCATAAAGTAGGCTATGGATTTCAAATTTCTTTTTACTGAAATATAGCTCACAAAAAATGGGATAACTGTTTCTAAAACTTTATTCTTCTACAATAGATATTAAGCGAGATATTTGGTGTGGCCCTCGTAAAATAGACAGTCTGTATATTATAAATAAGTGCATCGAAGAACAGATATTTTCAGACATCCTCAAAGTCGCTAAAATAACGCCCATACATAAAAAGGGAGATTTGGAAGATGTAAATAATTATAGACCAATATCTATATTACCAATATTGTCAAAAATATTTGAATCAATTTTAAAATCCAGAATAATGAAATATTTGGAAATTAATAATATATTTTCCGATAAACAGTACGGTTATAGATAAAACAGGTCAACAACAAAGGCAATCATAAAAATTGTAGAATCAGTCTTAACAGCAATAGATAACAATAATATATCAGGTGTGTTCCTCAAGGCTCTATTTTAGGTCCGGTTTTTTCCTGGTTTTTATTAATGATTTTGCACCAACTATAACATCAGATAAGACCGTTCTATTTGCTGATGATACCACATTTTTAAACATTGCTAAAACGAAAGTTGAATTAGAAGGTAAAAATATTTCAACACTAAGTCAAGCATCAGATTGGTTTAACTCAAATCAGTTAAAAATGAACAATGAAAAAACCCAATCCATTATGTTCAAGGAATACAATTCAGTCAAGTTGCTTAGTATCCATATTGACTCAAAATTAAATTGGAATACACACATTGAACAACTGTCAAAAAAAACTAAATACAACTTTATTTCAGATAAGAAAATTAATACAATTAAGAAATTTTGATACAGCTATAACATTCTATTATTCAAATTTTTATAGCATGCTTACATACGGTATCATTTTATGGGGAAATGCATCAGACACCGAACGCATTTTCATAATTCAAAAAACAGCGGTTAGAATACTAGCCTCAGCAAAATACAGAGAACATTGTAAACCTTTATATAAGAATTTAAAAATTTAACATTAACCTGCATATTTATGTGTATCAGTGTTTAATATATGTATATGAAAGAGAGTAAACACTACTTAAAAAATCCAGTATATCACACATCTAACACAAGAACCAAGAATGATTTCAGAATTCCTTACCATCGATTAGTCAGATCACAACAACCAACAAATCACAAATTATTCAATACTCTTCAAGATTTTTGTGAGTAGCTAATACAAGTATAAAGTACTTAATATATTTGAGAGTTATATCAAGTTTAATAAGGTTTTAATTTAAATAAAAGAACAAATATGAGTGATGAAAGTGGTGGCATCAAATCTTGGACAAGTAAGAAAGAACCATTAGGCAACAAACAAATAAAAACAAGGAGTTTTTCTCTTGGAGCTATTAACCTAACAAAGCAAGATATAAATAAAATTATCACAGGATTTAGTGAGGACACAAAAAAGGTAGCACAAGCAAAAACACACACTGTGAAAGAAATTAAAGAAAAAAGGGACTTAAATATAAATATAAACAGCAGGAATATGATGTTACAGGGAGACCTAGAAAAATCAGAAACAATGACTAATAGTGAAAATATCCAGAATAACACTAAATTTGTCTCAGAATCATCTGATGTATGGGAAAGTCCAGATGAAATTTTTAAACCTAAGAAATCTGTTTCTCGAACTCCTATCAAGACAGCTAGTACAACTGAGAATCAAGAATTAAATAAAATGGAGTGTAATTCCTCTGTTACAAATACCCAAAAGAGACCAAGATCAAGATCGGATTCTAGTCCCGGGACACTTGACCGTCAAAAAATCAGAAAACAAAGCATAGTCGAAGACAAAAGCCAGGGTTGTACAAAGACTGCAGAAAGTAACATACACAGGGCGGGAGAGTCACAGGGTAAATCGAATCAACCTAGGATTATAGAGGAGAACTACAGGAAATCAGGGACAGAGGCACTGTTGAACAGCATTTTAAAGTCCTTGGAAGAAATTCAGGAATCCACTATCAATGAACCAGAATCAATTACTAAGGAAGAATTAAAAAAGATAAGACTAGCAACTTTTAATATCAGTAAAATAGTGACTATTATGGCTTACAGTATAGGACAAATGGAGAGAGAAAATTTTAAAATCGATCAACCCTCAAGGGGAAATAAATTAAATACCGGACTAGATAGAAATAAGAACTCAGATATAGCAACAGTAAATCAACAACTACAAGAAAGACCAAAACAAAAAACCTATAGCGATATTGCTGCCATTACACTAAATACCAATAAGGACAATCAAGACAAAACAAAAGAATGGAAAACACCTCCCCAGATAAAAAAACATGAAACTGTAATAAGAATCAAGGACCAAACTGACTCAAATAAGGTGCTTACCGAATTAAAGCAGAAAATCAATGTAAACCAAGTGGAAGGAGCATTTAAAAGTGTGAGAAAGTTACAGAGAGGCGGAGTAGTTATAGAGTGCCAAAATGAGAATCAACAGAGGAAATTGAATGAAGCATTAGCAGATAAAGTTGATTTCCAGTTAAAAGTAACCCAGAATACAGACCCCATGTTCTTAGTAACTGGTATTGAAAAGGGCTATGAACCGGAAGACTTCATTGATGAGCTAATAGCACAGAATCCTGAAATTACTAACACTTTTGGAGAAGAAGTAAAACTATCATTAAAATATGTAACAAGGAAAGACTGCATAAACAAAAGGAAGGAAAATTGGGTACTACAAACTAAACCGGAAATATTTAAATGGATTATAAGAAATGACAGAATGAGTTTTGATCTAACAAAAGCCTATATACAAGAATATACAAACTTAGCACTTTGTTTTAACTGCTGCAACTTTGGTCACGTCGCCAAATATTGCAATAGTAAGAGCTGCTGTCACAAATGTGGAAATGACCATGAAGGGGGGCAATGCCAAAGCAATGAACTAGACTGTCCAAATTGTAAAAGATTAAGATTGGTTGATAGAAGACACTCAGCCAGAGATCGAAAATGTCCTGCTTATCTCCAAAGGTTGGAAAAACATAGACACTATACTAATTTTACGACAGAGGAAAATTTTTTACCCAAAGTTTAACAGTCCCTAACCAGAAGGCTACAAAACAGTCCCAAAACAAATCAGCCTTGGTATTAAAATTCCTTTATACTAACATAGCATCACTACCAGCTAAACTTCAAGAATTCCTAACTGTAGTTATTGACATAGATCCAACGGTGATATTAGTTGCGGAAACGTGGATGTCACGAAACATCCAGGACAGCTTAGTAAGCATACCTAACTATAATGTTTTCAGATGCGACCGGCCAACTGGCAGAGGCGGAGGTGTTTGTATATATGTAAGGGAAACTCTTGGTAGCGACATTATACAGACAAAAGTGATTGAGAAATATACAACTCCAGTCGAATCAATCTGGGTAGAAATAAAGCTCAAGGATTTGGTTTTCAATGCAGCTTGTATCTATAGACCTCCAAGCCTATCAAAGGCAGACGATGAACCACTATTGACAGTACTAACAGAAGTGGGCTCAAACCTAGAAAACTTATTTATATTCGGAGACTTTAACTACCCTACGTTGAATTGGAGCAACCCTACGCCCTCAGAAAATAATTCAGCAGCAGACATGTTTATGAATGCATTCCTATCAAACAGCCTTGTTCAACATGTAAATCAACCCACACGCTTTAGGCACAACAACAGACCCTCAACCCTAGACTTGCTGTTTACCTCAGATGAAGAACTTGTCTCTACCATTGAATATCATCCTCCAATTGGTCTGAGTGATCACCTAGTCATTGTTGCAACCTCCCAAGTTCTATGCAATAAAAACTCGGATAAAATACTTTCAAAGAAGAATTTCAGGTTAGGAAAATACAATGAAATCGACCAACATTTCCACAATATGTCTGTGCCTTTGACAAATATAAATGAGAGCTGGATTACATTTCTTGGAGAAGTGAATCACTGCATGGATCAGTTCATTCCCGAATATAAAATTAAAAAGTCCAAATCAAAACCATGGATCACGTCTGAGATAAGAAATTTGATTAACAAAAAAAGGAAATGTTGGCATAATTACCGGTTTTCGAATTCGCAAGAGGATTATAATGCATATAGACTCAGCTGCAATAAAGTGTCAACTCAAATAAAAAATGCCAAGTCAAGATATGAACATGAGCTAGTTGATTACAAAAGTAACAAGCGTTTCTACAGATACGTCAAAAGTACTCTGAAATCTAGAGTCAGCACGCCAGTCTTACGTGACGATAGCGGAGAATTAGTAAGCAATCCTGAAGCAGTAGCTAACATTTTTGCAAAGGAATTTAGGAAAAGCTTTGGTGTGGAACCCATGATCAATCTTCCCGATATTCTTCACAGCCCAAAAGTAGCAAACTCTCTTACTATGGTAGACATAACAGAAAACAAGGTAGTAAGTGCTCTCAAGGGCATTAAACTGGACTGTAGTCCAGGATCAGATGATATACATCCATTATTCCTTGCGAACACCCCTTCAGTAGTGGGCCATTTAACGGGTCTTATGAGACTGTCATTAGAGGAAGGAAAAATACCAAGCCAATGGAAAACGTCCACTATCATCCCAATATACAAAAAAGGCAGCAAATTCGACCCTGGAAACTACAGACAAGTAAGCTTAACCTCCATACCTTGTAAGATGATGGAAAAAATTTTGGTAGAGGAACTTACTACATTTTTCCTTGAAAATGAAGTGATATCCAAGAAACAACATGGGTTTCTTCCCGGTAGATCCACAGTATCTAATCTGCTGGAGTGCGTTAATTCCTGGACTTTATCAGTGGATAGAAATGAAGCAGTAGACATAATTTATCTCGACTTCAAGAAAGCTTTTGACCAGGTTCCTCACAATAGACTGATTAAAAAGTTGGAATTTTATGGCATAAGGGGAAATCTGTTAAGTTGGATCGAGGATTTTTTATCTGACAGGAGCGGTAGAGTGAGAATTGAGGGAGAATTATCGGATAGCTACCAAATGACAAGTGGAGTTCCTCAAGGTTCTGTGCTGGGTCCCATCCTATTTAATGTCTACATTAGTGATCTTATAGTAGGCCTAAAATCCGAGATATCCATGTTTGCCGATGATACTAAAATATATAACAATCCACAAACTCACTACCAGGAGATACTTCATGACTTACAGAGAATCGAAGAATGGTGCACCCTTTGGATGCTTGCTCTTAACGAAAACAAGTGCTCTGTTATTCATATGGGCTCAAATAACCCCCGTCATCAGTTTTTATTAAATAGCACACCAATTAAAAATGTAGATCTACATGAAGACCTAGGAATCACCATAAGTCAAGACCTAAAATGGGCACCTCATATCGGAAAAATTATAAAAAAGGCAAACTCAGTCTCCTATATGGTTTCACGAGCATTTAGGAACATTTCGCCGGAACTCCTTGAAAAAATATATAAAATCTATATTAGGCCCATGCTTGAATATGCAGCACCAGTATGGAACCCATATTTCGTAAAAGACATTCATGCCCTAGAGCAAACCCAAAGACGGATTACCAAACTTTCTCCTGCAATTCGTCATTTAACTTACGAACAGCGCCTCTCAAAATTGCACTTGACAACCCTAATAGATAGGAGGCTTCGTGGTGACCTAATAGAAACCTACAAAATACTTCATGGGCATTATTCAATTGATCTGCAAATTTTCTCCCTAAACACAGATAGAAGACTAAGGGGACACAACTACAAACTAGTTAGGAATAAATTTCATAAACTGTGCCGCCAGCACTTCCTCTCTAACAGAGTAAATAGGGACTGGAACTCTCTATCGAACGACTGTGTTTGTGCAGTGTCAACGAACTCATTTAAAAACTGTTATGACTCTTCCCATTAATACTCTGTGTGAATTAAAAGTTTAAACAGCATGTAATAATAATAATAATACTTAAAAGACTTACCTGTTACAACATTTAAAAAGAGGATAAAAGAAATATTGATTGAAACCGCCACATAATATAAATGAATTCATTGATTTTTTTAAATAAACCTGACTAGTATAAATTTTGACCATACAGTCTTTGAAATGTCCGTAGATGTGTTTTTTTTTTTATATATTCTGTTTATATATTATGTTTCTGTTTGTTATATATTGTGCATTACCATGTTTTATCCGACATGTCCTGTATCATGTAAATGGTCTCTTGGATAAATAAAATAAATTGGATGGATCACGTGCAGGCTCTCTGCGGCAGACTAAGTACAGTTTGCTACTCGTTAAAAGAATTGAAGAAAGTAGTGAATCATAATACTTTCCTCACAGCTTACTATGGACATTTTTACAGTTTAATGTCATATGAAATTATATTTTGGTGTGGTTCTCATATCCAAAAAATGTTCATAGTCCAAAAAAGAGCACTACGAATCTTGTCCGATTTAAGAGTAGATGAATCATGTCATCAACACTTCAAAGCACTCAAAGTCCTAATAGCTCCAGGTCTTTTTGTTTACGAATGTCTTTGTTTCATTTTCAAGCATATGAACGAGTTTAAAGACAATGTCAGAGATCACAGTTATAATATAAGACACAAAGATACTCTCTCTTACCCAATTCATAATACAACAATTCTAGAAAAAGGCTGTTTTTATAAATGTTTGCATTATTATAACTTTTTGCCCACCAAACTGAAAAAAATTGTATCTATAAATATTTTTTCAAAAATACAGTAAAAAAACTCTTAATACTAGGCACTAGCAGAACCTTACACCATAGAGGAAGTGAATGAGATAACATTTACTTAAGAAACAAAAAATGTATTAATTTTACTAAATTAAGCTATTATCATTCTTATTTGAATTCTTGGAAATTTTTGGACATGTAACAAACATAAATTGTAAAATTGTTGTCACCGTTGCACACTAAAATTCTATTCTATTCTATTTCATGAGAACCGCTTAGTGAATGGTAATTAAACTCTGTAATTAAGATTTTAAACTGCACGTGTAAAACATATGGAAAAGGTGTTAAAAGTTTTCCAATGATTATTGAGCTGTTATCTTCAATAACAAATCTCTCGTAAGTCATTAAATTAAAATCCTTATAAATAAAAAACAGTTTAGTGAATTGATTTGAAATTTATTGGGGTGATTTACAAAGACATAAAGAGTAAATAATAATAATAAAAGTTCTTTATTGAATATATAAGAGAAAATTTACATATTCAAACGGCTATCGACCGGGGTCCTTCAGCCTGTATTTCCTGCTTTTTTATTGATATTACAATATTCTTTGTATAGTTTTAAGATGAATACAATTTATTTTGTTGTAAAAAAAAAAAAAACAAACAAACAAGTTTAGATTAGTTTAGAGTTAGCGAAGATATTTTTTCCATCAGTGTCATCTCGGGGTGCTTGAATTTTGATGTGTTGGGGCTTCTTGTCCGGCAGAGAGGTCGCATCAATGGTATGTTGTGTGGTCGATTGGCAAATTTAACTGTTAACATTTGGAGTCTGGTCAGGATTGGTGTTATTCTGGTTTTTTCATATAGTAGATTATTTGGCGGGTTATAGAGGTAGTTGTTTGGGTGCCGAATTTTAGTTATAGTGCGTAGCGAAGCGGTTTCAGCAACTTTTAAGTTGTTTAGGGCCGGTTTTTGGCAGTTGATATATAGATTGTGTCCATATTCAAGTATGGGTCGGCATATTGATGTGTAAATTTTTGTAGCTGTTTTTGTTGATATCCCTTCGTTTTTATATGTGAGTGCTTTGAAGTGTTTTGCTCGGCTTTTTATTCTGGATTTAATAATTGATGTGTGTTGATTAAAATTCAGTTTTTGATCCATGGTAATTCCCAAATATTTGGCCGTGAGAGTTGGCTTTACATTCTCGTTTGCAATGCTTATTGAAGGAGAGGATGGAGAGGGAGCGTGGTTAAATATAACGAATTGTGATTTGCTGGGATTTAGAAGCAGACGCCATTTGTTGAACCACAATTGCATCTCGTTCATCTTATCCTGCATCTTGGGGATTAATCTCTGTAGTGATTTGTCATGTCCCACCAGAGTTGTGTCATCAGCATATTGTAGTATGTATGTTGTGTCTTCCAATGGATTTTGTGGGGTGGCGATGTCATAGCTGTATAAGTTGTATAATAGAGGTGAAAGTGGTGATCCTTGTGGGACCCCCTGCTCCATCATAAATTCTTCAGAAGTGGCGTTTCCAACCTTTGCATGTAGTGTTCTGTTTTCCAGGTAGTTTCTTAACAGGTGTATCAGATAATCAGGCGTACCTACTTTTTTTAATTTATATAATAGCCCTTTGTGCCAAACGCTATCAAACGCCTTTTTGATATCCAGATATATTGCTGCCGATTTTAAATTGTCGAGTTTGGCAGACTGGACGTTTGAAGTGAGAATCGTTAGTGGATGCAAGGTTGCACATTTTTCTCTGAAACCAAACTGATGATTAGGAATTATGTTCATAGTGTTATCATGTAATTTGTTTCTTATAATTTTTTCGAATAGTTTACCAAGTGCTGGTAGTAGAGTAATTGGTCGGTAATTGTTAATTTTTTTGTGATTGGTATTCGGTTTTGGTATGTTTATTATCTCCCCTCTTTTCCAGTCTTCGGGAAATATGTGGTGATTTAGACAATATTTGAAGATTTTTAGAATGTAATGGTGAACACGGTAATTTAGTTGTTTGATTATTGACCATGATATTCTGTCCACTCCTGGTGATGTGTTCTTTTGCCCATGTAAAATGTTGAAGTATAGTTCTTCCTCAATTTCTATAGAGTTGTTAGGAATTTCTGTGTTAAAGTATTCGTGGTACCATCTGTTTACTTCTACATATTTATTTTGATCAAACACTGGATTTTGCCCCTCTGCAAATTGTTGCTTGTAATATTTTGCGAATAGTGTAGCCTTGTCTTCATCTTTGTTAAATATTTGCCCATTCTCTTCAATTTCTGGAGTGTAGTGTTTGGGTTTGTATTTTGATAACTTTTTAATTTTCTGGTAAAATAGCAGTCCATTTGATTCCTCGATTTTCCTGACACGTCTGCACGATTTTGTTGTATTCGTTTATTTTTCGTTTTATGCTGGGGTCAGGGCTTGTATAGTATTCCCGTAACATTTTTCTTTTGGTTTTTATAATTTTAATTATATATGGTGGGAGTTGATGGGAATAGTATTGTGTTATGAAAGTTGGAGTTTTGTTTTGTATTTCCTCTGTTAATTTCGCATTGAATTGTTTTATATCTTCTATTCTTTCAATCTTGTCTTCCCTGCCTTCTATGTACGAACACATCGCCTCATTTAATTTGTCGATGTTGCATTTCTTAAAGTTGTAAATTTCTTTGGGTTGTCACGCCGATGGGGGTTCATTTGTTTCGAAACTGATTTTCATTGCCAGGTGATCCGAACCAAGGTCTGGGAATAGTTCTATTTTTTTGAAGTTTTTCTCTATATTTTTTGTGTGTAGGATAACATCTGGTGTTGTATCTTGGTTGTTTGGCATTAGAAACGTTGGTGGTGTATCTAATTTTACAAAATCACTGTTGTCGAAAAATTTTTTTAAACATTTCTGTTTTCTTTGGTTGATGTTGAAATCACCTATGATAATTGAATATTTGTATAGAGATGCTTTAACGAACACATTTTCTTCAATTTTAGAACTTGGGTGTATATATGTTAGCAATACATCCCTTCACCCTTCAGGGGGCCTCTGTCTTAGTGACATCACTTAACTATTGGACGATCGTGCCTCTCCCGAACGAAACCGAGCCAGTGGCGTCAGCCAAGATGCGCGTCAAGCAGAATAGAATATACCCTTGTCAATGAAGTACGCATGGCAATAAATTCGTACTAAATTGTGGTTTTTAGTCTTATTTGGGGTAGAAACCCTATTAACGCTAACATCAGAAGTGGGATGCTATCCAATGTGCCAGTGAAAGAATAATAAGTTGTACGAACTGTTAATTTTATTTGTTGTTACGTTGTGATATGGAAAATACCGAACATGACAGTGATAGTAATGTGAACACGTACAGGAAGAGCAGGAGATCTCATTACCAAACAGTGTAAAGTTGCAGTGGCAAAACATGTTAATAGTTGTAGTAGCAACCCAACAGCAACAATTTTCATAATTATTGTGCAATACAAAGATGGCTGCGAGTCCGCGAAGCCAACGCCCGTGCTGAACGTGGATGATTCTATTTGCACAAGTGTCAACGTCATTCTCTACGTCCTTCCGGCGCCTTCCGCTTATTTGCGCAAGCGTCAGTGTCGTTCTCTGTCTTTTCGCTTAGTAGAATTTGGCCCTGGTTCGAGCACTGAATGGCGGAATGGCTGAAAGACGACGTCACAAGGTTAAAAGATGATTGTAACGTATTACCGGCGAAATCCGTAAGAAAAAGCCGAATCAACACCACTCGTTTGTACCATTGCAAGAAAATCGAACATTCCGAAAATTATTGTTGGTATAAAAGTAAAACAAAATACCGACGATTCTACAACAAGGACGTGACCTAGCCGTAGCCACGTCACCAATAGCTACTTTGTGTGCAAGAATCAAACCATTTGATTAACATTTGTATCAATAGTGGAGCTGACTCATCAATCTAAGCAACACCGCTGTCGAGAGATTCCATGTAGTGATCCAATCCGGTGCACGTGCTTTATTGAAATTTGAATTGACTCTTTGGCTAATGACAGAAATTTATTAACTGTTTATGATCTATCCAATATTTTAAAGTTGCTGACATTCAAGAATAACGATAGTCTAGAAATTAATCTGTCAGGACTGGACGAGCTTTAAAATTAGGCAACTACGACAGTTGTTGATTTTAAACCAAAAGAAAACACCGACCGATTATTTTGTTAACCCTGAAAAACTGTCATTGTAACATGGTTGCAAATGAAACGCAATGCTGATAAGTAAGCTCAATAGCAAAATGTACAACTTCACTGACTTGTTACTGGTATGCCACGCGGCAGTGGTTAAGTGCGTAATACGTGCTGTATTTAATTTACTGCGAACAATCATCACAAGAGAGAACGAAAAGATGTGGATAAAAGTATTACCTAAAATTGAAAATATTAACACTACGGTGCATTTATCGACTGGTTTGGCGCACTGTATTATGGTGTTTGGGATAAATCTGAAATTACAGCTACTCAGCAGTTTTTAGCTCTGTTGACCCTCACGAGGCCGTTCAAGCACAAATACAGCTGGCATAAGTACCTCGAAAACAAGCGAGTTAAGCAATTTGTAGTCTCGTTAAGAAGCAAAATTGTTTTTCATCGGCGATATAGTTGCCGTAGAGGATTCACAAGAAGTGAATGGAGGAAAATAAAACGAAGGTAGATAGGACCATCCACTGTACTGTTTTAAAGGTCTTTCCAAATGAACGCTGTCTCCTTGGTAAGAAACGTAGCAGCTCAAGAACAGCTGTGTCTTTGTTACATGGGTATAGAATAAACAAATCAAAGACTACTGTAAGTACTATGATAATAAACTTGGCCTTCTAATTTTATTATAATGTGTAATAGTTGCATTTCTCTTACACTTTGTTGATTAATGGATGATTACAATAATAATAGTACACTATAGTACAAAAATATAAAGTCGCACATACGATATTATAATAATGAGATATAGTAAAACTAATGCAGTGGATTGGTTTTCTTGTTATATTTTTGTAATCATTTCGAGTTGTTGCATGTGAATGAGTAGTTGTAAAAACAATGTCGTGGCAATCCCACAATTAAATAAGAGAATTGCAGCAATCCTGCAAGTAAATTAAATTGAATTAAATTGTGTACTTTACTGCAAACTTATTGTTGATATAGGAAGTGTCGTAGTCTTTGTTCTTTACCGCATTATCATGGGCGCCGACACTTTTTATACCTCCTAGATAAATGAGAAGTATGCTTTGTGAAATAAAAGAGTGGCAATGATCCTGCCTGAAATAAATTGAA
This sequence comes from Stenurella melanura, assembly GCA_963583905.1. Lineage (NCBI taxonomy): Eukaryota > Metazoa > Arthropoda > Insecta > Coleoptera > Cerambycidae > Stenurella > Stenurella melanura. The sequence goes on along the minus strand of OY757310.1, from coordinate 110,309,682 downwards.
TTAAATTGTATTAGTAGCAATCCTACAATATGTGAAAGAAAGATGTGGCAATCCCACATGACAGTTGACAGGTTGTACTACATACTGTGGCGTTCCCACAATATGTGAAAGAAAGATGTGGCAATCCCACATGACAGTTGACAGGTTGTACTACATACTGTGGCGCTCCCACAATATGTTAAAGAAGGATGTGGCAATCCCACATGAGAGTTGACAGGTTGTACTACATACTGTGGCGCTCCCACAATATGTTAAAGAAGGATGTGGCAATCCCACATGAGAGTTGACAGGTTATACTACATACTGTGGCGCTCCCACAATATGTGAAAGAAGGATGTGGCAATCCCACATGACATTTGACAGGTTGGACTACATACTGTGGCGCTCCCACAATATGTGAAAGAAGGATGTGGCAATCCCACATGACATTTGACAGGTTGGACTACATACTGTGGCGCTCCCACAATATGTGAAAGAAGGATGTGGCGATCCCACATGACAGTTGACAAGTTTTACTACACACTGTGACACACAATATGTGAAAAGAGGATATGTGGTAGACCCACATTACTTAATCTGCGTCGTGACAATCTCATGACAAAAACATGTGTGACAATTTATGTTTTAGTGCCAATCTGGATGAGGTGTACATCATTCTGCACGTCCCCCAATTATGGTCAAAGTTACGTAAGTCAGCACCATCAAATCAATAGTTGCCGTAGTCTTCTTCAGCAACAAGTGGCTGGTAGAGGTAAACTGAAACCAAGGTGTAAAGATCCCTTCAGTACAGAAACAGAATCAAGGTATAAGTAATGATCCCTTCTTTATTTCGTCGTTTTATTCCACTGAAAGGTAAAATAAAAATAAAAATAATAATAAAAGTACTCGTAAAACAGGGGAATACGAGAGTATCGTACTGAACCGAAAACGGGAGCACCGTTCAGACAATCAGATATGATATTAAAGACGTTCGAAAATGACATTAAATAAAATGCGAGAGGATCGCAGACGTTTTAGAACAGAAAGCGGGAGTACCGTTCAGAAAATACACGAGAGTATCGTGGTAATAAGTTTGAATAAAATACGGGAGTACCGGTGAGCTATAACAGCAATTCATGGAAAGATAAATGTTGTGGTAGTCCCACATAAACAAATTCTTTTTACAGCCGCTGAAATAATAAACAAACTGTAGAGACCTCAATCAAGGTTAACAGATGACATTGCGGGAACACTACATGAACACGCAATTGCCAAAGCAAAGAAAATGTGAAATCTGAGCTGGGTTACAATATAAACAAATTATTGTCATGTCAAATGAAATTTGAATCATGGTTTTCATATGCGGTCTTTCATAAAATCATAAGCAAATGTTTTGGAACTTATATGATAGAATATGAGTACCTATTTTGTTTTCACAGAAAGATCTCTACAATTTCAATCAACGTTATTATAACGTTGTACTAGAGCAGCCGACTCTTTGCTTTGTTTTGTTTCATTTTAGGTGTGTGGTAGTTTAATTCCGGTGCGAGGACGCACCTTTTGCAGAATGGCCGTGTTAGCAATACATCCCTTCACCCTTCAGGGGGCCTCTGTCTTAGTGACATCACTTAACTATTGGACGATCGTGCCTCTCCCGAACGAAACCGAGCCAGTGGCGTCAGCCAAGATGCGCGTCAAGCAGAATAGAATATACCCTTGTCAATGAAGTACGCATGGCAATAAATTCGTACTAAATTGTGGTTTTTAGTCTTATTTGGGGTAGAAACCCTATTAACGCTAACATATATACTAAAAATACATGTCAGAGATCTCCTGAGAAGGGGAATGTAAAGTGAATACATTCGTTTAGCAAATTGTTCATTTTTGGAGCATTGGCTTTCCCCATTTGCAAGCTTGGGTGACTCTGTATTAGGCTGCCTCCCCTTGCATGATTCGTTATTAGGTTTCCATTTTGCTGAATGGTAGTCCAGTTTCTATATGAGATGTTGGAGTTTTTTTTAATCTTCGTTTCTACTAACATTATACAGTTTATGTTGTTGTTTTACATAAAGAGTAATTTCCCAAAATTTCATTAATTTCTTGTTTTTGAATTGCCCTCATTGAGCTATTATGTTCAATAACACTACATTCCCGGTAAGAATTAAAATCGTCATAAATCAAAAATGGTATTGTGAATCGGTCTGAAATTTACCGCAGTGATTTATGAAGACATAAACAACCATTTCCCAAAATTTCATTAGTTTCTTAGCATTTTTGATTCGCTCCTATCCATCCTTAATATTAACTTGAACTTTTTTGGTACAATGTGCCACTACTCAGTGTAATCGAAGAAATATTTCAAGGAAAATAAATCCACTTCTGGAATATTTAATAAAATTTGCTTCACACATTTCTTAATCACCACACAAAACAATAAACTATATTACCTAATTTATAACACAAAACACTGAAAAAGACTAGACGCTCTTAAGTTGAATGTATCATTGTTGATCAGAGATGGGCACGTGATGTGATTTTCATTGTGTCATGTCATGTCACGACATGATCGCGTAACATCTAAATAGTATGACACGAAAATTTTCGTGAACAAAAATTACTTGTACACGAACGTGAGTCAGCTATAGGTGCGCGCCGTAATTTTTATCAAGTCACGTTTTGATCATGACATCACAAAGGAAAAAATCCTCATGACAATTCGTGTGTAAATGAATGTCTGTGTGTGTGTGTGTGAGTGTGTGTATTTGTGGTCGAAAATTTGAGACACGCATGAGTTTACTTCAACACGTATGTACATAAGTATGCGTGAGTAAAATCGAAAACATGTGTGAGTCTACTTCACATATATGTTTTGTATATGACTGTGAGTGCACAAAATCTTAAAAGTCGTGAATATGTGTGCGTGTGAGTGGTGCACGTGAAAGGGGTATAAGTCGAAAATAGTGGAAATCGATCTATCTGCACCAATTGCCTTGAAATGTTAATATAATTATGTGGGAAAAGGGATGTAACTCTAAACACATTCCAAGTATATTATACTTGAAATTTGTTTAGAGTTACATCCCTTTTCCCACACAATTGTATTAACATTTCAAGGCAATTGGTGCAGATAGGTCGATTTCCACTATTTTCGACTTATACCCCTTTTCACCGCACCAGCCATTTATTCACATTCCCTTTTCCACCGTTGATATGGAGCACGACTATTTCTTTCCTAATAACTGATGTCATGATGTTAGTAGCACTGTACTTCAAATTTCCTTAAAAAAATCGTATATTTCGAGAACCGTATATCGTATTCAACTGAATTTTCAATATCGCATAATTTTAAGCAATAATTTATCTACAAGAAGTAACAACTACTGAATAAAATGTATTAACTGAACCCATTCCATACAAGAAGACCAGCGAGTCCAGGCATAATGCTTTGATATACTGAGCTAGTCGATTTTAAAAAAACAGATGATGGTGACTTTTATTCATTGGAAATATTCCAGGAGATATATAAATGCTCCAGAAATTTTTATAATTTCCAAACTGTGAAAAAGAATATCTCGTCACTGGTGGAATGCATCTTCAGTATTTTTAATACATATATTTCCCAAGGTAGGAAGAAAAATATTTAAAAAGTAGTAATAATTTTTATTCATTGTAATAAATCTTCATGATTTAAAACAAATGGAAATTATAATTTTTACATTTTTTTTTATAACGATTAAAATATAGTTAAATTAAATTAGATACCAATATTAACAATAAAAAAATTATGAAGGCACATATGTACAAATCTGTCGAACAAAATGCTATAAAATAATCAGCCTTTCTCCTGGCAGTGCAAATTGACTTTACTTAAAATCTTTGGTAATATAAATACAAAAGAGAAAAAAAATTATATATATAAGTATATATATATATATAAACTTTATTAGAAAATTAAAATAAATTACACTAAAACAATAAATTAAGTAATAGTAACTACAACAAACCATATAGGTGTTGTATTCGTAAAATACTACTACACAAATAATGATAAATATTACTAACTAAATTGTTCGTATAAGAGAAGGGACGTAATACTTCAAAAAGAAGTTTTGGATTCAGCTGCTCCTTTTTTAAACCTTGATAATTCCTTTATCAATTCCTGAAACAAGAGGGAGATAATAAAATGACAAAAGGAAATTATATATTCTATTTCATTAGAGGATGTTTTAATTAAGGTACATATTTACACATGTCCCAAAAATTAAAACTCTGGACACATTTTGTCGATAATTAAAAGGGATATTTGATATCTGTAAAATATATTCACTAAAATATACAAATAATTTCATTTTTGAATAAAAACAATCTTTTTATAAATTGATTTATAGATGGCATTGCGATGTTATGAAATTTTTCGATTCTAGTGATCTTAAAAAGAGGTATATGTGATAAGACATTACATTCTACCTATATTACGTAACAATTTTTATGATATGAACAACTTTTGAAAAATCACTTGTTATCGAGATGAACTTCAATATGATTTGTTTGAGTAACAAAAATCACAAGAAATTTATTTTCTTTACGTCAGCATAAATATCGTAATTAAATCAGGAGTTGAAATCAATTTATTTCATTACCATCTATATCAATCTTTTTTACTATGAAAAATGTCCTAAAAAACTTATTGTTTAAAATTTATGTCGAAGACAAATGATTTTTTGCAAATTGTTATATTATAAAATTTGTTTAGAATGTAATATTTCATCACATGCACCTCTTTTCAAGGTTCTTGTGTAACTTTCTTCAAAATGGATCTGCTCAATGCTCATGCTACAAATTATGTAACGTGTTTTGCTTGGGTAGCTGGTTTGGAGATGTTAATCCAGAGTTCGGTTAGTAAACAAATAGTCCAATTTCAAATAAACAGTTTGTTCTCTCTCAATAACAGGTAGATCGATCATGTCAGTGTTACATAACATATATGTTTCTGTATCTTTTATGGACATTTAATCATTTCGTAAATATTTTCGAAGCGGCAAGAGTGTAATGTTGGCAATGTTGCGGTGATTCATCGTGGCATCAATAGCATGCACTGGGTACCTTTTGACTGCACACCGACGTCAGTAAAATAACAAGTAACTCAGGTAGGTCTCAGCTGAGCACACTGGAAAAGTCTACCGGTCAACTTATATTCAGTCCACTGTGGTACATCCTAATAGAGCACTAACTGTAATTGACTCCGCTCAGCATGCTGAAAGCCAATGCCAGAATAGCACTGACTTGTCTTGAATTTGGTCGCACTTTTATATCCGAAACCTACACGTGACCCATTGGTGGCATGTGCAACTACAGGTTCGCGTGTGGATTTCGGGTATTTCGACGATCTTTGATTATTGGGAACGTGTGCAAAAGCTTGGTAAACGAAAATATAGTAATGTGTCATGAAATTATGAATGCCTCATTACACTTGGAATAGGAAAATTTCTTTGCATCTCAGCCCCATCCATACCTCAATTTGTACGAAGATAGTTTTTATTCAAAGCTGAAGTCATTTATATGTATTATAGCGATTACCTTTTACAGAATTCAAATATCTTTCGAGTTATCAAGAAAATGGCCCCCAAAGTTTTAAGTGTATACAGGGTGTCCACCCTGATAAATTATATTAGAAAGGAAAGTTTATGTCTATCATAGTAAGGTGGACTAAATATTTTTGCTGGGAATATATTACCTACTGTACAAAAAATTGTCATCAAGATGAGTCACTTTAATTACCCATACTTAATAATATCCAAGAACATTATTGTAGAATATGGCTACATAAATCTATATTTCTGAAAAGGTGCGTGATTGCCATTTAACAAATTTCAGTTTTCCATTGATAGATTATAACATCTTGAAATAATTTTTTTCCTTCTTCAATTCTTTGGGACTTCCTGCCACATGTATGTTTTCTTTCTAAGCGGTGCTAGGGGAATCTACAAAATATATCACAATTAACCAGTATGTTACTGGTAAAAAAACCTCAACGCCTGTGATGTTTACGTCAAAGGATCAGTTAAAGGTTGGTTTTTATAAATAAACAACACAAATAAGTATAAAAACTTGAAATTAAATATTTCGCCGACGTTTCGGAAATCTAATCTGTTTCCTTTCTCAAGGCTTTTTTTGAAAAATTGTTTTTGCTGTGTATGACAAATACACAGCTCTAAGAATGTTTGTTATATTCAATATCCATAGATACTTACTATTTACATAGAACTGTTGATATAGTTAACAGTTTTTTAGTTTCTATACAATGTTAAGTTTGTGAAGTTCTTCTTTTAACATTGGCAGCCAAGTTGCACAGACATCTACGGAACAATTCGACATGCAATTATCCTCATTCAATAATATTATCGCGGATTCTTTAATATAATATAATATAATATTATTGAATGAGGATAATTGCGTGTCGAATTGTTCCGTAGATGTCTGTACAACTTGGCTGCCAATGTTAAAAGAAGAACTTCACAAACTTAACATTGTATAGAAACTAAAAAACTGTTAACTATATCAACAGTTCTATGTAAATAGTAAGTATCTATGAATATTGAATATAACAAACATTCTTAGAGCTGTGTATTTGTCATAGACAGCAAAAAAGATTTTTCAAAAAAAGCCTTGAAAAAGGAAACAGATTAGATTTCCGAAACGTCGGCGAAATATTTAATTTCAAGTTTTTATACTTATTTGTGTTTATTTATAAAAACCAACCTTTAACTGATCCTTTGACGTAAACGTCACAGGCGTAGAGGTTTTTTTACCAGTAACATACTGGTTAATTGTGATATATTTTGTAGATTCCCCTAGCACCGCTTAGAAAGAAAACATACATGTGGCAGGAAGTCCTAAAGAATTGAAGAAGGAAAAAAATTAAGATAATGCCACAAATAACATTTAGACAATATCTTGAAATAAATAACACGAATACATACCTTTGGAAGGGCAGTTCTAATGTGAGTTCTTGAATATCTTTTTATTATCCTACTAAGTTGATTATGCAAATCGAGAAGTGAAACAAGGGAATATCCTTCTGTCAATTTAACAGTTTGTTCTAACACTTTTTCTAGTTCTGGTTGGAAACACTCAATTGATTTTTTGGTTTTAGGAGTCACAGGAACTGTAAATTGAAAAACACCTGAATAAATCACATTATACAATAATAACAATAATAATATAAATAAGTGTGAGAGATTAGTCAACTTTGGTGAAGATAGTGTGTTGCTTAATTCTGTAAGAGTAATATAAAATACTGACCTACAGCTAACAGCATAGGAGCTAGTGTGCAATTACCTGACACATTTGTATCAGCTAGAGTTAAGATTAATCCTTTGCAACATTACTCTCAGAAACACTTTCATAAGCAGTTACAAATGCAAAATTGGCACCATCTTATAAAATATTCCAGTCACTGTTGATATTTTGTATAGCCTATTGGAACCAGTACAAAGTAATTATATTTTCACAGGCCTTATGAAAATTCAGTACCATCACTATATAATAGTTTTATTAAAGCTTCATTTAATTGTACTATAAAACTCAGTTCACTGTTTGAAACATTACTGCTATAACCCAAGTAGCATTTTAAGAAATATTTTCGGAAACGTTTCTAACAAAGTGAGCCTATTTTCATGAACAAAATGGGAACTGTTTGCAATATGTTGCGATACATTTTCGACACATACATAATTTCTTATGGTAGTATAGTTTTGTGTTTTTGTTCTGGTGGCACTCTTCGTGTCATTTCTGGGTTTGAATGTAAAGGGAAACATGTTTCAAATTTTTAGCTTACAGCTTTTTAAACAGTTTTGCAAATGCACCAATATTTTTATAACTAATATTGTTGGGAATGGAATGTGTGCAATCATTATTGAAAAGTCTTTAATTAATATGTCATGTTTCAATATGGAAACAGGTAGGTATGAAATAATAGTATACATGTTGAAAATATGAAAAGTTATGCATCTAATTTTTAGCGGATGTCTGGTTGCAAAGAACTAATGCGACAAGAATTTTATCGATTATTTTCAGAAAATACTTTGATATCATAAATGCACCTTATAAATATAACCATTTCTTATTTATATTTTTAATTAAAAAAACAATAAATATATATATTTTACTTTTTTTCTTTCTTTTGCGTATTTTTCATTTTAACTTTTTTACCTTCCACAATATTTTCTATCGAAATAGAACTATCTGCAACTTTAGTAGGTAATTAATTAATAATAATAATTTTATTTCATAAAAGCCTTACAAGGGTATGAAACCCAGCTAACAAGTGTCGGCGACTTCAGCTAAAGAAAATTCAACTAAAACAGGTCGAAATTACGTATTATTTAAGTTCACTTGGTGGAAGTCACTATGGTACCTATCAGGTACAGGTCAATTATTGGTAAAATTAATGCTCTAATAGGCTATGAAAAATATTTTTGTTACTATTTTTACCTAATAGGTAGTGTACATTAAAACACGCTAATTAAGTGGTAGGGAATACACTGGCTTAATAACCCAATAGGGTAAGTAGGTAGAAAGTGACCTATTTGGAAAAATTTGGTAAACTTAATAAGGGGACATTTGTCACCTAATAAGTAATATGATTGTTAAATAACTTATTAAGTAATTTTGGTTAATTATCATTAGATCCAAATAGAAGATATAGGTGAAATGTATTGAAATTACTAAACTTTGCGGAACTGAAAAAATTCCCTGAATTTTCCAAGTTTTCCATAACCAAAAATATTAATTTCCGTATATTTTTTAGTGAAGTATTTTTTTATTTAACATAAAACAATTCCTTGAATTGAACTGAATCAGTGAACATTCTTAAGAAGTCTATGATTCTCCACATGGAAACGCAGAATTCCCTGATTTTTTACACAATTTATAAAATTCCCTGATATTTCCAGGTTTTTTTTTTTAAAGATTTTTAAATTCCCTGAGTTTTCCAGGTTCTTCAGGTATTCCATACAAGTCCAAACCCTGCTAAATAGGCAATCGTATTTCTTGAACAAGACTTCTTAGGTACCTAATAAGGATCCTAGATTTCCACCAAAAAGTCGAAATGACTTCATTATTCAACCAATCAGTTATTTGAACCTATTGGTCGAAATTATTAATTACTTGGTCGAAAATATTGGTGGTAATTAAGTAATGTTACTTATTAAGTAATATAGGCAGAGAGCAACCACATTTATTTAAAATTGGAATGGCGAAAACCATGAAAATGTAAACTTGTTTGTGAAAATATTTTAATTCATAAATAATCATTAAACACGTTAATAATTATTAAATTTTGAATTAAAACAAACAATATACAAAAATGAAAATTGTAAAATTAAATCACCACAATTTATATTTATATATTATATATATTTATAATAAGTGATTTTTTTAAGGAGGGGTTTTGTAATATTTCAAGGTACAATATACAATATTAACAGAAAAAAATCGTTCCCACGTAAATTCACGGCAATCACGGGTAAAAAACGCACCGCAAACGAAACAACTTGTCATATAAAATTATGTATCTTATAATGTATGTATGTATGTATCTTATAATTATGAACCATTTTATCTTATTAAGTTATACAGACTGTCTATTTTACGAGGGCCACGCCAAATATCTCGCTTAATATCTATTGTAGAAGAATAAAGTTTTAGAAACAGTTATCCCATTTTTTGTGAGCTATATTTCAGTAAAAAGAAATTTGAAATCCATAGCCTACTTTATGAGATATATTACAAAAACCTGAAAAATAGGAAAACCACAAACGGTTATAGCTTCCTTATTTGAGGAGATACGAAAAAAGTTAAAGGAATGAAAGTTGATGGCAAAGACAATAAGAATAATAACGTGTAACAAAAAAATCGAAAAATGCAGTTGGCTTTGACATACGCTATTGTGCAAAAATGAAAAATACATATCTCAAAGTAGGCCATGACGCCATTAATTCCGTTATTTTTTTCTCATTCCAACGATATAAAACATGTCACAGAAATTTTAACCGATAGTGTCAATATTTAATATTTTACGAATACCACAATTCATATAATTGAATCGTAACAATCAGCTGTGCCATAATTAGTGAAAAACAATGTATACAGTTATTAATAAATTTGACAGATTGTCAGTGTTGTATGTTGTATGTTGCGTTGTCGAGTTCTAAGACAAATTTTATATCAGTAATTATGGTGTACACCAATAATAACAAATTCGATATGATTAGCATTTATTGTCAGTGCAATTTTGACGCTGAGATGGCAGTCACGGTTTACGGAGATAGATTTCCAGATGCTCCGCAGCCAAATCGAACTATGTTTAGGAAGTTAGTTCAAAATCTAAAAACGCACGGTTCATTTTCAAAAAAAGTAGTAAGGCGAGCGCATGTTGCGGATAATGTAAGAAAAGTGAATAGAGTAATGAATTATGTTAACCAAAATGAGGAAACCTCTTTGAGACAAATTCAGAGAAACTGTCGCATAAAAAAAGACAGTGCAAGAAAAATATTGAAAAAAAAACGGATTTCGATGTTACAAAATGAGGAAAGTTCAACATTTAAATGAGGGAGATAAGCCAAGGAGAGTAAGATTTTGTAGATGGTTATTAAATAAGAAAAGGAATGACGCGCTGATATGTAGCAAAATTCTTTGGTCGGACGAATCAAATTTTTCTAATAATGGATTTTTCAATAGAAATATGCATTATAAGTGGACACGAGAAAATACACATTGGTGCAGAGAGACTGCTTTCCAAGAAAGATTTTCTACGAATGTTTGGTTGGGTCTTTTAGGGACTAAAGTAATTAGACCTTATTTTTATGATGGCAAATTAACCGCTTGTAGATACCTTAATTTCCTGCAAAACGAATTTCAAGATTTTCTTTATGAATTAACAGTGGCAGAAAGATTAAATTATTCATATTTTCAACAAGATGGGGCTCCACCTCACACTGCTGTAATATGTACAAATTATTTAAATCAAGTTATGCCAGATAGCTGGATAGGCACCTATGGACCCATTCTATGGCCAGCTCGATCACCAGATATTACTCCCTTGGATTTTTTGTCTGGGGTTACATTAAAGACAAGGTATTTCAAACTGCCCCTGAAAATATTGAGGACATCAAAACCAGAATTCGAAACGCATGTGAGGCAATTACTCCTGAAATGCTCCAAAATGTAATGCGTGACGTGTCTCGTAGAGCACGTTTATGTGTCAGAATGCATGGTGCACAATTTGAGCATTTGTAGTTAGAAAAATAAATACACACAATTTCTTTTCAATATAGTAGTAGGTAGTACTGTTATACAAGTTTTTCATTTTTTTCTTTGGATGTTCGTTTTGTACTTGTATTTTTATTTATGAGATATTTATTGGTTTGTATTAAATTGTAATAAATAATTACGGAATTATAATTATTATAAAGTGAATTTTTACTATTATGGCACAGCTGATTGTTACGATTCAATTATATGAATTGTGGTATTCGTAAAATATTAAATATTGACATTATCGGTTAAAATTTCTGTGACATGTTTTATATCATTGGAATGAGAAAAAAATAACGGAATTAATGGCGTCATGGCCTACTTTGAGATATGTATTTTTCATTTTTGCACAATAGCGTATGTCAAAGCCAACTGCATTTTTCGATTTTTTTGTTACACGTTATTATTCTTATTGTCTTTGCCGTCAACTTTCATTCCTTTAATTTTTTTCGTATCTCCTCAAATAAGGAAGCTATAACCGTTTGTGGTTTTCCTATTTTTCAGGTTTTTGTAATATATCTTATAAAGTAGGCTATGGATTTCAAATTTCTTTTTAGTGAAATATAGCTCACAAAAAATGGGATAACTGTTTCTAAAACTTTATTCTTCTACAATAGATATTAAGCGAGATATTTGGTGTGGCCCTCGTAAAATAGACAGTCTGCATATTTCTGAAATATTATGCCTGGAAGTTTTTATTGGTGCGCCCTGTATAAAAGTTTATCCAGTTTATGGGTTACTCCTATTGAGCTCATTTCTTTTTTACCACACAGACATCATGCAATATTTTTGTTTTTATAAATTTTGATTTCTTTGTTTTGCTGCACATAAAAGATATAATTATTAAATATGTTTGTGGCTCTTCGATTGAGGCATATCAATTTTCTACAAGTTGTCTAATAAAGGTCAGAAGCTTCTGGACTTGATAAAAAAAACACAATTTGCTCTATTGAAGAATTTTTTCTAATGGAAGCCATGCAATCACTCGCCCCACAAGTATTTATCAAAACTTCTTATTTTATTTCTCATTTCTGTGAGTGTGCAATGTCTTTTTTATGCAGAGAATTTACATAAATTGAACATCAACATATTTTTCTGTATATATTCTATGGGATTTTCTTAACAACAATTGACCTCATAAAAAATAAATAACTTACCTGTTTCATTTAATGCTTGATCCACATCATCAAAATCTAATGGATTATCTAATAGTTCTGAGGGACTAAGGAGATCACTTAACCTTCTTCTGGGGGACCTTAAAAAAATAAAGGAAAATATTTACAACGGAATCAAGTCAAATTTTCATTTATTAAATAAGTCGGCTCAGTGGTGCAGTGCTTATGTGTTGGGTTTGCCACCACAGAGTGCCAGGATCGAATACTGGCCAGGGTATGTATGTTTAGTGGTATTTTTAAAGCATTACCAAGACGGTAACAGTGGGCTAGACTGCTGTTGAGTGGCATAACATGTCTATTCTCTGTTACCTCTCCTGAATTCGAGTCTCAGCTGAGATAGATGACAATATCGCAGGGAATGGTTGTTCTGTTCATGTGTATGGGTACGTATCCTAGTTAAGTGGTGGAATAGCTATAGCTAAACTTCACCAGGACATAAATATAAAGATGATTAAAAAAGAACCCTACTGACCATGCAAATATGTTCATAATGCATAAAACAAGAATAAAACTATTTTTAATAATGTTAATATAATAATAATTATACCATATTTGTTTTTGGGGTTACATTATTTGTAGATAAGTTAATAAAAAGACCAAAATGCTACATTAAAAGAGAAACGTTGAGGTAATTTAAAATTACATGCCTAGAGATATCTGTCCAATTTAGATATTTAAAACAAATTCGCCATAGAATGCAAGGTAATTTTTCAGCTTCTTCTTAAAAAAATGAACAGGAAAATTCTTCAGAGTTACTGGAAGTAAATTATACATGAGGAAAAGGGTGATTTCTCAAAAAAGGGATGATGGTGTCAATATATGTATGTTATTGAGATGCCTTGTATTATAGTTGTGAATGTCAGTATATGGTGGGAATTTATTTTTGCTTTTAATATATAGATACATGCAATTGTTAAGATTTTATTCTCTTTAAAAACCTCTCAGGAGGCACCACTATTAAGGTTTTTTTTCCTCAAATTATTGGTCTTACAGGCAAATTAAAGTTATATATTAGTCTAATAACTCGTTTTTGTAAAATGAACACTCTTTCTACATGGGAGGATCTGCCCCATACAACAATATAACAGCTAATAGTTGAGTACAACAGAGCATAATATAATATAATATAGTGGCAATAGACAATCTGGATTAAGTTTGTCTTTTAATTGCAAAGTTCCTACTTTGCAAAGAAAGAAATTTAATTTAATCTTCCCACACTAACTGATTGTCAACAACGGTTTCAAGATATTTCAAGTGAGATTCAAATTTAATCGGTTTATTATCAAGATAAAAATTAAAATTATTGGGTTTGTTATGAAATTGGAACATGACTGTTTTTTCATTATTTACGAGCAATCGATTTCGACACCATCATGGAATTGAAATAAGGTAGTTTCAACTTTGTTTACTAAGTCTTTTGGATTGTGGTGTGAGATGACTACTGATGTATCATCTGCATACAAAAAAACTTTACCTTCACTTATGTGGTCAGGAAGGTCATTAATATCTAGGAGGAAGATTAGTAGTCGAAAAATGCTCCCTTGAGGTGTACCAATGTTAATGCTAAAGTGTTTTAATTTCGTGTCGTCACGTTTTATATAAAGTTTCCGGTTAGATAAGTATAGCAAAAGACATTTATTAATGTTACCACGAATTCCTAGGTTAATAAGTCTATCTGATATGAAGTCTACATGAAGGGTGGCGAAAGCTCTAGACAAATCAAAGAATATTCCAATGACAATATCATTAATATCCATTTCATCACTAGAATAAATTCATTAGTGGCAGTTTCAGTTAAATGGGACTTTCTAAAACCATGCTGACAATTAGTTAACAATGTATAGATTTTTAAATACTCATGTATTTTCTGAGAAATGACAGTTTCAATAATTATAGATATTACAGTAGGTAATGCATTAAGACAATAATTTTCAATGTTTCAATATCTTGGGTATTGGGATCAATACAGCTAAGTTCCAAAAAGCTCAGTTACTTTTATCTTATTTGACACTATCTTGTTATCGTGTTCTAGTAAAATACAATTATCAGGATTTTTTGTTTTGTTTTCATTTACTATACTCCATAGAATTTATGATTTACTTTCTGATTATTCTATTTTATTGATGTAGTAGCTCCATGCGCGATGTCGGTATGTTGGGTATAGGTGGTATCCTCTGTGCGTTTGTAATGTCATTCGTTTGAAAGAAATGTATCTCTAAATTGTCAAGGGCCAGGGTAAATACTATACATTTTGGTTTGATCATGTAGTAGAAGGGCAGTCATATAATTATGATTGAACTTCACTTAAGGTAAGTTCGTTTAATCATAAATTATATTTCCCGCCTTTCTACTACATGATCTCTCGGGTAGATATTTCTATGATTTGGACAAATAGAAAGTTGCGAACAAGGCACAATAAGTGAAGATAACAAAATTAATAGGTATTTAAAAGTGAATTATTTTTTGTTTGCCTATAATTGTAATGAAACATATTCTTTAATAAGTATTAGTAGTAAAAATGTCTTAAACTGGGTATATTTCAATTTAGAAATATTTTCAGCGAAATACTTAACTTGACAGGTCCAAAATTTGGCAAAAACTAAGGCGTTTTCTGCCCAACTTGCTGTTTCTCTAATCTCATCTAAGCTAAGCCCAGTGCGACTAGCTGTGGATGTAAAGTAGTGGGAAGAAATATTGTAGAGCGGCTAGCGGAACAAGGTGGGTCATCGAGAGGTATGCCGATAAAGCAGCCACAGCCACAATAGCAACCAACAAAGGTTTCTGCCCCTCCCCTCGACCCTTCATTCTACTATATTATTTCCTCAACTATACCCGCATATCTTGTCCTTAATTCATCTACTGAGAGTTTTGCCAGCGACTTTCCTATGTTTTTATGTAATATAAATAAATAAAAATTCAATTTTAGATTAGCAGTGTTCTTGATATATTGAGATAGCACACTTGGTACCCAAGATTGACATTCTCCCTAAATAAATGTAAGCGGAGCAAGGGTTGGAAATTATTTGGATTACAAGTCTTAGTGAAATCTGGTATCAAAATCTGAATTTTGACACCACTCTAAACAACAGTAAAAATGTTTATATTAGAACATTTTTGAGCTCTTTGAGCGGTGGTTAATGCTAACAAAGTTATTTTTTTAATACTGCTATTGGCAATTGTTCATATCTACCTAGTGAGTCAATATAGCACAAAACCTCTTAAGGAATCTTTTGATAAAGGAGTCAGACTCGATCTCAGGTTCTATTATTAAGGAAAGTGACGAACGCAGATAATTCAGGGAATTTTATGACATTCCCTGCTTAATAATAATAATAATAAATCAGTTTATTTTGCAATTGGGTTGTATACAAAATGAGACCAGGTGCCAACTAAAGTTGGTTTTAAATCAGGCCTCTTTGATCTGCCTATTTATGTTACCAGATTAAAATATATATAAAAAGTAAATACACATATACTTAAAATGGTTATGCTTAACGCAATATTCAACGAATAGTATAAAAGTAATTAATAAATAAATTGTTAAAATACACTAACTGTAAAAAGGTTCATTACATATAATATTAATGGTCAATAATAAATTGTTCTGATCTTACTAGCTGTATTAGTCTTTCCTTAAAACAAGCTGGACTGAGCATTTTTAAATAAACTGGAAGCTGGTTGTACATTCTCGTTGCCTGATATGAAAAAGATTTTTTTATACTGTTGTGCAAGATGTACGAGTAAAGTCAGAATAACATCACGATTTCAGGTTTCCACAGAGTGTGCATCTCGGCGTGTCTCAAGTAGATATCCAGGCTATTTAATGACTATCACATTGTGCCCAAAACAACACAAATGTATCCATCACCTTTGTCGCATATTAAACCATTTTAGTTGGTGGATATATGGTCTTATGTGATCACGGTAAGGTATGGATTTGGAAAACCTAATGCAAGAGTTTTGTACTTTTTGTAACCTGTGGGAATTTGCAGCAGTAAGACAAGGCCCATATACTGTATCACAATAATTTTGCCTTGAGAGCACCAATGTGTCGCACATTTTAATTTTAGCATCTTCGGAGAGGTAGTTTTTTAAAGGATATAAACTTTTCAAACTAGCATAAGCCGACCGACAGTTTGATACATGGTGATTAAAGTTTAAATGTTCATCCATTATCAAGCCAAGATTTTTTACTTGTTCACTAAAATTAATAATAATGTTGTTCAATTTCAAAGTGGGGCCCTGTCAAGTATTAAATTTTTATTTTTGTTACTTTCAAAAATGATTGCATTAGTTTTTTCTATATTTAATTGCAGGCCATTGTCCTGTGTCCATTGCAGGATACCATCCAAGACCTCATTAAGTCTCTGAAATATTGTATTATACTCGTCAACAGAAAAATCAATCATGACCTGTATATCATCATCATAGTAATGCAACTTACTGTGGTTGACAATTTGTTGAATATCTATAAGGAATATATCGAACAGTAAGGGTCCGAGGATAGAACCTTGTGGGATGCCAAATTCTACAGTAAGTTCTTCTAAGATTTCCTGATTGTTTTCACTGTATATATCGACAAGCTGTGTTCGCTCCAGTAGATAGTTGTGAAACCATTCCCATATTCTACCTCTGATTCCATAGTGATAAAGTTTAGACAATAGCAGATCATGGTTTACACTGTCAATAACTTTAGACATATCTAAGGGTACAAGCACTGTGAGCATATTGTTCTCAGTTGCTGTAACAATATCATCGGTAATCTTTAGCAATGCTGTTGATGTGCTGTAGTGCTTGCGAAAACCTGATTGTGTGTTGAACAGTAAGCTGTGATTTTCTAGGTATTCTGTGAGATTATCATGTACAATTTTTTCTAATACTTTTAATGCCGGTGCTAGGATACTGATAGGTAGAATTTTCCTTTTTTTACTAATGGTAAAACTTTGGCCTTTTTCCATAAAGTAGGTACGTTACCTGTATTTAATGAGTAATTTATTATATGGCTCAACTCCCTAACGCAGTATTGTAAACAAAACTTTATCATATATGCCGTGAGTCCATCGGGGTCCAATGACTTTATATTATGCACTGTTTTTGCTATCTCATGCGGTTCAATTGGACTTATGTTGAAGTCTTTATATTGAAATAGGTTGTTTTCATAATATTGGTTTGTTACGTCTTCTTTGCACTTAATGTGATTGACAGTTAATAAAATGTTCGTTTATCTCATTAGGGTTAAAATTCAGACGCGAGGCGATATTGTTACATTTTTTATTTATAAAACCCCACTTTCTCATTTTGCCCCAGAAAGCTTTTGAGCTTTTTATGTTTTCTTTGCGCGCATGTTCGTAGAATTTTCTTTTTTCGATTTTAACTCCTCTGTTAGTGTAGTTTCTGACATGACAGTAGTATCATCTGTCAGTAGCTGTTATTGTCTCGTTGCAATTTTTGAAAGCACATTATCTCGTATTTTTAATAAACATTTTAAATTGTATGTCATCCAGGGCGCGCTTTGTTTCTTTTTGTTTATTGGCATGAGTGGTGCATAAAAATCAATTGGGGACAGAACGCATGAGTTTAGCCAGCCTACTTTGTCATCAATTTCGACCCCAATGCATTCGTTTTGGGTCCTCGTTAAATTTAACCATATCAATGCTTTTAAAATTTTTGTAGAACATCGGTGTAATTGATTCTTCGTAGTCAAATTTTAGGTACCCAAAGACCACATCATGGTCAGATAAGTATGATGTATCTATTGTTAAGATCGAATATTTCCAGCATAGTTATTATTTCATCTGTTTGTCTGCTTTTTTTGACATATCATTGTTTGACAACTAATCAATGGAATGGAAATAGAAATAGTAGTCCCTCACAGGAAAAAACTGACAAAAGAAATGCTTACTATGTGATAAAGATGGCCGCCGATGTGATTGGTGCTGAAAGTCAGAGCAAAAATAATACTATAAGTCAAGGAAAATTCAAATATTGTGTGACAAAAGAGTGCTCAGTGAAAGTATGTGTAAAGTGTCTCTCAATTTATCACAAAAGTTGTGCAGACAGACTCACTTTAAAAGTAATAGACGTAAATATGGTTATCTACTGTTAAAAAGGCGAAACAGAAAAAATTGTAGATCAAGATATATTCGAATCATCACATGAAGAAAAAATGGACCTCGAAATTAATTATTTAAAAAAAATTGTTAGAAGAGATGGAAGGAAAGATCACTATTCTAAAGGTAAATAATATGTTATTAAAAGATAAAATTGCATACTTGAATAAAGAAATAGCAAATATCAATACAAACAGTATAGTGGAAACAAAAAAATACAGTAAAAAATATAAAAAATCGGCAGCTACTGGAAGCGGTTGGAACCTCCCTACCCGGTGATGGGCTGCCAAACAGCAGTCTGCTACATTTTAACTGTAATTTGATTCGTAGCAGTAGCAAATGGTACGAGCTCTGATAGTCAATTCAAATCAGCCGTCATGACATGCCTTTAAATCAAATATATTATTGTAATATGACCCACCTATATTTATTTAATTTACGACGTCGTATGTGTTCACCGCCAAAACAACAATAGAATTATTTATATTTCATTTAAAACTAGTGACCAATCCTCAAACTCTGAATAATTATAAACACCTAATATATGATGATATTTAATCATGTAACATTTTCCGCAATTATTAATAAGTTTATAATGAAAAAAAGAAAGAAAAAAAAACAGCGCTGTGTTGGGATCGAACCGTCGATCTCTTGATTTGTAAGTCGACGCTTTAGCTCACTGGACCACCGACAACTTGTGACATAATTTTACATATGTTAGTATTATAGAGACAGTGAATTGTGTTTGTTCTCTATACAATAATTTGTATAAAAAAATGTAGGTATATAAAAAAAAGGTGCAAGTGTGATATATCGTTGAAATCGTAATTTTAACTGTTTTCCAGTGGTTAGATTACAAATTGTAAGTAATAATAAAATAAACAAGTTGTTGTGCCAAAATGGCACTAAACGTAATCCGATCTCAACCAAAACCTTTTCAGATCTTCTAGAGCACTAAAGAAGCCCTCATGCAAAGTTTCATCCAAATCCGTCCAGTAGTTTCACCGCTATCGTGCTAACACACATACACACACACAGACATTTTTCAAAAACCACTTTTTTGGATTCCTGGGACCTCAAAACGTAAAGATTTGATGTTATCTCAATTTTCGATTTTGGACCAATTTTAGTAACCTCCCACAATTTTATTGTAGGGAGGTTAAAAGATGTTCAAGCAAAAACACCATCTAATGAACTAAATCGTAAAAAAATATCTGAAGATACAAATCCAAATAAAACCTTTATCAACAAAAACCAGTGCAACAAATGCAAAAAAATAATTTAAACATAATGCAAAACAAACAAATGGAATGAATGAATGAAATTATAAATTTAGAACCATCTACTACAAACAGTCAATATTTTGAAAATCAAAAAGTCTCTTCTATTCAGTCCGAGACAGACATATCTGAAGCTAGTGAAAAATCTGCTGGAAATAACATGCGAGGTAACTGCATCTATAAACAAGCCCTTGTCGATGGAAAAAAACAAAATAATAATGTTGAAAAAGTCACAGGGAACATCAAAAGGCCCAGGAGAAGGGAGATAAACATTGGAACGGCAGAAGCTGAAGATGCTGAGAACGAGTTTATAGGCAAAGAAGGCAATAAAAAAGTATGGCTTTTCATATCTCGAGTAAAGGATCACGTCACAGAAAAAAAGATAAAAAAAATACATAAAGAATATGTATATGTATATAAAAACAAAGGTGCCACAATAGATATTATGAATTACAGAGCTATATGCATGCCAAGTCAAATTGCCAAGATCTTTGAGGTGTCATACTCTCTAAGACTAACCAATTATTTAGAGAACTTTAATTTAATATCAAATGTCCAAAATGGTTTTCGTAAAAGTAAATCCACCAATCCACTATTTTAGACTGCAGAAATTTTATATACAATGCATTAAACAAAAAGTCATGCCTTAGGTCTTTTTTATGATTTAAGTCGTGCATTTGATACAATAGATCACAATCTATTACTCATGAAATTAGAAGGCAATGGGGTACGAGGAACACCATACAGCTGGGCCGCCTCATATTTGCAAAATCGAACTCAAACCACTGTCTTGATGGTGCTAGATCCAAAACAAATTTTTATCATTTTTATCAATGATAATATACCTAATACATGTGTGACTTCAAATCAACTACTTCTTTACGCAGATGACACCAATATGCTAATATCTTGAACAGATTGTCATCAACAGCAACAAAGCATCACAGGAAATGAGTCATTATTGTAGTGAGAATGGTCTAAACTTAAATTTGAATAAAACATGTCACATGCGGTACTTGCCAAAAAACACAGTGACAAACTACAGTCTGTACCTGAAGATATTAAATACGTCCATCCAGAGTACAACAACCACTAAATTCTTAGGTGTCACTTTAGATCAAAAACTTCATAATAAGAAATCTGAGAGATTCTGTCGATATAAACACACTGAAAACTCTCTACTATGGATTGGCTCAATCTCAACTATAATATGGGCTCATTTTCTTGGGGAACTCCTCATACTTTAAAAGAGCATTTCAATATCAAAAAAAGGTTATAAGAACCATGTGTAAAACTCACCCCTTAACTAGCTGTAAACCGTTATTTAAAGATTTGCAAATACTTTCCTTACCAAGCTTGTATATTTACCGATTAATAATGTTCATCAAAGAAAACGAATCTCAATTCCTCAAAAACAGTGATATTCATACGCATCATACGAGAAACGAGGGAAATCTGTATTAGCCATATTCCCACCTTGCATTAGGAGAAAAATCTCCAAGACACATCGGCATTAAATGTTGCAATAAAATTAATCGGTGTATCGATACCGGCAGCATCATGTCATTTAAGAATAAAGTATTCACATTTTTATGTGATAAGGCATTTTATGATATTGATGAGTTCCTAAACTATTGAATTCGTTTCACCTATATCTAATTTATCAATTTTATATTATAGTGTCTCTGTGTGAAGACTAATTCGAAAATAACAGAATTTAATATATGTATACTTGTAGCTGTCGTACAATCAATTTCACTATACCTATAACCTTATTATAATTTAAATCCTTAAATGTTTATAATGTTATTTTTATTGTACATTATATTTGTATCCTATTTCACATTATTGTTCTTCTTTTTGACTAGTCACATAAGTTATATGTTTGTATAGCTTTGTGGATGAATAAATCTTATCAATCTATCTATCTAAATCCCCCATACATATAATATAGTCAAATACTGTAGTTACCGCAAAGCTATTTTCTATATTTATTAGAGAGATATGCATGTATGGTCGATATATTGCTCCAACTGCAATATTTTTCTTTTTGTATGTACAATGACCATAGCTGCTCCATACCATTTTCAATGATTGTGAATTCTTGTTAACACCTTTGCTTTTAGTATTACTTTTGAATATATTATTACTCCTCCACCTCTACTGTGTAATCTATCAATTCTGGCTGAGTCATAACTGTTTATATGAAGTGTGATATTTAAATCATCTGGGGCGAGCCATGTCTCTGTAATTGCTAGTATGTCAAAATGTTCAGTTTCAATAAGACTCTTCAGATGAATTAGTTTGCTTCTTAGGGATCTAATATTGAGATGAGCTACTTTCAGTGAAGGATATTTGTTGTTTACTGTATTTGGGGCATGATTTGATTGCTATTGTGTTTCTACATAATACGCTATTGTTTGGTCTTGTCTGCTTAGCAGTTTTTTATAACAAGGACAGTTATTGTCTAATGCTGCATGATTTACATCAATGTCTAACTTGTACTTTTCTTTTGCTTTGCTGCAAATTATACATTTTTCATTTGCTGAGTCACATTCTTTGTATGTGTGATAGCCTGAGCAGAGGGAGCACGCCAGTTGTGCATTACAGTCTTTGGCAAAATGGCTGAAACCCTGACATTTATAGCATTGTAAGAGCTTATATGTTTGAATACTCTTCCTCTTGACCAGCCTATACATAATCTTTCACTTGATGTTAATTTATTTTGTGTTAAGGAATCAGTCTCTATAATAAGTGATACTTTGCTAAATTTATTTATAGTCTTCTTTTTTATTTCCACGTGAAAATTGTCTGCAGTGTCGTCAATACTGTTATGTTTGATGATCTTCTTAATTGTATTTAGGTCATCCTTCTCAATGTCGTCGAAGTTTATGTTTACAACTTTTATTTTGGGTTTTTTAGCCTAGGTGCCTCAATTGTGTAGTTTTTTCCAATTTCTTCTTTGAGTTTATTTTGTAAAAGACTTCTGCCTGCAATGTTATCACAGCCTATAACTACTGCTCCTACTGCTGCTGTTTGGTATTAAATCAGCTGACGATTTTAGCAATGTTCTAAGTTTCGATCTTCACTTCCCCAAATTTTGTCCAAATAAGAGGGTGTAATTAACGCGCTCGGCATTGCTTTCTGAATTAGTTTATCAAATTTTAGTGAGGTCGACTGGGTGTGATGAACACTACATAACAATCAAGCAGCATCACTTACAGTTTCTATGATCGCCATCTGACCACTGTCAATTGAGATAAAGCTTCCCATAGAGCAATTAAATTAGCACTGACTGATTGCAGAATCTCAAAAAATCTAGCATAAGTCGTTGAATCCAAAAGAATTGTTTTAGGATTCAATTCAGGTGTGATTAAAAATTTGCAATTTCAACGTCTCGGTACTTGGAGATAATCCCCTCTTGTTTTTTAGTTAACCTCAATTGTAAAATCTTTTATTTACGATCGATAGATAAACTAGTCTTTTTGCTCACATTTTACAGCGCAAAGTTGATGTTTACTGAAGAGTTATAAATAATGTCACTTTACCACTCATCTCCCATGACAACGAGTGACAGAGTACTTGCTTAAATGCATTTGTCCTTACATAATAAATTTTTATGAAATAATAATGCTTTAAAGCTTTAATAAAAGCAGTGATTATTATATAATAATGAATATAACTGGAGGTGATGAAAAGACAAAATCACTTTTTGCCTCTTGGTTTCCCATAATAAACATTTTATGTCGAAAATAAAATCGCAATATAAAAACCATCAGCAGCAAAACTTAAGTAAATTGATAGTGTTTGTCCTGTTCGTTTGTTTCGGATATGAAGGAAATAGTGCTAAACAAAAACAACATAAGTATATACAATCCAGAATATGTAGTTTTATTTGAGCAGTATATTGTCATAACTATAACTTTTTAATATTTCAACTTAAGATTTTGCTAAGAAGCTAATTCAGTAATTTTACGCTAATATAAATATATGCAGTGTTCAGAGTGTGCTGTACAGTAATGGTTTGTTTTTATTCTATTTCTAATATACTGAGTGGAGATATTTATTTATAAGATGAAATTTTTGTAAAACATATTCCAACAAAAATTGAAAATGAGAGACCAAACAGCAGATGTTTTCAAGTTGGAATCAACTTCAATTTTATTGACATAGCTTACGACAATAATTTCTGGCCAAAAAACGTTGCATTTGAGCACTATAAATTTAAAAGAAATAAATACATGGTGGACAACAAAAACTCTGATGAAACAACTAGTACTTTTTTAGGAGTTCAGGGAGCATAAGAAGCACTTGTGAACATATACCAAAAGTTAATGCCAACAATAAAAAAATTATTAACAGTCAAAATTATAATATTAACATATTTCACTTAAATATACAATGTATAACAAACAAGCTTAATGCAATTGAAGCTTTTTTAAATGAAAATAAAGATAAATACGACTTCTTACTTTTCAATGAGCATTGGTGTATAAAAGAAGAGATAAAATCTGTAAGTATACAAAATTATAATTTAGCTTCTGAATTTAGCAGGTCTATTCACAGACATGGAGGAGTAGCAATATTTGCTGCAAAGAAATGCAAAGGAAATTCTCTTGAACCAGTAACTAAATTATCAGTTGAGATACATTGTGAGATAACAGGTTTTGAAACGAAAAATGTTATACTCATGACAGCATATAGATCGCCTAATGGAGATCTGGAAATATTTTTAGAAAAAATGTCTGCTGCTTTAAATATTGTTACAACTCGAAATAAGGTGATATTTGTCTCGGGTGATTTTAATATACACTTTCACAAAGAAATGACAAGAGTACAAAATTAGTTGTAGATTTATTTAAATCATTTGGGCTTTTACCCACAAATAATAAGAATACACGAAATGGACATTGTCTTGATAATATCTTCACAAATATCAGTTTAAAGAATACAGTACAAATTATTGATACAAAACTATCTGATCATGAGGGTATTCATCTACAAAGTTACATTAAATGTAAACATTATTTAAGGAAAATAGCTTATAGGCCGATAAATGACAATGTTAAATAATCTTTTAGAAACAGTAGACTGGCATTTCATACAAGACACATCATTTGAATTAAACAACAAATTTGAATTATTCATTAATATCATTAACGACGCGATAGAAACTGCTTTTCCAATTAAAACAAAATTGGACAATAATGGTCAGTCTCTTAACATAAACTGGTTTAATGATGAACTACGTCTTATGAGAAATCCGTTACATTTTTTACAAGACTCCTGTAAAACAAATCCGACTGAAGAAAATAAAACTCTAGTGAAACAACATAAATATAAATACCACCATGAGTTGTCGAAAGCCAAAAAAACTGCCCATGATAACTATATATCGAGTCATGGAAATCCACAGCAGGCCATGTGGAAAATATTAAACTCTCATAAGACCAATAACAGACAACATACTGATAACATATCACCAAATGACTTTAATAATTTTTTTGTAAATGTAGCTAATAATATTGTAAATGAACTCCCTCAAAGTAATCACATCTATTCAAAATTTCTGACAGAGGCGGTTAATAAAGATCAACTCTTCTTTAGACAAGTATCATGTGACTATGTAGCCAACATCATAGATAACTTAAAAAATAAGCAAAGTAAGGACGCATATGATTTAAATTCAAAAATCCTAAAATCAATTAAATTGTCCATCTTGGTTCCCCTGACATCTCTTCTAAATCAATGTATAACTGATAATGTATTCCCAAAATCGCTGAAAGTTTCAAAAGTTGTGCCAGTATATAAAAATAATGATATAGATGAACCCTCCAACCATAGACCCATATCTGTTATACCTTACATTGCTAAAATTTTAGAAACCATATTACCACCCAAATAATTGATTATCTTGAGGCAAACAATCTGTTTAATGCTAACCAGTTTGGCTTCAGAACCAAACGCACTACAACAATGGCGATTGACGAACTAACAACTATCATAAATCAAGCTTTTGAAGAAGGAAAGTTCACATGTTCTGTGTTTCTAGACTTATCAAAGGCTTTTGATTGTGTGTCCCATCAAATACTAATTAACAAACTGGATTATTATGGTTTTTCTAACAGTAGCAAACTTTTGTTAGAATCCTACCTTAGTGAAAGAAGCCAATACGTCCTCTATAATGGATTGAAGTCTGACCTACTTAACATTGAGTCGGGAGTCCCACAAGGCTCAGTTTTGGGCCCCACTCTATTTTTAATATATATAAATGACCTTCCAAATTCTATAATAGATTCGTCATTAATAATGTTTGCTGACGACTGTAACATAACTGATTGTAACTCGGACCTGTCAGTTTTGTTAGATGAGGTCAATCTAACACAAGCAGTTGCTCAAAACTGGTTTATTTCCAATAAATTGAGTTTAAACATCACAAAAACAGAAACAATGATTTTTTCACTGCGGAATATATATAATTTCAATAACCCTGACTCTGTCAAATTTTTAGGTCTATATCTAGATTCTAAATTAACATGGGATCATCATACCACGTATATTTGTAGCAATATATCTAAAAATATATACCTGCTTAGAAATTTATCTGGCAGTGTATCTCAACAAACTCTCCTTACTGCTTATCATAGCCTTATCCACTCGGTGATATCGTATGGCATTCTTGTATGGGGGCATGCTGCTTCTTGTGACAATGTTTTTAGAGTACAAAGAAGGGCTGTACGAATCATTGGTGGATTAAAATTTAGGCAAGATTGTAAAGATGCTTTTACAAAATTAAACATAATGACATTACCATCGGTCTATATACTACAGTGTCTTTTATACATCAAAGCTAATGAAGCGTTGCATCCAAGGCGAGGTCAAATACACTCGCATTTTACAAGAAATGCGAATAACCTACACATAAATTATTTGAGATTCAATAAAACTAGGGATGGAACTGGTTATTATTGTCTTAAATACTTTAATGTATTGCCTCAAACTATAAGAGCATTACCCGAAAAGGAATTTAAATGTAGAATAAAAAAATTTCTCCTGTGAAATGCATTTTATAGTGATTCAGAATTTTTAAATAGTAACTTAAGTCTTGTTTAAATAATACATTGTGTGTTTATATGTATATATATTCTACCATTTTAAAATTATTTTATATTTTAACATTATTCTATACATTGTTATTTATTACAATTATTTTCATGTCTCAGTTTGTTTACATACTACTGTGTTGTTCTTTTGACTTGTGTAAGTACTTTTGTATGTTTAGCATCAATAAATTATATCTATCTATCTATCTATAGGGGGAGGGGTAAACCACCTTGAGATGCTGGATGCCTCAGCATCCAGCATCTCAAAGATGACCTTGGCACTGGCGACACCAACATATTTAGGGTCATATACATGACACACTCATAGAATGTTGATAAATTGCGATTTCCAGACAAACTTAATATACATTTTTTTTTTTTTTTTAATATTTTGTATGCATAGCCTGGCCTTCAAGTGTCCTAAAAACGAAAAGGAGATGGATAGCCTTTACGTCAACTTATGTAGGTGGTTTAAGCGTTCAATATTAATGAATATTTAATAAAGAACCACAGTTAATAGTCTAAATAAAGACTACAATGATTAGTGATTACTCTAAATTTAATCACATGTTGAAACATAAAAGGAATTCCCCAATACTGTATCGAGATTTTTAGTTTATGTAATGAAGCGCCCTGTATATAGGCCAGTTACTTTAAAATTTATTTCCGCATTTATTTATTAAATTTAACATATTTCATGACTTCCATGTAAACACCTACAAAATTAAACATTACCGGTACGAAATAAAAACATTTGAATTCTGATTCTAGCTTTAAAATCGATGTTTTTATGAAATACGGAAAGATTAAAATTCAAAATACGTAAAGGAATAATATTACATGCATTCTAAAGTCTCCTAAAAATGTGCATTCGTGTGTCGAGTTTAACTAGGGGAGATTATTTTATATAAACAAGTATGTAAGTCGGTACGAGCAATATTGATCCATAGGTGGAGGACTTTAGGGCGAAGCCTCATATCTGGAAATATTTTAAGTGGTAGAACATCGGTGTTGTGCACTAGGTACGCGTTAATAGCTTTCTCGTTTCTAGTCGCGGGTTTTCTATATTCTTTCTTTGTCGAGATTTCACATAAAAAGCAACAGCCATTTTAGAAACGGGGTATTCTTGATACCATCACGTTGCAGGCCACTAGTTAAACTAGGGGTTTCTTTATATGTTAATTAGAGCAGCGGACCAACGTACGCGGCAAACTGAAATATTCTTTCTGATTGTTCTCACAACTTTCGATTACACATAAGAAAATCTTCGCAACAAAACTGTTTCGGTCTGTGCTCACGTTCGAATGCAGATTTGTACACAACAATATCTTAGCAACAAAAGGTTTTCAGTCTGTTCTCACATTCGTAGGCAGATTTGTACCCACAATATTTTCGCAAATAGACAGTTGTCGACACAATCAGAGGAAGTTTTAGTTTACCGTTTGTGTCATGATTTGGGAAATCCCAAGCAGTACACTAGATTTTACATGTACTCAAGTCACATGTGACTTTACAGCATTTAACGAGAATTCTCATTATCACCACATCCATGTCCTGGGGTTATCTGCGTATTGAATTGATCATTTCTTAGGAATATAAAAATGAATATTTGTTCCAACTAGGTATTTTACTGGAGTATACTTATTTATAATGTAGGAAATACTAAAAAACAAACCAATGAAACCTCAATATCCCCTAACGCCTTCAATGAATTCTTTGTAAGTGTTGCTGAAAATATTTTGGAAACAATACCAATGTCGAACTTAACTCATTTAGAATACTTAAATAAAACATCGTCAAAAAATAACATTTTAATAGACCTATATCCTGCCTCTGAAACAGAGGTAAGGAATGCCATAAAATCTCTAAAAAAATCAAAGGCTACGGACTTGTACAATCAGTCTATATATATGTATGAAGAAAATCTGCGTTTACTAACGGCTCCTGTAACGTATTTAGTAAACCTTATTCTAAAGACGGGTATATTTCCAGATAAATTAAAAATAGCCAAAGTAGTACCTATTTTTAAATCAGGTAATATTGATAACACCACAAATTATAGGCCCATAGCTTTACTACCCATATTGGCCAAAATAATAGAAAAAATTATTGCTATAAGGATTACACGATTTTTTGAGGGCAATAAATTGTTCAATAGTTCCCAATTCGGCTTTAGAAAGGGTAAATGCACATCAGACGCCATTCTTCAACTTGTCAATTATATAGGTGATGGTTTCGAAATGAAATCATCAACACTAGTCATGTTTTTAGACCTCAGTAAGGCATTTGATTGTGTTTCTGGACCAATTCTATTACAGAAATTAGGTTTTTATGGCATTAATGGAGTAACTCTCCAATTAATATCATCTTATCTATCTGGAAGGCAACAGTGTGTAACAGGCAAAGGTGGAATAAGTAATTTATTACCTATAAAGCATGGCGTTCCACAGGGCAGTATATTGGGCCCACTATTATTTTTAATATATATTAATGACTTACCCGAAGTCTTACCACTATTTATGGTGTTATTTGCTGATGACACAACTGTCGCCAAGCAGATAAAAGACAGCAGTGAGGAAACCATTAAGGAAGAATTAGATGAATTAAAACAATCACTCGACTGGTTTAATGCAAACATGCTATGCATAAATCAAAGCAAAACAAACTCAATGGTATTCTCTACTAAACCAGTTGCATCTGAAAGTGTTAAATTTTTAGGTTTAACCCTGGATAATCGGCTAACATGGCATGCACATGTTGACATATTGTCAACTAAATTATCTAAAAAAATACATGCTATAAGGCAAATCAAAATCAGAATTGGTATAACCTCAGCAATAGTCGCATACCATGCGTTATTCCATAGCTTGATGACATATGGTCTAATAAACTGGGGTACTTCTAATCATGTCCAGCAAGTTTTTACTGTTCAAAAGAGAGCAATTAGAACCTTATCAGGAATAAGTCAGTTAGACAGCTGTAAACAGTGGTTTATAGAATATAAAATAATGACTTTGCCATCTTGTATAATTTATTACAATTTAATATACATCAAAGATCACCTTGATGAATACTCTAGAAATTGTGACAACCACAGTTACCTCACTCGCAATCGAAATGATATACAGATACCACAGCAAAGATTAACATATACAAAAAGAAACAATTTCGGAATTTCACTCTTCAACTCTCTTCCAATATCACTAAAACATGCACCATTGACACTATTTAAGCAGAAACTGAAAATCCATCTTATAGCCAAGGCTTATTATAGCATCAATGAATTTAACTATACAGATTTGTAATTATACAAAATTAATCACGCCTTGACTTAGTCAAAAATTCTAGTACTACTTGTCATCTATGTTTAGTGATTGTCATGTACACTTCTAACTTACGCCTTAACTTAGTTAAATTTTTAACGTTATTTGTTATGTATGTTTTATGTTTGTTATATACACCTATGTGTAAGATTGTACATTTTTACAAATTATTTTTTATTGTATCTATTTATTGTACTATTTGACGTGTCAACGCACCACGGTGCATTTTATGACCAATAAAATATATCTATCTATCTATCTATCTATAACTATGTCACAAGTACAGTATATTTTCTATGGCCAACTATAATCTGTGTATAAATATATACTTATTTTCTTTACTGTTGGCCTTAAAATATCTTCCGACTTTTATTAATTATTTCCACTTTTGACCAAATTGTGAAAGAACCTCTTGCAGATGACTATGAGGTAAAAGAGTTAGAGTAGTATTATTATGAGAAGATGCTCGCAAAAAATAATGCGCAGAAACGAGTTTGTGTGCTTCCATTGTGTTGGCCAATGAGAGCGAATTGCGTTATATTTGACGTTTAAGCCAGTGGCACCGTCAACCTGCTGTCACAGGATCTGTGCTGCGATATACTCGTTGTGTTCGCCGTTTCTGATTGAATTAAGTGATATAACCTTACTTTCAGAGAAGAATGTCTTCATCGTAAACACCAGAGTGTGACAAGTTTTAATATTCTACATTACACAGCTCTTCGACCTCAAAAATTTGATTACAATTATTATATATCCTTCTACCCCAGATGATGTGTCACTGGTAAAAATATTCGCGCACGTTAGCTCCGCCCCGAGCATCTTCTCATAATAATACTACTCTACATGGCGTCAACCCTAGAATTCGCATTGTTAGCATTTCCGAAAAATCCAGTGAGGAAGAACTTACCAATTACATTATTAAAACAAACAGTGACCTTATCAACCATAATTGCAATCTCATCAAGTTATTCCCAACTAAGAAAAATGTAAATGTGTTTCAGGCTGTGCTCCAGGTGGATAAAATTTCTTACGAAAAGGTAATGAAAGCTGGTAATCTATTTATCGGCTATTATAATTGTAGAGTATTTGATGCAGTTGATACATACAGATGTTTTAACTGTAATGAGTTTCATCACTCGTCCAAATTTTGTAAAAATAAGGTTTCCTGTCCTCGATGCGGAGAAAGTCATTCGGTCAAACAGTGCAAATCCAAAGTATTAAAATGTATAAATTGTGTCTCTCTTAACAAAGCCGAAAAACTAGATATATGTACAAGCCATGCGGCTTGGGACATCAACAATTGTACTTCGTGTGTTCAAACTAGGGATAAGTTGAGATCTGACTTAATAGGTGTTAAATAGCAATCATCTACATCTCCAAGCATTCCAGCCATTACTACTTTAACCCGCTACTCATAACCTTATCACTAATTCTACACACTGTCGTTCTCGCTATAACATGGACATTTATTATCAAACCTTTAGAAGCATCAAAAACAAAACTTGAGTTTTTCAACTCGGTAGCTGCTTGTACATTCCCTATTATTACATTAAGGGCAACAGGGCTTGATTCCTCAGTGTTTGACAATGAGTTATTCGACCACACTTATAATATTTTTCGGGAGGATAGAAACTGCTGTCAATAAGTTCAGGTGGAGGAGTTTTACTGGCGATAGATTCCAACTTACATGCAGAACAGTTAAATTTACGTTTTGGTGATTTTCTTTCTATTCAGAACATTGATATAGTAGCTGCCAAACTTACAATTAATCGACAATCATTTTATATTTTTCTAGAGTGTATTCCGCCTGAGTCAAGTATTATATACAAGACAGTAATACGCTTATATTAGGCGACTTTAATTTGCATTTGCACTCTTTTCATGTTTCGAATAGTGTTAAATGTCCCAAAGTATCAACACTTACCAATTTTCTAAACCTTCTAATCTTGTGTCAATACAATTCTGTTTTTAGTAATAACAATAGACTTTTAGACTTGGTGATATGTAAGGCACATTGTGTTGTGGAGAAATCAATTGAATTATTGGTTTCAGAAGATATACATCATCCTGCTCTTATTGTTAACTTCGAAACTCAGTTTGTGAATTCAAATATTCAATTTCCAATAAAATCTACTAATTCTTTCAACTTTGCAAAAAACAAATTTTCCTCTTCTGTATGATCAATTGCTGCACATTAACTGGTCGTTCTTAAATGACTATGATGATGTTAAAAACTGTGTTGACTTATTTTATAAGAAATTAACTAAAGTTTTTAATGAGAACATACCCAAGTTCAAAACTCCAAAAAATAAAAGACAGTTTCCCCTTTAGTTTAATGGCGAAATTATAAAAAGTATAAAGCTAAAGCATAAGAAATTGATATTATTTAAACGCCATGGTAATAATGAATCGCTGACTGAATTTCGCAGACTTAGATGACAAATCAAGTCGGATATTAAAATTGTATTTCAAATTTATATAAATCGAATTGAAAATAATATCGCATCTGAACCCAATAAATTCTGGGCTTAAATTAATGGTAAAAAAGGGAAAACTAGCATACCTAAAGACATGACTTAAAACAATGAACCTTTGGAGACTCCTAATGATATCGTCGATGCATTTGCTAACTTTTTCCAGCAGTCTTACTTCCTTAACATCTCAGACGCCCCAGTAACCAATCTTTCGTTTGACTGTTTGGACATTAAAAGCTTTTTCGAGGCTGAAGTTTGCATGGCGTTAAAAAGAATTAAACCTAAACTTACTGCGGGCCCCGATGGAATTCCAGCATTTCCACTGAAAGACTGTGCCAGCATTTTTGCATATTCCCTCTGATAATTTTTAATTTATGTCTTAGGAAATGCTATTTTGATATTTTGAAATACTCCAAAGTGTGCCTTGTTTATAAAAAAAGGTGAAAGAAATGATGTTACCAATTATAGACCGATAACAATCATATGTAACTTTGGTAAAGCTTTCAAAATCCTACTGCGTGATAACATTTATGCACATGTTCTACTGAAAATATCTACGAACAACACGGTTTTATGAAAGGTCACTCCACCGTAACGAACTTAATCTGCGCTACTCAGTACATTGCTGAATTAATTGATTCTCACATATAGGTAGACTCAGTCTATACTGACTTTTCTAAGGCGTTTGACAGACTGAACCATAGGAAACTTCTCAGTAAACTTGACAAATTTGTATTATCTGATGGTTTACTTCAATTTCTTGAGAGTTACTTGACTGATAAAGTTCAATTCGTATCTTATAATGGATATAAATCTGTTGAATACCGAGTCACTTCAGGAGTACCCCAGGGATCAATACTTGGATCCCTTTTCTTTAATATTTTTTATTAATGACATCAGTGATCACTTAGACATGTATTTCTTAATATATGCTGATGACGTGAAGACGTTGCATTGGATTAACAATTTTAATGACTGCGAAAAACTTCAAAACAACTAAACTAAGTTATCGGCTTGGTGCGATAAATTTGGTCTTCACCTAAATGTTGGGAAGAGCAATATTACGAGTTATACATCCAAGAAGTCCCAAATTATATGTAATTATAATGTTAATGGCGACACTCTGAACAGACCATCTACGTTCAAGGATCTAGGACTAACTTTTGATAATAAATTAACCTTCACTAACCATATTGATGCTGTAATTTCAAATGAATACAGAATGTTAGGCTTCATTTTGCGTAACAGCCATGATTTTAATGATGCAAAAACCTTAAAGATACTTTATTTTGCTTTCACTCGATCTAAACTGGAGTATGCTTCACTTGTCTGGCAATCTAGGTATAACACTCATAATGATAAATTGGAAAATATTCAGCGCCATTTGCTGAAATTTTAAACTGGAAAACTGAAGGTATATATCCACCGATTGGAGCTTATCAAAATCAATTACTTGAAAAATTTGATATTACCAGTCTTTCCGAAAGGCGTGAGTCCTTTGCTTTGCGTTTTCTAGATAAAACTATGCATAATAAAATAGATTGTAATGAAATATTAAGCCAACTGAACTTTTATGTCTCACAGATTAATTCTCGTTATTCTCATAGCTTTTATTTATCCACTCCTAGATCTAACATATTAAAGTTTTCTCTTCTATTTAATATTTGTACTAGTTATGAAACTCATTGCAGTGAATTGCCCAGCAGTCAGAAATTTCGTTTACTGTCATGCAGTCTAAATGCCTTCATAATTTCTATTTGTACTTCTTAGGTTTGGTTAAGTTAGTTTAGATTTCCATCCTATAAATGGTTTTGTACTGTTGGATGATGTATGATTAAATAAAATAAAATTTAATACTATTAATAAAATCTAAATAAACATAAGGTTACCCATACTTTTGAGAATATGAATTAAATAATATTCGAAGGAAAATTCAAACTAAGTAAACATACGGTTTGCTATTACTTTTGAGAATTTTAATTAAACATTTATCCTAAAGAAAATTAAAACTTAGTAAATATGAGATTTACTACCATAGGTGCGTATGAACAATCAAGTATAACTAAGTGAAAAGCTCCTAATCTAATTTCTAGTAAATATATAGGGTATTGTGAGGTAAATAAAATATATCAAATAAAGTGCACATTCATAAAAGACAAACAAATGCCGAAATAATTATTCAGTGTTTAATTTTGAGCAATTAAGGAATATCTAATAAGTAATTAAATCTATAACAAGTAAACTAATATCAATAAATCGAAACAAGTAATATCAAACTTTAACCCTTTAGCTACTGGTATATATTCACATGTCTGGCTAAACGCAAAAAAAGGAAAGTAGTACAAATTCTGATACATTCATGAAGTCAAAGAGCAAACATCCCCATAAGTAAACAAGCTAAAACTCATACCTAAATAAATTTATAATGACAAAATATCAAATTGAAACGAAATTATGTAACTTTTTTTTTTATCAAATTTTTTTTCTGGTGTGATAAATTTTGTAACATTCACCTTTACAAAGTCCTACTTTACACTCAGCACACAAGTTGTAACATTTCATTTCCATTGGGTTGATTCTACGGTTGGTTCCTTGTGAAACATTCTTCAATAATTTAAATATACAGGAAAATTATGCTTTTTAATGTTTCAAAAAGTTTTATTAAAACTCTACACGTGTTTCGGCTTATTAGGCCTTTATCAAGAGTACAAGATAATACTAAATTTAAAATGTGTTCCTTACTTATTTATACCTAATGGAAGGTATAAATTATTCAAAGCTTTTAATCTATTTATTACATGCAACTAGTTATATGATTCCTATCCTATGTAAATATACTACAAATAAGTTCTTAATGTTAAATTATTTTTTCTAGAATATTATGACCCATAAATAATGTTTGATCATTAGTTACATTTTTATGCTTTTTGACAGCTTTCATGATCTCAAATTGTTCTAGTAAATCTAACTTCTTTCCTTTATTTTCTGTATGGAGTAATTCGACTTCATTAAAATTAACAAAATGATTATTTTCTATGCAGTGTGTTGACATACCGGTGCTATGTATACCATTCGTTATTGATTTTTTATGTTCAGCGAGA
The DNA here is from genome assembly GCA_963583905.1 of Stenurella melanura. NCBI lineage: Eukaryota > Metazoa > Arthropoda > Insecta > Coleoptera > Cerambycidae > Stenurella > Stenurella melanura. Next base: position 110,273,821 of record OY757310.1, on the reverse strand, counting down.
CGATTTTTTAATTTACGACCAGTTTGACCGATATATATAGCATCGCAGTCATTACATTTTAATTGATATACACCTGTTTTTTCTAATAAATCTCTTTTGTCTTTATTATTAACTAACATTTTCCCTAGATTATTTTTATTAACAAAAATAGTTTTACATCCTAGTTTTTTCAGTTTATGACTAATTTTATCACTAATCTTAGGCCTATAATTAATACATTTATATATGTCAGTTCTTTGTGGAGTATCAGCATAAAATTCTTTAAGTAACTTTTTCTTTTGTTTATGTTTTGTTAATTTATCTATGAGGTTTTCACTGTAACCGTTGTTTCTAGCTATTTCTTTAATGGTGTTCACTTCTTTCATAAAATTATTCTTATTTAAAGGGAAGGTTAGCAGACGGTGGATAAATGAATGGAAAGATGCCATTTTTATTTGTGATGATTGCTTAGAGTTCTTGTGAATGACTGTGTCTGTGCAAGTTGGTTTACGGTAAATGTCAAACTCTAAGCTGTTGTTTCTATTCATTAAGTTAACGTCCAAGAAATTTAAACCTTCCTCATTTTCTATTTCTAGAGTGAATTGAATTTTATCGTGAAATGAATTCAGAAGATTTAAGAATTTATTAAGTTGTCTTTCTGTACCTTGCCAAATACAAAACACGTCATCCACATATCTAGTCCAGAAAAATACATTATTTATTAGGTTATTTTCGCAGTTAAACTACTGCTATCTCATTTCCGTTTTTTTTTTTTTCAGCTCGGTCAGTATTTCAAAATACATGGTAAATTCTTTGGGAAAGTTTTCCCATGAAATTCACTGCAGCTAAGCGATCTATTACTTCCATACCTTGTCTCCCCAGTGTAGCAGCAGTCAGAGTTCCATGTTTCTCCAAAATTTGTTGCACGACTTTTCTAATAAATATGTTCAAGTGTATTGAAGTTTTTCCTGTTTTTACAGGAGCATTTAGCATGGCAACATCAACCAAGTGAAAAAATTGTTTTTTGTACCACTTGATTGATTTTCGGACACACTCAACTGTAGCTAACTGCATGTCACATTTATCAATCATGCGTATGTTTTGGTATTACACAGTCTGGTTTCCAAATATGTGTTAGTTCTACGATCCCATTTTCCTCTATTGTTCATTACTCCTCGATGAAATGTTGAAAGCATTAACCCATTACGCTTGTCTTTCCACCTAAGAGCCATTACATTTTTGCACTTTTTGCTTTCGCATGTTCCGCGTGCTATCCGATGTAAATATTTCGGAAAACATTTTCTATTTTTTTTTACTGTACCACATAAACTAGTATTGTGATGATCCAAGTAAATTGCCAGTTTAGAGCTAGTATACTAATTATTTGTAAATAACATGTGCCCTTTCTGTTCATAGTTCACCATTAGTTTTTTATTACCGCATCTGAAATACCTAATGGACCATTTCGAGGAATATCAATTCCACACTAGGTACACCTTCAGAATAATTCCCGTCTCACAATCACACAACACAAAAATTTTAATTCCGAATCGATGTCGATGACATAAATTCCTTGAAGTGCAGCCTGCCTTTGAACAATATCAGAGATTCACTGATGGCCAGCTTTTGAAAAGAATGGAAAAATGTTGAACATTTTCTATTCCATTCTTCAAATATGGTTCTCATTTCTCACAATTTATCATTGTTGTCCGGGGGCGGAGGGTTGTTGTTATCAACGAAATATATATATAACGTAACAATTACTGGGAATATTAGGATCTGCTGACCGAAATAATCCGAAATTTTATGTTTTTTTTACATGCGGTATCGACAAAATTATTGCTAATAAGCTATGCATTTCATTCACATTAGTAGGCACCCGTGGCTTTCTTTTTGGAGCAGGATCGTCTTCGGCCCTGTATTTGCAGTATCTATTACTTTCGTACACAATTGTCGTCAGCATATGCTCATCAAAATATTTTACAAAGTACTAGTTTTCGTTATCTTCATTTTCTATTTCAATGCTTCAGAGATTCCAGAATTTTTATAGTCATAGTGGCACATTGTGGGATTGAAAAAATCGCAATTTTGTCAACGTAAATCTCCTACAACAGTTTCTTCATCATTATCACTATACCTGACACCTTATTATAACTTAAATCCTTAAATTTTTACAATGTTCTTTTTATTGTGTATTATTTGTATATTATATTTGTACCCTATTTCACATTATTGTTCTTCTTTTTTGACTAGTCAGATAAGTTATATGTTTGTATAGCTTTGTGGATGAATAAATCTTATCTTATCTTATCACTATTTGAGTCACTGTCTCTATCCAGGTCACTACGTGAAAGAATTTCATCACTATATATGTCATTGTCACTCAATTCTGTTGTTGGACGCTTTGAACCGCGAGTACCACGAGATGTTGATGGTAAATCCATTTTCGATATTATGCGACAAACAAAAAATATTTTTAGATAATAAAATACAAAATGTAGCTAGACCCACCAAATATTATTGCCAATCTGGCATTTCTTATGCGCATTCGGAAATATGAACCCTAAACGTTCGATAGAAATACTCCAGTAAATAAGCCGGAACAAAGTGCCAAATGTGTAAAAGTTGGGAAACAGCACCGATTTTAAAAATTCCTTTAGTGTTGTGTTCTTTAAACCCTCAGGATCATTCGTCACCACTAACGTTTTTGCGGACGGACAAAATGGGGAAGTTATGGGGTTATAAGCCCCAAAAATGAAGCCTTGAAAAAAAATGAAAATTTTGACCTGGAAATCTCTACTCCCCTCCGTTTTCGAGGTAGCTGATCACGAATCTGAGGTTCAATATGGGAAATTCATATTGACGAACCGGAGGTAGTCAATTTCTCAGGAAAAACTCGTACTTCTCTCGTTTTTGGGCTGAAAGTGGGAACTCGGATGTTTTCGTGGTCTCTGATAACGAATCCGATGTCCATAGGGGAAATTCAAAATGGCGGACCGGAGGTAGAGTCAATTTCTAATAAAAAAACTTGTATTTTTCTTTTTTGGGCTGAAAATGAGAATTCGGAGGCTGATAACGAATCCGATGTCTAATTAGGGAAAATTCAAAATGTTGGGCCAGAAGTACAGCCACTTCCTCAAGAAAGACAGGTGTTTCTTCCTGAGGATCTGGCTCTATCTCCGGTCGGCCATTTTGAATTTCTCCTAATTAGACATCAGATTCATTATCAACGACCACGAGAACCCTGGGTTCCCCGTTTCAGCCAAAAAAGAAAAAAATACGAGTTTTTCCTGAGAAATTGACTCTACCTCCGGACCGCCATTTTGAATTTCCCCTAATTGGACATAGATTTGTTTCAGTGCCCATAAAAACCTCCGAATCTCCACTCTCAACCCAAAAATGAGAATAGTACGAGTTTTTCCTGAGAAATTAAACGTACTTCCGGTCCGCCATCTTGAATTTCCTAAATTGGACATCGGATTCTTGATCAGCGACCTGAAAACCCCCGAGTACTCATTTTCAGACCAAAAACGAAAAAAGAGTTTTTCCTGAGAAATTGACTCTACTTCCAGTCCGCCATTTTGAAAGTACCAAATTAGACCTTGGATTTATAACTAGCAACCTTGAAAACCTCCGAGTACAGATTTTCAAGGCCATACATTCTCATTTTTTCTGGAAAATGGCCCGATTTCCGGTCCGCCATTTTGAATTTCCGATATTGGGCCTCAGATTCGTGATCGGCGACCTCGAAAACCCCCCGAGTAGAGATTTCCAGGCTGAAATTTTAATTCTTACAGTTTCTTTTCAAGGCTTAATTTTTGGGGCATTTTTGGGGCTTATAACCCCCATAACTCCCCCATTTTGTCCGACCGCTAAGATGTTAGTAATGACGAATGATCCTGAGGTTTCAAGGACACTCTTTTCATCACCACAATCTCGATAAAATAAATAGAAGTCGATGAACGACGTCCGTTCCTGGCATAATTCATTATTGACGATGGCCGCACCTCGTGAAAGTTTCGTACCATCGTCTATTGATGACAGCCGTAGTTAAAGGGTTAAAAAGAACTATCTTAACACTAAACTACCAATCACAATCGTAAATTTGAGTCCCACTACTAATGAACCAGACGTAAATGGCCAAATATGCATAAATTTCTTAATAATTACATTACATTCAGGAGAAAGGGGTACTTTACTGGTACTATAATAACCCAGAATTTAACGAGAAAAATACCGACAGGGGTGGGACGGGTTTTCAGTTTCAGTTCAACATACATAGAATAAAAAGGGATCAGAACAGACTAAACAGACATTTCACTTAATAGTATTTCCTCATATACAAGTTCAAGTTCATCTTCTGTCAAATCAAATCACGCACAGATGAAATATAAGAAATATGGTTAACATCAACTATCACGGGGCCTAAACGCAACGTTTGACGTTCAAGCAAAGACCATGACCGGTACAATACAATGCGCAGATTGCTTCACAAATAGACACCAACCTGGATTTGATTCATATGCAAACCATGATAGAAATATCTTGTTATTTTATTCTGTGGATCGGGTGTTTTATTAACAGGCCGAAATACTTAGATTGCTTATGAATTTACAATTTGCTAACTCCATCTAATGTGCGACTCATACTGTACACTAGTACCAGCTGGTCTAAGTACATGAATCATATATAAATTGCTGAATCTGGCTTGCTCACGACTTTTTTATAAAATTGTGTGACTTATCTGACGAGTGTGCATCTAGCTAGCGCAACACTCACGCTAAATCCACATGATTACAACAATCATATAACACTAGTATCAGCTGGACTAGGTTATGTATGTTAAATATCTTGATTATCGAGCTCGATAAGCACAACGCAATGATCTGGATTCTGTTGAAGAATGACGGCGACTAGAACGAGAGTGCATTGTTTGCGAGCAATCATATTATCATCTATACTACTTTCCACAGACTATTAGAACATGCTGACTCAAGCATGGAAAAAGAAATGACATTATAAACACACAGTCGGTACCCCCTAAACCCAACATACCGACATTGAGGTGAGTGTCTGCGCTGGCTTTCAATATACGTGCTGCACTCGAGTGGGAAATAGAAGTACTACCCATGAGATCATGTAGTAGAAGGGTGGGAAATATAATTCATGGGAACTGACTAATTTTCTAATGTGATTCAGATCTTTTAAGTTTCGAAGTTTTTTTAGTAAGGGAGTAAATTGAGTTTTAATTCTTCTGATATTAGGTGTGTCGACATTTTTTGTACATATTGGAAAAGCAGTTTTCATGCACCAATGAAAGTGTCCCCAGAAAAACTTGTAGGCAATATTTTAAACTTATTCCGTTAAAGGGCTTGGGGATAAATAGAGGTAAATAAGTAAAGCAAGCTGGTTAAGAGTTCAGGAACTTGGGATGTGGTATATATACTAGAAGCCATGGTGTCATTTTTTTTGGCATGAGCCACTCCCATTACCACCTTGAGGTAGACGATTTCTAATATTATATTATTAAAACTCTGAGCAAATGTTTCCACATTCTTTAGTGCAAATATAGTATCAAGATATTTTCATGATGAATTAATGAATTATAATATAACTAACTTAGAAACTTATAAATTCTATTGTCTGTCCATTAAATCAGGGAAGTTCAAAAAATGAGAGCGAATTTATGGAAGTAAGTCCAAATCGCTATACAGGATTATTATAGAACCTCGATGCATTTTAATGAAATCGCGGCTATATTTACTCTTAATTGTGGGCATTTAATATGTTTACATTTACAGAAGAAAGAATAATTTTGGTTAGTGCTCGCTTGAGAGAGTTAATGTACGAATAAGCTAGAGGGTTTATTCATTTATTTATTCATACGTTCGTTCGTTCACTCAGTCATTCTTTTTTCATCCATTCATTCATTCTTTCATTCATTCTTCTTCTTTCATTCCTTCATTCCTGTTTTCTTCCATTCTCTCATTCCTTTATTGATTGATTGATTGATTGATTTATTTATTTACACTATCCAATTGGATTCAATTACAGAATAGAAAATAGAGAAAAAAAGGTGTATAATATAGAAGCGAAGTAATACAAACCATAAATTCAATTTTTTAATTGGCGGGATATTGTTCGGTTATCAATTGAGCAATTTGAAAAGTTCATATTACTACGAATAATCTTGTGTAAAAAAAAACAAGTAATAATATAATCTTTTCGGTCAATGTTCAAATGAGACGAAGCTGACAAAAAGTGAGGATTGACGAAATCCTAAGGATGATATTCCCCATGCATTCTAAACTTGGCAAAGTTTAAACATCTATGCTGAATTCCTTCCAAATCATCAATATAATATGTTACATAATTAGAGCCCAAACTGATGAAACATATTCTGAATTAGAGCGGTCAAAGGCGCATATATCAATATTTCGAAAATTACGGCTGTTTTTGATAATAAACCCCAAAGCTTTATAGGGTCTTGTTAGAAATTTATATAATGTAGTTATTAGGTGGTTTAAGGATGACTTTTGTCAAAATAACTCTAGAAGTTATCAGTTTTAGAGATATCAACAGAATGATCAAGGTGCATCAAGACTATTTTGAACATAATGTAGAATATGTGTAATGAATGATAGATAGATAGATAGATAGATAGATAGTTTATTAACCACAAGACGATACAATTATTGTACATATGGCAGGTCGATTCAGTATTACATTTAAGTATAAATAAATAAAATACAAGTCAATAAATAAACAAATACAATATACATATAATATATATAAAATACTTATGGTAAAGTAAGTAAATAATCACTATCACACACAAATTTAACATGAAAGATTTAATAAACATTTATATTGTTAAATGGAATGAAGAAGAAAAAAAAAACAATAATAATAATAATAATATCTTCAAACAAAGTAGAACTGTATTAATTTCTGTACAGAAACTCCTGTAAATTATAGTATCCATTTTCAAGCAGAAAATTCTTTGTTTCCTTCATTAATTTATGACAATTTTTTATACTGCGAATTTCATTTGGTAAAGCGTTGTAACAAATTATACAATTGTAATAAAAACAATGTTTAAAATTGCTAGTTTTGTGGTTGGGAATAGAAATAAGATCACCATGTCTAGTGTTGTAGTTATGACTTGAAGACAACATTGTGAACTTGTCTTTAAGTTTTGTGAAAAGCGTGATGCATTTTAAAATAAATATGCTAGGAACAGTTAAAATTCTTTTTTGTTTAAAAATGTCTCTACAACTTTCTCTATATCTCAACCCAAATATAAGTCTCACGATTCTTTTTTGTGCTATAAATACTCTATTCATTTCAATGACTGTTGACCATCTTTAAATAAATAAGAAATTTATTCATCTGTAAAAAACTTACAATCACAATTATAACATTGATGATACAAATCTTATTAGATAAGTCATATAAACAGATAAAATACAATTATACAATGTCCGTCAAAAAGTTTGCAGCATATGGAAAACTTTTTTATTCAATTGTTTTTTTTAACGAGTTTCAGCATGATTAATAATCACAAAATTGTCAAAAATATTTGTCATAATGTTACATAATTTTGTAAAAAAAAAAAAAAAATGAAAAAAATTAAACATCGAAAAGTCTTTTAAAACTGTGTACTAAGAATGTAATTCCAGCGGAATATCAGGAATGGTTTAAATCATTGCCGTCCAACAACAATGTAACAGACCGCTTGCCTGAACCAGATACTGCAGAGTCCAGTGCTGACTCCCACGATGATTAGCTTTTATTTTTCAAATAATTCATTCATAAAGGGTAGTTTTATAATATTTTTTAGTTAGTTTCTAAATCTATATCATTCTTTACATTTGTATGAAGTTGAAGTAAATGAAATTATTTAGCATATTATGACCATTATTCTTCTAAGCTATTCTTAATGCAAAGAAAAATGACCAAGTCCATACTCTTTGCAGTTTTTTGTAAATAATATTAGATTTGGACATTTTTAATTCAATTACAAAACAAAAAATATATGTAAACTATTTTTCTTTATTTAAAAAATTTATAACTTTTTTATTTATTGACCGATTTTGTTCAAAAGCAATAGGGTTCTTCATCTAGCTAACACTAAGTTATTGTCCAAATTTCAATACAATCGGACTTTTCGTTCTTAAGTTATCGTGCTTACAAGAAACGTGACGGACAGATAGGCAGATAGACGGATAGACATACGGACGGACGAACATTTTGAAAGTTGTTCAAAATTCGATCACCAACGCAGTGATATGAAAATGTTTTTAGAAATGTGCCGATCCAATGTAATATATTCTTCGTTTTGTATTTACGAAGAGTATAATAAATAACAAGGGTGCAAGTGTGGAGCTCTGTGGAACACCCATAGGAACTAGTGTAGGCTGAGATTTTGTGGAATCTATGTCGACAATTTGGTGTTTGTTTTTCAAATAGGTGACGACCCACTCACCAGCCATCCCTCTAACACACATTCAACACAATATTTCTATGAGTATATCATGATTAACTGTGTCAATTGCCTGAGTCAAATTAAAGAAAATGGCAACCGGGGATCGCTTCTTGTTTAGATTTCCAATCATATTGTTGCAAAATTCGTTTACTGCAGGGTGGCCACCTAAAACTACTCTTCAAATTCCCTGAGTTTTCACTGACTTCCCTGACTGATTAACTTCAATTTTCCCTGACTATAACTCAAAAGTCAATTTCAACTATTTTTTACATTTTATTAGTAAAAATTGTGACCGAACATAAAACTAACCAATATGTTGACCAGTTTGTGCAATTTTTTATTTTCAAGAAATAACTTCGATTGACTCGCGTAAAATTCGCAATAAATAGAAAATTTTGACTGCAAGCAGGAATATAAGTGTATTAAAATAAAGCTGTTTTTCCCTGATTATTTCTTAAAATATTAAAATTCCCTGATTTTACGTTCAAATTAGTACAAATTCCCTGATTTCCCTGACTTTTCCCTGTTTTCCAGAAAAGTGGTCACCCTATATTGCCGTTGTTGATTTTTCCTGTCTAAATCTATGTTGATAATTTGGTATTAGGTTGTACTGTGTAACAAAATTGTTAAGTCTTACATAATAGCTGTAGTCTATAATTTTTGCAAATTGTGATTGCAAGGACATATTTCTGTAATTTCTTGTTTGACCTTTTATTTTTGAAAATCGGTGTTGATCTGGATGTTTCTATTGATCTGGGTACTTTCCCATAGAGAAAGTTTAATTATGTGCGATAAGGGTGCGCATATTATGTCACTCACCACTTTTAGTACTCTCCCATCAATCTCATCTATACCAGGGACCAGGGGTAAATTTTTTTGTTACTTTGCCAATAATACTTTGAATCTCGTCTTGGGTTGTGGGATATAAGAATAACGAATGAGTCTCAATAGGGGCTAACCTCAGCTCTCTGTTTGGAGTAGCTGCCTCTATATTTACAAAGTCATAAAAGTGATCTGTGACAATGTTATTATCTATATTTCATTCTCTGTGTCTGTTCATTCGTGCATAAGAGTACTAACCCAAACATAAAAACCTTCGTTAAGCATTCTCACAATACCAGATGTAAAATTAACAAACATTTAAGTATACCGAACAGCAATACTAATATCAACAAACGGTTTATAAATTATTTAGCTCCCAAATTCTATAATCTAATACCCAATCAAATAAAATCTATAACAATCCTAAAAAAATTTAACCAAGAATGCTCCCAATACATATATAACAATCCAAATAAATTCCTATGTTTTCTATAATGTACTATATAATTAACATACGACCTAATTGCCATTTCTAACCATTATTCTCATTGTCTTTCCTTGTCTCTCCTATATTATAATCTGTGTAGTGTAACTATATAGTTTACCTTAAATTTAGTGTAAGTTTTTAGTTTAGTGTAAGTTTTAGTTTTAATTTTTGTATGTTGCTGCACATACGGATGTTAAGTCATCTAGGTGCAATATTCTTAAGAAGGAAATTCTCTACATCTAAATATTGTATATATATTTTTGTATTTAATATTTGGAGTAATAATAAATAATAATAATAATAATAATAAAATAATAATAAAAAATAATAAAAAATTTAGCTCAAGAGATGTGCTACTATTTATTTTATTTCTACTTTCGTTTATTATTTTCCAAGATTCCCTCCCAATATTATCTGAATTTAAAATTCATTTGTTGTTATATTCTACTTTAGCCTTCTTCACAATAATATTTTATATACATTTAAGATTTATATATCTGCATTTTATTGTCTGATCGTATGCATCTTTAGATAGTTTTCTTATTTCGCATAGCATTTTATGGAGTTCCTTGATTTCGTTAGTTACCCACGGTTTATTATTTTTTTAATACTGATTTTTATTTTCTTTAAGGGAAAAGCTTTAGAGTAATGGTATTGAAAGTTGGCAAAAAATTGTTAAATTTTGTATTTATGTCTTCACTAATATATACCTCATGCCAATTCTCATTGGTTAGAAGGTTTCCAAAAGTCATCAGATTAATACCATCTGAATAATCACGCTTGAATATAACTTTATCAATATGATTTTTTATTCTTGAAAAGTTCAAATTGCAGATCTGAAATCTATGATCCGATAGGTATATATCTTCAACATGACAGTTAATAGCTTGTATGTTGGAGAAAATGACATCCATGCTTCTGTGCAGCCGTGTTGGTTTATCCATATCATCATATATCCATATCATATCATATGAACTTTTTTATTAAATTTTTGTTCATAAAAATGACCTAAGGAATGACACCCTGAAATATTAGCATGTCATTAAGGAACACCCTGTATACACCAAATTCCAAATTTTGTTACTCTTACCACCTTGTTTTCATTATTTTCCCCTATTTACCCCCCAACTCTTCACCGGATAAAAAACAATCCAGTTAAAAATCTCATTATACCTAATACATGTGTATACAATTTCAAGTCAATATCTTAAACTTAAATAATGTGTTTATTTCATCCAAACCGCATACAGCAATTCAAAAATAAATTCAAAACAGTCTGTATATATTTTTTTATTATTTGCATATAACATTAGGTGGACCATTTTCTAAAATATAAAAGAAAGTAGTTAGATACGAGAATCTGAAGGAGTAATTATATAGGTAGGTATTTAGGCAATATAAATACATACAAAATGCAAATAATACTTCGGTTTTCAGGTTTTGTATTTCTGAGTGTTTGTTTTCTGGTTGTTACACATGATTCTGGTGTCACATATTTTCAAAAATTTTATTTTGTTTCTTAAGAAACAGGACTGATGGAACACATTTCCACAGTTTACACACACTGTTAGCTTGGTCTGTTTGTTTTGACAACATTTAGGCTCAGTGGCATAATGCTAAGGTGTTTGCTTTGCGACCACGGAGTCCCGGGTTCGAATCCTGGCCAGGGTATGGATGTATAGTTTTTAATGTGTTACCGAGATGGTAGCAGTGGGCTAGACCACTGTTGGGTGGCACAACATGTCTAGTCGCTATTATCTCTTCTGAGTTCGAGTCTCAGCTGTGGTAGATGGCAATATCACAGGGAATGGTTGTTGTGTTGATGTCTATGCGTACGTGTCCTGGTTGGGTGTTAGAATAGCATTAGCCAGACTCCGCCAGGATGTTAAAATAAATAAGACGATTAAATAAATAAAATAATAAATAAATTTAAAAGCATTTGCTTCTAGTTTATTGCTATAATCATTAGGAGCATTTTCATTTTCCTCCTCACTTCCGTTCCGAACAAAAGTGCTCATGGGCACAACATCGGAAAATGGGACAGTTTTCCAGATATCGAGGGTGCAAAGGGGGTGCTCATTTTTTATGGGAAGTAGCCCCACCCCAGTAAAATTAGCTGGAATCAATGTATGATATTCCTCTTGAGCTCCTGATCAAAAGTTCTCATGGACACAAGGTCGGAAAATGGACAGTTCTCTAGATATTGGGGGTGAAAAGTTGTTAACTTTGCAATCCCTGATATTTGAAGAACTGTCTATTTTCCGACCTTGTGTTCATGAACTTTTGATCAGGAGCTGGAGAGGAATAACATATCAATTCCAGCGAATTTTATCGGGGGCCACTTCCCATCTATTAGTGTGTGGGTGCCAATTTGTTTTTGTGGTGATGTAGCTTTTTCTAAGTTTACTATATCTTGCACCATTTGTGTTTCCTCTAAGGTTCGTAAATTCAAGCTTGTATTTTCTGCTGCTTTGGAGTTTTTCACTGCTTTAGGATTTTTGACTTCATTATCTGTTTGTATGTTTTCATGTTCATTGATAAGAAGAATTTTTTGTGAGTGATTTCCACTATTGCTTTTAGTAACGACACCCTTACTGTGTTTTGTAATTTGTTTACTACTGTAATTTTCAAAAAATGTTTTTATTTCATTAAAGACTGTTTTCAAACCAAGAGTAAATATGAAAGGTCCATTCACACCCTAAAAGTAACTAGAAAATACACTAAAACCTTTTTGGCATTTTGGGCAATGTGTGCATTTTATTACATTATCTAATGCATCGACCTCTATTTGATCTCTAGGTATTTTATACAGCATACTATTTACACAATATAAAGGCACCAAGTAATTAGCCACTTTTATCTTCAGATTTATACAAAGTGGATTAAAGACTGATATATAATGTGCAAACGATAAAATGAAATTGAAACAAAATAACTTACGACATGAAATTAAAATGTTTACAATATGTCAAAATTTACGACTATTCGCGAAAATATAATAAATGAACTCAATGGGGATTTACCTTCAATATAAAGGAATTCACGTATAAGGAAAAGTTTATATAGTAACAGCGGAAAGTCATAATAACTAAATCGCTCTCACGTATTGGTGAATTTGTGTGTATTGAAGGTAAATCCCCATTGAGTTCATTTGTTATATTTTCGCAAATTGCCTTGTGTAAAACTGGCGAGGGAGTATCCAATCATAGATGTATGATTTAGCGCAACAAATTTAAAACGCACCTCCTATGTTTTTAGTGTAATCAAATTATTCTCTGAAATAAATGTCTGCTGTGTTTAAACATTTCCTGTGTCCAATTTACTCGATTTCTTTAGTAAAAACATGACTATTGTGGATGATTTGATGGATTTTAAGGGAGGTTTCCTAGGTAGTGGAAACTCATTACATTTAAGATTTATATATCTGCATTTTATTGTCTGATCGTATGCATCTTTAGATAGTTTTCTTATTTCGCATAGCATTTTATGGAGTTCCTTGATTTCGTTAGTTACCCACGGTTTATTTTTTTTTTAATACTGATTTTTATTTTCTTTAAGGGAAAAGCTTTAGAGTAATGGTATTGAAAGTTGGCAAAAAATTGTTAAATTTTGTATTTATGTCTTCACTAATATATACCTCATGCCAATTCTCATTGGTTAGAAGGTTTCCAAAAGTCATCAGATTAATACCATCTGAATAATCACGCTTGAATATAACTTTATCAATATGATTTTTTATTCTTGAAAAGTTCAAATTGCAGATCTGAAATCTATGATCCGATAGGTATATATCTTCAACATGACAGTTAATAGCTTGTATGTTGGAGAAAATGACATCCATGCTTCTGTGCAGCCGTGTTGGTTTATCCATATCATCATATATCCATATCATATCATATGAACTTTTTTATTAAATTTTTGTTCATAAAAATGACCTAAGGAATGACACCCTGAAATATTAGCATGTCATTAAGGAACACCCTGTATACACCAAATTCCAAATTTTGTTACTCTTACCACCTTGTTTTCATTATTTTCCCCTATTTACCCCCCAACTCTTCACCGGATAAAAAACAATCCAGTTAAAAATCTCATTATACCTAATACATGTGTATACAATTTCAAGTCAATATCTTAAACTTAAATAATGTGTTTATTTCATCCAAACCGCATACAGCAATTCAAAAATAAATTCAAAACAGTCTGTATATATTTTTTTATTATTTGCATATAACATTAGGTGGACCATTTTCTAAAATATAAAAGAAAGTAGTTAGATACGAGAATCTGAAGGAGTAATTATATAGGTAGGTATTTAGGCAATATAAATACATACAAAATGCAAATAATACAAGTATAATAGACATTTAAAGATAATATAAAAAATCGGCAGCTACTGAAAGCGGCTGGAACCTCCCCACCCGGTTGAAATTAGTGATGGGCTGTTAAACAGCAGTCTGCTACTTTTTAACTGTAATTTGATTCGTAGCAGTAGCAAATGCTACGAGCTCTGATAGTCAATTCAAATCAGCCGTCATGACATGCCTTTAAATCAAATATATTATTGTAATATGACCCACCTATATTTATCTAATTTACGACGTCGTATGTGTTCACCGCCAAAACAGCAATAGAATTATTTATATTTCATTTAAAACTAGTGACCAATCCTCAAACTCTGAATAATTATAAACACCTAATATATGTTGATATTTAATCATGTAACATTTTCAGGAATTATTAATAAAATTCATAATGCAAAAAGAAAGAAAAAAACCGCACTGTGTTGGCATCGAACCGTCGATCTCTTGATTTGTAAGTCGACGCTTTAGCCCACCCGACCACTGCAAACTTACGACATAGTTTTACATATGTAAACGTAATCCGATCTCAACCAAAACCTTATCAGATCTTCTAGAGCACTAAAGAAACCCTCACGCAAAGTTTCACCCAAATCCGTCCAGTAGTTTCGCCGCTATTGTGCTAACACACATACACACACACGCAGACATTTTTCAAAAACTACTTTTTTGGATTCCTGGGACCTCAAAACATAAAAATTTGGGACCAATTTTAGTAACCTCCCACAATTTTATTGTGGGGAGGTTAAAATAGAATATAAGCACATAAAATAGTAAAATCCTTAGAAATTTTGAAAGTGCACATATACAATGAAAATCAGTTATTATAGGTATCAATCGGATTGCACCCATCTCTCGGGTCTCGATTATGCTTGAGCTTTCATAATATGTGTATGTCTCCTTCAATTGCAAAGAAAGTACGGACTTAGTAGAAACAGACAAACTAGAGCCAGCTGCGGTAATCATTTGTCACACCCGCATAGAATTTGTAACTGATCTACTTGTGTTGTTCACTCTTAATAATGTAATATGGTCTATTAATAACTCACATTTTTCATTTTTTTCTTCTATTCTCTTTTTCAGTAGTTTAACTTCGGTTTTCAGGTTTTGTATTTCTGAGTGTTTGTTTTCTGGTTGTTACACATGATTCTGGTGTCACATATTTTCAAAAATTTTATTTTGTTTCTTAAGAAACAGGACTGATGGAACACATTTCCACAGTTTACACACACTGTTAGCTTGGTCTGTTTGTTTTGACAACATTTAGGCTCAGTGGCATAATGCTAAGGTGTTTGCTTTGCGACCACGGAGTCCCGGGTTCGAATCCTGGCCAGGGTATGGATGTATAGTTTTTAATGTGTTACCGAGATGGTAGCAGTGGGCTAGACCACTGTTGGGTGGCACAACATGTCTAGTCGCTATTATCTCTTCTGAGTTCGAGTCTCAGCTGTGGTAGATGGCAATATCACAGGGAATGGTTGTTGTGTTGATGTCTATGCGTACGTGTCCTGGTTGGGTGTTAGAATAGCATTAGCCAGACTCCGCCAGGATGTTAAAATAAATAAGACGATTAAATAAATAAAATAATAAATAAATTTAAAAGCATTTGCTTCTAGTTTATTGCTATAATCATTAGGAGCATTTTCATTTTCCTCCTCACTTGAAGCCATTTTTAATACTTAATACAATACTTAACTGGATGAAACCAAACACATATTGAACCTCAATCCGTTCCGAACAAAAGTGCTCATGGGCACAACATCGGAAAATGGGACAGTTTTCCAGATATCGAGGGTGCAAAGGGGGTGCTCATTTTTTATGGGAAGTAGCCCCACCCCAGTAAAATTAGCTGGAATCAATGTATGATATTCCTCTTGAGCTCCTGATCAAAAGTTCTCATGGACACAAGGTCGGAAAATGGACAGTTCTCTAGATATTGGGGGTGAAAAGTTGTTAACTTTGCAATCCCTGATATTTGAAGAACTGTCTATTTTCCGACCTTGTGTTCATGAACTTTTGATCAGGAGCTGGAGAGGAATAACATATCAATTCCAGCGAATTTTATCGGGGGCCACTTCCCATCTATTAGTGTGTGGGTGCCAATTTGTTTTTGTGGTGATGTAGCTTTTTCTAAGTTTACTATATCTTGCACCATTTGTGTTTCCTCTAAGGTTCGTAAATTCAAGCTTGTATTTTCTGCTGCTTTGGAGTTTTTCACTGCTTTAGGATTTTTGACTTCATTATCTGTTTGTATGTTTTCATGTTCATTGATAAGAAGAATTTTTTGTGAGTGATTTCCACTATTGCTTTTAGTAACGACACCCTTACTGTGTTTTGTAATTTGTTTACTACTGTAATTTTCAAAAAATGTTTTTATTTCATTAAAGACTGTTTTCAAACCAAGAGTAAATATGAAAGGTCCATTCACACCCTAAAAGTAACTAGAAAATACACTAAAACCTTTTTGGCATTTTGGGCAATGTGTGCATTTTATTACATTATCTAATGCATCGACCTCTATTTGATCTCTAGGTATTTTATACAGCATACTATTTACACAATATAAAGGCACCAAGTAATTAGCCACTTTTATCTTCAGATTTATACAAAGTGGATTAAAGACTGATATATAATGTGCAAACGATAAAATGAAATTGAAACAAAATAACTTACGACATGAAATTAAAATGTTTACAATATGTCAAAATTTACGACTATTCGCGAAAATATAATAAATGAACTCAATGGGGATTTACCTTCAATATAAAGGAATTCACGTATAAGGAAAAGTTTATATAGTAACAGCGGAAAGTCATAATAACTAAATCGCTCTCACGTATTGGTGAATTTGTGTGTATTGAAGGTAAATCCCCATTGAGTTCATTTGTTATATTTTCGCAAATTGCCTTGTGTAAAACTGGCGAGGGAGTATCCAATCATAGATGTATGATTTAGCGCAACAAATTTAAAACGCACCTCCTATGTTTTTAGTGTAATCAAATTATTCTCTGAAATAAATGTCTGCTGTGTTTAAACATTTCCTGTGTCCAATTTACTCGATTTCTTTAGTAAAAACATGACTATTGTGGATGATTTGATGGATTTTAAGGGAGGTTTCCTAGGTAGTGGAAACTCGTGACAATACGTTATCACATCGTGATCCCTTTATTTTCTCGAGGTAAATATTTTATTTGGCATTGCCACGTTTGTACTCATTCATCTAGAAACTACACAATACTTGCGTTTTTTATTCATGTTGGTACAAAGTATTAATAATGTGTCTTGATATTACAACAAAATAAACGTCTTCACTTTGTTACACTAACAAAGCGGTATTAAGGCATGAACAATAAAAGAGTCACATCATGCCTTCAACAGACATTGGCTCTATATGGTGTTCTCTGGGTGGTTGGATGAAGAGACATCACAACTCGAAGCGTGTTTCAGAGCGCCGACCTCAATAATTTTTTTATACATGAAGAAGTAGTCAGGAAATTTTAATTTTTAGCATAGCTACTATACTCGTTAAGCTCTTTCAGAATATGTACTTAAAACAATTGCTAAATAGGTCTATCATAGACAATACGAATAGTAAGTAACATACGACTTCTTAGTTTGGTAGTTGAAGGGTCTACAACAAATGTTTAAAACAAAACATCCGATATAAAATAGACAGTGTATCTGGCTGCATGGACTATGTGCCAATGTCAATAAAAAAAAGAAAAAACTCCCTGACTTATAGAAACAACCATGCCTGGCTAACTGATGCAATAAGTATCACAACCGTGATGTAATTTTAAGAAATATATTTTAGTGGACTGAAAAACGGGGAAAAAGTCGCTTCCTTCTCGACTTTTTTTTTTTTTAGGGTACAACCACATGGGATCTTTACAAAATTATGGATTGGGTCCCTGGCCATCTGAAATCGGCAATTACAACATTTTTTAGTAGGGACAACATTTTTTTTTGCGATATTTGTCAAAAATTTGTCAAAACTATGTTTTATTACTTTTCACACATACCTCGCGATATCTCCGGAACCAATTTAGATATATATATATTTTTTTTTGTAATCGATAAAGGAAGTGTGGGCGAAGATAACTGCGGTATTGTCGTTAGTATGAAGAATTTAGTTTTTTTGTGAAACTAGGAAAAACTTTGATATTTACCTTTTTGCAGCACTATTTTCAGTAAGCGAGAAACTTTTTTGTTTTAAGAAATTTTGCTATACTATCTGTGTACCACACAAGGCCAAAGCTTCAAAAAAGTTTTTAAAAAAAGAATCACTATTCTATGTCTTATAGTTTTCGAGTTATAGTCAGTTAAAGTTGAAAGTTTCCGCAGCCGCCTTTAATTATTGTGCATCGCCTTCTAAAGAACGCACCGCGCTGGCCGGCGAGCAGACATATCCGCATCCGCATGCTACTTATACAGTCTTGATTCCCTTTGCTAATAAGTTACAAACTGTCTTTGCGTGTTAATATTACTGCGATTATATATTATTGTGTATATTTGGAGGTGTGTGTCTACCCATATTTTTTTTTGTTAACAATGGAGTGTTTATTTTGTGAGCAGGCTCTACAAGAAAATTACAAACATGTGACACAAAATCCGAGATTGCAAGGATTAAAAACAATTATAAGTGCTGCAGAAAAAAGGAAAGACATTTCTGCTCAAAAGATTTTACAACAAAAGGAAGACATTCTAGGAGGAAAGGTTAAAGTAATATTTCATTTAACTTGCAGACAAACATTTATTAGTTCGCAAAATATTGGATATGTTTCCCAAAGCAGTGAAAACGAAAATGCGTCATCGTCTCGGGCAAGATACCATAAAGACGCATTTAATATTCGGAAAATGTGTCTAATATGTAACAGATCTGGAAAGAAAGTTCAAGAGCGCTTAACATCTGTGCAGACAGGTAGGTTAATAATTTTTTTTGGGAGATTTTGTGAAAATATAATTCTTAGAAATATAAAAGCCAAATTACGTCTGCTTTAAAAAATCTTGCTTCACTATATGAATTTTTATAAATTTTTAAGGGGTATTTATTTACTAAACTCAAAAATACTTGATCGCATTTAGGCAAAAAACTTTTTTCCTCGTAGGTATTAGATTTTTTTTCTCACAATCCGTTAGCTGTCAAGTGAAATGCTGTTATCTGTTGTTTTTTTTTCCATTTAGGCACCGGAAAAAATACGTACTCTAAGATAATCAAAGCTGCCCAAAATCGACAAGATATTGACATGGTTTCTAAATTGGCTGGTTATGAGGACCTCTTTGCCTATGATGCTATATCACAAGAGCTGTTATTGTCAGTACATTGGTAAGCGAAACATCAAAGCTTGTGAAAATAATTTTGATGCTACCACAACTTCCCAACCAGTGAGAGATCAAAGTATTTTATCAGAATCAGGGTCAACTAGCTCAGACTCAAATGTCTCTTCTAAAATAAACCCAAATGAAGATTTCCAGGCTATTAAAGAGAACGAAATCCTTATTTTACACAAAGCGGCGGGTATTTTAAAGAAAAAAATTAGAAAATTTAAGACCCCACAAAGCAAATTTAGGGGCAGAAATGTGCAAAAAACTACTGGTATTTCATTGCTTAACTGGCTGCGACACAACAAATGCAATGTATAAGATAGAGCATTTGATATGTTATCCAAAAATATTGATTATTTAAAAGATTTAGAAAATCTTCCCTTTTTATCAGAAGATAAAGCATTTGAAGTTAGTACTAAATATACACTTTACTTGTATAGAAACAAAAACAAAAATTGTTTCCTTGAATCAATTACGATGGTACCTAACAACGGAATCAAAGCGCCCAGCTTCTGAGTTGCCTCCTACTGATCATACTTTTAGACAACATGTAAAAAGGTAATAATTATTTTTCTAAGTCGTTCATGCTTAATAGAAAATATCTACACATACATCTATTATTGTTTTAGGTGTCTGTATCAATTAAAAATTTGGTACAGTAGCCACATTCAAGAGATGCCAGTAGAAGATCCGACTTTATACGGATGGACATTAGAAGAAAATACTTGGCAGGCCAATTTTTCTTCTCAAGAACCAGTACCCAATGATATAAGAAAAACTTTGTCGATACGATGTTCCGACAAAACTTGTAACAATAATAGGTGTACTTGTGTTTTACAAGGGGTAAATGCTGCAGTGACTGCAAATTTGCAAACTGCAGTAACAGCTTAATCAACGAAACTTCATCAGATGGCGAAGATTGTTAATCTAAACTGAAGTAATAGCTATAATAATATATTTTTAAAATGTTTAGGAAGTTTTATTTACAGGTATAATCAAGTTGACGCTCCCACAATATCGCTGTACCAACAGTATTTACACCTAGCCGCACGGCCCGGCCGGCTAAACCACACCGGCCTGCAGTTAGTACATGCTTAAACGGAGGCGCCGGAAATTTCAACTTTAACTAACTATAACTCGAAAACTATAAGACATAGAATAGTGATTTTTGTTTTAAAAACTTTTTTGAAGCTTTGGCCTAGTTTCGTACGCAGATAGTATAGCAACATTTTTTAAAACAAAAAAGTTTCTCGCTTACTGAAAATAGGGCTGCAAAAAAGTAAATATCAAAGTTTCTCCTAGTTTCACAAAAAAACTAAATTTTTCATACTAACGACAATAACGCGGTTATCTTCGCCCACACTTCCTTTATCGATTACAAAAAAAAAATAAAATATATCTAAATTGGTTCCGGAGATATCGCGAGGTATGTGTGAAAAGTAACAAAACATAGTTTTGACAAATTTTTGACAAATTTCCTAATAAAAAATGTTGTCCCTATTAAAAAATGTTGTAATTGCCGATTTCAGATGGCCAGGGACCTAATCTATCATTTTGTAAAGACCACATGTGGTTGTACCTTAAAAAAAATTTTTGAAACATTTTTGCTGCTTTTTCAGTCCACTATTTTTTTAAATATATCATAACTTAAATACCTATGTAAGATGTTCTGTTTTTTTATTAGCTTATTTACTTACTGCATTGGTGTAGAAACTTCTATTTTAAGAGATTGTGTATCACAGCTAATGGAGAGTGGGGCAGTAGATTCAGTATTGCTTCTACTTTCTTCCTGCTGAGATCCAATTAATTTCATATCACTATATTTTATAGGTTGTTCCAGATGCGTTTCGCTATCGTTTTCTTTGGATTCATCACCAGAAGATGCCTTTTCTTCTACCTAAAAGATTTATATCAAAAGTAATTATGTACATTGTCTAATAAAATCAGATATATACGGGCCATTCTCTGGGAAATTGCGACCCCACTTTCTCCAAAATTCACAGCTTCAAAAATATTGTTGTAGGGCATCAAAAGATCGGAAAAATGTCTACTTTACGCATCCGAGTGGCGCAATTTATAATTTTTATGTTTTATGGGTGATTCAGCCCTAAAAAGGCAGAACAGTTTAAAAAAAAAATATTTGACGTTGAAAAAAATTATAGAAAATGATTATTTTTTTAGTAAAAACAAACAATAAATTTCTCTTCAGATTTTTTCTAAAAAGTTAGCCTTTTTCAGTAAAATGGGATCAAAAAAATCTTCAATTTGAAACTTTGAAAGTATTTAACTCCAAAACAACACCCTTTATGAAAAACTTTTTTGAACAAAAATTATTTGTAAGAGGTCAAAGAATAACTGAATTTTTTCAGAATTTTTTTATAATTTTTGGAAATATCTGGCAATAATAGCGATGGAAGAGAAAAACCAAAAAATTTACAATTTCCAAAAATTGATAAAAAAAACCTTATGGGAAATGGGTTTCAGTAGAATCGTCTGAATTTTTGCTATAAAGTGCAAGACCTAATGAACAGGACCATGGTTCAACAAATGGAGATTCAAATCCAACCCAATAAAATCCCAATAGGTACATTATTTTTATGCACCGAACAACAATTCGCCAACAGTTACTGTCAACCATCACAATCTAACCTCTCAAACAACAGTGAAATATCTGGGCATAAGCTTAGATCAAAAGTTAAACTTCAGCCACCAATCCATAAAAAAGAGGTGTATCTCTAGAACTAAACACTTTCACATGACCTACAAAAATAAGTGAATCAGCAGCTCACATCTACAAATAGATATGCAGACCAATGTTAAATTACAGCCATCCCACCTACCTAAATGCAAAAAAAACCAGCAATAAACAACATCCATGTCACAGAAACATCAGCAGTCAGAGCCATTGCTAAATATCGACAAGCAAGAAATCACTTGCACAATCCACTAAATGCTGTTCTTTATCAAATAACTAATACAGAACCAATTCCATAGAGGCTACCTAGATTATCCACTTAGTTCCCCAAGAATGACCACAATGTAGAAATACTTCGACCTTTATGCAAGACAAGAAATAATGAAAGACCCAGTAACAGGAAGTTTCCAGAAAAAGCCCTGCGAGAACACATTAATGAAATAAGACCACATGATCAACGATGATTATAACATCATTGTAACATATATTTACCTACTAATTTTTTTTCTCACATATCTAAATTTTACTATGTCTATTATCCATATTACATATTACAATTTATTATATTATTGTTGTAAAAAAGGCTGAAGAACTTCGGTCAATGGCCACTCGGGTTTTTACTCAATAGAGTACCTTTATTATAATAATTATTATTATTTTTATTAAAAAACTCAATAGTGCTTCATTAATAACAAAACCCACATAATCCAGCTAATTTAACTATTCTTGGACGTTGTTGGAGATTGATGGGCCCAACTAGAAGAACAAACAGCATAGGTGAGCTCTTCAATTCCACAAAACGTAGTTCATTTTCCTTCATTATTATTTATCCCTTAATCAATTTTTTTGTCAGTGCATTAGGCTGACCGGTCCTTCCCTAGTTTGAAATCTGCATTCTTAAATAATATTTTACAAGCAGTTTATATATGAATTATTATTTTTTTGTCATAGGCAAGTCTGCCTGAGGTGAAAAAGAGGTAATTTTACAAATTTTCTATACCATTTGAGTTAGCAACGGATCCTTATAGGAAAAATTCCGTTGAACAAGATTTTCTTATAAAAAATGTTCTTAAACCGCGAGCTTCATGGTCAAATAATTGTTTAAACAAATTTTTTTTTGTTTATATTTAATAAAATGAAAATTGTTTGACTGAACCGACAAAATCTTGATCCAGTCGAAAGATATTTTCAATACACGTCGTTTGGCGCTAGGCACAACTCATTTTGTCAACCTGTTCAATTGCTATAGCTAAAATAAATTTCTTAATTAACAAGTTGATTACTCCGAAACTAATGAGGTCAGGATATTGCTTTTTTTCAAAATATATGCCTTTTGTGCCAAAGAATATGCCTTTTTTTTTGGCCCGATATCTTCAATACTGTTTGATTGTTTAAACAATTGTCATAATTTAAAAATGAATTATTATTTGTTTGCTTATAATTGTATTGAAACATTCTTTATAGGATTTTGCAAACAGCAGAAAAAATAACTATCTATAACTAAAAGAAAAACTTTGTGTAGAAAATGAAATCTTTGCATTCTTTCGATAACCTGAATTCTGGTTATGCTAGCAAATTAAAATCCTAAAATGAATTTGTCTAATTTCTTATTTGACAATTCTCATTCTAACACTAGCATCCACACAGTCCCCTACGGCCATGCAGATTAAACTAGTATCCACATAACCCCCTACGATTATGAAGATTCAGTTAAAAATGAGAACAAAGACCTAAAATGAATTTATTTATCTACCTTGTCTTAAAAAATTGTTCATTCCAATGGATTACATTTTCATGAAATCTATCATTCTGTTTCCTGGAAATGCTTAGCCTTTGAAACGTTTTTCGCCCTTATTCTGGAGCTCATCAGAAAGACATAAAGCCATTCATAAAGATGTTTCATGCAAAACCAAGACAATTTCTATGAATAAGTGTGAAATGATTATATTTGACATTGACTGATAAAAACAACTTCACCTATCTATTAGCTAACTAGTATTGGAGCCTATATACTCTATGCATGTTTAAAAATGAATTATTATTTGTTTGCTTATAATTGTATTGAAACATTCTTTATACAATTATAAGCAAACAAATAATAATTCATTTTTAAACATGCATAGAGTATATAGGCTCCAATACTAGTTAGCTAATAGATAGGTGAAGTTGTTTTTATCAGTCAATGTCAAATATAATCATTTCACACTTATTCATAGAAATTGTCTTGGTTTTGCATGAAACATCTTTATGAATGGCTTTATGTCTTTCTGATGAGCTCCAGAATAAGGGCGAAAAACGTTTCAAAGGCTAAGCATTTCCAGGAAACAGAATGATAGATTTCATGAAAATGTAATCCATTGGAATGAACAATTTTTTAAGACAAGGTAGATAAATAAATTCATTTTAGGTCTTTGTTCTCATTTTTAACTGAATCTTCATAATCGTAGGGGGTTATGTGGATACTAGTTTAATCTGCATGGCCGTAGGGGACTGTGTGGATGCTAGTGTTAGAATGAGAATTGTCAAATAAGAAATTAGACAAATTCATTTTAGGATTTTAATTTGCTAGCATAACCAGAATTCAGGTTATCGAAAGAATGCAAAGATTTCATTTTCTACACAAAGTTTTTCTTTTAGTTATAGATATTTATTTTTTCTGCTGTTTGCAAAATCCTATAAAGAATGTTTCAATACAATTGTCATAATTTGTTAATTAGCAAATAACTTTTTTTTCCAAAGTTTGATCGACTTCAAACCAACTTTAAACGATAAATGTTGATGTCGGGTAAAACCCCCATAGAAGTCTGCACGAATGCAACTTTTTGCTTTTGTTTTTTTAAAGTTTAAATTAATTTTGCCAATTAAGAAATGGAATATCTCAGCTCTGGATAAGCGTGTCGAAATGGGGTTTTGTGCATATGAGAGTGCTTGGAAAAAGAAAAATTTTGAGACCAGAAAGAACTTGACCGGATAACCGGAATCGGAAATAAAAATGATATTGCATGAGAGGCTCTAATTTGTTTATTAACAACGTTTTGAACACGAAGTTCGGCGCAAATGAAAGCTAACAAGTTTTTCCATGAACCACAAAAAGTTCTACAAAAAATATTCAATCCCTGAAGAGTTATATGCGTTTTTGACCCTTAAAAAATCTCTCCCGCAATGTGAAAATAGTAAGATTTGATGCATAATGGGGTGGCGGGTTCGATCCTAGGTGTGGGCTAATTCTTTTTGTAGTTTTTGCCCTTTTCTTTGTGCAATAAAATATTTCCTATAATAAAACAATTTTTAAATTGTAAAAAATGCTAAATAATTATTTATTCTTGAGAACTTCATTAAATCCGTAATTCTCAAGCTGATGCTGTACCTGCTTTGTATGCTCTACATTTCTTATAGTCGAAATCACGGAACGGTGGAATACTTTAATAGTTATTAGCGTTAATAGTTATTAATTGTAAATATTTGTAATTAAAGCAATAAAATAATAATACAAGTAACAAGTGGGTGTTTTTTTGATGAGACGTGAACTTTTTTTCATTATAAGAAAAAAGTGAAAAAAGAAATTGTTTCCTTTTTATCTTTGATATTTTTTCGACAGGCACCCCCCTCAAATAAAGTAAAACAAGCCTTCTCTTTCACAAAAAGTAGTAAAAAAAAACCAAAACTACCAACAAACCCTCCCTGGACAAGAACAATCATATGTCTGTTGCAAGATAGCCATTTATTTAATGAGAATTGCAAAAAAAAATTATTTACGTTTTTAAAAATTTCTCAGAAAGTAAAAACATTTATTATCATAAAAAATACTTTTGGTTACATGAAAAAGAAGCAAATGTGATGAAAAAAAAAATTGCCCACATGGAGGATCGAATCCGCCACCCCATTACGCGTTAAATCTTACCATTTTCACGTTGCGGGAGAGATTTTTTTAAGGGTCAAAAACGTGTATAACTCTTCAGGGATTGAATATTTTTTGTAGGACTTTTTGTGGTTGATGGAAAAACTTGATAGCTTTCATTTGCACTAAACCTCGTGTTCAAAAAGTTGTTAATAAACAAATTAGAGCCTTTCACGCAATATCACTTTCATATCCGGTTCCGGTTATCCGATCAAGTTCTTTCTGGTCTCAAAATTTTCCTTTTACCAAGCACGTTCATATACACAAAACCCCGTTTCAACACGCTTACCCAGAGCCGAGATATTCCATTTGTTGATTGGCAAAATTAATTTAAACGTTAAATAAACAAGAGCAAAATGTTGCATTCATGCAGACTTCTGAGATCAATAAGTATTGTTTAAAGTTGGTTTGAAGTCGATCGAATTTTCGAAAAAAAAGTTATTTGCTAATTAACAAATTATGCCAATTGTTTAAAAAATCAAAAAGTATTGAAGAATCGCGCCAAAAAAAAAAAGGTATATTCTTTGGTATAGAAGGCACGTTTAAAAAAAAACAATATCCTGACCTCATTAGTTTCAGAGTAATCAATTTGTTAATTAAGAAATTTATTTTGACTATAACAAATGAATGCGTTGACAAAACGAGTTGTGCCTGGCGCCAAACGACGTATATTGAAAATATCTTTGAATTGAATCAAGAGTTTTTCGGATACGTCAAACCGTCTTCATGTCACTAAATAAAAACGAAAAAAATTTTGTTTTAACAATTATTTGACCATGTAGCTCGTTGTTTAGGAACATTTTTCATAAGAAAATCTTGTTCAGCGGAATTTTTCCTATAAGAATCCGTAATTAATTCAAATGACAGAAAATTTTTGGAGAAAATCCCAGGCAGACTCGCCTATTATGAATTATATCAATTAACAAAATGGTTGCTATAAACGAGTAAGGTATAAAAAACAAAAAAACTACAAAGCTGTGTTGTCTGAACATATAATTTATTTTCCCATACAAAACGTTAAGATGTTGCAAAATAACATGTATTTATAAAACACAACGATATTTATCAACAAACTCGTGATGTTATCAGCGCATGTTGATGTGAGTGTTTTTGGCAGTAAAATTTCAGTTCAAATTTTATCTTCAAAGTCAAGGAGATTTTGTAATTTGTGATAAAACCGAATTGTTTTTTAAGCATTTGTATAAATATTTTGACTTCAAATTTGGCATGATGATATTTATCTCAGCCAGAAGCATATTTGACTAAAGTTTTGTTAAAATATATGCATTATTATTTAAGATAATATCATTTGGTAAGAGATACTAAAACATTGTTTTCATTTATTGCAACTTAATAACTTGACGAAAAAGGTTCGACAGTTTTAAATAATTACCCTCTGGCTGACTGCCAGAGGCAGTTGAGATTTATTCCAAAAATTTTTATTTATAAGTTCCAGAAAAAATTTCTATTGTAGGACAAAATTTTATTAAACAAACAAATTTTAACTTGACTCCACTATTATTACAATTCGCAACAGTTATTTTCGATTCTTAATAAATAGTTTTACATTATTAATCTTTGAAACTGAATTCATATTGAAATAAATTATTTTACCTGAGAGTGAGAACTGTCCAATATTCTCTTTTTCTTTCTTTTTAACAAATATCCTTTTTGCCAACCAAATCTTTTGCGTTTCCTATGGGGACTTCTCCCACCATCACTTTTTTCCATGGATTTTTCAGCTGTTTTATCCTCGTTCTGCATTTCAATATTTTCCACGGAATTAGGCTTATTAGCATTATCTTGTATAGCATCTAAAAATACATCCGATGAGTACATCGGAAGTGATATAGAAAATGAAATCATACAAACCTGGAGTATTGATGTAAGGAGGAAGATACTTTGTAGGACAATGTTTCCTTTCACGGCGTTTCTTTGAAATTTCCTGACATTTTTCTTCAAAATCGGTATCCATTTCAGTTTTAATTAGGGTGTAAGCATAATCACGAAGAGAACAGGCTCGGTGTCTAATTTGTTTATCAGCAGAAGTTCTTAAAAATGAAAAAGTAAATTGTAAAATAGTATTACACACAAACACACACTCACATGCACACAGTTACTTGAAGAGAACATGCTTACATAAATTACATATAATTTACCTAGCAGGATTATATTCTAAAGCATTTTGGCATATAAGTTCGATGTCATTTAGAAAATCTTTGGCACATTCATATCTATGAAAATCAACTTTGGTCATCATTGTTTCTAAATCCATTGGTTGTTTTATTATGGTAGTGTAATCTGGAACCTCTTCTGTATCAACAGGTTTGGTAAACATAAAAAATCTGAAAAAGGATACAATTATTGAAATATAAACAAAACAGTATTAAATTGCATAAAATTCGAAAGAGACATAGAGAGATAGAGAGAGAGAGAGAGAGATTCTTTATTCATGTTTGACATTACATCCATATATAATAAAATCCATTCGGTGCGAGCCCCTTCCTCTTCGCGATCTGAACTAGATAAAGGCTTTTTAGGATCGGAGAGGGACAACGGCCGCCGTTGCGCTGTATATGTGGGGATGCTAATTACTAGAGGAATAACTTCTTATTAATCGATTAAATTCGGCCTCTTTCTAGACATGCTTTTATCCATATATAATAAAATCCAGTCGGTGTGAGCCCCTTCCTCTTTGCGACTAGATAAAGGCTTTTTAGGCGGGCCTTTTCACGGCACGCTCCTGGTACAGATCGGAACGAGACAACGGCCGCATATGTGGGGATGCTAATTACTAGAGGAATAACTTCTTATTAATCGATTAAATTCGGCCATCTCTTTCTAGACGTGCTTTTACGACCCTCAAAATTATTCGCGATGCTCCGATATATACTCGACGTGCGTCTACTAATTTTGTTAAAACGTCAAATACTCGATTAAAACGTCTAAAAATTCCGGTTTTTGTTCGCTCCTGTGGTACCCAATTTTCGATTTGCGCCGCGCAATTTACGATGTGGATTTGCTAGAACCCTTCTTATAATAATAATAATAATAATAATAATATCTTTATTTTCATAGGACCCTATTACGGGTATAGAAATATAGTCATAAAATTGTAAAACATTGTAAAATATACATTAAAACACATAACTCAAGACGAAACCATAGTGTAGTAAACAGAATACAGAAAAATAAATAAGGACGAGGATTGCTAATTTTACTAAGTACGCTCCTGAAAACTAGTACAACTTAAATATTCTTTTATGGAATAAAAGCTGTGACTGATTAAAGTGGCTCGAACTGTGCTTTTAAAGAGATGAATGCTATTTATACTTTTTATGGTTTTAGGGAGTTTATTGTATAGCTTGATGGACATGATATTGGGACCATTTGCTACTATTGACAGTTTGTGTTGGGGAATTGTCAGATTTTGACTGATTCTTAAATCATGCTCAGTAAAGTTATCCCTGGGAATATAGTTGTCATAATGAGACTTTACATAGGACACACATTTAAGTATGTAAAGGGATGGTATTGTTAATATATCAAGTTCTTTGAATAGTGTTCTGCAGGAATGACGTATATTTTTAAAGGTCATAGTACGTAAAATCTTTTTCTGCAATATAAGGATTTCATTTATGCGACCGCAGTTACCCCAGCAGATAACACAATAATTAAGCATTGACTGTACATATGCATAATAATACATTTTTAATATATCTATATTGACAAATTTTCTCATCTGCCATATAAGAAAGCAATGTGTAGATAATTTGGATAATAACGAGTCAACGTGATCATTCCATGTTAAAAGAGAGTCAATATGTACACCAAGGTACTTTATAGTTTCGTTTTGTATGATGGTTTTATTATTAGCTCTTACTAATAAGTTGATGTCAAGCTGCTTTGTAGAGAATACTATTAGGTTGGTTTTTAAATTATTTAAAGCTAAGCCGTTAGTCGAGCAATAATTCTCCATCAGGGAAACTGTGGTATTTGTTTTTGTTGATAATAGATTGATGTTACTCTCACTGTCAGCGGTAACTGCGTCATCTGCGAATAGGGAAATAAATGTGTCATGCAAAGAGGGGACAACATCATTGAAAAATACAATAAATAATAAGGGGCCCAACACACTCCCTTGGGGAACTCCCGTAGCAACCTGTCTGGGTCTAGAAACGTAGTTTTTACCATTTTGGCTCAAAATTACTTTTTGTTGCCGATCTACCAAATAAGTTTTTAACCAAGTTAGAGCAGGTCCTCTAACACCATACCTACTAAGTTTGTCCAGTAGCAAGTCTTGTTGGATCGTGTCAAATGCGCGTGTTAGATCGAAGAAAACACATGCACTTTTATTTTTATCTTCAAAACTATTTAATATGAAATTATATAGGGATAGTACTGCATCTTGCGTTGCCACACCTTTCCGGAAACCGAACTGATTGTCGGTAAGTATCTTTTGATATGTTAAAAAATTGTACAGCCTATTGTGGTATGCTTTCTCATATAATTTAGAAAAGACTGACAGCAGGGCAATACCCCTATAATTAGAAAACAGTGATTTATCATTTTTCTTGTGTAAAGGGATAATTAGAGAGCTTTTCAAGACACGGGGAAATAATCCTTCCTGGAAAGACATATTTATTAGGGTAGTTAAGGGTTCAATTATATAATCTACAACACTTAATAACAGCGAACAAGGTATTTCATCATCCCCTGCAGAATTCTTGGAAGATACAGATTTAATGATTAATATAAGTTCATCGGTAGTAATTGGTGATAAAAAAAATGAGGTTCGTGATGGTTCAATATTAGCTGTATTAGTGATGGCCATGCTCTGTGTTAGCTGCTCTATGGATTGAATAAAAAACGCATTGAATGCCTCAGCAGCATGATGCATATCCGTTATATTAGTCCCGTTAGAATCCATAAATGAATGCGGCAGTTGATTTTGTATGCGATTGTTGCATTGGTTCTTGATTATTTGCCATGCTGTTTTGGATTTGTTTTTAGAGTTTACGAGTAAAGACTCATTATAACTTTTTTTAGCGTGTTCAATTTTTGTAAGATGGTTTTTTTTCAAAATATTGTACCTAAGGAGGACATCATCATCCCTTGTAAATATGTATGTCTTATGCAAGTCTCTTATAAAAATGCCCTCATTAATAATATCAGCTGTTATCCATGGTTTTTTGGATTTAGTATTCGGTTTTATTTTACACATTTCGAGTGGGAAAGCTTTATCCATCAGGTTCAAAAATATATTGTGAAATGATTCAAATTTAGCTTCAGCATCATCATGACCAGCTAGGAAATCCCAAGTTTCTGTAGATAATAAGAACTTAAGATAAGTTACGTTATTTTCACAGTTAAAAAACCTTTTTAGAGTGTACGTGCATTTACTTTCAATTTCTGAATGATATTGGTAACATACACATTGCATAAAATGATCTGAGAGATCGCAGTAAATAATTTGAGGGTTAAGTAAATCTACACTGATATTTGAAAATATGTTATCAATAATAGTTTTACTCGTATTTTGTATACGTGTAAAATCGTATATAGACATATTTAAGTTGTACGATTTGAAGATATTAAGTAATCTCTTAGCTTTATTATTTTCAAACTGACAGTCCGAATTTGTGTAAAAATTAGTGTTAAAATCACCACACATAAATGTCGGACAATTTGGTCTATCCAAGTTATTAAGCAACTCGTCAATATTTAGTACAAATGAATTAAAATCGGACGCCGGTGTTCTATAAAAACAACCAACAACAATACTAATGTTTTTTAAAAGAACTTCTATAAGGGCATATTCAAATACTTCATCAATTCTTGCTATGGTGGAAGATACGATTTTAAAATCCAAATTATTTCTAATAAAAATGGCCACTCCGCCATGAGAGGATGCACTTCTGCAGAAGTAATCTGTTAACTTATACGAATATGGTTGTATAAGATTAATTTCACAAGATGTACATTTGGTTTCAGTAACACAAACAATCTCGGGGAAGTCTATAGAGTGTAATAATAGGTCAAGTTGGTCAATTTTGTTGCGAATACTTCTTATATTTATGTGGCACACCCTTACATGGTCCCTCACTGATGTTAATGTTGCCTCTTCTTTATTGACTATTAAATTAGCCTGGTTATTTATAAAAAATTACCTTGATTGTAACGCCTATATTTTTCAAAGTTAAACCTCTTAAAACCAACAGATTTTGGCCAGAATTCTGGTTTGTACATTTCTTCTTTCATATTGAACGGTGCACTTACTACAAAACATTTGTTGATTTTGTCGTCTGTATTTAATTCCTTAACAGTAATTTCAAGATCTTTGAAAGCGGGTTTTCTCAGTATAAATTGCTTTATATCATTTTCTTCACATATTCTTTTGCATCTGTAAACGTAGATCCAAACCTTTTTTTCTACACCAGAGAATTTATCATTATTATCAGTTGTATTTCCAGTTCCTAAGGATTTTGAACCAGTTTTCCTATTATTATTTTTATTGTGATTGTTAACCCTATTTCTATGTTTCCGGCCTTGATGTTGGAAGTTATTTTCATCACTTTGTATGGGGTTTGAGATTTGCTGGGAATCCGCAGCTAAGGAAGTAAGAACTACTGGCATTTGTTTACACTGGTTGGTAATTTTTTGAATTTGTGCAGTTTCATCCACAGCTGCCACCTTTTGGCTGTCATGTAAATTATTGCTTATGATAGGTAAGTCCCTCTGCTGATGGTTGGCAGAAGTTTCTTGTTTGTTCACCTGTTTTTGAGGAATTGTAATGTGAGATCTGTTGCTGTTATATAGTGGGAGATTACTTTGTAGCATTGAAATTTTTTCAAGCAATAGTCTGTTGTTTTCTTTCAATATGTTGATTTTATCATCCATCTCACAGATTAGTTTTTGTTGCCATACGTTTTCAACTGATAGTTTTTCTGTGTCACTTTTTCTGTTTACACACTCAATACATATGATTTTATGACCATCTAATTTAGAAACAATTTTGGATTTATCTCTTTCACTGCAACTTTTGTGAAAGACAGAGTAACAATAAATGCACACAACTACAGAACATTTCTTGCTGCAACATTTCACTATTGTTTCACTACTATTTTCACTGCATTTTTCATTTTCAAGAGAGAGCTCTTTCTCTGCTTCTGTACTATTCACCATCTTGATGCCGTACGGTCCCTCCGAAGGTGTATTTAAAAAAATATGGACGTTTTAAGATCGGACGTTTTCGAACTATTTTCGTCTTCGAAGAGCGCATTTTATTTTTGCGATTTTCCGCCTATATCTCGGAAACCATTGGAGTTAGCTCGAAAATAAAAAATCTCGAAGGACAAGTTCATTGCGTGAGGAATCGTCCGGCTCCATCGGCATTTTCTCGTGGTTCTTCGTTTCGGAGATATCTGCCGAAATATGCAACGGTGTAGGGTGGAGAATGGGACATTTTTCGCTTTAAACCCCCATAACTTCTAAACGAAATCGTATACAATTAAATGATCTAAGTCATTTTCTTTGTTTTCACCCTGCTCCAAAAATAAGCGAGCTGAGAGCGGTCAAATTGGAGGCCCATCCTGGCAGTGATGACGTCACAGCTGAATTTGTAGAGAAATTCATTTCTTGGTATATGGGGTGTGCAAACAATATACCAAAATTACATAATAAACTTTAGTTATTTTATATTTGAAAAGTTTAAGTCACGTCAAAGAGCTTAATTTTATAGGTTATTAAATATTTGACGTTACATGTCAGTCAGTTGGTCTTATAGGTGTTGACATTATTTAATTCTGTCGTTAAGTTGTGTCAAGTTTAGACATTTTAAATATAAATTTTAGAAAAAAGTGGAGAGAATCGGGAAGATAGAATATTTTTGGTTTTGGACAGGAGAGACGTGAAATTTGAGAAAAAGTAAATATTAATTAAAATAAGAAGGAGAAAGTGCCGGAAAGTTATTTCAAGTAGATTATAATATACTTAATGAAATACGTGATGTGATGACATCACAGCAGAATTTGTAGAGAAATTAATTTCACGGTATAGATAGATAGATAGATAGATAGATTTATTCCATTTCATTAGACATACTATAAATAATACAATGTGTATAAAACAGGTCATATACAATACCATAAACTAAGATAAAAATAGTAACTGCACAATTGAACACTTATTGTTTAAAAAATTTAAAAAAACATTAAAGTATACTCTTACTATACAACCTACTCAACGATGGTTGCAACCTAAGACCATCATTGTTAAAAGCCAAGAATTCTTGAACAGAATATGGTTCTATATTGCAAATGTATTGAAAAGCTTGTTTATTGAAGACCTTTGGAGAAGTAATGTCTTTAAGAGAATTAGGAAGTTGGTTGTAAAATTTTATTGCTGAGTAAAAGGGGCCTTTCTCGGTTAGGGCTAGACGATGTATGGGAAATGCATAACTATTCTTATGTCTTGTATCATGAGTGTGATCAAAGTTTGAGATATTGAACTCACCTTGATGATTTTTCAAATATGTTAAACATGAGTATATATACAATCCTGGTATTGTAAGCAATTCATTTTGCCTAAAATAGTTCCTGCATGAACCGTTGGCCTTTATTTTATAAATTATTCTTAATGCTCTTTTTTGTATTTTGATTCGGCAATATGAGATTCGATCTATCAGTTCTAAAAATTACACGGCTCGATTTAGACTCGTTTAATATAAGTTGATTAGCATGAAACCAGTTCTTTACATTTTGCCATAACTGAGAGAGCTCTTGGGCTACCTCTTCCAATGTTTTACCTCTTATTAGCAAATTGGTATCGTCCGCGTAATTAATTATGGTTGCTTTAATATTATTGTCTGTAACATTTACGAGATCATTTATATAGATTATAAACAGAAGTGGTCCAAGGACACTGCCTTGAGGTACTCCATAATTTTGAGTTAGAGTGTCAGAGATATATTTATTGCCATTGAGTGATATTACTGTCCTTTGCTTTCTATTTTGTAGATATGAATTGAACCATTGGATACCGGTTCCTCGCACACCTATTTGCTCTAACTTATTGAGAAGATGATTGTGATTCAGAGTATCAAAGGCTTTGGACAAGTCAAGAAACAGTCCGCAAACAATCTCTTGGCTATCCAAACCCTCTAATATTGTGTTTGCAAAGTTAAAAAGAGCTGTTGTCATTGATTTTTCCTTCATGAAGCCATGTTGAAAATTATTGAAAAATTTTATATTATTTAGAAACCCAATTAGCCTGTTGTACATAAGCGATTCCAGTATTTTGGAAAACACAGACAACAAACTTATAGGGCGATAATTACTTAGGTCATTTGTATTTCCTTTCTTATGTAATGGCAGTACTATTGCTAGTTTCAGAGTTTCTGGAAATATTCCTTGGCATAATGAGGCATTAAATATATTCTCAAGTGGTGCAGCTATATGGTCCATGCATTTTTTTAATAAACTAATTGAAATACCATCAAATCGACTGGAAGTTTTTGGTTTAAATTTTTTTACTATTTCGCGTATTTCTTCTGACGATGTGGGGTATATGAACATAGACTCTTTGATTGTTTTAATGGTTCTGTTGTAATCTGTGCTCACATTTTGATTGTTTGAATTTGATATTAGCTCGGGAATAGCCTCAACAAAGAACGAGTTAAATTTATTTGCTAAAACAAGGGGATCTCCTGATGGTAATTTGTTATTTTTCTCTTTACCAACTGTAGAGTTAACTAGGCTCCACATACATTTAGATTTATTATTAGCATTATTGATAATGTTCTTATAATATTCACTTTTTGCTTTTTTCAGTTTTGCACAGTAAGTATTTTTAAAATGACTGTATACTTGTTTATATTGAGGATCAATATTGCTAATGTCCTCCAGAAGCTTTAGTTTATTTTTAAGATCAGTTAGCTCAGAATTAAACCAGTTCGATTTCCGGGGGTGGCGAATTTTTCTCTTCCTTAATGGGAAATGTTTGGCAAAAGCATGTTTTATTATCTTTAGAAATTCATCCGTTTTCTCATCCACAGAATTTAAGTTGTATATACTAGACCAGTTTGTTTTACTCAACTCATCAATGAAGTTGTTTACATTCGTTTCATTATATGACCTTGTGTATATGTACTGTATTTTTTTAGCTGTCACTGAGAAGGTAAAGACCTGTGCTCTATGGTCAGATAATGACGATTGTATAACTTCAGTTTCATGATTGGAACATATATTTGTAATTACGTAATCAATAATTTTTTTACTTGTTGATGTAATTCTTGTGTAATCCTTTACTGTGACTAATAAACCATAGGAATCAATTAAACTGGACAACTGATATTTTTCTACACCTTCCTTTGCATAATCAATATTGAGGTCTCCTGTTATGATAATTTCTATTTTTTCATTAAACAAGCTTTCCAATATTAAATTCAGTTTATATAAAAACAAATCTAAACTACCATTTGGGGGGCGGTATATGCACAAAATCACACAATCGGTATTACAAAAGTTACACTCAATGGAGCTACACTCAAAATGACCTTTTTCTGAGGTGCTTTCAATGTCTTCTCGTGATTTCCAGGTGATGTCCTTTGTTACATAGATAGCAGAGCCACCATGTTCACCATGCATGCGGCAGAAGCTTGATGCAAGTTTCATGTTTTTAATTGAAAAAAGTTCTAGTTCATCTTTGGACTGCCAGTGTTCTGTTAAACATGCTATTTGACACATATCTAAACTTTCCAAAAATATTTCTAATTGACTGATGCTGGTGCTGATACACTGAATATTTTGATGCATTAATTTCACTAAAAGATCTTCTTGGGCGACATTTGATTCATTGAGCGAGGGTGTGCTACGGTGACTGGTGGTTTTGGTGTTATGGTGACTATGGTGGCTGGCATTTATATTACGTCTCATGGTCAATGGTTGATTCACTTCCGGAAAGTTTTTTCAAGTAGGACATATACTTAATGAAATACGAAACAAAATAGATCAAGCGCGAGCGGTATCGATCAAGATTCATTAAAAGCGAACTCTATAACATTAATATCCAAACTTTGATCCAACTGATTTCAGAGTTCAGACTTATACTTAATATAACCAGTTCCAAAAGGAAATTATATACAAAATTAATACATAGATATTTCTGACAAGAAACTTCGTTTATGGAAACACGAAGAAAAATCAGCATGTGCCGCAAATTGGCTATGATATTAACAGAACTAAGGATCCACCTATTTACTTCATGGTTCTATTTACAATTCTTCCACATTCTATTTTACCAAAACTTCTTTCTATCATACAATTTTCACCATCATATCTTTTATTCTATATCTATTTCTCTTTTATTATTTGTAATCTGTTTGTAATTTTGTGATTTTTGTTATTTTGTCCCTTTTTGTTGAAAAAATTCATATTAGGCCGATAAACTTTGTAAAAATCCAAGCTATTTTAAACTGAATTTTCCTTTCACCAATCATAACTTCCCAATGGTGAGCAGAATGTTGGGGCCAACTGCTTCGAATGGGTCTTTTTAGTTTACTCCCGTGTTAGCAACCAAAATTTATTTAATGCATTTTCCAAAATTTAGTTTATAGTGTTTTTAAATTCAGTGTTCTTAAATGTATTTTAGATATTAACAATCTTAATAATAATTTTAAGCTGCCAAAAGCGGTAAATTTTATTGAGGCGAACCAGTCACGATCCGCCCAATCGAACTAAAAAGATTTGTAAAGAAGAAGAGGATTCACATCTAAAAAAATCCGGGTTCGACGCAGACGCCTGGAATATATTTTTTACTTTTTTTTACATTTTCGGCCTTAATCTGATGCTCGAATATTACCTATATATCACGCGCGTAATTGTTTTTTGATTTTCATATTTGTTTAATTAAACATTTATTTAAAACATTCAGTTTCAAACCAATTCTATTAGAAATTGTACAAGAAAATGCATAATTCAGCTCCGGATTACTTTATGAATCGATAGAATTCGGTCCTACAAAAACCGGGTTTACCCGTGTGACTATTACTGCAAGATTCATGTGCAAACATGATATCATAGAATGGCATTAATTTAGACGAAACTTATGTTCCCAACCATTAATTGCAATTAGTCATTTTCTAAATTTGAAATTTCTCTTTCGGCAACAACGCCACCCTTCCCTCATTATTGCAACTACATAATCAATTTTAGTTGGTTATTTAATATTTGAAGTTTAAGTCACTTTATTTTAATGTGACATTTACACATCGTTAGTTCTGACAGGGAGTTCATTTTTATAGGTTAAGTCAGTCAGCTTAATTTTATAGGTTATAGGTAGTGTTGACATTTAACGGTCCATTTTCGGTTGACGTCATGCTGGTAGTGTGGAGGGCGCACAACTCATTGTTTTGTTTTCTAGAGATGGGTAAAAGCTGTTATTTTTTAATAACAGGTTTAAATTGCTTCTGCTAGCAATTCATCTCTAATTGTTTTCATTTGCATTCCTCTGTGATTGGATGAGGTTTGTGTGCCCTCCAGACTGTCAAAATCAGGTGATCGAAAATGGTCAATTCTGTTAGTAATTTGAAGGTCTAGAGATTAAATTCTTAGATTAAATTCTTAGACAAATGATTAAGTTCAATATGTTATTTATGGTCCAATTCGAATGAAAAACAGTATACGGGGGTTACTGACGTCGCTGAATACGAATATGAAATCGGAATGGCAAAATATTTGTCTTCCGATTGGGCCAAAATTCGGTACTCGGGGGTTATCGACGACGTTGATAACGAATTTGACGTCCGAATTGCAAAATTCAAAATGGCGGGCGAATATTGTCATGTATGGTCCCATCCCGCTCAAAATCGGTATGTGGGGTTTTCGAGGTAGCTGATGACGAATCTGAAATCGAAATTAAAAAATTAAAAATGGTAGCATAAGCTGAAGGACATTTGTCATTTATGGACTGGCTTATCTGAAACTCGGTATTTGTGGAAAACTGAAATCCCGAAAAAC
The DNA here is from genome assembly GCA_963583905.1 of Stenurella melanura. Lineage (NCBI taxonomy): Eukaryota > Metazoa > Arthropoda > Insecta > Coleoptera > Cerambycidae > Stenurella > Stenurella melanura. Next base: position 110,234,750 of record OY757310.1, on the reverse strand, counting down.
TGAAAATTGGAAAACTGAAAATTGAAAAACTATAAAACCAAAAATTGAAAAACTAAAAAACTGAAAAATTGAAAGAATTAAAAAGAGACGAATTGAAACACTGGAAACCTGAAACTTGGAAAAAATTTCAAAAACTGAAGAACCGAAAACCTGACAACTGAAGAATGAGCAACTGAAAATCTGAAAATTATGGAAAACAAAAAATAGAAGCACTAAAATACAGAAAACGGAAAGATTGAAAAACTGAAAACTGAAAAACCGAAAATTGGAAAACTGAAAACCGACAAAATGAAAAACTGTAAAATGAAGAACTGAAGGATTAAAAAACTGAAAATTGGAAAAATTTGAAAAACTCTAGAACTGAAAACCTGACAACTGAAAAACCAAAATACAGAAAACTGGAAGATTGAAAAACTGACTACTGAAAAACTGAATGGTGAAAACTAAAAAACTGAACATTGAAAAACTAAAATGCAGAAAACTGGGAGATTGAAAAACTGAAAATTGAATAACTGAAAACTGAAAAATAGAAAATTGAAAAACAGAAAACTGAAAAACAGAAAACTGAAAAACTGAAAACTGAAAAACTGAAAAACTGAAGGATTAAACAACTGAAAATTGGATAAAAGTTGAAAAACTGAAGAAGTGAAAACCTGACAACTGAAGAATTGGACAACTAAAAGTTGAGAAAACTAAAAACAGAAAAACTAAAATACAGAGAACAGGAACATTGAACAGCAGAAAACTGAAAAACTGGAAACTACAAAATGACTGGGAAAGCAATAAGCAGTCAAACCCCTCCGGTAGGAGCGTTTTCTAGTTATATTAAAGGTTTATTTGTGTCAATTTTGTTTTTAAGGACAAATTGTTGTTCCAGAGTCTGTTATATAATTATTATATATCATTAATGCTATAGCTAGCAACACAATAAAACATATTTGAGATAATTGATTTCCTGCATTAGCTGTGTATTTTATATTTTGCCGTAATTAAAGTCTGTTTTTTAATGAAAATGTCATTGTAGCATACAAGTTTATAATAAAATTATTCCCCCAAAATTTTGGTTACCAACATTGACAGATCTTCCCATATTTATTTATTTATTTCATCATCACATATTGGATATACATTGCATATATATGAACGTCACAACATACAAAAATTTTAATAAAATAGTTAAAACATACAAAATTTGGATAAAATAGTTAAAAATCACAACTAATTAAAATCCTAACCTAATTCTAATGTCACTGATTGTGCTGTGAGGCAACTTAGCATCACTGCGGCTCATGATTCATATACTCTTCAACTGAGTAGAAACAATTTACAGCTAGAAAATTTTTCAAACAAGAAATAAATTTATTCATAGAATTTATAGTTTTGATATGTGGTGGCAATTTGTTGTATTTTAATACCAGCATGATATGGAGATCTTTTATATAAAGTAGTGTTGTAATGGACTCGATTAGTTGTGACGTCACAAGTTAGGCAACCTCTATATATTACTGTTGCCTGCCAAGCACACTGGAACTTGAGCCTTAATGCATATGTTTATAAGGCGACATTTTCGAGGATAGAAACATAGCATAGAACTTTATTTTATTTCTCCTGTGGAAGAAATATTTAAGGACTTCGAATACTACTTCACATTAAAAAAATACGTTAAAATGTATATAATAATAATAATATAAATAATAATGTTTATTGATCCTTCGAAATGATATATGTATGGACAAGTCAAAGCAAGTGTACAAAATTAGAACTAAGACAAAACATTTTATAAAACTCTATTTACTGTGAAATAAATCTACAACACATTAAAATATCTTTTCACATTTAAATAAAATGAAATCAGTATCAGTGATCAGTGTGACCTTTGTGTATCAGAATCGTTTCTGTCATATTCAATATGAAAAAAATCATTTAGGTTATATAATGGATTCTTTGTTAATATGCCCTTTAATTTATTTTTAAATTTTCGCAGTGATAAATTACGCAGATCCAAATGCACAGAGTTGTACAATTTAATGCCGATGTTTCCCGTTTTTTTCAATCTGGTTAATGGAGGGACGATATTCATATTATTGCGTGTATCATGGTGATGTACATCTGCATATGTAGGATAATTCGACGGATACTGATAAATATTTTTCTGAATGTATAATAGGTTTTGATACATAATTGTAGAGAAAACTGTCATTATTTTCAGAGATATAAATATAGGCTTGCAGCTGTCATCCTGTGCAGCACTTACTATACTTCTCACAGCAGTTTTTTGAATAATTAATATTTTTTCTGTGAGTATGTGATGCATTACCACAAGTCATTATACCATAACTCATAGCTGAATGAAATAGTGTATGGTAGGTAGTTAATGCCGCATTTTGGTTTACAGAATTACGAATTCTTTTAATTGCATATACAATCTTACTTAATTTGCTAGAGAGTTTTTCAATTTGTTCTGTCCAAATTAGGTTTGCATCAATTTGAACCCCTAAAAATTTAACACTTTGGTCCGATTTATTTGATTTCTTTGTCTCAAAATTTAACGTCATTGTTTTGTTTTCATTTATCACAAGTTGATTAGGTATGAACCATTACTTTGCCTTTTCTAAAATTGTAGTTATAATCTGTTGAGTATTTTCATCTTTGCTCACATTTTTGCTTAGTATTGCGTCGTCAGCATATAATGTACTATTTATACCAGATGAAATGATTGCATGTGGCAAATCATTTATATATATGAGAAACAACAGCGGCCCCAGTATCGAGCCATGGGGCACGCCTCTGATTATTTCTAATTTACAACTTCGATTTTGATCGCTTTCCACTAATTGATATCTATTTTCTAGGTATGAACGAATAATATCTAGATTTATACCTCTTATACCATAGAAATTTAACTTACTAATTAGAATTTGGTGATTTACACAGTCGAAAGCTGCAGTCAGATCTGCGAAAACACCAACATATTTGTCTTTGTTTTCAAAGGCCCCATTGATGTACATGTATTTATTATATCAGTCAATGGATCAACTAAATAGGCTATGCATTTCTTTATGACAAAAACATTAATCCCCTTAAAATCCTCAGTTTTTTTATTTTTTAGTTTATGCGCTAATGTTCTTATATCATCTGGAATTATAGGTTTCAAAAACATAGAGTCTTTTAAGTTTAAACTTTCATTCATAAAGCTAACAGTGACTTAGATGTATTTTCTACCATATCATTCATATTATTTACAAAGAAGTGATTATATATCCATGTATGAGTTATAAAAACGTTATTTTAGTTTCTTTTAGAGTTTTTGTAATAGTTTATACTTGTGTATATTTACAGATACCTTGTCCATGCGATAAATGATAACTGAAAGCTCTTAAATATTTCTTACACGGGAGAAATAAAATAAAATTCTATGCTATGTTTCTATCTTCGAAAATGTCGCCTTATAAACATATGCATTAAGGGTCAAGTTTCAGTATGCTTGGCAGGCAACCCGTGTGTCATGACTGTAGTATATACCCAGATAGCACAAGATATTCTAAGAATAATCTGAAAATCTTCTCAAAAAATATTATTCGATTAATTATAAAAATGATCTTTAAATTACACTCTGAATAACTAAATAATTTATTATTATTTTTAGAATATCTTCTAATAAATAACATTAGAATAATTGAAATACATAAGCATAGAATATATTTTGAATATATTTTATGAATAATTGCAAAACTTATCTTTGGATTATTATTTTAAAATTACTCCATAAAATAATATGATAAAAATATTTTAATAGGAGAAGTATAGAATATGTTTTAAATATATTTTATAAATAATTCAATAGGTTAACTTTTGACTATTTATTTTGAAAATATAATGTAGGTAAGTAGGTATATAGAAAGTATGATATAATGTTTATGTAGTCCTTATATCCTATTATACGTTTTTATACGTACGATTTTTTAAATAACGTATTAAATAAGGCTGTTTCATAAATTTTCCGATGTACCCATATAGCTGGTTTAATTTATATTCATGAGTGTTCCGCATAAATTCGAAATTTTTGTTATTGTTTGAATTATTACAGGAAAGTATTATTCAAATAAAAATAAAAAAAATTAAATATCACTTTTTGTAGTTACACCAACACAAGGGAACTCTTTATTAAAAAATACCTCGAAATGTTGCGCAGGCGCGTAAATTGTAGGTTTCCATGGTGTGCTTGACAATTTGGGGTTTGCTTGTTTTATTTCATTGTTCGTTATGTTTGCAATTATGTGCACTTAAAAAAAACAATTAAAGAAGGTAAGTGAATCGATAAATTTGTTGTCTATTTAAGTATATGTATCTTGGATATAGACAAATCATTTTTGTCACGCCATCAACATCAATTAACCTAACCTAACTTTATAAAGCTATTTTAGCTGATTTTAAAAGGAATATTTGTGTCCGTTATTAGGAAGAAAATAGGTATTAAACTTCACTTCTTCTTTACATGACAATCCTTTTTTAAAATATTTCTGTTAAAGTAGTATTATATGATAGGCAGTATTATATATGTAACTGAAAATAAGCGGTACGCTTCCAATTGATCTTTGGCTAAACTTGTTACTAGGTCAGTGTCACTTTTAATGTTTACATATTTAAGGTTCGTAATTTATTCTTCGCTTACGCATTATTATTTGAAAAAAAAACAACAAATACAAAGAATGGCCCACTAATCAGGTTTGGACTGTCCCGTTCTGGAATCTTAAATTCAGATGCGTATATAAATTCTGTTCTGTTTTTAAAAATTTGCTCGTGGTTTATAAACTACCATTAGCACATGTCTATAAATCAAAGTTATACTAAAGTATTAAATATTAAAACAATTCTGTTTTTTTATTAACAGGTGAACTATCTGGCGAGATTGGGTGGTGGAACGTATTGAGGATGCAGAAGATTTTTGACAAAACTTATCTCGGGGGATGTTCCAATATTATTTACTTTACATGGGCATAGAAAATGGAAAGAATCTTTGGAGATTTTATTTTATGCAATGTGATAATTGGTAAGGCTACGATTTTATATGCACATATTTTTTTCTGTTTTATTTAGTGTGAATGTGTGTGAGTCATTATGAAACCAAAGTTGACATATCCAGTTTCTCCATACTATGCTGCTTAATTGTCTAAGACTATAAAATGTATGGGTATATGGTATATGTTCAATTTCAGATGCAGTTTAAAAAAATAATATTGAGGTCAGTTCAAAACAAATTGAAGTTTATGGCTAACTAAAGAATAGAAAGAAAAACCAGAACCGTTAATAAGCAGTAGTCTTTGCATTCTTCAAAGAAGCTAGCAGAGACCTACATATGGACTGAAGTGTGTATTTATTGTATCGTGCATCTCCTAACAACTGAATACTATTTAAGTTTTGTTCCGTTATTGGCATTTTAGAAAATATGTTACGAGTAAATATTGTAACAAATAAATCTTTAACCCAATTATTAGGAGTGTCTTATATTGCTTTTATGTAATCTATATATTCCTTAACTAAAATATTTATAAACTGCCTGAAATGTAATTATTGTATTTTTTAAAGAAAAAGTTCAAAATACGGACAAATGGAATATTCTGTATAACAAATTATTCCAAAATAAGAATATTTGTAGTTATTCATAAGGAGGTCATTTCCTAGGAAGAGACATCCTATAGGAAAATCTTTATTATTTTTGGCCACAACCTTTTTTCTTAGCACGTATATTTTAAAAACTATAAAATTAGGTACCTAAGTTGAACCATAACAAGACTATTAATATGAATTTTCACTCAATAATTTCAGTTTGCTAGTCTTCCTATTTCGTAGTTTTAACAATTTTCGAAACGAATGGAATTATTGAGTGGAAACTCAAGTAATAGTCTTGTTATGGTTCTATTTAGGTGGTCTTATAGTATTTTAAATGTACGTGCTAAGAAAAAAAGTAATGGTCAAAAATATTATATATTATTCTGAATTAATATAAAGATAACCTGAAAATATGTTCCAAGATTAAACATAAAAATATCCTAAGAATAATTTAATATTATGCACATATAGTTTGGCATTAGTATAGATAGATAGATAGATAGATAGATAGATTTTATTGGTCATAAAATGCACCGTGGTGCGTTGACACGTCAAATAGTACAATAAATAGATACAATAAAAAATAATTTGTAAAAACGTACAATCTTACACATAGGTGTATATAACAAACATAAAACATACATAACAAATAACGTTAAAAATTTAACTAAGTCAAGGCGTAAGTTAGAAGTGTACATGACAATCACTAAACATAGATGACAAGTAGTACTAGAATTTTTGACTAAGTCAAGGCGTGATTAATTTTGTATAATTACAAATCTGTATAGTTAAATTCATTGATGCTATAATAAGCCTTGGCTATAAGATGAATTTTCAGTTTCTGCTTAAATAGTGTCAATGGTGCATGTTTTAGTGATATTGGAAGAGAGTTGAAGAGTGAAATTCCGAAATTGTTTCTTTTTGTATATGTTAATCTTTGCTGTGGTATCTGTATATCATTTCGATTGCGAGTGAGGTAACTGTGGTTGTCACAATTTCTAGAGTATTCATCAAGGTGATCTTTGATGTATATTAAATTGTAATAAATTATACAAGATGGCAAAGTCATTATTTTATATTCTATAAACCACTGTTTACAGCTGTCTAACTGACTTATTCCTGATAAGGTTCTAATTGCTCTCTTTTGAACAGTAAAAACTTGCTGGACATGATTAGAAGTACCCCAGTTTATTAGACCATATGTCATCAAGCTATGGAATAACGCATGGTATGCGACTATTGCTGAGGTTATACCAATTCTGATTTTGATTTGCCTTATAGCATGTATTTTTTTAGATAATTTAGTTGACAATATGTCAACATGTGCATGCCATGTTAGCCGATTATCCAGGGTTAAACCTAAAAATTTAACACTTTCAGATGCAACTGGTTTAGTAGAGAATACCATTGAGTTTGTTTTGCTTTGATTTATGCATAGCAGGTTTGCATTAAACCAGTCGAGTGATTGTTTTAATTCATCTAATTCTTATATAATCCTATAAAGATAACTTGGAAATATAATCTATGATTAACCATAAAAATATATTCTCGAAATATTCTAGATTCTCCAGAGAATACTGTGTGAATTATTCCGAAATTATTCTAAAGAGACATATAGTTGTACCGTTTGTTACTTCTAGGAATATTCTTAAAAGATAATAATTATTTTCGTGTTATTCTAAGAATAATGAAATATTCTGTAGGAATAATTTAGGAATAACATAAGTTTATGTTTGTGCTATCTGGGTAGGGGTTGCATAATTATGTGACGTCACACTAATTGAGTCCATTGGTTATTTTTAATAAATGCCCTTGTCTTGTGTTATATGGATGAGTATCTGAGTTTGTTTCAAAGTTTCTTAAGTTCTTCATTACAAATTTAGTAGTGCTTAAGATTTATATATACTATGGATGGTCAAAATGTTATTTTGTTTAAAATAAGGTCTACACGATTCTCTGGGTGCTATGTCAAATAATAATCTAATGAGTCTCTTCTAATGGATGAACACACAGTTTATGTTTGAGGCAGCACACCACGACACGATGTTGTATGACAAATGTGAGTATGAAAGTGCATAATAAACATTTATCAGAGATTTAATGTTGTAATGAAGCAAAATTTGCTAGGGAAATTGCATCCCTAATTCATTATTTATTTTAGTAGTTAAGATATAGGATATTAATATTATATTTTATACTTTAAATGAATCGCAAAAATTGTTATTTTATTTTATTACTTTGGGAATAAGCATTAATTCTAGGTAGAAATATCCGTTAGGCGAAGCAAACGACCCACCGCCGCCTGGCTTAGTTCCTTGTGATCGGTCACTTGGCCAAGCCAGCGGAATACTCATTGCGAAACCGCTAGGTGGAGCTAGTGCCACACTACCGACCAGCTTTGATTCCCTTTATCCGATCTCTCAGCAAAGCCAGTGAATTACTGAATTCCGTTGGGTCCATTCACTTGGATCCGTTCAAGGAATTCAGGAGGATCGCCGCACTGCTGCAGTACCCAGGAAACACCGCCCAACAAGGAGTAAGTCAAAACTAGTAATTGATAAGCAACTTGGCCGGAGTTAAGTACCATTTGTGTACTAACACCACTAACCGTAATAATCATATCTTTCTTTCAGCTTTTTAATTAGGTAACTTACCGGGTGAGTACAGAAATATTGCAGGCAAAAACGGGTCTCGTGACAGTGGGCTAGGTAATCCCCTGCGACTAGCTCCCCGCGTGGACCCGTGGATGCCTGGAAGATTCCAGATACTGACCGACCAGAAAGGAGGGTACTACCGAATATCCGAGGTGAAAAATAGGTCTCGTGACAGTGGGCTAGGTAGTCCCCTGCGACTAGCTCCCCACGTGAACCTTTTGGACACCTCAGATATCTCTGTAGCAAACGAGTGATTGCGTAACCATAGCGCCCGGACAATACTCTGGCTAATCGGGTCACGTAACAGTGTTCTAGGTAGTCCCCTGCGACTAGTTCCCTATGTTGACCCGCGACACCCGAGGGATTGTCGGTGCTGGTATACACCAACCCTGGAGGGACAGTCATCTCAAGGGATGACTTTACCAAAAGGGAACCGGACCCAGGAATAGGTGGATATATTTATTACTTAATATATATGTGTATATATGCATAGATTCTGGTACTGCACCCTAGCCAACTAACAGGCTGCGTTAGGAGGCTAGTGTGGGACCTTTACCCCACGAAAAAAATTGTAAAGGTGGCGCCCGAGCATACCGTCAACCGCTGACTAAAGCTCGAGTGCCAAAGTGACGTCCTTTCACTCACCTAACGAGTGAATAAAACGTCACAATTTTAAGAACACTCTTCAACTGCCTTAGTGCATAGTAACCCATAATTTATTTTTTTACAAATGTGTTTAATTTGGTGATCCCAACATAGCTTACTCTCTATCATTGTCCCCAGAAATTTAACTGATTCTGAGAAGTTCTCAGTAGGTAGTATTTTAATTAAGTCCTCCGAAGGCAATCTTCGTTGTGAAAAATATATACATTCGGTTTTGCCAATATTCAAGATAAGCGTATTGTCATGACACCATTTTTGATAAACTTGTAATATTCTGTTTGTCTTATTTTGGAGGTCTATAGGATCACATGCCGAAAGCAGCATGGAAGTATCGTCTGCAAACATTACAACCAATCCTTCTTGCACAATTGCAGGAAGATCGTTGACAAATAATAGGAATATTAATGGTCATAGCACCGAGCCCTGGGGAACCCCTTGGTTAATATCGTAACTTTCAGACGTATAGCCATATATTTTTACATGTAATTTTCGACCTGTTATAAAGATCCAACATAAGATCCAATGCCAACCCTCTAATTCCTAATCTTTGCAACTTGTACATGATGAAGTCAATATTCAATATATCAAATGCTTTGCTTAGATCAAAGAATAAGCCCATGACATGATTTCTTTTGTCCATCTCACCATATACAAACTGCAAGAGTTGGATGGTGGCCGTTTCAATTGATTTACCTTGTTGAAACCCATGTTGATATTTTATTATTAAGTTATGCTTGTTTAAAAATGACATAATTCTAGTGAAAACAATCCTTTCTATAACTTTTGAAATTACACATAATATAGAGATCGGTCTATAATTCTTATGGTCGAGTTCATCACCCTTCTTGAACTGGCAGAACCAATGCAATTTTGAAGATTTCGGGGAAAGCACCTGCTCAAAACATTTGTTGATTAGATATGCTAGAGGAACTCAAATTATTTCACAAGCAAATTTCAGGGCTGTAGCCGATATACCATCTACACCTGTATATATACCATATCATGTAAAGTTGACATTAAAAATATTAGATTTAGGACAATGGAAAAATGTTTAAAAAGTGCTTTATAAAAATGTTATATACTAGTATTTTATGCACCAAGTGCGTTGTATAGAGTATAATGCATAGAAGGTAACATGGTGCAGCCCGAGGAGGGAGTATATTGCCTGAATATTTTATTTTTCACGAAAAATTATTTTTCTAGTGAAAAATTGACTTTTCATTCTTCAAATACATTTAGTAGTCTATGACATTTGCTGGTACTTGACGTTTATTAACTGTATCTGACAGCTGTTGATATATTGACATTTGTTGATGTTATAGGAAAAAGGAAAGTTAATATGGAAATACCACAAAATATCCAAAATTAACAGCATAGTGATTTTGGCAGTAAGACACAGCAGCAGTATAATGAAAGTATCAAGTTTCAATATACTGCTGCCCCACTTATTACCACATTACTAATGTATCAAGTCATATACCATATCATTATGCTTCAACTAGTACAGTTTGGCAATAAATAAACATCCCTGCAAATAAAGTGGTTCACTGCCACTAATTTCTAGGTTATATTCTCTTTCCATTATTGCATTTACAACTTGGTCCTAATCAGTAGCGGCGTTAGGGTATGGCACGGCCAGGCGACTGCCCAGAGCGCTACATATGAAGGGGCTTAAAGTGGCAGATTCGTTGGAGCGGCGGAAAAAATCAGAATAAAATCTTAAATTATTCTCTTGCAAGGAATGCCACCCCCGCTCTTCAAAATTTTAATCGAGATAAATATTGTATTGTTATTGTAAGGAATGCCACCATTTCAAAGTTATATCGAAGAGCGGGCCCCCCAGACCTTAATTTTCTCTTGATGGCCCTGTAGGCCCCTACAGATAGGTAGCGCTGGTGTTAAAACCAGCACTGGTCCTAACATATTTATCATAAGAGCTGCAAAAGTATCATGAAAGTGAGTAGTCTATTTTATAAGATTCGCGTAGAAGTTACAATAAGACGCTTTATTTTATAGATGTATTATATGAATCGTCTAATAGTTTAATTATCTTAAAATGCTTGCTACTAACACAAAAGTATTTTATACGATCTTAAAAGGCCTGTGTTCAAGATGGTAAATATGACATGAAAATATCAAATTTATTAGAATTTATGGCAAGAAACATGCTAATTATATAGTTATGACTACTAAAACCAATTAGTGTGTTTCTTTGCAAAAAAACTCAAATTAGCAAAATCGACTTTTGCAAAATTTCGAAAACTATTAAAAATCATTAATAAACATATTAAAAATATGGTCATAGTTAACAGTAAAATTTTCTCCGCATCAAAAATAGGACACGCTGTAAGCCACAACAAGTCTCTTAAATATTTATTATAGGTTTTAAACACCTGGTATTAAATCACCATGCCATGTGCTTCTAAGGTCAAAAATACTACTAGTAATTTTTACAGTACATTTAAGAAACCATTTTATTTTATTAGTGTGTATAAAACAGCAAGTTTTTTTATAACGGTTACTTAAAAGCTTTTATAAAACAGTTATTTAGTTGTGTTATAACAGTAATTTTATGAACAGTGAAGTGTGTTTTATAGTGAAACTAAATGAAACTTTAGTGAAACTATTACATAGTGATGGTACTGAATTTTCATAAAGCCTGCAGAAATGTTTATATAATATCAACAACGCCTGAAATATTTTATAATATAGTGCCAATGTTGCATTTATAGCTGATGTGAAAATGTCATGAAAGGGTTTCTGAGAGTAATGTTGTTTTATAAAATTTATGTCAGAAACATTTCTACATCTTTTATAAAATATCAAATTGATAGTTGGGAATGGTTACATACATTTATATTATATTACTACTTATACTTAATATTCTAAAGTAGGGATACTATTTGCTATCCTTAATTTTATCTATAATTTGATTATTTGTGAAATGGGTAAAAAAATACTTACAGTTTATTACTTGCAAGTTTCTTGCACATATCTCTCAAAAATATTCTAAGTTCTCTTAATGTGTGTTCCTCCATTTCATACAATTTTTTACGTTGTTCCTCACTTAAAGGGGTTGGTGGTGGAGTAGCCGCTCTTGGAAGGGGTGGTGGTGTTTTAGGTTTTTCTCGGGGCTGTCTTGGAGGTTTTAGGCTGCCATCTATTATAAGTGGTTTATAAAACAACCTTCGAAGTTCAGCATTTGGTGACTCAACTTCCAAAACTTCTTTTCGGTAATGAGAAAAGATTTTCTGTACCTACAAAAAGTAATAATTTGTAATGAGATTAAACATAAAAATTGGTTGATGTTTTGATTCTACATAGGATGAATTTGAAATACAAGTACATAAGGAGGAGAGTTTTTATAGATAATGGCAGCAAACATAATGCCTTTCAAAATGTAACTTCTTTAATAAGTCATTTAAATGCTTGTCTCTTGAAAAAATCTACTTTAAATTAATTTTTAAACAATTACACCAGTTAAATAGAAACTAATTTCGATGAGGAAAAAAACTGACGAAATTTTTAAACTTGGCAAGAATATTCACCTACATATACTGAAACTCCAACTCAATCTGTTGTAATTGAACAGACATTTTGGAAAAATAGTGCTTCGATTAATTTTATTGCTTGGATCTTGTAAATCAGCGATATCGGAATTATGTTTTATATATAAAATAAAGCTCTTCAATTCGCTACAAAACATATTATATACATTTTTTCATATCTGTTATATGACTTGCAATTACGAAAATAATATAGTATACCAACTAGCAATATTGTTTTATAATTTAAATATTCTAACATTATTTTGTTTTTTCATTTTATTAATGCTTCTAAATACTAATTGATTATATTAGAGTTCCAGAAATTACTGTTTTTTTATCTGCAACTGAACTGTTTTATCAATTTATCGTTAAAACATTTTTACAGCAACACTATAAAATATCTTATAATACAGTTAAGAATTATTTTCACATGACAAAGTTACAAAACATTTCAGCTTAAAAAACTAAATTGTTCTATAACACTTTTTTAATAATGTTCAGCGGCATTTTTAGCACATTTATAGCTATACATTCGATTTATTTTATAGTTATTTCTTATTGTCTTATAAAACTTATATATTATAGGTCTATTTGCGACAATTTTGCTTTTAAGAATACTGCAACAAAGTCATTGCAAAACAAAATTGTTTACTTGAATATAAAAATGCTGCGGCTAACAACACAATAAAACATATTTGAGATAATTGATTTCCTGCTTTAGCTGTGTGTTTATATTTTATCACAATTAAAGTATCTTCTTTTAATGAAAATGTCATAAATATAGCATAAAAGTTTACAGTAAGATTATTCCTCCAAAATTTTGGTTACCAACATTGACAGAGCAGTGCAAAAAACTTTTAAAAAGTGGTGACAAAAATATTACATGTATTAACAGCACAGTGGATATGACAATAAGACACAGCAGTAAAACGAAACATGATGCATTCTGCTTATTGCACTACTAATGCATCAGATCAAGAATCATATACCAAAATACTGATTATGCATCAACTAGTACAGGTAACTACGTGTCTTTGGCAACAAATAAACCATAAATAAACACCTCGGCAAATAGACTGATTAACTGTCACTAATTTCTAGGTTATAATTATGCAAATCGAACCAATACTATTTCTATGTTTGCATTTACAACTCAGTCCTAACAGATTTATCATAAAAGCTGCAAGAGTATCCAGAAAGTGATCTATTTTATAAAGTTCACGTAAACGTTACTATAAGGCATATTATTTTAGATGTTTTATAGGAATCGCCTAGTAGTCTAATTAATTTAAATGCCTGGTATCAACACGAAAGTACTTTATAGCCATTTTAAAAGGCCAGCATTTAAGATGGTAAATATGACAATATTTGAAAAGTTAAATATTAAATGTTTATTAGAATTCATGAAGTTAGAAATGTGCTAATTATACAGTTATGACTAAAAAAATAAATTAGCGTAATAGGCTATTGACTATGTAAAAGAAAACAGAGGTAAAAGGAACTAATTTGTTAAAGGTATTTTATTATTTCATATGGTCGATTATAACCGAACAATAATAAATCCAAAAGTGCTATTAAACGTCGGCACGGAGTGAATTTGTCCACTCTTAAGATTGTTAAATATAACTAAAAAATTAGGCACTTTAGAATTTACCATTTACAAATTGCCGCTCTTTACTTGGGGATGGTTCCCACCCCCACTAGAAGGGTGGGCAAAAAAGTAAAATAATAACCATTGAATCTGATATAGAATCATATAATCCAGTGAATACGCCGGAAAAAAGTGTAAAATGTGGAAAAGTGGTGGAGTAGCACCAATTAAAAAAAATTCTTTTTTTCACGTATTCCCTGAACCCCCAGGAATATTCATCAGCATTGACCCCTACATCGCATCCAAAATTTAGAAAGTTAGGAGGGTTTGAGTGCACTAAAAAGTAGCTATCATAAAAAAAATTATAAAATTAATATTTCGCCTCGGAAATAGCTCTAGGGGGTTTTTTGGGTAGCTGATATCGAATCCGAGGTCCAAATTGAGGAATTCCATATTCCAGTATGGAATTTGTGCCATTTTTTGACGAAAATTCCACCTTTTCTGGCGGAAATTACATATGAATATATTGTTGCGGAAGAGTGTTCTAGGGTTTTTTTTTTGGTCGCTGATCACGATTCCAAGGTCCAAATTGAGCAATTCCACATACCAGATTGGAGTACGTGCCATGAAAAATTCCATTTTTTCAGAAAAAATTTAAAAATCAACGTTTTTCCACATTTTCCGGCTTACTTACTCCGCTAACATTGCACAATTTTTCATGAAAATTTATATTTTCCAAGTTATAACGATTTGAAGATTACGATTTTAGCTTTAAAAAATTGGTACCTCGAGACGGTTTTTTGTAAATAACTCTAAAGTCTTACATTTATGGAAAAAGTGGTATGGTACAAAGAATAAGATTATGAAATTACAAGTATTTTGTTTTTTGTTTATTTCTGTACGATGAATAGTTCTAAAAATATGGTAGTTTAAAGATGGCGCTCGAACATTTATCAGTCGCGATATAATGTTTAAGTCTCAAATATGTCAGAAATAATCAGTATGATGTTAAATATACATATAACAGAAATTAAAGGGCTTGAAGTACTCTTTGATATTATTTTCTTTCTATCCATAAAGCTTGAAAAATAACGGTGTTATGTGCAAAACAATGAGAGAGATTGTCCTGCTGTCATTGGCCATAGAATAGAAATTCAAAAAATCTCTACCAGTTTTTATTAATATATGGTTTATACCATCATGCTCTAATTTTGAGAGCTTCAATTTATCAAAGGTTTTGAAGAAATATTAGATTTAAATGTATTTCTTTGCTATTAAAAGTTCAAGCCCCCATTTATACTGTCATATTTCCGAAATTATTAATTTTACAAATATTTAAAAAAATTAATTCATATATCACATCTTAAGCTTTATTTTTCTATGTTGTCATATTTCCCTTTAATGCAATTGTTTTGGAGTTATTTACTAAAAAAGGGAATTTTTCCAGCAAAATCGTAAAATTTTTCTTAATTTAAAGTAGGCATATTTTTGACGACTGTTTTAAATATCAAAAAATTAGGGCATGTTAGTAATCCCATAACACTGGTACAGATTTTTTGAATTTTCATTATCTGGCCTATGGCACCAGGAAAATTCTAAATTCAGCTGATATTGTTTTATTACATCCAATGGCTACTATGATTTTTCCAATGTTATTAGGTTACCATATTTACACAGAAATGTGCCATTTTAGTTTCCAAAGCCCACTAATCTATTATCTATTAGCCGCATGTTTCTAAAAGCTTGGTTGCATTGTATTTTGGCTTAAATCTCAAATATTTCTGAGCGGATTTTCAAAATTTTGGTATCATTAGATTCGTATGAAAATGAGGTATTTAAAAATGTTTGTGAACGATTAAATTCCCATTTAAAAAAACCGAGTTAGTGGGTAAAAATAACATTTAAAAATTTTAAACGCCTCTAGAGAATTAAGTAATGCAATCATATTGCTCTTTCTATTTTTACAGTAACGTAGCACACAAATCAAAATATATTTTGGGCACCACAGCACTCTGGATTCAGAAATAGATTTTTTAATAAAATTTTTAATGTTTATCAAAAAGTGACCAAAATGGATGTATTGTATTCAAAATTTCCTCTAGATTCCAAAAATGTAAAAATATATAGGGTGTTCCATTTAAAAATCGAAAGTTGTGGGCATTTCCGGTTAAACTGGATGTGCACCAAACTTGATTTTTTATTGAAAATATGGCATTTTAGTCGTGTAATAAGGCCTCCAAATTTCAATTTTCTATTCCAAATTTTTTAGGAAATATTGGGGCGAGCGCAATTCGTGACTCACCCGGTATATATATCACGACTGACAAACATTTGAGCGCCATTTCTTAAACTATCATATCTTTAGAACTGTTCATGATACAGAAATAAACAAATAATAAAATACTTGTAATTTAATTATCTTATTTTTTTTATATCATACCACATTTTCCATAAATGTAACTTTTGAGTTATTTACAAAAACCAGTTTCAAGGTCTCAATTTTTTAAAGCTAAAATCATAATCTTCAAATCGTTATAACTTGGAAAATATAAATTTTCATGAAAAATTGTAAACCACCTTTTTCTCTTACAATATGATTCTATATCATATTCGGTGGTTACTCTTTTACTTTTTTGCCCACTCATTTAGAAGGGTTGGGGACCCCCCAAGTAAGAAATGGCAATTTTTAGAGGGTAAACTTTTTTGTACTTAGTATTAGAAACGCAATTCAAAAAAAAAATCATGAAAATCCATTCATTATAACTGGGTCCCGAGGTAAAAACCTAATTGCACTTGACTATATATTTACTTGGCTATTTTTTCCAAATGAACTATGCACATATGTATAGGTTTAAGCCGAAAAAGTGCCACACATGGCATGTAACTATGCTGAGGATAGAAGATATTGAAAATATTAATTATCCAGATAAAAGAATATTCTGTGACGATTAATGGGTCAGACAAAGTTAGAGAAAATTGTTCTTATTAAACTGAATATGTTCAATGTAACCAAAAACTGTTAAAGTTGCCATAACAGAAGCGCTGATTTTATTTATATAACAAGTCTTTAAGTGCAACGGAAAACAAATTTATACAAAGAAAAATATTGAATCAATAATAATAGAATACAAATAAGAAGAATAACTGAAAAAAATAGTACTTACATCACTAGGTAAATTATCATACAAGTTATCAGCTGTAGCTAAGAATAAAATTGGCATATTTGGATCCAACTGTATTATCTGAGCAAGTAAAATAGCTCTAACGGTTTCCGTAACTAATTCCCACCATCTGTCAATACTAGGAATATATACTATACTGGGAACATTTCTCCTAGCTTCCGTAAAAACCTGAAATTATATATTATATTAGATTTAATCCCAACTCTGTATAATCTTTATATAAGCTGCTTTTGTTCAGCAGAGTAATTCATAATAAACAGGATTTCAATGTGATAGAAAATTGCATGGCAGGGACCAGTGTTGCCACTCTTAGTACTATAGTACTAAATCTAGCACAATTCATTATTTTTTAGTACGTTAGTACCTCTTTTGCATTTTTAGTAAAATTTTCAATTTTGTGCAAACTCTGCATTTTGAATCTTCCCTTTAGCTTTTTCGTAATGAATATAATTTTTTGAGAAACAAAAAAATATCGATTTTCTATGTGCGATTTTTGCGATTCGATGTAATTGAATTTCGAGATTAATGTACATTCGAGACAATGAAAAATATTTGTGAATGTACTCCAAGTGAATGTATCATCGAATAAATTTCGATGAAATGTATGTATTATATGTTAACCTTATTTATGACATGACAAATGACATCAGACAAATTGTAAACTACAAATACTTCGATTGATTCATTGATTGTGAAAACCTGAGTTGAGTTGATTAAATCAGGAAAATAAATAAATTCAACACTTCGTTTTATGTCTAAATGCATAAATTATTTGTTATTAAATTTTAATGGTTTTGTTAAAATTTAAATTTGGCAGTAATAGTAGGTAATTGTAGGATTTAGTACAATTTTTCCCTAAATGTCAGTACATTTTGGCGGAAGCAAACGGCAACACTGGTAGGGACAGAGACAACACTTGAAACAGGTACCTTGTAATTACAAATCACTCTGCTGAACAAAAGCAGCTATAACCTTGTTATTCACATAAGTTCCTTATAATAATAATAATAATAGTAATAATAATAATAATAATATATAATAATAATAATAATAATAATAATAATAATAATATATTTTATTTCTTTCATTTAAATGTATGAAAACACCAATAAAAGAAAAAGTCAAAGAAATAAGTGTATAACATTAAGTAATAGTAATAACAATAATAGTAATAGTAATAATAATAATAACGGATGCTTTAAGTGGACGAGGGAACTTCGGGATGACTTGCTGGTCTGCTATGAGAGCAGTAAACCTGCTCGCAGGGGTACATGGGGCGACTGCGCGAGATCTGGTGTGAGCTGCACCCAGAGCATCGCGCCTTCTCTAAGCAACAGCTCAGAGATCAGGCATCCTTCCTGCGCAGATCAGAATACATAAGGGCAGCCCGTCAGCAGGAAGAAGTGCCAGCCGCACTTCCACTGTGGCAAATTCCTGCTTACAGAAAACAATCCAGAGAGTACACTCGTGTCGACTTAAGGACGAGGGTTAGCTTTAACAGCAGAGCCACCCTAAAGCAGCAAGACCTGACATTTGGCAGATCAACACGGCTGTGTCCAACGCTGCTAGGCAACTCGTTCCCCGCGAAAGGGCAACCAGAGCTCCAACCGGCAACAAAAAGGATCAGCGGAGTGTGCAAAAGATCGAAGGCAAAATACACTGGCCAGACAACACGCTTCTCGAATCCAGTGTGTGGTGGAATACGTTGCAGCTGGCAAGGCGTTCACGCCTAAAGCACCACACACTAAATCTAACAGTGATGCTCACAATTAAGCAACACTGTTTAGATCGAATTCGAGCGGTCATGGCTATCAAGAAAAAGCTAATAAGGCAGATACGGAGTATGGAGCAGAATACACTGTCCCGTACGAATCCTTCCCGCCTATTTCAAGAGCCACAGCGTGTTATCAACAATCCGCCAGTTGTGGCCGATGTTGAAAGATTCTGGGAGGTAATCTACAAAACGACACGCCCGTTCGATAGCAATACTCCAGCAATTGCACAGTTTCGAGGCTCTCTGCCACAGAACCTTTAAAGAGCCATGTTGTGTAGTCAGATTAAAATTAGTATTAGCATAACCCTGTACCATGTGTGCACTATAGCCACATGTAGACACACCCCCATAAGTCACTCTCTGTTCCCTGTGACTCCAGCCCCTTAAAAAGATAGTATCACATAAGACATCGAAAGTGTAAGAACGAACAACACACACACGCCCAAGTGGCTCTATGTTATTTAGTGGCAATTAATGTACATAGGTAGTTACCGAGTGAACTTTTGTAAATAGTGTTTGTAATAGTGAATAAATGTAAATAAGGAAATATCTATCAGGTGACTTTAATTAAAACAGTTCTGTTCAACCCCCAACTACAGTCCACTTAACCCCGAACATGATGGTCCTTCGAGCCGGATCTTATTAAAAAATCAGCCACGAAAATATTTCCCATTTGCAGTGCTTAAGGTACCTACAGAATATCAGTACAGTACATTTATTACAAGTGCATCAGCATCAGTTCAAGCCATTGGTAATTACTTCTCATTATCGCTGTTGAAGTTGTACCCGTTAAAGCAACCCCTAAGCGTGCCCAAGCCAAGTTCTACGTTGGACACACCCCGCACTTCAGGACGCAAGGCAAGCTTACATTCTCTCTCTCACTCTCACACACCCACGGTGACGCAACGATACAGCATCCATCGACATTCGCCCTCTCTCTCGCTGCTAAATAACCACAGGGACCACTCTTACTCAATACCAAGGAACTTAACTCAGGAACAGGTATAGCACAGGTGATACACGCAAAGAAGACGCAGATATAAGGTAGATTCTAAACTTTTATGCATGCAAGTTCAGTGAATTCTTTCGCTATTAAATTCGAGCAAGGTTAAGTGAAGTGCAACACAGAAAATAAAACTATTGTTTACATATATTAAAACTGTTATTATCTCATTATACGTTACCATATTTAAATTTAATTTTTGTACTATTTAACTAAAGCCCTACTGAAAATTCATTTAGTTAATAAAATGGAAGGTCATATTAAAACGCGAGCACGTGCGAAAAGCACTATTACTAGAATAGAGAAATTTCTAAAAACACATGAAAATAATCCAGATATTACATTACATGACTTTTCAGTACGAGAAGAGCATTTACAGAAAGCCTTTAATGATTATACTGAAATTCAGAATGTTATTGAAGACCTGGATGACTCACAGGTAACAGACAGGGACAAAGTAGAAGATCAATATCTGAGTTTGCTGTCAAAATTAAAATCAATAATAGTTAGTAAAGATAGGGTTATGAACATACATTCAAATTCTCGTAGTACTGAACAAGACGCTTCAACCTCCTCTCAAGTAAATCTTCCAAATTTAGATATACCCAAATTCAATGGAAACTATGAAGATTGGAAATCTTTCATAGACATATTTAATGCACTAGTTGATTCCGACTCAAAACTAAGTGATGTTCGTAAATTTCTTTACCTGAAAACAGCTTTAGTGGGTGAGCCTTTCTCGCTCATTGGAGACTTAAAAGTGACTAACGAAAATTACAAAATTGCACTAGATCTTTTACAAAACAGATACGACAATAAGTTGTCAATTATTAATGCACATATTAAATCGTTGATAGAATTACCTCAGATTACTAAAATAACCTCAGTCTCATTACGAGAATTCATTACAAATATTCGAAAAAATATAAATGCACTTAAAAGTTTAGAGGTCCCGGTAGATCATTGGGATCTTATCTTAGTATACATTATACCAAAAAAATTAGATACTTATACACACCGAGCATATGAGATAGAACAAAAGCCTCATGTGTATCTGACAATGGACAAACTGCTAGAATTTCTCGAAAACAGGTGCTTAGCTTTAGAAAGAGTAAGCACCGACACTAATAAACCCAAAACTACAAAACACTCTTTCGTGACAAATTCAACAGTTAACAGACTGCCTCCACAAAAATGTAGTTATTGCAATCTCACTAATCATTCAATTTACACTTGTCATAAATTCAGTAAAATTACTGTAGCTCAAAGAAAGGAACATGCCATAAAAAGTGGTCAGTGTTTAAACTGTTTGGGTACTCAACATACTGCTTCTCAATGCAAGTCGAGGAATTGTAGGTTTTGTGGAAGACGGCACCATTCTTTGTTACATGAAACTAGGCCCGACACACAACCGTCGGCGTCGTCTTTCTTAGAACCAACAAACAATAGTCAACCCTTAGACCCAACGGTACATCAAGCAAATTTAAGTGTTTATAATTCTTCATTGACGAGCGTAAACCATAACAAATCTCAAATTGTATTGGCGACAGCATTACTTAATATAAGATTAGAATCGGGACATATTATACAAGCACGAGCTTTATTAGATATGGGCTCACAAACCACATTTATAACAACAAAGCTTTTTAACAAATTAAACAAAAAATATTATAAGGGCTCTATGCAAGTTTGCGGTTTAGGTAATAAGGAAACCAGAGTCAAATATCAGGTAGATGTTTTGATTGAATCGCAGAAAGAAAATAATTTTAAACTAAATTTATCCTGTGCAGTTTTAGACAAAATAACTTGCATTCTCCCGCAAATGATATTGGACACTAGTCAACTGGACATACCAGCTGATTTAAAATTAGCGGATCCCCAGTTCTTCCTACCTTCCCAGATCGATATGCTGATAGGAGCAGATGCATATTACGATATATTGAAACCCGGTTTAATAAAATTAGGTCCTAATTTACCTACCATACAAAATACCTGGTTAGGCTGGGTAGTAGCTGGCCCAGCACCGATCTATCATCAATCATCAAATCTGAGTATTTCTTTATTTACCGCACAGCCTAACATTGACGAACTTATTCCTAAATTTTGGAAATTGGAAGAGGTTACTGGTACAAGGCTCCTCTCGCCTGAAGACAAAATATGCGAAAGCATTTT
Organism: Stenurella melanura; assembly: GCA_963583905.1. Lineage (NCBI taxonomy): Eukaryota > Metazoa > Arthropoda > Insecta > Coleoptera > Cerambycidae > Stenurella > Stenurella melanura. The sequence goes on along the minus strand of OY757310.1, from coordinate 110,212,553 downwards.
TGTGAATTCCACTAAAAGGTTGCCAAACGGCAGATTTTAGGTAGACTTACCCCTCCAAAATGATAATATCCAATCAAAATTAGGTCAATCGTACAAGGCAGCTTTGCAAAGATACAAATCTTTGGAAAATCGGTTAATGAAAGACAGAAATTTATATATTCAGTATAAAGCCTTTATTGATGAATATATCGCACTAAATCATGGCAAATATATTCCCTTATCTCTCAACGATAATACACTTCGCAACAAATACTTTCCTCCACACCATTGTGTCATTCGTGAAGATAGTATTTCGACAAAGCTCAGAGTCGTATTTGACGCCTCAATGAAGACATCTACAGGTTTCTCACTAAATGACATTATGCTTAAAGGTTACTTAGTGCAACCAGATCTATTTGATATCATCTGCAGATTCAGATGTTTCTTTTATGTTCTTACAACTGACATACAAAAAATGTATAGGCAGATTGAAATTAATCCCACTCAGCGACATCTCCAAAATATATTATGGCGAGATTCACCCAATGACCCTCTAAAATGTATTGAACTTAACACAGTTACGTATGGCACAAACTGTGCTTCATATCTTGCCACAAGATGTTTAGTAGAATTAGCAAATGAATCTCTCGACTTCCCTTTAGCATCAAACGCACTTTTAAACCAATGCTATGTAGATGACATTTTGGGAGGTACCAATTCCGAAAAGGAATTATTTCAGTTACATAAAGAACTTGTTTCACTATTGCAATCTGCAGGATTTCGTTTGCATAAATGGTGCTCTAACAGTTCTTCCCTCTTAAACTCGCTACCCACTTCAGACAAATCTCTGGAAAACGTCACACTTCCAGAAGATTATTATTCTAAAGTTTTAGGCATCTCATGGAACCCTCAATTCGACTGTTTTAAATTTACAATTCCAGAAGATGTGTCACACACTCCTTTGATGACAAAACGCGAAGTTTTATCCCACATAGCACAAATGTATGACCCCATGGGCTTAATGGGTCCAATAATAGTTTTCGCAAAAATTATTATGCAAAAAATATGGAAATCAAAAATTGATTGGGATGACACCCTACCCATAGATTTATGTAATGCTTGGAAAACATTTTCTCAAAATCTTTATAAGTTATCTTCTCACAGAATTCCCAGGTGTTTGTTCTCTACCCCCAATCATATTACTCGAGAAATCCATGGATTCTCAGATGCGTCGATGAACGCCTATGGTGCAGCAGTCTACCTCCGTGTCTTGTACTCAGATAAACAAGTTTCATGTACTTTAATATGTTCCAAGTCAAGGGTCGCTCCATTAAAAACTATAACCCTTCCCAGACTCGAACTTTGCGGAGCTCTCTTGCTGGCTAGACTAGTACATAAAATAAGCAATATTTTCTCGTTTGAGATACATAAGACTGTCCTGTGGACAGACTCACAAATAGTTCTCAGTTGGTTACAATCAACCCCCTCCAGATGGACCACCTTCGTAGCCAATCGAGTATCGGAGATTCAGGACCTTACCGTCAACTGTCAGTGGTCACATGTTTCTTCGGAAGAAAACCCCGCTGATCTCATTTCCCGAGGTCTTACTCCAGAAGCGTTTCTCACAAGCGTCATCTGGTGGACAGGTCCAAAATGTCTGTCTAATCCTCTGTTTCAAGTAAACAAGAAAACTCATATTGAACAATTCGAAGTAATTCCTGAACAACGCAAAGTTGTAACACATACTTCTATTAATAATACGATTATGTTTTCGAATTTTTCGAAATTCACCACTTTACAACGCACATTCGCGTATGTACTTAGATTTCTGAACAACTGTATGTTCAAAAACGATAAACTAACTGGCCCTCTATCTGTCAATGAATTAAATAATTCATTAACAACAATGGTAAAATGTGTTCAAGTAAAACACTTCTCTGACGAAATTGAATGTTTAAAATCAAATAAACGTCTGAAAAAAGGATCCATTTTATCACTTAACCCGTTTCTTGACCGACATGGAATAATACGTGTTGGTGGCCGCTTGGTCCATGCTAATCTGAAATATGATCAAAAACACCCCATGTTACTTCCATCTAAGTGTCATTTTGTAGAATTATTAGTGAGATACGAACATCTCAGGTTAGGTCATGCTGGCGCGCACAACGTACTGTATAATTTACGACTAAGATTTTGGCCTCTCAGTGCTCTTAGACAGATAAAGAATATTATAAAACATTGCACAATCTGCCACAGATTCAAGGCCCAAAGTGCAGAGCAACTTATGGGACCATTGCCCCCCGATCGTGTTAATGTAATAAAACCTTTCAAAAACATAGGAATTGACTTTGCCGGACCAGTCATGGTGAAAGAATCTCGACTACGTAAGTCAATTATTTCCAAGGCATACATTGCTGTTTTTGTCTGTATGAACAGCAAGGCCATTCACATTGAACTTGTCTCCAACCTCAGCACGGAAGCCTTTCTGCTATCATTAAAAAGATTCATCTCACGTCGTGGCAATCCCAATACTATTTACAGTGACAACGCCACTAACTTCAAAGGAGCAAGTAACATTTTAAATAATTTATACAAGTTTTTTAAAACCAAGCAAAACTTGGATTCAATCGTCGCTTACCTCTCTACTCGTGGGACCCAATGGAAATTTATTCCTCCAAACAGCCCGCACTGGGGTGGACTTTGGGAAGCAGGCGTAAAGTCTATTAAGTATCATCTTCGCCGTATAGTGGGCAACTCTGTTTTATCATTTGAATCGTTAACTACAGTTTTATATGAAAATGAAAGTATTTTAAATTCACGGCCACTCTGTCCCTTATCTAATGATCCGACCGATTTAAATTGCCTTACTCCCGCTCATTTTCTGATAGGTGAACCCTTATCCTCATTTCCAGACAAAGACGTCTCCCTTATTCCCGACAACAGACTCACGAATTGGCAACATGTAAGCAAATTGCGTCAACACTTTTGGAAGCGATGGTCTGTGGAGTACTTAAACAGACTTCAAAATAGACCAAAGTGGTGGCACTCTGTTAGCAACTTAAAAGAAAATATGCTAGTTCTGGTAAAGGAGGATAATGTTCCCCCCTTGCAATGGATATTAGCACGTATACTTGAGGTAATTCCCGGATCAGACAAAAGGGTACGTGTCGTAAAAATAAAAACCAAAACCGGTGTATTTACCAGACCCATTCGCAAATTATGTCCGATGTTGTGTAGTCAGATTAAAATTAGTATTAGCATAACCCTGTACCATGTGTGCACTATAGCCACATGTAGACACACCCCCATAAGTCACTCTCTGTTCCCTGTGACTCCAGCCCCTTAAAAAGATAGTATCACATAAGACATCGAAAGTGTAAGAACGAACAACACACACACGCCCAAGTGGCTCTATGTTATTTAGTGGCAATTAATGTACATAGGTAGTTACCGAGTGAACTTTTGTAAATAGTGTTTGTAATAGTGAATAAATGTAAATAAGGAAATATCTATCAGGTGACTTTAATTAAAACAGTTCTGTTCAACCCCCAACTACAGTCCACTTAACCCCGAACAAGCCAGAAGAGGTGTGCCCGGCAATCAGTTCGGAGGAAGTTTAACAAGCTCTTGTTGGCACTAAGAACTTCGCTGCTCTGGGTCCAGACCGCATAAACTGGTGGTGGAAAAAATTTCCTTCCACCCACCGTCGTCTGGCTCGAGTTTTCAACTCGTGGTTGAACGAGGGGCAGCAGATAGTGGACTGGTTTGTCGAGAGACGTACTGTGCTAATCTCTAAGAAGGGAGATTTGTCCGATCCAAGGAATTATTTATGTATTTATTTATTTATTTACGGGAAAGCCCAATGAGTACAAGTGTATATCACAGTGGATATTACAATTTGGTTTGGTGTAAAATGACATAATTAACAAAGAATGTATATATTATATTATCTAGAATTATTTGATAACAGACTGTTTCTTAACTTATATAATGATACATTGAACAAATCTAGCTGTATAGTGTTGGCATTTTTCATAATCCTGGTGATACCTAAATTTGCACCGTATAAGGGACGGTGATTTGAAATATAAAATGTATATGAATCCCTTAGCTGTCTTAGGGATACATAGAAGTATAACATAGACAGCAGTTCTGGACTGTCTATAATTCCGTTACAGAGTTTAAATGCCAAGACAATCTCTGAGTTAAATCTTCATAGCTGTAAAGGCTGAATGTTGAGAAGAGTTAGTATTTCATTATAGCAGATTTGCTCACTGGGAATGTGGAGTTTAAATGCTATATAGCGCAGAAATCTTTTTGTACTCGTTCAATTTTGTCTATATGTATCTGATAATATGGAAACCAAATAATTGAACAATTTTCGAGCTGACATGTAACCATTGAGTTATATAAAGATTTTATGGCATAAATGTTGCTAAATTCTGTACATTGTCTTTTAATATATCCAAGGGTTTTTAGAGCTTTATTACAGATTGATTCCATGTGATGTACAAAGGTTAATTTAGAGTCAAAGCAAATTCCTAGATCATGTATTATATCAACATTATCAATAGGTGTATCATTTATGAAGTATGTGTTTAGTGACTGGAAAATCCCTTTATCAAACTGAATATATTTACATTTTGTGACGTTGAGAATAATTTTTTTGTTACTACACCATTTCTGAAATCTTTCAATGTCTTCTTGTAGTTCTATAACGGAAGTGGAATCAGTAATTTCTTTAAATTTTTTTAAATTATAAGCATATAACAATACTTGAATATGCAAGAAACATTCAAATTCGTTTATTTTGTTATTGGACAATTACAATTGTATAACAATGGTCAATGGTAAAACAATTAATTACAATTGGTATGAATAAAAAGAAAGATAAAATTAAGTGTGACTTAAATTAACTTAACCAAAACAAAGAACTCGGACAACGAATAAAAACATTTAGCTACTAAGAAAAATTAAATTTTTTTTTTGAAATGAAATAAATTAATATTATTTTGTTTTAATACCTCTGGCAAATGATTAAACATTTTCAACCCCAAATAGTTTGGAGATTTATTGGTAATTGACAATTTAGAAAAGGGTACATGAATATAATTTTTCTGTCTAGTATGTGCTTCATGTATATCTTTATTGAGTTTATACTTGTGTTTATTTTTGAATACATGAACACACATTTCGAAAACAAACAAGCAAGTTAAAGTAAGAACTTTATATTCCACAAAAGCGTCTCTACATGTGTGCATGCAGGGTAAACCTGCTATGGTACGTAGAATCCGCTTTTGTGATATAAAAACGGTTTGTGATAAGGTGGAATCGCCCCAGAAACAGACACCATATCGAAGTCGTTACTCTACTTGAGCGTAATAGAGATTCATTATTTGTTGTTTTGTGAGAATTTCTCTCATATTTTTGAATAAAAAATTAATTGAACTCATAATCGAGACGAGATGTTCTCAGTGGGTTTTCCAAGTGAGACATTCATCAATCTGAATGCCCAAAAAACGAATAGAATTTGCATTATCGCTGCTAATAAGTTGATTGTTAATGTTTACAGTTATACATTAGCACAATGTTTCTGTCTATTATGAAATCTAATTAGTCGCGTTTTATCAATGTTGAAATGTAAATGATATTGATTAAGCCAAGTACAGATATTTTCTAGGATATTACTAATATTGACATTCAGATTGATGGATGAATTGTACGAAATGATTAATGATAAATCGTCTGCATACATGGTATGAAAGGTTTCCCCTATCACTGATTCTAGTGAGTTTATATATAGAATAAAAAGAACAGGACCCAAAACAGAGCCCTGCGGTATGCCCATGTCAACTAAACAAGAGTTCGAATTGATATTATTTATGGAAGAGTTGCTGGAGTGTTGAATAGAAACATACTGTTTACGAAATTTCAAAAAACAAGTTACCCAATTTAGTGGAGGACCTCGTATACCATAATCATAGAGTTTGTTAAGCAAAATGTCATGATTGACACAGTCGAATGCCCTACTGAGGTCACAAAAAACCCCAAAAGGGCACTCGCCAGCGTCTATACACCGGACGATTTTCTCGTAAAAGGAGTGTGTGGCGGTTGTGATGGACATACCCGAACGAAAACCATGTTGACTATTTGATAAAATTTTATATTTATTTAAAAATGTTGTTAAATGATCTAAGTAGGCATATTCAAGAACCTTTGAGAAACTAAATGGAATGGTGATTGGTCTGTAATTCTCGAGACAAATCGGATAATTTTTTTTTTAAACTTTTCCTTCCTTTAACATGTCAGGAAAAAATCCATTTTGAAAAGATAAATTGATAATATAGGTTATAGGATGTATTATTAATTTTAAAACACGTTTAATTAAAAATAATGGAATTTCATCTGGCCCAGCAGACTTTTTATTTTTTAACTTATTTTTTAAAATACTCAGGAGTTCCTCCTCAGTAAACTGATTAAGAAATAAGGTATGATTTACTACTATTTCATTTGTATGTCTTTCATTTATCGTTGTGTGGTTAGAAGATATTTTTTCGACAATAGCTTTGGGGGTATTAATCAAAAATCGATTGAAAGCCTCTGCAACTGCTTCAGGGTTTTCTATTATTACTTCATTGCTTTCTATTACTATCTTATTTTTTATTTTCTTTTTGTTAGATATCTCACCTGTCACATTCCATGCGACACGTATTTGGTTATCAGAATTAGTTATTCTATGTTGATAATACTCCTTTTTTGTTTGTCTAATTAGTGCAGTGAGTGTGCCGATTTTTTGCAGTCCTATAAAAAGGTATTAAGTCAGGATAAACTTGCTTCAAATGAAAAAGCTCCTTTAGATCAATATTAGACTTTATTATAGTGCCATTTACCCATTTTTTTCCCTGATCCTGAACATAGTAACATTTTCGCGTAGAAAAAATTAAATTAAAGTAATATAAAAATATATCGTAAAAGTAATCAAATGCTTCGTTTGTATCCTTTAGGATATACAGTTGATTCCAGTCTTCCATTTCTAAGGATTGTTTGAATAGTGATATGCTGTTTTCGTTAAAGTTTATTTTAATAGAACTAGTAGTATGAGAAATTGGGCCACAGAAATCTAGCTCAAAATACACTGTGCTGTGGTCTGAAATAACGTTATCAAGCATGAAACATACGCCTCGATTGTTGAAATTAACAAAAATGTTATCAATTAAGGTACATGAGGTGTCTGTCACTCTGGTTGGCCACCCTATCACAGATTTTAGATTAAAACATGACAAGATTGTACAAAATTTTTTAAATTCATTATTATTGTAAGCATCTAGATTAAAATCAAGGTATTCAGAACATCTGTAATTTTTTCAAAAAATAATGCTTTATCTCCAGAGGGAGCCCTATAGCAATTAATAATTAATATATTTCTATTGTTACGTTTGACAGACATTACACAATATTCAAAATGTTGTTCGACAGAGGGAATTTTTAAGTTTATTTTTTTGATAGATAGTTCTATCTATCTATCTATCATTTATTTTTTTGGAATCCAAATTTTCTTTACACCATATTCCCACCCCTCCACATTTCCTTAAAGGTCGACAGTTACTAACTAATTTGTAGCTTTCAATATGCAAATAATTTAATGATTCCATATTAAGACCGATTTCCACTAAACACAATATATCCAAATTTGGGAAGTTGCAAATATCTTCTTGTAAGAGATTCAATTTATCCAAACTAAGTGTATTCACATTTAACATGAGAATATTGGGGTTGAATACTAGTCTACTGGTAAGGGCTGATAGTAATAGTATGCAACAAAGTAAGTCTGTAAAGTTCCTGGGTTTGTACATCGATGCACACTTTTCATGGGGCAATCAAATTGATGTTATACTTAAAAAACTATCAACAACTTGTTTTGTTATATGGCAGCTTAGACACTATATTAACCTGGACACTTTAAAAATGTACTATTTTACTTATGTACACTCAATTTTGAGCTATGGTGTCATGTGCTGGGGCAACTGTGTGAGAATTGGTGAAGTTCTCTTACTTCAGAAAAGAATTGTCAGAACTATGACATATAAAAATTCCAGATTTTCCTGCAGAGGCCTATTCAAGGAACTAAAGATCTTAACAATTACCAGCATTTATATATTAAATTGCGTATGTTACGTCAAATCGCACCCTGATAAATTTACCCTAACTAGAGACAGTGGCTCTGAGTATAACCTCAGAGTAAACCACAATCTACTTGTGCCTCAGCACACTATGTCAATATCCGCAAAAGGACCACTGATTATGGCAGTCAAGCTATTGAACAACTTACCTGCTTCCTTAAAGTCTTTAAAAAATTTCAATATGTTTAAATCTGGTGTACGCAACATGTTGTTGGAACACTGCTTTTATACAGTCACCGAATTTATGAATTTTAATGAATTTTAACTGTAATGTTGATTTTTATACTTAATACTGTATTATAATTAATGCCTAATTTTACTTCCACATCCACGTAGTGGATTGGAAGTATAGTAATCGCAAAAAAATTTTCAAAAATTTTTATTCGGGAAATAGGTTTAGAATGTCATGAAACGTCGAGATTTTAAATTTGAGCGAAAAAAAATTTTCTGTCTGTCGGTCTGTCTGTAACTTTTTTTTGTCCGCACGCTTTCTCCGGAACGGTTTAAGATATTGACCTGAAATTTTGTACACGTATATACTATAACGAGATCTGGAACTGGATTGTTTTTTGAGGAAATCCGGTGAAGGGTTGGGGGTTAAATAGGGGTAAATAGGGGTAAATAGGGGGAAATGAGTAAAGCAAGCTTGTAAGAGTACAGAAACTTGAAATTCGGTGTATGTACTAGAAGTTAAGGCCTCAGATTTTTTATAATATTTTTCAACCCCCCACCACCCCTACCCCATTAAAGGGGTTGATAAAATAAGGTTGAGATATTCATTTGAAATTTCGTACACGTATGTATTATAACGATGTCTAGAATTAGATTATATTTTGGGATGATTCCGTTGAAGGGTTGGGGGTTAATTTGGGGTAAATAGAGGAATATAAGTAAAACAAGTTGGTAAGAGTACAGAAACTTGAAATTCGGTGTATGTACTAGAAGCCAAAGCGTCAGATTTTTTAATAATATTTTTCAACCCCCACCACCCCTACTCCAATTTGAAAAGGGTTGATAAAATAAAATTGAGGTATTCATTTGAAATTTTCTACACGTATGTATTATAACGACATCTGGAACTAGATTATATTTTGAGATAATTCCGTTGAAGGGTTGGGGGTTAAATAGGGGTCAATAGGGGGAAATAAGTAAAGCAAGCTGGTATGAGTACAGAAACTTGAAATTCGGTGTATGTACAAGAAGTTAAGGTCTCAGATTTTTTTATAATATTTTTCAACCCCCCCACCACCCCTACCCCATTAATGGGGTTGACAAAATAAAGTTGAGATATTCATTTAAAATTTCGTACACGTATGTATTATAACGACGTCTGGAATTAGTTTATATTTTGAGATGATTCCGTTGAAGGGTTGGGGGTTAATTTGGGGTAAATAGAGGAATATAAGTAAAACGTTGGTAAGACTACAGAAACTTGAAATTCGGTGTATGTACTAGAAGCCACAGCGTCAGATTTTCTTATATTTTTCAACCCAACCACCCCTACTCCAATATGAAAAGGGTTGATAAAATAAAATTGAGATATTCATTTGAAATTTGGTACACGTATGTATTATAACGACGTCTGAAACTAGATCATAATTTGAGATGATGCCGTTGAAGGGTTGGGGGTTAAATAGGGGCAAATAGGGGAAAATAAGTAAAGCAAGCTGGTAAGACTACAGAAATTTGGGATTCGGTGTATATACTAGAAACCAAGGCCTCAGATTTCTTTCTAATATTTTTCAAACTCTACCACCTCCGCGTCATTATTAATGGGATTGATAACATCAAATTGAGATATTCACTTGAAAGTTTGTACACGTATGTATTGTAGTGACATCTGATTGAGATGACTCCATTGAAGGAGTTGGAGGTGGTAGGTTGTAAATAGTGGATAATAAGTACGGTAAACTAGAAACTTCATTTTTAACGTATATGGTAGAAACCAACTCCTCACTTTTCTATGACATCTACCCCAAATATTATTAAAATTCTATGACCAATAATTTCCACATACTAGAGTGCAAATATAGTCAAGATGTTTCCTTTAAAGTGACTTGGACGAATAATCTGGATGTGGAAGTAGTGATTCCTTAGGCAGCGGTTTTTAATATTTAACAAAGTGTCCACGTCTATGTAATTTCTGTGTCAATGACTAATTTTCATGTATTGTCTTATATACCTACCAAAGTATTCTATGTTAAGTTAATTTAATCCTATGGTTCTTGTTGTTTTGTCTTATTTTTAGGTGACACTATTCTATACTTGTATTCACAGGTCTATTGAAAGTAAAGATATTTGTATTTGTATTTGAGTCGTTACCTTTCTGCGCATGTGTAAAAAACGGCTTATGCAGGCACCATGAGGCTAAATATTTGGATTTATTGCTGTTTTAAAATGTTGTTCATAGATCGACACTTTAAATGACGCATATAGCTCAGGATGTTTAGGCGATATAGCTTCACATATTGCCTCTGGAAAGTGAGGTTGCAGTATACTGACCAGCGAATCCGAAGTTGTATTTGGATCAACCCTGTACACATGTAGATCAATCGTTCGGGGTATTCCTTTTACGATAGACGATTCTGTGTTATTTCCAATCACAGTGAACTGGCGCTTCTTGTTCATTTTTTGTCTACTTTTGACTTGAACCCTTTCTTCATCTTTTATCGCGGATGGATGAGATACTAATTCGGCATCATTGTTCATATTTATACATTTATTTAGTTTGAGATGACTCTTAGCTTGCAAAATCGCCGCTGAGACATCTGCTTTTTTTAACTGGTTGAATTTTATCAGGACTGGCATCAAACGTGGATGGTTGATGATTTAAAGTTAATATCTCACTAAATTTGTTTTTAGTATGAGTTGCAAGTCCTTCATAAGATGATTGTTTATTTTTGCCCTTAATGCTATTCATTGTAGTGGTCATTTTTTTTTATCTACATTGTCATTCTTTTTGTTTGTATTTACTTTTTTGTTGTGTGTATTAATAGAGTTTTTATTAGTTTTTATCAGCTGTAACTGTTATTTCTCGTTCCTCCTTTTTTGGTACCATATCATTAATTAGGCTTAATAAATATATTTTATCATTTAATAAGCTTATTTTTTCCCTTAATTCATTTATTATTATGTCTTTTTGTTGTATTATGCAGTTTAAATAATATATATCATTGTTATTATCATTGATTTTGTTTAGTGGGGACTCACCCAGTACTAAATCACTTTCATTTGGTTCTAAATTTTTATTTTGGATGTCACAGCAAATTAACTTTGAACCTGCTATTTTGACTCCTTTGACACGTTCACTAGGGTGAAAAAACGAGTTACACTTTTCACATTGTAGACCATTTAAAATTTTACTACCGCAATAATGACAATTTTTACTAGGAGCAACTAAAACTGAATTGTCCTTGTCGGCCACCTTTAACCTTCAGTAACATCATTGATAAAAAGATTAAATAGTAATGGAGCCAAATGAGCTCCTTGAGGAACACCTGATATAACCTTGATTTCATCTGAATAGTAGTTATTAATTTTAACAGTTTGCACTCAATCTTTTAGGTATTATTCTAACCACTGAAGGAGCATACCATGAACATATTGAGATAGGCCGGGCCTCCCTACTTGTGATTGCCCTTTTGCCATTACAGTTACCTTATATTACCATAAATGTACTTTATAAAATGACAAACTTGAATTAATATAAATATTCCCTAAATCTGCGAATTTTAACTATAATTGGCTTACTGGCAACGCTGCCTGCAAAGCTTACCAATTGCGTTCTATCCGGAGTCAAGCCTCCGCTTCGCATTTGAGAGAATTAGAATTTAACTCTGTATTATTTGAAACCTTAGAACTGTTGGAAGACATACCAATTAAAAACCGCTATGCTATCAAAACCACGTGATGGAGGCCAGTCTCCGGGCCAATGAAAAGTGCGTATCTAGACTGCGATTTCTTACTTGGCCGTTGCATTAGCAGCATTGACATTTGTGGTTATGTTTTATGTAGTTAATATAGTGGCAGGTGTAACAGGTGGCATTTTAATTTTGAAGTTTTATTTAAATTTTAAATATTTAATATGTGTGTGTGTGTGTGTACTTTGGATACAAAGCGAGGACACACATCCGTACCTCACCGGCGCTGTGAGGACATTTTTCCTTGCGAGGACCCACTTTGGGTCCTCGATTCGTTTTGTCCTTATAACGACAATCTACATGAAAAATCCAATAGATGTATACCTATATGTTGAGAAACTAATTTGTCCTCACAACTTCCGTGAGCAACGGATGCTTAGTTCACCAATTTTGTCGCGTTTAACGTAGGGGGCGCTGATCCAGTGTATAACGGTTGGACTTTCCTAACTTTGTGAGACCATCCGAGAAGTGTGTATGCGTAATTTAAATTTCCAGTGCTGCTGCCTCGTGTGTGAGCTGGAGCGGAGTTCCTAGCTTAAATGAGGACTGTTGCGTATTAGTAAATATATTAGTGACATCTAAAGTTGCAGATTTCATTAAATACGAAATTAAATCTCGGGCATATTTTCAGAAACATTCTTTAAACTTTTCTACTAGTAGGACAATTTTAATTTCTCTCCCGTCCATATATAATAATAATATTAATATAATAATAATAGTCATAATCATAATCGTTTTCATTATAATCCACAAAAAATTATTACATTACTGTAAAATTAGCACAAATTGATTATAATGGGCAGAGTTCAGTGAATTTAAAATAAATTCTCTGCTCCTCATCTATCAAAAAAATTTATATAATCGTTGGTAAAAACAAAAGTGCAGGCGATATTCTCGAGAACCGCTACTCCATGAAAAATAGTTTTAATTAAAAAGTTGCCTCTATTCATGGTCTCTATTTGTTCCCAATATATTTGGTATCGATTTCGGAAGATACAAAATTTTCCCACTTGCTATATTTATGCCTGCAAATTGTCGATATAGCACTAGAAAAATATTCATATTTTCTACACTTATTTTAAATTGAACCATCATATTAACATATTTTATTAAAAAATATGTATTGCAACAATGCGAAAAATTGAGACTAATTCATTGTTCCCTCTTCGAGTTAAAACGAAAACGGAAATACGAAAAAATGTGTTTCTTTATTTTCATAGGTTCACGTTTTCAAAGACAGGTAGATTAAATGGAAGTGAATATACCCGAGATGTGTAAACAATAGCAGCAGTTCGATGTTTCTCCTCCTGTACGTTTCACAGTATGAAGAAGCAAGCGAACGAAGAATTACGCTCAATTATACCGGGTGTTCAGTTAGTGTTCCCTCGGAAGATTGTACAAAAACGGCTAACTTTACAGAAAAACATTCTTAACAAAATTGTTAATGTTTCATCTCTACTATAACGTAAAATGCCATGCCAATACCATGCTAGATTTTAATGCTAAAATAAAGTGCACCTCAATTTACGCAAAAATCATTTGAAATAATCATATCTCAAAAACCTTTTGAAATAAAAATAAAGTTTGTAATATTAAAATGTGAGGAATTGTATGCTTTATTTATCCATGTAAAATAATATGGGCACTCCATTTTAAAAAATTGAGAAAAATAATTAAATATCAAGAAATATAAACAAATAATAATTTATTTCAAAAATATATTTCAGTGAATACATGGTCATGAAATAACATCCTATATTTTTAGAAAATCAATTAATAAATTGCAGAGATATGGCAGTCAAAAAAATGTTTGTAAATTGGCAAAAAAGACAGGAAAAAAATCATATCTTGTCAACGCTGCATCCGACTGGCAAAATATTTTAGAGCGTAATAAAGGACCCTTGGAGGCTTAAATGGCGCCTAGGAAATACAGGGTTTTCCATTTAAAAAAATCATAATTTCTTGTGTATTTTACTTCCCTCGCATACCGAAGGGAAGTATTGTATTCGAGAAAAAATCAGCCTCCGAGATTTTTTCTGATTCTGACGTTTCAGATCCCGTAGATTACGAAAATATAGGTTTTTCAATTCCAAAATTTTCAGTCTTTTCTTATGCAATAGGTTCAGAATATCATGAAACATGGAAATTTTAAATTTGAGCAAAGAAAAAAATTTTCCGTCTGTTTTAGTGGTAAAAATTTTTTCAAAAATGTGTGAAAAAAATTTTCAATTTTTTTTTCTAAAATAGGTTTAGAATGTCATGAAACGTGAAAATTTTAAATTTCAGCAAAAACAAATTTTATCGTCTATTCTAATGGTATTTTTTTTTTTCCAAAATGGTAAATAAATGATGCAATTTTTTTCCGAAATAGGTTTGGAATGTCATGAAACGTGGAAATTTTAAATTTAAGTAAAAAAAAATTTTTCATATACCTATTCTATAGTAAGAAGTGAAATAGATTTTCTCAATTTTTTTTAAAAAATGCGTTTCAATAGGTTTAGAATGCTAAGGAAACGTTGAAATTTTAAATTTGAACAAAGAAAAAAAAAATTTTTTTTAATTTTTCCAAAATGTTGGTTAAAAAGTTTTCAAAATTTTTTCTTCTAAAATAGGTTTAGAATGTCATGAAACGTGTATATTTTAAATTTGAGCAAAAAAAAAATTTTCCGTCTATTCTAGTGGTAATTTTTTTTCCAAAATGGTAAAAAAATGTTACAATTTTTTTTCTTCCGAAATAGGTTTGGAATTTAAAAATGATTTAATATTTGTTTGCTTATAGTAATGAAACATTTTCTTTATAGGATTTTGCAAACAGTGGAAAGAAAAGCTATCTATGAGAACTAAAGGAAAAACTACATATAAAAATATTAATGAAATCTTTGCATTCTTTCGATAACCTGACTTCTGGTTATGCTAACAAGTAAAAATTCTGATTTGCCATTCTCATTTTAACACTAGCATCCAACCTAGTCCCCTACGGCTAAGCAGGCTAAACTAGTATCTACATGATCCCCTACGATATGTAAATTCAGTTAAAAATGAGAACAAAGGTCTGAAATTTATATATTTACGTACCTTGTCTTTAAAAATTTTTTCATTCTAATGAATTACATCCATACTGAGAACTATTTAACAGCCCATGTTTTTCAAGATAATTTACCATTTGTAATTTCAAGACTTTCTCAAAGACTTTTGATAATATAGGTAGCAAGAAAATAGGTTTATAGTTTGACACGTCGTTAATATCGCCTTTTTTGAAAATAGGCACAACAGATGCTATCTTCAAGACCTCAGGGAATTTACCATGTCTAATGCTTATGTTAATGAGTTTAGTTAGAGGTATTACGATTAAACGTTTAATGGTTTTAATTAATGGAACATTTAAGCCATATATATCTTTACTTTTGCTATTTTTTAGGGAACCAATAATATCTCTAATTTGATTGTAACTTACTTTATGGAAACTTTGGTTAGTTTCAGGAATGTTAACATGTCTGAGATATTCCATTGGATCAGTGTTCGTTGTTGGGAGTTCACTGACAGTATCTTTAGAGACGATGACAAAGAAGTTATTTAACTCATTACTTATACCTGGCGATGAATATTTTTTTGGCCTTTTTTTTAATAAAACTCTGTGGCACTTTTGATTAGAAAATCTCATGCAGGAGTCATTTGTACTTAAAAAAGTTTTCGAGAAAACTGCCGCAAAAGATATCAAGAATTCTTTGAAAACAAACTCAATTTGAAAAGGACAAATTGTAATTATTGAAAAAAATTACACAATGTAAGTAAAAACTAAAGAGTGACAACTACGCAAACTCACTGATTTTCTTATGAATTACTTTCTGCAACAAATTTTCTATGTGGCCTGCTCCTACAAAAAATACAACTTTGACACCCTGTATCTTTTTCCACAAGAACAATTTACTAAAGCATGTTTGGTTATATCCTCATAATTTGGCCCAAAGAATGTACCCTTGAATTATGGCCTATTATTAATGGTCCACCCTGTATAGGATCAACCAGTGTATATGCAATTTATGAAAAAAGACATCAATTAAAGAAACTGTCCAAATATCTGAAATTAAATTTAACTGTTGTTTTCATTTACCAAGAGAAATACCAAAATTAAAACCATTAATCTCTTAATGAATTAAATATTGCTGAACATAAATTAAATCAATATAGTAAAGATCTTGACAAGCTAATAAATGAACCATTCGATCAGTAATATATTTCATGGTTTATTTACGTTATAAAATATTTTTATTTTTCATCATCACATATTGGATGTACATTGCATATATATGACCGTCACAACATACAAAAATTTCGATAAAATAGTTAAAACATACAAAAATTAGGGAAAAAGTTAAAGGGACTGTCTACAAGGACGCCACGGCGGACATCTATCATTTCTTAGCTGTCCGCCGCGGCAATTGGTTTGGTTAGATACTATTTATTCCGTGCTATAGCGGTGTTTTCCATGTGGATCGCTGGCCTATCCGTAACGTTGTCGCGTTGTGGAGCGACAGGTCCCGGGTTCAAATACTGTCCACTGGACTTTTTTTTTTTTAATATTTTGTAAAGATTAATATCCTTTTTCACAAATTCTGGTTGGATTTGACGACAGAAATGTTCTTTTTTTTCATATAATTTATCTCTTTCATGTGATGGTAGTTGGGTTAGTTAGGTTGATTTTTATTTTGGTAAATAATTGATAATAAATTATCAGCGCCGCAGGCAGCATTGCGTCGCAGACAGACAGAAAATTGCATAAAAACATTCCAATTTCTCTGTGCGGCGGTTCAATAAGTCGTGCAAAAGCGAATGCGCATGCGCGGCGGACAGCTAAGAAATGATATATGTCCGCCGCGGCGTCCATGTAGCAACTCCCAAAGTTAAAATCACAGCAGCTAATTAAAATCCTAACCTAACACTAATGTCACAGATTGTGCTGTGAGGCAATTTAGCATCATTGCGGCTAGTAATATTCAATTCAATTTTTATTCAAATTAGTATATACACCACATTTAATACAATGGTAATAAACAATAGATTTATAGATTTTTTTAAATTGGAGATAGGCACCTAAATGACAACATTTGCATGTGCCTTGATTTTTTAATTTGAATACTAGGCCAGTCATTGGGGATCAAAAGAAGAGCTTACCTGGACATAACTCGGGAAGTTTTGAAATTTGGCTGGTTTACAAACCAGCCAAAGTGTGTAGAACTAAAATTCACAAAATGCACAATTCGAGACTTGCCGCCGGCGCCGCCATCTTGCCAAGATTGCCGCCAAAAACGGTTTTTTGCAATTCTCTCCAAAATTATTAGAAAAAATATGTAGAGCAAAATTAAAGAGGAGGAAACTTCATACAAAAAATGTGCTTATTATATTTTCGCTAAAGTTAACGGTTTAGGCTCAAGAGCTTCTCCAAGTGATTTATGCACCGAATTCCATAGACAAGATGATGTCAGGGCACGCCTACGCTCCGGCAGTCAGAGGTCATCTTTTAGTCCACCGAGCTCTGGGACAGATTATTATGCAGACTGTGGAATTTACAGAAGAAGAACGCCTGGCCATGGAAAACATTCTTTCTAATTTGGACAGATCCACGATCTTTGCAACGGATCACCAAGACTTACTTCAAACAATCACTGGAAAATTTGGAGAGGCACTTGCAAAACTAGAAAGTAATGTACCTACCTCGAAACTCTGGGTGCAATATTTTAAAATGGTGACTCTAGTGAAACAGTTTATAGAAGCAGAAAGAATGGGTAACTGGCAACTCCACCTAGAATCTGTTCAAAAAATGCTCCCACATGCTACTTCCACGCGAGCAGCCACCACAATTATGCGAAATCCTGTCATTTATATTTGCAAGATATGTTATCCCTACAGGACAAAATGCCACCTGATGAATACAAACAATTTACAAGTGACAGCTTTTTCACAATTAGACGCAGCAACAAATTTTGGTCAGGTATTTGGCCAGACATGACTATAGAACAAACCCAGATGCGGATCTGTTGGTGGTCTCACTCATGGACGAGGGATAATGGATAGCGTTTTAACAAAGTGGACACTGGGAATGGTGTATTTGCACAACATATGTATTGAAATTGAGATGATAATAATAATAATAATAATAATAATACTTTATTCATCCAAGGATCACAGAGACATAGGATACATCAGAGATTGAGTAGTGGCATAAAGCTTAGAACCACATACCAGAGCAAATATCAAATACATGTAGAATAATGACAACAATAATAATAATAAACAATAAAATAGTAAATTAGTAGTATAAATTACTTGCAATAATTTTTTGCAGTATCACATTTAAAACTTATGTTAACATATCACACTTTAAAACTAATTTTTAACAAAATCACATTTAAAACTTAAGTTAACATGTCACAATTTAAAAATTCAGCAACACTGTAGAAACTGTGTTGTAGAAGTAGGTTTTTTGTTTTGATTTTAAATTTGTTAACAGACATAGTTTTGTAATGCCTGGGCAACTTATTATACAGCAAAATGCCTTTATATTTTGGGCTTTTTTCATACGCGCTAATCCTATGATTTGGAATTTCCAACAATCCTCCATTACGTGTGTTATAGGTATGGGATTCGCCAAGTTTTTTTTAATGTTGCGATATTTTTGTGTGTGTGTATTAGTAGTTGTTGGATGCATACACATGGAAGCGGTAAGATTTTAAGATTATTAAAAAACGGTTTACAAGATGATCTGCCATCAGCATTTACAATTAATCTTATAGCACGCTTTTGCAATATGAACACTCTAGAGGAGTCTGTTTCAGCTCCCCAGCATATTAAGCCATATGATAAAACAGAATGAATCTGGGCAAAGTAGTATGATTTTAACACACTTTCATTAACATAGGCTCTGAGTTGTCTTAAGGTGAAACATAATTTGGATATTTTATTACAAACATTATCTATCTGATTCTGCCACTTTAAACTACTGTCAATGTTTAGCCCTAAGAAGCAATGACAAGATTTTTGCTGTAAGCTCTTATTTTTAAACTTTATTAGCAGACTTTTGTCCAATCCATTTCTCAGCTCGAAGTTTACAAATACAGTTTTGTTATTGTTTAATGAAAGTTTGTTTCCAACATACCAATCGTTTAAACGTGCAATACCAGTAGATATCTTTGCCCGAGTCTCATCCTGATTTTCAGTTGCTGCCAGAAAAGTGTTGTCATCCGCAAACATGACAATTTTCCCAAATTCCATAAATTGAGGTAAGTCATTTATATAGATACTAAACAGCAGAGGTCCTAAAACAGACCCCTGTGGTACTCCTATAGTGTTCTCAAAAGCCCTCGAACACTCACCGTTCACCTCCACATAGCACGACCTATCTTTGAGATAGCTACTGAACCAATTGTAGGGCCCACCTCGCACACGATAGCACTCCAATTTTGCTAAAAGAATGCTATGATCCACAAGGTCAAACGCCTTGCTCAGATCCAGGAACAGCCCTATAACATTATCACCAGAGTTTAAATGTTCATAGAGCTCATTTAGAAAATCTACCACAGCGTCAGCAGTTGATAAACCTTGACGGAAGCTGTTGGCACAATATATTTGATTTTAGTAAAAAACTTGACAACCTTAATGCTATGATTTTCTCTAATATTTTAGAGAAGCTGGACAAAAGAGAGATTGGCCGATAGTTTTCCAGAAGCAATTTCGACCCCTTTTTATGTATAGGTTTAATTTTTGCCATTTTTAGCCTATTTGGAAACAAACCTGTTTCCAGTGATATATTAAATAAATAAGCCAACGGCTTGTTAACTAAGTCTGCAACACTTTTTAACAAGTTAGAACTAATTTCGTCTATCCCAGCTGAATTTGATGGCTTTAGTGATTTGATTATATGTACAATCTCGCTTTCATTGGTTGGTGACAAAAATAATGTTTTGTTGTTTCTATAGTTTAATTTGGGTTGCGATTTTTCATCATTATCTTTTAGTTGCATTGGGATATAGTGGAAATATTGACCGAACTGATTGCTTATTATTTTTGCATCTTTAACTATATCACCATTTACCTTTATCTTAGTTATTTCATCAGGTTTATCACTATTACTTCTGGTGTTATGCTTTATTATATTCCACGCAGTTTTTGTCTTATTTTTAGAATTATTTATTAATTTTGTGTTATGTAGCTGTTTAGCATTGGCCAGTACTTTCTTATATATCGATTTATACCGTTTATAATAATAAATGTCATAGTCATTTCCTGAAAATGTGTTATAATACAATACCTTTAGCTGTTTTGATGATATTGATATTCCCCTAGTTATCCAACCATTTGTTCTTGTTTTAATGCTTGTTCTTTTTAAAGGAAAAGCCAATTCGAAGTAATACTTGATAATTCTCATAAAAGTATCAAATTTCTCATTGAACTCTATTTCACTTAAAATTTCTAACCAATCCTCATTTCTTAAATAATGTCTAAATGTATGTATATTTTGTTTATTTATCTGTCCAATAAATTTATATTCTTTTCTTTGCGCTATGTCTTCAGAAAATACTTCTAATAATTGTGCTGTATGGTCACTTAATGCAGAAAGAATTAGCTTACTCTGACTGTCAAACATCCGATTAAAACATATTCCTATATTGTCTATACAGGTCTGGGTATTTGCCGTGATACGTGTAGGTTCAGATATTGTTAAACTAACATTAAAAATATTTAAGGTATTAATAAGTTTTGAGGTTTCAGAGTTTGTTATACACAAATTTATATTTAAGTCACCTGTAATAATGAGATTTTTGTTTTTACCTGGGTTTTGCAAGTAAGACAGACAGTTGCCCAGACACCCCAAAAACTCGTCAATATGACTACTAGGGCTTCTATAAACATTCACTATTATAAAAATACTGTCACGGATTTGGCACTTTATGGCACAGCATTCAAAAACTTTTTCTACACTAAATTCTTGGACATTAATTTCCTCATAAGCTATACTTTCTTTGACTAATATCATTACTCCACCATGTATTGCTTCCCTACGGCAGTAATTGGTTGCGGTGCTGTAACCTTCAATTTTGACTGAACTTGCTTGCATGGGCTGGAGCCATGTTTCGCTTAGACATAAAATATCACAGTTATGTTCATCTAGGAATACTTCAATTTCAGGTATCTTATTGTTAATGCATTGAATATTTTGATGCATTACCGCTAGTAGTCGCGTTTTTGGTGGACTACTTAGGTTATTGATGCGTTTGTCGGTATTGGATTTCCAGTTCTTTGTGGAGTCGGTTTCGATAAAAAAGAATTTTTAAATTCAAAGTCACGTATACATACACCTTTTGGCCAGAAATCAGGATCTTTTACTGCGCTTACCAAATTCTCTGGTACCCCTAACTTAAATGATGAGTTTTTGCCTGCCGTTTTTAGTTTGATAACTTGAATTTCTTCCGCTGTATCAGAATCTGATAAGTATTCTTTCATATCCTCAACACTTATTTTCTGTTTGCACATTTCTTTGAGGTATATCTGTATTTGCTTGTCTATGTGTAGTCGGAGCAGTATTATTTGATCTGATTTCAGTGTTGTCAGATGTTTTTAACATTTGCAGTTGGGATAAAGCCAATGCTAAATCTTTTTGACTTGCCGCTAATTTGGCGGTTAAGTCTGCAATTTTTTCCAATAATAATGCGTTGTTCTCTTTGATGACAATGTTCTTTTCTTCTGTTTGCCAATAGAGGTTTTGTAACAGCTGGTTTTCACGCTTTATGTTATCCACATTCACATTTTTATTTATTTGACTGTTTTTAACCACATGTTCGTCTTCCGACATAACCTCACTTTCACAACATTTCATTCTTGACTCATCTATCATTGTAAACTTAAATCTCGTGCAGCAACTTTTGTGGTAAGCTGCCCCACAATTAACACAAATTATTGCAGAACATGCTCGAGTTTTGCAACAACTGTATACTAAGTTATTTTGCTTCTGTTTTGGAACTAAATTTGCGTCCGCCATCGACATCGCCAACGCGTGTGCACACTGATGTACAGAACAATACGTGGATATGAGAAATTCGTGCATTATTGGAGACGATAATGATGTGGAAAAGATGTTGTCTTGGCTTAAGCAACATCCGCCTTTTCCAGACGTAGACGAAATAATGTCTATTTTTTCAGGCGTTGTTGGAGAGAACAATAAATTGTTTTGAGGCAGAGCAAATTGGGAAAGTTGGAATAAATAATATAATTGGAAAAAACTTTGACGATGTGGTACTGAGACGCAAAGAAAAAGTACTGCCCCTGAGAGCAGTGATCTCGATCATTCAAATTGATTATAAAGTAGTGCCCGTTGACACATTACTTATTTTTCAGAGACTTTGTGTTGCAAAACAGAGCAACTAAGAACTCGAACAGCATCTGCAGTATGAGTTGGCTCCTTACCCATTGTCCCTGTTTTCTGAAGCCGGAATGCGAAAAACTGTGAAGTCCCTACTGTACAAAGTTTTTTTGCCAGTTACAGATATTGACTTTGGAAGCAACAAAGTGTACATAATTGACAGTGGTTACCTGTTGCATCGAGTCGTTTGGAGCCGAAATGCAACATTTGCCTAACTTAACCTAAACAGTTAACTTTAGCAAAAATATGCTAAGAACATTTTTTGTATGAAATTTCCTCCTCTTTAATTTTGTTTTCTATATATTTTTTCGAAAAACGCATAGTTTTGGCGGCCATCTTGGCTAGATGGCTGCTCCGGCAGCAAGTCTCGAATTGTGCATTTTATGAATTTTAGATATGGACCCCGAAACCTACAAACCTGCAAAGTTTCAAAACTTCCCGAGTTATTTCCAGGCAAAAATCCCCAATGACTGGCCTATGCATCTTACACTAGATACTAAATAATATAGGATTAAAGATAAACTAAAACTAAAACTAGGAACCAAAACTTATGAAGTACTCAGAGGATCGAACGAATTATATTCTATTTATTAAAGAAATAAGAAAGAAAAAAATGTTTTCCAAAAAAGGATTGAATCAAAGTTAGTACTTATAAAATGTCTACATTCTTTATTAAACTTTTTAAGATTAATCAATGGCTTGATTTTAATTGGTAATAGGTTATGAAATTTAGGGGCTAGGTATTGAAATGATCTCAGTCCAATATTTTTATTTACAACAGGTATTTGTAGGCTTTTATGAACTTTACCCCTAGTTTCGTGCTGATGGGATATAACATTTTTTAAGTGCTTATTCTTTTGTAAAAATGAGCTAAACTAAGATGTACAGTGGAACGGACATTAAGAATCTCTTCTGTATATAGTAAATTCGTAGAATAAAGGCTAGACTTTTTGAAACTTATTTTTAGGATGAAGTTTTGTATTACATTTAGCTGTTTTAGTGTATTGTTGTAAAGCCCTCCCCAAGCAATAATGCCATATCTAATTAATGATTCCACCAGTGATTTATACTCCATTATTAAAAGTTTTTTTCTTATGTTTGATGCTAATTTTTTAATATGATTGTCCCATTTTCAGTTCTGATCAATTATAATGCCTAGATATTTTGCTTGCGGTGCTTCTGGAATTTCCTCCGTACAGTTAAATCTAATATTGGAAAAGTTGTAACCTATTTGATACCTAAATATCAAAACATGTTATTCCGATGCGAACGGCAGCCGATTTTTGGTGGAGAGCACAAGGTCGTGGGTTAGGATTGTGTGTGGACACTCAAAAGGGCGCCACCGGCTGTATGTTACGTAATATGATTTAAATAATTTTGCCAGCTCGGAACAAAATTAAGTTACTAGCAACCATGCGATGGAATACTCAAAATATCTTTGTAATATCAAAACTCTACCTTACTCTATGAAATCTCAAAATTTAAACAAATATCAGGAGTACAAGTGCAAATAACAAGAACATGTAAACATTAGACATTTATTGCAACACACATGAGATGTACAACAGTAAAAAGAGTAAAAATAAAAAACTTCAAATCTTACCTAATTGTGGTTCATACGTATTAAAGCAATTCTATGCAGTTGATCAAAAAAACTTAATTTGAATTCAAACTTCGACCTCTGACTGAGATTCTCTTGCAACTACGAGTTTGCCAATGTACAACTATAACTTACAACCACGAATTAAAGATTTACCATGAATTAAATTTTATATGTGTGACGTAATAGTGGGCAAACTAACATCTCACGGTACCATGGGTGTTTTACAGTAAAACTCTTAAATATATCATCATTCTATACACATAAACTTAGAGCTTGATTTATAGTTGCAAGATTGTGTTATAACTTACTTCAACATATGAACTAAAACCACTGAATTAAACTATAATATTTTCTTTAAAATATTTGACTAAAATGAACAAAAAATCCTGGTTAAGGCCTTGGCATTTTCTGTGATGACTGCAGTGTGACTTGTCACCATTTCATGGACGTTCTCGACGTTGGCGGTAACTGCAACTCCGTGCTGCATCAAATTTCTACCTGAATCTCCGGGAGACTGCTACGAACGACTCTGCCAGTCCTAACTTCTCAAAGTGTCAGCGGAACCCACATAAAACCAAACATCTGAGTAATAGACTTCCCCCTATTACTCCTGTAACTACTGGGCCCCCTTACATAACCATTTCAGCACCAAACATGTGCTCATCCCAATTGTAAGCCTCTCCAAACATATACTTATACCAAACACATATACCCCTCCAAAACACTCTCATATAGAGAGTATGGTATAACCTGACGAGACACGTGGCGATCAGATTTATGGCAACCGACAGAACTCCTTCTTGGAAATTCACAAAATCTTTACAGCAAGGCGGTGAGGATCATTGGGTAAATCAATCAAATCCCTTTTCAGTGTAAAAGATGTAAAACCCAAAAATTCCACACAAAATCGGAACCGCCGCTGTTCACTCGTGGCTGTCTCAAAGATCAATCCTCGACGGAAATCCGCTTGACAGTTCTCCGCGTTGCCAACTTGAACATCTAGAGAACACTTTCTCTAGCCAATAAAAATGCGCCAACAAAGGGCTTTGCATTTTAAAGACTGAATTACACCATTGTGTAATATCCCAACAACAAGAACATGTGAGTAACACCTCTGACTCAAAAATAATACATAAAAGAAAACACGCTTTCTTTCCTTGTTGAGAATTTCAGATATGCGACCTGCTATGCCCCTTTGAAGTACGAGTGGTTGCCTACCTCTCCCCTCAAACAAATTAACTAATGGGTTAATTTACTGTATTTAACCATACATATATTAATGTAGCCTTTTCAAATGCTACAAAGTCAGGTCTATTAGCTGATGTTAATGAAAAAGCTACGTAATGTGTTTTTTTAATATTTACTGATAATTTGAAAGTACTCAACCAATTATGTACTTTTGTTACACCCTTTATAACTTTTTCTTTAACGAGGTTTCAAGAAGAGTCTTGGAATAATAAGACTGCGTCATCAGCAAAAGAAATAATAGTACCATTTATGTCTAAGCTAGTTAATGAGTTTATATAAGTTAAAAACAAAATTGGACCAAGCACAGTGCTTTGAGGAACACCTATTTGGATTCTCCTTGGTGTACTGATAGCTTCTCTAACACGAGTCATTTGCAACCTGTCCGATAGATAGTTTCTAAAGACATTCAGCACAGTTCCACGTACTCCATAATGATGTAATACATCTAAGACCTTTTCTTGGGGCACTGTCTCAAATGCCTTAGCTAGCTCTAGGAATACTGCAATACATTTGTTATTTTGATTTAGATTATCAGTTATTTCTTTCGTCAGTTGGTATATGGTATCGCCTGTACTCAGCCCTCTTAAAAATCCATATTAATTTTTTGATAATAGATGGTTAACACTCAGGTAGTTTATTAATCTGTCTATCAGACATTTTCAAAAATGTTTGCGAAGTTGTTAATAAGGCTGATTGGTCTATAATTTTCAATGTTTAATTTACCACCTGCTTTGTGGATTGGAGAAATTACTGTATTCTTGAAGCTGCTTGGAACAATACCGGTTTTAAATATTAAGTTAAAGATATTGGCAAGAGGCTTAACAATATCTAGACGAGTATCTTTTATTAATTTAGCTGGGATCCCGTCTATTCCAGGGGAGCTGTCGTTTTTGAGCGAGTGTATAAAATATGTTGGATTAGTTCATTAATGGTAATTGGCTTTAGAAACATGGACGAAATACTATTGTAACTAATTACAGTTCCATTTACAGGGGGATTATATTAGCCATTTCCAAGCCCACATCAGCAAAGTAATTATTACTATAGTCGGCCATTTCACTATCATTTGCAAATGGAAGTGAATTTTTGTTTAATATTTGGATATTACTATTAGTAGTTGTAGTTGGTGCATTTGCCACGTCAGATATAATTTTGTAGATTTTTTTAATGTTATTCTTACTATTTTTAATTTTGTTCTTATAATAACTGTTTTTAGTGTGAACTATTATTTTATTTAAGTTGTTTCTGTATGTTTTGTACTCATTTCTATCAGCTATGTTATGGGATTTAAAGTTTCGCTTCATTTTGTCACGCTTTTTGATGGCGTTAATAATGCCATTGGTTATCCATGGCTTCGGTTTGTTAATATTTTTAACCATAATACTTTTTGTAATTTTAGATTGTTCAACTAGGGAAAGAAATGTGTCAGAAAAAGTATCAGCAGCCAAGTTTGAATCATTTGTTAACATAAAGTCCCAATTTTGTTCTTTAACAAGTTGTTGAAATTTTTTTATGATCAATTGTTTTAGTAATCACAGTTTTAGATATGTTTGTATCATTCATTTTATTAGTGCAGCTATGAGTTAGATTTAACATTACACGAAAGTGATCAGTTATATCAGAATTTAGGATAAAAGATTTGTATTTGAAGCCTTTGATTTTTTTTATTTTGATGAAGATATGGTCTAGACAGGTGGACGAGTCAATTGAAACGCGGAGAATTAATGCAAGGGATAAATCCATGATTAAGAGTAGCCAGATAGAGATTTACAAGATTGTTCTCTTTGTCTATTATATTTAAATTAGTGTCTCCAACGAGTACTTCAATTTGGTTGTGCATATGATCAGTTTAGTATTTATCGATGTCATCAATAAAGTTTTGTAAAGAGGATGGAGGTGGTCTATAATAGACTGCTGTAACGCCACACGCAACATCATTAAGTTTAAATGTCATCCGAATTATATTTATACATGATTTCTCAAGTTTTATATTTTCAACAGTTGGAACAATTGCACTCAACAAATAATAATACTCCATCATTTTTATTATAGTCACCCTCATTGTAGTAGGCTTCGAAACAAGGTATTTTATACTGATCACAGCTTTGAATATTCCAACATTCACTTAGTATAATTATTTGTGAATCCATTAGGTTATAAGCTTGAAGAAACACAAGCAGCTCATCGAAATTTTTACGAGCACTTATGTTTAAATGAATAATATTTAAGAACTTATTATTAAGATTAGACGCTTTAGTTCTTCACTATCAACATAGATGTTACAATGATTATTATCAACCTTTATTATACATAAAGGTGGTTCAAAATGTATTTTTAAAATATGAGGGAACTATGCCAGTTTTGAAGGTTATCATCAACATAACCTTCAAAACTGGCATAGTTCCCTCATATTTTAAAAATACAATTGTAACCCCTATACATAAAGGTGGTTCAAAAACTTATATACAAAATTACCGCCCAATAAGTCTAATTAATAACATTGCCAAAATCTTTGAAAAGTGCCTTAAAGACAGATTAATAAGTTTTTTTAGAGGAAATGATACCATATCCAAGAAACAATTTGGTTTTACAGAGGGGGTTAGTACCAGTGATGTGATGTACCATCTTATTTCTAAAGTCACAAGTAATCTCAATATCAGCAAGAAATGTATAACTGTTTTTATCGATCTTGCTAAAGCATTTGACACAGTACCACATGATAAGCTCCTTGATGTGCTGTCACATTGTGGAGTTCGTGGTACCATGTTGAATATTCTTGAAAGCTACTTAAATAATAGACATCAATGTGTAAGAATAAATAACATAATAAGTCATTCACAGATAATAAAGATTGGAGTACCACAGGACACCGATTTGGGCCCTATTTTATTCATAGCCTATATAAACTCATTATTAAATCTAAAAATAAATGGAGAATTTGTATCATATGCTGATGATACAGCCATAGTATTTTCAGGAAACACATGGGAAGAAACCAAAGAATTTGTTATTCAAGGCATAGTGAAAATAAAAAATTGGCTTGACTCATACAAACTATCCTTAAATATAAAAAAAAAAAACTAATTACATAGCATTTTCTTCAACTACAGCAGATCGCCCTGATTTTGGTAACATTAGCATTAGCCTAATCAATCAATCAATGAAACATATAAAGTGAAGTATCTAGGAATCCTTATTGATCAACACTTGAAATGGAATACTCATATTGAATATTTAACAAACAAAATTCATAAGCTGATACATAAATTCTACTTATTAAGAGAATTTCTAAATAAAAAGCTGCTAATCTCAATATATAAGGCACTTATTGAATCTTTAATCCGTTATGGCATTATCGTTTGGGGAGGATTATATAAAAGTGTGTTACATCAATTAAATGTTGTTCAAAATTATACATTAAAAATAACAGGCAAAAAAAAAACAAACTCTATCCTACTAAATTGTTATATGATGATGAAATCTGTAATGTTCGAATACTTTACATGGTATCTATTTGTACATATATTCATAAACATATCGAACTTAAGCAATACGTAAATCACACTCATGAAACCAGGAATAAAACAGACATTTAAAAATTCTCATTAGTAATAAAAATATCAATCTAAGATTCATGAACTACCTCGCACCAAAAATATATAATCTTTTAAAAAACAATATAAAAATTTTAATGCAAAGCTTTTTAATAAAAAATGTAAAACTTATATAACTACTAACTATTCTCAATTCCATAGTATATTGTGAATTATAGACTTAAACTGATTTCTATTTATTTATATTTTTTTTTCGCTAACCTATTTTATGCAACTGTTATAACATATCTAATCTTTTAAATGTTAATTACTAACTTTTATTTTTTGGCACATACAAATGATCTATCATTTAGGTGCCATATTTTTGCATATTTTTTCCTAAATACTAAGTATTAAGTTTTAAACTGTATTTTCAATTGTATTTCAATTGTATATTGTATATTAAACATATTTGTATTGTATATATTGGAATTCCGAAAATCCACAACAACTTCAGCAAAAACCGTTACATAGCCCGAAGGTAACAGTTTGGTGTGCAATTTCTTCAATGGGAATTATTGGTTCGTATCTTTTTGAAAACAACGATGGAAATGCTGTGACGGTCAATTCTACACGCCATACCGAAAGATCAACAAGTTTTTGACACCACAATTAAACATGTTTCCAGGGATCCAAGATTGGTGGTTTCATCAAGATGGAACTACTCCACATACCACAAGAGAATCAATAAATGCCTTGCAGAGATTATTTCCTGGTCACAGTATCTCCAGGCGTGGAAACATTGAATGGCCCTCAAGGTCGCCAGACCTTACGGCATGCAATTACTTCTTGTGGGGCTACTTGAAGTTTAAGGTTTTTGTTAACGAACCAAAAAATATTCAGGAGTTGAAAATATAAATCCGTGAAGAAATTGCCAATATTCCGTTAGACATGTTGCATCGTGTAATAGAAAATAAGATAAGGGGAATACATTTACCAGGAATTATTTTTAAGAAAAAAAAAATGCATATAATAGGGTCGTTTCCTTCAACAAAATTTATAAAATATTATTATAGCATCAAAAAATATACTAAATATATATTTCATACGTCATATTAAAGAAAGTCCTAATAATCACATGCAAGAATAAATTGGTTTTCAAAATAACAAGACGGTAAATGATGACGTATGTAATGAGATAATGAGAATTCAATTTTAGAGAATTTTCATGTTTCCGTTAATCATGTTGGTGATAGTGCTTGGTCGATTTGTTACGTATTTGTTGTTTACATTGTGTTGATTTTCCATTATAAATTATAGCTTTTGATTGTGTGTCTCCTGACATATTAATAAAATTAGAGAGTCTTGGCATAAGAGGATCTGTACATTCTTTCATTAAAAGCTATATGTTAGACAGACGTCAATGTGTTTGCAGTAATGGTGAAATATCATCCAATTGTAACGGTTCACTTTCCTTAGAAGTCCACTTGTAGAAAGTTACGTTATTAAATATCAATTTATCTAACAATGAACACTATATGCCAAGTATATGTAATAGTTCTAGTCGAATATAAACAGTGGTGTTTGTACCTATTGAATTATTTTGGGTGACCCTGTATGTTGGCTTTGTCGAGGTATATATGATTATAACAATTAATCATGAAATGGTACACCATAATGACATGGTAAATTTATCCAAATTAAGTAATGATAGAAAATATAGATTGGGTATAAGTAAATTGTATAAAAAGATAGCAGATATAAAAAGAGGTTTTTTTCTTTAATCAGACGGCTACGAGCGCAGAAAGGAAATGTTAGGTCCAGCGTAAAGTTGACAGATATATAAGAGACCTACAACTGTAATTTAATAAAAAAAGGCCGATGAAGAGCTATAGGTAAATATAACTTTTATAATTTTTGATTACATCAAATTAGCACTCTAAGGTTTATCATGTCATTTAAAAATGTAACTATTTCAGGCCTTTTCATTTTTGATCTCTGGTTTCCTCGTTTGCTCTCCACATGGCATTATTTTACATCAGTGCACGTAAAATTGTATATAGAATATTTACAAGAACAATTGGTTGAATCAGTGAGAGTATTATGAAAGCACCGCATTTCTGTTAGACCGCCCGTGAAACAAGTAAAATTACACGAGCTATCAGAGAAGTACCAAGAAACTGTACACCGGAGTATTGTGGCATACTATTGTTTAAGAGGATACGAATTTGGTGAGGTAGAAATAAATAAAATATATGAACAACTCTAGATGCTGAACTGATCTTGTGAGTACCTACCATCTTATTTGTTTTTACGTATGTGCTGAAGACTTCTAAGATAAAGAAGCAGACTTATTTATATTATTTCAAGCATCCTGGAAGCAATTACAGGATAAGGTTAATATATATATATATATTATTATTTGATATCTGACGCATATTACATACCTACTGTAATCTTTATCATATTTTCTCATGTAAACTTGAGAAACAGCTGTTTGGTCAAGTAATCAATTACGTTATAAAGCCTAAATAAGGTCACAAAGTATTTAAGCTAATTATTTAATACTAGATTAGAATTAAGCATTTTCCTTTTAAACTAGTATTTTTTTTACATATATTCAACCTCTAATAGTAAACATATTACGTTACATACTTCCTATTTATTCTTAGTACATATTACGTTACATACTTCCTAATTTATTCTTAGTAAGGTAGCATCAAGTAGTATAATAAGGGTCAATTTCCTTGTAAATGAAGCAAGATTTTTATTGCTTATTTAATTAGTATAACCCGTATTAATTATATTTATTTAAATTATAGATTATAAGTGATTTTAACATTGTGTCAGTTATTTTTCTGTGTTGTTTTGTACCTCCCTCATCCCTTGTCAATTTGATACTGACTGGCACCCTAGCTTACATAACTAAACAACCAATTAATAAAATCTTTATAAAATCCACGACCTAAGCTTCCGACTTACAAGCTGCCGATCGCATTATGTTGACGAACGTCACATAATAAAAATGGAGCCCAACGTGCAAGGGGCCTGAATTGGTAAAAGTTATATCAAAATCATATGAAGCAATTGTTTGTTGTAATGAAAATAGAGTTTTTATGGTAGCCTTGTATATAGTTGAGCGATAATTTACCGGGTACATGTAAGCACTTTTCCCTTTACCTTTCCCCATCCTTGTACAAAACAACCGATAAGAATAACTTGGAGGTATGAATAATTGTTTTACAATCTTAGCGTAATAGATTTGCCTGTGCTTATACTTGATTCGACCAATTGCAATTGTACCAGATATATTCTGCACTTACTGCGGAAGGTTTTTTGTCATGTTTTTTTTGTTCACTGATAACATTATTTTAAAGAGTTCTGTTTGCGTATTTAAATTGGTTTATTCCTAAACTGGGAAAGTAGTAATAATACTGTATAAACATCACTATATAGTGTGGACAGAATAGAGTTAGTGGATATTTTATATACAGGGAGAGCAAAATAATATTTAATGGGTATAGAATATAATAATTACAACTATGAGAGAGGCATAAGTTTGAGATAGTATGGCGTGCTTAAAATATTTGTTGTAAATATTTCATATACAGGGTGAGCCATCAAAGCGGAATATACAGAGTGGCCCAAAATATCAAAATAAAATTTTGCCTGATACGGGAGTGACCCTAATATATTAATGTATATTTTTTAAAACTGGTAATAACATACAGGGTGGAAAACAAAAGTGAACAGTCTTCGACTTTAATTAATTTTATAGTAAATAGTATCTTGCGTTCAACATAAATTGCGCGGAATCTAGCAACATTAGCATATCCATTTCAATAGGTGTAATTAAAGCAAGTTGTGTTGGGTCCTTACTTTGGTTGTTAGTTATAGTTCGAGTTAAATATGACTGTTAGCTATGATTTTGATCCTTATCACCTTAGGGTACACGAATTAAACTATGAACTCCGGATACGTGATGTAGAAGCAGATCGCGTGGATAATGCACTCAAGCGAAAATACCTGCGTAGGGAATTAAAAAAGGATTTGGCTAGACCGGACATAAAATATACTACTCCAAATTTTGATTTTAAACTTGAAAAAGGTGAATTAGATGAAAGTATTAAATCTGTTTCGGAGGTAGTGGATGAATTTGATGGAATGAATGACGAGGTATACCGACGTGTTTGTAGTCGAATTTGTCATATTTTAGGTAGGCTAACTCGATTTCCGGATAATGTCAGCGAAGAATGTTCACAATACAGGGGTGACAATATTATTCGTATCACAGCACTTCAAGAGGACGTAGAAGAGATAGTGAATAGGCATCGTCAAGGTGAATTAACAGGTCGTGCATTGATTTCAGCACAGGGTGTTGTAGCCGGAAGTCCAGTGGTGTCCAAGTCTATTCCAGTGTGTAAATGGGGCGTTGTTTTTGATGGCAATACATCTAAGTTGTCACTTAGTTCGTTTTTGCAACGGATCGAGGAATTGAAGCTCGCCAGGAATTGCGGTTTGGACGAACTTTTTCAGTCAGCGTCTGATTTATTTGAAGGTGTTGCAAGGGAATGGTTTCGGTCTCAATCTAGGCAACGTAGATTTGATTCTTGGAGCACCTTGGTCGCAGCGCTTCGCAAAGATTTCTTACCATCAGACTATGATGACCAGCTATGGAAGGAGATTCAACAACGTACTCAGGGTCAAGACGAGCGAGTGGTAATTTACATATCCATTATGGAAAACCTGTTTAGTTGTTTGGGTGAACCTCCCTCGCCGCAGGAAAAGTTGAGAATTATACGAAGAAATTTATTACCTTTTTTCCAACCTCATCTTGCATTGCAGACAATCCCTGATATAAACACGTTAACCAGTATCTGTAGATCCTTGGAAGATGCTGAAATATTAAAAAATAAATTTCAGCCACCTCCTAGAAATGTTTCAGTTTTAGAGCCCGGTTTAGCGTATAGTGGTTCATCAGTCAGTGGTGAGCACTCTTTTAGCAGTCAAACTTGCACTAGTCTTCAGCAGCGCATACCCAGGACGCATGATAATTTTCAAAGAAGCAATGGTTATTGGCGTTCAGGTCATGGACATCAACAGGTAAAACAAGTATCCGCTATACAATGTCGGAAAGGCAATGAAGCTGGTCACTCTCAGCGTGATTGTAAGAGGAGTATACTGTAGCGTACTCATTTTAAGATAGAAGCTACATGTACATTTTATATAGAGCTCCCCAAAAAGAAATGAAAAGCGGTAACCAAGAAAGAAAATAAGAAATACTTCAAGAATAATATTCTGACAAAAAAATTAATAAGATCTAATTTGCTGTTCGTTTTAACTTGAAACAATATTATATTATTGTATTATACATTTGCAATATATGATAATTCAAGATATTTAATTTTATTTTATTAAATCTGTGGTTAACGCTAACCACAATTGGTGACCCCAACGTGATACAATTGGCGTGGTTTCGTCTAGACCATTGACCAGTTGGAGCATTTTGGTGTCCGGCGCAGAGGAAGTCTCGTCTGAAATTTATAGCTGAATTTATGGTTTTGGATCCCTCCGAATTGGCAGTCTGAGAGTTGTTTTTATTAGCATTGATGCTAAGTGTTATTTGCGAGGCCAAGTGAGTACGTTACTTATATTACTCACCATTACTTAAAAGTTTGCTAAGCAATCAATATTTTTTTTTTTTATTTTTTTTTTTTTTTACGTCTGTCAATTTGTGATATTAATAATGGTTGATCCACCTCAGACAACTGTCGAGTTAATCGAATCCCTGCCTGTTAATCAACAATGTGTAACGTCTGTCAAATTACCGCAAGCAATCAATAACAAAATGAACACGTTTAGGTAAAGAAGTAAAAGTTTGATCCACCTCATCAGTCAACAAATAAGCGGGTTTAACTCTGTCAAGACTGACAGTGACAGCTTTACCCCGTTTAAGGATAGTTATAATCTTATCAGTTCGAGAAACTACTTCAAAAGGCCCATCAAATAAAGGTGAAAACTTAGATTTTAATCGAGCTTCTCGAAGGAAAACGTATGTACAATTGTTAATATCAGAGCTGATAAAAGATTTTTGACAAAATTGACGTTTTGAGGCAGTAAATTGTAAATTATCAAAATATTGACGTAATTTAACAATAAAATCAGAAACTTGTGGGTCAAAATTTGATTTAATGAAATATTCTCCGGGGAGGCGTAACGTTTGACCGTAAACTAGTTCTGCTGATGAGTAACGCAAATCAGTTTTAGGCATAGCTCTCAAACCCAACAAAATGATAGGGAGTTCTTCGTACCAATGTGATGTATTTGCTCTCGCTAATAATGTGGTTTTTAGGGTTCGATGGAATCGTTCAACCATACCATTACTCTGAGGGTGGTAACTAGTTGTGCGAATCCGGTGAAAACCTAAAAACTTTGAAAATTCCGAAAATAGAGTTGACTCAAATTGCACCCCTTGGTCTGTTGTTATGTCTAGTGGAACACCGAAACGACATACGTAGTTTTCAAAAAGAGCTCTAGCTACCGTTTCTGCTGTAATGTCTACGAGCGGATATGCTTCTGGCCAGCGGGTGTATCTTTCAACAACTGTCAATATATAAGAATTACCATGCGAAGGAGGTAAAGGTCCTACAATATCGATATGAATGTGTTCAAAACGGCCTTTGGGTATCTCAAAATCACCTATAGGTGTCTTAGTATGACGGTTGACTTTTGAAGTTTGACAGTTGATACAGGTTTTTGTCCATAAATTACAATCAGAATTCATCCTGGGCCAGAAATACTTAGTGGTTATCAATTTCTTAGTAGCTTTAATGCCAGCATGAGTTAAATTATGAAAAATATTGAAAACTACTCGACGTAAACATTTTGGTACGTAAGGACGACATCCATTACGTGAAACATCGCACCAAATTAAAAAATGCGAATCCGAAAAGGTAATTTGTTTTAACAAATAGCTTATTTTACTGTTTTTATTATTCACCTTTTGATTGTTTAATAAAGAAATAAGTTGATCATCATCATCTTGCGT
This sequence comes from Stenurella melanura, assembly GCA_963583905.1. Classification (NCBI taxonomy): domain Eukaryota; kingdom Metazoa; phylum Arthropoda; class Insecta; order Coleoptera; family Cerambycidae; genus Stenurella; species Stenurella melanura. Next base: position 110,176,628 of record OY757310.1, on the reverse strand, counting down.
AGTTTTTAATATTGCTAAATTAAAACTGGAAGAGTTTAACGAGTCTATGATGTCTGAAGTATTTCGTTCCAAAACGTTAACGTCATCAATCCGTGACATAGTATCTGCGACAATATTAGCATGACCTGGAATGTGTCGTAAATCGTTTGTAAATTGTAAAATAAATTCCAAATGTCTGATCTGCCGAGGTGAACGGTCTGCTTTTGACGATAAAGCGTAAACCAACGGTTTATGATCGGTATAACAAGTAAAAACGCGGCCTTCCAATATATGCCTAAAATGTTTAATCGAAGTGAAAAGTGACAGTAACTCTCTGTCAAAAACAGAATATCGTTTTTGCGCATCTGTCAGTTTTCGAGAAAAGAAACCTAATGGAGAGGTAGAATTATGAAATGTCTGTTCTAACACCGAACCCATTGATACACTAGAACAATCCAAAGTTAATGAAAGTGTCACTCCTTCCAAACAACTAGGGTGAGCTAAAACTGTGGCATTTATTAAAGCTTGCTTAGCTTTCTCAAAACTAGCAGAACAATCCAATGGCCAGAAATTAATAACTTTACTTTTATCACTCAACATTCTAGCATTCAACAAATGTAAAGGATTCAAAATTTCTGAAAAATTAGGGACAAATCTATGATAAAAATTAATCATACCGATGAAACTTTGAAGTTGTTTAATAGTAGATGGTTGAGGAAAATTAATAATAACTTCAACTCTCTCTTTAGATGGCACAATACCTTCTGGACTAATATAGTGTCCCAAAAAGGTCAAACCACTAGTGCCAAAAACACATTTAGTTGGTTTGATATTGATTCCATAGTCATTAAGGTGTTCAAAGACTAAGCGTAAATGTTCCAAATGTTGTGTATGATCCGAGCTCGCTACAAGAATATCATCAAGATACACGAAAACAAATTTCAAGTTAGAAAAGATTTCATTCATAAATCTTTGGAATGTCTGACCAGCATTTCTCAAACCAAAGGGCATTCGCATAAATTCGAATAAGCCGAAAGGGGTTGTGATTGCTGTCTTATAAATGTCACATTCGGCGACAGGTATCTGATGATAAGCACGAATCAAATCGATTTTCGAAAATACTTTACAACCAAATAAATGAGCATTAAAATCTTGTATGTGTGGTAAGGGGTACCTATCAGGAACTGTTACAGAGTTTAACTGTCGGTAGTCACCACACGGACGCCAGTCATTGGGTTCCTTTTTTGCAACCATATGTAGTGGAGTAGCGACAGATGAAGAAGATGCTCTACAAATCCCTAATTCTACCATATGGGCGAATTCCTCCTTAGCAATATCAAATTTCACTGCATCCAATCTACGTGGACGGTTAAAAGGTAAATGACCCTCAGTCACAATAAAATGTTGAACAGTATGTTTTACAGGTAAAAAATAATCTGGTGTTCCCACCAATTGCGGAAAATCATGCAATAATGCCGTATATTGGTCTTCAAAAGAAAATAACCTTGTGGAAATGACAGAACTAGTTTCGGCGTAACAATTCACTGACAAACTTGTCTTGTTATCGATCAAAATACTGTTCTTCAAGTCCACAATTAAACCAAAATGTGCCAAAAAATCTGCACCAATAATCGGGATCTGTATGTCAGCTATATTAAAAATGAAAGTAAATAAACGACGTAATCCCAAATTAACTTTCAAAAGTTTCTTACCGTAGGTGTAAACAATTCCACCGTTAGCCGTGGTAAGAACTAAATCCTTGTTTACCTTTAAATCTGTAAAAGCATTTCTCGGTATAACCGACAAATCTGCTCCGGTATCAATCAAAAAGCGAAAATTATTTGACACATCAAAAATAAAAAGGCGACGTCTGCTGTCAAGCTCTCTAGTGTCAGCAGACATGACAATAGAACTGTCTAGTTTTTTGAATTATTCGATTTATTTGATTTATTATCAAATAATGGAACGTTATAAAAAGTACACCAAGGACCGCCGCACATATATGCTCGGTCTTTATATAATTTTTCTTTTGGCAGAGGGGTATATGTAGCGTACTCATTTTAAGATAGAAGCTACATGTACATTTTATATAGAGCTCCCCAAAAAGAAATGAAAAGCGGTAACCAAGAAAGAAAATAAGAAATACTTCAAGAATAATATTCTGACAAAAAAATTAATAAGATCTAATTTGCTGTTCGTTTTAACTTGAAACAATATTATATTATTGTATTATACATTTGCAATATATGATAATTCAAGATATTTAATTTTATTTTATTAAATCTGTGGTTAACGCTAACCACATATACCTTCATGTCACGGCTGTGGTAAATCGAATACAATTCGCCCCAACTGCCCAAACTGCGCAAAAAATGGAAGAGGAAGGAACTTTCAGTAGGTCGAGGTTTTCGATCCCAAGAACTGGTTAGGAATTGTTGGAAATTTTTATAGATCTACTTTGGTAAATATTGAGGCAAATATTTTGTGGGTCGAAAAGGAAAACGACAATAGGCCGTATGCGTCTGTTCAGATTTTTGGCAGGTCTGCCGTAGCACTTTTAGATAGTGGAGCTAACTTTTCCATAGTTGGTGGTCCCGGCGGGGACTTAATAAATATTTTTAATCTAGATATTGTTGATAATTGTACCAAGTTGGTTGTAAAGACTGCAGATGGTGTGACGCAGAATGTCACCGGTTCTGTTGAATTACCAATTGAACTGGAAGGAACGGTGCGTTTGATTAAGGCTCTAGTTGTTCCGTCGTTGGCTTATGGACTTATTCTAGGCTCGGATTTTTGCAAGAGTTTTGGCATTACTATAGATTTTGAAACAAACTCTTATTTTGTGGGCAAGAATCATATAAAAACTATTGATAAGGAACCTGTTCATGAAGGGACAATAAGTGCAGTCAATAGGATTTGTTCGAGAGCAGAATTGGAAGAAAACCAATCGGCACTACTTGAACGGGTGGTCGAAAAATTTCGACCTTTGACAAATTCTAAATTAGGAAGGACCAATCGAATTGTGCACCACATTGACACTGGTGGGGTTGAACCTATAAAGCAGCGTCAACATGTAATGTCCCCCTATAGGTTAGAAATTTTAAACCAAGAATTGGACAAAATGTTAGCGCTAGGTGTAGTTCGTCCATCTTCCAGTCCCTGGTCTAGTCCAGTTCTCTTAGTAGAAAAGGCTGATGGTACACCCCGGTTTTGCTTTGATGGTCGCAAACTTAATTCGGTAACAAAGAAATGTGCGTATCCGTTACCGATGGTTGACCATATCTTGAGTAAATTGTCTGGAGCACGCTACTTGAGTAGTATAGACTTGAAATCTGCATTTTGGCAGATACCCTTGTCGGATGATTCATGTGAAAAGACAGCATTTGCGGTGCCTGGTCGAGGTCTGTTTGAATTCACTGTCATGCCTTTTGGTCTATGCAACGCAGCGCAAACACAACAAAGATTAATGGATTCAGTCTTAGGACCAGAGCTTGATCCATATGTGTTTGTTTATCTCGACGATGTTATCGTAGCTACACCATCTTTCGATAAACATATAGAGATATTGGACATTGTGTCTCAACGTCTGCGCTTTGCTAATTTAACAATTAACATTGAAAAATGTGTTTTTTGCCGACCTAGTCTAAAATATCTGGGATTTGAAGTTGACCGAGACGGACTCCGTACTGACCCCGATAAGGTTAAGGCAATGCTTGAATACCCTGTACCAAAAACCGCTACTGAGATTAAAAGATTCATCGGTATGTGCAGCTGGTATAGACGATTCGTAAAGAATTACTCCACTGTGACAGCACCAATAAATAGGTTATTAAAGGGCCGCCGTAAATCACAAAAGGTAATATGGGATGATAATGCCAATGAGGCATTCCGGCAGGTTAAACAAGCCTTAATTTCGGCACCCATTTTAGCAGCACCAGACTTTTCTAAAAAATTCTTCATACAGTGTGATGCTTCGGATGTAGGTGTAGGAGCAACCCTTACACAGATGGCGGATAATGATGCTGAGGTTGTAGTGGCATATGCCTCACGATCTCTGAGTGAATCAGAACGTAAATTCACAACAACAGAGAAAGAGTGCTTGGCCGTTCTGTTTGGTGTAGAGAAATTTTTAGGTTATGTAGGTGGGGTCCATTTTGTAGTAATCACAGATCATCATTCCCTGATATGGTTAAGTAACCTTAAAAACCCTACTGGCAGACTCGCTCGCTGGGCGTTTAAGTCAATATGACATGGAAATAATTCATAGGAAAGGCTGTCTCAATATCATCCCGGATGCACTATCTAGAGCTCCTTTAGAAGCCTGCGTAATTGACATCAAGCAAGAGGATGTAGAATTTGATTTGTGGTATGGGAAAATGATACGCCAAGTTCTGAAAGAACCGGAAAAATACTCAGAATGGGATGTAAGAGAAAATGTATTGTATAAGCACGTACCGTCGGAGCTGGGACTTCATACCAATTTTCCAGAATGGAAAATAGTTATTCCAAAAGGCAAGAGATTATCTGTTTTTCAGTCATGTCATGACGATCCACTAGCAGCCCATTTGGGTATCTATAAGACTCTTCGTCGAATAAAGGAGTTATATTACTGGCCGCGATTGCTACAGGATGTTCGCAAATACGTCAAGAATTGCAATGTTTGTAATGCCCAGAAAATCAGTACATCAGCGCGTCCTGGTCTCATGGGAAAACCAAAAAAAGTACTGTTTCCGTGGCAATATGTGTCCGTTGACATACTTGGTCCGCTACCTCGGTCGAAAACCGGTAACAAGTATTTGCTTCTTATTTCAGACTATTTTACGAAATTCTGTCTTTTACACCCCATGCGAAATGCAACTGCAACTCAAATTGTAAGGTTTGTTGAAAACCAGGCATTTCTAGTTTACGGTGCTCCACAGACCTTAGCATGTGACAATGGTCTTCAATTTGCTAGTAACGCTTTGAAAACTTTATGCGCTAAGTATGGTGTTAATATATTTTTTAATGCTCTGTACCATCCGCAGGTAAATGCCGTGGAAAGGGTAAACCGCGTATTGGGAGCCGCGATTAGGTCGTATATCAAAGATAATGATCACCGTACTTGGGACGAGAATATCCACAAAATTGGATTTGCCTTGCGTACTGCAGTACACGAAGCAACCGGACATACCCCAACATTCCTCAATTTCGGGAGGTATGTACCAGCTAGTGGCAACTATTACGGTAAATTACAGGCAATTCCTGAGGTGGACATTAATGATGTAGATAGACAAAAGTATGGAGAGGAACTTGATCAACTCTCTCAAATATATTTGGATGTAAGGCGCCATTTGGCCGATGCTTATGCTAAGAATACTAGAACTTACAACTTGAGAAAACGCCCGGCTGATGTTTATAAACAAGGAGATAAAGTGTGGAAGTGTAATTATGTTTTATCCAATAAGGAGCAACATTTTGCATCCAAACTGGCCCCAAAATTTACTTTATGTACCGTAAAAAGGGTAATTTCCAAACTAGTGTTCGAACTAGTCGATTCAGATGGTAAAAACGTAGGTAAATACCACGTTAAAGACTTGAAACCTTATACGGGACCAAATCAGTTGGATTAGAAAAATTGGATTTGACAGTGTGTTTGTAGTATGAATGTGGCAGCGAAAGGAGACTGAATGAGTATTATGGTAGAAAAAAAACTTGATAAGGGCGTCCTTCAAATTCTTAAAAAACCTTAAACTTAAAAACCTTTAAACTCAAAACCCTTAAACACAAAACTTTTATAGTGAAGATTGCTTGAAGATTTACTTTTCAACTTTCGAATTCCTGGCTTGACTTGTCTGTATTAGACTATTAAATACTTATAACCTTGAACGGTAAAAGAGGTAAATGTCTCAATTACCGCATAGGTAATAATTTACTAAACCGATTTTGACAAATACCCGTTATGACCTAGGTCGATCAAAAAGATGATCAGTAGTAAGTAATTTTAGGTTAGTAAGGAAGAAGTCCAACCGATCAAGATCACCACATCTAGTCGGCATGTGACTTTCGTTCTAATATAGTCAGTAGTATATGTTATATTGTAGGTTAGTAATTTTAGGGGTTAGCCTAGGATATATATATTTTAAAAAAATATTCATATATTTATATACATATCAAATATCGAATATTTTTTTACTAGGAAGAAGGGGTGTGTAACGGTTCACTTTCCTTAGAAGTCCACTTGTAGAAAGTTACGTTATTAAATATCAATTTATCTAACAATAAACACTATATGCCAAGTATATGTAATAGTTCTAGTTGAATATAAACAGTGGTGTTTGTACCTATTGAATTATTTTGGGTGACCCTGTATGTTGGCTTTGTCGAGGTATATATGATTATAACAATTAATTATGAAATGGTACATCATAATGACATGGTAAATTTATCCAAATTAAGTAATGATAGAAAATATAGATTGGGTATAAGTAAATTGTATAAAAAGATAGCAGATATAAAAAGAGGTTTTTTTCTTTAATCAGACGGCTACGAGCGCAGAAAGGAAATGTTAGGTCCAGCGTAAAGTTGACAGATATATAAGAGACCTACAATTGTAATTTAATAAAAAAAGGCCGATGAAGAGCTATAGGTAAATATAACTTTTATAATTTTTGATTACATCAAATTAGCACTCTAAGGTTTATCATGTCATTTTAAAATGTACCTATTTCAGGCCTTTTCATTTTTGATCTCTGGTTTCCTCGTTTGCTCTCCACATGGCATTATTTTACATCAGTGCACGTAAAATTGTATATTAGGGTGGGCTGAAAAAATTTTTTATTTTTTTTTCTTTACGCTATACCGAAAAAAACTTGTCTCTAGGACAGGTAATTAAAATGCAACAAAGAAAAAAAATTTATACCTAACCCCCAGCTAGCGCATTATACTTGAAATTTTGAAATTTCACGAAAATCACAAGATTTTATAATTTTTTTGAAAGTACCTAAACAGCTGCATATTGGGCTGCTATGGTGAAAATCCATTATAGTAGAGTTATAAAAACACACTAAATTATTGAAAAGGTATTATTTTTTAAATCTGAGGTAGCGCAATGGACATGGAAATCATGCTTTACAGCGTCGAGTGAGTTTAATGAGTTACTGTTCCGGCACTTGTTTCAAGCTTTGGATGGTGAAACGACTGGGCCAAAATCTTTTAGTGATTCTATTGGCTCACAACTTACAAAATATGAAAAACTTCCAGTTGTGAAATTTCAAAGCATTGATTGTGAGATTCCAGATATCGATCGATTTTAAGTAAAGACCAGCAATATCTCCTAGACATAAATTCTGCTGTAAAGTCAGGCACCTGCACAGGAGACTTAGCAATTCGTGAACCAGGTCTTCTTTCCCATTCTCGATGGCTGACAACAGCAAACAGAGTTCTTCGTCTGTAGATAAGTGTTGACAATCCCTCTGAAGAGCATCACATTTTGGTATGTTTCATATTTAAATCGCACATGCCTGTATGGTTTAAGATTTAAAAAAGTAACTACCTTACAGATGGACCGAAACATGTTTTTGAGTTAATACAATCTTCAAGATTCCTGCCAGAAAACTTGATTAAGGTGATCGACCCGGTAATTGAAAGAAATGCGTTCTTCGCGCATCTGGAGAACTTGCTCCTTAGCATGATAGTCTATGAAAATGCTCATATCAGAGAGTTGGGGTTTAGAAGAATTATAAAAGCAAGGGCCGTGGCTTCCAAAAAAAAGCTAATCCGAACTTTAAAACCGCCAAAAATCAACTTCCAGGCAAAAGAATATTACGAAATTACTGATTGGACTACTAGTGCTCTTTCTCCACCACCTTTGCTGCAAAGAATATCTGACGAAGATATTTGGGCTAAGGTTTCAACTGCCAAAAGAGCAAAAGAATGGAACTTCCACAAATTCCCGTGTCACACGCAAACGGTGGAGCGCTGTGTGAAATTGGTAACTGAAGCCTCCTCAAAACTCGTCGGCGCTAAGAATAGAGATGGTTTCATCCAAACAACGCTGCTATCAAGAGCTTCAATGCGAAGTTTCTCAAGCAAACGTAATTTCAATGTTCCAACTATGTAAAGGACTGTGATTTAAGAAGGTTACAAAAATAATGTGGAAGTTTGAGAATTGGGAATTTGTATTTCACAATGAATTTTGTAATTAATAAACTCCTATGAATATATATTATCTATTTATTTATATTATTCCTTTAGGTATTTGTTGTATTAACATTATAAAGCTAAAAACACAAGAGTGGTGGGCTCAAACAAGCTAGATGCCGCACCGAGCCACAGCCGGCGGGCACTCAAAAAGTGATAAATTAACGATATTGAAGCGCTTTGCGCTACCTCAGATTTAAAAAATACTACCTTTTCAATAATTTTGTGTATTTTTATAACTCTACTATAAAGGATTTTCACTATAGCAGCCCAATATGTAGCTGTTTAGGTACTTTCAAAAAAATTATAAAATCTTGCTATTTTCGTGAAATTTCAAAATTTCAAGTGTAATGCGCTAGCTGGTGGTTAGGTACAAAATTTTTTTCTCTATTGCATTTTAATTACCTATCCTAGAGACAAGTTTTTTTCGGTATAGCGTAAAGAAAAAAAAAGAAAAATTTTTTTCAGCCCACCCTATTGTATATAGAATATTTACAAGAACAATTGGTTGAATCAGTGAGAGTATTATGAAAGCACCGCATTTCTGTTAGACCGCCCGTGAAACAAGTAAAATTACACGAGCTATCAGAGAAGTACCAAGAAACTGTACACCGGAGTATTGTGGCATACTATTGTTTAAGAGGATACGAATTTGGTGAGGTAGAAATAAATAAAATATATGAACAACTCTAGATGCTGAACTGATCTTGTGAGTACCTACCATCTTACTTGTTTTTATGTATGTGCTGCAGACTTCTAAGATAAAGAAGCAGACTTATTTATATTATTTCAAGCATCCTGGAAGCAATTACAGGATAAGGTTAATATATATATATATTATTATTTGATATCTGACGAATATTACATACCTACTGTAATCTTTATCATATTTTCTCATGTAAACTTGAGAAACAGCTGTTTGGTCAAGTAATCAATTACGTTATAAAGCCTAAATAAGGTCACAAAGTATTTAAGCTAATTATTTAATACTAGATTAGAATTAAGCATTTTCCTTTTAAACTAGTATTTTTTTACATATATTCAACCTCTAATAGTAAACATATTACGTTACATACTTCCTATTTATTCTTAGTACATATTACGTTACATACTTCCTAATTTATTCTTAGTAAGGTAGCATCAAGTAGTATAATAAGGGTCAATTTCCTTGTAAATGAAGCAAGATTTTTATTGCTTATTTAATTAGTATAACCCGTATTAATTATATTTATTTAAATTATAGATTATAAGTGATTTTAACATTGTGTCAGTTATTTATCTGTGTTGTTTTGTACCTCCCTCATCCCTTGTCAATTTGATATTGACTGGCGCCCTAGCTTACATAACTAAACAACCAATTAATAAAATCTTTATAAAATCCACGACCTAAGCTTCCGACTTACAAGCTGCCGATCGCATTATGTTGACGAACGTCACACAATATTAGGGCCAATGTTATTTATTATTTATATCAACGACATATCAGATCACACCACAGATGCGGATGATAGTACTCTACTTTCAGCCCATAATAACATGGATACTCTCACTAATACGTCAGCGGATGCACAACAAGAAACAAAGCGATACTTCTCCAATGTAAAACTAAGTCTAAACACTCAAAAAAATTTAATCTTTTATCTAAACACACGAATTTATATTAACAACAATAATACAATTAACTGCATGTTCAAAAAATTTTCAAGTAGAATATATTTGCTGAAAAAACTTAAAAATCTAGTCGATGAAAGCATTATCTTGATTGCATATCATGGACTCTTTCATAGCATAATGTGCTATGGAATTTTGCTGTGGGGCAGCTCTGCACATGCTTTCAAAATTTTAAAATTACATTACAAGAGAGGTATCAGAGTTATAACGAATTCAAAATATAGTGAAAGCTGGAGACCTTTGTTTAAAAGGTTACATATCCTCACTTGCACTAATCAGTATATATTGGAGTGTATTCTTTTTGCTAGAAACCATATCTCATTAGCAAACTCAAAATTGCTACAAGAAACGAATCTGTTGAAGTTCCTTTTTTCCATCTGACTAGAAACATAAATTCATTCAGATATTTAGCCATAAAATTCTACAACCTACTCCCAAATGACTGGAGGATACTTAGTGACATTGCATTTGCCAAGAAGGTGAAAGGTTTTTTATGAGATTGATGAATTTTTCATGTATTTTAATTGTTCTTGAATGTAATTGTCTATTGTTGATCTTTTTTTGTTCTGATTGTCATTGTATTGTCGTTTGAAATTGTGTTACTTGTTTATTAATGTTCTTAGGTCATTGTTTTTATATTTTAAATATTTTTTTTACCTATTTAAGTAACTTATGTATTATCTTTGTATTTGACAAGTGTAAACAATATTATATTGTCACACACAAAATAAATAACTAACCATAACCTAAAAATTTTTAATTTTATTTTCTATTTTATAACATATCTGCAAATGTATATTATTAATAGAAAATTATTTACATACTTACTTTAGCTTACAGTGTACTTCACATTTTAATCAAGCTAAATATTAACAACAACAACAATAGTTTGAAGACAATTAATATGACAATGACTCACATCGATAATGTAACAGTAAACGAACGACGCCCGTCGATTATTCCTCTATTTGTTAACTGCGCATGCTCTCATATCTGACGTCACCATAGGCGCCAATTCAAAATTTCGTAACTTAAATAATTAATTTCACTATTAAAATGAATTTGGAATGTAAAATAAAAAAATACGGGTCAAATAATTTTGTATAAATCACTTGAAAATTTAAAAAATTGTTAACAACTCTATTACCTATAGCCATTGTTATATCTTATTTTAAATGAGTAAAGTTACTTTCAAAATTATGATGCTTTCAAAACTTCCCGTTTCCAGGGATCAACCAGTATAATGAACTAGGAGATGTCAATAAATGAAAAGAAAAAAAAAAGAAAAGAAAATTTAGAAAGTAATGGAATTATTACCTGAACACATGCTTCTTCTGGTGAACGACCAGTTTCTTGAAATAGAGTTGGTATATCAAGTAGGTAAGAATGTATATGTTCCATTCGAAATAAAATAGCTGGTGCGAGATATAATGTCTGGCCATGTTCTGGACCATTTCCTGTTATAAGTAACTGGGCTGGTCTTACATTTGGAGACAATTTTACTCTAGAAATATTAAAAATAGTAATACTGTTTTTTTTTCTTTACTAGAAATATTTTACTTTGCCAATGAAGCATTTAAACCATGAGGAAATGTTTGCTCGAGAACTGTGAAGGTCTTCTCTAAAGGTTTCTGCAAAATGGGATCCAAAATTGGTAATAGTTTTCTTCCCAAACCCTGAGTAATTCTATGAGCAGCAGGCACAAGAAGAGATTTTGCTCTCAAAAAATCAACTTTCTCAACCTATATAAAGTGAAAGTTAAAAATTCCTTATTACAAAAATATAAATGACTTACCTTAACATTCTCTGGATCTAAAAGTAACCTATATTCCGAACAATAGACCTGTGGATAAGTTCTTCTAAAACTTTGAATAACTGCTTCTGAACAGAGTGCTCTGAGATCTGATCCACAATACCCCACTGTATTTTCTGCTAAGTAACTCAGCATTTGTTTGCTTGGAGGGTTTGCCCACAAGGACACATGAACGTGTAAGATTTCTTCTCGTTCCTAAATTTATAAAGTGTATTAAACAATAAAAGAATACTATAGTTGCTCACATACTCTTCTAGATGGTAATGGAAAAAATAATTCTCGATCAAATCTACCAGGTCTTCTCAAAGCAGGATCGATAGCATCTATACGATTTGTTGCTCCTATTACAATAACCTCTCCTCTGTCAGCCAAACCATCCATAAGGGCTAAAAGGGTCGAAACAATACTAGCATGAACTTGGTCCTGTCTAGACGATCTCACTGGAGCTAAACCATCCAATTCATCAAAAAAAATTATAGATGGTTTCATTTCTGCTGCCTGAAAATAAAAATATACATTAATTTTCAGTGTTACATTTTGGAGCTTTGATGACAATCAGGGACCTGGACCGGTTCCATAATAGATCCGCTTATTCTATATTAGCTTCACGAGTCAAATCAGAATAATTTTAGTCATAAAATGTGATAAAGTTAGAATTATTTGAAGCCTTGGAACCGAACACTTTGGAACTGAACCCAAATAGCAGTTGACACCTTTGTACGAACCAGAACATTTATTTCAGCTTCTTGTAACCCAAATCGAACAAGAACAGTTTTTTTTAAATTTTGGTTTATTAATTGAAAATGAACCAGAACCCCTATTTCAGTTTTACCTAAAATCGAAACCACACAAAAATCACTATTGGATTACGGTGCAGGTTCCTGGGTACAGTTAGATACAGATTGAGAAGTAAAGCGAGTTAGATTCGTACTGGAGTGAGATTTTTGGTATGCCGGCCAAACGAAAAAGTTTCCTGTGACAGAAGTCAAATGTAGAAATTGAGCAAATATTTAACATATAAGTTGTTTTAATAGGAAATTATACTGCAACTATGTAATGTTCTTTGCTTGGGTAGCTTGTTTTGAGAAGTTATTCCAAGGTTTAGTTTAGTAAATAAGACAGTCCAATTATAAATTAACAGTGTATTTCTCGTAAACAGATAGATATCATATGCATTTATTTACTGGTTTCCATATCTTTTACAGTCTCTTTATATTTTACATAAGGTAGAAGTCACTTCCACCTATACTTTCCGTATAAATTTTCTTTGCAGAGATTTCGAATAAAATCACGTCGGTTTTGGGGATCGGGAATATTATTGCACAATAGACAGTATTATTATCATTATTCATACTACCACGTGCAGGAATCTATTAACGTACAGACAGACAGACAGACAGACAGGTAGTTTATTCATGTGAGACATAAATACAATGTATACACTTGTCAACAGATTAAAAGCAATGTTAAAATATTAAAGATTTAAAAAATACATTATATACTTACAAAAACGTTAATAGTAAAAAAATTATTAAAAACTGCTTAAGATCTAACAATATCAAGTTATATGTTGAAAATACTCAATAAACTCTAAACTCTCTCATAAAAAACCTCCTCTTTCAGAAAACTTTATTTTTTTAAATAAATTTTGTATCGTTTAGATTTTTCCATTCATTTGGTAAGATTATATAGTTGTATTGATTTATACCTGTAACTATTAATGTTCTTCGATAAACGGAAAAATGGAGCCACTGTAGATCTGTATCTAGTATTATAGCTAGTTTGAATGTGGTATTCCCTAACATGGTTATGTGCATAGATAATACATTCAAATATGTACTGATTGATGGAAGTAAGTATACCTAAATTTTTAAACAACGGTCTACAGGTGTCATTAAATTTAGAATCTGTAATGATTCTTACTGCTCGTTTTTGCAATTTTAAAATTTTAGCGGCATGTGAAGATCCTCCCCAAAGTAAGATACCATAGCACATTACGCTATGGAAAAGAGCATGATATGTCATTAAGATAACACTATTATTCACTAAGTTAGTTATATTTTTCAATAGATAGATGCAACTTGACAGCTTTTTGGTTAAGCTATCTATGTGAGCTTCCCAGGTTAACTTACTATCAAAAATTAGACGTAAACACTTTACAGGATTATTATTTTCGATGCAGACATGAGGGTTTAAGTTGAAAATAAGTGGTTGAGTTTTCTCTTCATTTAACTTTAATTTAATATTGTTAAAATAATCCTGAGCTTGTAACTGTGTTTCCTCCGACATACTGATAAGATGTTTTAAGTTTCTATTAGCCGAGAGTAAGGTGGTATCATCAGCATATTCAATATTTTTACCAGAAAGGCTGGTTGATATGTCATTTTACATATGTTATGAACAAAATTGGTCCTAAAATGGATCCCTGGGATACTCCATGCTTTAGAGGCTTTAGTGAGGACTTCATAGTACCATGACTGACACACTGATATCTGTTCATAGTATAACTTTTAATAAAACTTAGAGCGGGCCCTCTGATGTCATAACTTTCCAATTTTATTAACAGCATTTCGGGGGAAACACAGTCAAACGCCTTGGATAGATCTAAATATGATGCCATGATCATATTTCCATTCTCAAATTCATCCATAATAAAACTTATAATATCTGTTAAGGCAGCAATAGTAGATTTTCCTATAACCATACTGATTACAATTTATCAGATTATTACTTTCTAGATAATACATTAACCTAATTTTATATGCTAACTCTAACAATTTTGACAGGATAGGAACTAATGAGATTGGTCTGTAGTTGTTTTCAAGATTTTTATCTCCTTTTTTGAAAATTGGTGTTACCTTAGACATTTTTAAACAGTCTGGAAATACACCTGTCTCAAAACACATGTTAATTAGATGTGTAATCTGTGATAAGAGTTCCTCTTTAGCTATTTTAATCATGTCACTATTTATGCCAAAAAAAGGAAAATAACACTTTACTATTTCTTATGTTGTTAAGGTAATCTAAGTTGTTGTGGTTAAGAGTATTTGTAATTTTACTTGAAATATTAACAAAAAAATTATTTAAGTCTTCTACAGATATTTTAAGAACAGTTTCTTTGCGTTTGTTCTGATTTATGATTGACCATGCAGTCTTTTGTTTATTGGAGGCGTTTGCAATAGTATTAGTGTTATGATTAAAAGTTTCAGCTTTTAGTGCTGTTTTATACTCCTTTTTAAGCTTGTCGTAGGATTCCTTGAAGTTACTGTCAAACTTGCTAAAATCATGCAACATTATGAGGTTATTTTTCATTAATTTTATATGTCCACTGTACTTAATTTTGCTGTGTCCTATTTTCCCCTGTTTGAGGGGGAAAGGAGAATCAAAAGATTTGGTAATGTTATGAATGAAGATTTCCAGTGGCGGACCGTGATATTTTGGGAAGCTGTAACTTACTAATGGAGCATGGGACCCATGCCAAACTTTAACGGATCACTACCACGGCCAAACGGAGACGTTTTGTGGAAAAAAATATTTGATTGGAATTTGCGATTTTTTTTTCAAAAAGTGCAGTGCCTCCCCTGGAATCTGGAAAAGTACTTGTCAAATATCTATAGTGTATTTTTTTCTCGAACAAGGAAGAAAATATAAGGACAGGTTTTTAATTTTATCAAAAAATCTTCATTTTTTATAAAGTTACATCAGTTTGAAATTTTATTTTACACTGATATTTAATTTATAAAATTTCAAAATGATGTAACTTTTTAAAAAATGAAGACTTTTATAAAATTAAAAACATGTCCTTATATTTTCTTCCTTGTTCGAGAGAAAAATACACTATAGATATTTTACAAGAACTTTTCCAGATTCCATGGGGAGGCACTGCATTTTTTATATTTTTTTTATATTTAAAGTCTGCAGCAACCATATAAGATTTAAACCTTCCTGGTTCTTTCAAATCCTTAACAATAAAATCATCAATCTTATCTTGAGTTTTCTTCACTAAAAAGTTTTTTATGTCTTCTTCAGTAGTGTCTTGTGTCACTTTATATATATATACATCCATATCTTTGGTTTTATTCCTTTAAAATTTTCATCTTTATCTTTTGATTGGCCTATGTTTCTTCTGTAGATTTCTTTTTTCTTTGAATTAACTGCCAGTCATCATTTTCCCAATTTTTTTCTTGTATGTCAGTTTTTCCCTGTGTGTTGACTCTTTCATTTGCAACTAAACTAATTATTTCATTCATGATACTTTTTTGTTGGTCTTCTAGGACAGCTAAATTGTGTTGTTTAGAAGTATTAGGCTTAATTTTTTAAACAGACTGTTTGGTGACTTCTGTATACAGTTGTTTGGGAGTCCCTGTATTTGTTTGTTTAGAAATTCCAGCTTCTTTATTTATAGTCAATGTTTGTGGTTTTTCTACTGATAAATTCTGTGTTTCTTTCCTCCCTTATCTTTAGCTATTGTATTTATTTTTATGTCTAAACAGTTTGTTTTTTCTGCAAGTGATTTAAAATTATATTCAAATTCTGTTTTCAGTGTTTCACAATGCGTTGCTAATAGTTCTTCTTGCAATTTGAAAGTTTGTTTTTCCATTTCTTTATTCATAGTTGCCTTTAATTCCGAATTTTCAGTTTCCAAGATTACAATTTTTTCTTTAAGCAATTTAATGTTCTCTCGTAAGTCTGTATTCATTTCTTTTAACAGTTTATTTTCACAAGTAGTCGATTTTTCTATTAAATTGTCATCTACTGAATCTAGCAGTTCAATCTCTTTTAGTTTTTCTTCATATGGTACCATTAATAATTTGTGATTTTTAAAAGAGTATTTATATGATGTGGTAAAATCAAGATTAAAAATTGTTCTAAATATGCGCTTCTGGCAGACAAAAACTCGCTGCCAATTTTTTGCACGTCTCCACATTATAATATTGTAGGATATAGGTAATAAGCCATTGAATAATACAGTTGCAATAAAGCTTCAGTATCTATGGAGTTCTTGAGCTTACGTATACAGAAATCAATTTATTTATTTATTTATTTAGGTACAATATCCAACGGGATAAACCCAATTACAGGATAAGGTTACAAAGTGATCAGCATTAAAAAAGAATAATGCTGATAGCAATAAATTAAAATACAATTAAGCATAAATTACAATAAATTACAACGAAAATATACAATGAAAAAAGAGAGAAAGAGAGAAAAGTGAACAATAAAATGCAGCACTACTTATTAAATGCAAAATCAATGATTTGTACAAGACTAGACAATTTCAAGAAAGATTAACAAGGATTAGATTATTCATACAGGCGTTTGATGCTACTAGCATTACTGAATAAATTTAGTTTTGTATCTATTGAAATACCTAAAAATCTTGTATCCGGGCTAAATGGCATGGTCAAGTTGTCAAATTTAACTAAGTGTTGGAAGGTAAAGATTTTCTTTGTGAGAAATACATGCACACAGTCTTCTCAAGGTTTAATATGAGGTTATTTCTGCAGCAATAGTCACCAAATTCTGTCATAACAGCCATACCATCATCGAGGAGCTCCGCAAAGCTCAGTGCAGATATGCCAAAGGAGTTATCATCGGCAAACATGGTGATGTTTCCTTTTGATATGAATGATGGTAAGTCGTTTACAAAAATCAAAAAAATCAAAGGGCCCAGCACCGAGCCTTGTGCTACTCCAAGACTAACGTCATGTTCCTTTGAAATCGTTTGGTTGATTTTTTCCTGAAGAGATCTGTCCGTTAAATATGACATGATCCACTGTAAAAAAACTCCTCGAATGCCTAGCTTAAATAATTTTTCAGTGAAACGCTCGTGATAGGTGGTCAAACCACAATCCCATGACGAGGTTACCTTTGTCCATTTTATTGTAAACAGACTGCAAAAGCTGAATTGTAGCAGTGTCAGTAGAATGATTTTTGCGAAACCCATGTTGGCGATCCGTCAGTATTTTGAAAGAGGAAAAAAATGCCATTATTCGATTAAATGCAATTTTTTCCATTATTTTAGAAATCACACTTAAGATGGATATTGGTCTGTAATTTTCTGGTTTCAAAGAATCATATTTTTTAAATATTGGGATAATAGTAGCTGTTTTTAAGATGGATGGAAAAACACCCAATTGAAAAGATGCGTTGATCCAAATGCACAATGGTTCAATGATGAAATCACATGCATACTTGATAAACTTAGTGGAGAGTCCATCGGGACCAAGAGCTTGTTTATTTTTTAATTCAAATATAATTTACCTTATTTCATCTGATGTAACTGGATAAATAAAGATGGACTGATCATTGAGTTCACCTTTCAAGACAATATTTTAAACCATTCCAGAGAAAATGTGTATGCAAATAAGTCACGAGCTGACCGACAGACGGACAGACCAATATACAGACACGCCGACATAAATTTCTGTTTCGCTCAAATTTAAAATCTCGACACTTCATAAAATTCTAAAATCATTTCAACAACAAAAAATTTGAATTTCTTTTTAGATCCCTATACTTTCACACCATTATACGTGGATGTGGAAGTAAAACAAAGTAAATACGTTTTTTGGCACCAAATAATTCCTCAGGCATCTTTTTTAAATAGTTAAAAATATTTGAAATATAAGCTCACCTGTTCGAACAAGAGACGTAATTGTTTTTCAGATTCTCCAATCCACTTGCTTAACAGATCTGCTCCTTTTCTCAAGAAAAATGAAACTTTCCTCTTCCCAAAACTGCACTCGTTTGCTAAAGCTCGTGCTATTAATGTTTTACCAGTGCCTTGAAGAAGACAGAGCAAGCTTAAGTTATTGTCATTTCTAAAATATCCCACATATTATAATTCCACATTTAAATAAAAAGGAGTAAAAGCAGGGCCGGCATGAGGAATTTACCTCTTCTTGTGTTATTTACTTGAAATTGTTTTTATATATTGCAGTTAATAAGTCGTTTTACAATGGTGAATCTATGACCTGTAAACAAATCAAATCAAGCAATTCTCTAGGGATGACATTTTTAACTGTTGTATAGTTCTTATTACAACAAAAAGTGGCTTCGTGGGCCGTGGAGTGCAAAAAAAAAATCAATTTCAAATTATGAAAGTTAATATTTGCGACTCATTAAAATTTCAAAGAATTTTACCTGTGGAGGTATTTCTTTATACAGTACACCTACATTTTTATTCAACAACTTTATAATACAGACATATAATAAGAGCAACTATACATTCAGTGGAGGCTAGGATCAAGAAAATGGAACTGTTTCTACTCTTGCTCATACTATATGTCTGTTTCTTACACAAAGTTGGTGATTTTAATAATAGATGTACCGTATGTAGTATGTAGGCAGCATGACAAATACAGGGTTCAGGAAGCGACTTCAGTCATGCCGTCACTGAGTAAAAGGTAAATATATTTATTTATTCCTAACAATTTAATATTTGACTGATTATATTTAAATACCTGGAGGACCATGAAAAAGAACACCTCGAGGAGGTTGAACCTGAAACTGTCTGAAAACTTCTGGATACATCATTGGCAACAAAATCATTTCCTTTAGACATTGTATATGATTATCTAAGCCTCCAACACTGTTAAAACGTACATTTCTGTCAAGAGTTTCTGGTTTAATTGGAATAATTTTGGAACTACCACCAGCACCTGATTTCATTTTTTCATTCTTTGAATGTGGACTTCTTGGAGGTTTGCTGCTAAAAATATTAAAAATATTGATGATGACAGTAATAATAATAATACCTAGAGTAAACATTATGGTCTTCGCAGTATTTGCTGAACATTTTATATAATAGTTGCACATTCTATGGGATACTTATCACAGTTTTTTTGTAAATAATATTGGTTACAGACATTTTGGTTTAATTACAAAACATAAAAAAAACAGATTTTTCCAAAATTCAAATAATTAATAACTATTGTATTTATTGATCGATTTTGTTCAAAAACAATAGGGTTCTTCCTCGAGGTAAACTGCCCCAGTAGCACAAAATATTGGACCACATATAGGTCATATGTATAATTGATGGCCCAGTACTTGACATTTATACCCAATATTGTTTTTAAATTCTTGCTCAATCTGTACAAATCTATATTTTGCCAATGCAGGATCTATCAGTGTAATCTCTATATCTTCAGAACTATTATAACCAATATTGTACACATTGTTTGCGCATTGTATATTTCGCAGTTCGCTCATGTAGGACCTCAGATTAATTATCAATAGAAAACCACATTTACTTTAATTTTCATCATGCTTTTTTCAGTCATATTGAGCTGCCATTTTATTTTTTGAAATAACGGCCAACGACATTCGAAAGCCTAGGTCCTAACGAAAAATTTACTGGGTTGGTTTTTTTTTTTTCACAATAATTAGTACTGTAAGTATCATTACTCCTTAAAAAACTCGAAGGCCCAAATGAAGTAACAACTCTACTAGTTAAAAAATGCAAAGACCTTGTAGCAGAGGTAGTTGCGTATATTATAAATAACAGTTTTCAATTTGGAACTTTTTCCGACTTATTAAAACTAAGCAAAATTATACCTATTTACAAAAAAGGTGATAAAAGCCTAATAGATAACTATAGGCCAATATCCTTAATATAATTTTTCTCCAAAATAATTGAGAAAGCTATGTTATATCGATTACTCATTCCTAAACAAATAGGAGTTAATGTCTACCAAACAACATGGTTTCACGAAAGGAAAATCTACGAAGTCTGCCCTAGTAGAGTTTATAATGAAGATTTATACAAATCTTGACAAAGGCAATAACATCTTAGCAAGCTATATCGACCTATCGGCTTTTGATTGCGTCAACCACAATATGTTGTTAATGAAGTTGAATAATCTCGGTATCAGAGGAACCTGCAACCAATCGTTTATATCTTATATTCTGGAAAGAAAACAGTATGTTACATGCAACAGTCAGGAATCAAAAACTATGACTTATAAACATGGTGTTAACCAAGGCTCAATTCTGGGCGCTGTATTATTTATTATATTCACCAACGATCTTAACCAAATTATCCCAGGCATAGTGGTAGAGTATGCCGATGAAATATCTCTAATCTCAGAATCAAGCGTTTATTTAGGTTTAGTACAGAAGGCAAATGGAAAACTTAATGATGTATTTTCATATCTTTGTAAGAATAAGTTAATTATGAATCAGGAAAAAACTGTTAACATGAGCTTCCGCTCATCCAATGTAAAACCACAGCAGAGTGCACTCATAATAGTCAACAATAAGACTATAAAGCAAACATCGAGTTTCAAACCCTTAGGTGTGGTATTCAATGATCTCTTAAAATGGGGACGGACATATAAGCTTGCTGAGTACGAAAGTATCCAGCATATATGCATTTAAACAACTTAAAGAAGTGTGTAGTCTCACCACTGTCAAAACTTATTACCACTCAAATTTTGAATCGATTATGATATACGGTGTAATCTTATGGGAGACATCATCAGAGGCCGAAAGGATCTTTAAGCTACAAAAACCTGTCATTACATTTATAGCATATTAATATATGTAAAATTGAATTTTACAAACTTCATCCAATAGCAGGAATCATGATTACACTACAAGAGGCAATAACAATTTACAATATGACATTCATAGACTTGAGTTGTACAGGATGAGCCCATACTATCGGGGTACCCTACTTTATAATAAATGGCCCCAGGATATAAAACACCGCACCATTACGCACTTCAAAAGCCATTTAAAGATCTGTTTAAACGTTTCTACAGCATAGAGGAATTTTGAAATATGTAATTACCCACTCATCAAATTCACACATTTATATGTATATTTTCCCTTTTATTCTGTTATATATATACCGGGTGAGTCACGAATTGCGCTCGCCCCGATATATCCTAAAATATTTGGAATAGAAAATTGACATTTGGAGGCCTTATTACACGGCTAAAATGCCATCTTTTCAATAAAAAATCAAGTTTGGTGCACGTCCGTTTTGACCGGAAATGCCCACAACTTTCGATTTTTAAATGGAACACCCTATATATTTTTAAATTTTTGGAATCTAGAGGAAATTTTGAATACAATACATCCATTTTGGTCACTTTTTGATAAACATTAAAAATTTTATCAAAAAATCTATTTCTGAATTCAGAGTGCTGTGGTGCCCAAAATATATTTTAGTTTGTGTGCTACGTTACTATAAAAATAAAAAGAGCAATATGATTGCATTACTTAATTCTCTAGAGGCGTTTAAAATTTTTAAATGTGATTTTTACCCACTAACTCGGTTTTTTTAAATGGGAATTTAATCGTTCACCAACATTTTTAAATATATCATTTTCATACGAATCTAATGATACCAAAATTTTGAAAATCAGCCAAAATACAATGCAACCAAGCATTTAGAAACATGCGGCTAATAGATAATAGATTAGTGGGCTTTGGAAACTAAAATGGCACATTTCTGTGTAAATCCGGTAACCTAATAACATTGGAAAAATCATAGTAGCCATTGAATGTAATAAAACAATATCAGCTGTCAGACAGATACAAAATAAAGCGTTGCGGAAATCTCTTTGAGTAAAAATTAAAGAAAATGAATAATTTTAGTAGAAATGAAAAGGTCGATATGTTACTGATATATGGAGAGCGTCTCAAAAATTCAACTGCAGCTGCAGAACTGTATCAGCAACGATATCCCAACAGACGTCATCCAAGCAGACACTTGTTTGCCAGAGTGGAACAAGAATTAAGAAACGAACCCAATCAACAAGATGACCATCAAACATTTATTGTAAGTGAGGACAAAGAAATTGATGTATTAGGATTTGTGATGGTACACCCAACAACATCAACAAGGGACTTGTCAATGGAATGCGACATTAGTCAGTCTCCGGTTTGCAGAATTTTAAAGAAACATAAGTTTCGGTCTTATAAATACTAAATACACCAACATCTTTATGAAGATGATAACGACAGGAGGCTAGTATATTGCAACTGGTTCTTAAATGCAGTACAACAAAACCCAGGTTTTCCTTTTCATATTTTATATTCAGATGAAAGTAGATTTACGAACCAAGGTATGTTTAACAGAAATAATACTAGGTACTGGGCTCAAGAAAATCCGAGGTTGGTAGGGCGGGGGAATATTCAGGAAAGATTTTGGTTTAACTCTGGCTTGGAGTACTTGGAGATCGAATAATTGGACCAATATTTTTTGATGGAACACTTACTGGCGAACTATGATTATTTATTTTACAAAACCAGACAGCAGAATTTCTTGACTTACTTCCTCTTGCCTATTTACAAAATCTGTTTTTCTAACAAGACGGTGCTCCCCCACATAATTCCAGAAGAGTGATGTAATATTTAAATAACTTGCATGGTGAACGCCTCATCACAAATCAAGGTCATATCAGGTGGCCTCCTAGGTCACCTGACTTAACACCCCTTGACTATTATGTATGGGGCACTCTCAAAAATAAAGTTTATTAAACTTCTTCAAATACCCGTGAAGAGCTGCAAAATAAAGTTGTACGGGCTCTTAATGAAATAACGCCGGCTGAATTGCGTAGAGCCATTCAAGCAACTGTACGCAGAGCCGAATTGTGTATAAAAAAAAAATGGTGGACATTTTGAACAATATCTATAAATGTCAATTTATTGTTTAATTATATTAATTATTTTAAAGATACCTACTGTTACCTAGTTTAAGTTTAATTCTTCAAACGGAATTGATTTTTATTTATTTATAGGCCCGATATGTATGTTCATTTAAATAAAACTCTGAAAACCGAACTGATGTCGCATTCTATTGCAAATGTCCTTGTGGATGTAATTGTGTTTACCCCCACATACCTATGCTAAACTTAATTGTAACGTTCTTTGCGCTCACAATTATTAAATGTTTGATAGCTCAAGATTGCCTATAACTACACGAGTCTGTCTGACAGCTGATATTGTTTTATTACATTCAATGGCTACTATGATTTTTCCAATGTTATTAGGTTACCAGATTTGCTTGGTTGCATTGTATTTTGGCTGAAATCTCAAATATTTCTGAGCGGATTTTCAAAATTTTGGTATCATTAGATTCGTATGAAAATGAGGTATTTAAAAATGTTGGTGAACGATTAAATTCCCATTTAAACAAACCGAGTTGGTGGGTAAAAATAACATTTAAAAATTTTAAACGCCTCTAGAGAATTAAGTAATGCAATCATATTGTTCTTTTTATTTTTATAGTAACGTAGCACACAAACTAAAATATATTTTGGGCACCACAGCACTCTGAATTCAGAAATAGATTTTTTGATAAAATTTTTAATGTTTATTAAAAAGTGACCAAAATGGATATATTGTATTCAAAATTTCCTCTAGATTCCAAAAATGTAAAAATATATAGGGTGTTCTATTTAAAAATCGAAAGTTGTGGGCATTTCCGGTCAAACCGGATGTGCACCAAACTTTATTTTTTATTGAAAAGATGGCATTTTAGTCGCGTAATAAGGCCTCCAGATTTCAATTTTCTATTCCAAATATTTTAGGAAATATCGAGGCGAGCGCAATTCGTGACTCACCCGGTATATACATAAAATAATAAATAGAAACATTACATTACAATACAATACAAACAATAGAAAAGTATATTACATTACGATACAAAATAACTATTTATTTATCTCAATATGTTCAATACAGTAATCTCTACACTTCCTTTTAAAGGACAAGAGCGTCTCACTACTCCTTATGACATCCGGCAACTGATTATATTCTGTGAGTCCTTTATAGAATAGATTATTCTGACCACATGATGTATTGACCATATCAATATAAAAATTTCCTCTATTTCTGGTTTCGTAGTTATCAATGTCTTGAACAAAAGTGATATCTTCAAGCAGGTGGTGTGGCCAAAAATCATGTTTTATCTTATATATAACGATCATCGTGTTAATGAAAATGGTCTGCCTGACACTTAAAAAGTTCAGTTTGCTTCAGCATGTATTTAATACGTGTGTATTATTAAACTAGTGTAGGCAAATAAGACAAAAATTTGGCCGAACCCGGACATTTTAAATAACAAGCTAAAAATTGGTAAAAATGTTATGGATAATGTCTTAATTGAAATCCCAAAATTTCCAAAAAATGTATCTTAGGGAAAATCCGGCCCCATATTGGAATATTCGAATTTTAAGCATAGCGAGTCAATCCAGCGCCCGATTTTATTTATTTATGTTCCAAATTGTTTATAATAATAATAATAATAATAAAAGTTTTTTATTGGTTAAAAAATAAATAAATAACCAAAAGGCCATCGACCGAAGTCCTTCAGCCTGTGTTTTACAAAATATAAAGTTGAATTTCAAAGTTAACAGAGGAGTAGAATCATTATTAATAGTTACTCTATATATATATTATACACATGGAGTAGAAAAAAAAAAAAATACAAAGTCATTTTGAATATTAAAGATATGTAAAAGAAATATAAAAATTTTATATATATACATATGCACATATTTATATGCACACATATGTGCATACTATACGTTTGTTGGTCTCATCGAGGTTAAAATTTCTTGTATAGTTCTTTCAGGAAATTTGTGTCTTGAATGGACTTTGTCTCTTGGGATTAATAAAGGTGTCATTATTTCCAGGTTCTGATCTTTTCTAGTAAAATTGGTGGAGAGCTTCAGTAGTCGTTGACAAATAGGGACTATTTTGGTTTTTTGGTACAGAAGTTCATTGGAAGGGTGATGCAAGGGATTATTGGGGTGGCGAATTTTTGTGATTATTCGAAGAGCGGATGTTTCTCCAACTTGTATATTTTTTAGGGCTGGGTTTCGACAGTTAAGATAGAGGGTATGCCCATAATCTAAAATTGGTCTGCATATAGATTTGTATATCTTGATGGCCGCAGTGAGTTTAATTCCTTTGTTTTTATACGTTAGAGACCTGAAAAATTTAGCTCTTGAAGTTATTCTGCGTTTTACTAATTTTGTATGGTGGTTTAGGTTGAGCTTCTGGTCCAGATGGATTCCTAGGTATTTGACATTGCTTACTGGTTGAATTTGATGTTGAACTAGGGTTATGGTAGGAGAATAATTAGACGGGGTGTGATTGAAAATCATTAATTGTGATTTAGTGGCATTAATTTCTAATCTCCATTTATTCAGCCAGGATTGAGTGTTGTCTGTAAGTACTTGTAATTTTTCTATGGTTTTAGACAGCGTTTTTTCATGGACTGTCAGAGCTGTAACGTCAGCATATTGTAGCAGGTATGAAGAGTGATTTGAAGGGCATGACAGTATATCGTAGCAGTATATATTATAGAGCAGGGGTGAGATTGGAGAGCCTTGCGGTACACCCTGATTAGCTGTGAATTCTTGAGACCTGCAGTTGTTTATTTGTACAACTAGTTTTCTGGATTGTAGGAAATCTTTGATGATATGTATTAGAAAGTCTGGTGTTTCTAGTTTCTTTAATTTGAAAAGGAGACCTTTATGCCACACACTGTCAAAGGCTTTTTTAATGTCTAGAAATAGAGTTGCAGTTCTTAGATTGGACAATTTACTTGTTTGGACGTTAGAGACGAGAACAGTGAGTGGGTGTAAAGTGGAACATTTTTCCTTGAATCCAAATGGGCTTGTTCAGCATTTTTTTTTTATTTCACAAATCGAAAGTGCAAGTATAAATTAATGGATCTGCAAAATATCAGAATCTTATTCGCACGTTTAGTATCTTAAAAACTATTACAAATTTCCATCTCGCGAAAATGGGGCGTGGCCAGGCGCTACGTCACTATACGCATAGACTCGTCGATCTCAATAGACTTGATGCTCCTTATTGGTTATAATTATAAGTGTTTTCGAAGTATTGTTTGTTTTGCTTACTACTTGACAGTAGGGGAGTTGGTGAAATGTCAAAAAATTACAATTTTCTCTCACTCCTGCCAGAACGAATTTTCGATTTCGACCCTGCAATTTACGATTATAAGTCATGGCCGACCTTCTGCTTTCCGTAGACACATAGAACGAACTTCCACCCGACGTATTTATTTAGTTACCAGCGTTTAAAAATTCCATGTTTTTCGACTTTTCAGGTTAAATTTGAAAGGTCCCAGAAAGCCATTTTTCGTATAGTGACGTCACAAATGAGCGCTCGGTTTTTGCAACTATTACTAAATTCAACTCCTTATATCTCGAGAAAGGAAAAAGTTAATAATGCGAAATTTTAAGTGTATAATGAGAATATCGAGTATTATATGAAAAAGTATAAAAACCATATAAAAAGAATATCATGGAACAAGCCCATTGATGTGTCGGAATTTTGTTTCTGACAACATTGAGAATTTTGTTTCTTAAGATTTTTTCAAACAGTTTTCCAATCACTGGCAGAAGAGTAATTGGTCTGTAATTGTTGGTTTTTGAGTGGTCTGAATTGGGTTTAGGTATAACCACTATTTTCCCTATCTTCCATTCATCTGGGAATAATGTTTGTGACAGGCAATATTTGAAAATTTTAATGATATGTAAGTGTATGTTATAGTCAAGTTTTTTAATAACTATCCAAGGTATGTTATCAATTCTCGGTGCGGTGTTCTTTTGTTTCTCTAGAATTTTAAAATATTCCTCCTCTTCTATTTCTGCATCGTCATTTAAGACATTATCATGAAAATAACTATCATACCATTCATTCACTGCTTCAACATTTTCTAAGTTGTAGTTAGGATGGTCTCTCTCAGTATAAACTTCTTTAATTTTATATGAAAAAATATTTGCCTTTTCTGCATCTGTGTGAAACTCTATACCATTTTCTTCAATCATTGGGATTTTATTAATAACCTTATATTTAGACAATTTATTAACTTGTTGATAAAAATTTCGTCCTTGTGCTTTATTAATTTCTTCACATGCTTCCAACCATTTATGACTACGATAATGTGTTATCAGTTGATGAATGTTCTTATTATAGTCGTTGATTTTTCTTTTGTAATCGGGAATGAGGCTTTGTCGATATTCTCGCAACATCTTTCTTTTTGTTTTAATTAGTCTAATAATGAATGGAGGTAATGTATGAGAGACAAATTGTTTATAATTTCTATTATACTTGACAACATTAATAGGTTTGGATATAATAGTAATTGTAATGGAATATGCTTAGTTAAAATTTAATTTCAGGACAAAGAAACCAGGCGCGACGATGAGAAAGTGTTAAATTACCTGCGCTAAGCGGTATGCATTGTGGGGGGATAAACTCGTATGTAATTATCCCGGCTGTCGCTCGGTGAGTCGACGACAGTTTGCTAACGTCATTAGGTGTTGTATGTTGTCCGAGGAGCACGAAGTGCCGTTGCTGTATATCGTAAAAAATTTAGTAACGTCCACTTAAAACAAAGCAACAAAGTCACGACCTTTGCCACAGCATCTAGAACGGCCACGATCAAAGACACTGTCGTCAAAATCAACCCCAACCAACTTTCTCACCGATTGCTGTGTGTTATGCGGAACGATAATGACCTCAAGGAGTACTTGAGATATGAACTTGCAGCAAAACCTCCAGCGCTGTTTGACGGGACGTTGATGCGGAAAGTCTGGATTGATAGGCGTTTTAGAAGAAATAGCGCCGCCTCAGAACAACTTTTCAGTGAACGCAGAGTTTACAGTCGATGGCGGGTTCCTTTTGCACTGGGTTGTGTGGGCGTGTCCAGCAAACTTCAGCCAAATCTGCCTCCAGTATGTGCAGTACGTGAAAAATCACTTCGGGCAAAATGCTACCGTGGTTTTCGGCTTCGAATCCCCAAGCACCAAGGATGAAGAACACACCAAAAGAAACGCCAGGGGAGCATCGACAGAGGTTTTAGTCGACGATGCTTTGCCCTCAACATCACAACAAGGATCGTTTTTGGCAAATGTGAAAAACAAGGTGCGATTCATAGCTTTGCTATCAAGACACCTCATGGAAAATGGTATCAAGATCATTCAAGCTCCGGGTGATGCGGATACCGTCATAGTGAAAAATGCTATAAACGCAGCTAACAATGGTGCAGTGTCAGTGATAGTAGGGGAGGACACCGATCTGCTAATCCTGATGGCAACTACATTCAGTCCTGGAACCAGCGTCCAGTGAAGAGCTAATCGTGGCTCTTGGAGAACTCCGTAACTATCTTTTGTTTTTCCATGCAGCAACTGGATGTGATACCACTCTGCTCCGTTTAGAAAAGGCAAAAAGAGATCTTTTAAGAAGTTTAAGCAAGACGCATCTTTAAGGGAGGTAGCACCCGTCTTTAATGTATCGAATGCTACGCACCAGGATATTGCGGCTGCAGGCGAACGTTTTCTTCTTGCATTGTACGGCTGTGGAGATAAAGGCAACGTTTGACGTAGCTACACTTCCGCCTACATCTGCAGTGGTCAAACAACATTCATACCGAGTTTACCACCAGGTAAGGAACAAATTGTCTATCATTTGGTTACTTTGGACTTGGAACTAATATGCCTTATAAATTTTAGGTTCAAGTATGGAAGGGGAATCGCCTGTCGGAGGCAGAATGGGGATGGATGGCGTGTGCAGGTCAGCTAAAACCCATTCCAACTGCAGAAGAACCAGCATCGGAACGGGTACTCAACATCATATCCTGCAATTGTAAATCTGGGTGCGACAAGAGATGCGGTTGCAGAAGAAGCGGTTTAAATTGTACAAGCATGTGCGGCTATTGTGCAGGACATGGCTGTACAAATCGTACGGACTACGCTGACTTGGATATCGATGACGATGTTGAACCTTTGGCTGACGTGCTGTCATAGAAACAGTAAATAGCTACTAAATTTGAAGAACACTTTATTTTATTAAATTGATACCGCAGATCAAGGAGTACCTCAAGGATCTCCACTATCTCCCTTACTATTTAATATCTACTGTTACGATATATTCACTCCTACAGAACAACTTACCAATGCAGCATATATGCTGCAATATGCTGACGATGCCGCCTTAGTGGCACATGATAAAACGGCAGAAAAAACAGTAAATAAATTACAAATACTTTGTGACGACACTCAACTATGGTTCAACAAATGGCGCTTACAAGCCAACCCGGCTAAATCGCAATTGATGATTTTTAATCACACACCTTCAAACTCCTCTCCATCAGTGACTATCTCTAATAGTATAATCCGTCCAGTAACAAATGCAAAATATCTCGGCATGAACTTGGATAATAAACTAAATATGAATCTCCACACAAAAATAATAAAACGGAAAATAATATCCAGAGCGAAACACTTCAGGGCACTAACATACAAAAATAAAGGCATCGATATCTCCACTGCTTCCAAAATCTACAAAACAATTTGCAGACCAATCATAGAATATGGGCACACCCTTTACCTAAATTGTAGAAATCCTGCCTTAAAAAACATCCAAGTTGCCGAAACATCTTCCCTTAGAATTATCACAAAAATTCGCCATCCCGCAAATCCGCTACATCACCCATCAAATGATTTGCTCTACAACAAAACCAAAATTCTGCCAATCATCCAAAGAATACCGACACTTTCTGCCAAATTTGCCAAACAAACACACAACATGGAACACCTAGAACCACTTTTAATAGAAAGAACAGAAGCGAGGCCCAAATGCAAATACCCTACAAGGACACTCCAAGAGATTCTCTTGTCCCTGGCACTGGAAAACTGAACATGTCATGAAGCAAATCCAGAATATAATTTTTTTTTTTTTTTTTTTTTTTTTTTTTTACACAATAAGTACCTAAATTATTACCTTATTATTATTATTATTACTTATTAAAATGTATATAGTAACTTTTTGTAATACTGGCTGAAGGACTTCGGTCGATGGCCATTTGGTTTATCCAATAAAATACTTGTATTATTATTATATTATTAAATTGACGCTGACGTTACTGCAGGTTATGATTTTTCAGATCCTGCATTACCCATCGCTTAAGACTTTCGCCAGTCAATGAACAGTCAGTCGAGTTCCATTGATACCATGAAACAAGCTATCTAACTTTTGTCCTTAATAATGTAGTTTTATTTCTGCCTTATGACTGTATTTCACGCCTTGTGTTTTCATTTATAGCATATAAATAAATATTATTCTTTCTCGAGCACCAAAATTGTTCTATATTTATAAATTTTAATATTTTGGAAGATACCGTAGCCTAAATGAAATAATTTGGCCCAAAAACGAATATAATCTAATGATCGGTTCAGTCGCTATGCTTAAAACTCGACAAATCCAAGATTGTGATTTTTTCAAAATGGCGGATTTTCCCTAAAATGGATTTTTTGGGATATCAATCAGAACACTATACTCAACTTTTTCACCAATATTTACCTTGTTATTTTAAATGTCCGGGTCAATGTCTAATTAAACCACTTAATGATTGTATCACCTAACCCATAGTTTTGTAACTTCAACAATAGTAGATTTTTGTTTATGGCCTCAAATGCTCTACCAAAGTCTAAAAATACAACACCTATAACTTTTTTCTCATTCAATGCATTTTTCCATTTTGCTAAAACGGTCTGTATTGCACTTTCACATGAATTTTGATTTCTGAATCCTGCTTGGTATTTGGTTAATAAATCGTTTTCTTCAATATATTGTATAATTTGATTATTCACTATAATTTCTAGTAGTTTCTCGTATGTTGGCATCATATTTATAGGTCTACGTTCTTTACATTTAATGGTATTTATTTTCTTCTCTAATGGTATAATCATAGACAACTTCCATCTCTATTTATTACCTGTAGAAATGTGTCCCCTATTATTTCAAATGCCGATTGTAGAATAGTTGTTGTTATTCCATCTACATTGCTTTTCTTAATTTTCATTTCTTTTACTATTTTCCTTAACTTAGAATTCTAGTTATTTAAATCTTTCCAATGTATCATTACATTTAGACATATGGTTTATAACCTCATTGAGTTGATCTTGGTTCGGGTAGGTTACAAGTTCTTCTAAACTATTAAAAAAATATGCATTAAATTTATTAGCTATGTTTTGATCGTTCTTTTCCATTTCATTGTTAAATATAATGCCTTTTTTATTGTTTTCTTTTGTTATTATTTTTGACCCATTGTTTTAGAGTTTTCCACATTTCCACAGGGTTGCCTTGAACTTCATCGATTTTTTCCTGATAGAATATTTCTTTCTGTTGTCTTATGCTATTATTTTATTAAGGTAGGTGAATCATCTAGACCTTTCAACGTAAGGCTTGGTGAACATAGAAATTACGCTAGAAGGGGAGAATTTGAAAAATCCAAAATTTGTGAACACGCGTGGGATAATAATCATAGAATTAAATGGGACTCGGCGAAGATTTTGGAAAAAGAGAGCAACGGAACTAAAAGAAAACTTAAAGAATCCGCGATTATTTTATTAAACGAGGATAGATGCGTTTCTAATTATTCAATAGATTTTTGTACTAGTTGGTTGCCCATCCTTAGAGACGAAGTAAGTAAAAATAAGATAAATATAATTTAATGTCTCACGTGACTATGGAAATACATAAACAAAGAACTGTCATGGTTGGCGGCCAAAAAAGTTTTGAGAACGGAAGTAGATTCTCTTCTGAAATGTT
Source organism: Stenurella melanura (assembly GCA_963583905.1). Taxonomy (NCBI): domain Eukaryota; kingdom Metazoa; phylum Arthropoda; class Insecta; order Coleoptera; family Cerambycidae; genus Stenurella; species Stenurella melanura. The sequence goes on along the minus strand of OY757310.1, from coordinate 110,144,377 downwards.
AACTACCTATAGCTTTGATTTTCAGTTTTTAGTTTATAACATTGTTCTAGTTTATATATTTTTAGGTGAGACTTTTTGAAACAGTCAAGTACTCAAGAACCAACCTCTGTCTGATCCGTTTGGCGCAGAGGTTTTTTCATTAAAATTTTTAAATATTTTTCAGTGGCAAAATACCCAATAAAAAGTAAGAAAAAAAAAAAAAAAACAAAAATCTTATTTTGACTTACAAGATCAACATTTTATTTCAGTCGTTAAAACTATTGTTAACTTATAAGAAACTTGTTAGCGATTTATTAGTTTTAAAGTTCTCACCACGGTTGGTGGTTGACGCACACTGCAACAGTGCACTCTCTCTGTTTGTGCGTCTCGCCCTACCTTTGGGCTAGTCTATGTCGAACATTCAAACATTACACACATTTTATATTTTATTGTATTTTGTTCAATGTATCCATTATATTTGTTTTGTGTTTTTTCCTATGTTTAACTGAGCCTAAGAAGCACCTCTAACAAAACTATTTTGTTTTTCTAAAACGAGAGTGTTGACTAACATCTTGTATAGACATACTGTACAACACTCCCGAAAGAAGTGCTTAAAAAAGCAGTAAAAACCCCGTTAAATTCGAAAAAATTTGAGCCATTGCTAGATGAGAAGTTCTGCGTGAAGTGTGAAGGGCCTTCATAGAAAAACAGAGTTCATATGGAATTAATAATTACTTGCACAGTGTTTATAATAGTATCAAATAAACCAGACAAGTGCCAGTGCAGTGACTCTACCTACAACTAAGACGGTCGTCTTGAAGACCCTTTTTAAGTGATTATTGGTGATAACGAAAGCTGGGCAATAAATAGTGTCAAAATGAGACACATGTATTTACAAAGCAATACGGACATACTAGCTGTGTTATGACTTAAAGTAATTGTGCGCAGTGGAAGTTTTTTAAGTGGACGAAATCAACCCAAGAAAGTAAAGAAAATGAAACGGAAATCACAGGACCAGACGCTACAGATAAGCAATGAATTATTTGATTTGATTTTGTTCTGTTCTTTCTGATTAATTTAATATCTTTACCAACTTAATTTCTATCAACTCAATGTATTAATTCAAAATATAATATTTTAAACTGTTTCTTATTAATCTCAAAAATTAACCTGTGCAGAACGGGGGCAGGTAATAAAATAGAAAAATACGCGGAATTGGAAAACGAAAATTAAATTAATTAATACAAAAACAAACCAATATACTCGGTATAACAAAAATATTCTCGGGCTGCCCTCTCATTTGCAACTCGCTAGTGTTTTTGTTTATCTCTTTATCAAAATTGAAAAAAAAAATTAAAAAGGTATTAAATATAGGTAATGAAATAGAAAAATACCCTGAATTGGAAAGCGGCAGTTGAAACTAATTACTACAAAACAGACCAATATACAGGGTGTACAAAATATTCTCTCAGACGTCTTTCTCATAACCCGCTGTAAAAAGCTCTTTTACCGCAAGACAGGGCACTTCCACCGTAAATGGATATTTACCTGTGGAACGATTAATAAACAAAAGCTCTTTGTGGCGAGCAAATGTAGACAAACGAAGTGGACGCACTGATGCAGGTCTTTGAAATGAAAACACAGATTTCTGGGAAATATACCATATATGGACGCAAGTGGGCAGGAGGAGGTGCACACTGCTAGATTCAGAAGTAGAAGAAACAGAAAACTTAGAAGAAGAATAAATAAGGAGATGACGATAGATGGAAACTTAAAAGAAGCATGGAAACTTAAAAGCATCTCACAAACACCTACACTTCCCATCCAATCCAGCACATGCAGCCGGTCCGGCGGTATATAAAAGCATCCAAGGTTTGTTCCAGCACGCAGTTCGGATATCCGTTGGGCGGTTGAGTGATGGCATGAATCTGTGAAATGAAGGATGCAATAATTGACTGTATTTGGCCGCTTGGAGACGGTCGAGCTGCGTGTTGGAACGAATCTCCAGATTGGATGCCCAGAATCGGCAGAAATGGCCAAATTACGCAAGCAAATCAATGAATCAGTCAATCAAAATTTTATAAATCTAATAGCTAAAAATGCATTGCAATGTTTACACTTTCAAATAAATATACTTAGTTGGAACGAATCTCCAAATTGGATGCCCAGAATCGGCAGAAATGCCCAAATTACGCAAGCAAATCAATGAATCAGTCAATCAAAATTTTATAAAATCTAATAGCTAAAAATGCATTGCAATGTTTACACTTTCAAATAAATATACTTAGTTTAAGATCTGAAAAGGCTTATTTAATTAGAATTCATTAAGTTCATAAATATTACCTATGTCTGATATCCGATGAAGAATCACTAGAAGTAGAAGATGATACAGTCCTGTTACGCCGTCTAGTGAAATGTCTTCGTGTCCTTATTTCACATGTTCTTAATACTGATGCTTGCACTGTAATAACGTATTTTATTATGTAATGTTCAATATATAGTAGTAAATTTTATGTAATTGAGACAATTTAATTACACCAATATTAAAAAAGTAAAAAAATTGGATACGATATGAATTTTTCGCCATTTAAGGTGGCCATTCCCTTGAAAGAGACATCCGATAGGGAAATATTTACTATTATTGGCCATAACTTTTTTTTCTTAATACGTATATTTAAATAAACTATAAGACTCCCTAATTTAAAAATTATGCTAATCTTCCTATTTCGTAGTTTTAAATTAAACTATTTTGCAAACCACTGAAATTATTGAGCAAAAATTCATAGTAATAGTCTTGTTATGGTTCTACTTAGGTAGTCTTATAGTTTTTTTTAAATATACGGCCTAAGAAAAAAAAGTTATGGCCACAAATAATAGATATTTTCCTATCGGATGTCACTTTCTAGGGAATGCCACCTTAAGTTGTCTAAGAATTTACCATCAATTACTGCTCTTTTGCAATTACGAGAAGGAATTGACTACTGTAGACGGGCATATCCATAATAACAAATTAAGATTAAGCTTAGCATTATAAAAAAAAAGAATAATCTTCAGAATAACTTTCAAATATATATATATATATATATATATATATATATATATATATATATTTAATTAGGTATAAATCTTTCGGCTGGTATTTGTTTCAATCAAAACCAAGCGTTCTGTGATAAAATGTGATTTTTATCCTTAACGCGGCCAGATTAGCAATTCGTTGCAGTTTGGTTTACTATCCTTATGAAAATAAGGATTCATAGAGGTGATAGACAGAAATATTTAGTTTTAATATATTCTGCCCTCTAGAAGCATGCTCTTGAACTATATTACATGCACCCCATGTCGGGATATTGTTTTGATTGAGACAGATATTGACCGCTAGATGGAGGTTCCCCTATTTCGTCGTTTTGCAACGGCGAAATATTCACTTGGGAACAATGAACTCTCGGGTCAGTCGTCTTGGGAAGCCTTGCACTGACGAGCGCCACCAGCGCGAAACTGCAGTCTGCAAGTGGCCTGAGACGACTGGTGCGAGAGTTGCCTTTAATTAGGTATAAATCTTTCGGCTGGTATTTGTTTCAATCAAAACCAAGCGTTCTGTGATAAAATGTGATTTTTATCCTTAACGCGGCCAGATTAGCAATTCGTTGCAGTTTGGTTTACTATCCTTATGAAAATAAGGATTCATAGAGGTGATAGACAGAAATATTTTGTTTTAATATATATATATATATATATATATATATATATATATATATACAGGGTGTTTCAGCTAACATTTCCTCAGCCAATATCTCGGAAACAAAAAAAAAATTATTCTGTAAACAGTAATAGATTTCTATAGTTAATTCCTTTATCAGGAAGTACAATTTACTATTATAATAGATAAGATGAGAATAGGCCTATAATTGTTAATAACATTCTTATCCCAATATTGTCTAAATGTTATTTGTGGCATTATCTTAATTTTTTTCCTTCTTCAATTCTTTGGGACTTCCTGCCACATGTATGGATAGATAGATAGATAGATAATTTATTTAACTATGTGTATATGTGGCTTTCTTAAGCGGTGTTCGGGGAACCTACAAAATATCACAATTAACCAGAATGTTACTGGTAAATAACCTCTACGCCTGTGAATTTTACGTCAAAGGATCAACACAAATAAGTATAAAAACTTGAAATTAAATATTTCGTAAAAAAAGATTTTTCAAAAAAGCCTTGAAAAGGAAACAGAATAGATTTCAGAAACGTCGGCGAAATATTTAATTTCAAGTTTTTATACTTATTTGTATTTGTGTTGTTTAATTAAAAAAAGCGACCTTTAACTGATCCTTTCACGTAAAAGTCACAGGCGTAGAGGTTATTTACCAGTAACATACTGGTTAATTGTGATATTCTGTAGACTCCCCGAGCACTGCTTAAAAAAGAAAACATCATGTGGCAGGAAGTCCCAAAGAATTGAAGAAGGAAAAAAAATTCTTATCCCCTTTTTTCTTATATACAGCTTTTACATTAGCAATCTTTAACTTTTCTGGGAATATTCCAGTTTGCAACGATAAATTTATTATATGACTCAGAAGATTAGATACAGCAACATGCTTCAGAAGTTTTACTGGTATTTCATGTTCCCCTATAGACTTAGATATTGTACTCCATCTAAAATTATTATTTATTAGTGGAATGGCGATATATCTCTTTCCGACCTTCGCATTTTCATACATATTTTTTTTTTTTGTAAAATGTAAATTTTGTACGAATAAAGACATTATTTTTATTTGTTTATTTGTTCCCTTTATCTGTTGTAACTAAGTTCAAAGTAGCCTTTACTTTAATTAATTATTTATTATAAAACATAGTTCAAATTCAAAATATATTTTTTTAAATCAACCTTTATTTATTATGTTTAACTTAAATTGTGTAATACGGTCCTGTCGGAATTATATTTGTGTAATGAAATTATTTCGAAACCAGCCCTGATTTTTACACCGAAATGGCGTCTTCAAGGTCAATGATTTTAGTTTTGAAAATTCAACGGTTCTGGCGAGAGTTTCTCTGCTGTCTTTTTCTTATGCTGTGATCTGGTTCTAAATCAGTACGGGATGAGTCCAGAAAATGCTTGCCTTGTTTAAAATTGAAACAATCGAAAGCTATCTTTCTTGGCCAGAATTTTGGATTGTAAATAGTAGTCTGCAGATTAGGCTGCACGCCTATCATAAAGGATTGATTATCGGGCTTCGAATTGAATGTTGGTAGTTTCTGGACACGTACGTAATCGGTGCCTGCGCGGATTTCAATATATTTTTTAATCTTTTCATTGTTGACATCATCTGGGACTCTGGTGATAAACAACCAGATTTTCCTGTCTTATTTATGTTCTGCGGTGGATATCCGTACTTAAGAATATCAGCACAAGTAGGTTTCGATGAAAGAGTTTGGTTTGGCATAATTTGTTTAAGTGTTTGAGGTTGACTATTTGACTTTAGATTGGGGTCATTTATTGGGTAGCTGCCACTTGTACCTATTACGGCAGGTGTTGGTTGTACCCCGTTATATTGGGCTTGCATGTACTCAAGTCTTCTTTTTAAATCAAATTCTGTTTGTTTGTATGACTGCACATGTTTTTCCAACAGTTCGATTATCTTATTCTTACTTTCAATTATTACAGTTTTATCATTTATGGTAGCTAGTAATAATTTTATTGTGTTAGAGCTCAAGCAATCCTTACAGTAAAGTCTCATTGTTTTTTCATTTAGTTGCATCACTTTAGTTTCTGATGCTGTGAGGTTAGAACATGTTTTGCATAGTGATATTTTGCATCCATCACAAGCAACAATTAGTTGCTCATCACTGGCAGTCTTACACTTATTGCATTCCATAATGTATGTTATTACTTTTTTATATCATGATAAAAATAAAATATTTAGACTCCACTGGTAGTCTTGTAAAAACACATCATATATTTTTAATCTGCGACCTTGATTACCTTCAAGTGCCGCTCTTCAGTAGCATCAGTTGATAAATGATAAAACTTGTCCACCATGTTGACGCCGCCATTACGAATTTTTGTATTTCGTTCTCATGTTTGTAATCTGCGACCATGATGATCATCAGATATCAATTTTCAGTCAAATTGGACCATAAATGAGAAAATTTAACCGCCATGTTCACGCCGCCACTTTGGATTCTTAAGTTTTGATCTCAAATCCACGACATTGATAACCTTCAGATATCAATTTTCAGTCGAATCAGAGTATAAATGACAAAACTGGCCCGCCATGTTGGAGCAGCCATTTTGAATTTATATATTTCCATCTCAAATTAGTAATCGACGACTTTGATTGCCTTCAGATATTGATTTTTCAGTCAAATAAGATATTAAATGCTAAAACTGGCCTACTATGTTGGCACAGCCATTTAAAATTTTTAAGTTTCTATCAAAAATTCATATTCGGCGACCTTGATTACATTCAGATATCGATTTTCAGTTGAGTCAGTTGATAAATGATAAAACTGCTTGTCCGCCATGTTGGCCCCACCAATTTGAATTTTTAAGTTTCGATCTTATATTTTGAAATTTCGCAAACAGTACGTTTCTATTCAACACTCCAGCAACTCTTCCATAAATAATATCAATTTGAACTCACATTTAGTTGACATGAGCGTACTGTACTGCAAGTCTCTGTTTTGGGTTCTGTCCGTTTCATTCTATCCATAATCTCACTAGAATAAGTGATTAGGGAAATGTTTCATATCATGTAAGCAGATGATTTATCATTAATCATTTCGAATAATTCATCCATCAACCTGAATATCAATATTAGTAATATCCTAGAAAATGTATGTAGTTGGTTCAATCAACATCATCTACATTTCAACGTTGATAAAACACAACTAATTAGATTTCATAACAGACAGAAACACTGTGATAATGTAACTGTAAATATTAATGATCAATTTATTAACAGCGATGGTGCAGTCTATTAGTTTTTTGGGCATTTAAATCGACGAATGTGTCACTTGGAAAACCCACGTCGAACATATCATCTCGACTAAGAGCTAAATTAATTTTTTATTAAAAAATATGAGATATTCTCACAAAACAACAATTAATTAATCTTTACTATGCTCAAGTAGAGCCACGACTTCGATATGTTGTCTTTCACTGGGGTGATTCCACCCTATCACAAACAGTTTTTATATTACAAAAACAGATTCTATGTACTGTTATGCAACACCCCCTTGGAAGGGGAAGCTGATACGCCACTAGTAGAAGTAGGTTTCTAGAAATTTATAGAAGATCGAGTTTATACATTATTCCAGATTGCCACAGAAGGTTTCTGGACTTTATTCTAGATTGTTCTAGAGACAATTTGTAGAGTATATAGAAGCCAAATGTAAACACGCGGAAGAAGTTGGAAAGTGACAAGTAAGGTTAGAAGTCCGAGGTGATAGAAATACAAAGTAGTAAACATTGTTAATGGTTATTTTAGTTCAGTAAAAGTATATTTTATTTAAGGAAAATATTGTGTAGTTTCAGTAAGTTATCAAATAAAGCGTTAGTGGTTATCCCTTGATATAAATTATTTTGAACCCACGGATCCTGAAGGGTGTTTCTGGGGTGAAAATACGTGACAGTACTATAGCAGGTTTACCCTACATGCACACATGTAGAGACGATTTTGTGGAATGTGTGTTCATGTATTCAAAAACAAATACAAGTATAAGCTTAACAGATATACATGAGTCACATACTAAGCATAAAAATGATACTCATGTGCCCTTTTCCAAATAGACAATAACCAATAAATCTCCAAACTACTTGGGGCTGAAAATATTTAATCATTTGCCAGGGGAATTGAAACAAGATAATATCAATTTATTTCATTTTAAAAAAAAATTAAATTGTTCTTAGTGGCTAAATGTTTTTATTCGTTGTCCAAGTTCTTTGTTTAGGATAAGTTAATTTAAGTCATACTTAATTTTATCTATCTTTTATTTCTACCAATTGTACTTAATTGTTTTACTATTGACCATTGTTATACAATTTGTAATTGTCCAATAACAAAATAAATGAATTTGAATTGAATTTGAATCTGCGACATCGATAACCCTCAAATACTGAATTTTAATCGAATCAGACCATAAAGATAAAATGTTTTTATTGATTAATAAAATCCGAATTTCAATTATAAGTTTTCTTGCACAATTTTATTGAATTTCAACAAAATTATTTTGAAACTGAATGAAGCTCCAAGAAATCCTCTTTCATTAAGAAAACATTAAAATGCAAAAAATATTTACACATGTAATATTTGAGCATCAGATTATGGCAAAAAATCTGAAAGAAAATAAAAAAAAGTTTCCGGGCATGTGGTTCACACCCGGATTCTTTGGTTGAGAATCCGAATTTCTAGCCACTACGCCACCACAGTTAGTTGAAGGTAGAAATAAATAAAAAAGATTATTCTCGTAACTATCGCCGAAAGATCAGAAAAAAAATGATACAAATTTATAATTTCAACATGTTAGTTGTATAGAAATGGGTGAAGAGCAATTATAGAATCAAAAATATCTGCCAAACCGTTTAAAAAAATAAAAAAAGTAGCCCTGTGCAGAATTTGAAGTCGGGAATCCACTTAAAAGCAGTCGTCGCGGCTTACCTCGTTCGGTTACGGCGGATCCCAAGTTTATATTTGACTATAATTTCGTCGGAGAAGGCAGGACTTCAACAACATCAATTTTTTAAAAGCTAAGAATTAAATAAATACTTCGAGTGGAAGATTTATACAGTATCTCTGTGGAAAAAGGAAGAATGCCGTTTTATTGACATTGTTAATTTGATCAGCAGAATCGGAAATTCAGCTCGGCATGGTCGACAGAAAAAGGACATTTTTTGACATTTCGCCAAATCGATTCTGCTAACTTCTCGGTACTCCCCTACATTTCACTCCCTCAATCGATTTTTACGAAGAGATAGCTGAACTTAATAAGTTAATTAAGAATAGACCTGACTAATTATCTTAACAAAATATAAGGACAGCATATATAATAATAATAATAATAATAATAATAATAATGTTTATTCATCATTGAAGCATTACAGTTGTTACATTGTAACACTTATCAGACTAGTCAAGTTATGAGAATTTAATTACGATCCAACCCACACCGGCCTGGACCGGCGCAATTTAGCGCGACTCCACGGTTTGCTATAGAAAAATCGCGCGGTGCGAGGCATTTCTGGACTACCCCTGGTGCAGTAAGATTTCATTATATATGGATTTTAAGATAAGCTTTAGACGACAGCTTACTGGAAACTGTCTTTATGGAAAGTTAATGGGAATCATGCTGCAACAAAATTTACAACTATTAGTTTAACAGAAAATGACCGTCACTCTGTATTGTATCACAAAATATGGAAGAAAATAACAATACAATATAACTGTGGTAATAAATTCAGTCATAATGGAAATATGAATTAAATAATATAATATAAAATGTTCAAAATTATTCTCGTTTTCGAGTAACCCCAGAAATAATCAAAATAATTAAAATCTAACGCAGTCAAATCAGAGATCTAGCGGACCACCTGAGTACTCCATGTGTGCCTATCCATCTTCCTGGATAAGTATGGCGAAGATAATTGCTGACATTGTTGTTATTATGTGGACCTGTACCATCTTGATAAAAGTATTTTGTCTGTAATGGAATTGGTAAAATATGTAATAGCAACGGTACATTATTTTGTAAAAACTATAAGTAACGATAATCATTTAAATTTCCTTCATACAGATATGGTCCAATTATGAATCCATTTGTAATGCCACATCAAACATTTATCCCAAATCGTGTTTGGAATCTGTTATGTCTCACACACACCTAGGATTTTCTTGAAATCAGTATCGACAGCTATGTCTGGTTATAACTCCATTATTATGGAATCAAGATTCATCGCTCCACATAACTTAGTCCAGTAAATTAGGATTTAAAAGAATTGAAAATTGTGCCAAAAAATCTAGCCTGCGTTCATTACCTCCTGGTCTTGAGTGATACAGCAAATGAACGGTATATGCGAAAAATTAATTTTTTTTCTTCTACGCGAAATTGCAGAAATGTTAGTTAATACATTTAACTGGCGTTGTGATGTATGTTTCTAATACTCTCGCTGTGTTTTCTTCATTTGTAGATCTTTTTCTCCTGAAGGCTTTGGTTTTTTAAAACTAAATTATCACACAAACTTACAATTGTCTTAAGATCATGTTTTGGTCTCCCAGAAAAACGTCTTCCATATGAGACCACAGCTGCCGAAGCATTTTTACACCATTCTCCGTGTAAATTAAAACCATATTTAATTTGTCTAAGTTTGTATGTGCACCCATTTCTTATAACAATTTAACTAACACAGGACATAAAAATTACATTCACATCATTTGACATTTGAAATTGAATCTAAAACACCAAATGTCAAATGCTTGCAAAGAATTTTAAAGGCACCTAAGATTATTAGATTTTGATTCGCGAAAATAAAACAAATGAACCCAAGAAGGATTTACACCGTCGATACAGACAAATTCACCAATACGTGAGAGCGATTTAGATATTATGACTTTCCGCTGTTACTATACAAACTTTTCCTTATACTTGAATTCCTTTGTTTCGAAGGTAAATCCCCCATTGAGTTCATTTGTTATATTTTCGCAAATATATGATTCAATTGTATTGACCCCTCACTTTAACGGAGAATATCTCAAAAACGGAAGAGCAGAAAAAGTTTAAAAAATTATGTATCATATATCTAATGTAAATCATTCACTGAAATTTGAATAATGTACATTGGACAATATTGAAGTTCTGCTAAGTTGTAATGAAAAATGTCCTACTTTTTAACGAAATTTTGACCATACCAGTTTTAAATCCATTATATCTTGGAAAATATGCCTACTATATGTAAACAATATTTTAGAAACCGATAAAGCACGGCATTTTTTGTAAGAAGACATATTTTCATAATTTTGTACTCCAAAATTTTGCAGTTATTCTGAATAATAATGTTATGAATTACACCCCCTTGGAACTGGAGATGATACGCCTATGCCTACTAATAGTGACTGGAAAGACTCTAGAAAGAGCCATGGACTTGCCTAGAATGTAGTGGAAGAAGATTCTGGTTCAATCTAGAGGTAATTTCAGAGTATATAAGGCGCGATTACCGGCGCAGATGAGAAGTTTTATTAAGAAGACAGTTTATAAAAGTGATTAAGTTGAAAAGTGAGGTTAAATAATATTAAGTTAACAAGTATTGTACAGTCAGTAAATTGTTAAATAAAGTGTTAGTGGTGATTATCTCTTGTTGAAATTATTTAGAACCCACGGATTCACACAAGGTGTTCCCAAAAAGTGAATAAATGCAACATTGGTGTCAGACGCGGAATTTTAACAAGAGGATTTTCGGAAGTGTTGAGAAGACTGGAACAGTATTCTCGGAGTTAGTGCTAACACATGAAGGACTAATTTACTGGACATTATTCGAGGATTATTTTCGAACAGGAAAATAGTGTTAAGTGCGTTTTTAGACATTATAGAACATTTTTGTTAGGACATTAGTGATAGTGACTAAATCCGTTGAACTAAGAAGAGATAAAGACTGAACAAGACTTTCGTGCAGTTAGTAAGTGCATTTTCGTGAACTTTCTAGAACTTTTCTATTTGGACAGTAGTTTACATAAAAGACTTTGTCGTGCTGTTTTACGATTTCTCTGGACAATTCCATTACCGATATTGACGTGATTATTAAATTTTGTTGATAATTATATGCCGATAACAACCAGAAGCATGACATCTGAAAAACAAATGCAGGACTTTATGGCACAAATGCAAAATATGATGATAGACCAAGAACAAAAACGTCAAGAAGAATTAAGAAAAATTGTTGAGGATCAAGAAAGAAGACATCAAGAACAAGAGAAGCGACGTCAGGAAGAATTAAGGAAAATTTTTGAGGATCAAGAACGAAGACGTCAAGAGGAAAAACAAGAAGAGGAGAAACGACGTCAAAAGGGCAATGATGAACTAAGGCAAGTTATCGAGACACAGCAGAATGCCTTTATTTCAGCCACTGAAGAACTCAAAAATAAGATCGAAGTAAAAATGGACAAGGTCGAGGAGGAAATAAGTGAAGTCAAAGAAAAAGTAGATCGGGTTGAAGGGAAAACGGATAAGGTCGAGGAAAAAGTAAACAAGTTCGAAGAAGAAGTCAAAGGAGAGATTGACCAACTTAAACAACAGTTGAGGGATAGAGGAAACCAGCAAGTGGTATCATCAGGCCAGCGATTAAAAATTCCCTCCTTTGATGGTCAAAGTTCCTGGATGACTTACAAGACACAGTTTGAGGCAGCAGCGAGTGCAAACAATTGGAATGACGAAGAGAAGGCTAAGGCATTAATCGTAGCTTTAAGAGGCCAAGCATTGGAATTGCTCCAGACAATTCCGGTAGACCCACAACGGAACTTTAGAGTTTTAGAAGCTGCCTTAGATCTACGATATGGCGATCAACATCTTGCTCAAGTATACCAGACCCAGCTGAAATTGCGCGTTCAGAAAGCTGGAGAGAGTCTGCAAGAATTTGAAGCTGCGGTGGAAAGACTGGCACATTTAGCATATCCTAATGCGCCAAGAGAATTTAAAGAGCAATTGGCAGTGGGGGCATTCCTAGACGGGATAAGGGACAAGGAGATCAGGCGAGTCCTCAGGCTATCCCGACATAAAAGTAGTAGTGAAGCCTTGGTGCATGCACTAGAGGTAGAAGCCGTCTATAGGGATACTCCAAAGTCAAGAGTGCGGGCTATGACGCTTGAAGAATCGCAGCCAGAAGAGAGAGACCAAAACCCTATCTTGAACGCGATTCTCAAAACGAATAAAATGATCGGTCAATTACTGGCTCAATCGAATCCTCCAAGAAGACAGAAAAACCAAAACAGAGAAAGGCCAAGTGGAGGTATTAAATGCTACAACTGCGGCAGGATGGGACATATCAAACGAGACTGTCGATATCGGAACTTGAGGAAAGTGACTGCTAGAAAGGTTGACGAGACTCAGAATAAAAATAGTGAAAGGCCAAGTGGACGGCTTATGAAATGTTACAGTTGCGGAGAACTAGGACATATCCAGCTTGAATGTCCACGGAGAAGATTGGAGAAAGTGAAGGCCGGAGAAGCTTTGAAGCTGAGGGGAAAATCAGGGGAAGCCGGTACCAGAGAGACTGTGACAGATAGGGAACATGGTACCCCGAGAGAAGTAAAGATTTCCCAGCTTCCAAGCATTCCGAGAAGTCCACTACTACCAGGACGTGGAAGTAAAGTGAAACCCCAGACAATTGCAGATATTTCATCCGGAAGAAGGTGCAAGGAAGATTGCAAGTACTACCACCAGGAGAAACTGCAGGTCACGGGAGCAGTCAACACTGTCAAGGTGGAGGTGCCGGATGACAAGACAGATGAAGCGCTCAGGCAAGAGCAACTCAACGACGAGGAAATTGGGCCTATATTGAGAGCCAAAGAAAGGAGAACTCGTCCAAAATGGAAGGATGTTTCAGGCAAAAGAGTGGGACTCACTGAAAGTCAGGAACGGGCTGTTGCGGAGAGCATGGGAAAGCCCGGATGGAAAAAAGGTGGTTATGCGTCTAGTGCTTCCCAGGTGTCGAGTAGCGAAGGTGCTTCAGGAAGTGCACAATGGGACATCCGATGGACACTTCGGTGTGAACAAGACCCTGAAGAAAATACGAGAACGATTTTATTGGATAAGAAGTCGTCAGGATGTGGAGGCTTGGTGTCGCAAATGCGAGATTTGTGTAGCCAGTAAGGGACCACAGACTGGAAGTAAGGGTGAAAAGAAGCAGTTCAGCGCCGGAGCTCCTTTCAAGAGGTTGGCTAACAATATAGCGGAGCCATCACCAGCCAGTGACAGAATGAAGGCTCGATACGACCGGAAGGATAGTTCAGAAGGGTTCAAGGCAGGAGACCTGGTTTGGCTGTACAACCCACAGTGGAAGAAAGGAAGGTCACCAAAACTTCAACCACCTTGGGATGGACCGTATACTGTTATTACCCGAATTAATGACGTCGTCTATCGGATTCAACGAAGCAAAAAGTCCAAGATGAAGATCGTGCATTTGGACAGGCTGGCGAAATACGTCAATGATTCTGAGTTGCCTGATCGGGACGAACAGGCTTAAGGAGGGGGCAGTGTTATGAATTACACCCCCTTGGAACTGGAGATGATACGCCTATGCCTACTAATAGTGACTGGAAAGACTCTAGAAAGAGCCATGGACTTGTCTAGAATGTGGTGGAAGAAGATTCTGGTTCAATCTAGAGGTAATTTCAGAATATATAAGGCGTGATTACCGGCGCAGAGGAGAAGTTTTATTAAGAAGACAGTTTATAAAAGTGATTAAGTTGAAAAGTGAAAAGTGAGGTTAAGTAATATTAAGTAAACAAGTATTGTACAGTCAGTAAATTGTTAAATAAAGTGTTAGTGGTGATTATCTCTTGTTGAAATTATTTAGAACCCACGGATTCACACAAGGTGTTTCCAAAAAGGTGAATAAATGCGACGATAATAATAATATCTTTATTTTCATAGGACCCCTATTAATAATTAAAGATATAGAAATATAGTCATAAAATCTTAAAACATTGTACAACTTAAATATTCATTTATGAAATAAAAGCTGTGCCCGATTAAAGTGACGCGAACTGTGCTCTTAAAGAGGTGAATGTTATTAACACTTTTTATGTTTTTAGGAAGTTTTTTATATAGATAGCTTGATGGGCACGACATTGGGGCCATTTGCTACTATTGACAGTATGTGTTGGGGAATCGTCAGATTTTGACTGATATTTAAGTAATGATCAGTATAAAGTTATCCCTGGGAATATAGTTGTCATAATGTGACTTTACATAGGACACACATCTGAATGTGTAAAGGGATTGTTAAAATATCAAGTACTTTGAATAGTTCTGCAGGAATGACATAGGTTTTTAAAGGTCACAGTACCCACTTAAAATCTTTTTCTGTTATATAAGCATTTCATTCGCTCAAAAACGTGACATGTTTATTTGGTTATTTATCAAGGTATTTAAAATATTTTTGATAAAATAGTTCATTATATAAAACGTAAGCATTTTCAGAAAAAAGAATAGGTATATATCAAATATTAATTTAGTTATCAAGCACAATGGAAAGAATAGAGAGAGCACGAGCATCGGTAGGCATATCCAGGGTTGCACTCAAGGTGTTCACTGCTAATATTTTTCAAACTAGTATTGATACACGGATGAATAATAAAATGGAAAAATTCTACTCAAAGTCCATTCTTAATCACTTAATCATTGTAATAGTCTCAAATTGCTTGCGGTAGATAGTGTTCAATATATGCCAATTTATATTGATACACAATTCCATCATACCAGCTACCAATTTATCGTCGAAAAGTATTTTTATAGCTCATTTTACTAATCTCAAATTATTACCAGAAACATGAATTAATACACAATTAGCAATTTTTTTATTGATTATTGAAAAATTGAAGAAAACGCGGTTTTGATAAGATATAAAGTTATTCAGGAAAAACATTTCCGAAAAGTAGAGATGTATAATAATACGTCATATGTCATACTTGTGAGAAAGACATTCAGATAGGTCATTTGGCTATTTATATAATCCCATAGTGAATGAACTTCAACGATATGGATATTTTAAAATTACTCCCTGTTTGAAAAACTAAATTATTAATAAGAATAAAGACTTTTTGTTGATGTACACAATACACAAAATTTTTATTTCTTTATTTCTCAAGATAAAAAATTTAAATTAAGGGTCAGGATATTTGACACAAAAATAGAACTTTTGACGTAACCGGACTCAAAAATTCACATCCCGTTTAACCGGAAGTATTACTAACATATTTATTTCAAACAGCAGTCTATATATTTTGTCTTATCTGATAAGGGTTTGAATTAGCTTTACAAAGGTTTTTCTCGAAATCAAAATCGAATCAGAAATGGCCTAAAATACCATGTTTGTAGTTAACTACTGACAAAAATGCTAAATCCTTATTTTGTCATATCCAACAAAGAAATTAAAAAACCAAAATATTTAAAAAACTGCATAAATTAATTAACTTGCCAAAACAATAATCTGTTTTGGGTGAAAAATGTATAAAACTATCTATGATAAATACTGTGGGTATTTACTAGGTATTAAATAAACTTAAACAGGCTTTTCATGACTATAGTAAGTAATTACATAGAATTCCATTTCCATAGTCATGTATGTTTATTGATTTTGGAAAAACCATTATAAGGATAATTCAAATTTCTATCGGCTCAGATAAAGAAATAATAATAATAATACTGCTTTATTCTGTAAAATGAATATTACAAGAAACGTCATTACCAATGTATAAATTATAAAATAAATGGCACTACTATTGTATTTTGACACATATATAAACACATATTAAATATTACATACACATTAAAAGTAGATAGACAAATAATGTATCACGCAAGTTATCAGTACTTTCTATTTTCATTACTCTAGAAATTCAGTTAAAGAGTAAAACACTTGGGTGGTCAGTAATTGTTTTACCCAGTTGGAGAACACATTAAAATTTTTGTTTCTGATCTCGAGTGGGATTTTGTTGAATAATTTTGGACTATAGGACTATAGGGTCTACTCCCTGTTGCGATATACTTAAACGGTAGTGAGAAATTTGTAGTTGTTCCCTGTTTCTTGTGTTGTAGTGACGAATATCAGAGTAATGTGTAAATTTCTCTTTGTATGAGTGCACATATTTAAGGCAACTGAATATGTATAGTCCAGGCATGGTAAGTACACTGTGTTCTTTAAAGGCATCTCTGCAGCTCTCCCTGTTGGTCATGCCACGTAATATTCTAACTGCCTTCTTTGTAGAATGAAGATTTTATGAGCATCCGGTGCTGTTCTCCGTAGGAGTATTCCATATGCTGCAATGCTATGGAAATTTGAGAAATGGGATACTTTAGCTCTTTGGTAGGTAGACACATTTTTCAGTACCCTAATGGTGTAAATAGCTGAAGCAAGTTGTTTGCAGAGCTCCAGTTTAGCTTACTTTCCAGTTTAGCTTACTGTCTAAAGTTAATCCCAAAAATGTTAAAGATGCATTCTCAGTATCCCTATATGTAGATAAAATTTTGTGTTTTTTTCTCTCTATTTAATGCCAATGAGTTTGCCCTTAACAGATGTATGCTTCATGTAGTATTAGTATATTTTGTGACTGAATTGAATTTTATTTTTTTCTTTTGATATAAAAGTTGTATCATCCGCATATAAACAGGCCCAATAACTATTGACATTAAAGAGTAAGTCGTTAATACATATTATGAATAATGTAGGTCTCAACAATGAGCCTTGGGGTACACTTTGAGTTATTAACATTGGGTCTGATTTTTCATCGTTCCACCATATTGTCTGATAACGACTAGTCAGATATGATGTGAATAATTTATGTGGAGTTCCTCTCACACCACAGTAGTGTAATTTACCAAGTAAAACTTTATGGTCAACTGTGTCAAAAGCCTTACTTAAATCACAACAAATTATTTCTGCCTCTTCTTGTCTATCGAGCGCCTCCATTATTTTCTCTACTGCTTCTATTAGAGCTGTGGTGGTTGATTTTCCTTTACGATATTGACTGCTATTTAGTATTTTGTATTTTTCGCAAAAAGTTAGCCTGTTCTTCAAAATGAGATCAAATATTTTCGATATAACTGGCAGAATTGAGATAGGTCTACAGTTACTGATATTATTAATATCTCCTTTCTTATATATGGGAATAAGTTTTGCATGTTTTGGGTCATCAGGAAATATACCTTCTTGAATGCATTTGTTTATTATTATTGTAATTGGCTTCACCAGAACATCTCCAATTTTCTTTAAGATGTAAGTTGATATTCCATATATACAGGGTGTAATTAGTTTCATGTCATTAAAAAAAAAACTGGTGGTAGGGAACGACAAGACAAACAAAAAAACCTTATATAACATGGGGTCTAAAGCTCATAGTTTTGGAGAAAAAAAATAAACAAAAATTTCGCAAATTTTCAATAAAATTTTTTTGAAAACTGCTGGAAGCTGAAGGTAGGTTTAGATCTAGATCTGATCTGAAGAAAACTATACTCTAACTCTCCCTTGTGCAATATTTTAGTTACTGTCGGTGTTTCGTTATGTACACGTGTCCAACCCGCCGTTTGTTGTTTTTGTTATTTTTGAATTTCGCGTCATTGTGTATTTATAGTTAAGATTTATTTTATTGACTTACCGTTCAAATTGTCAAAATCTTGATTACATATAGACACAACTTACTTGTTCGTTCTTTTTGTATTCCTTTTTGGCTTTTGTACCAAGTTTTTATTTTATTTTTCTTTATTGACAACGTTAGTTGATAGTTTAATGTTTAGTGTTGAACGAAGTGCTGTACTTAATTCGACGTACCGAACTGTGTATTGATACAGATGCAGAGATTTTGAATCATTTAAGTAGGTAGTAAGCTTTTAACCCAGGACACTCATTTATGTTACAAATGTTAATAAACCACATTTAAATTTTCTAAATTATAATCAATCCACTATTTTGTTCCAAATTAAAAACACACATGTAAAGAAATGCTCTGTTTAAACCTATATGGCCATTATTTGCTTGCAATTGTGCACGAAGAGAGAACGAATTATTTACCTCTTTATACTTGCTCAGTTCCTCAGTTTAGTTGAGGCGGTCCATCAAAGGCGGTCGATGATCCTTTGACACCGCGTGTGCCAGCGAGCACTTTTTTATGACAATTTAAAAGTTGTATAATTAGGAAGTACAAGTCCATCGACCAAGAAAAGCAGCGGTTCTCAATAGTTGTCTACCATAATATTAAATATGTTAAACTAGATCAGTTTTTTTCAAAATACCTCTAGAGGGAAAAGTCATAAAGGTTTTTTGTTTGTCTAGTCGGTCCCCATTACCAATACCCTGTATCAATTGTTTTTTTCGCTTTAATGTTCATTATGACAGTTCTAATCTCATTTTCACCTACTTCCTCCAAATATATAGACCTACACTGTTGTCAATTGTGTGTATTTTCAGCAATTCATCAGCTGGTTCAGATGGTTTTATTTGGGCGGCAACATTTAATCCTATATTTGCGAAAAAAGTACTAACTTCTTCAGCTGTCAAAGTAGATTGCTTCTTGTCATCACAGTTTTGATTTTTTCTTGTTTCTGACTTAATTACTGTCCAGATTGCTTTTGACTTATTTTCAGAAACGGCTATATAATTGGCATTTGCTGCCTTTTCTTGTTCATTTAATATACAAGGTGCTATTTAAAACGAAAAAGTTAGTACTAGTGTTTTTTGGGTCCGGTTATGTCAAAAAATATATTCTTGTGTGAAATATTCTGTACCCTAATTTCAAATTTTTATTTTGAAAAATCTAGAAAAGGATGGGGGTGTACCTGGCCTCGTGAGCACTGCGCATATCAAAAGGCCATCAGTCAAGATCCTGCCTGAGCGAAAAAATAACTATAAGTAAGACATATTAGTTCAGTAAAATTAGACATTATTTGTTGAGTTATCAGAAATAAATTTAAAAATTCAGCGAGGTGTTCATTTTGATGTCCCAATTAAAATTTGGGTCATTTACACTACTTTATATTATAAACTGAATGCAAGAAATTTAAAGCGAACTGTTTTTAATATTTAATAGATATAAAGTTAACAGAATTAAAATTTTTAAAGCAAAAAAAATACGTACAAAATATAATAGAGCAAATACAATCTTGTCACATCATCACATTTTTCCTTTAAAACTATTAATAGAATTAACTGAATGTAATTATTAACAAAAATGTGTAATATTCAATTAAACATCTAACAATAATTGATGCGTTCTTATAAACATGTGTGACTATTTTCATTGGACTTGTATGGAAGAGAAACTGTTTTTTCATTCAGTCAATGTCAAACAACTTGGTAATTGTCTTCGTTTTTGCACGCAACATCGTGTTAGTGGCTTTGTGCCTTTATGATGAGCTCCAGAATAAGGGCGAAAACCGTTTCAAAGGCTAAGCAATTCCAAGAAACAGAATTATAGATTTCATGAAAATGTAATCCATTTGAATTAAACATTTTCCAAAAGACGAGGTATGTAAATAAATTCATTTTAGGTCTTTGTTCTCATTTTAACTGAATTTTCATGGCCGTAGGGGGTTATGTGGATATACTGATTTACTCTGCATAGCCATAGGAGACTGTGAGGAAACTAGTGTTAGAATGAGAATTGTCCAATAAGAAAGACACATTCATTTTAGGATTTTAATTGCTAGCATAACCAGAATTCAGGTTATTGAAAGAATGCAAAGATTGTAAATCAATAATTTTACAAACAGTTTTTCTCTTAGTTCTCATAGATAGTTTTTTCTGCTGTTTGCAAAATCTTCTAAAGAATATGTTTCATTACAAGCATAAGCAAACAAAAAATAATCACTTTTAAAAAACACTGTAATTCATTAATAAATTATATATTTTAATATTTTCTATTAGAAGTTAATATCCTAAAAAGAATTTTAGTTTTGGCTCATAAGATAACTGGACAAACATGGTGGCACATTTTTATAAATAATGACGAAGAGTTCTGACAAAAAAGTTTGAAAAAATTACCACAAATAAAAAGGATATCCTTTCATATCATAACCAAATTTTATGGAAAAATAATGGCGATTTTCGAGAAATGACCACTCAAACTTTAGTGTGATTAGAATCTTGTTAAAAATGGGTACATTTTTCAATATAACTTAGCTGAACTTCAAAGCTGTCCAATATACATTATTCAAAGGACCCCGCACGGAACATATGGAAATTGGCCCCCGGTTAAAGTGTTTGATACTCGGGGATATTATTCAAATATCGATGTTGATCAAAAGTCTCTATGGGCTCAAGGTCGAAAATTGGACGGTTTTCCAGATATCGGGGGTGTAAAGGGGGATGCTCATTTCTTGTGGGAAGTGGCCCCCGCTCCAGTAAAATTCGCTGGAATCGACATATGTTATTCCTCTTGACCTCCTGATAAAAATTCTCAGGGGCACAAGTTTGAAAAATGGACAGTTTTCTAGATATGGAGGGTGCAAAGCGGGGCGCTCATTTCCTTTATAGGAAGTGACCCCCAGTGAAATTCATTGGAATCGACATATGTTGTTTCTCTTGACCTCCTGATCAAAATTTCTCATGGCCACAAGGCCGGTACATGCACAGTTTTCCAGATATCGGGGGTTGCAAAGTCGACTTTGAACCCCCGATATCGAAAAAATTGTGCATTTACCGACCTTGTGTCTATGAGAACTTTTGATCAGGAGGTTGAGAGGAACAACATATGTCGATTCCAATGAAATTCACTGGCGGTCACTTCCTATAGAAAATGAGCACCCCCCTTTGCATCTCCCATATCTAGAAAACTGTTTATTTTCCATACTTGTGCCCCTGAGAATTTTTGATCAGGAGGTCGAGAGGAATGACATATATCGATTCCAGCGAATTTTACTGGAGCGGGGACCACTTCCCACAAGAAATGAGCATCCCCTTTACACCCCCGATATCTGGAAAACCGTCCAATTTTCGACCTTGAGCCCATAGAGACTTTTGATCAACATCGATATTTGGATAATATCCCCGAGTATCAAACACTTTAACCGGGGGCCAATTTCCATATGTTCCGTGCGGGGTCCTTTCTTTGAGAATTTTTGGAGATTCAATATCTCCTCAACCATTTGAAATTTAAAAAAATGTCTAAGATAAGTGTTGAAGACAAAGAGCACTATATTCAATTTTTTTTTGGAAAAATTCAAGTCGGCAAATATTAGTTTTTGCTTTAAAATTATAGTAAAATATTGTATATGGGGTGAGTCACTAGCGCGGAGACAGTCAACATCTTCGTCTTTGGAGGATCGGCGGGAATCATTGAGATCTTTGAGAATTTTTGGAGATTCAATATCTCCTCAACCATTTTAAATTTTAAAAAATGTCTCAGACAAAAAGTGTAGAAGATTAATAGCAACCGTATTCAAAATTTGTTGGAAAAATTCAAATCAACAAAATATTCAAAAATGATATACGCCCGGATAGAGAATTAAGTTCAATTATAAATATATCAAAAAATTTTGGGTGTTCTATTTAAAAAATTCAAGTATTAGCTTGTCACCGCTATGTGAAACGCCCTGTAGATTTAAAAATAATTTTAAGATATGCTGCTCATCACCTCCTATAATTTTTGTCTGACACATTTTTGAAAATTTCAATTCGGGAAGATATTGACCATCCACACAGTTCACATTGTATATAAAACTTGACTATTTCCATGTATCTTACAATCTGTGCATAACAGATATGGCCTAATTTCAGTAGGGAGTATTCTACCATGCTGTATTGCATATGTTCCAAATTTGAAATAAAAAGTTTAAGATGATATGACAAAGGATACTTTACTTTGTTTTCGTCACTGATTTATTGTAACATACACGTTACTGCAGTTTTGGCACAATAATGGCCATTTTCAAATGTTGATTCAATGTCATTAATGTGCTAAAACTGCAGTAACGTGTATGTTACAATAAATTAGTGTTAGAAAATAAAGTAAAGTGTCTTTTCCATATCACCATGACTATCACAAAGTAACTTAAACAATCGATATTTTTTTAAGTTTAAGCCTAACAGAAGTTATTGCCATTAATAAGTGTTCTCAGACGGCAATGTCTAACTGACTCCTTCATTCGTTTTGTCATAAAATATACCGGGTGCCACAAGTCAGTGACTCACCCTTATATTTCTTTTATTTTTTAATTTCTTCATTTGAAATTTGGGGTGCATAAACTACCTGTAAAATAGATTTTTGGACATGAAAAATGGTATGAGACCATTTCCGGTTTACCCGGAAATGACCACAACTTTTGAATTTTAAATGGAACACCCTGTATATTATTACATTTTTGATTCAAAACGAATTTTTGAAAAAATAAGTACTTTGTCATTTTAGATCGTACAGAAAAAAATATTTATACATAGTTACTATTATTATCCATTTTGTAGGCATTTTAATGCAAGTAATTTAGTTTTTTTGAAATAACTCTTTTTTTCAAATTGGACGGTGGTGGCTCCTTATATCCATTAAATTGCCCTTTTCTACGAATCCATTGACATCACTATGCTTGGGTTTTTATTAACATTTATTTAGAAAAACTGTAAAAACAGATTGTACTTGTGGTATTTTAAATCTACAGTTATTATTATACCGCTATCAAGAAATTTCACATCAAGTTACCTTTGCATTTTAAAACAGAAACAAAATAAACGAAATGACAGTTCTCTAACTAAAACTTTTAGTTAACTATTGCAATTTCGCATCAAGTTACCCTTGCATTTTAAAAGAGAAACAAAATAAATGAAATGACAGTTCTCTAATTGAAACTTTTAGTTAAGTATTGCAATAATGGTGTATACAAATAATGAAAAAGTTGACATGCTTCTTATTTACGGGGAATATCGTAAAAATGGAAAGCGTGCACACGAAATTTATAATGAAAGATTTCCAGAAAGAAGATGTCCATCTCGACATTATTTTAAGAAGTTGGAAAGGAAAATGCGGCGGGAACCAAGGGTACGCAACCCAACGTTTGTAGTAAGTGAGGAAATGGAAATTAATGTGCTAGCCATAGTAAACTATGATCAAACTGCTTCTACGAGACAAATCGCAGAGGAATTGGGTTCAAATAAGGAAACTGTAAGACTCATATTAAAAAAACACAATTATCATTCTTTTAAATACAATTACACCAGCATCTTTATGAAGCTGATAATGATCGAAGGGTACAATGTTGTGAGTGGTTACTTAATAAATGTGAACAAGATAACAGATTTTTGGAAAATGTGTTATTCTCAGATGAATCTAGATTCACAAATAATGGAATGTTTAATCGACACAACACTAGATACTGGTCTCAAGAAAATCAACATTTAGTCAGAACCAATAATTTTCAAGAATGTTTTGGCACAAATGTATGGGCTGGAATTTATGGACACCGCATAGTAGGGCCTATTTTGTTTCAAGGATCATTATTGGGTGAAAGATACCTCGAGTTTCTACAAAATGAGATATGGGATGAAGTTGCAGAGCTACCATTAGCTCAATTTAGGAACTTATACTTTCAACAAGATGGTGCTCCTCCGCACAATAGCAGAATTGTTTTAAATCATCTCACTGAGACGTATGGTGAACAAGTGATAGCAACTCATGGTCCAGTACGGTGGGCTGCCAGGTCTCCGAATTTAACCTGTTTGGATTTTTATCTATGGGGATATCTCAAGGATAAAGTGTATGGGTACCAGTTTTGACATTAGAAAATCTAGAAAATAGAATAAGAGCTGCATTCAATACTATAACACCTGAAATATTGGAAAACGTCATTCGAGAGACAGAACATCGAGCAAGAGAGTGTATAGCTCGTGGGGGAGGCCACTTTGAACAATACTTGTAATTTTTGTTAATTGTAAATATTTTAATTTTGATTTAGTTTTTTTACAATGTGTTGTTATTTAAAAATTTTGATTTTGAATTTTAAATAATAATAAACATAAGTTTTTTTTCTCTTTAAAATGCAAAGGTAAATTGATGCGAAATTTTTTCATAGCCGTATAATAATAACTGTAGATTTAAAATACTACAGGTTACAATCTGTTTTTACAGTTTTCTAAATAAATGTTAATAAAAACCCAAGCATAGTGATATCAATGGATTCGTAGAAAAGGGCAATTTAATGGATATAAGGAGCCACCACCGTCCCATTTGAAAAAAAGAGTTATTTCAAAGACTCTAAATTACTTGCATTAAAATGCCTACAAAGTGGTTAATAATAGTAACTATGTATAAATATTTTTTTCTGTACAATCTAAAATGACAAAGTACTTATTTTTTTATTTCATAGCAGTCTAGATTAAAATTTATAATTGCTATAAAAAATAACAAATTGCCATAATAAATTTATAAAAATCACCACACATGTTCAAAAATTCATTCTAAATCCAAAAATGTAATAATATAAAGGGTGTTCCATTTGAAAATCAGAAGTTAGGGTTATTTCCTGCGAAACCGGTCCCCTAGTTTCATTTTGATATGTTAAAAAATAAATGAGTTATAGGGGTGAGCCACTACTTTGTGTAGATTTTTTATTTTTAAACAAATTAAAATAAAATAGAAAAACAAATAGCATAGATTTGAAATGGATATCAACGAATTCAGAAAAAAATCTATAATTTATTGAACACAATGACCTTCCCATTTGAAAAAAAAAGTTTTCGATAAAAAAGTGATAACTTTGGAGGCTTCGTAAATGGTTATTAATGAAATTAAATGAAAAATTACATTTTTCCCTTGGACTTTACATGCCGTAGAACAAATTTTAGTATTCCAAAGCACTCTAGACGAATATCTTACAATGCTTAGAAAAACTGAACATCGACTCAAAAATTCGCGAAATTCTCATGGTATACTCAGAATGTTGTCTTGAATCCAAATATGTAAAAATATACAGGGTGTTCCATTTAAAATTCGAAAGTTGCGGTCATTTCCGGGTAAACCGGAAATGGTCTCATACCACTTTTCATGTCTAAAAATCCATTTTTACAGGTAGTTTATGCACCCCAAATTTCAAATGAGTAAGTTAAAAAATAAGGAAATATGAGGGTGAGCCACTTACTTGTGGCACCCGGTATAGGGTAGGGCGGTTCAAAAAAAATTTTTTTTCGATAATAGTTTGGGCACCCCGCAGTTAATTTTTACCTTCCCCTAGTATTATTACAGTAATATTTTAGCTTCCTACTTCAAGGGGGTGCTCAACCTCGCTTTGATATCCTAAATTTTATTGTTTTGGCGAATCTAATTGAACTTTGATTTGAAGTTTTTGAGTAGTGTAATAAACCTTTAATAACCTACGATGAGGAGGAAAAACAATGTTTGCTGCAGGTTATCGAAACAAACAGAAAAGTGGTCCCTACTGAAACAACTAAAAAATCAGTAGTGAAAGCGGTTTCTGATTAGGGTACTGTAACACAACGGAACGAAATTTATCAACACAGTGATCATACTCCCTTTTCATGCTCTGTGATTTGGACAAAATACCGCTCGGATATATACTGCACAGGTGCGATAAAACCGGCATCCGGGAGGAGAGACCTTTCTAATTTTTATTTAAAAGATTTGGAATTATTAGAGCCACCCTATAACACTTTGTTGAAATTTTTATTTTTGTTCTCAGATTATTATCGAATTACGATAATAACATAATATTTTGGGTTAATATTGAATTTTAAGCTGGCAGTTAGTTGAGTTATTATAGTACATTTAAGGTTAACCTTGTGGTCAAGAGAAATCACTTGTTAGTGGATTGCCCCAGCGGTAGTTTATTTAACCGTCATTTTGGACAGTTGATGCTGGATATTTTGTGTTTAGGTGCAATACCAGGATTTTTGCCAGTAGTTTAATCATATTATATATATTTTTTGTATTTGGAGTCGCTCTAGAATTCTTTGTTAGATAGTCTCATTTCATAACTAGAATACTAATTGTAAATTATTGAATTTGTCGAAACGCGAGACGTAAAGTCAATTAATTTAAATTTAATTTTGTCATAGTATGGAAGATCATCTCTAAAATTTTCTATTTTCTTATTTCATTTTTTCTTGTTTTCATATATTAATATCTGTTTCATTGTGCTACTTTGAACCTTTATTTTAACACACTTTTTACTTCAAGAAAATTTTGTTTCGCGATAACAGAACTTTTATTATAATATTTAGCAATATCGTCGAATTCAGAGCCTCAGGGCCGATTTTTCTTTTTTTTATTTAGTAGTAGAGTTTTTTCCCATTGGTGCTCAACCATTTTCTTCCTAAATCGGTGCTTAAATTTCACAAATTCTAAAGATTGTTGTAGTTTTTACAAAATTCGTGACCTTGGCTAAACCAATGCTATTCAATTTTTTTATTCTTTTTAATAAGTTTTAAAGTCAATTAATAATTTATTTAGTCATTTCAAATTTAAATCATTAGTTTTTTTTTGTACTTTTGTAATTTAACTTAATTTGTATCAATTGTTTCCTGATTTACCAATGTTTTCATGTAATCATCTGGATCGACCAACCCTGGATTAAGCCCATGGTAGTTTTGTTAGTGGCTGGACGATAATTATAATTGGCTGAACATTTTCAACTTCGTGTCATCCTGGAACTTCCACGTTGACCTGGACAAACATATGTAAGTCCTCGATCCCAGGTACCTGTGGCCATTTTCAGGAATTGACACATTGGAACTGCGCACTTGCCGCCAAAAGTTACGTAAGCAATTTAATAAATTATTGATCAAACATACAGTACACAGTTTGTTTAATCAATACTACTTACAAAGTAGAATATAACACCAAAAATAGGCTAACATCAGACAATAATTTTCAACATAAATACACAAAATAATATCGAGTAAATTAAAAGTAACCTTGCGGTCTAACAATATGTATAACTGTAAATAAAAACATGTACCTTCCTACAAGAAAGTTAATTAAAAGAATAAAATGAAATTGAATAACACCTATTTTGCTTTTTTCACTTTTGCTTTACTGCCCTTTGCATCTTTTACCTTGCTTGTACTGGCTTTGACATCTTTTTTACTTTTACTATCCGCTTTAGTTTTAATCTTTATCATGGCATCTGCTGTAACAACATCAGTTTCTTCGGTATCGGATTCAATAAGTTCCTCATCTTCTAATGGATCAGGTTCAAGAGCTGCCGCTCTCTTTTTTGATACCCCTGCACCTGCAGCAAACGGAAGTAGAGGTACTTCTTTGTTGTAGGTTCTCGTGAAAGCCGATTTTACTTTTGCTTCTATATCATTAAATGGGTTTCTGCTGTCTTTCCACTGGCAGAGTTCTACCAAATTATTCAAATCCTCTCGTAATAAGTTGTAAGCTTTCATAACCTCAATGGCTTGGTGAACACCATCCGTACCATATCTTTTGAGAGGATTTATAATTGCATTTCTTAAAGGTACCAAATAGTCTAACTTCATAGCAAGTTTGCTACCTGATGTGCTTGTCCTAGTGTGTACATGGAGTTCACTTAGCATCCTCTTTAACTTGTTTGTAGATGAATTTTTTCCCAACCACCCTGGGAAATTTATTCTCTTAGTTACGTTACCAGACATATAAAATCCTGGCAAAACTGATGAGTACATGGCCTGGCTCTCCAGTAACGACCAATTATTTGAACCCCTAATTTTTGCGTCGATCACGTCACCCATACTGATGGCATCTGCAGCAAGAGCTACCCTTTTCATTACCTCCTTGCTATTGCAATTTGGTGTAACGTTCAAATAATTTTCCTGAACAAACAGTGGCCCCAGACTGTAATCGTAAAAGAATAATCTGGACTTGTCCGCCAAACTCATATCCTTCTGTTCCGATTCAGTAAAAACTAGCTTCACAACTTCCCAAGGGCCCAAAACTGTATCTTTCTTAGCGGCTTTAGATTCCTTTTGAACGATTTCCATCGACAAATTCTTGTCTGCGGCAGACCACATAGACAAGTGATTTAGAGTTTGTCGAATATCACAACCAGTTCCATTTATAATTTCCGTCAGAGCATTAGGAGGTATCTTTATGCCTTCCTTAAAGCAGATGGACATCATTGCTCCCCTAATTTGCTCCACACGAGGTTTATTAAACTTCAGATCAAAGCAATAGTTAACTAACGATCTCATTTTCTGGTGGTTCCTGTCATTACACATGCAAATTATAGGTACGTTTGAGTTTTTAATGAGATTTATGAGTTCCTGAATACCACCTCTGTCCTCATTTCCAGCCATACCGTCTACCTCGTCCATCAATAATACTCGTTTTTTATCTGTGGTTTTCTTACCTGCAGCAAACCCAGCAATTGTATTTGTGCTCAATAATTGAGACACCTCTTCATGTAAAGGTCTTTTGCTTCTTGTATCAGAAGCGTTAAATTCAACAACATCGTATCCTAATTCCTTTGACACCAATGTTGCTGTCGTTGTTTTACCAACTCCAGGAGGCCCGCTTAGCAGTGCTGCTTTATAATAGGCCCCATCATCATTCTTTGCCCACGGCGACGGTCTTGGAATTTTTTTATGAACTTCCGGTTGCTGGTTCCTATACCAATTTTGCAGCCATCTACTCAATTTATTCATATTGCTGTTTCCATCTTGTTGGCCAATGACACTCTTAATATCTGTCGGCTTGTACCTTTCTGTCCAAGATTTTGAAGTATCTGATATTTGCAAGTTTGGTCTATCTATCTGTGGCAAATCTTCTGATTTAACAATTTTACTACTTCCAGGTTTTGACACTGGTGATGTTGGTTCTTTTTTGGGTAGTCTGTGATGATCCTTTCTATTTCCTTTATCTTTCTGTTCAGCTTTAATAGTTGTACTCCTAGTGTCTGAACTACTTTGAGATAGCGTTTTAAAGTTGGGTTTATTATCAGTCTGTTTATTACTATTTGATTTTTCCATTTTAATTGACAGTTTTTCGTCTTTATGTGCTTTATCGTATTTTTTGTCTCTGTGTTCTTTGTCTTCTGTTGGTGATTTGTGTTTCTTTTTAGATTTTGGTGACGTCTCCTCCTCGGTTGCGATACCAGACTCGTTATTCTTTTCAACTTTTTTATCAGTGGATCTTTCAGGTTCACTTTTAGGTAAGTGTTCAACTTTACTTTGCTTTATAGGAGTATTACCAAAAACCTCCGTTATATTTACGGGTTTGAGTTTGGAGACATCCTTACTATTTGATTTCTTTGGTGACCCTTTCTTCTCGAATTCATCCTCTGAATCCGAACTTATTACATTAACCTTACGTTTGTTTGTAACCGCCTTGGATTGATTTTTATCTGGAGTAACTTCAACCAAATTACCTATCATCGTAGCTTTTCTTGGTCAAATGAAATAACTGTAAACCAGTTGATCTTTTCAATTTTACAATTTTTCTTTTCAAATTAAATTTTTTTGAAAACTTTTTCCTTTTAATATAATTTTTATTGTTTGTTTTACTTAAATAGTCACTCTAAGCATTATATATATTTTTTATTGTAGTAAATTTCAGAACATTTTTCATTAATACACATCATTGTAAAGTCTTTGTAAATATATTGTTATAGTCGTCTTCATAATTTTAAGGCATGTAAAAAATGCGGTAACTACAAAGCGGGCAGGCAGCATCTTTACCTAGTCAATGATACCGCCACGCGGACTCCTTTGACGGGAATTTTTTATGTGACTTGGAAATATGAAGGCAACTATATCTGAATTTGTTTGTTTGGACTGTTTTCTCCTAATTCGTTGCAAAAATATCTGTTTTCTCTAATAGATTAAAAGTTGAATATGCTGGCGCCCTAAAGGTTTTTGTTAATAAAATTTTACACACACCGAACCTTCAAACAACTACTGAGCTAACTGGTTGTTACGGTCACTCCGATTTTCTCAGCAGCCAACTGAGAAGGTTGTGGTTACAACACTTTTCAGATATAATATTCTTTATTTCAAATTTACATTATAATCTAATTGTTAAGCACCGTCTTCCACTTTGGAGTAGGAAGCTAATATTTTGCCAAAGAAATACTGTGGTTTTTAAGGGGTTCGACCTTGCAAAAGGTCATGTTTATTCAATTCAATTCAATAGTTTGTCAATGAATACAATTTCGAAATAATATTTATAAGTTACAATAATTTATATATGCTTAATTGTACAGGCACCTAAATGACTGAACATTTGAATGTGCCTAGGAAGTGTATATTGAGTTATTTACATTTAATTATTTTTTTTTTTTTAAGTGTTAAGTCTAAAGAAACTGGAGGGTGCCTAGGAATCTAAGAAGAAAATTGTTTTTTCTCATAGCATTGTGAACCACCTTCATATAGGGTGTTTAAAAATGTAAAAAATGTAAAATTGGTATTAAGTAAAGTGTCTATATTCTTTTTTTTTAACTTTACTAAATAAGGGCCCATCCATAAATAATGTCACGCTTTAAGGGGGGTTCTGAAAGTTGTGACACTTTGTGATAAGGGAGGGGGAGGGGGCTAAAGCAATTGTGATGTCACAATACAAGAAAATAATTTTATGCCTAATATCTTGATTATTCATTATAAGCACCCCTGATATTAGTAATTTACATAAAAGTTACTGTGACGTGACAGCCAGGGGGTGGGGTCGGGCGAACGTGACAATGTGTGACACAAGGGGGGGGGGCGGCTGGGGGGGAGGTCAAAAATTGGCAAAAGAAGCGTGACATCATTTATGGATGGCCCCAACTATTATTTTGTACATTTCTCAGATGTTATTTAATACTAAGGAAATATGTGGCAGAAAGAATTATTAAAATGCCACAACTAACATTTAGACAATATTTAAATTTAATCAAAAGGGTCAAAAGAGGCCATAATTTGAAAAGACTGTATCGGTTAATTTTTATTCAAAAATATACAATTTCCTGTGTTTGTTGTTGTTCATTATGTTTGTTTCTTTTAATCATTAATGTTCTTTACCCCACACTGTTAGCTTATCTATCATTATTGCCATTTGCATCATCCTCGTTATCTTGTTTGCGTTCTTCATCTTCACAAGTTATTTCAAAATTAGTGCATGAATTACATGAAGGCTCTACAGCAATAGTAGGTACCATAAATATATAGACATAAATTGAAAATTTGTTGTTTGAATATTCCATAGATTCCATGTTAAAAAAAAGTCGTGTATATAAATATGATAAGATATGTAGATAAAATAATGTTTCTAGAGATATAAACTAAATTTTTGAAATTGAAAAATTGTAATATTTTTTAATATATTACCTATATAATACTTGATAGTATTTTTTCACGTCTATTATAAAAACATTTCTATGTGACCTTTTCTGTTTGCTCTTATGTCAATTTTTTGCTATTTTATAGTAACTTTAAATATAATTTGAAGATCGAGTAAAAATGGTACAAAATTGTTAAAAAATATATATATTTTTCTTCTAGGCACATAACTTACCATTATACCTATATATTTTTACTGCCGTCTTATGGATATGTTTGCTGGCTACTCGTAGGAATTTCATAGTTTCATTATTATTTTGCAAAAATATGGATATATTTAAAAAATAACGGTGAAGTTAAACTTAAATATATTTTCGCAAAATAAACAATTTAGGTTGATGAATTGATGTAATGAAAAGTTGAGATTTTCTCCTTTATAGTGGCCCCTTCTCTTTACCTGTTTATTACAGGATTTTAAAAATGTATTACATGTTTTCCTAAGCATGATTGCCAAAGTTGTAAATATAAAAACTGCCACCCTTTTGTAGAATGTAGCAATAAGTTTTAAAATGTGTTCTATAGGAAAATCGTTGCATTCACAAAAAATTTAGCAAAAGCATTTATAAAAAGTTGTCTGCTCTACTGATTGGTAAGATCATTTTAACACATTCAGCACCAAGCTAATATTATCGAATCTACTCATGAGACCACCCATAAGACAAGCTCGGCAGACACCGGTGTCTGATCTAGACCAATATTTAAAAAATGCATATTTCTTATTACACAGCAGACACATTTATTTAAAAACTGGTTAATTTCCTAGACCACAGCAGTCATTTTAGTGAACACGAATAAATCGGTGGACAACGCGCTATGCTGTCGACACGGATTGACATGTCTGCCCTGGCCTCTAAATTACATATAATTTTAAGTCATACTCAGCGGTCACAATGGCGGATACAGCTTTCAAAATCTATATAAATTTCTTTAGTAAGAACCTATGGCATACATGCCATTATACAGGGCCATGGCCAACAATTAATGATAAAAAGGCGGACATCGGTGATTGTTATGGCCTGATCTAACACCGGTGACTGCTATGGCCTGATCTAACTATAGCTTATCAGACACTGGTGTCCACCATGGCATGGCCCTGAATGTGTTAAATGAAATTTTTATATTTGATTGCAAAAAAAATATCAAGTGATTTTTTTTAAATTTATGGCAACGATGGAGATATGACCTCTTGTAAATTATTTAGGAAACATTAAGTTACCTGTATGCAAATAGACAACCACCTTAGATTTGCTCTAAGGTGAAAACCTCTATTGCCTGGACTAAAAATATTACTAATAAATTAATTTCTCTACACTATATTATTTTCTTGAGAAATACTTAGCACTTGCTCTTAAAGAATTATTTAGAAAAATAATACAATTCCATAAGGTATATAAACTTACTAGTTTTTGGAGCAGGTTTTGGTCGTCGGTCTCTTAAAGAATATTTCCTCTCTTCTTCTTCAGATTCTGAACTTGAATCTAAAAAATAATATTAGATATAAGGAATGAATACTCAAGTTAAACATAAATTAAAACTAGAATCGTTTGAGGGGTATATTATACTATAAATAACGAAATATAGTATCAAAATCATATTTTAGATTTTTTTTTGGGAAAAAATTAACATGGAAATAAAGCCCGAAAACCTACATATACCCTACACATAGACTGACACTACCACATAAAAATTTGAACTACATTTGTTATCATTATTACGTACAAGGCAGGCGGCCAGTTTTTGTATACGGTTAATAATTTTTATACATATTGCTACATGTTTAAATCCCGTGGTAAACACCCCTCAAACCATAGGTTCGGAAATTATGACACAAGATATTTCTAACACTTATTTATTAGTTTACTTAAACTACTTACAATACCTTACTTCCCTAATACAACACTAAATACTATTTATTACTTGATAATTAACTTCTCAGATCACTTTGTTACAGTTCACTTATTCTCTACGAAGAGTATATTGAATTCGATCGGCACATTTCTAAAACTGGTAACATTGCTTGTAGAGAAAAAATTCTGAACAACTTTCAAAATGTCCGTCCGTTCGTCCGTCATGTTTCTTGTAAGCACAATAACTTAAAAATGAAAAGTCCGATTGTATTGAAATTTGGACAGTAAGTTAGTGTTAGCTAGAGGAAGAACCCTATTGTTATTTAACAATATCGATCAATAAATAAAAAAGTTATTAATTATTTAAATTAGAAAAAAAAATGTTTTTGTATGTTTTGTAATTAAATAAAAAATATCTAAAACTAACATTACATACAAAAAAAGCTGCGACGAGTATCCTATAGAATGTGAAACAATTATATAAACAGTGCAGTAAATCGGCAAAGAGTATAATGGTTAGCTTGTTTTCCTTTAAAGCTAATCCGAATTTATGTGACTCTCGACTGTTTCCCTTATATACGCACAGATGATATTTCGAATATTCAAGTCCCTTCTGGAATAGAGTTCTAGAAAGCACACAGCACAGTACGCTGATATGCTCTCTCCAATATTAAGTTATATACTTCGCTAGTCTATCCAAATGTACAATCTTAGTCTTGCACTTTTTGCGTCATTGAATTTGATAGATGACATCATTGATCCAGGTAATAACAGTATCGGGGATCTTCCTATCTTCCGTTGTGGATTGTACAGCCAAACCAGATCTCCCATCTTGAACCCCCCTGAACTGCCCTTAGAGTCATAACGAGCCTTCACGTGTTTCTAGCTATGGTGAATTGGTCTCTCACTCATTTCATTTATGTTCACAGAAAGTGGTCCTCCACCTGGTGTTCCAAACATCAAATCACACGGCAGTCTGAACTCATGTCCAAATACCACATGGGCCAGTTTCTGTTTTGTAGACTCGTGAATGAAAACCCTGTGTGCTATAAGGAAAAACAGTATGTGGAGATCCCAATCTCGGTGATTTTTATGAACCACTTTAGAAAGATTGAGGATGAAAGGCTGTTGTCTGTGTTTTGTGGATTCCCATTAACTGGCAGATTTGCTAAAACACCCCCGAATCAAAGTTTTGTCTTTGATTTGAACCTAGCTCCTGGGGTACTGCTGTGAGCAAAAAAAATAGGACAAGTCTTATAACGTATTTTTTCTGAAATCTAGTTGTGTACATCAAACTTTAATTTTTGTGACATTGTCAGTTAGTTGTCAAAATTCATTGCAACTGTGCCAAAACTAATATGCCCCATACAAGAGATTTAGTTAAAGCTGAAGTTATTGCTAAAACAGAAGATGGATGGTTAATGAGATAAATTGCACTGCGTTATAATATTAGCAAAAATTCTGTGTTTAACAATTTAAAAAGTGGAGAATAAACGGTACGATTATTAGAAATCCTGGATCAGGGCGACAAAGGATATCAACTCAACAGCAAGATTTGCAATTGGTAAATAAATACCCACTTAAAGCTGAACATAAAAAAGCTCGACTGGGATTTGCGCTTGAATTTTTAGTGCATGATGTAAATTTTTGGAACAATGTAATCTTTACAGATGAAAAAGCTTTCCAGTCTACACACAGCGGTCGTATTAGTGTTTACCGATCTCCGAATACTCGATTCGATGAGAAGAATATATTTAACAATGACAAAAGTGGTAGATTTTCCGTTAACATGTGAGCTTGGATATCGGCATTTGGTCCTGGTGTTTTGTGGCATATTGAGGAATGATTTAATAGTGAAACATATATTACGATTTTAGACAATACTATGTTCCCTTCTGTGTCATAATTATTTCCTAATAATGAATTCATATTTCAACAAGATAACTGTTCAGTTCATACTGCTCATACCGTGACTAACTGGTTTCAAGATAACAACATCCTGCCCTAGTCCAGATCTTAACCCTGTGGAAGACTACTCATAAGAAGTATCCAAAAACGAAATGTGAGACCACGGAATGCCCAAGAATTACTGGCAGTAGTAAATAAATAATCTGAAAATATTATTACTAATGATTATTGTATAAGTTTATTTAATTCTATGCCAAACAGACTTATAAAAGTTATAAATAGAAATGGTGCAATAACAAAATATTAATAGTTAATTTCTTGTTAAGTTGGATATCCTTTGTTGCCCTGATCAAGGATTTCTACTAATCGTACCGTTTATTCTCCACTTTTTTAAAATGTTAAACACAGAATTTTTGTTAATGTTATAACGCAGTGCAATACGTCTGATTGACAATTCTTCTGCTTTAGCAATAACTACACTACAGCATTACAATAAAAAATATAATAAAAGTGCTACCTGTTTTATTTCGGCTACTCATTACATATTTAAATAGAGACAGATTTACATGAGAAAAAAATAGTTGCCTTTTTTTTTTACTCATGACCAGAGCCCGGCGCAAAAGTAGTTATGCCAGAGACGGTCTTCACACAAAGATAAATATAATAATGTTTTGAATCGAGAATCTTATGATTCATATAAGCAAATAAATACATTATTTATAGAAAACAGATACTTTTGCGGTAAGAAATAAAAAGTATGGCACAAAACTCATAAAATAAATAAATAATTTATTGTTAGTTTAGAGAAATTATTTATTTGGTATAGTTGAGCAAGTAGATATAGAGGTATTTCAGAATCTTATGAGCCGCGAAATGCACAAAAGGCAAAGTTTATTCTGGGTTATAAGTATTTTTTTGAAAACACTCGCGGCTACCTTGCTGTATACATAAGCAAAAGCTCGGGATAAATTGTAAACAATAAACATTAGTGATGGGCGATATTTCACAAACTGTGAATTAATCACTGATATTAAAAAATCACAGGTAACGACTGTTAAAAAAGTTGGTAGAAAAGCGTGATATGATTACGACTTTCCATGTCAATATATTTTTTACCATATAAATAATATCCCTTACTTTGAGTCCATCTCAAAACTATTTGAAAAAATAATATCTTTTCAAATAAAAGACTATTTAGTAATGAATAATATATTACCCGAAACTCAATCAGGCTTTCGTGAAAAGCATGGAACAAACACTGCATTATTAAAAGTTGTTAATGATGCATCTACAGCACTAGACAAGTCTTGTTGTACCATTTTAGTGTTACTGGATCAGAGTAAGGCTTTCGATCTAGTTGCAGCAAAATTAAAATATATAGGTTTTGAAAATGCAACACTTGAATGGTTATGTAGTTATATTAAAGGTAGATATCAAAGGGTTTTCCTTAATACACATACATGCTCTTCAACAAAAGAAACCTTATCGGGAGTACCACAAGGTAGTGTTCTGGGCCCTATCCTTTTTTCTATATACATATTTGATTTAGCTGCTGCTCTATCAAAATGTCAAAGTCATCTCTATGCAGATGATATCGAAATGTACTTATCTTTCTCATATAAGGAAATACAAATATCTATTGACTATGTAAACAGGGATTTACAGAACATCTTTATTTACTCAGAACGGCACGGATTGCGTGTAAACCCCAATAAGACAGTAGCAATATGTATAGGGCCAGAACGCCAAAAACTTGATATCGAAACAAAATATAACTTGAATATCAACAATGCAAATGTTGAGTGGGTTGCCTCAGCAAAAAATCTTGGTGTAGTTATGGATGGAAGTTTATCATTTAAGGACCATATTAAACATATCTTTAAAACATCTATGTATAAATTAAAAACATATTCATTTAAGAACCAATTAAATCTGTTACAGTCTATTTTCGTATCTGCACATTTACAATTTGAATATCGTAAGATGTTAATATAGTATAACTGGTTGCCCATCGTTCGTGCTCCATGTGAGCCACGCACAGTGATGTTAGCAGCGAGTTGCTGGTAACGCATTGCTAGCAACGCACTGTAATTGTACCTAATTAGGAAGCGAGTTTCGAACGTCTCGATTATAACCTTTTCAAGACCGTTATTATCAATTAAACCTATTGTTTTGTTAATGGAATTATGAAATACTGTATTATGTGTGGAATATAAACATCATTAAGGGAGATTTATCAGATTTGTGGGTTATGTTGTATAGTGTTCATTCGGAACGTACCCATGGACAAAGTTTTAGTCATTCTCAGATTTTGACAGAGGTTTCCGTCTGGGACATGTTTGGGGATTTTTTTCCGTTTGCCGGCTCGAAGAGAAGTTGTGTCACTGAGCACGTGGATAGCATTTTGTTAATTAACTCCTTTAATGGGATTTAGTGCTGTAGTGACAAATTATCAGTGTTTTATTTTGATATTTGTATTATTTTCTGTTGGGAAATACTGCTACGGAATTTTCCGGATAAATCAACTTGCTGGAAGCATATGGCAAAGGAATTCTGAAAGCCCTCTCAACATATAAGGTATACCTCTGAAATCTCTTTAGAAAATAGATTTGTAATATTCGTTATTTCTTTATTGCAGGGCTTCTTTTTTGTTCTTTTTGTACCTTTTGTTCTTTTGGTTTCATTTTATCTTGGACTTTTACTGGCATCGCATCATGTATGTTTGACCCCACATCTTACCTGTTGGATTTGTACATGTGTA
Source organism: Stenurella melanura (assembly GCA_963583905.1). Lineage (NCBI taxonomy): Eukaryota > Metazoa > Arthropoda > Insecta > Coleoptera > Cerambycidae > Stenurella > Stenurella melanura. The sequence continues at coordinate 110,105,886 of OY757310.1, read as the reverse complement.
TGTGAATTTGGTTTTACTGAAACTTGGTTGGCAAGATATTTGGTAAATTTGGAATCCTGAGTGTACCGGTGAGACTCTCCTGCCTGGTTCCCTTGGAAGCTACGCTCCCCTGGTAGGCCTAGTGGTTACATTTTGAAACCTGCTGGAGGTAAGCGTCTTTGAATAACTTAACGAGGGCCTTATATCACATTCCACCTTCTACGTGAGGCGTAGAGAGCCCGTCAGCTTTCTTACGGTACACATTAAATGTAAATTATCAGTACATATTTTGCATATGACCAATTAAATTTTAGTAATTTTGAACACCACTCTTACAAATTTTTCACAGTCAATTTAACCTATTGTCACTAAATAGTCCACATTATTTTGTTCATTTTATGCTATTATTCAGTATTTTATGTAGTCGTCTAAGCCAATATATTTTGGGGGGTCATATTTTGCCTATTATTAGTTAATATTTTATTAGTTTTAAGTTATCATATGTTTTGTGTTAGGTTAAGTGTGGGCCACACATAAGTATATCTATTGTATGTAATGTGATTTCTGGAGGATTTGGCTGTAAGCGTACCTAAATATAATTATTAAATTTGTTATAGTAAGAAGCGTATTTGTTTTCACCAGCGTACATTTAAAGCCCCAATTTGTTCGAATTCACTCCCCAGGTACTTATGACTAGTCGGCCGTGTGAGCCTCTTTCGCCACCAATTAAATGCAGAGAGGGGACTGCACGTAAAACATAAAAATTTTGTTCAGGGCACAGGGTGACCACCCTACCCTGCTGTATTGCTGATATATCAGCCTCTAAAGTAATTTTTTTTATATATTCCCCTTTTATCTGGGAGCCCTGCAACAAATCAGAATATAAAGCTAAAACTGGTCAAAACATTAATATATCCTCAATTAGATTATTGTTCATCAGTTTATTATAATTTTCTTCCACAATATAATAAAAATAAGCTGCAAAGAGTACAGAATGCATGCATACGTTTTGTCTGTTGCATTCCATATATGGCTCATGTGACTCCCTATATCAGAGAATTAAATGAGTTAAATGTGGAAAAGCGTATGCAATATCTAATCACAATATTTTTGTATAAATTAATTAAGAATAAAACACCAAAGTATCTATTTAATTTGATTCAAAGAAGATCACACATGATGATCACACATGATCACACATGATGTAAATATAAGATTAGATACATTTACAATTCCTCAACATCATACCAATAAATTTGAAGGAGGTTTTTTATATATAGTACCAATGTATTTAAATAAAATTATATACAACTTAGATTTGTCCCTACCTCAGTTCAAAAGTAAATTAAAGATAATATTAAATAATTAGGACACCCTCTCGGAACTGTTATTTGTAGACTGATTTGTAGCTAGCATGTAGGCGTTTATATTTATACGTATTTTATATATTTTAATGTGTATGTTTATATTAATTCATTTACAACATAAGATTTTAAAATTTGATTTTTATACTTATAATTTATAATTTAATAGTAGAATATTTAGTTTTCAAATGTTTCAGGAGAGGTGGAAGAAAGCTTCGCTAACCTCATCCTTTTGTGCAAAATATGTGTTTTCTTTTGCACAATAAACAGTATTATTATTATTATTATCTTTGTTTGTGACCGTATGTATTAACACGTAAAACAGCAAATAACCCAGCAAAAATTAAAGTCGCTGGTCGATACCTATAGCAACCTAACCTAAATATAAACTAGAAATTTATTAATGTTTCAAAAATGTTTATATTTGTATAAAATAAGAATTTGTTACACAACCGAAGAATATATCCAGACCTAACTCTATGGGAACATATTGTTGCACTAAACAATCGGGAATGAAAGCTGAAACATGAATATAAATATATAATAACTTTTTGTATTTTTTTTTTTCAAAGAAGATAAATGCTGTAAAAATTAATATGTGTAAACAAAGCATTGTAAATATTTGTAACAGGCTGAAGGACTTCGGTCGATGGCCATTTGGTGAAACCAATAAAACACAATAAATAAATAATAAGAAATTGTTACGAAGTTTAAACATGCGTATCATTTAAAACTTAGTGCTTTTGCTTTATCAATTATCAGTATTACCATCAATCCATAAATCAGGTTAATTGCAAGCAAATCATAATACCTACGTATATTACATACAATATCATACGGCTGCACAGATTACCAAAGTAGCGAATTCACCATTCACAGTCTGTCGGAGCTTATTTGGAAATAGAGAATAATTAATAATTTTTTCCCATTCACCGTATTATGCAAAGTCGTGATCAAATCACGTTTTAAATTCACTGATATAACAAAAATCACAGTCACAATTCACGTTGTGATAGAAAAATCACGATATCGCCCAACACAAATAAATATAATATTTTTAAGAAGTATAACTGAGTCGACAGGAGGGATTATGTCTGCGCATATGAAGGTCACGGCTCATGAGATTTTAAAACACGTCTAAGATATGTTTACTGAAATTGATGGATAAAAAACACCAGACTTCGGCCGCACATTATCTGCAGCGTCGGTCTGATTGTCTAACCGAAAACAAAAAACTCGACACTTTAACCGGCATACGCCACTTTAACTTTTTGTATCAATTAAGGAAATGTAAACATCTCCTATATGTTTCTTCCCAACTATATTAAACAATTCTTAATTTAAAATATTATTTTATTTGTGCACATAATATAAGGAGAATTTCCGACACCACAGACTCTTGTCGGTCTCTTTCTACTTTTTTAAGGATAACAAATAGGATAATGTAAACAATAATAATAGTAAAAGAACCCGTAAATTGCGTTTTATATTTTGCAGAACACTTTAAACATACAGAAAGCACTTGAAATATAAAAGGTCCAACAATTATTATTATTTTATTAATTACACAAGGACCAATATGGCATGTGAGGCTGTTTCATACGCATATACGCATTCTGGAGTCAACACTATAGATTTGTCAGTATATTTTCAGCTTTTGATAGAAGTTAATATGTCGTGAAGACAGTGAAATACAAACTGGATACAGTGTTAAGAAACAACCCCGGTTTTTCAACATTTTTGTGTGGTGCATCTATTAAGTGGCAAAGTGAAATGTTCAATGCCGGACATAGATTTGCTATCTATAAGAAAATATACCTATTTCAGAATAATTGCAAACAAGAGTTTCGAATTTTTTTTTTTTTATTGTAAATCAAGATACTTAATGCTTCCAATTGTAACTCCCTATAAAATTATATGTATTATATATCCAAAATATGTAACTGGCTGAAGGACCTCGGTCGATCGCCATTTGGTTTTACCAATAAAGTACTTTATTATTATTATTATTATACCTATTTCAAATATGCGCCGATTACATCGCATCGGTAGACTATGAACGATTCATTTCACAACACAAGTGGATATTTAGTGACAGGCGCCGGAGTTTAACTTCGGACCATTTAGAACAAATGCAAATAATATATTTTTATTATTCTAATAAAGCAAAGTTACTAAATGTTTGTGTTTGTGCATCCAACAATAAGTGCATCAAAGTATGACTTATAACCCTTTCGGAGCCACATTTACCTACCCTTAAACATTACAGAATTCACTAGATATATAAGGTAAGATATTGTATTATTGCGCATGAAAAATTTGTATATAGTTCATATTGCGCAAGGCCGATTCTGGTTTTTACGTCATAACTACCTCGAAGCCGGGGTCTGCTCATGACACTACATCAAACTGACCTACCAGATTATCTACTAAAACTTTGGCGACAGTGACCGCTTTCTCATTTAGAATAGTATAGGGTTCCAACCACTCACTGAAATGGTCTATGGCAACTAGTACGTATTTGTTACGATCCTTGGTTACCAGGAATGGTCTGGCTATACTGCTACATTTCACCTCTACTTCTAGTCTGTGGTCCCTTACTGGCTGCACAAGTTTTAATAATAATAATAATAATAATAACTTTATTTGAAATAGGTAATTCCCAATACATAAATATACAAATATAATAATAATAATAATAATACATACACAGAATGAAAAACACACATATTATAAAATCAAAATCAAATTTCCCACATTAAGTATGTAAAATATCAAACTAATACATCCAAGAATATAAAATATAAAAATAACATCAAAAATACAAGATCGGTCAAATAAACAAACACAATAACAATATATACACAAAATGAAAAAATACATACATTATAAAATTGCAAATAAATTTCCCACATGCAAAATATTAAAGCAATATGTTTAAAAATATAAATATAAAAATATAAGATCAATCACCACTGAATTAGATATAATTTTAATTCATGTTTAAAAATGTTTAGGGACTTGATACCTTTATTTTTTTTTTTTTTTGGTAAATTATTGTAACCGAACTCCTTTAAATAATATGTTATTTATTGCTCTGCAGGAGTGAATTGTGCTAATATGAATATAAGTATGAGATCTAGTATTATATGCATGAATTTCATTGTTAAATGTAATAAACCTAATCAAATACTCAGGTAGTAAGCCCTTTAGAATTTTAAATATAAGAACCATTGTGAAGTAGGTCATTCTAACAGATACAGGCATCCACTCTAGAAACCTCAACATGGTTAAAACTGGCGTATATCTATTGCATCTGAGAATTACTCTCATAGCCCTATTCTGCAATATTTGTAGTTCATTAATATTACTTTGATCAAGTAAATACAAAACAGTAACACATAAATCAAAGTGTGGTAGAATTATAGCTTTCTATACAGTGATTCTAGTTTTCATATCTAAGATAATTGCTATTCTTGAGAAGTAAAACAATTTTTTCCTAAATTTTCCTTTTTGTATAATCAAAAGTTGTTTAAATCATAAGATGTTATCTAAAATTATACCCAAATATTCAATATTTTTGACTACTTCAATCGGTGAATTATTTATCTATGGACAGATTAATATTTTTATAATTGATGTTACTACTTTTAAACCTATTTTTAATCACCATTGCTCTTGTTTTACTTGGATTTAATTTGAGTTTATTGACTTTGAGATACCTTTCAACTTTAGAAAGTTCCATATTCATTTATTCACAGCATAGCTAATAATGTATCATCAGCATTCAAATTTAAGAAATCGCAATTAAGTTGGTAAATTATATCATTGATATGTATAATAAATAAAAGGGGTTCTAAAATGCTTCCCTGTGATACACCAGGGTTACCTATTGGTAACTGGTAATGTGTGTGGATACAAGTGCAATGTGGCTGGGGAGGTCGTTCCCACACTCCAGCCTTGGGAGGGAGCAAGCTTCAAAACGAAGGAGGGGAGTGAGGTCTTGGGGCTGCATGCACACTCAGTATTCGTTCCTGATGAAGATGGCCAAAGAGTAGAGGCCAACAGGATACTCATCCGATTAAAAGTGAGTAACAGGGACCTTAACACAGACTTCTGGACGGTTTTAGAAACTACTCCATCTGAGAAGGAGTAACTGTGGGGTTGAGCTCCTCCATACAAAGTGGACCAAATCCGCTCAAGAGGCACTTGGAATAAAAGCTGATAACGCTCACGGAGGTGGAGGAACTTACTGGGGAGGCCAGCCACTGGAGGGACCTACACCTGAGTAAGAGAAGACATCAGAGTCCTGCAGGTAAATCTCTATCATGACAAGGCTGATTCGGCCATCTTATGTAGGAGGTTCGAAAAAGAAGGCATAGATGTTGCCCTCCTGTAGGAATCCTGACTTGTCAAGGGAAGACCAGCAGGCCTGAGGCCAGTTCAAGGTACGTTACTGTACAATACACTCTCAAGAGCATGTATTGTCCAAAATAGTAGAGTAAGTTGTGTACTAATTTCAGTGCCTTGCACCGATGATTTTGTTACAGCTATCCTGATAGCGCAAACGGAAGAGTGGGTGAAGAGCTGGGTCATATGCTCTGCCTACTTCCTAGGCAAGAAAAAAAACCTGTCCTACGCAGCTATTGAGCAACATTGTAAAACATGTCGTATAAAAGTAAAGGTATTATTATTATTATTATTATTAACATAGTTGCCTACTGCGGGGACAGGAACCTTCCAAAATATCGATGTCTATGTGTAAGTGTCCTGGTTCCCAAGCAACATTTTGAGTTACAGTTTTTAGTCTACGTGCCCAATTAGTTGTACAATGGTCATAAAATGGTTTTTAAAATAATGTTAATGACTGTAGATCGTATGAAGGTCGTTATAGGGTTATACTTGCGACTATCAAAATTCCACATCGCATGACAGTTAATTTAAAATCAAGTCTCCTTCCATGGTTTGATGAGGAGATTAAAAATAAAATAAGAGACAGGGACGTTGCATATAAACGGTTTCGGAGCTTAAAATTGGAAGATGATGAAAATGTTTTAAAAAATGTGCTTTGGAATGATTACAAAAGATGTAGAAATGCAGTTGTTAATGCTTTAAAATTTAAGAAACAAAAATACTATCAAGAGAGAATAGATATGAATCAAAAGGACCCAAAAGCCATGTGGAAAGTACTCAAAGAACTTGTATCGCCAAACAAGAACATGGGTATTACATATGAAATTAAATTTGCTTTAAGTAATGATGAAGTCATCGTTGCTAAAACAAACAGGGATATTGCCGAAAATTTCAACAAATATTTTGTTGAGAGTGTGGTTGAGTTAGCTGTTACGATTGGAGCAGTTGATATATGGTCCTCCATTGGTTTACCTGTAGTTGAAACTAGTATCAATGAATTTAAACAACTCAACTTAAGTGATCTAAAAATCTTAGTGAAAGATCTGGATAATAAAAGTAATTCGTGGGATATTCTTAACAATAAAGTATTAAAGTCTGTTATCAATGTTGTAGGTTTTTGTTTGTTAAATTTCATTAACATGTCTCTTAGAAATGGTGTTGTACCAAATCAATTAAAATGTAGTTGTATTACGCCAATACCTAAGATTATGAACACGAACGAGGCATGGAATTTTAGGCCAATTAATACTTTACTTTCTATAGAAAAATTGTTAGAAAAAGCAGTATACAATGAACTGATGGATTACTTTAATTTAAACAATATATTAATAAGTCACCAGTCTGGTTTTCGAGCAAAGCACTCGTGTGAATCTGCACTTCAACTGACATTTACTAGCTGGAGTCAGATGATCGATGAAGGAAAATATATAGTTGCGGTATTTATAGACTTAAAAAGAGCGTTTGAAACCATCGATCGAAAAGTATTATTGGATAAATTATCTTATTATGGTATAAAAGGCAATGTTCTGAAATGGCTAGAAAATTATTTGACAAACAGAAAACAAATCACCAAAGTTAATAACACATATTCCTCAAGCCTTGAAGTTGAGCTTGGCGTACCACAGGGAAGCATCTTAGGACCCGTGCTATTTATTATATATATCAATGATATAAGTTACCAGCTTAATTGCGATTTCTTGAATTTGTATGCTGATGATACATTATTAGCTGTGTGTGATGATGATCTAGATAATGCTGTCAATAAAATGAATTTGGAACTTTCCAAAGTTGAAAAGTATTTTAAGGTCAATAAACTCAAATTAAATCCAAGTAAAACAAAAGCAATGGTGATTACAAATAGATCTAGAAGTAGTAGTATCAATTGTAATAATATAAATCTGTCCAATTCACTAATTGAAGTAGTCAAACAAATTAAATATTTGGGTATAATTTTAGATGACATCTTATCATTTAAACATCATTTTGATTATACAAAAAAGAAAATTAGAAAAAAATTGTTTTACTTCTCAAGAATAGCAATTAACTTAGATATGAAAACTAGAATCACTGTATACAAAGCTATAATTCTACCACACTTTGATTTCTGTGCTGTTTTGTATTTACTTGATCAAAGTAGTATTAATGAACTACAAACATTGCAAAATAGGGCGATGAGAATAATTCTCAGATGCAATAGATATACACCAATTTTAACCATGTTAAGGGTTCTGGAGTGGATGCCTGTATCTGTTAGAATTACCTACTTTACGATGGTTTTTATATTTAAAATTCTAAAGGGCTTACTACCTGAGTATTTGAATAGGTTTATTACATTTAATAATGAAATTCACTCATATAATACCAGATCTCATACTGATATTCATATTAGTCGAACTCGCCACTGCAGAGCAATGAATAATATATTTTTTAAAGGAGTTCGATTTTACAATAATTTACCTAAGAAAATTAAAGACAGCAAGTCCCTAAACACTTTTAAACATGAATTGAAATTGCATTTAAGTAAGTAGTAATTGATCTTATATTTTTAAAGACATTACTTAAATATTTGGCATATCGTGGGAAATTTATTTGTAAACTTATAATATATGTCTTTTATTTTGTGTATTATATTTGTATATCTGACTGATCTTATGTTTTTGATCTTATTTTTATATTTTTAACAATTGTAATTTTATAATATGTTTGTTTGTCATTCTGTGTATGTGTTATATTTATATATTTATGTATTAGGATATACCTATTTACAATAAAGTTATTATTATTATATTATATGTTATGTATAAGACGACTAATTAGACGTTACGGTGAATGGTCTTTAAGAGGCCGTTATGAGGTTGTAAAGAGGTAGATATCATCTACAATAAAACTCCTAACACGACTTAACGAATATAGTTGTATAAAGGTCGTTAAATAAAATAACGTGACCTCATGATGACCTTGTAGGAAGATACCAAAATCATTAAAAAACATGATAAGACTTCAATAGGACCTTGACAGGAGATAGTACCTGAAATGAAGGGTAGTCATAAAGTAGGTTATATTGATTTTGAATACGACTTCCGTATGACCCACAAATGAAAATATGGCGTCCAAATATTGATAATAGTAACAGAAGTTATACCAATAATCAATACGATCTCGATACGACCCATAAACATAAACACTACACTTAAAGAAGTGACAGTTCTAATAGAAGTTCATACGACCTCGATACGATTCATGAATAAAAATATCAAATGTCAATGTTAGCGCTTATTCGAAATAATTATTCTATTCGATTCGGTATTATTGATAATTGCATAAAACGTTGGAAAGTATTATAAATAGAATCGATTAGGTATTGATCGATATTCAAGACTAAAACAAAACAAAAATAGTGACTAGTTTTATCAAATATTTATTCGATTCTTAATTCAAGTATCGATATCAATATCAATATAAAAAAGTATCGGTACTCTCTAACACTACAGGCGGGTTCATTTAGTTTGTTTTTAATTAGACCAACAATCGAGTTTCTCTCAAAGATTTCTTGTGTGACCACATTGTCACTACGTATTTTATCTACATTTCTTTTAGCTGGCCTTCTATCCCAACTAGCACAATTAGTCGTGGGAACGTAGCAATGACTATTGTAGGCACTTTAAAGTGTTTTGGTATTAGTCACAGGCACGTAATAGGAACGTTCCTAATACGTGTTTATGACCAAAATGGGGAATATTTTTGGGTTACGATAACGTTCCAGCCACGTTCCTGGAACTTGTCTGGCTACGTTCCAATGACGTTGTTGCTCCGGAGCAGCGACGTGGCGGCGTTTCAGAAAACTTTACCACTCCCTACTCTTTCAAATCGATGTTGCCCCTTCTTTGTCTTGCAACCGATTTTATTATATTTATGTTTTATTCTTACATATGATTCTTGTTCTTGTTCATTTGTCTAACTCAGAAATTTAATAGAATATCAGAAGGTAATATTAGACAACGAAACTTGTGCTATTTTCCAATGGTCTAAGGGTTACAATTAAAACGAATGCAATTTTACTGACAAACATAATGATAAAACGTCCGAATCTAACAACGCGCCTTTAAAATATGCATTTTTTAATGAAAATATTGTTTTTAAAATATGTAATGTCATGCGAGAATATGACACACTAGATGCCGAAACCTGTTTTTTATTGTTCTTCGGAACTTAACACTACTTTTTATGTATTCATTTGTTGTATTTGGTGAAGAAATTGCGATAAATTAAATTTATTAGTCAATTGTGAAATTATGGTTCATGTGTTATAATAATGGCGTCGATAATTTTGGTCATCAACATGGCGTATTTTAGAGAATATGACTTTAAGGTCGTTTTCACCAAGAAATGCTACTTGAAAGTAATTGCTACTTGGCGATAGTGACGAAAACTGCAAATACATAACTTTAAAGTTATATTTACCACAAATCTGCGAATAGAACTGTAGCATAACTTTAAAGTCGTAGCAAAATTGTGACTACCACGAATTACCTCTTCAAAGTTGCAGCTGCTACTTTATGGTTACATTTCTCCCGCTATTGATTCGGAACGTGCGTGTTAGCCGTACGTTCAGGTCTAGACTGAACGCGTTCCTAGCTTTTGCTGTTTATCATTTACCTAACTTCACATTGAAAAACCTATCAGCTGTCGCAATTTACTTGTATGCAGCCATATATCAACGACTTAATAAACATAAACCTTGTTGGTATAATATACTATTAAGTGATAGATAACATAGGAGAAAAGGTAGGTGTAATAAAACTGTGTTGAAATATTAAATTTTGTTGCCTTATTTTGAACATAAAATGTTGCATAGCATGAATATAGCAGCGTATAATTCTAGTCTAGGTTAGGCAAACATATTATATAGGTTAGGTTTGTTGCATTAACTTTATCAATGTCAACATTGGGAACTAGATGGTGAAATTTACTTCATGGTAAATTTCAGAGGTGAGGTGCACTTTGTAGTAGCCGTACACAGTTCTGTAGGTAGCAGTAACGTCATTAACACCAATGAATATTACTTACAAGTTCCACTACTTTAAAGAAATAGTGAAGGTTCCCAGAACGTCGTGGCAACTATTAAAGCTACTTGAAGGTGATTGCAACTTTGAAGTCACATTTCAGTGATGCGAGTTAGTCGCTGCTACTATAGTTTACCACCTTCAAGTTTTAAAAACCCAAAAGTCGTCACACTGGTAACTACCACGTTCCCATGTACCATGAAAGCTACGTAGATGTTGAAAAACTATAAAGTAATCATTAGTGGTAGAAACTACGAGGCACGGACTGTAGACTTGTCAAATTTATTTTTACACCAAAAGTTGTAAATTTAGTGGCAATTACGTAATGGTTACTCATACGAAGTTCCTATCTCAGTTACTGTCACTTTGGTGCTACTTGGGATAGGTCCCTGGCTGTTTATATTTACACCAATCTCTTGTAACATTCTACTTTAAATTTTATAAGAGTAAGAGACGTTCACTCTCCTACTTTTACTAACAGACTAACATAAGGTAGTTTAAAGCATGCAAAATGGCAATATAATCATATGAAATGACAAATTGAGTCACGGAAACGCGAACGGTGTGAACACGCCATTGGGCAGTCTATCGTTACTACTCTATGGTGAATAAGACTAAGAATAAGTTATTAGTATGTTCGTATCTAAAATATAAATTGACTTCAGAGTAATCTATATCTGCTTAGTAGTTTCACATACAAATTTATAACTATTAGGTTATAAGCAGTGTTGGCCATATTTTCTGTTGGAATTTCAACCAAATTTTGCATCCATCTTTGACAGTCAAAAATACTAAAACTTAAAATTTAGTTTGAAGGCTTTTTACATATAAGTTTGACTAGAAAATGTGTTTTTTTTATATTTTCTGTTATTCTCTGCAAATGTGTACACATTGTAGCCCATTGAAACTAATATTTAAAAATCTTTATTTTTCTTGAATTCTCAAATTTTCTTTCATTTTCATTATTCTGAGGGTGCGTTGTGTTTTTTGAGGTATCTTCGACACTTTTACAGTAAAAATTAATCCCCAGCAGTTTTGGCATCATAACATTGCTAGAAATCAATATAAATATTTAACATTTTCTTAAATAACACATGGTTCATACTTAGCAGTTTGGCTGTTGAGCTTATATTTTCCGTATTGTAAACAAATTAATACAAGACATACGTATAGGCAAAATATTTACAGTACATGCTGACTCGTTATGTTCTGTTGTCGTGTTTGAACGAAATTCACAAACACGCATGCGTACAGAATCAGACCATAGGTCATATCGAAGTCAGATTAGATTGTTGTGACTATATAATGACTATATAACAACCTTTATGCGACAATACCGCATTCAATACTTAAGACTGTTTGGTCGTATGAAGGTCCTAATAAAGGTTGTCATGACCTTGTAACGACTTCTTTATGGCATCCAATTAAGTCATATAAAAGTTGTATGAAAAGTCGTAACAACCCTTTTCAAACCGTCCAAATCGGGTCATAAAAGGGTTGTAACACGGTCGTCATGACTAAAAGTTATATTTTAGATCATAACGACGTAGCTACGTTGTTTACAAGACTAAAAATGTTGCTTGGGTTGAGTGGTGGAATAGCATTAGCTAAACTCTGCCAGGACGTTAATATAAACAAGTGGATTAAATAAATAAATAAACACCTAGAGGGCCTCAGAACAGAGGTGAGAAAACTGTTTACCAAGGACAAATCCAATTAAGAGAGAGATTATAAAACCAAACTCACTCAATACAACAAAGAAATCCACAAGGCCAAAAGAGACTTTAGGAGGAGGTTTTGTGAGCAGGTCGATGATGGTGCAGCAGCAGCCTCCAGAATTCATAAGGTATCGGCTAAAAATGGTTATACTGCAAAGGAAGTAGATTTTCTCAAAAAAGACGATGAAACCTACACGGAAACATTAACAGAAAGTATTCAATTGCTCATGGAGGTATACTTTACGGGCTCACTGACTTTGACAGTAGACACCCAGATCAAAGGCCAGTGCAGTCCTAACCTATGGACTGGAGAGTGGCCAAAGAGATAATAAAACCTGACAAAATCAGATGGGCAATTAGCAAGTTCTAACCATTCAAATATCCTGGGATGAACGAAATTTACCCAATCCTGCTCTAGAAAGGACTGGATATATTATTACTACCAGGTAAAATATTCAGAGCCTCTTTGGCCTGGAGACACATACCACATATAAGACTTTCGATAACGTCAACTTTGATATCTTAATAAATAAATTATACAGATATAGCATTGATCCAAACTTAGTTACCTGGATCAAGAGATACTTATATGAAAGATTTCTGATAACCAAACTAAATGACCACAATTTCTTACAAGAATCATTAATACAGGCAGGGGTTCCTCAAGGATCCATACTAGGGCCTATGCTGTTCAATACTGTCGACTTAAAATATATTCCACTTAACATGCAGCTATATGCTGATGATATAGTTATACTTAACAGTACACAATTGATGAAAAAATAAATAAATTTGAAGATGATCTAGGAAAAATTTTGAAGTGGTCCCAAAACAACAGACTCTCAAATAATCCAAATAAAACTCAGCTAATGCTCATTGGTTCACAATACATATTGAATTCACAAACAATAACCATAACAGATCTACGGAACAATTAATGCACAAAAATTTTAGTGTACTACTAAAATGTTGTATAAATATGAGCCTATTCATTACGTGATGTCTAACATACTTTGTTCCTAGACATGTTAAGTTTTATTAGTCAGTAAGTCATTTTTTTAACTCTAAACACTAGACACTGAATTGCAGGTACCTGAATTATTTTAAAATGTGTAAGGGTAGAGTGGGAATCACTGTCTGTGTCTTTTATCCTTTTGTATTGTTTGTTTTATACAATAAAGTGGTATTATTAACATTATTATTATTATTATTATATGGTGAAAGGTGAAGGTAGGATACCTCCCAAAAATAGATAGGATTTCGGACCAAACGCTCAGGTCATATAGACCCATAAGCCTGTCCTCTTTCATATTTAAAATACTGGAGAAATTACTGGACCGGTACATTAGAGACTATAATAACTAAGGGAAAAATCCTCATAGTGAACGTTAGTATGCACACCAGCCAGGAAAGTCAACAAATTTCATGCTGGATGATTTAAATAGATTACTAGCAAAGTCATTAGATGAGAAGGAAAAGGCAGTGGCTACCTTTCTAGATATAGGAGCACTTAATAATGCAACAATGGATTGCTAAAGAGAAGAGTCCCAACAGTGATCTGCCAGTGGATCAAAGCAAGGCTAGCAAGTATGGTTCCAGAGCTGTGTCTGAGTTATATGTTGATGCTTTTCCAATCATACCTATATCCCAGCATGTACAAAATTTTCTAGTTTCACTCAATCTTCTGGAGCTCCACAAGGTTCTGTATTAGGGCCCCTTTTGTTTATAATCATTATTAATGATATTGCGGCCGGTTTAAACGTAAACTACTTAGTACAGGCAGATGATTTAAAAGTTTTTTCAAAAATTGAAACCAAAATGGCCTGCGTCACACTACAGAACAATTTAAACCTATTAAACTCTTAATGCAAAGAAAACAAACTGCTCCTTAATGCAGCTAAATGCAATGTTATGTCATACTGCCGTAAGGACGAACATAAGATAATATTATACGAATATAACATCGATACCATAATTCTCTACTTGACATGTTGGAGTTTCATGTACCCAGAATTAATTCTCGCCACAAACGGCTATTTTATACTAGAAATCATATATAAAAGGTCCCCTATATATCACATGTTTGACAGTTATTCAGAAGTTGAAACAAATTTAGATATTTTATTCTGTAATGCTAGTAGCATCAAACGCCTGTATGAATAATCTTCCTTGAAATTGTCTAGTCTTGTACACTTAAATCATTGATTGTGCATTTAATAAGTAGTGCTATGCTTTTTATCCTTAATTGTATTGCTATCAGCATTATTCTTGTTTAATGCTGTTCACTTTGTAACCTTATCCTGTAATTGAGTTTATATCCCGCTGCATAATGTACCGAAATAAATAAATTAATTAATTAATTAAAAACCTCTCTAAAAAGACCTGTGCCTAAAGTTACCTCCCCCAAAGAAGTTGCAGATTATAGAAACATTAGTCTACTTTGCATACCACTAAAATTAGCCGAGGGAGCTCTCTATAAACAGCTAATAGAGTACTTAAATACGTATGAAATACTACCTCCTCTTCAGTCAGGCTTTCGCAAAAACTTTAGCACTGCCACTTCATTATTAGCAGTCACAGATGAAGTTCTTCGAGTACGAGATTCTAATGAAGTTACAGTCTTGACACTGTTAGATATGTCCAAGGCATTTGACAGTGTCAATTTCGAGCTTCTCCTTAAAAAACTAAAGATATACGGGGCCAATGATATCCTACTTCAGTGGTTTAGAAATTATCTCTATCAAAGGTACCAAATTACAAAACTAAGTGATGTTAATTTATCGCAAAGTCTGGAATTGCATGCTGGCGTACCACAAGGCTCGGTCTTGGGTCCCATTCTTTTTAATTTATTCACAGCTGACCTACAATTTACCCGACATGCGAAATTACAATTATATGCTGACGATATGCAATTATTCGCTGCACTTTCCACACATTTCCACTAACAACATGTGGCAACAAGTTGAAAACTTGAACTTAGATCTCAATAGCATCCTCAAATGGTCTCAGAATAATGGTCTCCTTATGAAACCCAACAAAAGTAAAGTGATATTACTAGGTTCTCAAGTCAGAATAAATACTATAAGATAGCTTAATCCAGGGTTCTATCTTGGTGAATTGCAGCTGGAATTGCAAGAGACAGTAAAAAATTTGGGTATCAAAACTGTTGTGTAAGGTTTATATGTAACGTCCCTCTTAGAAATCACATATCTCCACACTATAAAGAGATTAAAATGTTACGATTAGATGAACGTCGGTTTCTCCATTACGCCTGTCTAATTAAGAAAATAATTGAAACTCAAATACCTAGCTACTTGCATGATAATAATAATCCGTATTCAGATAGGAAAATTCTAATATAAAACAAATATATACTCAATAGACACAATGAATTAAACAAATAAAATACACAAATATACAGATACATATTTCTAAACACACCATAAACAATAAAAACAATAAAAAATTGTTGATTTATATGTGAGATGCAATCAGACAGAATTTCTCTGATAGGTTGCTAATTCGTGTTTAAAAATATTTAGTGACCTGTCTTTAATTTTTTTTGGTAAGTTATTATATTCTCACAGTTCCTTAAAAAAATATATTGTTCATTGCTCTAAAATTATTCGTTCTGGTAATATGAAGATTGTTCAGAGATTTTGTATTATAAGAGTGAATTTCATAATTAAATGTAATAAACTTATTCAGATATGCTGGCACTAAACCCTTTAAAATTTTTAATATAAAAATTAATGTAAAATAGGTAATTCTCACTGATACATGCATCCAATCTAGAATGTTCAACATATTTTGAATTGATGTATACCTATTACATCTGAGTATTATCCTCATAACTCGATTCTGAAGGTTTTGCAAAAATGCAGGATTGATCGAGTAAATACAAAACAGTAGCACATAAATCAAAATGCGGCAGAATTTTATATACTATGATTCTAGTCTTTAGATCCAAATTAATAGATATTCTTGAAAAACAAAATAATTTTTTTAGAATTTTTCAAACATCTCTTACTTAGTGTCATATGTGTATAATCAATTAACACCAGCCATGTTTCAGACAAGTACTACATCGCTTAAAACAAATCTAAAAAGTAAATCATTGTGTAATTACTTGACCTCCATTACTTTAAACAAATTTTAGCTCCGCATTTGCACATTATTGTGTGTTCTTATTTCTACGATGCAATTATTTTAAATTAGTGACGTTATATAATTTTATATTTAATATAGGTAATAGATTATTTACAAAACTACTTCATGTTTTAGGATAAGGTTAATATATCAGTTCTCTGTATCTTATCCATTTATATATTTGTAACTTGTTTGTTATATTCCATACAATTAAAAAAAGGAAAATAGTATTCACTTTAGGCGAGGCGACCATTGAAGCAGAAGTGAGTATGTTTAAGGAGCAATTTTTTTAAAGAGACATTCAAAAAATCTCAATGCCAAAAGAAATCTTTCTATCGCCAAAATCAAACTTTACATAAAAACATATTTATATTTTTTCGACCACTTTCAAACTCGACGTGTAGCCGCGAAGCCCTTTGAATAAAAACCTAAAAATTTGAAAATTGTCTTAAAAAGTGTTATTATTATTATTATTTACTGATTTAGGTATATATCAGGTAACTACTAACATTCTTCGATAAGCAGAAAAATGGAGCCATTATAGATCTATATCTGGTATTATAGCTAGTTTGAATGTGGTATTTTATAATATGGTTTTGTGCATAGAAAAAAACGCAAATCAGTAAAAACTGTAAACTAACATCAGTGGTGTAGTTACAAAGGCATAAAATGGATAATAAATGTACTCCTTCTAGGTTTATTGTTAGCTTCTGCTGATCTATGTAGTAAATAAAGAATAATATGACACATTTTTATTTTTCATTAATAGATACATTGAATTAGCTATATACTAGTGTTTACGAGGAAGTGACAATATTCTGAGAATATCCTTGGAAGGTCAAGACAAACAAAATATTTAAATACACATATCTGATTTTCGACCGTTAAACAAAAACAGGGTGATCAACTATTTCATCTCCTTCTCAATTATCAGAAATATGTGTCGATGTAAAATTAACTAGATTTTCGGTCAAATTAAAGGGGAATTAATATATTTTCTTACTGTTCGGTTTAGTAACTATCGACAGAGTAGGTAAATACGGTAGTTCTCTAACGAGGTTACTAAACCCAAATGTAAGAAAATATTATAATTTTTATTCGAACTTCTAGGATACACATCAAATTAATGTCCAGGAAGCAATAAGTTTCTTTAACAGCTGTGCCTCTAATTGAAATTTTCCGCATTACCAAATAGCTTGCAGGTTTAAAGCGTAGAATTCGAAAATTGTATTTTATAACGTTAACTTTATACAGCATGTTCTTTATTTGAAATTGTTAAAATATTTAAAAACAAATAAAACATTTTTGGTAAAAAAAAAAAACAATTGTAATTGCCGGAGAGTTCAAGACCCGGGGTGTAAGTGTTTTGTAAAATCTAATATTTATTTATTAGTTTATACTGAAGCTGTACATAACTATGCTACAGTCAGCAGGTTAGGAGGGACACCTGGCGCAGGTAAATTCAGTAAATTGTACCAAAAAGTAATGTCAGTAAAGTGTTTTGTAAAGCTAGAAAATTAATCACAATACAGTTTATGGAGCAGAAAAGTGAAAAATAGTAGCTGATAGATTATGCCGCGTCAGTATTGCTGCGCTACTGTCGTGAAAATGAGGTCCATGTAAGAGCTTTGTAAAAGTTGATGTTTTACAGAATAGTTATTTATTTAATATAATTTAAGAAAAATATAGTCAGTCAGCTCTCATTTTTATGGAAATTAATACATTTTTTAACAAAAATTCTAGCCTCAGCTTAGCATGTGGTATTAGTAGGGAGGGGGTTGTTTTCTGAATATAAAATGTTCGATAACAGTTTTTTACTATTATCTAGAAATAAATAACCCATTCTTTTTATTGAATTTGTTTTTGTAGAATCAATAATTTTTTCTTGATGGTTGTTTCAAAATATATCAAAAACTGTTGACTTTATAAAAAAAAAGATATTATCAACCTTATAGAGCGTATAATTATCTATAAATTGAAAGTATTTTATTGTAGGATTAATAGTTTACGATTTACAGGACAATAAATGTTGCCGCTAGGTACAGGAATGTGTTGAATTACCGAATACTCGATCTCTTTTCCATGCCACCCAGGAGGTATAAAAAGTGTAAGAAGAGTATAAGAAACTTTAATGGAAATAGGAATACTCTAATATAGAAATAATATAAAACATAAACTAGTTCATTTTATAAAAACTTAAGCCTATGATGATAACATACACATATAAATCTAACTTAGACATTATCCTATCATAACTAGCACTCCCAAAATAGCACTCTAAAGAATTATAATAAATTCAATCATAAACGTCACAACGAGAAAATAAACAAAGGAAAGAACTGTATTACAGGACTAGGACCTCAGAGACTCCAGCAAATCATGTTTCAATTTAAGATTGCTACTATTTTTAACAATACTAGGTAGGTTGTTAAGGCCCTTGAAAAATAATGTGTACATTGATTTTTTTAAATTCGTTTTAGCAATATAGAAGTCGTTCTGTTTTCTAGTGAAATGGTTATGTAGTTGATAATTAAATGTAATATTTTCATTGAGATAACTTGGAAGCATTTCATTTATAATTTTGAATATAAAAATCAATGTAAAATAATTTCACTTTAACCTGACCGAGAGCCAGTCGAGTGTATTTAACATCAAATTAACAGGTTTAAACCTGTTGCACTTGAGAATCATTCTCATTCCCCTGTTCTGTAGTTTTTGGAGTGCTGACATACAATTACTATTTAGTAGATATTAAACACTAGCACAGTAGTCGAAATTATTCTCTTAAATCTGTTATCTTAGTGTATATAGACATATTAGAAATTCGAGAAAAGAAAGATTTTTTTTAATATTTTCTAGTATATATACTTACGTACTTAAAAAATAGTGTATTATCTATTATTATACATACATTTTTAATTTCATTTATTATTTCAATGTTTCTGTTTTCTATTTTCAAATTAATACTGTTTGTGTTGATTGAATTGTATTTGTATCTACTGGTTATTATCATAGCTTTTGTTTTATCAACATTAATTTTTAATTTATTCATCTGCATGTATAGACCAGTGCCAATAATTTTTGAAGAAAAAAAATTTTTAGCAGTATATGGGTGGTGGGAAAATTTAAAATTAATGGTACATAAACGGGGAAAAACCGATTGGACTGCAACAGATAACCGGAAATGGGGTGGGGGTGCGAAAAGGTGTGTTCTTAGGGGTAAACGTGGTTTTATACGATTTCTGGCAAAAGTAGACCTGCTATCGAAAAAAGTTTAATATAAAAGTGGTAGATAATTGAGAGATCTACAACTTTTATTTCAACCATTTTTTTACATAACCTCAAAAATATTGAGAAAAACGTCAAAAATCAATTTTTTGTTTTTTTATTTTTATCTTCCACAAAAATAATTCGATTTTGATGAAATTCGGAGAAAATGTACATTTTTATGCCTCAAAAAAGCTGCAATTTTTTTGAAGCGGAATATTCATTTTTGATTTTTTTGCAAATTTAATTCGAAAAAAAGGCCTAATTTTCAATCAAAAAAGTTGATTAACAAAGTTTTGATATTTGAAAATTTTAGGACAGTATTTTTTTCGTTAAAACCTTTACTTTAAGACGGTGTAAAAAAATCATATTGTTACTGTGGAAAAACATTGTCTAAAATGGAAAAAACTAAAAAGACACTTTTCAAGATCGATTTTTCCGTGAATGTCACTAATTCTTAATTGTTCATTTAAACGAATTATTGAAAATGGTGCAAAACAGCAATTTTAATGTAATATGTAATAAGGAAACTTTAATTAACTGTTTGCTGAAAACCAAAATGTTTAAACAATAATTTTAATTAAGAAATTGCTAAAATTGACCATTTTTAGCCAAGAAACAAATTTCTTTTATGCTTCATGGGCACTTTCACATTATATATAAAATTATTGCGTATTTTACATTAAATCAATTTACAAAGTAGAAATACATAATCAAAATTTATAATAATCTCATTTTTTTGCTCTATATCATCAGACTCAACAAATTGTTTGGTCTCTTCTGGATCTTCGATAAGGTCTTCGACTTTGTCAAGTTCTTCGACTTTGTCAAGGTCCTCAAGTTCATCAAGATCTTTATTTTCAATATTATTTTGAATATTTCTTGTTGCTTCGTCATACATCTCCGAATCGCTGATTTCTTCTAATGGTATCTAAATATATCATTGAACTTGCTGTTGAAGCGGTTAATGTTGATGCTGTCTTTGTAGTAGTTACATCAGCTTCGGGATACCCATCAAATACAACGTAACTGTTTGCTGCGTAGTGGCTCTGTATGTAATGCAAATACTTATTCAACAACGTGTACAGTATTACTGGAGAATGGCAATGCATTAGTGCTTGTAAATTCATCGTAAAGATGCAATTTAACGTTTTTTCTGAGGCCATTTTCTGTAAATAATGACAATGGAAATGGAGCAAGCTCGTACTCCAAATATTTTTTCATATCATATTTGCTGCTAATATTCAAAGAAATTCTTTGAAACAGTAACAGTGGATTAATTACTACAGTCTCGTCATTCAATTTTACAGAACATTGAACCGTTTTGAGAGACAAAACTTTATTTTTCCTCTGGAATTTGATACTCCCAAAATTATTTCCGATAACCATTTTCAAAGATTTTTCCCTTCCTCATACGCTTTATAGCAGTTACGGACTAAGTAGTAAGCTTTATTGGAAATTCCAATTGGCTAACGACCGAGATCTTCCAGCCCATGTACAATATATAGAAGTGTTGTGAATAGGGTAAAAGAACACAAAAAATCAATCTTAAATCACAATAAAATACAGGAATGTCAGCATTGCATTGAAAATAATCATTTCATAGATACTGATAACATAAATTTACTTCATTCGGAAAGAAAAGGTAAACGTTTAGATCTGCTAGAACAACTAGAAATCAAAAAATCTTTCAAGAACAACCCTTGTACCACAAATGACCAACAAAATTTCTTGAATACCCCTATAATAAACAAATTGTTAAGAACTATCCATTGATTTATATAATCAGTTTAGGTCCACTCCAAACATTCAAATAATTAAGGATGTTAAATTAAGTCTTAAATAGATTAGGTCATAAATAGATTAAGACATAAATACTTTTAGGTATAAATTAGCATAAGCACGTCGGAAACTTTAGTATTCACTATGTAATACTCTTGATAAAGGCCTATTAAGCCGAAACATATGTAGAGTATTTATAATATATTGATTGATTCATCTAAAAGCAGTGTTTAATTTATAATTAACAATTACTTTCAAGATGTTTCACAAGGTACCTACCACAAGTTCAGTTCAGTGTATATTATCTCATTATTAAGAATGTCTTTATGCGTCGAGTGTAAAACCAAAAAGTTTACCTTGTATAGGATATCAGGGTTGGTCGCCATATTGGATCAGAGTTTTTCGCGCTTTTCGGAAACCGTTGATCCTACGATGGAATTATTAAGGACTTTTTTGTACGTTTTTTTTTTTTTTTTTGAAATACAATAGTATTTTAATTACAGAGCGTTCAAAGTTTTTTGAAGTGGTTTCCTCAAAGTGTATCACAAATTGTTCACTTGTTGACTGTTGAAAAAATGTTATTATCTTATAGAGCGTACAATTATCTTCAAATTTTATCTAAAGTTTTTTATCATAGGATTAATAGTTTACGAATTACATTGTGACAAATATTGCTGCTAGTTGCGGGAGCGCGTTGATTTACCAAATACAGTCGCTCATATTGGAACTCTTGTCCACGTCACCCAGGAGCTAGAGTTTTGATATCCTTGTGAACGATTAGTGATTATGATAGTGTCTGATCACTACAGTTTTTTAATATAAGCTTTTCTAAAAATGTATTTTTAATAGATAAAAAAATATGTTTTTTTAAATATTATTTATTTTTTATATATTTTATTATACATAATAAATTTACTCATTCTCTTATTTATTGTAAATACATTGTTAATTTTTGATAAAATAATATACATTGAATACATTATTTATTCGTAGTTTATAAATTTGTATTTGGTAGTAAAAAGTTTTATTTGACATTAATATACGTAGAAAAAAATTATTCAGTGTGAAGAGTTCAAGAAATTTCATTTATTGTTCTATTCTTTAGACAACTGCCTTCTCAGAGCAGCTTATATAAAAAAAGGATAGTGTTTGGACTCTAGTAAAAACACTAATCGTTCGCAAGGATATTATGAATAATTCAATCGGGCAAACGAAAAGACTCAGATGTGGATATTCCATATGATATAAAAGAATCGGCTAATTTAGCAGTAAATTCAGTAATACCTGGCAAATCAAAAAGCATATATGAAGTATATACGAAATTTGAAAATTGGTGTCAACAAAAAGGAATAAAAAAATGTTTGTGAAAAGATTCTTTTAGCGTACTTCGAAATGATGAAAAACTATACAGCATCTACAATATGAATATTATTGAGTAGGTATCAATATTAAAAACAGAATTAAATGTTAAAAGTTACGTTGACATAAAGAATACATCATAATTTTTTAAGAAAAAATCTGCAGGTTATCATGCTAAAAACTCTATAGAGAAAGTTTTATTAGAAATGCTGATGACGGGAAGTTTTTATTTGCATTTTAATAATAAAGCATTTTCTGCATCTTATAGTTTTTTCTCTAAATGATGGGTTAATCAGTTACGTAAAATTCATTACATCACTAGTTATGTAATGAAACTGACAGTTATGAAAAATGTGACGTTTCGTAATGTCAAAAATGCATTTAAAATTTGACATTACATAACAGGATTAGATAAAATATTTTAAATCAGAACTTAAAAAATTATTGATACTTAGGTGTTATTATTCTTTAAATGAATACTGTAACGATAGAAGTCTTCTCTAATTTTTTTAAATTGTGTGATGGTAATTTTAACCATTATTAATAGATATTTTACATATATTTGTATAATTTTAATTTGATATTTACATAGTTTGACTTAGTTTATTTATGTATTATGCTGCTTATATTTTCATGTACCTACTATTTAACATATCCATATCATGTATTTGTGATCAACAGGACCAATAAATTATTATTATTATTATTATTATAGATTTTACACTTTGCATGTGCATTGTGGATGATTTATCTACAGTGAAAGATGTAAAGATTGTTTTCATCTGCGTTTCATCTAAATAAGTGAGCATTCAAAGTGACCAGTGAACAAAGTAAAGGGACTTTCTACTCTGATGAACTGAATGGATGATTTATTTGTAGTAAAGCAACAATAAGTCTAAACTTGCATTTTATAAAGTGTATGCTTCCGGTATCACATAAACAGACGTTTAAATTGAATCAACATGTTTTGCAGTTTAAATGAACTGAGCCTCACTCATTCTTAAATGATTCCTGTAGCTCTCGGGGTATTCTGCAGCAAGTTCCACTAATAGTTTTTTCGATGCTCTCAATTGTTTTCGTCGTCGAACCCAAGGTTTTACATACCAATGACGTTGATCGTTTTTATCTTTTTTCTAATATTTTACGACAAATTCCGCAAAGACTAGATTTTTTAACACAATTCATTTCACTAGTTTTCAAGAGTATCAGTAACTGAAATAGTGTGTGTTGCACTATTTCAGTTGCTGACACTGTTGAAAACTAGTGAAATGAAGTCAACCATTGAACAGTGTATGTATCTCCGGCTTTCATCTTTCACACTCACTACAGATGAATCATCTGTGATGCACATCCAAAGTTACAATATCCTCTACTTACAAGCCATAAAGTAGAAAAATGGCAATGCTGCCGGTAGTCCTAGCACATCTACCATAGCTGTGGTTATGGTGGTGTCATTTAGTCATCCTTTATTTACATCAACATCCCAAGAAAATTTTTATTTACACGAGTGATAATATCATGCGATAAAAGTAAGGTTTTTATATCATTAACTGATAGAATTAGAAGAAATATTAACAACGATTAGTAACATAACCTAAGCTAACCATAACTTTTGTCAGATGCCAAGAAGAAGTGTGCCATGCTGCAAGTCAAACTACGACAGTTCGCTAAAAATGACAAAGTGATAGTTACAACTTTTTCCTTCCCCAAAATTGAGGAATGGGAGAAACTTTGGATTCACAAATTTCCGTGGCAGAACTGGCCACCAACAACTAATTGTTTTGTGTGTACCAAACACTTTAATGAAGCTCATATTATTAGAAGTCAAAACTATAGAAATCCAACTACTGGTATAGTACAGCAATTGCTTTTAAGGCACCCCCCATTGACTGATAATGCAGTGCCCTAGATCTTCAATACTTTGCCCTCGTATTTATTGCAAAAAGAGGTTGTTTCTCGGATAGACTCCATAGACAGAAAAAATTAAGCAATGCTACGCGATGAAATAATGGTGAAAGATTTCTTGAAAAATGACTGCATTAAAGAAGGCAAACATTTTTTAAATAACTTTCAGAAAAATTTAAAGTGTACAGTGGAATATTAAAATAATGTTTGATTCTGTCTGGCTGTATAGACTAAATATTGATAATGTGGAGACAATTGAAAGTGAGCTAAAAGTGAAGCGGTGTTGTAACTTCTAAGAGCTAAACGTTAAAATTTTGTCGGAACTAATGAGATACTACCTAGATTTGACCTTTGTTTCGCCACCCAATTTAAAAATAAGCAAGTGGTCTCAAATGGAAAATATATTAAGTAGGTATCAGTGTTTAAATGAAAATAATTCTCCAGTGGCTGACATTGACAAAAGTGCATTTTTGATAAAGAATTTGACAGTTATTGAAAATACCGAAAAATGTGAGTATAGAAGTAACTTTTAATTAATCTGTGATCAGGTGAAATTAATGAAAAAGTGACGATATCACCACTCAGCAGTAATTTTTTCAGTTATAGCTTTCACTCTTTCACCAGCTTGTTATAATCATTCAAGAGAACATTTAATACTGACTCAGAAGAGATATCTATAAAATATTTCTTCATCACTTAACATTGCTCCTGATTGTGACTTTAAAAATACTGGCCATTACCTGCATAAAATTTATAAAACTAAGAAACTAAAACAATTTAATTGGTTCCTCCCGGGAACAACATTTTTTTCCCTTTTTTTCCTCAAGAAATAAAAGCATCAA
This sequence comes from Stenurella melanura, assembly GCA_963583905.1. Lineage (NCBI taxonomy): Eukaryota > Metazoa > Arthropoda > Insecta > Coleoptera > Cerambycidae > Stenurella > Stenurella melanura. The sequence continues at coordinate 110,080,045 of OY757310.1, read as the reverse complement.
TCAATTGTTCGTGGTGCTCTATATTTATGATTAGAATTTAACTATGCATTTAAAACTTATCTGGCATAAATTAATCATAAAAAAAAAAACAAACCTAATATTTTATCATTTCTCGTTCCTCTTGTAGAAAAATTTGTGTTTCTTAATACGTCATTGTTACTAGTTCTAGTAGCACGTCTAGTAAGTGGAAGAACTTCCTCCTCTCCAATATCCGAGGACCGTTCCTCTTCTTTTGAATCATTAACATCTTCAATATCTTCTAAAAGACACAAAAAATCAGTTTATTTCTTCATCTATAATTGACTTAACAAGTTAAATGCCAATGACGTCTTGTGGCGTGATTGGACACCGTTAGCTCAGTGCCGGTCTCACCTTAAGGTGGGACATGCACATTTACGTTTAGTGGGCCACTACTGGGCCAGCTACCGACTAAAACTTCTTTGCATAATTTCGCTCATGCCTCTAGGAGTGAGTGATGTGATTAATGTCTAAAGGTGAAAATCTGATAAAACACTTAAAAATTTTTAATTAGATGAAGAAAATGGTGATTAAGGTTTACTAAAAACTATTCTTGTATTGCATTTGAATAATATCATCCTTTAATGTAACCTTTATTTTCTTCATTTATCAATTATACATTAAAAAATTCTCATTTAAGGCAAAAAGCATAAAAAATTTAATATAATATTTTGTAATTTATAAACACTTCAGACATTTATTATCTTAGGAGGGGGGGGGGGGGGTTGGGGTTGATATTCACCAAATACAATGTATAATTAATGTGCTCCAATTCCCTGGTGCCACTTTGTAAACCATAGTTTTCTTTCCACACTATTTACAGTTTATCAGTGTGTCAATTTGTAATTTACGTTTCTTGACAAATAGGCTTATACCTACATTACCTGTATCATTAAAAATCCCACGGAAGTGCTCTTGCTAACAGACTATTGAGTGTAATATCTTAATATTTAAACAAATAATAAGGAAAACATGTGTAGAGTGTCTCCATTAGACCAATAATACATAAATAACAAATTTTATTTATTATCCGGTTAATATTTACATTGAAATGATCTTATACATTTTCGAATGTCATTTTCATTTAGCTTAATAGTTCACAATTATAATTATGGTAATTTAATAAGTTTAGCATTTGTTTCTACTGGCAAAGAAATAAATGTTTTTCTGGTGTTCTAATAGATGATTCATATTTCAGCACTAAGTAATATTTAGAACATTCGATGGATTATTTCAGTAGGTATTTTTTATTACATTATTGGCAAGTACTCATTGAAAAAATACTATCGCTTTTTTTATTTTACAGCTTTACTTAATTCACAGAGAAAAAAAATGAAGTATGTGAAATAGCATGCCCTTTAAACACCAATTTGGATAACATCACAATAGCTATTTTAATTTTACAAACTTGCCGTGTTGACTGCTAGTGTGCTTGTTATTGAACTCTGTAAAATGATCCATTTTGAAAACACGAAATTTAGAAAATTAAATTTAGACCAAAATTCCCATGAAAAAATCGACTTTGATACATTATTATTTCACAAAAGACCGATAACCGCCTTTGGCATCGTCTTTCATCGAAATCTTGATAAAAAATTATTTCACTAAAAATATGCTAAAAGGTGACAGAAAAATTTTCAGCTTGATGGTCAATTGCCTTTGGGCTCCGTCATTCGAAAAATAAACATTTTTAGAACGTACCAAAAAACTGACTTACAAAAAATTTCAAGATACACAGGGCAGAAAACCGCCCAACAAATTTTTCGAAAGTACCACGAATTTGGTTTTTCGAAAGTACCACAAAGAGAAGGATTTACTGAAAAATAAATAAATTTTGATTTATTTTTCGTGTAACATAAATCATATAATCTAATTAGATAAAAAACGCTATTTAAGTTAAAGAAACAGAGCGTGCAAACAATGCACACCTGCAACACATGGCCGACACGCTTGCAATACACGCCAAACATTATTTACTATTTACTCGCCTTTAAATTGAATGGACTTGGCCCAGGCCAGGGCCTAGTATATAATTGTGTTACAAGTAAGAACAACTTATCAATATGCCGCATTTTAGTCCAAGGAAAATTATAGTTGAAAAATGGATTAAGCCTTATAAAGAACTACATTTTGATGGCGAAAAATTATTTGTAATATTTGTGATGTCACAATAAGGTGTATACAGAGAAATGTTTTAAAAAATGTAAACAACTACACATGAGTGTAATACAAAAAAGGAAAAGAGAATTTCAAAGGACGAGTTTTATTTCAATTTGGCTGTTTTGTTAATATGTTTAAATCTTCCATGGAGTGTACTAAATATAATTCATTTTACACATTTTCTAAACAAATATTGCGTGGGGCAACATGTTCCAAGTGAAAGCCTGCTTTGCAAAAAAATTCTCAGCGAATTATATGAAGAAAAACTGGAAGATATTCGGAGAGATCTTCAAAATGGCTGGTCTTGGGTTACAACAGATGAAATGGCCGACTTTTTGGGAAATAAAGTTGCCAATTTATTAGTTACAAAATTACATGTTGATGGTCTTGGCAAGTGCCATTTAATAGCTTCCAAGGTTTTAGAACAGTTAATGGCTAGTCAGTGTTTAATTTTTTTGAAAACACTTTAAAATTGCTTTGGCTGAACAAAATTTTAAAAAAGTAATTGTTTTTACTATTGATTCTCAGTGTCGCATATATTAAGTGGTGGAAAAAAAAATTAAAAGGAAATAACCACAAGTGTTACATGTTCCTGGTTTAGCGCACGCATTACACCGCATATGCACTTTCGCAATTATCTTATAGATGAAGATTGGCAGGATGTTTTTATTCAGAGCTGTCCAAATATTGCTTTCGACATCTTTTCTAAAATACTGTCATAATATTTTGAGATGTTTTCCTATCAAACGTTTTTCGACAAATAAAGGAAAAAGATTCATTTTAACATCCGAATTAACCGAATTAAAAAACCATGTGGTTCTGTACAGTACATTGGCTAAACACGATGTGAATTATGTGGAGATTAGCAAATATCTCAATAAAATTTATAGGGAAAAGTTAAAAGTCGCTCAAATAGCCAAATTACATCTGATAATAAATCCAAAACCATGTGGAGAATTATAAACAATCTTCAGAAAAAAACATAATAAAAGAAATGAAATTATTATATATGAAGATGGCGTTAAAGTAGATGACCAAGACGTAGCAAATAATTTTAATTTACATTTTACGGCCAGTAATAATTATAACAACTGAGATCATGAATTTTTAGAAAATATTGTTCCCTACTGCAATCAGTCAATTAATATGTTTAAAATATGTGAGGATGATTTAATATCTTTACTTAATAAATTAAAAAACTCAAACTCATATGGCGCTGATAACATCTCAAATAATTTACTAAAAAAATGTGGATTGGAATTATGCAAACTTCTAACATACCTAATAAATTTAGCTATAGAAAAAGGAATCTTTCCAAATAAGTCAAAAACTGGTCACTGCTATACCACTTTCTAAAAAAAGCGATGAAGATAATTATGCCAATTATAGAGCAATAAGTCTACTTTGTAGTATTTCCAAACTCTATGAACTTGTAATAAAAGAACAATTAACTTCCTTTTTTGACCAAAATAATATTCTATCAACATCTCAGCACGGTTTTACTAAAAACAAAAGTAAAGAATCAGCAAAATGCGAATTTCAAAATATAATCGTTGAGGCCTTAGATAACAACAAAGTAAGTAGTTTTAGTTTGATGGATTTAGCCGTTACTTTGTGGTAGTCGATCATAATGATTTATTAAAACACTTAAGTATTTTGTTTTTACCACTGTATTTTATTGTAACTTAACGTTACTATAGTTTCGATACTTCAACGTATCATCTTCAAAGCGACTCAAGTAAATGAGTGAACACAAGAGAAAACCTAAGTTATTTATAATTTACATTATTTACCTAATTTTATTACTATGGTGTAGGGGATTTAAAATTATCAGAAAGTAATAAAGGGATTAAAGGATTATGAAGTAAATATAAAAAAGAGGTGCGTTATATAGGTCCAACTGGTCATTAAGTAAGTAATTACCTGGGGTTTTGTTTGATTTGAAAATTTCTAAGGATTCTAGTAAATTTAATTTAAAACCTTTATTTTGTACATGTAATATATCAACAGTATTTATATCTGGCAAATGGTGATTTGATTCTAACAAATGGTTTGAAAAAGTGGAGTCTGTTTTTTGGAGTCTGAAAGACCGTAGATGTTCTTTGTATCGTGCTTCAAAGGACCGACCAGTTTGACCTATATAGAAGGCATTACAGTCCGAACATGACAATTTATAAACTCCTGAGTTTTGAATTTTCCTATTTTTCCCAGTTTTTCAACATTTTGGTGTGGTGGACATATTAAGTAGCAAAGAAGTGAACTAATGCCGGACATAAATCTGCCAACTATAAGAAATTATACTTATTTTAAATGTGCTGATTACATTGGTAGACGTTGAATAATCCTTTTCACAATACAAGTGGATATTTAGTGACAGGCACCGGAGTTTAACTTTGGACCATTTAGAACAAATGCAAATAACATATTTTTATTATGCTAAGGTATAGTTTGTGTTTGTGCATCCAACAATAAATGCATCAAAGTATGACTTAGAACCCTTTCGGAACCTTTTACCCATAAATATTATGAAATTCACTAGATACTATTATAACGAAAGATATTGAATTATTGTGCATGAAAGTATTTATACAGTTCATATATCGCCTAAAGCCGATTATGGTTTTACGTCATAACCACCTCGGAGCCGGGGTCTGGTCATCACCCACAAAACTTATTTTTCAGATAATATTTTTTAAAAAGCAAAAGTTATAGTATTGCTGTTCTCAATTGAAGAACTCAGTCTAAAACGTTTTTACCAGGATAAATCACTACAAGGCCTGCCTGTGACAGAATGGCACAGAAGCTGTGCTTGAATATTACAAACGATACCCGTATACGAATATAGTCAACCAGATATATTATGCGCTTACCTTAAAAGAAAGTAGTAAACTGTTTACTTGGCTCACCATTACCTGCTTGTATTTATTCGTATAATCGCTGGTAGCATTGCCGTAGGTTAAATTGTTCATTAAACTACCATTATTTATTACAAATAAATAATTTACATAATGTGTATCAATTAATATAAAGTAGAAAAATAATATTCAGTTCATTTCAAAAATTTAAAAATTATACTAAAAATTGTCGGTCCGCTCTCATGACATTGCAGGTGTTATGAACTATTCCTTTGTTAGTATCTTTTTATGATTTTCCAACTGACTTTAGATAAACTTTAATAATCCTTGTTGAGCATGATAGTTAACTTGTAATTATAAAGCAACATTCTTAACTTCGTTATATAAAATTAGATTAGAATAATAATAACAATAATTAATAATAAATTGGATATTACATTACCTCTTTCCCCATTAACTTTTATTTCCACATTATTCTGTGGAGTTTTAGCGGTGCTTCCGTGAGACACATCTTCATCTTTGTGGTCATTTTCTTTGTTTTTATTCTCAATTCCATGACTTAAATTGCTTAATGTACCATTAATTCTACCATTGGTCTCTTTTTTACTTTCTTTGTCATTTAATTCTCGTCGAGGTCGAATTTCTTTTTTATTTCTAAGAGAATCATTCCTTCGTCGTCTTGACGTCATTTCGCTTTCTTCATAATCATACAAATACTTTGAATTCTTTAGCTCATTACTTCTTCGGGTAACACGGCGAGCTATTTCTATGTTATCCCTATGTACATCTGCGGCATCTCGACTATCCTCTTCTGAATACCCAGCATTTAGATTAGGATACCCTACTTTGTGCATCTGATTATCTGCCAGCCATGTCATGTTAACTTGTCTCTTTCTCTGGCTTCTTCTTACACCTCCTAAAAAATTTTCAAAATATATGTAATATAGGTAGGTCATTTACTTACATAGTAAAAATTCATTTAAAAAGGTGAAATTTTACACAAATGAATAACTTTATATTAACACAGATAGTAAAGGATGATGACTCACGTATAACTCAAGAAACAAAACCAATTATGGACTAAGTTTTCACGAACGTTACGGCAATAGGTTAGAAATTAAAAGAACTCCAAAATTATCAAATCACGACATAGTAAACAGAAAGATAGACAGAGAAAAACATATTAAAAAACTGGCGTCTACGGAATCACTACTTCCACATCCAGATTTCCCATCCAAGTTTCTTTAAAGGAAAGCATAAAGCTAGATAAGGAACTCTAAGGCAAAGGGTCTAGCCATACTTCCACGGTGGAATTGCCCTCAATAGGAACCTGTATCGTAATATAGAGCGGGTTACTAGTAGCTGATGCATATAGCTATTTCCTGTCCATCTTGATCTGTCATGGAGATAATGGAAGAAAACCATCTGAGGACGACTTTTTTAAATCGATATATTTACTAAACTACTAAAGACAGGAAAATGAAATTAAGTGGAAGTGTTAAAGTACATTCTAGAATTTATTTTGGTATATTTTTCAAGGGCTAAGTTTCAGTATAAATATTATTAAAATGGCTCAAGGACCTAGGTCGATCGCCATTTGGTTTTACCACTAAAGTACTTTATTATTATTATTAAAATGCATATAAAATTTTGAATTATTGATTTCTAATGGTTCTTATAGAATGACCACTCTGCAAAAATTACTGAATATTCGTACACAAATCATCTATAATACGTTTCAGGTTTCATAAAAATCGAGGCAACGCGACATGTCAAAAAAAACATTTAATGTATATAATTGAAATCAGGAATCTTGTCATTCACGTCAACAATTTATGTACTTATCAAAGACATGAGATTTTTCTCTCTTTCTATCAGCTTAAATACTAGTGCATTGCAATGTAAATAACAGAGTCACGCCTGATGGGGCCATGACAGAAGTTCCAGACGTAACTCAGAGAGCAAAATTTCGTCCCATTTAGGGAACAGATAGATAGATAGATCATTTATTGGTCTTATTACACCTTAGTGCTTAGACAGGTCAAAGACACATAGATATATAAAAAACATATTAGGCAAACTATTTGTATAAAATAAAATAAATAGATACGTAATTGCGTATGATTCAACTGATGATCCTTCTGTCATAGCTAATTATTTTATAAATTATTTTTCTACTGCATATGATCAAACAGATTGTAATCCTCCCTCACTCGATGATAACAAACAATTTGTTGATATAAACTTTTGTCACATAGATTCGATCGATGAATTAAATTGTATAAATAGTTTAGATATACAAGTTAAAATTAACGGCAAATATTCTAACAATTTCTCACCACAGCAAGGAGTTCCCCAAGGCTCGCCACTTTCACCCCTCCTATACAATATATACTGCTACGATATATACAACAATAACAGGGCAAACCAAAACACATTTAATAAGGACCTCTATATCCTCCAATATGCCGACGATACCGCTCTGGTATCTCACAATAGCTCGATCACTAGTACTGTAACTAAATTGCAACAACTTATGGACAGAACAACAACTTGGTTTAATTTATGGAGATTAAAAGCAAACCCAATTAAGTCACAGCTCATTATATTCAATCATACCCAAACTGATAATACACCAACAATTTTAATAAATGGACAAACCTTAAAAAATAAACCCACTGCTAATTACTTGGGTATACACTTAGACCACAAGCTTAATTTCAACCACCACACAAACCTCATAAAGAAAAAATGCATAGCCAGAGGAAAACATTTCAGAAGCTTGACATACAAAGATAAGGGAATAAACAAGAAAACAGCGGCACACATATACAAATCCATATGCAGACCAATTCTCGAATACGCACACCCATTATATATAAATTGCAGAAAACCAGCCAAAAACAACCTTAAAGTAGCAGAAACATCCACCTTACGCTCAATAACCAAAATCCGCCATACAAGAAATGCACTACACAACCCTCCAAACAATCTTCTGTACGAAGCAACAAATATCCAACCCATAGCCCAACGTATCATGCATCTCTCTACCAAATTTGCAAAAAACGAACAAACTCTGAAAACATTGCAACCATATTGTAAGACACGAGAACAACAACGCCCAAAGCACAAGTACCCTGAAAAAACCATATTGGAACTCCTCAAAGAACTTAATGAAGAATAATTGCAAACAAGAGTTTCGAATTTTTTTTTTTTTTTTTTTTTGTAAATCAAGATACTTAATGCTTCCAATTGTAACTCCCTATAAAATTATATGTATTATATATCCAAAATATGTAACTGGCTGAAGGACCTCGGTCGATCGCCATTTGGTTTTACCAATAAAGTACTTTATTATTATTATTATTAGTTTAGATAAAAACTGCGGTTCTGATCCTGACAATGTCTCAGTAACATTTATTAAAAATTGTAGATTTGTATGATCAAATGTATTAAGTTTATTATTTAATAAGTCCCTTTCAAATGGTAAATACCCCAATCGTTGGAAACTAAGTTATATTACGCCTATTTTTAAATCTGGTGACAGGTCTAACGTTGAAAATTATCGAGCTGTTTCAAAGATTTCCATTTTTCCAAAAATTTTGGAGTCAATAGTCACAGAGAAGTTAACTCCGCTTTTTAAACATGTTTTAATAGATGAACAGTATGGTTTCTATGGGGGACGTTCTACAAGCACTAATTTATTGGTATTTGAGAGTTACGTTATAAATGCCTTGGAGAATCGATTACGAGTTAACGCAATTTACACGGATTTCTCCAAGCCATTTGACAGAGTAAATCATAAAATTTTAATTGGAAAATTACAGAGTTTGGGAATTTATGGGGTATTATTAAATTGGCTTTAAGATTATCTTTCTGATCGGAAACAAATGGTTAGAATAAATAATGTTTTATCATCGCCTATTTATGTGACATCGAGTGTTCCGCCAGCTGCACATTTAGCTCCTCTATTGTTCAATTGCTTTATTAATGACATAAAAGATGCAATACGTTTTTCCGAAATTTTACTTTTTGCTGATGATTTAAAAATATTTAAGGCCATAGAGTCAGTTGATGATTGTTTTAAAATTCAGTACGACTTGGATAATTTTAATAAATGGTGCGATAATAATTTAATGCAACTAAATATTAATAAATGTAAGTTTATGAGGTTTAGCAGATCTGAATTTTCGATGGAATTTATTTACTCAATTAATAACGAGTCAATAAAAGAAGAAAATACCATAAAAGACTTAGGTGTTGTGTTTGATCATAAAATGTCATTTAAATACCATATTGATTATATAGCTAATAAAGGTCTAAAATTACTTGGATTCATAACTCGAACTTTAAATGATTTCGATAATATAAATTGTGTAAGAAGTACCTATTGTTCGGATGTAAGATCCTCTCTTGAATATGCTTGCCAAATTTGGTCTCCTCTTTATTCTATTTATATAAATCAGATGGAAAAAGTGCAGAAAAGATTTCTTAGACATACTGCTTATAAATTAGGGATAAGAGATGACATAAACTATGATGAAATACTCTCACGACTAAATATGTCAACACTGGAGCAAAAACGTAATTATTTTGACATACATTTTTTTGTTCAAAATAGTCAATGGTCTTTATGATTGTCCTTATATACTTAATGAAATCAATCTCCGTGTGCCACAGAAATCATGTCGCTGTCAAGATTTGTTTATCAATAAATTTTATCGAACGGACTTTGGGTACTTTTCACCGGTTCCCAGAATGTGTAGAAATGCCAATAAGTTAAATGGAGATATTGATTTCTTTAATTGCTCACTAACTAAATTTAAGCAAAACACTAGATAAGATTATAAGGTTAATACAATTATAGATTTATATGTATGTGTTTGCATGTATGTAATGTGTGATATTGTATCTGTGTGAGTGTGTGCGTGTATATGGTTAGGTATATGCATAAATATAAGCATTATAAATAAATAAATAAATAATTATTATTGAGTTCAGATCATGTTAATACTACGTAAAATGTAAATTGTATTGGAATTATTCCGTAAATAAATAAATAAAAAATAAAAATAAAATAAAATGATTCATGCGACCAATTGCACACCCATGTTTCGAAACTGCAACTTTTGTGTGCCCACTGTACGTGGAAAGTGAAACACGGTGACACAACGCGTTTTAGGTCAAATTTGTGAATTCTGTCAATGCATGTGGCCTTTCTCTAAGGTTTTCTTAATAATAATAATAATAATACATTTATTATAACCGAAATATTTATGCCTAAAACAAATCCTACACAACTGCTTGACTAAACAGTGAACTGCTAATATAAAAATAAGACACTTATTGCTCTTTTTTATATTTCTTGTTCTTTTTAAATTCTATTCTCTCACACGTCGTTGTCGCAAAGTATAACATCATGCACTTATTTTCTTCCTAAAGGACTACACATTATATATGAGTATAAGCTAGGTGTATTAACTTTGCTTAAGTTTTTCTCCCTCAGTATCAATCAGTCCAATTTACTTGCGGCGATAAATATTTTGTGTAGTTTTTTGATATACAAAAGATAGCAATGAGGGCCGTAAAAATAATATTGTATTTTGCAAAGATACTTATTAACAAGCTAATTTTACAAAAAAATAAAATTGATAAAATTCCAACTTATGGTTAATGTTAATAAAAGTTGTAAAAAGTAATGTCTAGAATTACTTGATGCAAAATTTTTCACTTTTGTTGTTTCCGTTTTGATAAAAGCACAATTTCTACTATGCGTTATGATTGAAACAAACGAGGAATCTTGTAACAATATTCCGCAATTGTGTGGTCGATATTGATCGAAGTGAAACCGACGGCAGTACATAAAATGATCCGTTTGTCCCCTGTGGTTTAAAAAACGCGGCCACAAATTGCTGTCTCATTATCGACGGTACAAAACGCTTGCATAAAAGGTCTCTTATTGTGCCTGATGGGTCGTCGAGCAGACAAACTTCTATAATTTCGCACAGGTTTCTTATTTGACGACGGCATTCTTTTAACACAGTTCCTACTGCATGTCACTCATTATTTGCATTTAAGTAGCAATTCCCTATGGGTCAACACAATTCCTATTCCGTGTAAAAGAACACATTATTCCTTTTTGTAGCCAATTTAGGCACCAGTAGTGTCACTTGCAGTTTTGTGTGCTATTTGACGCAAAAGGGATATTTTATATGTGTATGTCTTTTATTTTTAAACTTTCAGAAAATATGTTACCAAATTACTGTACTGATTTCACAATAAGAAACAATTTTATACATCAACATCAAACAAGAACTAGAAATAATTTCCACATAAATAGTGTCAAGAGCAGAAAATTCTCATTCATGTTTTAAATAACTTATATTAAAAATTCCAAATCTTTCATTCATATTTTAGAAATAATTTATATTAAAAGAAACAAATCTAAATATCACTTTGTATATTCAATCAGTATAAAATTATTTGCTTATTCTAAACATAAATTGAAATATAAAACACTAACTATTACAAATAACAAATAATTGCTGACTATTTAGAATAGTTCGAACAGTGAATAGGATTTTATAATTGAGGAAAGGCAATTCAGCAATATTGCAAAGACTGCACTATTGCTATGCCTATGAACTTTAGGTCATTCGATTTTTAGTCTTGGTGAGGTGCAGTAGTGAGATATCTCTTTCACAAATGGGTCCCAAACAATTATGTATAATGTAAGTACAATTTTGTTAAATTTCATTCACCACCTTTATATTGTTACTAGTTAAAAATAAATGTTTTATTTTTCTAAATCACTATTTTTCTACCCTCTGATGCTACACCCCTAGTTCGTATGTGGTTTTGGCAAACCATGTATGCAACATATGCATATGTTGCATACATGGTTTGCCAAAACCACATACGAACTAGGGGTGTAGCATCAGAGGGTAGAAAAATAGTGATTTAGAAAAATAAAACATTTATTTTTAACTAGTAACAATATAAAGGTGGTGAATGAAATTTAACAAAATTGTACTTACATTATACATAATTGTTTGGGACCCATTTGTGAAAGAGATATCTCACTACTGCACCTCACCAAGACTAAAAATCGAATGACCTAAAGTTCATAGGCATAGCAATAGTGCAGTCTTTGCAATATTGCTGAATTGCCTTTCCTCAATTATAAAATCCTATTCACTGTTCGAACTATTCTAAATAGTCAGCAATTATTTGTTATTTGTAATAGTTAGTGTTTTATATTTCAATTTATGTTTAGAATAAGCAAATAATTTTATACTGATTGAATATACAAAGTGATATTTAGATTTGTTTCTTTTAATATAAATTATTTCTAAAATATGAATGAAAGATTTGGAATTTTTAATATAAGTTATTTAAAACATGAATGAGAATTTTCTGCTCTTGACAATAGAACTAGACATAAGAAGTCGATGAAGTCATTATTTTTTAGGGGTCTGGATGCATTTAATAAATTACCTGATAATATTAAAAATTGTAATACCTTGAACAGTTTTAAACAAAAAATTATTTCATATATAAATACAAATGTAAATTAATGTTCAAATTTTTTAACAAACTGTAATTTTCAATGTTCACTGCAAATGTAATAATACTGTTATTTATATTTAGCTTATAGTTATAATTAGTGAGTAAGTGGTAAATCTACTTATCTCTTTATGTAAGTATATGTATAATTATTGATTAGGAAATGTTTGTATATTAGGGCTTCTTCCTACTTGAATAAATATTATTATTATTAAAACCAGGGTCCGGCGACATAACAATGACGTCGCCTAGAACACATTTCCATTAAAGGAATAAAATGCTCACTGGGAATGTTGTAATTTTAAAAATGAATAATACAACTGGTTGTAGCTGCAACCAACGTTCAGCATTCTGTCAGTTCAGTAGCGTGCAGTTGTCAAATTTAATGATTTTCTATTTCCTCTCGTTATTTATATAAGTTTGTAGCGTTTTTACTGTGGTGTTTTAGGTTTCCTGTAATTATGTAAATTGTTATGTAAATAGTTTGAGAGTGCTTTACTTTTACTGTTTGTAAAGAAACTAATCTCAAAATACCTGGCAAAAGACAGAATGCAATAGCCAGAGACATGATGGTGAAATTAGTTGAAGACTTAATCAGGAAAAATGCAAGCAGCGAGGTGAAAAATTAAATGTGGCAGATGTTTGTAAAGTAAATTTTCTCTTAGGGTACTTCTAATGCATCGAATAGAATAGAATAGAATAGAATGATTTATTGGTGTTAAATACACAAAGTGCTTACACAAGTCAGAGTACAGATAAAAAATTATTTATAGTACAAAATTAATTACTAAATGACTATACTACCCTTGGTTAAAATACATTTAAATACAAATTAAAAAGTGGAGAAACATATAATTGTATATTAGACAAAAAAATTGTGGAACAAACAAATTTAATATATACTTTTTTAAGTAATAAAAGAATAATGCTGCTTGTTAGCTGCCCAAGGACTTAATTCTAATAGGGTTGGATGTATAGGTTTATTTAAGACACTGCAGATAATCACATACTCACGTTTTATTTTCTTTGTTACTTTCTTATTGATTTTAAATTTGAGCTATGTCACTTGATAAGAATTCATCAATACTATAAAATACATTTTTAAGTAGATATGTTTATATTCTGGTTTTAAATCTTGTGCCATTTAAAAGTTTCACTTTTGGCGGCAGCGCATTGTATAACTGGATCCCATGATAGCCTGTACCATCCCTAGTTTTAGTGAGGCGCAGAAAATTTTGATGGATGTCGTTCTTATTTCTGATTATAACAGTGTATTTCATTGTTTGTTGTATATTGATTCACATTGTTTTTTACATAAAGGAGACATTGGAGTATATAGGTACATGGTACTGTTAATATGTTTAGTATTTTGTACTGTTCTCTGCAGTCGTCTCTAAACTTAAGTCCTGTTATAACACGTATGGCCTTTCTCTCTATGGAAAACACATTGTCCAATGAAGTTGCATGCCTCCATACAAGGATTGCATATGATAATACCGAATGGATTAAACCATGGTATGCAGCTACCAAAGCCTTTTGGGAAATTTTGCCTACAATATTTCTAAGTAAGTAGATATTTTTGGAGATTCTTTTACATACGTAGGATGTGTGTTCATCCCATATTAGTTTTGGGTCCAAGTATAGTCCAAGAAATTTAGTTGATATTGGATTATCTACTTCTTCCATATTTCTTAAACTGAATACCATTATCTCAGTTTTAGAGGTATTTAGATTAAGCCGGTTTGCTAGGAACCAGTTTTGTAGATTTGACTGTGTGTCGTTGGCGTCATTCAATAGTTCCTCAAGGTTACTATTTATATCGGTTAGATTGGTATCGTCAGCAAATAGAATAGATTCTGTTCTGCCTGCAGAATTAGGGAGGTCATTTATATATATAAGGAATAGAATTGGGCCTAGAATGGAGCTTTGTGGAACACCATGTTTCACTGGGAGTAGGTTGGATTTAGTTCTATTGTAATTGAGATGGTTGGATAGGTATGACTTTACTAATAATATACTTTCTACAGAGAATTCGTAGTATCCTAGTTTATTTAGAAGTATGTCATGCGACACACAGTCAAATGCTTTCATGAGATCCAGAAATTGAGATGCTATATATTTCCCCTCCTCAAAACCAGAGTTTATGATAGAAGTTAGTTTATTGATGGCTAAAATAGTTGAGAGTTTATTCCTAAAACCATATTGGCTGGAATTAAAGAGATTATTAATTTCGAAGTAGTTTGATAACTGAGTTTTTAATAGAAATTCATAGATTTTTGCGAAATATGGGATAACCGAAATTGGTAGGTGATTTGAAGGATCATCAATATCATTTTTTTTTTATATATGGGCACTATCCTTGGAGACTTTTAAGCTATTGGGAAATATGTTATCCTCTATGCATATATTTATTAATGATATCGTTGATAATATAGATAATAGTAGTTTTATAACTCTTTTTGCCGATGACACCTCTGCTGTCATTTCTGCCAAAACTATTAATGCCCTCAGCAGAAATGCCACGAAATGTGTGGAAGAAATATCTAATTGGTGTAATAGGAATGGACTGGTACTAAACCAACAAAAAACTGATCTCCTATTCTTCACACCACTTGGTGTAAAAACAGACTTAAGCATACTAGTCAAATCCACTGGCAATTCTATTCGCCAAAATGATTGTGTAAAGTTTTTAGGCATCCAGATGGAAAAAAATCTTTCTTGGCAAAAACATACGGAATGTATAATAAAAAATTTAGCTAGTAAAAATTTCGCAATTTTACAAATTAGAGATTCAGTTAACATAAACACACTGAAAACATATTATTATGGTTGTATAAATTCGGTACTTTCTTATGGACTACTCTGCTGGGGTAATTGTTCAGGAATGCAAAAAGTCTTTACAATGCAGAAGAGAATTATTCGATGTATGTTTAAGCTTGATTACACCACATCATGTAGACCTTATTTTAGGCAGCATGGTATACTCACCATTTTCAGTATGTATATTTTACAGTCGGTGTACTTTGTCAGGAAAAATATAAATAAATTGCCAAAATGTAATGAAGTCAACAAGTATACCACTCGAAGTGCAAATAATCTTTATGTCCCAGCACATAGATTAACACAAGTAAATAAAGGACCCTTTATCACATCAGTTAAATTATACAATTGCTTGCCTCAGAAATTTAAAGATGTAAATAGCTTAGATTCTTTTAAATGCTCTGTTAGACAATTCCTTATAAACCAATGTTTTTACTCACAAAATGAATTTTACAACTTCTGTGATAATGTTTAGAATTGAACAGTGGATTGTTATGTGTATATTTTAATTGTTATGTGTATATTTTAATTGTTATGTGTATATTTTAATTGTTATAAGAGTTTATTTGACATATATTATAGTATATAACTGACTTGACTATGTAAATATTCTTACATTTATGTATTATCATAACCACTAGGTATTATTATTCAGACATAAATAGTATACATCCACCTACTATTTTACATCCTTACTTAAATTTAATAATAGACACCATTTGACTTGTCCAATACTTGTACTAAGCAGGTCTAAAGGAAATAAAGTTATATTATTATTATTATTATTAAATTTGTTAGTGGTAATATAATTGTGTGCATTATTGATTTAACGATATTTGTGTATATATCATATACGTCCTTACATGTTCTATTTTTTAGTGAGATTATTGCCTCATGTACTACTTGAGGGGTTATTTTTGTAAAAGTGAAATGATGTTCAGTAACCTTTTCCATAAAATCAGTATATGTTGCTTTACCCAGAGGCATAGCGTTTAGAATTTCCTCTGGGATATTGACAAAATAATTATTAAATTCATCGGATGTTATTGTCTCTGTATGATTCTTACTTACATTTTTGTTGCTATGATAATTTCCCACATAGTTCTTTGAGGATTTCCATGGTTATTTATATAGTTTTCGTGGGATATCATTTTAGCATTGTTAATCTCACTTCGATACTCAGACTTGTACTTATTATATATGAGTTAGTTTGCATTAATAGAGTTGCTTTTGTAAAAATCATAGAGGAAGTTCAATTCATCACGCATTCTTCGGAGGTCGTCATTATACCATTTTAATTTGAGATTTTTAGAGCCATTTACCATACACGATTTTAATGGAAGACATAATTGTATTGCATCAGTGATAGTGCTGATGAATATTTCGAATTTACGGTCCGATTGAATATTATTGTTATCTAGAAAGATCCAATCTTGGTTACTTAAGTTAATATTTAAGGCTGTTAGACCCTGTTCGGTTATTGGTCTGTAGCTAATTCTCTTTGACAATTAATTGAGATTAATATTGGTTTCTAATTGTATACCTAGGTGATCGGACAATCTTGTTTCGATAGAGGTAGTTTGCAGGCTATTATTTCCTATGTTTGAAAAAATGTTGTCAAGGTAGTGGCTATTCCTAGAGTAACCGAAATATGTTTGTGAAATTCCAAAAGAGCTAAAGATTTTCTGTAGCGTTTTGGACTGTTGGTTACGATTGTTATGGAAATGAACATTGAAATCTCCTGAAATAATAATTATTTTGTTACTATTTGTTAACAAACTGAGTGCTTTATGTAGTATTTCTTGGAATATCTGAAAGTGTCCGTTAGGGGATCTATATAGCGTCATCAATCTAATATTTTGGTGTTCAATAGCTGTAATCTCACAGTGTACATTAGGGTGGACCTTAACTATACATGAAAAAAAATGAAAACGATTTTTTTTTTCACGCCGCCCCGTAAATGTGTTCCACTTATATATTGAGAAAATAATTCATATAAAATCTGGGATCGATCACATAAC
Organism: Stenurella melanura; assembly: GCA_963583905.1. Lineage (NCBI taxonomy): Eukaryota > Metazoa > Arthropoda > Insecta > Coleoptera > Cerambycidae > Stenurella > Stenurella melanura. Next base: position 110,062,605 of record OY757310.1, on the reverse strand, counting down.
GGAAAGACGTGGCACATCCCTCATGTTCATGAGAAAATAATAGTTTTCTAGAAACTGAAAAATACCTACCAAGTATTATAATTAGGCAAGTATTCTGTTTTAGGTACTACATCTTGTCATATAAGACACAGAATATGTTTTGTTTTTTCATTAATAAAGACAATAATAATTAAAATTTATTTATTAAAATCTTAAGGATTAGACCTAACATGAAATATTCTATTAAAAGAAATCAATTCGCTTATGTTGTAAAAATATAATAATAGAGAATAGTACAGATACAGAACATTCATTAGGAAACAGAAATATTAAATAAGTATAGTACAAAAGAAATAAGTATACTAAATACGTAAAGAAAAAATGAACATACTTGTACGAACAGAATTAAAATCAATTTTTCATCAACACAGACTTTCACATCTGGATACTGACGTCGATACTCCGAAACAACTTGTACGATGAACTGTTTGTCGTCTTCTTTTCTTGACAAAATATCATTGTAATCTTGCATAAGTTTAACTTCTTTCTCTGCTGAATCGTTTACAACTTTGAGTCCTTTGACGATTTCCAATCCTTTTTTATAGCCATCGTCATCTCCCATTCTAATGGATCCTTATCCAAAAAGTCTGTTGATATCGAAAATCTCTCGAAGAATTTTCGTGAATCTTTATAGATCAACTGATCGATTTCCTGGCCCACTGGCTGATTTCCTTAGGGAGAATTGCCACTTTCTTTCTAGATTCGTCAGAGCTCTCGTTAAGTCTTAAAGCTTGTACCATCAGCTTTTTAGTGTCCGTTGAAAGGTTTTTATCGAGAAATGCCAACGCCGCTGCCTCTGGCGCTAAATACTACAGGTGATTGCAAAACTTATTTAATGCGACACTACTTATGTCTTTGGGTTTTGCAAAAATTGCAAATCTTGGCGAGAAGCTTCTGCAGCAACAGGTGCGTGAAACCAAGCTTGAAAGTATAATTGTGCGAGAAAAATGCATATATCACGTATTCCCTTTTCTTCCGCGGTTTCCATAACAAACTCTTCTCGACGAAGAAACATTTTCAAACAATAAAGTGCCTTGGCCATCCACCTAGTGTAGTGGAAGGCTCCTGGAACTCGAAAAGAGATCCCTCGGGGAGGAGTTCCACCGAGAAAACAAATTATAAGTTCGAAAAATTCGCGATAATCTTCACTAGGCTGCTTGTCCTGCTGCAGACTTCGCAACGCAAACTGAAGCATTTCTGTGACATCCCCCAGATTTTCGAGAGATGCCGTGTTACTCGTTTCTTTTCATCTATAGATTCCTCTGAGTGCTCTGAACTTGAGGATGATTTTAACTGTACTATTTCTTGCGCCACGCCCTGTAGTGACGTCATGTGTAAATAAACTCTAGAACCCAAGTAATGATCGTTTTCTAGTAGGTCTCCTCTCAGCATTTAAATTTAATGGTTCTCAACTCCTAACAAGTAGGCTCGCCTACATTGGCTGTTGTTATTCTTTATCGAACCAATATAGCAGGTAATAAAATTGAAAAAATATCATTACAATTATTATTCTTATAGATAAAATTTACTATTAAATAACGAATTATTAAAAATTTCAACCATAAATATGAAAATTAAGTTGCTTCTTCAGTTAGCGGAAAATTACTAAAATTCGAAATTTCAAATTCGAAGTGCCACGTCTTTTCGTCTTCCAATTGATCTGAAATTTGACAGAGGACAATTTTTCATAAAATGGAAAAAATCTAGAGGGCGGCGTAAAAAAAACCAAGGTTCGAAAATAAGGTCCACCCTAGTGTACGACAGAAAGTTCAATGATATGCTCCAAAACTATACAGCTATAGTCCCTCAATGCATAGATAGCCACACCTCCATGTGATAATGTGGTTCTACAATGTTTGGAAATGAGATTATAGTTTTTTATACTCACATAGTCAATTTCGTCTGCTGTATACCAGTGTTCATTTATCAATAAGAAATTGTAACAACGATCGTTAAGAAATACTTCAAATTCATTCGTTTTATTCCTAATACTTTGAATGTTTAAATGCAGTATCCTAAATCTATACATACTATTGTTTGGTTTATTTGCAAAGTTATTTATTTTATTGGAACTTCTAGCGCTCGTTTTACTAAAAAAAAGGCCTATTACTGTTTACCTTATTAAATTGATTAATTCTGTGTTCACGGAGGTCAAACCTTTCATATCCGGTTCCTCTTGGCCAAAAACTGGTCTTATATACTTCTTCTTTCATAGAGAATGGTGCTCCAAACATAAAATTTTTATTTTGGAATTGTTCAGATGGCTGTTCTTTAACAATAAATTCAATATCTTTACACCCTGGTTTTGATTTTACAAATGAATTTATATCCTCTTCGGTAATGTCCCTTTTTATATGTGAAAGTAAGAGCCAGACCTTCTTCTCTATTGCCCATGATGGTGAGTGGTTTGCAGGAGTTGAAGAATTCGCATTTTCCCCTTCAGCTATTCTCTTCCTCTGGACGTATCTTTGTCTTCTGTTTACAACTTCACGAAACCCTGTTTTATTTCCATTAGAATGATTGGAATGCGTCGGATTGTCATCAACAAATACACCCCCTTCAACATCATTTTGTTCTCGATGCTTATTTTTCTTTTCTAAATTGATCACTGAGTTCATTATTGCTTTTTGTTTGTTTTCTAAAGCAATAAGATTTTTTTTGGTGTATCCTTTTTTAGTATTTTTGAGAATTGTATGGGTAATACTGGATTTTCGTTTGTTGGTATATGTGGTTTATTAATAGGATGGTTTTTTGTTTCATTACTGGGTTTTGTAGAACTCTTATTTTCATTTATTTTGTTTATTTCATGTTTCAAATAGTTTATTTCTTCCCTCAATGTTTTAAAACTATTATCAAATGTTATTGTGAGTGTCTCTGTAATTGATCTAATTAGTACATCTTGTATTTGATTTGTATTTTTGGATTTTTCCTTCAAGTTGGTATTTTCTATTTCCAAATTTTTGATTTTCTGAAGATGTGAGATGGTGTCAAAATTCTGGCATCTTGGGCAGAAGAATTTCAATGCTCTGCCCTCTTTCAGTTGAAGAACTTCAGAAGATGTAAGATTCCCACAAGCTTTGCACACTGAATTTTCACAGCCATCACAGCTGAACACTTCTTTAATTTTTGTCTCATTACATATGTCACACTCCATCACTTGAATTTAATTTTATTTATCGAGTATTTGTATGAGGACGATGGCTATTTTAAACTACACTACATATACACTAGATTGTTTTGAAAGAGGTTTGTACTCTGCCTCGATATTGTGTGACCTCAGTAAAGCTTTTGACTGTGTCTCACATGAGTTATTATTAAAAAAATGTATCAAATATAATTTCTGTCTAGAAGCTATACGATTACTTAAATCTTATCTGAATAACAGACAGCAGATAGTCTGCTTCCATAACCAGAATTCTGACACACTAAATGTAAGAACAGGTGTACCGCAGAGCTCCATTTTGGGCCCTGTGTTATTTTTAATTTACATAAACGATCTACCAAATGCTGTAGACAACGTCAGCAGCTTGTTTTACGCAGACGATACAACACTTTCAGTATCAGGCGAAAATATTAACGAACTAATAATAAAACTTGCTGATGCACAGTTAAGTGCAGAAAAATGGTTCTCAACAAATTTGTTAACATTAAATAAAAATAAAACCGTAACAATGACATCTTCACTAAGATTTGACGTTCCGGAAGAAAATTCCAAGTTTGTAAAATTTTTGGGAGTCTACTTAGACTCAGTTCTTAAATGGGATGAACATGCAAATTATATTGCAAATTGCAAATATAATAATCAGAAACATCTATGTACTCAGACAAACGTCCACCAAAAGTGTATTAAAACAATCTCGACTGTACTATGCTATCTTAGCATGGGACAATGCTGCAGGAAGGCATACTATTTGGTCTTCAGAGGAGAGCAATCAGAATAATAAGCAATGCAGGTTATAGAGAAGAAACCAGTCCCATTTTTCAAAAATACAAAATACCATGCATTTATGCATTGGAAAGCATTACTTATGTCAAAAATAACATGTCGCTTTATAATAGAAATAAGGATTTTCACAATCACCTAACTAGAGGCAATGACCTCAGAATTAATAATATCAGGTTTACTAAAGGTCAAACCGGTATCAACTCTTATGGAATAAAGTTATTCAATACACTACTCGATACAATAAAAAGCCAACCTCCATCTAAATTCAGATCAACCATTAAACAATATCTCAGCGAATGTGCATTCTTCACACTTGAAGGTATTGAAGGCTTAAAAATTATCCTGTGATGTAAAATGTCAGTTTTCTTTTTTAATTGTCCTTTATAATATTTCTAGAGATTTTAGTATTTTGTATTTTTTTAACAGATGTGAAAGTCAATTAAATACAGTGTCTATAATTTACACAAAATAGACAAATAAGTTAAAAAACATTTAAATAAGTACACAAAAAAACAATAGAGCAAGTTAAGATATATATAAAGTTAAGTAAACTCATTAATGTTATACACACACTTTTGAGTTAAATATTGTTTCAGTAGTCTTTTAAAACAATTAAAATTACTGGCATTTAGAATGTGTATTGGCAATCTGTTATATATTTTGATGCCTGAAAGATATGGTTTTAGACCCGAACACTCTACGAATACAGCTACTTTTGAGTTTACAAACTTTATATATAATGCAATTGACAAAAAAAAGTTAGTCCTTGCTTTATTCTTCGATCTAACCCGTGCCTTCGACTGTGTTCTAGCCAAATTTATGTCAAAAAAAATACATGCATTAGGTATTAGAGGATCATTAAATAAGTGGATTATCTCATTCTTGTCGAACCGAAAAATTTCTGTAAAATTACGTGACACCATATCTAATACCTGCAACCTTAATCTTGGAGTTCCTCAAGGGAGTGTACTCTCTCCTTTGCTTTTTATATTATTTATCAATGACCTGGAATCTTATATTTTAAATAAATCAAATCTATATTTAACAATGTTCGCTGACGATACCACTATTTGTATCACCGCAGAATCCGTTGAGATGCTTGAAAACATCACTAACAATTTACTGGCTCGCTTTTATCACTGGTGCTCTTCAAACAAAGTAGTTATCAATACTTCAAAAACTAAATATATAATATTTCATAATAGAACTGTAGAACTACAAAACATTACTCTTCAGCTTAATAACTCTACCATAGAAAAGGTCACTAATACTAAATTTTTAGGGCTCCACATAGATGAAAACCTGTCTTGGAGAATACACATTAACCATGTAATAGCTAAATTAAATTCTGCGTATTACGTAATTCGCAATCTTAAGTCTATAATGGATGTTGAATATCTCTTAAATATTTATTACTCACTAGCATACTCACATATTAAATATCTTATTTTGTATTGGGGTCAAGCAACAGACTTAAACAGGGTTTTTGTTCAACAAAAAAGAATATTAAGACTTATATACTCATATGCTCCGCTAGAATCTTGCAGAACGATATTCAAAACAAATAATATTCTAACAGTCACTTCCATCCTTATTTATGAAGCAAGCTTGTTTGTGAAAAACAATTTGGAATTATTTCACCAGCACAATAGTATTCATAATCACGACACAAGATTCGCCAACAATATATATATAAATAATTTTCGATTATCTCAATATAAGAAGAGTGCGCTATACACTTGCAGTACAATATACAACAAACTGCCAGAATCCCTAAAAGTTACCAATAATGTAATGAAATTCAAAAAGAAATTACATTCTTTCCTGAGCACACAATGTTTTTACTCCCTAAAAGAATTTTATGAACATAATATCACTTAAGATCTGTAGAAGAATTCACTTTTGTTGTTTTTAAATATTCGTAGTCCTCTATATGTAATTGTCTCTTTTATACAAATATACAATTATGTGTTTTCTTTCGTTTATATACAATTTTAAATAGTTATTTCTATACAAAATAGTTAAGAATTTTTGTAACTGCTGTGACGTTTCATACCCTTGTGTAAGGCATATATGAAATAAAGTTATTATTATTATTATTATTATGGTGATCGTTCATATAGAGACAAATTATGGATAGGTATAGTTAGAGAAGATCTATGTCTGGTAGTGTAGGTGTGAAAACTACCATTATTTTTAAAACAAATGTAAGTTTTTTCTTACATATTTAGATATATAGTATATATAGATTGACGGAAGACTTAAAATCTTATTGTTTATGAAATATGGTCGACATAACTCGATGGTTTTTAAATCAAATATGAGTCTAATGGCCCTCTTTTGTTGAGTAAAGATTCTACTAGCTGCAGGTGCTCTACCCCACACTATAATGTTATATGATAGATGCGGATACACCATAGCATAATAAACATTGAGTAGATACTCCCTAGGCAGGTTCTGCCTTAGTGATGCAATGGCAAACAGTGAGCTATTGAGCTTTTTTGCAACATGATCAACCTGATCCTCCCATGTGAGACATGATTCCATGAAAGTTTCAAGAAATTTGACAGACCTAGAAAACTTAATATTTGTGTCAACTAAAATATAATCGGGTGTAATTGTTTTTCGAGCAGAGGAATATATACAATCGGTCTTTGCAATATTTAAGATCAGAGAGTTTTGTGAACACCATAATTCGAAACAATGTATCACCTCCTTAAGAGGACCTGCAGTTCCACAAGGTCAGGTGCTGAAACCATAATAGAAGTATCATCTGCATACATGGTATTTTTCCCTTTTATATGCAGGGGAAGTTCGTTTACATATAGCGAAAATAGCAGTGGCCCAGCACAGAACCTTGTGGGACTCCTAGATTGATAGTGATCATTTGAGGTGGAGTTTTGTATTTTAACTCTTATTTGCCTATTAGAAAGGTAAGATTTAATCCAATTTAGGACGGTACCGCTAAAACCAATTTGGAATAGTTTTTCATTTAGGAATTCAATATCGACTGTGTCAAAGGCATGACTAAGATCCAAAAAATAATCCTATGACACGATGGCTCTTATCTAGTTCATCATAGATATATTGCAGAAACTGATTAGTAGCGGTTTCAGTATTATTATTATTATCATATATACAAAATATGACTACTCAATCAAAGCAAATAAATCAAAATAAGTAATAATCATTCTCAATCAATCTACAATATACATTTGTCCTAATAAAACAGGTCAAAATTAAATTAAAAAATCAAATCGTAAAAACTCGGTTGGCTTCGGAATGCGGATGATGCGTTTTTGACCGGTGACAGCCCATCTTGGACGTGGATGTGGCTCGTCTTGGTTTGGTAACGGCACGTTTCAGGCAGGGTACGGCTCATCTCGATTGTGGATGTGGCTCGTCTTTGACTGCTTACGTCACGTTCGACTTCTGGGGTTGAAGCAGGCAATATTAGGGCTGGAACGTCGCCCTAATCATCGTCTGTTTCATTATACATTAAGACTGGACGTCGTCCTAATCATTCATCGGGGAATCATCAACTACAGCCACTGAATTTAGCTACCTTCGGCAGGACGGCATCGCCTGGATCATCTTTTGGATTGGGGGGTGGAATCGTCTTTTCCATCATTGAGATTGGGGGGGGCAGAATCGTCTGGATCATTATTCGGATTGGGGGGCTGTGGAATCGTCTTTTCCATAACTTAGATTGGGGAGCGGAATCATCTGGAACATCATTCGGATTGGGGCTTGTAATCATCTGGAACTAGGCTGACATGGAGTCATCTGACCTGAGCGGCGTTGAGGCACTCGAATTACCAAACATCTTGGCACGTGTTTGGTTGATGGAGGCTCGACTTGGACTGATACATCTGTAAATGAGTGCATTATTTCTATACAATTTAGAGATGCGCTGGCTTCAGGTCTTTCTCATGGGTGCACTGCTTCTTGCGGCCGGTGGGGGGTTTGATCTCAACAACTGCCGGGGATATTATTCGTGTCACGATATATGGCCCTGAGAATTTTGATGCCAGTATTGCGCTGAAATTTTGGATTGCTGACGATAAGGGGTGTTCTCCTTTCATCACTTTATCTCCAACATGTGGGGTCCATTCTCGGCAACGTAGGTTGTAAATGATGACTCTGTCTGGTATGCTTTGGCTAAGTTTGCTCTTACTAATTCGAATATATCCTTTAACTTTTGTAAACTCTCTATTTGCTCTTCAGTCGTATCTTCGGTTGTGTTGCTCCCATTTTGTTCTTCGTTAAGAGAGCTAGGTAGCATCAACTCTCTTTCAAAATTTAGCATTGCCGTTGAGAATCCTGTAGATTCATGTCTGGACGAATTTATGGCTAATGTAAATTCAGATAAAAATTGGTCCCATTTTCGGTGGTAATTTTCGGTGTATTGAGCAATCATTGCTTTTATCACTTTGTTACTCCGTTCAACTGGGTTATATTGGGGTGAATACAGCGTCGTGGTACGGTGTGTAACCGTTCAGAGCAGTTAGTAGCAGTAAATGTCCACTACTCAAATTACTGTTTAAAAGTAGTTAAAACTACCATCACGGCCACACCCAATACAGCCTTCACCAATAATGATCAAAAAGATGAAATATTATTATAAATTATATTAGATTTTCTTACTTCTTATTGGGTATTTTGCTACTGAAAAATATTTAAAAATTTTAATGAAAAAACCTCTGCGCCAAACGGATCAGACAGAGGTTGGTTCTTGAATACTTGACTGTTTCAAAAAGTCTCACACCTAAAAATATATAAACTAAAACAATGCTATAAACTAAAAAATGAAAATGAATGCTATAGGCAGTTAACGTTTCGGAAGAGAATCTACTTCCGTTCTCAAAACTTTTTGGCCATCAACCATGACAGTTCTTTGTTTATGTATTTCCATAGTCACGTGAGACATTAAATTATATTTATCTTATTTTTACTTACTTCATCTCTAAGGATGGGCAACCAACTAGTACAAAAATCTATTGAATAATTTGAAACGCATCTATCCTCGTTTAATAAAATAATCGCAGATTCTTTAAGTTTTCTATTAGTTCCGTTGCTATCTTCAGGGTGTCTAGTAAATCTTAATCTTAAAATTCCCTGACTTTTCCAGGTAATATTTTATCTAAATTCCAGGTTTTTAACTTCCTACACTCAAACAAACATAAAAGTATGTATTCACCTCAAAAAAATATATAAATAAATTCTATTAAACTAAACAACACAACAATAGATAAAGGCCAAAGTGTGAAATTCTTGGGGCTGTATTTGGATGAACAATTCACCTGGTTACCCCATATTGAAACCGTTATAAAAAAAAATTAAACTGCTTATTTTGTCATCAGAGACTTAAGGAGTGTTATGGATAAAAAATATCTAGTAAACATCTATTTTGCTCTGGCCTACTCGCACATGAAATATTTAATAATATATTGGAAAACTATCTGTGAGTTCCAACGCATCTTTATTCTTCAAAAAAAGATCATTAGGTTAATATTCTCACTAAATTCTGTACAGTCTTGTCGTCAAATTTTTATACAAAACAAAATTTTCTCCTTGCCATGTCTGTTAATCTATGAGGCAGCTCTTTTTGTTAAGCTTAACGCAGCACATTTTCTACACAATAGTGTGCATAGCCACGACACAAGAGGCTGTATTCTAATTTACATCAATAAATTTAGACCATGCACTTTCAAAAAAGGTCCTTTCTATGTGTGTAGGACAATTTTCAACAAACTGCCAACTGAGATTGAGACAATTGCTTTTATTCTTTACAGGAATTCTCTAATTTCGACTTGCTTGTATTTTCAAAATGTTCTTTACAGGAATTCTATAATTTCGACTTAGTCAGTTAACTTCACCTCACTATTTAAAGTGAAGTATTTATAATATTTAATGTAGTTTCATGTATTTTTTTAGTTTGTAAAATTGTATGCCTGTATGTATTCTGTATTGGCTTACAACAAAAACATTATTATTATTATTATTACACAATAAGTAAAAATTCTTGCATTTTTTACTAAAATGTTTATTTTCGAGAACTCAATTAGACAAGGCGAAAACCTCGCCTACGTGTGAAAAAAAAAACGATTTTTCTGCATATTCACGTTCGGGACATGCCCCTGAATAAGGAACAGTTTGTGTACAAAAATCGCCGAATGAATTTGTTTTAGGTTTTCTTGGTCATTTTAAACATAAAGGGTCTCCTGTCATTTTTTGTAAAGTTGACCATTTCCGATTTATAAACAATTGAAAGAGCGCGCGACCTGCTAGAAACGTCTATTCATTTAACAATAAAAAATTTAAGCTTTAGAATGAAAAAATCTGCACCTACTCTCTTCAGGATTTTGTTAATGGATGTTCAGAAGTTGTACAAGAATTTTGGTGAACTTAAAAAATTAATTTTACAATATTTTATTCAACCTTGAAAATGGCCGTTTTTGCATTTTTTCAAACATTAAATTTTTGATTAAGGAAAAGCGATTTTTGCAATTTGTTTTAAAAATTTAGTTCATACAAATTGGGACAAGATTTTCGTCCGGCAAACTCACGATCCTTATTCAGGAGCATGTCCCGAACGTGAATATGCAAAAAAATTTATGGGACATTCTTTTCATATGAAGGCGAGGTTTTCGCTTTGTCTAAATTACGAACTGAATTATTTCTATAAAGATTATCATTGTTTTTTAGCCTTTAAAGAACTCTCCCTTTTTTAAATTAATCAGAATCAACAACAGAAAAAAATATAGAAGTGAAATAGTTAACAAAAATAAAAAATCTATCCATATAGTTCATAATCTTCATCAGCGAAACATTTCTAACAGATTTAATAATTTGTACTAATAATTATATGAAAGTAAAAATTCCAGGTTATACTGCTTATTTTAATACATTCCCTGATATTTCCAGGTTTTCCCTGACTAAAATAAATTCCCTGACAATTCCAGGTTTTCCAGGTTTTCCAGATTAGTAGACACCCTGTATCTTTTTCCAAAATATTCGCCGAGTCCCATTTAATCCTGTGTTTTGAGAACGAAAGTAGATTCTCTTCCAAAACGTTAACTGCCTATAGCATTCATTTTCATTTTTTAGTTTATAACATTGTTCCAGTTTATATATTTTTAGGTGTGAGACTTTTTGAAAGAGTCAAGTATTCAAGAACCAACCTCTGATCCGTTTGGCTCAGATGTTTTTTCATTAAAAATTTTAAATATTTTTCAGTGGCAAAATTACCCAACAAGAAGTAAGAAAATCTGAATATGCCACAAAAAAACAATTACCGACTATAGACCGGGTGAGTCACGAATTGCGCTCGCTCCGATATTTCCTAAAATATTTGGAATAGAAAATTGAAATTTGGAGGCCTTATTACACGACTAAAATGTCATCTTTTCAATAAAAAATCAAGTTTGGTGCACATCCGGTTTGACCGGAAATGCCCACAACTTTCGATTTTTAAATGGAACACCCTATATATTTTTACATTTTTGGAATCTAGAAGAAATTTTGAATACAATACATCCATTTTGGTCACTTTTTGATAAACATTAAAAATTTTATTAAAAAATTTATTTCTGACTCCAGAGTGGGTGCCCAAAATATATTTTAGTTTGTATGCTACGTTACTATAAAAATAAAAAGAGCAATATGATTGCATTACTTAATTCTCTAGAGGCGTTTAAAATTTTTAAATGTGATTTTTACCCACTAACTCGTTTTTTTTTAATGGGAATTTAATCGTTCACCAACATTTTTAAATACCTCATTTTCATACGAATCTAATATGATACCAAAATTTTGAAAATCTGCTCAGAAATATTTGAGATTTCAGCCAAAATACAATGCAACCAAGCTTTTAGAAACATGCGGCTAATAGATAATTAGATAATAGAGAATTAAGTAATGCAATCATATTGCTCTTTTTATTTTTATAGTAACGTAGCACACAAACTAAAATATATTTTGGGCACCACAGCACTCTGGATTCAGAAATAGATTTTTTAATAAAATTTTTAATGTTTATGAAAAAGTGACCAAAATGGTCTTGTATTGTATTCAAAATTTCCTCTAGATTCCAAAAATGTAAAAATATATAGGGTGTTCCATTTAAAAATCGAAAGTTGTGGGTATTTCCGGTCAAACTGGATGTGCACCAAACTTGATTTTTTATTGAAATGATGGCATTTCAGTCGTGTAATAAGGCCTCCAAAAATGCAGTGCTTCCAAAGGTTGGGAACGTGTGTCTTGTCTCTGATTGGTACATTTACAAGCATTTACGCAGGGGAAATTAGTAAATCAGAACAGATTTATTATTTCATTCTTACTGCAATAAAATAAGAACATTTATGCTGTAATTTAAATTAAATAAATTCAGTGTATTTATAAGATCGCCAAATGCGAAATGAAAGTGAATTTAAACCGTTAATTTTTATTTTGTATACCAATGGCCTTGAGATGGCCTCGATGGGGATTCCACTTACTTGGGAATTTCCATATGCCTGTGTAAAACTGTTCTCCGTTCATAACGTAAATAACTGCATTCTAATCTGAGATATACTTTAGTGACCTAATTTCTTTCATCATGAAAAAAAATTTCATTCTATGTAAGTGTAACGTGTACCTACAAAAGTAACTGTAAACGTAATTGAAGACACCTAGTTAAACTATTCTTTCAAAATGAAAGTACTCGAGTACTTTTCAACTACAATGCATTTTTAATAAGTACTCTGTAGTTAGTAGTTAACTACTTTTTCAAAAGTAGTTTGGCAGCACTGTCAAGAGGGCCGAGAGCTGTGGCGGAGTTTTGCACAAGAATAGTGGAAAACATTACATGTTTTGGTAGGGGGTATGTTATTGCACCACATCATTCAATTTTATTTTTACAATTGTTATAAGGAGCGTAGACGAGTATGGCTATACTCATATTTCCATACAAAAAGGCAGCAACTCGAAGCACGGTTAGTACTTGGATGGGAGTCCAGGAAAATACATCGTTTTCGCTCCACCTTCTAACGGCTTGTATATCAGCATATACATAGGAGGTATGCAACCTTAGATGGGCGTTGAATAGCGGATATGTCATCCTTCAGAGGGAACGTAAACCAGTCGGTTCCTTGTCTATTAAATGTTAGGCAAGTAAAAAATCCCTACTCTTCAATAGAAAAGAGGTTCGGCAAAATTTCCAGATCAGGGGTAGTTAGTCTCCTGGAGTCGATAATTGGCCAACGTTAAATAAGTGAATAATAATAATAATGCAATTTTTTATTTACTTATTTTATATTTCGCCATTTAATGCTGGCACTTTCCCCTTAAAGAAGAGAAGGAAAAGAGGGATATATCACGCAATTCTCATGCTACCACTCATTGCTCTCATGAGTTTATAAAATTGCTGACCTCAAACTTAAAATTAATAATTTCATTAAATATAGTCCATTAAATGTGCATAAAAGTTAGAACAGTCAACTGCTCAAGAAAAGGAAAATAAAAACGCACTTCCTCAAACTAACGAGGAATTTGGTAGGTGCCAGTTTTAGAAAAATTATTAAATTAGTTATGTGACAAGGGGTACAGACAGGAGAGTTTGTATAATTTTGATCTAAGACAACTATTTTAGGTTATGAATATAAGAATAATTTCAAATTATTGGGGAGTTCTGGGAATACCTGTCGGAAATGTACCAAGGAACATATGATCAGAGAATGTAAAGCTGAAAGAGAAATGTGTGTGACCTGTAAACATGCATCGGAAATGTTAAAGATACCAAACATTAACTACAATCATACTGCATTTAATAGGGGTGTGAAGCTTATAAAAGAATTTTCAATCAGTGACAACAAAAAGTGAATTACTCAGGTAAGGTAAGCATATTAGGATTCTCAGAGGAAAGTTTTGCTATAGTTTTTATTTTCTCACCCTCCATGTTTTTTGGATCGCTGAACACGAATTTGAAGTTTGCAGGCAAAATTTTGGCCCGGAACTTTGTTTTCTTGGCACTTTTTACCTAAATGTTGGCACTTTTCTCAGTTTTTGGCCTATATCTCAGAAATGAAGCGTTTTTTCGACAAGCCCACACCATACAAAATTAAAGTAGACAAAATTTCTTGCATTTTTCATATATTACTTTTTTTGTAAGACTAACCGTTCCGCCGCTAGAGGGCGCCAAAAAGGACCATATTCCCGGACCCAGTATACCTTACTTGAATAATGAATATAGGGAAAGTAATTGAAAAAATGGAGACAAACAAATGAAGTTATTACTAAAGTTGTTATGTACAGTGTATTATAGTCAGTAGTATAATATATACTCATACTATTATAATGATAAATGTTGCGAATGTTGAATGTTAAACGAGGTAAGTAGTAATCTGCACATGTTTGCTGTTGAAGATACTCTCGTACATACCTTCGTTTTTCAAGGAACTGTCACATCCTCTTCAGTTTGTTCATCTATTATTTTTATTTTTTTCAGGTGGTGCGGGGCTGTAATGAACAGAATATATGGGTCAGCTTGTACATTCATATTAACTACTTCAGAGAGGTACATTTATGCTCCAAATGTGTGATTGTCATTTTTGGGGAAGGAAATGGTACATACCTTCGTCCTCCTTGTCCACACTTTCTTCGATGGTCTCGACAACCGGGGAGAAGGTGAAGCCCAGTTCGTCCCGTACTTCGACTTCGAATGGTCTGTCCTCAAGGGTATTTGTGAGATCTGTCTCGATTGTCACATTGTTGCAGGACCCCTCACAGTTGATGTACAGATTGGTGCAATCGAGGCCTGCTTTTCTGCAGTTTCATTTTTTTGCGTAGGTCTTAACGCATCTGCATGACACCAGACGCAGCAGTTCAGGAGCAGCAGGGGCTTGTAGAGAGGTGATCAGTTCCAGGCAGTTTATTGCTCGTTTCCAACCCCAATCTTCGGCATTTTTCAATGCAACTATTTTTGATGATGTCTTGAAAGCTGCCTTCTTATAATTAATGTCCTCATATGGTTTATCAACAGTTCAGTCCTTCCTGTGTAGCCGTACACATTGACCAGGAATCTCTCCCCTTTTACTGCAATGCTTTCTGGCCCCAGAGTTTTTGAACACACTTACAACATCAACAAGGTGGGGGTTTTTGGTGAGAGTTTTCACAAACTTCAATTTCCCTTGGTTGTAAGGTGCTGAAGTCGTATTACACCCACTCATTGCGTGAAGAAACATGACGTGTTCTTTAATGGTATTGTTTTGAAGAGCGTGCATAGGAGAGTAGGTGATTAGAGGAACGATTCCCTTTCCTGGTTTCAGGAAGAATACGTTTTCCCGTTGGCAAAGACCCGTGAGGATGACCAACAGGTCGATGTTCTCTCCAACCACCAACATAGTCTCAGTATGTTCAGCCAAAGACAGGGCTTCGTTCACAATGGCGGAGTCGGCATCTTCTGTGGCTGTGGTAAAATTCAGTTGCAAGATTTGCCCTAAGCAAACTAGCATACCTACATACATAGCAAGTTAAATAAAAGCTTGTAAAAAACCATTTGAGTGTTCCTTCCAACATTTTTACGACTTGATCCGCTGACCAGGAGTCTCACGCAAATTTTGGAAATTTAGAACTTTATATTCAGCAATCGTGACAACCCATACAAAACATGAGTTCATTATAAATCATTTACGATCAACAGTTAAGTATCATAGCATGGGCGATTTCCGCGAAAATGGTGAATTTCACTAGATATGGGAATATGGTCATTTTTGGCGCGCTCTAGCGGCGGAACGGTTAGTCTTCCAAAAAAACGTTATATACGAAAAATGTAGGAAATTCAGTCTTCTTTAATTTTGCATAGAGTGGGCTTCCTTTCTGAGATATAAGCCAAAGATTGAAAAAAGTGCGAAAATTTAGGCAAAAGTGCCAAAAAAACAAAGTTCCGGACCAAATTTTTGCCTGCAAACTTCAAATTCATGTTCAGCGACCCAAAAAACATAGAAGGTGAGAAAATCAAAACTATAGCAAAACTTTCCTCTGAACCCCCATTTTTTTCCCTAATATGCCTAGCCTAAGACGTTTACCAAAGTAGAGATATATAGCAACCATCATACAATATTGGATCTAAATATCCAAGGCCTACCTAGTAATAAAACACAATTAACATGTCTGATTGGAAACCAGTTATAATATGTCGATCAGAAACTCACGTAACTGGAGGCTTTCTAAAACAGGAAATAGATATAGAAGGTTATGACGCAGTGTGTGCATATTCAGAAAGTAAACATACCGGAGGTACAATAATCTATATAAAACAAGGATATAAATATAAAGAAATATTAAATCAATCTGATAACATGAATATGTGGGTAGTTGGAATTGAACTAATGGTAAACAGAACAAAATTCTATATATACAGGGTGTCCCAGAATAGAGTTCCCGGACGGGAACCTGTAATTCCTAAGGTCAATTTGGCCCCATATAACCCAACTTACCTTAATCCAAAAACGCATCCCTGAGGAAGTACATCCTCATAAAGTGGGACAGAAGAAAAATTTTGTTTCCAATAATTTCTGTTATATCGAAGATAAATTTAAATTAAACATATACTTGCTATTTTTTGACGTTACTAATGAATTAATTTTTGTATTGTCATGACAACACGACCAGTTTTCTGTTTCACAAACACCTATGACCCATAGGGAAAAAACGATATTTCTTGATTTTTGGTTGATATTTACACATAATTTTAAAAGTATTAATTTGTGTAGTAAAACAGTTGGACATTATAGGTGGAGCATTTGTTATGAATGTAATTTTTGTTAAAGAAACTACCTTTCTGTTATTACAAAATGTTGCTCTGGAATTGTAAATAAATGTTAAATACAAATAGAGGAAAAAAACGACAATTTCTTGTATTTTGGTTAATATTAAAAACATTTTAAGAGTACCTTTTTTGCAGCCCTTTCAATGCTCTGCAAAAATGTTCAAGTATTTCGTAATTTTACAGATTGATAAAAAAAATATAGCCACTCAAATATTAATTATGAAAAAAAAATAGAGACAAAATATATTTGGGGGTTATCAAGTTTACATAGAGTACTTATAGAGACACCGCTCCCATCAAAATTTCAAAATTTTATCTTCAATATAACGGAAATTATTAGAAATTTTTTTTTTCTTGGTACTTACTTTAAAAGGATGTACTTAATCAGGGATGCATTTTTGCACTAAGGTAAGTTGGGTTATAGGGGCTCAATAAGAACCCAGGAATCGCAGGTTTCAGTCCGGGAACTCAATTCTGGGACACCCTGTATAGCTTGTACCATTCTCCCAGTGCAAGCGATGCTAAATTCCTAGAAAAACTAGAAGACCTTCTAGAAGAATGTATAACTAAAAATGGGCTACTGGAGACTTCAACATTAACATGGCAAAGGATACATATTATTCAAAAAAATTAGAAATGAACATAAAAAATCACGGGCTTTACCAAGTATGAAATAAATCTACTCGAGTAACAGGAGAAAGTGCTTCAATAATAGATTTAATAATTACAAATGATAAAGAACTTAAATATAACCTACATTCAACACCAAAAATAAGTGATCATAGCATTATTTCGATTCAAATAGAACAAAAATAAAACATTAAACCTAGTAAGATGCTGATAAGAAACTATAACGATATAAATGAGACTGAATTTCAACTAGATTTAATGGAAGAAAAATGACTAACAAATTGCACAAACACAAACATAATGGCTGAAAGACTTGTGAATACACTTACTATAGTACTAGACAAATATGCACCAACAGAAGAAAGAATAGTAAATGGTAAATGTGGTAATAAAAAGTGGTGGACCAAAGAAATCAGTCAAGAAATAAAGGAAAGAGATAAATTGTGTAAGAAAGCAACGATAACAAAACCTGAAATAGACTGGAAAAATTGCAAACAGCACAGAAATCGAGTAGGAACACTACATTCAAAAACAAAAATATTACGCAGAAAAAATAGAACGAACCAACTGAAATGTGGAAAATATTGAAACAGCTTATAAAAGATCAATGAAGTAGCAACCCGAAACATGGAATAATGTTTGATGATGAATTAATCAAAGATAACGAGGCAATCACTGAAAAATTTAGTACATTCTTTATAGACCGCATAGACCAGATAATGACTAATATAAATCGAAATAAGACTGATGAGGAAATTTTAAGAAATAGAGAGAATGTAAATTGTAAAATGGAAACTTTTAAGCAGCTACAGATGGGAGAATTAAGAAAATATATTAAGCAATTAAAAATTAAACAAAGTAGTGTTCATGGCATTAACACAAAATATTCAAAATTTCGTTTGAAGCAATAGGTGATAGATATCTTCAACTGACAAATAACAGTCTGAATACAGGGACATTTCTTATTAAATTCTTATTAAAATTGGAAAAGGACTACGGTTATACCTATTGAAAAGTTAGTTAACACCATGTGAAGAATTCAGATCTATTAACACAGTCCCAGTATGTGAAAAATTATTAGAAGTAGTTGTCAATGAACAAGTTGTGGACTATATAGAACAAAATAATATATTAACTAAGTTTCAAGCTGGATTTAGAAAGAAAAACTCTTGTGTGAGTGCATTACAAATAATTTGATACAATTGGAGAAGTGCTTTGGAACAAAAATTAATTATTGGTGTTGAGACAATTAATAGGAAATTATTGATTAAAAAATTAATAAAGTATGGTTTTGGACTACAACATCCAATGGATGGAAGACTATTTGAATAACCGAACTCAAGTGACAAAATTTACTGGATGTATTTCTTCACCAAGGCAGACTACATATGGGGTACCACAACGAACTTCCTAGGTCTGAACTTATTTGTAATATATATAAATGATATAGTGAGTTTTTAAAAAATGTAAAATCAACTCTTTGAAGATGACACTCTGGTATATGTTATAGGTGATAATGTTAATTTGATAATCGATATATTAACCCTTTCGCTGTGGGTGACGTAAAATCACGCAAATTATTTGTGGTCTTGTGGTGCGGGTGACGTATTTTTTCACTGGCCGATTTCAGGTCTTGGACTGCGGCAATCGGACGATTACGCTCTTGAATATGCTTCGCATATGTGTTAACTTTCGTGTAATCACCGGCGGTCCCCACTCCTTTACATTCTATCTCGACAAATACATGGACTGCGTGCACTTTTTATGCAGTTGTTTACGTTTATTTTACACGTTCAGTTCGTTGTGTTAGTTTGTTTTGGCGATTTATTAGGTGACTTTACATTACAAATATGTCTAACAAACGAAAAAAGTTTTATAACGAACAAGAATTATATAACATTCTAATGAATAGCGATGATAGTGACTTTGAAGGTATAGAATCGGAACATTCGATAAAGACTTATTCAAATCGTTCAATTAACGACGGTGAATCTGAACTTTCCAACTTGGACAAAAATGAAAATAATGAATTATATGAATCAGAAAGCTCAGACTCTTCTGAAGAAGATGAAAATAATAGTGCTTCTCAAAGAAATAAGCAAGAATCTGTTCCACCACCTAAACGGGCAAGAAAGAAAAACAAATCTGTGACTGATGAACAATTTACTTGGAAGAAGATAGAACAGGGTGAGTTTATACTGGAAATTCATACATTTTCTGCCGACAATGCTGGATGTAAAGCAGATCTTGGGGATTCCCCTACTGTTTTGGAATGCTTTGAAGTTTTTTTTTTTTCAAATTACTTTATTGACAATATAGTTAGCGAAACTAATAATTATTACCAATATCTATCCAACAAAATACGATTTTCTTCCTCATCACGTGCTAGAGGCTGGACTCCTGTGGATCGCCAAGAAATGTATATATTTTTAGCTTACTTATGCCACTTACAAAAAAACAAAGAATCAATGATTATTGGACCACCGACTCTTTCCTTCTCACACCTGCATTTGGACAAATTATTCCATGTGACCGGTACTTACTTCTGCTAAGAATGTTGCATTTTGGTGATAACAATAATCCCAACCAAAATGATTGATGAAGTTATTCAAAATCAGGTTGGTAATTGATCATCTTAGAACATGTTTCAAAAATTCACTTGAACCATTTCAAAATATATGCATTGATGAAAGTTTGATGCTCTTCAAAGGAAGATTAGCATTCAAGCAATTCATACCATCAAAACGTCACCGTTTTGGTGTCAAATTGTTTATTCTCTGTGCTTGTGAGACAAGTTACATACTGGACTTTATAATATATACAGGCTCTAGCACCGAGATAACTCAATTTCCCGAAGTTGGAATTTCAGGAAGTATCGTGCTGACATTATTAGAAAAATACCTCAACAGTGGGCATTCCTTATATGTCGATAACTGGTACACCAGTCCATCATTATTCTCAATACTACACGAGAAGAAAACAAATGCTTGCGGAACCGTAAAGATAAATCGAAAGCACATGCCACCACTTAAAGAAAAATTGAAAACCCCTTTCCCCTCAACACGTATGTTACGCAGCAAGAAATATATTGGCAACAAAATGGTTAGATAAGATAGATAGATAGATTATCTTTATTAGTTCTCAAAAATACCTTTATGGTGTAGAACATGTCAAAAAATTACAAAGTTAATAAATAAAATGTAGTTACATGTCTAAAAACAAACTTTAAATGTACATTAAATAAATAGAACAAACAAACACATTAAAAAGTTAATTACAGTATTATAACAGGTAATATAATATAACATTGATTATGAAAACAGATTTAATTAGGGCAGAAATTAGGGTCATTATAAAATTCTCCAATGCTCTAGTAGGCCTTCTGTACTAGGATATTATGTAACATTGTTTTTATCTTTTTTACCGGATGATTCCGGATTGAGATTGGTAATGTATCATAAATTTTTATTATGGAGTATTTCACATTTTTTTGAATATACGTAAAATTGACTCTATCAGTAATCAGATCAGATCTATTTCTAGTATTGTGGCTGTGCTGCCTATTGCAGTTCTCAAGGAGATCCCTGTTGTTGCAGATGAAATTTACCGATTCATAGATATAAATGCACGGCAGAGTAAGTATTTTCTTACTGATAAAATAATTTTTACATGATTCGTGATTCTGTAATTGATAGATGTTTCTTATACGTCTTTTTTGTAATATAAAGATACGGAACATCTCTGGAGAATTAGCCCAAAAGATAATTCCATAACTTATTCTGGATTGTATGTATGAATGGTAAGCAATTAGGGCTGATCTGGCATTAACCATGCTTGAAATCACTTTCAAGGCATAGCAGTAACGTGCTAGGCAGCTTGCAAGCATCCCAACATGGCATCGCCAATCAAGACGGGCATCAATTTGAATCCCCAAGAATTTCACACTGTTTACAGTTGTAATCTGTTTAGTTCTATTAGTGACTGTCAACTCATTATTTTTTTGACTATAATCAAATTTTATTAATTGAGTTTTATTTGTGTTGAGTAAAAGATTATTTGCAGCAAACCAATTTTCTAAGGTTTTGAGTGTAGAAAAAATATTTGTATTGAGATTTACAGTTGATGGATCACTAAAGATTAGAGAAGTGTCATCAGCAAACTGAATTACATCTTCGTCAATAATGCATGCGAGATTATTGGTGTAGATAAGATAAAGGAGCGGGCCCAGCACAGAACCTTGAGGAACGCCCCTTTTAGCAATGATAATTTCTGATTTTAATATTTCTCCATTCTTATCTCGTTCAACCACTCTCTGCACTCTATTTTGAAGATATGATCCCATCAGCCGCAGTGACACCCCCCTTATCCCGTAATATTCAAGTTTATTTAGTAGTATTGAATGATCTACACTATCAAATGCTTTTGACAGATCCAGACACATAAGATATGTAGGTTGGCGTTCATTTTGTGAGTTAATGATCTTGCATAGTGCTTGATATATGGCCGTAGTTGTTGACCTATTTTTCCTAAATCCATTTTGCGACATGGATATGACGTTGAAGCGATCAAAGAAACATATTAACCTGCTGTAAATAATCTTTTCAAATATTTTACTGATATCTGATAGTAATGTAATTGGTCTGTAATTTGAAATCAAATTTTTATCTCCTTTTTTATACAAAGCAATTATTTCTATTACTTTTAATCTGTCTGGAAAATATCCGGTATCAAGGGTTAGATTTATAATGTGCACTAGAGGTGAAGTTATTTCAGAGGCTACTACATTAAGGAGTTTCACAGGTATTTCATCCTCACCAACTGAATTGGTATTTTTTTAGTGACATAATTGCATTGTATACTTCGTTATAATCAGTGTGGAATAAAATCAATGAGTTGACATTTCTTTGATTATTGTGTAGTGCATTTAGATCTGGGCATTAATTGCAGAAAAAAGTAATTACATCGTTGAGAATTTCTTTTTGGTCTTTATGTTCGTCTTCTAAATTAGTGAGAATTGAATTTCTATCAGTTATATGTTTACCTGCATAATTTTTTACCAGTGTCCACACCGCTTTACTTTTATTCTGTGCATTTTGTATATAATTCATATTGGAGAGCTTCTTTGCCTCTTTAACTGTTCTCTTGAGAATGCTGCAGCATAGGTTGTAATAGTTGCAAGTAACTAAGCCTTGATTTTTTAGTTTGAATAGGTATCGTTTTCTTTTACTAGATATTTTAATCCCTTTTGTAATCCAACTGTTTGGTCTTTTATTCTTGACAACTTTTTTATTAAATATTATTGACATTAAATTAACCAGTTTATTAGCAAATGTATTGCAAGCTTCGCTTGAATCATTTGAGTTAAAAACTTCAACCCAATTTTCGATTATTAGTTCATGTTTAAAGCTTAGCATTTTTGTATCTGAAAATACTCTTTTAAATATTTTATGATTACAACTTTTATTTAGAGATGTTTTAACGTATAAAGTTTACAAATATGTTGTCTAAGAGGGTACCTGAATTTTTTGCAACTCTAGTTGGTAGAAAAATAGTCTGATCTAGATTAAATGATAAGAGTATGTCGTGAAATGTTTTTGTATAATTATTGGAAATTAGTAGATTAATATTAAAATCGCCACATAATATCAATCTATAAGTACTGTAATTATTTGAGAAATAATTTAGTATGTAGTTTATCGAGTTAAAAAAAGTATTAATGTTACCTGTTGGTAGCCTATATACACATATTATTACTATTTTATTGGCCTTACTCACAGCATTTGAAGATTCTACATGACCTTCTACATTTTGTTGTTTTAAGCCGATGTCTTCTACGTAGTCAGAGGTTTTTGTTACAAATATACAGGACCCACCATGGATAGTAGACTCCCTTGCATATGAAGATATCATTTTATAATTTTCCATCGATACTGTGTGGATTTCGTTTGGTAATAACCAGTGCTCTGTGAGACATATTATATCAAGAGGCCGTTCGAGGGTGTTTATAATTATTTCAAGTTCAAGTATTTTGTGTCTCAGGGATTGTATGTTTTGATGTAATAAATAAATACCACCATCTTTTGTACTATTGTTTGATTTATGCTTGTCATAAATTACCTGTTCAGCGATACAGGAGGTATTTTTTGAAAATTTTTTAGTTTAGTCGAGTCACATGGGTGCACAATTGTCTTTTTTGGCCATATTTCACCACAAAATACTTTATCTTCATCTATATTGTTTACTGCAATTTTGAAAGCTGCAATTTCATTGGAAAATGTTTTAAGCTTATAACATTGCACGACTTTGATATCATATTCATCAAGATAATTTGAGACATCCTCGACTGTAGTTTCGGGTTCCAATCTACATATAAATATCCAACTGAGTGGGTTGACCGCTCTCAGCCTAGTTGCATTTTCATTTTCACCAATAATTGTTTTTTGAAAAAAAAATTTTCTCTGATGTCTAGGTAAAGCAAATCCACTGTTATTGTTATCAGAATCGCTATGGTTATTTGCACTATTTTTGTTCTGTACAGGTTCCTTATTCTGTTTTAATTGGACAGTTGGAGCATCAGTTTTGCTTACATCTGGATTTGTTGTTCTCATGGGGCTAGATTCTACACTGATTGTTTTGTTCTTGGTTTCCTTTTGTTTATTTTGCAACTCATATGTATTTGTTTGTTTTGATGTTCCTGGCTTGTTATTTTTTGTTGTAGAGTTGTTTTGATGCTTTTTTGCTGAAACTATTTCCTTATATGTTTTGTTTTTTCATTTGCATGGTTTTTAATGTTTGGTTTATCACATTGCCTCATGGATTCAAATTTGTTTAATTTTATTTTGAGTGCGTTTAAGTCTTCTAAGTAAACGGAAAACTTTTTTTCAATTTCGTTTGAGATAAAATCTTTCATGTTCACTTTTTGTTCGTCTTCATTATTTGTTTGTAGCTCAATTTTATATGATTTATTTTCTTCTTGAATTCTTTTGATCTCTTGTTTTAATTGCATAATTTGTTCATTTAAGCTTCTGTTGATTTCTTTTAGCTCCTGGTTTTCTGCTAATAATTCTTCATCATTAGAGATAGTCAATGATCTTATATATAATATATAACTATATTGTCAATAAAGTCATCAATCACATCCTCACTTAAATCTGTGGTTTTTTGTATTATTAGTTTAGATTCACAGCACTAAGGGTGAAGTTAGGATGCTGTCGACAATTCACACTGACGAACTGAGAGTTTGTGGTAAAACCTTAGGAGAGAATAAACGAAAGCCATTGTGCATTTTAAATTATTATGAAAACATGGGAGCCATTGACAAAACGGACATGTTGCTCAGTTCCACAGAGCCCGTAAGGAAAACTATCACAAGAAAGTGTTTTTCCACCTCCTAGACCTCAGCGTCTTAAACGCTCATGTTACAGATAAAATGAAAACGGGCGAAAATATTCTGTTGTTGCAGTTTCAAATCAAATTAATTAAAGAAATTGTCGAAAAATATCAAAAGTTTAGGCCTAGAGCCAGCAGCAGTAAAAACATAGGTCAAGATGCGCCAATGAGACTGGTAGCGAGACATTTTCCCAGCCATGTGGAGAAAAATGAGAAGACAAATAAAGTCATGGCCAAAAGATGTGTGGTGTGCCGGAAACACAAAATTAGAAAAGAAACTACCTACAAATGTACCCAATGCAACGTGCCACTTTGCATTTTGAAATGTTTTGAAAAATATCATACCCAAAAAAAGTACCTACTGATGTACTGAAAATTATGTTTGTTTTTTATATATCTTTTGTCAAGAACATTATATTTCTTTTACAAATGTATAACCATATTTTTTTATTTTGAGACACATCTGTTTTTTATGTTTTATGTCACATACATTTTACTACTGTTTGTATTTTTATAATGTAACGAATAAAAAAGATTATTTTTTTAAAATCCATTGTCAAAAGCCATCCTAGGTGCACACTAGTGGTGCGTTAGCCGTCCAATAATTTTTCATTCGCATGCTGCAACTGCGGGAAACGTACATATCCGCGAAATGAGTTTATGGTTCAACTGCGAGAAGCGGACGAACCCGCATAAGCTACCCAATACCGAACACAGGGCACAGAATGTAAAATCCACTCCCGCAGTGAAAGGGTTAAACAATGAATTAAAAAATCTTGAGCTCTGGCTAAACAATAATAGTTTAAAATCAAACTTAGATAAGACCAAATTAATGATAATAAAAAGCAAATACAATGTAGCAAATACAACACATCATCAAAATGTAATGATAGGAAATAGCAAAATGGAACAAGTTAGTAAAATCAAATATTTAAGAGTAATAATAGATGACAATTTAACGTTTTCAAATCATGCTACATACATTACTAACAAAATTGCAAGAAAAGCCAATTTATTAGGAAGAATCGGTAAGAATCTCTCAATATGATCTAAAACAATATATAAAACGATAATCCTATCACATTTAAATTTTTGTTCAACAATTTTGTTTCTACCGAAAAATTCAGAAATAAACGCACTAAAAAAAAAAAAAATCAAATTCTATGTGTTATCTTGAGTTGTAACAAATAAACAGGAATAAAAGTGATGCTGCTAATTTTTTGAGTGTAAGGCAAACAATTATGCTTAATACTATAACATTTATATATAAATTGTTGCACGGTAAGCTACCACAACATTTATATGATTACTGTACTCTTGTTAAAGATATACATAAAGATAACACACGATCAAGAGAAAATTCTTATATTGGAACTATAAATAACACATATAGTCAGAATGATTTATATCATAAGGGGTTGAAGCAATATAATGATTTGCCATTATATATAAGACTGAATATAAATATTTAATTAAGTAATAAATAGGCAATTTAGGTAATTTAACAACTTATGATTGTTAAACTAGCTTATAGGTAAACAAATATTTATTGCCACTTTGTTAGCATTTTTGCTATTAATAAAGATTATTATTATTACTTCAGAAACTTTGAAAACTCCCACATACCACGAGTAAAGCATTCTCGGCTGATCAACTTCTAGTTAAAAATTAAGTAAGGTTATATCCTTGATTAGACCCTTGAAACTAAAAAACAGCTTGAGTTCTACTAATTAACTAACTCATAAAAAATGTCAACAATTTTTGCTTTTTTGAAGTTTGGGAAACGAGACCTTAAATTTTTTTCAAGCAACAGAAAATTAGTTTACTTCATTTTTACCTTGGGGGTTACTTCATTTAAACTAAGGAAGCATCATCTAGAAAGAGTGTATATAATTCCAAAAATCAAAAATTTTACACTTATTTTTAAAAGATTTAAATTACCTCCACTGTCTGAATTAAAATGTAAAGGTGAATGTGGATCCGTGTAGCATTTCTGACTGATAGGTCGAAGGGATAGAGCAGTTCTTCTTTGAATTCTATTCATCCTTATGAGATGTCGAGTTCGTCTGCCTCTATAAAATGCACATAAGTAGATCTAATTTAAAAATACTTAAATAAAACTAACCGAACCGAATATATTTCCTCTTCAGAATCATTTCCATGATCATACACATCAGAATCATCATGCATTTTACGTGATGAATAGACAGCAAGAGATCGCCTTTCATTCAAAGCTATTCGTTTATGATTACTCCTTAAAGCTTGAGCTAAAATGTACAGGTAAATTAATATATTACCTTTGGGAATGTGTTCTAAAAATGGTTTTTCTAATATATTTCAAAACATACTGGTTAATTTCAAAAAATAACTATCTATAACTAAAAGGAAAGCTATGTGTAAAAATATTAATGAAATCTTTGCATTGTTTCAATAACCTGAATTCTGGTTATGCTAGCAAAGGTTATCAAAAGAATGCAAAGGTTTCATTAATATTTTTACACATAGTTTTTCTTTTAGTTATAGATAGTTATTTCTTCTGCTGTTTGCAAAATTCTATAAATAATATGTTTCAATACAATTATAAGCAAACAAATAATAATTCATTTTTAAACAGGGTTTTAATTATCAAATGTTTTCAAATTTATCAATAAATACAAAATAACTTCTTTCGGAATATATAATTTTTAACTAGAATAACTTAAATTCGGATTATAAATCTTGACACTGTCTTGCTAGTACTGCTGCATAATGCAAGTGTTAATTATGAATTTTTACACAAATGGGAAAAAAATTACTTTATAGAATAATTTTCTAATCAACTACGTAAGAGAAGTGAATTGGAATGTCTGATCTCTGTGTGGTAATAGTAATCACCCAGGTTTAGCTAGACAAACATATTTCCACTAAAGTACTCAATACTCACAGGGATACCTTTTTAAACAGGATCATTTGGATCTATAAGTGTCTACTTCTGCATTTAGGTAAAACCTATAATAACAATAATAAACCCTCTTACATGCAGAAGGGGGGAATGCCGGGTACTCCCAATCGTTAACGAATGAAACCTCCATTGAATTACAACGGAGAGAATACAGAGGTCGTCTCAAACTACAATAGAGAGAAGACCTATAAGGAACAGATGGGCCATCGATCAGTATGGTGGGACTACTATGCAAATACCGCTAATTGGGAAGATGGAAATGTAAAAGGGACCTTCACAGTCTAGAGAGAAACAGCGTTTAAGTTGAGATGAGTTCAAAATGTCAAACAAGAAGGATAAAAATTCACAGTGCTCTCATGTTAATAATCACAAATGTTGTCAAAGAAAAGTACATACAAACTATGTATATACAAAGTGTTATAGTGTACTCGATAACAGCTGTGTACTTCGAAATAAAAACAAAAAATCATTTTAACAACATAAAATTATTCATTGTAAGGATCAAAGTAATCTAAGTCGTGCTGTGGAAATAAGTATCTTAATGAATGATCTAAGATAGGATAATTCATTGCAAAGTATCCATATTCTCAAATTAAAGAAAAAATCTGAAATATTGCTTCAAGAAGCGACAGAAATGGAAACGATTCTAAATACCTACAAAACATCATTAATTAGAAAGCAGATAAGAAATCATAGAAAACAAACAAAAATAGTAAACAAAACAAAAACAGTAAGCATCCAAACTGATAAAACTAGAGAGAAAAAAAACAGACTACGCCTAGAGATAATAAAATATGGTGAATACACAGAGAGTTAGAAAAGGGAATGGAGACAAAAATTTAAATTATTTCAAAAATGGATAAACCAAATGTTATTAATAAATATACTGTAGTAGAGAATGCAAATTTTGTAAAAATGGACAAATCAGATAAAAATTATGATAATATCACCCCAGTCAAAACTGCAGCCTTTGTAACAAAGGATTTGTGTACCTAGAAGAAAAAAGATATTCTGCTGCAAAAAATTAAGATGCAAAATCTTATATAAATTATCAGCTGATATCAGTAGAAACGCCTTCTGTAAATCTGAAGAATGTTATCGAAAACATTAAGTCTCTTGATAAATACTTTAGGAAGAATGACTATATAATGACACTAGCTGGAAAAATTATATTAATAAAAAACAATTCCCCTCCAGATACATAAACGAAAAAGTTGAAATGTGCACAAGTACAAACATAATTTTTTCGTTGGTATCATATACAAGAAGTCGCATTTTGAATAAAAAAAAATATTCAAATACAACGACAAACTAAATGTATATATTCAAAAATTAAATAAAATATCTGAAGGAAACAGTTTATTATGAAATTAACAAAGAAAATGGTGATATTGAAAAAAAGATTAGATCCAGGTACCTGTACACCTTACTTACTAATCAACATTCCCAACAAATTAATTGATAATTATAGATAGAAGTGAAGTATCTGATTCACTAAGTGGCGATGATGACGAGAACATAAATCTACCCTCTACTATACCTCGACCGATAAACTGTAGTTTATCTTGTGCAGAAGTCTGAGGAATGTTTTGTGATATAGAACTGTTATTCTATATACAAAATATTGATATCAGATGAACGAGATATGAGGGTGGCTCCATGAAAATTGGAACACACTGTATATGAGGGCACAAATACCAATGTAATATTCAACAAAGAGTATGAGCGGGCAGCAATGTAAAAAGTGCCCCAGCACCTACCGAACTAAAATGACTTCCATAAGATGTCTCGTGTGCTGACTGTCTTAAGTTTTAAGCTGGAGGACTCTGCACGAGGTGGAAAAAAATAATTTCCCATAAATGTTTTTTTTTCTCACCTCCTATTTGACGGATCGCTCTGTAATTTGGCACAAATAATATTAGTGTTAGGACAATTTATTTAAAAAAATATTACTCATCTACGATGATTTTATACATTAAAAAAAATTAACACATTTTTTCAATGGCCTGAAGGGTGACTACCCTGTTTGACACTATTACCATACTTTGATATAATATGTACTTGAACTATAACTATAACATATCACAGTTACAGTGTTATTAATGCAGTGGAACAGGATAAAAATAAATAAAAATTACAACATTGCAACATTACGAGTATATTATTTAATATTTAGATAGGTAATCATATAATTCATTAATGTTTCATTATTTCACTTCAGCTTCCGGTAATAAACTGATTTAATCCTCGTCTGTCTTCTTCAATGACCGGATAAGCATCTTTACAGTCAAAGATATTGGACAGTATTGTGGCTGGCTTTATAATATAAAAATATCAAAGTCGGCGCTATTACCTGTGTTTTTGATGTATGCATGTGTACAGACAAGTTACCATCAGTTTATCAAGGCCTCGTACTGTCAACATATCTTTTTGCATCGATTTTTATAGCTCAAAATAATCGGAAAATATTTTTAAAATGAAGTTAAATTCATTCTAAACCCGAACCCGTCGGAAAAACAAAGAAAAAAGTGGTTCCTGAAGAGTTACAGATGTTTGAAAATTAAAATAATTCATGCAAATAAATTATTTTTTGTTGTCCATCCTGTTACATGACTACCTGAGCACTTAACGCACGTTGTGGGTTACAGCGATTAAAGTGGTATATATACCAAAAATGGGTCGGACAGAACCTGACCCAAAATCGCTTAGGCCCATTAGCCTGACATCATTTCTGTTGAAAGGTCTGGAGAAGGTACTGGATGGGCACATCAGAGGAAACATCCTGAGTATACGTCCTCTCAGTGTCCATCAATATGCCTATCAACCGGGCAAATCAACAGAACTAGCATTAAATAACCTGGTTGGGAAAATCACCCAATCTCTACAGGCAAAGGAGATTGCGGTGGCAGCATTTCTCGACATTGAAGGAGCATTTAATAATGCACTGCCCGACTCCTTATACACAGCAGCAGCTGCCAGAGGAGTCGAGCCAACCATAAGTGACTGGATTCGAGCTATGCTAGAAAACAGAATCATCACGACGTCTCTAAAGGGGGAAACGGTGAGCTTTAGGGCCGCGAGGGGATGCCCACAGGGCGGGGTTCTCTCCCCGCTCTTGTGGTCACTCCTTGTGGACGACCTGCTTGCCATTATCTCCCTGTGGGAAGTTGAGATTCAGGCATATGCTGACGACCTAGTCATTCTGGTTAGAGGAAAATCTGAAGAGGTACTCTCAAATACCCTTCAAGAGGTACTAGATGCTATTCACATCTGGTGTGAGAGAGAGCAGATGTCTGTTAACCCCCACAAAATGGTAATTATACCCTTCACCAGAAAAAGGAAGCTGGACAACCTGGAACCACCTTCCATATCGGGTGAAATTATTCCATTTGCGGAAGAAGTGAAATACCTAGGTGTCACCCTAGATAAGTCACTCAACTGGAATTCCCACTTGGAAAAGATAATCCACAAAGCGAGACTGTCCCTGTGGACATGTCGAAGAATTTGCGGAAAATCTTGGGGCATTGGTCCCCAACAATTGTATTGGATATACGTTATGGTCATCAGACCAATGATAGCGTATGCTTCAATAGTTTGGTGGTCGAAAGGGCTGCAACAAACGACCAAAACCAAACTCTCTGGATTGCAGAGACAAGCAGGCTTGGCAATAACTGGTGCAATAAGCACCACACCGTCAGCTGCTCTGGAAGTCCTCCTGGAACTACCTCCTCTCCATATTTACCTGGAGAGAGAGGCCAGGTGGGCAACATACAGAATCTATCAAGCGGTAACTAATATGCCGCAGGCTAGCATCATGGAGCACAACAGGCTGTTGGATGACTTACACTGTCACAACATCCTGGGAATGCCTTCAGATGTGATGCCTACCTTTATCAACCATGAACTGCCCTTTAAAGTCCTGTTTCCTGGAAGAGATGAATGGGATCGGAACAAAACCGACCTACAAAGGGCAGATAGTTGTTGGTTTACAGACGGCTCCAAAACCCCTGAGGGAACTGGAGCCGGTGTATATAGTCGCAAGCCAAAGGTAAGGATAATTTCGAGCCTTGGTGACAATGCGACTATATTTCAGGCAGAAATTTATGCCATTGAACTGTGTGTACGGAGGCTCGAACAGACGCAACCTAGACACAGATCAATAAAAATATTTTCAGACAGCCAAGCGGCTCTTAAAGCCCTTGGATCCTACCGTTGTAACTCTAAAACGGTTAGGAATTGCCAGGAAGCTCTTGCCCGACTGGGCAAAAACAACAAACTGACTCTGATTTGGATACCTGGCCACTCTGGTATGGAGGGCAACGAAGTTGCCGATTCCTTGGCCAGGGAAGGTGCGGCAACCAAATTTATAGGTCCAGAACCGGCACTTGGCATATCCGCAAATTCTGCCAAGGCTGCTATCCTAGCCTGGGCTGAATTGAAAACAATCCAGCACTGGCAGGAACTACCAGGATTAGTTCACTCAAAGGAGTTTATTACATACCCCTTGAAGTCAAGAACTAAAAAACTATTAGAGTTGAATAGGCTACACCTAAGAACTCTAATTGGCCTATACACTGGGCACTGCAGATTAAATCATCACCTACACAGAATTGGACTGGTGGAAAGCGCCGAATGCCGTCTGTGTTTGGAGGATGATGAAACGGCAGAGCACATTTTATGTACCTGTCCTGCTGCAGAAAGAACCAGGTTCTCACTGTTTGGCAAAGGGCGACTGAAGCCAGAGGACCTGGACAGTTTCTCACCCAACAAGATTATCAGCTTTATTAAAAAGCTGAATCTGTTGGGTGAACTATAACTAGGAGTGAGCCACAATAGACCTGATGGTCGCAGTGGAGGGTCTGACAGGAGCCCACTCACATATGAACCTAACCTAACCTAACCTACTGCGGACGACACTATAAAAAACAACAACCCAGGAAATAGTTAATAATTCCATTCATATGTATATATATATATAGCCTTTATTTAGCATTGCTAACAAGATAAAACAAATTATAAACATAAACATAAGACAAAAAAAAATAATAATTTCAATGAATACCTAGCCCTTACTTACTAAAAAGTTGCTTTAACATAAATTGCACATTCTCTCTTAAAACTAGATAGATTACTACTATTTTTTATTGAAACTGGCAGTCGATTATAAAGTTGCAAACCCTTTGAAAAAAGATGATTTCTGCTATAGTCAGTTAATGTATTTTCGATGTAGAAGTTGTGGTTGTTTCGAGTGTTATGTATGTCTCCAACAAAAACACAATTATCTAAAAGATGTTTCGGAGCTAAGCCTTTCACAATTTTAAAAATCAAAACAAAAGAATGAAAAATTACATTTTGATAAACAGACATGAACTGTAAAGTATTTAACATAAAACGTATTGGTGTTAAAAAATTGCATCCTAAAATTGCTCGCATGGCTTTATTTTCTAGTAACTGCAGATTTCTGAATGATGCACTACTGAACATTAGCATTAAAGAGGGACAATAATTAAAATGGGGTGCAATTATGGTTTTATAAATTAGTACTTTAGACCACTGACTTAGGTAATAACTAATCCTACGTAAAAAACGTATTTTTTTTGCAACTTTTTTTATCACATATGTTGCATGATCTAATAATGTCAAATGTTGATCAATGATGACTCCTAAATATTTAATTTCATGAACACATTCAATTCTTGTATCATTAATTTTTACTACCACAGAATTCCTATCTATACCAGAGCTCGTGTAACGAAGCATATTTTATTTTATAAAACCGCATATTTATTACATACTATTTCTAAGTACAGAAAGTAAATAGTTTAAATTTAAATATCATCCAGTTGGAGAGAGCTCCGCTAGATGGCGCTAGTTCTCCAACACCAATTAATTATGCTCCATCTGTATCGAATACTCTGCCGAGTCAACGATATAGCAACGGAATCTGGAGCCAGGAGGAAATTCGAAATTAAACCGATACCGACGTTCGAGTAAGTACAGGAATATCCAGGACAGAAAAAGGTTCTGAGGTTTCTGGCTGGCCTAGTCCCTTCAGCTGGTCAGATACCAACGGCTTTTGGATATCCTGGATATTATCTGTCCTTACTGCCCGGAGCGTATGTACGCAGGGTGGAGGTATCCTGGGTAGACTCAAGTGTGGTTTGCTGGCCTAGTCCCTTCAGCCGGTTGACCACACCGGCTCGCTGATACTCCGCATCTCCTCCACTCTCGCGTCCGTAAACCCTGGAGGTTGGTCTATCCCTGTGGGTGGATTAACCAAGAGGGAACCGTGAGCCGGAGTGTTTCTGTTTGTAGACCGTCGAAGGGGATATCTTGAGTGATTCACTGGCCTAGTCCCTTCAGCTGGTTAATCACCTGAGATATTTCTTTCCAACTAACTGTTGAGTACGCACGCCTGGTTCTGAGGTGTTTTGGGTAGATAGGGTGACTTGCTAGCCTAGTCCCTTCAGCCGGTTTGTCACATAAGCCTTCGGCTACCCAAAATATCCCCCGTACTGGAGTGAGTACATCCTAGAGGGCAAGTTATGCCTAGGTATAAATTGGCTGACAGGGAACAGAGAGCAGGAGTGGGTGATTGTGGATTGCTTCCTCCCCGCTTGGTAATCACCGCCGATAATAATAACCGTACTTGTAGTAATCTAACCATAGTAACCTCCCCCCCTCGCTTACGCCGTCTAAATATTGTTTTGTTTGCTTGAATGCAAATACGTTAGGGTAGTAGGATTGTAAATAGTAGGATTTTGATTATAATAAATATGTATATTATTTAAACTGTGCCTTTTACTGTGTGTGTGTGAAGTCTGACATCCCTAGACCCCTGGACATACCGTGTCTCCTCTGACGCTATCCCAGCCCTACCGAAACAGGCTGTGTTAAGAGGCTAGTGTGAGTCCTTTACCTCACGAAAAACAATTGTAAAGGTGGCGCCCGAGCTTACCGTCACCGCTGACTGAAGGCTCGAGTGTCAAAGTGACGATTCACTACTCGAGAGTGTGAATAAAACGTCACACTATATCGATTACTTAATATCATACATTTTGTTTTAGTTACATTTAAAGCCAGTGAATTTGATATTAACCACCTATGTATAGTTTTTAAAGCATTATTTAATTCATTTGTCATATCTGATATACTTTCACCCATTACATAAATAAGTGTATCATCTGCGAACATCTGTATGTTAATATTAGGGTTATGCTGTTTTAATGTAGCAACAATGTCATTAATAAAAATTATGAACAATATAGGACCCAACACAGATCCTTGTGGAACTCCATTTGTTACTTCATCGTTTTTCGAAGATACATGATTAAACCTTGTTTTTTGTTTTCTTGCACATAAATACGATCTAAACCAATTTAATACTACTCCTTCACATCCGATTTTATGTAGTTTTTTTTAACAACTGATGATCAATTGTTTCGAAAGCTCTTCGAAAGTCTAAGAACACAGCTATAACATAGTGTTTCTCGTTGAGTGTTTTTTTTCCAATTTACTAACACTGTTTGAATGGCCGTCTCACATGAACTCTTATTTCTGAAGCCGGCTTGAAATTTACTTAATACGTTGTTATTTTCTATAAAGTCTAAGATTTCTTCTTTTACAACAAGTTCTAGAACTTTTTCATACGATGGTAACATATTTATTGGGCGGAACTCCTCAGCATTGATAGTGTGAACAACTTTTTCTATGGGAATTACTGTTGAAATTTTCCATTTGTCCGGAACACTACCTTCACTCAACGAAACATTAAGAACCTCTAACAGTCTGTTTCCAACTACTTCAAAAGAAAGTTTCAGAATCTTGATTGTGATGTCATCCGTGCTACTGTTCTTATTTGGAATTGAATTTATTATCTCCTTTAGATGAGCCATTGACAGACTTTTAAAACTTGTAAATTTATTGGCAGCTGTTTCCACGTGACAAAGAGGGTCAATATAGTTTATTTGGACATTAGCTTTTATATTGTCTACAATAGTTTTTATACTCTCTAAGAAATATTTATTAAACATTTCACAAATGAGGTTTGGGTCTGTTACTATATTATTTTCAAAATTTATTTCAGATTTTTCTACTGTTTTCTTTCCCTTAATGATTTCCTTTAATGTTTTCCACATTTCCTTTGAGTCGTTTTTCGCATCATCGATTTTCTCTGTGTAGAAATTATAGGTATTAGGCCCAGCGACATTTTTTTTATTTATGACCACACCGTTGAAATTTTTTGTATCTGTTATTTGGATGGAGTCGGACAAATTTG
Source organism: Stenurella melanura (assembly GCA_963583905.1). Taxonomy (NCBI): domain Eukaryota; kingdom Metazoa; phylum Arthropoda; class Insecta; order Coleoptera; family Cerambycidae; genus Stenurella; species Stenurella melanura. The sequence continues at coordinate 110,026,574 of OY757310.1, read as the reverse complement.
GGACTTGGCACATTATGGTAGTGGGGCGTTTGTCTGTTAAGCTGTCACGAAGTAGTCAATTTTATGCAAAAAAAAAATTTATAACCACATTGGTAATTTTATTTTAATCAATAGTTTTTATCATATAACTAGCGAAAAAAAATTTGTCGGACGAAAATAATGGGTCACTTGACGCGTCGGACACGCTAAACACGTCAAGTTTATGTAAAAAAAAAAATTATTACCACACGGCTGATTTTAACAGAATCTACCATAAAAAATTGTTGCAATAATGTGGTAACCTTGTCGGACAATTTTTATGGGGCATATGCGCAGTCGGATGCGCCAAAGTCGTCAACTTCCTGCAAAACTTTTATTTACAACCATAGATGTCATTTTGATTTTGTACTGTTTCTTTACACGTGTAATGCATAAAGGATCGGTTCTCCGACAAAAATAGTGGGGCTCTTTGACACAATTTTAAAAAAAAGGACTTTTTTTAATTTTCGGCTATGTATTCTATACATATTATTATGCAAACGTTTATTAATGTATGTATTGTATATACAGTGTGTAATTAGTTTCATGTCATTAAAAAAAACTGGTAATAGGGATCGACTAGACAAACAAAAAACCTATATGACTTTTTTCTCTAGGGACACTGACAAAACTGACCTGGGTTTACATTTTTAATGTTAAGGTAGGAAACTTTTTGGGAACCACTGTTTTTCAGGGTCAGTGGATCAATAGTTCCGAATATTAGAAATAATAAAAAACAGTTAAACCCGACTTGTGTTCCCGCCGGTAGAAGTGCGGCATTTTCATGGGATTATTTATAGCGAACTTTTTATACCACTAATTATAAAAGTGTAAATAATTCCTTCTCTTTCGGCACAACGCAAGCATAGCATGGCCGCAGAGGTTTAAATAGGATCTGTTTACATGTGTTTTTTAATTTGGAACAAGTTATTGTAGCTTTTATTGTCGTTTATAAGAATTTATAAAATTTAAAAGTGGTTCATTAACATTTGTAACATTGTGTTAAAAGCTTAAAATTATTTTATGAAATTGGATGAACAGTTAGACGTCCGAGATACGATAACAGAAAATAGTTGTGTATTTTAAGTTAGGAAAAAATTTGATTTTTTTAACGGATTGAGCGCATAATTTTTCCCAATCAGGTATCGAAAACTAAAAATCGAGTCTTTGGTCTCTATGAAAATCAATGTAAACATTAATAAACAGATGCAAATAAGACAGCGAATAATAATAATAATAATAATAATAATCATACCCTGTTCGAAACCAAAAATTGTTCGAAATGACCTCCATCTCCACGTATAAACATTTCGGCACGTCGAACTAAGGACATACGCACTCCGTTCAATATATTTGGTAAATTAGGATCATTTTTTATGGTTGCTATGCACGTTAAAATACGTTGTTCCAATTGTTCTAAAGTGTCAATTGGATCACGGTAAACCAGAGATTTAAAATGCCCCAAAAATAAAAGTCCATCGGAATTAAGACGGGCGATCTAGCAGGCCATGGTACTGGTCCGCCACGTCCAATCCATCGTTGAGAAAACTTTCTGCTCAAAAAATTTCGAACAGACAAACTAAAATGACTGGCGCGCCATCGTGCAAAGACCACATTCTTCTGCACGTAGCCAAGGGTACATCTTCCAGCAAATTTGGCAATGTTCGTTGCGAAAAATTTAAGTATACATCACCATTTAATCGAGCGGGTAATTGTATAGTTCCAATTATTTCATTACCGCAAATTCCTGCTCACAAATTAATGCCGAACTGTCGTTGAAAATGCGCCCTTCTCATTACACGTGGATTTTCGTCTGCCCAATAGTGCATATTTTTAAATTTAAACACTCCATTTCTGGTAAAACACGACTCATCGGAGAAACACAGAACGTTTAAAAAATCCTCATTTGCCGCGTGTTTTCTTAAAATCCACCTACAAAGTTGCATTCGCTATGCAAAATCTTGAGGTTCTAGTGCTTGGACACGTTGATAGTGATAGGGATGTAAGTTCTCTATCTCTCAATGTCCTCCATACCACAAAATGGGATACTTCCACACGGTTAGCGATATAGCGGGTGCTTAAAGTTGGATCCTCTTCTACAAGTTCCAAAATTTGAACCTCTGCGTCAATTACCCTTTCTTTAGGTTGTGGACCTCGTTCTCCTCCATGTCCATCGAGACGACCTGTTTCTCGAAGACGCTGGTCAATACCAACAAATGTACGAGCACAAGGATGACGTCGATTGGGGAACCTTAAACGATAAATCTCTTCCGCACCAGCTGCATTTCCATCACTTTCTTCATACACCAAGTGCATATCCGCGAGCTCTGGATAAGTGTAATCTTCCATAATGTTTGGTTATTTATTTATTTTTTAACCAATAAAAAACTTTTATTGTTATTATTATTATTATTTATGTATATAATTTCAATAATATTATTTGATTTTCTGAACAATAAAAAAAATTTGAAATTATTATAGGTAAAGAGACTAATAAAGTATAAAATAATAAATAAAGACCAGCTTCCAATTGTTAATAACAATATTTTATGTATTATTTCAGAACATATATATGAAATAATAAGCATTAACTCACCTTTATAGTTTAAGAACGTCGATAGCCTATAAGAATTAAATTTTTTTGTACGTTTGCCCTAATATTTTTGTCAGACAATTGCATTTTTTATTTAAGAAAATAATTACTTGTAACCTCCTACTTTTGTCGGAAAAATGGTTGTAAAAATAAGGGATGCAGAAACCCTGTACAGTTTGCGAATATCGATTACCAATAAAAATTTAGTTTTTTTGTCCGACTGGCGATTTGCCCCAATATTTTTGTAGGACACTTAGATATTTTGATTTAGATTATAATTACTTATAACTTCCTTTTTTTGTCGGAAAAAGGGTTGTAAATAAAAGTTTTGCAGGAAGTTGACGACTTTGGCGCATCCGACTGCGCATATGCCCCATAAAAATTGTCCGACAAGGTTACCACATTATTGCAACAATTTTTTATGGTAGATTCTGTTAAAATCAGTCGTGTGGTAATAAATTTTTTTTTTACATAAACTTGACGTGTTTAGCGTGTCCGACGCGTCAAGTGACCCATTATTTTTGTCCGACAAATTTTTTTTCGCTAGTTATATGATAAAAACTATTGATTAAAATAAAATTACCAATGTGGTTATAAATTTTTTTTTTGCATAAAATTGACTACTTCGTGACAGCTTAACAGACAAACGCCCCACTACCATAATGTGCCAAGTCCCAAATTTGTCCGACTCCATCCAAATTACAGATACAAAAAGTTTCAACGCTGTGGTCATAAATAAAAAATATGTCGCTGGGCCTAATACCTATTAGATTTTGCTTTTCTGATGATGCTAACCACCTCGTTTCTTTTTTGTTTATACAATTCCCAGTCCTCATTTTGTTTTGTTAGCATTGCTCTTTTATAATGAATATCCCTATCAGCTATTGCATTATTTATTTCATCTGACCACCATCCTTTTTCCTCTTGACATGTTTTATATTCTATTACAGGTGCAACTTTCTCCAAACATTGATGTATTTGCTCAATAAAAATCTCAGAAATATTATTTACATCGTTTGTGCTATTATCCCATGGAAGAGCTAAAAGTTCCGCTTGAAAATCCTTTTCTTTAAAATTTTTAAAGTTTCTTCTTCTTATGCACTTAATTGTACTTTTTGCATACCTGATGTTTAACTTTATTTTTATAATGCCATGATCGGTTATTTTTGGAGTGTGAAGTGTGACATACTTCATGTTCAAGGTCTTTATTATTTGTAATTATGAGATCAATTTTCGTTTCACTCAGTCTTGTTATTCTAGTATACTGCTTTACTATTTGATACAACCCTAACCTGCTAATGACTTGTTCGAGTTTCATTGTATAAAATCCTTTTACTACCATATCTATATTAAAATCCCCCGTAATTATGAGTTCACTGCTGCCTATGTCAATTTCATTAATAGTACTTTCGAGTTTTCTTAAAAAGTCACTATGACTAGCATTAGGAGAATGGTATATAATTAATATAATAAAAGATTTGTTGTTCACTATCACTTTAACTCCTAATATCCAACAGTTTTTATCCAGGACTTCTTCACAAACTTTAATGTATTTAACGGAATTTTTTATATATAGACTATCACTTTAACTCCTAATATCCAACAGTTTTTATCCAGGACTTCTTCACAAACTTTAATGTATTTAACGGAATTTTTTATATATAGACTAACACCATCTGTGTGACGGCTAGACGACACACAAGTTTCAGAAACGTATCCAATTATTCTTACTTCACTTGGTAAAATATCTTCTGTAATGTGTGTTTCTGAGAGACAAACTATCATTGGATCACAACATATGATTAACTGCTCCAGTTCATCTTTATGTGTAGTGAAGCCTTCAATATTTAGATAACACACATCCGTCGTTTCTTTTAATTGCTATTCGTAACTTTTTGTCTTTTTAATTACTGTATCTCTAATACGTATATAACATGGACAGTTTATACTGTTTATTGAATGGTTTACATTAATCCTTAAATTAACCTTTTTGTTTGTATTTTTGCAATTTGCACACTCTTCTACCTCAGATTCACACTCTCTTGACATATGATTAATATCTCCACACCTGAAGCATATTTCTTCATTTTTACAGTCCCCTTTTTTATGACCAAACGCTCCACATATAAAACAGCGAATAATGGAATAGTGCTCATACACTTTACACGAACGATATCCAATATGTATTTTTTCCCTTTCTAACAACTTTTTTATCAGTTCTGGTTCCGCTTCAAGTATCACATTACCAGAATTTCTTTTCTCTTTTTTAGCATATTTCTTTACTATTTTTATTCCAGTCACACCACTAGATATATCATTTTGTTCACCTATAGCCTTGATAATCTCCTTATCCTCTTGATTAATGTACTCCAGTTCTACCCCAATTATCATCAACCTTGGTTTTTTCAGTTCTGATGTGTTTACACTATATTTATCTCCCATCTCTGTTATTACCTTATCCTTCATTTTTTCCAAAGATTTTTTATCTGTGCAGTTGATTACTACTCCCCCATTTCTTATACCTTTAAGTTCTCGTATTCCTACTGCTAAATCTGTCGGGTTCACTTTATTTTTGAGCTCTTTTATGGTTTCTCCCGACTTCTGCTCAATAACTGGTTTTATAATCAGAGCTGGTTCTTTTAATGCTTGGGCATATCCAGCATGTTCATCTTTCTCCTTTTTCTGCTTCATGACACTTGAATTTAACTCTTTTTGCAATTCTTGTATCATCTTTTCCAATCTACATATTTTATCATTTTGTTCTCCTACTATATTTAAAACTTCTGCTAACATATTTTTTATTTCATCATTTGATTCTTCCCTTAGTTCACATACTTTGTAGACAAATTTTAACCGCTTCTCGGTTTTTAAGTTTAAACAACGCAGTTCAGTGACTGTTAATTCTGAACATTTTTGACATAAATATTTCTTGCATATGGCACAAATGACTTCTTGTTTATCATCTGTTATTGTATTTTTACAGGAATTGCATTCCATTATAACATTTTTGTTTCTTTAAGCACTCATCAAAAACTTAACATAACCTCACCAATTATTGTCTTTTATTTTTAATGTTTTTTGCTATGGATTTATGGTCCAATTTTATTTCTAGGTGTTGATTAATGCCAAAATTTCTACTAACAGTATTTTATTACATAAATCTCACTATTCTTAGCAACTTTACATGAATTAACTGAGGATTCTAAATGTTCAACTTGACACTTCAAACAATAAATGACGGAGCTGTATTTTGAGAGCAGAAATACAGAAAGCAGTCCATAAAACGATGAACTGGAAGGCTACAGGCCCAGATCAAATCGCCAATTTCTGGATAAAACCTAACAGCAACTCAATGTAATGGGAAACACCTGAGATTCAGGGAGGATAGTCATATTAAATGCATGCGTATCTTTTACAGGTTTATCATCTAATATTAGGATAAAATATTAGTACTTATCGAATTTTCTAGAAAATAATTATTCACTTAATCATGCCCATTTTCTATACCTCCCTTTAGAATTTCCAAACCAACTTCTTACCACTTTACGTTCATAAAATTAACTACCACTTACTAAAAGAACCATTTAAATATTTCAAATAGCAAAAAAATTTTTACAAAAAAAATACCGAATGTTCTAGAATTATGACAACCACTAACAATTTTTTACCGGACTTTTTATCAACTCGCTCGTTATTAAATTACAAGTAATCTAACAAAGATCCCTTATTATGAGCTCAATGATTAACTATAGAAACTTTCATGTTCTATCAATTTCTACGACAATTTTACTATACTTCCCGGCACGATTTCAACTAGGAACAAAAATTATTTTTGTCTTTGGGGTGAGCTCCTGTTCGTGATTAATGTGCGATTTCTAAAATGATTTAAACTACTTTTTTTCGTAAACACGCCGAACATTCTGAAATTTCATTCAAATGTCAGTTCAGAAAAATAAGTTTTAGCAAAAAGCACGGCTCTTAAAAAATACTACACAATGGAATAACTGAAGGTTCGGAATTTTTTGAGATTAAGTCACTAGGAAACTTCACGAAACTACCAAAATAATATAAAAACACAAGGCCTTTCCGGCTTTAGTCAATACTTTTTACCTGCATAAATAGTCAACTCGAAACAACAAAATTAAAATAATTATAGTGCAGTAAATATTTTTAGTCAGTGTTAAACAAATCTAACCAGTGGCGTAATGGTTCTTAGTGACTTTCGGTTGTGTCGTGGACATCACTAGTGAACCAGTGCCGTTAGTGAAATTCAAAAAGAGCGAACGTTAATTAGTATTAACATAAGGACATTTATTAATGAACTGTAAGTAAGCTACCTAAAAATCAAAGTACCAACGAGTCGAACTCACACGTAATCAAAAGTACTTAGCAATAAGGAAGTTGGACAACACACAGAAGGTGACAGTCAGGCGCATTTCTGCAAGCTGCACCGGTTTTTTTAAATAAAAGTGATCTACAACTTAAAAATGACTGATCAATGTGTAAAATGTAAGAAGTGGTTACGTAAAACGAAGGGACAGCTTAAAGTTATTAGAAAAAATGAAGACGTCGAATATGTATCGAATATTTTAGCAAAAAAGAGTAGTGTCTCGCAGTGTTTTATGTAATAATTGTCGCATTTTTCTGTACAGAAAACGTAAAAATGGATCTAATAGTAACGAAGAAGAATTGGGTGAAGATGAGCAATATGTACCAGCAGAAGCACCAGTGCAGGTGAGGATGTGATAGAATTACCAATGCAAAGGACTTGTTGCTACGCATAAATATTGCTGCATTTGCAAGTGTTAAAAAAGATTTGACATTGATACCCAGCAATGTTATTTGAAAAAACAAATATATACATTCCCAGAAGCAACTGCTGCTGTAAACACCATATTATTAAAAACCGTTTTTACGAAGATGACATAGCTCACTTGGAACCTTATGCCAATTCCAGTATAACACCTAAATTTGATTTATGCCTTATTTTGAACGGCGTAACTATAATGAGTACTTTAATAGATTGGGCCGTACGTTGCTGCCTGTCAGAAAAACAACTAGCAATCATCACCGGCTTAACATCAGGTAATATCTACAAATTAGAATCTATGCTAAAATCTCTCCGGAACTCTTTTGCTAGAACTGCTGTACAGGCTGTAATTGTTTTTATATTCAAATTAAAAACAGGAAATAGTAACAGAATGATTGCTGCAATTCTCGGTCTCAAGCACAACAAACAAGTCTCACAGTACTTCTCTTCAGTCCTTAATTCATTTGAGAAATATGTCTTACCTCACCATTTTGGTATACAAGCCACAACTAGAGAAATAATTCAATCTCATACCAGTGAAAAGGTATTTTTGATGTTCATGATGATCGATTAATAATTATTTGCGACAGTTCATACATCCGTCATCAAAAAAGTTCTAATAACATATACCAAAAAAGTCATTTTCTGGACAAAAGAAAGTTCCTCTCTGTAAACCATTTACAGTATGTACGACAGATGGTTACGTGATAGACATGCTCGGACCTTGCAATGCTAACCAAAATGACGCAAGTATCATGAAACACATAATGTCAGTTTAAAAATGAATTAGTATTTGTTTGCTTATAATTGTATTGAAACATATTCTTTATAGGATTTTGCAAACAGTAGTTATAGATAGTTATTTTTCTGCTGTTTGCAAAATCCTATAAAGAATATGTTTCAATACATAATGTCAGATCCGAATAGTTTACTAAAGTTACTAACACCTGGTGATATAATAATCGGGACGTTGCTTCGGATTTGGAAAAACAGAATTTAAATGTCTTGATGCCAGCGCTTCAAGGCAATCAAGCACAATTCTCAGTTTATGATGCAAACAGTTTTCGACTCATCACTAAAATAAGATGGGTAGTAGAGGTTATTCACGGAATGGTGAAACAAAAGTACAAGTTACTTGATCATAAGATAAATAATAAGTTGGTGTTTTATGTCGAATAGTTTGTTTTCTAAATAATCAATATGGAAAATGATTAGTTAGCGATGTGGAGACTAAAGAAGAAATAATTGAACACAAAGGCAAGAGACAATACAAACTCTTTGGCTGAAGATGTCGAAGCGAAGGGACAGGTGAGGAAGAAAATAGATTTTCAACAAATGTCTAGCAACGATTTGCTACATTTTCCAGAATTAAAATTTTTTTTCGGTGGTACATACCAATTAGAACAGTCTGTTTGTTACTTAGCAGAACTTCTCAACCCTGATGAATCAATAAAATTAGAATATGCAAAAGAGGCTCCTGATATTTTACGCATACATATAAAATCTAGACACATAGGCAAAAGAACATACTGTACCGTTTTATCCGCCTTTTAGGAAACACCCTGTATGAATCCGTGGGTTTTAAATAATTTCAACAAGAGATAAACACTACTAACACTTTATTTAACAATTTACTGACTATACAATACTTCAAAATAAACTTTATTTACTTCTTATTTAACCTCACTTTTCACTTTTCAACTTGTTCACTTTTATAAACTGCTTCCTTAATAAACTTCTTCTTCCGCGCTGGTAATCGCGCCTTATATACTTCGAAATTACCTCTAGATTAAACCAGAATCTTCTCCAACAACATTCCAGAAAAAGTCCATTTCATTCTGACAGCTTCCAGTCACAATTAGTAGGCATAGGCGTATCATCTCCAGTTCCAAGGGAGTGTAATTCATAACAATACCATATATTTATTAATTATGAACCAAATAGAAATAACTGTTGCGGTATAAAAGCACACTACTGTACTTGTCTGAACAGACGCAGAACTGCTGGTTGTTGTTCTCATGTTGCAACCGTGATATACTTTCTATCCAATGCCAGATTTAAATCAAGAATTATAAAACCGGCCGCAATACTGTCCAATATCTTTGACTAATGATGCTTATCCGGTCATTGAAGAAGACAGTGACGGGTATTAAATCAGTTGATTATCGGAATCTGAAGTGAAATAATAAATAAATAAATAAACATTGCCAAAAAAAAACAAATTTTTACAGACAAAAGGTGGAAGATACCGCATAGGGTGTTTTCACTTACACCTAATTTAACATTTACTTAATATTAGTAGATAATAGGATAGTTAAAAGAACAAAAATAAATAAAATAGTATATATTATTATAGTGTCGAATAATAAAACATTACAACGTTCACTGGCTGTCACATAAGAAGTATACAGTCTTTGGCCTGCCTTTTGAGAGTGGCAGCGCTGACTGTATCATTCTGTAAGATGTCATTTTATTAAAAATATGAGCTGCCTGATAACTAAAACTGTTTTTAAAAAACTCTGTCTTGTGCTGGGGAATAGACAGCATATTGTTGTTTCTAACTTCTACATTATGCAATTCTCTACGACGTATCATTAGTTCTCGTAGGTATGTCGGACTATTAGTTTTCAATATTTTATGTATCAGGCAGCTCAGATGTAAGAGTCTTCTCTGTTCCATTGTAAGCCAACACGAAGCTCTGATATGTTGACTGGTATGCTCTCGTCTTGGTAAAGACATCACAAATCTTATGCAAGAATTCTATATTTTTTGTAATCTGTATAGATTAAAACCTGTTAAGTAAGGTCCATAGACGACATCCATGTAATTGGCAATGGATAGTACAATCATGTCAGATAACATCAACTTTGCTGATATTGGTAGGCTATCCCGAAATTCATAAATACTTTTTAATTTGAAGAAACTTGATTGGCAAACCTTACTGACATGTTTATCAAAGTTTAACTTTATATCCATAATCAATCCCAAATTCGAGACAGATTCTTTCCATTCAATATATTGTTGTTCAGTTTAATACTGAAATTATTAGTGTCGAAACCAGACCGACTAAAGATTTTATAGGATTTATTACCATGTGGCCCATTGATACACATGTAAATCTTGATTTAAATGTAGGTTTGCTAAATTAATGGATTCTAATGTTTCTGCCGAAAAGTTAAGATAAATCTGTAGATTGTCAGTATACATGTGCACTGAGCAATTTTAAATTACTGAGCAGATGTCTGCTGTATAGATTGAAAATAGTAGCGGCCCAAGAATTGAACCTTGGGGGACGACTGTTTGGGTTATTTTAAAATCAGATAAGAATAATTCGCCTTGTTTACATAATTTGACGGCTTGCTGTCTATCTAGTAGATAGCTGGAGAACCAGTCCAATGCGGCATTTGTAATTTTATAAAACGATAGTTTTGCAAGAAGCAACTCTATATTAATTGAGTCAAACGCTTTTGACATATCAATTAAGACTAGTGGTGTGCATTGGCCAATATCCAAACCCCTTGTTATATCATCGGTAATCTTGAGAAGTGCTGCAGTACAACTCAAACCTTTCCTGAGTCCTGACTGGCAAGTTGATAAGATTTTATTATTGCTAAGATAGTCAACAACCTGACTATTTACCACTCTCTCTAATATCTCAGAAGGAGCAGGTAAGACGCTGATGGGTCTAAAATCATTTACAGCTGGATTGTCTTTTTTAGGGATAGGTGTTACAAGCGCAATTTTCCATAAGTGGGGTACAGACGGTACAGTGCCAGTTTCTAGAGAGTAATTGATATTATTTGTTAAGGGACTTAAACAATGTGGTACTGGCAGCTTTACCATTTTAGCAGAGATATTATCTGCGCCTATGGCATTACTTTTTAAATTATTTATACAGGATAAAACATCTGGTGGTGTAATTAAACTGATCTTAAAAGGCTGATTAATGTTGTATGGACTCTGTAAAAAGTGGTTCAAAGTATTTGGGCTGACAGCTATTTTAGGTATACTATTTAGAAAATGGTCGTTGATCAAGTTAGGAAGTTAAATTTCATTGGGTATTTCAGTATAACTTTTGTTAATGATTTTATGTTTTTGTACCTCATTCCAAATTAGTTTACTATTACCACACTGTTGCATTTCGTAATTATAGTAGGTATTCTTGGTAATAGCTGTATTCACAATATGTTTAAGGTCTAGGTAATATCTTTTATGATATGCTAGTTGAGTTTTTTTGTATCTCTGGAAGGCACTGTTCTTTAGTTTAATCAATTGTCTCAAATCTGTAGTTAGCCACGGAGAGTATCGTTTTTTATTACAATTGTCTTGCATGGACAGTGTTTATCAAATACTTTTAGAATGACATTATTAAAAATATTTACTTTTTCATTAATATCAGGCTCGTGATAGAGAGCACTCCAGTCAACAGATGAGATATGCTAAAACTGAAACAGATCGATGTTGTTAAAATTTCTGACACGTGCAGTTTTTGGATACTCATTTATTTCAGGACAATTAACAGTACAAAACACTGCTTCATGATCTGTACTTATTGGTTCATAGCACATAACACCACTGTCATAAATAAGCTCTTTATCATTTGTAATCACAAGATCAATGAGTGATTCTGAGATCTCTGTCACTCTTGTTGGATCCACTATTACTTGATATAGATTAAAAGTGTCCAGAATATCATAAAGAAGTTTACTCTTCACAGTCATATATAATATCAGGTAAAATCATCATATAAGAAATGTAGATGAGCAATTGGTATAGAAGAAGGTCGATAAATAACTCTAATTTTAAAAGTTAATTTGTTGTATTTAAATTTAACCCATAGTTGGTTAATATCACTTTCGATATCATCTGTATTAAGTTTTTGTGGTTTAAATTTATTTTGTACGTACATTGCTACACCTCCGCTCCTTGCTATTCTGTCAGAGAGGATAAGAATATTAGACAAACTGGAGAACCAGAATCACCGAGAAAACACACTTCTCTCCCAAAGTCTGCTATAAACAAACTTTTAATATCTCCCACACAAAATCCAAAATCCATTTGTAAATTCAACTTTACACTGCTCCACCACAACATACAGTGCCTCAGAAATAAAGTTAATGAACTTGAGGTATATCTCGAAGAAAAAGCCATTGATATTATATGCCTAAATGAACACTGGCTGAGTACAATTGAAACAGACATAGTTAAACCAAAAGGCTACAATGTCATCTCTAGTTTTTGCAGATCAATCAAAACACATGGTGGTGTAAGTATACTTGTTAGAGAAGGCATAAAGTGTTCTCCTTTATCTGCAAATATCACTGACTTATCAGAAGAAGTGCATTATGAAATAGCTGGCATAGAAATTAACGAATATCAAATTATAACAGTCTACAGATCCCCATTGGGGGATTTTGAAATTTTCTTAGAAAAATTAGCTTTAATGTTAGAAAAAATTAATATTAACAAAAAAATAATTTTAACTGGAGACTTCAATGTCAAGTTTGGTACAAATGATTATAATGCAGTTCAATTATGTAACCTGTGTCAGTCATTCGGGTTAATAGCTACAGTCACCCTTAATACTAGAGAAAATTCATGCCTAGACAATATTTTTACAAACTTAACCTATTCTGATTTTCTGCTGGGGTATCTAATACATATCTGTCAGATCATTATGGCATTATAATGCAATTTAAGTCTGTCTGTAAAGTAAGTAATAACTTAAACACCAGAATTAATTTTAGACCAATAACAGATTACGGTTTACTTCGCCTATATAATCATCTTGAAACAATTAACTGGGACTTTGTAAATAATCCAATTTCTGATGTAGAATTTAAATTCAAACTATTTGTAGAAAAATTAACAGAAGCCATTGAATTGAGCTTTCCAGTGAAATCCAAATTGCAAAAAAACTTTAATTCTTTCAAAGACACTTGGTTCAATGAACATTTAAAAAGCATGCGTGATAATTTACAATTTTTAATAGATATGAACAAACGGGATCCTAGGCTCATTGCTAAGGAAACTGTTAATTCATTCCGGGCAAAATATCGATACGAGATCTGTAAAGCAAAAAAGGGGGCAAATGACAAATATATACAAGACTCTACTAACTCTCAAGCAGCCATGTGGAAAGTCATTAAGAACAGCAATCCCAATTTACACTCGCCAACCACAGACTCAGTTGATGCAAATTCATTTAACAATTTTTTTACAAATATTGCTGAAGATATTATTAAAAACTTACCAACTTCAGATAAACACTTCAGTGATTATATCAAAGGTATCGATCCTCTAATCAATTTCAAATTTAAAGAAGTGTCTTACAATGAAATTAGGGACATAATAAGTGATCTTAAGAATAGTAGAAGTAAAGACCCCTATGATATAAATGTACAAATCATAAAAACGTTAAAGAACATAATTGTTTACCCTCTAACTAATTTAATAAACCAGTGTATTAGAGAAAAGACTTTTCCAACTGTCCTCAAATTAGCAAAAGTTATTCCTATATATAAAAAAGGCTGCAAGGACGACGCTGCTAACTACAGACCTATTTCTTTAACACCGATCCTAGGAAAAATTTTTGAAAAAGTTCTTAAACAACAAATAAGCAAATTTTTTGAAGAGAATGAACTTTTCCATAGCAGCCAATTTGGCTTTCGCAACCAACGGTCTACTACATTAGCCATAAACAGCTTAACACAAATTGTATTAAAGGACTTTGAGAGTAGCAATTTTACAAACGGTACCTTCTACGATCTTACAAAAGCCTTCGACTGTGTAAATCATAGCAATCTGTTACAAAAACTCAGTTATTATAATTTTGATGATAGTAGTATAGCCCTAATAAAATCATACCTGTCTGATAGACATCAATATGTTTCCTATAACAAGAGAAATTCTAACAAATTGCTACTGAAATACGGAGTACCACAAGGTTCTGTCCTAGGTCCGATACTGTTTTTGATATATATCAACGATTTAGCACAATCAGATGAAATATCTAATATCATACTATTTGCGGATGATACTACGGTTTTGAATAGTCACAACCAATTAGATACTTTAGCAGAAAATACCAAGACTTCCCAAGCTAACATCAAGCAATGGTTTCATGCCAATAGTCTAAACTTGAATGAAAATAAAACACAAACTATGACATTTTCTTTAAGAAACACTAACACAAATAATATCAATGAACCCAATCATGTTAAATTTCTAGGGGTGGGCTTGAACTCTGTACTGACCTGGGAAAATCACATACATAGCTTATCACAGAAACTAACCAAAAACATATTTCTCATTCGTACTCTGTCCAACTCAGTATCTGAAAAAACACTAATTATGGCCTACTATGGATTTTTTCATGCCAATATGTCCTACGCGATATTAAACTGGGGACATGCGTCTCGCAGCACACAAATTTTCGGCCTCCAACGTAAATGCATCAGAGTCATTGCACAACTTAAATTTAGAGATGATTGCAAAAAACACTTTGTCGATCTCAATATTCTTACACTACCATGTGTTTACATCTTAGAATGTCTACTTTATATTAAACGAAACACCAATATGTTTTCTACACATGGTCAGACTCACGAGCATCTCACTAGAAATAGAAACAATTTAAAACAATCCTTTCTCCGTCTAACAAGGTCTAGAGATGGCACGGGCTACCACGGTGTCAGATTCTTCAATATACTACCAGACCAGGTGAAAGCCTTAAATTTGAATGCATTCAAAGTGTTAATAAAAAATTATTTGAAATACCTTCAAAATGATTTCTCAGATATGCTTTTACGGTAGTTTTAAAGTGTTTTACCTATTACTGTAACTGTTATATTTTAATTGTATTTAACTTTTAATTGGTAATTTTAAATCGTCTAGTTTTATTTTTTTTTATTGTTTTGTCTTAATAAGACTTTTTAGCTACTACCTATGGATAGATATCTAATTTCTTTACTATGCTGGTACTTCTAAGTGACATGTGTAAACATTTATATGTATTAACACCAATAAATCATTATTATTATTATTATTATTATCCTCTATTTTGAAGAGTGAAGATGGCATATCAAGGCTAAGCCAGCTTTCCGATATTGCTAAAACATGAATTTTATTGGCTGCAATAAATTGTCTAACGTCTGAGAATTTGTTATATAAGGATCTGCTACATAACTAAATATGAATGAATTATATGATTACATATCTAAATATTAAATAATATACTCGTAATGTTGCAATGTTGTAATGTTTATTTATTTTTATCCTGTTCCACCACATTAATAAAACTGTAACTGTTATAGTTATAGTTTAAATACATATTATATCAAAATATGGTAATAGTGTCAAACAGGGTATTCACAACACTTCAGGTCATTGAAAAAAATGCATTAATTTTTTTTTATGCGTAAAATCACCGTAGAAGAGTAATATTTTTTAAAACAAACTAATATTAGGAACATTAATATTATTTGTGCCAAATTACAAAGCGATCCGTCAAATAGGAGGTGAGAACAAAAAACACATTTAGGGGTAATTTTTTTTCCACCCCATGCCGAGTCTACGAGCTTAAAACTTTGTACACAAGACAGTCAGCACACGAGATATCTTATGGAAGTCATTTTAGTTCGGTAGGTGCGGGTCACATTTTTCATGCTACCCGTTTATACTCTTTATGGAAATACAAAATTGGTCATTACAAAGCACTCATTATTTTGCACATAACATTGTTATCTTTCAAGCTGTACAGATAGATAAAAAATCCTACAAGAGTACTTCAAGCCCTTTAATTTCTATTATATGTACCTATTTTTAACATCATACTGATTGTTTCTGACATATTTGAGATTTAAACATTATATCTCGACTGATGAACTTTCGAGCGCCATTATTAAACTATCATATTTTTAGAATTATTTATCGCACAGATATAAACAAAAAACAGGATACTTGTAATTTCATAATCTTATTTATTGTACACTGTTTCCATAAATATAAGACTTTTGCGTTATTTGCAAAAAACAGTCTCAAAGTACCAATTTTTTAAAGCTAAAACTGTAATCTTTTGTTAATACACCTCATTATAAAAACTTAGCAAGTCTGTATTGTCTGTCTATATGCCTTTGTGGACATTATTTTTTTTGTCCATTAGTCCATTGATTTACAGTGATCCTAAAAAATAACTGATCCCTCTACCAAAATGGCGGCCATCTTTGAAAAAACAAATGCTGTTTAATTAAAGTACGAGAACAAGCTATGTTCCCTTTCTTAAAAATTTCCTAAATAGAAAGTAATACAAATATAGTTAATAACTTTACTATAATGTAAATATTATTTTACATGCAAAGGCTAAAATATAAAATACCGGTATAATAACAATGATTAACGATATTTCAAACACTTAAATAAACTATGGTAGAAACAAATCCACAAAAGAAAATCTTGTGGTGAGCTAAAAAGTGCGCAATTGTCTCCTACTTTTATACTCTTTTTTTTTCTGTTTTGTCCACGGTTTCCAATTAAAAGAACAATAATATTAATAATTGGTTTTACTTACAATTATATTGCCTTTCCTTAAAACTGAATTTGCTCCTCAATTCTCTAGATGATAAAGGGATTTTTTTCTTTAGAGATTGTTTTGATTTTTCAGGTGTATTAGATGATGATTCTTTATCAGCCGAGTTTTCACTATCACTCTCATGAACACTGGATGAGCCACTTTCCTCTTCTACCTCAACTTTGACCAAACGAAGACTTCCCTAGGGGTATTTTAACGATTAGATATTTTCGAGAAAACATTATACCAATCATTAGGGTGGTCCATAAATTAGGGTAAAAACATTTTATCTTAATTTTCTTTGGGGAACCCGCCATTTTGATCTACACTATTAAAAAGAATTACTGTAATTTTTTAACTCAGTTTGAGGGGTCGCTACCAATTTTTGAATTTAGATGATAATCGAGGATTTTTGCAAAATTTCTATCAAAATGAATCAAAGTGGTAAACATCAAAATGACATTGATCATTAATTAAATGAATAAAATAGGATAGTACATTTTCCCCCACTTTCATCTCAACCAATCACAACTCACTAAATAGGGACAGCCACACCCAATGTTCAAGACAAGAGTGTTTCATGTCCAGACGCTCGCTTGGTAGTGCCATGCAGAGCCTGACTTGAGAGCTGTTTCCTGTCAGTTACTGTACTGTGAGGAGTGTTTGTGCAGCTGTGTTTCTTAAAACTATGGTCTTTTCTAAATTATTATAACTGAAAATATATTTAGTTGCCTGCAGTAACATATTATTGCAACTTATAGTAATTTGCTAAAGCGGCTATATTTCACTACTTTACACTTTGTTTAGTGCACTAAAGTGGACCGAACATTTGATTATTAGCCCATAGGCCAGTAGAATTAGCTCATGGGGAGGTTAATCTTGGATGAAATTCCTTACGGGTAACCACATGGTTTAGTCGATGTATTTATTGATAAGGAACATACCTGTGAATTTCCTCCCATTTTAAAGTGGAGGAACATTTTTTAATTAACGTTTTCATGCACAGTTAATTTTCCGCCTGAATCATTTAAATCGGTTAATGATTTTTTTAAATAATCGAAGAAAACTGTCAAAAAAATGGAAAATTTCAATAATTTTTAATTCCGTGAAAAATTTTCCTAAATCCTCAAAACTCATTGAAAACATGTCTCATGTAATCCTAAAGCTACCATAAAATTTTCATAAAAAAAAATTACAACTTTTCAACAAAATGCATTTGTTTTTAAAAAAAGGTCTCAGATGTTTAATTCAAGCTGACCCAGTTGCCGTCATCAAAAATTACTCATCCGGAGCTCATTTTTTCGCTGTGACGTCTAGTTTACGAATACATTGTTGGCATAACGATTTATTAATATTGTCATAAACAAAATGGCGTTTGAAAAAGTACGACTTTTTCGGACAGCGTTTTTTGCGAATATCTTAATAACAAATTAACATATCGGCATAAAACTGCCATATTCTGGTAGCTGGTATTTTTACACGAATTAAAAAAAAAATGATTGTTGTAAGATGTTTAGTAGCCGAGATAATTTTTTTATAGTTGTTAATTACGCCATTTGTTTATTTATTAACATAAACATTTAAAATTTACATAGTAACTAGTTGAAGACTTCAATTTTGTAATTCAGTGAATTGCCAAGTATGATGTTATGTTTTAAAGGACGTAATGTCAATTTTTATACACCACACTTTGATGTTTCTGTTTTGGTGAAAATTTTAGGTTAGCTCAGTACGAAACATGTGGCGGTCACGTATTGATACTGTTCGTACTGTTTATTACTATTTCAAGTAAGTAGATAAAAGTAGAAACGTGGTTATATCTGTGTCCAAAAGTAACTTTTTACATAGAGTTAGTAAAGTGTGACTTATTCGAGGACTATTACCTGCTTTCACAGTGATTCTTTCGCAGAAGACTAATAAACTGTAAGTGTACCGTTATTTATATTAGCATTCCAGTTGCATATAAGTCATTATAATAATGTTCACTGCTAATCTTTATGCAACAAATACTTTGTATACCAATTTCAAAGCAATAATTGATTTATATAATTTTTATCTTACAAGTAGGTACAATAATAATGAATATAATTTACAAATTATGTTACTATTTTTGTTTATAAAGAACTTCTTGAGTTGAAACTTTGTATTTATTTTCTTGTGCACGTTCGCAGATTTTCGATGGAGCCAGGGGAAGCAATGACGACAGACGACGGTGCCTCATCGCACTCTGGGATGGAGTCTGAAGATACCGATATCTGGCATACTCATAAGTAAATGTTAATCAATTTTTTTATATTATAATCTGAAATTTTTGATGTTATTGAAAGCATTACTGAATAAATAATAACTTTTGTATCAATATACTATACATTATTTAATAATTTATTCGAACATCAATCATGCATACACCTTACCCTTTTATATACCCACAGAAACCCAGTATAAGGTACGCACAATACAAATCAAATTTATATAGTGTAGAGTATAGACCAAGGTAAAAGTATTTTTAAAAGTATATATATAAACCACAATCATGCTGTTTCATTAGTTTATTATTAAGTACTCATTCGGCACTCCGCTCTTCGAATAAAAGGCAAAACTAATTTTTTTATTTAAATTGTTTATAACAAATTTATTAATAATTTTTCAACACTGTTAATACGGTACTTAATATTTAAAATTTTAAAAAGAAACATCGAAATCGCATCATAAACGACGACGAAGATACACTGATTTTCTTTGCCGTTGGAATTTGAAGTCGCTTGACCGAAAACGTTAACGTGGACAGCTGAGGGCGGGACATGAAGACTCATTCAGACTGTGGTGTACAAAAATTGATATTAAGTCCCTTAAAACATAACATCATATGTGGCAGATCACTGAGTTACAAAATCCAAGTCCTCAACTAGTTACTATGTAAATTTCAAATGTTTATGTTAAATATAAATAAACAAATGTCGTAATTCAGAACTAAAAAAATTATCTCGGCATCTAAACATCTTACAACAATCAATTTTTTTTAAAATTCGTATAAAAATATCAGCTACCAGAATATGAAAGTTTTATATTATAGATACAGTGTGTTTCACTTCTCGTGAAGACACCCCTGTATCTTCTTTATTTGTGGCCCAATTAATTTCAAATTTTTATGAGGTATACAACTCTGTAAGGCGACTTTAATCAACACATAAATGTCGTTTAGATATAAAACCTCGGCTTACTGCGATAAAAAGAAAATCGAGATTTTCGAGAAATCATAGTAGGCTTAGATATAGACGAAAATTTTATTAATAAAAGTTGTTCAGAATCACTAGATATGCCCCCCTATAAAATTTGGTGAAAATCGGAATACTTTGAAAAAAAAATTTTTGTTTCACTTCTCGTGAAGACACCCCTGTATCTTCTTTATTTGTGGCCGAATTAATTTCAAATTTTTATGAGGTATACAACTCTGTAAGGCGACTTTAATCAACACATAAATGTCGTTTAGATATAAAACCTCGGCTTACTGCGATAAAAAGAAAATCGAGATTTTCGAGAAATCATAGTAGGCTTAGATATAGACGAAAATTTTATTAATAATAGTTGTTCAGAATCACTAGATATGCCCCCCTATAAAATTTGGTGAAAATCGGAATACTTTGAAAAAAAAATTTTTGTTTCACTTCTCGTGAAGACACCCCTGTATCTTCTTTATTTGTGGCCGAATTAATTTCAAATTTTTATGAGGTATACAACTCTGTAAGGCGACTTTAATCAACACATGAATGTCGTTTAGATATAAAACCTCGACTTACTGCGATAAAAAGAAAATCGCAATTTTCGAGAAATCATAGTAGGCTTAGATATAGACGAAAATTTTGTTAATAATAGTTGTTCAGAATCACTAGATATGCCCCCCTATAAAATTTGGTGAAAATCGGAAAACTTTGAAAAAAAATTTTTTTTTCATCTCGTGAAGACACCCCATCTTTTTTTTATTTGTGATCGAATTTTAAGACTAATTTATTTTAAAAAATGTATCAATTATACAACTCTATAAAATGACTTTATCCAACCCACAGAGAGAACTTTTTCCAACAAACGAAAGTCGTGAACAAAAATCATGATTCAATAAAACGCTAAAAGGGCCACTTTTTATTACATATCAAGTTGTAACACTGTTCCTTTTTTTTTGTTTTTTTCGTTGTCAATGTTCTTGAGGAGTAACTTTCCATCATATCCTTCTTATCGACTCAGAATTTTAGGAACATTAGGGGTTTTTTGATTTTTTGTTTTAAATGTTAAGAGTGCCGTGAAATTAACTGTCAATAACTATTTTGTTTATTTCTCCATTCTTACTTTTATGACAGAAGTGATTATTGTTATTTATTGTTCAGTTCGTAAGTTTCATTATTTAATTTTTTTAATCATAATGGTTAGAATTCTTTTAACCACTGATGAAAAAGTAGAAATAATAAAGATAGTCGGTGAAAATGTACGGTCTTCAAGAGAAGCTGCAGAAGAATTTAATTTAAGACATCCTCTAAGACGACCAATACACCATGGTACCGTTGCAAGAATATGTCACTTGTTCAATACAACTGGTAATGTGCTTAAACCGAGAGTACATCTCAGTCGAAGACATGGAGAGGATGACGTTATATTAGCGGCGTTTAACGCCAATCCCACTACCAGCCTTAGAAATATGGCTCGTGACCTCAATTTGTCGGCGTCAAAAATTTGGAGATGTTTAAAACGCCATAAGTTACAACCGTTTAAACCAAAATTTGTACATACCTTGGAGGAAGGTGATGAAGAGAGAAGACTAGAATATTGTTTATGGATCCAAGGTAATTATTTAAATAATAGAGACTTCTTGAAGAAAGTAATTTTCACGGACGAAGCAACTTTCTCCACCAACGGGGTAGTATCATCACAAAATTCTAGATACTGGGCAGTAGAAAATCCTGATTGGATAATAAATTGTAAAAGGCAATATTCCCAGAAGGTAAATGTGTGGTGTGGAATTTTTAATGAAACAATAATAGGGCCGTTCTTCTTTTTTCAAAATATAAATGCGTTACATATGCTACAATTTTTAAATAATGATCTGTGGAATGCAATAGTCGATTTTCCTTTGGAACAATTGTATTTCCAACTCGACGGAGCATCTATCCATAATTCCGTAGTAGTAAGAGCATGGATGAACGAACATTTTCCCCAAAGATGGATAGGACGAAATAGCCCTCTAATACATTGGCCACCCAGATCTCCTGATCTCACTCCCATGGATTTTTATTTTTGGGGTCATATTAAAAATAAAGTTTATAAGACCAGACCTCAAAATGTGGAGCAGCTTTGTGTGAGGATAAGGCACGCGTGTTTAGAAGTTACGGCTCAAGAACTGCGAAGAGTTGTAATAAATAACAGAAAGCGGATTGAGAAGTGTATTACACTTGAGGGTGGGTTAGTAGAAAGGGGCCGAATATAATAGTATAATAAGTGGCATTTTAGTCATTCACTGTAAATACTGTTTCATTACCTTTTATTTAATAAATAATTTTAATAATAATTGTGCACGACTCATTTGTTGGAAAAAGTTCTCTCCGTATGTTTGGACAATATCGCTGTGTAACTGATAATTTTTTTAAAATAAATTAGTCTTGAAATTCTGTAACAAATAAAAAAGATACGTGTTTTCACGAGAAGTGAAACAAAAATTTTTTTTTCAACATATTCCAATTTTCACCAAATTTTATAGGGTGGCATATCTAGTGATTCTGAACAACTATTATTAACAAAATTTTCGTCTATATCTAAGCCTACTATGATTTCTGGAAAATTGCGATTTTCTTTTTATCGCAGTAAGCCGAGGTTTTATATCTAAACGACATTTATGTGTTGATTAAAGTGGCATTATAGAGTTGTATACCTCATAAAAATTTGAAATTAATTCGGCTATAAATAAAGAAGATACAGGGGTGTCTTCACGAGAAGTGAAACAAAAAAATTTTTTTTCAACGTATTCCAATTTTCACCAAATTTTATAGGGTGGCATATCTAGTGATTCTGGACAACTTTTATTAACAAAATTTTCGTCTATATCTAAGCCTACTATGATTTCTCGAAAATTGCGATTTTCTTTTTATCGCAGTAAGCCGAGGTTTTATATCTAAACGACATTTATGTGTTGATTAAAGTCGCCTTACAGAGTTGTATACCTCATAAAATTTTGAAATTAATTCGGCCACAAATAAAGAAGATACAGGGGTGTCTTCACGAGAAGTGAAACACACTGTATATTAATTTATTAAAAAAATTTTTTCAAACACCATTTTATTTATAAAAATATTAAATAATCGTTATGCCAACAATGTATTCGTAAACTAGACGCCAAAATTGAAAAAATGAGCTCCGGATGAGTCTTTTTGATGATGGGAATTGGTCAGATTAAATAAAACATCTGAGACCTTTTCTATAAACAAATGCATTTTCTCGAAAAGCTATAAATAATTTTTGATGAAAAGTTTATGGTAGCTTCAGGGTTACATGAGACATGTTTCTACCAAATTTTGAGGATTTAGGAAGTTTTCAAGGAACTAAAGATTATTGAAATGTTCGATTTTTTCGACAGTATTTTTCGATTTTTTTAAAAAAGTATTAACCGATTTAAATGATTCGGGCGGCCAATTAACTGTCTTTTTATCACCTACGAAACGTATAACATCAAATGTGGCTGTTGTCAATCGGCTTAGAGCTACGCTTAAAAAACCCAATTTTTGGCTTTTGCGCAAAAAAACGTTAATTAAAAAATGTTCCTCAGCTTTAAAATGGGAGGAA
The DNA here is from genome assembly GCA_963583905.1 of Stenurella melanura. NCBI lineage: Eukaryota > Metazoa > Arthropoda > Insecta > Coleoptera > Cerambycidae > Stenurella > Stenurella melanura. The sequence goes on along the minus strand of OY757310.1, from coordinate 110,002,763 downwards.
ATTCACAGGTATGTTCCTTATCAATAAATACATCGACTAAACCATGTGGTTACCTGTAAGGAATTTCATCCAATGGTTTCTCTAATTCTATTGGCCTACCAAGAGGCCGTATATTTAGGACAAAAGTGCATTGACTGTTTGTCAAGTAGGCAGATTTAGAATTATTTAATACTGTTTGGACCTTAAGACGTTTGTGTATGTCAACTACTAGTAGCACTAAAGGACCCATTGTAACGAGAACATCTACGTATATTTAGCTTGTTGGTCAAATGTCGATATCACTGAACCACACAAAGTTACCATTCCTTGAACATGCCTTCAATTTTGTCAATTACATGCTTTTTTTTTATCTAGTAGGAATGTTAGCATTTTTCCAAATTAGAAACTCACCCCAGCAGCACAGTGAGCTAAGTCTCTTTTATTTCAGTTTAATTCGTTTTTGTAATGAAAGAAAACGATAAGAACTTCTTTTTTAGATGGCAATATTGTGTGGTTTAGTGACGTTGACATTTGACCAAGAAGCCAAATACAAGTAGATGTTCTCTTCACAATGGGTCTTTTACTACCAGCTGCCATATTCAAACGTCTTAAAGTCCAAACAGTATTAAATAATATTGTCTAAATGTTATTTGTGGCATTATCTTAATTTTCTTTTTCCTTCTTTAATTCTTTGGGACTTCCTGCCACATGTATGTTTTCTTTTTAAGCGGTGCTAGGGGAATCTACAAAATATATCACAATTAACCAGTATGATACTGGTAAATAACATTGGCAGCCAAGTTGTACAGACATCTACGGAACAATTCGACACGCACCTATCCTCATTCAATAATATTATCGCGGATTCTTTAATTTTTCTTTTTTTGCAAAGAGGCAGATAGCAAAAAAAGAAAAATTAAAGAATCCGCGATAATATTGCAAAGAGGCAGATAGCAAAAAAAGAAAAATTAAAGAATCCGCGATAATATTGAATGAGGATAGGTGCGTGTCGAATTGTTCCGTAGATGTCTGTACAACTTGGCTGCCAATGTTAAAAGAAGAACTTCACAAACTTAACATTGTATAAAAACTAAAAAACTGTTAACTATATCAACAGTTCTATGTAAATAGTAAGTATCTATGGATATTGAATATAACAAACATTCTTAGAGCTGTGTATTTGTCAAACACAGCAAAAAAGATTTTTCAAAAAAGCCTTGAAAAAGGAAACAGATTAGATTTCCGAAACGTCGGCGAAATATTTAATTTCAAGTTTTTATACTTATTTGTGATGTTTATTTAAAAAAACCAGCCTTTAACTGATCCTTTGACGTAAACGTCACAGGCGTAGAGGTTATTTACCAGTATCTTACTGGTTAATTGTGATATATTTTGTAGATTCCCCTAGCACCGCTTAAAAAGAAAACATACATGTGGCAGGAAGTCCCAAAGAATTGAAGAAGGAAAAAGAATATTAAATAATTATAAACCTGTCTACTTGACAAAATAGTCAATGCACTTTTGTCCTAAAGTATACATCCTCTCTTGGCCGAATAATGAAGCGTTCGGTAAAATTTAGTGCACTAAACAAAGTTTAAAGTAATGACATAAAGCCACATTAACAAATAATTGTAAGCTGCAATAATACGTTATTGCAGACAACTAAATATATTTAGTTAGAACAATTTAGAAAAGACCATAGTTTTAAGAAACACATCTGCACAAACACTCCTGCCAGTACAGTAGCTGACAGGAAACTGAGCTTTCAAGTCAGGCTCTACTTGGTACTGCCAAGCGCGCGTCTGGTCATAAAACACTCTTGTCTTAACATGAAAGTTGGATGGAGCTGTCCCTATTCAGCGAGTTATGATTGGTTGAGATGAAAGTGGGGGACAATGTACTGTCCTATTTTATTAATTTAATTGATGATCAATGTCATTTTGATGTTCACCACTTTGATTTATTTTGATAAAAATTACAAAAATCTTCGATTATCTTGAAAATTCAAGACTTGCTAGCGACCCGTAAAAAATTATTTAAAAATCTGAAATTTTTATAGAACAAAATAAGAGGGTGCCCCGGGTAAATTTTAAAAGTTGGTTTTTAAAGACCACCCTAAACAATCATATTCTAATAAGTAATAAGTGAGTTTATTTCATGGTAACCATACAAAAAAGAACAATATAAACCTACAAGAAATGGTTCTATAATATTCAATGAAACATGCAAGAACACATTAAAATGTTATATTAAAATTTGAATCAAAACATAGAATTTTCATAATCTAAGTTTTCTTCAATAGTATTAAAAAAAACACTTCTAATAAGGTACAACTCTTTTATCATAGTCCTAGAATATATACATAGGCAATTGTGCAATCTTTGATACATAGTATAAATTTTAACTAAAAAGAAAGTAGACCCAAGTACTAACATGTAAGTGCCACAATTCATATTAACCATAATTGTAAATTAATAAAAAATATAAAACATAACATTAATTCAAATATAAGATAATAAACATAATCGTATGGATACAAAATAAGAGGTGGAGCGAGTAAACATTGTAGAAGAATAAGACCGAATTTAGTCAAAAAGGTAACTTTCCTGGATGATTAAGAAGCGAGTTTACTAGAGTGTATAGATGTATAGTAGAACGCTCCAGAAAAAAGTGTCAAAGAGTCTGTTAAAACCCCGTTAAACTAGATAAAATTTAAGCCTCTGGTAGGTAAAGGAATTCTGCGTAAAGTGAAGCGTCATAATAGAAAAACGAAGTATATACCTAATTAATAATTGAAAATTACTGGGAGTGTTTTTTAATAATATCAAAAATAAACATGTGCACGTTGGCCGTCGACGGAAACAGACCGATACCCAAAGACCCTTTCAATTGTCTATTGGTAAAGAAAGTGTTTAGTGTCAAATGGGCGACATGTGTTTATAAAGCAATATCAGCCTCATCAGCTGTGTTGTGACCTATGAGAGTAATAAAACTCCAACCAGAATTGTTCTTGGAAAGCGTAAATAAATAATACATTTCTGTGTGCAGTGAATAACTTAAGCACAAGAAATCAGCCCAAGAAAATAAAATAAACCAGCAATCACAAAACCTGGCATTACAGAAAGCTAAGCTATATTTAGATATTTTGTTAACTTAATTATTAACATAATTTATTAACTTCAAACTTAATTTAAAAAAAAAACCCTTATTAATTGTTAAACCCAGTTGAATTTCTTAAAATTGTGTATTAAACATAGGGCGGGTCCCACATGAGGAAGGATTTGACTGGCAGCTGTCACGTAGTCCATATATTGCACTTATTGACGAATATAAAAATGTCTTTCACGTCAAAGTAGTTGGGGTTTGCTTTTTCTACAGAGTGCACAGTGTGGTCAAAATTCGACTCCTCCTTTCTAATTCAACCAAAATCAATCTATTTGGGCTCAACATTTTCATAATACTGAGCACTTTAATAAAGAACTGCGAAAATTGCAATTCAGCCTGTTTTTGACAGATCACAGCTGTCAAAAGCCTGTAAAAAATGTGAGAACTCTATAAAGGCAGAATTTAGACAGTTATTTCCTATATAACTCCTTGGAAGTCCATCAATATCAGATTTTATCATAATTTTTTACTTGCAGAATCTGAATTTCAAGGGTCCAAAACCATATACTGAAATAATTTTAGAAATAACCATTTTTTGGCCGAAATTGGTAATTTTTGGGCCCAAAGCTATAGAAGTTCAAAGAAAAGCACAATTTATAAATAAGGTTTTTTCTTAAAAAGAAGAAAAGTAATATTTAATTACATTTAGTCAAGGTTTTTTATTTACTAATTATTTATAAAATACATTTATAATTAAGTTTTGGATTCTAAGATTCTTTGTTTTGACTTTCGAATCAAATATAACGATAACTAGTTGAAGTCGTTTAAAAATTTTTTATTTATTATTTTGGTAGGTACTTTAGATTTTATTACACACAAGAAAGGACCCGAATATTACCAATATTCGCCAAAAATTGGCCGTTTCTAAAATTATTTAGACTATTAGGTTTCAGAACCATGACTCCTATATGTACAAAGAACATTGCAGAACATGACATACATGGTTACCTATTTAGGTTGCGCAAAAATAACCATTCACAAGCAGATAAACGACCAAAAATGAGCAAAATACAGCCTACCTTTCGTGATACTTATATTCAAATTCTGCGGATAAGATATAAGAGAACTTAAAATACATGAGTTTGGTATTTTAGATTTTGTTACACACAAAATAGGAACCGAAAAAATAACATCAATATTGGCAAAAAATTTGAGATTTCTAAAATTATTTGGACTATTAGGTTTCAGAACCATGAATTTCGAATTCATGTTAAACAAAATTACAGAATGTAACATACATGGATACTTATTTAGTTCGCGCACGATTAACTGTTCACAAGCAGATAATGATTAAAAAATTACTAAAAATAACCAACAGATGTAGTTCATAGAACTTTAAAAAAGTTAAAGGTTTGTGATATATACAAATTCTGTGAACTTAAAATAAAAGGGTATTTGGTAGATACTTTAGATTTTATTACATTCGTAAAAGGGCTCAAAAATCACCAATTTCGGACAAAAAAATGGTCATTTCTAAAATTATTTAGGTATACGGTTTCGGATCCTTTAAATTGCAAGTCATATTAGAGAGATATTGCAACTTCGGTTTACAGATCCTTTAATAAAAGTTTCCTTTAATTTGACATGTACGCATGCGCATTGAAAATATCGTTAAGCATTTTCTTTTAATAAAATACAGGCATCCCGTATTTGACTTAAATACGGGCAAGGCTTTCCTTTATTAAAAGCACCTTAATTTTGACACATTTAGGAACTTTTTGTCGAAACTTGCATCAGACGAAAATTCCCTAAGGAAATTGTTACTTTTGTTGGCGATAATGGCACAAGAAAAAGATAAAAAAACGTGTGAGATTCAAATATGAGGAGACGTAATTTCGCAATCGTATTATATCCCATCTTTGAAAACGAAAATTAACTTCTATTTCATCGTCAGTCATATTATTTAAATCGAAGTTCATGGGGTCTACAGCGTTAATTTGTTCATTACCGATATAAATATCAATTATGTTATGTAGAAATAACATTTCAATTTCTCCATCATTTCTCCAACTAGGAGAGCTACTTCTAATTATATTGTTCTTCCATATTCATTTTAAACTAGAACAAATGATAATACCGACAATGCCCAACTTTGATTTTTTAGGTTAGGGATAATTGTCAAAATAAAGTATCGACATAAGGTATGAGGGGGACACCGTTGCAATAACTCACTTTAAAAATGGATGATAAATTGGAATACAGGATACTTTATTTAAAGTTTCTTTTAATAAAGTCAGCCCCTTTTCGTTTTGCAATAACTCTCTAATGATGGACTTCCAAGGAGTTATTACATAGGAAATAACAGTGTCTAGATTGAGGCTATTGAATATGTCCAAATTTAAGAGGTAGAAAGGAACTATTGTGTTAAAGGAATTTTATTGTTTAATATTGTTTAACGCCTAAAAACAATAAAATCACATAGTGCTACCAAATTCCGTGGTGCGTTTTTGAGAGCCATCCGAAGAAGCCCATTTTTTAGTTTCTAAAAAATAATGCAAATTTTGAGATTTTTACAAGAATACTTTCTTGTAGAAAATTAAATTTACCTTCCAAGCACGTTGTTGATTTTTTTTTGTATTTTTAGTATTAAAAATAATTGAGTAAAGGACAAAGTTAAAAATTTTCGAAAATTTACTTTTCTTTCTTTTTCCAGTGATTTGCCCATAAATTTCTTATACGGCATCCTAGGTATACATCAGTGTTCAGAGAAAAAAATGTTCTTGAAAAAGCAAAGAAATTGCTTCTTTTTTTTTGTTCTGTACCAGAGGTCCCAGCACATTTCTTAGTTTTTTTTTTAATGATTTTATGACACTTTTTCCGAAACATGAAAAATTTTATGACACTCATTTATTATTGATTATTGTTTAATAACATTAACTTCATAGAACAATATTTTTTAATATATAATTTAATTATTTACAAAGAAAAGAGTACAATATTCTTAGGTACATACGAGTACATTAATATATAAATAATTTTTGAAATATATTATAACAAAAAATATATTTTCTGAAACTGAAACATAAATAATTAAATAAACACTAAGTGAAAATGCTAATAAATGTAAATGTAACAAAACAAATAAATTGAGGCAGTGTCCTTATTTCTTAGGATTTTTGACAATAAGCTTTTAGACTAGCTTTTCTTTTTCCATTGTGATTTCCGTAATTTCAGTCTTAAATATATTCGCTTTATCAAAGCCTATGCCTATCATTGCTTGTGCCTACTAGGGTGGTCCTTAACTATAGGTGTGGAATTTTCTTTTTTAAATGTGGTCTTTTCACCCACTCATTCAGTTCTAATATATGAAGAAAAAAATCACACAAAATTTTGAGTGGTTAGCTCAACCCCTTCAAGTGCCTCAAAAGGGGTGAATTTTCCAATGTATTTCTTATGGGTAAAAGACATTTTTTCGGAAATTTGGGATAGAATCATCAAAATGTTGTGTAATAAAAATCGCACACAAGTCTCCTCTTCAGAATTGTCCAGAAAACACAAATTAATCATTCCTTTTTTAATTAAAGCTGCATAAGACCCTTTTATAGAGCCCCAAAATGACCCTATAAGGACAAAAGTATTGCAAAATGTTGACGTTTATTATCGTTTATTTGAGATTCTCTTTGCACAAATTATTATTAATTAGTTACATTATATATTATTATTATTATGTTAATAAAATTGTTTAAACACAGTGTGAAAATAAATGCAGAAATTGGCATTACGAAGATAATGCAATGGCTTAATACATTCAAACTAACCTTGAATATTACTAAGACAAATTATATAGCGTTCTCATTGACCTCAGCAAATCGCCCCAATTTCAACTGTGTACAACTAGATGACGCAAATAGTAAACTCAACGAAGTTGACTCTACCAAATATCTTGGGCTTATTATTGATTCTCACCTTAAATGGGATAAGCATGTTACTAGACTTACTAATAACATAAGGAGACTTATTCTTAAATTTTATACTCTTAGAGAAATCCTATGTAAAAAATTATTAGTAACAATTTATAAAGCTTTGGTTGAGTCCCTGTTGAGATATGGTGTTCTAGCTTGGGGTGCTCTCTACAATATTTCCCTTAGACAATTAAGGGTTGTCCAGAATGTATTGAAGGTCATCAATAAAAAAGATGAAATGTTTCCTACACGATTACTGTATTCTAAAGAATTACTGGACATTAGATCTCTGTACATTCTCTGTGTCTGTTCATTCGTGCATAAGAGTACTAACCCAAACATAAAAACCTTCGTTAAGCATTCTCACAATACCAGATGTAAAATTAACAAACATTTAAGTATACCGAACAGCAATACTAATATCAACAAACGGTTTATAAATTATCTAGCTCCCAAATTCTATAATCTAATACCCAATCAAATAAAATCTATAACAATCCTAAAAAAATTTAACCAAGAATGCTCCCAATACATATATAACAATCCAAATAAATTCCTATGTTTTCTATAATGTACTATATAATTAACATATGACCTAATTGCCATTTCTAACCGTTATTCTCATTGTCTTTCCTAGTCTCTCCTATATTATAATCTGTGTAGTGTACCTAACTATATAGTTTACCTTAAATTTAGTGTAAGTTTTTAGTTTAGTGTAAGTTTTAGTTTTAATTTTTGTATGTTGCTGCACATACGGATGTAGTCATCTAGGTGCAATATTCTTAAGAAGGAAATTCTCTACATCTAAATATTGTATATATATTTTTGTATTTAATATTTGGAGTAATAATAAATAATAATAAAAAAAAAATGATTTATTTAAACAATTGCATTTTGCCATAAATTTGTAACATTCCAATTTTTTTTAAATTACACAATTGTCCGAGGAATACGAATTAGTAATTCTTTTTCGAACTATACCTCATAACAACTATTGAACTTCAAAACAATCTCATGCGGGCAAAATTCTTTTTAATTAATCACATTTCAGCTTGTGTTCATATATTAATGTTTTCAAATTCCTTGAACAATTATAATTTATTTAAAAAACTACATTTTGTCATAAATTTGTAACATCTTTTTTTAATTTCACAAGTTAGTTTTTTAATATTGTTGATTAAGAGTTTGCTAATGGAAGTTGCAAATTATTTAAACAATTTATTACACTTCAGGCCAAAGGCAACTCATAACTTATTCGACAAAGTTTACCAGATTACTTCTAGAAGTCTAAAAGTTTGATTTAAGGCCGATGATAGGCCTTCTGATAGGCCGTTACTCCTTGAGATATCATCTTAAGGAAATAGTCAAAACAGAAAATTATAAATGTAGATAATGTGATACTGCAGAACACATACTTTGTGAATGCGAGATATTAACCCGCCAAACACAGGAATCATTTTTATTAAAATCCCATATAGTATCATAATTTAATCTTCGGGTGACTGTAGTGACACAACTAGCCATAGCAGAAGTTTGTGCCCATTAAGATATTAAATCAGCATCAGGTCAACTACAATATACTAAAATTTCAGCAAATTCGATAGGGACTGCTTTTCCGTAAGATTAGTGTGTGGTCCTTTATAGCAAAATATAATTGTTTAAATAAATTATAATTATGAAGAGCGTTAAAATATTAACATAAACTGGAATGTGACTAGTTTAAAATAATTTGTGCAAAAAGAATAGCAAATAAATAATAATAAACGTCAAAAATATCAGTCGAGTCAATGAATACGTAAAACAGGCAATCAAGAACAGCTCCGATTTTGATAATTTTTTTTCAAATGTGTGTTTCTTAATATTATTCAAAATTAGAAACATCCCAAATGGGGCAAATAATTATTTATATTGTTTAGGGGTGGATGCTACCCCTTCTTGGGCGTGGAAATTAGCACACTCAAAATAACCGCAGAAATCAATAGGGGGATGAATTCTAAGCAAAAAATATTCTATGAAGTTTTTCGATACATCAATATTTTTCGAGTTATTCACAATTGAAAATGTTGATTTTTCATATAAAAAATATTTTTGTTCCTTAATTATTTTTTTAATATACCTGAATTATAATTTCTGTTTAAAGTACTAGTACTTTAAAGTTGATTAGGTAACAACCAATTTTAAACAATAATAAATACACACCGTCTCTATGTTACCGATTAAAAATGAAATTCAAAATGAAATTATTGAGTGAAAATTAATAGTAATAGTCTTGTTATGGTTCTACTTAGGTACTCTTATAGTTTTTTAAATGTACTAAGAAAGAAAAGTTATGGGCAAAAATAATAAATATTTCCCTATCGGATGTCTCTTTCTAGGTAATGGCCACCTTAATACATTAATGGGTGAAGCTTCTTTTTAGCAAAAAACCCAAAAAGTATAGATTCTTTTTTTTCCACATATACAACGCTTTAAACCAATGACTTGTTGGATTCTGTGGTCTAGTAAGTGCTTCGAACGACAAACTGACAACGAAAACTAAATACTGGAGATTTTTGTCCGAAAAACTAGTGTTAATTTGTTTTTTTGGAATTTCTTAGGCTCCTCAGGATAATCATGTTGCTTCTGATGCTGAAATTGCAAAAACCTCTATACCTGCTGAAAATACAACTGAGAACTGCAGAGTCCTTGCTGCTCTAAAAATTTATGATGAAATAAAATGTATCCTAAAATCTTATTGTCAAAGATTAAAAATTCCTGACGAACCTGCTGGAACAATTAGGGATGGATTTGAGTATTTTAGGATCAATATTAACATCAAAATTGAAAGAACCAATGTACATTATGTGCTGTCGTTAAAACGAAAATTCTAAACCAGCACAAAACAAGTATGAAAGAGAAGGGAATGGAGAAAGGAAAGTGACATCGAGAGAGAGAAGGCAACGGAGAAGAGCAGCTGAGCCCACCGTAGTTACCAGGCCGGAACAAGGTTTGCAAGTAGAGGTAACTAGAATTGTTGCTGATAGGCTAAAATTTTTAGAAATAAATGTACCAAAATAACTAATAATTCCAAAATTTTGGGATGGGTCAAAGGCATTAAATTACCTTTTCATAAAAAACCAAGCCAAAAACATAGAGACCTATTTTAAGGAAATAAATATTCTTCTAGTGAAGAGGGATATTTCCGGATGATCAATTTTTTGTTCTCGTATTTTCCGACAAGGAAACAAAATGGAAAATATAGATTCATCTTAAATTTAAAAAAGTTAAACAAATTTCTTTCAGTTAGTCAATTTAAATTAGAAGACTATAGAACAGCACAAATACTGATAACAGTGATAACACAACAGGGATATTTTGCAAAAATTAAATCTGAAACAGACTTATTTCTTATTGGCTGTTGATAAACATTCGAGAAAATTTCTAATGTTTAAATTTCACAATAAATTATATGAATTTAATTATTTTACTTTTTGGCTATGGCCAGAATACTTTGTCGGGAAGGCCACTAATCTGGCTCAAGTTTGTCTAAAATTGTTCTCACCTTTAGGTTTTGCTACAAATTGTAATAAAGGTAAAATTACATCTACAAAATAAATTCATTTCTTGGGGTATGTAATTCATTCTAATACCATGAAAATGAATCTGCCGGAGGAAAAATAAATAAATAGAAAACACAATAAATTTTAAAATGATATATTTTTTTTAAAGTAAATTGTAATTTAATATAAAGAGAAGTAGCTATAACTAATAAATACACTTCTTCTCCTCAAAAGGATAGACTAATACACTATAAATAGTAGTATAAACATATGGACCATCTGGTACAAAGGTACTCGGAAAGGTTGGGGCAACGGCATCTTAAAAGTGTAACATACCCCCTGCATAAAAAGTATAACAGTACAGACAAAGTAACATGAGAAATATATGTTTACAATCATGATGAACACGGCTATTAAAAAGACTTATTAATGTCAATTTCTTCTTTGTAATATAACGACATTGAAAATAAACATGATCAATGTCAATTTATGAAATATTGTCTTAACTGTTTCTCTTAACCACCTTTTAAGCCACCGAGGTAATGTCTCCTTCATTGCCGTACCCTCGGGTTGAGCACCAACATCCACAAATCAATCTAGAGATCACTCTAGAAGCTCCTCTGGATTAGCACATATTAAATGAAATTGCAGAAGAGCAAAAAAAAAAAAAACTTCAAATCTGGCTATTACAGCTACATGGATCCAGAAAAGACACGGAATAGTTTAATCATAATAATTAATAATTTTTTTTGTTATTCCTTATCCGAATAAGAGCAAGACATATTGTCTTCTCAAAATATGGTGCTGTTTTCTAATTTTTTGTTTATATATTTACAGGTGCGTAAATTACAAAGAGTTCTTTCGATAATATCTCATCGATGATATCATCACTCAGCTTCAAGATAATATTTTTAAATTACTATTTAATATTTTGTGTAAATATTCTGGACTGTACAAGAGACAGACAAAGAGGTTCTCGAAGGAAGACGGAAAGGTCAAAGGCGACAGATAATAAATATGGGGAAAAGACCCGACATTAGAAGCAAATTTCGCACGTAGGAAAAGTTATTCTGTGTATAATTCACATTTAATCACCCAAATATAAACATGTTTTAGATTGGGTAAATGAATAAAAAATTTCTTCCATCCCAATAGGGCCTAAATATTCAGCCCCGTGATGGATATATCATAAAACGGTTTTTAAAAGGTATCTATAACAAGAGACCGTCCTTCAACTTGGGATCCTAACCTGGTATTACTTTATTTAGAGAAACCCCTAGATACGTTTACCTTCAAAGATGTAACCCTAAAACTTTACACATTGTTGGCCTTAACATCGGCTAGCAGAGCTTAGACAATAGCGAAAATATCTCTAGAAAATACAATATACAAAACAGGAAAATTGAAACCAGATCACAATCATTCTGGGTACTTCCATACTTTAATGACAAACCTGAACTATGTGTAGCTAAAACTTTAGAATATTTTTATGAATTACACCCCCTTGGAACTGGAAATTGATACGCCTAAGCCTAATAGTGAGTGACTGGAAACTTGTAGAAAGAAATGGATTTTTTCTAGAGTATGGTGAGAAGATTCTTGATTGTTTCTGGATGAATCTAGATGCAATTTCAGAGTATATAAGGCGCGATTAACGGCGCAGAAGAAGGGAAGTTTACTAAAGTGAAGTTTATAAAAGTGAAAGGTAGCGAAAAAGTGAGGTTAAATATCAAGTAAACAAAGTGTAAAGGTTATTTTGAAGTATTGTATAGTCAGTAAATTACTAAATAAAGCGTTAGTGTTTATCTCTTGTTAAAATTATTTTAGAACCCACGGATTAATACAGGGTGTTTCCTAAGAGGTGGAAATACGTAATATTGGTGTCAGATGCGGAATTTTGACAAGAGGATTTTTGTGTTGAGTGTTGAGAAGACTGGGACAGTATTCTCGGAGTTATATAGTGGTAACACAGGACTAATTTACTGGACATTGTTCGAGGATTATTCGAACAGAAAAATAGTGTTAAGTGCATTTTTTTTGAGACATTTTTGGAACATCTTATTTGGACATTATTGGTTAAGTGAAAAAGACTCTAGATAAGACTTTTTTTGTGCCACTTTGAGGTTTATCTGGACAGTCCCATTACCGATAGTGACGTAATTGTTAAATTTATTTGATTTCAACGTAGTCATATGCCTATAACAACCAGAAGTATGGCAACTGAAAAGCAAATACAGGACTTATTTGCACAATTCCAGAAAGTGTTGGAAGAGCTAGAAAGAAGGCATCGAGAGGAAATAAGTGAAGTCAAAAAGAAAGTAAACAAGTTTGAAGAAGAAATTAAAGAGGAAATAGACCTGCTTAAGCGACAGTTGAGGGATAGAGGAAGCCAGAGAGGAACCAGCAAGCCAGATCAGCTGTTCGAACCTCCCTCCTTTGACGGCCAAAGTTCATGGACCATTTACAAGAGGCAGTTTGAGACAGCAGCGAGTGCAAACAACTGGAGTAACGAAGTGAAGGCTATGGCGTTAATCGTGGCATCAAGGGGCCAAGCATTGGAAATACTCCAGACAATCCCAGTAGAGCAACAACAGGATTTTAAAGTTTTAGAAGCTGCCCTGGACTTACAATATGGTGAACAACATCTTACCCAGGTGTACCAGACCCAGCTGAAATCACGTGTTCAAGGGGCTGGGGAAAGCTTGCAAGAGTTCGAAGCTGCAGTGTGGAGACTGGCTCACCTGGCTTACCCGGATGTACCGAAGGAATTCCAAGACCAACTGGTAGTAAAGGCTTTTCTGGATGGTATACAGGACAATGAAATCAGGCGAGTCCTCAGGTTATCTCGATACCAGAACAGCAGCGAAGCGTTGGTGCGTGCACTCGAGGTGGAAGCTGTCCTTCAGGATATCCCGAGTCCAAGAGTACAAGCTGTGAGTATCGAAAAATCGCAACCAGAAAAGAAGAAAGAGGACCCTAGGTTGACCACGATGGAGAAAATGTTAACTCAAATACTGGCTAAATGGGATTCTGCAGGAAGACAAGGATAGCCAAGTGGGGGAATTAAATGCTGCAACTGCGGCAGACCCTGAAGAAAATACGAGAACGATTTTATTGGATAAGAAGTCGTCAGGATGTGGAGGCTTGGTGTCGCAAATGCAACATTTGTGCAGCCAGTAAGGGACCACAGACTGGAAGTAAGGGTGAAAAGAAGCAGTTCAACGCCGGAGCTCCTTTCAAGAGGTTGGCTAACGATATAGCGGGCCCATCACCAGCCAGTGACCGAATGAAGGCTCGATACCACCAGAAGAGTAATCCAAAAGGGTTCATCAAGGTGGGAGAGCTGGTTTGGCTGTACAACTGTACACTGTTATTACCCGAATTAATGATGTCGTCTATCGGATTCAACGAAGCAAAAAGTCCAAAATGAAGATTGTGCATTTGGATAGACTGGCGAAATACATCGATGATTCTGAGTTGCCTGATCGGGACGATCAGGCTTAAGGAGGGGGCAGTGTTATGAATTACACCGCCTTGGAACTGGAAATTGATACGCCTATGCCTAATAGTGAGTGACTGGAAACTTGTAGAAAGAAATGGACTTTTTCTAGAGTATGGTGAGAAGATTCTTGATTGTTTCTGGATGAATCTAGATGCAATTTCAGAGTATATAAGGCGAGATTAATGGCGCAGAAGAAAGGAAGTTTACTAAAGTGAAGTTTATAAAAGTGAAAGGTAGCGAAAAAGTGAGGTTTAATATCAAGTAAACAAAGTGTAAAGGTTATTTTGAAGTATTGTATAGTCTGTAAATTATTAAATAAAGTGTTAGTGTTTATCTCTTGTTAAAATTATTTTAGAACTCACGGATTAATACAGGGTGTTTCCTAAGAGGTGGAAATACATAACAATATTATATATTTATCACAAAATTCTTTAGGGAAAATGATCAGGGTTCTTTAGTTTTAACGCACGAAAGGCCTTGTCATCCTGCTTTGATCCAGAGAATAAGCAGATGGATAAAAGAGGCCCTTCACAAAAGTGGAATAGACACAAACATTTTTAGTAGTCATAGTGTAAGACATGCTAGTACTTCAGCTGCTTATAGAGCAGGATTAAATATAATATAATATATAGAATACAGAAAAGTACTGTAACTAGCACCCTCTATAAAATGTGACATCGACAATATCACCATTGTGATTAGGGACCTGAAAAATATGTCGTTACCAATTTTGAAGTAGATAAGGGTAATAGTGTCCAAGATAGAGACAAAATACGAATACATTCTTTTCGAAACGCCCTGTATGTGTTACGGTTACATGTAATTGTATTACTTAAGTTTAGTTATAGTAAGTAGGTGTATGTGTGCATTCGACATTAAAATTAATCTTTGAGTATTTTGAAATAGGGTGTTACAAATTATATTATACACTGCAAATTTAATCTATCTTTAAACATCTACCATATCACTAGCTAACAGCCTCAGAAATTAAACATCTACATTTAAATGGCTATACGCTAATCAACAACTTCAGTCGTAAGGAATATACACATGGAGGAGTCTGTATTTTTGCCAAAGACCATGTACACCTAAAACCATATCAGTATAATAGATGTAGGTATAGAAAAGGATTTTGAAGTAACCTCAGCAAAGCTGAATATGTCAAAAAGATACTATATATAATGATGCAAAAGAAGCATTTGAACTTTCTATACAACTTTTAAATTTCACTATTTCAATGCTTTTCCCCTTAGGAAATTTACCATGAACAAAAATATAAAGCCATGGATTAACCATGAGATCAAAGAAATGCATCATACACTCTGTGAAATGTCAAAGCTAGCTAGATCTACAAACAATAAAATAATAAAAACACGTACTTGGGTGTGTAACAACATCACATCCAGGACGTAAAACAAATTAAGGACACTCTCCGCGGCAAGTACAGACACCAACTCCGAAAAATTTGGTCTTCCGAACTTTCGGGAAAGAACAAGGTGTCTGCGACTAATACATTTGCCGTTCCGATTCTGCTCTACTCATTTGGAGTAGTCAAGTGGACAGTAGATGAGCTGCGTCAATTGGATGTACCTCCCACGTCAACGGGGGGGCAGAGGACTCTTGAGCCTGGAGTGCATGCATGGCAGAGTAGCGCTGAGTATGGCATGCAACATCTTGAGGAGCTCAGATCCACTCCTGTGGTTAGTGAGAGATCATGAAACCGTAGGAGTGGGTGGATTTTTATTTAAGGCAGCACGCAGGGCCGCAGATGATCTCAGTCTCGTTTTCGACTTCAGGCGAAGAGGCAGGCGAGGTGCTGATGCACAGTCAGTAACTGAGCTTCCGCCAAATCGCCTGACAACCCAAATTAATGCTGCCGAGCAGAGAAATCTGTTCAGGCAGCATGTCGATAAACCCATGCATGGAGTGTTCTACAACAACATAGAGACACTGGGTTTATCCACAAAGCTGACCTTCGCATTCCTGAGGTTGAGAACGAGAAGTGCCGAATTTATTGGAACTACTCGTTCCCGACCGTCAGGCTGATTCAAGCCAACAAGCCTGACATAGTCCTCCTCGACCACCAGACCAAGGTGATGTATGTCATGGAGTTCTCGGCACCTGCCGAGACAAACATCACCTTGAAGGAGGAGGAGAAACGGACTAAATACCGAGATCTCCGGTATGAGCTCCGAGCGCTATACCCAGGCTACTCGGTCAAGATGGTCGTCCTGATAATCGGCGCTCTCGGTGGGATGAGGCCTACGCTGCTCTCAGTATTGAAGACCATACCGGCCTGCCAAAAATCAGCCGAATGGTTGGCAGGCCAAATGCAGAAGGTAGTCGTCTTGGGGTCCCTGCGTCTACTTAGGGCACACGATTCTGGAATCTACAACCACTAACCCTGCGGGATGTGGGGAGTGGTTGTAGATAATTCGCTGGCGCTTCCCCCGTGAGAATATTGGATACACGGGAGAACTGTCCAGCATCGCTAACCCGTAGAAAAAAAAAACATTTATTTTCCACTGTACATTGTATGGGATTCGTCAATTAGTGTAAGAATTCACACACTTTATAATAACATTTGTTAATTAAAAATTTTTTTTAATTTCTTTTAAAAATATGCAGATTTTCACTGTCTTTAATTGTTCGTGGCAGGTAGTTAAACATCTTGTATAATAGACACAAAAATTGTGGAACAAACAAATTTAATACATATTTTTTTAAGTACTAAAAGAATAATGCTGCTTGTTAGCTGCCCAAGGACTTAATAAAGGACTTAATTCTAATAGGGTTGGATGTATAGGCTTATTTACGACACTGCAGAAAATCACATACTCACATTTTATTTTCTTTGTTACCTTCTTATTGATTTTAAATATGAGCTATGTCACTTGATAAGAATTCATCAATACTATAAAAGGCATTTTTAAGTAGATATGTTTTTATTCTGGTTTTAAATCTTGTGTCATCTAAAAGTTTCACTTTTGGCGGCAGCGCATTGTATAACTGGATCCCATGATAGCCTGTACCATCCCTAGTTTTAGCGAGGCACAGAAAATTTTGATGGATGTCGTTCTTATTTCTGACATTATAACAGTGTATTTCATTGCGTGTTGTATATTGATTCACATTGTTTTTTATATAAAGGAGACATTGGAGTATATAGGTACATGGTACTGTTAATATGTTTAGTATTTTATACTGTTCTCTGCATTCGTCTCTAAACTTAAGTCCTTTTATAATACGTATGGCCTTTCTCTGTATGGAAAACACATTGTCCAATGAAGTTGCATGCCCCCATACAAGGATTGCATATGATAATACCGAATGGATTAAACCATGGTATGCAGCTACCAATGCCTTTTGGGAAATTTTGCCTACTAAGTAAGTAAATATTTTTGGAGATTCTTTTACATACGTAGGATGTGTGTTCATCCCATATTAGTTTTGGGTCCAAGTATAGTCCAAGAAATTTAGTTGATATTGGATTATCTACTTCTTCCATATTTCTTAAACTGAATACCATTATCTCAGTTTTAGAGGTATTTAGATTAAGCCGGTTTGCTAGGAACCAGTTTTGTAGATTTGACTGTGTGTCGTTGGCGTCATTCAATATTTCCTCAAGGTTACTACTTATATCGGTTAGATTGGTATCGTCAGCAAATAGAATAGATTCTGTTCTGCCTGCAGAATTAGGGAGGTCATATATATATATATATATATATATATATATACATGCATTTAGTACTTATACGCCTCCGAATGTTATACTGTTAGGAAGTGTTTGCCTCCAATTTTACTAGTTCGACTCCGATTTCGGAGTCGGAGGCGTTTTGTGTTGTTTTCATCGCTAATGTCTTGATAATCAGTAAATTCATGACTCATTATTATCAATAATGATCAGCTTTACTTGTGCGCATGGCAGATTATGACAAAAAAGGAAGAGATAGAGAGATAAAAGCATTTAACGACACTTTTTTCGGAGGCAGGAAATACCTATAAACATATATAAACATACACCATAGTCCACTACATTTTTTACCAGGTGGCGCTGCTGTTTTATACATTTGATATATATAGGTATTAAAAGCTTCCTTACAGTAAAGTAGCGATTTCACCTCATAAACTTGGCAACCGAGTAAAGAGGCATACTATTCCTATATATATCTGTAGACATCCTAATTAAAATTATCTTACTAAGACTATAAATGACTTTTATACAGTGTGTCGCCGGATGGACCTAACTCTACTTAGAATTTTCCTTATTTCGCATTTTAAGAGAAAAAGTCATTCTTCATAAAAAGGTTTGCTTATTGTGAAAAGTCATTAGCCATACTCACACTTTCAAGATAACATACAGGGTGGTTAGCAAATAAGGAAACGTAAATTTGTACCATGTTGTATCTCAAAGTTGATATTTTTGTGCAAAAATATCAACTTTGAGGTACGACATATCTGGACTACTATTAACATTAGAAACAACTTCTTTCAGTAACATTTTTATATTCCTTTCAAAAAACTAATACTTTGCTCTTGGCACAAATTCACATTTCCTAATTTGCTAACCACCCTGTATGTTATTTTGAAAGTCTGAGTATGGTTAATGACTTTTCGCGATAAGCAAAACTTTTTATGAAGAATGACTTTTTCTCTTATAATGTGAAATAAGGAAAATTACAAGTATAAGTAGGTTCACCCGGGGACACACTGTATACAGAAATAATACTTTCTAGAGATGAATGTTTTTTTATATTTTTTAAATTTGAGAAATAAAAAACGTTTATTTTGCAGAAAAAATTACTGAGAACTATGTTTAAACTCAACTTCTGTTATTTTAAACAAATTTCCTACATGTCAGATGTTTTGTCAGATATAACATTGATCATCTTTAAAAATGTGATAAATACATATAGCACTTGTTCAGAAATAAATATTTTTGTACCCCTTTATAGCTTGGAGCAAATTAAAAATAGTTATTTTAATTACGAGCTTCGGAAGTTTAGTTTTAGGTCTGAGGTGATTTTTTCATAGCCGAGGTGAAGCCAAGGCCTTTCAAAAAATACCTAATATCTAAAAGGGCTTTCGCATTGCGTAATGTATTAAATTTTTTCTACTACCGAAAGATATTATGGAATTCGATAATTTAAAACTAATTATTTCATGATATTATTTGATATTTTTAATAAATATTATAGCGTAGGAGGCTTTGACAATTGTATACATGCCAACGAGACAATTACTATCTGTCACCGAGGTTTATAGTCCGGGCAGGAGCTTCGCCCGTATTGGCGAAAATATTCCGGTAAGATTTTTTTGTGGATTCTTATCTAAAAAGGGTCCCTTTAAAGGGTTCCGGATGTTTCCAGGCCCAATTGTGGTCCCAATTTGTTATAAACATTTTTTTTTAAACAAACTCCAAATTTAAATTTTTCAGTTCGGAAACACATTTTTTAGGTATTTTGGGACATTCTAAACAAAAAAGTCTTCTTGTGATTTTTCTCTAAAATCAATATTTTTTGAGATATACGCAATTGAAAGTTCCGAAAACAGCGAAAAAGGGCAACTTTGACCCCAGAAAACTAGGTGAAAAACATCGAAATCCAATATTTCCAACATGCATAGCTAATCTTTATATCTCCCTCTACAACATCCCGAAAAGTTTTTCTCGTTTATTTAACTTTAACTTTTAGCTATATATATTATATAGGTTAAATTTTGGAGTTTGTTTAAAAAAAATTGTTTATAACAAATTGGGACCACAATTGGGCCTGGAAACATCCGGAACCCTTTAAAGGGACCCTTTTTACATAAGAATCCACAAAAAAATCTTACCGGAATATTTTCGCCAATACGGGCGAAGCTCCTGCCCGGACTATTATGTTAGACATTTTAATTTCTGGCGGTTAACTTTCAATCGTTTTTTTTACTCTTCTATCCTGGCCGCGAAAGTTCTACATTCATAGCTAGTAACGCCTTAGCAACCAAATAACTCGAATGTTTACTTTCGTTATCGCGCGTGTCGCTAAGGTTGCAAAAGTTATTTATATAGACGGTAGTAGAAAATTGTAATTTACGTTAGAGT
Source organism: Stenurella melanura (assembly GCA_963583905.1). Lineage (NCBI taxonomy): Eukaryota > Metazoa > Arthropoda > Insecta > Coleoptera > Cerambycidae > Stenurella > Stenurella melanura. Next base: position 109,982,591 of record OY757310.1, on the reverse strand, counting down.
CCGGTAGGTGAGATATTACAGTACGAGTTGTTTTACGTACGAGGCAACGCAGGAGCCGAGTCTGATTTCCGCGGTCACCTATAATTATTATTTTTATTTTTCGCTTTTTGCATTGTCTACTAAATAGGACATATAGTAAAAAAAAATATTAGAAGCCGGTTTTTATTGGGAGGAAAATAAAAAAATAATAGTAATCTTCCACCCTAAGATATTTTTAAAACTTAGACTACTTTATGGAGCAAATATGTAAATATTTCCCTCTAGGAAGAGATAAAAATGTTTTAAAAAGCATTCGAGACCAAAATTCTAGAATATATTTGTTGGTTAATCATAAATTTTGCTACTAATTATTGATAGTTTGTTGGAGTCGTCTCGAATGCTTTTTAAAATTTTTTAAACATTTCAAAAATGTTTCTCTTGTTAGAGGGAAATATTTACATTTTTGCTCCAAAATGATCTAAGTTTTCAATATTTTACTTCTTTATATCATCTCTTTGGAAGATTTTCTTTTATTTTCTGCTTTTTAGGGCCTCTCAATAAAAAGTATCTTCTATTAAATTTTTTTCCACTTTACTCTTCTGAGACATACTTATTTCTCTCCAATTAAAGTTATGTTTAAGTATGTGGTAAATAAAATAATAATTTACTGTAACTGTTGATAGGTATAGTATTTGATTGTTTGTCCTATACATGTTATATATTCTACTTGTTTATTAAAATAATAATTAATTTTAACCATTTATAGCTATAATTTTTATTTGTTTATCTTACACTCTTGTTATTTAGTCTACCTCTGGTTTAGTATGTCTTATTTTTTTTATATTAAAATTATATCTTGTATTTGATTAGCTTGATGTATATCTTTTTCGGTCAGTTTTAAATGAATATTCTCATATTTCCATACGTTTCGGTTTAATAACCATCGTCAGAGGAAAGAAATTGTTGTGATTTAATAAAAAAAAAAATCATTTTTATAAAATTTTATGTCTATTTCTGTTAGATGTTTTAACGCAACTCTACTCAACAGAAATAGACATAAAATGTTATAATAATATATTTTTTGTTTTTTATTAAATCACAATAATTGTTTTCCTGACGATGGGTATTAAACCGAAACGTAAAGAAATATGATAATTTTAATTTAAAACTGACCCAAGATATACCTCAAGCTAATTTGATATCAACGGTCAAGAAAATACAAATATTTATATATCTTGTATTTGATAAATCCAATACTGTAACGGTCTTATAAAAATAAACAGGTTATTAAAGTTATTATATTTTATTAAACATCTTGCAAGAAAAATACTAGTTTATTTGATACCATTAAATATAAAAAAAACATCTAATACTTCACAACATAAACAAATGGTATTAAAAAGGTGATTTGAACATATTCCTATTTTTTTTTTATTTGCATTATTGTATGTATTACAAACAAATATCTTCATTTTGACCCAATCCAGATTACTTAAAATCTCTTGTTCCTCCCTTAAAAGCTTGTTACACTCTTCCTGTTTTGGAGCCTGTTTCTCTTTAATGTGCTCTTTGAAATGGGAAGTTATTAGTTTCTTTTGATCTTCTGTCCACCGTACTCGCTTACTGGTCTTTTTTACCGACGACAGATGAAGAATAATTGCTATCTTCATAATCATTTACAATGGATGATTCTGTTTTTGATTGTGATTGGTTCTTTTTTTTAAATTTAGGTGCACCCTTTGCGTTTGATTTAGGTGTATTTTCTTCGGTTTCGGAGTCATCAAATTCAACCAATTCAGTATTAGGATCAATATTTATTGTTTTTAAATCTTGATTTTTAAACTCGTGCCCTTTTCCATTGTCAAATAAATTTAACAATTTGCCAATTTTTGCGGTCTGATACATATCTCATAAAACTCTTTATGAGATTTTTCGGTATGGCCCATAAATTTGGCGAAGTGAGAATAGTCTTCTGGATTTAAATTCAATATCTGCATTAGAGTTGCAATTTGTTTTCTTAAGCGATTTGATGTCATAGCATTAGGATCTTTTACTATAATTCCCTTAAGTTCTTAAGAATTTTGAATTACATACATTATTCTGCAATAGATACTTACCGTGAACGGCTCATGTTAAAACAGATAATCACTTAATACCGGGTAAAACACGAACGTGCCTGGTAAAGTACAATTTAGACAATATTAAATAATCATAATATCAAATGCACATGAGCGCACAGTTCTACTGCGCAAGCGCTAGAGCATTTGTTTACTATAGAAATCTGGCAACCTGTAAGGAGGCAAACTCTACCGTTATGTATAACAGTTTTATATACATTGAGTCAGAGAGGTACTATTTATGTAACGAGGTGTAAACATACCAATCGTATGAACAAAAAAGTGTATGTAAAAAATGACAGAAATCCTTTCTCCTCTCGACGTGCCCTTGGTAAGTGAAATATGGCGGTTATATATATATAAACAGAACTATTCTATCACTATTAGTTCTAGTGGAGGTGCGGGCGCCCGAAATATATAAGGAGGCGGACAAGATACAAATGCACATATATATATATATATTGCTGTGTATCCACACTGTGGAACACTACCCAAGTATCGTGTTTGAAATCATAAATAAAATTCACAAATTTGTATGTATTTTAGAAAATAATCATAACAGTTTTACTTTAACGGATCATACAGAAGCAGGAATATCTGTGGTTTATTTAATTGATTCAAGTTCACTTATTCTCAGCGAGTAGGATGCAGAGAATGAAACTTGATATTGAATTAGAACAAAATATTTGAATAAACATAAAATGAAGTTAATTTAGTTTAAAAAGGTTATTCTAAATAGTATATAATAAAACATGAACTTATAGAGAATCACAATCTCATTTAAAATGAGTTAGAATGAAATTGGAAAACAAAAAGTAAATTTATAAAATCTGACATTTATGTCAAAACTTAGGGCTGAAAATCATATTTTGTGTAGAAACACTGTAAATCTACACAAAATGAATATTGAATGAAAGACTATTATCAGTATTTGCATTGCAGGGTGATTATTTTAGAAATAGTAAGTCCATAGATTACAAAACACTGAATGACATTTTAAGTTTTCAGATATTTTCAAATATCATTGCAGAAAGGTGTTTTGTAAATGATATTTCACATCATGCAGAAAGAAAGGACTAATAGTATGATGTTAAATGTTTGTTGGCGTATCAATTTCTTGTTTTAGTTTATAATATCAGTATTATGTCAATATGAAAACTGCAGTACGTTTTTAACTACTAGCATTTTGTGTTTATCATTGCTATTCATCTAAATGTATGAATTAGTATTTATTTGAGATTGGAATTGTTAATTGTAGTTATAAGTAGATTTTAAAAGGTATTTGTAATATGTCAATATATTTCGAGTAATTACAATTATTCACTTAATCCTGAAAAGTAGAATAATAAACTTATCAGAAAAATTAAAGAATTAAAAACAGTATTCAATTAAGGTAAAGAACAAACAAAACTGAATAGTTTAAATTTTAAATTAAAATTAAATTTTGAAATATTAGATCAAAATAGAAAAAAACAATTGAAATATTGGAAATTAACCCATTGAAACGACTAAAAATAACAAATCAGTTGATCATACATCGCTGAACAGCGAGCTGCGAAAAATATTCATCCACGAATAATTAATAATTTGAAAATAAAAGAAAAGTGGTGAATAAACTGAAGGTTAGAATATTACAATCTAGATATATTGAGGTCAAGAAAAATTTGTAAAAATATATTAAATATAAAAACAAATTTATATGGTGAAGGAACTTAAACGTCAATCAAGTGATAGAAATACTTCAAGGTAATCTTGAAAATAAATTGGAGGTTAGAAACAAACGTCAATCCAGTAAAGAAGAAGAAGCCTTGAGAGGTTAAAAAGTCAGTCAAGTGACATAATATTTCAAGGATCATAATAACCAGTTAGAGGTTATAATATAACATTACTCGAGTCGAAAGAAAGACAAGGTAAAGCTTTACAATATCAGAAATCCATGGTACATATTTATTTTAAATAAAGGCCATATTTATCATTTTAGTTAAGTTAGATTTTGTTATTTAAATTTGTTAATTACATTCCAAGTTCAAATTTGTTAATAAATTAATACTTTGTTCGTTCAATACTGAGTTTGATTTATTTAGATTGTTATCTTGATCGATGAGCATTTATTGAACCGACTTCGTTGGACCTTGAGTAAGAGTCATTCTATAGATTGTAGATGGTCATGCTAATGGTGTTCTATAGTCTATAATATTAACAGCTTTTAAGAAACTGTTTGGCGCTCAATAAAATCATTTCAATTTACTTTTAAGAAGTAAAATTCGAACGTAATAAAAATTAAAATAGATATAGAAAATAGAACATTTATGGCTTGTTAACGTGGAGCGATCAGGAAAGCGATTAAATAAGTACAACTTGAGAATAGTTTATCATTTCAAGCATACATTTGAAAGATAATAGATCAAATAATTTATTTTGATAGTTTTGACAACAAGGCATTGTCAAATTAAAAACAAATATAATTTATATGAGGTTAAAGTCAGGTAAGACAACAATGAATCAAGAAGAAACTACACCAGGTACATCCATAGTTCCACAAACACAAGTTGGTGACACAAACACACAACCAGACACAAACATGTTCCAGAAACTCATGGAAATGATGGGTGGAATGAAGGTACAGATGAATCAAAATAACCAAACTTTAAAAGAAGACATTAGTCAAAATAACCAGCGACTAGAAGAAAACATGAATCAAAATATCCATCGACTTGAAGAAAACATTGGCAATATTAAGGTGCAAATGGTACAAAATAACCAAACTTTGGAAGCAAACATAAATACACAGATGGTACATAATAATCAAACTTTAGAAGAAAACATTAACAAAAAAATAGAAGAAAGCAATAAAGAAGTAAGAAATAAGATTGAAAATTTGGAGAGTAAATGGGAGAGAATGGGAGAGACAGTCAACGAAGAAATTGGTATTAAGGTAAACGAGGCAGCAAAAGAAATAAGAGAGGAAGTTGTAACTATGTTTGAAGATGGAATGACTGCAGTAGATAGCAGAATGAAGAAACAGGAGGATAAATACGATATCAAAATAAAAGAACAGGATAGCAAGATAGAACAGAACACGAAGTTGTTGAAGGATACCACACGTACACAATTGACACAATTACCCACACATACTTACACGTGCAACAAAACACCATTTTATTTTAACGGAGATAACCGCATACACCCTAAAATTTTCATTTCACGTTTGAAACAACACATGGAAACACAACACGTAAATGCAAACTTAAAAGCAAATATACAAGACATGTTAAAGGGAGAAGCGGAAATCTGGTATTCAGTTATAATGGACAGGTTTGAGACTATAGAGGAATTTGAAGCTCTAGTCTTAAAACAATATTGGAGTGATTAGAGGTGTTTTAAAACCTCATGAGCTGTGACCTTCATATGCGCAGAGACATAATCCCTCCTGTTGACTCAGTTATACTTCTTAAAAATATTATATTTATTGTTTACAATTTATCCCGAGCTCTTGTTTATGTATATAGCAAGGCAGCCTCCAGTGTATTCAAAAACATACTTATAACTCAGAATAAACTTTGCCTTTTGCGCATTTCGCAGCTCATGAGATTCTGAAACATCTCTACACTCAGTTAAAAATAAGACAAGACCTATTTAATGGTAACTATGTAGAAAATAAAGGTATTTCTAGGGAAAATTATGTACTTAGAAAAGTATACAATATTAGACATCTAGAACCAAAATTCACAGAAAGTGAAATGGTCAGATATTTAGCTAGGCATTTTTCAGGGGATATCCAGAATGTCATTATTACGCAAAGAATTGCAAAGTTAGATGATTTAATTGATTATTTAAGAGAATTAGATGATTATCATCAGAGTTTTGATAGGAAGTCTAGTCAAAATAGGGAAAATAATAGTAGATATTATAACAAATGGGGTTATGATCAGAATAGGAATGAGAATGATAGAAGAGAAAGACAAGGTTATGGTCAATATGATAGGAAGGAAAAGCAGGGTTATGGTCGTCAATATGACAATGATAGAAAGGAACGAGGGGGTTATGAGAAACGTCAATATGACAATGATAGGTATGAAGAGCAGGGTTATGAGAAACGTCAATATGACAATGATAGAAAGGAACGAGGAGGTTATGGTCAATATAAATATGACAATTATAGGAATGAAAAGCAGGGTTTTGAGAAACGTCATGATGATAATGATTGCAGAGAGAGAGGGGGTTATGTTAAAAATAATAAGTCATATGCACAAGTGGCTAATATCAATATTCAAAGGGGAAATAGAGTAGATGAAAACACGCATTCTAATATGAATAAAATAGAAACAACAGCACAAGTAAATGATAGAAATAGAAATCAGGATTTTTAGATAAACTTGTTTTAAATGTAGGTAATAATTGTAAAAAATTAGGCGATTGTATAGAAAATGATGTTATATTGGGAGACGACATCTTATCAGGAAAAAAGGCAAATATTGTATTAGGAGAAAGAATCCTAAAAGTGGAAGGTGAAAGAATACCTTTCTGTAGTGTTAATGAATTGAATGGCAAAGGTGCCGAAATAGTTAATGAATTGAATGGCAAAGGTGCCGAAATAGTTAATGAATTGAATGGCAAAGATGCCGAAATAATTAATGTATCAAATGGCATAGAGTCCAATAATGATAATGAATTTTGCGGTGAACATATAGTGGGAACCACATGTGTTCAAATAAATAATTATAAGAAGCCTGAAACCTTTCTGATAAGTCGTTACTCCAAATATGACAGAATTTTTAAAAATTTGTCTCAAAAATATAAAAATTCAATAGATTATGAACCTACAATAGCAAAAGGCTATGCGCAACAACTTGAAGTAGGTAATATTTTAAATGAAAACGAAAATGTTTTAAACTATAATAAGGAAGAATCATTACCGGGAAGTTGTCACATGGGAATAAATTATCCATATGATCCAGGATAGATTACCCTTAAGTTATCCAAATGATCCTGAGTAGATCACTTTTAAATTGTAAATAAACGTTGACAGTGTGAATGTCACATCATGTTGTTAAAACTAACAAAATTTTCACATGTCAAAATTCTATTAGTTTAGGGGGTTTTATGCTGTGTATCCACACTGTGGAACACTACCCAAGTATCGTGTTTGAAATCATAAATAAAATTCACAAATTTGTATGTATTTTAGAAAATAATCATAACAGTTTTACTTTAACGGATCATACAGAAGCAGGAATATCTGTGGTTTATTTAATTGATTCAAGTTCACTTATTCTCAGCGAGTAGGATGCAGAGAATGAAACTTGATATTGAATTAGAACAAAATATTTGAATAAACATAAAATGAAGTTAATTTAGTTTAAAAAGGTTATTCTAAATAGTATATAATAAAACATGAACTTATAGAGAATCACAATCTCATTTAAAATGAGTTAGAATGAAATTGGAAAACAAAAAGTAAATTTATAAAATCTGACATTTATGTCAAAACTTAGGGCTGAAAATCATATTTTGTGTAGAAACACTGTAAATCTACACAAAATGAATATTGAATGAAAGACTATTATCAGTATTTGCATTGCAGGGTGATTATTTTAGAAATAGTAAGTCCATAGATTACAAAACACTGAATGACATTTTAAGTTTTCAGATATTTTCAAATATCATTGCAGAAAGGTGTTTTGTAAATGATATTTCACATCATGCAGAAAGAAAGGACTAATAGTATGATGTTAAATGTTTGTTGGCGTATCAATTTCTTGTTTTAGTTTATAATATCAGTATTATGTCAATATGAAAACTGCAGTACGTTTTTAACTACTAGCATTTTGTGTTTATCATTGCTATTCATCTAAATGTATGAATTAGTATTTATTTGAGATTGGAATTGTTAATTGTAGTTATAAGTAGATTTTAAAAGGTATTTGTAATATGTCAATATATTTCGAGTAATTACAATTATTCACTTAATCCTGAAAAGTAGAATAATAAACTTATCAGAAAAATTAAAGAATTAAAAACAGTATTCAATTAAGGTAAAGAACAAACAAAACTGAATAGTTTAAATTTTAAATTAAAATTAAATTTTGAAATATTAGATCAAAATAGAAAAAAACAATTGAAATATTGGAAATTAACCCATTGAAACGACTAAAAATAACAAATCAGTTGATCATACATCGCTGAACAGCGAGCTGCGAAAAATATTCATCCACGAATAATTAATAATTTGAAAATAAAAGAAAAGTGGTGAATAAACTGAAGGTTAGAATATTACAATCTAGATATATTGAGGTCAAGAAAAATTTGTAAAAATATATTAAATATAAAAACAAATTTATATGGTGAAGGAACTTAAACGTCAATCAAGTGATAGAAATACTTCAAGGTAATCTTGAAAATAAATTGGAGGTTAGAAACAAACGTCAATCCAGTAAAGAAGAAGAAGCCTTGAGAGGTTAAAAAGTCAGTCAAGTGACATAATATTTCAAGGATCATAATAACCAGTTAGAGGTTATAATATAACATTACTCGAGTCGAAAGAAAGACAAGGTAAAGCTTTACAATATCAGAAATCCATGGTACATATTTATTTTAAATAAAGGCCATATTTATCATTTTAGTTAAGTTAGATTTTGTTATTTAAATTTGTTAATTACATTCCAAGTTCAAATTTGTTAATAAATTAATACTTTGTTCGTTCAATACTGAGTTTGATTTATTTAGATTGTTATCTTGATCGATGAGCATTTATTGAACCGACTTCGTTGGACCTTGAGTAAGAGTCATTCTATAGATTGTAGATGGTCATGCTAATGGTGTTCTATAGTCTATAATATTAACAGCTTTTAAGAAACTGTTTGGCGCTCAATAAAATCATTTCAATTTACTTTTAAGAAGTAAAATTCGAACGTAATAAAAATTAAAATAGATATAGAAAATAGAACAATATATATAAGGAATAGAATTGGACCTAGAATGGAGCCTTGTGGAACATCATGTTTCACTGGGAGTAGGTTGGATTTAGTTCTATTGTAATTGACGTACTGTAGACGGTTGGATAGGTATGACTTTACTAATAATATACTTTCTACAGAGAATCCGTAGTATCCTAGTTTATTTACAAGTATGTCATGCGACACACAGTCAAATGCTTTCGTGAGATCCAGAAATTGAGATACTATATATTTCCCCTCCTCAAAACCAGAGTTTATGATAGAAGTTAGTTTATCGATGGCTAAAGTAGTTGAGAGTTTATTCCTAAAACCATATTGGCTGGAATTAAAGAGATTATTAATTTAGAAGTAGTTTGATAACTGAGTTTTTAATAGAAATTCATAGATTTTTGCGAAATATGGGATAACCGAAATTGGTCGGTGATTTGAAGGATCATCAATATCATTTTTTTTTATATATGGGCACTATCTTGGAGACTTTTAAGCTGTTGGGAAATATGTTATCCTCTATGCACATATTGATTAAATTTGTTAATGGTAATATAATTGTGTGCTTTATTGATTTAGCGATATTTGTGTTTATATCATATACGTCCTTACATGTTCTATTTTTTAGTGAGATTATTGCCTCATGTACTTCTTGAGGGGTTATTTTTGTAAAAGTGAAATGATGTTCAGTAACCTTTTCCATAAAATCAGTATATGTTGCATTACCCAGAGGCATAGCATTTAGAATTTCCTCTGGGATATTGACAAAATAATTATTAAATTCATCGGATGTTATTTTCTCTGTATGATTCTTACTTAGATTTTTGTTGCTATTGATAATTTCCCACATAGCTCTTTGAGGGTTTCCATGGTTATTTATATAGTTTTCATTGGATATCATTTTAGCATTGTTAATCTCACTTCGATACTCAGACTTGTACTTATTATATATGAGTTTGTTTGCATTAGTAGGGTTGCTTCCGGCTCAGCCTTTTACCTCGTCTTGGGTCTCACCCGTCCCTTAACAGTTGGCCTATTAGCAATTACGTATACTATAAAAATGCATCTATTTGTACCCGTATTTATATTTTTTTTTCTGTATTTTCACCTTGTTATACAAATATATTTGAGAAATAAATGTTATGTTATGTATATCATACTTCAGTTAAAACATTTAAAGTATTTCTACCGAGAAAGTCGTTAACGTCAGAATGTTTTCAAAATTCGGATATAGATAATGGTTTGGTGAAACCACTGGCAATTTTGAGAACGATCTTGTGTCTACTTTTCCAGTTATGATAAATCAAAATTCACGTTATTAGCAAGGAAACGATAGGGAAGGGTAATTTCCTCTGAATTTATCTCCATAATTTATATCTCAAATGTCAGATTCTTTTAAATTTTTTACTGTGATTATTGTCTAAATGTTATTTGTGGCATTATCTTAATTTTCTCTTTCCTTCTTCAATTCTTTGGGACTTCCTGCCACATGTACGATTTCTTTTTAAGCGGTGCTAGGGAAATCTACAAAATATATCACAATTAACCAGTATGATACTGGTAAATAACCTCTACGCCTGTGACGTTTACGTCAAAGGATCAGTTAGAGCCTGGTTTTTTTAAATAAACAACACAAATAAGTATAAAAACTTGAAATTAAATATTTCGCCGAGTTTCGGAAATCTAATCTGTTTCCTTTTTCAAGGCTTTTTTGCTGTGTATGACAAATACACAGCTCTAAGAATGTTTGTTATATCCATAGATACTTACTATTTACATAGAACTGTTAATATAGTTAACAGTTTTTTAGTTTTTATACAATGTTAAGTTTGTGAAGTTCTTCTTTTAACATTGGCAGCCAAGTTGTACAGACATCTACGGAACAATTCAACACGCAACTATCCTCATTCAATAATATTATCGCAGATTCTTTCATTTTTCTTTTTTTGCTATCTGCAAAAATTTTAACAAAAGAGGCAGATAGCAAAAAAAGAAAAATTAAAGAATCCGCGATAATATTGAATAGTTGCGTGTCGAATTGTTCCGTAGATGTCTGTACAACTTGGTCAGATCAGACGAACAGGGTTTTTTATCCTTCGCTAAATAACGATATCTTTAGAATCGTTGATATTTTGCACTAAAGACAAAAACCAATTTTTCATCGCATGTTAGCTAACGTATGTACATTAACAGCCATCATTTCAAAGCGAGTGAGCGCTCATACAGTGCTATAAATAACAAATATCAATACAATGTCAGCAACAACTTTTTATTAATATTAATACAATTTATGCTAATACTATTTATGACAATAAATACGTAAAAATATAAATCAATATATATAAAATAAATATCAAACCCAAAAAAATATAATATGAATCAACAATATTTCATTAGAATAATGCATGATTTTTCGGGCGATAATTATCATTCATTTGAAACACGTTTATTTTCATTAATTTATTAACATCATTTAAGATTTTTAATTTTAACCACAAAATTGTTGGAGGTTACAAGAATTGACCCAAAGTCGAAAATGCATGTAATTCAATAACTTTATGAGAGAACTGTACACACAAATCTTTCAAATGTATGCTATACAGACATTCTCATGTCATTGTTTATGTGCGAAAATCTGATATGAAAGATGCGATGTTGCCACGTTTCGTCGCCACACGCTATCTAGCTCCCACTGTGTATCACTCTCTCTCTCTCTCTCTCTCTCTCGCTTCGATAGAAATACCTTAACTTCAAATTTAACGAAATGTTTTTGTGGTCAGATTCTACAATAATATTAATAATAATAATAATAATTTTATTAGTTATCAAAAAATATTAGACTTTATAGACAGGTCAAATAATTGAAGTTATATAAAGTTAAAATAGTAAAATACAATACAATACATAGTAATAAGGGATGGACAGTACAGATAATGACAAAATTAAGGTAGCTAGAATAGGGTATTAGGTTTTATTTACTGATATTTTGAAACTATTCAATTTAACTGAATAAAACAGAGGTTGTTATAAAAAAAAGTTGATGTTTGTTTTAAAATGCTAATTATTTCAATGAACCGACTATTAATCCCTGAGAATAAGAGCTCACATTTGTAAATATCATAGTAACAGAGTAATACATATATTTCTTTTTTTTTCTCTCTTTTTTTATTGCTATTTTTATGTAATATGTAACTATAACAGCTTAACATTACGTAAGCTCGAAGTGGTTAAGTGGAAGAGCCACGTTGAACTTCGCCACTTCTATTGCATTATTTATATTGTAAATTTATCTGAAATCTATATAAAAGATACTATTTTTATTATTATAATTTTTGAGCCCACGGATTTTAAAGGATGGTTTCCTAAGGGGTGGAAACACGTGACAATCTTTTTTGAATTTGGGATTAAATTCTGAGTATAAAGCGTTTAGGTTGTCCATACTTACCTGTAATAGTTTTTTACATATATGTCAATTTTTCTCTTAAGTTTTAGAGACGCATGGGCCCATTAAAAAATTCATATCTCTTAAACTGTTCAAGCTAGATAAATAAGTTTTTTTCAATCACTTCCCTAAAGTTCAAGGGATCGTTTAAGTGGCCACTATAGGACCAACGAAGTTTCCAGTGGTGCTGCGATTTTTTGAAAATGACAAAAAAATGTCAAAAACTCTATTTTTTTCTAATTCAGGGTTCTCACCAACATTGGAATTTTGAATTCCCTGACTTTCCAGGAACAAAATTTAAATTTTCCAGGACCAAAATATGAAAATATAGTACATTCCAATACGACTTTGTATAAAAGTGGATATTAATGTATTTGTATTATCATCAGATCGGCATGGAAAAAATATGAGAAAACCGTTAAAGTAATTTTTGTTGTTATTTATTTTAAATAATGAATAGTTAAAATTACACCTATATTTCTTAGCGAAATATATAAAATTCAAATCTAATAGGTAATAACTTCCACATCCACTTAGTATATTGGAAGTTTGGTAATCGTAAAAAAATTTGAAATCTTTAACATTGGAAATGTATGTTCGCACATGGGGGTCGAGATACCAGTTTCCGTTCAAAGTCAAAAGACAGCGGTGTCGCGGTGGAGTGAGACTCTCGTATATGCAACGGCTGATATATACAAATTTAATATGGGTTGCATATATCACAGTGTCAAGTTACCAGTTTTCATTTAAGATCGAAATACAGCGGTGTCGCAATCGAGAGTGGATTGTAGCTGAAAAAGTTTATGTTTTATGTATGGTGTTACCATTTTCAATGTCCCGATGGTTGCAAGAATTGCGAAATCTGTGAATTTCTTTTTCTTGAAATAGGCTTAGAATGTCATGGAACGTCGAGATTTTAAATTTGAGCCAAAAAAATTGTGCTGGTCGGGTCTGTAACTTTTATTGTCCGCACGTTTTCTCCGAAACGGTTTAAGATATTGACTTAAAATTTTGTACACGTACACATTATAACAAGATCTGGAAATGGATTGTTTTTGAACATTTCCGCTGAAGAGATGGGGGGCAAATAGGGGTAAATAAGGAGAAATAAGTAAAGCAAGCTGGTAAGAGTACAGAACTTGAACTTTGGTGTATGTACTAGGAGCCAAGGCCTCAACATTTTTTATAATATTTCCCATCCCCACCACCCCTCCACTTTTATCAACCCAAGGGGTCGATAAAAAAAATTGAGATATTCACTTGAAATTTGGTTACGTATATATTATATTGACATAAGGAATTAGATTATGTTTTGATATTATTCCGTTGAAGAGTTAAATTAGGGGTAAATAGGGAAAAATATGTAAAGCAAGCTGCTAAGAGTACAGAAACTTAGGATTTGGTGTATATACTGGAAACAAAGGCCTCAGATTTCTTTCTAATATTTTTTATTCTATGACCAATAATATCCACAGACTAAAGTCAAATATAGTCAAGATGTTTCCATTAAAGTGACTTGGACGAGAAATCTGGCTGTGGAAGTAGTGATTCCTTAGGCAGCGGTTTTTTTGTACAGTAGAAAATCAGTTCAAAATATTTTACGTGCTGACTGGAATTTCAGGATTTTATTGAAATTTCTTGGATTCCCTGACTTTTCCAGCTCTCCAGGACCACATTTTGGATTCCCTGACTTTACCAGGTTTCCAGGTTTTTCCAGGTTGGTGGGAACCCTGTAATTACACGTGCCAAATTTTATTATGGCAATCAACGTAGAATTAAATTTAAGGTGAACTTATATCAGCATGTCCCATATATTTTATTTTTATTTCATCATCACATATTTGATATACATTGCATATATATGAACATCACAACATACAAAAATTTTAAAAAATAGTTAAAACATACAAAATTTGGATAAAATAGTTAAAAATTACAACTAATTAATATCCTAACCTAACCCTAATGTCACTGATTGTGCTGTGAGGCAATTTAGCATCACCGCGGCTCGTGATTCATGTACTCTTCAACTGAGTAGAGACAATTTACAGCTAGAAAATTCTTCAAACAAGAAGTAAATTTATTTATAGAATTTATAGTTTTGATATGTGGTGGCAATTTGTTGTACATTTTAATACCAGCATGATATGGAGATCTTTTATATAAAGTAGTGTTGTAATTGGTTATTTTTAATAAATGCCCTTGTCTTGTGTTATATGGATGAGTATCTGAGTTTGTTTCAAAGTTTCTTAAGTTCTTCTTTACAAATTTAATAGTGCTTAAGATATACTATGGATGGTCAAAATGTTACTTTTTTTTAAATAAGGTTTACACGATTGTCTGGGCGCTATGTCAAATAATAATCTGATGAGTCTCTTCTGCAGGATGAACACACAGTTTATGTTTGAGGCAGCACCCCACAACACGATATTGTATGACAAATGTGAGTATGCAAGTGCATAATAAACATTTGTCAGAGATTTAATGTTAAGAACACTCTTCAACTGCCATAGTACGCATAATTAATTTTTTTACAAATGTGTTTAATTTGGCGATCCCAACATAGCTTACTGTCTATCATTTTCCCCAGAAATTTAACTGATTCTGAGAAGTTCTCAGTAGGTAGTATTTTAATTAAGTCCTCCGAAGGCAATCTTCGTTGTGAAAAATATATACATTCCATTTTACCAATATTCAAGATAAGCGTATTGTCATGACACCATTTTTGATAAACATGTAATATTCTGTTTGTCTTATACTTAAGCAAGTGATTAATACAACATATTATGTAGGTATCTAGCTACTAGATTCCTAATTCAATTTGCTAATATTTTGGAAATACTTGATCTAACAATAAAATGGCAATAAAATGACTACTAGAGACGAATAAACTTTAATTTGTATTGTGTATGAGTTAATAAGTAGGTGTACGATTTCTTTTCTCTTACACACAAAGATAATGCAATAGCCTAAAAACATTGTTCATGTATGTCGACAAAGTGTAGTTCAGCTGACGAAACGATCTTTGGACCAGTCGAATTAAAGAACTATAACTACGTAGAATACTGAAGATGCTTGATATGATTTAAACACTCAATAATCCAATGCTGGAAGGCTGTGGTAGCATTTCTGATTTCATTTCCATCATTCTCATTCATGGCTTGTTATTTTCAATATCAACTCTTTCCTAGGTGCGGGTGCAGTATGATAAACCTTAACTCGCGCCCCCATAAATAAAAATCTAATTGTGTCAGATTCGGTGATCTAGAGGGCCAAAGAAATTAACCTCTATTGCACCATCGTCTGTCTTGAAACAATTCTCTTAGTCTTATAGGTATTAGGCCCAGCGACATTTTTTTTATTTATGACCACACCGTTGAAACTTTTTGTATCTGTTATTTGGATGGAGTCGGACAAATTTGGGACTTGGCACATTATGGTAGTGGGGCGTTTGTCTGTTAAGCTGTCACGAAGTAGTCAATTTTGTGCAAAAAAAAAAATTATAACCACATTGGTAATTTTATTTTAATCAATAGTTTTTATCATATAACTAGCGAAAAAAAATTTGTCGGACAAAAATAATGGGTCACTTGACGCGTCGGACACGCTAAACATGTCAAGTTTATGTAAAAAAAAAATTTATTACCACATGGCTGATTTTAACAGAATCTACCATAAAAAATTATTGCAATAATGTGGTAACCTTGTCGGACAATTTTTATGGGGCATATGCGCAGTCGGATGCGCCAAAGTCGTCAACTTCCTGCAAAACTTTTATTTACAACCATAGATGTCATTTTGATTTTGTACTGTTTCTTTACACGTGTAATGCATAAAGGATCGGTTGTCCGACAAAAATAATGGGGCTCTTTGATACAATTAAAAAAAAAGGACTTTTTTTAATTTTCGGCTATGTATTCTATACATATTATTATGCAAACGTTTATTAATGTATGTATTGTATATACAGTGTGTAATTAGTTTCATGTCATTAAAAAAAACTGGTAATAGGGACCGACTAGACAAACAAAAAACCTGTATGACTTTTTTCTCTAGGGACACTTTGACAAAACTGACCTGGGTTTACATTTTTAATGTTAAGGTAGGAAACTTTTTGGGAACCACTGTTTTTCAGGGTCAGTGGATCAAAGTTCCGAATATTAGAAATAATAAAAAACACTTAAACCCGACTTGTGTTCCCGCCGGTAGAAGTGCGGCATTTTCATGGGATTATTTATAGCGAACTTTTTATACCACTAATTATGAAAGTGTAAATAATTCCTTCTCTTTCGGCACAACGCAAGCATAGCATGGCCGCAGAGGTTTAAATAGGATTTGTTTACATGTGTTTTTTAATTTGGAACAAAGTTATTGTAGCTTTTATTGTCGTTTATAAGAATTTATAAAATTTAAAAGTGGTTCATTAACATTTGTAACATTGTGTTAAAAGCTTTAAAATATTTTATGAAATTGGAAAATGAACAGTTAGACGTCCGAGATAC
Organism: Stenurella melanura; assembly: GCA_963583905.1. Classification (NCBI taxonomy): domain Eukaryota; kingdom Metazoa; phylum Arthropoda; class Insecta; order Coleoptera; family Cerambycidae; genus Stenurella; species Stenurella melanura. The sequence goes on along the minus strand of OY757310.1, from coordinate 109,965,607 downwards.
GATAACAGAAAATAGTTGTGTATTTTAAGTTAGGAAAAAATCTGATTTTTTTAACGGATTGAGCGCATAATTTTTCCCAATCAGGTATCGAAAACTAAAAATCGAGTCTTTGGTCTCTATGAAAATCAATGTAAACATTAATAAACAGATGAAAATAAGACGTATACACATTTCGGCACGTCGAACTAAGGACATACGCACTCCGTTCAATATATTTGGTAAATTAGGATCATTTTTTATGGTTGCTATGCACATTAAAATACGTTGTTCCAATTGTTCTAAAGTGTCAATTGGATCACGGTAAACCAGAGATTTAAAATGCCCCAAAAATAAAAGTCCATCGGAATTAAGTCGGGCGATCTAGCAGGCCATGGTACTGGTTCGCCACGTCCAATCCATCGTTGAGAAAACTTTCTGCTCAAAAAATTTCGAACAGACAAACTAAAAAGGACTGGCGCGCCATCGTGCAAATACCACATTCTTCTGCACGTAGCCAAGGGTACATCTTCCAGCAAATTTGGCAATGTTTGTTGCGAAAAATTTAAGTATACATCACCATTTAATCGAGCGGGTAATTGTATAGGTCCAATTATTTCATTACCGCAAATTCCTGCCCACAAATTAACGCCGAACTGTCGTTGAAAATGCGCCCTTCTCATTACACGTGGATTTTCGTCTGCCCAATAGTGCATATTTTTAAATTTAAACACTCCATTTCTGGTAAAACACGACTCATCGGAGAAACACAGAACGTTTAAAAAATCCTCATTTGCCGCGTGTTTTCTTAAAATCCACCTACAAAGTTGCATTCGCTATGCAAAATCTTGAGGTTCTAGTGCTTGGACACGTTGATAGTGATAGGGATGTAAGTTCATATCTCTCAATGTCCTCCATACCACAAAATGGGATACTTCCACACGGTTAGCGATATCGCGGGTGCTTAAAGTTGGATCCTCTTCTACAAGTTCCAAAATTTGAACCTCTGCGTCAATTACCCTTTCTTTAGGTTGTGGACCTCGTTCTCCTCCATGTCCATTGAGACGACCTGTTTCTCGAAGACGCTGGTCAATACCAACAAATGTACGAGCACAAGGATGACGTCGATTGGGGAACCTTAAACGATAAAGCTCTTCCGCACCAGCTGCATTTCCACCACTTTCTCCATACACCAAGTGCATATCCGCGAGCTCTGGATAAGTGTAATCTTCCATAATATTTGGTTATTTATTTATTTTTTAACCAATAAAAAACTTTTATTATTATTATTATTATTATTTATGTATATAATTTCAATAATATTATTTGATTTTCTGAACAATATTTATTTAGTAATAATATTTTATGTATTATTTCAGAACATATATATGAAATAATAAGCATTAACTCACCTTTATAGTTTAAGAACGTCGATAGCCTATAAGAATTAAATTTTTTTGTACGTTTGCCCTAATATTTTTGTCAGACAATTGCATTTTTTATTTAAGAAAATAATTACTTGTAACCTCCTACTTTTGTCGGAAAAATGGTTGTAAAAATAAGGCATGCAGAAACCCTGTACAGTAGGGTGGGCCGAATTTTAACAATTTCGGAATTTCGATTTGGAATAGTGAGGGAAAGTTGCGTTTTGGCAATACAAAGAAAATGTTTATTCTCGATTTTTTTGTCAATTTAGTTTTTTCACCCTCTACCGATGGTTAAAAAATTTTAAAATTTTGAAAAACTGAAATTTGCAAATTTGATTTGGAATAGCGCGGAAAAGTTTCCTTTTGACAAAAGAAAGAAAATATCTATCTTTAATTTTTTCATCAATTTGCGTTTTCCACCCTCTACAGGGGGTTATAACATTAAAAACAACGATACAATTCTTGAGGTGGGGAGTAAAGGTGGGGGTATCGCGTCGATCAGCCAGTATCGGTTAACGGTTTATTGTTTTAAATTTAATGTTACTAACATCGAAAATTAAAAAAAAAGTTCTACAACAAAAACATCAGACATGCGCCAGTCAAACTTCTCAAATGTGAGCGACTTGCCGTCGACCTCTGCGGAAATTGGCGAAATATTAAAGGTACTAGAGGTACCTTTAATATTTCGGCACCGTATGGCCCAAAAAGATGGAGCCTGGTATTTAGAGAATACCATCCATCCATCTTTTTGGGCTATACGGTGCCTTCTAATGGATCAGCAAGAGGTATATGTCAAAGTATTTTAACATGTTTACAAGAAAAGAGCTATGATGTAAGTGACTTGCTTGTGGTTAAAGAATGGTGTAATTGCCCAACTTGAGGTAAAATTAGGTCGTGCATTACAGCATTTCGGGTGCCAGCTGCATGCTAATGAACTTCCTCGTAGACATATCTTCCAACATATTGATGGACAAACAAGTGGTCTTAAAGCATTTGCGGGTCCATTGGGAAAGTAAATACAATACTGCGAAACTTTATCAGTTGTAAAATATCAAAAAAATTGACTGTATGCTACCTCCTGTGACTTGTAGTAACCTCAGTACAGATCAAAAATATTTATACGAAATCTGTAAAGCAATTTCCTCAGGCGTCTGTTCCACGGACTTAGCCAATCGAAATCCCAGTAAATTAAGCCATTCCCGATGACTAACTTTAGCTAATCGTATCTTACGCCTGTATGTCGGCACAGAAAATCCCAATAAAAATTTAAAGCAGTTGACTATTTTTATTTTAAAAGTATATGCTCCCATGTGGTTTCTAATAAAACTTAATCCATCATTTAAAAATGGAGCAAAGCATATTTTGCAAACTATTAAGGTGAGCCGATATTTAAGCGAAGAATTAAAAAGTATTATTGACCCTGTGATCCAACATAACTCATATTTTGCACATCCAGAGAACATTTTGTTGTCTATGTTATGCGATTCTCATCAGTTTGTTATGGAACTTGCTCTTAGATGGATTATCAATGCGAAAAATAAAAAAAAAAGTAATAAAGATAATCAACATAATATTCGGATTTTTACAATACCAAAACTTCATTTTGACGCTGATGATTACATCGATTTTATTAACTGGCAGGAAAATGAGATTACCTGTCCTCAGATATTACAAAGCATGAGCGCTGAAGATATCAAGCATTTCATAAATGATCCTGAGAAAATTTTAGAATTTGACTCATATCCATGTCACACTAAAGCGGTGGAACGATATGTAAAATTAGTGACGAAAGCTTCATGTTCAGTTGTTGGCATAGATAAAAGGGATGGTTTTATTAAAGCAAATATAGATTCACAAAGATCAATGCCACAGTTTGAAACTAAACCAGACTTTAAACAATAAATAACTTGAGTTTGGGAAGAGGGTGGGTGTTATGGAACTCGCTAAGCAGCCACCTCCCCGTGGTGAGTTCTGAGTTTTTTAATATTTATTATTGGCCTAATACATGTTAAAAAAGCGAAGAACTGCACCACAAGCATCATTTTTAAGGGTTGGTAACGGATAATAAAGTCAAATGTATAAAAACACGGAATGTAATTCACGCAATTCTTTGGTAAACTCGGAAATCTGAATTGTATCGCTGTTTTTAATTTTTTAACCCTCTGTAGAGGGTGGAAAACGCAAATTGATGAAAAAATTAAAGATAGATTCCGCCCTATTCCAAGTCAAATTTGCAAATTTCAGTTTTTCAAAATTTTCAACTTTTTAACCCTCGGTAGAGGGTGAAAAAACTAAATTGACAAAAAAATCGAATATAAACATTTTCTTTGTATTGCCAAAACGCAACTTTCCCTCACTATTCCAAATCGAAATTCCGAAATTGTTAAAATTCGGCCCACCCTACTGTACAGTTTGCGAATATCGATTACCAATAAAAATTTAGTTTTTTTGTCCGACTGGCGATTTGCCCCAATATTTTTGTCGGACACTTAGATATTTTGATTTAGATTATAATTACTTATAACTTCCTTTTTTTGTCGGAAAAAGGGTTGTAAATAAAAGTTTTGCAGGAAGTTGACGACTTTGGCGCATCCGACTGCGCATATGCCCCATAAAAATTGTCCGACAAGGTTACCACATGATTGCAACAATTTTTTATGGTAGATTCTGTTAAAATCAGCCGTGTGGTAATAAATTTTTTTTTTTACATAAACTTGACGTGTTTAGCGTGTCGGACGCGTCAAGTGACCCATTATTTTTGTCCGACAAATTTTTTCTTGCTAGTTATATGATAAAAACTATTGATTAAAATAAAATTACCAATTGTGGTTATAATTTTTTTTTTTTTGCATAAAATTGACTACTTCGTGACAGTTTAACAGACAAACGCCCCACTACCATAATGTGCCAAGTCCCAAATTTGTCCGACTCCATCCAAATAACAGATACAAAAAGTTTCAACGGTGTGGTCATAAATAAAAAATATGTCGCTGGGCCTAATACCTATTAGATGTATAGCATTTGTTGAATGTGCTGATGCTTCCTCCATTTGATACCATGAATGGAAGATTATCGACAAAATTTTGAACTATATTATTAATAACCTCTAAATATTTGTTTCCATTCAAATTTTCATCATACATGTACCAATATTATTACCGATTATCCATTACTAAACAGAAAACGTTTATGAAAATTTGAATTTGATTTTCAACTTCAAGGATAAGGTGGGTATTTGAGGTGGGCCAAAAATGTCGATTTCTTCTGTTGAAAACTCATGCCTGTGCAAATTGAATTAGGTAGGTATATATCTACATATTATGTTGTATTAAACATTTATCTAAGTTTAGTTGTTATTTATTGTTCTGTTCCTTCTATTGTTTCAATTGTTTCATAGGCTTCTATGTTTTTCTTTGGATAAATTATTATTTTCAACAAAAAACTGCGAATTCAAAAAGTACATGTGTTAGGTATAGGACATTGTGACGTAAGTCCACCTCAAATTTAATTCTACATCGATTGCCATAATAAAATTTGGCACATGCCATTTGAAAAAATGGAGATTTTGACATTTTTTATTGTCATTTTCAAAAAGTTGCAGCAACCACTGGAAACTTCGTTATGCCTATCGTGGCCACTTAAATGATTCCTTAAACTTTAGGGAATCGATTGAAAAAAACTTATTTACTGAACGGTTTAAGAGATACAAATTTTTTAATGGATCCTAACGTCTCTAAATCTTAAGTGAAAAATGGATATACAGATTCGGCAATTCCAGTTCGTGATATGTAACACTTGTATCTGCGCAGGTAAACCACACCTCGTCGTAGATCATTGGTATTCCTTCATACCACCACCGCTTGACCGAGTCAACAACCCCACGCATTACGCTTTCAACAGGAAGTTTATTCCCTATATCACAACTATATTTGCCGAATCCGTATGTCAAAAACTATTACAGGTAAGTACCGACAACCTAAACACATTATACTCAGAATTTAAGGCCGAAATAAAAAAATTTATAAAAATTGGGTGTGTCCATTTAAAAAACAAAGATGGCATCAACTTCCGGTATTTCCGAAGGTGCCGCCATTTTGAAATTATTTTCGGACAATGGTCGACTATGGCAGAGTACCAAACCTCAAATGTCTAATCTCATTTGCAAGTGGGAAATATTGTAATGGCCGCCTTAGAAGAATCACTCTGTATATTACACGTTCGAGTATTTTAGATCGGGAAAGTAAAATTGTAATGGGCAGATAGTTTGTCATAATACTCATATTTCCTGCTTTATGTATGGAAGTGATTCGACTAACCTTGAATTTATCTGGAAATTTTCTATCATTTAAAGATATATTAAATATTATTTGCAGAGGGAGCATCAGCAGATCAAAGCAAGCTTTATAAAAATATGTTGGTACTTTATCTGGACCTATTGCAGTCTTAGGTTTTAGCGATTGTATTGCTTTGCGAATCTCATCTGCAGTTAAATTTTTACCAATTAATTTATCAAAATCATAGTTTTCTTATAATTTGCGTCTGATATGGCGGGCGCACTGGTACTATAAATGAATTGAAAATATTCTGCAAAAGCATTAGAAATATCTTCATCGTTTTCAAAAATGTTATCATTCATGGAAAAATCTAAGTGTAATATTCGAATTAGTTCTTTTATTTTGCATGTACTTCCAAAATTTTTTGGGATTGTGGTTGATATCAGTTTCGATATTTTCAATGTAATTAGCATGACATGTTTTAATTAAATGCTTGACCTCTGCTCTTAATTCACAAAATCGGTGTTTGTAACTGAGGTTTTGTTTAGATTTTTCAGAGTAACTTTATTTCTTTCTAATTTTTTTAATAAGGTCTGTTGTATACCAATTAGGATATTTATATTTTTTTAAATGCCTTTTTTTGTGGAACGCATTCATCTAATATATGATATAACGCAGTATAAAAGTGATCAGTGCATTAGTTTGTGTCAGTCAATAATGTCCTTTCAGTTACATCGACTAAGAAGATGATATAACTTATGATAATCTCCTCTTTTAAAGCCATAACATCTTTCATTTCTCTCATTGTTCTGGTTATTGTTACAATTAATGGTAATGAGGCCAAAATTAATCCGGGGGGGGGGGGGGGGGGGGGTTATGATAGTTATCTATTGGTACTAAAGGGGTTTCGGATAGAGACACCCTTGCTTCAGTTATGTTTGTCAATACTAGTGTTATGTATGTACATGATTTTGAATATCATTTATTAAGTTCAAATCATACATGCATGTTATGTCATAATTCATAAATTACCTTAGCCTTAGTTGAACCATTTGCAAGATTATAAGTTCTATTTCTAATTTCAGGAATATTAAAATCTCCAAGAATAAATCAGTTTTCAGAAACAAATTCATCATAATTTTCGATTGAATGTGAAGTTTTCATACACTACCAGATTCGACCCAGACCTTATATACAGACACCAGACTAAACAGTTTAATTTTTTTATATTAAATTTGATGCATAACCACTGAAAGTCAATGCTCTCACTTTTGCCAACCAGAAATGGTTTGTATTTTTTTCAATAGACTAGATACAAAACACCTACACTTCTTTGAATTCAAGATTCAGCATCATTTTTTCATTTATAAAAACTGTATATTCTTCATTGCCTAACTCCATGTCATATAATGAGTCATTTAGCCAAGTTTATGTAGCACATATGAAATATTGCTTGTTAGTACATTTTCATAGACAATCTTTGTTTTGGACCTTAAGCCTCTCACATTCTGGTAAAAAAAACTGTAACATCTTTTACATCATTTATGTTTTCTCAACTTCGTTTAAACTCGTCACACTGTTGGTGACACCCTGACTGCCATCTCATTCTAAGAAATTTGCCTTTTTTGCATATTAAAACGTCTTATTACTTCATCTCTAGGCCAGTTGCTTCCATCATTTAATTTTTTTAACAGATGGAATGGGCATCGATTTTAAAGGCACTAAAACGTCCTTTAGTATCCAGTTTGTCCACGACAAATTCTTCATTCTTATTGTCCTCCTACAAATATTGTCTCCAGGAGGTCAGAAGTAATACTTGGGTTTTAACTCTCTCCTATACAAAACTAAGCAATCCTTTGTTTAGCAGCACCTGTAATATCTGCCTCAACAATAAGATTCCGCTTGCCTGATCCTATTTTCTGAGTGTGGTCTCCCCTCTTAGTTACTTTAAGTGAATCCTTTCTTTCCAATTCTTTGGAGACAGTTGGGTTCTCAGCGGTGGGTACCCTTGCAACTGTTTTTTTTGTTTTAGTATTTTCTTATTTTTAGCCCTTCCAGAACTAGAACTAGATGCTAACATCCTGTTTTGAACAGTTGTGAATTGTGTGTTCATTGCTCATGGGTAGAACTTGGTTATATTTTCATTGTTGGATTGGGATAGCAGCATTGGATGGGAAGCAATCTGTATAATTTACTTTGAAAACAGTGAGAAGTTAATTTCTTAGCTTATTAACTTCCTTAACCGCCAATCTTTGAAGTATATTAGTAACAGTAAACTGTGGTTCGCTAATTCTAGGAGTTCGATTTAGTCCATGAAAAAGTTGCAAAAACATCAAAAATGCTGTGACAGGGACGAGACCTGGGTACTCCCCGTTTTCGAGGGCGCCGAATATGAATTTTTAAGCCACTGACCCCTTGGGAACTATCACTAAACGCGAAAAACCACCGCGTTTCTCCATTCTAGGCACGCGAGGGCCTGTCGGATCAGGTTACCGGGCAGTCCGTATGGACTTTGACCATCCAACATATTATCAACCCCCGGGACTTAAATTAGCCCCTCCACTGATACTACAATCACTCTAAAAACTTCAAAATTGATAGAAATTTGTTTCTATTGATTTGCAAGGATGCTCAACCCCATAGCAACATACATTTCTCCCCTACCCTTCACTAACCACCCCCAAATCCCCAAAACCACCCCCTTTTTACATTTCTGGCTACTGGGCATGTGGGGAATAGTTGGATAGAGGTTTTTGACAAGAATTCTATATTGTAAAGCAATCTGAGTGTCGAGACAGACAGTCAGCCGTGAGGTTAAAAACTATCCCCTCCCCTAATACTAAAATCGTCCCAAAAATTCAAACTGGGTGCTCGACATGGTGGCAACATAATTTCCTCCCCCACCCATCACTGAACCACCCTCAAATCCCCAAAACAACCCCTCGTAATATTTCTTGCTACTGGGCACGTGGGGACTCTTTGGATCGGGATGCCCAGTAGCAAAAAATATTACGAGGGGGTGGTTTTGGGGATTTGAGGGTGTTTCGGTGTGGGGATGAGGGCGGTTCGGTGATGGGTGGGGGAGAAAATTATGTTGCCACCTTGTTGAGCATCCTCGAAAACGGGGATAAACAGTTTTTACAAAGTTTCAACTTTTGGGACAATTTTAGTATTAAGGGAGGGGGTAGTTTTTAACCCCGGGGGTGACTGCATGTTTCGGCACTCAACTTGCTTCACAATACCGAAATCTTGTCGAAAACCTTGATCCCACGATTCCCCATATGCCCAATAGCCAGAAATGTAAAAAGGGGGTGGTTTCAGGGATTTGGGGGGTGATTAGTGGAGGGCAGGGTAGAAATATATGTTGCTATCGTGTTGAGCACTATTGAAAACGAATAGAAACAAATTTGTATTAATTTTGAAATTTCTGGGGAGACTTTAGTATCAGGAGAGAGGGTAGTTTCAACCCCGGGGATTGATAATATGTTGGATGGTCAAAGTCCATAAGCTTACAAGAAAAACCCGATTCGGCAAACCTTCGCATGCCTAGAATGGAAAAACGCGAAAAGGGATGGTTTTTCGCGTTTAGGGGTAGTTCCCAAGGGGTTGGAGGCTTCAAAATATCACCATCGTCACCCTTGAACCGGGGGGGGGGCACCCAGCTCTCGTCCCTGTCACAGTAGGGTGAAGTGGGGTAAGTGTAACGGAGAAAATTTTAGTTCGACTTTGTAGATACATATTAATTCAACGGGCTCTTGAATACTAAAACGTTTCGTTTCACAGTAACCTTAGATCTTTAGTAAGCGAATAAATATAGAATTTTTAGAAAATTCTCACACATCAAAAAAAATCATCAAGCTACTATTTTTTTATAAGTAAGTTACTAGGTTTTTTTGTAAGAGGAATACACATGTAATATCAAAAAAGGTTATATTTTATGAACTAAACTAATACCTACATACATTCCAAATAAACTGAAATAACAACTTAACTAGAAAATAAAACAAGTAAAATATCTGAAAAGATAACATTGTAAAAATAGATAGGTAGTGTGCATTTATTTCACATCATATGCTGAAAAAGATACGGGAAAAGTTAATTCTCCTTGGCGGCCTATCTGCGGTTCTGGAAGTATTAATTCAATATCCCTTAATAATACTTCTGGCTCGTCAGCTTTTTCAGGCCATGTAAATACTGAACTCATATTGTAATTCTTCTCCAGAAAGGTAACTACTGGTTCTGAGGATTCTGCAAATTTTGTTATTTGTCCAACATAATAAACTTTAAATTTTTTATTGGGGAACTGGACTAACACCCAATTTCCAACTTTCGGGGTTTGTAGTGTTGATGGTTCCATTGTCAATTCTTGCTCCTCCAGCTCTTCTCTCTTAATGTTTTCTAAATAAGAATCAAATGTTTCTTCTTATTCTGAATCATCACTTGAAAAAATCAACGAAAATTTCTTCTTCAGAAGACTCTGATTCTACTGTCATTTTTTTCTTTTTCTGTTTTTTGTTTGTTGCTTTTGTTATTTTCTTTTTGGCATTTTCTTTTATTAACTTCGCCTTCTCTCCTCCAGCTTTCTTTCTCATCTCAATGCTTTCCTTTATAATTTCAGCTCCCTGAATTAACTTCTTTCTTTTCTGTTTTACATTTATCGAACGTGGTGACTGTTTAACAGTTTCTAAAAGCAAATCCTCAAAAGATATTTTACGCATTTCTCTGGTTCATCTCAGGTTCATTTACATCAGTTGGTATCAGTTCAAGTTCGTTTAAATCATTTGATATGGCCATTATATCAGGGGCAGAACTTGGTCCTGGTTCATTTTGTAGGTCTTCAAGGGGAATTTTATCATGTGGTTTAGGTTGATTATTGCTTTTTTTATAGTCGTCGTGTTTCCGTAGCAATTCAGGGTCATATTTCGTTCTATCAACTACATTCCTGTTATATGGATAAACACCCCCTTTTCGAAAGCCTGACTTCAACAGGTCCGAATTTGTTTTAGTCCAAACAGTGCTGATCAAGATGGAAAACTCTCTTTTAGGTATTTTGACACCTAGATTAGTCCTTTGGTAATTAATAAGTTTTGTATCCCATCTGGATTTCAAACTTTTAAAAACAGCTAAATCCATGGGTTGGAGCAGGTGACTGGAATGTGGGGACAACTTCAGTATGGCGACATCATTTTCAACTGCCTCATTGATTAGCTCCATGTCAAGGTGAGATGTGTGACCGTCATATATCGGCTGCCACAGCGTTTTTTAAAATGGTTTTCTTAAAATAATTTACGAATAACTTCGTCTCCATCCAACCGTTTGGCGTGGCTGCGTAAGCTGTTCCTGGCATAGTTAGCGCTTCGGGGGCCAACCAGCTATCCCAAACATGTTTTCCCTTGAATACGATAAGAGGAGGTAGTTTATCACCATTAGTATTCTTCTACAGCTACTGGGGGAAGTGTAACGACCAATTACACTTGCCCCAGAGCCATTGGTTCCACTTGCCCCCTCCATGGTTCTAGAAGGGGCAAGTGGAACCAGGAATTTGGTTTTTTATTTGTTCCCCCTGGACAATTTTTGATGGCAAAACTGAAAACGTTGAGAAGAATTACCCCAGATTATACCTTTTATTTTAAATTTAATCATACCCAGTACTTTTTACATAATTTTAATTTATTAGTTGGATACTCATTAAAATGCACACTTTCTAAATATTTTGTTGTCTCCATATTTCTGTGAGAAATTATTGATTTATGAAGAAAAGTCTTTACCACTGATAAATATTAATAAAGAATGTCTCTTTTCACCACACAGAAAATTGTTAGTTATGATTACACTAGCCCCGCAGTTACACTTGCCCCAATTCACCCTACTTTTGATGTTTTCGCCCTTTTTTGCAACTTTTTCATGGACTATTGCTTTCCAGTTCAGACTCTACTGAGCCCAGATTTTCTTTCAATCTGTTTAATGCGGATTTTAGCTCCATATTTTCCCTTATTATAGCATCATATTTGTCGGCTTTTGGTAGACAGGGCAGTAGAACCTTAGATTCCTTTTCTGTAGTGGTTTACACTTTTCTTCAGAACCAGATATTCTTGAGGTGATTTAGACCTTTAGTGTTACTATATATTTCAGTTAAATGAACTAAATGAACGATTGAAGAAAATAGAAAGTCAATTTTTTGTTTAAAATTTTCATAGTACCATTGTTGAATTAAATAGTTTATCTCAAAAAATTTTGCAGCAAAACTGAAATCTAGAAGAAAAAACAATTGTTAAAAAAGAAACATTGTGATACGATGAAATTGAAGTGTGATCAAGTAGGATTCAATACGCCGCACAGTTGGAAATTTAGCACTTTTTTTGGACAAAAGTCCATTTGATGCACAATTCTTGAGTGATTTGAATAATTTATTTTTAAATATTTGTGAATGATTCTAGTTTAGCCTCCAATTAATACAATTTAAATATCTATTCTTCTGATGAATGCATCTGACCCAAAGCGGAACATACAGGTTTTCAGGATATTTTCGATATATAAAATGTATTACTCTAGGTTATTTAATTAATTGTATGTATGTATAAAATTAATTTTAAAAAGCCTAACAATTATAAAAAATAAGAAAATTTACTCAAGGATGACGTTAAATTCAAGCTATATAAAATATAATAGATGTATTTGTGTACAATTAAGGAGCAGATAAGCAACTTTGAGGTTGCATATCCATGGGGTTCTTATACTTCCAACTTCTTATGCTTTGTTTAGCTCTAAAATTGAAATTTGGTCTTTTTTACCTTACTTGCGTTTTTAATTCAAATAATAGCTATTTTTAATTACATTATATATATGATAAGATCAGCCCACTGATGTTCCGATATTGGGTCAGATAAGTTCATCAGAAGAATAGATATTTAAATTGTAGCAATCGGAGGGTAAACTAGAATCATTCGCGAGTATTTAAAAGAAAAAATTATTCAAATCGGTCAACAACTGTGCGTCAAATGGACTTTTGTCCAAAGAAAGTGCTAAATTTCTCACTGTGCGCCGTGAAAACGTTCGAATGAGCGCTACAACGGTTTAGTGCTAAATTCAAGTTACTGTTTCACTTCATTTGTTTATAAATGACTAAATTGCAAAAAATTTCATATCTCGACTCCCAGTTGAACTAGATAAAACTTTTTTTTTAATTGTTTCTTGTCTAATATATTTTTAATGCCTGCTAATAATTTTTCATTTTGGGTAAAATATTGATGAGTAAAATGAATTTGTTTAAAAAAAAAATTGAACAAATTTTTAAAAAATGGTTTACAAAAAAATCTAAAAATGTTTGTTTAAACGCCACAGATAATACACAAAATAAGCTACAATCTGAAAAAAAAAGTTTGTTGTACGTCTTGATGCCCAAACACAGCCACCTGTTCAATTTTGGATTTTGTTTTAAGTACTTTATTGAATAAAAATTCAAATGGCCATTGACCGAAGTCCTTCAGCCTGCTCATATTTAATAAAATGTATATGTAAAAATATAAGACACAAAAATTCAGGACAACCAAAGAATTACGTAAATAAGTAGATATATAAAATACGCACGATACATACGCTCCTCTTTAACATCTATAGTGAACATGTGATGTGATGTGTGATGGAGGACTGCCAGAATGGAGTAGTTATGGGAGGAACTGTGGTTTCTAACTTGGGGTTTCCAAATGATGCAATCTTGGTTGCAGCAAGTGAGGATAAGCTCGTGCACCTCCAAACAATAAACTCTCAGTACAGTTTGAGTGTAAATTACAATAAAATAAAAATTATGATTGTAGCCCAAGCAAATGAAAACCACCCATCTTCGTTAAGGATGGGTGATTGTGAGGTAGTGAATAAGATGGTTTTCCTCGGAGGCCTTGTGGACAACACCAGAAACTGCGAGTGTAAGATTCGACGAATAATAATGATGGCAAGATCAGCAACTTCCCAACTGAGCAATGTTTGGTGTGGCAGGAATGTATGAGGCGCAAAAAGATCAGGCTTGCTAACTCTCTAGTTTTCTTTATCTTTTCTAAGACATGGACACTTAGAAACGCAGACAGCCGGCATATTGAAGCTTTCAAAATGTGGGTTTAGACACGTTTGCTGTGAGTTTCCTGGACGGCGATTTTCCGATATATGAACAAAGTACCGAGAGTTATAAAGTGTTGAAGTGCATCCAAGTAATTAAAAAAGATTTAAGAAATATTTCATTTTGGTCTCAAATAACAAGAGTACTAAAAAAGGTGAACTATATAAAAAAAATATATGATCTTAAAACATAAGTCTTGATGATCATTTTCCATAAAAGATAAAACGTTTAAAAAGCTTCGGCAGAAGCTGAGGAACAATTTTTTAAAGATGGCCACCTTTAGCCATTTTTGACTTTTAGTCGCCTGTAGTTTAAAAATGGTACATTTTGGAAAAAATGTCAAGAGACAAAAAGTGTTTATTTTGACCCAATCAATCTAAAGAATATGTTTGGAAAACGATTTATTCTTTTTTTTATTTTGCAACTTTTTTGTTAATAACAAATTACCTACCATTGGAATCAAAAAGTATAATAACGTTTTTCGTTGACAATAAAATAACAAATCGATTCCAAAATGTTTCAACCTATCGAAACTTCGAAGTCACTTAGGTTGCTTTCCTGACCGTCTTTTTGAGGGTATACCACTCACCTATGTGGCAGTCAGCTACGCTATACTGCAAGGGGAGGTCAACTAGAACATTACTTGAATCACAAAACGTCTGCCAAGATGTTATGAACAAAAAGATTTAGTTTTTCAAATTATAAGTAGAAATTCATTCATTTGAATCGAAGTTTGAAAATGGCGCGTTAATGTGCCGAAACTGCAGTGTAACATGTATGTTATATTACATTAGTGATAGAAAATAAAATAAATTGTCGTTTCTTCTATCATCAATATTTATTTATCTACATATCTCTCTACCTCTAATATATTTTTCTGAAATAAGCGTTCAATGCCCTAAATTCCGCTCTATATATTAATAAGTAAAAAATGAATAATTCTTTTTACTCGATAAATCCTAAATCTTTAAATAGTTAAGAGAAGTTCTATTAAATTTAATGAACATTTCGCATTCCTCTAGTAAAATCATAAACATTGGCAGGGAAATATATGTTTCTGTTCATGCTGTGCACAAGTTCTGAGTAGATATTATGTTTGTACACATACACAGAAAACGTATGTTAAAAAGCTTAAACAATACTTATAATTATTTATTATCAATAAATGGTTACTTGTTTCAACGAGGGTTTAAAAAAATTACATTTTGATATATACATGGCACACAGTTAAAAGCAAATACTAAAACAATATTCTAATGGAAAGTATAGGAATTTAAGAAAGACATACCCTTGTACGGTGTCTGGGACCTGGCGTTGAGCCATTTGACTCCATACGACGGGTGTTCACCATGTCACTGTTGGCCACTGTGACATGAAATTATTCATTAATACACAAGTAAGAACATCCCATTTCTAGCAAATTGAAATGTAACATGCTGCTAAATAAATGTGACAACAAAATTAATTAATTAAAATGTTTTGGTTGGTTTCATAAATAGAGTTTTTTTTTTTCGAGTTACAAAAGAGCATATTTTACTTTTTGTTTCAAATATTCCATTCTACTTCCGATCTAACACAAATGATCTCAACTTTTGATTTTTAAGTCGTATCCTGTATATTTTTTATTAGAATTTCTGATCAGATTTTACTTTTAACATTGGAAATGTTTATGTTCGTATATGGGGGTCGAGTTACCAGTTTTCGTTCAAGGTCAAAAGACAGCGGTGTTGGGGTCGAGTGATACTGTCGTACATGCAACGGCTGATATACGCAAATGTAATATGGGTTGCATATATCATAGGGGGACAAGTTACCAGTTTTCATTTAAGGTCGAAATACAGCGGTGTTGCAATCGAGAGTGGATCGAGGCAAGGCCGAGTCCGGAAAAAGTTTATGTTTTATGTATTGTGTTATCATTTCCAATGTCCCGATGGTTGCAAGAATTGCGAAATCTGTGAATTTTTTATTTTACTTTACATTAGTAGATCAATCAGTGCCTCAAATGTTCCTTCAGGGCTCTTCTACTGTAAATAGTTATTTACCTGTGAAACGGTTAATAAATAAAAGCTTCTTACAACAAGACGGGTGTCCAAAAAGTCCGGAAACTGTCAAATATCTCGAGAAATACACATTGTACCCAAGAAAGTGAAATCGTCCTTAATCATTTTAAAAGCGCTATCCAATGATACCAAGTGGGACCCCCCTCCCCTTGGGGTGGGACGGGGAGCAACTTTAAAATTTTTAAAGTGGGTAACCCTATTTTTTCTTGCAGAATCGGATATTCTGAATAAAAATATACTACTTTTATTCGAAACACTTTTCCACCATAGTTGAATTATTTTCTACCATGACCCTGTCCCTGTGCCCGCCCTGGCTGTTTTTCACTAAAACTATAATATGTGGCTTCCTTGCCAATTGCATTGACTATATGCCAAATATTATTGCCATCTGTCACATTGTTAGTTGCACATCCACCTAGTGGTTTAGAATGTCATGAAATGTGAAAATTTGAAATTCGAGAAGAAAAAAAATTGTCCATCTATACTCAGATCAGGGTTGGCAAAAATTGTGTTTTTTTTTATTTTAATAAAAAAACACGTCTTTTTTAATGTAAAACAACTCAATGTGTTTTAAACATGGATTTTAAATTGTTGAAAAAAAAGAACATGTTATAAACAATAAAAAATATGTTTTTAAACTTAAATTTATACGGGCACGTCGACCCAATACATTGTCTATTCTATAAGCCATGCCCATATTGCATCAGAACAAGACGAGGACGATACTTGACAACGGTCCGCCAATTCGGTGTAATAAATACGTCAAGTTGTGCAATAGTGCAATAATTGTTTGTTGATTAGTTATTGACTACACAGGCACATAAAAAAAAGTCGAGTGGGAGAAGGCAGACCTAAGTATTCCCATGAATTCTGACCTGCTGAACACGAATCCGTTGTCCGTTTTGCCTGATTGGCTCTTGCATTCTTTCTAACCTCAAAAAACACCATAAGAATCCAAAAAAAAATGAAAATGTAGTTAAAAATCTGAAAAAATTCAGAGGTACATAGGATGGCGATAGAAATCAAATGGCGCAAACCAGACATCCCTGCGGTCCTTCGTTTTCGAGAGAGCAGCTCAAAGTCACTGGAAGGAAAAAATTTGTTCTTTTCGCACTTCTCGAGTTCTCGATATCGGAAATAAAAAAAGCTATAGAATTCTAGTTTGCGCCATTCGATTTCTCTTGCTATTCTACGTACCTCTGAATTTTTTCAGATTTCTTTCATTTTCTCGGGCATTCTTATGGTGTTTTTTTTGAGGTTAGGAAAAATACAAGAGCCAATCGGGCAAAACGGACATCGGATTCGTGTTCAGCAGGTCAAAATGCATGGGAATACATAGGTCTACCTTCCCGCACTCGACTTTTTTTTTGTGTGTACCTGTGCTATTAACAGCTTTAAAATTAACACTTAAAAAAATAAATAATAACAGGTATATCTTCTATATAATAGTAATATGTTTCGTTTGTTGTACTTATACTACTATATTATTATAACTAGTTTTATTGCATTACATAAAAGTTCATATATTTTATTTTTTTTTTACTTTATCAAATACAACGATGTTCCAAAAATTGTCCATCAAACACACTGAAAAAAACGCATTAAAAAAGATCATGTTTAAAACAATTGTTTTAAACGTGTTTAAAACGAATGTGTTTAAAACAGGTTACTGTGTTTTAAACACTTAAAAAACATTTGTTTAAAACATTTTGTTTTAAAACTGCCAACCCTGACTCAGATAGTAGTAAAAAAAATTTCACTTACAATATCCCTAGTGCTCAAATTATTTCCGGAAATTTTTTCGAGATCATGAATATTTTGAAAATAATCCCGAGCCTATCCCAAGCCTTAAATAGTCATTTTGTTATTATCCAGCGAGGAAAAATCGAAATTTTAGAATTTTGCGATTTCTTTTACTCGAAAAAGAAGAAGTTTGGAGAAAAATTGCAAGAGGCAAAAAGAGTTTGGAATCATTTCGGAGTAACTCCACAATGCTCTTTTCTACATTTGACAGTTCCAAAAAAATTTGAGAATATTACCGAAATGATTCCAAACTCTTTTTGCCTCTTGCAATTTTTCTCCAAACTTCTCTTTCGAGTAAAAAAGTCGCAAGGTTCTAAAATTTTGATTTTGACAATTTAAAAAAAATGTTTCAAATAAAAGTAGTCTATTTTTAGTCAGAAGAGTTTTCAAGTGCATCAAAAAGGGCATTGAACAATTCCAAAAAAAATTAAGAATATTCCCGGGATGATTCCAAATTCTTTATGCCTCTTGCAATTTTTGTCCAAACTTCTTTTTCGAGTAAAAAAATCGCAAGTTCTAAAATTTTGATTTTTCCTCGTGGGATAATAAAGAAAATGACAATTTCAGAAAAAATGTTTCAAACAAAAGTAGTATATTTTTAGTCAGAATGTCCGATTCTGCAATAAAAAATAGGGGTACCCATTTAAGATTTTAAAATTGATAGCCAAGGGCTGGGGGTGGGGGGTCGTGTTTGGTATCATTGGATAGCGTTTTTAAAATTATTAAGGACGTGTTTTTTCTATTTAGAATCCAATTTGTGTTTCTCGAGATATTTGACCGTTTCCAGACTTGCTGGACACCTGGTATATGTCTTGGCAAACAAAGAAAATAGACACACTTATACAGGATAATAAAATGAAAACACAAATTTCTAGGAAACATAAAACCACATCTGGATGCAAGCGGGCAGGAGGATGAGCATACTGCTAGATTCAGAAACAAAAGACTCACAAGAAGAATAAACAAGATGATGATAGATGGAAACTTAAATGAAGCATCTCACAAACATCTACACTTGCCATCCTATATTCCTACACCATGCATCAAGTGGCTCACAACGAGCATGTCCTATATCCAATCCAGCGTACCTAGCCAATGCCTACCATATGCTGGCTAATCAATGAAATAGAATCTTTAGAACTTTGTATCACAAGTACACAGCCTATTATGTGTATTGTGTCCTATTCCTATTTCTTATTGACAAAAATAATAAGTGACTACTGACACTAATAAAGGTTCAGCAACATAGTAAATTTTAAGCAATAATCTCCTCGCATATTTCTTGCACTTTTCATATAATTGTTGCACATTCTATGGATACTCTTCGCAGTTTTTTTTGGAAATAATATTAGTGTCAGACATTTTCAATTTTATGATTTCAATTTAATTGGTGAAACCTCGGTTAATATAAAATAAAGTATAAAAAAAATCGGTACAGAACTTCCTTTTTTACACTCACTCTAAAAAATTATTAACATAGTAATCGGAATGTAGTTGTAGTACAATATACAGAGTGGTCATCCGACAGCAAAAATTCAGTATTAAATAAAAGATGCCAAATATGGAAGGCTTGCTTAAGTGCCCTTACATATTTCCACCATAGTCTGTCCATCTGTCACATTGTTAGTTGCACATCAACCTAGTGGTTTAGGATGTCATGAAATGTGAAAATTTGAAATTTGAGAAGAAAAACAATTTTCTATCTATACTTAGGTAGTTGTAAAAAAATGTTCACTTATAATATCCCTAGTGCTCAAATTATTTCCGGAAATTTTTTCGAGGTCAGCCTATCCCGAGCCCGATAATTTTCTTAAAATATTCATGAATGAGGAAAAATTTCCGGACATTTATTTAAGCTCGTGGGATATTCGGTAAGAAAATTTCCCACTAGTCGCGTCATTTTGGCATATTACTTCTAACAAGGTACAGGGTCAATGAACCTGATTTTTGGTGCAAAGTTCAGAAAGGCATTTAGAAAAAAAATTGTTATCATACACAATATGCCATAGAATTAGACAAAAATGGTTACTCAGGGATTTTTGGGGTCGCTGATCACGAATCTGAAGTCCAATTTGGAAAATTCAAAATGGCGGACCCGAAATAGGGCCATTTTCCAGAAAAACAGAATGGATATCTTGGCCTTGAAAATCTATACTCGGGGGTTTTCGAGGTCTTTGATTGCGAATCCGAGGTCTAATTTGGAAAACACAAAATGGCTGATCGGAAGTAGAGTCAATTTTTCAGAAAAATATTTTTTTCGTTTTTGGACTGAAAATGAGTACTCGGAGGGTTTTTGAGGTCGCTGATCACGAATCAGAGGGCCAATTTACGAAATTCAAAATGGCGGGCCGCAATAACAGTCCATTTCTCCGGAAAACTCGTATTTCTTTTCTTTTAGGGCTGAAAGTGGGAACTCGGGAGTTTTCGTTATCACTGATAACAAATCTTATGTCCATTTAGGGATAATTCAAAATGGCGGACCGGAAGTAGTATATTTTTCAGGAAATACTCATGTTTTTCATACTCTCAGCCCAAAAAAGTAAAAAATATGAGGTTTTCCGGAGAAATTGACTGTTCTTCCAGTCCGCTATTTTGAATTTCGTAAATTGGACCTCTGATTCGTGATCGGCGATCTCAAAAACCCCCCCGAGTACCTACTCATTTTCAGCCCAAAAACGAAAAAAAATACGAGTTTTTCCTGATAAATTGACTCTACTTCCGGTCCGCCATTTTGAATTTACCAAATTGGAACTCAGATTCATAATCAGCGACCTCGAAAATCCCCGATTACAGATTTTCAAGGTCAAGATATCCATTCTCATTTCTTCTGGAAAATGGCCCGATTTCCGGTCCGCCATTTTGAACTTCCCAAATTGAACTTCAGATTCGTTATCAGCGACCCCAAAAACCCGCAAGGTAACCATTTTCGTCTAATTCTATGGCATATTGTGTATGATGACAGATTTTTCAATTAATTTAATTAAATTAGCCATTAATATTGGCCAACTATTGGAAAAAAAATTAAACCACATTTCCGTAAAAAATAAAAGGTACTATTTTTTTCTAAAAGCCTTTCTGAACTCTTTGCAACAAAAATGAAGTCAATTGACCCTGTACCTTTTTTTTAGAGGTTTTCAGAGTTTTCATGTTAAAATGATGCGACCACACCTAAATATGTATTTTTATGTAAAAGCAAATGTCAAATTTGACAGAAAAATTTCCACTTATTTTTTTAGTTGCTATGATAACGAAACGAAGAACACAAACTTCCGACTGGCTAAAAATTGATGTGAAATTTTCATTTTTTTTTTTTTTAAATAGGTTTACAATGTCCTGAACCTCGGAAATTTGAGCAAAAAATGTTTTTTCCATCATCTATTCTATAGTAGTGGTAAAAATATTTTAAAACATTTATACTTATATATTTGTTTTAATTAAATTTTTTTGATTTAATTTACTTAAGAATGTCATGAAATGTGAAAATTTGAAATTTAAGCAAAAAATTTTTTTCATCTATTCCATAGTGGTAAAAAAATTTTTTTCCTGCAGTGGGTTTAGAATGTCATGAAACGTGGGAATTTTAAATTCAAACGAAAAGAAACTTTTTCCATTATCTATTCCCTTTAGACGGTCCACACTGCATATTTTCCAGTGAACGTCTAACCATTCCTTCGGTGGCAGTAGCGTCAGCTACTTACTAAATTTAAGAGTTCCCTGTCAAGCAATTTTTTAGTAAATGCACCAACAGACCGACAGACAGACAGACAGGCAGACTGACAGAATTGAAACACTATATTTTTGTAATCTACATTATTTCAGAGGGTGATTTTTTGTCGAATACAATACTTCTCTTTGGTATGCGAAAGAAAAAAATCGGCAGCTACTGGAAGCGGTTGGAACCTCCCCGCCCGGTTGAAATTAGAGATGAGCTGTTAAACAGCAGTCTGCCACTCTTTAACTGTAATTTGATTCGTAGCAGTAGCAAATGCTACGAGCTCTGATAGTCAATTCAAATCAGCCTTCAAGACATGCCTTTAAATCAAATATATAAACAGCAATAGAATTATTTATATTTCATTTAAAACTAGTGACGAATCCTCAAACTCTGAATAATTATAAACACCTAATATATAATGATATTTAATCATGTAACATTTTCCGCAATTATTAATAAAGTTTATAATGAAAAAAGAAACAAAAATCGCACTGTGTTGGGATCGAACCGTCGATATCTTGATTTGTAAGTCGACGCTTTAGCCCACTCCACCACGGAAACCTTCCGACATAGTTTTACATATGTTGATAGTATAGAGACATTGAATTCTGTTTGTTCTCTATACAATAATTTGTATAAAAAATGTAGGTATATAAAAAAAGGTGCAAGTGTGATATACTGTTGAAATCGGAATTTTTCAAAAACCACTTTTTTGGATTCCTGGGACCTCAAAACGTAAAGATTTGATGTTATCTCAATTTTCGATTTTGGACCAATTTTAGTAACCTCTCACAATTTTATTGTGGGGAGGTTAAAAAATGTTTTTTTAATTTTCATTTTTTTTTTTTTTTTAATATCTTTAAAATGAATGAAGCGTGGAAATTTTAAAGCGTAAAGAGCAAAATAATTTCTTTCCATCATCTATTTAGTAGTGCTAAAAAAATTTAATTTTTCAAATAGGTTTAGAATGTCATGAAACGTGGAAATTTTAAATTTGAGCAAAACACATATTTTTTTTTCATCTTTACCGTTGTAAAGAAATTTTCCAAAAAATTTATTTTTCTTTGAAATAGGTTTAGAATGTCATGAAATGTGGAAATTTTAAATTTGAGCCAAAAGAAATTTTTTTCATTATCTATTCCCTTTAGACGGTTCACCCTGTATATTTTCCAGTGAAATTCTCACCAATTCTTCTTCACTGGCAGTAGCAGCTACCTACCAAATTTGACTGTTCTCCGTCAAGCAGTTTTTTAATTAATGCACCAACAGACAGACAGACTGATGGAATTGAGAAACCTATATTTTCGTAATCTACATGTTCTGAAACGTGAAAACTCTAAAGAATCTCGGAGGGTGATTTTTTCTAGAATACAATACTTTCCTTCGGTATGCGAGGGAAGTAAAAATATATATACGGTGTCGCATAAGTGGACGATCAAATGAGGGGGGGGGGGTGATAGGGGAGGTCATTTCCTATCAAAATAACCAATCCAATTGTTGATGGTTTAAATGTTATTTCAACTTTTGTGTTTTTCCCTGCTTACTGTGCTACTAAAAGTTAAATTTTAAAAAATATATAGGTTGTTCTGTTTTTTTTTTTTTTTAATATGTGGGTTCAAGTTAAAGTATTCACTCCGAAAGTAATGTCTTTAAAAACACTTTATTTTTAATTGAACACAATTACGAAGTGAATATATTGAATACATATTTTACAACCGTCGACCACAAAGTTATAAAATAGAATAACTAATAAAATGTTACACATATCTGAATTAGAAATAAGTAAAGTCAGCATAATCTTATCATTACAGATAACTGTGACTTGGGCATATAATTCCTCCCTCCATAGATCTTGATGTCCTCGTCAAGGGTGCGTTGGCCTTAATTGTCTTGAGCTCCTGGGGGTCGATCTGGATGAGGTGTTTCTTGATACACAACAATTGATAAAGTCTTTTTCTAATAATACATAAAAAGATTATACACATTATTAGCAGAATTGTACAAATTAGGGTTGCAGAGGGACGTGCAACGTTCAGCTGGGGGTTGTCTAATATAGTATCTTCCTTGAAGGTTTCGAGGTCTACATGAAATTTAGGGATTTCCTCCAGGTGGTGATTTTGTAAAACAATCGTCTTGGAAGGTTCCACATCGAGATGAGTTTCACCTTTAATGGGTATAGTCCAGGTACCAATATTTGACGTTATTAAGTTGTTATTGATAATTATGATACATGATAGACGGGTGATAGAATGTCTTGTAATAATATTTTGACATTTTTCGTGGGATGTTAATTTGTAGACTTCGGTTTGAAGAACTTTGCCTGTTTCGCATTTATTTATTTCTTGCAGATTACATTGCTTTAGCTGTAGGTTGCGGCAAATGTAATGACTTATCGTGGATTTGCATCTGTCTGTCCATCTGAGTTCCAATTCACTGGAAAGGAAATATTGTGCAGGGGATATAAGGGTGACTGAATTTTCGTCGGGTAATGGATAGACCTTGGATATGTTATAGTAGGTAGGGTTAAGGATAGGTATCTTAAGAGCCATAATTATTAAAATGTTAGTTGATACGATACCTAATTTTGTATTTTGAAGAATTTCGAAAGTGTGCAATGAGTCATGCAGTAAGAGTATTCTTGTCATAGTCAGATAAGTTCCGTTAGGGTAATGATTTCTAAATTTGGTATTTCATCATTTGTGAGTGTAATAGTTCTAATTACTACATCTAGTTGATTTTCAAAATAATTTAAGCTTTATTGATGCGTTTGCAGTAAGTATAATTGTTTAAATTGTTTAGTGTAGAGGTGTACTATAGATGGTATAGTTTTGATTTTGTTCTATGATTTTTAATTCATCATATAATTTGTTGGTAATTTGTGAAAATAGTTATAATTTGCCATACATTTTTATTGATTTTTATTTGGCTTTGAGTCAGAATTTCAATATTTTTATTAATATTATTTAGGTCTTCTTGATCTAAATTTCCCGTAATGAATTTTACAATGCTTCCTAGTCTGTTTATCAGTCCTCGTTTCATTCTAGAAGGATTGATTAGTTTGTGAACCTTTTGTTCTAACGTAAGGATTTTAGTTTTTATTTGGTCTTGAACAATTTTTATAAGATAAGACTCTGATTGGATTTTATTTAATAGTGCTTCTGTATTATATTCTATTTTCTTAAAAAATATTTTCTTAACCGCTTCTCAAGTCACCGAGGTAACTCCTTGAAAATCCAGAATAATTTTGGCCCGGAACTGAAGGTTAGATATAATATAATAGAAAAATCATGAGATAAATATAAAGTCTGCAAAAAATGCGTATTATAAAGAAAAAATTAACAATGAACCAAACAAACAAAAAGCAATGTGGAATATTATCAATGAAAATATGCGAGGGAAGAATAGAAACAGACAAATACCAACAAAAATAATAAATCAAGATGGAAAATGTCTAGATCAGCCACTAGACATTGCTAACAAACTTAACAGCCACTTTATAAATTCTGTTAATAAACTCACTTCCTCTTTTGACATTGATACCTCAACAACACAAACAATGAAACAAAATGACAGTACGATATATTTAACCCGTGTTACAGAGAAAGAAATTTCTGATATAATTTTTTCTGTATGCAGGAAAAAGTCATCAGGTAAGGATAAAGTCCCATGCTGCCTAATAAAAGATGTTTCTAAATACCTTCTTACTATACTAACATACCTTGTTAATATATCATTTGAAAATGGCCACTTCCCAGATCAATTAAAATCAGCTTTAGTAATACCAGTTTACAAAAAACACGACCCAAATGATGTGAATAACTACAAGCCGATCACATTGCTATCTGTCTTTTCGAAAATATTTGAAAAATCTTTTCAAATTAGATTAACAAACTTTCTTCAAAAGCATAAAATATTAACAAAGAGACAGTATGGTTTTAGTAAAAACCGTTCAACACAGGATGCTGTTCTCTCCTTTTATGAAAAAATTCTAAACAACTTTAATAACAACTTAAAATCGTCCGGTATATTTTTTGACCTCACAAAAGCTTTCGACTGTATAAATCACAAACTATTATTGAAAAAACTCGAGGTATATGGTATTCGTGGTAAGGCATTAAGATGGATAAACTCATACTTAAAGGGGAGATCACAGACTGTAAAAATTATACAAGATGAGAAGACACATTTTTCTGAAAATATAAATGTATTGACACGAATACATCAAGGGAGTGTGCTGGGTCCATTATTATTTATAATTTTTATTAACTATATAGTTGATAATGTATATGGAAATACTTTTTTAACCCTTTTTGCTGATGATACTTCAGCTATCATTACTGCTGAAGATATTGATAGACTTAGTAAAACTGCTACGAAATGTGTCGATGAAATAACATTATGGTGTTTTAAAAATGAATTGATTCCAAACCCACAAAAAAACGATCTCATGATATTTACACCAGTAGGAAATAAAAATAAATTGAGTGTACTGGTTAGAGGGAATGATAAATCTATATGTCAAAATGACTGTGTAAAATTCTTAGGTATACAGTTGGATAGTCATTTATCTTGGCAAAAATATATTGAAAGTGTGTTAAAAAACCTAGCTAGCAAGAACTTTGCAATATTACAAATTGGGAACTCGGTCGATAGTATCACACTCAAGACTCTTTATTATGGTTGTGTAAATTCAATACTCTCATATGGTTTACTCTGCTGGGGTAACTGTACAGGAGTTCAAAAAAAAGTCTTTCTCATGCAGAAGAGAATAATGGGAAGCATGTTTAAATTAGGTTACACAACATCATGCAAACCGTATTTTAGGCAGCATGGGATACTCACCGTCTACTGTATGTACATCTCGCAAGCAGTATACTATGTAAGGAAAAACATTGATGAACTACCGAAATGTAATGATAAAAATAATTATAACACTCGAAGCAGCAGTAAAATTTATACACCAGCCTGTAGATTAGCCCAAGTAGATAAAGGTCCTTTTACTACATCAATCAAGATGTATAATCTTTTACCTAATAAAATCAAAGATGTTACCAGCTTCAATTGCTTTAAAATGCGGTTCGGAAATTCCTGCTTAAGGAATGCTTCTACACCTATCATGAATATAACATCTTCTGTACTACTACTTGACGTCTGACTCATGCAAGTCAGCGATATTAAGTATGTGTTCTTATGTAATAATTAATTGTTGTCAAAGATTTGTTGATAGCTTGTTTTGTTTTGTCTGTTTTTAATTTCAATTGTATTATGTATATAATATTTTGATTGTATTTTTGTTTTTTTTTTTATGACTATGTGTAAGTAATAATCTATATATATATATATATATATATATATATACCATGATTTTACTGTTACTTATTAGTACTACTTAGTATATAAATTCTTTACTTGTTATATTCATTTCTGACGTGTCCTATACTTGTATTCCAGCAGGTCTAAAGGAAATAAAGTGTTATCATTATTATTACTATTATTATTATTTTGTGTTAGGTAAAGAGAAACGAGGCCCTACAATTTATAGTGGAGTCCGAACCACATCTTGGGATAATTTTATAATTAAAATTATTTCGCGGTGAGCAGGGATTGAACCTGCTTCGCTATGTATGCCAGTATGCAAGCTAGACGCACTAAACCACTGAGCTACCGTCCCCTTTTGCTGGAGATAATTGCTTAATGTACTTAAATTATAAGAAAAATATATTTTATGATAGAAATTTAATGTATTTGCGAGGCCTAGGGGCTCTTCGTAGTAACCGAGAGTTTCAATTGGGGTGATTTGAAATAGATGCACCATCGTCATGGTGGACCTGTGAAAAAGGATCTTTTCTTCCTTTTTAGTTTGGTTATATCCCTATTACTTATTTTATCGTGGGGTGACAGAAAGTTCACAGTTTTATCAGTTTGGTCGATTAAATCAGCCTCTTTATACAGGGGTTTGTGTTTGCTTTGTTGGGGTTTTTCTCTAACATACAGAAGATCTTGTGTTATTTCTTTGACATTTTCATCCCGATTTTGGTTGACTTTATCTAGGGCCTTTGGCTCCTTTTGTTTAGCTTTTTGATATATTTGGCCTAAAAAGGGTTGGAGTTCATTTTTTCATTTAACATTATACTTCTCGTATAGCCCTTCGTCCATGGAGAAACTTAATTCGCGTTGATATTGGCCATATAAAATGGAAAAGGGGGAAAATCCGGTAGCAGAGTGTATGAACTGATTATATATCCAAACAGCGATTAGTATTTGGTTGCTGGGTTTTTCACTGAGATTTTAAAAATTGATTATCGAGTAAAGTTAAGTAAATCCGCTCAATAAACGCGTTTGAATTGGAGTTGTAAGCTGTGGTGTAATGGAGTTCCGCACCTATCATGCTTAAGTATTCGTAAAATGTGTTATTTTGAAATTCGGTCCCTTGATCAGTTTACTATACGTTTAGGTCGATCATGGTGGTAGATAAAATGTCTAAGTTTATTGAGTATTTCGGGGGCAGTAGTAGCTTTAATTACATAGTCTTGCACATATTTGCTGAAAGCGTCAATTAATGTTAGAAATTTCGAACTTTTATACGAGAAAACATCAATATGTATTGTGTCAAATGGTTTACTGGGTATCATAGGACCTTTAAGCGGGGGTTTGCAAAGATTTCGTTCATATTTTGATTTAAGACATAAGTCACATTTATTTATGTGGGATGTTCCGAGATTTTTCATATCGGGGAAGTCGTAAGTTTGTCGTAAGTGATTTATTGTTTCATTTATCCCATTATGTGTTTCGTTGTAATACTTGGAGATTAATTCTAATTGTTCATTTCTATCTTCTACATCTCTCTGGTATTTAGGCGATAGATGTATTTTGATGGAATTGTTTAAATTATTTTTTAACAGTCTTAGACAGGTGTCTTTAAAGTTCTCATCATGAAGGTACAGGCAACTAGTTAGGTTGGAGTTAATATAATTTTTACAAAGGACCACGCACATTTCTTAGGTAAAAGTGGTTTCGGTCAAATAAGCTGAAATTCGAATATGTTGTACTTCTTGTCGTTGTGAACAAGAGCCTCAATGGGCGACCTCCGAAAATAGACAGTTTTTGAGCTACACTGTAAAAAGCTGGATGGATGATGGTGTGTATTTACTATGAGATTTGTTTAAACTGAATCGTAGCGGGATATAGCTCAGTGGCAGAGCATTCGTTTTGCATGTGAAACGATCACTGGTATCACCAGATTTTTTTTTATATACCATTCCTGTTACTATCATTAGAGGTTACAGTGATTGGCATGACTAGCCCATTGTCGTCGCTTATTTCAGGCAGTTCAGTTTCATTTAACATATTATCAATTAATTCATCGATTTCGTTTGTATTGGGGGTCTCATTACATTGTGGGTTAAGAGAATCGGTGTCATTGAAATTAATTTCTATGCGCGAAAGGGCGTCGGCTAGTTCTATTTTCCTTTTTTATACCTAATCTCGAAGTCAAATTCTTCGAGTTTTAGTCTCCACCTTGTGAGTCGCGAATTAGGCTCTTTAATTTTTGATAACCATACCAAGGGGTTATTGTCGATTTTAATCACAAATTTTTTTCCAAATAAAGACTGAAGTGTTTACATGAGGCCAAAATACTTAAAAGTTCCTTCTCAATAGTAGAGTAGTTCATTTCGGCTGAATTCTGGGTCCTACTATAATATGCAACAGGTCTATTTGATTGAGATAGGACTGAACCTAAGGCAACATTGCCAGCATCATTGGTGAGAGTTAAAGGCTTCGAGAAGTCAGGATAAATTAGTACTGGTGAGTTTATAATAGCTTCCTTTGATAACGGAAGGCTTCTTTGTAATTTAACTCATTTGGATTAATTTTTCAGTTTTCCCCAAGCATTTAGTCATAGGTTGTGTTAATTTGGCGAAATTTGGTATAAATTTACAATAGTATCCTACAAGACCGAGGTAGGGTTTAATTTCTTTTATTGTCTTGGGAAGGGGGTACCTTTGAATCGTGTCTATTTTTAGAGGGTTTGGTACAATACCCTCTGGAGTGATGACGTGTTCTAGAAATGATACTTCCTTTCTAAGAAATTCACTTTTGTCAAGCTGTATATTTAAATTGGCTTCCCGTAATTTTTTAAATATTTGACGTAGGTGAAAATGGTCCTGAAGGGATTTGGAAAATATTACTGTCGTCTATGTAAACGAAGCAAATTTTGTATTGGTATTCATGTAAGACATCCATTATCCGTTAGAAAGTCGCGGGGGCGATCTTTAAGCCAAATGGCATTCTCAAATATTCGTAATGCCCGTTGTTAACCGTAAACGCTGTTTTTTTCGATGCTGTCGGGGTACATTTCGATCTGATGGAACCCAGCTAGATCTAAAGTCGTAAAATAGGTATATTTACCGAGTTTGTCCAAAATGTCTTCAATTTTCTGCAGGGGATACTTGTCTTAGACTGTTCGTTCGTTTAGGCGATGATAATCGATAACCATTCGATACCTCCTTTTTTTGTGAAGCATCGCCTTTTTAGGGACAATCCATACAGGGGAGCTCTATGGTGACATGCTAGGTCTAATAATTTTATATTTAAGTAATTTTGTGATCTGTTTTTGTATTTACTCTTGTATATTGCGAGTGTCTGAAGGACTTGGTACAATACAATACAATACAATACAATACGTTTATTCATGTTAATATACAGGTATAAGTATTTACATAAGTCAAAATATAGATAAGAGAAGAAAATTATTACAGTAAGTATACGATTATTTTAAAAAATAGATAAAATAATTTAGTTAAAACATAAAACATTAAAAGTTACTGTAGTTACAACATATTTAAAAAACAGCTATATCAGTTAGGTACAGTGTTTGATTTCCTCACAAATGTCCTCAACTGTAAAGAAGGCCTTACTGATGAAGAACATTTTAATTGTAGCTCTGAATTTATCCATGGGTAGCTCTCTGATTTTGGGGGGAAGACTATTAAAGAGTTTAACTCCAAAGTGCTTTATACCTGTTTGCCCTCTTGTTAATCGTGTGAAGATCGTTCTTAAATGATCCTTGTTCCGTGTCTCATGATTATGGACTTCTTTATTAGTTACGTATTGATTAATATGCTTTTTAATGTATGTTAAGCATTCCAAGGCATATATACAGGGAAATGTTAAAATTTTAAATGTTATAAAAAGATCCTGGGTTTCGCTTCTATAATCTACCCCAGCCATAGCCCTAACAGCTCTTCTTTGTAAACCAAAAATTCTGTGTCTGCAAGAGGAGTGACCCCATGCAATAATAGCATATGACATACCAGATTGGCATAGTGCAAAATATGCTGACCGAAGAACTCCTGTTGAGACAGTTTGCGATAACTGTCGAAGACAATATATATTTTTAGTGAGAGTAACGGCCAGATGCTCACCCTGAGTGTCCCATTGCTGTTTTGGGTCCAAGAATACTCCTAGAAACTTTACAGAAACAGGGTTATTATCTATACCACTCAGATCACGAAGGGAGGAAGTCATGACAATCGTTTTATCTGGGTTTAAGCGTAATCGATTATTTGCGAACCAGTTTTCTGCTCTTGACTGTGCCGATATACTTTTAGCTTGGTGCCTTATCGGTAGTACGTATAGTGTTTAACCTGATCGGTAAAGGTTAAAACGCTATTTTCTGTATAAAAGCAGTCTTTAAATTTATGGCAAAGTTCTATAATTTTTTGTTTTTCCTCGTTATTTAAATGTTGTGTTTTCATATTCTCAGAAAATTTTAATTTGGTTAAGCCGTCACTGCTGGGTGTTTGTTGAAAATATTCGCAAGGGATTACAGCAAGGCGTTCATTGAAGTTTATTTCTATACCTTGGGGATTTTCGATAGGGATGGTTGCGAAACCGTTCGAAGTAAAGGTAAAGTATTCGGGCAATGTAAAATCGTTAAGTGGAGTTTCGGGAATATAGATTTCTCCATTCTCTATGCTAGTAGGGATTGTAAGAATGTGTTTTTCTTTTGAAATATGATTTATTTGGGTATCATTATATTCTAAATAAAAAGGAATTAAAGTGCCAGACAGCCGTATTACTTGATCTTCATAATTTGTTGGCTTTTAGGTTATGCAAGTCCTTAGATCCAATTAATACGTCAAATCTTATTATGCCAGGGTATAACTCTAATTTTAATGTTTTTATTGACACGAAATTCTTCAAGTAATTTTAAATTTAGATTTTTATCTGAGTGGACAGTTTTGTGTAATCCGGTAACGTGGATTGGTTCGATAAATAGGTGGTGCTTAAACTGCTTGATTTTATTTGGGTTAATTATCGAATCTGTAGCTCCGGTGTCTATTAATATTTTTAGGTCTTTTTCCGGAAGATAAAAAAACCGTAGTGAAGATTATTTAAGTCGATGTGGGCGGTTGAGAGGCGGTTATCTGAAAATGTTCGCAGTATAACTGCGAACATTTTCAGATAACCGGGGTAATTTTCATCATAAAATTTTTCTTCATTTCTTTGTGCCTCGTAGAAGAAATGTTCGCTTTCTTGTACAGGGATTTCGGCATTTATTTAGGCGTTGCGTAATTCTTTGGAAATAAAGTTCGGTTTTTGGTATGAGTAAGGAAATTGTCGCGTTCGTGGGCCATTAGTGACATTAGTTTGAACAGACATAGGGGTAAGCTTCAAGTTATGCGACGATGTATTCGGCTTAGCTTGTCCAAATACTTCCGCGTTCGTGAGCAAAGTTTGCCTTTGGGGTATTGGCTGATTTATATTTTCGAAATGCCGTGGTGTAAACTGATTCGGTGGGTTTTGTGACGGCGTCAAAAATCTATTTTAATTGTAATTAAATGTGGCAGGTTGATTACGTATAGTGAATTGTTGCTGTTGTGGGGCCGTCGGTATAAATATGTTGAATACAGGTGGTTTTTGTGACATATTTGGAGTATTAGGCACATTCAGCAAGGGAATTTTATGTGAGATCATATGTAATTGTCGGATTGCAGTTTGGTTATTGTCATATTCATGGCATTTTAATAGAGCTTACTTGGTACTAGAGGATGGGACATATGAAAGTAGAGAACGGTAAGGTTATCAGATTCCTGCTTTAAATTGCTTAAGACTGGCGTCCTTAATTCTTTGAATTTCGTATTCTAAAATGGCTTGATTACTTAAATGAAGTTGGGCGTATTGTATAAGCGCGTTTTGTACTTCTAGAATTTTGTGATAGAATGATAAAGGAGTTTCGTTTGATGTTTGTTTAGTTTGCTGTAGATTTGAATTTAATAAATTTTCATTACGGTGATCACCATATTTAATTAGGGCAGCTTTAATGTCCCCATCCACTGGCATTTTCTAAAAATATGTTAGTTGCGGCTTGGCTTTTTTTACTTAGAATTATCTGAGTGATTAAAACGTCTTGAAAGAATGTTAAAGAAAATGTTCCTAATGTTTCTAGCACTTTTTACCTTTTGTAATAAAGAGGTTGTTCGTTGGGTTCAAAGCAAGGCAAAGTTTTGAGTAATTCAGAAATACCTGTTGTTGTAATAGTAGGAGGCATTATGACGTTATCTGAAACTATACCCTCTAATGTGTTAATATTTTCTAAACCTATCTGCCTTGTACCGGGTACAAAATTTGAGGAATTTCGTCTAGTAGTATCGTATGGAGACGCTCTATGGTTTTTGTTTTCAATTACCTTTACGTTCAGTTTATTGCTAGCCACTGACCGGACTATTAAAATTTACAAATTTAATTGAAATTTAAATTGAAAAGAATTCTGTTTCGGCTCTTAAGGCTAAGGTTAACTATGGAATAAAGGAAATTGTACTTACAGGAAGAGTATAGGAATCTACATTTCGATATCAGGTCTTCTAATTTGAAAAATGATAGTACCTTATTCCGCACTCGGTGAAGGAGTTGTGTTGATGGAAAGATCACTGAAGGATTTTCTGTCAACTGTCCAGAGGGTGAACCAGGCCAATTTCTTGATTATTCACAAGGGATTTAAATCCGCCGTAGTAACAAATCAAGATGATAATTTTCTACGCTGAATAATCCTGTTCGCAGCGCCAGTTAAAGTATTCACTCCAAAAGTAATGTTTTTAACAATACTTTATTTTTAATTGAACACAATTACGAAATAAATATATTGAATATATATTTTACAACCGTCGGCCACAAAGTTATAAAATAGACTAACTAATAAAATGTTACACATATCTGTTAGAATTAGAAATAAGTAAAGTCAGCATAATCTTATCGTTAGAGATAACTCTGACTTGGGGATATAATTTTCACCTTTCCAATAGAAGTATTTTCACGAACTCTGTTATCTTCTGTCAAATAGAAATAATAGTTTTATGATAAATTTTTTTCACAGAAAAATTAAATTCATTTTTAAGTGACTGGCAGAAAAGAAATGTATTACAGAAAGTTGATCAACAATTAGAAAAGGTTATCTATTTAATGCAGATTTTGATATGGTATAAACATATAGACTTATTCAGAACAATTCCTTTTATCAATATTTTTTACAAGAAAGTCGTGTTTGTTAAAAAACATTTGACAAAATTTCGAGAGTTAAGATAGCTGGTTTATCCGAAAGAAAACAAAATGAATAAGATAATGACTTTTATTACTTTCTAAATACTACAACAAACTTCTACCATGGGCCCTAACACATAATTGGCATTTCTGAATAAGATCGGAATGCCAGTTCATTCTTAAAAATGTTTGTTTTCTTAAAATGTTTTCTTAACCGCTTCTCAAGTCACCGAGGTAACTCCTTGAAAATCCAGAATGATTTTGTGTAAGGTAAAGAGAAACGAGGCCCTACAGTTTATAGTGGAGTCCGAACCACATCTTGGGGATAATTTTATAATTAAAATTATTTCGCGGTGAGCAGGGATCGAACCTGCTTCGCTAGGTATGCCAGTATGAAAGCTAAACGCGCTAAACCACTGAGCTACCGTCCCCTTTATCATTACTACTAATAATCACATTGGTCGTCTCTTATTTTTTAATTTTTATTTATTTTTTGGTTCATTACTGTACCTATCAAGTAGCAATTTCAAACTGCAACCAAATTAAAGTTTAAACCTTTTTCTATTAGAAAAAACCTTTGTGCTACGACTATGCCTGTTAGAAATATCTAGCACAAAACTTTCTATTTCTCAGTCTTATGGTTTTACTAATAAAATCTATTACAGTAGTATTCAGGGATAAACAAATAATTATCCAATAAACAATCATAATGATTGCAAATAAGTAGTTTTCATTTATTTGGATATTTCACAAAGTTGTAGCGGCCCCTCTCCTTCTGATGTTAGTAGAGGGAGCGGTCGCCCTTTTCGGAGCACTCTGATTAACCCCTACTCTCGGCTAGCTACTTGCTGTGAGTATGCGTGGGTGTCTTATTTTCTGTGTGGCTTACCTAATCACCGGAGGAAAGTACACTGCACAATTAACCAGTACCAAATGGATTATCATTTGTGCAAAGAGCAAAGGCTAACTAGCCAGAATACAGGAATAAAACACCAGGTAATTTATCAATTAAATACTGATAAATGATTTTATACAAGACAGAACTCTCACCGTGTCTTTAACACTCGCTGGGGCTCGTACACCACATTACCACTGCCCCACAGCATACAGAAATCGAACAGCACAGGTTGTTTCACCTACATTCGATATCCGCAATAGTCCAGCTTAGTTCTACATTAAATGACTCACTTGAAATCCAGGTGTCTTGTCTTGAAAATACCACGGCTATGCTTCTACGTAACTGAGTCTATTCCACCCACGTGTCTGGTGTGGAAAGTATGACCAGAAAAAAAACAGTAAATGCCCCAGAGAAACCTGACTATTCCTCGGGATTATTGAACATTTAATTTTGGTTGAATTAAATTTCAAATTGATTTTTATTAATTGTTAAAGTCCAATCACAAAAATTTATCTTCCATATTTTAATCAAATATTCAATGGCGAATAAATAAATGACTGTAGATAAAAAAAATGATGGTGTAAAAATAAATGATTACGTATTAAAAAAATCTGCCAGAACCATTTCTTTATCAAACAAAAAAAAAAGGAAACCAAAATTAGATTTCACAAATACTCACATGGTCATCGAGCATCTAGCACAGAAGGTGCCTGTAGGATTAATAGAATAATAAATAAATTAATTTAAAAGATGATGATGCACAAGATATTGAACAATATAACAAAAGTAGATTATGTTTGGTAGATATTGCGCACTAAGTTAAGTAAGTTTCAGCGGCGGTCAAAATGAAACAATGAAATCCTTTTAGTAGAAACTTAAAGGCAAACTTTTTTAACAAAAAAGGGTGAAGCTATCTCTGTATACTGACTTTGGGAAATAGAAAGTTTTATGCCAGGTATCTCTAACAGGCACAGACGTGGCACGAATGTTTTTTCTAATAGAAAAATGTTTAAACTCTAATTTGGTTGTAATTTGAAGCTGTTACTACATAGGTACAGTAATGAACCATTGGTATGATTGCTGTACGAAAATTGCTCCAAAGAGAACACATATAAAACTTGTGAACAAATTCTGCCCAGGCAAAATTAATTTTTCTTATGGCCACTGTGAGTACTAACAGTTCAAAAACATTTCATTCTGTTGCCCGATCGGCCAGGTTTTTTGCAGCCAGCTCTTAGACTATATAATGCTGTACCATATCAGAATCTGCATTAAATATACAACTTTTTCTAATAGTTCGTCAACTTTATGTAATACACTTTTTTTCTGTCAGAATCACTTAAAAAGGAACTAAATTCTTATGTGTGTTTTCACAAAACCATTGTTTTTATTTGACAGCAGACAACAGAGTTCATAAAATACTTCTATTGAAGTATTTCTATGACGTCATACAGATCCCCAAATGGAGATTTTGACTTATTTCTAGAAATACTGCATAAAGCACTCACTTTGTTATTAGAAAGTAGCAAAATAATTATTATTTCCGGTGATTTTAATGTTTATTTATTTAACGATAATATTAATACTTTTAGCTCTTTCGATATCTTTCAAACACATTTCGGATTTTCGAGAAACACTGCCTGGATAACATTTTTACAAGTATAGATAAAAATAACTATCAGACAACCTCCATAGAAATTGTCTGATCACTTAGGTGTACAATTAGAAACAAATATTAAATTTACCACATCTTCGAAGAGAATTACTTAGGTATAGATCCATAACTGAACAGGGCCTCACAGCTATAAATCATTTATTAGCAAATGGAAATTGGGATTTCCTAGATAATAAAACTATTCAAATAAAACAAGTTTCAAACATTCATCAGTCTCATTACAGATGCAATAGAAACATGTTTCCCTCTAAAATCATGTATAGCTAATAACATAAATATATTTAAATTAAATTGGTTTAATAATGAACTCGGCGGGATGCAAGATCATTTGAATTTTCTCCATGATTTCTACAAAAGCAATCCCACCAGAGCTAATAAGCTCATATGTAATAATTATAGGTGTGTGTACAGAAGAGAGATAAATCCCGCTAAAACTGCATCCCATGAAATTTTCTGAACAACCATGGAAATTCTCAGCAAGCAATGTGGAAAATTGTAAATAAAAATGGACATAACCATGTTACAGATAAAATATCTTGCGATGAATTTAATAACTATTTTGTTAATATTCCAAGGGACATTTTAAAAGCTATGCCTACAATAGACAAAACATATTCTGATTTCATAAAAAACGTCACGGAACATCAATGTATCTTTTCTAACGTAACATTGCAAGAAATACTTTTTGTTAAAAAATAAGGCATATAAGGATGTGTATGATATAAACACCAATATCATAAAGTCTATAATCTATACAATATTTCCATTGACAAAATTAAATAAAATATGTGTAACAATATATTTCTAAACTGCTTAAAAATCTCCAAGGTTGTACCAGTGTATAAATATACCTACTTGGACCTATAACAGACAAAATTACTCAAAATGCATTGACAGCCGCATATCACGGTGTGATTATTCATTCAGTAATATCATATGGAATACTGGTATGGGGTCATGCTCCTACATCTAGTAGCGTGTTTTCTGTACAAAGAAAGGCTGTACGAATTATATCTGGACTTAGTTATAGAGACAATTGCAAAGAACAATTTAAAAAATAAAATATATTAACTGTGCCCCACACTGACATATTACAGTGTCTCTTGTACATAAAAAATAACCTAAATTTTTGTAAACACAGTTTTAAGAGTGATCTATACCTTAAAGTAGTGGGGAAGGGGGATAAAGCGCCAAATAAAGAGATATCTCCCTAATAATCAAATTTTAGCCAAAAATATTTTTCAACAACCCTGTATAGTAGAGACTCAGAATACGAAAAAGTCGTCTAGAAACATGTTCCGTGGAACATTGAAAGGTAAAAATGTACTGAGTACTTTATTATATAGTACCTAACATGTATATACACCCCCTAAATTCGTCTGGCGATACCGGTGTCCAAGCACCCCCCAGGGGTGAAAAACCGAAAAAAACGAAAAATTAGATATTTGTCTCATCTTGCTGCCAAATTTTTTATTTTTGATAAATTATATATGGTATAAAGTTATGGCTATTTATAAGTAAGAGATGTGTATTGTTTAAAGCGTACACTGTTTCCTAAAAACTAGCATAGTTCTCTTATCGCGCAAATATTCATTTTGCTATTTTCGTAAATTCATTCCACTTGTGATTGTAGGCAGACGAACGAAAATTTAAAAAAATTGACAAGAATAAAAGTTGTAGTCTATACTATCTGGATTAGACCAGTTTTTTTGCTTTTACTTTTGGATTATAAATGAGCGAGTTATGAAGAAAATAGTTAGTTGTTGTTAAAAATTTAATTCAACCCCCAGTTGCAACTATCTCTACTCTGTCGTTTTCCCTCGCACTTTAACACGTCTTCCCGCTCGTCACCTCGGCCCGCGAAGCTGTATATG
This sequence comes from Stenurella melanura, assembly GCA_963583905.1. Taxonomy (NCBI): domain Eukaryota; kingdom Metazoa; phylum Arthropoda; class Insecta; order Coleoptera; family Cerambycidae; genus Stenurella; species Stenurella melanura. Next base: position 109,927,255 of record OY757310.1, on the reverse strand, counting down.
CTCACATATGAATGCATACTTCTGTGTAGAATATTGTTTCATCACATGTCTTTAGTGGTGTTTAATTAGATATTGTTATATATTCATAACATTATTGTGAAATATGGAGTCTTCATCAAGTAATACCGAAAATGAATTAAATGCGGAATTTAAATTGGCGATTAAAAGTCGAAAATCACTTAATTCAAGGAAATTATCTTTTAATTGTGAAAAGGCAGATAGTAGAATATTGTTGCACATATCGGAAAAATCTGAAGGTTTTACAGAATGCATTATAATATAAGCTGTAAGGATACTGATGCACTGGTTCTCTTACTTGATTTTATAGAAAGTCTTGACGTAAATGTTTACATGCAGACAGCACAAATGAAAATAATAGATATGTAAATTCTATCAATATTGTTAACAATTCAAAATAAAATATATTATTCGTGGAAAATCTTTGAAACAAATTGCAGTCTGCTGTTGCGTTCATGTGAAAAGTATGTTTCTTTAGAAGTAACAAAATTTAGGAAGTTGGAAAAGTTTTGCGTGTTACTGTACTCTCCCACTAATTGCGATAATATTAATGATTTGAGGGCGAAGATGGCATCTCAATATCTCAATTCAGTATAGACAAATTGCCCCCCTATAAGTGACGTCTTGAATCAACACTGTTTGAGAACATTTTACCAATTTATTATATGGAGCAGTGCTTTAAACCCAGTTATTATTATGCCGAATCCTTTGGAGTACGGGTGGAGAATAAATGAAGATAATTCTTATTTACCTACATGGACAAATAAATCGCCAAATGCCACCTCTGCCGAAACGTCATTTTGTTATTGTAAAACAGGTAAAAGTATTGCAAATCGTTTAAACAACGTTTTTTAATAAACGTCATTTCAGGATGCTCAACCAGTGCAAAAAATATAAATTGATACACAGACAAAATTACAGTTGTAGATGAAGAAACGGACGATGAATTATATTAGCAAAATGATGATTTCTGAGATCATTACTTTTGTATTTTATTATAATGTGCATTTTTCAATTAATATGAAAATGTATTACCTTGTAATAACTCCAACATCAATTTTATTTGTTTAGTATTATTCTTCATTGGTTTATAAATAATCGATGTGTCTTATTATTATTGTGGCATTTCACACGACTCCTATATTATTATTAAGACAAGTAAAGGGTGTGGGTAAATAATTATGAATTATAAATATAGTTTTTCTTTTGCCAAAATTCATTATTTTATATTTTAAAAACTATGTAATTTAGGTCATTAGTATCTGCGTTAATGTATTTTTAACTTATTTTTGTTAGGACAATTACGTCCTAAAGTATTGTTATGTTATATCACATTATCCAAGCTAATTTCTAATAAATAAATTTAAATGGCAATACTTTTATGACTATGCCAGCAGCGAGTGAGAGAGAAAGGGAAATAGACAGATCTTGCGATAGCTGTAACAGGGGTGTTGCGGGAATTCTGTCAACAGGTTAGTATTTCTTTTATAACTTTCTTATTTATAAGCGGAATATAAAAATCAAAAAACGGTTATAATTTAGATAGTACAGGCTACAACTTTTATTCTTATCAATTTTCTAAAATTTTCGTTCGTCTACCTACAGTCAGGAGTGTAATGAATTTGCGAAAATAGTAAAATGAATATATGCATAATAAGGAAGTTACATAGGTCTATAACAACTATTATCCGCTTCAAGTAATGCAATTTCTTCACATATAATTTGCTATAACTTTATTATTATACATAATAATACAAAAATTTGAAAACTGTTAGGAAGCCTAGGGAAAAATCAAATTTTCTAGTTTTTTCGCTTTTTCACCCCTGGGGGTTGTTTGGACACCGATATCGCCAGACGAATTTAGGGGGTGTATATACAAGCCAAATACTATGCAACAACGTAATCAACACATTTTTACCTTTCAATGTTCCACGGAAGTCGAGATAGATCTCGTTTTGAACTCTACTAGTAGTATTTATTTATGTACAACTTATACTTATTTTCAGTTAAATAACATCACCCAGTTTGCAAAAAACAGCTTATAGTTAATCATAATTTTTGTATCTTAATGAATATGATATCAAAGTCGAGCAATGTTATAAGCTTAAAACATTTTCCAATGAAATTGCAGCTTTCAAAATTGCAATAAACAATATAGATGAAGATAAAGTATTTTGTGGTGAAATATGGCCAAAAAAGACAATTGTGCGCCCATATGACTCGACTAAACTAAAAAATTTTCAAAAAATACCTCCTGTATCGCTGAACAGGTAATTTATGACAAGCATAAATCAAACAATAGTACAAAAGATGCTGGTATTTATTTATTACATCAAAACATACAATCCCTGAGACACAAAATACTTGAACTTGAAATAATTATAAACACCCTCGAACGGCCTCTTGATATAATATGTCTCACAGAGCACTGGTTATTACCAAACGAAATCCACACAGTATCGATGGAAAATTATAAAATGATATCTTCATATGCAAGGGAGTCTACTATCCATGGTGGGTCCTGTATATTTGTAACAAAAACCTCTGACTACGTAGAAGACATCGGCTTAAAACAACAAAATGTAGAAGGTCATGTAGAATCTTCAAATGCTGTGAGTAAGGCCAATAAAATAGTAATAATATGTGTATATAGGCCACCAACAGGTAACATTAATACTTTTTTTAACTCAATAAACTACATGTTAAATTATTTCTCAAATAATTACAGTACTTATAGATTGATATTATGTGGCGATTTTAATATTAATCTACTAATTTCCAATAATTATACAAAAACATTTCACGACATACTCTTATCATTTAATCTAGATCAGACTATTTTTCTACCAACTAGAGTTGCAAAAAATTCAGGTACCCTCTTAGACAACATATTTGTAAACTTTAACTCACCTTTTGCCAGTGACATTTTGCAAACAGCTATTTCTGACCACTATGCTCAAACTATATACGTTAAAACATCTCTAAATAAAAGTTGTAATCATAAAATATTTAGAAGAGTATTTTCAGATACAAAAATGCTAAGCTTTAAACATGAACTAATAACCGAAAATTGGGTTGAAGTTTTTAACTCAAACGATTCAAACGAAGCTTACAATACATTTGCTAATAAACTGGTTAATTTAATGTCAATAATATTTAATAAAAAAGTTGTCAAGAATAAAAGACCAAACAGTTGGATTACAAAAGGGATTAAAATATCTAGTAAAAGAAAACGATACCTATTCAAACTAAAAAATCAAGGCTTAGTTACTTGCAACTATTACAACTTATACTGCAGCATTCTCAAGAGAACGGTTAAAGAGGCAAAGAAGCTCTCCAACACGAATTATATACAAAATGCACAGAATAAAAGTAAAGCGGTGTGGACACTGGTAAAAAATTATACAGGTAAACATATAACTGATAGAAATTCAATTCTCACTAATTTAGAAGACGAACATAAAGACCAAAAAGAAATTCTCAACGATGTAAATACTTTTTTCTGCAATCAATGCCCAGATCTAAATGCCAGAAATGAAAATTATGCACTACACAATATTCAAAGAAATGTCAACTCATTGATTTTATTCCACACTGATTATAACGAAGTATACAATGCAATTATGTCACTAAAAAATACCAATTCAGTTGGTGAGGATGAAATACCTGTGAAACTCCTTAAAGTAGTAGCCTCTGAAATAACTCCACCTCTAGTGCACATTATAAATCTAACCCTTGATAACGGATATTTTCCAGACAGATTAAAAGTAGCAGAAATACTTGCTTTGTATAAAAAAGGAGATAAAAACTTGATTTCAAATTACAGACCAATTACATTACTATCAAATATCAGTAAAATATTTGAAAAGATTATTTACAGCAGGTTAATATGTTTCTTCGATCGCTTCAACGTCATATCCACGTCGCAAAATGGATTTAGGAAAAATAGGTCAACAACTACTGCCATATATCAAGCACTGTGCAAGATCATTAACTCACAAAATGAACGCCAACCTACATTTCTTATGTGTCTGGATCTGTCAAAAGCATTTGATAGTGTAGATCATTCAATACTACTAAATAAACTTGAATATTACGGGGTAAGGGGGGTGTCACTGCGGCTGCTGGGATCATATCTTCAAAATAGAGTGCAGAGAGTGGTTGAACGAGATAAGAATGGAGAAATATTAAAATCAGAAATTATCACTGTTAAAAGGGGCGTTCCTCAAGGTTCTGTGCTGGGCCCGCTCCTTTATCTTATCTACACCAATAATCTCGCATGCACTATTGACGAAGATGTAATTCAGTTTGCTGATGACACTTCTCTAATCTTTAGTGATCCATCAACTGTAAATCTCACTACAAATATTTTTTCTACACTCGAAACCTTAGAAAATTGGTTTGCTGCAAATAATCTTTTACTCAACACAAATAAAACTTTAAAATTTGATTATAGTCAAAAAGATAATGAGTTGACAGTCACTAATAGAACTAAACAGATTACAACTGTAAACAGTGTGAAATTCTTGGGGATTCAAATTGATTCCCGTCTTGATTGGCGATGCCATGTTGGGATGCTTGCAAGCTGCCTAGCACGTTACTGCTATGCCTTGAGAGTGATTTCAAGCATGGTTAATGCCAGATCAGCCCTAATTGCTTACCATTCATACATACGATCCAGAATAAGATATGCAATTATCTTTTGGGCTAATTCTCCAGAGATGTTCCGTATCTTTGTATTACAAAAAAGATGTATAAGAAACATCTATCAATTACAGAATCACGAATCATGTAAAAATTATTTTATCAATAATAAAATACTTACTCTGCCGTGCATTTATATCTATGAATCGGTAAATTTCATCTGCAACAACAGGGATCTCCTTGAGAACTGCAATAGGCAGCACAGCCACAATACTAGAAATATATCTGATCTGATTACTGATAGAGTAAATTTTACGTATATTCAAAAAAATGTGAAATACTCCATAATAAAAATTTATAATACATTACCAATCTCAATCCGGAATCATCCGGTAAAAAAGATAAAAACAATGTTACATAATATCCTAGTACAGAAGGCCTACTACAGCATTGGAGAATTTTATAATGACCCTAATTTCTGTCCTAATTAAATATGTTTTCATAATCAATGTTATATTATATTACCTGTTATACCTACTACTGTAATTAACTTTTTAATGTGTTTGTTTGTTCTATTTATTTAATGTACATTTAAAGTTTGTTTTTAGACATGTAACTACATTTTATTTATTAACTTTGTAATTTTTTGACATGTTCTACACCATAAAGGTATTTTTGAGAACCAATAAAGATAATCTATCTATCTATCTATCTATCTATCTAAGTATGTCTAAAAAAATATTTTGAAAATATAAAATTGTTACCATAATTTTTAGCGGATTCACCACACTTATTCATGTTCATAAGTAGTATCACATTATGATCATATATAGTAAGTAGTATTTTTTTCGAGAGTTTCTTCCATTACACGCTAAGTTATTTAAGAGAGATTAAAGACTACTTCGCGCTGTGGATTCCATTTTTGTGAGGTTATGCAATTCACTTAACGAGTCGAGACCTGCACAGCAAAAATTCGATAGAATAGACGATAATCAAGTATAGTTCTCTTCATTTTATTTAAGGCAAATAAAAAATGTCGGGGTATTTGATCTTTACCGCAAAGCCGAAGGCGCCGACACTTTTTATGTGCCTTAAATATATGAAGAGAACTATATATGTTATAAAATATGTACAGCTAGTCATTATGTACGTGGCTGAGTGCTCAGCAATAAAAATAATAAAAAGTATAAGGAAAGCCTAGCTGGTATAAATAAGCAAAGACAATAATGATATAAATAGCTTTAACACTATTCATTATATTATATGAATAAAAATTACACCATGCATCATCAAGAAATAGAATAGTTATTTATAGTTTATATAATTACTTGTGTGATGAAAAATTTAAATTTAAAATGTGTAATAACACAGCCACACGAAAATATTACTTCCTTTGTCTGCCATGCTTTAAGGAAGAGGGTTAATATTGTCTCTAGTTATTACAAATGTGTAAGGTAATTGCACGCTGGCTTCTGTAGTAAATCCCATATTTCTGAACTTTTACTAGCTAACTTGCTTTACTTGTTTTCCCATATTTACCCCTATCAACCTCTCAACCGTTCAACGGAATTAGATCCAAATGTAATCTAGTTCAAGATGTCTCGGAATGAAATACTCATATAATATTAGGAATAAAAATTATATTCACCAAAACTTTCTACGCCTAAAGAAAACTAGGGATGGCACTTGATATTATGGAATACAGTTTTATAATGTACTGTGTGGCAGCTCACTTACCTCGAAATTAAGTGTCTTTGAGGTTACCTAGTTCTCATTAGGTAACCAAGGAATTTGAAAGAAAAAAGAAGAATATCAAAAATAATAATAAACAAATGAAATGTTAAAATATATAAGGATTTCGTTATTGGTAATATATTCTGCTAAATTAATTAGAAGACTATTATTTAATTATAGGAAAAACTTAATATTTGTAAATGAGACCCTACCACCAGTAGTAATACTTTAGAAAGAAACTAAGTTTAAATCCAGACTAAAAACATATCTTATCACAAATGCTTTTTACAGTTTTGAAGAATTTTTGTTGAGCAATTTATACCAAATTTGGTCTCTAAGATGAATTCATTAATTTTAGGGACTTTTTTCTTATGTAGCACCTAGCTGATTAAAGAGCTCAAAAGATAATCAAATTAAGTAAAGGGTGTGTTTTTTTTTTTTAGAGGAATAAAACTTTAAAATGAAATAAAACACACGAAAATCTTGTTAACGCCCCCGGTATTGAATTTATTGGATATATAATTTTATGCCATTAGTGCTTAAATATGACTTCGGGCATATTTGTGCCGCGGCTGGCTCGAATGTACTCCAATCTGGAAATCCAATTTTCGGTCACTTTTTCGCACAGCTGGCCTCCAAATGGGCCAACGTCTCTGGTTTATCGGCGTAGACTAGCAACTTCACATATCCCCACTGCGCAAGACACCATCAATTTATTGCAAGAAACAGTCGAAGACCGAATAATTTCGCAACCTAAGAATTGGCCTCCACGGTCATGTGATGTCACACCCATGGATTATTTTCTGTGGGGATATGTGAAGTCGCTATAGTCTATGCCGATAAACCAGAGACGTTGGATCATTTGGGAGTCAATATTAGACCAGAAAAGTTGATTGAAAATTGGACTTCCAGATTGTGCTGCATTCGAGCCAGCCGCGGCGCCCATATGCCCGAAGTCATATTTTTAGCACTAATGGCATAATTTCCAATAAATGCAATACGGAGGTTATCAAGATTTTTATGTGTTTTATTTAATTTTAAATTCTACTTCTAAAAAAACACCTTTTATAATGACAAACACATTTTGTAAAACAATAAACAGTTTATTTATTAACATAAAGAATTTAATTAATTAAAAAGAATTTAATTAATTAAATAATTTAAAACTAAAAATTAAACTAAAGTTGGTTAATTATTTCATATAAATACATTCAAAGTTTCTATAAAGCCATTGTATTGCTCAACTTGTAACCTGGGGCAACAAGGAAAACAATGCTAGGGGTAAGTCACTTTATGACTATATAATCGGTAATAACATTAATATAATTAACCAAGGCTGTACACCGACATTTATTAACTCTAGAAGTCAAACCATAGTAGATATCACCTTAACTACAAACTGTATATTCAATTCGATCCAAAACTGGCATGTGTCTGATGCCGCTTCAATGTCAGAAAACCGCTGAATTGAATTCGGCATTAAATTAACCACAGCACCAAGAAAACTCCTCAGGAACCCCCGAGACACTTACAGAGATGAATATCGACGTCAACTCAGAGAGAACCTGATGGATGTACACAACAGGGGTGCCACAAAACAACGGAGAGATTGAGCAGTACGTTCAAACCGCTATGAAAAAAGCTTACGAAGCATGCACCGTCTCCCTTGAAGGCCGTACAACAACAGCCTGGGAAACTCACTGCCCAGAATCTGTAGTGGCAGATTGGAAGGAATGGCCAAATGAAACCGACACTCAACCCACCGAACTGGATTGGCAAACTGCTAAACAAATAGTGACAGAATATTGACAGAATTAAATGGGCAATACTGGGCTTCTCCCCCTTCAAATCGCCAGGTACTGACGGCATTCATCCAGCCCTTTTAAAATGGGGTCTGGATGAAATAGTGCCGCACCTGACAGTAATATTCAGGACGTGCCTAGTACACCTTTATATTCCGAAGGTGTGGAGAGAAGTCAAAGTAGTGTTCATTGCAAAGGCGGGAAGAATAGACTATACTACCCCCAAAGCATACCAACCCATTAGCTTAACCTTGTTCCTTCTCAAGGCGATGGAAAAGCTATGTGAGCGACACTTGAGGGATGTTGCAATCACTGCTAATCCTACACATCCCAATCAGCATGTATACACCCCGGCAGATCCACCGACACCGTTCTTCATGCGGTCAGTGGTTGGATTGAAAAGTCTTTGGACAATAAAGAGTCCACCCTGGGTGTCCTCATAGGCATAGAAGGTGCTTTTGATAAAACCACCTTTCCAAAAATTACAGCAGCCCTCACGAGCAGAAACGTTTCTCCAATCGTAAGTGGCTGGATATCCAACATGCTCTCAAAAAGAGCTGTACAGATAACATGGGAGACATCGCTGTTAGATGAATGGTTGCAAGAGGCTGTCCTCAGGGGGGTGTCTTATCACCTCTTCTATGGAACTTAGTTCTTAACAGCCTCCTGCGCCGATTCAACTCCGAGGGATTCCACACAATTACATACGCAGATGATCTAACGATACTGCTTAGTGGTAAATTCGAAGGAGTCCTCTGTGATCGAATGCAGATGGCCCTGAGAATAATCGATAGATGGTGTAGAGAACACTCTCTGTCAGTCAACCCCAGGAAGACAGAGCTGGTCCTCTTCGCAAGGAAAAGGAAATTGGGGCCAATGACGGTACCCGTTCTCCTAAACACCACACTAAGTTTCGCATCAGAAGTAAAATACCTTGGAGTAAGTTTTGATGCCAAACTAACTTGGAATCTTCATTTAGACAGAAGACTAAAGAAGGCTTACATCTCTTTTGAGCAGTGCCACAGAACCATAGGGAAAACCTGGGGAATGAAACCCAAAGTGGCTATGTGGATTTACACTGCCATAATAAGACCGATGATAGCCTATGGAGCCATTGTCTGGTGGCCTAAGAGTCAGCAAACTGTAGCGAAACGTAAGCTCAGCCAGGTACAACGAGTAGCTTGTTTGAACACAATTGGAGCTATGAGAACGACACCAACAAGAGCAATGGAAGTGATGCTGTGCCTGCTACCACTAGAAATATATCTAGAAGAGGTGGCCCTAACTACTATGGCACGCCTCAAATCCGTTATTATACAGCCAAACATAGGATGTGGAGCGACCAGATGCCGGCTGTGGAATGAGGCAATCAAACAGATGTCACTTCTGCAGGTACACGCAGATGATATTTCTCCACAGTTCATCTTTGATAGACCCTATGCAATACACACCAACAGTAACAATGAGGCTGTCAGTGATGGAACAGTTAACATCTTCACAGACGGAAAAAGAAAGAAGGAACAGGTTGTGGGGTACACTGCAGGAATCTGCAAATTCAAATTAAATGGGCTATGGACAAACAAGCCAGTATAAAACAAACAGAACTGGCGGGAATAACCATAGCCGCAAAAGAAATTTCCCGTAGACAAATAACGGGAAAAACAATCAGAATCTACACTGATAGTAGACAATCACTACTGGCCCTACAGAGACACAAAATAACAACAGGGTCAGTACGGGAATGCCATCAAGCACTTGTGGGCACCTCCAGCATGAACAGTGCAGAGGCAACGGGAAAGCTGACAGTCTGGCTAAGAAGGTAGCCAGTCTAAGTATACTTGGCCCTTCTAACATACTGCCTACCTCAACCATATGCTAATGATTAAAGAAAACACCCACAGAAAATTTAAAAAACTGTGGAACGAAACTCATAGTTATCAGTTGGCCAGGGATCTGCTTAGATACCCCGACAAGGATACAACGATAACCTACCTGGGAATGTACAGGAAGAACCTGCGCTTCGCGACAGGAATTCTTACTGGTCATTGCCAGCTGAGAAAGCACCTTTATAACAAGAAGTTAAATGGCACAACCCTATGCAGAGGCTGTGAACAAGAAGACGAGACTGTCCAACACGTACTCTGTGAGTGCCCAGCAGTCCCCTCCAGCAGAGAATCCATTTTGGGAGAACGTTGGCCTACTTTGGCCGACTTGAAGGATATTCCCCTAGGCAGCATCACCACCTTCTTCACAAGATTAGGATGGTTGGAGGCCTAGGTGAAATCTTGTATCCCTCGGGAGGATGTACAAGGGGTTCAATGGGACCTAGGTGCTGCGGTCACTCTTTGTGATTGCCCTCCCACAAACTCCAAAACTCCAAAAGTCATTGTATCTCTTCAATAATATAGGATCTGCATTTTTTGTTAAACTTTTTGTAATTTTTGTATGTCTAATGCTAATTGGCAGCAAATTGTAAAATTTAGGTCTCAGATAAGTCAAAAATCGTTGGTTTATATTTTTATGGCTCATAAGAATTTGAAGATTATTTTGAATTTTGTTCCTAGTTTCATGCTGATGATTTACATAGATCTTTTTTTCTTATGAACATATAGACATGTCGCTAGAATATATAATGATCTTACATTAAATACATATTCATTGTATAATAAAGTTCTTTGATAACACTTTTCTTTATTGTATATTACTTTTAAAATAAAGTTTTGTATAACATTTAATTGTCTTAATGCGTTGTTGTACATACCACCCCATACTTCTATACCATACCTAATTAAGGATTCCACCAATGTTCTATATACCATTATCAATAGATTTTTCGACATCATTCCGCGTAACAAGTAAAATTTATTAATTAATTTTCTAATATTATTTTTAACCTAAGAGTACGATCTTCCCATTTTAAGTGCTTATCAATTGTTATACCTAAGTATTTTATATTTGAATCTTCTTTAATACTATTCAATCAAATTTTTTTATAGAGATGCTGGAAAAACTAGGACGGTTAGCAGATGTAATTGAAAATGCAATGTAGTTAATTTTAGTTAAATTTAGCGTTAGTTTGTGATGATCCAACCAATTTTCTATTGGAAGCATGCCTGATTTTACCCGTTCCTTTACTTCATCCCAGCTTTTACCCGAAAAGAGCAGTGGTGTGTCGTCTATGTACAAAACTATTGTACCATTAATATCAAGATTCGTTAGTGAATTTATGTACGCAATGAATAGAAGGGGTCCGAGGACTGTTCCTTGGGGAAAACCTATTTCGACATTAATAGAATCACAATACGAGTTACGAATTTTTACCATTTGTTTCCTATCAGTTAAATATGATTTAAAGACATTCAACATAACACCGCTAACCCCATAGTTATCAAGTATAGTAAGGAGCTTATCATGAGGTATGGTGTCAAATGCATTCGCCAGCAATGCTCTTTTCGCCAGCATTGAGGTGTGTGGTTATTTGACCCACAAGAGAATATCTCTATTTCATCTTGTTAATTCATATGTAAATGTATCTATAATTTTAACTAGCTATATATTGTTTGTTGTATGATTGTGTTTTATTAGCATTTAAGAATTTTATATAATGTATCTAATTTAATGTTTTTATTATTTTTTTTATATACATTTTAATCCCGACTATATATGTTTTATAAGATCTATCGGATCTACTATTTTTTATATACTATTTTTTGACTCGTGTAAATACCCCTGTGTATCGGACATTAATAAACGATTCTATTCTATTCTATTAAAAAGAAGTGCCGACTTAAAGTCAACTTTAAGTGGGTACTTATAAGAAGAAACAACTCAACAACTCATATATTTTTTAAATATTTGCTTTTAATGGCGCAGTACGTGATTTTAGGGAAAACACAAAAATTTAAATTACTTTTAAATCATCAACAATTTAATAACCATATATATGGTTATTTTGATTGAAAATGACCACCCTCCCCTATCACCCCCTCCCCCTTTGTTTGATCGTCCACTTATGGGACACCATGTATACATTCAACCTATTAAGGGTTCAACTGTGAGTCGAAAGCAAATCAAATCAAAACAGAATTTATTGTAAATTAAATGAGTACATTTGTTGTCCTCTAGTATTCGTGCCAGAGCCAATTATAGAGTTGGATGGAGCGAAGCCATGTCGGAAAGATTTTATTCCTTCTGCAAAGATGCAAATTAATAACATAATAAATGTTCAAGAAGAAACTTGAGACAATTGTGTATAAATAAATATCACTACGTTATGAGTCTACTATTGAGGGAAACTTATAGCAAAAGAACAAGGAAACCGAAAAGGAAAAAACACAACATTATAGTAATGAGGAAATAACTAGAATTATAATAGGTAACACACAATCACATTCCAATCAAACAAAAACTACAGAGATAAACACAGATAAAAACACAGGAAATACAAAACATCAATCAACACAAAAAGCTACCACAAACAAAAACTACTCACCATCAATGAATGGAATTAAACACAAAAAATATAAATGCATGTTTTATCTAACAGCTGAAGCCAACTACACAAGAATGCAATTTACCGATTTATGGGCTAGACTTTACCCTGATGCGAAGGATGAAATAATTAAAACTAAGACAGGTTTTATACTAAAAACAGACACGGACGAAAGTGCAATCCTACCAATTCTTGATAGATTAATAAGTATGTCCAAAATACAATCCTACAAAGAAGCATTACCGAATACAAAAACACCAACAACCAACTACAGTCCAAGCTATTCAGTCATTATAGGTTCGGTCGAACAAGAAATCAACGATACTCTTATTAGTGATCATCTCAACAACCTAAACTTAGAACATCGTTATTGTAGAAGAATTACATCTGCAGCCACCAACAAACCCACTACTCTCATTAGAATTATAACTGGAACACAAAGTACATGCGAAACTCTGTTAAAAGATGGTTTATTCTTTAAATTCAGACACTACCCAGTATACCCCAGTAAGCCACCCCCACCATCCCCTAAGCTATGCAGCAAATGCTTGGCCTTTACACACACAACTGAAATGTGCAACGAACCCATGAAATGTGCCAAATGTTTTGGCAACCATACATTGAACAAGTGTACAGGGTGGGCAACTAAGAATGGAGGTCGGCCATATCTCAGAAACCAAGCATCGCAAAAGTTTAGGGAAAAAATTACCTTAAGTAAAATGGCCATGAAAAATCGCTGGAAAATATTTTCGAGTTTCTAAAATGGCCGCTAGGGGGCGTAATAGCCATAGCCGAATAGAAAATCAGGTTTTTTTCAGTATTTTGCTAAATTAAGTGGCATTGAAAATAAATGTATCGTAATTCTAGGACAATTTTGAATCTTTTCAGTTTTCCATTTTTTTTGTATCTTCAAGAATAAAGTGGTGGGGAGATGCCAAAGATACATTTTTTCAAATATCGATTACTCCGATTAGCCTTAACGGAATTTAACAAACTTGGTCTCTTTGGAAAGTGCTTTTCTTAGTCTATCGAGTGCACTTTGCGCTGTTTCCATTTGATTATTACCGTCGACGCTAGAGGGCGTTATTTGACATGACAACAAATATAGCGCTTTTTCTTAATAAATTTAAATGGAATGGTATATTTATTTTTACACGGTAAAATAGAGAATTAAAATCCTCAGATGTCAGTGAAAACCGCAACTCAATAACTTTTCTCTAACGGAAGATATTAGCAAACAAAGTTGAAATTATGAATTATTGTCAGATCTTTACGACGGGATTTGCAAATTAGCTGTTGAAAACAAGTAAGCTGTGAAACTGACACAATGAAGAAACAACATCTATCAAACACATTGAGTAGAGTATATATTACATGATATAAACATTAGTAATTAATTACAGACAACAATTCTAATAATAATAACAATATATTTATGTAGACAGTTATGAAAAGACTAATTTTACTTGACGAATGTAATATTTGCAAATTACGCGAGTCAAGTAAAATTACTGTTTCATAACGTGTTAAGAAAGGCAACATTTTATCTAATCCTGCTCTAAAATAGAAAAGAAATTGCAATTTATATTGAATTTTATTTTGCGGTTTCAAACATTGTTACACCTACAGTGGTACAAATAAGTTTTGTGTTTATCGCTGTACCTGAGCACTAGTATAGGTTGACATTTGTATTAACAAAGTTCATTGGTCAATCTGCTGAATTTTTTTAAACAAATTAAGTCAGAATTTGTTGATTCAGGTGTGGATATTTCATCTGATATAAAAGAGTAGCAGTAAATTCAATAATACCTGATAAATCAAAAAGCATATATGAGGAAGTATAATATACGAAATTTGAAAACTGGTGTCAACAAAAAGGAATAATAAGATGCATGTGAAAAGATTCTCTTAGCGTATTTCGAAACGATGAAAACCTATAAAGCATCACGATATGAATATTGAGTAGGAATCAATATTAAAGAATTAAATGCCAAAGGAAACATTGACATAAAGAATATACCATATTAATAGCATTTTTGAAGAGAAAATCTTCAGGTTATCATGCTAAGAAATTTATCATTTTAACAGAAGAAAACATTAAAAGTTTTATTAGCAATGCAGACGGCGGAAAGTTTCTATTTGCATTTTATTAATAAAGTGTTTTTTGTGCCCTACTCTTAAAGTTTTTTTTTCTAAATGATGAGTTTAATAATAACAGTTTAATAAAAATTCATTACATCACTAGTTATGTAATGAAACTGACAGTTATGAAAAATGTGACGTTTCATAACTGTCTACATAAATATATTGTTATTATTATTAGAATTGTTGTCTGTAATTAATTACTAATTTTTATATCATGTAACATATACTCTACTCAATATGTTTGATATATGTTGTTTCTTCATTGTGTCAGTTTCACAGCTTACTTGTTTTCAACAGTTAATTTGCAAATCCCGTCGTAAAGATCTGACAATAATTCATAATTTCAACTTTGTTTGCTAATATCTTCCGTTAGAGAAAAGTTATTGAGTTGCGGTTTTCGCTGACATCTGAGGCTTTTAATTCTCTATTTTACCGTGTAAAAATAAATATACCATTCCATTTAAATTTTTTAAGAAAAAGCGCGATATTTGTTGTCATGTCAAATAACGCCCTCTAGCGGAGACGGTAATAATCAAATGGAAACAGCGCAAAGTACACTCGATAGACTAAGAAAAGCACTTTCCAATGAGACCAAGATTGTTAAATTCCGTTAAGGCTAATCCGAGTAATCGACATTTGAAAGAATGTGTTTTTGGCATCTCCCCACCACTTTATTCTTGAAGATACAAAAAAAATTAAAAACTGGAAAGATTCAAAATTGTCCTAGGATTACGACGCATGTATTTTCAATGCCACTTAATTGAGCAAAATACTGAGAGAAACCTGATTTTCAATTCGGCTATGGCTGTTACGCCCCCTAGCGGCCATTTTAGAAACTCGAAAATATTTTCCAGCGATTTTCCGTGGCCACTTTACTTAAGGTAATTTTTTCCCTAATTTTGTGCGATGCTTGGTTTCTGAGATATGGCCGACCTCCATTCTTAGTTGCCCACCCTGTACATCTACATTACCACCCAAATGTACTAGTTGTAATTCAGAAGAACATCAAGCTTGGTCGTACAAATGCCCCAAAAGACCTACAGCTCCTATACAAGGTATACCAAACGTACAAATAAAATCGCTTAACAAAAAATCTCACGAAATCTCAGGCAACAAGAAGAAATCAAGGATACATGCACCTGTTACAGTTCACGACACAATAATTAACACATACATAAACGAATTAAACGACAACACTAACAACAACAGAGAAGAATTACTAATAAAGCTCCGTAAGAGATTTATCTACAATTTTAATTTGGATACAACTGCTATCTTTTCTGGAAACAGAGTATACATTCTAATTTTCGAATTAGATGTCGAAAACGCAATTTCTCCCACTGAGCCAATAAATGACACGAATAACATACAATACGAACATGTCAGACATTAATATTCTGTATTCAAACATCAATAGTTACACGAAAAAAAAAACATATAATAAATAATTATATTGAAAACAACAATATTTCATGTGCGATGTTTGTCGACGCAAAAATAAATAGCAGAAGTAACACATCATACAGGGATTGGACAGTTATTCAATATGAAGGTAACCAATTGCATAATTATGCGAGAGGAGGCAGCTTAATACAATCTCATCCTGAACTGAAAATGGGAAAAGAAAACCCACCCAGAATAAACAACCCACTTAATGAATGCCTGCACTTTAATATTCCCTTTCTAGATGACAAACTACATATCTTTCTAGTATACATCCATCCCAATGCGAGAATTGAAGAAAACATTTTCACCAAAAGTACTTTATACAAATATTCGATCATTGTTGGTGACTTCAACACTAGTAACAATAGGCTAAAGAAGAGGCAGATTAACAACTTTATCCAAAACACCAATTTTTCACAATACGATACGCCACCCACATTCATTATGCCCAACAACAATGATTCAACACCGGACCATCTCCTTTACTCTAACAATATTAAAAACAATATACAAGTTGAATTGACTCCTGATTTATGCTCCGATCACCTAGGCTTTAAAATTAAAATTGACCTGCAAAAACCAGTAAACGACAAGAGAGTAATGAAATATAATTTAAAAAAAACAAACATCAACAAAGTAAATGAAATAATGTTAAATTATTTGGACAATTCAGGATATACTGACGAAGAACATATAACGGATTTCAATAGCAAACTCTCCGAAACAATATTACAAAATACCCCTAAAACAGAAATGAAATATTATACCCACGAGCTTCCTCCATTTAATACAGCTAATAAAAAGAAAAATGTATCGAGAATACAGGAACAACAATGACCCTATTGCTAAAACAGAGCTCAACAAGTATAATAAAAATATTCAAAAATTGATTACTGAATTTAAAACACATAAATGGATTAAAACATGTGAGGATATAAATAAACAAAAAGGTAAAAATTACTGGTATGAAATAAAAAAATTGACGAAATACAACAACAAAAATGAAACTCATAGACCAATAGTGGAGAACGATAAAAACTACGAAACCCCTGAAGAAAAAGCAAATATATTTGCAAAACACTTCGAAACTACTTACAGAAAAAAGCAAGACAACAACTTTGACGATGACAACTACACAGAAATAGAAAATTGGTACACAACATACATCACAGAAAGAGTCCCACCAGAAAACTACAACATCGAGGAAGCCGATTATTTTGAGATACTAAATCAGGGAAAAAGCACCGCTCCAGGACATGACATGATAACAAAAAACATCTTAAAACAACTAGATCTCCAAATACATTTACACATTATAAAAATATACAAATATTGCCTTATAAATCATTATATCCCTGAAGAATGGAAACTTGGAACCATCGTCACAATACCAAAACCTAACTTGGATCATACTAAAGCAACTAGCTTTCGACCTATAACGCTCCTACCAGTCATCGGTAAGAATTTTGAAAAACTATTAAAAAAAAATAGAAGAAAGTGTAGAACATCGCATTCCCAGATACCAATTCGGATTTAAACATAAATGTTCCACGCTACACCCACTTGTTACCCTAATTAATAATATTGAAACCACCAAACTGAACGGAGGAAAAACTGCAGCTCTATTCATTGACATAGAAAAAGCATTCGACAGCATTTGGCACACAGGCATAATTTACAAACTTTACAAACTGGGTTGTCTGAAGTACCTTATATTATTAATAGACTGTTTTTTGAAAAATCGACATCTAAAAGTAAAAATTTCAAGTTCATTCTCGTATGAGTTCACACCACAGGGTCTCCCTCAAGGTTCACCACTTTCTCCGTTGCTATACAACATTTTCTGTGCAGATATCTATTACCACCCCTACAACGATGAGCAACATTTTTCACACAGTGTTTATATACTCCAGTTTGCCGATGATACGACTTTAATATCTCACAACACTTCTATCGTGACAGCAACACAAAGTTTGTTAAATCTGATTAATCACACCACAGATTGGTTCAATAAATGGAGATTAAAACCAAATCCATCTAAGTCTCAATTCATCATCTTCAATCATAACCCTGGTCCGAATTCTCCAACACTTAATATGTATAATCATTTGCTTTACCCTAAAACATTCACCAAATATCTAGGAATAACCATCGATCACAAAATCAACTTTAATAGCCACATGGCACAAGTTAAAAAAAACACAATCTCACGATCAAAACACTTTAGATGTCTTGTGCATACAAAAGGAGGGATTGACATTCAAACTGCTAGTAAAATATATAAGACCATATGCAGACCCATGATAGAATATGGTCATGTACTTTTTCAAAACTGTAAACAACCAGCCTTACAAAAGCTTAGCATAGCAGAAACAAGTGCCCTTCGTTTGATAACCAAAATCCGTCACCCCAATAATCCCCTACACAATCCTCCTAACCAACTGACAAATATCCAACCAATAAAACATAGACTCATCACACTACCCACAAGATTCTCCCAGAATGAACACAATAAGGAGTTAATCGAGAGTTTATGTGCCAGAAGACAACCAAATGGCAGGACAAGATGGAGACACCCCTTAAGAACATTATGGGAAATAATAAATTCAAATTAAATTGTTCTTTTTTTTTTTTTTTTTTTTTTGAGTTTATCATTTTTTTTTTTTTGAGTTTATCATACCATAAATCATGTTAATTGTTTACATTAATGTATTATATATATAGGCTGAAGGACCCCGGTCAATGGCCTGTTGAATTGTACTAATTCAATAAAGCACTTTTATTATTATTATTATTATTATTAAATAATTATAGTTGAATTTTAAAGTTGATGGGAGATGAAAATGAAGACATGAATTGAATTTGAAAAACAAAAAGAAACGAAAGAGTGAAAAATTGAAAATTGTGTTCGACAGTTATTATAGTTAAAGAGAGATAAGTTTTTGCTACAGATGTTGCCATAAGATGGGCAATGCTTGGTATGATAGTTTGTACTGTATGCGCAATGGTGCATTATGCTCTAATTTCAGTGATGTTTATTGTGGACTACCATCAAGTTTGAATCGATAGAATTTTTTAAATGTAACTTTAATTAGTCCACTAGTGGTATTATCATGGCAAAGTCTCTTAAAGAGGTGTAGCATGATGAATTTGAAACGAGGCGAAAGAATTTATTTTCCAAAACTATAATTTTTTTTAGTGTCAAGGCCTGAGGCGCTACACCACACTGGCGCCACATACCCATGTAAGGGCCAGCAGCACAATAATAAAAAATTAATATATATTGATTAATTTTTTATTATGTCTGCCAAATCTGCTATTCAGGAGCTGGTACAGGCTCCTGGATATGGAATAGACTGTAGTTTCATAATGTGTTGGTTATACATCAGTTGTTTGTCTAAGCATACACCCAAATACTTCACACACTCCCTTTCAGGAATTTTATTACCTCTTATAGAAATTGAGATGATTTTATAAATAAATTAAAAGACATATTAACAAAGCATCCACTATATAAACTAAATGATTTTTTTCAAATTGAATATTACAGAAACATCTCTGATGTCTCTGATACATAAAGATCTCACTGATCACTGATACAGATTTTATTTAAATGTGAAAAGTATAATTTTAATGTGTTGTAGATGTATCTCATAGCTCACAAGATTTAAAAAAATGTTTTGTCTTAATTTTGTACACTTGTTTTGACTTATCCATAAATGCATCATTTCGAAGGATCAATAAACATTATTATTATTATTTACGCGTGAGCGATACTGGACAGTTCTCCCCGTGTCTCCGATATTCTCACGGGGGAAGCGCCAGCGAATTATCTACAACCACGCCCCACATCCCGCAGAGTTAGTGGTTGTAGATTCCAGAATCATGTGCCCTAAGTAAACGCAGGGACCCCAAGACGACTGCCTTCTGCACTTGGCCTGCCAACCATTCGGCTGATTCTTGGCAGGCCGGTATGGTCTTCAATGCTGAGAGCAGCGTAGGCCTCATCCCACCGAGAACGCCGATTATCAGGACGACCATCTTGACCGAGTAGTCTGGGTATAGCGCTCGGAGCTCATATCGGAGATCTCGGTATTTAGTCCGTTTCTCCTCCTCCTTCAAGATGATGTTTGTCTCGGCAGGTGCCGAGAACTCGACATACATCACCTTGGTGGTCGAGGAGGACTATGTCAGGCTTGTTGGCTTGGATCAGCCTGACGGTCGGGAATGAGTAGTTCCAATAAATTCGGCACTTCTCGTTCTTGACAACGGACTCGATCTCTCCGGGAACATAAGGCAGCACTGGTATTCGGTATACCTCGTACGAGTGCCGAAGATGGTAATACAGCACTCGTAAAGCCGCGTTATGTCTGTGGATGTAGGCCGAAGTAGCGTAAATCGGACATGCAGATAGTAAATGCATGAGCGACTTCGGCGCCTGATGGCAGGTCCTACAATTTAGGTCGGGGACCTCTACACCCATAACACGACTGCGGTAGACCAAGGTGTTAATAACACCATCTTGGCAGGCCACAATGAATCCCTAGGTCTCCGACTTTAGCCCTGCTGACCTTTTAAAATTTAACATAAAAATAACATTATTTTTAATTTGTATTATTATTTTTTCCTCAACTTTATTATTATTATTATACATATAGTGACACAAAGTGCAAAAAGAGCGGCGGTGTCCTTTGTCGGCCTCAAGTGCTTTATCGGCTTGCTTTCCGATGGCCCCACTATATCTCTTACATCTACTATAACATAGTAGGTGCCCAGTGAAATAATAATAGGAGAAAAGAAAAACATTACACGTTTGGTAAACTAATAGATGTTTTGTTAAATAACACATGTTCAGTACAAATTATAGGTTAACAGTAAAAACAAATAAGAACATTTGATTGTCCAGGGAAAATCAGATGGCCAGAGACTATATAAGAGGAAGACTACCAATAACGCCAGAGTTAATGGGAAAGAGCTTTGGTGACGCTGTGTACCTAACAGGCAGCCCCGATAGATGGCGTGTCGAATATGCTATACAGCAAAGCGAAGCAAACTGGAACAGTACAGGAATCACAAGACATCTGAGAACATGTGAATAAGAAGAAAAACAGTAAAAAAAAAATGACAACTGTCCAGTAAAACAAAATATGCACAATATAAAAATAATGGTCAGTACATTAATAAATGTTCTACAAAAGAGATAGTACTACATGCTTGCGAAATGGCACTGCAAATAACCTGAGTTGTGTATAGTACATAAAATTATAAAAATAGATGACAAACTGGAGGATGAAGAAAATCTGCGATGTGGTACGAAGGTTTGTTTGCATCATAAAATACAAAAACAATACTTCATTATACTGACACACAAGGCCTTCGAGAGAACATACAGGCCCAGGGGGGGAAAAGCGGAGGTCCAAATTACAGGCAACTTATTTTTGAAACATGCCTTTATACATAAAGCTTAGTCTTCAAGCTGTTTATACTGCCGTCCTAAGCCAAAAAGACGTATCTCAAGCTTTGGCCGAAATGCATATTTTTATACCTTAGGATAGCTGGAGCTATTTTCTATATATTTCCATAGCGAAATAAACGTATTTCAATTGTTGAGTATTTTTAAAGTGCTAACAAAGTTTGACATATTTCAAAAAATATGAGAAAACCTAACCGATTATATATCAATTCCTTGACCAATTAGACGTATCTCATTGTAAAAAAAAACTAGTAACCTAATTAATATAAATTCATAACTACACCATTATTAACCTCTACATTAGAACAACTACAAAAAAATAGTAAATATTTGAAAATATTGACGAGATTTCGAAAATTGAAAATCTCAAAACAGTGAAACCTTGAGATACCTCTTTCTGGCTTAGGATGGAAGTATACATTTTAAAGAAAATTCATTATACAAAATATCAAGATTGTCCAATTTTCATACAAAGGGAAAGAAAACATGGGAATTATGGAGAATAACGGGGCATTGGAATTTTCGCGTAATTTTTTCAGGGTGCACTAATTTGGGGTCACAGAACACAAATTTGAAGCCGGTTTGCAGTTTTTCGAAAACAAAATTCTGAAATTTACCACCATAACACAGACTTCTTGTCAGTGTAAACAATAAAAACACCTCGATTTTGGTCGATTCGGATCCCGTGTTCGTAATGTAAGTGCTTTCAGAACAATGCACTTTTTATGCACAGCAAAAAAAATGCCTTTTCATAACAAAATATATATATATATATATTATTTGCTAAAACTCTATATAAATTAGGATATGAAAGGTGGTCAAATTGTGAAACCAATGCGCGGGCGCTCCGCAAATTAAAAGGTTGTGTCTAAGGAATAGAACAAAATTATTTTTGCTATTGGCTAAGATGATCGTAAAGCATGCTTACTTAAATCATATATTGGTGAATCTTTACGACATCCATTAATCTTATTTTGATTTTTTCTTGTGTGACATGTAGTAGACACTATTAGAAGTAGTTTATGAGTAATGAAATAATGTGCAAATATCCAATAGTCCTACATCTTTATCGGATCGTGGTGCTGGGTGGGTAAAGAGATGTAAAAAGAGAGATGTACTGGTGCAAATATATTGTATTTAAGAGTAATTTTAAAGAGTGGAACAATGTTTTATTTTCCAAAATGAGGTAGGTCTGTTGAAAGTCGATAAGTGGTATCCCAGAAGAGCAAGGAACATTTGCGCCATTTTTGCAATTGAAAATAAATTGCATATACGGAACAATGTTCCTCACCCTTCTCGGATATCTCCTACTGACTTTCAAAGGACGACCTTCACCTACCTCAAAATTTTGCAAACAAAACATTGTTCCACTGTTCAAAATTTCTCTTAAATACAATAAATTTGCACCAATACATATCTTTCTTCTTACATGTTTTTACCTAGCCAGCTCCCCTATTCGCTCCACGATCACGTAAGATTCGTGGAGCGAATAGGGGTTATTTTTTTTTCAAATTCAATCATTTTCATCTTCAGTCAACTTCAAAATTCAACTATAATTATTTAATAAATTAATAACATTTTATAAATCCTAATTAAGTGGTCTGACATTGTCGCTTACTTTTACTGAATTACCTGAAGTGGGTTTTTTGGGTACTGGACATTTGTACATTATTTAAGAGTAATTTTGGACAGTGGAACAATGTTTCGCCTAGAGAGTCAGTAGGAGGAATCCGAGAAGGGCAAGGAACATTTGTTCCGTTTTTACAATTTGGTTTTAATTGCAAAAATGAGGCAAATGTCCGTTGCCCTTCTCGGATACCACTTACTTACTCTCAACGGATGACCTTGACCTATCTCAATTTTGAAAGCAAAACATTGTTCCACTAATCAAAATTACTCTTAAATACAATAAATTTGCACCAATGCATCTCTCTTTTTACATCTTTTTGACCACCCGGGACCCCGATTCGCTCCACGATCCCTTAGGGTTGTAGGACTATTGGACATTTGCACATTATTTCATTACTCATAAACTATTTCTAATAGTGTCTTCTACATGTCATACAAGAAAAAAACAAAATACGATAAATGGATGTCGTAAAGATTCACCAAAATATAATTTAAACAAGCTAACCATTATACTCTTCGTCGAGTTACTGCATTTTTTATATAATTGTTGCACATTCTATAGAATACTCTTCGCAGTTTTTTTGTGAATAATATTAGTTTTAGACATTTTTTGTTTAATTACAAAAAATTTAAATATATATTTTTTTTATTTAAAAAATGTGTTACTTTTTTATTGAACAATTTTGTTAAAAACAATAGGGTTCTTCCTCTAGCTAACTCTAACTTCCAGTACAAATTTCAATACAATCGGACTTTTCGTTCTTAAGTTATCCTGCTGATAAGAAACATGACGGACATTTTGAAAGTTGTTCAGAATTCGACCACGAACACAGTGATATGGAAATTTTTTTGTCTATGAACAATATTACCGGTTTTAGAAATGTGCCGATCGAATGCAATATAGTCTTCGTCTTTTCTTTGCGAAGAGTATAATAAGCATGCTTTTACCATCATCTTAGTCAATAGCAAAAATCATTTTGTTCGATACCTTAGACACAATCTTTTAATGTGGGGCGCATGCGCATTAGTTCGACAATTTGATTAAATTTCATTTCCTAAGGGTCTCCCCCATTAAGAATGGCAAAATGCCCCCACTCTCGGAATTCAAAATAAATTTGATATATTGGTTATGGTTTATGTGGTCTCAACGACCCTCCCCCCCTCAGGTTAAAAAAAAAGGAATATTTTATATATATATATATATATTATACATTACCTACAGATTTTTTCAAGGTCATTTAAGGTCACTAACCCCATTAAATAAATTCTAAAATGTTAAAAATGGAGGTGTAACATAAATTTTTTTTGTCATTTTGTTCTATTGAATGCTACCTTCTGGAATAAATCTTAAATAGGTTGGTTTGTTGCGCCATGCTTAAAAATCCATTTCATACGTTTTTTTTAAAGATTTTTTGAATTTTACAAGAATGGGATTGAAAATAGCAAAAAAACTCAAGTAACATTTTTTGTAGATTTTTTTGAGACGAACAATTCGTTTTTTGGTTTTTATCCGTAGCATAAATACTGGCAAAGTTATGATCATTAAAATATTTTTTTTACAATTTTCGAGCCAATTTAACTATTTTTAAGCTGATTTTCAATTTAACAGAGAGGTTCAGGTTAGCGAAAAAACTCATACGACATTTTTTAAAACTAAGGATTTGCACTTTGATCAACAATCAACAATAACCCCAAGTACTCAAACTTTATCGGAAGACACACTGTCACAACACACAAGTGATCTCTCTATTTATGAATCTCCTGGATTAAAGGAACCACTACAAACAGTACTGATGCAGTTTAAACGAGTATTATCTACTCACAAATATTTCATTTTTCAATCAAAAAATAATTTGCGAGACGTTCCCTTTGAGGCTAGGATTCAATAGCATAATGTCAAGTGTGTCAAATTCTAAAAATCGAAACGTACTCAAAGCGTTAATAATATTTTTTATTTATGTTAAGATCAGATAATTTAGATAATATAATAGCAGTAATATGGAAGTGAAAAGGTCAACAATTGGATTCTTTCTGTCTTAAATAGTTTTAAAAAGATATTCTTCCAGTACACTTTGGCCACAATGCTAAATCAAGAGAGTTTATTCTTAACAAAACTGCTCCAATACTCCAATGCTCCTTTTCCATGACATCGGTGATAAATTAGTGGCTATATACGATGGTACATATCTACGACATGAGAAAAGTAACAATAATCTATACACAAGGAAATCACATTCTGGACAAAAAAATTGTCTCTATGTAAGCCAGTCACCATGTGTACGATATGGATATATAAGGGAACTTGTAATGATGTAGAAATTTTAATAGAGGTATTAAAAGATCCAACATTATTAATATCTTGAAACCTGAAGATATATTCATTCTCGATCGTAGGTTTCAAGATGTGGTAGATTTATTAGAGCAATACAGTTATCAAGTTTTAATGTCTTCCCTGAAAAGAAAAAGAAATCAACTCACTACAAAAGAGTCTAATTAATCCCGATTTGTAACACACTGATGGTGGATTATCGAATCGATTAACGGAATGGTGGGACAAAAGTATAGGTTACCGCAAAATCAATTTTACAACAGTACGTTGACTCTTGCTGGGGATTTTTGTAAAATCGCTTGTTTTTTTTACAAAGTGAATTTGGTAAGCTTTGAATACTGGAGGTGGAAAAGTAGACTTAATTGTAGAAAGAATGAAATCAATTATGTTGAAGTTAATTCCTTGGCAGAACTTGTTTCCTCTTACAATTATGGTAGAAAAAGTGTTCCATTTCATAGCAATTTATCAACTGAGCTTCTCTTCCTTCCAGAATTGATCTTAGAAGAACTTGAGGTATTTTTCAGTGGATCGTATCAGCTTTCGCAAACGATTTCATATCTAGGAGAAATACTTGAAGATAATGACACTCTTATTTTAAGATTTTCAAAAGAAATTAATGTCAGGTTTGAAGTTAAATCTCGACACATGAACTCTAGAACGTATAAATGTTATGTTAAGTACAGTAAAGAATCGTTATTGAAGATTGAAGGTTATTGCTGCAATTGTGCAAATGGATTACGGACAGTTGGTAGTTGCTCACATGTAACATATTTAGTGTATTTACCGCACGGTAGATATATTTCTAGAATTATTAAACCCACACAAATGTTATCCAATAGATAGATAGATAGATCTTTATTGACCAATAGAAAGATACAAATAATGTACATATGGTAAGTCAATGATACAAAAAGGGAAAAAGAAAATAAACAATAAACAAATACGCAAAATATATATATAGACACTTATTACCAGACCCCGGCTCCGAGGTAGTTATGACGTAAAAGCCAGAATCGGCTTTGCCCAATATGAACTATATAAACATTTTCATGCGCAATAATACAACATCTTACGTTATAATTGTATCTAGTGAATACCGTGATATGTAAAGCTAAATGGCTGCGAAAGGGTTACAAGTCATACTTTGATGCACTTATTGTTGATTGCACAAACACAAACAGTTAGTAACTATGTCTTATTAGATTAATACAAATATATTATCTGCATTTATTCTAAATGGTCCGAAGCCTGTTACTAAATATCTACTTGTGTTTTGAAAAGAATTGTTCAACTTCTACCGATGTAATCGGTGTATATTTAAAATAAGTAGATTTTCTTATAGATGGCAGATTTACGTTCTGCATTGCACAGTTCACTTCTTTGCCACACGCAAAAGTGTTGAAAAATCGGGGTTTTTTCTTAACACTGTATCCAGTTTGTATTTCACTGCCTCAGCAACACACCTGATACTCTAAAAATATATTGACGTTGATCAAATAATATAATGTTTATTGCATCAATTATTGTATACTGATTTGTTTCCCGGACGTTGAAGGTCGCGTATGGCTAGAGGGATTCGTGAGAAATATTCATGTATATATACCTATGCTAAATTAAAGTTTTTATGTCGTTCAGATGAAACATGTTTTAAAATGTTCGATGCGTGTCCAAGAAAGTATTTTTTCACAGCTGGTACAGAAAATTCTACACCGTTACCGCAGTTCAAGAAAATCTCGAATTCATGAAAGTACTGTTTCATTTAATGGAAAGCCACTCGACGCCATAATAATTCACCACACATTTACTTCTTTCAAAAGCTGCAAATGTACTAACAAGTCTCTAGTGTTGACTCCATAATGCGTATGTGCATACAGAATAGACTCACATGCTATTGGTCGTTGTGTAATAAAATAATAATAATTGTTGGACATCTTTTATTTCAAGTGCTCAGAATCAGAATCAGAATCTTTATTCATCACAAAATTGATACATACAGCGTCAATTATCGGACTAGTCATAACAGAAACTTAATAACTAAAGGACAAAAATCACTAGTAGGATACACATTAAATTTAAAACTGAAATTCAAGACAAACAAGATAAAAAAAAATGTGATGAAATACATAAGCTGTTATTTAGTAAAATACATAAAGACCAGAATAAATAAAACTACACATTAAAATACATATTTTAGAAAAAAATTAATTTTTAAGGAATTCATCCACAGAATAGAATGATTGATTTACTAAAAAATCGTGCAATTCATTTTTAAATAAGCGTACACTATCAACATCTAAGATACTTTTTATCCTGTTGTAACATATAATACCTATATGAATTGGATTGCATTGGCCTATCGTGAGTCTAGAAAATGGTTGATGTATATCTTCCATCTTCCGTGTGCAATATGAGTGTGTGTCACTATTCTTTAAGAAGGATGCTTTCTGTATGTTTAAAGTTTTCTGCAAAATATAAAACGCAATTTACGGTTTCTTTTACTATTATTATTGTTTGCTGTATAAGGTCGTAAAAAAAGTAGAAATAGAGCGACAAGAGTGGTGGTGTCTTTGTGATGTCGAAAATTGTCGTTATATTTTTTAAAATATAGTGCCTTATATTATGTGCACAGACAAAAATAATATTTTAAATTAAGAAATTATTTAATATAGTTGGGAAGAAACTTATAGGAGATGTTTACATTTCCTTAATTGATACAAAAAGTTGAATAGGCTGGTTAAAGTGTCAAGTTTTTTGTTTTCAATTAGACAATCAGACCGACGCGACGCTGCAGGTATGGCATATATAATGTGCGGCCGAATTCTGGTGTTTTTATCCACCAGTTTACTTATTGTCCGTATAAGAAATGTCGGGGTCTTTGATCTCTACCGCAAAGACAAAGGCGCCAAATATTTTTATGCCGCCTAGATAAATTAGAAGGAGTATACATCTACTTGCACATATACCAGATAAATAATTTCCCCATATTCCTAATATTAAATTATTTATTTATTATTTTATGAGTTTTATGCCATACTTTGTATTTCTTACCGCAAAAGTATTTGGTTCCTATAATATATTTATTTGCTTATGCGAATCATAATCATAAGATTCTCGATTCAAACCATTATATTTATCTGTGTGTGAAACCGTCTCTGGCATAACTACTTTTGCGCCTGGGTCTGCTTATTACTCATACACATACACATATCTAAAACGTATATATCTACAGTTACATAAAATGATAAGTAGCAAAGGACTGAACAAAACCTAATTTTATGCATAAAGACATAAAGTACACATTTCCGTAGTAGAATTGAAGGAGCGGTTAAAATGTTATTCTTTTTGAAAACATATCTGCAGCTATTCGTTCGCAATATATTGAATATTAATCTAATAATGAGCTGCTTTTGTCCTATTAATACTATTTGTAAGTTACTACCAATTCTCCAAGAGACAATATTATTTGCTAGGTGACTGTACCCTAGGCCATAATAAATGTTTATTAAGCCTTCTATATTTAAGCATGATTTCATCTGTAATATGGCAAAATATGTCGAATTGAGTTTAGAACATACAAAATCAATGTGTTTATTCCAGGTTAATTTGATATCTAGATATGTTCCTAAGAATTTTGTACATTCTGCTAGTTCAATATTGTGTAGTGTTTGAAAATGATAATGGTTTTCTTATATGGAAATTTAATGATATTGTTTTTTTGTTATTTAGAATTAAATTATTTCTTTGACACCATGCTTCTAAGTCATCACGAACACAGTTTAAATTAATTGAGAGTTCTTCTGGTGTGTGGGCTGCTATAGTTACAGTAGTGTCGTCAGCAAACATGGTGACTTTGCCCTTGGATACGTATGCTGGTAGGTCATTTACATAAATCATAAATAACAGAAGTCCCAATACGGAGCCCTGCGGTACTCCCATCCTAATATCCCTAGTTTCAGATTTAACATTTGCATCTTTGACCAGCATTTTCCTATTTGGCATGTAAGACAAGATCCATTGTAACATGTTTCCTCGAATACCCATAGCATATAATTTTTGACACAAGAATTCAGCATTGACCGTGTCAAAAGCCCGTGAGAGGTCAAACATTAAGGATATAACATATTTTCCATTATCCAATTCTTTATATATAAAATTTAATAACTGATAGCAAGCAGTTTCTACCGACAGATTCTCCCTAAATCCATGCTGACATGATGATATTATTTGCATTCTGTTTAGGTATGTTACAATTATATTGTACACTATTCTCTCTATGAGTTTTGAGATGACGCTCAGCAGTTATATTTGGCGATAGTTTTCAATGTTTGACGTATCATCTTTTTTGAAAACCGGTATAACACACGCAATTTTGACTATATCAGGAAAGACCCCCACTGCGAGAGATTTGTTTATTAGATATGCTAAAGGCTTGCATATTACCTTATCAATGGATTTTAACATTTTTGTGCTTATTTCATCCAGTCCAGTGGAATTTTTATTTTTTAATTTATTTATTTCTTGGCATACATCATTTTCACTGACATATGGTACAAATAGACAATTGGCGACTGTGTTCACTTTTGTACACGGCAGGGAGAGATTTTCACCCTTATGTTGCATTAGGCTTGTGAATGCCACACTGCTAAAATAATGAACAATTTTCCACATTTCGCGACTTTTGAATTTTATTGATGTTTTTATTAATATAATATTTTTTATTTAGATAATGTGTCCAGTTATAGACCAGGACAGAGATGAGGATTAAATAAATTAAGAATAGTACATGTCTAATGATTTTTTGAATAATAAAGTAATTGTTTAAATTACATTATTTATAGTGTACTTATTATCTAACGAGTGATAATGTAAATAATAACTCACGCAGATGCAGTTTGCTGTAAATCAAGTATGTTATTACCATTATCGCAAGTTGAATACTATACTTTATCTACGATTATAACAGTAAATATTAATATAATAGTTTGACAAAGTCCAAACTATTCAAACATGTCAAATCACCTTCCTCCCCTCAATAATAATGGACTATTCTATTTTATTTTGTGCATTACATCGATTGGACAGGTTAGGCATGAAGTTAAATGTGATTGGTGTAAAAATAAATCACTAGAGAGTTTTGTTTATGGATACTATTACATGTTCAAAAGTAGTTTATTAACTAACATATAAATCTAATAAGAGTATATAAATGCTACATATAAGTCTTGGAAATTTGATTGTATTGTATTAATTTGTATTTTATGCTTATTTACTCTATTTCAAATTGTTGAGTCTGTTGTTTGTTCTTTACACGTTTTCTGGTAGTGATTTATTTAGGTTATACTTCATATATAAGTACAAACTATACTCTGACTTGTCACATGTACATATTCATGTATTCGTTTAGTGACCAAAATCTATCTGTCTATCTATCTTTAAAATATTATAGTTAATTTGATTAGCGATCGATAATGGTTATCATTGATATATTTTTTAAAGCATTTACTGTAGAAAAAGAAAAATTGTATTGGTCATAACTTTGCGAGTATTTATGCTAGGAATAAAAATCAAATGCAAATTATTCGTCTAAAAAGAATCTACAAAAAATGATATTCGAGTTTTTTTGCTATCTTCTACCCCTTTCTGGTAAAATTCAAAAAACCTTAATAAACACTTTAAAAATCGATTTTTTAGCATGGCGCACCAAACCAAGCCATTTAAGATATATTCTAACAGATAACATTTGGTAGTTAGGACAAAATAACAAAAAAAAATTCATGTTACACCTGCGTTTTTTGGCCGAAAATCTACAAAAAATTGCAATGGTCATAACTTTGTGACTATTTATGCTAGGAATAAAAATCAAAAATGTTCGCCTCAAAAAAATCTACAAAAAATGTTATTTGAGTTTTTTTTGCTATCTTCCACCCCATTATTGTAAAAAAACCTTTAAAAAAAACATAAAAAACAAATTTTAAAGCATGGCGCACCAAACCAAGCCATTTAAAATATATTCCAGATAGAACAAAATAACAAAAAAAATGTTCATGTTACACCTACGTTTTTTGGCCGAAGACTCCATTTTAGAATTTCTTTAATGGGGTTGGTGACCTTAAGTGACCTTAGAAAAAATTTCACAAATAGGTAACACAGTCAACTATCTTCATGATTTTTTAACTATCTCCATGATTTTTTTCCCGAATTTTCGAATAAACACAGCCTGAGAAAAAAAAAATAAAAACCAAAATAACCCCTTTTTTAATGTGGAAGTGGACCCCGACCCCCCCATCGGGTTGAGGTCATATGGACTGTGACTATCTTATTTTTTTACCCTCATAGCCAATATATCAAGTTTATTTTAAATTCCATTTTGCCATTCTTAATGTGGGAGACCTTTTAATAGAGTTTTAGTCAATACATTGTTATGCAAAATCGATTTTTTTTGCGGTGCATAAAAAGTGCATTGTTCTGAAAAGCACTTATATTGTGAACACGGGATCTGAATCGGCCGAAATCGACGTGTTTTTATTGTTTACACTGACAAAAAGTTTGTGTTATGGTGCAAATTTCAAAAAATTTTTTTGGAAAACCAATGCATTTGGATTGAAAACAAACAGATTCGTGTTCTACGACCCCAAATGAATGCACCCTGAAAAAATGACGCGAAAATTCCAATGCCCCGTTCTTTTCCAGAAATACCGAAAATATAAGTAGGTAGATACCTACTTTTCGCAAAAATCTTTCCACGGCTTTCCTTAAAAAATCCGGGCCTGAAGGGAAAATCCCCCTCCCTTTTCATCAGACCTGCCAAAATGTGCAATTATGCCATCACAACTACAAGCAAGTAGTGGTTAGAGGCTACATTACAGGCTTATAAACCAAGGGTTGAGGTCATTTTTACTTAAGTTATTATTTTTTCTAGGCCAATGGGAAAAAAATACTTGCACTAATTAAAATGAAATTATTTCCTGAACAGTTTGTTACTGTCCTTAACTAAATTAACGAATTTTCAGAAACATTTTCTGGGGAATTTCTAGCTGCTTCCAGTAGTTGCCCATTTTTCTTTGTTTAAATAGGTACTACAATGAAAATAAATAAATAGTATTAAGAGTTATATTAAGTATTTGATTAAGTAGGTACCCAGTAGATTTACATTTTTGAATTTTCTTTGTTTATCTTTTAATACAAAAAGTAATTTTGTTGTTCCTAATTCATCTAAGTGCTCTTTTAGTTTTATTAATGCCTAAGTATTGATTAATTATTTAACCAGTATTTAAAAAATTACTTGCTTTAAATCATGAGTTTAATTGTGACTTAAATCGATTTTAACATGCTTAACTCTGAAAAAAAAACTCTACCTAGTTAAAGCTCCAAAAAGTGGAGTGGAACATAGATATTTTAAAATGCAGTGTGTCGGCTGTCGTAGTAGTTAGAGAGACGACGACCATAATGGCTGCAGCATTAGCAATGCATGAATTTTTTTCATGGAGTTTAGGTCCCCCTCTACAACTTTGTTCTCTGAAGTAATGCTCTAGCACTTTGCTGGGAGGCGCTGGAGCACCTTAGATTAAAAAATTTTAATTCATTCGAAAGTATTTTTAGTCGTGTCTGAAAATGATTCCACAGCATCTGTAAGACCCCTAAAATCATGGGAAATCCATTTTCAGACAAGTCACCCTTTGCAAATAAATTTCTCGGTATATGCTCCTATGGAGCACCACAGCTCCATACCTGCACTAATTTTATGCAAATTGGGTTTCGGCGAAATCATCTAAATTTTTGGTGTATTGTATCTTTTGCCATTCTGAACAAAAGTCTCCATGGCCAAGATGCTCCATATTCAATATTTTGGCTCCTATGGAGCACCAAAGCTCCAAACCCCAATACTAATCTTATGAAAGATGGGATTTCGCTAGAATCGTCTAATTTTTGGTATATTGTAACTTTTATCATCCTGAACAAAAGTCTCCATGGCCACGATGCTCCATTTTGAATATTTTGGTTCCTATGGAGCACCAAAGCTCCACACCCGCACTAATCTTATGCAAATTGGGTTTTGGCGGAATCCTCTGAATTTTTGGTATATTGCAGCTTTTGTCATCCTGAACAAGTCTCCATGGCCACGATGCACCATATTTTGGCGCCTATGGAGCACCAAAGCATCATAACTTATTACTTTGAGTAGTTTTATAACATTTTTATAACACATATTTTGATTACTGAATTACCTAACTTCATGTTTTTGAGGTTGCTGAATTAAAATTTGATGTCAAATAGACGATATTGACAGTTGTGATCCAGTCAATTTATATTTAACATCATTTGAATTTTGCAACGTCAAAAACATAAAGTTATACATTAATTTTTATTTTTCTATAGTTCCTTGCTAATTGGCAGCTGATTGACAGCTGCCAACTGTCAATATTGTCTATTTGACATCAGATTTGAATTCGGCAACCTCAAAAACATTTAAAGTTAGGTAACTCAATAATCAAAATATGCATTATAAAAATGTTATAAAACTACTCAAAGTAATAACTTATGATGGAGCTTTGGTGCTCCATAGAGACCAAAATATTGAATTTGGAGCACCATGGCCTTGAAGACTTTTGTTCAGGATGACAGAAGCTGCAATATACCAAAAATTGGGAGGATTCCGCCGAACCCCAATTTCCATAAGATTAGTGCGGAGCTTTGGTGCTTCATAGGAATCAAAATACTTAATATGGAGCATCTTGGCCATGGAGAATATTGTTCAGGATGATAAAAGGTATAATATACCAAAAATTCAGACAATTCCGCTGAAACAGAAGCTGCATAAGGTTAATGCGAGTATGGAGCTTTGGTGCTCCACAGGAGCCAAAATATTCAACATGGAGCATCGTGGCCATGGAGACTTTCGTTCAGGATGACAAAAGCTACAATATACCAAAAATTCAGACGATTCTACCGAAACCCAGTTCCCATAAGGTTTGTGCGGGGTCCTTTGGAAAAAAAGAAAAAAGCGAATTTCAACTTGAAACTTGGCAGGATGGCACATTATATATCAAAGATTACGTGAAAAAAAAATTTGTCACTCCAGGTATCGCCAATTACAATTTTTTAAAAATTTGTTAGACCCAAATTCGCAAAATGTTTGTGCCATGTCTGAAATTGTCACCCTGCTTTCTTAATCACCCAAAAATTATGGAAAAATTAATTTCAGAAAAATGGGATATTGCTAGTTCAAATTCCGACAAGATGATTCAGCGCTGCCGAGAAGCAAGTAGGTAAAGTCATCAAATGGGTGGAGAAATGACAAGTTGTGATCCAGACGAGCATGACACAACCCCTCAATGTTTCTTGGGCCTCTGAATCGATTGGGATAGGTGTCGACCCTCCCCCGCCCCTAGATTCACACCTGTTGGCTAAAAACCACCCCCACTAATTCTGAATCCTTACTGTGAAATTTTGCATGATAATCGGCTTAAATATTAAAGAAATCATTGTTCATTTAAATTAAATTTAGATCACATAAATAAAACTCAAAATTCCTATTTAAATTTACCTCGAAATCCTCAAAAGTGAATAATACGGATTTATTTAATAACTTTCGCTAGGTAATCAAGTAAGTTTGGAAAACAAATGCTAGCTTTTGAGTTTTGACGTATGTCTATAATAAAATCTAATTTTTCTGTTGATCTTTTAAAAAATGCTTAACTAAAGAAAAAATTGAAATTATTTTAATTCACGACGAAAATAGGGTCACAGAAACGAAGATATCCCCAAAAGTCTGTTTCTCATTCAACAGTTGGACATATTTTCAAAAAATTCAAAACAACCGGCTCAGTTAGTATTGGTCATATTGATCATATATTTTTATTGAAAAAACAAAAAGGAACCATTCCCGCATCGCAAATAGCAAAAAACGCGTTCGTGGGGTGGTTTTTGGCCGATAGGAGTGAAACTTAGGGGAGCTGGGACCCCGCGCAATCGATTCAGCGCAAAAAATTAAGTAGGCGAACATATAATTGTGTTGCAGTATCAGAAGTGGACTGGTTTTCCGCAAATTTGCAAGGAATATAGAGCAACCGCGCACTTTGCTATAAAAAGCCACACTTTGGCGAGATCAATTTTGTCAGAAAAGTGTTTTCAGGTAGTCTCCATGTCAATACGAATCGATCAAGCCCACTTGGACTCATGTCACTTAATACCTTAGAATTTTTCCATTTTCTTTTTTTGATACGCTGGGAAATTTTTTTGCAAATGGTGACTTGTCTGAAAATGGGTTTCCCGTGACTTTGGGCTCTTACAGATGCTGTGGAATCATTTTCAGACTTGAATTAATCAAACTTTTTTAATCTAAGGCTCTCCAGCGCCTCCCAGCAAAGCGCTAGGGCATTACTTCAGAAAACAAAGTTGTAGAGGTGGACCTAAACTTCATGAAAATAAAAAATTCATACATTGCTAATGCTGCAGCCATTATGGTCGCCGTCTCTCTAACTATAGTATCCATATGAAATACAATTTATATTTAATTTTTTGACCAGCAGAGTCGTGCAGTGAGCATGCTTGATCACCCTGACTATATACTGGATTCGCCCTTTAGCTCTACACACTTGCAAAATGAGTGGATAACAGATATGTCACGTTTTTTAAAAAAGTTCGGTTTTGGTACTAAAATTAAATCTTTAAAAGAAAAATGCTGTCTATGCCAAGAACTTTAATTACTGTTGATGCCATAAAACTTAGACAATGATGGCATGCAGTAATGCAATAAACAAATAATTAATAATAAAGCTAAGTATAATGTATGGATTCCTAACATTTTTCGATATAGACGAAAATGGTATATTAAGAACCTTAAGTTGTTTCGTAGTTACCTAGTTACACAATTTTCTAAAGGGCAAAGTTTGTGATCATACTAGGAATGGATAACTACTACAGCATTTCAATAATTATCATCAATATATATAAAGAGCGCCCTATAAAATACCTATATATTTATTTTGTCAAAACAATCAATAAAAAATGCAAAACAATTAGGATAAAATATGATTAGTTAGACTAACAAAAATAGAATAAAATATAGTAAAATCTAAGTTTAATAATTATTCTACTCCATAAAAAGACTCACCTAAATAGTCCAATCTCCAACAAATATGATGTAAAATTCAGTACACAAGAAAAAATCGAACACAAATTAAAATGCTTAGCAGTTTACGGCTAATGTATATGATATAGTTGTCATTTTTGACTTTCGACATTACATACGTACTACCAACATAGGGTAATACCAACGTATAAATCAAAACTCACTACGCGTTCTCGCCATCGAACTCGTCTACTACCGAACATGTGACTCTGTGATGTGACTCACAGACTATGTGACTCACAGACTTGTGACTGAACCACAGAATAATTAATTATCCTTATCTGGAATTGGCCGAATATATAACACATAGATGTACAGGGCCGTTCCTACCGGGAAGAAATTGTGTGTTCTACGCGTAAGCGCCACTTTTGGAGGGAGGGGACAAAACGTGAAATAAAAAAGATGATTTTAATTTATTAGAAAAATAAATAATTGTAAATGCATCTTAATTTAGGATTCACTTTTGGCTTAAGATTCTTATACCTAAAGTGTAAATGGGGCTTAAGCATGATGTCGCCATTAACTGCTTTCGCTCAGCAGGGTGATTCGTAATCATGAGGAACCTGTTTCATGTGTTGTCTCTGTCCCTACCATGCAATTGTGTATCATATGATCATTGTTCGTTAAAATCCTGTTTATTATGTTCACTGTCAATGAAAGCAGCAATTGTCCAAGATCACTAAAGAGTAGGTTGAACGGATAATGTTCCTCTGACTTTGTGACGTCATGTGTTTATAGCAAATACGCGGCAATATCTGAAACTAGACATTTCTTCTAATTATTTGAATATATAGTGCGTTTACTATGACCAAATAAACCACTTATGACGAGTGGACGTTATAAAATAAAAAGTTTTTCTTCTAATTATTCATTTGCCATAAAAGTATGTATTTCTGAATAAACATAAAGTTTGAATATAGGTAGACGGTAGACCTAAACATTTTAAAAACTAATGTATCTTATTTGAAGGATGAAAAAACTATTGCTTTGCCTAAAAACAATGTATACTGTTATGAATTACACCCCCTTGGAAGTGGAGATGATACGCCTATGCCTACTGATAGTGACTGGAAAGACTCTAGAAAGAGCCAAGGACTTTTCTAGAGTGTGGTGGAAGAAGATTCTGGTTCAATCTAGAGGTAATTTCAGAGTATATAAGGCGCGATTACCAGCGCGGAAGAAGAAGTTTATTTTAGAAGTGACACGTTCGGTAAAAACTGAGGTTATATAAGAGTGTAAAGGTTATTTTGAATGTTTGAAGTATTGTATAGTCAGTAAATTATTGAATAAAGTGTTAGTGGTGCTTATCTCTTGTTGAAATTATTTAGAACCCACGGATTCATACAGGGTGTTTCCTAAAAGATGAAAAAAACGTGACATTGGTGTTAGACGCGGAATTTTGACAAGAGGATTTTTGGGAGTGTTGAGAAGACTGGGACAGTATTCTCGAAGCTAGTGCTAACACAGGAAGGACACTAATTTACTGGACATTGTTCGAGGACTATTTTCGAACAGAAAATTAGTGTTAAGTGCATTTTTGAGACATTTTTGGAACATTTTGTTGGACATTAGTGGTTAAGTGACAGACTCTAGATAAGACTTTTTTTGTGCCGTTTTGAGGTTTTTCTGGACAGTCCCATTACCGATAGTGACGTAATTATTAAATTTATTTGATTTCAACGTAATTGTATGCCGATAACAACCAGAAGCATGGCATCCGAAAAGCAAATGCAGGACTTTATGGCCCAAATGCAAAAGATGATGATGGATCAGGAAAGGAAGCGCCAGGATGAGAAAGAAGAACGGGAAAGAAAACGACAAGAAAAAGAACAAAAACGCCAACAGGAAAAAGAAGATCAAGAACGAAGACGTCAAGAGGAGAAACAAGAAGAGGAGAAACGACGTCAAGAGGATAAACAAGAACAAGATAAACGACATCAAGAAGAGGAGACACGCCGTCAAAAGGAAAATGACGAACTAAGGAAAATTATAGAAGGCCAACAGAGTGCCATATTTGCCGTTAGGTACTGAAGAACTCAAAAATAAGGTAGCGGAAGAAGTCGGTGGAGTCAAACAAGAGGTAAGCGAAGTCAAAGGAGAAGTAAATGAAGTCAAAGAGAAAATGCACCAGGTAGAGGGAGAAATAGACCAACTTAAACAACAGTTGAGGGATAGAGGAAACCAGCAAGTGGTATCATCCGGCCAGCGATTAAAAATTCCCTCCTTTGATGGTCAAAGTTCCTGGATGACTTACAAGACAGATTTTGAGGCAGCAGCGAGTGCAAACAACTGGAACGACGAAGAGAAGGCTAAGGCATTAATCGTAGCTTTAAGAGGCCAAGCATTGGAATTGCTCCAGACAATTCCGGTAGACCAACAACGAAATTTTAGAGTTTTAGAAGCCGCCTTAGATCTACGATATGGCGATCAACACCTTGCTCAAGTATACCAGACCCAGCTGAAATTGCGCGTTCAGAAAGCAGGAGAGAGTCTGCAAGAATTTGAAGCTGCGGTGGAAAGACGGCACATTTGGCATATCCTAATGCGCCAAAAGAATTTAAAGAACAATTGGCAGTGGGGGCATTCCTAGACGGGATAAGGGACGATGAGATCAGGCGAGTCCTCAGGCTATCCCGACATAAAAGTAGTAGTGAAGCCTTGGTGCATGCCCTAGAGATAGAAGCCGTCTATAGGGATACTCCAAAGTCAAGAGTGCGGGCTATGACGCTTGAAGAATCGCAGCCAGAAGAGAGAGACCAAAACCCTATCTTGAACGCGATTCTCAAAACGAATAAAATGATCAGTCAATTACTGGCTCAATCGAATCCTCCAAGAAGACAGGAAAACCAACAAAATAGAGAAAGGCCAAGTGGAGGTATTAAATGCTACATATGCAGCAGGATGGGACATATGAAACGAGACTGTCGACAGCAGAACTCGGACAGACGAGTAAATGCTGTAAATGTAGAAGAGCAGCAGGAAAACTAAAGATAGCCAGCACTAAGGGGGCTGGGCTGGCTAGGGAACACGGTGCCCCCAGAGAAATAAAGATTTCCCAGCTGCGAAGAATTCCAAGTAGTCTGCTGTTGCAAGGATATGTGAATGGAAGAAAGTGCGTGTTTACTGTTGACACAGGTGCTACGTCATCAATAGTGCGGCCAAGCAAAATGAAGTAATTATTCGGACAGCCATGGGAGACAGGGCTGCGGTCCATGGAGAGGTCAATTTGGAACTGCAGGTTGGACGATTGAGATTCAATTACAAGGTCATTGTGGCTGACATTACAGATGATTCCATTTTGGGACTGGACATCATGGGAGAGCAGAGGTTTATTGTTGACGTAGGGGAGCGAGTCTTGAAAATTGGAAATGAGGAATTTATCCTGGCAACCGCAGATGACCAATTCCATAAAGCAAGGTTATTGACAACACAGACGATTAAGATTCCTGCTCACTCGGAACAGATCATCGATGCTGCCTTGGAAGGAAATCCTGGAGGTTACCGTGTTGGCCTGGTGGAAGATGATGAATCGATTAAGTCCCTAACCAATATTGTTGTGGCAAGAACTTTAACCCAGACTAAAGATAAAATCCCAATTAGAGTCGTCAATTTAAATTCCCATGCAGTAACAATTAAAGAAGGCAAACCGATTGGCTCCTATGAACCGGTTATGTGGGTAGCAAGGTGCGAAGAACAAACAGAGGGAAATTCATCTACAAATATAGACCAGGAAGTTTTGACCTTGCTGAGTTCCCAGTTAGAGCATTTATCTGAGGATGAACGAGAGGAGGCGATCAAGTTCCTGGAAAAGGAAAGTTCAGTATTTGCCAAGAATACAGAAGCTCTTACCAAAACAGACACAGTCCAGCATCGGATAAATACTGGTGACTCACCCGCTATTCGACAACAACCTAGGAGGCTTCCGCTAGCAAAACAAGAAGAAGCCTCGGCAATGATAGATAAGATGATACAACATAAATACTATGCTATATTTACAGGGAAAATTGAAAATGGCGATCTTAAGGTGTTATTTTTGAAGCAAATAACAAAGGACAACAGACTATTTACGCTGGATGAAAAATCTGCATCATTTGAGCACCAAATTGTAAGAATTCTTGATGAGCCTGATGTTGTTGTAAAAGGAGAAAGACTTTATTACAAATTTGTGTAATTTCATTCATTTAAGTTAACCTATAATGATACCTACTCTTTTTATAATTTTAAGTATATAACAAATGATTTTTAGTTTTAGGTTCACTTAGCTATTAAATAAAGGAATAATTTCACGATTTTTAATTTTCTCGCATTAAAATTAATGAAAATGCATTTGTAGTTAATTAAATAAAAATATTTCTTGACAACAGTGCTTATTTTTTACTCAGTAACAAAGAAATACTGCAAATATGGCAGACTTTTCACACACGTCCCGTACGGAACCAGTATATGTCCCATACGGAACCAGATATTTATGGATATAAAAGTTTATTTTACAGATTACATTTATTAAAAACTAGGTTTTAACAAAGTTAAAGCTGTTTAAAAATTACGCTGAAAACTTGAGACAGTAAGATAAAGAAAGATCACAGGTTTTTGCCATTAATGTAAGTGACATCAAGACATCTGTCAATCAATTGTCCCATACGGAACCACATTTTGAAGTGATGTTTTACAGTAATTATGAAATTTCAAGTATTCAAATTTAAGCAGTAGACTAAATATATTTTTAAAAAACTAAATTTAGTGGTTATATTAATTGAAAACAAAATAAAGACATATTTTTATAGTAATTTGTTCCTTCAAGGAACTGTCTGGGTGTCCCATACAGAACCTGGAATGGCTGCATGGGTAGTTTTGGTTGCCAAAAAGGACGGAATGTTAAGATTTTGTGTCGATTATCGAAAATTGAACGATGTGACGAAGAAAGACAGTTACCCATTAGAGGTGTTTTAAAACCTCATGAGCTGTGACCTTCATATGCGCAGAGACATAATCCCTCCTGTTGACTCAGTTACACTTCTTAAAAATATTATATTTATTGTTTACAATTTATCCCGAGCTCTTGTTTATGTATACAGCAAGACAGCCTCCAGTGTCTTCAAAAACATACTAATAACTCAGAATAAACTTTGCCTTTTGCGCATTTCGCGGCTCATGAGATTCTGAAACACCTCTACCCCGGATTGACGACACGTTAAGTACATTGGCAGGCTCACGATGGTTTTCGACGTTAGACCTTAGGAGCGGCTATTGGCAAGTTGGGCTTCATCCTGATGATAAGGAAAAGACAGCGTTTTCAGCAGGCAGTGGTCTTTACCAATTTACGGTGATGCCTTTTGGACTTTGCAATGCAATAAATACTATGCTATATTTACAGGGAAAATTGAAAATGGCGATCTTAAGGTGTTATTTTTGAAGCAAACAACAAAGGACAACAGACTATTTACGCTGGATGAAAAATCTGCATCATTTGAAAGTACAATCAATGAGCACCAAATTGTAAGAATTCTTGATGAGCCTGATGTTGTTGTAAAAGGAGAAAGACTTTATTACAAATTTGTGTAATTTCGTTCATTTAAGTTAACCTTAATAATACCTACTCTTTTTATTATTTTAAGTATATAACAAATGATTTTTATACAGTTTTAGGTTCACTTAGCTATTAAATAAAGGAATAATTTCACGATTTTTAATTTTCTCGCATTAAAATTAATGAAAATGCATTTGTAGTTAATTAAATAAAAATATTTCTTGACAACAGTGCTTATTTTTTACCCAGTAACAAAGAAATACTGCAAATATGGCAGACTTTTCACACACGTCCCGTACGGAACCAGTATATGTCCCATACGGAACCAGATATTTATGGGTATAAAAGTTTATTTTACAGATTACATTTATTAAAAACTAGGTTTTAACAAAGTTAAAGCTGTTTAAAAATTACGCTGAAAACTTGAGACAGTAAGATAAAGAAAGATCACAGGTTTTTGCCATTAATGTAAGTGACATCAAGACATCTGTCAATCAATTGTCCCATACGGAACCACATTTTGAAGTGATGTTTTACAGTAACTATGAAATTTCAAGTATTCAAATTTAAGCAGTAGACTAAATATATTTTTAAAAAACTAAATTTAGTGGTTATATTAATTGAAAACAAAATAAAGATATATTTTTATAGTAATTTGTTCCTTCAAGGAACTGTCTGGGTGTCCCATACAGAACCTGGAATGGCTGCCGTGGGTAGTTTTGGTTGCCAAAAAGGACGGAATGTTAAGATTTTGTGTCGATTATCGAAAATTGAACGATGTGACGAAGACAGTTACCCATTAGAGGTGTTTTAAAACCTCATGAGCTGTGACCTTCATATGCGCAGAGACATAATCCCTCCTGTTGACTCAGTTACACTTCTTAAAAATATTATATTTATTGTTTACAATCTATCCCGAGCTCTTGTTTATGTATACAGCAAGACAGCCTCTAGTGTCTTCAAAAACATACTAATAACTCAGAATAAACTTTGCCTTTTGCGCATTTCGCGGCTCATAAGATTCTGAAACACCTCTACCCCGGATTGATGACACGTTAAGTACATTGGTAGGCTCACGATGGTTTTCGACGTTAGACCTTAGGAGCGGCTATTGGCAAGTTGGGCTTCATCCTGATGATAAGGAAAAGACAGCGTTTTCAGCAGGCAGTGGTCTTTACCAATTTACGGTGATGCCTTTTGGACTTTGCAATGCTCCAGCCACTTTTGAACGATTGATGGAATTTGTACTATGAGGGCTAACCTGGAAGACGTGTCGTGGTTTACCTTGACGACGTGCTGGTTATGGGACGAGACTTTACAGAACATTTGAAAAATCTTCAAGAAGTATTTGGGCGAGTAAGGTATGCACACCTGAAGTTGAACCCGAAGAAGTGTTTATTATTTCAGAAAGAAGTCAAATTCCTTGATCACGTTGTGTCTTCGGAGGGTATACAAACAGACCCCGACAAAATTTCTGCCGTACGAGATTGGCCAAGGCCATCTAACGTTCATGAAGTACGAAGCTTCCTTGGCCTCTGTACTTATTATAGACACTTTTTGGAAGGGTTTGTAGACATTGTGAAGCCATTACATCGGCTAACAGAGGAGAAAGTTCAGTACCAGTGGACACCGGAGTGTGAAACGGCATGGAGAAAATTGAAGGCAGCTCTATGCACTGGTCCTGTGCTAGCATACCCACAACAGAATGGACTTTTTATTTTAGATACAGATGCCAGCAATTCTTCGATTGGTTGTGTGCTGTCCCAAATTCAGAA
This sequence comes from Stenurella melanura, assembly GCA_963583905.1. Taxonomy (NCBI): domain Eukaryota; kingdom Metazoa; phylum Arthropoda; class Insecta; order Coleoptera; family Cerambycidae; genus Stenurella; species Stenurella melanura. The sequence goes on along the minus strand of OY757310.1, from coordinate 109,883,110 downwards.
CGGAGAGGAAAGAGTGATTCCACTTCAGCAAAGTGCTCTCCAAACCAGAACTACTGTGTACCAAACAGAAACTATTGTGTAACCAGGAAAGAGTTATTGGCCATCGTCAAATCAGTGGACCATTTTCATAAGTATCTCTACGGACGACATTTTAAAATCAGGACCGACCATGCTGCGTTGAAATGGCTGTTGCAGTTGAATACCCCGGAAGGTCAACTGGCTCGTTGGATAGAACGGCTGCAACAGTACGACTTTAAAATCGAGCATCCACCAGGAAGATCTCATAAGAACGCAGACGCTTCATCTAGAAGACCATGCAAGGACGACTGCAAGCACTGCCGCCATGTGGAGAAACAGCAGGGCACGGGAGTAGTCAACACTATTAAAATCAAAGAGTTTAATAACTAGAGAAGACAAGCCGTGGATTTGCCGGGAGTCGCGATTTGGTCACAGCATGCTGTGATTTGGTTGTCTAGGAAACGTTAGGCTCTTCGTCCTTGTCGCAGACCTCGTACCCTCTCTCTCCACTCTGTTTTACAAAGCAACACAGCGCTTTGATTTCACAAATACCGTCAATTTTTAATCTTTGTTTTGAATAGCGTTCGGCTTTATTTACAATTACAAGTAGTGTTTTCTCAAATTTTTCTTCTGTTTATAATTATAACGTTTAATCTGTTTATCACGAAAAATGTTGCTGAGACATTAATTTTAAATATGGTACAATTTAAGAAAAACTTGAAAGAAAAGCTACATATTATATAAAGATCTGGTGAAGTTTATAAATTAAGAGTGAAAGTTCAAAGTGTAGTTTTCATCGATGATCTGCGGACTAAATGTACCTATTGTTTTAAACTATATATTGGTTATTTAAAAACTACTCGGTGCTGATTTTTTTAATATTTGAAACCTGAGTCTAAACACTGACTTATAAGTCCATTTTCACAGTTTTGTAATGTAAAACAACAGAATTGAGTAGTTTTTAAACACCACACGATATATTTTAAAATAATACAGATCACTCAATGAATTTAGTATAAATGCCATCTAAGTTATATTAGAAATGTTAAACTTGTTGATAATAAACAGTTATATATTTAGTAAATATATTTTTGTTTAATTCTCATTTACAGACATGAATATAGAAGTTCAGAGTAGTCAGCATTCAACTTACTGCTAACGATAGTAATGACTGATAAATAAAACAATAAAAGGAAAGGAGAATATTTAATAAAATACATAGATTAGACAATAATAACATTAATATGACATGACAACAAAAAGTTCTTACCGAAATTACAATGATTTGCACAGCTCTGTGTTAGTAATTATTCATAAAACAACCTTAAATTATGCAAGTACATGGCGAAAATGATTTATAATTTATAACTAATCCTTACCTTTGCGATAATAAGCTGTTATCTTGTAAATTTCTTGGAGAGAACTTCTTTCACCCAACTACTAACAAATTGGTTATAAACTTCGTCTTTTCAATGCCTTGTACTCATTCTTTTAACTATGCACTCCTTTCAAAAATCATGTAATTACAATATATGTATGTCTAATATTCGGAAATACATCGGCATCTGTACTAAGGTCTTCTTTATTTAAATATATAGCGATTTAAATTGATAGCACCAACTTTCTTCCATACACTGATCCTGTACATCATAAGGTAATTTCGTAAAATATAAACTCATCTCCATCTTAACAAACAAAATTCGCCACATGAATTGATTAAACATAATTGTAGATGTTAAATAATCCAAAATTAAGTTTTAAAACATCACAGAATCCACAAAATATACAGTTAAAAACAACACGTTCGATCGGCGAATTACACAATGACACACTGAAAGAAATTTCTATTATCCATAAAGAGAAATTGACTAACCCCTAATAAATATCTGCATTAAATAGGCTCCAGCAAGACTGCTCTGTAACCGCAACAAAAACGATCTTGCTAAGATGCACTTATTTACCGTTAATAAAAGTTTTTCTTATTATTTATTTGTTACTGCAGCTTGATAGCTTTGCTATCAGGAGTCACCACCTATTTTAATCTTAATAAGTTTTTTGTTATAGTTAGTAAGTTCCTATTCCCTACACCATTACTGCCTTGTAACCGGAAAAGAACTTTCCTGCTGCTAATAGGTGACTTTTTAACCACTATGCAGCTTACATTATAATGGCAACAAATAATCTCTCTTGACCTAGTAATTTCATTTTGCAAGTACGTTACTTGTAAATTCAATATTTTAATTTTATATTTTTTAGACTTCACACTTCATATTAAAACACGTTTTTAATACATTTCTATGTTGACTCAGACAAAGAATTATTTTTGGTAAAATTAAAATAAATGATTCATTTAAGGAAACAAACGACTAATAAACAATTCAGGGTGCCTATTAAAAAAGGGGAACTTTGACTTGTAAGAAGACACAATCTCAGTTTACTATATAATAGCTGCTTTCGTTCAGCAGTGATTCGTAATGATAAGGCACCTACCTGTTTCATGTTTTGTCTCTGTCCCTATACCATGCAATTTTGCATCATATGATTACTGTTCATTGAAATCCTGTTTATTATGATTATGAATCACTCTGCTGAACGAAAGCAACTAATATACAATAACATAAAACACAAGTTTTTTTTATAAAAATTCTTTGCATAAAACCTTTCCCACAACTGCCTCGTCGAACGCCGAATTTCTTACTAGTTATTGCATGCGCCGCTGCATGGACGAAATGGCGCGCGTTGATAAAAACTCAATTGCGCTTCCGCCACGTGCAAAAATAAATAAGTAAGACACGTTACTATTAGTAAGCCCGTCTTTACAGTTAATAGGTGACTTACCAACCATAGGTCTATTTGAGTTTTAACCATTAAATAGTTAACTTTAACTTAAGGCACTTATTTATCGTAAGAAATTATTTAGTTACCCCTAATAAAAAGAAAACTAATAACAATATTTTACCTAGTTTAAGTAAGTGCTGCTATTGGGACAAATAGTCAAAGATTTACCGTTGCAAAATCTCATTAGCAAAACAGTTTTTCTTATGGTTAGATAATGATAATGTAGTCTTAACAAAAAAAATACTTATGATAATGCAGATCATCTTAGCAAAACATTCTATTTGGTCGGTTTCTTTCAGTGCAATGGCGGCCATTTGTTTTCCCTCAGGTCTGAAAAGTTATGACATCAGCGCACGTCATACTTCATACTACTCATACTGTCATTGCATTGCAATCGTTACCTCCCCTCATGTACTGTGCGACAAAGAGAAAACGAACTGTGTGAGAAGGATGAGAATACTACAATCTACCGGCTGCTTATACATTACGCTTATGGAGCTTGTCTCCTCTATTTGTTAAACTCTTTGATTAAAATAGACGTTCCAGATGATTGGACAACTGAAGCCCTGAGACAAGAACAACTAAACGATGCAGAGATTGGGGATATATTCAGAGCAAAGGAAAAGGGAATTCGACCAGAGTGGACGGATGTTTCATACAAAGCAGTTGGACTGAAGGCACTGTGGGCGCAGTGGGACTCACTGAAAGTTAGCAACGGGCTGTTGTGGAGAGCATGGGAAAGCCCGGATAGAAAGCAGGTGGTTATGCGTCTGATTCCCAGGTGTCGAGTAGCGAAGGTGCTTCAGGAAGTGCATAATGGAGCATCCAGTGGACACTTCGGCGTTAACAAGACCCTGAATAAAGTACGTGAACGATTTTACTGGGTAAATAGTCGTCAAGATGTTGAAGCTTGGTGTCGTAATTGTAAAATTTGTGCAGCCAGTAAAGGACCTCAGACTAGAAGTAGGGGTGCAATGAAGCAATATAACGTCGGGGCTTCTTTTGAGAGGATTGCGATCGATATAGCCGGACCATTCCCAGTAACCAAGGACGGTAACAAGTACATACTGGTTGCCATGGACTATTTTAGTAAATGGCCTGAAGCCTACGCAATTCCGAACCAGGAAGCGGTTACTGTTGCCAAAGTCTTGGTAGATAACTTGATATGTCGGTTTGGTGTACCCCTGGAGCTGCATTCAGATCAAGGGAGAAATTTTGAGTCGGGGGTATTTCAGCAAATCTGCAAGTTATTAGGAATACACAAAACACGGACGACAGCCCTTCACCCGCAATTAGATGGAATGGTGGAGCGACATAATAAGACTATGAAAGAACATCTCTCTAAAGTCGTTCATAAAAATCAACGTGACTGGGATCTCCACATACCGTTTTTCCTCATGGCATATAGAGCTGCTATCCACGAGACTACAAAACAGACTCCGGCTCGTGTAGTATTTGGACATGAGATCAGACTGCCGTGTGATTTGATGTTTGGAACACCAGGTGGAGAACGGCTTCCTGTGAACAGCTATGTAGATGAAGTGAGTGAACGGCTAAGGAATGTCCATGAGTTAGAGACCAAATCACCATAGCCAGTGACAGAATGAAGGCTCGATATGACCGTAAGGGTAGTTCAGAAGGGTTCAAGGCGGGAGATCTGGTTTGGCTGTACAACCCACAGCGGAAGAAAGGAAGGTCACCGAAACTTCAACCGCCTTGGGATGGACCGTATATTGTTATTACCCGAATTAATGATGTCATCTATCGGATTCAACGAAGCAAAAAGTCCAAGATGAAGATCATGCATTTGGACAGGCTGGCGAAATACATCGATGATTCTGAGTTGCCTGATCGGGACGATCAGGCTTAAGGAGGGGGCAGTGTTATGAATTACACCCCCTTGGAACGGGAGATGATACGCCTATGCCTACTAATTGTGAATGGAAGCCAACAGAATAAAATGGACTTTTCTGGAATATTGTTGGAGAAGATTCTTGAATGTTTCTAGATGGATCTAGAGAGTCAGGTTCGAAGTATATAAGGCGCGATTACCAGCGCGGAAGGAGAAGTTTTATGAAGAAAGCAGTTTATAAAAGTGAACAAGTAGAAAAGTGAAAAGTGAGGTTAGATAAATAGTAAATAAAGTGAATTTGAAGTATTGTAGTCAGTAAATAGTTAAATAAAGTGTTAGTAGTGTTTAATCTCTTGTTAAAATTATTTAGAACCCACGGATTCATACAGGGTGTTTCCAAAAAGGTGGAAATCCGTAACAGTATTTTCTGCACATTTAACATTTGTATTACTTTATTACTAAAGTATTGTCATCATGCAAAAATCCAAATTTCAGATTGTTATAAAAATGAAAAAATAAATTTATCCGAATCCGGAGGCTGTTTGTGTGTCTGTATGTTTGTGGGTGATACGTTTTTCTTGAATACGATTTGTTTAGGCCATTTGACCCAAGCGGGAGTTTATATTTTATATTTTAAAATGCACCAATCACCGGTCAGCCGGCGCTCCGATGAGTGAGTATGGTGGAGTGTGCGCCCGGCGCCGTACGCAAAAACATTTTTAGTAGTAGTCAGTGTTGCCGATTGGCGGATAATTATCCGATTTCCGGATAATTTAGGACGGTGGAGGATAATTTTCTCACCCTGTTAAAAATCGGATAAAAAGCGGATAATTTCCATCTAGTTATATCCGGGTTTCGCCCGAAGCCGGAGGTTAGCTGATGGAGATATATATTCAATTCTGAGGAATACGACTCTCCCCGCTCTTCAAAATTCTGACCGAGTAAAATCAATATAAAAAAGCTGTGCCATTTTCGTTATAACCAAAAAATGCCAAAACGGATAATATCCGACAAAATCGGATAGTTTTTTGTTAAGTGCAATTGAACCTCCTACTCCGTCCTCTTTGTTTGCAATCTATGCAGCCTTATCCTTGATCTTTGTTTTGTAGGTAGAATAGATATACTACTATACCGATATGTATAATTTTGATTTTGATCTGTCGTATTGATGGTTGTAACGGAAATATTAACATATACTTTTGTTCATATATATAACAGTGTTACAGTGTTCAGTTTACAATAAAATCACAATACAAACACGAGCCTAATTATTTGATTTCGTTGTCGCATAACAGGTTATGGTCCCAGTAATCCCGTGCTCTTGTATTGGTTAGTTTTGTGTAACTACTGGAAGAGTATAAGATCGCCATCATGAGTGACATAGTGAACGTTGTAGAAAAATTGGGAATCACGCAATTCTGCGGAAAAGACTATGACCACTGGAAGTTTCGAATGGAAATAATTCTTGATCAGCACGATGTAAAAAAATGCATTGACGAGGAAAGTGCTAACCAAGACGCGGCATTTCTTAAGTCTGACAAGAAATGTAAGTCCCTACTAATACAGTGCATAGCAAACTCACACCTACAATATGTGAAAGATAAGAATACTGCTTATCAAATGTGGAAAGCCCTAGAAAACGTTTTTCAACGTAAAGGCATTGCCAGTCAGCTTTTTCTGAGGAAAAAGTTGCTAACAATGAAACTACCTGCTGGTGAGCCTCTTGAAAAACATTTTGTAAAATTTGAAGAGACAGTCCGGGAATTAAAATCAGTTGGTTCTAAATTGGAAGAAACAGATATAGTGTGCCACTTACTTTTGACTCTACCCAAGTCGTTTGACTCTCTTGTAACTGCGCTGGAAACTTTAGAACCAGATAAACTCACTCTGGAATTTGTTAAAGGAAAACTGTTAGATCACGAATTGAAAAAGAGGAATCAGACTGAAGGTAATGGGGAACCATCCTCAGCATTTACAAGTAGCAAGAAAAATAAAAATTGGACGCAGTCCGGGAGACAACAGACCTTTCAAAAGGGGAATTTTCCTTTCACATGCCACAACTGTGGGAAACCAGGGCACAAGCGAGCAGATTGTCGGGTCAAGAAGCAAGCCAATCAGACAAATCAAGTAAGTGAAGAAAAGCATATTGCCTTTATGATGTCTTCTAGAACATCGGAATTTCATGAAAATGTGTCAAATGGAAGAATCAAGTTTCTCATCGATTCAGGTGCAACTGACCATATGGTAAATAGTACGCATTACTTTAAAAATGTATCTAGGTTAAATCCTGCTATTAATATTTCAGTTGCTAAAAATAACCAAAATCTTTTTGCTACGGAAATTGGTTCAATTGATATTATTTCAGAATGTAACACAACTGCTACAATAAATGATGTTTTGTTTGTTAAAAATTTGAAACGTAACTTACTGTCTGTACAAAAAATAGAAAAAGCTGGTTGTGAAATTTTATTTAGTGATGGTAATGTTATCATTAAGAAAAATTCTGTTGTAATTGCAGTTGGAAAAAGAATAAACAATCTTTATGAAATCAGTTTCAGAATTGTCAATGTCGAATCAAATTTATGTGAAATATCAAACAACTTGAAAATCTGGCATCGTAGGTTAGGCCATTTAAGTAACAGAAATGTGTCAATATTATCAAAACAGAATTTTGTTGAAGGTGTAGATTTGAACAATGATAGTAATGCTAAAGAAACTGAAATGTGTGTAACGTGTGTCAAAAGTAAAATTAAAAAATTGCCATTTGCAGAACGTTCAGAAAGAAAAACGTCAAGACCACTTGAACTTGTTCACTCAGATATTTGTGGACCAATTAAACCATCGACTTATGATGGGAAACGTTACTTTGTAACTTTTCTTGACGATTACACACATTTCACTATCGTTTATTTGCTAAGTAGTAAATCTGAAATGTTTGAATGTTTTAAAGAATTTGAAGCTACTGTTAGCGCTAAATTTGGAAATCAAATTGCCTCCTTGTGCTGTGACAATGGTGGGGAATATCTGTCTCACACGTTTGTCAATTTTTGCAAGCAGAAGGGAATCCAAATTAAAAATTCTATCCCCTATACCCCTGAATTAAATGGTAAGGCTGAAAGGCTTAACAGAACGTTACTGGACAAAGCCCGTGCAATGATGTTGGAATCGAATCTGGAAAAGAACATGTGGGGTGAAGCTATTCTGTGTGCTACCTATTTAACAAATCGAAGTCCAACAAGTTGTCTAAAAAATTGTACACCAGCAGAAATGTTCTATGGTACGAAACCTAACCTGAAAAATTTGCGAATATTTGGCTGTGTCGCATATAACCATATTCCAAAAGAAAAACAAACTGGAAAGTTTAGTTCAAGATGTAAAGTTTGTATTATGATCGGATATACACACAATGGGTACAGGCTCTGGGATGTCGAGAAACAAAAGACTGTTGTTGGAAGAAATGTTTTATTTGACGAAACAAAGACGATTAAAAATCTGGAAGAGAAAGAAAAAGATATACATGTTGAAGTGGAAATGAAAACTGAAAATAATCAGGAAGAGTTACAAATTCTTAATAATGAAGAAAATAACTCAGTCGTGGTTCAACAAGAACCAAATATTTCAGATTATTTGTCGGATGAAGAAGATTGGAATAATACTGGTAGTTCAGAAGATGAAGAAAAAGTAGTTAGAAGGAGTAAAAGAGAGAAAAGACCGCCTGTCTGGTCTATCGACTATGAATTAGAACACCAGGCACTAAATGTTGAAGCCTTTGTTGATGAGGTACCTGATAATCTTAAAGCTGCTGAAAAGAGAAATGATTATAGGTATTGGAAACAAGCTGTAGAAGACGAGCTAGACTCGCTGAAAAGAAATAAAACGTGGGATTTGGTGCAAAAACCTGACAGTGCGAGAATAATTGGAAGTAAATGGGTATTTCGATTAAAGAGAGATCAAAATGGAGAAATTTCAAAATATAAAGCACGTCTAGTCGCAAAGGGGTTCATGCAGAGAGAAGGATACGATTTCGAAGAAACGTATGCACCAGTAGCTCGATTAACGACGGTCAGAACCTTGATTTCTATAATAAATCACAAAGGTTTTTTCGCACATCAAATGGATGTAAAGTCCGCTTTCTTGCATGGAACAATCAAAGAAGATATATTCATGGAAGTCCCTGATGGAGTTGAAAATAGTGGAGATTGTGTCTGCAAAATAAACAAGGCATTATATGGACTGAAACAAGCTCCATTATGTTGGAATAGTAAATTTAATGAATTTGCCAGATCGCAAAATATGAATAGATCTGATAGTGATCCTTGTCTCTATTCGAGAAAATCTAATGATTCTGAGCTGTATTTGCTGTTGTATGTTGATGATATGATTATTGCCAGCAACAGGCAACAACAAATAGAAGATTTAAAAAGACACCTAATTGAAACGTTTGAGATGCAAGATCTTGGAACCTTAAGTTGTTTTCTCGGAATTAATTTTCGATTTACAGAAAATGGAATTTACTTAAGTCAAAGAAATTATCTAGAAAATTTGCTAAGACGCTTTCATATGACAGACTGCAAACCCATGAAAACTCCAATGGAAAAATGTAATAATCTAAATAATACAGGCCCCACTGCAAATGATGTACGTAATGCTTGGAACTCGTCCTGACCTGAGTACCGCGGTAAACATTTGCAGTAGATATCAAAATAAACCGTCAGAGAAGTTGTGGAAGGCCCTAAAAAGAATTTTACGATATATCAAGGGTACTTTGGATCTAGAACTATTTTATGACAAGCATAACGACATAGAACTAGTTGGATTCGCAGATTCAGACTGGGCAGGAGATGAAATGGACCGAAAATCTACTACAGGATTCATATTCAAAATATTTGGAGCTACAATCTGTTGGTGTACTAGGAAGCAAAGTACTGTTGCCATTTCATCGACTGAGGCTGAGTATGTTGCCTTAGCCGAAGCTGCAAGGGAAGGGATTTGGCTCTCGAATCTTTTAAAAGTCTTTAATATAGAAATTCCAAATTTCACGGTTTTTGAGGACAACCAGTCTTGTATAAAATTGACAAAACGTTTAGAACACAAAAGGTTGAAACATGTTGATACAAAGTTTAATTTCATTAAGGATTTAGTTGAACAAAATTGTTTAGTTATTAAATACATTTCAACCACTGACCAAGTCGCTGATATTCTGACAAAAAATCTGGATAGTGTCAAATTTATAAAATTACGCTTAGGCTTAGGTTTGACAGATCCATAGTATTTTTTAATTTTCTTATAAAATGTTTTAACGGAATTTGTTTTTTTGTAAGGGATGCTTCAATTGTGGGGAAGTGTTAAGTGCAATTGAACCTCCTACTCCGTCCTCTTTGTTTGCAATCTATGCAGCCTTATCCTTGATCTTTGTTTTGTAGGTAGAATAGATATACTACTATACCGATATGTATAATTTTGATTTTGATCTGTCGTATTGATGGTTGTAACGGAAATATTAACATATACTTTTGTTCATATATATAACAGTGTTACAGTGTTCAGTTTACAATAAAATCACAATACAAACACGAGCCTAATTATTTGATTTCGTTGTCGCATAACATTTTTTGTGAGTAGGTGGATCTTATCATGCTGAAACCATTGGCAACACTGGTAGTAGTAGATTTTTTATGTATGTACGAGTAACAGGGCAATTAGAGCTCCTAAAAAAGGCAAATATTGTGTTCAGTAAATGTTATAGCAAGTTCTATTAAAAGGTGTAAAAAACTTTAAATGCTAGTTTTATTCCAAATCTAATAAACTCAAATAAAAGAAGTAATATACAGTCCACACGAAGACGAGAAACCAGCGACAGGTAGGAAACCAAGTGCCAAACACGGAACTTAACCCAACCCATTTTACATCCCACACAGCACAAGGCTGTCCGAGGGACGTACTATGGCAAAGACCATTTAGGATTTGGGCTAGCCTATGGACGTCCCAATATCCCAATATGTATGCTTTTCGGCACTGTTTTGGTCATCCCAATGTCACAACTTGGTACCAGATAAAGGTAATACGACGAACGTCCTTAAGGATGTCTGAAGCTCATAACTAGGGACATACCAGGATATCCCGGGATATTTCGGGACGTCGTAAGTACTACGAATGGGCATCCACAGGGACATTAGAGGATGTACAAAGTACACACCGAAACGTCCCAGAACATCCTAATATTATATTTTCTTATATTTCAATATAACCATCGCCAAAGAAACCACATTTTTACAAAAAGAAAAAAAACTAAAAATATTTTCTATGTATGGACCGAAGTGTTACCTACTTATAATTATACATAAGTAGGTAGCGCATAAATCCACATATATATTTTTTGTAAAATTGTAATTTCTTTGATGATGGTTAATACACTCTGAAACAATAGAAAATATTATATTTCACATTTGAACTGACCGAAAAACCCAAGGAATTACTTATCTAGTTATTTGATATAAACGGTCAAGAAAATAAAATCAGATATAAGACAGACTTTAAAAACAAACTCACACTTGTAATGTCAAACTACTAAAAAAAAAACTACTTCGAAAAAACATAGGATAATAAAATAAGTATGTTGCACATAACTCCATAAATATTTTGTTTTTTGTAAAATTTTATTTCTGTCGAAGGTTAATAAAAAAATTACACATGAAGCTATTTGAATTATCAGTCAAGAAATTAAAAACACCTAGGGGTTATAAGAAGCTAAATATATTCAATATTTAAAGACAAAACTCATTTGTAACAACAAAAAGCAAACTTATTAAAAGAACATAAAATAAAAATTTTCAAACTGAATTATATGAAAACATATTTTTTTTATCAAGTAATGTGTTCCTACTTCTCTACTCTCTTCATTGCCTCGCTCTTCTTTTTGCCCTGCTCGGATTCTTGTAAACACTTCCCTGCTTTGTACCTATTTCATAATATTATAGGTACCCATTCATGGTTGCATCTAAAATAAACATTTACTTATTATTTGAATCAGCATTATCAACAAAAATTTAGTCTATATGAAAACTGGGTAAGATAAAGATAATATAGAGAACATCAAGGGATAAAGGTTTAAATTGAAGCAATAATAAGAATAATTTGTCACATTATAAAATATAATCCTGTATTACGACTTCATTTTAATGCATTATATCTGTCTTCCATACAAGTCACATATGGCCGTAGCTGCGAAGCCATTTACATAACACCATTCATAAACCAATAACCGTGTGTGCAATTTACTCAAAAGGAAACAACAGGTATATCAGGATCAGGACAGATTTGCAAATGAACTGAAATTTTATCCACGCATGTCCTGTCTGATACATATTTCCCTTTAAGAGTGTAATGAAAGTTTCAAATAATTATCTTGAAGCAAAATTATTTTTACTTACCTATTTTCATACACTGTTCATCGTCAAACTTCACAACACTAAGTACGACCTGGTTCACAATCTCTCTCCAACCTGGCTTCGTAACATTCAATTCTTGGGCCAAATAAGCTTCATTTTGTAGGTTTGTTGGTCATTGAAAATAAGGGAGCCAGAATTTTTGTTTAATACTGTAAGTTTTCTATAAAGTTTCCTCTTTAGTTTCCCTTGGCATCCTGAAAGTTTACAAAATTGTATTAAATTTGGGAAGTTTTATAGGTTATGTTATTTTTACATGGCTTGTACTTACTTTCTAGAGTGTCGAACAAACAAGTCTCAAATAAAACTGAATTAAACAGATAAATAAAAAACAATCAAAAGTGTTAAAAATATTTCCTACAACCACTAATATTTATATTATTTGATGTAGAGAAATTAACTGATATTCCAAGCTTGTTTTGAGTTTACACTAAAGAATAAAAGAATACCAGATACAATAGAAAATGATAGAAAGTACAGGTTTGTGAAATTAGATATGGCCGCCGGAAATCGTAATGGCGCCTTATTTGAACATATTAAAGACGAATATTGGGTTACAGTTTAAGGAGATTTAGGGCCCTTCACTGGACATCCTTTTTTAATCCCGATGTCAATTCACAGTTAATGCCAAAATGAAACCAGTTCAGGATATCCTCTTGGCCTCCTTTGAAGGATATTCTGGGATATCCTAAATGGGACGTCCATTTCACTATCTACTTTACGTACTGGGATATCCAGGTACTTCAATTTGACATCCCATATCCCGATTGTGCTGTGTGGGATGGTCCTTCAGCCTGATTTTACATAGTTCTTCAGCCAAAATATATGGTTATTCAAGTCGTAAGGAAATTATACGTATTTTCATTCCCTCAAGTCGCTGAAAATACAGGCATTTTAGTTTTGGAATGTGTAGATTCCATTTGAAAGAAGTTGGCGTACCGAGAGATTCACGGCGCAGCAAGAAGTAACAAGTAAGTGTGTTCCATTTCACATATCTCTCTCTTTTTCTATCCTAGTATTTCCAATATAAGATTGTCTCTGTTTATTATTATAATACGCAGTTTTTCTAGTTGAGTAGTATACCTTAACAAAATTTTCGCGAGTAACTTTAACTAACCAAATAGTTAGGTCTAGTAAGGTCCCCCACCATACCAACACTATAGTCTGTTTTTAAACCAGGAGGAGCGTTTTAAATTTAACGCGCTAAATTATACATCTGTGATTGGACAGGCCCTCGCCAGTTTTACACAAGGCAATAGTCGTAAATTTTGACATATTATCAAAATTTTAATTTCATGTCATAAATTATTTGGTTATAATTTCTATTTTATCGTTTGCACATTATATGTCACTTTTTAATCCCTTTTGTATAAACCTGAATGTGAAAGTGGCTAATTACTTGGCGCCTTAATATTGCGTAAATGGTATGAATGCTACATAAAATATCTAGAGGTCAAATAGAGGTCGATGCATTATATAATCTAATAAAATATGCACAAAAACACTGTAGTCGTGTATTGTTGGTTGCCCAAAACGCCAAAAAGGTTTTAGTGTATTTTCTAGTTACTTTTATGGTGTAAATGATACTTTCATGTTTACTCCTCCTGGTTTAAAAACAGACTATAGTAAGGCCAGATAGTCGCGAAAACGTAGAATCATCAAGTTGGTTAGTTCAGGTTAGTTATTATAGTTTCATTAGGGCATTTACAAATTTAAACGTAATGGAAAATTTATTTTTTATGACGGAGAACTTAATTTTCAATATAAATACAGAGTTACATAATGCTATTATTTTAACAGACAGTAATATATTTTTAATATGCTTAAGGCTGTTACTGAGAAGATATGAAGTGTACCTCTTCATTTTGAAAACTGGCTAGAGAAATACACTGAAATAAAGTTCTATGAGTTTTTAGAATGAAAAAAAAACAATTTTCTTTTTATTGCTAATAATTATAAACGAACTAGGTACCTACCCAACGACAAACCCTTACAGCTCGTTGTACCTACCCCAAAACAAAAATCAAACATAACCTTGTTAAAAGAAGTGACGTTTGGCCATCGTTTGACAAGTCTTAAAATCAATCTAATTAGAAGTGACTACCTCTTGAACTAGGTTACTCGAAGTATGATTTAAAACCATTTCGTGACGTCATATATTGCCGTCGTACGTATTCCCCTACCTTACTATACGTTCGCGAAAACAGCAAAGTATGCTTTGGTTAGCCCGTATTGCATACTAGAACATACCAAGTTACTCGCGAAAATTTTGTTCTTATTTACTTGTAAAAAAATATACTGGCCTCCCAAGTAACACAGTTTGTATGATTGAGATTTTACAGCTAACTATTGGCTGTGAACACGTTGTAGAAGTTAACACTGATATCAAAATAGCTGTATATGCCATCTTTGGTTGCAAAAACAAAATTTTCGCGAGTAACTTGGTATGGTCTAGTATGTAATACGGGCTAACCAAAGCATACTTTGCCGTTTTCGCGAACGTATAGTAAGGTAGGGGAATACGTACGACGGCAATATATGACGTCACGAAATTATTTTATATCATACTTCGAGTAACCTAGTTCAAGAGGTAGTTACTTCTAGTTACATTGTTTTTAAGACTTGTCAAACGATGGTCAAACGTCACTTCTTTTAACAAGGTTATGTTTGATTTTTGTTTTGGAGTAGGTAGTTCGTTTATAATTATTAGCAACATAGGAATTATGGAATCAGAAACTAAATTATATACATATTACTGTCTGTTAAACAATAGCATTATGTAACTCTGTATTTATATTGAAAATTAAGTTCTCCGTCATAAAAATTAAATTTTCCATTACGTTTAAATTTGTAAATGCCCTGATGAAACTATAACAACTAACCTGAACTAACCAACTTGATGATTCTACGTTTTCGCGACTATCTGGCCTTACTAGTGTTGGTATGGTGGGGGAACTTACTAGACCTAACTATTTGGTTAGTTAAAGTTACTCGCGAAAATTTTGTTAAACATTACTTTGCAACTAAATAAAATACTTTATAATAACCACAGCTGTTTATTCTCAGTTAATTGTTGTAAAAAACATATTATCACTAAGAGGAATAGCTATAATGGTGGCGGAAGGCGGAACTAAATTGTCTTGATTTGTAGTTACAAATATCATACTGCAGCCAAGTAAAATGCTAAATAATAACTGAAGCTATTTGTTCCCAATTACAGTTATAAAATATTCTTTATAACTTACAGACAACAGCTAGTATATATGTGTACATATCCGACCGACCATCAGTACAGAAATTTCTGCGTAGAATTTGACATTCTGTGATGTTCCTAACCTCAACTCAGTCAGATGTCGGATCATGGTACAAATATATTTGTTTATTTTTTATTTACCAATCATGGCTGAAAAGTATATTACTGGATTGAAAAAGCTGAAGGTATTGAAATACAACACATCATATTATAGAAAAGTAAAAAAACGTCTTGCTGATATTAAAGCTGTCCAAATAAATGTTTTGACCAATTTTGCAAGTCAGGCTTACTACTACCGTCCTTTCTCAATGACTGGCTAATGCGACCTGGCGGCCAGTATAAAATTCCATTTACTTCCCATCCAGTGGGAACCACACAAAGGGTCACGCCGCGCCGTCCGCCTCGACGGTCTCTACAATTTTAAACATATTTTCATAAATCTAAACCGTTATTTGCAAAATGTCAAAAGTTATAAAAATGACATTCGTAAATCTTGATTCGTGTATTCTGCCACAGAAAATTTAGGCAAATTTTGGTAGGCAAGTAATTTGCAAATGTAAGTCACCCCGGTTATTTTTTAAAATATAGTATCAAAATAAATGTAAAAAAATAATTTTCAAGTAGTCTTATAGGATTATTGTTCTTTAATTTCATTATTATGTTGATATCCGTAAACTAATTTAACAAGTAGGATTACAGTTATCTGTTTGGACGTCATCAGGTAATATATTCAAGCGGTTGTGGTAACTGCGAAAATTTGCCCATGTGTCACTGATTAAGATACACATATATATGACATCTGCGCAATCGTAGACGAGCCGAACTTGAAGTTTTCTAAACGGCCATATTTATTTATTTATTTATTTATTTATTTATGAATTGAAAGACAGCCATATTGTGGATTAAAGAATAACATTTTAATTTTGTGCTTTTATTCACTTTATACTAATCCAGAGAATGAAAAATGTGTTACAATAATAATATCATTTGATAATTTCGTGATTTAAAACTAGTTCTTGGGAAAAATAAATTTTCCTAAATAAATATCTTATAATTAATTTCTTAATAATTAGGAAATATTGAGGCGCGTGCACTGTAAAGAGGTACCTCATCCACATTTAACGAAAAAATCACAGTGGCATATAATTTTAGCACACAGTTAGCTCTTATAAAACCAATTAAATTAGATACCTGTTGTAGATATCTATAAAGAAATTATTTCTATAGGTTCGTACAAATGGCTTCATGCATGGACTATTATGGTAGGTACATAATATATTGTAGTAAAATGCATTATAGGGTTAGTTTGCAGATATTTATCGGTATTTACAGCGAAATTGTATAGAATAACTAAAACGTTTATCAGAACCGCAAAAGATCAACATTTCGGTGATTTAGTTTGCACAGCTAAACATGTGACATGCTTTCTCCCGGTTGCCTAGCGCATAGACAAGCGGAAGCATCACTTTAGCGCTGAGCTGTATTTCGGTTAAATTCGGTTATCTCGAGCGCCACCTTTGCAATTTTTACGTGTGGCAAAGGTCCCACATTAGCCTCCTAAACGCAGCCTGTTGCAGTAGGGCTGGGATAGCTACAGTGGAGACACGGTATGTCCAGGGGTCTGGACGGCAGATTAGATTTTCATTCGCACACAACAGTAAAACGCACATTTCGGAAGATAACAACATTTATTAAAATATACTAAGTATTCAACAACAAACAATAATTATTAAAATAAATAAAACGGTCAGGTACCAAATTACTCTTATAGAGTTCAGATAAATAATATCAAAATTTAAGATATGTCATGTTATGAAAATTTACAAGTAAAACCTAAGATATATCATTTCGGTTTATTTACAAGTGAAACTAAGAAACCAAGTGAAATTACGAAGACAAGGATCCAGGCGGTGAGAAGATATTAAACTACTGATTTTAATATTTTCTTATTAATTCGGATAGCACCAAAACCAAGCAAATAGTGTGCAAAATGATAGTAGGCTTGGCGGCAAAGCGGTAAGACGGTAAAACGGTAATAATCGGTACGGTCGGTTATAACAGCAATCAAGCAAGCAGTGGATGTTAAGACAAGACATATTAGTAGCAAAGCAGAAAGCAATTAAATTTTTAGTAAAAGTAAACAACTATTCTCGGACAGAATTTATCATATCTGTATACATGTCAGATAGGAATTGGCAGCATGTGGTGTAAAGAACTTGGTGAAATTATGGAAAACTGATACCTACCGAATAAAATGGTAATCGGATTCGGTATCACCTCCCTCGGTAAAGATCATTCTGCCTGGACGGACAGCCAGAATTAATCTCGACGGTGTCGGTTCGGTTCAGAGAGATTCGCCAAGCGCCTCAAACCACATAGTTGAGTACCTCTAATTGCATTCGGTTCGGAAATAAGATTCGCCACGTGTTTCTTGCCAGATGTACAGTGAAAAGGTTTATGTATCAAAATATAAATATTATTTATTTATTCAGAGTATCTCCTAGATTTTCCCCTGAACTCTCGGACTATAACAAATTACTGAAAACCATTTAAAATTAACGGATTTTATCCTAATCCGCTAATCTATGAAATAGTTTAAAACAAAATAAAATAATAAAATAGCCGGAAAACGGAGTTCTACCAATCCGACGACATGTCGGATATTATTTTAACCCAATAAATTATGAAACAACGGTTAAGTTAAAACAATAGGCTTTGGAACGGTTTTACACGGCAAAATTCGGTTTAATAAAAACAGAAATGTACGGACGGCGGGTTTCTATCATTCCAACCAACTTGGCGGATGTTATTTTGACTCCACAGTTTGAGACAAAATAATAATTCTCTCGAAATATCTTCTATGTCCATTTTCCCTTGGAAATTATTTGGGACATAGCTATCTGGATTAAATCTTGAGAATTTAACAGGGCCCCCGATTGGACAAACATTAACACGGAGAAATTTTGTTATGTCTATGATGGGCGTCGGTATTTCGGAAAAATATATTTACATTCTGATACATCAAATTTGAAATCGTTTTAAAGTGTTATTGCTAATCACGCGAATCAAATACCTCGCAACCGATAACTAGTTTTTAAAAAACAATAATTTTTCAGACATGAAATTTATATTTAATAAAATGTTGTAAGTGTTACTTGTTACAAAGTTAAATCAGAACTAAATATTTTATATGGAAGCAAGAGTACAATAATTATGCAATGTCAGCGTTTAACAATAAAAGAGATAAGCTTCTAGCAGCATTGGCTAGATCATAACAGTTTATACAGGGAGGACCTAACATAACTCCTCCATCCCTAAATTGAGGCACATTTTATGGGGATAAAAATGTCCGAGTTCTCGCCTGGGGTTGTTCACTCGTGGTTGGCTCGCTCGTAGTGGGCGTCGGGGTTCCAATTCTACGTTGAATATATCTGTAGGTGAAATAGAGTCCTATGGAGATTAATATAATGTATATTGGAATTATCCAATAATTCGTCCATGATTTTTCAGCATACACGAGGTTGACTGGTCCAATTTTTAGTTGTTGTCTTTGGAGTTCATGGATTTTGTCTAATTGAACATCTTCTATAGTAATTGTTGGTAAGGTCGCCACAGATGACCTGAGGGGAATATTGATCTCTGGCAAAAGCATCGGTTGACCATTGGTGATTAACTTTTCGTTAATATAGTTGTAGTCATTGGTTTGGAATTGACATCCGGGTGGTAAGGTAATTAGGTAGTTTCCCTCTAGTGTTGTGAAATCGGTACGTCTACAGATTGTTTGAATTTTGGTTTGATTTGGGAATATAATAATATAGTGTCATTCATCTATTTGTTGTATCACATTTTGTGCGATTTGTATGGGTACTTGTTGACAGCTTTCATAGGTGGATCCTAGTTGCAGCAACTCGAAAATACAATCTTGATTTCTCGTTCCATACATCATGTTATTGTTAGGGCAGTAGTAATTGGGGTGTAACTCGATACAAGGTACCGATGTATACTGGTAGAAATTCTCATTCATTATCAGATATGTATTTTTAGGAATGATAGTGGTAGAGTTCTGGGTAGGAATAGAGTATAGGTGATAATAAGAAAATATCTCTGGGTAGACTATGGGAAAATGAATTATGAAAACAATTTTTGTTCCTGAGTAGTAAGCTTCGATTTCTAATAAATCATAGTATCGATGAGTATTATCGGAAATATGCGAAAAAATTAATTGATCACTGGAATAATATCTTACAATGGTTTGTAATATAGATTCAAGCTCGTCAATTTTTACAATGCTGTTGTGAAGTGTTCCCAATCTAGCAAAAGTTATTGCATTTTCTATATCACTTAATAATTGCAAAATTATATTTAGTGTTAAACTAAGTTGATCTAAAATATTTCTGGTTTCTAAATAATCATTGAACTCAAAAATGAATTTGTTTAATTCACTTCGTATTTTGTTCAGGCCAGAAGTTATTACTTCTTGATTATTTTTAATTAACGTGATTGTTTTATTAAAATTATCAATAATCTCGGTGGTGAGAGAGATTTCTTTGTTTAATTTTTGTACAATTTCTTTTTGATTATTTTGTAAGTCATGAATTGCTTGATCATAGTGAGCAGCATCATTTGCATCTAAATTACCTGATATACTTTTTATAATAGTGCCAAGTCCGTCAATAAGACCACGTTTAACTCTGCCAGTTGGACTTAAGGAGTTAAATTTTTGTTCAGCTGAATTTAGTTGGTACACTAGGGCACGATCAAAATTGTCTAATTTAAAGAAATAAGGATGACTCAGGCTATCTTTTATAGCAAGGGTGACATTTGCATATTGTTCTTTAATTATTTTAATTTCGTTTCTGATAGGGTTCAAATCATAATAGTGAATGAATGTGTGTGTCTTAATTTTTGTCTTGGCTGTTCCCAGCTTGTACGGGAGGACGCCCGGGTTCTTGTTGAGGTTCGTTATTGATATTTCCTGGAGTATGACCGTCGGCATGGCCAGGATCAGGAGGCTCAGGTGGCTCCTGTAACAATTTCTTTTTATTAGCCCGAGGTCTTCTTAAGTTTTGTTTATGCAAAACATTACAAACTGTTTTTAATTTAATGTTTTTATTTGGGGCAACTTTTTCTTTAGTGAATTTGGGGTTTAGTTTGTTTCGGTTTTTAGTAGTAATTTTTCTATATACATCCGTGTTAGGTTCATAAGTTAATGGGTCGTGTCGGTCCTGTCTCTCGTTGGTACTTTCAATGATATGTTCTTTTTGTTGATGTAATTTTTCATTTAATGCTTTATAAATTTCTTTAGTCGTATCGCGATGTTCTTGGATATAGTTATTTATCAGTTTTTGGTTTAAATCAATATTGAAAGGGTCTTTAGTGTTTAAGTGCCCGTTTATGATGTCAATCGGTTTTTGTTTCGTTGCCGAATGAATCGAATTATTATAGCCTAGTATTGCATAGGGCATTTGGTTTAAAATGTCGATTTTACCTTTATTTATATTTCTAATTACTCGTAGGTGTTCAATAATAGTAGAGTGAAACCTCTCTATTGGACCGTTGGACTGTGGGTTATTAACTGTTATGTAGTGTATTTGAACTTGGTGGGTTTTGAAAAATTCTCGGAGTATGGAATTTTTTAATTCGGTTCCATTATTCATAACTACTAATGAAGGTAGACCATGGTGTGTCATAAAAATTAAAATTGCTTTTACGATCTCAGTACTTAACATTGCTGTCAAGGGGTAAGCTTGAGCGTACTTTGAGAAGGTGTCAATTATTGTCAAGAATTTTTGTCCTTGTGCTTGAAATGTGTCAATGTGTATTATTTCAAAAGGTTTAGATGGTGTAGGTGAAACCATTAAATTTTGTTTAGGGGGGTTTCTATCATATTTATTGGTTTGACATATTTCGCAATCATTAATGTAATTTGTTACGTCGGATTTTATTCCGGGCCAATAGTATGATCTTCTTATACGCGTTTCAGTTTCTATGATGCCACGGTGGTTGGTTTTACCCTCGTGATAATTTTTTATAGTTGTTGTTTGATCGTCTTTTTTAATTATGTCTTGTAATATCGTATTGCATTTTAATATTTTATACGCGGCGTTTGTAAATGTTTTCCTCAAAATTTCATAAACTTGTGGTACGTACAATTCGTTATCGAAATGAATGGCATACGTAAATTTTGGGTCTAAATAATTTTTGAATAAGTGGATTATATCCGTCTCCAGATTATTAATAGAAATTTGAGCATAAAGTCGGTTTTTTGATGGAAATAATTGTTTACATTCCGGTTTGGCGGGAGAGTGAAAAACAAAGTTTACTTTAACTTGATGATCGAACGAGTTTAAGGATCTTTCTGAAGTCGGCATTTCTTGAATTGGATCTTCGTGGCTTGTGTGAACGGTGTCTCCTTCCTCCGGGGTAACTTCTTCGGTTTCTTCTGCAGATATCGTTGCTTCTGTGTCGGTTGTAGCTCTTCTTTGTGTTGGTGGTTCCTGCTCTTCTCTGACGTCATCCATTATTGGTTGATCACTGACGTTTCCTATTATTGATAGATTATCGATGTTGAGATTTGGGTAGGAATTCATTGAATTCGTCCATATATTGAAAAATGTCCTTTGTGTGGATTTCGATCCGCGACAGGGCGTCTGCATTGGTGTTACTTTTTCCACTTTTATACTCAACTTCGTAGTCAAATTCTTCCAGCTTGAGCCTCCAACGAACTAATCTCGAATTTGGCTCCTTCAGCGACATTAACCATTTCAGGGGTTTATGATCGGTTACGATTTTGAACTTTCGTCCGTATAGGTACAGTCGGAAGTATTTTGTCGCCCACACGATGGCTAATAGCTCCTTCTCAATAGTGCTGAAGTTCTGCTCAGAATCACTTAACGTTCTCGAAGCGAAAGCCACTGGCTTATCCTTCCCAATAATTCCTTGTGATAGGATTGCGCCTACAGCTACGTTACTGGCGTCTGTGGTTAGAACAAAGTCCTTTGTAAAGTCCGGGTACTGCAGAATAGGTTCATTTGTCAATAATTTTTTACAGTCTTCGAAACATTTTATAAACTGTGGAGTGTGCTCTATTTTTGCATCTTTCTTCGAACACAGTGTTAGGGGCTTGGTAATCCGCGCGAAGTCTTTTATAAATTTCCTGTAATAACCAAGTAATCCAAGAAATCCTTTAATTTCTTTTGCTGTTTTAGGCAATGGAAATTTTTCTATCGCAATGATCTTGTCCGGGTTGGGTTCCACTCCCTCGGGTGTGACGATATGACCCAAATAAGCGACTTCTTTTTTCAGGAATTCTGACTTGTCCAGTTGAATTTTAAAGTTGGTTTCTCTGAGGCGTTGGAATATTTTTGACAGGTTGTGTGACACCTATTTGATTAAAACCAGACAGGTACCTCAATTTGCGGACGGCAGCCTTTGGGTTATGGGAGAGCAGAGTCGTGGGTTGATACTTACCGATTTGCTCAATAATTTTTAAAGAAATTTAAAGATATAAATACAAGTATATAAATACAAGTTTTAAACTAATTTGCTAAAAAGATATTCAGGGCGCCACCATAGCTTGCCTAAAAGTTATCCTGCATTGTGAAAGCTACGGAAAACAATACATAGGTTAAAATATAGTTATAGCTCACCAGTACTCTATTGAAATGTCATAAATGGGAGAAAATAAACACAATATTAATTAGTCACAACTTTACTTTAGCGGATATTCCCACTAACAATTTGATAATTACAGATTCAAAATAATCGTGTGATAATTATATAAATACTATCGTGCTATAAACTTAGTTGAAATATTTAAGAATTTAATAACCAATGGTTTAATTTAAAGAATGTTATGAAATTTAATTATATGCATAGCCAGAAATATATGAATGAAAATTTTATAAAATGGTACCACTTTTTACAATATAAGTTAAAATTTAATATAAGTTTATTTGAGAGACATTACCGTAGTAACCCTCTAAATACCTGTTGACATACAACAGCTCATTACAGTTTCATTTCATAACGGTCTCTACATGTCCATAAGAAAAACTTTGTTCGTCCTTATAACCTGCAACTTCCAGGCCATTCACCATCGAAAAGCGTCCTTTTCTTCAGCAAAAACCCCTAGGTATTAGGGAACTCATGGAAACCATTTCCCAAAATAGGATAGCAAAGCTTGCAACTTCCAGACTTGTTATCTATATGAAACTCTCAGGAAACATAGTGTTTGATCATGAAGTCCTCGAGTCCATACCAATAAAAAAATGTTTAAAAAAATGGGCCTCTTACGAGGGAGACTTGCAACCCTAAGGAATTAAAAAATAACCCTTAGCAACTTTAGAGCAAATTTTCTTTACAATAACTTACCCCAAAAAACCTCTAGGGGTGCATTCAGCCTCTTAAAAATAAGCCGAAGCTTATGGCTTGACGCCTTAATGCAGCATGGCTGACAAAAATTAAGTAACTCGACACGCGTCTGCTCTGCCAAGCTCTTAAAATTGAAAAGAACGCTTTTGTGGCTTCTCTTTTCCCACTTATCATTTCTTATATATAAAAAATTAAACTTCTTCCTCAGTCAAAAGTTTAATAAACTAAAAGATGCCAACATACTTGTGTTACTTGGACACAAAGAAGAAGAAGAGATGAAACTTCAGGTTACTACTGAACCTATTTAAATTAAATGTATTTATAAATTTTGTAAACAACATGAGGAGATAGAACTTGAAATTTATTCGAGAAACCTATTGAAGAATTTTAAGTAACTTCCTAATGAAGGACAACGTCATAACCTGTGTAATTTACTGTAAAATGCCAACTTTGCAAACTGACTGATTAATATTAGCCTGTTAAATTAGTTCCGCAACCCACTGCACATGTAAAGCATTGCTGGTTGCATAAAGTTAAACACAAAGTAACGAATTTGTATAAGTTAATTTACCAAATTATAAAACAAATAACATGGAGTGTTATACTGCCCGCCACCATCAAATAAAAATATATACTTTGAAGAAGGATATATTTTTATCACCTTATAAAGTTTTGACTAATAATTTTTAAATTTTTTCTTCCTTACATTACCGAAAATTCCTACGTGCTATGTTAGTATTAATCCTAAACCCGAAATACCTATTTCTAAAACATTCCTTTTATCAAGAATTGTCAAACCTTAATTTACCTAACGCCTAACTTAAATATTACTATCAACTATTAAACCAAGGTTTAGCCTAGCTTTCTATTTCTAAAAAAATAGACAGCAAAAATACTTAAATAGTACTATATAGAGAAATATGTACGGTATGTATTATTTACTATACAGGGGAGATAGGGGAATATGTAGCTACATTTGGGGACATAGGTAACTATATACACAGGGTAAATTTCTCAATTCCTATAAACATTTATTTGAGTAGGTACTCAATGAACAATCACTTGAGTGAAACATAAAGTGAAGACACGGTAGTGAAACACACAGTAATGAAAACACAGCAAGTATCTATCTTTTTGAATACCCAAAAAAATCATTTTTAAGCTCAAACAACAGGACTAATAAGCAAAACCTTTCTGGGTTTATCTGCTTATTTACCAGACGGAAGGAAAACTTGACGTCAAGGTATGTTGAGGAAATATTATAATGCTATTTTTAGCAATATAAAAAAAAACAATTAATTTTTAGTTTTCTTCTAAAAATTAATTATAACAAAGAAAAATATATCCAGTTCGGATATTTAACTCCAATGAGTATGCAACACAACAAACTTGAAATTCTCAAATGGCCTGATTTCTTAAGTTAAGAAATCTATCAATTGTTAAGTTTTATCCTATAAAAATATTTAGAAAATTTAATATGAATTAGAGCACGAATTTTACTAGGGAGGTTAATCAGAGGTTTTATAAAAAGAAATGGTAGAAATATCTAGGTAACAGAAAAATTTTACTCTGATAAATCAGAATTCGATCCTAGATATGGTTTCAACTGACTAATGTGCCAAGCACCAGCATCTGTACCATCCAAATGATCTAATTCATATACTATTCTAGATTTAACTGTACGTACTTTACACAATACGTATCGAGGTGCCAATTTGGCAGAAAACTGTTTTTCAGCATCTGAAAGAACATGGTTACGTTTCCACACCTTGTCACCTACTTTAAATTTAAAATCACGTTTTCTCAAATTGTAGTGTTTTGAATTTCTTTTATACATTATATTTAATTTATCTTGCACCTTTTTGTACAATTCCGGAAATTTTTTTAGATTTTGAGCATATGGATCTGCATATCCAGGCTCCAATTCAAAATTATACTCATGTGCTTTTCCTTCATAGAAATCACCTGATATAGGAATATTTCGTCCAAAATTTAGAAAGGCGGGGCTGTACCCTACTGTGTAATGTGTCGAAACTCTCATGGCATGAGCAATTTTATAAATTTCTTGGTCCCAATCTTTGTGTCTTTTTACAAAACAACGGATAGATGTTAATAATGTTCTTATATTTCGTTCTGCCGCATTCGTTTGAGGATGGTAGCGTGCATTATATAAGACCTGTACTTTATATTTTTTAGTAAAAGTTTCGAACTCTTTACCTGTCATTTGTGAACCGTTGTCACATACTATAAATTGGCTTACCCCGTAAACTAAGAAAATGTCATTTTCAATAAATGAAATTAGGGCCTTTGCCTTAGCAGCACGTATTGGTTTCACCATAACATATTTCGTAAAGTAATCGGAAACTATAATGGCGTGAGTATTTCCTCTTGGAGAACGTGGATATGGACCAAGGAAATCAATAAAAATACACTGAAATGGCATTGAAATTTTTCGTTCAGAACCCATAAGACCCATTGGTGTTGAATTAGGCATTTTTTGACTATGGCAAATATCACAATTTCTTACATATTTAAAAACATCTGTTCTCATTTTTGGCCAATAGAAATTTTCAGTAATTTTTTTAAGCGTTTTGTAAAATCCGAAATGTCCCGAAGTAGGAATATCATGACAGTGACTAATTATTTGAGTACGCTGTGAAAGAGGAACTACCAATTTCCAGTCAGAAATGTTTGTTTTAAGTGGGATTTTTTTTGGTAAGTATTTATAGATATACCCCTCATTTAATGACCAATGTGGATAGTTTTCTGGATGTTTATTTATATTATCACGCATTTTCAAATACCAAGGTTCTAGATCTTCAAGCAAAATACCTAATACATTTACTTCTTCTGGAAGTGGTGATCTAGATAACGCATCTGGCACTACATTTAGCTTGCCCTTGCGGTGAACTATATCAAAATCAAACTGTTGCAACTGGGTTGCCCATCTAGCTAAAACTCCAGTAGGTTCACGTAACTTGTGAAACCACAAAATACTATAGTGATCGGTAATGACAGTAAAACGAGTGCCCTCAATGAACGGCCGAAATTTTGTTATACCGAACAATACAGCTGCTAACTCACGCTGGTAAGTTGACCAATTTCTTTCTGTCCTAGAGAGACTACGACTTGCAAAAGCAATTACTTTCTCAACACCATTCTGGGATTGAGTAAGCACGGCTCCTAAACCTGTTAGGCTAGCATCACACTGTATGGTAAATTTAAGAGAAAAATCTGGCGAAGATAAAATCGGAGCAGAAACTAAGGCTTGTTTAACGTCTTGGAATGCTTTTTCAGTTAAATCATTCCATACTATAGGAAGTTTTTTTCCTTTTCCACCTCTCAACAATTCATTTAAAGGAGATACTAAAGTGGAAAAATGAGGAACAAACCTCCGATACCATGAAGCTAAACCAAGGAAACGTTTAACCTCTGTACTATTTTTAGGCCTGGGATAATCTAGCATTGCTTTAACTTTATCCGGGTTAGTTCTTAAACCATCCTTATCCACAACAAAACCAAGATAATTCAGTGAATCACGAAAAAACTGACATTTGTCATAATTTATAGTCAGGTTAGCAGACTTTAAGCGGAAAATTACATCATTTAAAAGTTTAATATGCTCATCAAAAGAACTACTTATTAAAATAACATCATCCAAGTAAACAAATCCAAAAGGTTCTAATTCTGGACCTAGAATAGAGTCCATCAATCTTTGCTGTGCTTGAGCACTATTTGTCAAGCCAAAAGGTACTACACAAAAATGAAATAAACCCCTGCCGGGTACACTAAAAGCGGTTTTTTCCTTGCTCTCTTCTGTCAGAGGTATCTGCCAGAAAGCACTTTTCAAATCGATACTAGAAATAAATTTTGCACCTTTCAACATATTTAAGATATAGTCAACCCTAGGAAGTGGATATGAATCAGCTTTTGTTACGGAATTTAATTTACGTCCATCAAAACAAAATCTATAGCTGTTATCAGATTTTTTGACAAGTAAAACAGGTGAGCACCAACTACTAAAGGAAGGTTCTACCACACCCAAGCGCAACATTTCATCAAGTTGTTTATTTAATTCTTTCAATAAATATGGTGATAATTGATATTGCCTTTGTTTAATCGGTCTAGCTTCTCCTGTGTCAATGTGTTGAACATATTTATTTGTTCTCCCTAACTTTCCTTCTGGTGATAATTTCTTAAATTTCTCCAAGATATTTTCTACCTGTGCTTTTTCTTTAAGAGACAGAGAAACTGTAGCCTGTATGCCAGTATTGATATTGTTTGAGAAATCATGTTTATTAACTACATTTATATGAACTTGCACTGATTTATTATCCATTTCCCAAGTGTTTGTTATGAAATTTAAAAATAGACCAAAAGATTTTAAAAAGTCACTACCCAAAATAAATGGATGACAAACCGAAGGAACTACTAAGGCTTCAACTAATTTACATTTATCTTGTAAACAAATAGGTAACAAAACAGAGCCAGAAATTATTTGTTTTTGACCATCAGCGGTAGTCACAAATTTTGGTTTGGAACTTTGAATTTTTATGTCAAATTTATTTAAAATATATAAACCTTTACTTCCTATAATTGACTGGTTTGCCCCTGAGTCAAGTAGTGCTATTAGTGGTTGATCATACAACTTAATTTCTATGTAAGGACGATTGTCATGTGGCCTTTCAACAAAGACTGGTGAAATTTCTAAAGTATCACGCTTATTTTCTAAATAAAATTTTTTAACATTTTTTTAGCCAGGATTGCCATTCTAATTTAGAAGTAAAATTTCTACTTTTAATTTGATTACTTATATAAGGTGCTTTCAAAGAAAAATTTCTATTTAAGGTAGGAGACTTTCTAAGATTGGACTTCGTAACCGTTCTTGAACGTATAAAATGTGTGGTCTTTTTAAAATTAGACAAGCGGCGACCAATAACGCTTGCTTGATTTACTAGTTTTTTTGACATTTTGTACAATTTTTGGAAATTACATTTGGATTCCCACATTTAAAACAAAACATTCTAGGTTTTTCTCTGCATATTTGAAATGTGTGGTTAGGTTTTTGACAATTCCAACACGTGACAGTAGAAACATTTTTTGTTTTAACCCTATATTTATTCTTTTTATTTGAGGTGGAAGAACTAACTGCTGAACTACTAGATTCTTCAAGATACGCTAAATCAATTTGACCTACATGAGAGCTTTTAGGAGGAGGAACGTAATTGTGTTTTATTCTATCTGCTTCATCTAACTTACGACAAACAGTACACAAATCATCAGTATCTTTTATTTCTACCAAAGCAAGTCGAGAAGTATAACGTGGTAATATTCTTTCTTTGATTATTTTGAGCTTAGTACATTCGGCAGGTGGACGGGATAATCTATTAAAATATGATTCCATGGTAGCAATACAAATGTGAATTGGTTCTTTATCACCTTGTGTTCTTTTTTTTATTTCATCCCATAGATTATCGTCAAAACTTTCTGGTAAGAAATCACGTGTCAATAATTTAACTAATCCTTCCCAGTCGGTAGCTAACTTTTTACTTAAAATATTTTTAAGCCATAATTTGGCAGAACCCTCAAATAAATCGGAAACTGAAGAAAATAATTCTTGTTTAGCAACATTACGGGATACTGATAATTCATTTACTTGTTCTAAAAATGTATGAACACTCATACTTTTTGCATCAAACTTTAAATTCCATTTGTAGACCGGTACAGATTTTC
Source organism: Stenurella melanura (assembly GCA_963583905.1). Lineage (NCBI taxonomy): Eukaryota > Metazoa > Arthropoda > Insecta > Coleoptera > Cerambycidae > Stenurella > Stenurella melanura. The sequence goes on along the minus strand of OY757310.1, from coordinate 109,853,598 downwards.
TACAATGTTGGTTAGGTGAAACAGACCTTCTTGTAACAGAATTTTGAAAACTAGTACTAGGTACTGGATTATTGACTAATTGTGAAATATCAGGTTTATGAACCTTTTCTTGTAAATCTGCGTCTAATTCTAGACAAGTTGCATGAGAATCGTCTTTAAACTCTTTAGCTTCTATTTCTACATCCTCCGGAATAGGCATTCTTAAAACTCTATTATAAAGATGACAAAGACGTGTCTCAATTCGCTTATACATAGAATCGGAAGCTGGACCATCAAAATCATGTATTAAATTTTTTATTGACTCTAGTGCATTTTCTATAATTTCCTTTTCAGCTTTATATTCAAAATTTGGATCAACATAATCAACCTCTCTATTACGGTCAGTATCTAATAATCTATGCAAAATCTTACGTTTTGCTGGGGCATCTTTTCTACCTGCGTTGACACCTCTTATACGTAACTCATAATTTAATTCATCAGAAAGAAGATGAATTGGCTTCATTCTATAAGGCTCCATGATCAAAGTAAAAATTTTTATGTAACGAAGAAAACATTTAAATACCAGAAAAATATTATATATAAGGTCTCACGTAAAATAATTTGTTAATAATAATGGATCAGTTTACCAAGCGTCAACCTAACAGTTTCACACAAATATGGACCGATAAATAGACCAATAAAAAAATTCAGAATGTCGACTGACACTAGTGCATTTTTCTCACACACAACAGATCAATAGATTAATGGTGGCTTAGATATACTACAAAAAGTTGAACAAATCGGGCCCTTGACGTTGGAAGCGCCACTCTTGTGACACCTATTTGATTAAAACCAGACAGGTACCTCAATTTGCGGACGGCAGCCTTTGGGTTATGGGAGAGCAGAGTCGTGGGTTGATACTTACCGATTTGCTCAATAATTTTTAAAGAAATTTAAAGATATAAATACAAGTATATAAATACAAGTTTTAAACTAATTTGCTAAAAAGATATTCAGGGCGCCACCATAGCTTGCCTAAAAGTTATCCTGCATTGTGAAAGCTACGGAAAACAATACATAGGTTAAAATATAGTTATAGCTCACCAGTACTCTATTGAAATGTCATAAATGGGAGAAAATAAACACAATATTAATTAGTCACAACTTTACTTTAGCGGATATTCCCACTAACAATTTGATAATTACAGATTCAAAATAATCGTGTGATAATTATATAAATACTATCGTGCTATAAACTTAGTTGAAATATTTAAGAATTTAATAACCAATGGTTTAATTTAAAGAATATTATGAAATTTAATTATATGCATAGCCAGAAATATATGAATGAAAATTTTATAAAATGGTACCACTTTTTACAATATAAGTTAAAATTTAATATAAGTTTATTTGAGAGGCATTACCGTAGTAACCCTCTAAATACCTGTTGACATACAACAGCTCTTTACAGTTTCATTTCATAACGGTCTCTACATGTCCATAAGAAAAACTTTGTTCGTCCTTATAACCTGCAACTTCCAGGCCATTCACCATCGAAAAGCGTCCTTTTCTTCAGCAAAAACCCCTAGGTATTAGGGAACTCATGGAAACCATTTCCCAAAATAGGATAGGAAAGCTTGCAACTTCCAGACTTGTTATCTATATGAAACTCTCAGGAAACATAGTGTTTGATCATGAAGTCCTCGAGTCCATACCAATAAAAAAATGTTAAAAAAAATGGGCCTCTTACGAGGGAGACTTGCAACCCTAAGGAATTAAAAAATAACCCTTAGCAACTTTAGAGCAAATTTTCTTTACAATAACTTACCCCAAAAAACCTCTAGGGGTGCATTCAGCCTCTTAAAAATAAGCCGAAGCTTATGGCTTGACGCCTTAATGCAGCATGGCTGACAAAAATTAAGTAACTCGACACGCGTCTGCTCTGCCAAGCTCTTAAAATTGAAAAGAACGCTTTTGTGGCTTCTCTTTTCCCACTTATCATTTCTTATATATAAAAAATTAAACTTCTTCCTCAGTCAAAAGTTTAATAAACTAAAAGATGCCAACATACTTGTGTTACTTGGACACAAAGAAGAAGAAGAGATGAAACTTCAGGTTACTACTGAACCTATTTAAATTAAATGTATTTATAAATTTTGTAAACAACATGAGGAGATAGAACTTGAAATTTATTCGAGAAACCTATTGAAGAATTTTAAGTAACTTCCTAATGAAGGACAACGTCATAACCTGTGTAATTTACTGTAAAATGCCAACTTTGCAAACTGACTGATTAATATTAGCCTGTTAAATTAGTTCCGCAACCCACTGCACATGTGAAGCATTGCTGGTGGCATAAAGTTAAACACAAAGTAACGAATTTGTATAAGTTAATTTACCAAATTATAAAACAAATAACATGGAGTGTTATAGTTGACAAGGTGTTCTTGCAAGGATGTAGAGTGGTAATGTCATCTAGATATACCAAACAAATTTCATTTTGTAGCCCACGCAGGATGTTGTCCATGACGCGTTGGAATGTGGCGGGTGCATTTTTGAGGCCAAATGGCATCCTGACATATTCATAATGTCCGTTCTCTACGTTGAATGCTGTTTTGGGGATATCTTCAGGGTTCATTTCTATTTGATGAAATCCACTTGCTAAATCAAGCGTCGAAAAATAGTTGCACCTTCCTAATTTATCCAGTACGTCGGTTATATTAGGAAGTGGGTATCGGTCATCGATCGTCTTCTCATTCAATTTTCTATAATCGACAACGATTCTCCATTTCTTCTTCCCAGAAGCGTCGGCTTTCTTGGGCACAATCCATATTGGGGATGACCATGGGGAGTTGCTTGGGCGTATAATTCCTTGTTCAAGCATCGAGTTTACCTGGCGTTCCACTTCGGGTTTGTGCACAAAGGGGTACCTATATGATTTTGTATATACTGGTATTTCGTCCTTGGTTTTTATACAATGCTTTACCTGGTTGGTGAAGGTTAATGACTGGTTTTCTATATGAAAAATATCCGAATATTTCCTACATAATTTAAGAATTTGTTCTTTTTCTTCCGAGTTCATATGTCCGGTTCGAATCAAATTGTCAATATTAATTTTATTATTATTAACTGGGGTGCTTACGTCCGCGTGGTATAATTCGTAATTGTTTTCTAAGAATGGAATTGTTCTAATCGGATTTGTTAATGATAGTGTAATTTCTTTATCCGTTTTATTAGAAATTTCTACAAGGGCGAACCCGTTTTCTGCAATTGATAATGATTCGGGTATTTCACAATTTTGTATTTGTTGGTGGGGGATAATTATATCACCACTGTTTTGGTTAACAGGTATTTTCGTTACAATTCGAGTATGTGGATTTATTTTTACTTTTAATAAAATTCGTTGACCTGATTCTTGATAGCGAATTGGGATTGTACATTTAGGGGTTATTAGTTTTGAATTTACGAAATCTAGCTGTGCGTTCAAAAGTTTTATATTGTCAAGCAGCCCTATGAGCCCGTCGTAAATATTGTGAAAATTGAATAAATAAAATTTCAAATTATCATTTTGATTAAATTCTGGAAAAATTGGAATTTCTGTGCAATAATTATGGGAAGATGTTTGTAGATACAACAAACAGTTCATATGAAATTTTATCATAGTAATATTTTGAGGCAATTTCGGGGTTTAAAAATGATTTTGTGCTACCCGTATCTATTAGAAGTTTTAATGGTGGATTAGAGATTTGAATGTACGGTAGCTCTTTTTTGTCTGTGGACATATGATATTCCACTATGTCTCGTTCGTTGGACTGAGGTCCTCCTGAAAATTTTCGTATTGGTATTCCTCGTCGGGACACGAATATTCGTATGTCTGTTCTTCGTCATATGAATATTCGGGTGTCTCATCGCTCGGTTGATTATCGTAATGTTCGGTTGTGAACAATTGTTCCGAAATTTTATTAAGTTTTTGACCGTTATTTTGAAAAGAATTTTGATAGGGTCGCCTAAACTGAGGATTCGTGTTTCGGGTGGAAACACTCATTGGCGTTGGTTTGTTTTGTTGTATATTGGTATTAGGCTTCCAAACATTTTGTGGTCTGCCAAATGTTTGTGAATTTGTCGGAAATCTTTGCGGTGGCGGGTTTGGGTGTCTTTGAATGTTAATCGGACCGCGTGGAAATTGAGAAAATTGTTATTGTTGTGGAAAATTCATTGGTCTTTGTTGAAAATTTGTTTGCGGAAATGGGGGATTAAAGTAATTTTGCGGGTACTGATTTGTTTTAAAATTATAATTTTGAGGGTGTTGTGTTGTTGGGTTTCTATTAATAGTCAAATTAGGCTGTTGATTTGACCGTTGGAGGTATTTAATGTTATCCTCCTCACTAATAAATTGTAACGCTTCGGCAAGAGTCTTTGGTCTCATTGCACGAATTGTGGCACCTAAAGGCTCTCTTAACCCAGCTAAAAATGTAGTTAATGCTTGTTTAGTGAAGAAACTCCTTTTACACTTGCCTTCCGCAGCGTCGGAATGCAAGTCGATATAATTACAAATTGTATTTAGTAAATGAAGTACTTTCTCGTGATATTGGTATGGGTTTTCGTTTGGTTTTTGCCTTAAGTTTACTAGGTCTTGATTTAAACAATTTTCATCCCTCTGATCACCGAAATTTTGCAATAAAGTCTTTTTAATATCATCCCATGTAGTACCGCCATTTATAGCAACAACTTCTTCTGCCCGACCTTCTAATTTATTTAAAATGCCATTTATTAACAGTGTATTTTGAAAATTGTCAACATTGGTACGATCGTAATAATAAGTTAATATTGATTCGGCAGAGCTAATAAATCTATTTAATTTATTGGGGCTTCCATTAAAGTTTGGAATAACCGATAAATTTTTTATGTCTAGTTTTGGTAGTGGTTGTTGTGGTTGTACTGCCATAGTTAAGTTAATATTAGAATTACAATTAATATTACAATTACTAAGCTTCTTTGAATTTTTTGAATTTATTTTTAACTTATTGAAAAAATTTGCTAAATCTAACTCTAAGTCCAAATTGTTTTCACAAGCGGAATCAATGGAAACAGAGGAGTCTGACATGAACTAAAAAGTCTACTTACAACATCGGCACGATGTGCATCTGCCTGCTAGTTTTTCAAGTAATCCAATTTGAACACTTTTTGGTTGCACCTGGTATAGTTTTTTCACGGTTCACTTTTCGTTGAAGAGTTGAAACTCACAGGACTGTCCGAATAATGGATTTCCCACGAAATATCCTACCGACTGCGCCAATCAAATACCTCGCAACCGATAACTAGTTTTTAAAAAACAATAATTTTTCAGACATGAAATTTATATTTAATAAAATGTTGTAAGTGTTACTTGTTACAAAGTTAAATCAGAACTAAATATTTTATATGGAAGCAAGAGTACAATAATTATGCAATGTCAGCGTTTAACAATAAAAGAGATAAGCTTCTAGCAGCATTGGCTAGATCATAACAGTTTATACAGGGAGGACCTAACATAACTCGCGTTTCAATGTTTTATTTCTTATCTGGTAATAGCGAATAAAAACGCCGGGCAAGAAACAGTTGCTTATCTCGGATCAAATAATTTTTATCGTACACTTCTCTAATATAGACAAATCGGACCATGAATATTTAACAGAGATTTGCTAGTTTATCATGAAAATATTATTTATGAAGTGTATCAAATAAAATAAATTGTGAATTTACACTGCTGGTATACGGGGCACAGTTAAGTAAACTCTCACGGGGTGTTCTCCTGGTGGACGGTCGGTACGGTATTTTAGAACCCCCACGTGTTAATTCATTTAACTGTTAAGATGAAATTCAATTTTGAAATTTACGGAAATACCAAGAAATGTTTTAAAACTTACATTGCTATTATATTTTACGGCGATAGCAGAGACTATCGAATTACACACGTGGTGATCTCCAGGTGAGCGGTCGGTACGGTATTGAATTCCCACGTGGTAATCCTTTAGGCTCTCTGAAGTGAACTCTCGTTTCTGTGTGTCTCTGACTCTGACTAGCTGGTTCCCCCAGAAAGTAAAAATCCCCTCCAACTTGGTGTTGAATACCAAGTGGGGAATAATTTAACTGTGACTAACGCCATCCGGAATAATTTATCGGAATCAATTAAAATTTTATTTTAGAAAACTTCTCATCGCTGCGGAACCTTACATTATTTTCCTATAGAAAACTACATGTCGCGGGCTAAATAAAGATGAACAGAACAATTTCTAATCTTTCGGCCGTAAGATGGGAAAAGTGGCGAAGTTTATGATTAAATTAAATTATATATTTGTCTGCAAAAATTCACTTCGTCACAAACAACTGTAATGTTTCTTATATTTCAGTAAAATAACTGCAGGTAAATGGTTGTAGACGTATCTTACGAACCAAAAAATGTTGTACCACTTTAGTATTGACAACTTTTTAATATGTTTATTATACTGTCATGGTGGTTTTACTATAATAGTGTTACGGATTTCCACCTTTTTGGGAACACCCTGTATGAATCCGTGGGTTCTAAATAATTTCAACAAGAGATAAACACCACTAACACTTTATTTAACTATTTACTGACTACAATACTTCAAATTTACTTTATTTACTATTTATCTAACCTCACTTTTCACTTTTCTACTTGTTCACTTTTATAAACTGCTTTCTTCATAAAACTTCCTCTTCCGCGCTTGTAATCGCGCATTATATACTCCGAAATTAGCTCTAGATTAATCCAGAATCTTCTCCAACCATAATCTAGAAAAGTCCTTGGTTCTTTCTAGAGCCTTCCCAGTCACTATCAGTAGGCATAGGCGTACCATCTCCTTTTCCAAGGGGTGTAATTCATAACACTGCCCCCTCCTTAAGCCTGATCGTCCCGATCAGGCAACTCAGAATCATCGATGTATTTCGCCAGTCTTTCCAAATGCACGATCTTCATCTTGGACTTTTTGCTTCGTTGAATCCGATAGACGACGTCATTAATTCGGGTAATAACAGTGTACGGTCCGTCCCAAGGCGGTTGAAGTTTCGGTGACCTGCCTTTCTTCCGCTGTGGGTTGTACAGCCAAACCAGGTCTCCTGCCTTGAACCCTTCTGAACTACCCTTACGGTCATATCGAGCCTTCATTCTGTCACTGGCTATGGTGATTTGGTCTCTAACTAACTCATGGACATTCCTTAGCCGTTCACTCACTTCATCTACATAGCTGTTCACAGGAAGCCGTTCTCCACCTGGTGTTCCAAACATCAAATCACACGGCAGTCTGATCTCATGTCCAAATACTACACGAGCCGGAGTTTGTTTTGTAGTCTCGTGGATAGCAGCTCTATATGCCACGAGGAAAAACGGTATGTGGAGATCCCAGTCACGTTGATTTTTATGAACGACTTTAGAGAGATGTTCTTTCATAGTCTTATTATGTCGCTCCACCATTCCATCTGATTGCGGGTGAAGGGCTGTCGTCCGTGTTTTGTGTATTCCTAATAACTTGCAGATCTGCTGAAATACCCCTGACTCAAAATTTCTCCCTTGATCTGAATGCAGCTCCAGGGGTACACCAAACCGACATATCAAGTTATCTACAAGACTTTGGCGACAGTAACCGCTTCCTGGTTCGGAATTGCGTAGGCTTCAGGCCATTTACTAAAATAGTCCATGGCAACCAGTATGTACTTGTTACCGTCCTTGGTTACTGGGAATGGTCCGGCTATATCGATCGCAATCCTCTCAAAAGGAGCCCCGACGTTATATTGCTTCATTGCACCCCTACTCCTAGTCTGTGGTCCTTTACTGGCTGCACAAATTTTACAATTACGACACCAAGCTTCAACATCTTGACGACTATTTACCCAGTAAAATCGTTCACGTACTTTATTCAGGGTCTTGTTAACGCCGAAGTGTCCACCGGATGCTCCATTATGCACTTCTTGAAGTACTTTCGGTACTCGACACCTGGGAATCACTAGACGCATAACAACTTGCTTCCCATCCGGGCTCTCCCATGCTCTTTTTAACAGCCCGTTCATAACTCTAAGTGAGTCCCACTGTGCCCACAAAGCCTTCAATCCAACTGCTTTGTCCGAAACATCCTTCCACTCTGGTCGAGTTCCTTTTTCCTTTGCTCTCAATATAGCCCCAATCTCTGCATCGTTCAGTTGTTCTTGTCTCAGGGCTTCAGTTGTCCAATCATCCGGAACGTCTATTTTAATAGTGTTGACTGCTCCCGCGCCCTGCTGTTTTTCCACGTGGCGGCAGTGCTTGCAGTCGTCCTTGCATGGTCTTCTAGATAATGCGTCTGCGTTTTTATGAGATCTTCCTGGTCGATGCTCGATTTTAAAGTCGTACTGTTGCAACCGTTCTATCCAACGAGCCAGTTACCTTCCGGGGTTTTCAACTGCAACAGCCATTTCAACGCAGCATGGTCGGTTCTGATTTTGTAATGTCGCCCGTAGAGATACTTATGAAAATGGTCCACTGATTTGACGATGGCCAATAACTCTTTCCTGGTTACACAATAGTTTCGTTCTGGTTTGGAGAGCACCTTGCTGAAGTACTCGATCACTCTTTCCTCTCCGTTCTGAATTTGGGACAGCACACAACCAATCGAAGAATTCCTGGCATCTGTATCTAAAATAAAAAGTCCATTCTGTTGTGGGTATGCTAGTACAGGACCAGTGCATAGAGCTGCCTTCAATTTTCTCCATGCCGTTTCACACTCCGGTGTCCACTGGTACTGAACTTTCTCCTCTGTTAGCCGGTGTAATGGCTTCGCAATGTCTGCAAACCCTTCCACAAAACGTCTATAATAAGTGCAAAGGCCAAGGAAGCTTCGTACTTCATGAAAGTTAGATGGCCTTGGCCAATCTCGTACGGCAGAAATTTTATCGGGATCCGTTTGTATTCCCTCTGAAGACACTACGTGCCCAAGGAATTTAACTTCTTTCTGAAATAGTAAACACTTCTTCGGGTTCAACTTCAGGTGTGCATTCCTTACTCGTCCAAATACTTCTTGAAGATTTTTCAAATGTTCTGTAAAGTCTCGTCCCATAACCAGCACGTCGTCAAGGTAAACCAGGCACGTCTTCCAGGTTAGCCCTCCTAGTACAAATTCCATCAATCGTTCAAACGTGGCTGGAGCATTGCAAAGTCCAAAAGGCATCACCGTAAATTGGTAAAGACCACTGCCTGCTGAAAATGCTGTCTTTTCCTTATCATCAGGATGAAGCCCAACTTGCCAATAACCGCTCCTAAGGTCTAACGTCGAAAACCATCGTGAGCCTGCCAATGTACTTAACGTGTCGTCAATCCGGGGTAATGGGTAACTGTCTTTCTTCGTCACATCGTTCAATTTCCGATAATCGACACAAAATCTTAACGTTCCTTCCTTTTTGGCAACCAAAACTACTGGCGATGACCAGGGACTCGTTGACTCCTCAATGACTCCTTCTTGTAGCATCTTATCTATCATTGCCGAAGCTTCTTCTTGTTTTGCTAGCGGAAGCCTCCTAGGTTGTTGTCGAATAGCAGGTGAGTCACCAGTATTTATCCGATGCTGGACTATATCTGTTTTTGTAAGGGCCTCCGTACTTTTAGCAAATATCGAACTTTCCTTTTCCAGGAACTTGATCGCCTCCTCTCGTTCATCCTTAGATAAATGCTCCAACTGGGAACTCAGCAAGGTCAAAACTTCCTGGTCTATATTTGTAGATGAATTTCCCTCTGTTTGTTCTTCGCACCTTGCTACCCACATAACCGGTTCATAGGAGCCAATCGGTTTGCCTTCTTTAATTGTTACTGCATGGGAATTTAAATTGACGACTCTAATTGGGATTTTATCTTTAGTCCGGGTTAAAGTTCTTGCCACAACAATATTGGTTAGGGACTTAATCGATTCATCACCTTCCACCAGGCCAACACGGTAGCCTCCAGGATTTCCTTCCAAGGCAGCATCGATGATCTGTTCCGAATGAGCAGGAATCTTAATCGTCTTTGTTGTCAATAACCTTGCTTTACGGAATTGGTCATCTGCGGTTGCCAGGATAAATTCCTCATTTCCAATTTTCAAGACTCGCTCCCCTACGTCAACAATAAACCTCTTCTCTTCCATGATGTCCAGTCCCAAAATGAAATCATCTGTAATGTCAGCCACAATGACCTTGTAATTGAATCTCAATCGTCCAACCTGCAGTTCCAAATTGACCTCTCCATGGACCGCAGCCCTGTCTCCCGTGGCTGTCCGAATAATTACTTCATTTTGCTTCTTCTTAATCTGCAAGCCTGATATAAACCCTGGCCGCACTATTGATGACGTAGCGCCTGTGTCAACAGTAAACACGCACTTTCTTCCATTCACATATCCTTGCAACAGCAGACTACTTGGAATTCTTCGCAGCTGGGAAATCTTTATTTCTCTGGGGGCACCGTGTTCCCTAGCCAGCATAGCCCCCTTAGTGCTGGCTATCTTTAGTTTTCCTGCTGCTCTTCTACATTTACAGCATTTACTCGTCTGTCCGAGTTCTGCTGTCGACAGTCTCGTTTCATATGTCCCATCCTGCCGCAGTTGTAGCATTTAATACCCCCACTTGGCTTTTCTCTATTTTGTTGGTTTTCCTGTCTTCTTATCGTAGATCTAAGGCAACTTCTAAAACTCTAAAATTCCGTTGTTGGTCTGCCGGAATTGTCTGGAGCAACTCCAATGCTTGGCCTCTTAAAGCCACGATTAATGCCTTGGCCTTCTCTTCGTCATTCCAGTTGTTTGCACTCGCTGCTGCCTCAAACTGTGTCTTGTACGTCATCCAGGAACTTTGACCATCAACAGAGGGAATTTTCAATCGCTGGCCTGACAATACCAGTTGCTGGTTTCCTCTATCCCTTAACTGTTGTTTAAGCTGGTCAATTTCTCCTTCTACCTGGTGCATTTTCTCTTTGACTTCATTTACTTCTCCTTTGACTTCGCTTACCTCTTGTTTGACTCCACCGACTTCTTCTGCTACCTTATTTTTGAGTTCTTCAGTAACGGCAAATATGGCACTCTGTTGGCCTTCTATAATTTTCCTTAGTTCGCCTATTTCTTCTTGTTGTTTAATGTTCAAGTCTTGCATGATTTTTCTCAATTCTTCCTGACGTCTTTTCTCTTCTTCTTGATGTCGTTTCTCTTCTTCTTGATGTCGTTTATTTTGATCCTCAAAAATTTTCCTTAATTCTTCTTGACGTTTTTGTTCTTTTCTTTCCTGTTCTTCTTTCTCTTCCTGGCGCTTCCTTTCCTGATCCATCATCATCTTCTGCATTTGGGCCATAAAGTCTTGCATTTGTTGTTCGGATGCCATGCTTCTGGTTGTTACCGGCATATAATTATGATAAAATCAACAAAATTTATTAATCACGTCAATATCGGTAATGGAATTGTCCAGAGAAATCGCAAAAGAGCACGAGAAAGTCTTTTATTTAAACTACTGTCCAAATAGAAAAGTTCTAGAAAGTTCACGAAAATGCACTTAATAACTACACGAAAGTCTTGTTCAGAGTCTTTATCACTTAACCACTAATGTCCAACAAAAATGTTCTACAATGTCTAAAAAACGCACTTGACACTATTTTCTTGTTTGAAAATAATCCTCGAACAATATCCAGTAAATTAGTCCTCCGTGTTAGCACCAACTTCGAGAATACAGTGCCAAAACTTCTCGAACGCTTCCGAAAAATCCTCTTGTCAAAATTCCGCTTCCGACACCAAAATGTTACGGATTTCCACCTTTTTGGGAACACCCTGTATGAATCCGTGGGTTCTAAATAATTTCAACAAGAGATAAACACCACTAACACTTTATTTAACTATTTACTGACTACAATACTTCAAATTTACTTTATTTACTATTTATCTAACCTCACTTTTCACTTTTTTACTTGTTCACTTTTATAAACTGCTTTCTTCATAAAACTTCCTCTTCCGCGCTTGTAATCGCGCCTTATATACTCCGAAATTAGCTCTAGATTAATCCAGAATCTTCTCCAACCATAATCTAGAAAAGTCCTTGGTTCTTTCTAGAGCCTTCCCAGTCACTATCAGTAGGCATAGGCGTACCATCTCCTTTTCCAAGGGGTGTAATTCATAACAATAGCTATATAGCTGTGAGCTTAGTTGTTAGAACATTGTGGTGGCCGTTTTACAGCTTATTGTGCTACTTGGGCTAGCAGTAGAAAAGCATTTTAAAGAATATAAACAAGTATTTAACTAATTGAGTTGTTAAATATTAACTGGTCTAGCAGTAAAATCATTTTAGTTTATACAAATAAGGGTATAATTAAGTTTAACTAATTGAGTAGTTAAAAGTGAACATTGTAATATTGTATTTTGTGTCAGTAACCTATTAAAAAATAAAATGGAGGATCTAGCCACATTAAAAATTACTAGAGGTCAAAAAAAGGCACGTATAACTAGAGAAAATACATTTTTTGAAAGCATCGACAAGGGTGCAATCAACGAGGAACTAGCCTCAACATTGTCAGTTCGATTAAATAAATTAAAGCCCGTTTGGGATGAATTTAGTGAAGTTCAGGGTCAAATTGATATTTTAACCGCCGAGAAGGGTGAAATTTTGAAGATCGAACTAAGTGAACGAGAAGAATTTGAGAATAAATATTTTTATTTAGTAGGCGCGATTAGAAGTATTATTGAAACATTTTATAATAATAAGAGAAATGAAGGCTCTGTCAAGTTAGTCGGTGAAACGACTAAAAAACAAAATGTACAATTACCAACTCTAAAACTTCAACAGTTTGACGGCAAACCAGAATCTTGGGGTGAATTTCATGACACATTCATTGCATTAGTACACAATGATAATAATCTAGATGATGCGCTCAAATTTTATTATTTAAGAAATGCGTTGTCAAAAGAAGCCGCAAATATAATAAAGGCGATGCAAGGTACCGCGACAAATTATAAAATCGCGTGGCAAAGTTTAAAAGATAGATACGAGAACAAAGGGTTAACTGTAGCTACAGAATCACATACGCGCATTCTCGCATTGTGGAAGCAACCCCGTGTGCAAAAATAATCGTATAAAGAATTACGTGATTTATTGGACAATACCACCGTCGGACTAGAACTAGAAGCCCTAGGTGAACAGACGGACGGATGGGACAGTTTATTAATTTATATGCTAGTGAGCAAGTTTGATTCACTAACTAGGCGCGAGTGGGAAACTTTCTGTCTAGAGAATAAAGATCCTAAAATGTCTGACATGAATACTTTTTTGACAAAAAAATGTCAACTTCTAGAAAAGTTACAAGATAGAACTTTAAATAAAAATGTAAATGCACAATCTAGTGGTGTACCTAGTTGCTAAAAAGAAATACTCCAATGCTTATGTAGCCGCGAGCAAATTCGCATGTTACTTCTGTAAGGAAGCACACTCGGTGTACAGTTGTAACAAATTATTAAAATTTGAGCCACGAGAAAGGTTAACTCAAATTAAAAACTTGAATCTTTGTGTGAACTGTTTGAAACTAGACCACACGGTAGCACATTGTAAAATGCCGTCGTGCAAAAAATGTGACAGGAAACATAATTCATTGATGCACTTCGAAAAAGAACCGGAAAGTAAAGTAAATATAGCCATTTCGGCTGAAAATAATAATTTAGAGAACGAGCAAGTAGATAGAGCAAATGCGACAGTAAATGCGCACTCTTTAAATTAAATTTCTCAGGTATTGTTAGCAACCGCCGTAGTTCAAGCACGAGATTGTAGCGGAAATTATTTTAATATTCGAGCCCTATTAGACACAGGTGCTCAGAGCAATTTCTGTACTGAAAAATTATGCGAAAGGTTAAATTTAACAAAAAATAAAATTAATCACGCTGTTAGTGGCATGGGAAAAAATCCTATTTAACATTAAGCACGCTGTAAATATTGAAATTAGTTCAAAATATAATGCTTTCAAGACAGACTTGACGTTTTTGGTGATAAACACTATCACGGAAAATTTACCGTCGAATTCATTTAATAAAAAATGAAGTAAATATTCCTGAAAACATTCGTCTAGCCGATCCGCGTTTTAATATAAGCGGGAGATAGATATTTTATTGGGGAGTGCGTGCAATTGAGACACACTAGATTTTCTAGAACCTGTGATATCGTTAAAAAACTGCAGTTTATTTACTATATTAAATCACGAAAGTGACCTAGAAGTGACACAAGACACTCTACACCTCACGTGAGTGATTGTAGCATTAAGTTAATCCGCCCTAACGAAATAACAATAAATAGCAAATATAACCTTTTATCTGTCACCGGCGGTAACGCGCTCTTATCAGCAAATTCCTCGGATGTGACACAACTGCACAGAAATCGAGAGGTTTATAATCTGGATGATGAAAAATGTTCCCAACTGGGAACGGGCCCGGATCAAACTCTAATATACAAAATCAGCCCCTTTTGCGAGTACAAAATGCAATGCAAAGTCAAGTACCCACAGAGTGTTATAGTACACCTATGGAACAGCAAGCAACATCGTATGTAAATAATTCTTCATATGAAGAAAATAACAAGCAAAATTATTATAGAATGACATCCACAAGCGAAGAGGAAGACGGCAGTAAAACTACCAACCAAAACGAATGGCAAGTAATTAGAAGTTTGAAAAGGAAAAAGGTTTACAGACCACACCGAAACTCCATCGAAGGGAGCTTTGAATCAAATAATAGATACGCCCAGCTTGCGGATAACAGAAGAAGATCCAAAAGAGACGAACCCAAGAACAGAGAAAAACAACAGACCACCACCAATATTCGTACATGGAGTCATAGATTATGCAAAAATGGTTGCTAAAATAAGAGAAATTGCTGAAGACGAACAATACCTCACAAAAAGCCTAGCAGATAACGTTATAAAAATTAATTGTACAACACCAGAGACATATCGAAAAATGGTCAGAAATTTCAAAGAAAATAACATATTTTACCACACATACCAGATAAAAGAGGAAAGAGCATATCGAGTGGTGATAAAACATTTACATCATTCAACCAATACGGAAAAAATAAAAGAAGAACTGTTAAAACTGGGACACAAAACTCGCAATATAATAAACGCACAGCACAGAATTTCAAAAGAGCCCCTAAACCTATTTTTCGTAGATCTAGAACCTGCAATAAACAACAAAGAAATCTACAATATAAGAGGACTACAAAATATGATTGTACAAATTGAACCACCTAGAGTAATGAAAAACAACATCATTCAGTGTATGAGATGTCAACAGTATGGCCATTCTAGAACCTACTGCAACAAACCATACGTATGTGTTAAATGTGGGGGAGCTCACAACACAAAAGACTGTAAAAAAAACAAAGAAACACCAGCTAAATGTGCGCTTTGTGGAGGAAGCCACCCAGCCAACTATAAAGGATGCGAGCACTATCACAAGTTAAGAAGAGGAAATAACATAGCAAGAAATAATACACAACACACATCAACAGCACCAATTAACACCAACGCCTATCAAAGTAACATACAATATCCTGCCACACCACATCAAGAAACAAGAAGCTATGCAGATGTAATAAAAGGTAAAACAAACCAACGTGACGACTCAGCCACTGTACTAACAAAATTTCTGGAAGAATTTAAAGGCTTATTTAATCAATTACTGCAACAAAACAGCATGGTGATAAACATGCTTACCATGTTAATGAATAAACTGAGCTAATGGCTAAGTTTATAAGAATTGCTCAGTGGAATGCAAATGGATTGCAAAGTCATAAAGAAGAAATAAAACTATTTCTTATTCAAAATTTTATTGACATACTACTTATCAGCGAAACACATTTTACCGACAGAAACTATTTTAATATACCAAGATACAAACTATACCAAACAAACCACCCCGATGGTACTGCACACGGTGGGACAGCTATTCTTATAAAAGAAAACATAGAGCATTATGAGTTGCCTAAGTACGAAGAAAACCATATCCAAGCTACATCGATAAAAGTAAAAGGGTTCCCACACGAAACGTCCATATCAGCTGTTTACTGTCCACCACGACACAATATAAAGCGAGAACAATTTGATGAATTCTTTGATACGCTGGGACCAACATTCATCGCTGGCGGAGATTACAACAGCAAACACACTCTATGGGGTTCTCGATTGATAACTACAAAAGGTAGAGAATTAGCACATGTTATTCATGAAAATAACCTGTCATTTCTGTCAACTGGGACACCAACATGCTGGCCTACAGATAATAATAAGATTCCTGATCTGCTAGATTTCTTTGTCACCAAAGGTATCTCCTCAATATATACTGACATAACAGCAAGTTACGACTTAACATCTGACCATTCTCCTATAATAGCCACAGTGATCACATCTATAATAATGAAAAAACCAACACCTCGTTTACATAATTCAAAAACAAATTGGGGCAGATACAGATTAATAATCCAAAGTCAAGCAAACCTATCAATCAGACTCCAGGAACAAGCAGACATAGAAACCGAAACAGACAATTACATCAAATTACTACAGTTCGCTGCCAAAGAAGCTACTCCAAATAGTACCTCTCCAACACCAAATACTCAAATACCAATCGAAATCAAGAAACTAATTGCTAAAAAAAGAAAAGCAAGGTCAACATGGCAACGAACTCACACACCGGACGACAGAAGAAAATACATGCAAAGAAGTAACGAACTAAAGTTCAAACTAAACGAAATGAGAAACAGGTCCTTCGAAAAATACGTGTCAAACCTCACTAGACAACACAACTCAATCTGGAAACCTATAAAGAATGCTAAAAAGCCAAAAACCACATCCTCTCCAATTCGGAAATACTGTACTCCGCCTGGACCTTGGGCAAAAAGCGATAAACAAAAAGCTGACTTATTTGCAGAACACTTATCACAAGTTTTCACCCCACATGATGATGTCGCAGATCAAGAAATAGAAGAACAATTAAATGCAGCTGTCTATGTGCAACGACGCATTAAATCAATCTCTCTAAATGAAATCAAAAAAGAAATTAAGATACTCAATCCAAAAAAATCACCAGGGCTCGCTCTTATTACCGCTAAAATGCTGAAAGAACTACCAGAGGAAGGATTAAGACTACTTATGTATTTATACAATGCAATAATAAGATTAGAGTATTGGCCCAAAGCACTAAAGATTGCACAAATAATTATGATCCCTAAGCCTGGTAAAGACGCTACCAACGTTACATCCTATCGCCCAATAAGTTTGCTATCAACAATATCGAAATTGCTCGAGAAAATTATACTTAAACGTATTAATGCAGATATTGATACACAGGACTGGATGCCAGATCACCAATTTGGATTTAGGCAGTCGCACTCCACGATTCAGCAGTGCCACAGAATTGTAGACGTAATAAACAAATCCATGGAGAATAGTCAATACTGCACCGCTGTATTTCTAGATATCAGCCAGGCTTTTGACAAAGTCTGGCATCCAGGTCTGCTGTTTAAAATCAAAAGGAACCTCCCCAACAAATACTTCAATCTACTGAAATCTTATCTAAATCAACGAGAATTCCTAACCAAAGTCAATGGAGAAACTTCCAACCGTTTTACTATCCTTTCTGGAGTGCCCCAGGGAAGTATACTTGGCCCACTCTTGTATGTGTTATTTACATCTGACTTACCAACGTCTGAAGATATAACGACCAGTACATTCGCAGATGACACAGCATTAATATCAACAAATACAGACCCAAATACCGCATCACACAATCTTCAAGAACACTTAAGATCACTAGAAACCTGGTTAAAAAAATGGAAGATAAAGGTAAATGAGTCGAAATCAAGTCACATAACTTTTACTCTTAGAAAAGAACGCTGTCCTACAGTCATTATTAATCTAGAGACGATACCTCAAATAGATGCAGTAAAATACCTTGGACTTCACCTGGATAGCAAACTAAATTGGAAGGAGCATATAAACAAAAAGAGAAAGCAAATAGACCTAAAAGTTAAAGAGATGTATTGGCTTATAGGACGTAAATCAAAATTATCAATAGAAAATAAATTGCTAATATATAAATCTATTATTAGACCGATCTGGACCTATGGAGTAGAACTTTGGGGTTGTGCAGCTAAATCTCACATTGCCATTATGCAGAGAGCCCAATCAAAAATTCTCCGCATCATAACAGATGCACCATGGTATGTATCTAACCATACATTACATACCGACTTGAACATTCCCTACATAAAAGAAGTTATCCAGGACAAAATCCACCAGCATCACAACAAACTAGAAGTTCATATCAACCCACTACTAGAGACATTACTACAACCAATGCAAAATAGAAGACTGAAGAGATAGATGCTGGCCATCAGATTTGAATAGAAACTGAGGTGACTTCGTTGGATTTTCACCTCTTCACGCCACCAGTGCAATCATCTACAAGCCCTTGCACAAGACAACACATTAGCTAAAAGATGTATCTGATTGCTAAGAAATAAATTAAAAAAAAAAAAATATTTTATTGGGTTGCCATGTGTTTTGGCAATTATTGCGTCAAGGTCAATAGAGCAGTAGCAGCTGACGTCACAACATGGCCGCTAAAGTTGCCTGGGTGGTAATAATAGTTTTGCATTTGTGTGCTTTCTGATTAATTCGAGTTTTTAAAGAATTTGTACCTAGTGCTTTTTTAAACGTTTTTTTTTCGTGTCACATCAATTTTGGGTGTTTTTCGTCTATTATACATTTCGCAATTTATTGATCTGACTTTAATTTAGTGTTTTATTTGTGTTTTTCAACCGGCGTGTTATCTTGCGTACCTGTCAAAAGTTATTAATTTTCGATATGGTAAGTGAATTTCAGTGAATTTATTATAATTTTATTTATATTCTACATTTTAGGAGTCCCCTCATTACATTTCTCAGCTGAAATGTATTAATGGAGCCAACCTATATGATTTAAAAGTGAGAGATTGGAACTATATCGTTGGATGATTTTTCAAAAATATAATATAGCATTGAATTAATGAACCATTATGACCCTTCTTGTAAATAAAATTTATGTCTAAACTATAAGACTATTATTATTCATACTTACCCTTATAATTATGTATAATATGTATAATTTGAAACATTCAATGATGGTAGACGATGCTGTTAAAAGTGTGTTATTTTTTAAATTCTGTTGTGTTTTAGCTCACTTACCTTCACTGGTATTTTATTTGTGTACATTATCGATATTTTGAACCTCTGTAATTATAATTGTAAGAATCAGAACAGATACCAAACTAGGTATATAGCTATATAGAGTATTCGGAGCGTATTATGTTGCATATTTGCTCGCAATTTAAATTAAATGGAAACTGAAATGATCTCACAGTCCTATCTTTTTATTAGATTTACTATTACTCCTGCATTTCATAATACAAACCTCTGATTGTTGTTATTAATGTGATAAACACTTAAACTCGTTACAAACTTTTGAGCATAACAAAAGTAAGATATAAATCAATAAAAAGTTGAAGGGAAATATTTTAAATCGCCAAAAAAGGTTTATAAAACCATTAATATATGATTGATATATTGGCATAAATCAATGAGTATTTTGATAACTTTTAACTTAGTGTAATAATACTACCTAACCTATGTCACTGCCTAGCTGCAACTGAGCGTATATTAATTAAACATTTACTAAAATATGTCTTGATATTATATATGTACAGAAAATGTAAAAAATCCAATATAGCCTTTATTTTCACTAATTTATGGGCTCACAAAGGTGTCAACGTTCTTCACACCAAATTTTACACTGGTAAAAACAACACTAATAAAGTATATTATATAAAATTTTCTCTTACAGTAGATTTAAAAAATATATATTTATAAACATCACTACATCTATCTGATGTTAAGAAATCCTCCACTTTAATTTATATTGAACGAAAATTGACCCCAACTCATAGTTACCAGAGCTACTGAGGCGAGCAGACGTGTACATCGAGCAGCGCAGCAGTGAAACTAAAAGTGACTAGTAGTGAAGTGGCAGCCCCACAACGAGTTTAGGAGAGAGAAATTAAGAAGAGGAGTTTTATATGTCTTTTTCAAGACGATAAAACAAAAAGATAAATAAAAGTCTCCCTCATTTGGAGACGCATTTATTTTTGTATTTATTTATGTACTTTTCTCCCTCTAACCAATCTAGGTATTCCCTTTCAGGAAACAAGAAAAATGTCTTATGCTGAGGAGGACAGCATCGTGGAAGAGGACTCCGCTAGCTCCCGAAGCAGCACACCGTGTTACGATGAAAAGGATCGTATCATAAGGACGCTCCAAGAAGAAAATAAGCTTCTGAGGAGTCAAATACAGGACCTTAATAACAAGTTGGCCCATTTGGAGAATCAAATGGAGAGACAGGCCAGAGAAGCGCTGGAATCTCAAAAAGCCCAGCACCAGGAGCTCCTAAGGGCCATCCAGGGCTCATCCCCCCAGGCCTTCGCCCCATAGGTCTCCGCCCCATCGGCCTCCGCCCCCCAGGGCTCTACCACCCCGGAGGCAAACAAGGACAAGCGGAAGCGCAAGAAATCCGCAATCCAGGTTTTTTCGGACGAGGAGGAGCCGAAACAACTAAAAACGACGACTGCCCAGGGCAGCACTACCTCAACGGCCACCGACACCCCTGCACCAGGCCCCCAAGAGGCTGACAAGAACAGGGACAAGAAGACGAAGGTCCCTCCAGTTATCCTCCGGAAAAAGGAAATCTGGACATCAGTGAGTCTACGGCTAAGAGACGTAGGTATAAATATACCAAGGCGAAAGTCGTCGGTGAAGGTATCGCCATCGAGCCCCAAACCGCTGATGACTACCGTAGAATGACGAAACTGTTCTCCGTCGAAAAATGGGAACATCACACATACGCCCTCGGCTCCTCGGACCACAACCCCATCTTCCTAAAACTGGGAGATGGAGCCCCGGAGGAGGCCACCTTCACCAAGAGAAGAACGAACTGGGAAGAGTTCCGCGCAATCTTGCAAAGGAACATCGCACACATTCCCAGAATTGACAGTGAACGGAAAGCACGACGGAAACTGTAACGAGAAGAGTTGCAATGCCGATGGGAGAACTCCCAGAGGAGACCATGCAGCTCAGTCGAGACAGAAGGAGGGTTAAGAAACTGGTGCAGAGGACAAGACTCCCCGAACACCGCAGAGAGTATAATCACCTAACTCGAAGAGCTAAAGAAGCCCTGCAAGAACACAGGCAAGCCAGATGGCAGCGTCACCTAGAGCCGCTGGATCCTCAGGACAGAAGCATGTGGACCACCCAGAAGGCTCTGCGTGCCAAGCGAAAACCAGTCCCGCCCATCCACGGAGAAAATGGAATTGTCTACACTCGCCAGGAAAAAGCCGAGGCTTTCGCCGACAGCTTGGAACTGCAGTGTAGAGAAAACCAGATCGACGACGAGGACGACGACTGGCTGGACGACGTGTCACGAAGGGTCAGAAGGCTGAGACGCATGCAGGATGAAGAAATAATCCCCCCAACTTCCCCCAAGGAAGTCAGGGAAGTCCTGAGAAGCCTCAAACCCCGCAAAGCGCCGGGATGCGACGGAATAGACAACATGGTACTCAAGAAACTACCCGTCAAAGGAGTAGCAGCGCTGGTGAACATCATCAACGCCATCCTGAGACTACGTCATTTCCCCACCAAGTGGAAGAGAGCCGACGTCATCATGATTCCCAAGCCAGGTAAAAACCTAACCTTTCCTTCTAGTTACAGGCCCATCAGTCTTCTACCGGCGATGAGCAAAGTGGCAGAGAGGATCATCCTGAAGAGACTGAAAACCCTGACCGATGAGCTCCAAATCATCCCAGGAAATCTAATCTCTCAAAAGCAGTTCACCTACCGACCCGAACACTCCACCGAGCTCCAAATTCTCCGTCTAACGGACTACATCACGGAGGGTTTCAACCAACGCCAAGTCACAGGAGCGATCTTCCTAGACGTAGCCAAGGCCTTCGACAGGGTTTGGCACGATGGTCTTCTGGCGAAAATGCTGTCGATGGTTATCCTGTCGGCATCGTCAAGCTAGTAAGATCCTACCTTCACCGAAGGCAACTTCGTGTGAAGATCGCCGACGCGCTGTCCAACTATAGGCCAATGGAAGCAGGCGTACCGCAGGGATCGGTATTTTCCCCCCACCTGTTCACCATCTACACCTCCGACATGCCAAGAACCAACAGGACCTCTTTGGCGCTCTACGCAGACGACACCGCCATCATCGCAAGATCATGGAGTGCAAGACTTGCCACCCGCAACCTCCAGGAAGCAGCATCCCTTCTGGAAGAGTGGTGCAACAAGTGGAAAGTCAAAGTCAACGCGGAGAAGAGCAAAGCAATCCTCTTCAAGAGGGTCAGGAAGCAAACCGCCACAGGACACGTCTCCATGAATGGTGAAAATATCCAATGGCACGATACCGTCAAATACCTTGGCGTTATCATGGACAGAAGCCTGACGTGGAGATAGAACACGGAGGCGATAATACAGAAAGCGAGGACGAGGAGGACCCTACTCTACCCAATGATCGGTAGACAGAGTCAGCTCAACCTGAGGAACAAGCTCACGCTCATCAGGACCCTCATAGCACCTATTCTGACCTGCGCCTCCGTTGCCTGGGGATACCAAGCAGCCACCTACCTGAAGAGGATACAAGCCGTGGAAAACGTCGCACTGAGGTGCGCCGTGGATGCACCATGGTTTGTCAGAAACGCCGACATCTTCAGAGACCTGGAGTACACCCCAGTATCTGAAGTTATCCAGGCCAGAGCGAAGAACCTATACGCCCGTGCAGCACAGCATGGGAATCCGCTGATCAGACAGGCGACTGATTACGACCCCAACGACGCTCCAAGGCACAAGAGGCCGAAGCTCCAGATCCTGGATAATGGGTAAGTATAAACTAACCTTTATCTTTCAGCCCGATCTTCAAGCCACGCCGCAAGGAGACAATGACCAAAACACCCAAATCACCCGATCCCGGGGGTACCAAGCAAACAACCAGCTCGGTACCCTTACCCTAGCCCGTGCCGGCCTCTGACGCTAAAGTAAAGCGTCTTAGGCCGAACACATCCTTGAGCTACACAGCCCAAAACTTCCTTCCGACGATGTCGGAGCACATGATGCCACTTGGCACCCTGGGCTTCCGACTAGTCAAACACCCACATCCCTTCCCAACTCCGAGAGGGTTCGGCAACAGCCGTTCCCTCTCACGACAGACGAGACGCTCCCGGGAGCCGACAAATGCCAGCGAAGAAAGAAAATCAAGAAAGAAGAGCGCCAGAAGAAACGACCCAGCTGGCAGGGTCCAACAGCCAGGACCAGGGGAGGTCTGCTAACATCCTCAGCACCGTCCGCATTTGCGGGGGGGGTATGGGGAAAACAGCAGGCCCACCCCTTACGAGGCCGGTCCAGGTCTACAGCGATGATTGGGGCAAAGAGCTACAAGCTCGACCCCTAATCATACGAGACCGCCATCAAAGCCAAAGGATATTGGCGCGACCCCAACTCAAATGTCAAATTTCTGAATTTACCACCCAGGCAACTGACAGCTGGCAATACTGTGACGTCATTGCTAGTGCTCTATTGCGAGTAGGTAACGGACAGCTGACATTACAAAAAACTGTTTTTGGATGGATGGTCGGTGGAAACTTTAATAAAAACAAATCTATTTCTTGTCTATCTACGAGCACAAGTGATTGTAAATATTTAGATGAACAGTTACAAAAATTCTAGTTGATAGAGGAATGCAGTGCACCTGCAAAACAAATATTAAATGATTCTGATTTCTTTTGTGAAAATCATTTTCTTAAAAATCATAGGCGAGATGCGCAGGGGCGATTTAGCGTCAGTGTTCCTTTTAAGGAAAATAAAAATCTTCTAGGGGAGTCGCGACAATTTGCTTTAGAAAGATTTCAGTCTCTAGAACGAAAATTAAGTAAAAATAATCAACTAAAAATTGAATATCAAAATTTTATGGCTGAATATATTAACTTAGGTCATATGCACGAAATAATCTAGAACGAGTACAAGGAACTACCAGTGGGCTATCTCTAAATGACGTGCAACATAGTGGACTCAATATACAGGGTGATTTATTTAATATGCTCCTTAGATATAGGTCTCATAAATAGGTTTTCACAGGAGATGTATCGAAAATGTACAGACAAATCAAGTTAAATAAAGCAGATAGGGCTTTTCAGAGAATATTTTGGCGATCGGAACCCGACGAGACATTAAAATGTTACGAGCTTGCGGCCGTAAGTTACGGCACGGCGTCCGCTGCTTACCTTGTAATTAGATGTTTGCACCAATTGGCAAACGGAAACGCCTTAGCATTTCCAAAGGCATGCAATATTATAAAAAACGATTTTTATATGGATGATGTTCTCTCAGCCGGTGATTCGATCCAAGATATAATTCAATTACAACGTGAAATTCAAAATATATTAGCTAGCGGTGGATTTGAGCTGCGAAAATGGCTGTGCAACAGGCACGACATTGTAAACGAATTTCAAGTTAACAAAAATCTAGATTCAAGTATTTTACGTATAGGACCTGACGAAAACAATAAAACTTTAGGAATTCGACTAGTGATTCTATTCATTATTCGGTTAGTAATTTCAATGGGAATGCGACTAAGCGATCGATATTATCGATAATAAGCCAAATCTATGATTCGCTGGGGTTAGTAGGGCCGGTTATTATTGTTGCCAAACTATTAATTCAAAGGCTGTGGCAAGTGAAAATTGGATGGGACGATCAGGTTCCTGATGAAATTTATAATAGGTGGCAACAATTTAGAAGTGAGCTGATACGTTTAAATGAATTAAGCATACCTAGGTACTGCCTAGGTAGCGATGCGATTTTAGTAGAGCTGCACGGTCTTAGCGATGCGTCTACAGTGGCGTACGGAGTTTCTTTATATATAAGGTGTAACATGCCAAGTGGTAAATACACATCTAATTTGTTATGCGCAAAATCACGCGTAGCTCCAATTAAATTTATTACGTTGCCAAGACTAGAGCTCAGTGGTGCGCTATTGCTAGCTCAACTGGTAAAGCGGGTGCGAGATACCATTAATATCAAATTTGATAGATTTTTTTATTATACGGATTCTAGTATAACTTTGCATTGGATAAAAGGTTATCCTGAAAGTTGGAAGGTTTTTGTCGCAAATCGAGTTAGTCAAATTCAGGAACTAACGAATATAAACGAATGGTATCATTTCAGATCGGAGGACAATCCTGTCGACATTATTTCTAGGGGGTGCGATGTAAACACTATTTTAAACTATACTTTATGGTTTAATGGTCCAGAGTGGCTTCAAGAGGATGACGCTGATTGGCCAAAAAATAAAATAAATTTAAATTTAAGTGAAGTGCCCGAGAGGCGCACTATTGCTAAAGTTGCCACAACTCAACGAGTTGTAAAGGACGACTCTGATATATTCAAAAGATTTTCTACATTAAATAAGCTGCAAAGAACAGTTGCATATATTTTAAGATTTTGTAACAATTGCAAAATTTCGAATGTCAAGTTTGTGGGAAACTTAACGCATTTAGAACTACAAAATTCTTTAAATGTTTTGGTAAGTCAAGCGTTTTTAGCCAAATATGAAAATCTTAGCAAGGGTAAATCGATCAGAGCGAAAACATAACATTTTAAGTTTGAATCCTTTTATGAATAAAAATAAAATCATTAGAGTGGACGGTAGACTTCAAAATGCCGATCTTAATTTTGACAGAACGCATCCGATTCTATTGTCAAATAAGCACAAATTAACGGAACTAATTTTGCAGAGTGAACATAAGCGCTTAATGCATTGCGGAGCGCAGCAGCTATTAAATTCCATTAGGGAGCGATTCTGGCCAACTTCCGGACGAAGTTTATGTAAGGGTTTGATTCGCAAATGCTTAGTATGTTTTAGAGCTAGGCCTAGTACAGGAAAGTATTTAATGGGTAACTTACCTTCAGTACGGTTAAAGCAGTCTTATCCATTCGACAATACAGGAGTAGATTTTTATGGTCACATGATTAAGGACCGATCTACGAGAGGTGCCAAAAGCATTAAGTCTTATGTATGCATATTCGTTTGCCTAGTCACTAAGTACGTTCATTTAGAGTTGGTGTCTAATTTGGCTGCCGAAGCATTTATCGCTGCATTTAGACGTTTCGCCGCCAGACGTGGCAGGCCTTCCAATCTTTTTTCTGACAATGGGAAAAACTTTGTCGGCGCCAATAACAAATTACAAGAGATTTCTCATTTGCTTAGTTCACAAGGTCAAGAAGTGGCGGGAAAATTAGCCTCAGAAAATGTTACGTGGCATTTCATACCACCTAAAGCTCCTAATTTTGGAGGAATATGGGAAGCCGGGGTAAAGAGTTTTAAATATCATCTCAAACGAGTTTTAAGTGATACCCTATTGACTTACGAATCTTTTATTACTGTCTTAATACAAAGAGGCAATTTTGAATTCGAGACCATTAAGTCCTTTCTCCTTGGATCCTAACGACTTGAATCCTTTAACTCCCGCACACTTGCTTATTGGGCATTCTTTAACGGCGTTACCAGATTTAAACTATATACCGGTGCGTGAAAATAGACTTTCCATGCACAACCGCAATCAACAAATGATACAACATTATTTATTGGTCACGATGGAATCGTGAGTACATTTCCGAGCTTCAAACTCGAGTAAAGTGGAAGCAGAATTTCGAACAATTACTGCACATACCCTGGTGTTAGTAAAAGAGGACAATCTTCCCTCGCTGCTGTGGAGACTGTGCTGAGTTCTTCAGGTGCATCCAGGCAACGATGGGGTAGTGAGAGTGGCCACCTTAAAAACAAATATTCTGTTTTAATCTCTAGTATATGCAGATAGGTAGTTACCTGCATATATTACAGAACGAAACAAAATATTATCATTTTTGTAAACACATAAATGGACATTTCTAGAACTGTCAGATTCATCCTCGAAGAGATTTGCCACAAACACTTTTTTTCGTGTCAAAATAAATCCTTATTAAAACAACGTATTCAAAAAATGCACGAGAAAAGGTTGTAGCGATTGAAAAGTTGTTTTTTAGAGTTTTTTTTTCTGTTTCAATTAATTGAAAATTACAATTAAAGTGGATTTTAATTAGGAAGAAGTTGTCACTAAGTTTTACTGGCGTGGCCATCACGATTAAAACTAATTGTTCAGTATTACTCAGAAAAATATTCTGCATAGAACATAGTAAACAAAATATGGGTACTATTAAAAATCATGATAACATTACAAGTTGGAAGTAAGTAGATGCGATAATAAAAAAATACTAAAAACGTGAGAATAAAAGTAAGTCAATCGACGAGTTCTAACATCACTGAAGAAATTATTGGTTAAAAAAAACTTTTTGTAGTATGTAGAATAATTATAATAATAACTACGTTCTTTAAAACATAAGTTTATCTACTAAATACTAGATAAATACCGAATGGATGTTATGGAAGTTCTAGATACACACACTTTGATAGATTGTTTTAAACGAAATTTAAAGATGTGTGAAAACGTATGTATGGCCACATAACAATGACCTGCTCCACTCAGACCAATAGGGTCTGACCTTTGACCTGCTACGCACAGACTAATGGGGTAAGTCCACATAAGTGTTTTTTTGAAAAAAGCAATAGATAGAGCGAGTGTATGTTTGTTTGTGTGTGTGTGTGTGTGTGTGTGTGTGTGTGTGTGTGTGTGTGTGTGTGTGTGTGTGTCTGTATGTATGTATGTATGTATGTATGTATGTATGTATGTATGTATGTATGTATGTATGTATGTATGTATGTATGTATGTATGTATGTATGTATGTATGTATGTATGTATGTATGTATGTATGTATGTATGTATGTATGTATGTATATATGTATGTATATATGTATGTATGTATGTATGTATGTATGTATGTATGTATGTATGTATGTATGATTTAAAAGTTTATTGTAAAGGTGAGTTTATTGTAAAGGTGAGTTAATAACTGAATACAAAAGCGTCTGCTGGTCATATTTATAACATTAGGAAAGCAGTGTCAGCTGGACGGAGAACAAAGGAAATGCAAATGTGCAATTTGGCATAAACTATGAGAACGGATACAAAACAATAGGTGAAACTTGATACGTAAGATAAGCAATTACCAAGAGAAGTCGTTATCAACTTATGTAACTTGATACTACTGAGGAGCTTACTTATAACTCAGTGTCGTACTGTCATTTTTTAATATGACAACTTCCCCCTTTAATAAAAAATTTGATTGTTATACAACAACTTTTGAATAAAATGATTATTGAATACAATATAAAAGTAATAATAAAACAAAATGAATATAATGCAAAGATAATAATAAAATATTGAGTGAATAAAATAATAAGCATAAAATAGAAAGAATAAAAGTTTAAGTCAATAAACAAAAATTAGTGGTTCACTGGAAACTCTATGTTAACTCGATATCTTCTTCTTGAGGTTTGATACCGGGTCGCTTTCTTGGAGGGATTAAACTGGGGAATTCCATAAACTTCTTGCTTCGTCCTGGAGGAGGTGAAGGAGAATCGCCTGTAGAGGGTGCAATTTTCAGTAGACGTCTCTTCCTTCTACACGTAAAGTAGAATTATAGAAATGATGAAGGTAATGGTGAAATACGTGAACCAGGACATATGTTTGTTCACGAAAGGTTCGTTGATGAGATCGTCCAGATCCTTAGAATATTGCTCCAATTTGTTTTTGGCAATATCCAAATCTTCGATACTTAAATTATTGAGTTTCAATGGAAAACCATTGAAACTCAACTATTCAACTACCTAAATTAAAAAATTTAGGTAGTTGAATTTTGTCGGGCATCTGGTTACAACATTCAAATGGGATTTGCACAGGATGGGAGTTGTCTTTAATTTCGGAGAGGTCCTTGGCACTGGCTTGTATTCTGGTGATGCCTGCGAAGGCGTAACATCCAGGTTGTAATTTTAAAATCGAATTTTTATTAATCAGCTCCGTTGCTGGTTCTCTCTTCGGGCAGCTAATAGTAATATGGAGAGGTTCGGAATTTATGATGAGCCACGTGTTCTCTTCGAGTTCTTGAACATTGTACCCTTGACTAATAATGAAGGTTTGGCAATTTTCGGGAAGTTTCATTGGTTGCTTCAGAATCCTAGCTTCACATATGGCATTCTGATCAATAGGGTATGCAAACAGGTTTGAGCATAGCTTGGTTCCGAAATATAGGGGTTTGCATTCTTTTAGATTTGTTATTGGTATGTACATTAAAGAATCATCATCTCTCGCGATAAATTTTTTAGAAATAGATAATATATGGTGAAGCCCAGTTCTGTTATCAAATATACGGATAGGGTATAAACGGTAGGTATTATAGTTTTGAGGTTTAACAAGTGGTATCTTTAAAACAAATATTAGGTTGGAATCTACTTGAAATGCTTTTAGTTCAATAATATCTAAATCTTGAGCAACTGCCGATAATTTGATTGGAAAAGGCAAATTGTTTCTTCGCAAACTCTGTGAAATTTCTTGTAATGCTGTTACTAAGTGATCGGGAGTTATGATCGACGAATGAATTATTCCTAGTCTAGCAAATGTTATTGAGTTTAAAATGTCATTCAAGTTGTCTTCAAGATACAAATAGCTTGCCATTAATTGTTCGCAAATGTGTAAGAATTTTAGCTTTATTTCTACAGCTTCGATGTTTCGCGTCATGGTATCGATTGTACGTTCGATCTCTTTTATGTCTTTGTTAAACGTTTCCTCGTCAATTTGCAATTTTTGAATAGTTGAGTTGAAATTTTTGATTACTGATGTTGTAACTGAAATTTGATTTTTTATTAAATTTTCTAATTGGTGTTCGTCATTATTTAATTTATTAATACAGTTAGCGTAATATTCGCCATCTTCGGCGTCTAGATTTCCGGTTATTGATTTGAAAATTGTGCCGATACCATTTAATATTCCGCGCTTATATTTTTTGTGTCTAGAAATCCTTCATCAAATTTGGATTGTATAGTTTTGGAAATTTGTGTCAAAAGGTTAAGGTCTGTTTTGACTTCGCCTGTAAACGTGATCATTTTTTGATGAGCACCGTCGAGAGTATGTAATATCATGTCTAGAATTTGTTGGTTCTTGTCGAAAGCTAGTTTAAGGGATGATATATTTTTATGTACCAATAATGTCCATTTTTCGTTTGTCACAACGATGTCCGTGTCTTTGTGGTAAAATACACTAATAGTGTTGTTTATTGGTATTATTTTATATTGTGCGAGTGCTGATCCGAATAGCAGGATAAACCTGAAAATAAATTTAATTTTCAGTATATGGTTTTATTCTATCGAAATTTACTTTAGTTTCTTGATTTGTTTCAAGATTTAATAAGGTAGCAGAATTTTGGAATATTTCTATGATTTTAAAAGGACCGTTAAATTTATTTTGAAGTTTATTTTTAATTTGGGAATCTTTCACATATACTTTATCACCAACTTTGTATTCAGGTCGATTTTTTGAAACATTTCTGTCAAAGCGAACTTTCGCTTTCTCCTTTTGAGATTGCGTTCTACTGCGGGCGATTTTATAATAATGAGATATTCTGTTGTTTAAATCTCTTACATATTTCGTTATTAATTCCTTTTGGTTGTATAAAGTTTCGGGTGGTCTAATAGACGTATGTCCGAAAATGAGTTCGTATGGTGTGAAGCCGTGTGTTTTGTTAACCGAATTGTTATAGCAAATGATTGCATGTGGTAATATGGTGAAAGGATGTTCATTCGGATTTTCAGTTTTGTGGACTCTTATCATTTCGGCTAATGTAGCGTGAAATCGCTCGAGGGATCCGTTGGATTGGGGTTATCCTACGCCTGAGTATGTTAATTTTATGTCGTAGAGCGTACAAAGATCTTTTAATAATTTATTATCAAACTCACCGCCGTAATCGCAATGAATTCTCAACGGGGTACCGTAGTGTTGAAAATATAGCAGTAAAGTGTTAACGACTGATTTCGCGGATTTATCCGGGACAGCATAGGCTTGAGTAAATTTAGTTAATTCGTCGCGGATTGTAACAGCGTAATTTCGCGTGGGAAATTCGAATAAGTCGACATTAATTCTTTCGAATGGCGTTTTGGAGTCTCGGTAATTACTAAAGGATTGCTAAGATTTTTACGACAGACTTTAGTTTTTTCGCATGTTTCGCAATTTTTTATAAAGTTTTCTACGTCTTTAGTTAAGCCTCGCCAATTGTACTTTACTCTAATCCTTCTAATAGTTTCATTAATACCACGGTGTAAGTTATTTTTACCTGAATGATTTTGATCTAAAATAATTGGAATTTCGTCTTCATCGGGGGCTTTAACAATATTTTGACAGATAACTATTTTCAAGTCTTTTTCTGCAAAAATAAAAGATAGCATTTCGAGTATTGGAAGATCTAAATTATTTTCTACATAGTATGTTTTAGAAAGATCCAAAATGTCTTGTCTTTTGTACAATACCATGAATAAATGTTCGTTTATTAAATTTACATCAAAAGGTAAAGGAACAATAAAATATTTTCTATGCCTGACCGATTTGCTTGAGACAACGTTAATAGTGTTGTTATAAAACTCGGGGTGTTCTTCGAACATGTCCTCAATGATTTTGTGCTGCAAATCTTCTAATTTATTTTGTTGAAAGAATGTTATATTTTTGTGTTCCTTGTCTAGAAGTTGTCTGTTTGAAATTTGAATTTTAGAATAATCTATTAAGGATTTTGTCTTATACAAATTACAAAAGATATCAAATTCTTGAGAGATTTGTTCCTTAGTGATTTTGTCGTTATTATTTGGGTTTTCGTCATTGTTTGGTTCGTCATCTTCTGATTCATCGTCCTCATTCGCGGATAGAATTTTTTAATAAAATTTGGAACATTCCGAAAAGCGATTGATTTTAACTCGCGATAGCGCGTCCGCGTTTTTATTGGTTTTGCCGGGTTGATTTCATAGTCGTATTCTTCTAATTTAAGTCGCCAACGAGCAAGTCTGCTTCCTGGGTCTTTTATCGAAAATAGCCAGGTAAGTGGTCGATGATCGGTTACTAACTTGAACTTTCTGCCGAATATATATGGCCTAAAGTGTTTTACTGACCATACTATAGCTAATAGCTCGCGCTCTATGGTTGAATACTTAGTCTCCGCCGCGCATAAAGTTCGAGATGCATAAGCTATTGGTAAATCTCTGCCTATATTTCCTTGCGAGAGCACGGAACCAATGGCAAATGCGCTAGCATCAGTAGTTAGGATGAAAACATCGTCAAAATTAGGATAAATAAGAATCGGAGTTGTTGTTAACGCTCGTTTCAAATTTTCGAAGGAGTTTAAACAATCATTGTCAAAGTCGAAGAGTATGTCTTTTTGCAATAATTTTGTTAAAGGTTTAGAAATCTTTGAAAAGTTAGGTATAAAACGTCTGTAATATCCAGCTAAGCCTAGGAATGATTTTATTTCCTTAGGGTTTCTCGGTTGAGGAAAATTTAGAATCGCGTCAACTTTAGCGGGATTTGGTTTTACACCGTCCTTAGTAATAAGATGGCCTAAATATGCGACTTCCTTGCGTAAAAATTCGCATTTGTCCGGTTAAATTTTGAGATTAGCTTTTTGTAAACGTTTAAATACTTCCGTTAGTCGCAAAATGTGATCATGTGTGGTAGGCGAATAGATAATAATGTCATCCATGTAGACGAGACACCGTTCGTTTTGGATACCTAATAAAATGTTGTCCATCACTCTTTGAAATGTAGATGGAGCGTTTTCCAGTCCAAATGGCATTCGTACAAATTCGAAATGACCGTTTTCTACTGTGAAAGCAGTTTTTTGAATATCTTTCGCATCGATTTCGATTTGATGGAATCCGGAGGCAAGATCTAAAGTCGTAAAATATTGACACGCCCAATTGATCAAGAAGATCCGAAATATTTGGAAGTGGATATTTGTCGTCAATAGTCAGTTCGTTGAGTTTTCTGTAGTCTACTACAACTCGCCATTTTTGTTTACCGGAGGCGTCAAGTTTTTTTGGTACAACCCAAACCGGGGATGACCAGGGTGAAATTGATGGTCTGATTATACCTTGGTCTAGCATTTTAGAGACCTGAGTTTTAACTTCCTCTTTGTGAATATGAGGATAGCGATAAGATTTTGTAAAAACCGGTTTAGAATCATTCGTATCAATGGAATGTTTAATCTCGTTAGTGAAACTTAAATTGTCTCCTTCTAAATAAAATATATCAGAAAAATTTAGAAAAAGCTCTGTTATTAACTCGGCTTCTTCTTCGTTCAAATGTTCTAATCGTAGTTGGTTCCTAATTTCGAAGTTTCTGTCTGTATGTTGAGGACAGTTCCGGGTTCTGAGAGTTTAAATTAAAAATTGATCTAAATTTTTGAACTGGTTCCAATTTAAGATTCGAGAAATCGATTATTTTTGGAATTGCGTTAGCGTTTATAATTGATGTTAAAAATTCTCCGTTGTCGTCGATTTTAACAATAGCATTTGGTAAGCGTACTTTTCCATTTTCCTGGACTAGCAGTATAGCCTCGGTATTTCGTAAATAGCATTTTAATTTAAATATTTTTTCCATGCGTGGTTCGATTTAAATTAAATTTTGATTTTCTACGTTGCATGGAATTTGATTCCGAATTTGAATTGAGTTTTTAGTTGGTTGCAAAGGTAAATTTTGTGTTTTTTCGTCACCCGTAGCTTTAAATATCGGTACGGTTTTGAAATTCGTAATTAGTCGCTTATTTTTAATATCTACCATACATTCGTAGTGTTCTAAAAAGTCTGCGCCTAATAGTCCGTCAAATTCTATATCCAAGTTATGAATGTAAACTTTATGTGGATTATTGTCGGTAAATGGTATAAGAACAGATTCGTTAATGTATTTAGGCAGTTTGTGTATTAACTGTATAATACACGTGACGTATTAGCAGTATAATACGTTTCTTATGCTAATTAAAATTAAATTAAACTTGTCGCGTTTATTTCGTTAAGGAATAATTATTTGATAATAGAACTGTATTTTGTTCGCTGAGTGTATATAGCACTTTTATAAAATAATTGTGAAAAATAATAAAATAAAGCGAGATGATTCTTAAAATGACTTACATTAATATCTTCATTGGTAGGTTCTTTCTCTTCTAAAGGATTGGGATCCACCACCTCTGTCCTGAAGTACTCTTTGTTTTCTCGGGCTTTCCCACTAGTTAGGCACCTTCTTCAGATGAACTCCTTGTTCTTTTCGGTAGTTTTCCTCGAGTTAGGCTCCGTCAACAGGGTGTTTTGAAGATCCGTTTCGACTGCGCCACTGTTATATTTGATACTTTATATGTGTCTTTTTAAAAAATATTTATTTAATTAATTAGAGTCATCGATGACTCTGAGTAAAATATAAAATTGTAGATTTAAAAGTTTATTGTAAAAGTGAGTTAATAACTGAATACAAAAGCGTCTGCTGGTCATATTTATAACATTAGGAAAGCAGTGTCAGCTGGACGGAGAACAAAGGAAATGCAAATGTGCAATTTGGCATAAACTATGAGAACGGATATAAAACAATAGGTGAAACTTGATACGTAAGATAAGCAATTACCAAGAGAAGTCGTTATCAACTTATGTAACTTGATGCTACTGAGGAGCTTACTTATAACTCAGTGTCGTACTGTTATTTTTTAATATAACATGTATGTATGTATGTATGTATGTATGTATGTATGTATGTATTGATATGGAATTACCTAAGCTCGTGTACGTGATTTAGTACCGCGAGAGGTTTACAGCTTTCGCAGTGGAAGAAAACTATAATTTTTACTACTTTAGATTTAAGACTTAGGTTTAAGTTATTATTTTATTTTAAGAAAAAAGAAAAATCAAGGGGGTGGAAAAAGAAAATGTCAGGTTGAAGGAAGAGAAAATGATATAAAAAAAAATTATGTAGGAGACAGAGAAGGTTGTTAAAATGAAATGATGATTTGGATAGGAGTTGTTTGCAAAGAAGGACTTTGAAAGGAAAAGGTCAAGTAAAAGTTAATGCATAGATTTGTGAGAATGTTTCAATAAAATATTAAGACTGAACCTTTGTAAATTAGAACAAAGTGAAAGTTGATGGATTTTCAACCAAGAAGTGAAGCTTATTAATGGTGTATCAAGGTATGTCTAGAAGTTGTTCTACATTTTATATTAACAAGTAGCAGAAGTTAAGAAATTGGTTTTGTATGGTTTGCAATCTTTGAAATCTATTTTTCCATACGCAAACCTATTGCAAGTAGAAGTATTTGAGTATTTGCCCATAAATGAATTGAATATCCAGTGTGACAGATTTTACGTCGAACATTGGAACGTGTGCACCAAACAGATAAAAGGGGTGCTTAGAACAATTCAAGTGAATGCGTGTCAGCTGAATAACACTAAGTGCACTGAACTTTGAGTTTGTGTGGCGTACGTCATTGAGGACAGCATCTGGCATCTGCTACTCACGTCGACGCGAAGCATTACTACAGGTACGGGCCCTTACGATAGCGAATTAAAATTGCTACGACATTTTGCGGTTCTGTGGTAGTATTTGTTATTGACTTTATATTTTATAGGTTTATTTGCTATTGTAATGTCTTATTTAATAGAATGTTATATTAGGAACAACATGTTTTGTTTCACTACGTAGTGTATGAACCTGCTCTTGAGATAGGGTACATTTTGCTGGCACGAGCTAGGTAGAGGTAGTATAGGGTCACGTCCTATCAAACCGTGTGGCGTCCAAATTTCATTTAAAATTACAAATAACAAAAATAACATCATTCTTATAACAGAATATCATAACAGTATGTATGTATGTATGTATGTATGTATGTATGTATTAGTCCGAGAGCTGGCAGTAAAAACAACTTCCTCATAAGTTACCAAAGGTTTGAACTGACACGTCGGTTCTACTTTAGATTGTAATTTTAAAACCACCCGTCTGCCGGGCGAAAGTGGTCGTTTTATTAGATTTAAAATTAAAAAAAAAAATTAAAGTAGCTCATAACTTCCCAATTATTACCAACATCAATGTTTTATGAAAATGGCCTAAGATCTTAACTAAATTGATATCGTAAGCGTCTGCCATTGGGAATGATCGCTACTTCCGAGCAGACGCTGTCAAATATTTCAAAAAAAAAACGCCATCAACTTCCTCACAGGTTATCACCGTTATTTTTGTGTCAAAATATTACTAAATATGTTACTAACCAAAGTTAAAAAAGAAATTTTTGGCAGACGGTCGCATTCAAACCGCAGACGGGATTTTAAGTTGAAAAGTAAAAATAAATTGTTTCGACTCGAACAGCTAATCTTAGCTTATAAAAGATATTTATTTGAATTAAAGAATATTTTTTATTGTGTAAGTAATGAAGACGTATAAAGAACACTTCGGCAGACGGTCGCATTTAAAGGACAGACAGACGGGACTGAATTGCTATCAATATATTAAAGTACGCGTAATATAATATTATATAAACGACCTCGGGAGTATAGAGTCCCTTAAGCAAAAACTTTATGTAAAAAAGAAGCTAGTGATATAATACTTATTGAATATTTATTTAATTTTAAACACCCAATAAAAACAGAAGAAATAGAAACAGGAATAAAAAAATTGAAGCAAGAATCACAAGAAACACAAACAAAATCTATGTAACAAGAGATGGAAATAAATAAATAATATTATGAATATGAAAATAAAAATGCAAATTTAATGTAGGTGCTATTCATCTTCATCACTACTTGAATTGTAAAATACGTCATCTTCATCAATGTCCGGAGCTGGGATTTTGCAAATTTCTTCGAGTGTAGAAGGGGTTTGTGGTCCAATAAACCAAACCAGTTGGTATCTTCCATCGACTAAAAGCCAGCCATGTTCTTCAGGATTAAAAAAATTTGGATTGGCCTCTGTTGCATAATTCCTCATGGCGCAAACTTGATTAGCTCTTTTTATTTTATTTATTAGTACCATTCGACAAGGTGGCATCAAGCGCCAATCAAAATTTTTAACTTTATCTAATGGATTTCTTCCTTGGGACACAATACCACCATGGTTTCTAAGAAACAAATCTAGCCTTGCTTCATTCACACTATTAGCATTGTGCCTACCATGCATGCGGCATACGAATTTCTTAATGCCTTCAATTTGCTCGTCCGATATATTTCGGGAATGGCCAAAAGAAGCTAAAATTTTGGCAATATTTGAATCTTTCTCAATAATGTTAAAAGGCTTTATTTTACCTTTTCGAGCAAATGATGCGGTATAGTCGCTGCCTGTTAAAGCGTGATAGGTAGGTAAAGCTTGAGAAAGGATGTGTCCTGAACTTATGTATATATCGTTAACAGAAACGTATCTCAAAGTATTCTGTGACTGAAGTCCAGTTTCTATCCAAATATGCACTTTATTTGTTAGCTTGTGCATATTTCCCACTGCAATTATTAATATATCAGTACATTTATACTTTCTAGTAGTTTAGATGTATGAAATAAATTCTATTATCAGCTTCATGATGACTACAATATAAATTCTCATCAATTTCACAATTCACAAGTCCATCAATCTCATAAAACATGAAACAAATATCTTCGCAATTTACTCTAAGAATTTTGTCTCACAAAATACCCGGAGAAATACTTGTTTTCCAGTATTTCACTAAGAACTTCACGAATTCGGTTTTAAGAGTCACTTCTCAATGTTTTAAAAAATCGTTAGGCCGCTTCTGCGCCTCTCCAACAATATTATACACATTATCCCTTCCTGATACCCCTGCTCTTCTGTCTCTTTCGATGTCTTTTAATGATGGCACTACACACTTGTCAAAAATTAGGTCTATTCTTTTGCTTGATGTTCTGCATAATTTCTTAATAATGTATATAGCCAATCTAACATAAGTAAGAAGATCACATAACAGATGCAAAAAGAAGAATCCGTCAATAATCGTACAAATCTATTTGACTTTGACTGTTTGAAGTTGATACACGATTTTCTAATAACTTGTTTAATTTTGATTTAGCTGTTTTATTCATATTTCCGTCGAGATGACTCAGTGACAACGGAATGGTTGTCAAAGGATACGAAAACACATTTAATAAATCAGTGTTATGTTCCAACTATAATACTAAGAGTCGTCCCAGTAGGTTTATTTCCACTTTCGCTTCGGCTGTTTTTCATTAATCAAGTTTGCGCCATCAGGAATTATGCAACAGAGGCCAATCCAATTATTTTTAATCCTGAAGAACATGGCTGGCTTTTTTTAGTCGATGGAAGATACCAACTGGTATGGTTTATTGGACCACAAACCCCTTTTACACTCGAAGAAATTTGCAAAATCCCAGCTCCGGACATTGATGAAGATGACGTATTTTACAATGCAAGTAGTGATGAAGATGAATAGTACCTACATTAAATTTGCATTTTTACTTTCATATTCATAATATTATTTATTTCTATCGCTTGCTACATACATTTTGTTTGTGTTTTATTATTCTTGCTTCAATTTTTTTATTCCTGTTTCTATTTCTTCTGTTTTTATTGGGAATTTAAAATTAAATAAATATTCAATAAGTATTATATCACTAGCTTCTTTCTTACATAAAATTTTTACTTAAGGGACTCTATACCCCCGAGGTCGTTTATAGAATATTATATTACGCGTATTTTAATATATTGATAGCAATTCAGTCCCGTCTGTCTGTCCTTTAAATGCGATCGTCTGCCGAAGTGTTCTTTATACGTCTTCATTACTTACACAATAAAAAGTATTCTTTATGTATGTATGTATGTATGTATGTATGTATGTATGTATGTATGTATGTATGTATGTATGTATGTATGTATGTATGTATGTATGTATGTATGTATGTATGTATGTATGTATGTATGTATGTATGTATGTATGTATGTATGTATGTATGTATGTATGTATGTATGTATGTATGTATGTATGTATGTATGTATGTATGTATGTATGTATGTATGTATGTATGTATGTATGTATGTATGTATGTATGTATGTATGTATGTATGTATGTATGTATGTATGTATGTATGTATGTATGTATGTATGTATGTATGTATGTATGTATGTATGTATGTATGTATGTATGTATGTATGTATGTATGTATGTATGTATGTATGTATGTATGTATGTATGTATGTATGTATGTATGTATGTATGTATGTATGTATGTATGTATGTATGTATGTATGTATGTATGTATGTATGTATGTATGTATGTATGTATGTATGTATGTATGTATGTATGTATGTATGTATGTATGTATGTATGTATGTATGTATGTATGTATGTATGTATGTATGTATGTATGTATGTATGTATGTATGTATGTATGTATGTATGTATGTATGTATGTATGTATGTATGTATGTATGTATGTATGTATGTATGTATGTATGTATGTATGTATGTATGTATGTATGTATGTATGTATGTATGTATGTATGTATGTATGTGTGTGTGTGTGTGTGTGTGTGTGTGTGTGTGTGTATGTATGTATGTATGTATGTGTGTGTGTGTGTGTGTGTGTGTGTGTGTGTGTGTGTGTGTGTATGTGTGTGTGTGTGTGTGTGTGTGTGTGTGTGTGTGTTTGTATGTATGTATGTATGTATGTATGTATGTATGTATGTATGTATGTATGTATGTATGTATGTATGTATGTATGTATGTATGTATGTATGTATGTATGTATGTATGTATGTATGTATGTATGTATGTATGTATGTATGTATGTATGTATGTATGTATGTATGTATGTATGTATGTATGTATGTATGTATGTATGTATGTATGTATGTATGTATGTATGTATGTATGTATGTATGTATGTATGTATGTATGTATGTATGTATGTATGTATGTATGTATGTATGTATGTATGTATGTATGTATGTATGTATGTATGTATGTATGTATGTATGTATGTATGTATGTATGTATGTATGTATGTATGTATGTATGTATGTATGTATGTATGTATGTATGTATGTATGTATGTATGTATGTATGTATGTATGTATGTATGTATGTATGTATGTATGTATGTATGTATGTATGTATGTATGTATGTATGTATGTATGTATGTATGTATGTATGTATGTATGTATGTATGTATGTATGTATGTATGTATGTATGTATGTATGTATGTATGTATGTATGTATAAAATTCACAAAATTGTATGTATTTTAGGAATTAATCATAACAGTTTTACTTTAACGGATCATACAGAAGCAGGAATATCTGTGGTTTATTTAATTGATTCCAGTTCACTTATTCTCAGCGAGTAGGATGCAGAGAATGAAACTTGATATTGAATTAGAACAAAATATTTAAATAAACATAAAATGAAGTTAATTTAGTTTAAAAAGGTTATTCTAAATAGTATATAATAAAACATGAACTTATAGAGAATCACAATCTCATTTAAAATGAGTTAGAATGAAATTGGAAAACAAAAAAGTAAATTTATAAAATCTGACATTTATGTCATAACTTAGGGCTGAAAATCATAAATTGTGTAGAAACACTGTAAATCTACACAAAATGAATATTGAATGAAAGACTATTAACAGTAGTTGCACTGCAGGGTGATTATTTTAGAAATAGTAAGTCCATATATTACAAAACACTGAATGACATTTTAAGTTTTCAGATATTTGCAAATATCATTGCAGAAAGGTGTTTTGTAAATGATATTTCACATCATGCAGAAAGAAAGGACTAATAGTATGATGTTAAATGTTTGTTGGCGTATCAATTTCTTGTTTTAGTTTATAATATTAGTATTATGTCAGTATAAAAAACTGCAGTACGTTTTTAACTACTAGCATTTTGTGTTTATCATTGCTATTCATCTAAATATAATGAAATAGTATTTATTTGAGAGTGGAATTGTTAATTGTAGTTGAAGCAGAATATGCCTAAACTTGTGGGTTTTTAGAGCCAGAAATTAACAGATGTCAAATATAATTATTTTATTTTTTATTCAACAACACTAGTACAATCACAACAATAACTAATATATAAAAACAATGCAAACAACAAATAAATAAGTAAACAAATCTTCGTTTCCAACACTCCCCCTATTTGTTTATTGATTTAAAGGTACACAAAGTGAACTTCTATTTCTGATGAATTGTTCCTTTGGTAAAGCCTTCGTGAGAATATCAGCAAGTTGTTTTTTAGATTCAACATAGACAGTTTCAATGAAACCCTTTTCTACTTGGTCACGTATATAATGGTATTTTATATCAATGTGTTTGGTCCTCTTATGGTGTTCTTGACTCTTGACTAACCGAATGGCACTTTGATTATCTACGAATAGCTTGGTAGGTTCGCATACATCTACATTAAGCTCCTGAAGTAATGTTCTCAACCAAATAACCTCTCTGGCTGCTTCTGAACCTGCCACGTATTCTGACTCTGTAGTAGAACGGGAAACGCACTTTTGAGACTGTGACGACCATGTAACCGGTGCCCCAGCTAACATAGTCAAATAACCAGTTGTTGACTTTCTAGAATCAATATCGTTTGCAAAGTCAGCATCGGAATATGCAACAAAATTTAAATCAGTTCCACAATACTTTATTCCATAGTTCTGGGTTCCTTTTAAATACTTGAATATCCTTTTTACTGCTATCCAATGCTCCAAAGCTGGACTACAAAGGTATTTACTCACTTGAGACACAGCGAACATGATATCTGGGCGTGTGACGACAGCGAGAAACATTAAACTTCCTACAGCTTCTCTATAGGGCACACTAAGCATCCTACTATCTCTTGTAGATGCTTGGTTTGCATGAAGCACAACATTTGGATCGGCAGGAATTGCTTTGATGTTACAATTTACCATGTTAAATTTCTCCAAAATTTTGGCAACATACCCTTGCTGGCCCAAAAATATACTTCTTTGTTCTCTATTGCGACTGATTTCCAATCCAACATAACATTCTGCAGCACAAATGGTTATCTCGAATATTTTTCCAAGTTCTGTCAAAAATATGTCCATAACCTTTTTAGATTTACACATAATTAGACCATCATCAACGTACAACGCCAGGAATAGTTCATAATTTTCAAAGAGTGCATAAAAAATGCATTTTTCAGCATCTAACTGCTTGAAGCTGTATGAACTAAGAAACTCCACAAACTTCTTATTCCAACATCTCGGAGACAGCTTCAAACCATATAGGCTTTTGTTGAGTTTGCATACCAGAGTACAATCTTTTGTATTAAAGCCTTCCGGCTGCTTCATAAAGATTTCTTCTTGTAAATCTCCGTTCAAGAAAGCCGTCTTTACGTCAAACTGACAAATTTCTAAATCACTGACAGTTGCAATTGATAATAACGTTCTAACGGAATCATACCTTACAACTGGTGAAAATGTTTCAAAATAGTCTATGCCAGATTTTTGACTATAACCTTTTGCACAAAGTCTGGCCTTATATCTTTCAATTTTACCATCCGCTTTATATTTTATTTTAAACACCCATCTGCACCCAATTGCTTTGCGATCCGCTGGTAAAACTTGTAGTGACCACGTCTCATTTTTCATCAGCGACTTAATCTCATCTTCCATTGCTTTCTTCCATTCTTCTTTTTCTCCACTTTCCATAGCTTCTTCGTAGGTCTGAGGTTCACCTAATATTGCTGCACATGCTTCATACCAAATTGGTTTCTTAATATCTTTACGGTGTCTTAAATAATGGCCATTTTCTTCTGAAGCTTTACCCTTAGGCTGATTAATTTCTACTTCTATGTTTTCTGACGTTTGGTTTTCTTGATTAATTTCTACTTCTATGTTTTCTGACGTTTGGTTTTCTTGATTAATTTCTACTTCTATGTTTTCTGACGTTTGGTTTTCTATTCTGCCTTCTGATTTGGTGTCTACGGACTCTTCTTGTAAATTATCTTCATCTTCCATCTCAAATATAACGTTGTTTTGACATGACATATTTCTACTGTCTTTATAAATACATCCATTGAAATTAACATGTTTCACGACGACAACTTTCCTGGCAGCCAATTCATACAATCTGTAATTGGAACTGTTGCCGTCATATCCCACTAATATTTGTTTCTTGGAATTTCTCTCGAACTTATTTCTGAACTGTTTAGGCACAAGTACGAATGCTTCAGATCCAAACCTTCGTAAATGGCTAAGATTTAATTGTTTTCCTGTCCATTTTTCGTAAGGAGTAACA
Source organism: Stenurella melanura (assembly GCA_963583905.1). Classification (NCBI taxonomy): domain Eukaryota; kingdom Metazoa; phylum Arthropoda; class Insecta; order Coleoptera; family Cerambycidae; genus Stenurella; species Stenurella melanura. Next base: position 109,810,244 of record OY757310.1, on the reverse strand, counting down.
TGCTTATCTTGTGCACACAGGCGACGATTTAATAAGTATACGGCCATATTAATTGCTTCCGCCCAAAGATTCATCGGGAGAGCAGTACTATGCAACATACTTTTGGCACTATCAACTATAGATCTCAAATCTCTCTCTGCCCTTCCATTTTGCTCTGGTGTATATGGAGCACTGGTTTCATGTATTATTCCATGTTCTTTAAAAAGATCTTTAAAATGATGGTTAACAAATTCTGTTCCATTATCACTTCGGAATATTTTTATTTTATTACCAGTTTGTCTTTCTGACATTTTCTGAAATTCCAGAAATTTTGTGAAAACGTCACTTTTATGTCTTATGAAATAAACAAAACGATATGAAGTACAATCATCCTTGAATAAAACGAAATAATTAGCTCCTCCTAATGAAGTACTTGATATTCTACCGCAGACATCGGAATGAATGTATTCACCAGGTTTTTCAGCTCGTCTATTCAAATTAGCATTAAATGATTGCTTATGTTGTTTTCCATATTGACAACCCTCACACTGAATACGTGTGACTTCTTTATTTGGGATTTTGATATCAGGTATCATTCCTTTGTCAGACATGTCTTTCAAAGTACGAAAATTAACATGACCCAACCGTTCATGCCATAGCTGAACAATACTCGTTTCTGCGGAGTTTCCTTGAATTTGTAGGATTTCAAATAACATTTTATAGCATTGATTCTCCAGCTTCCTTCCAACAGCAACTACACCATTTTTATTTCTAACTTCTATGAATCTACTATTAAATTCGACCTGCAAACCTTTGCTCGTGGCTGCTCCCACTGAAAAAAGATTTTTCTTCAACTTTGGAACGTATAAGGTTTCTACCAATGTACGAGGAACTCTTCTACCATTCACAACAGCCATTACACTAATTGAGCCAATTCCTTCAGCGGTAATAAAAGAGTTATCTCCAATTTGAACATCTTTGTTCTTTAGTGGTGTTATTTGTGAAAACCACTCTTTGTGCGACGTCATATGCTTTGATGCTGCACTATCAGCGAGCCAGATATCTTCACATCCATCAGCAACTATATTTTTCATCTCAGCACTAAGAGCTTGATTTCTGTAATTTGGATCACAGTTTTGCTTGCTGTAACCAGGTTGAAGTTTACTAAGCCTTATTCTACATTCAGATTTGAAATGCCCCTTCTTGTTACAGTAGTAGCACGTTACATCTTTTTTAGAATACTTTGTATTAGGAATAAAATTACTTTTGGTATTAGAAACAAAATTCTTTTTGTTCGAACTATGAGGATACTTATTGAGTTTAACAGCAGCAAACGCAGTTGTTAGCTCGTCTGCCTGAGTAAGCCTCAATTCTTCTTTGAGAAGTCTTGTTGTAAGATTTTCAAATGTTTGTTTATCTTCGTCGTATGAGTCCCATGCAGTTACGAATGATCCATACTTGTGAGGTAAACTTTCTTATCTATATCGCTTACTTTTTCTTCAACATCAGCTAGAGCTTGTGACATTGACTCTATGTTGCTAATATGCTGTGCAATACTGTCGGTTTCTGACATTTTATAACTGAAAAATTTTTGTTTAATCATCACTTTGTTCGCGGAGGACCTTTGTTCGTGAATTATTTTCAGCCTTGACCACATACTGGCGGCATTATCACACGTTATTACAGTCTGCAATTGACTAAACTCCATTGACATAGATATTAACATCATCCCTTTAGCATTTAAGTTTTCCCATGATTTCTTTACGTTTTCTTCATCTGTTATTACTGGTTGTTTTGCTTTACCATTAATTAAATCCAGCAAACCCTCTGCTCTAAATATTATTTCCATCTGGTATTTCCACAGTGAAAAATTCTTCCCATCGAATTTCTGAATATTAATATTCTTGAACTTGTCCATCTTATTACCTTTAGAATACCTTTAACTGGTATGTTAAATTTGATGTGACTTGACACGAAACTAGTTTTCTTCTATTACTAGAGAACCACTGACCCTTCTTATTGTACTGGGTGTACTGGGCCCATAACCTGAAGCAGAATATGCCTAAACTTGTGGGTTTTTAGAGCCAGAAATTAACAGATGTCAAATATAATTATTTTATTTTTTATTCAACAACACTTTCTTAGTTACGGAGCTAGTACAATCACAACAATAACTAATATATAAAAACAATGCAAACAACAAATAAATAAGTAAACAAATCTTCGTTTCCAACAGTAGTTATAAGTAGATTTTAAGAAAGTATATGTAATATGTCAATATATTTCGAGTAATTACAATTATTCATTTAATCCTGAAAAGTAGAATAAGTAATTCATCAGGAAAATTAAAGAATTAAAAACAGTATTCAATTAAGGTAAAGAACAAACAAAACTGAATAGTTTGAATTTTAAATTAAAATTAAATTTTGAAATATTAGATCAAAATAGAAAAAAACAATTGAAATATTGGAAATTAACCCATTGAAACGACTAAAAATAACAAATCAGTTGATCATACACCGCTGAACAGTGAGCTGCGAAATATATTCATCCAAGAATAATTAATAAATTGAAAATAAAAGAAAAGTGGTGAATAATTTGAAGGTTAGAAAATTACAATCCAGATATATTGATATCAAGAATAAATTGTAAAAGTTGATTAAATATAAGAAGTGAGTATACTTTGAAAGTATTACGAAGTAGATTATCCGGAAAGCAGAGTTAGAAGAGGGAAGTATTTGTTAATCCAGTTAGCAAATTTATACGGTGAAGAAATTTCAAACGTCAATCAAGTGATAGAAATAATATTTCAAGGAAATCTTGAAAACAAATTGGAGGTTATAAACAAACGTCAATTCAGTAAAGAAGAAGAAGCCTTGAGAGGTTTAAAAAGTCAGTCAAGTGACATAATATTTCAAGCATTACAATAACCAGTTAGAGGTTATAATTTAACATTACTCGAGTCGAAAGAAAGACAAGGTAAAGCTTTACAATATCAGAAATCCATGGTACATATTTATTTTAAATAAAGGCCATATTAATCATTTTAGTTAAGTTAGATTTTGTTATTTAAATTTGTTAATTACATTCCAAATTCAAATTTGTTAATAAATTAATACTTTGTTCGTTCAATACTGAGTTTGATTTATTTAGATTGTTGTCTTGATCGATGAGCATTTATTGAACCGACTTCGTTGGACCTTGAGTAAGAGTCATTCTATAGATTGTAGATAGTCATGCTAATGGTGTTCTATAGTCTATAATATTAACAGCTTTTAAGAAACTGTTTGGCGCCCAGTAAACTCATTTCAATTTACTATTAAGAAGTAAAATTCGAACGTATAAAAATATAAAATAGATATCAGAAAATAGAACATTTAGTATGTATGTATGTATGTATGTATGTATGTATGTTTCTATATTCTGAATCTATTTTATATTTTTATATACGTTCGAATTTTACTTCTTAAAAGTAAATTGAAATGAATTTACTGGGCGCCAAACAGTTTCTTAAAAGCTGTTAATATAGAACACCATTAGCATGACTGTCTACAATCTATAGAATGACTCTTACTCAAGGTCCAACGAAGTCGGTTCAATAAATGCTCATCGATCAAGATAACAATCTAAATAAATCAAACTCAGTATTGAACGAACAAAGTATTAATTTATTAACAAATTTGAACTTGGAATGTAATTAACAAATTTAAATAATAAAATCTAACTTAACTAAAATGATAAATATGGCCTTTATTTAAAATAAATATGTACCATGGATTTCTGATATTGTAAAGCTTGTCTTTCTTTCGACTCGAGTAATGTTAAATTATAACCTCTAACTGGTTATTATAATCCTTGAAATATTATGTCACTTGACTGACTTTTTAAACCTCTCAAGGCTTCTTCTTCTTCTTCTTCTTTACTGAATTGACGTTTGTTTATAACCTCCAATTTGTTTTCAAGATTTCCTTGAAATATTTCTATCACTTGATTGACGTTTGAGTTTCTTCACCATATAAATTTGCTAACTGGATTAACAAATACTTCCCTCTTCTAAATCTGCTTTCCGGATAATCTACTTCGTAATACTTTTTAAGTTTACTCACTTTTATATTTAATATACTTTTACAAATTTTTCTTGATATCAATATATCTGGATTGTAATATCCTAACCTTCAACTTATTCACCACTTTTCTTCTATTTTCAACTTATTCATTATTCGTGGATGAATATTTTTCGCAGCTCGCTGTTCAGCGGTGTATGATCAACTGATTTGTTATTTTTAGTCGTTTCATTGGGTTAAATTCCAATATTTCAATTGTTTTTTTTCTATTTTGATCTTATATTTCAAAATTTAATTTTAATTTAAAATTTAAACTATTCAGTTTTGTTTGTTCTTTACATTAATTGAACACTGTTTTTAATTCTTTAATTTTCCTGATGACTTTCTTATTCTACTTTTCAGGATTAAGTGAATAATTGTAATTACTCGAAATATATTGACATATTACATATACTTTCTTAAAATCTACTTATAACTACAATTAACAATTCCACTCTCAAATAAATACTAATTCATACATTTAGATGAATAGCAATGATAAACACAAAATGCTAGTAGCTAAAACATACTGCATTTTTTCATACTGACAGAATATTGATATAATAAACCAAAACAAGAAATTGATACGCCAACAAACATTTAACATCATACTATTAGTCCTTTGCTTCTGCATGATGTGAAATATCATTCACAAAACACCTTTCTGCATTGATATTTGAAAATATCTGAAAACTTAAAATGTCATTCAGTGTTTTGTAATCTATGGACTTACTATTTCTGAAATATTTACGCTGCAATGCAACTACTGGTAATAGTCTTTCATTCAATATTCATTTTGTGTAGATTTACAGTGTTTCTAGACAATTTAAAATTTTCAGCCCTAAGTTTTGACATGAATGTCAGATTTTATAAAATTTACTTTATTGTTTTTCAAATTCATTCTAAATCATTTAAAATGAGACTGAAAGTATCTACAAGTTCATAATTTATAATATGCTATTTAGAATAACCTTGTGAAAACTAAATTAACTTCATTTTATGTTTATTTAAATATGTTGTTCGCATTCAATATCAAGTTTCATTCTCTGCATTTTACTCGCTGAGAATAAGTGAACTTGAATCAATTAAATAAACCACAGATATTCCTCCTTCTGTATGATCCGTTAAAGTAAAACTGTTATGGTTATTTTCTAAAATACATACAAATTTGTGAATTTTATTTATGATTTCAAACACGATACTTGGGCAGTGTTCCACAGTGTGGATACACAGCAGTATGTATGTATGTATGTATGTATGTATGTATGTATGTATGTATGTATGTATGTATGTATGTATGTATGTATGTATGTATGTATGTATGTATGTATGTATGTATGTATGTATGTATGTATGTATGTATGTATGTATGTATGTATGTATGTATGTATGTATGTATGTATGTATGTATGTATGTATGTATGTATGTATGTATGTATGTATGTATGTATGTATGTATGTATGTATGTATGTATGTATGTATGTATGTATGTATGTATGTATGTATGTATGTATGTATGTATGTATGTATGTATGTATGTATGTATGTATGTATGTATGTATGTATGTATGTATGTATGTATGTATGTATGTATGTATGTATGTATGTATGTATGTATGTATGTATGTATGTATGTATGTATGTATGTATGTATGTATGTATGTATGTATGTATGTATGTATGTATGTATGTATGTATGTATGTATGTATGTATGTATGTATGTATGTATGTATGTATGTATGTATGTATGTATGTATGTATGTATGTATGTATGTATGTATGTATGTATGTATGTATGTATGTATGTATGTATGTATGTATGTATGTATGTATGTATGTATGTATGTATGTATGTATGTATGTATGTATGTATGTATGTATGTATGTATGTATGTATGTATGTATGTATGTATGTATGTATGTATGTATGTATGTATGTATGTATGTATGTATGTATGTATGTATGTATGTATGTATGTATGTATGTATGTATGTATGTATGTATGTATGTATGTATGTATGTATGTATGTATGTATGTATGTATGTATGTATGTATGTATGTATGTATGTATGTATGTATGTATGTATGTATGTATGTATGTATGTATGTATGTATGTATGTATGTATGTATGTATGTATGTATGTATGTATGTATGTATGTATGTATGTATGTATGTGTATGTGTGTGTGTGTGTGTGTATGTATGTATGTATGTATGTATGTATGTATGTATGTATGTATGTATGTATGTATGTATGTATGTATGTATGTATGTATGTATGTATGTATGTATGTATGTATGTATGTATGTATGTATGTATGTATGTATGTATGTATGTATGTATGTATGTATGTATGTATGTATGTATGTATGTATGTATGTATGTATGTATGTATGCATGCATGTATGTATGTATGTATGGATGCATGCATGGATGCATGCATGTATGTATGTAAGTAAGTAAGTAAGTATGTAAGTACGTAAGTACGTAAGTAAGTATGTATGTTTGTAAGTATGTACGTATGTAAGTATGTACGTATGTACGTATGTACGTATGTACGTATGTACGTATGTACGTATGTACGTATGTACTGTGACGGTGTTTTGCTCTGGGTAGCTGGAGTCGGAGATTAGTTCAAGATCCAGATTAGTTTAATAAGACAACCCAATCAAAATTAACAATTTTATTATCTTCAACAGGTAAAATATGCAGGTTTACATAATATACAATGGTTACAGGTTATCGGTTTTCAGGTCCGTATCTTTTACGGTTATTGGTAATCAGATGACATTTAAATCGTGTGAGTGAGAGAGAAGACGAGAGTGTAATGTAGTGATGCGACGAGTAGGGATTTTGACGGCGGAAACGGCGGCGGGCTAATAACCGTCAACCCTAGCAAGCTATCGGCTCAACGCGCCGGGTCACTCCTCTGTCAACTTATATTTGCTCTGGGTCGGTTTCGTCGGGACGACGGGACGTCGCTGGACTAAATAACATTCGGCACAAGGTCTGTCCTTCGGCTCAGCGCGCCGTAGGACTTCTCTAGGTCAAGATATATTCGCTCCGGAGAGTCACGTCACCTAGTGCACAAATCAGCAAAGTGTGTTTCGTGATATATTTGATTAACACAAAGTTCGTAAAATAAGTTACATTTATGTGATAACTAAATCACAATGTATTCTAAAATAGCTCACACATTACTTTTTAAAGTAGTCTTCTTGATATGAAGTCTCTATAATCTTTTGTTAGTCTCCATTGTTGTTGGTAGATGGCGATATATGGTCTATTCTAGTCAATAAATGTCGAAGCAAATCAAATATTATTTGTAATAGTTTTTGTGGGAAGATCTTTTTGTGGTAAAGCGACAAGGAGTGTCGCGAATTTTAGATAATACACGTGGGTGTTTTTAAAAAGGTGGTTTTAACGTTGGTGTTGGTTTATTAATAATTAAAATGAGTATTAGCACTCATCCTTTTTTAAAAGGGAGAATTAGCCACGCTATACGCAAATTGGAAGTTCCATTGGTAGTATTTTTGGTGACTGAAAAAAAGTTGAATACTTGCTCAGTTTTGTGGAATTCCAAGCCGTTTTAACGGGATTATTTGCTGCCTTTTGAACACCACATTCACACTAGAATCCACAAAAACATCTGGAGTAAACCTGTTGGAAGAAAAATACGAAAGAAAACCCTCTAGTTGTTGGGAGGTAATGCTTTATTTTACTTTAATTTTGGTTAAAACAGCTCATGCAATTTACATATTTTATATTTGACGATTTGTGGTGATTAATTGATTTAATTAATATATGTATCTCGTGAAAATCATGTTATTAATAATTTTTCGAGTATACACTGCTCGACAAAATTAAGGTAACCGATTTATTTGTTACAGTTACTATTGCTTTAGTGGCTAAACTTCTATGATTTGGTTTCTATATTTTATTAGAATAATAATAATAATAGTACTAATAATAATAAGCAATTAATATCATATACTTACTCGAATAGAAATCAAACTGTACTCATCTTTTTGGTGGTAAATATAATTTATTTTGAAAGTAAATTGCATGAGAGCTTGTTATATCATTTTTTTTGAGTGCTACAGATTTATGAAAAATCGTTTAAGCGTATACTTACCTAGTTCAAAAGTGTTCTATATATTTTCCTTGAATAGGGGTACTCATACTTGTTTATCCTATTTTAGGGTTTTTTTTCTATCGCTGTTGTTTTGGTTTTTCCTTTATTTTCTGACAAGGAAGAGAAGTTGTCGTATTGGTCCAAACTGGTTACACATAGAGTCTGGAATGTTATTGATCAAGGATTCTCTTGTTTTTGCTTTGCTGTAGAACTTTGCTGCTTTCATTTGCTTTGATGCATGTATATCGCCATTTGCAGGATTTTAGACCAGCTACCTACTGATTGACCTTGGGACCAGCTAAGTTTGCATGCTTATTGATCATATGTTTTGCTTATTGAATTGATTGATTGCATATCAGCTCGCCCTATATTTTTTTTGTTTAAACATAATATTTTATTTTATATTAGAGCTCATAATTGTATATATACATTTATTTTATAGTCCATGATTACGTATTAATGTGAAGAGCTCTCAACTCCTAATTGCTCATGCATAAGAAAAACATTAATTAAGTAGTTTTAATTTTTTTAGTCTTCAGCATAGTTGACGATTTTTTAAAAACATTTTCTTATTATTACTATTTCAAGTAGAGCTTAGTGGACTTTGCTTATTCTTTAAATATATTAAATCAGAGCAAAAGATTTGTTCCCTATTAATTTATGTGTATTCTTTTTTTAGTAGTTAAGTTTTTATTTAGATATCTTTATTATTTTACACTTTTTTTTGCGACTGTACGCTGCGCGTGTATACACGTGTGGTAAAGCTTGCGCTAAAATTACAACTTGATATATTTTTATTTTAGTTTAATATATCACCAGCTTCGCAATATACTTTGAATTGCTGAACCGAATATCTTGTAAAATTTGAAACATTACTTCTAATTTTTAAATTTAGCCTTTAACTTATTTAATTGATACAAGTACTTATCTCATAGCATTGAGAACAAACTTACCCGGGTTTTTCTTGGTTATATTTGATATTGAAGTAGTGGTAGCGTTAAACCAAGTGGCACCCCATTTTATTACTTCTATTTTTGACCCGGCCCGTCTCCACTGCAGCTAGCAGGCCGCTGCCTCTACTTAAGCAATTCAGGGTAAGTGTTGAAGGTAAGATTGTCTCGGGGAGAATGTCACATTTTGGCGCCCAACGTGGGGCCCGAAGAAAAAAAAATTGATTGGTAGAAAAGTTCATAGGCTAGGATTAATAGGTACAAAAGTTAATAGGTTGATAGCAGATATTTAATAGGACGTTAATAGCTAGTTAATTAGTAGGTCAATAGGTAGTCTGTAGGTCACTAGTAGTCATTTAATAGAGCAGTAGATTTCTAGAGATAAAAGTGTTACGTGGTGTATTTGATTAACACAAACTTCGTAAAATAAGTTACATTTATTTGATAACTAAATCACAATGTATTCTAAAATAGCTCACACATTACTTTTTAAAGTAGTCTCCTTGATATGAAGTCTCTATAATCTCTTGTTAGTCTCCATTGTTGGTGGCAGATGGCTATTCCAGTCAATGAATGTCGAAACAAATCAAATATTATTTCTAATAGTTTTTGTGGGAAGATCTTTTTGTGGTAAGGCGATCAGGAGTGTCGCGAATTTTAGATTGTGCACGTGGGTGTTTTTAAAAAGGTGGTTTTAACGTTGGTGTTGGTTTGTTAATAATTAAAATGACTAATAGCACTCATCCTTTTTGAAAAGGGAGAATTTAGCCACGCTATACGCAAATTGGAAGTTCCATTGGTAGCATTTTTGGTGACTGAAAAAGTTGAATACTTGCTCAGTTTTGTGGAATTCCAAGCCGTTTTAACGGGGATTATTTGCTGCCTTTTGTACACCACATTCACACTAGAATCCACAAAAACATCTGGAGTAAATCTGTTGGATGAAAAATTCGAAAGAAAACCCTCTAGCTGTTAGGAGGTAATGCTTTATTTTACTTAAATTTTGGGTTAAAACAGCTCATACAATTTACACATTTTATATTTAACAATTTGTGGTGATCAATAGATTTAATTAGTTCATGGCCCCACGTTGGGCGCCAAAATGTGACGTTCTCCCCGAGGCAATCTTACCTTCAACACTTACCCTGAATTGCTAAAGTAGAGGCAGCGGCCTGCCAGCTGCAGTGGAGACGGGCCGGGTCAAAAATAAAAGTAATACTAAAATTGGGGCGCCACTTGGTTTAACGCTACCACTACTTCAAAATCAAATATAACCAAGCAAAACCCAGGTAAGTTTGGTTTCAATGCTATGAGGTAAGTACATATGGAAGAGGATATGAGTCACGTTCTGTCACGGCGTTGAGCTTCCTGAAATCAACACAGAACCTATATCCGCCATCCTTCTTTTTGACTAGGAGGATAGGTGATGACTAAGCACTAGTGGATGGCTCCATTATACCTTGTCGCAACATCTCGTCAAGTTCGATATTAATCTGCCGGTGGATGATAGGCGAAACAGGTTAATACCTCTGTTTTATTGGAACTGCCTCGGTTTTAATCACGTGTTGTACCAGCGTGGTACACCCCAAACTATTTCCCATAAGTGTCATGTTCCTGTCAACTAACTCTCTAAGTCTCTGTTCCTCTTCTGGTGACAAAACAGTTTGGTCTCTCAAATGTTCAGTAACCTCCATGACTTGTGGTTCCTTTGAAAAATGCCATTCATTGTGACGAAGATCAGGCACAATCCCCATTTGTCGCCAAAAGTTCGCCCCTAAGATTAACGTGTGAGGAAGGTCTGTAACTACCAAAGCTCTAACCATCTTTAACCTATTCCTTAAACCAAATGGTACCTCACGGCTACCTAAACTCTCACACTTTTCTCCATTTGCAACTTTAATTTCCGTCTTCGTCTTCATAAGTCGTACGCCTAAGTTCTTCACTTGCTCCCATCCTGGTTTACCTAAAATAGTTACCGATGCTCCACTGTCTAACAAACCCATCAATGTCTTACCCAATACGCTAACTTTTAAATATGGTCTCTCATCGCCTTCATATTGATCTAAAATATAATCTAAAACAGGTCTAAAACTTGTGGTCGAATTCTTGGAATCGACGCGATTATCTCGACCAGTTAAGAGCGTCGCGGTTTGTTTCCCTGTCTGATACAATTAGGACAATTTCGAGTTGTGACACCTTCCTTTTTGCATTTATAACAATGAAGATTTTTCTCTTCCAAAAAACCAATAGCCTTATGTCCAGGTTTGTTACAATTATAACAAAGAAACTGTCGAGATGGTCCACCTCCTCTGGAGTTTGATACTGTACTGCAGGTTTCTGCAGTATCACTAGCTGCAACTTCTACGTAGGCTAAATCCGGTTCTAAGGTGTTGGTACCTTTCTTGTTAGGTAGACAAAATGCTTCTACTGATTCACGACGAGCTTCAAGCCTTCGTCCCAAGGTCCGCAGTTGTGCAATCGAAGCGACGTCAGTTAAGCCTAATTGCGTTTGGTAGAACGGTGAGATGTTCCTTAAAATAATCTTAAGTTGAACGTCTTCCGATACGGGACAAGTAAGTCTACCGAACATAGCAGACATAATGGAAAGATATATACCTATCGATTCACCGACTCCTTGAGTACGACGTTTAATCTCTTCAAAAAGCTTTTCGTTGTAGTCACTGGGCTGAAACTCTTCTCTAAGAAGCGTGACCAGAGAATTCCAGTTGTCTACTTCTCTACGTACGGCTCTGTACCAAATCAAAGCTTTTCCCTTAAATAAATCTACAGCAGTGTCAAAGAGTTCTTCTCTACTAACATGTCTTGCCACCCGTAATTCTTCTACTCTTTGGAGAAAGGCATTTAATGATATTCCCTTCTTATCCCCAGAAAAACATAAATCCCATCTAGCAACGGGGGTAGACTTAACAACTCTTCTGACTGCGCCAGTGTTACTTGACGTACCTCCAAATGATTCATCTTGCTTAATATCATCTTCACTGTTACCAGACGATTCATTCATTTCCAAAATTGAAATTTCAGCGGGCTAGGATTCTGCACCTCGTACTGTTCCGCTCTGTGGTCCAGTTCAGGCAACAGTCCCAAGATTTTCGCAACAAAGTCCGACTTTATCTTCTGTTTCTCGCCATCTCCATCCGGTATCTTGATTAACTCAACCCTTCCTAAAATATGATTAAGTTTTGTCTGCCATTTCACATACTGGACGCCAGTGTTTCCTTCCCCAAATGTCTCCATGCCAGTCTTAATATCTTTGAGCTTATCAGTAACAGCAGCAACATCCTGATCAAAAGTGTAAGGGTGGGGTGGTCTTCTCACACTAGTGCCTGCTTTCTCCATCTGGATGGCTCTCGACAAAGCGGTCCTCATTTGCTCACAAGTTCCAGTACCAATTCCACGGATGGTCAATTCGTATGTAAGCTCATCTTGAGTGAGCCGATTTACTTGAAGCTTCCTAGACATTTTGTTTCATATGTAAATACGTGAAGTAATATGCGAACTACATAAAGAAATTTCTGGTTGTCGATATATACCTATACCTTCGTACGTTATATCACCCTTAATGGTGGAAGTTAAAAAAGAAGATTAGCGTAAAAATGCACCTAAATAATAACAGCCGCTACCTATATAAACTATATACAGAAACAAGCAAAAACAAACGTCATCCCCCTTTATCACTAGAAATCTACTGCTCTATTAAATGACTACTAATGACCTACAGACTACCTATTGACCTACTAATGACCTACTAACTAACTAGCCATTAACGTCCTATTAAATATCTGCTATCAACCTATTAACTTTTGTACCTACTTTTCCTAGCCTATTAACTTTTCTACCAATCAAAATTTTTTCCTTCCAGGCCCCACGTTGGGCGCCAAAACGTGACGTTCTCCCCGAGACAATCTTACCTTCAACACTTACCCTGAATTGCTAAAGTAGAGGCAGTGGCCTGCCAGCTGCAGTGGAGACGGGCCGGGTCAAAAATAAAAGTAATACTAAAATTGGGGCGCCACTTGGTTTAACGCTACCACTATTTCAAAATCAAATATAACCAAGAAAAACCCAGGTAAGTTTGGTTTCAATGCTATGAGGTAAGTACTTGTATCAATTAAAGTTAAAGGCTAAATTTTGCTATACAAATATACAGTCGTTTATTAGAAGTAATACGTTTCAAATTTTACAAGAAATTCAGTTCAATAATTCAAGTAAGTATATTGCGAAGCTGATGATACATTAAGCTAAAATAAACATTCCAAGCGTAACTTTAGCGCAAGCTTTACCGAACGTGTATACACGCGCAGCGTACAGTCGCAAAAAAGTGTAAAATAATGAAAGTATTATCTAAAGAAAACTTATCTACTAAAAAAAAAGATTAGACACATACATTAATAGGGAACAAAATTTTAGCTCTGATATACTAAATTTTAAAAAAAATAAGCAAAGTCCAAAGAGCTCTACTAGAAATAGTAATAATAAGAAAACATAAAAAAAAAATCATCAACTATACTAAAGATCAAAATAATTAAAATTACTTAATTATTGTCTTTCTTATACATGAGCAGTTAGAAGTAGAGAGCCTCTTCACATTAATACGTAATCATGGACTATAAATAAAAATGTATATATACAATTATGAGCCCCAATATAAAACAAAGTATTATATTAAAACGAAAAAATATATAAGGCGAGTTGATATGCAATCAATCAATTCAATAAACAAAACATAAGATCAATAAGCATGCAAACTTAGCTGGTCCCAAGTTCAATCAGTAGGCAGCTGATGAAAAATCCTGCAAATGGCGGTATACATGCGGCGAAGCGAGTGAAAGCAGCAAATTCCTACAGCAAAGCAAAAGCAAGAGAATCCTTAATCAATAAAATCCCAAACTCTATGTGTAACCAGTCTGGACCAATAAGACAACTTCTCTTCCTTGCCAGGAAATAAAGGAAAAACCAAAACAACAGCGATAAAAAAAACACCCTAAAATAGGATAAACAAGTATGAGTACCCCTATTCAAGGAAAAGACAGAATTATATTTTAAACTAGGTAAGTATACGCTTAAATGATTTTTCATAAATCTATAGCACTCAAAAAAAAGATATAACAAGCTCTCATGCAATTTACTTTCAAAAGAACTTATATTTACTAACAAAAAGATGAGTACAGTTTGATTTCTATTCAAGTAAGTATATGATATTAATTACTTATTATTATTATTATTATTCTAATAAAATATAGAAACCAAATCATAGAAGTTTAGCCACTAAAGCAATAGTAACTGTAACAAATAAATCGGTTACCTTAATTTTGTCGAGCAGTGTATATTCGAAAAATTATTAATAAAATGATTTTCACGAGATACATGTACTAATTAAATCTATTGATCACCACAAATTGTTAAATATAAAATGTGTAAATTGTATGAGCTGTTTTAACCCAAAATTTAAGTAAAATAAAGCATTACCTCCTAACAGCTAGAGGGTTTTCTTTCGAATTTTTCCTTCAACAGATTTACTCCAGATGTTTTTGTGGATTCTAGTGTGAATGTGGTGTACAAAAGGCAGCAAATAATCCCGTTTAAAACGGCTTGGAATTCCACAAAACTGAGCAAGTATTCAACTTTTTCAGTCACCAAAAATACTACCAATGGAACTTCCAATTTGCGTATAGCGTGGCTAAATTCTCCCTTTTCAAAAAGAATGAGTGCTAATACTCATTTTAATTATTAATAAACCAACACCAACGTTAAAACCACCTTTTTAAAACACCCACGTGTACAATCTAAAATTCGCGACACTCCTTATCGCCTTACCACAAAAAGATCTTCCCACAAAAACTATTAGAAATAATATTTGATTTGTTTCGACATTTATTGACTGGAATAGCCATCTACCAACAACAATGGAGACTAACAAGAGATTATAGAGACCTCATATCAAGGAGACTATTTTAAAAAGTAATGTGTGAGCTATTTTAGAATACATTGTGATTTAGTTATCAAATAAATGTAACTTATTTTACGGAGTTTGTGTTAATCAAATACACCACGTAACACTCCCCCCTTGCCAGAAGAAAATTTACTCCGGTAAATTTTCGTCCGCGCTAGCGGTAGACTTAAGGTCTTTCGCATTCCATACTCCTGCCGAATTTCCATATTTATCCTCAAGCTCGTAAGTCCAAGGAGGGAGAATTTCTTTTTCACGATAAAAGGACCGATATAACGAGGGGGGAGCTAGTTTTTTCGAGAAGTATTTTGCTGCATCTGATAATACGAAGTTGCGCTTCCATACTTCTTGATGCGGGAAAAATTCTTCTGCTCTCCTCCTAAGGTTGTACGTTTTCTCAGAATTTTTGGCAGCCAAATCCAATCTTCTCCTAACATCGATGAAAAGACTCTTAAAGTCCTTCTCTCGCTTGTCCATATCCTCGACCTCATTTTTATCGAGTCGTGCCGGTATTCCATCAAATTCGTCTCCATAGAGTATCATTCTTCTACCAAAGTTAATGAAGTATGGAGTTTGTCCAGTGGCATCGTGTTTAGCTGTCCTTATAGCACATCCTATTTTAGCGAGGTTAACATCCCATACTCTGTGATTATCTGTGATATAACACGCCAGCATAGTCTTTATTGTACGATTAACCCTTTCTGTTGGATTTGCCTGAGGGTGATAGTAAGAATTGAACCTAATCTTGCTCTTATACCCCTTGGCTAACGATTCAAATTGACGAGAACGATATTGTTTTCCGTTATCGCAGATGATAATGCGAGGAGCTCCGTATATTAGAAATACCTCCTCCTCTATCTTTCTAGAGACTGTATCGGCATTCGCAGTCCTCAGTGGAAATAGAAGAGAGTACTTCGAAAAATAATCCGTGACAACCAAGATATACCTGTCCTTTCATTGAGCGAGGTAATGCACCCATAAGGTCGGTAGAAACCATTTCCCATGGTCTAGTTACCTTAGGTTGTGGAACCATATGTCCAACAGGACCTTTTTGATCAGGCTTGTGAGAGGCACAGACGTTACAATTTCTAATAAATCGAGCCACATCATATCTCATCTTCGGCCAAAAGTACCGTTCCGTAAGACGACCATATGCCTTAGTGACTCCCATATGTCCAGCTGTCGGTGGCTCATGATACTTGGCTATGATTTCTTTCCGGCGTTCTTTAGGAACAGCTTCTCTCCACTGATCTTGAAGATCTTGTAGACCTGGATACGGTGACCTAACGTTCTTAAAGAGACGTCCATTCTCCAATCTCCAGTTAGCAAATCGAACAGGCTTCTCACGGACCTTCTTTACCATGCCCAGATACCACTGGTCTGTTGTGTCCATGTTGACATTAAATATTTGCATTTCGTCGATAATTGGGACACTTCTACTAAACATATCTGGTACAACTAAATCTTTACCTTTACGATGAACTATTTTACAGTCGTAGTTACTCAGTTTGAGACTCCAGCGTGCCAATCTTCCTGTCGAATCCTACAAATTTTGAAGCCAAACTAGTGAGTGATGATCTGTCACCACCTTAAATGGTACTCCCTCCAGATATGGACGCAATTTTTCCACTGCCCATAGTACGGCGAGACATTCCCTCTCGGTAGTAGTAAAGTTTCTTTCTTGCTTCGTAAGAGACCGACATAAGTAACTTATTACTCTATCACCGTCTGGATTTGGTTGCAGAAGAACAGCGCCAATACCGTATGCAGATGCATCTGTTTCTACTACAAAAGGAAGTCCATAATCCGGGCAACACAATACTGGGGCAGATATGAGGCACTCCTTTATTTTATTAAATGCATCCTCACATCCCTGAGTCCATACAAATTTCCGTGATTTCTTTAAAAGCGCTGTCAGAGGTGATACTATTGTTGCAAACTCTGGCACAAACCTTCTATACCAAGAGAACGTTCCAATCACTCGTCTGACTTCCTTGACTGTCTTAGGAATCGGTAACTTCAACATTGCTTCAACTTTTTCAGGATCTACGTGAATACCGTTTCTATCAACCACATATCCTAAATAACGCATACTAGGGCAGCAGAACTTACATTTCTCTGTGCTAACAGTTAAGTTGGCTTCCCTCAATCTTTTGAACACTTCATCCAGAATTTGGAGATGTTTCTCAAAGGTTTGTGTGACAATTACCACGTCGTCGAGGTACACAAAAACGAAGGGTTCTAACTCTGGACCCAATACTTTATCGATTAGACGTTGCCATGTTGCCGGGCTGTTATGAAGACCAAATGGCATGCGCCGAAATTGAAACAAGCCCCGACCGGGTACAGTGAAAGCTGTATATTGCCTCGAATTTTCTTCCACACTTACTTGCCAGAATGCACTTTTTATATCAAGCGATGACAGGTAGTGTGCGTCCCTCAATTTGTCGAGCGTGTGTGTTACATATGGAAGAGGATATGAGTCACGTTCTGTCACGGCGTTGAGCTTCCTGAAATCAACACAGAACCTATATCCGCCATCCTTCTTTTTGACTAGGAGGATAGGTGATGACTAAGCACTAGTGGATGGCTCCACTATACCTTGTCGCAACATCTCGTCAAGTTCGATATTAATCTGCCGGTGGATGATAGGCGAAACAGGTTAATACCTCTGTTTTATTGGAACTGCCTCGGTTTTAATCACGTGTTGTACCAGCGTGGTACACCCCAAACTATTTCCCATAAGTGTCATGTTCCTGTCAACTAACTCTCTAAGTCTCTGTTCCTCTTCTGGTGACAAAACAGTTTGGTCTCTCAAATGTTCAGTAACCTCCATGACTTGTGGTTCCTTTGAAAAATGCCATTCATTGTGACGAAGATCAGGCACAATCCCCATCTGTCGCCAAAAGTTCGCCCCTAAGATTAACGTGTGAGGAAGGTCTGTAACTACCAAAGCTCTAATCATCTTTAACCTATTCCTTAAACCAAATGGTACCTCACAGCTACCTAAACTCTCACACTTTTCTCCATTTGCAACTTTAATTTCCGTCTTCGTCTTCATAAGTCGTACGCCTAAGTTCTTCACTTGCTCCCATCCTGGTTTACCTAAAATAGTTACCGATGCTCCACTGTCTAACAAACCCATCAATGTCTTACCCAATACGCTAACTTTTAAATATGGTCTCTCATCGCCTTCACATTGATCTAAAATATAATCTAAAACAGGTCTAAAACTTGTGGTCGAATTCTTGGAATCGACGCGCTTATCTCGACCAGTTAAGAGCGTCGCGGTTTGTTTCCCTGTCTGATACAATTAGGACAATTTCGAGTTGTGACACCTTCCTTTTTGCATTTATAACAATGAAGCTTTTTCTCTTCCAAAAAACCAATAGCCTTATGTCCAGGTTTGTTACAATTATAACAAAGAAACTGTCGAGATGGTCCACCTCCTCTGGAGTTTGATACTGTACTGCAGGTTTCTGCAGTATCACTAGCTGCAACTTCTACGTAGGCTAAATCCGGTTCTAAGGTGTTGGTACCTTTCTTGTTAGGTAGACAAAATGCTTCTACTGATTCACGACGAGCTTCAAGCCTTCGTCCCAAGGTCCGCAGTTGTGCAATCGAAGCGACGTCAGTTAAGCCTAATTGCGTTTGGTAGAACGGTGAGATGTTCCTTAAAATAATCTTAAGTTGAACGTCTTCCGATACGGGACAAGTAAGTCTACCGAACATAGCAGACATAATGGAAAGATATATACCTATCGATTCACCGACTCCTTGAGTACGACGTTTAATCTCTTCAAAAAGCTTTTCGTTGTAGTCACTGGGCTGAAACTCTTCTCTAAGAAGCGTGACCAGAGAATTCCAGTTGTCTACTTCTCTACGTACGGCTCTGTACCAAATCAAAGCTTTTCCCTTAAATAAATCAACAGCAGTGTCAAAGAGTTCTTCTCTACTAACATGTCTTGCCACCCGTAATTCTTCTACTCTTTGGAGAAAGGCATTTAATGATATTCCCTTCTTATCCCCAGAAAAACATAAATCCCATCTAGCAACGGGGGTAGACTTAACAACTCTTCTGACTGCGCCAGTGTTACTTGACGTACCTCCAAATGATTCATCTTGCTTAATATCATCTTCACTGTTACCAGACGATTCATTCATTTCCAAAATTGAAATTTCAGCGGGCTAGGATTCTGCACCTCGTACTGTTCCGCTCTGTGGTCCAGTTCAGGCAACAGTCCCAAGATTTTCGCAACAAAGTCCGACTTTATCTTCTGTTTCTCGCCATCTCCATCCGGTATCTTGATTAACTCAACCCTTCCTAAAATATGATTAAGTTTTGTCTGCCATTTCACATACTGGACGCCAGTGTTTCCTTCCCCAAATGTCTCCATGCCAGTCTTTGAGCTTATCAGTAACAGCAGCAACATCCTGATCAAAAGTGTAAGGGTGGGGTGGTCTTCTCACACTAGTGCCTGCTTTCTCCATCTGGATGGCTCTCGACAAAGCGGTCCTCATTTGCTCACAAGTTCCAGTACCAATTCCATGGATGGTCAATTCGTATGTAAGCTCATCTTGAGTGAGCCGATTTACTTGAAGCTTCCTAGACATTTTGTTTCATATGTAAATACGTGAAGTAATATGCGAACTACATAAAGAAATTTCTGGTTGTCGATATATACCTATACCTTCGTACGTTATATCACCCTTAATGGTGGAAGTTAAAAAAGAAGATTAGCGTAAAAATGCACCTAAATAATAACAACCGCTACCTATATAAACTATATACAGAAACAAGCAAAAACAAACGTCATGCCCCTTTATCACTAGAAATCTACTGCTCTATTAAATGACTACTAATGACCTACAGACTACCTATTGACCTACTAATGACCTACTAACTAACTAGCCATTAACGTCCTATTAAATATCTGCTATCAACTTATTAACTTTTGTACCTACTTCTCCTAGCCTATTAACTTTTCTGCCAATCAAAATTTTTTCCTTCCAGGCCCCACGTTGGGCGCCAAAACGTGACGTTCTCCCCGAGACAATCTTACCTTCAACACTTACCCTGAATTGCTAAAGTAGAGGCAGTGGCCTGCCAGCTGCAGTGGAGACGGGCCGGGTCAAAAATAAAAGTAATACTAAAATTGGGGCGCCACTTGGTTTAACGCTACCACTATTTCAAAATCAAATATAACCAAGAAAAACCCAGGTAAGTTTGGTTTCAATGCTATGAGGTAAGTACTTGTATCAATTAAAGTTAAAGGCTAAATTTTGCTATACAAATATACAGTCGTTTATTAGAAGTAATACGTTTCAAATTTTACAAGAAATTCAGTTCAATAATTCAAGTAAGTATATTGCGAAGCTGATGATACATTAAGCTAAAATAAACATTCCAAGCGTAACTTTAGCGCAAGCTTTACCGAACGTGTATACACGCGCAGCGTACAGTCGCAAAAAAGTGTAAAATAATGAAAGTATTATCTAAAGAAAACTTATCTACTAAAAAAAAAGATTAGACACATAAATTAATAGGGAACAAAATTTTAGCTCTGATATACTAAATTTAAAAAAAAATAAGCAAAGTCCAAAGAGCTCTATTAGAAATAGTAATAATAAGAAAACATTAAAAAAAATCATCAACTATACTAAAGATCAAAATAATTAAAATTTACTTAATTATTGTCTTTCTTATACATGAGCAGTTAGAAGTAGAGAGCTCTTCACATTAATACGTAATCATGGACTATAAATAAAAATGTATATATACAATGGGCTTGTTCCATGATATTCTTTTTATATGGTTTTTATACTTTTTCATATAGTACTCGATATTCTCATTATACACTTAAAATTTCGTATTATTAACTTTTTCCGTTCTCGAGATATAAGGAGTTGAAATTGGTAATAGTTGCAAAAACCGAGCGCTCATATGTGACGTCACTATACGTAAGTGACGTAAGAAAAATGGCTTTCTGGGACCATTCAAATTTAACCTGAAAAGTCGAAAAACATGGAATTTTTAAACGCTGGTAACTAAATAAATACGTCGAGTGAAAGTTCATTCTATGTCTCTAAGGAAAGGAGAAGGTCGGCCATCAATTCTAATCGTAAATTGCATGGTCAAAATCGAAAATTCGTCCCGGCAGGAGCGATAGAAAATTGTAATTTTTTGACATTTCACCAAATTGTACTTCCCTACTGTCAAGTAGTAAACAAAACAAACAATACTTTGAAAACACTTATAATTATAACAAGTAAGGAGCATCAAGTCTATTGAGATCGCCGAGTCTATGCGTATAGTGACGTAGCGCCTGGCCACGCCCCATTTTCGCGAAATGGAAATTTGTAATAGTTTTTAAGATACTAAACGTGCGAATAAGATTCTAATTTTTTGCAGATCTATTAATTCATACTTGCACTTTTGATTTATGAACTAAAAATAAATGCTGAACAAGCCCATTATGAGCTCCAATATAAAACAAAGTATTATATTTAAACGAAAAAAAATATAAGGCGAGTTGATATGCAATCAATCAATTCAATAAGCAAAACATAAGATCAATAAGCATGCAAACTTAGCTGGTTCCAAGGTCAATCAGTAGGCAGCTGATGAAAAATCCTGCAAATGGCGGTATACATGCGGCGAAGCGAGTGAAAGCAGCAAATTCCTACAGCAAAGCAAAAGCAAGAGAATCCTTAATCAATAAAATCCCAAACTCTATGTGTAACCAGTCTGGACCAATAAGACAACTTCTCTTCCTTGCCAGGAAATAAAGGAAAAACCGAAACAACAGCGATAAAAAAAACCCTAAAATAGGACAAACAAGTATGAGTACCCCTATTCAAGGAAAAGGCAGAATTATATTTTAAACTAGGTAAGTATACGCTTAAATGATTTTTCATAAATCTATAGCACTCAAAAAAAAAGATATAACAAGCTCTCATGCAATTTACTTTCAAAAGAACTTATATTTACTAACAAAAAGATGAGTACAGTTTGATTTCTATTCAAGTAAGTATATGATATTAATTACTTATTATTATTATTATTATTATTCTAATAAAATATAGAAACCAAATCATAGAAGTTTAGCCACTAAAGCAATAGTAACTGTAACAAATAAATCGGTTACCTTAATTTTGTCGAGCAGTGTATATTCGAAAAATTATTAATAAAATGATTTTCACAAGATACATGTACTAATTAAATCTATTGATCACCACAAATTGTTAAATATAAAATGTGTAAATTGTATGAGCTGTTTTAACCCAAAATTTAAGTAAAATAAAGCATTACCTCCTAACAGCTAGAGGGTTTTCTTTTTATCGCTGTTGTTTTGGTTTTTCCTTTATTTTCTGGCAAGGAAGAGAAGTTGTCATATTGGTCCAGACTGGTTACACATAGAGTTTGGAATGTTATTGATTAAGGATTCTCTTATTGCTTTTGCTTTGCTGTAGGAATCTGCTGCTTTCACTCGCTTTGCTGCATGTATATCGCCATTTGCAGGATTTTTCACCAGCTGTCTACTGATTGACCTTGGGACCAGCTAAATTTGCATGTTTATTGATCATATGTTTTTGCTTATTGAATTGATTGAATGCACATCAGCTCGCCCTATTTTTTTTTGTTTAAACATAATATTTTATTGTATATTAGAGCTCATAATTGTATATATACATTTTTTTTATAGTCCATGATTACGTATTAATGTGAAGAGCTCTCTACTTCTAACTGCTCACGCACACGAAAAACAATAATTAAGTAACTTTAATTATTTTGATATTTAGTATAGCTGATAATATTTTTTTAAATATTTCCTAATTATTACTATTTCTAGTAGAGCTCAGTGGACTTTCCTTATTTTTTAAATTTAGTATATCAGAGCAAAAGTTTTGCTCCCTATTAATTTATGTGTTTATTCTTTTTTTTAGTAGTTAAGTTTTTATTTAGATATCTTCATTATTTTACACTTTTTTTGCGACTTTACGCTGCGCGTGTATACACGTACGGTAAAGCTTGCGCTAAAATTACATCTTGATATATTTTTATTTTAGTTTAATATATCACCAGCTTCGCAATATAATTTGAATTACTGAACTGAATTTCTTGTAAAATTTGAAACATTACTTCTAATAAACTACTGTATATTTGTATAGTAAAATTTAGCCTTTATCTTATTTAATTGATACAAGTACTTAACCTCATAGCATTGAAAACAAACTTACCTGGGTATTTCTTGGTTATATTTGATATTGAAGTAGTGGTAGCGTTAAACCAAGTGGCGCCCCAATTTTAGTATTACTATTATTTTTGACCCGGCCCGTCTCCACTGCAGCTGGCAGGCCGCTGCCTCTATTTTAGCAATTCAGGGTAAGTGTTGAAGGTAAGATTGTCTCGGGGAGAACGTCACAAAAGGGATGACGTTTGTTTTTGTTTGTTTCTGTATATAGTGTATATAGGTACCGGTATATGTAGGTAAATATTTTTGTGCATTTTTACGCTTATCTTCTTTGCTTAACTTCCAACAACGTACAAAGGTATAGGTATATATCGACAATCAGAAATTTCTTTATATAGTTCGCATATTGCTATACGTATTTACGTATAAAACAAAATGTCTAGGAAGCTACAGGTAAATCGGCTCACTCAAGATGAGCTTACATACGAATTGACCATTCGTGGAATCGGTACTGGAACCTGTGAGCAAATGAGGACCTCTTTGTCGACAGCCATCCAGATGGAGAAAGCAGGCACTAGTGTGAGAAGACCACCCCACCCTTACACTTTTGATCAGGATGTTGCTGCTGTTACTGATAAGCTTAAAGATATTAAGGCTGGCATAGAGACATTTAGGGAAGGAAACACTGGCGTCCAGTAGGTGAAATGGCAGACAAAACTTAACCATGTTTTAGGAAGAGTTGAGTTAATTAAGATACCGTATGGAGATGGCGAGAAACAGAAGATAAAGTCGGACTTTGTTGCGAAAATTTTGGGACTGTTGTCTGAACTGGGCCACAGAGCGGAACAGTACGAGATGCAGAATCCTACGCCTGCTGAAATTTCAATTTTGGAAATGAATGAATCGTCTGGTAACAGTGAAGATGATGGTAGGCAAGATTAATTCTTTGGTGGTACGTCAAGTAACACTGGCGCAGTCAGAAGAGTTGTTAAGTCTACCCCCGTTGCTAGATGGGATTTATGTTTTTCTGGGGAGAAGAAGGGAATGTTATTGAATGCTTTTCTCCAAAGGGTAGAGGAATTACGGGTTGCAAGACATGTTAGTAGAGAAGAACTCTTTGACACTGCTGTTGATTTATTTAAGGGAAACGCTTTGATTTAGTACAGAGCCGTACGTAGAGAAGTAGACAACTGGAATTCTCTGGTTACGCTTCTTAGAGAAGAGTTTCAGCCCAGTGACTACAACGAAAAGCTTTTTGATGAGATTAAACGTCGTACTCAAGGAGTCGGTGAATCGATCGGTATATATCTTTCCATTATGTCTGCTATGTTCGGTAGACTTACTTGTCCCGTATCGGAAGACGTTCAACTTAAGATTATTTTAAGGAACATCTCACCGTTCTACCAAACGCAATTAGGGTTAACTGACGTCGCTTCGATTGCGCAACTGCAGACCTTGGGACGAAGGCTTGAAGCTCGTCGTGAATCAGTAGAAGCATTTTGTCTACCTAACAAGAAGAGTACCAACACCTTAGAACCGGATTTAGCCTACGTAGAAGTTGCAGCTAGTGATACTGCAGAAACCTGCAGTACAGTGTCCAACTCCAAGGGAGGTGGACGATCTCAACAGTTTCTTTGTTACAATTGTAACAAACCTGGACAACCTGATTGGTTGTTTGAGAAAGAAAAAGCTTCATTGTTATAAATGCAAAAAGGAAGGTGTCAACTCGAAATTGTCCTAATTGTATCAGACGGGGAAACGAACCGCGACGCTCTTAACTGGTCGAGATAAGCGCGTTGATTCCAAGAATTTGACCACAAGTTTTAGACCTGTTTTAGATTATATTTTAGACCAATGCGAAGGGGATGAGAGACCGTATTTAAAAGTTAGCGTATTGGGTAAGACATTGATGGGTTTGTTAGACAGTGGAGCATCGGTAACTATTTTAGGTAAACCAGGATGGGAGCAAGTGAAGAACTTAGGCATACGACTTATGAAGAAGAAGACGGAAATCAAAGTTGCAAATGGAGAGAAGTGTGAGAGTTTAGGTAGCTGTGAGATACAATTTGGTTTAAGGAATAGGATAAAGATGGTTAGAGCCTTGGTAGTTACAGACCTTCCTCACACGTTAATTTTAGGGGCGAACTTTTGGCGACAGATGGGGATTGTGCCTGACCTTCGTCACAATGAATGGCATTTTTCAAAGGAACCACAAGTCATGGAGGTTACTGAACATTTGAGACACCAAACTGTTTTGTCACCAGAAGAGGAACAGAGACTTAGAGAGTTAGTTGACAGGAACATGACACTTATGGGAAATAGTTGGGGTGTTCCACGCTGGTACAACACGTGATTAAAACCGAGGCAGTTCCAATAAAACAGAGGTATTATCCTGTTTCGCCTATAATCCAACGGCAGATTAATATCAAACTTGACGAGATGTTGCGACAAGGCATAGTGGAACCATCGACTAGTGCTTGGTCGATGACCTCTTAGTCAAAAAAAGAATGGCGGATATAGGTTCTGTGTTGATTTCAGGAAGCTTAACGCCGTGACAGAACGTGACTCATATCCTCTTCCATATGTAGCACACACGCTAGACAAATTGAGGGACGCACACTACCTGTCATCGCTTGATATAAAAAGTGCATTTTGGCAAGTAAGTGTGGAAGAAAATTCGAGTCAATTTACAGCTTTCACTGTACCCGGACGGGGCTTGTTTCAATTTCGGCGCATGCCATTTGGTCTTCATAACAGCCCGGCAACATGGCAACGTCTAATCGACAAAGTATTGGGTCCAGAGTTAGAACCCTTCGTTTTTGTGTACCTCGACGACGTGGTAATTGTCACACAAACCTTTGAGAAACATCTCCAAATTCTGGATGAAGTGTTCAAAAGATTGAGGGAAGCCAACTTAACTGTTAGCACGGAGAAATGTAAGTTCTGCTGCCCTAGTATGCGTTATTTAGGATATGTGATTGATAGAAACGGTATTCACGTAGATCCTGAAAAAGTTGAGGCAATGTTGAAGATACCGATTCCTAAGACAGTCAAGGAAGTCAGACGAGTGAGTGGAACGTTCTCTTGGTATAGAAGGTTTGTGCCAGAGTTTGCGACAATAGTATCACCTCTGACAGCCCTTTTAAAGAAATCACGAAAATTTGTGTGGACTCAGGAATGTGAAGATGCATTTAATAGAATAAAGGAATGTTTTATATCTGCCCCAGTATTGTGTTGCCCGGATTATGGACTTCCTTTTGTAGTAGAAACAGACGCATCTCCATTTGGTATTGGCGCTGTTCTTCTGCAACTAAATCCAGATGGTGATAGGATAATAAGTTATCTAAGTCGGTCCCTTACGAAGCAAGAAAGAAACTTTACCACTACCGAGAGGGAATGTCTCGCCGTACTATGGGCCGTGGAAAAATTGCGTCCATATTTGGAGGGAGTACCATTTAAGGTAGTGACAGATCATCACTCACTAGTTTGGCTTCAAAATTTGAGGGATCCGATTGGAAGATTGGCACGCTGGAGTCTCAAACTGAGCAACTACGACTGTAAAATAGTTCATCGTAAAGGTAAACATTTAGTCGTACCAGATATGTTAAGTAGAAGTGTCCCAATTATCGACGAAATGCAAATATTTAATGTCAACACGGACACAACAGACCGGTGGTATCTGGGCATGGTAAAGAAGGTCCGGGAGAAGCCTGTTCGATTTGCTAACTGGAGATTGGAGAATGAACGTCTCCTTAAGAACGTTAGGTCACCGTATCCAGGTCTACAAGTTCCTCAAGACCAGTGGGGAGAAGTTGTTCCTAAAGAATGCCGGAAAGAAGTCATAGCCAAGTATCATGAACCACCGACAGCTGGACATATGGGAGTCACTAAGACATATGGTCGTCTTACGGAACGGTACTTTTGGCCGAAGATGAGATATGATGTGGCTCGATTTATTAGGAATTGTAACGTCTGTGCCTCTCACAAGCCTGACCAGAAAGGTTCTGTTGGCCATATGGTTCCACAACCTAAGGTAACTAGACCCTGGGAAATGGTTTCCACCAACCTTATGGGTCCATTACCCCGCTCAAAGGAAGGACATCGTTATATCTTGGTTGTCACGGATTATTTTTCGAAGTACTCTCTTTTATTTCCACTGAGGACTGCGATTGCCGATACAGTCTCTAGAAAGATAGAGGAGGAGGTATTTCTAATATACGGAGCTCCTCGCATTATCATCTGTGATAACGGAAAACAATATCGTTCTCGCCAATTTGAATCATTAGCCAAGAGGTATAAAAGCAAGATTAGGTTCAATTCTTACTATTACCCTCAGGCACACCCAACAGAAAGGGTTAATCGTACAATAAAGACTATGCTGGCGAGTTATGTCACAGATAATCACAGAGTATGGGATGTTAACCTCGCTAAAATAGGATGTGCTATAAGGACAGCCAAACACAATGCCACTGGACAAACTCCATACTTCATTAACTTTGGTAGGAGAATGATACTCTATGGAGACGAATTTGATGGAATACCGGCACGACTCGATAAAAATGGGATCGAGGATATGGACAAGAGAGAGAAGGACTTTAAGAGTCTTTTCATCGATGTTAGGAGAAGATTGGATTTGGCTTCCAAAAAGGCTGAGAAAACGTACAACCTTAGAAGGAGGGCAGAGGAATTTTTCCCGCATCAAGAAGTATGGAAGCGCAACTTCGTATTATCAGATGCAGCAAAATATTTCTCGAAAAAACTAGCTCCTCATTATATCGGTCCTTTTATCGTGAAAAAAAAATTCTCTCCTTGGACTTACGAGCTTGAGGATAAATATGGAAATTCGGCAGGAGTATGGAATGCGAAAGACCTTAAGTCTACCGCTAGCGCGGGCGAAAATTTACCGGAGTAAATTTTCTTCTGGCAAGGGGGGAGTCTTACGTGATATATTTGATCAACACAAAGTTCGTAAAATAAGTTACATTTATGTGATAACTAAATCACAATGTATTCTAAAATAGCTCACACATTACTTTTTAAAGTAGTCTTCTTGAAATGAAGTCTCTATAATCTTTTGTTAGTCTCCATTGTTGTTGGTAGATGGCGATATATGGTCTATTCTAGTCAATAAATGTCGAAGCAAATCAAATATTATTTCTAATAGTTTTTGTGGGAAGATCTTTTTGTGGTAAAGCGACAAGGAGTGCCGCGAATTTTAGATAATACACGTGGGTGTTTTTAAAAAGGTGGTTTTAACGTTGGTGTTGGTTTATTAATAATTGAAATGAGTATTAGCACTCATCCTTTTTGAAAAGGGAGAATTAGCCACGCTATACGCAAATTGGAAGTTCCATTGGTAGTATTTTTGGTGACTGAAAAAGTTGAATACTTATTCGGTTTTGTGGAATTCCAAGCCGTTTTAACGGGATTATTTGCTGCCTTTTGAACACCACATTCACACTAGAATCCACAAAAACATCTGGAGTAAACCTGTAGGAGGAAAAATTCGAAAGAAAACCCTCTAGCTGTTAGGAGGTAATGCTTTATTTTACTTTAATTTTGGTTAAAACAGCTCATACAATTTACACATTTTATATTTGACGATTTGTGGTGATCAATTGATTTAATTAATACATGTATCTCGTGAAAATCATGTTATTAATAATTTTTCGAGTATATACTGCTCGACAAAATTAAGGTAACCGATTTATTTGTTACAGTTACTATTGCTTTAGTGGCTAAACTTCTATGATTTGGTTTCTATATTTTATTAGAATAATAATAATAATAATAATAATAAGCAATTAATATCATATACTTACTCGAATAGAAATCAAACTGTACTCATCTTTTTGTTAGTAAATATAATTTCTTTTGAAAGTAAATTGCATGAGAGCTTGTTTTATCTTTTTTTTTTGAGTGCTACAGATTTATGAATAATCGTTTAAGCATATATTTACCTAGTTCAAAAGTATAATTCTATATATTTTCCTTGAATAGGGGTACTCATACTTGTTTATCCTGTTTTAGGTTTTTTTTCTATCGCTGTTGTTTTGGTTTTTCCTTTATTTTCTGGCAAGGAAGAGAAGTTGTCGTATTGGTCCAAACTGGTTACACATAGAGTCTGGAATGTTATTGATCAAGGATTCTCTTGCTTTTGCTTTGCTGTAGAACTTTGCTGCTTTCATTTGCTTTGTTGCATGTATATCGCCATTTGCAGGATTTTTGACCAGCTACCTACTGATTGACCCTGGGACCAGCTAAGTTTGCATGATTATTGATCATATGTTTTGCTTATTGAATTGATTGATTGCATATCAGTTCCCCTATATTTTTTTTGTTTAAACACAATATTTTATTGTATATTAGAGCTCATAATTGTATATATACTTTTTTTTTATAGTCCATGATTACGTAATAATGTGAAGAGCTCTCAACTCCTAACTGCTCATGCATAAGAAAAATGTTAAGTAATTTTAATTATTTTAGTCTTCAGCATAGTTGACGATTTTTTTTAAACATTTTCTTATTATTACTATTTCAAGTAGAGCTCAGTGGACTCTGCTTATTCTTTAAATATATTAAAACAGAGCAAAAGTTTTGTTCCCTATTAATTTATGTGTATTCTTTTTTAGTAGTTAAGTTTTTATTTAGATATCTTCATTATTTCACACTTTTTTTGCGACTGTACGCTGCACGTGTATACACGTACGGTAAAGCTTGCGCTAAAATTACATCTTGATATATTTTTATTTTAGTTTAATATATCACCAGCTTCGCAATATACTTTGAATTACTGAACTGAATTTCATGTAAAATTTGAAACATTACTTCTAATAAACTACTGTATATTTGTATAGCAAAATTTAGCCTTTAACTTATTTAATTGATACAAGTACTTACCTCATAGCATTGAAAACAAACTTACCTGGGTTTTTCTTGGTTATATTTGATATTGAAGTAGTGGTAGCGTTAAACCAAGTGGCGCCCCATTTTATTACTTTTATTTTTAACCCGGCCCGTCTCCACTGCAGCTGGCAGGCCGCTGCCTCTACTTAAGCAATTCAGGGTAAGTGTTGAAGGTAATATTGTCTCGGGGAGAACGTCACAAGTGTCTCCGTCTCAGCGCGCCGTAAGCAATTTACGAGGATATGTACCCAGTGCTTTTCTCGATTCGCGGCTGGGCTTTTATACATGAAACTATCCCTCCTTATTAGACACGGCCGTGGTCGAGTGGTGTGCAAATTTAGTACTTTGAATATGAATCGCCGTCGTATGGCAAATGTGCACACGGCACTACACTGAAACTTATTAGTAATCAGGTATGACTTTAAGATGCTTCATTACACACCCCTCGTTCTTCGGGTGAAAAAATTGACATCAGGAACAATTTTTAAACATATCAAAACAATGAAGTAGTTTCTTCCGGGTTTTGCCGCCGTCGTCGAACTTGACTTGACGTTTCGCTGATCATGCTGTCAGCTTCTTCACAAGGGTTCCAAAGACTGAAGTTGTTGAGTTCGGCTCCTTCAGTCTTTGGAACCCTTCTGAAGAAGCTGACAGCATGATCAGCGAAACGTCAAGTCAAGTTCGACGACCGCGGCAAAACCCGGAAGAAACTACTTCATTGGACAACGGTCGTGAAAACCTGCATTGCACTATATATCAAAACAAAATTCTAACCTAGTACACATTTTTATTCAACTAACGAAAGCGTGGCAAAAATTTCGTAAATACCCTGTATAAACATGTGAATATACAATTTTTAAACATTTTAAAACAAATCCCAACCTATTGCACATTTTTATTCAACTAACGAAAGCATGGTAAACATTTCGTAAACATCCTGTATAAACATGTGAATATACAATTTTTAAACATTTTAAAACAAATCCTAACCTATTACACATTTTTATCCAACTAACGAAGCATGGTTAAATTTTCGTAGACACCCTGTATAAACATGTGAATATGAAATTTGAAGTTTTGTCAACAGGAATCTATCTGTAAAACAACGGTAGAGATAACAGGGAAAATAAAATGTACTATGCAAAAAATAACTTAACTAGGTATGGCATAAATACGAAATAAAACCGTAAGCAAAACATTGGTATAAAAGATAAAAAAGGATTCTAAAGCAAAATTAACAAAGTTTACATATCGGAAAATAACATAAAATAACAAATTCAGTTTAATAAGTTTTTCGCGCACTCGTTTGCCGCGCACTTAGACGTTCCCGCGCACTCGTGGGGTTGCGTTAGCGGACGTCTGCGGCATGGGTCTTGGCGTACAGGGGTTGATGACGGTGCCTGAACTTCCGTCTCCGTTTCGGTACTGTAGGAGGTGGCTTTGTGTCGTCTATCAGAAACAAGGCCCTAAGGCAGGGAATTGACCTACCTGGGGTCGGTGGTTTAGGAGGGCTGGGGCTTTCCCCAAATAACTCCCTGAACTTCACTTCCATTGACCAGGACAGTGGAGACATCATTTGTTGCCCAGGGGACGGTATCGGGGACGGTATCGGGGACGGCACAAATTTGACTGGCGGTGAGGGGGACGGCTCAGCTCTGGAGGTTGAGGGACACCTCGGGGACGGCAGCAGGGATGACATGTCTAGCGGTGGAGGCGTCGTTGTTACTCCAACGTTTCCCTGACAGGGGAGACTTTTGGTTTCCGGCGTCGGAGGTAGTGGTGTCAGTAGGGCTGGTATCTGGGTGTCTGCCCTAATTTTTGTGGGTGGCGGCGTCTGTGGATTGATCGTCCTGGGAGGATCATAGTATATGTATAGGTTCGACAGTTCTGGTCCGGGCGGTGACATCGGGCGTGGTGGAGGAGACGGCGTTGGGTCGTCTGACTCAGGGTACCAGGGTGGTAAGCTTGGTGTTCGTGGCCACATCTTGTTTGGATGATTCTGGTCGACTGAATATTTGCTGCGAGTGCATGTTAATTTATATGTTTTAGACATGCGCCGGTTTCAAATCTTTTACGTCTACGCACAGCTTCCTGCGACCGGTCGTTGTACGGTGTGTAATACCGTATTTAGATAACAGAGAAGTGAATTCGTTGCTGGTAAACTGTTTCCCGTTATCGGTGATTATGTAATTTGGACATTCAAATCCGGCGATAATTTTTTCCTTTAATGCTTTGCAAACGGCGTCCGCTGTTGCTTTTCTTACAGGGCGACATTCTACCCATTTAGTGAATCTATTTGCAACACGATGAGATTATTGTTGCCTTTGCTAGACCTGGGAAGTGGTCCGACAATGTCGATGCTGAAAGTATCCCAACATCCGTTTATTTTAGGGAATTGCATCTTTCCTGCGGTCTGTTGTTGAGATGACTTATATTTCTGACAGTTCGGGCAGCGTCTTAGTAATTTGCAATATCTGTGTACATCCTAGGCCAGTAGTATTTATCGGCAATTCGGGTTATAGTTTTTATTATACCTAGGTGTCCTGCGCATGGTGCATCGTGATTTTCCTTCAGGATTTGTTTTCGTTGCGGTTGGTTGTGGGATACAAAGTTTCCATGGGTTGGAAAATTCGGGGTCTGTAAAATTGGTACTGCTCCATTTATGGCGGTACAGGTTTCCGTCGATAATGCAGTATTCCGGTTTTCTTTCGGGTTTATTTTGTACTAGTTTAATGGTATCTTTGTACCAAGCACACTTTTCTGAATTTTCAAGTGTGAAAATACCTTCTTCTGTGTTATTTCCTTCATCGGTGATAACTGGCTGGCGGGAAAGTGCGTCTGCCACTTTATTTAATACTCCTTTTCTGTATTTTATTTCGAAATCGTACTGTTGTAATTCCATTACCCATCGAGCCAATCGTCCATTGGTGGGATTTGTGGAATATAACCATTTTAAACTTTGGTGATCTGTTACAACAACAAAATGATATCCCTGTATGTAACTAATATGTTTCCGGATTGCGAAGAGTATGGCGGAGCATTCTAATTCCACGGCCGACATCTTTTTTTCTACGTCTGACAAGTAGCGACTTGCATAGGCTATAATACGGTCCTGATTGTCAATTTTTTCTAGCAGTGCTGAACCATGTCCTTGTATAGATGCGTCTGTCTGGAGATATAAAGTTTTCGTAAAATCGGGGTAGCTGAGTACAGGAGCCGTTGTTAATGCATTTTTGAGTTTTGTGAAAGCCACTTCTTCAACTTATGTCCATTTCCAGCGGATATGTTTCCTCAGTAATTTGTTTAAGGGTGCGGCAGTGCCCGAATATGACTTTATAAATCTCCTATACCAGGAAGTCATGCCAAGAAAACGTCGTAATTGTTTGACATTCTTTGGAGGCTGGATTGCCACAATGGCACTTACTTTTTCGGGGTCTGTCTTAATGCCATCTTCACTTACCAGGTGTCCTAAATATCTTAGTTCTTTTCTGCAGAAATTATATTTATCTGGATTTAGTTGTAGGTTTGCATCTTTTAAACGCTGAAATATTTCTTGTAAGCGTTGTAAATGTTCGTTAAATGTCTTGCTTACTACGACGATGTCGTCCAGGTACGCAAATGCATATGTCAGATCAGGGGTTATAATCTGGTACAGGAGTCTTTGAAATGTGCTAGGGGCTGAATGGAGGCCAAAAGGTAAAACTTTAAATTGAAATAACCCTCTTCCGGGTACCGTAAATGCGGTTATTGGCTTACTCTCATTTGTCAAAGATATTTGCCAATAGCTGGAGCGTAAATCTACAGTAGATATAAACCGGGCTTCTCGTAATTTGTCTAAAATGGCGTTTATAAAAGGTAATGGGTAAGCATCTTTCGTCGATACTTCGTTTACTTTCCGGAAGTCTATGCAAAATCTATATTTATTGTCCTTTTTCTTTACCATGACAATTGCGGAATTCCACAGGCTTTTAGACGGTTCTACTACACCTTCTTCCCACATTTTGTCTAACTCTAAACCCAGCCATGCAAAAAATTGGACGGTATCTCTCCTTATTAGAGACGGCCGTGGTCGGGTGGTGTGCAAATTTAGTACATTGAATATGAATCGCCGTCTTATGGCAAATGTGCACACGGCACTACACTGAAACTTATTAGTAATGAGGTATGAGTTTAGGATGCCTCATTACAGTACGTACGTACGTACGTACGTATGCATGTATGTATGTATGTATGTATGTATGTATGTATGTATGTATGTATGTATGTATGTATGTATGTATGTATGTATGTATGTATGTATGTATGTATGTATGTATGTATGTATGTATGTATGTATGTATGTATGTATGTCATCGCCTTAATATTTGGTACACGTATGTATTATAATGAGACCTGGAACTAGATTATATTTTGAGCTTACTCCATAGGGTTAAATAGGTAAAGCAAGCTGGTAGTAGTCCAGAAACTTGTGATTTGATGTATATACTAGAATCCAGTGTCTCATTTTTTTTATAACATTTGTCACCCCTAAACCACCATCATCACTTCATTTTTAAAAGAAGTTAATAAAATAAAACTGAGGTATTCATTTGAAATTTGGTACAGATATATATTATCGACATACGGAACTAGATTATATTTTGATGATTCCGTTGAAAAGGTTGGGGATGGAATATGGGTAAATGGGTGTAAGTAAGTAATGCAAGCTAGTAAGAGTCCAGAAATTTGCCTCAAACTTTTTAATGACATTTTTCACTAGTAAATCTGGATGTGTAAATTGTGATTCCTTAGAAAGCGGTTTTTTATTCTGATTTTAGTTTTCACTCTATGGTGACTTTGTACAAGTTGTGTGGCGATTTCCAAAGTGACATTTCAACTAGGGTTCTTCTTTGCTATTAATAGTGCCTCTGGAAATATATCTTGATACATAATATACCAAATGAATCAATTGTTGTTTGTAGATACTTAAAAACTTAACATATTATTTTTTCACTTTAGCTACAATTGAATCATGCCAACAGAAAGGTTTTATGGATTTAACCCATTAACGCCCAAGACAATTTTTTTTTGAATTTTGCAGAAATATTCGGTATGTATGTTCAAAATGCTTCCAAATGACAGTAAAAAATAACAAAAAAATATCCATCATGTGGTTTATCAAAAAACTGGTGATCTATAAATAGATCACTGGGCAGATGTAATATATATTTTAATATATAATAATTATTTTACTTTACTTATATATGTAATAATATCACCATTAGAACCTCAGTAAAATATCATTAAATTAAAATAATAATGGCAAAATCTAACGGCTATATTTGGTGGTAAGGTAGGAAACAATTGGCACAAAGAGTAACATTTGATGCAATAGGTTTTAGGTCTACTCTTGCAATCTTTCTTTGGCATCTCTGACCACCACGATTTTGCATAAAATCATTTAGGCCATCGAATCGAAAGTCTTCAGGGGCCACTGCAGCTTTTTCATATATGGAACTGCAACTGCTCTACGGAGTTCTAGGCGCCAATAGCCTCACGACCATGCATGGTGCGATATAGAATCCAGGCATTTGTTAGTGCCACATCCAGAAAAAGAATGAACATTGGCCGGGATAATTTTTTTCCACGAATCTAGATTCCATATTTACTAATGATCCAATCAAAGTTTCTTCCTTTATATAATCTACTATATTATCTGAAAGAAATATCTAAAAAATCTTTCAATCTTTCAAATCTACGGGGTGAGGGCTCCATGTCCTTTTATCAGTGCCTCTATTTTCTCCTTTTCAATGGTAGCAAAGTCTATATCGGCAAAGGTATACTTGGGATCGCACTTTTTCCATTTCGGTAGATAATTAGAAAGTATCTGCTTTTTTTAACCTTTTTGTTCATAAATGACACTGGTACTCTGGTCTTCAACAATGTCTTCTGTATCTTGATCTTCATGACCTTATTATACCTCCAACTAATCAGGTACATATTGTACCTCCGCTATGCCCAATTCGTCATCATCCATTTCGTCTTCATCTGTCACATAATCTGTTTCTGGAGGTAAAACAACAATGTCTAGGGTAGCACTATCATCGTCAATATAAAAATTGCGATTGGCAATAATTTCTTCTATATTCTATCATAGACAAGCGCCCGTTTTGAAATCCTTGTCCTCTAAAAGTAAATTATTATTATTATTATTATTATTCAAACCATCACCATGTTTTAATTATTTATATTATACTTTTATTATATCTAATTTCCACTTACAAATGTTTGACTGTATTAACGCAAAAGAAAAAAGCTGTACTTACCAATTATATTTTTCACCAATACCACGGAAACAGGTGATATTTTAGTGAAAATAGCACTGAAAGATTTTATCTGACACACTCAGTATAATTGACCGATAATAATAACAATAACAATAATACCAATGACAATGCGAATAAACTCTCAAAGTCCCAGTTAGATATTATATGTGCCCAGTGGTATAAATATAGATCAGGTAAATAAAGTTGTTTACAATTATGCTGATAAAGAAAATATTGTAAAATGAGTTATGGAATAATAAACTTTTATATTTCAGGGACTCATTATGACATATATCATATTTTCATATGTATTAGGTTTTTGTTTATAAATAAATAAATTTGTTAGTGTAAACGACAATTTTTTTCAAGATTTTAAAGAATTAAAAAAATACTTCCAATTTGATAAATTATTAGAAAATGGTCTTCTACTGTTGTAGTAATTATAGATATTAATTTAAATCAGTTTTTACGAAATTAAATATGCTATTGTCATGTTAAAAAAAATTGTCTCTTGTGATCTATAAATAGATCACTGGGCGCGAATGGGTTGCTTCTGAATTAGTACATTTTTTGAATTTCTTATAACAATACCGAGTGTTTTTAACGCAGATTTAGAAATTGAGTTAATGTGTTCTGTGAATTCCAATCTGGAGTCGATCAGTATACCCAAATCTTTAATACTATCACAATGTGTTAAAGAGATGTCATTAAAACTGTATGAATATTCAACCAGATTTACCTTCCGTGAATAAGTCGTAACATTACATTTTGATACATTAATTGATAATTTATTTGTAACATATTTTGATACCTAAATATTAAAACATGTTATTCCGATGCGAACGGCAGCCCATTATTGTTGGAGAGCATAGGGCCATGGGTTAGGATTGTGTGTGGACACTCAAAAGGGCGCCACCGGCTATATTTTACGTAATATGATTTAAATAATTTTGCCAGCACGGAACAATATTAAGTTACTAGCAACCATGCTATGGAATTCTCAAAATATTTCTATGATATCAAAACTCTCACTTTACTCTATAAAATCTCAAAATTTAAGCAAATATCAGGAGTACCAGTGCAAATAATAAGAACATGTAGACATTAGACATTTATTACAACACACGTGAGATATACAACAATAAAAAACAAATAGTTTCCCAATTGTCCCCTGAACTTAATCTATATATGCAAAAGAAATGCAAATATGTAATTAACCCCTTCTAAAGTTATTTCAGTGATTTGACCTTTTTCTATGGAAATGCAACTACGGCTTAAATGATACCAACAATGAGTTTTAGATTTGCAGCAGCGAGTTAAAGGTTTACAATGGATTAAAATTACCGCTGATTACTAAAATATTACGTAACAAACAAGATTCTGTGAGCCAATTTTCGCAATGCTCGCTGTGTGCACCAGAATGTTACAGAATGATCTAAAATAATTATGTTCTATTAAAAATATTTCATATATGACATAGTAGAAAGTAAATTAGTATCACGTGGCACCAGGCGTTACTTACAGTAAAAAATCTTAAGATACTTCATCATGCTAGGTATGTAGTTGCAAAATCGTTGTGAAATTTACTCTATGTTTCAACAAAAAATCACTGAATGAAACTATAATAATTTCATTAAAATTATTTAACTAAAATGAAACAACGAAACCTGGTTAGAGCCTTGGCGTTTTCTCTGACATCTGCAGCGTGACCTGTCACCACTTCCTAAGATGTTCTCGACGTTGCTTACGACTACGACTCTGCGTGACTCCTAAATCTCTGCCTAAATCTCTTGGAGACTGCTGCGGGCAACTCTCCAACCAAAGCTTCTCAAAATGTCAGCCGGACCCACATAAAACCAAACATCTGAGTAATAGACTTCCTCCTATTACTCCTCTAAATACTGGGCCCCCTTACATAATCAATATGACAGCACGAAACATATGTTTATCCCAATAATTAGCCTCTCCGAAAATATATGCCCCTCTAAAACACTCTGTAATAATTACAATAAATGAGAACTAAATAAAATCCCAAACTAAGTAAAATAAAAGCTCACCTCCTATAGAGAGTATTACATAACCTCACGAGACACGTGGCGAGCAGATTACGACAAGCAACAGAATTCCTTCCTGGAATTTACAAAATGCTTCTGGCAGGACGGTAAAGAAATACTGGGTACATCAAATCAAATCCCTTTCCAGTGTAAGCGATATAAAACCCAAACTCTTCAACACAAAACCGGGACCGCCGCCATTCGCTATCTCGTCGCTGTCGAAAAACGAACCACCAGACGGAAATCTCCTTCTCCAGTTCTCCGTGTTGCCAACTTGAACATCTAGAGAACTCTTTCTCTAGCCAATAAAAATGCGCCAACAAAGGACTTGCAATTTAAAGACTGAATTACACGATTATGTAATATTTCCACTACAAGAATATGCGAGTAACACCTCTATCTCGAAATTATGCTCAAGGAAAACATGTTTACTACCCACAATTTCTCATCAAGATAGGCAACCATCCACTATCGGATTCTAGATCGTGGGTTGCATACTCAAACAAGTGAACTAATCAAGGTTAATTTACGGTATTCAAGCTGAAATTATGAATGTAGCTTTTTCAAATGTTACACCACCCCCTTCCAAAGATAAAAAAGAAAAAATCTTAACTAGAAAACTTAAAACTCAAAATGATATTTTTCTTTTTAACGTTACATCTGCCAGTGACCACAGGTACTACAACAGAAAGCTGACATGACAAGAATTTCTTGGATATTTGGTAACTGCGTGTACCACACGTCCATAAGGAGTCAAAATCAGTAAAGGTCATAATCGGTAAGGTCATAATCGGGAAAGTCTTATCCAAGGGAAACGCAAAATCACGAGACTGGTCACACTATTGGAACTATAACAAACTGATCAGATGAACACTACACAACGATACAAATCAAAATGATCTCATAACCAAATGATCTTTCTACAAAACACAAATCAAAACTCAAATTCCCAATTTGAAGCCCGATGTGAGACATCTTAGCCCACCGAAATCTCGGAATTCGAACCAAAGTGAGCCTTTAGGTCCTTAACGTTGAGACGTTAGGGTGTCTCAATGTGGTACGTCGTGGAGTTTTGCTCCTTGATATAATAATAATATACAACCAGCTCAATATCCACACCTTACCAGTCCTCGGCTAGCTTCCATCAATCTCAGTGTGAGTTCCCAGTACATACAGACGTACTGGTTGCCTAACTAACTGTCTAGGTACCTAAGTGAACAATAGATTAATAAACTGTTAAATTAATTTATAGTACGAGAAAGAAAACCCAATGAGTGGAGCTTATAACAAATTTGTTTATTCATATATCATTTATATACCAAGTCAATAATAAAAGAAATGCTTCAAATTTATAAGTATCAATTACTTTTTTCTATTCGTTAGCAATATCAAGTGATGAATGAAAATGAGTTAAATCTAAAGGAATAAAATTTATTAACACGTGAAATTCGATAATAATAATACCAAATGCAATTGCACGCAGTTTACATACTTTTCAAACGGTGGTTATGGGTACAGAAAATTTAATATTATAACTAATAAAAAATACCTATTTCTGGACTATATTCTTTCCTAGATAGCCAGTTCTTGACTTTAATATAAACAAGGTAGCTATTTAAATCGTCAACTTATGAAATAATTACAATACATACACATATATATATATATACAAACAAAATTTATACAAGTTATGACTTACGGTTGAATTTTGAAATACCCCAAATAAAATATGAGAACGCTGAACTTCTCCCAGGAGTGGAAAGGTATGAGCGTTGAACGGTCTTCTTGTATTCTAGGGTAATCGATTGACTCTGCCAAATTTCAACTCAACTATAACCAGTTACAACCATCTAAAGTCATGAAAAGAATCCAACAAAAAGAAACAAAACCATTCATCATCGGTATAAGCTCCAAAATTTTTCAACCAATTTTCTGTACTAATTACATCTAATACTACTAATGCTTCTTAATAAAAATCTAACGATAAAAAGCCCTTTCAGGGCTTAACAAAATGCCGACCATGTGCTCGACCTAACACGTGCTTTGTAGCTATACATCCAGCAATCATGCTGATCAGATTTTTCACAAATCATTATTAATAATTGGTAAATACGGAAATCCCACTATTACAAATATTCAACAAAATAACCAAAACGTGGATAAAGATTACTCTCACCAAATTTACCAAGCTACCATGCAACGTCTATTCGCCTCAAAGGTCACGTCAAGAAGGAAGTAGGTACTAGAAAACCTCTAACCCCTTACAGGACAGGTGCCTAGCGCAGTCGTACTCCGCAGACGAAACGACACAAAAAAGAATAGAATTTTCATGATACCATTCGACCTTGAACAGTAATCACAAAAATGATTTATTTGAAACATAATATACAACACGACATCCATAATTTGGATAGTATTCAAGAAGTTCTCTCACAGACGTCCCTTTCGATTAAGACAACCTCGACATAGATCAACCTGTTGATCGGAGATTTAATAAGAAGCGATATAATATTACGACAATCTAACTATAAAAATGATCCCCTTATTATTGTTAAAAAATGAATATAATTGAAGAAATACTAACTTATTAAAGCAAAATATATTAAGTTAAAACATTCATCGAGCTACTCCGAACAGTGCTGTTCAGTGAGCGAGTATTCGGTTAAGACTGAATCGAACTCTGCCAGTGCCAGTCAGCTGATTACCGGTAGCTGTCAATTCCTATAACCTACTATGTTCTTTCTATTTATTATTATAAACAATTATTGGATGAAATTTAATAAGCAATTAACAAAGGTACAGAAGGTAAGTGATACATTTGAACTCGTCGTTTTCATAGACTGAATTACTTAAGTTATGGTTATGTTATAGGTTTGTTTATCGTTCCTATTTATTTCAGATACCACACTATGTATGAGAACTAGCAAATTACAAGGAATAATAATGTACCACCCAACAATATGATTGATGAAGGTAATATACTTATTTATATATTTTACTCGAAACATTCTAATTAAAATTTATGTTTATTTCTAGACACAAGTTAGCTGGACGACAGTCGATAAATGTGACAACTCTATCAAACAAATTTAAGAATCAAAAGGATTACTAAAGTATTGAAATGTGAATGGAAATACTATTAATATATGAAATTATTAACACAAGACCCTCCACTTATTTATTTTATTCTAAATGATGATATCCTTTTAAACAATGAACTACCTAAAGTTAACGTATAGATTTAGTGATTAAATTTTTATAGTTAAACATCCAACAATGCTGTATTTACACATACTCCCCTAGCCAAAATGACAAGTTATGATACAACGTCTACTTGACAAAAGCAACCGTAACATTACTCCCCTCTGTTCCAGTAAAAAAAATCGAAGATTTTTTTTTGACAGTACTAGTCAGCTAAAATCGAAAAGAATGTCGCAACCAATTTCCTTCCAAGTACAAAAAAAATTCAAATAGAAAACAAAATTTGCAGTTTCCATCTTACCCCAGAATATCAAGATTTAGCAATAAGCTCAAGCGTTTTATCAGGTTTTAGATCCTTAACGTGCCAACTACCCTTAACGTTGCCTTTGTCATCTTCAAGTTCATAAACATTTATACCAAGCTTCTTTTTGATTTTAAACGGACCTGTATATATTTTTCCCAGCTTTGCTGCATAATTTTTAGCAGCACTTGATAAGGTATATTCTTTTTTCCACACATAATCTCCTTCTTTAAATTGAACAGGCCTATGCCTCAAATTATAATTATGTTTAGTTTTAACATGAGCTGTTTCTAACTTTTCTTTTACAAATTTTCTAAGTTCTTTTAATTTAGATTGTCTGGATTTAGGATCCTTAAAATTATTATCGTTATCATCTTCAATGTTAATACAATTAGTTTTGTCCCTAATTTGTTTATATTCGTTACCATTTGTAATCATTTCATACCCAAAATTTATAAACTAAGGAGATTCTTGTGTTACCTCATGTTTAGCTGTTCTATAAGCACAACCTAGTTTAGACAGATGTAAGTCCCACTTTCTATGATTTTCTCCAACATAACTAGATATCATGGTTTTAATTACCCTATTGGCTCTTTCTGTGAAATTTGGTTCTGGATGATAAAGAGGATTAAATAATAGTTTAACATTATAATCTTTCATTAATTTTTTAAATTCTTTGCTCGTAAACTGAGCACCATTATCAGTTTTAAGATATTCAGGTACACCAAACAAATGAAAAACTTGCTCTTCCATAATTCTTACTATACTAGTTGCGATAGCTTTACGTAAAGGAAACATTAGTGTAAATTTACTAAAGTAATCACAAATTACTAAAATATATTGATGTCCTTTTGAACTACGAGGTAAAGGTCCTATTAAATCAGTAGCAATATATTGCCAACATCTATCTACGATAGGCTTACTACCCATCTCTCCTGCTTTAAGTTTTTGTTCAGGTTTATGTTCAGAGCAAATTCTACACTTATTAATGTATCTCGAGATATCTGATTTCATACCAGGCCAAAAATATTTAGATAAGATACGATGATAAGTTTTATAAATACCAAAATGTCCTCCAGTTATAGGATCATCATGAAATGTTTTTAAAATTTCGCTACGTTTACTTTTAGGTAAAACCAATTTCCAGCTAGATAAATCTGAAGAACTCTTATCAACATGTTTATACAAACTTCCATCTTCAGATATTCGAAAATTTGGATATTTTAAATGATTTGAATGAACTCGAAAAGTCATTTTTTTATACCAAGGGTCTAAATCTTTGGATTCTAATTTAATCTCAGATATTTCTGGAATAGCACGAGAAAGATAATCTGGCACAACGTGTTGTTTTCCAGGTCTATGTATAATACTAAAATTAAACTGTTGCAAACGCAATGCCCATCGACCTAAACGACCTTGTGGGTTTTTCAGATTGTTTAGCCATATTAAACTATGGTGGTCAGTAATAACAGTAAAATGTGTTCCTTCAAGGTAACATCTCCATTTTTCAATACTCCAAAGTACTACCAAGCATTCGATTTCAGTAATTGTAAACTTTCGTTCGTTTTTTGTTAATGACCGAGATAAATAACAAATTACGTGTTCTCTACCATCATAAAATTGACTTAACACGGCTCCTATCCCGTGTGAACTACCATCACATTGTATTATAAATTCATAATTAAAATTTGGACAAGAAAGTATTGGAGCACTAATAAGTGAATCTTTTATTGTGGAAAAAGCTTGTTCACACTCTGGTGTCCATATAAACTTAGTGTTTTTACGAGTCAAGTTAGTAAGAGGTTCTATTATACTAGACAAATTAGGAATAAATTTCCGATACCAAGAAACCATACCACTAAGTCTACGAACTTCTTTTGGAGTCTTTGGTCTAGGAAGATCTACAATGGCATTGACCTTTTCAGGATCTACATGAAGTCCATCTCTATTTACAACATACCCAAGATATTTAAGTTCACTGCGACAAAATTTACATTTTTCTCTATTTAAAGTTAAGTTTGCATCTTTTAATCGTTTGAAAACTTCTTCTAAAATTGTTAAATGAGATTCAAAATCTGGTGTTACAATTACAATATCATCTAAATATTTAAAAACATAAGGTTCTAGTTCAGGTCCAAATAATCTATCTACTAAAAATTGAAAATTTGCAGGTGCATTTGATAACCCAAAAGGCATTTTTGTAAATTGAAACAATCCTCTTCCAGGAATTGTGAAAGCAGTATATTTTTTGCTGTCTTCTGACATTTTTATTTGCCAATATGCACTCTGAATGTCTAAAGTAGTGAGATACTTTGCGTTACCTAATTTATCTAGAATTGAACTTATTCTTGGTAATGGATATGCCCATTTTTCAGATACAGAGTTTAATTTACGAAAATCTACGCAAAAACGATATGTATTGTCCTTTTTTGGAACCATTAAAATTGGTGAACTCCATCCGCTAGTACTTTTTTCAATTACTCCTAACTCTAACATTTTTGTTATTTCATCATCAATTTTCTTTTGTATAAATGGACTTACAGGATAATATCTAGATTTAATTGGTGGATGATCAGTTTTAATAATATGCTCTACTAACGAGGTACATCCTACTTTGACATCTTTCATTGAAACAAAATAATTGTCA
Source organism: Stenurella melanura (assembly GCA_963583905.1). Classification (NCBI taxonomy): domain Eukaryota; kingdom Metazoa; phylum Arthropoda; class Insecta; order Coleoptera; family Cerambycidae; genus Stenurella; species Stenurella melanura. The sequence continues at coordinate 109,765,491 of OY757310.1, read as the reverse complement.
ACAATCTTATTTAAAATTTCCCTTTGGTTAAGAGTTAAATCGTCAGCGGTTTGTATATGATTTAATTGAAAATTTGTATTTACTTCGTTGCCAAAATGCCATTCACCTTTTCTTAAATCTGGTATCAAATTCATTTTTACCCAAAATATCGTACCTAACACTAAATTATGACGTAATTGTGGTATTACATAAACTTTAAAAATGTGAATTTTTTCTTTTAAACTAATTGGAACTTCCATGTAACCAATGCAATTCAATTCTTGATTATTAGCAACTGTACAAGTGATATCTTTTAAAATGTGCAACTTAATTCCCATATTTTGTAGTAAAATTGAACTTTTATCGTTAATAAATATATTATTTGCTCCAGAATCTAATAAACCTTTAATTTTCCAGTTATAAATAGAAACTGTTACGTAAGGAGACTCTCCTTCACTAGCCTGATCAAGTACATAGTTTAAAATTGGTTTGCTAAATTGATTAAAATTTTGTAGTTCTAAATTTGTGCAAGAAAGTTTAATATCGTTATGAAAATTATGTGAATCAAAAGAAAATTTTTCTGGACTTAATTTATTGTTCTTAAAATTATCATTGACCGACGATATGTTTGAGGCCAAAGCTCGGTCTACATTTGGTCTCTGCGTCCGTTTCCCTGAGATCTACATCTAATACAGTCATTACGTGTATAACCTATTAATCCACAAGTATAGCACTTTCTAGTTTTTACTGTACAATGTTTAGCCATGTGATTTACTCCTTTACATTTATTACAAATTATCTTTGGGCTTACGTTTACATTCCTATTATTATTAGCTGTTCCAGAATGAAATGAATCAAATCTACTAAGTCTATTGCCATGAAATCTACTATTATCAGTGTTCCCATCAAATCTAGCTCTATTTCTTGAAGAATCTCTATAAAATCTTTCTCTACTATTATTCCTGGAATTGTAATTGTTGTATCTCTCTCCACTATTATACCTTCCATATCTATCATTACTTCTATCGTCTCTTTCTAAACTTCTATTATCACATCTTTCCCTACTATAATTTCTAAATTCATTTCCTAAATTTCTATTCAAATATTCTTCTCTACTTCTACTATTAGAGTAATTGTCTCTATCAAAATTTTTATTTCTATTCTTATTTTCTAATGACAAATCCCTATCGTACCTATTAAAATCACCCCTATTTACAAATTTTTCTCTACTATTACTCCTAAATCTATCTACAGAATTATCTCTACTACTTCTATGTCTATCTACAAAATTTTCTTTACTACCCCTGAAATTGTCTGAAGAATTTTCTCTATTATGTCTACGTGCTTCTTTTTGACTTGTATCTGTTTTATTTTCTTTTAAAATTGAAATTTTACTACCATTACCTTCAAAAGTTACTTGTTTTTCTAGCTCTATGTTATCTAATTTCTTTTTAGTTTGAGTTTTATCTTGATATTGCAAATCTACTTCAATGGAATGTTTACTAGTAGAGGGAGGAACAAAATTTAAAATGTTTCTATTAGTATCCTCAATACGTCTGCCTAATTTTATGAGATGATCGAGAGAAGTGATATCATCCACAAGATCTAATCTACTTTGATACTCAGGTCTAATTCTTTCACGAATTATTTCCAATTTAATACTTTCGTCTACCTGAACAGATAATCTACTAAATAAATTTAACATGTATGCTACGTAAATAGCTATAGTTTCAGTACTACCCTGAGTTCTAGATTTTATTTGTTCCCAAATCTTTTTATTACCATCTCTAAAAAATTCTTCTCTAAAAAGATTGCAAAGTGAATCCCAATCATGAGCTTTATGTTTAACTGCTCTATAATATACTCTAGCCTCTCCGTCAAAAAGTTCTGCACAACTTTTAAAAAGTTGTTGTTTAGATATGCCTCTAGCCTCACAAATTTCATCGACCCTTTCAAAGAAAGCATTTAAACTTAAAGAATCTGATTTACCCGAAAATTTCAAACTCCAAGAATTAATTTTTAAATTTTGATCAATATTTAAATTATTAAAACTATCTGCGACTTGAGATACACTGCTATTATGAGCATTACTTGTGCTTTGTATAGGCGTTGAAGTTCCTTGATTATTATTTAAAAGACTTTGTTGAAAAGCTAAAGGTACAGCCAAGTCACCAACTTTTTGTTCAAAATATTCTTGTTTACTTTTAAAATCTGTCAAGTATTTTAAAGCTAAAGTTAATATTTTTGATTTTGACTCCGATTCATCCTTATTTGCAGTTACAATTCTTTCGATTCTACCCAAAACATGAGCTAACTTAGATTTCAATTTCCTAGCGATAGCATTAGTAAACTGTTCTCCTAAAAGTCTTTCAATTTCCTTTAATTTATCCTCGCAGATTATTAATTCTTCCTCAGATTTAAAAGCATACTCTGTTTTAAAACTGCGACCTTCATTTTCTAAATTTATTAGTTCTCGCAACGTTTTAATTAAATCTTTACTTGTGCCTTGAGGTTTTACACCTCTAATAGAAATTTCATGTTCTAATTCGTCTTTAAGTAATCTATCTGGCTCTATTTTCAACATTTTGATTACGTTTACTCTTAAATAAAAAATATTTTTAACAGAAAAAAAAAAGTTTAAGGCTGATTAAAGCTTGAAAAAGTATGGTAATTTGTATAAACAATAGCAAGAATTCAGTGGAAAATAAATCTCTCTAAACTAGTTTAAAAAAATGTGCAGTTAAAAAAATAGTTTTATGCAACAAAATTAGGAAAAACATATAGCTATATAGTTAGTAGGTTAACTATAAATCCTTAGAAGTATCACCTGGAGTTAGAATTACAGATGCGACTGGCTTTTAATTTAGTTTAGTTGGGCGCCAAAATTTATATGAGACGTTTGGGTGTCTCAATGTGGTACGCCGTGGAGTTTTGCTCCTTGATATAATAATAATATACAACCAGCTCAATATCCACACCTTACCAGTCCTCGGCTAGCTTCCATCAATCTCAGTGTGAGTTCCCAGTACATACAGACGTACTGGTTGCCTAACTAACTGTCTAGGTACCTAAGTGAACAATAGATTAATAAACTGTTAAATTAATTTATAGTACGAGAAAGAAAACCCAATGAGTGGAGCTTATGACAAATTTGTTTATTCATATATCATTTATATACCAAGTCAATAATAAAAGAAATGCTTCAAATTTATAAGTATCAATTACTTTTTTCTATTCGTTAGCAATATCAAGTGATGAATGAAAATGAGTTAAATCTAAAGGAATAAAATTTATTAACACGTGAAATTCGATAATAATAATACCAAATGCAATTGCACGCAGTTTACATACTTTTCAAACGGTGGTTATGGGTACAGAAAATTTAATATTATAACTAATAAAAAATATCTAGTTCTGGACTATATTCTTTCCTAGATAGCCAGTTCTTGACTTTAATATAAACAAGGTAGGTATTTAAATCGTCAACTTATGAAATAATTACAATACATACACACATATATATATATATATATATATATATATATATATATATATATATATATATATATATATATATATATATACAAACAAAATTTATACAAGTTATGACTTACGGTTGAATTTTGAAATACCCCAAAGAAAATATGAGAACGCTGAACTTCTCCCAGGAGTGGAAAGGTATGAGCGTTGAACGGTCTTCTTGTATTCTAGGGTAATCGATTGACTCTGCCAAATTTCAACTCAACTATAACCAGTTACAACCATCTAAAGTCATGAAAAGAATCCAACAAAAAGAAACAAAACCATTCATCATCGGTATAAGCTCCAAAATTTTTCAACCAATTTTCTGTACTAATTACATCTAATACTACTAATGCTTCTTAATAAAAATCTAACGATAAAAAGCCTTTTCAGGGCTTAACAAAATGCCGACCATGTGCTCGACCTAACACGTGCTTTGTAGCTATACATCCAGCAATCATGCTGATCAGATTTTTCACAAATCATTATTAATAATTGGTAAATACGGAAATCCCACTATTACAAATATTCAACAAAATAACCAAAACGTGGATAAAGATTACTCTCACCAAATTTACCAAGCTACCATGCAACGTCTATTCGCCTCAAAGGTCACGTCAAGAAGGAAGTACTAGAAAACCTCTAACCCCTTACAGGACAGGTGCCTAGCGCAGTCGTACTCCGCAGACGAAACGACACAAAAAAGAATAGAATTTTCATGATACCATTCGACCTTGAACAGTAATCACAAAAATGATTTATTTGAAACATAATATACAACACGATATCCATAATTTGGATAGTATTCGAGAAGTTCTCTCACAGACGTCCCTTTCGATTAAGACAACCTCGACATAGATCAACCTGTTGATCGGAGATTTAATAAGAAGCGATATAATATTACGACAATCTAACTATAAAAATGATCCCCTTATTATTGTTAAAAAATGAATATAATTGAAGAAATACTAACTTATTAAAGCAAAATATATTAAGTTAAAACATTCATCGAGCTACTCCGAACAGTGCTGTTCAGTGAGCGAGTATTCGGTTAAGACTGAATCGAACTCTGCCAGTGCCAGTCAGCTGATTACCGGTAGCTGTCAATTCCTATAGCCTACTATGTTCTTTCTATTTATTATTATAAACAATTATTGGATGAAATTTAATAAGCAATTAACAAAGGTACAGAAGGTAAGTGATACATTTGAACTCGTCGTTTTCATAGACTGAATTACTTAAGTTATGGTTATGTTATAGGTTTGTTTATCGTTCCTATTTATTTCAGATACCACACTATGTATGAGAACTAGCAAATTACAAGGAATAATAATGTACCACCCAACAATATGATTGATGAAGGTAATATACTTATTTATATATTTTACTCGAAACATTCTAATTAAAATTTATGTTTATTTCTAGACACAAGTTAGCTGGACGACAGTCGATAAATGTGACAACTCTATCAAACAAATTTAAGAATCAAAAGGATTACTAAAGTATTGAAATGTGAATGGAAATACTATTAATATATGAAATTATTAACACAAGACCCTCCACTTATTTATTTTATTCTAAATGATGATATCCTTTTAAACAATGAACTACCTAAAGTTAACGTATAGATTTAGTGATTAAATTTTTATAGTTAAACATCCAACAATGCTGTATTTACACATACTCCCCTAGCCAAAATGACAAGTTATGATACAACGTCTACTTGACAAAAGCAACCGTAACAACGTGCCATTCACCAGCGTCAGTTCCATCAACATTGGTGAGGGCATACACTACACGCGAAACTTTCTTACGACCTGTACACAGTACATATTTAGGAGCTAACTTCCTAGAAAACCCAATCGCCGCGTCCGAGAGAACTTTATTTTTGCGCCAAACAAGGTCGCCTTCCTTAAACGAAACGTCCCTCTTCCGGAGATTGTAAACTTTAATATTGCGCTGATACGCAACATGAAGTCTTTTACGAACTTCCTTAAAAACATCTACAAGGCACTTCAACTCTGAAGCATAGCCTTGCCTATCACCTGGCGATATTTCAACATCGTCAGTGGAGACTACTTCTTCATAATAATTTTCCGAAATAGGAACATGTCTACCAAAATTCAAAAAAGACGGGGTGAACCCGGTCACCTCATGCTTTGCAGTGTTAATAGCCTGTCTAATTTTATGAATTTCTTTGTCCCAATTCTTGTGCTCTTTTATGTAGCACCTAATGACAGTACCAACTGTCTTATTATTGCGCTCAACGAAATTGTACTGTGGAGAATAACGTGCACTGAACCAAATCTTTTGTACCTGATACTCTTTTGCCAGTTTCTTAAACTCAGAGTCTGCAAACTGTTTACCATTATCACACAAAATGAACTGAGGTACACCAAAGACAAGAAAAACTTCATTCTCCATAAACTTAACCACATTTTGAGCGGTAGCCTTACGCACAGGACAAACTAATGTGTACTTGGTAAACCAGTCACCTACCACAAGCAAATGAGTGTTTCCCTTAGAAGATCGTGGGAATGGGCCCATAATATCAACAGACACTATCTGCCAAGGATAACTTGCAGATTTTTCGCCGCCCATAAGTCCCATTCTAGCCGTGTTTGATATTTTCTGAGAAGCACAAACTTGACACTTTCGAACATACTTCATGGCGTCCTGGCGCATTTTTGGCCAGTAATAATGTTCTTGCAGACCAGCCAATGTCTTGAAAAACCCAAAATGTGCACAAACTGCAGGATCATGGCATGAACTCATGATTTGCTGCCTTTGTCCCTTCGGAACAAGTAACTTCCATTCCGTAAGATTTGTCTACACCGATACACGAGATGGAATGAGCTTATGGACTAAACCATTTACTACTTTCCATTGAGGAAAACGCTTTGGAAAAGAGGAAATATTTTCACGCATGGATAGATACCAATCATCCAAATTTTCCAAAGAAATTTCTAACAAAAGAACTTCCGGTTCGGCCGGAGGAATGCGAGACAGTGCATCTGGAACCACATTGCAAGAACCTTTGCGATGAACCATATCAAAAGTATGTTGGCGCAGTCGCACTGCCCCACGTGCCAGTTTTCCCGTCGGATTCTTTAAGTTGTTCAACCATAGCAGCGAATGATGATCAGTGACCACTGTGAATCGAGTTCCTTCGACATAAGGCCTGAATTTCTCGGTACAAAACAAAACTCTCAAACATTCTCGCTGTGTCACTGAATAGTTTCTCTCCGCTCGAGACAACGATCTGCTTGCATAAGCAATAACTCTTTCCTCACCATCCAAAAATTGTGTCAGAACACCACCTATTCCCGTATCACTCGCATCACTTTGAATCGTAAAAGGTTTAGAGAAATCGGTTGCGACAAGACAGGGGCGGAAACTAATGCTTCCTTGATGTTTAGAAACGATGTTTCTGCTTCTGCAGACCATGAGATAGGCTGTTTCTTCTTCTTTCCCTTCGTGAGATCACTCAAGGGAGCTACTAAGGTAGAAAAGTTGCTTATGAATCTCCTGTACCATGAGCAAAGACCAAGAAATCGTTTGACTTCCGTTACATTCGTGGGACGAGGATAGTTCACCATAGAAGAAACCTTATCAGGATCTGTACTCAGACCATTTGAACCCACGACAAAACCTAGAAATTTCAAGGACGTCTTGAAAAATTCGCACTTTTTCAGATTAATAGTGAGATTGGCCTCTTTCAAAAGGTCTCTCACTTCTGAAAGCAACTGAACATGTTCCTCAAAGGTGGAACTCGTAATGATCACATCATCCAAGTATGCAAAGATCTTAGGCTCATACTTGGGACCGAAGATTGCGTCAACCAATCTTTGCTGTGTTTGACTAGCATTACACAAACCAAATGGCATTACCGTAAAATGAAATAGACCTCTACCAGCTACACTAAATGCTGTCTTTTCCTTGGATGACTCATCCAATGGAATTTGCCAAAAAGCTTTCCTCAAGTCTATTGAGGAGATGTACTTAGCATCACGCAGCAGATTAAGTATTCTGTCGATATTCGGTAGAGGGTAGGAATCATGCTTGGTTATCTCGTTGAGAGGACGACCATCAAAATAAAAACGATACTCTCCACAACTCTTTTTGACCAGGAGCACAGGAGAGCTCCAAGGGCTGTGAGAAGGTTCCACAACACCTAACTTAAGCATGTCATCTAACTCAGAATTTAAGATTTTCATCATGTACGGAGACATGTGATACTGTTTCTTCTTAAATGGTTTAGCATCTCCAGTGTCAATTGTTAAAGTTATTTTGTTAGTGCGCCCCAATGTGGTCTCACCACTAACTTCCTCAAAAGATTTAATAACTTCATCAGCTTTTCTCCGCTGATGAACACTAAGCTCCGCAAGTGTCATCAAATCATAAACCTTGTTAACATTTCCCGAACTTTGAGCTAACTCAACATTAGCATGACCCAATGTGCTTTGCACATAACAGTGGTCTGCCTTGAAATCTACCATAATTTCAAACTGCTTCGCGAAGTCGCTACCAAAAATAAAAGACTGAGGCAAAGAAGGCACTACTAAAGCTTTCACAATTTGACAGACATTTCCTACACATATGGGTAAATCAACCAAACCTGTTACTGTTTGCTGATTCCCATTCGCAACAAACACGCTTTGAGTATGAGACGGATTAATCTCTAAGTTCAATTGTCTCAATAACTTAAGGCCACCTGAACCAATAATGGAAGCATTTGCTCCCGAATCAAGCAGAGCCACTATGTCTCTACCATACAATTTCACAGAAACGTAAGGCCTGTTGTCAGTACCTTTCTTAACAAACAATGGCGCAGCTTGCTCATGCAAGTCTGTCTTACCCGAAAACTTAAAAATTCCTAACATATGAGAGCCAAGACTGCCACTCTCTCTTACTAAAATACGAAAATTTCCGTTTGGCCAACTCACTGGGAACAGCGTGGCGGCCAGAACACACCTTCCTTACTGGTTTTTTGAATAATTCTTGCAATTAGCTAACCTAACATTAGGCGTACCACAACGAAAACAAAATATTTTCCTCCTAGCTTTGCAAGACGAAAAAGTGTGGTTCGACTTCCCACAATTCCAACAAATTTTACTACTCCGAGCCTGTGCTGAAGTACTGGGATTATTGACACCATTCCCGTTTCCTGACGTACTTGCGACTACCTGCTCTACCTTGGCAACAACCTGTTCCACCTTAGGAGTTGTACTCCCCACATGACCAAGGTGACTATTACTCTTTACATTTTGTTTAGTATTACACGAACAATAACATCGACTAGTTGAATGTGACTCTTCAACTGATAGTTTAGAAACTTGCGGTACATAACTATGCCTAGACTTTAAGTAAGCAGCTTCCTCTAATTTTTTGCATAAACTAAACAATTTAGCAACCGTATCTGCCTCACATAAAGCTAATTGACCTAAATATTCCGGCAATAAATTATTCCGAATATGCTTAACTCTTGTGACTTCACTAGGAGCATGACTACGACTATACAAATTTTCCATTTGTGCAAAAAATATGGTTACCTTTTCATGCTCCTTTTGCTTATGATTTTTAATTTGTTCCCAAATTTCATCTTCCGCGTTAAGTGGTAAAAAGTCTTTCTTTATTAAAGAAACTAAAGAGGCCCAACTATCTACACTCGTCTTAATGCTGCGATACCAGACAAAAGCATCTCCGATAAAAAGTTCTACAGCGGCATTAAATAATTCTTGCTCATCAACTTTACGCGCCTGCGCTAACTCATTAACACGCTCAATGAAAGAATAAACACTCTTAGGATCCCCATTAAATTTTACGCCCCACTGAGAAATTGGAATAGTTCTGCTCTCGCACGTCACTATCGGAGTGGGCACGTGAACAACCTGACTGTGCACAGTTTGATTCAGGTCATCATTCGGAACCGTAGCTGTTACTTGTTCATGTAAATCGGCCTCAAATTCTAGACATGTAGCATAGGATTCGCTTCGAAAGGTATTTGCGGCTTCCGCGTCATCACCTTCTACAATAATGCGTTGAACACGACCGGTAACATGAGCAATACGAAACTTTATTCTTATGCACATGGAATCAGAGGAAGTGCCTTCGAAATCAGCAATTAAATTAATTGAATCTAATGTAGCATTTACAGCTTGCTGCTCAGCATTAAAATTAAATTTATAAGTATCTAAGTTGATAAGACAACCCGGCCTATCACGTTCTTTTTCCAACAATCTATTTAAAATTTTCCTCTTATCTTGTTGATTTCTATTGGAATAAACATTTCTGATGTTCAACTCATATTCCAACTCCTCAAGCAATAAATGATTAGATTTAAAGGTATCTTCCATGATCAAATGAAAATTTCAAAAATGCAAATTTCTAACTAAATTAAGCGTTAATGTAAAGAGCAATAACAATCACAAATGCAGGCAGTAAACAAACACAAAGTCCGCTGCTTAAAATAGCAAAATGTTCAAAAAATTGTATGTCCCAACACTTACTTACTTACTTACTACACCCTGTATAGTAAAATATACAATTGCTATTAAATGCAGCAAACACCAAACTTAAAACTGCAGTGAGAATTATCATCAATAAATTCAATCACAAATTTTGGAAATATTCTTTTCCACCCTTGTAGGGTCGATGAATTCCTTGACGTAGATTTTCTCTGAATTATCACCGGTTCCCTTTTTATTTTGAATTGTTGTTATGATGATTATTTGAAATTAAACACTACATTTATTTGTATATGTGCTTTATATGTTATTGAACTGTTAATATTAACAAACGGTTGACAATGTCTTGTATATTGACAAATAAATAATAATTTTAATAACTCAGGTAACAAACACCTGTTAGCTCGACTGATAAGACAACGGTAATGAGACTGTTTCCCGCGACATGGGATCTCAGGTGAATTTGCAGCGTTGCCGCTGTGTAACATAAAACTTACATTCTAGTTAAAAACATTACAAATACAAAATACAAAATATGTATATATAAAAATATGAGGTGGGCCTCAACAACCCTGTATATTGATTTAATAATTCCCCTCAAAATCTGAAATATTTTCTAACACTATGCAGTTTTAATTTCGTAACCAGTAGTTCTCCGGAAAATGTAGTCTATTTTTTAAAAGTGGCAACGTCGCAAATTAATCGTCGGAGTCTAAAGAAATGCCAGTGTTTTATTGTACATCTCACAAAAACTTTATCAATAGGACTGTATTCCTGCATGAAATGCAATAGAAATGATAATGTATACATACGTTCCTGATATTTGATTAAAATTAAAATATTTACTACTAAATTACTTAAACAAAACCAAAAATTATTGTGTCCACACTCGGCTCTTACTAAAATACGAAACTTTGTTACTCTAGGTGTACTTTTGGTGTAACAATCGAGCCTCCACGTTGTTGCGTCACGTTGGTGTAACATATTTTGATACCTAAATATTAAAACATGTTATTCCGATGCGAACGGCAGCCGACTATTGTTGGAGAGCATAGGGCCATGGGTTAGGATTGTGTGTGGACACTCAAAAGGGCGCCACCGGCTGTATGTTACGTAATATGATTTAAATAATTTTGCCAGCACGGAACAAAATTAAGTTACTAGCAATCATGCGATGGAATTCTCAAAATATTTCTATGATATCAAAACTCTCACTTTACTCTATAAAATCTCAAAATTTAACCAACTATCAGGAGTACCAGTGCAAATAATAAGAACATGTAGACATTTGACATTTATTACAACACACGTGAGATATACAATAATAAAAAACAAATAGTTTCCCAATTGTCCCCTGAACTTAATCGATATATGCAAAATATGTAATTAACCCCTTCTAAAGTTATTTCAGTGATTTGACCTTTTTCTATGGAAATGCAACTACGGCTTAAATGATACCAACAATGAGTTTTAGATTTGCAATAGCGAGTTAAAGGTTTACAATGGATTAAAATTACCGCTCATCACTAAAATAGTACGTAACAAACAAGATTCTGTGAGCCAATTTTCGCAATGCTCGCTGTGTGCACCAGAATGTTACAGAATGATCTAAAATAATTATGTTCTATTAAAAATATTCCATATATGACATAGTAGAAAGTAAATTAGTATCACGCGGTACTAGGCGTTACTTACAGTAAAAAATCTTAAGATACTTCATCATGCTAGATATGTAGTTGCAAAATCGTTGTGCAATTTACTCTATGTTTCAACAAAAAATCACTGAATGAAACTATAATAATTTCATTAAAATTATTTAACTAAAATGAAACAATGAAACCTGGTTAGAACCTTGGCGTTTTCTCTGACAACTGCAGCGTGACCTGTCACCACTTCCTAAGATGTTCTCGACGTTGCTTACGACTACGACTCTGCGTCACTCCTAAATCTCTGCCTAAATCTCTTGGAGACTGCTGCGGTCAACTCTCCAACCAAAGCTTCTCAAAATGTCAGCCGGACCCACATAAAACCAAACATCTGAGTAATAGACTTCCTCCTATTACTCCTCTAAATACTGGGCCCCCTTACATAACCAATATGACAGCACGAAACATATGTTTATCCCAATAATTAGCCTCTCCGAAAATATATGCCCCTCCAAAACACTCTGTAATAATTACAATAAATGAGAACTAAATAAAATCCCACACTAAGTAAAATAAAAGCTCACCTCCTGTAGAGAGTATTACATAACCTCACGAGACACGTGGCGAGCAGATTACGACAAGCAACAGAATTTCTTCCTGGAATTTACAAAATGCTTCTGGCAGGACGGTAAAGAAACACTGGGTACATCAAATCAAATCCCTTTTCAGTGTAAGCGATGTAAAACGCAAACTCTTCAACACAAAACCGGGACCGCCGCCATTCGCTATCTCGTCGCTGTCGAAAAACGAACCACCAGACGGAAATCTCCTTCTCCAGTTCTCCATGTTGCCAACTTGAACATCTAGAGAACTCTTTCTCTAGCAGTAGTATGCAAATAACAGCGCTCTGGAGCGGAGCAGCTCATAAGTGAGCAGAGCTCACTGATGATCAGCTCCGCTCTAGCAGCGCTGTCATTAGGTATGGCGTGCACGTGGGTGAGCATCGATCGTGGGAAAGTATCGTAACGGTCGTTCTCTCAATCTGACATGCACGTGGGTGAGCATCTGCCTTAACCGTTATTTCATGAACATGTCTAAACTTGTCTATGGAGGTGATTCATAATTTAGGTATGCAGATGGCGGATAGGTACAAACAGGAAGTGGACAGGTAAACCGGAAGTGATCGGAAATCAAACAGGTAAACCGGAAGTGACCGGAAATGAACCAGGTAAACCGGAAGTGACCATAAATGAACCAGGTAAACCGGAAGTGACCGGAAATGAACCAGGTAAACAGGAAGTAACCGGAAATGAACCAGGTAAACCGGAAGTGAAACCGGAGGTAACAGAAAATGAAACCGGAAGTGAAAATAAATCGGATGTGATCCCGGAAATGGTCAAAATATGCCCGGAGGTGCCAAAAATTGGACCGGAAGTGGTCAAGGAGGCATGTGGGCAAACCGGAAGTGGCCGCAAATGAAACCGGAAGTAAGAATACATCTGTTGAGGTACCGGAAGTGGTCAAAATCTAACCGGAAGTGCTGGAAATAGGGCCGGAAGTGGTCAAGGAGACATGGAATCAAACCGGAAGTAACCGGAAATTAAACCGGAAGTCGAAATACGTCCGGTGAGAAACCGGAAATGGTCCAAAACTGACCGGAAGTATGAAAATTGGACCGGAAGTGGTCAAGGAAGCATGAAATGAAACCGGAAATGACCGGAAATGAAACCGGAAGTAAAAATACATCTGCTGAGGTGCCGGAAGTGGTCGAAATCGAACCGGAAATGTTGAAAATTGGACCGGAAGTGGCCAAGGAAGCATGGAATCAAACCGGAAGTGACCGATGTAGAAGCGAAAGTGAACTGTGAATCCGTAAGTGAAACCGGAAGTGGTTGCATAACACGGGGACAGCCGACAACGGTGACGTAATGAACACCTGTCGTGCACGTGGGTGACCATCTGGCTTCCAGACTTGTCTAGACAAGTAAGATCGCATATCCGGTATGAATTTTTATCGAGGACATCTGACGTGTACGTGGACGACCATCCGGCCGAGGGTGAATGACCGGGAACATCTGGCGTGCACGTGTTGACCATCTGGCTGCCAGACATGTCTGGACAAGTTAGATTGTATATTTTTATCGAAAACATATGGCGAACATCTGGCGGTGATTCATAACTCGCGATCGTGGGAAGCTATCGTAACCGTCGTTCTCATAACATCTGGTGTAGACAGCTATCCCCCTCTCCCAGCAACAGATGATAACTATTTGAGTAGTGGGGGTAATGTAATAAATAAACAGCGATGTGCTTAAGACACATTAGTTTTCTAAAATGTCTGCGTCCTATAGTTTCTCTGAATATGTGCCACAGCAATATACTTCATCAAATGTACCGAGTGCAGTTAATCAATACACATCAAGTGCATCCGAATCCAAAGACAATATTCCAAAGGACGTGGTGATTGGTGAACATCGATATAAGTTAAATAAATCAGAGTGCAAACTTGTTTCGACGGGACCTTCATACGATTCTGGTTTCACTGCATGTGTGAAGCTGTCAGGAAATAAAGGCGGCCAAATTGTTTTCAATAAAACTGATTGGAAAAAGTTTTTATCCCATCAAGGAAGAATAATGAACTATATGTACTACAACATAAAGCCTGACGTAATACATGAGGATAACTTTTCCATACATTTCGAAGAGCTATCGGTCGTGCAATCAAGATTTCAAAAGCAAATAATTATATATATTTGGCATATGAATCGATGTGTGGTTTATGTGAAATACTGCCGCTATTAAAATACAGATTGGAATTATTAAAAAACCAGCAATTTGTGAACTACTTCAAGATTCTGCAAAAAGGGCTGCAAAACCAAAGAGGTAATATTTTTGAAAATGCTCTAAATTTACTTAAACCAGAAAACATCCCAAATAGTGAAAATATCAGCATGATTATGGAATTGATATATATTCATCCTAATATCTTTGAAAAGGAGTGTAATGAAAAAAGTAGCGTTTAACGAAAAAAATCAAGTTCATCATCTTATAACATGGAGCTATGCATATAACTCATCTAGAAAAACATATTGGGAATTGTTTGCAGTGGACAGACTACGCTTCCATAGGAGAATCGAGACAGTCTCAAATATTCTTAATCCTATTTTAGATATTAATCACTGATATCGTAAAGTATTTCACGAAAGATTTGAAATAAAAGAACATGTAACAAATACAATTTGTTTTATTTAAAAAAATGTTTACAGGTTTATACTAATTCATTTTTATTAATCCAAGAATTGTGTTTACTGCTTAGCCCCAACCATTTAACATAGAGCCTCCTTCCTTTTTTTCTTAAAATCTTTTCAACTAAATAAATGTCGGGGTGTTTAACATTCTGAATTTCATATTCATAGAAACCTCCATCAATCCGGGCTCCTTCTTGATCTTCCAAAATATAAGTTGTTGGATTAGTAGTATTTTGTACTTTCCATATCTTAAAAACTTCATTTGACCAATTCGGAGTATAGCCTTTTAAAAAAGCTTCTCGGTATTTACTTATTCTTACAAAATCGCCTTTGCTGAATTTTTGTTTGCGCGGATCAGCTGTTTTTAAATATCCATACGCGCGCTACAGTAAATATTTTTCATCTTTCTCTGTAATGTTTTTCGGTTTCCTATTGATAGTTCCGTGTATGGTATTATTATATTGTTCAACTACATCAGGCAAAAGATTTAGCCACTTGTAGTTTCCTTGTAAACTGAATTGTCGCCACATCAAATTTTTTAAGGTGCGATTTACCCGTTCCACAACACTAGCTTTTAAATTGGAGAAAGTGCTGTAGTGGTTAATTTTAAATTTACTCATTAATTCTCCAAATTGTTTATTGTAAAACTCTTTACCCATATCTGTCTGAAGGTTTTTAGGAGGGGTCTTCATTTCCGACAAAATTGTTTTCATCGCTTCTGTTACATCTTTACCGCTCTTTCTTTTAACTGGTCGAGCCTATACAAACTTACTGAATACCTTTATAACAACAAGAATATATCGATTGCCTCTATTATTTTTTGCATACGGAATCATTTCTACTAGATCAGCCTGAATTAGATCGTTTAATCCTTTGGCAATCACGTGTCTTCTTCGAAAATTTTTCCTGGCCGGTTTATGTAATTCATTAACAAGGTCTTCTTTAATATTATTCATTTATTAACGGAACGCGAAGCACAATTTCTACAAAGAGAGGGGGTGCTGGATCCGACGTGAGTGAAAATGACACCTCATCTCCCTTGTTAAGGTTTTTATTATCTGGATTACAATTATTATTATTTAAAAACATTGCCACATTGTTAGGTGAATTTATACTTTCAATTATACCTGAAATAGGTAACGTGTACGATACAGTGCCACCATCTAACACGTAAAAAGTGAAAGTACGAAATGTTGATATTTTCTGTTCAATACCCCGAATTTGTATAAGGCATAGCCTAGATAAGGTACTAGCAGAATCAACAAGTATGGGATACGGTTTTAAATTGTTGGTAAACATATGTCTACCAAATTTGTCTATGGGCATGATGGGCGTTTACTGGATAGATTTATACTGAGCAGAAAATGACGTGTGGCTCTTATTTAATTATTTTTAATTCTCGTAATTCAGATATAATTGATGCAATCTCATTTTTATGCCCATCATTTCCGGCTATTTGGGAAGCTACTAAAAGTCTTAGTCTGCCTATCAACTCGTTGGGATCATTGTAATACACGTAATCTATTTTTTTATTAGACAAGTCCAATGTGCCTCCTTTCGTAGGCTGCTTAAATGAGTGAGATCTAGGACGAATATTACTTTGAGATCTAGTATTAGGAGGCGGTGGTTTACTAAATGAAGATGTCCTCGGAATCGTTGTAGGTTTTAATAAACCTTTATCTAATAAATAGGGTCTAATTATATTTTTATATTTTACGGTATTCGTAGCTTGAATTTGTTCATCAGGATCAAAATTTCTACGATAAGCATTAGTAAGTTTTAGTATGTGCATATAATGATCTAATTCTGATCTTTTATAGGCTTTAGGTTCTTTTTTAAACAGTAACTCATATAATCCAGTAGAGCCAAGGTATGTGATATCCTTCACCACAATATCTTTGCCGACAATTTTCAATTCGGAATCGCCTATTTTAAATTTATCTGTATCAATATCATGTGTTATACCATATACTCGATCGTATGTTATCTTATCTCCTCGTATGGATTCATCAATATATGTTCTCGGTAAGGGATCAGATGCATCAAGATATTCTTTGTAAGCCTCTGATTTTGTCAATTCTTTCATATATATACGAGTTCTTTCTACATCCTGATTAATTAAATCGTCCGCTATTTTATTCAACGATGGTAGAATTGTGTGGATCAAATTGATAAGTATCCTCCAAAAAGCTGAGTCGTCATAGGCAACGCGGGCATATATTTATTTACAACGTTAACATTAGATTTTCTTGGAGTAGAAGTTTCTGAATTAAACACTTCAGGCTCCTTTTTAACTGATACGTCTGATTTCATGTTTTGTACTAATTTTTTCAATGGTTCGATAATGGGCTTATAGCCTTTCACCAACTGGGCTTGTGTTTGTGCGACATCGGATTTCAGAGACTGATATTTCTGCCTCACTGATTTTCTAGTTTTTATTAGTTCCCTGGCTAACTTCTTATCCATCTTTACACCACAGAATATAGATGTGTACTGCATTTTGTACAAAGTATTTATGTGTTATATATTACAACACAATGTAACTATCAAATCCTTTTCTATATCTCCCATTATTTATTGAACAGTCCTTATCTATAACGACAAATCCATATGGTTCTTTCCAACATAAAGAACAAAGATCTTTAAATTTTTGAAATGACATATCGACGCTCACGTGATCGTCATAAATGTGATTAAGGTTTGTATTATCCTGATGAAAAATAATTATTAAATTACCATTATCTCTAATCAATCTTTTCTCAATAGATGAATAAGTTTGACACAAAAAATAAACAATCTGTGTTCTTATGACGTCCGAAACAAAAGTAATCTAGCATAATACTTTGATTACAAGAAGCTACATCATCGAAGATAATAATCGAACTCGGTCTGATCTCTTGAGCCGGTATAACGTCTTCTCCTGCATCGAATTCAAAATAACCTATTTCTTTAATTGGTTTCAATAACTTTCTCAAATATTCATATTTTGGTTGGTATAAAGACTTTGAATATAGGTAGATATTCTCAAATCGGAGTCCATTGGGGTGTGTGAGTAATGTAACAACTAAATTTGTTTTACCGCAGCCGGAACTACCAACTACCAGCGCCCGCTTCGATAGACCCCGAAATAGTTCACCATATTTTTGATAAGTATTTTCCAACAAACACTAATCTTGATTAACAATTGGTAATGTAACATTCTGTTTTTCAATCTTCATTGTGGAAGTATATATAAGGAACTGTATCATCAGCCATTCAACCATACTATTTATAAGGCTGCACATGACTAGAAAATCAGTTCCGCTTAGAATTTTCAACAGGCTATATAATGCTTGTGCACAACACAACCATGGTTAATCGTAAACGAAGGCGTGCAAAGACAGGGTCAGGATTTATTAATAGTCTTATTAATAGTCTGCCGTTTGAATTACATGTACCAGGTTACAACTATTGTGGTCCAGGAACAAAGTTGTCGAATCGACTTGCCAGAGGTGATACTGGAGTAAATCCTTTAGACGAGGCTTGTAAAGAGCATGATATCGCATATTCGCGTTCTAAGGATATAACAAATAGACATCAAGCGGATAAAGTGTTAGCAGAAAAAGCATATCAGCGGTTTAAAGCAAGTGACTCTTCTGTGACGCATCTGTCTAACATGTTTCAGGTGGGTATTATACAAATGTAGGGCTGTTTCATCCAACTTCTCAGCAAATACTTCAGCAGCATCGGGTCCTCGATATGTCATAAATTTTGAATGCTTGTCATCGAAATTGCATTTCACATAAAAGGCGAAAGAATAAGGCTGGTGTTCACATACTTTAACCGTGAACGATTTATCTTCACAAGGCTCATTATGGTCAATTGGTTTCAGCAAACTCTCGAAATCTGCATATATTACGAACGGAACGGGTAATTGTCTTTCAAAGTTTATGAACTTAAGGATGTTCTCAGGCACCGATTCACCATACTTATTAATTTTCAATTCGGTAGATGGCGGTTTCGTGTATGTATGGTTACAGTAATTTTCTTCATGTCTTCTCAGCTGCCATACTTTCCGAAATGATTGTAGACATCCATCACAAATATATAATCGGCCATCACATTTTGATTTTTGGTTTGAAACCAATCTTGATAAATCTTGTATAAGACAATAATGAGTATCGCCTGCATTGTCTGATATAAGTAGTAAATTGATGTGTGTGGCTTGTCGGAATGACGTAAAATGTAATGGTCCAACCACTTCAGTAATAGTTTTCCCATCCTTGAATTCCGTTTCAAAACCAAACACATTAATGGATATGTCGTTCATTTTTTCGAACTTGACTATATCCTTTAGTTTCATAGGAAATTCTAAGCCTCTAAAGTTTATCAAAGTATCATAATGTGGATACGAACTTGTTTTTGTTGGATCACCTTCTGCGGGGAAAATAGCTGCATTGATCGACCATGCAAAGCACGCATTATCCTGGTTTTGTATGTTTAATACAGCTTGCTTTGCTGATATGGCTTTGGGCAGCATAATATATGATGACGCCCCCATTGGTGTAAACTTATTTATGTTTACGTCAAGGAACAGTATATGTTTTAATGTCCACCCAGAGTCTTTCTCTTGGAATTCAGAGGCTTGTGCACTCACCTCCTCGCTAAATTCTTCAAAAATCTGGAGCAGGTCCGTTGATAAAGTGATTATTTTATTTTTGGTATTGAATGACTTAATATCTGATAATTCCTTTTCAGGTATTTCATACAGCCCAAATACTTCAAAATTAATCTTGAGAGTTTGGTATTTCTCTAAATATTCACCAATTTTATCCAAAACTTTTTGTTTAACTTCTTTCATAAAATCGGAATAGGCGATGTGACTTCTAGGACTGCTAAAACGATAACTAGCAATCCTGTTTTTAAATGCACAATGCAGTTTGTCAACACCATCTCCCAAGCTGCTCTGAATAGGGCGATTTATTTTCTTTCTGTCAATTATAAACAGGTCGTTCAGGACAGGGCATCTATTATTACTAATATGTCGTTGTAAGTTGAACGATGTTGAAAAGTTATTTCCACAATATTCACAAGTCTTTGACCCAACCGAAGAATTTTGTTTTCTGTTAACGCCACTTGTAGAAGGTATGCTTGTAGAAGGTATACTTGTAGAAGGTACATTTGTAGAAGGTACACTTGTAGAAGGCACCGCATTAGACTTTTGTTTCTTGCTTGGCGGCTCATAAGCTACACTTCCATCATTTAGAACGGTACAATATTGACGAATATGTCGAACTAAATTTCTTTTCTTTGGAAAAACTTTCTTGCAGTGTTCACACTTCATTGTTATACAATAAACTGCACAGTACTAGTGAATATTACTTTCCCTGCATTATATATAATCTGTTGCTGGGAGAGGGGATAGCTATTGCCAAATGTACACCAGATGTTATGAGAACGACGGTTACGATAGCTTCCCACGATCGCGAATTATGAATCACCGCCAGATGTTCGCCATATGTTCTCGATAAAAATATGTGATCTAACTTGTCTAGACAAGTCTGGAAGCCAGATGGTCACCCACGTGCACGACAGGTGTTCATTACGTCACCGTTGTCGGCTGTCCCCGCTTTATGCAGCCACTTCCGGTTTCACTTACGGATTCACAGTTCACTTTCGCTTCTACGTCGGTCACTTCCGGTTTGATTTCATGCTACCTTGGCCACTTCCGGTCCAATTTTCAACACTTCCGGTTAGATTTCGACCACTTCCGGCACCTCAGCAGATGTATTTTTACTTCCGGTTTCATTTCCGGTAACTTCCGGTTTGATTCCATGCTTCCTTGATCACTTCCGGTCCAATTTCTAGCTCTTCCGATCAGATTTTGGCCACTTTCGGTTTCTTGTCCGATGTATTTTCACTTCCGGTTTCATTTCCGGTCACTTCCGATTTGCTCACATGCCTCCTTGACCACTTTCGGTCCAATTTTCAACACTTCCGGTTAGATTTCGACCATTTCCGATATCACATCCGATATATTTTCACTTCCGGTTTCAGTTCCGGTCACTTCCGGTTTCAATTCCGCTTTACCGGTTTGATTTCCGATCACTTCCGGTTTCACTTCCGGTTTACCTGTTTGATTTCCGATCACTTCCGGTTTACCTGTCCACTTCCTGTTTGTACCTATCCGCCACCTGCATACCTAAATTATGAATCACCTCCATAGACAAGTTTAGACATGTTCATGAAATAACGGTTAAGCCAGATGCTCACCCACGTGCATGCCAGATTGTGAGAACGACCGTTACGATACTTTCCCACGATCGATGCTCACCCACGTGCACGCCATAATTCACCTTCGGCCAGATGGTTGCCCACGTGCACGCCAGATGTTCAAACACGTGTACCCCACACCGTGAGAACGGCCGTTACGATACTTTCCCACGATCGATGCTCACCCACGTGCACGCCATAAATCACCTTCAGCCAGATGGTCGCCCACGTGCACGCCATACCTAATGACAGCGCTGCTGGAGCGGAGCTGATCATCAGTGAGCTCTGCTCACTTATGAGCTGCTCCGCTCCAGAGCGCTGTTATTTGCATACTACTTCAAGCCAATAAAAATGCGCCAACAAAGGACTTGCAATTTAAAGACTGAATTACACGATTATGTAATATTTCCACTACAAGAATATGTGAGTAACACCTCTATCTCGAAATTATGCTCAAAGAAAACATGTTTGCTACCCACAATTTCTCATCAAGACAGGCAACCATCCACTATCGGATTCTAGATCGTGGGTTGCATACTCAAACAAGTGAACTAATCAAGGTTAATTTACGGTATTCAAACTGAAATTATTAAAGTAGCTTTTTCAAATGCTACATATTCTCTAGCCACCAATTATCAATGACATTTAATTGTTCTTTTAATCTTGCACAATCCTCTATGGTAGTAATTTCACTAAATCATTTCTGATCTTCCACAAAGAAAAGTTTGTTGCAATTCAATCCATCACATAATTCATTACTAAATAAGAGTGGACCCAAGTTTGAACCCTGAGGTACGCCAGACGTTGCTACATAAGTATTTGATTTAAAACCACTGTACTGAACATACTCTAACTGGCTTTGAAAGTAGAACTCAAAAAGTTTATTAATAATAAATCTGTGGCCGATGCGGTCAAGAGCCATAGAGAAGTATATCACGCCCACCTGCCCTCGTTTGGCTAGTATATTAGAAATAAATTGGGGTAGACACGATCAGTTAGATATCGTAAAGTGTTTTTCCATAAAGGCTTGTTGAGATATAAAAATATTTTTTTTTTACAGCAGAATATATTACGTTATACATCGCCACCTAGAAAACCTCTTGCAAAATTGGATCAGATAGAAATACCTCTGTAGTTAAGCATATCACTCATGTCACTATTTTTATGTATGGGAAATACTCTTGCCAGTTTTCAGCAATCAGGAAATGTTCAAGTTCTTAGCGATAGATTGAATAAAATTAAAATGGAAAATTAGAAACATATAAATAGACTTAGAGTAAACATTACAATTTTTTGTAAGTAATTTTGATTTTAGATATTCTCAATTTTATGATTCCATTTTGACTGGTGAACACCCCGTCAATAAAAAATAAAATTAAATAAAAGAAGAATCTACATTTGATATACTGGGGGCTCGAACCGGCGACCCTTGGATTCAACCAAGTCAAATCAAAACCAATCTATTTAACATAAACGTACACAATTTTTCCTTCCCAGATATTCGCGTCGGAGCCACTCAGACATACACGGCCTACTCGTCGTAGCAATTTAAGGGTTGAGCGGAGCTAAAAAATAGTTAAAAAATAACATAATATCTTGCACGTTCCAAAATAAATATTAATTAGAATTATACGTGTAATAGAAAACTTAAAATAATTTAAATAAAGCAAATGGCGAATGTGTAAATAAATATCGGAGATAAATATAACAAAGCCACGGGAAAATTACTGACCGAAAATCCGTTACAAGCAATTGTGACAGTGAACGGCTGCGCCAAATCGCACAATTTAATATTTAAAATATTATGGTTTTAAAAGATCATGATGCTCATTACTAATCTTACTCATGATTATAAAGGGAAAATTCAGAAATGAAAATAAAGCAACAAGCAGAAACAGTAAAGGATAGGAAACAATTAAGGATCAGAAATTTGTGATTTGACAGATTTTATAATTGCATGGAGAAGAGGAAATGTGACTAAATAGTTTGCTGAGAAATTGACAACACCTGATATGGTAATTTGTGTTTTATTCGAAAAGGTGCGTTATGCTCTCTGATTTCTGCAATGTTATTTGTAAGCGGACTATCTCCAAGTGTGAATTGGTATAAATTTTGAGGTATAACTTTGATGCTAGTGCAATTATGTCGTGATAATGTGCATAAAGGCCCCTTAAGAGGGCGGTCGTGATGAGATGAGGTTCATAAACTTATATTCCAAAATTTTTAGTTTTCTGATTGCGATGACCGACGTGATGCACCACGCCACCGGCTCTGCGTATATAGAGGCTGGTCTTACAATAACGGTGGAAATACATTTCTTATTCTGTGTTTATTCTGCTGCACAAGACCGGATACAGGCACCTGGACATGGAACAGACTGTTGGTACAGTATACAGTTTCGCCTTCATCCCAGCTAAACGTTAATCCTTTATCTAACCATACACCCAAGTACTTCACGTTCTCTCACCCGCATCTAAGAATACATTCTTTAATTTCGAGCAGACTTTTGAGGTAAAAACTTTCTGCTCTCTAATCCCACGCTGATGTTGGTTACTAAATAGTTATGGCATCAGAGTGTTTTTGGATTTAAAAGAGTGAATTAATTAAAGAAACGCTTGTTGCTCAAATGTTTCCCGCAATGGTCCAATAATGAAATATAAATGCTTTTCTAATGCTAATTCTAATCTACTTGTTAATTTAGCCACCACTAAAATAAATAGTGAATATAGTTATATAGCATATTATATCAGAGTATAAAATAGACTCTATTACCATTAATTTCGGGACATTCTAAAGTCCTGGGATTTCTTCTGTGTTCCCAGGACGCATAGTATGTCAAGATTGCCTAAATCTGGAAAATCATTACCTGATCCTAAACTACTGATGCTGTTTTTTGGAGTCTAAAGAAACATTAGAGCTCTGTCCATCTATTTTCAAATAAACTATATTAAAAACTAGAGAATCCGGACATGTTTATTTTTATACCTCTGGATTCTTCAATTTGGTGATTCAAAACTGACTTTTCAATCAGGTGACGATAGAACATCAGCAATTCTTCAAGAGATTTTATAAAGATATTTTGGAGACATATTTACTGCTATCGCGAACTGTAATCCATGAGTGAATATTCTGAGAGACTAATTTGAATTGTTGTTTGAAAACATTGCTTATGGCAATTGCTCTTATGGTTTTTATTTAAATTTTTTAATTGTTCCTTTAAAATAATTATTAAAGACCTATGTGTCATGGAGTTATGTATTGCTAGTTTATATTTTTGGATTAAAAGAGTAATTTGAAATTGTGGTATCAAATGCTATTTTACTATTTCGTGTCTAAATTAAATTCAGAGAACTATTTCGAGAAAAAGAGACATATTCTTCATTTATGGTGAATATTTCGTAAAATGCCTATTTTTGAGTAAATTGTGATAATTTAATCTATTCAAAAGGGTCAAAAAGGCAATAAATTCAACACTGTGTCGGGATCAACTTTTATTTCAAATGGACGTGACCAGTTTTATAATAACAGAAATTTCACAATATCTCTAACATATTTTGCAAAATGACGTTCAAGATATTTACCAAAAGCTTGCTTTCTCCCTCGATCTTGGTTGGTAGGTTCCTGAAGGAATATGTAATAATGATTTATCCATATAATGTTCAATTGCTCAGAGAGATCAAGAAATTTTTCTTTTATTTTGCAAATTGACGTTTATTTTAACTAAATTATTGATTATTGATCCTAAAATAATAATAGACAGATGAAACAGGAATCGAATTCTACTTATAATTTTTACCATTTAACTGATTCCCATTTGTCTCCCCTATAAAATTATCACGATAAGTATGGCAACAGCGCCGGGCGCAGTATTGTTCTAAGTTTGCAAAAAAATATACCGTCCTGACGCAGTATTGTATTGAGATTAAACAAAAATATCCTCCGGACGCAATAGTGTACCATTAATGAAAGGTCGCAGCATTGTACAGTATATCAACTTTTTTTATTTCTTGAGTTATTGATATTTTGATTTTTTTTTTTAGATTTTAGATGGCCTTGCCTACTGCGACCAGTATTGGTCTATTGTAGTACTCCTTTTTGTACCTTAGGGCTCCTTATCCAGACATGGTCCATACAAGACTTCTAATCTGTTGATAAGGAGCTCCTTGGTAAAGTTATCAGTCCTCTGTTTTTATTTTCTCGCCAAGCCGTCTCAGTCCAGTCGGGGCGGGCTATTACAGCTCATGACATAGACTGACGTACCTGAACGAGAACTCACCCATCCATGTGCTGGACACGACCGACGTAGCTTAATTTCGCCGATCGAGTGCCGGCACCTAAACGGGTGACAGTACAAGGAACTGTTATTTTGAAACTAGCTGTGAACTGAATTTAATTAGTAGATCAAATATACTCCATTAGATTTGAGCTAAATTTCGTATTTCTAGGAGACACAGTAAGGTTGGTTTTTGAAAGGACGCAGCATTGATAGCAGGTTGTATACATATATCAATCGGACGTCCATATGAAGAACAGTCATTAGCCGTCTACCTTAAGGCGCCTGTATATATCATTTTTCTCTGCGTATATCAATTCGTCAGGTTCTTATTGGAAGGTTGAAGCGTTCAGAATTCGTTACACGATATTTTAAATCTTTATTTATTTCTTCATAAAACAGCTATGGGAGATCCATACATTTTGCATTTAATGGTACATCCCCATATACGTTTTTATTTTATTTGCATTTAATCCTACGTCCTGCTACGTTGCCATATTTATTAGACAGACATTGATTTATTTTTGAAACGTAGTGTATTAGTAGCTGTATTTAGGGATTCTGTGACCACATTCCCACATTCCACATGCGAGCATTGCGCATGACGGTTTCAGTTACAATATATGTTATTCAGCCCGATCTGAAAATGGGCAATCAGAGGCACGCTTCACAATTGGAATGAAATTGACAGTAAAGTATACGATTCTTCTTCGATTTCTAAGTCAGGTGGTACTGAAATCAGGTTCATTTGTAGAAAAGAGCACGGCGACCTAACCGAGGGTTGTCGTTACCTGGCATGGTCGCATATGAGCGAATAACATGACCGCCTATCAGAAAAAACATGGCTGCCTATAAGAAAAGAAGCATTACACGATCTGCCTGTTAGGTAGTACACGATGGTTCTTTGTTGTATAATATGTCTAACAACATCATATCATTTACTATGGGCTGGTCATCTATCAGAAAAGATGATGGCTGCCTATAAGAAAAAATGCATTACGCCATCTATCAGTTAGGTAGCGCATGATGACTCTTTGCTGTATGATGCGTCTAACAGCATTATATCATTTACCATGCGCTGACCACCCATAAGAAAAGAACATGGCTGCCTATAACAAAAAGGCATTGCACCGTATGCCTGTTAGGTAGTGCAAGATGACCCTTTGCTGTATGATACGTCAACAGCATCATAGTCTGGCCGTCTATCAGAAAAGAACATAGCTGCCTATAAGAAAAAAAGCATTACTCCATATGTCTGTTAGGTAGTGCATGATGACCCCTTACTGTATGATGCGTCTAACAGCATTATATTATTTACCATGCACTGACCATCTATAAAAGAAGAACATGGCTGCCTATAAGAAAGAAGCATTACATCATATGTCTGTTCTGTAGTATATGATGATCCTTTGCCGTATGATACGTCTAACAGGGTTATGGACTAACTGCCTACATGAAAAGTATACGGCTGCCTATGACAAAGTCATTACACCATCTGTCTCTCCATGACGACCCTTCGATGTATGACACGTCTAACAGCATCACATCATTTACCATGGTCTGTCCCACTATCAGAAAAGGACATAGCTTCATATAAGGAAAAGAGCACTATGCATTCTGTCTGTTAACTAGTGCATGATGACCTTTTACTGTATGATACGTCTGACAGCATCATATCATTTACCATTGACTGGCATCCTATTAAAGAAAAAACATTGCTGTCTATTGGTGCATGATGACACTTTGCTGCATGAATCGTCTAACAGCCAATATATTATTTGCCATGAATACCTACCTCTAAATTAAGAGGGCTCTGTGGTAGCTCACTTACCTCAAAATTAAGAGTCTTTGAGGTTACCTAGTTCTCATCAGATCGGACATCCGATGGTGATGATATTATCGAGATGATTAAAATTAGTATTCGTCTGGGTCTAATTATGATGCACGCGTAAATACTTTACAGGATATGCGGATTATTGAATAAATGTGACTGTTAACCTGCAAACTTGCTGTTTTAGTACCTATCGCTATTAAAAAACGTCTTTAGTAGGGTAAAGAAATTGAAGAAAGACGCTCTCATGCTTCACGAAAGAGTTACAATATGTGTACTTAATTCAGTCCGATCTGAAAATGGGCAATCAGAGGCACACTTCACAATTGGAATGAAATCGACAGTAAATTATACGACTCTTCGATTTCTAAGTCACGTGGTACAGAAATCAGGTTCATTTGTACCATCGAAATAATACGTCTCGTACTTATTTATATATTTTTAATAAGTTTGAATAAACAATTGAAACGTACTGTATTTCGTAAATTTCAGTAAATGTTATATTTATTATTTATCTAATATATATACTTAATATATTCTTGTGGTATGAATACCTTAATATATATTTACAATTACTTCATATTATCAGCAACCATCTCTGTACAAAATTTCTAAATGTTGAGATTGCCATCAAGAAATCCTCGACACAAATTCAACGCTTTACTCTACATCCGCATTTGTTTTTCACATTCATCATTACGGACATCATCGTCTTGAATGGAATCACAGTAAATATTTTCATTGTGCTCGCTAAATATTAGTGCTGAAATTTCGTCACATAATCGTTCAACAGCACTTTGCAGGTCTTCAGCTCAGCCCACGCTTCAACGACTTCTGTGGAAAAGAAAAAAAAAGGCACCACAGGGGAATGTCGCGTGGTAACTGAGACCGGGGAGCTTGCCTTAACCGGCCGTCTCGTGAGGAGACAACCTCTATAAAATAACCGACAGCGAAGTCGTAAAAACCTGTGGGGCACCTGGCGCACCCCACAGTATAAACGCCTTGCTTCCGGGAAGGGCGTCACCCGGAAGTCGACCGAATTTCGTCCCAACTCGTGGGAATCAATATGGATGACAAAAAGGACAACAAGAGTAAATCAGATGGAAAAACCGGAAAATTGACTAAGGCTAATGACACGGACGTGACGAAGATGACTGAACAGGAAGTTTTTAGTAGGAGAAGTTCCCTACAACGTAGCCCGCCAAGGGGTAGAAGCTCCTCCATATCGGCATGCTGGACAGATGCGGAACAGGAAAGGAAGAGACGGAGGACGGATCGGGACTCCCTCGAGGGAGATCGATCAAAAGAACTGGAAAAAACCGCCGCCGATCTGAGAGCGGTTATCCTGAGGATCGACTCATCTGCGAAAGAACTGAGCGAACTAGTTAAAAATAGCCCCAACACGAAGATGGAAATCAAGGAAGGTATCAAATTAATGTGTCGACTATCCGAGAAACTGGGAGACACGGGTAGGAAAGGGATAGATCTGATCGAGACGAAAGGGAGTAGGCAAATGTTGGGCGCGGAAGCGCCCTGCGCCCAGGGGAAAATAACTAAGGATGGCTCGACGCAAACAGAGCCATACGGAAAGATGAAGAAAAAAGAGGAGGAAGGGAAAAAGACGACAGAAATAAGGAAGGTGATAGAGAGCGACCCGGAGTTTCGGAAGCTGAAGGAATGTTTGGAGGAAGAATGGCCGGAACAAGCGTTCGTAAGGGTCAAAAAAACGCAGGACCCCCCGAAGTGGGAGTCGAAGGAAAAGGACTTGGTCCTAGTGATCAATGTTAAAGAAGGCGAAAAGGGAACAGCGAAAAAAGCCAGAGAAGCATGTCTGGTAGCGAGAGAGCTGTTCGCGGCGGGACTAAAAGCTGGGAAGATGGTACATGGGTCCCAAAGTACCACCATATCCCTCCCGAACAGGGAGGAAAGGGTGGAAACAAGGACCACCTATGTACTCCCGGAGGAAATTACTGGAGACCAGGAGAAACCGGTGGAGAGGGAAGAAAAAGAGCGGAGGCTATTAGAAATGCTCAGAGAGTGCAGGCGCGAAGTAGAAAAGGGGGACAGGAAGAACCTCAGTCTGGTAGTTCAAGAGGGCTTCGAAGGAGATAAAATAAGAAAGCTGATGGAGGTGGCTTTCACCGGGGCGGAGGTGGATACGGTGGTGCATACCCTACCGGCGAAAAGCAGCAAGGGAACGCAGAGACCGGCGCGGCCCGGCGACTCAGGACTAGTCTTGAAAGCAGAGGGGAAATCTTACGCGGACCTCCTGAAAGAGGTTAAGAATAAGGTGGACGTAGACAACCTGCAGGTAAAAGTAAAGGGGGTTAAGAAAACCAAAGGGGGAGACCTGATGGTAACGGTGGAGGGAGGTACCGAAAAGATGGAGGTACTGCGGAAAGCTGTAAAAGATAAGATAGTGGACGTGAAAGTTGCAGAGAAAAGAGCAGTGGCAACCGTCATCGTAAGCGACATGGAAGCCACAACCACAGAGGGTGACATCAAGGCTGCACTGGCAGCAGCGACTGGTGCAGCGGGAGAAGACATTACGGTCCAGTCTCTGAGAGAGAACCACAGCGGGGTGAAATCCGCAGTGGTTATAATGGAGAAGACCAAAGCAGGCGCTCTGATAAAGGCGGGAAGGGTGAGGATAGGCTGGGCTAGATGCAGGATCAGGGAGAGGGTAAGCGTGATGCGCTGCTACAGATGCCTAGCGTTCGGGCACGAGGCGAAAGGATGTCAGGGGGAGGACAGAAGGACGGAGTGCCTAAAGTGCGGGAAAAAAGGGCATAAGGCCGTCGAGTGCCAAAATAAGGAATACTGCACAGTGTGCAGGGTGGAGGAACATAGGGCTGACTCTATGAGATGCCCGAAATTCCAGCAGCTGGTGGATGAAAAAAGAAGAGCCGAAAAGGGGGGAAGAAGAAGGGAAAATCGGAGGGAAGACAAAGGAGAAGCGGGCGGAGGACCCATAAGCAGCCAGAATGAGAAGAAGTGATGCTTCTCGCACGGCAACGCGGGGGAGGGAAACCCCCACACCGGTCGGCGAAGAGGGTGGGAGAGCAGGCCCCCACCGACCGTCAGCCAGAGACTGCTTAAAGGGAAACATCCGCGTCAGGCAGGTCAACGTGAATAGATGCCGGGCCGCCCAGGACTTGGTATGGGCGGTAGGGAAGAAGAACGGGGACGACATAATAATTATCAGCGAACCGAACAAGATAGTGTCGGGCAGACCCCGACCCAACTGGTTTACTGACGAAAACCTAGACGCAGCCATCGGGCTGATAAACAATAACATCAGCGTTTACAGCAGCGGGAAGGGTCGTGGATTTGCATGGCTGGAACTGGGGGAGATGTTTGTAGTTAGCTGCTACTTCTCCCCAAACTCCATGCTGGGAGAATTCGAGGAATCGCTGGCGGAACTCGAAGACGCAATCAGGGGTATGAGGGGCAACGCCAGGAAGGACGTCGTGATAGCAGGAGACTTTAACGCCCGCGCCCCAGAATGGGGAATGAGGGACACAAACGCGAGAGGTAGGCTGGTGATCGAATGGATCTCCCGGCTCGACCTCTTCGTTATAAATGAAGGAGCAGAACACACCTTCGTTAGAGGAGATAGTGGCTCTATACCTGATATTACGTTCGCCTCCGCCGGGATAGCGGGGGAAATCGCAGGATGGAAGGTGGCTTGCGACGAAGAGTCACTAAGTGACCATAGATATATATGCTTTGAGGTAGGACTACAAGCCCCCCCGGCGATCTCGAGACCGACGGGCTGGAAACTCAGTAGATTGGACAGGCCCAAACTTCAAAGGGCTATTAGGGAGCAGGTGGGAAATAACCCCAATCACACGGACACAACCCTGTCTCAGGCCATCGCTAGTGCCTGCGATGAAGCTATGCCAAGGAAACGGGCAGCCAGGGCGCATAGAGGGGTCTATTGGTGGAACGAAGACCTGGCAAGACTCCGGCGGGAGTGCATTGCCGCCAGGAGGCAGTACTCTAGAAGAGTCCGAAGAGAGGGCAGGCAGGAAAATAATGAAGCCGCCCCAGCCTATAGAGAGGCAAAGAAGGCCCTAAGAGAGGCGATCTCTAAGGCCAAGAAAAAGAAATGGGAGGAACTGTGTGCGAGCATAGATGAAGATGTATGGGGCAACGGCTACAAGATAGCTATGCGCCGCCTAAGAGCACCACCCCCTGCCATCCCACTAGAGAGAATAAGGGAAATAGCCGACGCACTCTTCCCCCACAGGGAGACGGAGAGATGGGACGATTTGGAAGTGGTGGAGGTCCCCCGGTTCACCGAGAATGAACTGGAGAGGGCAATCGAGAGACTCAAGAGTGGCCGTTCTCCAGGTCCGGATAATATCCCCCCGGATGTGATCAAGATCGTCGCTGAAGAATCCCCTGAATCGGTCCTCGGAGTGATGAACCAAGCGCTGGAGAGCGGTGACTTCCCAGCGAGGTGGAGGAGAGCAAGGCTCGTCCTCATCAAAAAAGGGGGCGGGAGGCTGGAAGACGCATCCACCTACCGGCCTATATGCCTGCTGGACGCCCTAGGGAAGGTACTAGAATACCTTATCCTGGGAAGACTGGAGCAGGAAATTGAACAGAGAGACGGCATATCGAGCCACCAGTTTGGGTTCCGCAAAGGCATGTCGACGGTAGATGCCATGGATCGGATCGTGCGTACGGCAAGAGAAGCCATGGAGGCAAAGGGGATGTGCCTGATAGTCACCCTCGACATAAAAAACGCATTTAACACCGCGGGGTGGGGGGCTATCATAGGGAAGCTGGGGAGACTGCGAGTAGCACCTTACATCATAAGGATCCTCCAAAGCTACCTCCGGAACAGACAGATAGGAATGGAGGCAGGCGACGCCCTGGAATGGAGAGAAGTCTCCTGTGGTGTTCCGCAGGGTTCGGTAATTGGGCCAACGCTGTGGAACATCATGTTCGATGACGTCTTGCGGATCCCCTTACCAAGGGGGGTCACCCTGACCGGTTACGCGGATGACCTAGCCCTAACGGTATCCGAAAAAAAATGGACGGAGCTAATGGAGGAGAAGGCGAATACCGCCATTAGGGGAATTGAGAATTGGCTCCGAGGCGTCGAACTAAAGCTTGCCCCGGAGAAGACTGAAGCAGTAGTAATCACGAGGAAAAGAAGTGTCCAGCCTATCACCATCAGGGTTGGGCAGATCGAAATCCAACCGGGCAGCGGGCTTAAATACCTGGGCATCTGGTTGGACCCGAAATTGTCGTTTAGAACCCATATCTTAAAAACTGCGGAGAAAGCCGGGAAGGCGGCAACCGCCCTGGGCAGAGTAATGTGCAACACGAAGGGGCCGAAGGCAAGCAAAAGAAGGGTATTATGCGGCGTAGTGCACTCCATCATGTTATACGCCGCGACGGTATGGGGACGCGCCGTCGATGACAGGGCCAACGCCCTGAGAGGACTGACAAGGATCCAACGTCAAATGGCGTTAAGGATCAGCAGCGCATACCGCACCGTCTCTTATGAAGCGGTGCTGGTAATCGCGGGGACCCCCCCACTTGACCTATTGGTCAAAGAAAGGGACGAAGTACGCCAAGGGGAGGGAAAACAAGTCGCCAGGAGAAGGCTGCTGGACAGATGGCAGGATAGGTGGGAGAACGCACACAAAGGGAGGTGGACGCACCGAATAATCCCCAACATCAAAAAATGGGTGGAGAGAAAGCACGGGGAGGTGGGATACCACCTCACACAGGCCCTGACAGGACACGGCTGCTTCGCGGACTACCTCCTTGGAATAGGGAAACTGAATTCCAGGGAGTGTGTGTACTGCGGAGAGATCGATGACGTGGAACACACGGTGTTCCGCTGTAACAGATGGGCAGAGGAGAGACGGGGCATAAACCAAACAGGGCCTGACGAAATTCTGGACTACATGCTACAGTCGGAAGACAGTTGGAATAGAGCTGAGAATGCTATCAACAGCATAATCGAAAAAAAGGGAGAGGATGAGAGAAATCCCGACTTATTCCCTCCACACAACTGAACGGAATAGCGGTAGGAAATGACAACAACTAAAACAGATGGGTATCCTGAAGCAAAGCGAGAGCGGTCCCAGGATACGTCCCCACCAGCTGAAGAGGGGTGGTTTTAGTGGGTAGGCCGAGAGGAGAGTCCCACACTACCGAAAAGGTGTCCATAAAGGATTTCCACCCCGCAAAAAAAAAAAAAAAAAAAAAAAAAGGTCTTCAGCTTTAGCCCGTTTCACTGTAAGACACCACATGTTTATGTTCTTCTGTGCAATTCAAAATATACAGACTTTATTACTATGAGTGTTTAACCAATTGAATATCTTTGTTTATTTCTGTAATAATATAAATTATTATAGAAATCGAACCAAACTCACTTGATAATTTTCCACAAATATTTCAAACACTATGTGACTAAGCGCTTTTACGTGGATATTAAACTAACAGACATAGTAAATTTTTCCATCTAATAGTAATTTAATGTTCGATTTCTCTTTTTCTAAAACATATTAACGATATCGTAATTGGGTTTCAAGATTTTAATGGATTTCTTCGCTAAAGTTTGAACATGATAGCAATATATATATAATAAAATTATTCGTACTTTTTCCTCTAAATAATTTTCGATAAGTAAATAAACAGGTGTCACTGAAATTCTTCTTATGTTCTATGAATTAATACTCATGGAAAATAAAACGCTTATTCAAAATAAAAAATATACAATGTGTCCACGGAATAGCGTTATTATAGGTGTAAATAACCTTTTTTTTACTATAAACCCAATTTTCTGTATTCTGCTCTCGTTTGACCCAAAACCTATTTTGAGTAAGTTAGAATTTCAAAAATGTATAGAGGGGCCTGGTGGCAGCTTTAAAATGAAATTCGATTTTTTTTACTAAGAACACAGTTTTATGTATTTTGCTTTTGCTTGACCCAAAACCCATTTTTAGTAAGTCAGACTTTCAAAAATGTATAGAGGGCGCTGGCGGTAGCTTAAAAATAGAAGTCGCCTCAGGTAACCTGCCTTTTCAGAGCTAGATATTGAAAAAATTTGTAAGAAAGTCTTACTCAAAATTAAAATATATGACGTACCAAATTTGATAACTATTCAAGGTGATTCACGTTTCATTTTAAGTTCCATGACAGACTGATTTAAAAAAATAAATACGAAAATATGCATGTAGTTATCAAATTCGGTACAACGTCATATTTCTTAATTTTGAGCAAGTTTTTCTTACAAGACTTTTCAATATCTAGCACAGAAATGGCAGTTTGCCTAAAGCGAATTTAATTGTTAAGCTGCCACCAGCGCCCTCTATGCATTTTTGAAATGCTAATGTACTGGGTTTTTTGTTAAGCAAGAGCAGAATATATAAAATTTTGTTCACAGCGAAAAAAAAAATGAATTTAATTTTTAACCTACTGAAAATAGGTTTTAGGTCAAGCAAGAGCAGAATACAAAAAATTGTTTTCATAGTAAAAAATAAATGATTATTTACACCTATAACAACGCTTTTCCATGGACACCTTGTATATATTTCTAATTTTAATGTATAAGTAATCATGCAGCAAAATGCAAACCAAACAAACAGTTGGTGAAATGTTTCTTTCTTATAGGTAGCCATGTTAATTTCTGATAGACAACCAGTCCATGGTAAATTATATGATGTTGTCAGACGTATCATACATACCTAACAGATATACGCCGTAATACTTCTTTTCTTATAGGCAGACATGTTCTTTTCTG
Organism: Stenurella melanura; assembly: GCA_963583905.1. Classification (NCBI taxonomy): domain Eukaryota; kingdom Metazoa; phylum Arthropoda; class Insecta; order Coleoptera; family Cerambycidae; genus Stenurella; species Stenurella melanura. The sequence goes on along the minus strand of OY757310.1, from coordinate 109,730,502 downwards.
ATAGGCGGCTATGTTCTTTATCATAGGCGACAAATCCGTGGTAAATGATATGATGCTGTCACATGTATCGTGCAGCAAAGGGTAGCCTCTGACTTGAGCGGTAGGTATTCATGGCAAATGATATGATGCTGTGTAATGGTATAATTTATTATTCTGATAACACACGCGTGTGCCATGAAAGTTCAAGGAACTTAGTTTATTAGTTTAAGTATTTACCTTTTAATTAGGTTATGATTATTGCTGTTTCGGCAGAATGTTGTCACTAGACAAGTCCAATTCGTAACATGTAATAATTAATAGTTAATAATAAATGATATACCTTTGAAGTAGATGGTCGTGTTTGCTTTAAATAGATATAAGATGTCCAAGTTTATCACATGGCGATCCTGCCAGTTCTGGTTATAAGAATTAGTTCAATTTTATGTTATATTTATAATATTACATAAAAAAAACCGAAAAAGTGCAAATAGTTATATACATGGATTTATAAAGAAAAATAAGTTAAATGGTGGTTTTATGGTTATGGTAATGGTTACAGTTATTTTATAAAAATACAAAAAAAATGGGTGGCACACAAAGCAAGGAAGAAATTATTGTGGCCGGAAATAGTGGTGGCCAGACAGATGAAATTTCAGTAGGAGCCCTTTCCACAATAAATATAATCGAAATAGTAGTCATTATTTTGGCAGTAGTCCTTATAATGGTACATTGCTATGGCAGATGCAAGAGGAAATTCGAAGAGAAAATAAGAGCAGAAATTAGAGCCAGCCAAGAAATTGCATAGCAGCCGTTCCATTTTTTTTTTTTAGGTTTTTAGGTATGAAATTAGTATATGTAGCTTAGTATGGAATCCGCTACAAAGTTATGAACATTGCCAGAGATTTTAAATATTTATCAGAGGAGCTGACAGTTTTCAATAGAAATTTAACGAAAGACAGTGTAGTGAGACGAAAGGACAGTGATATAACAAATCGTAAGTTAAGAAAATTAGATAAGTTTAAAAATAGTTATGTTAGTTTGAAAGATTCTTATAATAAATCGAACATCGATATTAAAGTTAGGGATGAAATTAAGGGATATGCAGAAATCATTAATAAATATTTAAAGGGGATTGAATTTATTTTGAATGAAAGGTTGCATTCATCGTGCACTGAACAGTCTGAAAGGGATGAAAAACCATTACAAATTTCAGAGGATTCCGATTCATTTTATCACCAAAAAATCTGTGTCATATTTATCCACACAATTAAATAATGCCAAGCAAGGTGGAAAATCCATCGAGCAATTCGGCAAAACAATTGAAGAGTTATTGACGGATCTGACAATTACTCAGAGTGAGGGCAATGAAAATTCTCTAAAAATATTAGGAAAAGTCAATGAAAAAATTGCAATAAATACTTTCGCAAATGGGCTGCGAAACAATGATTTAAGAACGGTAATTAAAGCTCGCAATTATTCTAAATTATCTGACGCGATTCAAGGTGCAAAAGATGAGGAAATTCCTAATAATACACAGTCAAATAGTCAAGTGTTTCATATGCGCGGAAATAAAAATTGCAGGCGAAGTTTTACAAATAACAATAGATTTTTTAGAGGTAAAAATCATAAATTTTCGTATAATTTTTCAAGAAACCAGGTCAGAGGTGTAAATAATAATTCCAACTACAGAGGTCATAATAATAGAACTAAATTTAGCAATCGTGCAAGAGGCAATTACTTTGCAAGTAATACGCGTAGAACATATTACATGTCAAATGAAAATGAACATTCCGATAATAATGCAAGTAGTGATTTTCGTGGAAATTCACAGTACCGCATCTGATTCATTTTTTCGAGGCCCACCGAGAGATTAAAAAGTCGGATGTTTTAACAATAAATGGCTTAAATTTTGTTGAATTGATTTATGGAAATAATAAATTAAAATTCTTAATTGACACTGGATCCACAGTTAGCATTATTTTTAGTAAATATCTAGTCAAACATGAAACAATTGACTTATCAAATAAAATTAAATTAAAGGGAATTTCTGGGTCAAAAATATCGAAAGGCTCAGCTTATATTTCACTACAAGTAAAAAATACACAGCTATGTCATCAGTTCTTACTAATCGACGACCTTGACCATAACATGCATGGTATTTTGGGTTCAGATTTCATTTGTAAATTTTCAGCTATAATAGATTACGAACAATTTTTATTCTCTTCCTGGTATAATAATGAAAAATTTTAATTCCTTTACAATCTGAACATGCATTTTATACTTCAATTTCTGCAAGGTGCGAAATAATAAAATATTACAATGTTGACATAACTGAAGACTGCGTTGTTTTACCGGGCGAATTATGCGAAGGCATTTTTGTCGCTGAAACTCTAGCGCGACCTAAGCAAAATATGATTCCTATTAAAATACTCAATGTCCGAGATGAGGAAGTCGTTTTAAAAAATTTCAGGCCTAAAATAGAAAAATTAGAAAATTATAATTTAGTTGAATTTAAAAATAAGAAACATTTTTCGGCGGATAGAGCGAATCAATTATTAAATGTAATTAAAGTAGATTATTTAAATAAAGAGGAAAAACGTACCTTAGAAAAAATCTGCGTTAAATACTCAGACGTGTTTCAATTACAAGGGGATCCATTAACAACTACTAATATTTATAAAGAAAAAATACAATTAAATACATCTGCTAAGCCTGTGTATGTAAAGCCTTATCGGCTACCTCACGCTCAAAAAACAGAAATTCATCAACGAATTGATGAAATGTTAAAAGAAGGAATTATAGAGGAAACAAGGTCAAAATGGTCAGCGCCTTTGCTGATTGTTCCAAAAAAAGTTGATCAGAACGGAATTAAAAAATGGCGAGTCGTTGTAGATTATAGGCAATTAAATAAACAAGTACAGGATGACAAATTTCCGTTGCCCCGTATCACAGAAATTTTAGATTCACTATCTGGAGCTATGTATTTTCCTCATCTTGATTTGTCTCAGGGATATTATCAGATCGAACTTGACCATTCTAGTAGAAAATATACAGCTTTTACAACAGATCGTGGTCAGTACCAAATGACGAGACTTCCAATGGGTTTAAAAATTAGTCCTAGTGCTTTTTCTCGAGCAATGACAATTGCAATGTCAGATTTAAACTATGAATGTTGCTTTGTTTATTTAGACGATTTAATTGTTTTTGGAAATAATTTATTAAATCATAATAGAAACTTAGTAAAAATTTTTCAAAGGCTACGGGAAGTAAATCTAAAGTTAAATCCGAATAAATGTGAATTCTTGAAAAAAGAAATTCTTTACTTACGACATACAATTTCTTCAGAAGGTGTTTCACCTGACCCCTCAAAAATTGAAGTGATTCAAAAATTTCCAGTTCCTAAAGATTCTAATGAAGTCAAAAGATTTGTTGCTTTTGCTAATTATTATAGAAAATATATTCAAAATTTCGCACATATTGCAACACCGCTTAATAATTTAACTATGAAAAATATTCAGTTTGTTTGGACTCTGGAATGTCAGAAGTCTTTTGAAAAATTGAAACAAGCCTTAGTTACTGCTCCTGTGTTACAGTATCCAAATTTTTCATCTGATAATTGTTTCCAATTGAAAACAGATGCATCTAGAAATGCTTTTGGGGCCGTATTATCAAATGGCGATGACAGACCTGTTGCATTTGCTAGTCGATCTCTTAATAAAGCTGAGAAAAACTACAGTGCCAGCGAATTAGAACTAGCAAGTATAGTATTTTCAGTAAGGCATTTCAGGCCATATCTATACGGAAGAAGGTTCATAATATTAACTGATCATAGGCCATTAATTTATTTGTTCGGAATGACAAACCCCTCTAGTAGGTTAACAAAATTTAGGTTAGCTCTCGAAGAGTACGATTTTACAGTGAAATATATAAAAGGCAAAGAAAATGTTGTGGCAGATGCTCTGTCACGGGTTGTCATAACTTCTGAGGAATTAAAAAATTTGAATAACAGCGTATGTAATGCGATATACGTTACAAGAGCACAAACGTCTGGAAATATTGTTCAAGGTGGTTTTGAAGAATCTAGTAACGACAAAAGGATTGATCACCCCGGCGTCGTAGAGATATTAAAACCGCCTAAGGATTCTTTCCAGTTATGTCCAATTTCTTGTTCAGACTTTGAAAAACATATAAAAGGTAAAAAGTATGATTGCCAAGTAGGGAACTTATTATGTATTAATGATTCGTGAATAATTTATGTAAAGCAGGATCCTCGATCGGCATTAGACTTAGGTACTATGTTGAGAGACCTGAAATATATTTATATTAAATGTGAAATTCCGGAATTAATAATTTAAAAAAATAAGGAGTGCGCACAAATCCTTGAAAATATTTTAAAGTTTCCAAATAAAATAAGAAATAGTGGCATAAAATTATCCATTTTGAAAGGTGTTCAAAACACCGTAGATTATGAAACTAGACAAATTATAATGAATGATTATCACATACTACCAACAGGTGGGCATGCAGGAATAAATCGTATGTTTAACAATATAAAAAAACATTATTTTTGGGGAGGTTTCCGTGAAGATATTGAGAAATTTATAAAGAGTTGTGATGATTGTCAACGCTATAAACATTCCAACCCAAACAAAGAATCCATGACGGTTACAACTACCGCTTGTTCAGGATTTCAAAAAGTTTTTTTAGACTTAGTAGGACCTTTGGAGGTAGATTCAGAAAACAATCGATATAATTTAACTTTGCAATGTGAGCTGACCAAGCTTGTAGAAGCTTACCCCTTACAAAATAAAGAAGCCTACACAGTAGCAAAGGCTTTTGTAGACAATTTCATTTTGCGCTATGGTATACCAAATTCAATTGTTTCAGATCAAGGCACTGAATTTTTAGCTACAATTTTTAAAAAGATATGTGAACCTTTGAAAATTACGAAGCTGCATTCCACAGCATATCATCATGAGACTCTAGGTTCACTCTAGTTCACTCTAGAGACTCTAAATTCACATAAAAACTTAGGAGCTTATTTGCGAATGCAAGTTGCAAAGACTTCCAATGCTTAGAGCTCGTGGGTGCCATATTGGTGTTTTGCTTACAATACTACAGTCCATAGTGAAACCAAATACACACCCTACGAACTAATTTTTGGAAAAACAGCTAGATTGCCGTCTAATCTGAGTAAAGGTATAGATCCTCTATATAATTTTGACGATTATCCCTTGGAGTTAAAGTATCGGTTACAACAAGCATGTAGCGATGCAAAAAACAATTTAATTTCATCTAAACTTACACGGAAATCGATTTATGATAAGAATCAAAAAATTGTAAATTATAATATAGGAGATAAGGTAATGTTAAGAAATAACCCAACAAATAAATTGGAACATATATATAAAGGTCCATACTGTGTAATTAAAGATAAGACTCCACATAGTTATAAAAATAGGTGATAATTTAGTGGAAGTGCACAAAAACAGGGTTAAATTGTACCATGAAAAATGAAAAAAAAAATGCATGTCTTGAGCTCAGCATGATTTTTTTTTTTAATTCCTCCGGGGAAGATGTAATGGTATAATTTATTATTCTGATCACACACGCGTGTGCCATGAAAGTTCAAAGAACTTAGTTTATTAGTTTAAGTATTTACCTTTTAATTAGGTTATGATTATTGCTGTTTCGGGAAAATGTTGTCAATAGACAAGTCCAATTCGTAACATGTAATAATTAATAGTTAATAATAAATGATATACCTTTGAAGTAGATGGTCGTGTTTGCTTTAAATAGATATAAGATGTCCAAGTTTATCACAGCTGTTAGACGTTTCATGTAGCAAAGGGTTATCATGCACTATCTAGCAGACAGATGATGTAGCTGCAGACTGAGCGGTGGGTATTACTGGCAAATGATACGATGTGAGACGTAATATGGAGCAAAGAGTCATCATGTACTATCTAACAGACAGCCATGTTATTTCTTGATAGAATAGTAAATGATTTGATTCACTCAGACATATCATACAGTAAAGGATCATCATACACTACCTAACAGACATATGGCGTAGTATTACCTTTCTTATAGACAGCCATGTTCCTTTCCAATAGGCGGCTAGTCCATGGTAAATGATATGATGCTTTTAGACGTATCCTAGAGCAAAGGGTGATCATGCTCTAACTAACAGACTGATGGCGTAGTGATTTTTTCTTATAGGCAGCCACGTTCTTTTCTGTTAGGCGGCCAGCCCATTGTAAATGGTATGATGCCGTTAGACGTATCATACAGTAAAGGGTAGTCATGCACTACCTAACAGACAGATGGTGTAAGGCTTCTTTTCTTTTAGACAGCCATATTTTTTTCTTATTGGCGGTCAGTCCGTGGTAAATGATATAATGGTGTTAGACGTATCACACAACAAAGGGTCATCGTGCACTATTTAATAGACATATGGGATAATGCTTTTTTCTTAAAGGTAGCCATGTTCCTTTCTGATAGGCAGTCAGCCCATGGTAAATGATATGATACTGTTAGACGTATCATACAGCAAAGGGTCATCATGCACTAACTAACATACCTATGATATAATGATTATTTTCTTATAGACATCCATGTTCTTTTCTTATAGGTGGCCAGTCTATGGTAAATGATATAATGCAGTTAGACGTATCATACAGCAAAGGGTCATCATGCATCACTTAGCAGAGATATGATGTATTTCATTTTTCTTATAGGCAGCTATATTATTTTCTAATATGCGGCCAGCCCATGGTAAATGATATGATGCTGTTAGACGTATCATACAGCAATGGGTCATTATGCACTGCCTAACAGATAGATGGCCTAATGCGAAATTTTTAGAACTTCTTGACATGTATTTCAGGACCGTGACGTCATTACGTTTGGAGGTGTGACATAAGTGTCAATTTTTTTTAATGAAACACCCGGTATATTTTTCCATATTTGTATACTTTAAGGAGTCCCTAATTCAACGATGTAACGTTTGTATGGATTCTGTTATGTAATGTGGTCTCAATAAGGGAAAATTAGAAATTACAATCGTAATTAACAGAGAACAGTGGATATCCAAACAGCTGTATCCAAAAAGGACACTCTTTTTTACAATTTTTTTTACAAAACTAAGACCCGCGTAAACCAGTTTTTTTGTAGTCGTTTAATAAAAACACAGGTCATAGTTAAATTGTTCTCATTATTTTACTAGTTTATCTAAGTAAGTCGTGGTATAAACGTCACTGTGACATTACTTTTGTACTATTAATTTATGATTCTAAAAACGTGTCTTTAAAATGGCTCAACTGAACGACACTGAACGGATAACTCTACTCATGATGATTGGATTCGGAGAGAGGCGTGGATCCCTTCAGGAAGCAAGTGACCTCTTCAACGATACCTTTCCTGAGCGAAACCCGATTTCCAAGTCGACAGCATGTCGAATTTTGCACAGTTTTGAACATACGGGAAATGTCAAGAATTTACCAAAAACTGGCCGCCCAAAAACAGCGACAAACGACGACAGAGCTTTAGATGTACTGTTAGCGATTCAGGAGGAGCCTAAAACGTCAATTCCGAAACTTTCATTAGAAACTGGTAACAGTGAAAGACCCATTCGAAGAATACTCAGGAGAAATAAAATACATCCCTACAAAGTCAGCTTACTTCAGGAACTTGCGGAAGATGACCCTGATCGTCGAATGCAGTTTTGCCAACAAATTATGAATTTCTTAGACGAGACACAGTTTGTAGATCGCATTTTGTTTTCCGATGAGGCTACATTTTGTTTAAATGGATTTGTCAATCGTCACAATTGTCGCTATTGGTCTGCTGAGAATCCACATTGGATGGAAGAAATGCACACACAACATCCACAAAAAGTAAATGTCTGGGCGGATATAATTGGAACACATGTAATAGGGCCGTTTTTTCTAAAAGGTAATTTAAATGCTGGTACCTATTTAACTTTATTACGCGAAAGAGTTATACATAATTCCAGAAGAGTGATGGAATATTTAAACAACTTGCATGGTGAACGCCTTATCGCAAATCAAGGTCATATCAGGTGGCCTCCTAGGTCGCCCGACTTAACACCCCTCGACCATTATGTATGGGGCACTCTCAAAAATAAAGTTTATAAAACTTCTTCAAATACCCGTGAAGAGCTGCAAAATAAAGTTGTACGGGCTCTTAATGAAATAACGCCGGCTGAATTGCGTAGAGCCATTCAAGCAACTGTACGCAGAGCCGAATTGTGTATAGAAAAAAATGGTGGACATTTTGAACAATATCTAGAAATGAAGTAGTTTCTTCCGGGTTTTGCCGCGGTCGTCGAACTTGACTTGACGTTTCGCTGATCATGCTGTCAGCTTCTTCAGAAGGGTTCCAAAGAGTGAAGTTGTTGAGTTCGGCTCCTCGTTATATACCTGGGCGCTGCTACGCTTGGTTGCACATTCGTCGTGCTCCGTTGATCGTGACCGATTACATTACTGGTACTTGGCAAAGCTAGTCTCCATGTATTGCTTAGTCGATACCCATCTTCTCTGTTGAAATTGTTCTTATTTTTCATAATTTCCAGTGATTCCCTAATAATTCTTGGGTAATAACGTGCATGTAATTCTAGCATCCGTTTTATACTCTCACACCATTATGAGTAATGGTCGTATATAAATCGCGTTTTAACAGTGTGGCACCCCTCTCTGTGTAAAACTTTAATAATCGACAGCATTGTGGCATCCAACAATGTTGCCTAGTCTACTGCTTCAAACTGTTAGGTTTCTTATAACTTTAACCGACTGGGTAATTCGTCACACTGGGAATATGAGAGACTGGACATGCATAAGAAGAGTTAAATATTTTGAATTTAAGATACAGGGTGTTGCATCATGAGAGGGACATAGCTTAATAGGAGGTAGAGAACATCAGTGGTCGGAACCTCCCATAGAAATGTCTCATTGGGCCTTCACTACGAAATTACAGGGTGTTAAATAATTTTTGGCCAAACCTGTTTTTTGTCATAACTTTGACAGGAAATGAAATAACGGATTCATATTTGGTACGCCTAATGTACAAACGAGCCCCAAGAGGTACATGTATAAAAAAAAATATATCCAGGTCCGGACTCACTATAATTTATGTTTCTTCTTTGCATCAATAAAACATCACCCTGTATATATTTTTTTGAAATTTCGATACGATATTCGAAAAGAGCAAGAAAAAACAAACAAAATGGCCTATTTCATTTTTTTGTTACACCTTCGTGGTTATTTAAATACGTTGTTAAATGTGCAAGAAAATGGATTACAGAACCCTATTAAATGAGAGGCACGTGAAATAAATAGTTTTATAACTAAAATTTGCAAAAATTCTATTGAGCCTAGGTGGTCTGGGTGAATCCTAATTCCGGCACGTTTTAAAGGTCCATTTTGGTAAAAAACTGTGGTCCTAATAAGTAATCGGGTATGAAATAACAAAATTTTTAATCAATCACAGTAGGCTTGTTCAAAGAATAAAAGTGACAGATAATTTAAACCATTTAGACCTAAGCAACCAGTTACTTTGATCAAGAAAATCATCAACATTTTATACTTAATAAAAATTGGAAGAGAACAAACTAAAATCTAAAAAAATAAAATATTTTCCATTCAATTAACAATAAATAACAAAACAATAACTAAATGTGTTTAAAAATAAAACGTAATTGACACTAAAGTAAATTTTCAAAATGTCCTCCCCCAAATTCTGTGCATTTTCTTGCGCGTTTAGAAAGGTCACCAATTGCTCGACGTATCATTTCTGGATTATTCCGTATTTCGTCGCAGGTTGTAACGATGCGCTGGATTAAATGTTGTCTACTTTCAATTTCAATGCTATAAACCTCGTTTTTTAAGTGGCCCCATAAAAAGTAATCACAAGGGTTACAATCAGGAGATCTTGGTGGCCATTCATGTGGACCCCCGCGTCCAATCCATCTATTAGGATACACATTGTTTAAGTGTTCTCTTACTTGAAGGTTAAAATGTGGTGGGGCCCCATCATGCTGAAACAACATGCCTCTTATACCGATATTTTCTAACATATTCGGTAAAATGTTTTGAAGAAAATCAAAGTAAATTTCACCATTCAATCTTTCTTCAAAAAAATGTGGCACTATCAAATGTCTATTAACAAGTCCGACCCAAACATTTACAGAAAACCTGTGTTGCGAACAGCGTTGGCGTACCGCATGTGGGTTTTCCTGTGTCCATTTATGATTATTTCGTGAATTGTTTACTCCATCCCTTGTAAATTGTGCCTCATCCGTAAATAAGGTTCTGTAAATGACTGGGCGATGATTAGACAACCAACGACAAAATGCCAGGCGGGGGATATCTTCGCCTTGTTGAAGACGCTGTACCTGCTGGATATGATATGGATGGTAACGTTCTCTTTTTAGGGTTCTCCATACTCGCCAATGAGGAATACCAGTTGCCAAACTGATTCCTCTAGTGCTCATATTTGGGTTTTCTTGAACTACGTTTATAATATTGTTTTGTTCCTGCACACCTTGTTGTAAAACACGCTCCACAACTGCAGAAGTGGGAAACTTTCCGTGTTGTCTTGCATACTGGAACACCGTACTAAAGGTTTTATGATTAGGGCATCGAAGACCAGGAAAACGCAGCCGATATTCTCTTTCCGCCGACCTACCATTTCCATTACAGAAACCATAGATGAATATTATGTCAGCATATTCCCCGTTTGTAAATTTTACTGGCATAGTTAAAATATTTTCACAAGTTTTCACTAACTAAATGCGGATTATTGACACATTAAATTACTAACAAACAATTATTCAACTGTTTAGGAGATTTCTTTTTATTATCTGTCACTTTGAACAAGCCTACTGTGATTGATTAAAAATTTTGTTATTTCATACCCGATTACTTATTAGGACCACAGTTTTTTATCAAAATGGACCTTTAAAACGTGCCGGAATTAGGATTCACCCAGACCACCTAGGCTCAATAGAATTTTTGCAAATTTTAGTTATAAAACTATTTATTTCACGTGCCTCTCATTTAATAGGGTTCTGTAATCCATTTTCTTGCACATTTAACAACGTATTTAAATAACCACGAAGGTGTAACAAAAAAATGAAATAGGCCATTTTGTTTGTTTTTTCTTGCTCTTTTCGAATATCGTATCGAAATTTCAAAAAAATATATACAGGGTGATGTTTTATTGATGCAAAGAAGAAACATAAATTATAGTGAGTCCGGACCTGGATATATATTTTTTTATACATGTACCTCTTGGGGCTCGTTTGTACATTAGCCGTACCAAATATGAATCCGTTATTTCATTTCCTGTCAAAGTTATGACAAAAAACAGGTTTGGTCAAAAATTATTTAACACCCTGTAATTTCGTAGTGAAGGCCCAATGAGACATTTTAAGCTATATCCCTCTCATGATGCAACACCCCGTATATCTAATATTTTTTATTATATTGAATGCAATGTTATATAATAAGAACATACAAAATATTTAATTAACTGACGAAATGGAATGATTTATTTCCACCGTATTTGTTCTTCGAAATCTATTACAATATTATAGTTATCTGCGAGAAAGAAATAAATTAGCAGAGAATCATACTATATGATTTAAATATTTAATTCTGTGTAGTAATATTTAATTTCCATTATTAAAAGTAAAGCGGATATTAATATTAGATGGTCTCTTATATACAGGGTGTCAAAATAGTATGCGGCATTGCTTCTGGAGCGTATAAAACCCTTATTTTTTTCTTAGGTTGTCTCCTTTCGGAGTGCTATTCCCTTGAAGGGTCTATTTTAAAGAGCTTCTTTGCTGGTCGTTTCCTAACCGCTTTATCGATTGTAATAAAACTAGGAGAGTATAGTGTCCACGTAAGTTAGCCTTTTCCGTGGCGTACGGCTGTGATTCGTTACGTGCAGTAATGGGTGGCCGGCAATTTTCTTGCTGCCGGGTAATGGAGGCTAGGTTTGAAGTGGTCAGAGCCAGGAGTTGCGCTAATTGTTCATAGCTGGGTAGTCCCAAGCTCGGTTGGGGTTGGTCCGTTATGGCGGCAGAGGGGACTGGGATCGTTCCAGTCGTTTGGTTTTGGAGCACTATTTGTCTTTGGGGCGTAGCACTAGGTCTTGCCGTCTGGTACGGCGGGGTGACGTGGTAGGCGCCGGCCGACGAGGTAGGCGTGACGAAGTACTGTGCGTTGGGCGGCGTGCTTGGACTTGGGCTGGTTGCTGTTGGTGGTACCATGCAGTGAGGGGTGGCCAGCTGGCGGCGAGGTGTCAGCGAGGCGTCGCTGAAGAGTTGGGGCCAGTCGGGTGTGGCAGCAATGGTGTACTGACCGCTGGGCAGCCCTGAGCCAGAGTGGGAGGCTTCCCCATGTGTGGAAGCGAATCCAGCGAAGCGGCGATCTCCCAGCGTCGAGGAATCGTCGTTGGCCCGGGATGCTGTTGGGTCCACCATACAGCGAGGGGGCATCACCATATCATCATCACCGCCCAATCTCTGTTCCATCGCCGAGTTTCCATGCCACGATGCTGCGTTGCGCTCCATGCAGTAGGGGGGCATCGCCTGAGAATCGTTGCTACTCCATTCCATATTTGTTGCCTGGGCTTCGTGCCAGGTGGCTGCGCTGCGTGCCATGCAGCGAGGGGGCACCGTCGTGATGACGTCATGCGTGACCCCAGTGTCGTGTCCTATGTTGGTGGCGAGTCCTGCCTCGCTATGCCTAGACGCGGAGCCCGGCGACGCACAGTAGTGGGGCGCCGTCGTCGCGACGCCATGCGTAGCACTTGTGCCTGTGGAGAAATCAGAGGACATGCTTACCTCGCCGAGCCGGGTTGCTGTGTTGCTTGCTGTGCAGTGTGGGGCCACCGTCGTGGAGACGTCGGGCGTGACCCCCGTACCCCTTGTCAGGGCGTCGTGTTGGCGGAGCACTTCGTGGTCAGATGCTGTGAGGGGCGTCGTGCAGTGAGGGGGGGCCGACGTGGAGACGTCGCTCTCGACCCCAGTGCCTACTGCCTTGCCACTCCGGGTATGCATTGCCACTTGACACTCAACACAATAAAACTCAATTAAAACACACTGTCTGGTTACAACACAAGAGGAAGGGATAACCTCATCAGCATTGGCGTTGGCGTCTGTGCTCAAATGACTTCTGTTTCGGCAGAAGACTATTAGTTGCTGAAGGCTGGAACATTACTACTTGAAGGATCGATCACTACTTGCTCGCTGAGAAAAAGTGTTTTCTTATATAGACTTTTTTGTGCTCAAATGACTTCTGCTTCGGCAGAAGACTATTTTTTGTGCTCAAATGACTTCTGTTTCGGCAGAAGACTATTCTTTGTGCTCAAATGACTTCTGTTTCGGCAGAAGACTAAAACATGAGCACAGCGCGCTAGACAAGTCATAACTTGTTCGCGACGCCGACGCCGATGACAATAGATAGTAAGTAGGTAAGTTTTATTCAACGGTATGGTATCTTTCGCATCTTGTCTAGAAAGTCAGGAATAGGACACCCCTAACGAGTTGTGCCCCTAAATTTTGACATAAAATAGTTTTCTAGAAAGATGCTCCTGTTAGTCATGAATAATGCCACCCATTTTTGACCAAAATTTGTTTTAGTAGTGTGTCACAAAAACTGACATTTTCCTATGTGGAGGAACTGTTAGGAATCGTTTCTGATAAATATATTTGTCTTCTAAATTACTCGCAACAAGTTCCTACATAAAATTCATGCCAGCATGTTCACGAGATGAGAAATGTATTACCTATTTAAAAAAACACTATTACACGCACTTCTACAGTGTTTTTTCTTAAATTAATAAGTTTGTGGTTTTCTTAAGAAATAATGTTTGGTTTCTATGTAATCATTTAATATTTGTAAAATTTGACATTGACATTCAATTAGTAATAGACCAAGAGCTAGCGACACTCAAACCGTGCTGATTCCATTGTGAACAATAAAATTACAGAATGTAGTACTAACATTGTATAATATGAGATCGCGTGCCTGCCTGCTCGGATCGGTTGCGTTTATTTAAAAAAAAAAAAGTGGCATTTTCAAAACGTATTAATGGTCTCATCGCAATGTGGATAAAATTTTTCATACAGCTGCTAGACACACTACTAAATACGAATTCAAGTGCCTGCCAGCCGGAATCGGTTGCGAAATCCCGTCTGCCAATTAAAAAACCAGTTCCAAAATTGCAGAAGTTGGCTCATCGCAATGTGCACGAAAGAAATTCACGAGATAGTTTAAAGCATTCAAAATTCATTTTCGAGTGCCTCCCTTGTCGAACATGTTGCACTAAGTGCCTGCCAGCCCCGGAAAGTTGCGCGCTCGGCGCCGTAGAAAGTTGACCGAACAATGCACAATGCCGCATTTCACCTCTTCAGGGCCACGCAGTCTTGCTCGCCCCTTCCCTCAAAATTAATATGGCCTCCACTCATATAATAGATTGAATAGTCGCAGTCGCTAATGTTTCGAGTGCGTAGACGTATATTTTTATATGGAAATAGAAAATGGGTGAAGACGAGAAATTCTGTGTTTTTTGCGAAATACAAGACCAGAATCTGATCTTGTTCACATTATGGGCTTTAACGAAGTGCGGGTACAGTTAAAATTCATCTAGGAGTGTAGCGTAGACAAAGACAGATTCGAGAAACCAATGAAGAAAGCGCAGCCAAAAAAATAGGATTGCAGGAAAAGTTTAAGAAGCAAAGAGAATTGTTTGGTAGGTTTTAGGGGTGGCAGTTGATCAAACATTAGACCTGAGTGAGGTTTTCCAGTTTCCCTTGATACCGATGCCCCTATCGCTGTGTCACGTAGACGGTTCCATACATAAAACCGACAAGTCTGCGCTTATGAAGTCATTGGAATCACAAATTAAAAGTTGTGAGTCGTGGTCTTTGGTGATTTTTTTGTATTCCATACAATCAAGGAAATTCCTGTTCAGTATGGGAAAATCGCCAGCAAATGCCTAAATGTTTTTCTGAACCACAGTGCGAAAGAAATAGCGGTAATGTTCGACTCTTACTTCAGTGTGTCCATCAAAGACAATGAGCATTTGCTTCGACATAATACAGAAGATCGCCAATTCCGAATCTCAGGTCCAGAGCAAAAGCACTGCAACGATTTTACAAAAGATTTGAAGAGCATACATTTTAAAAAGGCTTTGATTGATTTTTTTGTCAAAGCGTGGTCGAAAGACAAGTACGTGATGAATTTTAAGACAAAAATGCTGTATGTTAACGCGAAATAGTGTCACAAATTTCAAATTGTCAACGGAAAATTCGTTTCAATAATTGTTGAAGAATTGTCTTGCGAAGAGCTCCAGGAGGCTGACACGAAAATCGTATACCATGTTTGCAATGCAAATCAAGATTCAGGCGTCGTTGTAAGATGTTCAGATACCGACATTCTTATAATAATGCTTGCAAACATGGAACATGTAAAAATGGGACAAAGATTTATATGATGTTAGTGTATCGAATTCTCAACGCTACGTTGATGTACCGAAATTGTATTTACACTTGGGTCCCGATCTATGCAAGTCACTACCTGGATTCCATGCTTTGACAGGTTGTGACTTCAATCCATCTTTTTCAGGAAGGGGGAAAAGGTTTCAAAATATTGCAAAATTTAAAGGAACACCAATCAGCTTTTGCAAAGCTTGGTAATTTGAATGGGGTAATTGACGACGCGGTTTTCAAAAAAAATCGTGCAAATTGTACAGCGTGAGAGACGTGCAAAATGTTAACGAGGCACGCTTATCAATTTTCTTAAAAAATTTGTGTACAATTTTCATGAAAAATGCAACAAATTTCGATGGATCCACTATTCCCCCATGTAAAGCAGAGCTTCAACAGCAAGTTTTGTGAGCAACCTACATCGCAAATATTTGGAGTAATGCGTACTTAAACATACCAATGGCTCTTTGCACTACTGATTGCGGATGGCTTGAAAAGGATGGAAAGTACACGTTTAACTGGTTCGAAGGAGACCAAGTCTCACGATTCGTCCAAGACATAATCATCTAGCCTCAGACATCAATTCAAGGTATTAGTTCCGCATTCGCTGCTATTAAGTAATATTAATAAATTATTCATTTTACATAAGCAACAGATCAGCCGGAAAACATTGCAAGCATTGAAGAAAATGAGAATGACAGCGATGGGGTAGAAATTGATTGTAGCGAGAATCTTTCTGATGAGGAATACTTGAGCGAATGAATGTTTAATAATTTTTTCTTGTAGAAATAAACACTTGTAAAATGGAAACGTATTTTCTCTTGTATTATCTCAAACATTGATGAAGATACAAGTTTGTAAATAATATTTTTTGAAGGGGAAAAGCACCCATTACTTTTTATGCACTGGAGTACGCGATAAGAGAAGTTCTTTTATTTCTCATGCAAAATACCCTGTTTTCCATTTCAACATGTATTATACATTTAAAATAATAACAAAATATTATAACAGGGAAGAATATGTCACCGGGGCTGAGCGAGATCGTGCGGCCTTGGAGAGCTGGAAGGCGGCATTGTGCATTATATTCGGAGAGGCAAACGCTTTAAATCGCATCTAAATTAATTTCTAGCTTCTCTTAAATTTTGGTGCACATGGAAATGACCCCGATCAACTTTCAACGGCGCCGAGCGTGCGACTTTCCAGCAGCTGGCAGGCACTTAGAACAACATGATCGACAAGGCAGGCACTTGAAAATGAATTTTGAATGCTTTAAACTATCTCGTGAAATTTTTTCGTGCACATTGCGGTGAGCCAAATTATGCAGTTTTTGGAACTGGTTTTTAATTGGCAGACGGGATTTCGCAACCGATTCCGACTGGCAGGCACTTGAATTCGTATTTAGTAGTGTGTCTAGCAGCTGCATCAAAAATTGTATCCACATTGCGATGAGACCATTAATACGTTTTGAAAACGCAACAAATTTTTTTTTTTTTAAATAAACGCAACCGATCCGAGCAGGCAGGCATGTGATCTCATACTATATAATGTTAGTACTACATTCTATAATTTTATTGTTCACAATGGAATCAGCATGGTTTGAGTGTCGCTAGCTCTTGGTCTATAATGAATTTATATCAACATTTAGGATAAATAAGCATTAGAGGTGTTCAACCCCTGACTCCCGAGACAAAATATGACATCTCTAAATCAGATACTCATTATACCTACTATACTTATACTGTCCAAACATTACAATCGACAAAGCAATTTGGGCGCTATCAACAAAACCTTCTTCAAAATTTAATTTTACGGTTGATTAGTTTCAAAAGAAGGCCCTCTAGGAAAAAAATATATACGTACTTTTAGTGCCATTTTCGCCTAAATTATACGCTGCTGAAGTATTGCCCCAAAATGTGTAAGTAATCCACATGATAAAAGGTTATACATAATACCTACATCCAGAATGTTTTAACTGATAAAAGTACTTTTACAATTAATCTTGCGTTTTCTAATTGCTATAAAATGCAGGCAAATAAACAAAGTGTACCAAATTACTACTTTAAATTGCGAATATACTGTTATATACGAAGAAACCAAATCCATAAAACTAGATTACATTTCTTTAAAATTAATTTATGCTAATAGGCGATATAATAATAATATTCATACTGTGTGTAAATCGTCTATACTTAATATAAAGTTCGGTTTGAATTAAGAGTGACATACGATCAAAAACCAACTAATTGGTTTAATATACTATTATACACGAAGAAACCAAATGCAGAAAACTGGATTACATTTCGTTAAAAGTAATTTATGCTAATAGGTGATATAATATTAATATCCATACTGTGTGTAAATTTAATATAAAGTTTGGTTTGAATTAAGAGTATCCTACCATCAAAAACCAACTAATTGGTTTAATAGTATCATTAAGAAAACTTTACAAAATAGAGACGTGGCCTGTCAACAAGATGAATAGACAAAAAAAAAGCCCAAAATTTATGTGGCCAGTATTGAAATCAGCATACCTATAAAATGCTTATCAAAAACAAATAATAATGAAAATGATAGCCTATATTAAATTAGTCCTGAAAAATAATAAACCTTTAGAGGACTTTTTGTGTTTGTCAATTATTATACTCTTCGCAAATACAAAACGCAGAGTATACATTCGATCGGCACATCTAAAACCGGTAATATTGCTCGTAGAGAAAAAAAATTTCATATCAATGTGATCGAATTCTGAACAACTTTCAAAATGTCCGTCCGTCTATCCGTCCGTCTGTCTGTCCGTCCGTCTGTCTGTCTGTGTAAGCACGATAACTTAAGAACGAGAAGTCCGATTGCATTGAAATTAGGGCAGTAAGTTAGTGTTAGCTATCATTTACAAAAAACTGCGAAGAGTATCTTAGAATGTGCAACAATTATATAACAGGTGTAGTAAATTGGCGAAGAGTATAATGGTTAGCTTGTTTAATATGTATTATAATCTCATTCATTATAAAACCGTCAAATATAAGTAATAGTTGTATTCTACATTTAAATAAACATAATAAAAATAAGTTGAGAATTTGTTTACCTCAGATAATCTTAAGGGTTCTGTTTGAATGAAATTACTATATTATGTGCTAAATTAAGAACGATCATATGGGGTATTTAAAGAGGGCTTGACTGGTCAGGAAATAATGGACCTTATTTCTAACAAGGAAAGGGGATGCTTCAATTTATACTATTGTAAACTTTAAATAGATCTCAAAGCTACCATTATTCTTTTGGTGAGTAGTCAGTTATATATTTATAACTTGTGACAATAGCATAATTATACCGTAAAAATCTATTACTTTTTATTACTGTCCTCATAATGGATGGTGGATTTTAGGTACGGCGACAGAAACTGAAGTAACTTAACAAACAAACAAATATTTCAAAAGCGGAATTATTATTTTCTTAAATTTACTTATCATAAATATTTTTCATATTGATAATTCTAGTTATACATAGAAAAAGAGTTTATCAATTTTATGCCAAGCAAAGTGTATTTCATAGATTTTCACTATAGAAATTCACTCCTCGTTACCTTATATTTGAAAACAGCTGGGGTAAGATAACACAAACGTTTCATTATAAGGGCTGATTATCTCAAAAATAGAAAAAATTGTTCACTATTGTCTGTTGTAAATCTCTCACTAACATTTAAAAACACATTTTTACGATACTCTCCATACATTAAATTTAAGCTACCTTTTGAAAATCAATTATTACTTTCATGTCAAGTTTTGTTATAATATGAAGAAATATACTTTTTTCGATTTTTTTTAAATCAAATTTTCTTTATTATTTATAGAAATATGTTAAATACTATGTCTTTATATATAAGATGATTATTCTTTTGGGACATAAACTTTTAGTCAAATGAAACAGCTGGAAAATATTTTCAACATTTTCAATAGTGTTATGCGAATGACACTCAGTTGTCATGTTATTTTAATCCAAACAATGTATCTATAAATAAATTGAAACGGAAATTGAAACAAATCCTCGCTGCCAGAATTTTGAAATAAAAAATACTTTTTTATTATTTTAAGTTAAAGGCCGAAAAAAAAATAATTTTTAAAATAATCTTTGATGTATTGTAATATACTGAATAACACATATATATGGCAGAAATATCAAGTCCGTGAATATAAGTCAAATGTCAATTTGGCAGATGTCAATTGACACTACCTAGCTTTAATTATTCAAAAACTTTCGAAGCGACTATTTCTAACTAGCTTTAATTATTTAAAAAACTTCGAAGCAACTATTTCTGTCTGAAATTTTAAATTATAGGTTATGTGTCATTGACAGCTGAAATCTGTCAATACATGTGTTATGCCAAAATAGGCATTACATTTTGACCTGTAATATACTACAATTTTCAGAAAAAAATGTTACTTCAAAGTTTTTTGAATAATTAAAGCTAGTTAGAAAATAAAGTAAAGCCAAATCAGCTGCCAAATTAGACAAAAAAGTATCAATTGTCAGCTGCCAAATTGACATTTGACTTATATTCAAGGAGTCGATAATTTTCTCGTATGAAGTTATTCAGTATATTATATCAAAAATTATTTAAAAACATTTTTATTTGACCTTTAACTTAAAATATTAAAAAAGGAACTTTTTTTCAAAATTAAGGCTCCGAGGATTTGTTGGAATTTCGGTAAGCTTTAGTTAAAAAAAAATTGTTCATTTCAGATTTGCGCTCTCTAGCCATTTTTGCTTGAATTTTCTTTCATGCACAGGTGTAGATGACTTTTCTAATAATACGTTTAATTAAATAATACGTACAAACGATTTGAGATCTAATATACAATTCAAATGTATTGACCCCTCACTTTATCAGCAAATATCTCAGAAACGAAGGAGCAGAAAAAATTGAAATAATTATGTGTTTATTATGAATCTACTCTAAATCTGTCACTGAAATTTCAATAATGTACATTGGACACTTTTGAAGTTCTGCTAAGTTATATTGAAAAATGTCTTACTTTTTAAGGAGATTTTGACCATACCAGTTTTATATGTATTATGTCTTGGAAAATATGCATACTTTGTAAATAATATTTTAGACATCGATAAATCACGGCATTCTTTGTACAGGAAATTTTTTCAAAATTTTTTATTCTAAAGTTTTGCAGTTATTCTCAAAAACGTGACGTCATATTTATTCGGTTATTTATTAGTGTATTTAAAATTTTTTTTGTTAAAATAGCTCATTATGTAAAATGTAAGCATTTTCGGAAAAAATAATTGGTATATATCAAACATTAATAATTATGAAACGTAATAGATAATATTAGCGCAAACCTGGAATGATATTATCCTTTACGCTTGATAACTAAATTAATATTTGATATATAGGTACCAACTATTTTTTCTGAAAATGCTTACATTTTACATAATTAACTATTTCAACACAATTTTTTTAAATACATTGATAAATAACCGAATAAACATGACGTCATATTTTTAAAAATAACTGCAAAATTTTAGAATACAAAATTATTAAAAAATTTCCTCGTACGAAAAATGCCGTGCTTTATCGGTGCCTGAAATATTATTTACATATTATGCATATTTTCCAAGATATGATGGATTTGAAACTGGTATGGTCAAAATTTCCTTAAAAAGTAGGACATTTTTCAATATAACTTAGTAGAACTTCAAATGTGTCCAATGCACATTATTCAAATTTCAGTGACTGATATAGAATAGACTCATAATAAACACATAATTATTTCAATTTTTTCTGTTCTTCCGTTTCTGAGATATTCGCGGTTAAAGTGAGGAGTCAATACATTTGAATCGTAAATTATTACAAATTTTGTGTTTTTTTGAAGAAATGATTTGACGCACAACTAGAAAGAAACGTCCTAATTTCATTTTCCTTAATATTAAAAAAGAATTATTCCAGGGTTTTTAAACTCTATTAAAATGTGTTGACTGTTTGATTTTGTAACATAGATTTGAATCTGACTTATATTAAAAAGCCGTGGAAAATAAATAATATCAGACGAAGACCTGAATGCTCTCGGCTAGATTTCGACTTTTAAAATAATTTATCCCCGTCACATTTTTGTTATTAATAATTCTTTAAGCAGCCACATTAACTACCCACTAGATATTACTCTCTACTTAGATTAGATTTTTATGTATCGCCAAAAGAGGTATCGATCAACAATCAGATAGGCAGACACATGTAAGACTCAAAATTTACATAACTTGAAACGTAAAAATCTGGAATAGTATTTTTTCAAATATTTTTAACCCCACCCTGCTTATTTTTCAATAAAAATATATAGGGTTTTTTCCTTGACAATGACGTTAATAATTAAAAACATATAAGGTTTTTTCTTTGGAAATAGCGTTAATAATCTCTAATTATTATTTTTCACTGCCAAAGTTTTTTAGCGCTAACAGACTGAGACGACTGTGAGGCAGAAAGACTGATGGAATCGAAAGACTTTAATTTTCGTAATTCAATAATTAAAAACGGGACAATTTTAAAAAATAAACAAGAATCGAGATTCTTCATATTTCACAAATAAATCAAAGTTTCACGGTCACACCATGCGACGGGCCGCCGTACTTTATTAGAACGATAATCAGATATCAGTGTTTTTATCGAAAATGAAATATCTGAATACAACTGTGAATGAAACCTAAATGTGCTTTCATGTTAAAGACAATAACTAACAGTGTTGCCACATTTCGGGTGCCAGTTTGCATTGGTATTCTCAGAAGGTTACTATGTCGCTTTGTTATATACAGTATATACAGATGTGTTTTAGCAGGCGCACTCTGGTGAAGAAGTTGCTCAACTACTGGAATATATGTCTATAAAATATGTAAAAATGGCACGCAATCAAAAATTGGTATTTTCGCCGATCTAGGCCAGAAGATAAGAAAACCGCAATTTTCTACTAAAAACAATGTGGCACCCAAATGTAAAATCGGGTGTCAGTACAACAAGGGTTATACGATTTGGGTGCCGCTATATGTATTGGTGAACAGCGTGCTTCCAGAAGGCCGAATATATTAAAATAAGACATTTCTGTCAATCACCTTTGCGAATAATTATTTTCATAAGGATAGTAGAAACAAACTGGTATATTGAAACTTAATAAGATAATATAATCTTCCCGTTTGAAGAGTATGAAATATTTGTTTTGTTGTATGCAATCGTCTGGTTCCTAACGATCAAGGGACGATATTGCAATGCTTTTTTTTATTTGCTGGAACTAGGCTAGTTTGAATTCAAAATGCTGGACGCTGATTTTACACGCTTTTATTGAACACTTAACAATATTAGGTCTGATGCTTACAACTGTACAAAAATGAATAATAAGATAATACTAAATCTAAGAACATACTATGATAAAATGTCACGCCCACTACGTTGTAGTGGGGAAGTCACCACCCTCTGGGAGAGGGGTGGAAATTGCTCATACAGCTTGGTTAGTGAATACTAAACATACTCCCCCCTTTGAAGACATCGGCTTCAAAAAAAAGGGAAACAAAAAATATATGAAATATGAAATGTATGAAAAGTTTTACCTAACTACAAAAAATTAAGGTAATTAACAATATATATACAAATGTATGTATATATGTATGTGACATAAATAGGTAATACACGTAAATCAATTAAAAAGAAATGATAAGACAATACAATCAAATAAAGTCAGAATCAGTCTATGCGTTAATTAAATTTCGGAAGCGCGCACACTTTCCGAACTGTTCTCTGCACGTCACCACTTGCAGTTTTTATCGTTACTACGCGCACTATACCATCAGTTCCTGGGTGAACCTTGCTTATGCGTCCTAGACACCAAAACTGTGGTGGAGTGTTGTCCTCGACGACGACGATCAAATCTCCGACGCTAAGTTCAGTTGAGCCCTTGGATTGATTTTTTGGTCGCTGTTGAAGTTGAGTCAGGTATTCGTTTTTCCAGCGTTGCCAAAAATGTTGCCGAATTTGCTCGACTCTCTGCCACCTTCTTAGTCGATTTTCGGGTACATGTGTTATATCAACCTCGGATATAGCGGTTAAAGGTTGGCCGATTAAAAAATGGCCTGGTGTTAAAGCATCGAGGTCATTAGGATCGGAACTTAGGGGGGTAATAGGACGGGAATTGAGAATGGCTTCTATTCTCGTTAAAAGAGTATACATTTCTTCATACGTGAGATACGATTGGCCTATAATTCGTTTCAAATGAAATTTAACAGATTTTACATTAATTTCCCATAAATCGCCCATATGTGGTGATCTAGGTGGTATATGATGCCACGTTATGCCGTTACTAGTTAAGTCAGTAATTACTTTACTAAATTTCTCTGATTCTAAAAATGTATTTAATTTATTCAATTCCCGATTTGCACCGCGGAAATTAGAGCTATTATCTGAGTACAAATGCGATACATGTCCGCGTCTAGAAACAAATCTTTTCAAGGCGTTCAAAAATGACTCTAACGCCAGATCGCCAACCAATTCTAGATGCACTGCCTTGGTGGAAAAACATACGAAAATCGCTATGTACGCCTTTACGTTACGTTTACCCCGACCTCGTGATTCCTTGATTAGAATAGGCCCAGCGTAATCTACGCCAGTAATTGCAAATGGCCTAGTACATTCAGTTCTAGAGTTAGGTAAATTGCCCATTTTAGGTAATACATTCGTCGGCTTAATTCGAAAACATTTAACACATTTATGTATTTGATTGCGAACGCTACTGCGGCCAGAAATTATCCAAAATTTTTGACGCAGGGCTGCTAAAGTACCTTGGAGACCGGCGTGAAGCCCTAACAAATGTTCGTGTATAATTAAAAGTTTAGTAATGTGATTGTTTTTGGGTAACAACACGGGATGCTTAGTGTCATAGCATAACGATGAATTTTTCAGTCTGCCACCTACGCGTATCAGACGATCGTGAATGTCGTAAAAGGGATCCAGTGATAATAATGAGGATTTTTTATTTACTGGTTTATTTTGTGTAAGCGAAACTAATTCGGATGCAAACTCTCTTTCTTGCACAAGTCGAACAAGAGTTTTCGTAGAATTAACAAGTTCATTTACCGTTAATAAATTACTTAATTGTTGATTTCTTGGATTCTTACAATTTTTTATAAATCTTAAGATCCATGCCATAACTCTTTGAGTTTTTGTATATGTGGAGAATTTTGTAAGAATAGAAAATTCAGAGCTATTTAATGTGTTAACGACTAAAGTTACCTTTTTCCTTTCTGGCAGATCAATAGCACTTAAGTCTTGCGCATTTGTAGGCCACTCATTGGAATTACATAATAGCCATTCAGGACCGTACCACCATAAGTTATTATTTTGAATGAGATATGATGACGTACCCCTACTTAGTAAATCCGCGGGATTATCATCGCCTGCGACGTGACGCCAATCATTAACAGACGATAAAGATTGAATTTCCGAAATGCGATTCGCTACAAATGTTTGAAATGTACCAGAATTTGATTTAATCCATGCCAGCACGATGGTGGAGTCCGTCCACAAATATATGCTATCTGGTTTAAGATTTAATGTTTTCAATAGGCCGTCAACTAAGCGAGCTAGGAGCAACGCTGCTGATAATTCTAACCTAGGTATGGAAACTGTTCGCAGAGGAGCTACTCTTGATTTGGCACACAGAAGTCGTGTTTCATGTTGATTATTGTAATCGGTAACCCTTAAATATACGGCGGCGCCATACGCCGTCTGCGATGCGTCGCTAAAACCATGTAACTGAACAATGTTTTGTGTTATTGGTAAAACATGTCTCGGAATTTCAAGTTCATTTAAATAGTGCAATTCCTGGACGAAATCATTCCAAATTCCGAGAATATTATAAGGTACCGGTTCGTCCCATGATGCCTTAAGTGACCATAATTTTTGCATAATTATTTTTGCGCGAATTATAATTGGACCAAGAAGCCCGAGGGGATCAAAGACTTGCGCTGTTATTGATAATATACCCCGTTTTGTAATTTCTCCCTGTGCGGTTTGTTGTTTTACTTCGTATTTCAATGAATCTGAGGTGGGATTCCATAAAAGTCCTAGGGTTTTCGTATAATCGTCCTTATCTAAACGTATATCAAGATTCGAATTGTTTGAGGATGAATTCGGCAATAAACTAGGGTGATTTGATGCCCATTTGCGCAATACAAATCCACCTTGACCCAAAATTGAAATTAATTTCTGCCTTGTACTTAGAAGTTCTTCCAGTGAGTCATGGCCTGTAAGTAAATCGTCGACATATATGTCGCGGAGCAAAATTTTACTAGCGAATGGACATTGATCTTGATTTTGTATGGCTAGTTCTTTTAAACATCTAGTTGCGATGAAGCTGGCAGGCTTAGTACCGTACGTTAACGTTTTTAATCTAAATGTTTTTAATTTACAGTGGGGATTCTTCCTCCAAAAAATTTTATGGTAATCAGTATGATCAGGACTCATTTGAATAATTCTATACATTTTTGCAATGTCTCCGCTTAAAACGTATTTATGAGTACGAAAACGTGTTAAAATTGAAAATAAGTCTTGCTGAATAACAGGACCCGACAATAAATTATCTTGAGACTTAAACCGTTCGTTGTTTTCAAAGAGGCATTAAACACCACTCGTAGCTTAGTGGATATAGAATCTTTTATTACCGCATGATGGGGAAGATACGATGCTTTGATATTTTCTTGTTCATTAAAGGGAACTTCTTCCATATGATTTAATGATTCATATTCTTGCATAAATTTAATGTAATCATTTTTTAATTCCGGTTTCTTAGCTAAATTTCTCTCTAGATTATAAAATTGTTTCAAAGCTATACTGCGTGAGTCACCCAAGTTAGGTGGGTCCTGTTTAAATGGTAATTTAATAATAAACTGACCGTTTTTATTACGTCTAGTCGTCTTATTATAATAGGATTCGCATTGTAAATATTCCGAAAAGAGGCCGGATGTGTCACAAATGTTATTACATTCTTCTAATTTCCAGAATTTCTCTAATTGCTGTTCAAGTATGCCGGTGTGCATAGACACTATTTGCATTTTATTGTTTGTGTAAATATCATTTGAATAGGGATTTCCGACAATATAGCCTAAACGAGTTTCTTGAAAGATAGATGAGCTCTTTATAATTTTATTGCCCCCAAATAAATCCCAAAATAAATCTGTTCCTATAAGTAGGTCTATAGGAGCAGACAAATTAAACTTAGGATCTGCTAATTGAATATTACCTGGAATTTCAAAGTATTTTTTATTTATTGTTACAATCGGCAAATTTTGGGTTATGTTTTCAATTACCAAGCATTTAAGATTAGCCGAATAATTGCTATGTTTTGATTTAATTGAGATTAGCGCTGAATGTTTAATATTAGTTTTTACTTGTCCTATGCCACCAATAGTTATGTGAACAGGATCTTGCTTAATATTTAGTTTTTTACACATGGCTGTTGTTATATAATTTGACATAGAGCCAGAATCTAAAAGCGCTCTACATGTATGCATATTGTTATATGCATCCTTAATTAAGACAATAGCTGTAGGTAAAATCGAGATTTGATTAGATTTTACGTCAGATAACAAAGTAACTTCAGTGTTATTAAGATTGTTCGATACATTATTATTAACATTTTGCTCGTTTTGATGAATTAGCGTGTGGTGTTTTTGATTGCACTCGCTACACGCATGTTTCGAAAAACAATTTGAAATTACGTGATTATTACGGAGGCAGTTTGAACATAATTTTAATTGTTCGATTTTGGATATACGCTCCGCTATGGGTAATTTAACAAAATTTATGCATTGATGAATGCTATGTGATGTTTTATTACAAAATACGCAACCGAGAAATCTGCGTGTGGAGATATGAGTTGCGGTTCGTTGATGTGTTTTATTTGAATGTGATTTATATTGTTGATGTGGATTATGATTTGTAGTAGAACTTAAGGATTCTAATACTTGGCACTTTTTTTCTAAAAAATCTTTAAGGGTGCCATAGTCTGCGATTTCTTTGGTTAATGTGCCCTGCCAATCCTTATTAGTATTATAATCCAGCTTTTCTTCAATAATTGGTACAATTAGCGCATGATACGTGTCTATAGGTACTCCTAATTTTTTTAAAGCTGCTACATTTGAGCTTATTGTATTTAAAGGATCGCGAAGTGCGATGTGAGAGGTTTTTTGTAAATTTGGAGACTTCAGTATGGCTAAAATGTGATCCTTAACAATTAATCGAGTATTTTTAAATCTATCCTCCAAGATATCCCAAGCAGCCCTGTAATTTTCATCTGAAATTTCTAGCGGTTCAATAGCACGAAATGCTTCGTCTTTTACGTATGATTTTAAATACTGCAAGCGTTGGCAATCAGTTAAATGTGTGTTATTGTCTTCTATCATTGATGTGAAGGAATTATAAAATGACAACCACTCTTTATAGGAACCACCGAATGATTTCAAATTAAGCGGGGGCAGATTAACTGAATTATATTTGTTTTCGTTGTTTGATAAATTATTTCTATTATTGTTAGAGCTTGGACCTATATTTAGTACGGGGGATTCGTGAAGGAGTTTATCTATGTTACCTAAAATATTGCAATATTGCAATTCGATTTTTTCGCGAACTTCTGTCTGTTTTTCCATGGTTGTGCCAGTAGCTAAAAGTTCTATTTCATCTTGAATGTTGTTATAATCATTAAATGCTGACTGTACCATTTGTTTTCGCGTTTTTAATTCGTGAATATTATCTTTTGTTTGATCAAATGCATGTACATATGTTTCAGATCGCGTTAATCGTGCTTTAATGGAAGTTCTGGACTTGATTAAAGTTTCTAATTTCGCCATTTTGTAGGTTTTAGGAAGGATTGGAAAAATGGAATAGACTGACCTTATGACCTGGTGTTGCTTGACGGTGTACTGCGCCACGTGGATTGCGCTTTGGTTGGTGGAGACCCTTGCACTTGATTTTCTTCTTTGTAGCCTAATATCTCACTCGAAGGACCAATGTTTTGTTGTATGCAATCGTCTGGTTCCTAACGATCAAGGGACGATATTGCAATGCTTTTTTTTATTTGCTGGAACTAGGCTAGTTTGAATTCAAAATGCTGGACGCTGATTTTACACGCTTTTATTGAACACTTAACAATATTAGGTCTGATGCTTACAACTGTACAAAAATGAATAATAAGATAATACTAAATCTAAGAACATACTATGATAAAATGTCACGCCCACTACGTTGTAGTGGGGAAGTCACCACCCTCTGGGAGAGCTGTGGAAATTGCTCATACAGCTTGGTTAGTGAATACTAAACAATATTTGTATCAACTCTCCACCTTTAAGACATTCTAGGACCTTTCAGTAGGTAGCTTATACATCTCGAAATACCGCAAGATATCCTGGTACGTCCCTCGCTTTAATCGATAGCTTATCACGACCTTCAGGCCTGTAGCCAAAGGGTGCCGTGGGGTGCCGGCACACCCTAGGAATGTTCGAGCATCCCAAGAAGAATTTTCAACATGACCTGTGTGGAACTATTTAGCATAGTTTTCTAAATTATAAAGGAATTGGCACCCCCTGAAATCTGATGTGCACCCCGTGCAGATTGTTTTTAGCTACAGGTCTGCTAGGTATCGAACACGTATTCGATACCTGCAGACTATAGGTAAGTCAGCAAAAATTAAAGGTTTAGATACAGATACAACAGAATTTCCGTAATGAGTGGGTATACGAAATTGTGGCATGGATTATTAGATAACACATTTTATAATTATCCCTAGCAGAATTCGTCCAAATTGCTAAATGACAGAAGTTATGCAAGAAAATACAAAATTCGAAATATTTCCATGAATGTTTTGTACTATAATAAATAAAAACTAATTTATTATTGAATTTTTGATTACAGTTTTAACAAGTTTTTTGTTTTCGAGTACATGGCATGTCATCTTCGGCAGAAATATATGGTTCAGTATCAAGTCGTAACCCAAATGAATAACCAGGTTTCTTAGGTACTTTCGGAAAGTAAATGGGTCCAGGAGCTGCTACTTTGGGGTCGGGTGGGAAAATTCTTGGAGATATTGTATAATTAGGTAATTTATTTCTGTATACGTTAGTATTAGTGCCTGTATATTTTGCCGGGCCCGGTGATCTTTCGAACGTTGGCAAAAAGTGTTTGCACGACCTAAAAAACAAAGAAATATTATTTCTCCAATACTAATAATAATAATAATAATAATAATCAAAAACGCATACAAAAGAAAGATGTTGACAGCAGATGCAGGATGTGCCACCAACAGGAGGAGCATATCAGCCACATCATCTCTGGCTGCCCAATATTAGCCCCAACAGAATATACACAACGGCACAACAAAATAGCTAACTATATACACTGGGCAATGATGAACGAAATAGGATTTAAAACAAATGAAAAATGGTATGAACATCAACCAGAGCGAGTAGTAGAGAAAGACGACATCATCATCATGTATGATATGGCAGTAAGGACAGACCGCACCATAAAAGCAAACCGACCGGACATTATATACCACAACAAGAAGTCCAAAATATGCTTGCTTATCGATGTCTCCGTGCCCGACGACAATAATGTAGCTCTAAAAGAAGTGGAAAAGAAAAGTAATAAATTATAATAATAATAATAATAATAATAATAAAATTCTTTATTGCTATAAATCTATACAAAAAGACATTAGCATTGTCAAAAGTTTACATTATTTGTTTTAAATTTCGTTTTTAAGAGCTATATCGAATGATTAAAAAAAACATACAATTTACAAATACAGCGAGAGCAAAGAAGAAAAATACAATATGCAAAGAAAGTTAAAATACATTGAGTTTAAATAGATAACAAAAAAGAAATGCAACAATAACATATGTCCTAAAGTAAAATTAAAAATATTAAGAACATAAAAATAAACATTTCCCAATGAACTTATACATTTACGAATTCACTGAAAGAATAAAACACATTTTCAACCAAATAATATTTAAGTCGCTTTTTAAATAAACCAATTTGTTCTATCGATTTTAAGTGTACAGGAAGAGCATTAAAAGCTTTAATAGCATTATAAAATGGCCCTTTTTGGTAGAAAGTATGATAGTGAATTGGTACACTTAAGTCAGTTCCATGACGTGTTGACATTGAATTATATATTTCATTGTTCCTTGTGAAGATGTCAGGATTCTTTTTAGCAAATAA
This sequence comes from Stenurella melanura, assembly GCA_963583905.1. Lineage (NCBI taxonomy): Eukaryota > Metazoa > Arthropoda > Insecta > Coleoptera > Cerambycidae > Stenurella > Stenurella melanura. Next base: position 109,699,744 of record OY757310.1, on the reverse strand, counting down.
CAAAAGTTTATAGATATAAAGAGATGGGATGGTAAGTATATTCAGGTTTTCAAAATAAGGTCTACAGGATTCTCTATTGGAAATTTCCACCATACATCTGATGAGCCGTTTCTGACTTACAAATACTCTCTGCCAGTGTACGGAAGATCCCCAAAATATTATGGCATATTCCAAAACATTTTGTACATAGGAAAAATAAAATATTCGTAGGCTATCTACTGACAATTGATTTCTAAGAAATCGGATTAAATAACATGCCGAGTTTAATCTAGATATTAAGATATTGGTATAATTTTCCCAATTTAATTTGCTGTCTATCGTTACCCCAAGAAATTTTACATAATCTACCTGTCTAATTGACATACCATCCAAAGGTACATATAGGGAGAAATCGACATTAACAGTTGGAGAGAACATGACAAGGGAAGTTTTATTCCCATTTAAATTCAAACTATTTGTTTCACAAAACTGTGTCATATCAGAGGCTATACGGGTAAGTTTACTTACACAATCTGTTACTGTAGAACCAATCGCCACACATGAATTATCATCTGCGTATTGAAATAGATTATTAATTCTTAATACGCCCTGTAAATCGTTAGTATATAAGACGAACAATAGAGGCCCCAGTATGGAACCCTGAGGCACACCTTGTTGTATAGCCACTTTGTTAGAAAAGTAGGGTTGTAGTATTCCATCCTTTAAAGCAGTAATTGACGTGACTTGGAATCGATCGGTAAGATAAGACTCAATTAGTTTTTTACATGTTCCCCTAACACCGTACAATTCTAGTTTGTCCAACAAAATAGAGTGATCAATGGTATCAAAGGCTCTTGACATATCAAAATAGAGACAAGCTACTTTATTATTTAAGTCAAGTGCTGAAATAATATCAGAAAGTGAATGGAATACAGCTTGTTCAGTTGAACGGTTTGGTAGAAAACCAAACTGACATTCATTAATGAGTTTGTGTTCTGTAAAAAACGTGATCATTCTAATATAAACAACCTTTTCCATAATTTTAGAAAAACAGGGTGGAACTGATATGCCCCTGAAATTTTCTACATTTTCTCTGTCACCCTTTTTATGTATTGGTATAGTCTTACTAGTTTTTAATTTTAACGGAAATATACCTTGTAACAGACAAGTATTTATTACATTAGAAAATGGATCGACAATTTCTGAGGCAATTTTTTTTATTATAGAAATAGGTACCTCGTCTAGACCAGACGATTTTTTATTCGACATTGCATGGATAATATCTGAAATTTCTTGAGCACTAGTCGGATAAAGAAAAATGGTTTGGTGATTTTGAGGTATTATGTAGTTTCTTTCTCCCGCAGGCTGCGGCGTAGAATAAGAAAACTGGTCACTAAATAAATTCACAAGTACTTCCGGATCCGTTATTTTATTATTTTGATTATCACTGATAACTAACTGATTTTGATTTTGACTAGTTTTTTTTGTTATTTTTGTATATTTATTGAAAATATCCCAGACTGCTTTCGATTTATTTTCTGCGTTACATATTTTATTATTATTGACTTGAATTTTATAATCCCGTATATACTTTTTATAATCTTTCTTTTCACTTTTATATAGATTTAATATATTATCACAGTTTGTGTTTTTATATAGAAGGTATAAGTCTCTAATATAAAGAGACCACTGTTTTATTTCTAGAGGTATCCAGCATTTGTGATTTGTGCTATTTATAGATTTTCTTTGTTTTGGAAAGGCCATATTAAAATAATATAAAAACGTATTTAAAAATGAATTATACTTATCTTCAGCACTGTTTTCTGTATAAACTTGGTCCCAAGTCTCATACTTGATAAGGTTGATAAAATGGTTGATGTTGTCCTCATTAAAAGATCTTTTAAACGTATATTTTTTACCGCATTTGCTATCTACAGTATCGTTTACTTTAAAATTAATTGGATTATGATCTGATAAAGGATAATTTAGAACCTCACAATTTATTGAATCAACAGGTATGTTACTGAAAATGTTATCAATTATTGTGTTCGATGCATTTCTGGTAATCGATTTTACATGGGGAGCTAGACCATAGGTGGCAAATAACTCCTTTAATTTCATGGCAGTAATACGTTGAGTACTGTTCGGCTTAAAATCTACATTAAAATCTCCACACACAATAATAAAATTTGTCACAGTAAAAAGAAAATTTAAAATTTCTTCCAGTGATTCTAAAAATATATCTATGTTTCCTATAGGTGATCGATAAACAGATAATAGTATACAATTTACATTAAACAAGACAAATTTAGAACATGCAAACTCTATATGTTGATCGATACTGGGAACTTTGAGAGAAACTTGCTCAATTTTGAAATTTTGCTTAGCATAAATGGCAATACCACCATTCAACACATTCTTTCTGCAATAACTATCTACTAATGTGTAATTTGGTACAATATAATGTAAGATTTCGTCAGATTTTAAGAAATGCTCTTGAAAGCAAACAATTGTTGGCTTATATTCATTTAAAAATACATCAATCTCAAGTAATTTGTTCAGTAAACTTTGAATGTTCATACTTATTAAATTAAATTGACTGCTATTATTATCATTACCATTTTTAGATTTAACACATAGAGAATCATTTATCACCTCGAAAAAATGTATAGTTCTTTATTAATAAACCTTTGGGCCAAGTGTCGGCTTTATATAATTCTGGCAGTAAGTCTGGATCCACACCAACTTTGAAACATTCACTAATTGCATTCTTCCATTTGGAAAGAAGTTCAACGTTAAATTCATTTTCTGGAAATCTATCCTCTAAGTAGCCTTGCATCTCCGCCGCTGTGGTGCCTGGTGTTGCTCTGCCTACATAAAGCCAGGCTCTTCTCGCCACTGCAGAGAGTTTAGGTCCATTGGTGGTTGCCGCTGGGGCTGCATTTCCGAAAACTTTGGTAACTTGACGTTTTTTTTGCATACTAGTGCCTTGGCTTTCAGTAACATCCGTATTAAATACAGTTTTATTTGGTATCGCAGTTTTATTCTTATCATGCCCGATAACATTGTTGACTCGTTTTTTCGGTTTATCTTTATTAGGTAGTTTTTTGTTATCTTGTCTTATCTCCATTGGAATTATGTTTGTTTGGGAATAATTCTCGTAAATTTTATTTAAGCGTTTATTTTTGTTTGGTAATTCACCACCCTCTGTTGTTAGTAGACGTATTAAGTCGACATTACTTTCACGTAGGACTTTAACTTCTACTTGAAGGTTATCGATTTTCTCGTGTAAGACAGCTACTTCGGTTTTTATTATTTCACTAATCAAGTCTCTAATAGAGTCGTTTTTTAGCAAACTGATTATATTATCAGCAATCCCATCAGTTTGTTGATTAGATTTGCCTCTGGTTTGTGTCATATTGATACTAACCAATTAAATAATGTAATATTAATAATTACACTCAGAACAATTTAAAACACGTACTCTTGCTTCACGCACTACAGAGCCTATAAAGATCTGGAAATTGAGATAGCTCGAATGTGGAACACCAAAACTAAAGTTATCCCAGTCATTGTAGGAGCACTAGGGACAATCCAGAAGGGCCACTGCAAACATCTAGAACACCTCCCGTGCAGAGTAAGCCCGTGTCAGATTCAAAAAATAGCACTCCTTGGAACGGCCCACATAGTGGGAGTGAAATGAAGAAATAATAATAATAATAATTGTAATAATAAAAATAACAATAATAATAATAATAATAATAATAATAATAATCAAGGAATTATAGGCCAATCACCTGTCTGAACTCCTACTACAAGATATTTACACGTATCCTGTATGCACGGACACTACGGCAGGTCGATCCGGTCTTCCAACAAATTTATGAGCAGCGTGGCGCCAAGAAGGGCATGTCGGATTGCAAAGACAGCCTGCTGATAGACCGCTGTATTACGCAGGACTCTGTGCAGTACAAGCGGAATCTATCGATGGCCTGGATTGACTAGCGTAAGGCATTAGATACAACGTCGCATCAACTATTGTTGCATTTACGCAAATGCCTTGCGGTAGCAGAGCCACTAGTGAGATGCATAGAACAGCTGCTGCCACTCTGGAGGACTCGCTTCACCATAACACCCGGTGCACAGCGAGTTACGACAGAGCAGGTGGCATTCCGAAGAGGAGTTTTCCAAGGAGATTCTCTGAGACCCCTCCTCTTTTGCATCTCACTACTGCCATTATCTGTTGAACTCCGCCAAACTCGCGGGTACTATTGTGGACCACCCAGCAACCGGAGGCATAAAATCACCCATCTATTTTATATGGATGACCTCAAACTGTATGCCTCCGGACAGCGTGAACTTCAGAATGCTCTAAGGGTGGTCGAGGAGTACACGCGGGCCACTGGCATGGAGTTCGGGTTGGACAAGTGCGCGGTCGTCCATCTCAAGAGAGGACGATGCGGGGACTTTGCTGAAGTCGCGCAGCTCGCAGACGGAAGCATCCTAAGACATCTGGATGCCGGAGAGACCTACACATACCTGGGTGTGCAACAACATCACATCCAGGATGTGCAGCAAGTTAAGGAATCTCTCCGCGGCAAGTACAGGTGCCTACTCTGAAAGATTTGGTCATCCGAACTTTCGGGGAAAAACAAGGTTTCTGCCACTAATATGCTTGCCGTTCCTGTTCTGCTCTACTCCTTTGGAGTAGTTAAATGGACTGTAGATGAGCTGCGCCAATTGGACAGAGGTACCCGCAAGATGATGAATATCCATAGGAGCATTCATCCTAGATCGTCCGTTCCTCGTGTGTACCTCCCACGAAATCGGGGGGGGGCGAGGGCTCTTGGGGTTGGGGTGTATGCATGGCAGAGTAGCACTCGGCATGGCATGTAATGTACTTAGGAGCTCAGACCCGCTCCTGCAATTAGTGAGGGATCACGAAAATGCAGGGGTGGGAGTGTTGACGGACCTTATGCTCCCGGTCCGCCAATCTAAATTATACAACCAAGGTACACTGCGAACCGCCGTCTACAAAGAGCACTAGGTTTCAGCGACGTCGGGTTCATTAGCGAGGCGTAGTTCCGGTAAAAAGCCGGAAAGCGCTCGACGAGTGGATCCGCGACGTCGCCAATTCAAAAAATTAATAACTGCCAAACCGCTAATAGTGGAGAGGTGAAATTTTACATGAAACTAGCCAAAGACTCTCCCCTCTTGAAGCAATTACTCCTGCGGGCATCTGTGGGATGGTTTGCAAGAAAAAAATTAAATAATTCCTGATTATGCAATGTTAGGCACAAAAATCGTATATATGCAAAGTGCCTACGTGACCTGTAACCGAAGGGCCTTTTGGCGACAGTCAAGTACCATTAAAACAAAAAAAAAACCACCCAAGACGAGACCCAAACTACGAAGCTGGACCTCCTGAACTAAAGGAAAATTTTCAACAGTCGCAATTTTGCTCTCGTCGGTGGCACACTCGCCTTTGCATAAGGCAGTACCTACCCGCGCCGCGTTCTTTGTTTTTTCATTTTGATTTGGTTATTATCAATTTATCAGTGTCTAATCCATTTTTTTTTACTTTTAGTGTCGCGTACTTGTCTCAGGGACCTACGAAAATAATTTTCATATTCCCACAGGGAACGTCAGTTCATATAAAAAAGTCACTTCGCGACTTTGCTAATAAAATTCCGCGGCGTCACTGACGCTAAGATCAAAAAAATCCCAGCAGGGAGCTTTGAGCGTTGAGAATTGAGTTTTATTGAATTCAGCATCCTTCGGCGCATTCGAAGAACGTATTTTCATTCATTTTTTTTATTATTAATTTTTTTTTTTGTTTCAAAATCTAAATTTAATTAAAATCGGGCTTCGCCTCTCTATTAATTAATTACTTAATCCCTGAGATTCGTTTAGCAGCCTAACTTATTAAATCACACTTTTTCTAAATTAACCGTCCGTTCCCCGTCGCGTGTTGCTAATTACAGTGAGTGATACAGGTGTACTTGGGTGTCCATCCTCTGGAATATTCATCGCGGGACAGGAGTAAGATTTTTATTATAATTATTCGACGTCATCGAGCCGAACTCAGGGGAGCGGTTTCGTTACACCCACCTTAAGCCTTCAGCTACCTGTTTTTAAATTTATTGCGTATTAAGTACCCTTATACAGGTGGGCTAAACGAGGCGCGTTCTTTGAGTGCGGATTATATATCCCCAGTGGCCATCAAATTATCCATTAGTATTATTCTAATATACTCTTACATTTCATTTTTTTTTGTTAATTCTTTTTACGTACATAAAACTAGTGCGACGTAGGGGATTATTGTAGTTGACGAAGAGGACAAAGTGTCATAAAACTCATTGTTGAATAGACCGACAATAAAACTAAGCCACCATCGGCTCAAGAGGGTTAACAATACAGTCATTGACCCTTCGAGAATTCAAAATAAGCCATCAGGCAAACAACAAGCGTTACAGAAAAAAACTTTAAATATTCATATTAAAAATATATTAATTTCGTAATATTTAAACGACGCTTTTCGTCGCCATTTTTTTTGCCTTGTTAGTGTTGTGCCTTTTGTCTCAGAGGGCGTAGGGGTAGCTACGAGACGTAGAATCCGAGTACTCAATTAATTACAGCCTAATCAGGGGCTTTTTAAGAAAGGGAGCGATAAGTTCCTGGTCGAGGGCAGAGTGGAAGACTTCATCATTGTACAAACGCGAAATCCTGCGATAAGTGTAGAAATTTAATTTTTTTGTACTTATTAAAATTATTGTGAGCCGTTGGGCTGCCATTTTCGCTCAACGAAGGAACGTAGAGTCAGTCTTGCGCAGGGGAAGCTCCGCCTCCCTCTACGAATAATTGTACTCGACAAGAAGGTCCGCCATTAAAGCTTTTGCTTGGCGTCCTTTGAAATTCGTACCTTTCGAAAATTAAATAATAACACGTTTTCAATAATTCACATTTCTCTTGAGAATCAAACTCTGAGTAGTTGGTAATTACTCCAATTACGAATATAAGCTTCCACTCGGCGCCGAATAGGACTTACGGCTCTCACAAGGGATTACACCTGTCGAGAGGCACAGCACCTTTCACAGGTACTCTACCGGCAGTCGACCCACTTTGGGCCAGAGCACTGACCGGGAAAATTGCATTGATGTTTAATTTTCTTCTGGAACCTTAACATTTAAACTTGACAACCAATTAATTAAACTCATGAAGAAATTCTTGGGTCCGCACTTGAATTTTAACTAGTAACTATTGTCATAGTGTCAGTATACACCCTAAATAAATTAGCATACTTCTGTCTGTCCGTGAATCGACGACAACAACTCCCCTCGCCGTTTCCCTTCAGGTGCGTCGAGAACGCTAGATTATAAATATTACCTCAATTTAAATTAGGAATAGAAACTGGCTTTATATTTCATAGTATAATAATTAGTATAACTGTTCTGTTGTGTCTGTTGCCTAACGCAACTGTCTTTTAATTATTTTAGGGATAGAACTTTAAATTAATATTTTAGTACTTAGTACAATCACGATTAGCTAATATTTTGATGGCCTGGCTTTATATTTCATAGTATAATAATTAGTATAACTGTTCTGTTGTGTCTGTTGCCTAACGCAACTGTCTTTTAATTATTTTAGGGATAGAAACTTTAAATTAATATTTTAGTACTTAGTACAATCACGATTAGCTAATATTTTGATGGCCTGGATTTATATTTCATAGTATAATAATTAGTATAACTGTTCTGTTGCGTCTGTTGCCTAACGCAATTGTTTTTTTTTTTTTTAATTATTTTAGGGATAGAAACTTTAAATTAATATTTTAGTACTTAGTTCAATCACGATTAGCTACTATTTTGATGGCCTGGCTTTATATTTCATAGTATAATAATTGGTATAACTGTTCTGTTGCGTCTGTTGCCTAACGCAATTATTTTTTTTATTATTATAATAAATTCGGGGAAGGATCTCCGTTTCAAGCCTTACTGGAATTTTTATTTGTCGCCTTTACTATAGTAGATTAATTGAAGTCAATTTCTCGTCGAGAGCAAATTAAATGCCCTTAAGGCAGTTTTTTCATTTATTTTTTTTTATTATTCTCGCCACTTTTGTTAGTCAATTGCTATAGTCTCTCTAGTGAGCCGATTCATTCGTTCATACTATAATTCAATTAGTTGTATTATTAATCAGATAATTCTTTTTTTTTAAATTTTTTTTTTTTCTCTTTTATTATTTCTTATAACCGAAGCTCCCGCTGCTGTCCCCCGATTTACCAAGGGCTAGCTACTCGGCCGCCTTACCTGGTCAGTTTGTGACTATCAACATTTAAAAACGCATCATCAGGTGGGAAGAGCTATTAGCGGCTCCAACCCAGGCGGCCGGTCTGCCCGTCAGCGAAGGTCTACGCTGACTACGTTCGACAGCAACCACTGTCGTGGTTGACGGATAGGGGGTTGGTCCTCCGCCTCCACGAACCTGACTCGTTCCTTAGCTCACAAGAACCAGGCCCTGAGAGTTCGACACGGTGGTGTGTGTAAGTTAATAAGCAAGGTAATCGCTGGCGCCCTTACAATAAATTTGCGGTTACCCCCTGGTAGGTATAACGAGTGAATACCCGAACAGCCATCCACAACGGCCAGTCGTTTCGTCCTGCCAAACGACTTCCCTCACACACAAAAAACCGCCGCCGCCGACGTCGACAGGAGCAGGATTGTTCAAGGCGGCAAAAAGGGCCGCAGATGAACTTGGTCTCGCATTCGACGACAGGCGAGGAGGCTGGCGCCGTGCTGACCCAGTCAGTCACTGAACTTCAGCCACCTCGCCTAAAGGCCCAGATAAAAGCTGCCGAACAGGAACGTCTGTTTAGGCAGCATGTCGATAAACCCATGCACACAAGAACCTAGACACACTGGGTTTATCGACAAGGCTGACATTCGCCTTTTTAAGGTCAGCTGGGCTAAAGTCGTAGACCGAGGGATTCATTGTGGCCTGTCAAGACGGTGTAATTAACACGCTGGTCTACCGAAGCCGCGTAATGGGTGTAGAGGTTCCTGATATAAACTGCAGAACCTGCCGTCAGGCGCCGGAATCGCTCATGCATTTACTTTCCGCATGTCCGGTGTATGCGATTTCGGCCTACATCCATTGCCATAACGCGGTATTGCGGGTGCTGTATTATCATCTTCGGCACTCGTACGGGATAGACCAGACACCAATGCTGCCTTACGTCCCTGGGGACATCGAGTCCGTTGTCGAAAACGAGCGGTGCCGAATTTATTGGAACTACTCGTTTCCGACAGTCAGGCTAATTCAAGCCAACAAGCCTGACATAGTTCTCCTCGACCATCAACGCAAGGTGATGTTTGTGATCGAGTTCTCGGCACCTGCCGAGCCAAACATCACTTTGAAAGAGGAGGAAAAACGGACCAAATACCGTGATCTCCGGTACGAGCTCCAAGTGCTATACCCAGGCTACTCAGTCAAGATGGTAGTCCTAATAATCGGTGTACTTGGTGGTATGAAGCCTACGCTACTCTCGGAACTTAAGACCATACCTGTCTGCCAGAAATCAGCAGAATGGCTGGCAGGCCAAATGCAGAAGGCGGTTATCTTGGGGTCCCTCCGCCTACTTAGGGCACCCGATTCTGGTATTTATAGTCACTAACCCCACAGATCGTGGGGAGTGGCTGTAATTATGGCCGGCGCGGCTACCGTGTGGTATCGGTCGGAAAACACGGAAGCCCTGTCCGGCAACGGATAAACCGGAATAATAATAATAATAATAATAATAATAATAATAATAATAATAATAATAATAATAATAATAATAATAATAATAATAATAATAATAAAAATAATAATAATAATGATTAAAGCTGCCGAGCAGAGAAATCTGTTCAGGCAGCACGTCGATAAACCCATGCATGGAGTGTTCTACAACAACATAGAGACACTGGGTTTATCGACAAAGCTGACCTTCGCATTCCTGAGGTCAGCAGGGCTAAAGACGGAAACCGAGGGATTTATTGTGGGCTGCCATGATGGTGTTATTAACACCTTGGTCTACCGCAGTCGTGTTATGGGTGCAGAGGTCCCCGGCCTAAATTGTAGGACCTGCCATCAGGCGCCGGAGTCGTTCATGCATTTACTATTTGCATGTCCGATTTACGCGACTTCGGCCTACATCCACAGACATAACGCGGCTTTACGAGTGCTGTATTACTATCTTCGGCACTCGTACGAGGTAGACCGAATACCAGTGCTGCCTTATGTTCCCGGAGAGATCGAGTCCGTTGTCGAGAACGAGAAGTGCCGAATTTATTGGAACTACTCGTTCCCGACCGTCATGCGTCAGGCTGATTCAAGCCAACAAGCCCGACATAGTCCTCCTCGACCACCAGACCAAGATGATGTATGTCATCGAGTTCTCGGCACCTGCCGAGACAAACATTACCTCGAAAGAGGAGGAGAAACGGACTAAATACCGAGATCTCCGTTATGAGCTCCGAGCGCTATACCCAGACTACTCGGTCAAGATGGTCGTCCTGATAATCGGCGTTCTCGGTGGGATGAGGCCTACGCTGCTCTCAGCATCGCTAACGCGTAAAAATAATAATAACAATAATAATGAATGCTTATGGTTCAATGAGCCCAGCACTGTTATTAATAAGCTAAATTTAAAGAAATAATAATAATAAGTACGAGAACCTAGCTTATGAACTGAAAAACAAATGGAGGCTTCAGAAAGTTACCATATATCCATTTGTAATATCGGCGGAGGGAATTGTTACTAAGAATTTCCTTAAAAATTTAAAAGAACTCGAACTTCCTAAAAATATCCCTGATGTGGGACAGTGCACCGTGCTACTGCAAACAACTCACATTGTTCGAAAATTCCTAGGATGAGAAGAACTGTTTTCTCATCACTGAATCAAATCAACCTAATCCCAATACCAACAGGGAGAAGAGAAAAAAGAGAAAAAAGGGAATAATCGTAATATTAATAATAATAATAATAATAATAATAATAGTAATAACAATAATAATAATAATAATAATAATAATCCAGCAACAGTGGCAGCAAGATAACGTCCGAGTGGTGCCCATAATCATCTCGTCCACTGGAGTTATTCCAAGTAATTTAAAAGACAGCTTGACCGCATTAAATATAAATCCTAGTGTCGTGAGGGATATTCAAAAATCAGTGATCTTGAACACCTGTAGCATCGTCCGCAAGTTTCTCGCTTAAATATGACTGACTTATTGCACATCTTGCCGTCAGGCCGATGTGCATGAGATAAAGTACCGCTCAGTGCGAGAGAAAGGAAAATAATAATAATAATAATAATAATAATCACAGTCAGAACCATCTTAGCTAACCGACCAGACATAGTGTTGCACAACAAAAAAGATAAAACATGCCTACTCATTGACATAGCCGTTCCAGATGACTCGAACATCATGGCCAAAGAAACTGAAAAAATCAGTAAATATAAGGACCTGGAAATCGAAATCAGTAGGATGTGGAGTTGTAGAGCCAAAACAGTACCAATCGTGGTAGGAGCATTGGGTACAATAAAGAAGGCATTTGACCAGAACCTCAAAATGCTCCCAGGTCACCCATCAGCTAATGAAGTGCAGAAGATCGCACTGATGGGCACCGCACATATCCTGCGAAAGGTGTTAGGGTAAATAACTTTGATCTCTTGTTGAGATCTGGATTTACCCAAATTCTGTCAATGAACGACAAGAGGAAGAATAGTAATAATAATAATAATAATAATATAATAATAATAATAATAATAATAATAATAATAATAATAATAATAATAATAATAATAATAATAAGATCAGGTATCCTTCCTGCGCAGATCAGGTCATGTAAGGGCACCCCGTCAGCAAGAGAAAGCACCAGTCGCACTTCCACCGCGGCAAATAGCGGCTGTCGGGGAACAACCCAGAAGGTACACCGATGTTAACTTAAGAACGAGGGTTAGCCTTAATAGCAGGGCTACCCTGAAGCCACAAGACCTGGCACGGATGGACGCTGCCATCGATGAGGAGCTACCAGAAGACGCCGATATTTGGCAGATCAACACTGCCGTGTACAACGTTGCTAGCCACCTCGTTTCCCGCGGAAGGGCAACCCGGGCCCCAAGCGGTATCGATAAGGCTAAGCGGCTTGTACAAAAGATCGAAGGCAAAATACAGTTGGCCAGACAACACGCTTCTCGAATCCAGAGTGTGGTGAAACACGTCACAGCTGGCAAGGCATTCACGCCTAAAGTCCGGCGAATAGCAGCCGGCCTAAGACGCCAGCACCACACACTAAATCTAACAGTGATGCTTAGCATTAAGCAACACTGTTTAGATCGGATTCGAGCGTTCATGGCTGTCAAGAAAAATCTAATAAGGCGGGTAAGGAGTATGGAACAAAATACATTGTTCCGTACGAATCCTTCCCACCTATTTCAAGAGCCACAGCGTGTTGTCGACAATCCGCCAGCTGTATCCGATGTCGAAATCTTCTGGAAGGGAATCTACGAAACGACACGTCCATTCGATAGCAACACTCCAGCAATCGCACACTTCGAGGCTCTCTGCCGCAGAACCTTTGAAGAGCCAGAAGAAGTGTGACCGGCAATCAGTTCGGAGGAAGTTCAACAAGCTCTTGTTGGTACTAAGAACTTCGCTGCATCGGGTCCAGACAGCATAAACAACTGGTGGTGGAAAAAAATCCCTTCCACCCACCGTCGTCTGGCTCGAGCTTTCAACTCGTGGTTGAACGAGGAGCAGCAGATTCCGGACTGGTTTGTTGAGGGACGTACCGTGCTAATCCCCAAGAAGGGAGATTTGTCCGATCCAAGGAATTATAGGCCAATCACCTGTCTGAACTCCTGCTACAAGATATTTACACGTATCTTGTATGCTAGGACACTTAGGCAGGTTGATCCGGTTTTCCAGCATATTTACGAGCAGCGTGGCGCCAAGAAGTGCATGGCCGGTTGCAAAGACAGCCTGCTGATAGACCGCTGTATTACGCAGGATTCTGTGCAGTACAAGCGGAACCTATCTATGGCCTGGATTGACTATCGTAAGGCATTTGACACTACATCGCACGAACTACTGGTGCATTTGCTGAAGTGTCTTGCAGTAGCAGAGCCACTAGTGAGATGCATAGAACAACTACTGCCGCTCTGGAGGACTCGCTTCACCATAACATCTGGTGCACAGCGGGTTACAACAGAGCAGGTGGTATTCAGAAGAGGAGTTTTCCAGGGAGACTCTCTAAGTCCCCTCCTCTTTTGCATCTCACTGCTGCCGTTATCTGTTGAACTCCGCCAAATTCGCGGGTACCATTGTGGACCGCCCAGCAACCGGAGGCATAATGTCACTCATCTATTCTATATGGATGACCTCAAACTGTATGCCTCCTGAGAGCACGAACTTCAGAAGGCTCTAAGGCTGATCGAGGAATACACGCGGGCAATTGGCATGGAGTTCGGGTTGGACAAGTGCGCGGTCGTTCATCTCAAGAGAGGACGATGCGGGGACTTTGCTGAAGACGCGCAACTCGCAGACGGAAGCATCCTAAGACATCTGGATGCCGGAGAGACCTACACATACCTAGGTGTATAACAACATCACATCCAGGATGTGCAGCAAGTTAAAGAATCTCCCCGCGGCAAGTACAGACGCCTACTTCGAAAGATTTGGTCATCAGAACTTTCCGGGAAGAACAAGGTGTCTGCAACTAATATGCTTGCCGTTCCTGTCCTGCTCTACTCCTTTGGGGTAGTCAAATGGACTGTAGATGATGAGCTGCGTCAATTAGATAGAAGTACCCGCTAGATGATGAATATCAATAGGAGTATTCATCCTAGATCGTCCGTTCCTCGTGTGTACCTCTCACGTCAACGGGGGGCCGAGGGCTCTTGGGTCTGGAGTGTCTGCATGACAGAGTAGCACTAAGTATGGCATGCAACATCCTAAGGAGCTCAGACCCGCTTCTGCAATTAGTGAGAGATCACGAAAATGCAGGAGTAGGTGCAGGACTGTTTAAGGCGGCAAAACGAGCTGCAGATGAACTTGGTCTCGTATTCGACAACAGACGAGGAGGCCGGCGCGGTGCTGACCCAGAGTTAGTCATTGAACTGCACCCACCTCGCCTGAAGGCCCAAATAAAAGCTGCCGAACCGGAATATCTGTTTAGGCAGCATGTCGATAGACCCATGCACGGGGTGTTCTATAAGAACCTAGAAACATTGGGTTTATCGACTAAGCTGACATTCGCCTTTTTAAGGTCAGCTGGGCTAAAGTCGAAACATTGCTTTGAAAGAGGAAAACGGACCAAATACCGTGATCTGCGGTACGAGCTCCAAGCGCTGTAGAGTAGTATTATTATGAGAAGATGCTTGCAAAAAATGATGCGCAGAAACGAGTTTGTGTGCATTCATTGATCTAAGCCGATGAGAGCGATTTGCGTCATATTTGACCACGAATCCAGGGCACCGTCAACCTGCAGTCACAGGGTCTGTGCTGCAGTATACTTGTTGTGATCGCCGTTTCTAATTGAATTAAATGAAATAACATTATTTTCAGTAAAAAGTCTTCATCGTAAACACCAGAGTGTGATAAGGTTTTAATCTACTCATTACACAGCTCCTCGACCTCGAAAATTTGATTGCAATTATTATGCATCCTTCTACCCCAGATAATGCTGTCACTGGTAAAAATATTTACGCACGTTGGCTCCGCCCCAAGCATCTTCTCATAATAATACTACTCTACCCAGGCTACTCGCTGAAGATGGTCGTCTTAATAATCGGTGTACTCGGAGGTATGAAGCCTACGCTGCTCTCGGAACTGAAGACCATACCAGCGTGTCAGAAATCAGCCGAATGGCTGGCAGGCCAAATGCAGAAAGCGGTCATCTTGGGGTCCCTTCGCCTACTTGGATCACACGAATTTGGAATGTACAGTCACTAACCCCACAGGTCGTGGGGAGTGGCTGTTATTATCGCCGGCGCCGGTACCGTGTCGTATCGGTCGGAAAGCACGGAAGCCCAGGAGGAGGAGGAGAAGAAGAAGAAGAAGAAGAAGAATGCTAGTGACTTGCAAAAAGTCGCTAGTAAGGCGGGCGAGGGCGGTAGCAGAAAACAACCTTTTCCGCAAGAAGCCGTCTCGTCTGTTCCAACCGCCTGAGCGTACTGTTGAGAATCCTCCGACCGTAGACTAGGTGGAAAACTTCTGGAAGACGCTTTACGAACAGATGCGTCCGCTAAACCTAGATACTCCAGCCCTGGCACACTTCGAAGCTTTTTGCCAAGAGCTTCAGCAACCTCAAGCAGTGTGCCAACCGGTAACGATGGAAGAGGTTCGAAGAGCCCTTGAAGGCTCCAAGAACTTTGCTGCTCCTGGTCCTGATGGTATCAACAACTTTTGGTGGAAAAAACTATCAGGCACCCACCGCCATTTAGCCAGAATTTTTACTTCCTGGCTAAATGGAGAGCAGCAAGTCCCTTACTGGATTGTCGAGGGGCGAACCGTGCTACTCCCTAAAAGCGGAGATTTGTCCGATCCAAAAAACTACAGACCGATAACCTGTTTAAACGCATGCTACAAGATATTCACACGTATTTTGTACATGCGAGTACTCCAAGCAATTGGCCCGGTATATGAACGGATATACGAGCAACGTGGGTCTAAGAGGGGTGTCGCTGACTGCAAGGAGAACTTGCTTATTGACAGATGTGTCACGCAGGACTCCGTGCAGTATAAGCGGAACCTTTCCATGGCCTGGATCGATTACCACAAAGCATTCGATATGACATCACATGAGCTAATTGTCCACTTGCTCCAATGTCTTACGGTGCCTGATCCCGTAGTGAGGTGCATAGAACAACTCATGCCGCTCTGGAGGACTCGTTTTACTATAAAATCAGGTAATGTCAGAGTCCAGACGGAGCCGATTGTGTTTGGTGTCTGGAACAAACATACTTGCCGTTCCGATCATTCTCTACTCCTTTGGGGTAGTGAAATGGACGCAAAACGAGCTGCGTCAACTCGATGTAGGAACCCGAAAGATGATGCATCTCAATCGAAGTTTGCATCCAAAATCGTCCGTTCCACGGTTATATCTTTCCCGACAGCACGGAGGCCGTGGACTCTTGAATTTGGAGTATCTGCATAACAGGTCTGCTCTAGATGGAGCCCGTAAGGTCATCAAAAGTTCGGACCCCCTCCTCTGCATGGTTTGTGACCATGAAAACGCAGGGGTAGGAGCATTTTTGTTTAAGGCAGCACAAAGAGCAGCCGATGAACTTGGTCTCGACTTCGACACTGGGCGGATAAATCCAAGCTCTATCATCGAGCTGGAACCTGCCCAGCTGAAAGCCCACACAAAAGCAGCAGAGCAAAGAAAACTTCTGCAGCTGCATAAAGATAAGCCCTTACACGGAGTCTTCTACAAGAACATTGAGGACCGGGGCTTATCGGAGAAGCTGACCTTTGCCTTCTTAAGGTCAGCTGGGCTAAAGTCTGAGACCGAAGGGTTCATTATGGCTTATTAAGACGGTGTCTTTAACACACTCGTTTATCGAAGTCATGTCTTAGGTATGGAGATCCCCGATATAAACTGCAGGGCCTGCCGAAGGGCGCCGGAGACGCTGATGCACCTGTTGTCGGCTTGTCCGACATACGCAGCCTCGGCCTATATTCACAGACATGATGGAGCACTGCGAGTGCTGTACTATCATCTACGGCACTCGTATGGGATAGACGAGACACCAGTGCTGCCATATGCTCCGGGGGATATTGAGTCCGTTGTGGGGAATGGGCGGTGCCTGATTTACTGGAACTACTCTTTTCCTACCGTCAGGCAAATACAAGCTAATAAGCCTGACGTAGTCCTCCTCGACCACCAACTCAAGACAATGTTTGTTATTGAGTTCTCCGCCCCAGCGGAGACAAACATTGTCTTGAAGGAGGAGGAAAATCGGACTAAATATCGAGATCTTCTCTACGAGCTCCGCAGACTCTATCCAGACCACTCTGTTAAGTTTGTCGTATTGATAATAGGATCCCTCGGTGGAGTGAGGCACACACTGGTCTCTGAATTGAGAAAAATACCGGCATGCCGCAATTCGGCAGAAATCTTAGCCGGAAAAATGCAGAAGGCCGTAATTCTTGGTTCGTTGCGCCTACTCAGAGCACACGATTCGCGGACCCAGTAATCATTGACTCTACGGCGTAGAGAGTGGTTACTGGTACTACCAGCGTACCCTCTCTGGTTGCATCGGAGACAGAGAGAAGGGCGACTGGCTTTGGGAAAAAGAAAATAATAATAATAATCTTACGAACAGAAGTTGAAAAGTGATAAGATTTGGTGTGTGTCAAGATTGAGTTTGTATATTATAAAAATAAAAGATTTATCAGCAGAACAACTATTATGCCTTTTATTGAAATATTTTTGACAGTAATTAATTCATACAGAATTGCAACCTTAAACTTACAAAATAACTAAACAGTGTTACCACACTAACTTAACAATGAATACAAATAATGTAGAATACCTTTGATGGTTTTATTCAACACTCCTTCTCAATCAAAGGTTTTCCAAAAGTTTTTTATGAACATTAATAGGTAATAACTAATAGTCAGTTCTCACTAAACCTAAATTGATTCTATGTTTAATAAATAAATCACCAGCAAGATTCTTTGTTAATACATCAGCAATTTGTTCGGTTGTAGGTACATATTCGATTAACTGTTAATTGTTTGTCTCTAATTAAGTCTTTAATAAAGTTAAATTTCACATTAATGTGTTTAAGCCTCTTATGTTCCCACTTTTTAGTTAATTTAATGCTTGACTGATTGTCTTCAAAAATAGTAAAAAATAGTTTTTGCAAAACCAAGATCATCAAGCAAATTCGACAACCAAATACCCTCCTTGGCAGATTCTGCGAGAGCAACATACTCAGCCTCCGTTGAGGACATCGCAACCGTAGACTGTTTTTTGGTACTCCAACAAACCGTGCCTCCAAATATTTTAAATAGATATCCAGTTGTAGACTTTCTGTCCTGTTCGTCACCGGGCCCAATCAGCGTCTGCAAATCCTACTAATTTTTGTTCATTATTTTTGGGGTAAAAAAGTTCAAAGTTTGCCGTCCCTTTTAGATACCTTAAGATCCGTTTAAGACTTTTCCATAAATTTTCTGTAGGTCTGCTTTGGTATCTACTACAGATATTAACTGACGTACTTAGATCAGGTCGAGTTGCCAACATAAGGTACATGAGGCATCCGATTAATTCACGAATAGGCTTGTTTTCTATTTTTGTGTTGTCAATTGATTCTGATACATTCAATGACCCATTTTCCATTGGTGTTTTGATCTCCTTACAGTCACTCATTTGAAAACGACATAGTAAATCAAGAATATAATTTTTTTGGCTCAATAAATTCCATCTTAAGTTTCTCTTATATTTATTCCAAGAAAAATCTTCAAATTACCAAGATCTTGCATCTCGAATTCTTCCTTTAGCTTTATTTTTAACCAATGAATTTCATTTTTATCGCTGCTAACTAGGAGAATATCATCAACATATAACAGTAAGTATGTTACAATATTTTTGTTAGATTTTATGTACAAACATGGGTCATACTGGGACTTTATTAGATTTTCCTTCTTGGCAAATTGGTCAAATCTTTTGTTCCAGCAATAAGGCGCTTGTTGCCTTCATCATCAATACCTTCTGGTATTATCATGTAAATATTTTCATCTATTTTTCCATGTAAAAATACAGACTTAACGTCTAGTTGCTGTATTTTCAGATTATTAAAATTAGCAACTGCCAAAAGTGTTCTCACTGTAGTTAGCCTTGCGACAGGTGCGTATGTTTCATTAAAATCAAAACCCTCCTTCTGCATGAAACCTTTAGCCACCAATCGTGCCTTATATTTTACAACTTCTCCCGTTTCACCTCTTTTTAAGCGAAACACCCATTTACTTCTTATTGGCCTGGCCCCTTGTGGATTTTCAATTAGTGTCCAAGTGTTGTTTTTCTTCAGCGCATCGATTTCCTCTTTTACAGCTTTTTCCCACATTTTAAAGTCGGGTCTTGTTTTTGCATTCTGCAGGGTTTCGGGTACTTCTTCTACAAATGACTCAGCATTCAATGCTAAATGTTCTGTCATCTTCGGTCACGTAATCATTAAAATATACAGGTTGTTTCTTGGTTCTGGCACTTCGTCTTATGCTTGGATCTGTTTCTTCTTTTTGGTTTGTGCTTTCGTCATACGGATTTTCATTCCTTAGGTGCCTTTCCTCTTCATTTTCTGAATTTTCAATAAAGTTAAAATTTTCATCGTTTGCTACAGTTTCTCTCAGCTCATTTCCGATTTCATTCACCTTGTTTTCGGTTTCAGTCACTTCGATCACAGCAATATTTGTGTGTAAGTTACTAATATTCTTAGTTTCGTCAAAAATGACGTTTCTTGCTACAGCGATTTTTTCCTTAAAGGGATTCCACAGTCTGTATCCATTATTTGTGTAACCAATCATGATGTTTATCTCACCTTTGGGGTCAAATTTCCCTTTTTGTTTTTCTTTGGGCACGTGACTGTATACGATACTTCCAAATATTCTGAGATTTTGTAAATTAGGTTTCTTCCCATAAAACAACTCGGCTGGAGTGACATGTTTCAAAGAAGCCGTAGGACTTCGGTTCAATAAGTACGTAGCACAAAGTACGGCCTCGCCCCACAATGTTTTAGGCAATTTTGATTCCAACAACATTGCTCTTCCTTTTTCAATTTTTAGTTTAGCCGCTCGGCAGCTCCATTCATTTCAGGATTATAAGGTATGGTATAACGAATTTGGATTCCCTTGGCTCTGCAAAAACTAGTAAATTGATTTGAACAGTAGTCTCGCCCGTTATCGCAGCAGAGCGAACCAATCCTGTAACCAAATTTATTTGAGAAAAAAGCTTCAACATTTTTAAAACATTCAAAAACCTCACTTTTATTTTGTAACAGATAAACAACCGAAAAATGAATATAATCATCGAGGAATGTAAGAAAATACCTCTTATTGTCATAAGTTGAAGGCGTGATTGGCCCACAGATGTCGCTGTGAACCAGTTCAAGTGGCCTTTTTGTAACTCTTTCTTTAATTTTTGGAAATGACAGACGTGTGATTTTTGACTGAGCACATACCGAACACACTTCATTATTTCTATTCTCTACATTACTGAAATTAAGGCCTTCTACTAATTTTGATAGTTTTTGCACATTTTGATAGCCTAAGTGACCTAACCTACTATGCCATAGTTTCTGACTTTCATTTTCACACAAGTTTACTTCAGACATTTTAACCAAGTCAAATTCAACTACATAAAGGTTATTAACCCTTTTGCCTTCGGCAACTAACATAGTATTTTTAAAAATTAACACAGAGCCCCTTTCAAAACTGACTTTTAGACCAGATTTCTCTAGCTTCTGTACAGATAACAAATTATGTCTTAAATTTTTAACATAAAGAACGTTCTTGATTTCTGCACTACCTGCTCTTAACTTAACATCAATATTTCCTATTTTTCTGGCTTTAAATGATTCATCTGCTTTAGCTACAGCAACTTTTATAGGATTATCAAGATTACTTACAGTACTAAAATAAAGTTCATTATTCACCATGTGATCCGTTGCTCCTGAATCCACAAGCCAAGTTATGACGTTCTCCTTGCTCTCAATTTCACATTCCATTGCTGTTGCTACAAAGACAATACTAGACGATTCTTCAGACTCCACTTGCTGTGCCTGTTTTACCTGCTTATTTTTAAACCAACAGTGCTTTCGAATGTGCCCCAATTTATTACAGTTGTGGCACTTTACTGCTTGAGTACCTGCACCTTTATTGCTGTTGGACAAATTGTTGAACTTTCTGCGATTTTTGTGTGAACCAAAACCACTAGTAAATGCAGCTGAGTTTGGCTCATGGTAGTCAGTTTCTTTCGAATTTTTCTTCATTTCCTGATCTAACAATTTGCCTTTTACGAACTCAAGCGTTAACTTTGTCGGCTCCAATGTTTCCAGGGCTGTCACCATTGCATCATACGTTTTGGGTAGAGTAAGCAGCAAATGACACACAATATCAACCTCTTCACTATAACATCCGGTGCACAGCGAGTTACGACAGAGCAGGTGGCATTCCGAAGAGGAGTTTTCCAAGGAGATTCTCTGAGTCCCCTCCTCTTTTGCACCTCACTACTGCCATTATCTGTTGAACTCCGCCAAACTCGCGGGTACTATTGTGGACCACCCAGCAACCGGAGGCATAAGGTCACCCATCTATTTTATATGGATGACCTCAAATTGTATGCCTCCGGAGAGCCGTGAACTTCAGAATGCTCTAAGGGTGGTCGAGGAGTACACGCGGGCCATTGGCATGGAGTTCGGGTTGGCCAAGTGCGCGGTCGTCCATCTCAAGAGAGGACGATGCGGGAACTTTGCTGAAGACGCGCAGCTCGCAGACGGAAGCATCCTAAGACATCTGGATGCCGGAGAGACCTACACATACCTGAGTGTGCAACAACATCACATCCAGGATGTGCAGCAAGTTAAGGAATCTCTCCGCGGCAAGTACAGGTGCATACACCGAAAGATTTGGTCATCCGAACTTTCGAGGAAAAACAAGGTGTCAGCCACTAATATGATTGCCGTTCCTGTTCTGCTCTACTCCTTCGGAGTAGTTAAATGGACTGTAGATGAGCTGCGCCAATTGGACAGAGGTACCCGCAAGATGATGAATATCCATAGGAGCATTCATCCTAGATCGTCCGTTCCTCGTGTGTACCTCCCACGAAATCGGGGGGGGGGGGCGAGGGCTCTTGGGGTTGGAGTGTACGCATGGCAGAGTAGCACTGGGCATGGCATGTAATGTCCTTAGGATCTCAGGCCCGCTCCTGCAATTAGTGAGAGATCACGAAAATGCAGGGGAGGGAGCAGGATTGTTCAAGGCGGCAAAAAGGGCCGCAGATGAGCTTGGTCTCGCATTCGGCAACAGGCGAGGAGGCCGGCGCGGTGCTGACCCAGAGTCAGTCACTGAACTTCAGCCACCTCGCCTAAAGGCCCAGATAAAAGCTGCCGAACAGGAACGTCTGTTTAGGCAGCATGTCGATAAACCCATGCACGGGGTGTTCTACAAGAACCTAGACACACTGGGTTTATCGACAAGGCTGACATTCGCCTTTTTATGGTCAGCTGGGCTAAAGTCGGAGACCGAGGGATTCATTGTGGCCTGTCAAGACGGTGTAATTAACACGCTGGTCTACCGAAGCCGCGTAATGGGTGTAGAGGTTACTGATATAAACTGCAGAACCTGCCGTCAGGCGCCGGAATCGCTCATGCATTTACTTTCCGCATGTCCGGTGTATGCGATTTCGGCCTACATCCATCGCCATAACGCGGCATTGCGGGTGCTGTATTATCATCTTCGACACTCGTACGGGATAGACCAGACACCAATGCTGCCTTACGTCCCTGGGGACACCGAGTCCGTTGTCGAAAACGAGCGGTGCCGAATTTATTGGAACTACTCGTTTCCGACAGTCAGGCTAATTCAAGCCAACAAGCCTGACATAGTTCTCCTCGACCATCAACGCAAGGTAATGTTTGTGATCGAGTTCTCGGCACCTGCCGAGCCAAACGTCACTTTGAAAGAGGAGGAAAAACGGACCAAATACCGTGATGTCCGGTACGAGCTCCAAGTGCTATACCCAGGCTCCTCAGTCAAGATGGTAGTCCTAATAATCGGTGTACTCGGTGGTATGAAGCCTACGCTACTCGCGGACCATACCTGTCTGCCAGAAATCAGCAGAATGGCTGGCAGGCCAAATGCAGAAGGCGGTTATCTTGCGGTCCCTCCGCCTACTTAGGGCGCACGATTCTGGTATTTATAGTCACTAACCCCACAGGTCGTGGGGAGTGGCTGTAATTATGGCCGGCGCGGATACCGTGTGGTATCGGTCGGAAAACACGGAAGCCCTGTCCGGAAACGGATAAACCGGAAAAAAAAAAATAACTCGGCAGAGATCTTAGCCGGTAGGATGCAGAAGGCCGTCATCCTCGGTTCGCTACGTCTACTCAGGGCACACGATTCCCGGACCCAGTAGTCACTTACCCCACAGTGTGGGGAGTGGCTACCGGTACTACCAGCTCCCCTCGGTGAGGATCGGAGCCACAGAGAAGGGTGACTGGTTTTCTAACAGAAAAAATAATAATAATAATAATAATAATAATAATAGGTGCGCTTGTTGGCACCAAGAACTTCGCTGCCCCGGGTCCAGACGGCATAAACAACTGGTGGTGGAAGAAATTTCCTTCCACCCACCGCCGTCTGGCTCAAGTTTTCAACTCGTGGTTGAACGAGGGGCAGCAGATTCCGGACTGGTTTGCCGAAGGGCGAACTGTACTGATCCCCAAAAAGGGGGACCTGTCCAACCCGAAAAATTACAGACCGATCACTTGCCTCAATTCCTGCTACAAGTTATTTACACGTATCTTGTACGCCAGGACATTGAGGTCAGTTGAGCCTGTATTCCAAGAGATACACGAGTAGCGAGGCAGTAAAAAAGGTGTGGCAGGCTGCAAAGAAAACCTATTGATAGACCGCTGTATTGCTCAGGATTCTGTGCAATACAAGCGTAATCTATCAATGGCGTGGATCGATTACCGTAAGGCATTCGATACAACATCACATGCATTATTGTTACGCCTGCTCCAATGCCCTGCGGTACCTGCCCCCAATAGTGAGATGCATTAAACAACTGATGCCACTCTGGAGAACCCGCTTCATCGTAACATCTGGTGCTCAGCGGATTTTAACAGAGCCGGTATCATTTAGGAGAGGAGTTTTCCAGGGCGACTCTCTCAGCCCTCTCCTATTCTGCATCTCGCTGCTGCCGGTGTCTGTAGAACTACGTCAAACCCGCGGATACCAATGTGGATCACCCAGCAACCGGAGGCACAAGGTCACCCATTTATTCTATATGGATGGCCTAAAACTGTAAGCCTCCGGAGAGGGCGAACTCCAAATCTCTCTTAGGGTGTTCCAAGAGTACACGCGGGCTATTGGCATGGAATTTGGGTTGGACAAATGTGCAGTCGTCCACCTCAAGAGAGGACGATGCGGGTTATTCCCTGAAGATGCGCAGCTGGCAGACGGAAGCATCCTAAGACATCTGGATGCCGGAGAGACCTACACGTACCTGGGTGTGTAACAACATCACATCCAGGACGTAAAACAAATTAAGGACACTCTTCGCAGCAAGTACAGACACCGACTCCGAAAGATTTGGTCTTCCGAACTTTCGGGAAAGAACAAGGTGTCTGCGACTAATATACTTGCCGTTCCGATTCTGCTCTTCTCCTTTGGAGTAGTCAAGTGGACAGTAGAGGAGCTGCGTCAATTGGATAGGGATACCCGTAAGATGATGCATATTCACAGAAGCATTCATCCTAGATCGTCCGTTCCTCGAGTGTACCTCCCACGTCAACGGGGGGCAGAGGACTCTTGAGCCTGGAGTGCATGCATCGCAGAGTAGCGCTGAGTACGGCATGTAACATCTTGAGGAGCTCAGATCCACTCCTGCAGTTAGTGAGAGATCATGAAACCGTAGGAGTGGGCGGATTTTTATTTAAGGCAGCACGCAGGGCCGCAGATGATCTCGGTCTCGTTTTCGACTTCAGGCGAAGAGGCAGGCGAGGTACTGATGCACAGTCAGTAACTGAGCTTCCGCCAAATCGCCTGACAACCCAAATCAAAGCTGCCGAGCAGAGAAATCTGTTCAGGCAGCACGTCGATAGACCCATGCATAGAGTGTTCTACAAGAACATAGAGACACTGGGTTTATCGACAAAGCTGACCTTCTCATTCCTGAGGTCAGCAGGGCTAAAGTCGGAGACCGAGGGATTCATTGTGGCCTGCCAAGATGGTGTTATTAACACCTTGGTCTACCGCAGTCGTGTTATGGGTGTAGAGGTCCCCGACCTAAATTGTAGGACCTGCCATCAGGCGCCGGAGTCGCTCATGCATTTACTATCTGCATGTCCGATTTACGCGACTTCGGTCTACATCCACAGACATAACGCGGCTTTACGAGTGCTGTATTACCATCTTCGGCACTCGTACGAGGTAGACCAAACACCAGTGCTGCCTTATGTTCCCGGAGAGATCGAGTCCCTTGTCGAGAACGAGAAGTGCCGAATTTATTGGAACTACTCGTTCCCGACCGTCAGGCTGATTCAAGCCAACAAGCCTGACATAGTCCTCCTCGACCACCAGATCAAGGTGATGTACGTCATCGAGTTCTCGGCACCTGCCGAGACGAACATCACCTTGAAGGAGGAGGAGAAACGGACTAAATACCGGTCAAGATGGTCGTCCTGATAATCGGCGTTCTCGGTGGGATGAGGCCTACGCTGCTCTCAGCATTGAAGACCATACCGGCCTGCCAAAAATCAGCCGAATGGTTGGCAGGTCAATTGCAGAAGGCAGTCGTCTTGGGATCCCTGCGTCTACTTAGGGCACACGATTCTGGAATTTACAACCACTAACCCTGCGGGATGTGGGGAGTGGTTGTAGATAATTCGCTGGCGCTTCCCCCGTGAGAATATCGGAGACACGGGAAAACTGTCCAGCACCGCTAACGCGTTAAAAAAAAAAAAATAATAATAATAATAATGCTGGGGGTGTAAAATCGGACCGGCAGCACCAGTGCACCCGGGAGAGGAAAGCGTCTTCCTCTCCGGTGTCGGCCGTAGGCTTACTGGGCTAACCACCCATGAGCTTCATTCTCCGGTTCCTGCAGACGGAAGACAGGGCCCCCACGATCGACTCCGTGCGGATAGGGGCCATGGGCAAGGTGATGGAGCCCAACAGGATGGACCGCCCGGTAACGACGAACGCTACGTACAAGGACGCTTTGAGTGGACCGACGAGCTAAGAGACAGCCTTCTGCAGTGCTACAAAAGCAGTGAGCCCGCGCGGAGGGGATACATGACGCGGATGCATGCTCTGTGGTGTGATATCCATCCAGAGCATCGCGAAGTCACTAAACAAAACCTTCGTGACTATGTATCCCACCTCCGTAGCAGAGGCTACGTCAGAGTCGCTCTAAGGCCTGTTGAAGAGGTGGTCGATAGACCGCTCGATCAACCGGCAGAGGAAGTGGTTCTAGACGCTCCACCCATATCAGAGGGCATCAGAACCAGAAGGGGGCTACACCACCAAAAGCCCCCTCGGCCACAAGATCTGGCCAGAGTGGACGCAGAACTTAGTGAAGCTATTCCGGAAGAGGCCGACATCTGGCGCGTTAACTGTGCCGTTTATGACGCCGTGTTGCGGCTCTCTCCGGTGGAGAGGTGGATCAATATTGCTCCACCGCAGGAGAGAGCTGACCGGCGCATACGAAAGATGGAGGCCAAGATCCGGTCGGCGAGACAATACGCTTCCCGTATCCAGTGTGTGATGGATTATATGGCGAACAACAGGCCGTTCACGCCAAGAGTGCGGCGAATTGCCGCCAACCTAAGGCGAGTCCATCACACGCTTAACGTGACAGTGTTGCTCACCACCAAGCAACATTCCCATACAACACAAGGACATCCTCAGAACATACTGGGGACAACTTTTCAGGACATATGGGATATCCTGGGAAGATCCCATTATCACCTTAGGATGTCCGTAGGATATCCAAATGGGACAGTTCGGGCTTTGCTGATGACGTCCGTAGGACATCAGTACGGGTGTGTATAGAACAGTAGGTAAAGAATGACAGTTCTGTCGCACCTCCCACCATAATTTAGCACCCCCACCACTTTTTCCAAGCCACACCCCACCCCCTCCACTTTTCTAAGCCACGCCCCTCCCCCACCTCCACCTCCACCATAACTTAGACCCCCCACCATAATTCAGAACCCCCCACCATAACTTAGACCCCCCATCATAATTCAGAACCCCCCACCATCACTTAGACCCCCCCACCATAATTCGGGAACCCCCCACCATAACTTAGACCCCCCACCATAATTTAGAACCCCCCACCATAATTCAGAACTCCCCACCATAATTTAGAACCCCCCACCATAATTCGGGAACCCCCCACCATAACTTAGACCCCCCACCATAACTTAGACCCCCCACCATAATTTAGAACCCCCCACCATAATTCAGAACTCCCCACCATAATTTAGAACCCCCCACCATAATTCGGGAACCCCCCACCATAATTCTGGAACCCCACACCACGTCACAGAACTCTCCACCATAATTTAGAAACCCCCCACCATAATTCAGAACCCCCACTATAATTTAGACCCCACAAAAAATCAAATAATTCTGATTATATAAAAAGGTGCAAAACGACAGTGTGAGAAAAAGTACTTGTATCGATCAGTTCCAGAAATTCAAGTGTTCACAATGGCTTACAGTGGAAGTTTATTTAGTTTACCTGAACTAACTTTTGACGATGTAATTAATAACACATTTCAAGCACCGCAAAATAAAAATGATATAGCAGTACTTGGTGAGCGAAGATACAAATTGAACAAATCTAGGAGTAAATATGCGTCAACGGGATTATCACATGACTTGTGTTATAACCCATGTGTGAAACTAAGTGGAAATAAACTTGATGTAATAATTTTTTATGAAAAGGAATGGCTTCATTTTCTTACCTTCCAAAATGTGATAACTAATTATCTATACTCCAATGAAAGAGTTCAAGCAATAGATGCTAATAGTTTTCTTATACAATTTGAGCAAATTTCCTATACCAGATTTATAAAAGTAATAAAAAATAACTCTTATATTTGCTTGGGATATGAATCAATCTGCAAGTTGTGGGAAGCATTACCACTTATTAAAGCGAACATTGACACCTTGAAACGATTACAATTCCAAAGTTATTTGAGGAATGTGGTGAGAGAACTACAACATCAAGAAGGGAATGTGTTTGAAAATGCCGTAAAACTAATTGAAAAGAGAAGTGAGATTAATGAAAATATTGTTATGCTAATGGAGTTAATTTACATTTATCCGGAAGTATTGGAAGCTGAATATATGAGCTTGTAAAGATGAAGAAAGTGACATTTAATTTAAGAGGCAATAAGACTCAGCTCATGGTGGTGTGGAATTCTGCATATAAATTATCAAGAAGGAGATATTGGGAAATGGTAGCCCTCGATAGACTTCGCTTTAACAGAAGAATAGAAGGCATTTCAAAAATCATAAACCCTATTTTAGATAGTAATCATAGATATAATGTATATAATGATAGATTTTGTAATTTAAATGATATGTAACCACATGGTATATTATATTTATGTATGTGATATAGATAAATAGAAATAAAACATTTTTATGCTTGAATATTTGTTTTATTAGACGAAAAGAAGATATTACAGATTATAATGATACATAAAAGTGATAAAATATAGATTACATTCATACAATACTATTATTTGAAATCCATGAATTATGTTTATTGCTTAATCCTAACCATTTAACATAGAGCTTATTCTTCTTTTTTCTTAAAACTTTTTCCACGAGATATACACCCGGATACTTCACTTTTTGCATTTCATGCTCATAGAAACCTCCTAAAATTTCCTCTCCCGCCTCGTCTTCCAAAAGATAAGTTCTAGGATTACCTTTATGGACTGATTTTTAAATATTTCATTGGACCAGTTAGGAGTATATCCTTTTGAAAAAGCTTGTCAATATTTACTAATCCTCACATAATCATTTTTTTTTTAATTTTCTTTTACTTGGGTCGACTGTTTTTGGGTGGTTATAGACAGTTTTTAGTAAACGTTTTTCATCTTTTTTTTTTACAATCTTAGGCTTCATCCCAATTGTCCTATGTTTAGCGTCATTATATTCAACAACAATATCCGACAACAAATTTAACCACTTGTAGTTTCCATTTAGAGTAAATAGCCTCCACATTTTATTTTTTAAAGTTCGATTAACTCATTCTACAACACTTGCTTTAAGATCTGTGTAAGAGCTGTAATGGTTAATTTTTTTCTTATCCATTAATTTTTAAACTCTTTATTGTAAAACTCTTTACCCAAATCTGTTTGTAAATTTTTCGGTGCAACTTTGATATCTGATAAGATTTTTTTCATTGCTTCCGTAACGTTTTTCCCACCTTTAGTTTTTACAGGTTCACACCAAACATATTTTGAGAATACGTCAATGACCACTAAAATATACTGATAACCTTTGTTTACTGTAGCATAAGGGATCATCTGTACAAGATCTGCTTGAAGAAGATCATTAATGCCTTTAACAATAACTCTTCTCCGTTTAAAATATTTTCTAGCCGGTTTATGAAGTTCATTCACTATTTCCTGTTTAATGTCAGTCATCTTTACTCATCGATAGGGTGAATGAATAACTAACTCTCCCACACACTATTTATTTGATTATTTTAGCCTCTCTTAATTCCTCTATAATTGAAATAATTTCGTTATTATGCCCCGTATTTCCTGCCAACTGTGAAGCTATGAGTAGGCTTAATCGGTCTATAATTTCATTATAGTCATCAAAATGTTTATATTCAATTTTTTTGTTATCGAGTTCCATCAGTGTTAACGCCCCACCTTTCTTATTTTGATTTTTAGCTTTTCTTAGTTGTTCCCTCGTTTTTCTCATTTCTTCAGGTGAAGAAAGTGAACTCATTCTCGGTTTAGGAATTGAAGAAGATGGCTTAGGATTTGTAGCAAGTGTATTTCTTCTTGGTCTTACCACTGCAGGTATTGTTGATGTGGTTCCTTTATTAGCCCTTTCTTGACTCATCGAATGTAAGGTAGAAACACGTGGTTTGATAATATCTATAAATTTAGCCGCATTTGATGTAGAAAGCCCTCTCTCCGGTTCGTAACCTAGGTAATGAGCACTGCTCCTTCTAATAATATCAATATACTGATCCACATCAGTTGTTCGAAATCCAGCTGGATTCTTTTTGAACATTAATTCATACAATCCTGGTGTACCTTGGTATTGAAACTGATCATCAATAACAAAGTTAGCACCATCAAAATCAACAGTTGCAGTGCCAATAGCGTATTTCTTTTTATATGGGTCGAAGTAAACACCAAAGGTATCATCAAACTCGTTTTTTGAGTCGAGAAGTTTATCTTCTATATTATATGCTCTCGGTAGCGGTGCTTTAAATTGTTGCAAGTATCTTTCATTTTCTGTCATGGTGGATGCACCTGCGATCTGTGATGGTGGGAAAGTTTCATCAAAGAAACTCCCTACATAATCAGGCCCTCCGCGGGTAGAGTCATACTCAAATGTTTCATCTTCCGAATCAGCGGGTGTTGTGTGATAAAATTCAAGAGGAACTGGCTGAATTGATCGTCTTTTTAAACTTTCATTTTTTATTTCTGTTTTCAAAAAAGGTTTACTTGGATCACTTTTATTATTATTAACGATAGTTACTAAGTCATGGAGAGGTTGCGTTATCGGTTTATAAGTTTTCTCCAACGCTAACTCAGATTTAGCAATATCAGTTTTCAAGTTTCTGTACTTTTGCCTTAAGGCATCTCGTGCCTTTAACAGCTCTGTTGCCAATCTTCTATCCATGGTTAATGACTGATAATATTTAATGTACCCACTTTTATATATGAAAAAATTGATCAAATCCCTTTCGAAATCTTCCAGAGTTGATTGGACAATCTTTATCGATTACAACGAATCCATATTTATCCCTCCAACAAAATGCACAAAGTTCTCTAAAATATATATATATATATACACAAGTGTTTAGGGATAGCGGCGTAGGTTTGGCATAAATAAAAACAATCGGTGTTTTTATGACGTCCGAAAGAAAAATAGCTTTTGATAATACTTTGATTACATGACACCAAATCGTCGAAAATTATGACTGAATTCGGTTTAATATCTTCGGGGGGTAACACTACATCTCCGTCATTATATTCGAAATATCCAATTTCATTCATAGGTTTCATAAGCATTCTCAAATATTCATATTTTGGTTGGTATAGGGATTTAGAATATAAATAAATATTTTCAAAACGTAAACCGTTAGGATGTTCCAACAAACTAAGCTTCACATTTGTCTTTCCAGACCCAGAACTCCCAACTAGAAGCCCTCGTTTCGACTGTCCACCAAATAAAATACCATGCTTTTGAAAAGTGTTTGTCTTGGAAATTTCATCGTGATTGACAATTGGTAAAATTGTGTCTTGCTGTTGAATCTGCATTGTGTTCAAATAATCAGATGAAATCAAACTTCATTAGAAAGAGAACTGTTAAAAACTGATCAAGCAGGGCCTTCTCCTGCCTATATAAAAGGGTATTCTACAAATGCAAGATCAGTTGATACCATAATTTGGGATATAATAGGTCGAACCAAGTGTTCACAGATCACTTCTATTAAAAACTCTAAAAAGAGAGGACGTGGTCTGCTCAACGACATAATAAATAGACTTCCGGTGGAATTACATATACCAGGTTATAATTATTGTGGGCCAGGAACTAAACTCGCAAAACGCTTAGCACGGGGTGACAGGGGGGTTAACCCACTAGATGAAGCGTGCAGAGAACACGATATAGCATACTCCAAATTTCAGGAGGTTGAACAAAGGAATCAAGCAGATAAGGAATTAGCTCAAGCAGCATTTAAACGTGTAAAAGCACCCGACTCTGGTTTTGGCGAAAAACTCGCTGCATTAGGAGTTGGTGGGGTAATGAAACTAAAGAGTAAACTCGGAATGGGTCGTAAGAGACGAATAAAGCGTGATTTAACGCAGAAGAAGAGGAAGAAAGGTGGACAAATAAACGTAAAAGTTGCTGTAAAAAGTGCATCAAAATCAAAGAAGCGCGGGAAAAGAATTCTCAAAACCCCAAAAAGGGGAGGGGTTCTCCCACTTCTATTACCTCTTCTGGGAGCATTAGGAGCTGTTGGAGGGGGTGTAGCTGGAATTGTAAAAGCAGTTAACGACTCCAAATCAAACAGTAAGATGATAGCTGAACAATTGAGACATAATTTGGCGATGGAACAGACCTCTAAGGGGAAGGGTTTATACTTAGGCCCTCATAAGAAAGGTTCTGGATTATATCTTAAAACATATGACAAGCAAAAAAACTAATTAAGCTACCTCACCGACCACTAACTAATATAGAATTAATGAAATACTCGGAAATTTTAAAAATTCCAAATTTTCGTGGTGTTTTCATGAGAGATACACTTCCAAATAAAATCAGGAAAAGAGAATCTGGTGTAGTAAATCTGGATACCGATGAAGGAGACGGAACTCATTGGATTGCATATATAAAGAAAAATAAGGAAATAGTTTATTTCGACAGTTATGGAAATTTAAGACCCCCAGACGAGTTGAGAAAATATTTCTTAAGTGATGGTAGCATGAATGAAATAAAATATAATTATGATTCCGTACAAAACTCTGATTCATATGTTTGTGGACATTTATGTCTATTATTTTTATATAATCAATGTATATAAGTTTTTTTTTCATTTTATAATAAACAGTCAAAGTATCATTATGTCTTTTACATTCGCTCTGTGGAGAATCTTCTCTATTAAATTACAATTTCAATCCACCCATATATTTAAATGATAATGCAGATTATGAAATTGGATTAACAAATTTTGATACTTATAATATAATCCCAAATATTGACAGCAGTAACAATAAATTTGCTTGGGATGGAAAGGCGGGAAATAATGAGCATATAGTGGAAATTCCTGAGGGGTGTTATGAAATTGAAAATATTAAAAAATTCATGACAAATAAAATAGTTGAAGAAGACAATAAAGCACTTGTTAAGATTAATGTGGATGTCAATACATCTAAAATCAGTATAAAAACAAACAGAAAAATTAATTTTAACGTGAAAGATTCGATAGGTCCGGTATTAGGCTTCCAGAAAAGAGAGTTAAAAGCTAATTATACTAATATTTCCGATTATCCTGTAAATATTTCCAAAGTAAATGCTATCTGCATTGATTGCAACATCGCTGTTGGTTCTTTTTTTAATGGAAAACCTGTTCACATCATTCATCAATTCTATCCAACAGTTCCAATTGGGTATAAAATAGTGGAGTCACCTCTAAATATTATTTACTTCCCAGTGAGCGTTAAAACCATCAACAACATAACAATGAAAGTAATTGACCAAGAAGGACATCTTGTCAATTTTCAAAAAGAGACGATAACTGTTCGACTACATCTTAGAAAATCAATTCGATAATAAAATGGTGTTGATTTTTAATTCAAGATCACCCATTCATAGACCTCAAACACACTATAAAAGGAAACGCAGGGGGAAAGTCAACAGTTTTAAAAACAATCTCAACGGAATCACATCAGCAAATCGACGGTTCTTAAAAGCGATTGGATTCGAAGTACTAGTATAATGGAATTGCTGAATATAACCGAGCAACCTATTAATGACAACTCCGTAGTAGAATATCAGTATCATTCGTATCAGCCCAATATATCTGGAACTCTAGATTATAATGATGAAACGAGAATTACCATACAAGATTTAGATACATATACTGCACCGTGCCATAGTTATTTATACATCGAGGGAAAATTAACAAAAGATGATGGAAATTTAGCTACCAACTTAGAGTTCATCAATAACGGTGTTGCATTTTTATTTCGAGAAATTAGATATGAGTTGAATGGCATAGTAATAGATTCCGTGAGAAATGTTGGCTTAGTTTCAACTCTATTTAATTATCTATCATTGAATCAGAATGAAAGCGTTTGTATGGAAAATGCTGGGTGGTTCCCAAAACATAAAAAAGGTGCCACACCTAAAATTTTGGTAGATGGAAGTGGAAATTTCAACGTCTGCATTCCATTAAAATTTCTGGTTGGTTTCTTTGAAGATTTTCGAAAAATAATCATTAACATGCGACAAGAATTAGTGCTGGTACGTAATAGTAATACTATTGACTGCATTACAACCACCAACGATGACGTAAATGATGTGAATGCAATAAATGAAAAGCCCAAAATCACTATTTCTAAATTATTTTGGAGAGTACCACATGTCACCGTGGGCATTTCTGAACAGCTTCGATTAAATAAAATTGTAAGTCGAAATGTGGATCTTCCTATAACATTTAGAAGCAGGGAATTGATTGAATATCCATCTTAACCTCATCAAGCAGACATACGTGGCCTGTCAAGACATCTACTAAAGTGGAAACTCCGAGGCATGTAATAATAGCATTCCAAAAAAATAAGAAAGGAAACATTAAAGCTGATATGAGTAAATTTGATGATTGCGATCTTAGAAGTATTCGAGTTTTCTTGAATTCTGAGAGATATCCATATAATGATTTATCTCGATTTCACAAATAACAAATTTGCAACTCTCTATCAAATGTTCGCTGATTTTTAAGAATCATATTACCCACACCAAATAAATCAACCCATTTTCAATCCCAGTGAATTCAAAGGTATTGCACCAATAGCTCATATTGATTGTTCTCGTCAAAAAGAAGCCTTACAAACAGGATCGGTGGTTATGAGAATAGAATTTGAAACTGGCACCCCTACTACAGCAGATACTAATGCATGTTGTCTCATTCTCCACGAGAAGCATTTCACCTATAATCCTTTAACAAAAATCGTTCGTCAGCAGTAAAATGCGCATGACACATTTTTACCTATATATACATACACCATAATAATATTAGGTATTAGAATGCATGTCAGATCATACTATGTTCAGAAGTTAAAAGAACATAGAAAAAAAATTCGTGACTTAAAGAAAGCAATTGAATTGTACTGTTTAAAAGAAAAAGTGTTAAAAAATCTACACCGTTTAAAAATATGATAATTATCATCGATGTTCAAGGATTTCGAATCGAAAACAATAGGTTTATTGTTAAAGAACTGGCAGGATTTGATGGAGTCAAAACTTGTCACTATGTATTTAAGCCACCTTACCCATTTGAGATGCTTTCACCAGACCTACAAAAACAGGCTAGCTGGTTAAAAGGAAATTATCACTGCATTAAGTGGAGTGATGGGTTTACACCACTAGACTTGTTTGGAAAGATTATCAACAATTTGGTCACATCCGATGATTCCGTTTATGTGAAAGGAGAAGAAAAAGCAAACTACATCAGGCAATTTACCACACAATCCGTTATTGAATTTGGGGAGCGGCCACCTTTAAGAAAATCTAGTGCAAAATGTTTTTATCATTTAAATATTAATTGTATGTGTGCACTTTCTAATGTATATTATCTGTATGAAAATTTTATAATGTCATGAGGAAAGAAAATAAAAAACCATAAATGAATTTCTGTGTTTTTATTCAAACAAATGTTATAACAAAATAACTTCAACTTCAATTAACAAATAAACTGCAATATAGCTAAACATCTCCACCAGTACCACTGTCAGAATCCTCGCTGTCAGAATCCCCATTATAAGCAGTCACTTTGCCGGCTAGATCCGGCGCCAAAAATTGTTTTATTCGATCTAAAAATCCACACAGATTTAAATCTATCAAAGATTGTACAAAGCAGCGCTGACAGCTCACTTTATCCAGAAAGTCGTTACATTTTACATATCCTTCATGATACTTCTTAGCTAGTTCGTCGCACTCTCCCTCGGTATAGAATCTGTCCATTCCATAAACTGCCTCATGTTCCGCATCGAATCTCAAATTTGCGAATAATTGTCTTAAATGACTCACACCACTTTCTAAGTCAACTATTTCGATTTCTTTCACGTAGGCCATCCACATTTTGAAACTTACTGTTTATTTCACCTCGAACTAAATTAATAATGGCTAAAGTGTTAAATTA
The DNA here is from genome assembly GCA_963583905.1 of Stenurella melanura. Lineage (NCBI taxonomy): Eukaryota > Metazoa > Arthropoda > Insecta > Coleoptera > Cerambycidae > Stenurella > Stenurella melanura. The sequence continues at coordinate 109,663,863 of OY757310.1, read as the reverse complement.
ATGCTTGAGTTTTATAATGAAATCCCCACCTAACCGTATACCCTACCTATCTACTAAAAGAAAACAATTTTATCAGTGTTTATACTTCTACACAGTCAGCTATTCTATTTTTGGATTAGCAAGTCAGTTATTCTACTTTGGATTAGCAAGTCAGCATTTGCATAGTTGACACTTTTCAAAACAATGTTATCATTACATGTATTTTATTTATCTACCTACAGTCCACAGCTCTATTTTCGATTACTAAATCAGCATTCGCATAGTTAACACTTTCCAATCTAGCAATAAAATATTTTATAACATCGGCAAAACTATTCTTCCACCTAACCAAGCATTATAAAAAGCAAACATATGCATGCGAATGGTAGTAGAGTAATAAAACTGATACAACCCAAACCAAACTTAATTTTTTATTACTAAAATGAATCACGTCTGTATTTGTGGTATGTTCAGGAGTCCTGCAGTAAGTTATTGCACGCTAAATTATAAATTAGTGGAAACAATTAAAGAAAACTACCCCGCTGAATATGAAGTACTGATAAGTTTACCAGGTCAGCGTTGGGTAATAGCTGGCAATTTTATTTGTTTGCTATTAAAGTTAACTAACGCCGCTAGAAATATGGATATATTTTATTTCAATACGGAGTTTAGCGAGAAATGCGACAAATCTGATTGGCATCAATCTTCAACCAGTCCCAATGTATTCAAACACCATATATACAACATACAAGTTGTTGAATTTACAAATATATCACCGGGGCTGTCTCTGAGTGATGAAATTTTCCAATTGCTGTGCTGTTTCGACTGTGTCTTGGTTAGAAAAGCCTTACATTTAAAAAGTGCTTTGTTTGTTGACTGCAATTTTGGTCCTGTGAAATTTGGAACTACCTCCCGACAAGAAAAATTTAATCAGCGTCTTCAACAACCCATCATCACTCAGCCCAAAACACTGTTTCTAATAGCTTATGAATGTAAATACAAGATCCAATAAAAGCATAATGAAAATAATACTGTTGTTTTATTATATTCACTTTCAATTCACATGAAACCTGTAATAGGATAGGATTTAACTATCAAATAAAACACGCAATTGTTATAATTAGTTTTTTTATTAGAAAAACACCAGATAACTGTTACATTCTCTATAAAAAATCAAAATCAAGGTCCATTGTTAGATTTTCCTGTTCAATAATTTCATTGGCTAGCCTTAAAAGAATTGTGAGATTATCTTCAGCGGTATTATGGTCAGTGGTATTATGGTCGGTGGTATTATGGTCAGCGTTATTGTGTAAATTATTGATAGAGTAATACCCCCATGCCAATGTTTTTGTACTCCTGGGTACAACACATCGTTTGTCATCTTGAGCCGAGAGCGCAACCTTATTTTTTAGTTCGGTGTATACAGTATGCAGATGTGATGAGAATACATACATTTTTCGTAAAATCAATCCGCCATCCTCAACAATCTGTAATCGATCAAATGCAACTGATTTTTTATTATACTTTTTGAGACACCTTTAGCTTTCTTTGTGACGTCACCATTAGCTCGAACGCAGTAAGCTTTTGCCCCAGTACCAAAGAAGCTATCTATTGGCATACCTGCATATTCGTCTTTCATTTTACCTACAACCGACTTCGTTTTTGGAATGTTGTGCTGATTTGGAATGGGGAAATTTGATGTGTCGAATAGATCTATATTTTCTTTAATATCATCGTAAACGTTATCAGTGTGAATCTCTAAAATTAAAGAGTCGGTATCGGTGTAGCATAGAATAGCGTTGTCATAATATTTCTTTTTTATAAAATTATAAAAAAAGTTATAAATTATGGTTTTAGATATATCTAAAATGGTAAATCCTACGAAGAGGGGCTTGTCATATAAGATTTTTAATAAAGACATTTGCACCGCTACTAAATCTTCAGAAAACACTGTACATGACTTGAAATTTGGTCTTGCAATTAATCCTTGAGCACCAACACTACCAATACTATTCTCCCAATGTGTCACTAGCTTCACATCAGTTCTATTGTCTACATTTTCCATAGTTTTACCAAATATCGAATTAATAAAAAATTTAAAAAGATCTCGCTCGAATGCATTTTTAGAACAATTTCTAAGTTTGGTGTTCAAATCTATATAAGATTTTAACCAAGCAGACTGAAAATTCAATGACTGTGAATTTTTCTAAGTATTAAGCCATGTTCCAAGCATTGTTTTAAATTTCTGTAATGGATGATATATTTTTGTTTATCATGTAAATTTAATAATAATTTTGAATTTTTAGAGTTCGGAGGTACAATGTTTTCAGGGCAGAATGGCAAATCATTATGTTTATCATGTAAATGATGTGGATATTCTAAATCTACCTCTAATACATAACCTTTTGGTGAATCATCGCCAAAAACAGTACATTCAAAGTTTTCAATTTCATAATCATTTAGCCATCTAAAGTCTCCCGTGGGCAGACACTGACTCATTGCACAACCGTACATGTTAGTGGCGTCTAAATATAGTATATATGATGTTGGTTCTGATGGATTAAAATTTGAAATTAATGGATTGTTTGCCACAGCTTTTCTATTACTACACTGACTGACTCCACCGCGTATTCCCTTTCTAAAAAAATGTAACATATCAATATCAGTTAAAAGTTGAAGTTGAATCCCAGTTTTGCGTAACATGGCATCCCAACTTAGTGACGGAGCCGTTAAATACTGTGCAGGATCTAATTTATATGTTTGCATGCAAATTTGTCTGAAGTTTTCAAATATATCAGCAAGAATCAGTACATCCGATACCAGGTAAATATCTGAATAGCAGCCGAGTGTTTGACAATTAAAGGTTTGCCACACATCACAAGCGCGATCATAATCCTCCTGAGAAATTGATTCACCACTCAAAACATTGAAGAACTGCCCAAGTGACGGTAATTCAGTCTCATCCAATTTATCCATGGATTCAATATATGAATATGGAAATACACCTTTTCGTCTTAGTAAATCGAATTGCTTTTCATCGCTGTAATATTTTTTCACTTCGAGGCATTGATGTGGTTCCAACGTTTGACTTAATTTATCTAATGAAGCAGGTAAAAAGCGAAGTGAATCCACAAACCTCAATTTAATGTAAATGTTTTTCGGTTTTTCATCATTAGATTTACCAACAAGAATGTGTTTGGAAAATGTAATATATTTTTCTTTATTTTGTGCAATAACGTCTATTTTTTCTTTCTTTAAAGCTAATTTCTTAATAAACAAATGAGAATCATAATTAGTTAAATTGTGGAAAAATACTGGTATAAATTTAGGAATTTTGAAATTTAAATTACAAGGAGAGTGAGCTGCTCCTCTAAATTTACCGGTGAGGTGGCAGTGGTCGCGGACCTTTGCATTACCATTCTCAAACGGCTTATCACAAATATAACAAATTTGACTGTTATCGAAAAATTCTTGTTGACTATCAGTCAATGGTTCCATTTCGACAATATTTTTCAGATGATTCTGATACAATTTTAAAACATTTTCTTCCAATTTTTTTACGAAAACTTCCACAACATCAATACCTCGATAGTATTCAAGCTTGGAAAGGTTGTCATCAAAATTACACTTTATATAGAAACAAAATGAATATGGTTCATGCTGGTATGTTTTAACAGTAAATGATTTACTATCACATGGTTCATTGTGATGAATCGGTTTCAACAAACTTTCAAAGTCAGCATAAATTACAAAAGGTACAGGTAATTGTTTTTCAAAATTTGTAAATTTCAGAATATTCCCAGCAATTGTTTCACCACACTTATTAATTAGTGGTTCTGGGTTTGGTAATACAGTGCATAAATGATTACAATCATTGCTTTGGTGCTTCATTAATTTATTAGGAGTGTTAAAAAAATATAGACAACCATCACAAATATAATTTCTACCATCATGTTTCGATCTCTGTGAAGTAACTAATCGCAACAAGTTTTTAATAAGCGTATAGTGACTATTCCCTTCATTATCCGTAATAAGCAATAAGTTCACATGTGTATTTTGTCGTTTCTCTGTAAAATGTAAGGGACCTACAATCTCACTGAGCATTTTACCATCTTTAAATTGAGTATTTACTCCAAATACATTTATAGATATATTATTTAAACTTTCGAATTTATGAATATCTTTAAGTTTAACAGGAAAATCTATACCTTCAAAATTTAATAACGTTGTGTAATGAGGATAAGATGAAACCATCTGTGAATCTCCTGTGGGTGGGAAGATTGCTGCGTTGACTGCCCAAGCGAAGCACTTCTCATCAGCATTCTTAATATTTAAAACTGCTTTTTTATTTTCAATTTGCTTCGGCAATTTAATGTATGATGAAGCAAACAGTGGATTGTATTTGTTTATGTTAACCTCGAGAAAACTAACGTATTTCAACGACCAACCGGAATCGCTCTCCTGAAAGGTCGAGGCTTTCTCCATTATCTCCTCCTTGAAGCTATCATATACGTTTAATAAATCGCTTGAGTGTGTCACAATCTTGTTTCTTGTGTTGAATGATTTTATTTCTGACAATTCCTTTTCTTCAACAACATATAGCCCAAATAATTCCACATTAATTTTTAAGCTGGTGTGCATTTCAATATATTCCTCAATCACTTGTAAAACTTTCTCTCTTATTTCATCCAAAAATTGAAGAATTTCAATAATGCATCCCTTTGAAGAAAAGCGAAAACTCGCAATACGACTCTTAAACTCACTCTGCAGCTTTTCAATTCCTCCTGAGATTTCAATTCCGTGATTGTGTGCAGAACTTCTTAAATGGCCTGTTAATTTATTTTTTTTCACTTTTTTACCACATATTGGACAATGAGTCTCTTATGAATTTATCGGAAGCCCTATACCAGAGGAGGAAGGGCCAGGTTGATTTACTGAGTTATCCTCAATATTTTCTACTTTAATTTTTTTACTTGTATGGCTTTCACGAATCAGTCATAGGGACAACTTTCCCGTTGATGGCGCAGTAAACTTCATTTTGCAGTAAAAGTTTTCAAGCACTGAGGACACTGCATTTTGAAATGTACTTTAATACCACACAAGCAAATCTAGTAATAAAAAACCAGAAATGTTCTCACTCCTTTTATATATCTCGAAAGAAGTAGTGGGGGTATCTGTATAGCATGCAAATATGTATAAGCCACTCTGTAGTTAAGAATAATTTCTGTCTATTGTGCAGTAAGAGAAAGTGTTTTCTATTTTATGTTAACGCTGAAATAAAGTATTAAGAATTCTTATTATTTATTGTCGTAGTTCGCTACACTGAAATAATAGTTATCTATGTTAAACAGTTATCTCTGTACCCGTTCATTGCAGTTTAATAAAGTGTATGAAATAATCTTTTAAATTTTATCGCCTGGATAAGTTTTATTTTATTTATTATCTCTGGATAGGTTTTATTTTATTATCTCTGGATGAGTATTATTTATTATGAATGAAATCGCTGTTTTATGCATATGCTTAAATAATTTATAGCTGCAAATTTATAACTGATAATTTATAGCTTCTTCTTATCTTGAATGGAACCTTTCATGAATTAATGCATTGTTTTGATAAATTTAATACGGTAATTGTCTTGCTGTATTTATCAAGAAATGTGATATACTAATGCTGACGCCTTATGTATCGACTATAAGCACTGTACATACGTACGGCACACTCCTGGGGGGGGGGGTCGTGGGGGGGGGGGCTGACTGGGCGACCTAACGCACATCAGTTTGCAGTTTCGTTCATTGCACAATGCTTTCATTATTGCGAGAGATAACAATGTTGATTAATAAGACGCCTTAATATTTTTCACTACAATGATTTCATTTGGTAAATTGTTTACTTATTCATCTGTTAATCTATCCATCTATTCATCATTCTATTTATCATAAAGCATCTATTTCTTTCAATTCTATATTAGCAATATACGCTTACACACTCAGCACATTCATTCTTTATTTAAAGGATGATTTTATCGTACATGCATTTAGTTTCAGTCTCGCTTTTTCTTCTGTTGTTTAATAAAGCAAAGTCTTAAAATGAGTTCTCAGTACAATCATAAATCTAATAAACGTTCAGCAACTCCCGATGAGCTATATGAGGATATCTCGTTTGAAGCCAGGGTGTGCAAAAAGCTAAATTCACGCCAAGCAGCATCATCCGTCGATTCCGATTTTTTTGTAACTGAGGGTAGTTTTTCGGCTATTCGACCCATGTTTGAAGGAGCCCCATCATCATTTCATCCAAAAATTTCGAAAGTGGCTGTTAACAATAATCATTCTAATGAAGAATCTGACGACTCGAGAGACGAATTATTTTCAAATTTTGTTGGCCAAGTGAAGCAAAAGTGTGAAATGCAGGATGATGGAATTGCTAAAGCTAGTACGAGGTTCATTGACGAGATGCATAGGGTGTCCATTGTAGAGTCAGGTCGGTTTAACGGACACTGTGAAGCAGAGAAACGAAATATGGCGAAGGAGATCGGAAAAATTGAAAAAATGCAACAGAAACTGGCTGATTTACATTCCGATTTGAAAAGGAGGGATCGTAAAATGGACTCAGCGATGGAGTATGTGAAAAACTTTGTGGTGAATTTTCCATTTAAGTAAAATCCAACTGCTTACTTTTTATTTTTATTTAAGGTCTTAACTGTATTTACATATATTTTTATTTCAATCATAATTTGTAATTGTAAAAATAAATGTGTTATATGAAATGTGTGTTTTTCTATCTATCTATCTATCTTTCTTTCTCTCTTATTATTACAGCTCTAAATATACAGTGTGGTACATTAAAAAACAAATGGTTTATAAAGTTTTAATACGATCTCCATTGATTCACAATACATAATTAATTGTCATTCATAAATATGTACATTACATGTAAACTTAAGGTGATACTAAGTAGCCACCAGAATGCACTCCTATAGCTGATTGCTGACAAACTGCTTCTTGATACGTGCTCCTCCTTATCCATAATTCTCAACAATCCCTCTTTGATTAATTTTGCATAAGAGCAATCTTCTGAATACTGTAAATGATCAATAATAGGTGTGTCACCTACTTTCCACCTGTAAATTTCAACTCCACAATGAAAGCAGCGAACGATATCCTCACAACCAATATAATGAAATCCTGCCAGTGCAAGATCTAAAGGTTTTGTAGTGCCTCTCCAATTCTTAAATGATATTAAACGCTCCTCAAAGTGTTGATACACATCTCTTACACACATTTTCTCACTTTCTTAAAATCTTCAATAATGTGTTGATTTATTTTCGAATATGTACTAAAAATAACCTCTCCACCGTCTAAATTGTAGTAGGGGGTTCTGAATTATGGTGGGGGGTTCTGAATTATGATGGGAGTGGTGGATAGGCGGGGTTATCATTTTATTTTCACCACTACTTCCACTTATTGAAATCAATTATGCAGCAGAGGCCCTAATATGTCGCATGTCACAATTCTCACAAACGGTGAATACTTTTTCATTTTTGGAGGTATTGTATTCCTTTAATACACTTTTACATCTGATACATACCCATATACAGATAGGCATAATGATGATGTGTTTGGAAGAGTAGTAAAGTATGCACTCCCTAACGTATCACAATTACAATTCCCCCTTCCATAGTGACTATGAGGAGAGGAGAGGGGGGGTTCTGAATTATGGTGGGGGGGTCTAAATTATGGTGGGGGGTTCCCGAATTATGGTGGAGTGTTCTGTGACGTGGTGGGGGGTTCCAGAATTATGGTGGGGGGGTCTGAATTATGGTGGGGGTCTAAATTATGGTGGGGAGTCTAAGTTATGGTGGGGGGTCTAAGTTATGGTGGGGGAGGTTCTAAATTATGGTGGGGAGTTCTGAATTATGGTGGGGGGTTCTAAATTATGGTGGGGGTCTAAGTTATGGTGGGGGGTTCCCGAATTATGGTGGGGGGTCTAAGTTATGGTGGGGGGTTCTGAATTATGGTGGGGGGTCTAAATTATGGTTGGGGGTTCCCGAATTATGGTGGGGGGTCTAAGTTATGGTGGGGGGTTCTGAATTATGGTGGGGGGTCTAAGTTATGGTGGGGGTTCTGAATTATGGTGGGGGGTCTAAGTTATGGTGGGGGTGGAGGTGGGGGGAGGGGCGTGGCTTAGAAAAGTGGAGGGGGTGGGGTGTGGCTTGGAAAAGTGGTGGGGGGTGCTAAATTATGGTGGGAGGTGCGACAGAACTGTCATTCTTTACCTACTTAGAACATCATCAGCTCTTATATGGGTTATGTCTGGGCTTTACTATGAACAACACTGATTGGACCTTATATAGAACATCCCAGTTCTTTTAGGGTTTATTATATATCTCTAAAGACAGCAAAATATACATATTATTTTATAACATAGATCATTACTTTTAAACTGAGCCAATAAGCAAAGACAAAGGAATACAAGTTTATATAATGGCAGAGGTAAAATGACTAATAAAAATGTGATACATATATCCAATGAAATAGGTCGACATATCAAAATTTTGAGGTAAATACTTGAATTTTGTATATAAGTTACTTTGAAGTATTTGAACATGATTAATGAAAGAAATATTTTTTTTCAACCCCGAGAAAGGGTGAAAAAAAATATAACAGAGCGTTTTTCAAAAATTACTCAAAATGTGTAAAAGTTACTAGAAAAGTTTCAAATAAAAATTGTAAAAGCATGAAATATTACAAAAAAATGATTATGAAATTTTTAACATTTATTTGTCGAAAGAACTTTAAACTTTAACTTTACTTTAACTTTAAAGTTAACTTTAAAGTGAACGTGGAAAAGACATCGACGCCCGGCGGATTTCTTAGAACTTTCGACTTGTCACAAAAAGGCGGCTAATTCAGAACACAGTAAATGTATTAAAAACAATTATAAATAACTGCTATTTAAATAAGATAAATTTTTAATGAATTATTTGTACTGGAGGGGATTATCAAATAGAACAAACAAATAAGTTTTTAGAAGCAAATTTTACAAACCAATAAAAGACAATAAATAGCCTCAAAATGATATATGTACTTTTCATTATTTTTGTTGTTGAAATCTCCTAAATAATAATACCTTTAATAGGACGACTCTAGGACTTGCCCAGGATATTCCCACAGTGGATATTTTAATATCTTTGCAGGATATTACTAGGACATCCTGCCAGGATTTGTCTAGGATATCCCCATTTGGGATATTCTCAGGTTGTGTATATTTTATTGGGATATCCTAAGGATATCCTGAGGAATGTTGTCCTCGATTGGGATATACAGGACCTAATGAGGATATCCTAGGGATGTCATGTGCTGTGTGGGTTGTCTAGATCGGATACGAATGCTAGTGACTTGCAAAAAGTCACTAGTAAGGCGGGCGAGGGCGGTAGCGGAAAATAACCTTTTCCGCAAGAAGCCGTCTCGTCTGTTCCAACCGCCTGAGCGTACTGTTGAGAATCCGCCGACCGTAGACCAGGTGGAAAACTTCTGGAAGACGCTTTACGAACAGAAGCGTCCGCTAAATCAAGGTACTCCAGCCCTGGCACACTTCGAAGCTTTTTGCCAAGAGCTTCAGCAACCTCAAGCAGTGTGCCAACCGGTAACGACGGAAGAGGTTCGAACAGCCCTTGAAGGCTCCAAGAACTTTGCTGCTCCTGGTCCTGATGGGATCAACAACTTTTGGTGGAAAAAACTATCAGGCACCCACCGCCATTTAGCCAGAATTTTTACTTCCTTGCTAAATGGAGAGCAGCAAGTCCCTTCCTGGATTGTCGAGGGGCGAACCGTGCTACTCCCTAAAAGCGGAGATTTGTCCGATCCAAAGAACTACAGACCGATAACCTGTTTAAACGCATGCTACAAGATATTCACACGTATTTTGTACATGCGAGTACTCCAAGCAATTGGCCCGGTATATGAACGGATATACGAGCAACGTGGGTCTAAGAGGGGTGTAGCTGGCTGCAAGGAGAACTTGCTTATTGACAGATGTGTCACGCAGGACTCCGTGCAGTATAAGCGGAACCTTTCTATGGCCTGGATCGATTACCGCAAGGCATTCGATATGACATCACATGAGCTAATTGTCCACTTGCTCCAATGTCCTGCGGTGCCTGATCCCGTAGTGAGGTGCATAGAACAACTCATGCCGCTCTGGAGGACTCGCTTTACTATAAAATCAGGTAATGTCAGAGTCCAGACGGAGCCGGTTGTGTTTCAAAGGGGTGTATTTCAGGGTGATTCCCTTAGCCCCCTTCTATTTTGCATCTCACTACTGCCGTTGACCGTTGAACTTCGCAGAACCCGTGGTTACAATTGCGGTACCCCCGGAGATAGGAGGCATAAGGTCACTCATTTATTTTACATGGATGACCTTAAACTCTATGCTTCTAGCGAGAGAGACTTACATCAGTCTCTCAGGGTGGTACAGAGGTACACTCAGGCTGTTGGTATGGAGTTCGGCTTGGACAAATGTGCACTGGTTCATCTCAAGAGAGGACGATGCGGTAACTACGGAGAGGACGCGCAACTTGTAGACGAAAGCATCTTGCACCATCTAGATGCCTGAGAGTCGTACACATACTTGGGTGTTGAGCAACGCTCCACCCAAGAAGTGTCAACGGTGAAAAACGCTCTCCGCGGCAAGTATCAGCACCTCCTTCGGCAGATTTGGTCTTCAGAACTGTCGGGGAAGAATAAGGTGTCTGCAACAAACATGCTTGCCGTTCCGATCATTCTCTACTCCTTTGGGGTAGTGAAATGGACGCAAAACGAGCTGCGTCAACTCGATGTAGGAACCCGAAAGATGATCATCTCTATCGAAGTTTGCATCCAAAATCGTCCGTTCCACGGTTATATCTTTCCCGACAGCACGGAGGCCGTGGACTCTTGAGTTTGGAGTATCTGCATAATAGGTCTGCTCTGGATGGAGCCTGTAAGGTTATCAAGAGTTCGGACCCCCTCCTCTGTATGGTTTGTGACCATGAAAACGCAGGGGTAGGAGCATTTTTGTTTAAGGCAGCACAAAGAGCAGCCGATGAACTTGGTCTCGACTTCGACACTGGGCGGATAAATCCAAGCTCTGTCATCGAGCTGGAGCCTGCCCAGCTGAAAGCCCACACAAAAGCAGCAGAGCAAAGAAAACTTCTGCAGCTGCATAAAGATAAGCCCTTACACGGAGTCTTCTACAAGAACATTGAGGACCTGGGCTTATCGGAGAAGCTAACCTTTGCCTTCTTAAGGTCAGCTGGGCTGAAGTATGAGACCGAAGGGTTCATTATGGCTTATCAAGACGGTGTCTTTAACACACTCGTTTATCGAAGTCATGTCTTGGGTATGGAGGTCCCTGATATAAACTGCAGGGCCTGCCGAAGGGCGCCGGAGACGCTGATGCACCTGTTGTCGGCTTGTCCGACATACGCAGTCTCGGCCTATATTCACAGACATGATGGAGCACTACGAGTGCTGTACTATCATCTACGGCACTCGTATGGGATAGACGAGACACCAGTGCTGCCATATGCTCCGGGGGATATTGAGTCCGTTGTGGCGAATGAGCGGTGCCTGATTTACTGGAACTACTCTTTTCCTACCGTCAGGCAAATACAAGCTAATAAGCCTGACGTAGTCCTCCTCGACCGCCAACTCAATACAATATTTGTTATTGAGTTCTCGGCCCCAGCGGAGACAAACATTGTCTTGAAGGAGGAGGAAAAACGGACTAAATATCGAGATATTCTCTACGAACTCCGCAGACTCTATCCAGACCACTCTGTTAAGTTTGTCGTATTGATAATAGGATCCCTCGGTGAAGCGAGGCACACACTGCTCTCTGAATTGAGAAAAATACCGGCATGCCGAAGTTCGGCAGAAATCTTAGCCGGAAAAATGCAGAAGGCCGTCATTCTTGGTTCATTGCGCCTACTCAGACCACACGATTCGCGGACCCAGTAATCACTGACTCTACGGTGTAGAGAGTGGTTACCGGTACTACCAGCGTACCCTCTCTGGTTGCATCGGATACAGAGAGAAGGGCGACTGGCTTTGGATAAAAAAAAATAATAAAATAATAATAATAATAAAATAATAATAATAATAATAATAAATAATAATCTTTGGTCAGACGAACTCGGAGCATGGAACAAAACCATCTGTTCCAAACAAGCCCCTCTCGTCTGTTCCAAAAGGCACAGCGTGTTGTCGAAAATCCGCCGTCTGTTGAGAATGTCGAAGCCTTCTGGAAAGGAATCTACGAGACTACGAGTCCACTTGACAATGACACTCCAGCGATAGCACACTTCGAGGCCCTCTGACACAGACTTTTAGAAGGGCAAGGCGAAGTGTGCCCGGCGATCAGTACAGAAGAAGTCCAACAGGCGCTTGTTAGCACTAAGAACTTCGCTGCCCCGGGCCCAGACGGCATAAACAACTGGTGGTGGAAGAAATTTCCTTCCACCCACCGCCGTCTGGCTCGAGTTTTCAACTCGTGGTTGAACGAGGGGCAGCAGATTCCGGATTGGTTTGCCGAAGGGCGAACTGTACTGATCCCCAAAAAGGGGGACCTGTCCAACCCGAAAAACTACAGACCGATCACTTGCCTCAATTCCTGCTACAAGTTATTTACACGTATCTTGTACGCCAGGACATTGAGGTCAGTTGAGCCTGTATTCCAAGAGATACACGAGCAGCGAGGCAATAAAAAAGGTGTGGCAGGCTGGTGCTCAGCGGATTTCAACAGAGCCGGTATCATTTAGGAGAGGAGTTTTCCAGGGCGACTCTCTCAGCCCTCTCCTATTCTGCATCTCGCTGCTGCCAGTGTCTGTAGCACTACGTCAAATCCGCGGATACCAATGTCGATCACCCAGCAACCGGAGGCACAAGGTTCCCCATTTATTCTATATGGATGACCTAAAACTGTATGCCTCCGGAGAGGGATAACTCCAAAACTCTCTTAGGGTGGTCCAACAGTACACGCGGGCTATTGGCATGGAATTTTGGTTGGACAAATGTGCAGTCGTCCACCTCAAGAGAGGACGATGCGGGCTATTCCCTGAAGATGCGCAGCTGGCAGATGGAAGCATCCTAAGACATCTGGATGTCGAAGAGACCTACACGTACTTGGGTGTGCAACAACATCACATCCAGGACGTAAAACAAATTAAGGACACTCGCGGCAAGTACAGACGTCGACTCCGAAAGATTTGGTCTTCCGAACTTTCGGGAAAGAACAAGGTGTCTGCGACTAGTATACTTGCTGTTCCAATTTTGCTCTACTCCTTTGGAGTAGTCAAGTGGACAGTAGAAGCTGCGTCAATTGGATAGGGATACCAGCAAGATGATGCATATTCACAGAAGCATTCATTCTAGATCGTCCGTTCCTCGAGTGTACCTCCCACGTCAACGGGGGGGCAGAGGACTCTTGAGCCTGGAGTGCATGCATGGCAGAGTAGCGCTGAGTATGGCATGTAACATCTTGAGGAGCTCAGATCCACTCCTGCGGTTAGTGAGAGATCATGAAACCGTAGGAGTGGGCGGATTTTTATTTAAGGCAGCACGCAGGGCCGCAGATGATCTTGGTCTCGTTTTCGACTTCAGGCGAAGAGGCAGGCGAGGTGCTGATGCACAGTCAGTAACTGAGCTTCCGCCAAATCGCCTGACAACCCAAATTAAAGCTGCCGAGCAGAGAAATCTGTTCAGGCAGCACGTCGATAAACCCATGCATGGAGTGTTCTACAACAACATAGAGGCACTGGGTTTATCGACAAAGCTGACATTCGCATTCCTGAGGTCAGCAGGGCTAAAGTCGGAGACCGAGGGATTCATTGTGGCCTGCCAAGATGGTGTTATTAACACATTGGTCTACCGCAGTCGTGTTATGGGTGTAGAGGTACTCGACCTAAATTGTAGGACCTGCCATCAGGCTCCGGAGTCACTCATGCATTTACTATCTGCATGTCCGATTTACGCGACTTCGGCCTACATCCACAGACATAACGCGGCTTTACGAGTGCTGTATTACTATCTTCGGCACTCGTACGAGGTAGACCGAACACCAGTGCTGCCTTATGTTCCCGGAGAGATCGAGTCCGTTGTCGAGAACGAGAAGTGCCGAATTTATTGGAACTACTCGTTCCCGACCGTCAGGCTAATTCAAGCCAACAAGCCTGACATACTCCTCCTCGACCGCCAGGCCAAGGTGATGTACGTCATCGAGTTCTCGGCACCTGCCGAGACAAACATCACCTTGAAGGAGGAGGAGAAACGGACTAAATACCGAGATCTCCGGTATGAGCTCCGAGCGCTATACCCAGACTTCTCGGTCAAGATGGTCGTCCTGAAAATCGGCGTTCTCGGTGGGATGAGGGCTATGCTGCTCTCAGCATTGAAGACCATACCGGCCTGCCAAAAATCAGCCGAATGGTTGGCAGGTCAAATGCAGAAGGCAGTTGTCTTGGGATCCTTGCGTCTACTTAGGGCACACGATTCTGGAATTTACAACCACTAACCCTGCGGGATGTGGGGAGTGGTTGTAGATAATTCGCTGGCGCTTCCGCCGTGAGAAAATCGGAGACACGGGAGAACTGTCCAGCATTCGCTAACGCGAATAAAAAAAAAGAAAAAAAAAATAATAATAATATATAAAAATACAGGCTAATAGACCGGATATAGTAATATATAACAAAACCAAGAGAGAGGTCACTCTTATTGATGTTGCTTTCCCACTATCTAATAACTTACAAACTACATATGCAACAAAAATAAATAAATACATAGAACTGGCAGCAGAAATAAAAGAAATGTGGAGAGTAAATAGAGTTGACATACGGCCGATCATAATATCCGCAACAGGAATAATACCACAAAATACCATCAAACAAACAGAAGAAGAATTGAACATAAAATATTTAACACCTAATCTACAAAAATCTGTTGTACTAGACACATGTCACATTGTAAGAAGTTTCCTATCAATTTAAAACTAATATGCAGAAAGGCTTGACAAATGTCCGTCTGAAGCAACCTACCATCGAAGTAAAACCGTTGAAAGACGAGGTCACGAATAAGATAATAATAATAATAATAATAATAATAATAATAATAATAATAATAATAATAATAATAATAATAATAATAATAATAATAATAATAATAATAATAATAATAATAATAATAATAATAATAATAATAATAATAATAATAATAATAATAATAATAATAATAATAATAATAATAATAATAATAATAATAATAATAATAATAATAATAATAAATCAGTAGGATGTGGAGTTGTAGAGCCAAAACAGTACCAATCGTGGTAGGAGCATTGGGTACAATAAAGAAGGCATTTGACCAGAACCTCAAAATGCTCCCAGGTCACCCATCAGCTAATGAAGTGCAGAAGATCGCACTGATGGGCACCGCACATATCCTGCGAAAGGTGTTAGGGTAAATAACTTTGATCTCTTGTTGAGATCTGGATTTACCCAAATTCTGTCAATGAACGACAAGAGGAAGAATAGTAATAATAATAATAATAATAATAATAATAAATGGATAGCGTCACCATAGTACCCATAGTCCTAGGAGCGACTGGAGAAATACCACACAAATTACACGAAGGCCTAAACATATTAAAACTACAAAAGAGCCTATACATAGCAATACAAAAATCTGTGCTATTGGATACGTGCAGCATAGTAAGACGAGTACTTGGCCAATAAGTATAGAGGCGTTTTCAACGCATGCAAAAAGTGGAGCATCTTGTCTACGGACCGATGTAAACTGCTTACAAACCAGAGTAATCTGAGAAAAATGGAAGAAGAAAATAATAATAATAATAATAATAATGCCAATCTAACAAAGCTTGGAATTGCCGATAAGATTGCAGCCATCCAGAAAACCGTAATCCTGTCGACTACCTCAATCGTCCGCTCATTCCTAAATTCAACACTATAATCACAAGTATCTTGCTGCGGCCGATACTTCTTTGTGTACCCACTATTAGTGGAGATTTAATTTATATAATAATAATAATAATAATAATAATAATAACCGCTACGTGATGAAATTCTACAGATGTGGCATATGGATGCAGTGACGATTGTTCCTATTGTAATCGGAACTACAGGCGAAATACCTAAAAAGTTGAAAAACAGCCTGAATCAGTTAGGTCTGGAGCATGAACTGTACCTACCAATACAGAAGTCCGTTCTACTGGACACATGTAGTATTGTACGAAGGGTAATTGGCGATAACCATAAATATTTTTAATACATCTACCAAGCAGACCATCTTGTCCCAGGACCGATGAGTCATAGCTTTTAATAACCACTCCCCGGCGAGGAAGTGTGATACAAGAGGGAATAATAATAATAATAATAATAATAATAGCCTCAGAAGATATTTTAATCAGAAACAGGAGACATCCCCACTTCACAGAGCTATCATCCACTCAGACAATAATTACACTCCTCTTGACCTGCAACGTAATGGGCCTTTAGTCGAACCGGAGGTAGCAGAGCCTACAGATGAAGATCTCGACAACTCCTGGAAACACAAGGCACTCCATGGAAGGCACCCTCATGACCTGAGCCAAGAACATGTTGACAAAGAAGCGTCAAACTATTGGCTCAGTCACGGGGGACTGTTTCCCGAAACGGAGGGCTTTGTCATGGCGATCCAGGATCAGATAGTAGCAACAAAGAACTATCTTAAGGTTATCATCAAAGACCCAAGCATACGAAGCGACACTTGTAGGAAATGTGGTAGCGCACCGGAGACTATTCAGCACATAACAGCGGGCTGCAGGATGATGGCTGCCACTGATTATACCCACAGGCACAACCAGGTAGCAAAGATCATTCACCTTAAGCTAGCTCTTTAGTACAAGCTATTGACCACCAGCCCGCCATATTATGAGTACAACCCATCAGCTGTTTTGGAAAATGAGGACTGCAGACTATACTGGGATCGATCGGTTATAACTGACCGAACCATCCTCGCTAACAGACCGGATATTATCCTTATATTGAAAAGGCAAAAGCACACTTTCCTTATAGATGTTACAGTTCCCAACACTCACAACTTACAGCAGTCCTATGGTGAAAAATTAGATAAATACGGTGAACTTGCTGAAGAGATAAAGAAAATGTGGCAACAAGATTAAATCTTCATCCTTCCTATAGTTATATCCACAACAGGTGTAGTTCCTAAAAATCTCTCTCTAAATCTCCAGAAACTTAATATCCACCCGCATACTGTCACTCAAATTCAAAAATCTGTCCTTCTAAATACATGTAACTCTGTTCGAAAATTCCTGAACTTACCGATAAATTAAAAATAGAAACCGCCATCTTGCTAGTAGCCGATGGATGGTACACCGAACCTCCCTCTAAGGAGAGAATATGACAAATAATAATAATAATAATAATAATAATAATAATAATAATAATAATAATAATACTTGTTAATACAGAGGTACCCTACTACAAATATGAGCCGTGTAGTGTATTAGAAAATGCCACCTCCAAACTCTACTGGGATAGGTCAATTACAACTGACCGTAGAGTACCGAGCAACAGACCAGATATAATTCTCTCTAAGAAAGCCACCAAAATAACATATCTAATTGATGTAGCAATCCCAAATTCTAATAACATCCAAAAAACAATTGCAGATAAAATTAATAAATATTCAGAGTTGGCAATAGAAATAAAAAGAATTTGGAAACAAGAAAAAGTTATTGTAGTACCACTAGTCATGTCCGCAACTGGAGTAACGCCGCTACTTTTTAAAGACTCGCTGAAGCAAATTGATTTACCAGAAGGGCTACAAAACATCATACAGAAATCAGTGATTCTGAACACATGTAACACTGTCAGAAAACATCTTGCCCAATAATATTTTCTTGTTGAAAGGCCGAAAATATTATAGTGACCGTCAGTACGAGAGAAAGGATAAAATAATAATAATAATAATAATAATAATTTCGCGATATAACCGCTACCAGCTCAGACTGAGAAATGAAATGAATAATAATAATAATAAAACAAATTAAACAAGACAGCCACCCTTGTTGACATTGGCTGCCCATTGACCAGCAACCTCCAAAAAACAGAAAAGGGAAAGATCGATATGTATCAAAATCTGGCAATAGAGATCCAACATATCTGGGAGTTAAACCACGTTCGGATAATACCAATCATAATATCGGCAACAGGAGTGGTAACAAAGCAACTCAGTAAACATCTGGATCAATTAGATCTTCCAAAAGCTCTCATCACTCTGATTCAGAAAGCGGCTATTCTACAAACTTGCCACATTGTGCGCAAGTTCCTAAATGCATGACAGAATAAGATGAATTTCTTCTCTGTTTTGCATAACCGAACCATCATATGCCGGTTAAAAAAAAGTACCGAGAAAAAGACTAGGAAAAATAATAATAATAATAATAATAATAATAATAATAATGAAGCATGAAGGCTATAGCCTTAAAACAGAAAACAAGCACATCGAGGCTATGGATGAAGGAGAAGTATATAAATATCTAGGATATTATCAATCGACCCATATCGAACATGGTAAGGTAAAAGCTGAACTAAAGATCAAATATGAAAAACGCCTTAAGCAGATCCTTAAAACCCACCTCAGTGGAAGGAACAAAGCAACAGCTATTAATAGCTATGCCATTCCCTTGCTACAATACTCCTTCGGAACTATTAAATGGAGTAATACAGATCTTGAGGAACTAAATAGAGTAACACGGACTACATGTACAAAATTCCGTATTCACCACCCGAGATCATCGATCGAAAGATTTACCTTACCCAGAGAAGGAGGTGGAAGGGACATCACTGACATCAACGCTACACATGCTATACAGATAAATACATTAAGAACATACTTTTATAATAGAGAAGGAAACAGTAAATTACATAAAGCAATCACACACGCAGATTCTAGATACACGCCACTCAACCTTAGAAACAGAACTATACGACCCCTAGATAACATCCAAACAGACCTCCAAAAGAAAGAAACATGGGCAGCAAAGGAGCTACGTGGAAGGCACCACTTCCAAATGAACCAGCCACATGTCGACCAAGCAGCATCTAACAAATGGCTAACGAACGAAAACATCTTTGCAGAGACGGAAGGTTATATGATCAATATACAAGACCAAACAGTCATGACCAGAAACTATATGAAATACATTCTAAAAGACCGTAACATCCTATCAGATAGCTGCAGGAAATATGGACAAACCCAGGAGACCATTGATCATATAATAACAGGATGCACCATGCTAGCCCCTACCAATTACATCCACCGTCACGACAACACCGCAAAGGTCATTCACAGAGAAATTGCCTTAAAATATGCTTTGATAGAGGATCGAACACCTTATTATAAATACGAGCCCTCTGCTGTCCTGGACAACGATCAGGTTAAACTATACTGGAATAGAGAAATCACTACTGATCGAACAGTAGCACATAACAAGCCGGACATAACACTAAGGCTCAAACATACGAAGACCACATACCTCATTGAGATTGCCATCCCCAATAGTAATAACTTGAATAAGAAACACCACGAAAAAATAGACAAGTACAAACCACTTGCAGAAGAAATAAGGAAACTCTGGAATCAAAGCTTCGTCTACATCGTTCCCATCATAATATCAGCAACTGGCCTGATCCCTAGAACACTTCATGATAGCCTAGCACGTCTTCAAATAGATCCCAACATATACATCGAACTACAGAAAAACACTATAATAGACACAACAAGTATAGTAAGAAAGTTCATGCAGATCACATAAACCTAGTTAGAAGTCATTAACAACAAAGTAATATTTTAACAATACTGTGATAGTGTTTGGCTAAATGAAAGCCCACACTATCATAAAAGGAACCGACGATAGTCGAGGAGGAAAAAAAAAATAATAATAATAATAATAATAGGGGTAAGGGGTGCTCCCAATTGGCGTAGATAAAACTTTTTTTCTTGTTTCTTGATTTATATACTTTTAGCATATGCTAATAATTTTTAAATTTGGGTAAAATATTGTTGAGTAAAATGCATTTGTTTAAAAAAAAAATTTAAACAAATTAAAAAAATGGTTTTCAAGAATACAAAAAATGTATCTCTTGGCGCCGCTAAAAAGTACATAAAATAAGCTGCAATCTGAAAAAAGAAGTTTGCTGTACGACTTCATGCCCAAAACGGCCAGCTGTACAATGTTCGATTTTGGTATTGTTTTTGAGCCGTTGTTATAAACATTTCGGCTTGAAATTTGGCACCATAGTTTATTTTCATTATTGGCATATTTTCCTAAAGCTTGGTTAAATTTAATGCATTATTGTTCAAGTTATTACCAATTGTTTAAAAATGACCACCCACAATTGTTTTTATGTTATGCAATTTAACCAATTGACCAAGATAGTTCGGATACATGTAGTTTTCTTCTCAATCTCATCGTGAAAAATGTGTTTCTCTTTCATTATTACGATAAGAGTCATTGCAGATAAAATTTAAAAAACACGATTTTGAATATTCATTTGTTTAAACAAAAGATTTTGACCACGCGGATTTAATTCTAAACTATTTCCTAAACTTGTTGTAATGTCTACAATTAGTTCCAGTAATAAAATTACTATAGTAAGACAGCTCCTTATTAGGTGATTTATACTCTTAGTTTTACTCCACTATTCCCATATAGCATTTTTGCATTCAGAGCATGTGCTCTAAAAGTACTTTATGTACCATGGAACTAAGAATCAATATTCATTTTGTATGTCATGTATATAATCTGAATGTCACAGAGACGTTCAGATTACCGCCTCTCGACATTCGAATATGATTCCCACAACATACCCATGAACCAAAATGGTACTTGATATGAACCAAAAAGGTATATTGAAATATTGATAAATACATGAGGTGTATAGGAGGAAGGTCCATGCTACATTCATAATGCACACTGCACGTTCACAATATATGTGTATCACCTTCATAGGAATTAAACCGTAGATACCTGGTATGTACACGTGGATCATAAATCCATGATGTATGCATATTGAAGGAATGAGCATTATGTATCTGTGGCAGCTATAAGTACTTAACTCATGCCATGTATTTTTTTTTCAGAGTTTAATTACTACAATAATTTATTACTTATTGTTATCATAGATGAGTCGCTGCTTCATTCTGAGTATGTTCAGAATGATGCAGCAACTCATCTATTATTACAATAAATAATAAATTATTATAATAATTAAACTCTGAAGAGAATACATGGTATGAGTGAAATACTGAAATTCAGTATCTAATTTTAGTATTTAGTTGTTACAGTCAATTATTACTTATTCTAATTTTCCACATTACACATTCCTCGTGAAGAACATTATGTAAGTAAATGTGGAATGTATTCACAAAATAATTTGTTTTTACCATTAGTTTTCAACTAGTCAAACATATTTTATTGATCAAATTTTGTTGTATAGAGCACACAAATGCTAAAAACTTGCCAATAAAACCAGATGTAAAAAAAATAGTTTTACGTTTATATAAGATCTGTTCAAATCCATTTTAAAATTCATCAAACATTCATCACTCGAAAAATTTCAGCTTTAAAAGTAATATTTAACACGTTATTTATGAAAAAATCTGTTGATCATATTACGTTAGCTTAAAGTTTTATCTAATTCAAATCGCGTTTTAAATTGTCCAGAGTAAAACATGATATTATTCTATTAACTACTAATTGTTGTAACAATTATTCAACTTAAATCATAAAATAGGAAGAGGTATAATTAAAACAGCTGTGTTACCTTAAATATATTTTTATTTTTTTGTTATAGTAGACGCAATCGTTATAGTGACCCTATGAGTGAGACACAAGCCGAGGTTCAACTGACAGGAATATCTTCCATCTTCCCTCCTATTATACTTTCACCCGTCGAGCCACTATAACGATTGCGTCTACTATATAAAAATGAATTGCAGTAATAAAAGACAATAATTGTGTCAAGAACTGATATTTTGTTGACAAGAAAATGTTCTTCGCTACTTATGAACTCTCATATTTTACTATAACCAACGTTTTGCCAGTAAATAGAAAATAGTAAAAATTGGAGGGCTTCAAAAGCAGTGTCTCGATGTTGCCGATACTGATATTTGTAATTGCGGAACTCCACTTGGCACTCTCAACACATCATCAATGATTGCTCCCATTGGCTGAATACTTTCTTTTGGCTTTTCCAATTTTTGGGAGAAGGTATTTTCTTCCTGTCTAGAGAAAGTGGGGATACACGTGCTAGTTTCAACTCTAAAAGAAACAACGATTATAATACCTGTTTCACTTTAAAAAGTAGCTCTGATAAAGTTGAAAAATATAACATCTTGCAAAGATCTTACAGAAAAAAATAGAAATAATCAAAAATAAATTAAACAAATTGATATTATTATCATTAATTTACAAAACATGGGTATTTTTTTGGAATTCGGAAATATTTGTACTTGTGATTTTAAATACCTACCAGAGTTATTAGAAGAACAACATATTTTCCTTCAGCTTCTAGTAAGAGCAAAATTTCCTTCACTTTGGGAAGTCGACGCCTTCCAATATGTTCGATATCATTATCTTCATCTGATGATAATAGTCTTTTGGGAGCAATAATATGCCTTTTGTACATAGTCCTTCGATTTGTTTCTCTTCACTCTGTACATCGGATGCTAGTTCTGCTCTGTTCAATTTAACTGCAGCTTATAATCCCCTATAATAGGTATAAAGCAAATTAGTACAAATATGACAACTTACATGTTGCAATCAAAACCAATGGTTGTGACTTACACAAATAAAAGCTCCTTAATATTGAAATAGATCGAACCTACCTTCTTGAAAATAAAATTTAAACACCCTGTGTCCACGCTTCATCTGGGATTCATCTTGTTTTTCAATTATTTATCAAATTGTTTCCGTTTGAATGGTGACCACCAAATTTCCTTTTCGTGGAATGAGCCACTTTGAATTAGACCACCTCCGTTTTTTCCCAAAAATCGATACCTACAAATGTCGTCATTATTATAACTGACACAGTATTCTTAGTATTACAATGTACAAAGGGATAGGTACATTAAACTTTAGTGTCCTAACAAAAATTAAAATATCTGCAAATGACAATAACCTGGGACATCCCTTAAACTATGTGGTAGTTGTATTATGGTATACTTACTGCAATGCAATTAAAGCATATTTGGATTCACTAATAACTAGTTAATAATCGTGGCAAACAAAACACAAACCACCTAATTTCTTTGCAAACTACAAACAAATTGAAATCGACATTTGACAGCAGCGAAATAGGCATACGCAGTAACCTAGGGACCGTGGCGCGCGATCAAAAGTCTAGTTTGAATTCAAAATTTAAATCATATTTCACATTTACAATTTTGGGAACGATTTAAAATTTACAAAACGGGTGTTATTCACCACAGGGCAGAGGGGAATTATTATAGATGTACTTAAACCAATTCTGGATAGAGAACTATTTATTTATTTTTGTTATGAGATTGAGGTAGATACTATATAAAACTAGCAAAAGGTACTGTCTCATCAGTTGTGGTGCAGTTTTATTTATATTAGTTAAAAAATCGAAACAATCACCATTCGCGTAAAAAATTCGGAACTTTTGCGATCTAAATATTTCTACAAAAAGTATACACCTATATCATACAGATAAAATCATTGACGAACATTTATACGATGTACATGAACACGTATACGAAGAACATTCCCTGACATGTATACATGCGACTATGAACATAAACTTTTGTGCATGTTCCATTCATATTGTATATATAAATACAATTTATATGAAAATGTTGGGGGAACATACATGGCAAGTACAGAATGTACATTGGAAATGCAAAATGTGGAATAATAAATGTTATTTGGGTTACCTTCTTTCCACGTTTCATGGTGAAAATACACAATGGATAGCTTCTACAGGAAGCCATAAATAAAAAGAAAGTGCAAAGTAGGTACGGTTTTCTTTCGGAATCTCTAATTTGCTCGACAATTTCAAATTGCTATAACTTCTGGTCACTTGGAGATAAAATAACAAATCATTATTAATTTTAAAGCTGTACAATTAATACTCTACTATGAGGACATTGCTGTAAAACTAAAGTATTATTAGTTTTATAAGCTATATTCAGACCTTGCTTCTTATAAAACTAATAAAACTTTAGGCTCTCTTATTAAAAACAGTAAAGATAAGAATAAAAAAGAAGAATTGTCGGGAGTGTATAAGCTAACTTGTGGGACTTGCCCTAAGATATACGTGGGACAAACAGGTAGAAATTTTAAAAAGCGGATAATAGAACATAAAAAATCTTTTTTGAATAATAAAAACAAATCTGTCTTTTCGAATCACCTTTTGGAAGAAAAGCACTTATTTAACGTCAATTTTGATATCCTTCATACAGCTAGTAAGGGATCAAAGTTGTCGTTACTTGAGAGCTTAGAAATTAATAGGTATAAAAACTGTAATATTTTACTTAACGATCAATTAGACATAAATAATTCTCCACTTGTAAATCTATTTTAATTCCATTTCTTAGTAGTATACTTTATATTATCAATAAATAATTACAATTCTGTGTAAATTTGCTTTCATGTAATTCAATGTCATGTATTTAAGGTTCAATAAGTTCAATTTGTATGTAGTATGTAGTGTAGTAGTGCGATTATCTGTTTTAGCGAAACAATCGCATGTTGACATAATATATGTGAAAACGTTAAAAACAGTTTCATGTTTTTTATTTCATTAGTGATAATGGATTTTCACCAAGTGACGAGTCTATCACTATCCACCATATTGACGCAGCAATTTTGAATTTTTGAGTTTTGTCACATATCTGTAATCTACGATCTCAAAAATTCCCAGGTACCAATTTTCAGTAGAATCGAATATTAAATGACAATAGACTACCCCCATCTATAAAACGCCATCTTCAATCTTTTTATAAAAGACGTCAAATTGTACTGTCACGTGAACCATATACACATGACAAATTTCAAGTCAATACGATATCTGGTAGTGGGTGAAAAGCGAGTTGTAAGAGTTGTTCAAAATGTTACAGGTCAAGCTAATAGCGGAGTGTTAATAATAACTAATCTTAAGGAAAATTTACTGCTCTACAACTAATGCTCTATTGAGAAGACATTACCGTGAAACTATAGGCCGAGGCTCCAGAAGTCAAAGTTTATTAAGAAGTGTCAGCTTGAATTTTGAGTATATTAATGTTTTAGCTACGATACACTGTTTCCATATCAGCGAAAAATGAAAAAAAGTGACCTTCAATGAGCCCTCCACCTCGTAGATTCGGGGACTTTTAGTATGTTTACCTCCTAACTACTCCAAACACAGACCTGAAATCAAAAATTCTGTCCCTGATCATGTCCTCTACACCCCACTTTTGAGCGTTCATTGACTGGACTATGGTACGTACAAGCATAATTACGCCCTTGCAGCCGATAATCAAGAATGTATCGGCAAGTTGTTATAAGTGAACACCAACGATACTATGGCGTGACAACCCTTCTGAACCTCTTTCTGTTTATGAATTAAATACTATTTCATACGATGCTGCTACCTAGCCATACGATGCATTCATGAAATAGGTTATTAAATTTCTAATCAATATCCGTTTATTACCTTTATTATCCTATGTAGATGACCTCCTCACTGGTGGCACAACAGTGCAAGAAGCTACAAGCATAGAATCCGCTTTAACCGATATTCATACGTTTTTCAATTTAGAAAATAATTCACAGATTATTAACAGCGACAATAATTATGTGTCCGAACATTTAATCACTTTAGACAATGATGAGCATTTTGGCTTTTATGGTATTCCAAACAAGACCTTTTAACTTATTCAATTAAATTTAACGAGTCAGCTCAGTCTATTACTAAAAGATCAATTTTAAGTGCCATTGCACAAATATTTCAGCCGTCAGGATTAATTTATCATAATTACTGCTAAAATAATAATGCAGAAATTTTGGCAGTTGCGTACTTCTTGGGATGAAGTTATTCCCCTTAATCTTCACACCATACGGAATTCTTTTAAACAAAGTTTATATAAACTTAATAGTTTAAAAAGCCCATGGCATATACTTTGTTTTTCACCGACGTTAATTGAACTACACGGGTTCTCTGATACGCCACAAAACATGTATTTACTTAAGGTCAAGGAGTGAAGATGACAAGTATCACTTTAATTTTATTTGTTCTAAAACCAGAGTAGCCCCTCTCAAAGTTTTAACTAAACCGAGGCTAGAGCTTTGTTTAGCCTTACTATTGCCGACTTAATGGAGAAAGAAAAATCATCCTTGCATATAAAAATCGACAAAACGGTTTATTAGTTAGATTCAACTACTGCCATCTCATGGATGCTTCACCTCATTTATGGAAGGTTTTTATAGCCAACCTTGTATCACAAATACAATCATTGTCACAGCCTCATCAATGGTATTTTATGCCAACTAATGAAAACCCTGCCGATTTATTATCGCGCGGTATAATCTCTACCGAATTACTCTTATCGTCCTTATGGCGGCACGGATCCGAGAGGCTGCTTCGTCCGGACACTGAATGGGAACATATTTCTCACACAAAATGATCTATCGAAAATATGCCTGAATTATGTCCTAAGGCTGTGTTATTAAACACCGCTGTTAAAATTGATTTTAAGAATTTTCCACAATTAACCTAATGTTTCTCTCCGCCACGCCTACAGAGAGTCTTCGCATATGCTTTACGATTTCTAAATAACATAGAAGGTTCATCTGAAGACTCGGGACCTCTTAGTTCCTTTGAACTAAATTATTAATCATTATACTTATGAATTGACAAAAAGTGTTCAGGGCGATTACTTTTCAGTGGAAATTAAAGAAATCACAAGAACGGTAAGGTCAATGCTAAAAGCATTGATTATGCTTAAACCCCCATTCATTCGTAAGAAGGGTTGGAGAAAGACCCAATAAATCCCAATATGACTATGAAAAGAAACTCACTACATTATTGCCAAAGAGACACATGTTTTTAACAGTAGTAGCTTCGTCTGCTACACGCAGACCCACAGCATTTGTTATCCCTTCTTAGTTCTAGCCACTAGACGGCCGATATTTAACCCGCAAAATAGTACATGCTTGTATCAAGTGCTTTCGCTACCACTCAAACAATAGTGTTAGGTTAGGTTAGGTTAGGTTCATATGTGAGTGGGCTCCTGTTAGACCCTCCACTGTGACCATCAGGTCTATAGTCTACAATAGTGTTAAACACATCATCATTGATTAATTAGCAATAGATAATTAACCCCGTAATTATTGGAGAGTGGCGGTACCTATCGATAAATGTCCGAAGCAAGGTAATCTCATAATAATGTGGCACTCGACTAAACAGTTGACTTTCGCCATACTCTACCATCCATTTCCATTTTAACATTTTTATTTTATTTATCTATGTTTTGACAATACGTATCTTATTCTAGGAACATATGTATTTCATTGTACAATCTTATTTCAGGCATATATTTGTACACATAATATGCT
Organism: Stenurella melanura; assembly: GCA_963583905.1. Taxonomy (NCBI): domain Eukaryota; kingdom Metazoa; phylum Arthropoda; class Insecta; order Coleoptera; family Cerambycidae; genus Stenurella; species Stenurella melanura. Next base: position 109,636,215 of record OY757310.1, on the reverse strand, counting down.
GGGTCGATCTTAGACCAGGGGACCTGAAGATACGTTTATGATAGAGCTGATACTAATTCACATTCCCAATAGTATATGCGTTAACTTTGCTACGTTTTTCATAAGAAAATTGAAATAATTCCTGATATACCAATTATTAGCTGAGTAATTTGAGAAGTTATATTCCAAACACACAGGGAAAAGAAAGAAAAACCTGCTACAGATAATGAGTCATCCAATAAAATTATAGATTGGCGGGTTGTGTAATCTCCTACGTGTTTCTATCTATCCGTATAAGATACTGTTTATGTCTGTGGGCGTTCCGGGGCGGAACGGAGGGAGAATAGAATTGTCCGTCGCATGGGTTGTCTGTTTGTCTCTAGTGTCACCGTCTATCAAAGTAGACGGGCAGTCTCTGGTGAAGAAGTCTATGAGTATGTCTAGTGCCGTCATCGTGGCGTACGTCGGTTATGTCGGCGGTATTGCTGAATTTTTGTGGCAAAAAATTTTTGAGATGACTCGTCAAAGAAATCTCTTATCATTACGGTATCTGTTTGTCTATGCAATTCAGCAATCGGCGTATATCTGCTAGCGTTGGTAAAAAGTCGTAGAAGTTTATTTTGCGTCGTTTGAAGACGTTTGCACTGCGAGGCTGAAATTAAATTCCAGGCCTCGCAGGCATATGTCATGATTGGTCTAAATATTACTTTGTAAAGTAAAAGTTTGTTGGTTGTGGTCAGTCTGCTGCGTCTGTTTATTAAAGGGTAGAGTTTGTTTAATGTTGCATAAGTTCGGTTAATTGTCCGTGTGATGTGAGGGGCGAAACTCAGTCTCTTATCTAGGGTTACCCCTAGGTATTTGACCGAGTTGCGCTCCTCGATCACATTGTCATTAATTTTAAGTTTAGTAAATGTTTTGATGTTTGTGAATTTTCGGTAGAATGTAATTGTTTCGGTCTTAGTGTCATTTATTTTGATTTTCCATTTGGAGAAGAATTCAAGGATTTTCGACAGATGGTACCGTACCTTCTGAGTGGCCGCTTGTGCATAAAACGACCGCCCATACAGCACGGTGTCATCTGCGTATAACAGGAAGTTGGTTGTGGGGTGAGGGGGGATGTCTGAAGTGTAAAGGTTGTAGAGGATGGGTGACAGAATGGCCCCTTGTGGAACGCCCGCTGAAATGCGTTTTTGAGTGGATAATGTGCCATTGATGTTTACGGAGATATAGCGGGCGCCTATAAAACTTTTGATTAAGGTTACAAGATGTAAAGGTAATTTAAACACTTTGTGGAGTTTATAAGTGAGTCCATTATGCCAAACAGTGTCATAAGCTTTTTCTATATCCAGGAGCAACAACACTGTGCACTGTTTTTTGTTATAGGCCTGCAGAATGTCTTGCACGATCTTACAGAGCGCCATGTTTGTGTTGTGGCCCTTCCTGAAACCAAATTGCTGTATGGGAATTAAATGTTTTTTGTCCACTACCATTGAAATGATTCTTAGTATTACCCTCTCTGTTAATTTAGAGAGGGTATTCAAGAGGCATATAGGACGATAACTAGAGGGGTTGTGAGGGGGTTTATTTTGTTTCAGGATGGGAATTATAATGCCAATTTTCCACATTTTCGGAAAGTATTGAAGCCGTATAATAGAATTTATAATGTAAGTGATCTGGCAGATCATTTTTTTGGGTAGATTCTTAAGGATTATGTTGGGGATGGGTCTGGGCCAGGAGCTTTTTGGTTGGGAAAGGTTTTGAGGATGGATATGATTTCGGTAGGGTTAGTATAGTATTTGGGGGTTTTATTTGGAGGAAATGGTACTGTGTCTGGTATTTGTCGCGTTTCGTTTGTCACGTCATGTTGGAAGGTCGTTGCGTTTGGTGTTGTTGTGTTTGTCTGTTGTAAGTGGCAAGCTATAGCTTCTGCTTTGTCGAAGTTCGTGTTGTAAGTGGTAGTATCAGTAATAAGTGTAGGTATCGTCGAATAAGGTTTTTTGAGAAGGCGAGACATTCGCCATAGGGAGTTGTCTTGGGCGGACAAAGCCTGAATTTTGTCATTCCAGGCTTCCTCTCTATAATTCGCTAGCCTTGTTTTAATAGTTTCTTGAATATCAAGCATCCTGGCTCTATCTCTGTCTCGCCTGCTCACTTGCCACTTACGTCGTATTCTATTTTTAAATGTTATCAGTCTTTGTATGTCAGCTAGAATGATTTCAGTTCTCGGTTTGGCTTTTATAAGCTTGGTTGTACTGTCACGAGCTTTTACAATTAGCCGAGTAATCCGCTCGACTTCATCATCTAATTCGGCCGGCGAGTTTATATTGTTGTTGATGGTTAGGCTTTCATTTATGCGCTTTCTGAAATCATTCCAGTTTGTATTTTTATAATTGTATATTTGTCTTGTTGTCTCGTTACGTTGTTGGTCGGGTAGGGAGAATTGTACAGGATTATGATCTGATGATAGTTGTGGGAGAGATATGGGATTTATAGGATAGGAAATGTTTCTGGTTAATACTATATCAAGGACGGAAGGAGTGGTGTTGTTTAGAGGGAAATGTGTAGGAGTTTCGGGTGCCTGGATGGCTATACTTTCCGAAAGTGAAAAGTCATGCACTGTGTTTCCGTTTCTGTTGTTCCTGTGATTAAACCATGACACATGTCTGGCATTTAGGTCACCCGCTATAATTTGTTTGGGGTAGCTTGTTAGTTCTATTAGTACCTGACGGGATAAATTATAGACCGGCGAGTTATACACAGTTGTCAGGACTGTGCCGTCCTGTAATTTGATGGAAATATTATCCACGGCAGATTCGATAGTAAGCGAAGGTGTGGGACACTGTTGTGCACCAGTATTGCCACACCTCCTCCTCTATTTCTCGTTCTATCAGCCCTGTGTATCTGGAACATAGGAATCCTCAAATTATTATCAGGTTTCAATTTAGTTTCAGTAATAAACATTATATCAATTTTTTCATGTAACAGATAGTAACAAAGCTCTCTCACTTTGTTGTTGAGTCCGTTAGCATTCCATAAGCACACTTTAACACCCATCAATGTTAAAGGTAGGCAAATGGTTTTGTGTAAAGTCCTGAAGGACATTAAGCTTTTCGAAGGAATTGCTAGCGGACTCAAGCATCCTATTGAGAAGTGCTATAGCTTTTATGGTCTCTTTTAAATTTATAAGTGAATTTAACCTATTCATTTCGTTCATTAGTTGGTTAAAATCCCCTGATCCGCCACCGTTCGATGTTTTTTGGGCTTGATTTGTAGTGGGACGGGCTTCGGATGGTGATGGAGTCTTTTTGTTAGTCCAGGCGTTGGTGGTCGGTATTGGAGCTGGTTCATATTGAGGTGCTTGTTCTTGCGCTTGCGGCATAATTTTGTTGACTTGCTTTAATCTGAATTAGTAGACATCACAATTGATGTTGCTGGCAGTATGGTCTCTATTACAGTTGGCACACTTGGGCGGAGCTTCTGCATCTTTGTCACATTCATACGTAAAGTGGTGGCCCGCGCATTTAACACACCTTGGGTTTCGGTGGCAATTTGATGTAGCATGCCCCCAGTCCTGGCAACGACGGCATTGAGAAATTTGACGCTCGTTATGCCGTCGTTCCCATTCTATACGTGTGTATAGTACGTTTCTTATCTCCTGTTGTAAGTATTTTAATGTCACATTATTGGTTGTGATTACTAGGTAAAGCGGGTTGTATTGTGTTTTCATTTTAAATACGTTTCAGACTTCTATTTTCTGTTGAAGTTCTTCCTTCAATGCTTGTTCATCAATATTGCCCTGTAGTCCTCTAAGAACGAACGCGTGAGTTTTGTCTTCTGCGGAAGTGTATGTGTGGAATTCTATGTCATCTGTTTCGAGAAGTAGGGACTTATAATTTTTATATTCTGAGGGATCATTAATATACAGAAGTGTACTTTTAGGGGCATACTTGACGTAGAACCCTTTTTTGATGTCCCTTGAAAGTTCAGTAGTCAGCTTTTTGTAATCCTTGAATATTCCTTTAATAACTATTGGCGGATTTTTATAGGATCTCTCAGGAGCTTTCTTATTTTGTGTGAGTGTAGTTGTGCTTGATTTTTGTGACTCTTGGGGTTGTGTGTTTTTCGGTATTGCTCCTGTTCCCTTGGAGGTGGAAGGTTGGTTGGTGTTATTTGGGGGGTCTTTGGGGGCAGTGGAGGCTTTGGCGGTTGCTTTTTGTGAGATCATTTTCTCACTTTCGGTGTTTGTTAAGTTGGAATATCTGTTGGATATTTCGGTTGTGTTTGTTCTAAGTTCCTTTTGTAGTGTGCCAAGTTTGACGGTTTTCTTGGGTTTGATGAAACTATTGCTGTCTTGGTTGGTTGATATCGGAGAAATTTCGACGTCCATATCTATATATTTTTCTGTCAATGGTATTGTGGGCGGGTAAATGGATGAAATGTCTACTTTCTGGTTTCCAATTTCTAAGTATTTGTCATGTAACACAATTCTTTTTTGTTGAATTAACGATGTTACTAGTTGTAGAGTATGTGCATCTACACCAGGGGTTATTGTGCTTGGATTAGTAACTTGCATGTTGGGATTGAGTGGTAATATATATTCCGGATATAGAAGAACATCTGACTGTATGTTAATAGAGGTGGCCGGAGTCACAGAGGTCCCCATTGCTCCTTGAGTTGAGGGCATTTCCCTGGATTGTCCCGGGGTCGAGGTGTGCTGAAAAGGCGTTTCCATGAAGTTCTCTGTTTCATATAATGAAGTAAATGGAGTTAATGTAGTGTCGGTAGCGGGTAGAGCTTCTGGTGTAGTAATTACAGATCTGGATGGTTGAAATGGTTGAAATTCTTTAGATGTTCCCAAGAGATTAGGATCGCTTTTTGTGATGTTTTTATTTGCTTTTTTAATAGTGTCTGATACTTTTAAAAAGTCTTTTTTAACAATATTGCTCACCGTTTCTAGCTTCGTGTGTGGATTATTGATTGATGTAAATATTCGAGACTTCACATTCGCGAATTTGTCTATCTTTTTCTTTTTCACACCGGTAGAAAGAGAGTCACATTGTTTAGGAAGGACTTTCTCCTTGAATCGTTCACTATGTGGTGGAGGCACTATATTAACTTTGGGTACAAGAAATGAGGCGAATTCACTTACGCTTCCATTTGATTCTTCTTCGGGTGTACGAGATTTAGGTAATGTGTCTGTTTCACTTAGTTTATCCGTATCACTCTTATTAGTTCTTAATTCTACGTTTGTGTCCTTTTCACTCTTACTAACTACATATGTGTCTTTATCACTCTTGGTTGAACTGGTGTCTGTATCACTGTTATCAGATGCACCTGCACTTTCACTTGTGGGAGGATTTCTAGCACTACGGCCAATTTTTTTTAATGGATTTTTTAGATTTTATGTTCTTTCTTGAAGGTTTCAATTTATCTGGTGTTGCTGTAGATTTAATAAAATCGCTTCTCTGTAGCTCTCTCGGTCTTTCCATGTAGGCTAGCACGAACGATACTCTACCGATAACGTCTGAGCGCCGATCTCGTGTAAGCCCCGCCTACCGTAGTACGCGATATTACGTCTTGCTACCATTGTAATAATTATCAATAATTATCAATAACAATTGTACTAATCTTTGAAAACATCCAGTGGACGCCCATCACAGAAAGGAAGAGAGAGACGTATCTATCTTCTTAGCGTCAAGTGATCACTCTTCAGCGATTTTTACAAATAAATGTACCTAGAAACGGTTTATGAAACTTGTACTTGCTTATTTATGATAATTTCTTAAAGTAATCAACTTAACAACAAAAATAAACTTGATGCATACATGTATTTTAGTTAATTTCGTAAATATTTTTGATTTTCTGCTGAAGGAATTATATTGACATTGAGCCATTTTTTACATCTACATCAAATATTAACAAATAACCAAATAAGTCCAATGTATCTTAAGTTTTTGTTACTAAAAACAAAAACAACCTACTTACATTAAATCAATACAATTAGGGAGTAAGTGTGATAATCATATTGGTTCTGTATTGATTAATAGTATATATATATATATATATATATATATATATATATATATATATATATATATATATATATATATATATATATTTAAAGCGTATTTTTCATCAATTTCTGTGTATAAATTTAAACACGTAAATAGGTATATAGGGTATATACAATCAGAAGATGGCATATGTCAAACCATATTTATATTTACAGTAAAACGCTGCCTTTGAGCAAAATAATTTTCAAGCGATTATAAATTAGGTCGATCGAATATTTTCATCTATTTACTTACTATATGAAAATATTTTTTTTTCTTTTACAGAATTAAAAATAGTTGTAATTAGCTAATAACTGTCAATAGTAATACGATACCTAGGGCAAGTAGTAGTGGAATCAATAGAGGTTTTCACTTCGGAAAAATTCCGGGAAGCAGTTACTTTTGAGAAAACATCTCTGAACATGTCAGGAACAACACAACAGTTACCAACAATAATCCTTAAGCGTCATTGGTTTAACAAATTAGTTGCAAAATGTTTTTTGTCAAATATCTCTTAAAATAATTAAAAAAAAAACTAATTGCGTCATTCGAAAGTATGAAGTTCGAAGTTCTTCCTACGATCAAAAATTTTGTTAAATTCCGAGTTTGAAGTCGGAATTTTGTTATATTCCGACTTTGAACTCAGAATAATTTGAACTCAGAATACTGTTAAATTCCGACTTTAAACTCGGAATATAGTAAAATGCCAGGTTTAAAGTCAGAATTTAACAATAATTAAATTCCGAGTTCAAAGTCGGAATTCAACAATATTCCGAGTTTAAAGACGGAATATAAAAATAGTCCGAGTTCAAAGTCGGAATATAACAAAATTTCGACTTCAAACTTGGAATTTTGTTAAATTCCGACTTTGAACTCGGAATTTAACTATTGTTGAATTCTGACTTTAAATTCGGAATTTTACTATATTCCGAGTTTAAAGACGGAATATAACAAAATTCCGACTTCAAACTAGGAAACTCTGCAAAATCAAGAAAACTGTCAAAATGGCCTGTTATTTCAATTGTTATTAACTAATGATAAATTAAGCCTTGTGACTTTGAAATTATCGGAAGTTGTACGTATCAATGTACTTTAAAAAAATTTCAAATGGATATCTTTTAAGGTTTTTGCAAAAAGTAATTTGTTTATTAAAAATGTGCTTTCGTAAAATTGTCCTAATTTTTTTTTAAGGCACCGTAGACTAATGACCAAACATGGATTCTCTTCTCTACAAGTTGTACCATCACGTACATTTTCACGTTATAAACAAATAGACTAACTCAATTATTTTTAATCGTACTCCATTGGGACTAGGACCATTTGAAAGCTACGATTTTTCTGCGAATTTCAAAAGAAAAAAGAATGTTTAAGCTGCTTGTGAGCTGAGATAATTTTTTATTTTTCTTTTACTCATAGCTGATTCAATTATTGACATTTGTATTTAAAATTAACACATTAAGTAGATCAAGACCTGCTCTGCATTGTGTGACAATCGATCCCCCGACCCTCGGATTTATGTCATCATCATCATAACAAAGTTTATTTAAATTAAACGACACAAAACATTGCCTACCCGGATCGAGGTCTGGAGCCAACCGCACAACCACGTCGCGTAGCGCCGTGTGTTAGTTCTGTTGGATGGATCGTGACCGGTTCGGCTCAATAAAATAAAATAAAAAGTCAAAACTCCTGCCGCCTGTGGCGGCTTAAAATTAACATTTAGGTTGTTCATATTTAAAAACTTAAATTCTAAGGCACTGAAAGATTAAAACACTATAAAACTAAATTTGGAGAAAGAAATACTGGATTTGATTTGGGTTGCTAAGACGGGGAAAAACTCAATGGAAAAACCTGTTGGAGGCAATTGTGCCCAAACAGTCTGCTCGCCGTTGGGAAGTTTTGGTTATGGAAAGGAAATTTGAGTTTTAAATAGTTAAGGTTTTTATCAGTTTTATCGGCCAAAAAAGAATTTTAAACAAAAGAGGACAAAATAACAAAAATTACAAAAATACAAACAGATGACAAACAATGGGAAGAGAGAGAGGATAGGTACTGTTGAGGCACCACGAGTTAAATATTTGTTTATGCATGTAAATCGGTTTTCTTGTGTATTCGTTTAAATTGGTCTTCTAAAGAAGGAAGATGGCAGCACCCCGCCTGTAGTGCAAAGGGACGAGGGTAGGGGGTGGTACAACGAAAGCAAGCGAGTACAGACATTATTATCTTCAAGCAAGTCGAGTTAAGTATTCTAGTTAAGTACACAAGCTATGTAAAAAGTGCAGTAAAAGTGCAGTAAAGAAGTTCAAGCTAGTACAAGTGCTTTATTTACAAGTGAAGTCTTTACTGTACCGAGTACAATAACATTCAATTCAAGTTAACAAAAACAGTGGTTCAAGTATACAGTCCATTAAAAGGTCCATCAAGTTTAGAGACCCAACATTTTGGTACCTACGAGCCGCGATCGAATCCAGAATATAGAGAGAAACCTAGTATGGCCAAAAGGCGAAGTTCCAGCAAGTTAATTTTATACAAGATACAAGTCAAGCAAGTGGGACGCGACGAAGTCAAACGAACGAGTTCGAGTTTATCCAGGTACACCAAGAGAGCCTCCGGTGAGTCTGTTCCAAAGCATTACTTTAATTTCCATAAATATTTCCTTACTATATTTTTTATCCTATTTTAATCCGAGATTACGCCATGTCTGAGGATCTTAAAGAATTAAAATATCAGAGAGGTCAAGTAAAGTCTAAATTAACAAGAGCAAAAAAGTTTTACGACTCAATTGATAAATTAAATATTGATCAAGTTATGTTTGAGCAAATCGAGTCACGTTTAGAAAAGTTTATTCCTATTTTTCACCAATTTTCGGACATTCAAGTACAAATTGATAGACATGAAAGCTTGAACTTAAAGTTAGAGGAAGAGAAACGAGAAGAATTTGAAAATTCATATTGTCTATTACAAGCTCAATTAAAGGCATTGCATTCAGGTTACTCTAAAAAAGAACAGTTGGAAATAGGTTCAGTGCAAACATGTTTAATGACCGATTTTCGTCACATGGAAAATCAGGCAGCCATTTATGCAAATAGTGTTTCAAGGGTAAAATTACCACCAATAAAGTTGCCGAAATTTGATGGTAATTACATGCAGTGGTTACAGTTCAAGGAAGCCTTTGTCGGTATAGTACATAACGATAATACCCTTAGCGATTACGAGAAGTTTTCTTACCTACGATCCTCCTTGGAAGAAGATGCTTGTAAAGGTATAGATCATTTTAGTACGTCGAACTCACAATATGATTCGGCATGGCAGCGGCTTATAGATCGTTATGATAATGACGATAAAATAATTACGCATCATTTAAATGCTATTTTTGAATAATCGGTTCTTGAAAAAGAGTCACACATAGGGTTACGGAATTTGTATGAAAATATTACGCAAAATTTACGAGCGCTTGAACTATTAGGACAATGGGATACTTTTATAATATATTTAATAACTCGCAAATTAGATTCTACCTCTTTACAAGAATGGGAAGAATACAAGTGTAAGGCTTTACAAGGGTCAGACGAGGGACTTTCGGCAAACAGCGGGTTAATTAGGAAAGGGAAAGCAACGTTTCAAATTATGAATAAATTTTTAGAACAGCGATGGCAAGTTCTTGAGAGTGTGCATGACAAAAGGGAGAAACCGAGTAATTCCCGTTATAATAAATTAAATGAAAGAAAAACCTATGATAAAACCAAGCAATCAAATCACAAATCTTTTTCACAGTCACCCAGACAGCACAAACACGTCCTATGGATGTCCAAAGGATGAATGCAATGGATGTAGTGGATATCCACTGGATGTACTGATTTTGCCACTGTACTTACAATGGACGTCCGTTAAACCATACGTTTGTCACAAAAAAGGACAGCCATTGCTGGTCCAATAGGGACGTCCATTATTGGTCCAGCAGTGGACATCCTTAGGTAAGCTAGTATGGACATTCATAGGTAGTCCTATAGTGACACAATGTATGTACAATGGACGTCCGTTACACTATACGATTGTCACAAATGAGGACGTCCATTGTTGGTCCAGCAGGGTACATTCATAGCTAGTCCTATAGGGACACAATTTATGTACAATGGACGTCCATTAAACTATACGATTGTCACAAATGAGGACGTCCATTGCTGGTGCAGCAGGGGACATCCTTAGGTAAGCCAGTACGGACAGCCATGGCTAATCCTGTAGGGATACAATTTATTTACAATGGACGCCCGCTGTAGCACCCGTCGGCTGTACCTATTGTAGAAATTCACATTTGTCATCTTCAGATTCTCACTGATAGCTGCTTGAGATAAACACCAGCTTAGTTCCAGCAACAAGAATCAGTAGCAAGTAGCAAGAGACAGAAGATGGAAAATGGGATTTGATGAAACATTTAAATCACAGCCCTATTACAACCTAAAATATAGGTACCTATGTCAATCTTGGTAACGTCCTACAATTTTTCCATTTTGACCTCCTGATACAGTAAGTTACAATTCTGACTATAGCTGAGAAACTTCCGAGTAAGTGAAAATTTTGGTCAATAAACCTATTACAATTAGAAAGTACCCGTGGACGCGAGTTATGTACACAACAGGAATGTGACCACTTGATAAGGACTCTCACGGTCACGTGGTACCGCAATAGAACAAAACCACTGAAACCGCTTGCAGCGAGGCATTCGGTCTCCATATTTAGTCTTAATAACATTGTAGTTAGACTTAGACGATATATTGTATTTTGAAATAGTTATTCTTGCACTTGTAAAATAAAATAAATGTTTTTTAAAAATAGTTCCGATTTCTAAAACAAAATTGGCGCAGTCAGTAGGATTAATCCAGTAAAAATCTTTTCAACGCGAATTAGATTTTTACGTATTTTTTAAAATTTTGGGATTTTTCCGAATTTACTTGCTAGGGTCAGTGCATCGATTGGTTCCTTTGAAGAATCCATTGAAGACACCCGAAGTACGAAATCCCAGAGACGTGAACTGAGTATCTTCTCGAGAAATCTCCGATAAGTGAATTGACTAACTTATCCAGAAGAACTGTCGAAAGAAAACTACGCTGAGGCCGAATCGCCCAGAAAAGAACCCTCCACAGGACTATCGCAGTAAGTTGAGCTTTCCTTTCTCTCATTTTCCTCAAAAATCGTATCGAACGTATATTTGAGTTTATCTAGGCTAATTCTGATTATTGAAATCAAATTGACATTCTCGTCTTTTAGTGTTAAGAATAGAATTCATAATTAATCGTGACAAAATAGACACTCATCCATAGAGGAAGAGAACTTTGTTACAAAATAACGCTACCTTATATACTCATATACTCTACTACTGACAAAATTTATAACGCATATTATTCCTATAAGTAGTAACTTAGTTAAGTTTATAATTATATGTCAGTAATAGACGATCTAGTAAATAGTTTGGAGAAAATCTGCATTGAACAAACTTCCAATAATAATAACGAATTGAACGAAAGTTTTGAAATGACGGCTAACAACCAAATTAACTTTCACCTTCTAAAACCTTATGCCGACACCATCCCACATTTTAATGGGGATGAAAACGTGTTAGAAATTTTCATAGGAGCTTGTGATCAATTTATTTCCACATATATCACTACTGATGCATTACTAAATGCATACCTCTTACGTGTAATAATAGGTAAACTCTCTGATAGGGCACAAATTCTGGTAAGCTCACGATTAGAACTAAATACTTGGGAAGAAATCAAAAAAGCATTGAGATCCAATTTCGGAGATCGTCGAAACGTCGACTGTCTCGAACAATATTTACTAATGTTAATGATTTATAAAAATGAACACCCTAGCGAATTCGCCAAGAGATACAAACCGCGCGTAGTAAACTCTCATTCAAAGTAAATTCCTTGCCGATTACCGAAATGACAGCTGAAACCAAGAAAATATATTTAAGACAATACGATTCTCTGGCACTCAAAACTTTTATGCGAAATTTAAACGAGAGTACAAGACAAAATTTCCTTACAAAAACCAGACTCCCTCGAAACCGCTATGTCTTACTATATCGAAGATGAAAATTTCCGAAGTACCACTAATTTAACAAACACCAATAAAAATTTCTATAACTCACAAAACCAGAATTATAACCAACAATTTGCACAATCTTCTCAACATCAACCTAAAAATTTATTCAGTAATAATCCATTCAATAAGCCTCCTCAATTTAACAAAACTCCTAACTTCAATATTCCCCCTCAATTTAGCAGACAATTTACTCATAGATTACAATTTCCCAGTCAGCCAATTAATATTCAGCCAAGACCAATTCAACAAAGATTCCCGACAAACCGACAGACATTTGGACCCCCGCAAAACGTATTCAGACCTCATCAAAATGTACCCGTAAATAAACCAGAACCCATGTCAACTCAATCTCGCATTCCCTCGGTACAACGTTCTTACCCAAATCAAAATCAAAATATGTTTAAAAATTTTAATCCTAATTTTAACCAACATAGACAGTGGCAATCTGAAGAATTGAACAATATCGACGAGCAACAAACGTATCACGAAAATGACTTAAATAACTCTTATCAAAACTCAGAACTTGTTGAATACTACGAACCATATACTGAGTACCCTGAAATCTCAACGGACGAATCTGAACCAAATTACAACCCAAATTTTCAGTCAGACACACCAACAGACAGCCAGACTTAGTAGAATTAAATTCAGCCACAGTAAATGCATTGCCTTACGTACAAATATCCGAACCACCTTTAAAATTACTCATCGATACAGGTTGTTATACATCAATTGTTTTACCTCGGTTATTGGATACCACTACCCCGATTATATTGTACATAATCCATCCAATTTAAAAACCTCACTAGGCGAAAAAGAAATAAGATATAGAGCAACAATACCAAAGTAACCATAATATTGAATTCCTTTTATTTAACTTTCACGAATACTTCGATGGAATTTTAGGCCTTAAAGACCTTATCGCCATGAACCTCTCTATAGACCTCCAGAACCAGTGTTTAGTAAACAAGACCATAAAAATTCCATTCTTTTATCGCCAACCCTTCGATAACACTTTTAGTTTCGAAATCCCAGCCCATGAAACGCTTATCAAAGACTTTCCTGTAAACATTCCTAATGGTGAGATTATAATACCACAGGGCACAATAAACGACTTGTTTATTCCGGAAACCTTATCGCAAGCCCATAACTATCGGGCCTATTTCGAAATATACAACCGCACTTCAAAAACAATTTCTGTTTCATTATCAGAACCGTTTCCTGTTATTCCAATAGCTAATGAGTTTGAAATTTATAACATAGATATTTGTGAACAACAACAACAAGACCACCCTAATACCGAGATAACACAGCTAATACGAACAGACCACATGAATACAGAAGAAAAATCTGCTATTTCTAAATTATGTCGTGAATTTAAAGATATCTTTCACAACGAAAATAATAAATTTACTTTTACAAATGAAGTCAAACATGACATTAAGTCACACGATGAAGTACCTATTCATACAAAATCGTATAGATTCCCGCATGTACACAAACCTGAAGTCGAACGCCAAATCAATAAAATGCTTAATGACGGTATTATTAGACCTTCCAGTTCGCCATGGTCCAGTCCTATATGGATTGTACCAAAGAAACTAGATGCCAGTGGCAAGCGCAAATGGCGTATAGTAGTGGATTATCGCAAGCTAAATGAGAAAACTATCGATGATCGGTACCCATTACCAAATATTAACGACATATTAGATAAGTTAGGCAAATGCAATTATTTTACGACACTTGACCTCGCATCAGGATTTCACCAGATTGAAATGATTGCAAATTTAATTAAAAAACAGCATTTAACGTAGAAAACGGGCATTACGAATACGTTCGCATGCCATTCGGACTAAAAAACGCACCGGCAACGTTTCAGCGAGTAATGGACAACGTTTTAAAAGAATTACAAGGAAAAACTTGTTTAGTATACATGGACGATATTATAATATTCAGTACATCCCTCCAAAAACACATAACTAACTTAAAACGAGTGTTTTCAAAATTACGAGAATGTCGACTTAAAATACAGTTAGACAAATCCGAATTATTAAGAAAGGACGTAGAATTCTTAGGGCAGGTTATAACTTCTGAAGGTATAAAACCGAACCCAAACAAAATAAAAGCCATCAGCAAATTTCCTATACCGCGAACAGCAAAAGAAATAAAATCTTTTCTTGGGCTCTTAGGATTTTATAGACGCTTCATAAAGAACTTCGCGCATATTACGAAACCTTTTACACAGTGTTTAAAGAAAGGTGAAAAAATAATACATTCGCCTCAGTTCATTGAAGCTTTTGAAAAATGTAAATCAATTTTAATGAATAGCCCTATATTGCAATATCCTGATTTCGAAAAGCCTTTTAATCTAACTACTGACGCGAGCAATATAGCGATAGAAGCAGTACTTTCGCAAGGACCGATTGGCAGCGATTTGCCAATTGCTTACGCTTCGCGCACTTTGAACCCAGCCGAGCAAAACTACTCCACGATCGAAAGGGAGCTTTTGGCCATAGTTAATTTTACCAAATGCTTCAGACCGTACTTATTTGGACGAAAACTCCAGATAATAACGGATCACAAACCACTTCAGTGGTTATTTAACCTCAAATAACCAAACTCGCGACTTGTAAGATGGCGCCTCAAACTCGAAAGGTATGAGTACGAAATCCATTACAAAAAGGGTAAAAATAATTCGAATGCAGACGCATTATCGCGTGTAGAAATCAACGCAGGTGAAAACGAATCAATTTTCCCGAACTTAGACGACACAGAGAGAAATAAAGTAGTTGACGACTTCTTAGAGTCCATACCAGACATCGAAGTAATTCCCCATACAGACGGTACAGATACCCCAGCAACGTACAATGCCATTAAAATTTTACAAGATATTGCCCTTAATTTAGATCTCAACCAACCACACGGAAAAAAAAATCCGATAACGATACACAACACTCGTCTCACGAAAACCCTATTCTAGCCTGCCCCATTTCAGAACAACACCTCAATCAATACCGGAACCAAGTTCCAAGACGCTGCAAAACCTTCAATTAGAAAAACAGAACTCTTTAAGGATAAAAACCCCAAGGGCCGACTATATATCACAATACTGTAATATTTCCACCTCACTATTGTGCCTATAGCACAATAAAACTAATTTTGTTTGGTAGTTACACGGGCTCAAATAAACAAATGTGATAACCTACCACCAAACAGAATTAGGCTCCGGCTAGCCAGTTTTATAGGAGGCAAGGGCCTGGGTAAGCGTCAACGACAACTTAAATAATAAGGCCAAGAGCGATTAATTTATAAAAAAATTTAAGTTAGAAAATTTAATTTAAGTGTTTAAAATCTAAGTTTTGTATTAAAAAAATATTCAAAAGTACCTTGGGCGCCAAAACCTAAAGGAGGTTTATAAAAAAGGAAGATACGTCACAGACAACACACAGAAAAACGACAGGTAAAATTGAAATCGATTTAACATCGATTAACAAATATAAATCAAGGATAATTAAATAATGAGGTTAAAATACATGACATCAAAAACAATTTGAACAACAGACATGCATGTAAAATTACTAATAGAAGAAATACGGGTTAATCAAATTTAGAAGTAGGGTTAAAATTTTACGATAAGAAATATAAGTTACAGGTAACTATACGGGAACGGTTATCACCAAATTAGATAAGAAATAGTTCTAGCGATAAACAACAAGATACACCTTAAGCGGTTTCGCATTAAGCCACCAAATTTATTCACTAAAATTTTAAACTACTCGCAATTATATAAGGTTAATTCAAGGTAAAGGTACGAGACTATGAATTTCTCATAACTGGCAACCTAGATTGACATACATGACAAACTGTCAAAATAGGGAGCAGTTCTCTTTTTGCTAGAGATTGTTTGAATGTGTTGCTAAACCTGATGGCAATTTAATAATTATCATATGACATATCCCAACCGCCAGGAAAAAGAAGGTACTATTTACCGGACTATATAAAACGATAGCAAGTGGGAATTATTAAATCAACACTAGAAATGACATCTAATTAAATTTGTACTCAAACACATTCATTAAACTGCTCGACAACAATAATAAGAAAGGTAGCCACGTTTTGCTAGAGTGAGAGAAATTTATATAAGGTAAGTAAAAAAGTGACAAACATGGCTAAAATAATGGCGCTTAGCAACTAAACTATAAAACAATTTTGTTTATCACTAGAAACTTCAACTTATAGACAACTTCTAGACTCTAGAAACTTATTACTAACAATACCCGAAACTAATCTAAAATTTACAAAATCTCATTGCAATAATACATGCCTTTCGGCTATAGATAATATGACCCCATGGCCAAAATATCACGATACGATACGATACGATACAAACTAACGGTAAAACTGGTATAAGCCAGAAAATAAGAAACATTTACGGGGTTAAATAACATAAGGCTATAGAACTGACCGGCGATTTTATGGCAGCATTGAAACACAAAACCGTCTCTCGGACTAAAAATTAATGAAAACTTCATTAACAATGCTCTTTCTTACGGTCTAAAACCATATCCGACACAACTACCATGAAATTAAAAAAAATAGCAAAACTACACAAATTCTTCGTATAGGCTCATTACTGTTATATTTGTGGTTGATAAACATGAAATTTTATTTAATTCAACATCCCGTCTAGCGGCAGTTAATTACATGAAGGTTAAACGAAATTTTGTTGGAAAGAAGTAATAACAGCGTACTTAGCTCATGAAATGTTCCTGTTGATACTCGGCATGTAGCTGGTGATATCGCAGTACTATTGTCTCTCTCATACACGTGACATGTGTGAACGCTAACTTCCAGAATTCTCCAAATGCGGTGTGTTCATAAAAACAGCAAGAAAAGTTCGGCAAAAAAAACTTCCTCGTGGTGGTTGATCAGGCCATTCGAAGAATATTTACGTCGCTGGATAATGACCTTGGCGGAATAACATCATTGAACACAAACATATGCCGAAATATGATGATATGTTGTTTAAAACTTCTAAAATATGTCCATCAAAGGAGGAAAACTTCAAAGGTATTAAAGGTGAATCCGTAGAATTGTAAAGTATCAAATTACGTAAAGCGGTAAATCGATAAACTGGGAAACTTGTGAATTAATCCCTTATTAAATCAGTAAATGGTGAAATCGAAAACTTTAAGAAAACTTAAAAGGAATTTAAGTAGGTTATAATTTTAAAAAATTTTCATTTTAATTTTGAAAAAAAAGAATAATAAATAGGAATAATAGAAATAGGAATATTCAATCCATAATCTAAAAGAAAATGGGAACGTATTAATATTTATTTAGATTAAAATTTGAAACAAACTACTTACATTCAAATATCCTTTTTAAGCGACTGAATAATAAAATTTAAGCCGGAAGGTTAAAAACACATGTTACTTGCTCGGGAAATAAAACAGTAAGAGAACGTTTTCTAGCATCTAGTTGACTTGATACAATATTTTAAATCGTTGTGATAGTGCTGACATCTCATGCCTAGACCTATAACTTATTTCAACACGGAAGCGATTTCTACAATCCATTTGAGATGGAACATTACGGAGTATGTTACAATACCTAAAATAAACATGGATGAACACCTATTAGACACAATAAAAAACTACTTCGAGCCAAAAAAGACTTACGCACTATTTTTCAGAAATAACTTTTCTGAAATCGTAATAAATCTAATTCAAAACTTCTTTAAAAATTCCGCTTTTAAACTGATACAATGTAACCTTATGTTAAAAGACATAGAAGATACAAACGAGCGTAATGAAAAAATTAAATACCACCACGGAGGAAAAACATGCCACAAAGGCATAACAGAAACGAGAAACTCACTACGAAAAACTTATTATTGGCCAAACTTAACGGACGACGTAACAAATTACATAAATACTTGTCATATATGTCAAACAGCCAAATACGAACGACATCCCAATGTTATTAAATTTAAACCAACGCCGCAAGGGCTTAGACCATTCGAATACATTTATATTGATATATTTCAAGTAAAAAAGAGTTGTTTCTTGACTATCCTAGATAGCTTCTCAAGATTTGGACAAGCATACCCAATGCAAATTAATTCAATTGATGTGTTAGACAGTCTCTTAAATTTCATTTCGCATTTTGGCATTCCCCACAAAATAACTTGTGACCAAGGGTCAGAATTTAAAAACAACCTTTTCGAAAACTTCTGTATGAAACATAAAATACAAGTACATTATACAACGGCAAAAAACTCTAATAGTAATAGTCCGGTCGAACGGTTCCACTCGACCCTACTAGAAGAATTAAGATGTCTAGAACTGATTGACGCAAAAACTAACATAAACACTCAAATGAAATACGCGATTATAGGACACAATAATTCAATACACTCAGCCACTACATTTACCCTATTCTCGGTCATAAAAGGAAATGTCGAAAAAATTGATCCATTTGACGTAACGGATAGTCGAATAGTAGAAACATATATTGATATACACACGCAGAATATGCAAGCCATACACGAGGCCGTTAAACAAAATAACGCTAAAGCAAAAGATCTCAGTAGAATAAACGAGAATCGAGACGAGCCACCAGAAATTGAATTAAGAAAAACGTATATATAGCAACTAAAAAGAGAAACAAAATAAAACCAAAATTTCGAAAAATAACACCAAGAGCCACAACTAAAATAAAAGTATTAACGCAAAAGGGTAGTTATCATAAATCAAAAGTAAAGCCACAACGGCGAATTATACCAAATAATATTGTTGCAGATGCTGCAAGCAATAACGATTCTACTTCTGGTCCCAGCAATCATCGGAGAAGAGATAAAAATAGAAGAAATAATTAACCCCATACTACCATTCCCCTTAGGTAAAGCCTACACAACTAATAACCATCATACATTTCTCTACTTCCTTAATACCGACCAGTTAGAAAACTTAGCTCTTAATCTTAAAGATCACATTAATAACCTCCCACATTTCATAGATTCCGCTCTTAACTTAAGCCAAGCACACATAATAAGAGACCTTGTGAATCACGCCACATACTTAATGGCCGAGGCAAATAATAAGCTAATTAATATCAAACCCAATTATAGGCAAAAACGAGGACTCCTTAATATAGTTGGCAAAGGACAAAAATGGCTTTTTGGCACCTTAGATGCTTCAGATAGTGAACGCTACGACAAGGCCATAATAACATTAGACAAAAACCAGAGAACCCTGTACCATGACATGACGAAACAGTTAACACTAACTAAATTATTAACTCGAAAGTATAACGAATCATTAACGACACTAATCAAGAATGAGAACATAATAAAGGGTCGCTTAGAAGTATCTCGAGAAATAAAAGCATTTCACAGCCTTATGTCGTTTCAAAACACGGTTGAACTAATAATACATATATGCCGCGATTTAATCTCATTGTTGGACAATATTGAAAATGCAGTACTATTTGCTAGATTGCACACTCTACATACAAATATAATATCAGTCGAATCGATGAGAACTCTTGTAACGAAGATCGTAAAACTCTATGGTCAGTCTAAAATACCAAATTTCAAAAACATTCAATCCTTCTATGAATTAGCAACTACTCAAATATTCTGTCGAGACGACAAGATAATATTTTCCATACATTTTCCACTAGTAAATCCTACCACTTATGACCTATTCCACTTATACCCGATTCCCAATAAAAACCTTACGCTAATTCCGAAGAAATCCTAGCTCCTTAAAAACTCAACTCATGTTATCTACGAAGACATCGAATGTCCAAAGATAGAAAACATTTGCATATATTACACCAATCAGCCACCAACAGAAGTTGATTGTCTCTCGCAAATGCTAGACGGCTACCAAAGGACATGTCCTCTTACTCCTACTTATCTCAATGAGCCGATCATTGAAATAATCAATGAAGCACACTTGATTGTCATATACCTACTGACAAGATGACGATCTCAAAAATTTGCAACAACGATGGAATTTCTGAAATGACCAAACCCAAGTTAATCACTATACCTCGAAATTGCACCGTCAAACTAAATGTTGAGACATTCACAAACCATCAAACTGAAAATCTCCAAAGTCAATTTTCCCTACCAGAGATTAATCATAGTGTAGAGTGCAGACTTTGAAGCCGATAAAACTAAAAAATATTCGGCTAAGTGAAATATCCAGGTACAAACAAGAATTGGACAAAATGCAAATCTATAAGTTAGAAGACAACATACACACAGACGGACAACAAGGCTTTATGGATTCTCATTTCCCTAATTATTTTGGTTACTATACTTGTTGTAATGTACCTTTCATTTTGACGGTACAAAACAAAAAGATCCACCACTAATATAATAATTACTAAATCGGACTTAGAAAATAACGAAAAGGAAAATGAAAAACAGTCGTCCCTCCTGTTTTCCAGCTAAGAAGGGAGGAGTTATGTACACAACAGGAATGTGACCACTTGATAAGGACTCTCACGGTCACGTGGTACCGCAATAGAACAAAACCACCGAAACCGCTTGCAGCGAGGCATTCGGTCTCCATATTTAGTTTTAATAACATTGTAGTTAGACTTAGACGATATATTGTATTTTGAAATAGTTATTCTTGCACTTGTAAAATAAAATAAATGTTTTTTAAAAATAGTTCTTCCGATTTCTAAAACAAAATTCGCGCACGCACATGCACACACACACACACATAGAAGTATATGTGTTTGCAAAAAAAGAAATAAATAATTAATGGTTCTTTATTTTAAAACTTAGGAAATCTTGAAACTCTCAGGAATATGATTATTTATCATTGATTTATTAAATCAAAATGAAAAAACTGCTTTTCCAAGTGACCTAGTATGGCCTATTTCAGTCTTCTTGGCCCTACGTACACATTATGTAATAGCCTCTTCCGTATTTCACTAATCGAGATTGTTGTCAAGTCTTTCCATTGTGCCTGTAAACAATAATTAAATATAAAAAAATAAAGAAAATACAATATATTAACAAATTTTTTATACCTTAACTCTTTTTAATTAATATATTTGAGGAGCTATGCCTTTACTACTTAATCAACTTTTAATGATAATAGCAAAACGACTTAATGAAAAAATTATGTTTCCGGTCCAAACACAAACTAGAAAAGTTAAATTAAATATTCCAATATATGCAACAATCTGAATCTAAATACAATCAACTTGAGTATTTACCATACAGAGCAATCTGATCACTATTTTGTCATATTGAATATTTCATCTACTAGTACTGTCAATATTGTGGAGTACTGAATGAATAAAACTTCACTTCACCGATTCACTACCACTTTATTTGGTCAACTCTCTACGACTGAATGCCTTATCATAGTGCCAGCGTTAAGCCTGGCTTACTCATGATGCCGCATCAGTTATGTAAGGACAATAATAATCTAATATTCCTATTTAATAAATTGCATACACTACATCCCTTCCTTTTTATAAATATTTCAGTATATCATAAATTATATATTATATATCATAAATCACGCTAACCTACGCCAATGCAATGTAACTTAAAATAATATCATTAAATAACTTATACTGAAGTTATAGATATTTATTTATTATGGGACAATAATTGGTTTACCTAGATGAATATTATAAAACTAATATACATATTCACACCTATACATATACAGATATACATACATAGCATAAGGGTACTTATTACATTAATCAATACCTATTATTTTTCTTATAATTATTATGCATGTTACTTTCTCACTGAGACTCGGTAAAATCATTTGCAATTATCCATTCCTCGCCTATTTTCTTG
Organism: Stenurella melanura; assembly: GCA_963583905.1. NCBI lineage: Eukaryota > Metazoa > Arthropoda > Insecta > Coleoptera > Cerambycidae > Stenurella > Stenurella melanura. Next base: position 109,614,228 of record OY757310.1, on the reverse strand, counting down.
AAACGTATTACATTTCTCCCATATTCGCGTTATGTACTATTGTACTTAACTTGAACATCGCCACTATTCTTTGACACCATGAAGTGGTTCGTAGGATCGTAATCTGGAGTTACTCTATTTCCTTTAATCATATTTTTAACAGAAACCTTGTCTTCTATTTGTATGCTCTCTTGCCTCTCTTTTCCTATCGCTATACTGTTTCCCTTTCTCTTTCTATTTGTCTTTGTCTTCGATGTCGTCGTCATTAATATATTGGCTTGAAATGGGTAACTGAGGACTTTGTCCCTAAATAGTTCTGAAGGAGTCTTCCTGTAGTAGAATCAAACCTGCGACTCTCGACAATGAAATGGTGTTTTGAGAGAGAGAGAGAGACATCACTTAAAACCAGTTAAATGTCCCGTCGGTACACTACGCACGTATTCGTTTTCCTTCACGCTGCTAATCATTCAAATGGGGAACTTAGCTTCATTGTCATTGGTTTTTTCAAAACTGCCACATAGCCAGACCGACCTTGTAGTTGCACCAGTCGTCTTTAAACCGGTCCGGATCGTAAGTAAGTACGGTATTTTATTTTACTCTTGTCGAGAATCGGATCATAAAAAGATGAAGCCAACCCTGGTTCATCACTATACCCATGTGAAGGGCCAGCTATTCAAGGTCGCCAAATCTGCGACGCCGAGATAGAAACCGGTTTTTGTAGTGTCTCCTCTTCTAATATCTTCCTCTGTGGTAGAATGAGGCATGCTATTTTGTACATTATCAGGTAATCGATTAACCCTCGTATGCAATCATTTCTTTGTCGCTTGACTGATGTCTTGAGTATGTGTTTGTTCATTCTTTCTTCTTCTCCACATGTAATTAAATATAATGACCGTTAAGACACTGGTGAAATGTTGTTTAAAGCGAGGTAAGTCTGGAAATATCACTAAACTTCGGAAATCCAAGTCAGCGAAGATTATGCGATAATTGCTATAAAAATAAAAGACTAGATACAACATAGTTGTCTTATTAGGTTCACCCCCTGCAACTTGCAAGACTACATTTTAGGCTTTTGTTCTCATTTTTTACTAAATCTTCATGCCCGTAGGGGTTATGTAGTGTCATCGGCGTCGGCGTCGCGAACAAGTTATGACTTGTCTAGCGCGCTGTGCTGATGTTTTAGTCTTCTGCCGAAACAGAAGTCGTTTGAGCGCAAAAAAATAGTCTTCTGCCGAAGCAGAAGTCATTTGAGCACAAGAAAGTCTATATAAGAGAACACTTTTTCTCAGCGAGCAAGTAGTGATCGATCCTTCAAGTAGTAATGTTCCAGCCTTCAGCAACTAATAGTCTTCTGCCGAAACAGAAGTCATTTGAGCACAGACGCCAACGCCAATGCTGATGAGGTTATCCCTTCCTCTTGTGTTGTAACCAGACAGTGTGTTTTAATTGAGTTTTATTGTGTTGAGTGTCAAGTGGCAATGCATACCCGGAGTGGCAAGGCAGTAGGCACTGGGGTCGAGAGCGACGTCTCCACGTCGGCCCCCCCTCACTGCACGACGCCCCTCACAGCATCTGACCACGAAGTGCTCCGCCAACACGACGCCCTGACAAGGGGTACGGGGGTCACGCCCGACGTCTCCACGACGGTGGCCCCACACTGCACAGCAAGCAACACAGCAACCCGGCTCGGCGAGGTAAGCATGTCCTCTGATTTCTCCACAGGCACAAGTGCTACGCATGGCGTCGCGACGACGGCGCCCCACTACTGTGCGTCGCCGGGCTCCGCGCCTAGGCATAGCGAGGCAGGACTCGCCACCAACATAGGACACGACACTGGGGTCACGCACGACGTCATCACGACGGTGCCCCCTCGCTGCATGGCACGCAGCGCAGCCACCTGGCACGAAGCCCAGGCAACAAATATGGAATGGAGTAGCAACGATTCTCAGGCGATGCCCCCCTACTGCATGGAGCGCAACGCAGCATCGTGGCATGGAAACTCGGCGATGGAACAGAGATTGGGTGGTGATGATGATATGGTGATGCCCCCTCGCTGTATGGTGGACCCAACAGCATCCCGGGCCAACGACGATTCCTCGACGCTGGGAGATCGCCGCTTCGCTGGATTCGCTTCCACACATGGGGAAGCCTCCCACTCTGGCTCAGGGCTGCCCAGCGATCAGTACACCATTGCTGCCACACCCGACTGGCCCCAACTCTTCAGCGACGCCTCGCTGACACCGCGCCGCCAGCTGGCCACCCCTCACTGCATGGTACCACCAACAGCAACCAGCCCAAGTCCAAGCACGCCGCCCAACGCACAGTACTTCGTCACGCCTACCTCGTCGGCCGGCGCCTACCACGTCACCCCGCCGTACCAGACGGCAAGACCTAGTGCTACGCCCCAAAGACAAATAGTGCTCCAAAACCAAACGACTGGAACGATCCCAGTCCCCTCTGCCGCCATAACGGACCAACCCCAACCGAGCTTGGGACTACCCAGCTATGAACAATTAGCGCAACTCCTGGCTCTGACCACTTCAAACCTAGCCTCCATTACCCGGCAGCAAGAAAATTGCCGGCCACCCATTACTGCACGTAACGAATCACAGCCGTACGCCACGGAAAAGGCTAACTTACGTGGACAGTAGATACTAGTTTAATTTGCATGGCCGTAGGGGACTATGTAGATGCTAGTGTTAGAATGAGAAGTGTCAAATAAGAAATTAGACAAACTCGTTTTAGGATTTTAATTTGCTAGCATAACCAGGTTATCAAAAGAATGAACAGATATCATTAATATTTTTACAGGTAGTTTTTCTTTTTAGTTCTCATATATAGTTTTTTCCTGCTGTTTGCAAAATCCAATAAAGAATATATTTCATTACAATTATAATAATTCACTTTTAAACTTGCAACACTTACAGCTAGTGTACAAGGTTTCATTTGAACGACCATTAACTTTTAAATTTTGAAAGGTATGCACACGAGTCATTGCCTCACCCTATAGGCGCATATTACATAGATACATACATATACACTGTTTATAGGTAATATGTGACGGTGCTACATATAATAGGTTCGTGCAGCCCTGATAATTTGATCTTGTATAGAGTTTGGTATTCTGGAACTTTCTCATTCTGTTGAGAAACTAAGAAAAGAAAATTTGAAATAAAGGTGATTGCTAAACTGAACTAAACCAAGCTTCTTCGAAACAGAATTTAACCTAATGTAGGATGAACACCCTATACATTTTTTGTTCTTTTTTTTTTAAACCAAAGCTACAGAAGGTTGCCTCCTGGGTATATATGCCAACCACACGTTAAAAGTTACCGTCTTCGTATTTCCCCTTTTTTACAAGTATACCACGTTTCGTCCGTGGCACTAGTCATCAGCTACCTGCTAAATATTACTTCTCTCGATTAAATCTTCCAATTTTCTTACAAGTCAATTAAATTTTGATTTATATCTCTCAATTTCCCCCTTATGATTACATAAATACATGTAGTGACCTATTTGAAAAATAAGTGTATTTATTAATTATGTGGAAAAGATTTTGGGTTTTAAATTAGAAAATATAAAACAACGTAAAACCCGATTGATTTACTATCGATGTTATATAATTATAATGGATAACATTCTAATAATAATTTCTATTAGAAAACTTATCTGTCATTGTCTAAGCCTGGATCGGAGCCCTTAGATATTCCTTTAATGGAGTTTAATGTTGACCTTACAGATCTGTTATAAATTCATTGGATATGGCTCTTTGAATGCAATCGATGATTTCAATGCTTATACTGCCCCTGAATGCTGCTGGCATGGATGCATTCTTGGTGCATTAGATAGCTAAGAACTTGTTTGGACCATCTACTTTTTTAGTCCAAGCAATTGCTACCTTGCAGTTTCTACAATAGTTGGCTTTACTTTCAAGGCGAATATGTTGTATACTTTCTACACAAAATGTTATACAGTATGGGTCAGACATAAGTTAAAAATAAGGATATCATAAGCGGTAGAATTTTAGTTTTGATATTGCCGATATTGGAAGTTTTCAATTCAGCGAGTATTTTGGGTTTCTATGAAGCTAGGCTACTGTGATATTATTGATGTTAAATTTTTATTAGTCTGCAATCTGTGTCTAGAGGTCACAGCTAACAGAATAACAATTTTAAGTTAAGACTTGAATAGGCTTAGAGATTTGGAGATTATAGTTTTTCTAGGTATAAAAGTAGTGAGTTTGTAACCCGGTATTTCGTTTTCCGGTTATTTCCGGTTATATTATAGTTCTTCATCATAGACTTTAAGCACCTCTTTAAATATGTGTTAAAATTTAGCACTCATGCTGGCGCAGATTTGCAAAAGCGTACTGATGCAAGAGGGTCTCCTGCGTCAATTGCATTTTATGAATACAATTATACATGTAATTTTTAGTACATTATGTTTCATTATAGTAGTGTCATTTCTTTAAGTAATTCTATATTCATGATTTAAATTTAATAACCGTTTTTATTTATTTATGTATTTTATTATCATTGTTATTTAATGATTTTTTCAGAGCCTGTTTTTTAGGTACAACTAAGCGAATCTTCTATGACAAATTCAACGAAATGTTTTGGTTTTTCGTTTTTTAATTAGATGTGTCTATATTTATCTGTTATCTTTCTGAAGATTAGTGTTAGTTAGTTAGTTAGTTAATTAGATACAGTGTTTCCATTTTAGCACTACTCTGAATTTGATTTTACTTAAAAATCTAGTTTAAAAATTTAAGCATTCTCGTTCAGCGCGTCAGCGCTCAATTTTGCTGATAACGGTATCAATTCTAGATTGATTTGATTTTTTACTAAGTTGTATTCTACGTAGGCGTATGGCCAATACGCCTACGTCAGTTTTTTGTACGTACGGACTAATTAGGTAATCTCCCATTTAATGTCGACAGAGGCTGGTTCGCCTTCACATTCAATTAGTTGTATGGCTATTTTGCCATTGAGGTATGGGTCCAGGTGCCCTGCGGATAACTTTCCGTCATTACCTCCTGAGAATATGCATTAACGAGGCACATACAGGTCAATACCCCATCAGTTTGAACTGGTTTATCCTTGCTCTCCTTTACATTTCCTCTGATGTACTTTTAATTATAATATTATTCAAATAATTAACCTGATAACCCAACAATTTTATCAAGCTTTGTTTAGCTATAGGAAAACCTATTACTTTTTTGCTTTTAATTATTAAGTTATAAGGTTTGTCTTGTGGATATCATAAGTATAAACAGCTATTATGTAATGTTTATAAATGAAGGAGCCCTAGGACTCATTTCGTTTTATGTGAATAATTCTACCAAAGTAATGTCCTTTTGTTCCTTGCAAAATAATTTACTAATTGCGAATAAATGCACAACTTGCACAATTTGCACATCTCTACATACACAATGCACATATATGTAATTTTTGTTTACTTTGTTTATTAAATTTTAATATAACTTATACATTTTTACTAAATATCATTTTTATTTATAATTACGATATCTCTGTTTGGGTGGCTAAGGGTTGATGAGGGTTTTTTCCCCATTCTTGGAATTCGTGTGCTCCAAACATCCCAGTTCAACACTGTGTGATTCACTTGTTTTCACAACGACCACGGGTTAATATCGCCTACATGTCTTTGCCATCGTAATATTTTTATGCTCTATTCTAAATTTGGTAGATTTGCACATACTTTTGTACACTTTTTAAGGTATCCAATTTATCCTCGTCGCCACTTGTAGAGTACTGAATGAATAAAACTTCACTTCACCGATTCACTACCACTTTATTTGGTCAACTCTCTACGACTGAATGCCTTATCATAGTGCCAGCGTTAAGCCTGGCTTACTCATGATGCCGCATCAGTTATGTAAGGACAATAATAATCTAATAATCCTATTTAATAAATTGCATACACTACAAATATTAAAAATATTCTAATTATTGCAATGATAGACATGTAAATATTTATATTGAAAAATTTGTATCACCCCAACATAAGAATTTTTGAAATGCCCTTGGTTGTTAATTAATCAATGCCATTCAATTAACACATAGATATCAATATAATGTATTAATAACCTAGTACCGAGATGTATGCACTAAAATATAAAATACAATCGAATATTTAAACTTCTGTATAATTATTTAACAATTAACGAATGCTACTAGCAAGACACAATCTGTTTTTTCTACTTTTTTTTTAATGAAAATTAACGATGTTTACAAGAGTTTACAATACCAAAGTCTCATGAAATGTTGATAAATTTTGAGAGCACAAGACATAAATTACATATATATTCATAATTGGAAGTTTATGTGTAAAATGCTAATGTTACATAACTTTTCATTAAAAGAGATAGTACTGTCAGTGTAAAAAAATTCATTCTTCGGACTGTGATTAAAATGGCTCGTGACTCAGAATCTATCTGATTTGGTGTGCCATCTGTCTCTCTGTATGTGCAACGTCTTCCTAGAAAATGGCTCAACGTTGACACTTTATATGTTATGTATAACATCCATAATGTTCTAGGTAGAACCCCTTTAAATATTACTGAAATTGTTGTTCCAGAGGGTGGGCCAAAAAAAATATTTGTCAAATTAAAAAACATTTCCAATAAAAATTGTTTTAAAATTAATTTTCTCTAACACCATTCCAGAAATTACAAATTCCACAATTAAAAATTATGTTGGTACAAGTAGCATTTCAACAAACTGTGATGGAATATAATATCGCTGTTCGGAATTATACCGCAAGGCTTTCGACAAATCAGAAGCCGTTAAGTCACAATTATTAGCGTGGTATGTTAAGTAGCTTGGTTCGATTGCTATGGTTACGTTGAACAAAAGGTATTTATTTCTAGCTTCGCATTTGACGTTTTGAAGTTTTTTGTGAATATTCAATAAAAAAAATTGGAAGCGTCGGGGGTCGACCTCAGTACCTCTCCTGCCGCCGAGGGCGGCCAGGACCTAATTTTTTAATGAAATTTCTAAGTTAGAATATTTCGTATCTGTTTTCAAATAAAACGATAAACAAAAGCAAATATATTTAACTACACTACAGCAACTTACATAATAAGACTTGGTTGAACTTTGAGTCCTTGAATGATTGTTTTTTCTTGGCTCCAAGTTAGAAATATTCTGTAGGTAGTAATCGACTTGGTTAATGTCTGTGATAAGTATCTTTTAGTAAGATCATTAGTGTTGTTACTTCCTCCAAACTGTGATACTCCCCCTTGCAAGTCCTGCCCTTGAAGCTGTAATTTTTATACCTTTATTTCTTCTAATAAATCTAAAAATTTAGTACATTAAAAAAAAAACAACTGAGTTACATTGCTAATATAGCTGAAAGGGGGTGATAAATGAAAGTAAAATGTACTTAATTCGATCACTGGTTCATATTTCTATTCCTTAGGACACATTTCTCAAGTGCGATTGATAACAAATTACTTAATAGGTATGCTCTTTTTAATGAAAGTACAAATTGTGTTGTTACTTGGAAAGTAGGGTGTTAGGTTAACCATGAATAAGTGGTTAATTATGAATTAAAAATGTGATCTTACATTAAGTCAACAATAATTCAGGTTGACCGATGATTTACGTAAGTAAATATGGAAAAAACCAAAAAAACCTTTATTAGTTACCTAGGTATAAATATTTGAGAACTTTTCCTTTTTGTCAACTAGACTGCCACGATAGGTACCTACTGATGATTGACCCGTTAGACTATTTGAAAACCTTTTGTTTTAACTAAGCGAGTTTATATAAACAAAACAGCAGATAAAATTTATGTATTACCTATTTCTGGTGGGGAATGTAATTTTATTTCTTCAAAGTCACCCTCACTAGAGTAGACGAAATCCTCTTCTGGTAACATTTTCCTTTCTGCCTCTGAATCAGAGTTACGGTCTGAGTTATTTTCTACCTTGTCTTTTGTCTTGATGTGAGATATCGTCTAAAATTATATTTACAAATTGAAGTATACTTATTTTTAAATTACATACTTGTAGGTAAATTTATTTAATTCAAATACACAAAAACATACCATACGTACTGCTCCTAAACACTTCCACCTGAACATGTAATTGGATGTTCATTTTTCTGTATCATTTTATTAATATTTCCCTTTATTGGCAAATGGAGACCAAGAACACTTTACATCAAAACTCGAACAGGAGGGAACAAGTTTTCCGAATTCTTTTCTTTAAATGTCGGAACCATCCAAGATATATTTTTCATATCTAGGTAAAAATAAACATCACTAATCACAATCACTCAAACAAATTTGTTACACCATTATAATCTAATAATCCAAATTTAATAAACATTTTGAACGTTAACACGTGAGGTTATGTCCTTGGTACTTGTCGTCGCTTTACAAGAGCTGACTGACGTTCCGTGTAGAGTAGAGAATGACCAATAAAAATTCAGCACAGAATATGTTGGTAAGATTTCATTGGCTAGCAAGACAGGAAGCTTTACGTTACGTTACGTGTTACTAGTAGTTAACAAATGGTAGAGAGGGAAATTTAAATCATTGGTATGAAATTAAATCAATAATATACACAAAATATGATATGAAAACATTGATACGAAAGGATTTTTTCCTGTAGAATAAGATTAATGAAGATATAAAGAAATATACGATATGTGTGTTTTCCTGTTATATAACAAGGACAAAATTGTGCATTCTTTAAGTTTAGCTATATTTTTGCGTATGTCCAGTGAAGGCTGGGTATGAACATCCACTGGATATCTTGACATGGACATCCACTGGATTTCCAAGTACATCCGCGGACATCTAATGGATACATTTTCGTGTACGTTCACTGGATGTCTTTATATGGATATCCACTGTTTACTCAAACAGTGTCCAAGGACATCCTGGACACATTTTGGACATAAAACGGACGTCCATTGGATACTGTGTGCTGTATGGGCAAGGTTAAATGCATATGCAGCTGTTAATAATCATTCGGATTGTTTCTATTGCACTAAACATCACACAATATATCAATGTCACAATTTTATAAAACTAAAGCCGAGTGAGCGATATCACGAAGCTAAGCAACGCATGTTATGCATTAATTGTTTGCGCCCAGATCATACAGCTGAAATTTGCAAATTATCAGGTTGTAGAAAATGTGGCCAACGTCACAACACTCTGTTGCATTTTGAAAATGTACCTCGCCATAATAGTACAATCTCTAAATCGTCAGAGAGTTCACAGCATAATAATAGTCCTCAAGTGCATGTTTCGCAGCCAAGTGCTGCTGAAACTCCAAGTATCGCAATTCCAGATCAAGGAGAGTCACACTGTACCATCGCAAGGGACAGTTCGACCATTTTAACAATTTTATCAACCGCTATCGTGAAGATCAGCGATCGAAATGGCAAATCGCATGAATTTCGTGCATTATTAAATAGCGGGGCACAAAATTCATTTGTCACTGAGCGTTTGTCAAAAGTTAGAATGAAAATGCAATAAAACTAATTTTTCTATTATCGGAGTTAGTCAAGTAAGAAGAAATGTTGACCTTTCGACAAACTTTGTCTATATTCTCGCAAGCTAACGTTTAGTCGCACAATCGACTGTCTAGTTCTACCTGAAATTACAGGCAACTTACCCACGGTCTCATTCGATGCAACAAGAATTAAAATTCCAGAAAATATAAAATTAAATCTAGCCGATCCTACATTTAATATATCGAGTCCGATTGACATTTCATTAGGTTCGAACATTTTCTGGGAACTTTTATGTGTGGGTCAGGTTAAATTAGGCTCTTCTAGTATCATATTGCAATATACTCGGTTAGGTTGGGTACTTGCGGGAAATATGAATTACTCTAACACCATCAATTCACCCGTGATAAATTCAGTAAACTGTTACAAACAGGATTAATATTTAATAATATTAATTCATTAGATAAGGCCATTCAAAAATTCTGGCAAGTCGAGGAAATCGAATTTAAACCTAGAATGGCTAAGTCTGAGCAATTCTGCGAAGACCACTTTTTAACTAATTTTAAGCGAGATAGTGACGGACGATTTATTGTAGCAATTCCGTTCAAGTCAAATTTCGATTAGTTGGGTGAGTCAAGGGAATTCGCTCTGCAAAGATTATTTTCGCTAGAAAAACGATTATTAAAAAACCCCGAACTTTATTCGGAATATAGAAAAGTAATGTTAGAATATGAAGAACTAGGGCACATGACAGAAATACAAGAAAGTAATGATAACACATTAGCTTATTATGTACCGCATCATCCCGTGATAAAAGATACAAGTTTAACTACACGGGTGCGTATTGTCTACGATGCGGCGATGAAAACTGACAACGGCTTATCTCTAAACGACGTACAGTATAACGGTCCAGTAATACAAAATGATTTAATTTCAATTATTTTTATAGAATGATTTTCGTCCAAGAAAGCGATAGACGATTTCAACGTGTGTTTTGCAGAAATGATACGTCTAGTGATGTAAAGTGCTATGAGATGAACAGAGTACTCTTCGGTACAGCTTCGGCGCCTTATTTAGCGGTAAGGTGTTTATATCAATTAGGGGTAGAACACGAGCGGTCAAATCCCGAAGCTAGTCAAGTAATTAAAAATGATTTTTATATTGACGATTGTTTAACGGTGTGCAATTCTGAATCACAGTTACTAAAAATACAACGAGATTTAACGAGCATTTTATCTAGTGGTGGGTTTCAGTTGCGCAAGTGGTTATGTAACAAACCTAATTTGTGTCAACAATTTCAAGTGGACACTAACTTGGACTCTAATATTTTGAAAATTGGAGAATCTGAGGCAAATAAAACATTAGATATAATGTGGAATGCTACATCTGATGCAATTCAGTATTCAATTTCTGACAGTGAGACAGAAAACAATAAGTAAGCGGTCAATTCTATCATAGATTTCACAGGTCTTCGACCCTTTGGGTTTATTAGGTCCTATAATTATTGTGGCAAAATTACTTATTCAAACATTATGGCAAGACGATTAGGTTGGGACTCCCCATTACCCCAGACTTTACATACTAAATGGACACAATTTAGAAACGATTTACTACTTTTAAATAAATTGAGGGTCCCAAAACAGGTAACAATTGCAAGGTATAAGTCAATAGAATTACACGGTTTTTCTGATAGCAGCGAAAAAGCGTACGGGGCCTGTATTTATGTGCCTTGTCGAGACGAGTCTGAAAATGTGATTGTCATTATTTGTTATGATTATGTTCAAAATCGAGGGTTTCGCCTATAAAACAGTTGACTTTGCCAAGATTAGAATTATGCAGCGCTCTTTTGCTAGCACAATTAGTCAATAAGGTAATTAGTTCAATACAAATCTAGTTCAATAGTATTTTCTTGTGGTCTGATTCTACAATTACTTTATCGTGGATACGAGCCTGTCCTAGTAAATGGAAGACGTTCGTGAGCGAAATACAGCGTTTAACAGAGCAGTCCAACTGGCACCATGTCAGGTCTTGTGACAATTCCGCGGATCTAATCTCGCGAGGTATGACTGCTGCCGAAATAATCAATTCGAGTCTGTGGTGGTCAGGGCCGAACTGGCTGACAAGGAATGAACCCTTGCCAATCGAAAGGTACGAGATTTCGGGTAACCTACCTGAACAGCGAACAGTTGCCTGCCCTTTGATAATTAACAACTTTAATATCTTTGACAAGTTCTCATCTCTGGGAAAACTTCAACGAGTAGTTGCATATGTTTTAAGATTTGCAAAAAATTATAGAGTACCGAGGGAACAGCGAAGTTATCAATCCATTTCAATAGTTGAACTTCAAGTTTCACTAAACACTCTTGTTTCTTTGACTCAAAGAGAAAGTTTTACGCAAGAATACACAGATTTAAAAAGGGGGCTGGCAATTAATAAGAAAAGTAAATTACTTTCTTTGAATCCATTCTTGGATGACTGCAATTTAATGCGCGTTGGTGGCAGAATACAAAATTCAAACCAAGAATATAGCAAGAAATTTCCATTGATTCTGCCGTCAAATCATAAGTTAACAAAATTAATTCTAGCAAATGAACACAATAAGCTAATGCACTGTGGGCCTACAATGTTATTGGCGTCAATTCGGGAAATATTTTGACCTCTTTCAGGTGGAAATTTGACTAGACAAATTGTACACAAGCGCGTGGTGTGTTTTAAGGCAAACCCTACCACTGAAAGTTATCAAATGGGAAATTTACCAGAAAACAGGGTCAACCAAAGTCTTCCTTTTCAAAACACAGGTTTGGACTACGCAGGTCCTATTTTGGTCAAGAACCGTAGTACTAAAGGTGCAAAATTGACAAAGGCTTACGTGTGTCTTTTTATATGTATGGCAGTTAAGGCTATACATTTAGAGGTAGTAAGCGATTTAACCACTGAATGTTTTCTTGCCGCATTAAAACAATTCATGAGCAGACGAGGTAAACCACTGAACCTATTTTCAGACAACTCAAAAACATTTGTGGGCGCTCAAGTTCAATTACAACTAATGCATCAATTTTTACAATCAGAGTCAAACCTTATTAGTAATAAGTTAGCAGAGGATAATATAACGTGGAACTTTATCCCGGCACGATCTTCTAATTTTGGTGGTATATGGGAGGCTGGAATTAAAAGTGCAAAGTTTCACTTAAAACGTAATATAGGAAACTCTCACTTGACTTTTGAAGGCTTATACACCGTATTAACTCAGATTGAAGCCGTCCTTAATTCTCGACCCTTATACCCCTCATATTCCGATCCTGAACAAGTTAATCCCTTGACTCCTGCTCATTTCTTAGTGGGAAGAAGTTTGACTGCTCTCCTGGAGAAAAATGTACTTCACGTTCTCGAAAATAGACTGAAATATTACCAGAGGTTACAGCAAATGGTCCAAAATTTCGGGAAGAAGTGACATTCTGAATATCTTTCAGAATTGCAAACTAGATCCAAATAGCGACAAGAGAGTAGTAATAGAGTGAAGGTTGGCATGGTTGTCATAGTCAAGGAAGACAATGTACCACCTTTAAAATGGAATATTGGGCGCATTCTCGAAATTCACCCGGGTCAAGATGGTGTTGTGAGAGTGGTAACACGGAAGTTGCATAGTTCGGTAGTGAAACGTGCAGTCACCAATTGTGTATCCTTCCATTTGAAATCTATAAATTTAATAAAAGAGATGGAACAATCTAAAATGAGACTAAGTGTCATAATCTCCAGTGGACTTTAATTATATTAATTTAGTATCTTAGATTAATCATTAGTTTAATTAGTTGAAAATGTATATACATCCATGTTTCAAGGTGGCCGGCATGTTGAGGCACCACGAGTTAAATATTTGTTTATGCATGTAAATCGGTCTTCTTGTGTATTCGTTTAAATCGGTCTTCTAAAGAAGGAAGATGGCAGCACCCCGCAGCACGAGGGTAGGGGGTGGTACAACGAAAGCAAGCGAGTACAGACATTATTATCTTCAAGCAAGTCGAGCTAAGTAGTCTAGTTAAGTACACAAGCTATGTAAAAAGTGCAGTAAAAGTGCAGTAAAGAAGTTCAAGCTAGTACAAGTGTTTTATTTATAAGTGAAGTCTTTACTGTACCGAGTACAATAACAATCAATTCAAGTTAACAAAAAACAGTGGTTCAAGTATACAGTCCATTAAAAGGTCCATCATGTTTAGAGACCCAACAGGTACAGAGTGAAATTATGGTGGTGAAAAGTGTATGATAGACAAAAGTTTTGGTAGAGGAAGAATGTGGCTAGAGATTCTGCCGAAAGATAGGCAACGCCTGGTATGGTAAGGGGTGTTTGATTTGGAAAGGGGCATTATGCATTCTGATTTGGGTAATGTTGCGCGTAAGCGAACTATCGCCCAGTCGAAAAGCGTAGAATTTCTGGGATGTGTCCCGGACGTAGTCCGCTAATGGTGTTATGTCGTTACAACGGTCATATACATCTCTAAGGGAGGTGTGTCTGCCCGAATCAGAGACGCGGCGCATACATTTGTGTTCTAAAACTTGAAGTTTTTTCATTGTCGTGGCCGGGATGCTGCACCACACCGGCGCCGCGTATGTGATGATCGGCCTGATCACCATCGTGTACAATAATTTTTTGTTGTTTCGATTTAGTCTGCTACTCCTTGCCAGGAGCGGATATAGATTCCTGGACACGGAGTAGATCTTGCGGACCGTCTCGTTAATGTGGATGTTAAAGGTCAGCCGTCTGTCCAAATGTACCCACAAATACTTCACACACCTTTTAATTGGAATTTTTCTACCCCTGATCGAAATTGGTGTTAGAATGCGGTTCTCTGTGAACCGGCACGTGAAGAGTATGGCCTTCGACTTCTCGGCGTTGATCCGAATCTTCCACTTGTCGTAATACGCCGTGGCACGAGTCATGTGCGCCTTCAGCAGCATATTCGCCGCCTGGGCATTGTGCGAATGCACGTACATGGCCGTGTCGTCGGCGTCGGATTTATGTCGAGCGCTCCAACATGTTGAGCTAAATTACCGATGCGGCAAAAATTTACATTAGTGTAATAGATTTATTCCAAATGTATAAAAATTGACTCATGTAAAAGATGTCAAAAATATTGAATATCGTGCTTTGGCAACACTTTTTATTAAGTGCCACATTGTTTAAATAATTCGCAAAGTTGAGAAAATCAGTTTTTCGTAAATACCAAAAAAACTAAGAATTTTAGAAAAAAATTATCTCAGTTCCCAAGTGACTTGGAGCATTTATTTTTCTTTTTAAATTCGTAGAAAAATCTTAGCTTTAAAATGATCCTAGCCCGAACGACGTACCCTTAAAAATAAAAGTTATTCAATTTTTTTATAACTTTAAAATGCACGTGTTTTTCAAACCCGATTTTAAACAAAGAAATTTGCGAAAATCAATTAAATTTGATATGTGCATGATGGTACGACTTGTCAAAAAGTGAATCCACTTTGATCCGTAACTCTAAAATTTCTAAAAAAAAAATTACGACAATTTTACGAAAGCAAGTTTTTAGTAAATAAATAACTTTTTGCAAAAACCTTAAAAGATATCGATTTGAAATTTATAGCGTTTTTAAAGTAAATTGAGACGTACAACTTCCGATAATTTCGATGTCGCAAGGCTTAATTTATCATAAGTTATTAATAATTGAAATAAGAGGCCATTTTGACGGTTTTCTTAATTTTGCAGATAAACAAATTAACCTATTGGAAAATTTTTTATTGGGTTTTGTAGATCTTTTTATTGGCAACATTTGTCATGTAAAATATTTTTTTCTAAAATTCTTAGTTTTTTCGGTATTTACGAAAAACTGATTTTCTCAACTTTGCAAATTATTTAAACAATGTGGCACGAAATAAAAAGTGTTGCCAAAGCATGATATTCAATATTCTTGGCCTCTTTTACATGAGTCAATTTTTATACGTGAAGTATGTTTCATTTTTCGTTTCGGGGTACATTTGGAATAAATCTATTACACTATAGCTGTAGCATTTGAAAAAGCTACATTAATAATTTCAGTTTGAATACAGTAGATTAACCCATTAGTTCATTTGTTTGATAGGCAACCACTCGTACTTCAAAGGGACATAGCAGGTTGCATATCTGAAATTCTCAAGAAGGAAAGAAAGCGTGTTTTCTTTTATGTATTATTTTTGAGTCGGAGGTGTTATTCACGTATTCTTGTTGTTGGGATATTACACAATGGTGTAATACAGTCTTTAAATTACAAGCCCTTTTGTTGACGCATTTTGATTGGCTAGAGAAAGTGTTCTCTAGAGGTTCAAGTTGGCAACGTGGAGAACTGGCAAGCAGATTTCCGTCGAGGATTGGTCTAGAAGACAGCCACGAGTCGACAGCGACGAGGTAGCTAAATGGCGGCGGTCCCGGTTTTGTGTTGAAGAATTTGGGTTTCACATCGCTGACACTGAAAAGGGATTTGATTTGATGTACCCAGTGTTTCTTTACCGTCCTGCCAGAAGCATTTTGTAAGTTCCAGGAAGGAATTCTGTTGCTTGTCGTAATCCGATCGCCACGTGTTTCGTGAAGGTTATGTAATACTCTCTATAGGAGGTAAGCTTTTATTTTACTTAGCTGGTGTTCTATTTGGTTCTTATTTATTGTAAATATTACAGAGTGTTTGGAGGGACTAGCCCTTTGAAAATAAGTTATGTTTTGGAGAGGCTTATGTTTGGTATAAGCACGTGTTTGGTGCTGTCATTTTGGTTATGTGAGGGGGCCCAGTATTGTTAGAGGAGTAGTAGGAGGAAGTCTATTACTCAGACATTTGGTTTTATGTGGGTCCTGCTAACGTTTTGAGAAGTTTTGGTTGGAGAGTTGTCCGCAGCAGTCTCCAAGAGATTTTGGTAGAGTTTTGGGAGTGACAGAAATTTTTATAGTTTCATTCAGTGATTTTTTGTCAAAATATTAAAGTAAATTACACAACGATTTTGCAACTACACACCTAGTATATGAAGTATCTTAAGATTTTTTACTGTAAGTAGAGCATGGTACCACGTGATACTAGTTTACTTTCTACTATGTCATATATGAAGTATTTTTAATAGAACACATTCTTTTAGATCAGTCTGTAACATTCTAGTGCACACAGCGAGCATTGCGAAAATTAGCTCACAGGATCTTGTTTGTTACGTAATATTTTATTGATGAGCTGTAATTTTAATCCATTGTGAATCTTTAACTCGCTGTTGTGAATCTAAAACTCATTGTTGGTATCATTTAAGCGTAGTTGCATTTCTATAAAAAGAGGTCAAATCACTGAAATAACTTTAGAAGGGGTCCTTACATATGTTGCATTTCTTTTGCACATGTAGATTAAGTTTAGGGAACAATTAGGGAACTATTTGTTTTTTATTGTGGTACATCTCATGTCTGTGTTTTAATAAATGTCTAATGTCTACACGTTCTTATTATTTGCACTGGTACTCCTGATATTTGTTTAAATTTTGAGATTTCATAGAGTAAAGTAAGAGTTTTGAGATCATAGAGATATTTTGAGGATTCCATCGCATGGTTGCTAGTAACTTAATTTTGTTCCATGCTGGCAAAATTATTTAAGTCACATTACGTAACATACAGCCGGTGGCGCCCTTTTGAGTGTCCACACACAATCCTAACACACGGCCTATGCTCTCCAACAAAAATCGGCTGCCGTCCGCACCGGAATAACATGTTTTAATATTTAGGTATCAAAATATGTTACATAGCTACAAATAGTGATTTTTTTATTGTATTTATATTTCTTTTACATATAAAATATATTTAATTTTTTTACTGGTATTTTATTGTGTCGCATTTATTCACTTTTTAGGAAACACCCTGTATGAATTCGTGGGTTCTAAATAATTTCAACAAGAGATAAACACCACTAACACTTTATTTGATAATTTACTGATTATACAATACTTGAAAATACACTTTGTTTACTTTAACCTCACTTTTTCCACTTTCCAACTTGTTCACTTTTATAAACTGCTCTTTAATAAACTTCCCCTTCTGCGCCGGTAATCGCGCCTTATATACTCTGAAATTACCTCTAGATTGAACCAGCATCTTCTTCCACCACATTCTAGACAAGTCCATGGCTCTTTCTAGAGTCTTTCCAGTCACTATTAGTAGGCATAGGCGTATCACCTTAGTTCCAAGGGGGTGTAATTCATAACACTGCCCCCTCCTTAAGCCTGTTCGTCTCGATCAGGCAACTCAGAATCATCGATGTATTTTGCCAGTCTGTCCAAATGCACGATCTTCATCTTGGACTTTTTGCTCCGTTGAATCCGATAGACGACGTCATTAATTCGGGTAATAACAGTATACGGTCCATCCCAAGGCGGTTGAAGTTTCGGTGACCTTCCTTTCTTCCACTGTGGGTTGTACAGCAAAACCAGGTCTCCTGCCTTGAACCCTTGTGAACTACCCTTACGGTCATATCGAGCCTTCATTCTGTCACTGGCTATGGTGATTTGGTCTCTAACCAACTCATGGACATTCCTTAGCCGTTCACTCACTTCATCTACATAGCTGTTCACAGGAAGCCGTTCTCCACCTGGCGTTCCAAACATCAAATCACACGGCAGTCTGATCTCATGTCCAAATACTACACGAGCCGGAGTCTGTTTTGTAGTCTCGTGGATAGCAGCTCTATATGACATGAGGAAAAACGGTATGTGGAGATCCCAGTCACGTTGATTTTTATGAACGACTTTAGAGAGATGTTCTTTCATAGTGTTATTATGTCGCTCCACCATTCCATCTGATTGCGGGTGAAGGGCTGTCGTCCGTGTTTTGTGTATTCCCAATAACTTGCAGATTTGCTGAAATACCCCTGACTCAAAATTTCTCCCTTGATCTGAATGCAGCTCCAGGGGTACACCAAACCGACATATCAGGTTATCTACCAAGACTTTGGCGACAGTAACCGCTTCCTGGTTCGGAATTGCGTAGGCTTCAGGCCATTTACTAAAATAGTCCATGGTAACCAGTATGTACTTGTTACCATCCTTGGTTACTGGGAATGGTCCGGCTATATCGATCGCAATCCTCTCAAAAGAAGCCCCGACGTTATATTGCTTCATTGCACCCCTACTTCTAGTCTGTGGTCCTTTACTGGCTGCACAAATTTTACAATTACGACACCAAGCTTCAACATCTTAACGACTATTTACCCAGTAAAATCGTTCACGTACTTTATTCAGGGTCTTGTTAACACCGAAGTGTCCACCGGATGCTCCATTATGCACTTCCTGAAGTACTTTCGGTACTCGACACCTGGGAATCACTAGACGCATAACAACTAGCTTCCCATCCGGGCTCTTCCATGCTCTTTTCAACAACCCGTTCATAACTCAAAGTGAGTCCCACTGTGCCCACAAAGCCTTCAATCCAAGTGCTTTGTCGGAAACATCCTTCCACTCTGGTCGAATTTATTTTTCCTTTGCTCTCAATATAGCCCCAATCTCTGCATCGTCCAGTTGTTCTAGTCTCAGGGCTTCAGTTGTCCAATCATCCGGAACGTCTATTTTAATAGTGTTGATTACTCCCGTGCCCTGCTGTTTCTCCACATGGCGGCAGTGCTTGCAGTCGTCCTTGCATGGTCTTCTAGATAAAGCATCTGCGTTCTTATGAGATCTTCCTGGTCGATGCTCGATTTTAAAGTCGTACTGTTGCAGCCGTTTTATCCAACGAGCCAGTTGACGTTCCGGGGTTTTCAACTGCAACAGCCATTTAAACGCAGCATGGTCGGTCCTGATTTTGAAATGTCGTCCATAGAGATACTTATGAAAATGGTCCACTGATTTGACGATGGCCAATAACTCTTTCCTGGTTACACAATAGTTTCGTTCTGGTTTGGAGAGCACCTTGCTGAAGTACTCGATCACTCTTTCCTCTCCGTTCTGAATTTGGGACAGCACACAACCAATCGAAGAATTGCTGGCATCTGTATCTAAAATAAAAAGTCCATTCTGTTGTGGGTATGCTAGCACAGGACCAGTGCATAGAGCTGCCTTCAATTTTCTCCATGCCGTTTCACACTCCGGTGTCCACTGGTACTGAACTTTCTCCTCTGTTAGCCGATGTAGTGGCTTCGCAATGTCTGCAAACCCTTCCACAAAGCGTCTATAATAAGTGCAAAGGCTGTGACATGTGAACTGCCACCTTATGGGTTTAAACCATTAGTACATCTTTTAAAATAATGACAACTTGTGCTCATCAAATAATTATGTTAAAATTTAACTACCGTTAAAGTATGCCACCGCTTATACAGAAAAAGATATATCGGATGGTATCAGAGATAAACACGTGACCGGCACTTGTTGAAAGCCTCAAGGCCGTTACAGAATTGCTTGACGTAAGACTTAAGACGTATGACGTATAACGTAAACGAAAACCAATATGTACTTTTAAATGTTCCATTACACAACCTACATTAAGACGTAAGAGCTTACGCAAAAAGTTGAAAATTTCCGTATGGTGGAATTCTTACGTTGGACGTAAAATGTTCAACCAATGAGAACCATTCCCACTAAAATAAAAGTTCTACCTATAATAAATGAAACGTGTTGTCACTAACCACTGCAATTTAGTCGTGTCATTGGTTTAAGAATTTTGAGGCCTATTTTAAGTTGTCCACCACCTTCTATTTAACCAACGTTTTCTCCTTTTTCTGATTAAAAGAAACATCCCCATTAAATTTCCAGCCAACAATATTTAATGATTAAAATAAAAGAATCCCTTCTTTATTACTTTGTTTTGCTATTGACACCGTTTTTCTTCTAACCTAAAAAATTATCTCACAAAACTGACTTGTGATTGGCTTGCCGTAGAACATAAAGAAAGTATTGTGTAAAATCACTTTTTAATGTCATACGTCTTATGACTCTTAAGTCTTACGGTTAACTATTCTGTAACGGCCTTCAGTCCTACATTAACTCCGTCGCTGTAAGGAGGTGCGTAGACAATTTGTTAGCTGAAAAAAGTAAAACCTTATTATAAATAAAAAATATCGTGTTAGTTATTTGTTAGACTTTATGTCTACATTGTGGGTGGATTTTGCGACGATGATGGCTATAATATTCATAGATATAGGTAAGATAAATATTTCAATGCTCACAAGTTCTCGTGTTAAAATGGCGTTCTTCCATTTTTTTTTATAGAGAATGACCGATTCCAATTTAAATTGAGTGTGAGCTCAGGGATGTCTCAATCAAAACTGGAGAACCCAGCTTGTATACCGGAAATGTACTTCCGTAAGTAAATTAAAGATCTTTAACAATTTATTTTTGGTGATAGCCATGTGTGATAAAAAAACTGTAACACACCTCGTTTCTTTTATTTCTAGGGTGCTAAGCTTCGTCTTAAGTTTCGTTTTAAGCTTCGTGTTAAGCTATGATGTTATTATGGTATTATTAAGTAAGGCGTAAATTTAAGGGAGTAATTAACCAGAAAAATATGTTCAACGTTTAAGCAGTACAATAAGAATTCATTAGAAGTTTAGGCATATTTCCGAACAAATTTATATTCATCTTTAATTCACTTCAAATTTTATGGTGAGGATTAGAAGGTTAATGGCTCGAAGATACCGTGTGGTGGGCGCAAGGAACTCCTTGGTCTGCGACAGGAATTTGGAAGGGCAGGAGAGTTGCCGTCTTCATTTGTAGCTGTTGGTATGGACCCAAACAAGGAAATTATTCAGCTAAGTTTGATATAACAATTTCCATTATTTCCTTTTAATAATTATTTGTGGTTTTAACTTAAAAATTTTAGAAAGTACTATTCGTAGTCAAATTTAATCACTTATAAATGTGTATTTGAATTATTAATTAAATTAAGAATAACAAGGTATAATATTAAGTCGTAACCTTTTTGGGTGATATAAACTATTATTTTAAGTATAGGAAAATTTGTCTGTAAAGACATTGTGGCCACAATATCTAAACAAGTTCCATACTAGGTAGGGACTTTGCTACTTAATCTGTTTCGATTATATTTTACATAAATAATTTATGTTTTATAAAAATACTTACTATTGGTCATATTTTTCCCTCGTCGTTGCTATATAAATGCACATGTAACATTATTGCTTAAATTTGCATATATTTGTAGTAGTTTGATTGGTAGCTAATTTAAAAACCGATTTTAAAATTTTAATTCTAAATTACCCAGTTTGTTTGGTTTCTAATAAAATCAAATTTAAATCTTAACCAACAAATTGTTTTATTTGTGTGTGACACCAACTATCATCCTATATATTAGAGTAGCATTGAATAACAAATTATATCTTATTTGTTAATATAAGACATTTTACATTACAGTATAAACTTAACTAAACCTGAAATAGACTATCTTATCCATTTATAGTCTACCGCCAAGTAATGTAAAGTATGGTAGAATGGATTGGCGCTCATAACTTTATTACTTTCTTTCATCAAGTTAGATTTTTGTCCATTGGATCAGACTAATTTTCTTTAAGATACAATAAGTATATCACTTACCACACGACTCGTCTACCGAATGAACTGAGCTAGGGGTAATTGTTACATATACCTTCTAACAAACTGGAACTCTCAAGTCCATTTCTTTAATATCAACATTAAAAATTTTTATTATGTAAAAAAAAAGAAGGAGATATGTTACAAGGCCAAGGAAGCTTCGTACTTCATGAACGTTAGATGGCCTTGTCCAATCTCGTACGGCAGAAATTTTGTCGGGATCCGTTTGTATTCCCTCCGACACTACGTGACCAAAGAATTTAACTTCTTTCTGAAATAGTAAACACTTCTTCGGGTTCAACTTCAGGTGTGCATTCCTTACTCGTCCAAATACTTCTTGAAGATTTTTCAAATGTTCTGTAAAGTCTCGTCCCATAACTAGCACGTCGTCAAGGTAAACCAGGCACGTCTTCCAGGTTAGCCCTCGTAGTACAAATTCCATCAATCGTTCAAACGTGGCTGGAGCATTGCAAAGTCCAAAAGGCATCACCTTAAATTGGTAAAGACCACTGCCTGCTGAAAACGCTGTCTTTTCCTTATCATCAGGATGAAGCCCAACTTGCCAATAACCGCTCCTAAGATCTAACGTCGAAAACCATCGTGAGCCTGCCAATGTACTTAACGTGTCGTCAATCCGGGGTAATGGGTAACTGTCTTTCTTCGTCACATCGTTCAATTTCCGATAATCCACACAAAATCTTAACGTTCCGTCCTTTTTGGCAACCAAAACTACTGGCGATGACCAGGGACTCGTTGACTCCTCAATGACTCCATCTTGTAGCATCTCATCTATCATTGCCGAGGCTTCTTCTTGTTTGGCTAGCGGAAGCCTCCTAGGTTGTTGTCGAATAGCGGGTGAGTCACCAGTATTTATCCGATGCTGGACTATATCTGTTTTTGTAAGGGCCTCCGTACTTTTGACAAATACTGAACATTCCTTTTTCAGGAACTTGATTGCTTCCCCTCGTTCATCCTTAGATAAATGCTCCAACTGGGAACTCAGAAAGGTCAAGACATCCTGGTCTATATTCGTAGATGAATTTCCCTCCGTTTGTTCTTCGCACCTTGCTACCCACATAACCGGTTCATAGGAGCCAATCGGTTTGCCTTCTTTAATTGTTATTGCATGGGAATTTAAATTGACGACTCTAATTGGGATTTTATCTTTAGTCCGGGTTAAAGTTCTTGCCACAACAATATTGGTTAGGGACTTAATCGATTCGCCACCTTCCACCAGGCCAACACGGTAACCTCCAGGATTTCTTTCCAAGGCAGCATCGATGATCTGTTCTGAGTGAGCAGGAATCTTAATCGTCTGTGTTGTCAATAACCTTGCTTTATGGAATTGGTCATCTGCGGTTGCCAGGATAAATTCCTCATTTCCAATTTTCAAGACTCGCTCCCCTACGTCAACAATAAACCTCTTCTCTTCCATGATGTCCAGTTCCAAAATGAAATCATCTGTAATGTCAGCCACAATGACCTTGTAATTGAATCTCAACCGTCGAACCTGTAGTTCCAAATTGACCTCTCCATGGACCGCAGCCCTGTCTCCCGTGGCTGTCTGAATAATTACTTCATTTTGCTTCTTCTTAATCTGCAAGCCTGATATAAATCCCGGCCGCACTATTGATGACGTAGCACCTGTGTCAACAGTAAACACGCACTTTCTTCCATTCACATATCCTTGCAACAGCAGACTACTTGGAATTCTTCGTAGCTGGGAAATCTTTATTTCTATGGGGGCACCGTGTTCCCTAGCCAGCACAGCCCCCTTGGTGCTGGCTATCTTTAGTTTTCCTGCTGCTTTTCTACATTTACAGCATTTACTCGTCTGTCCGAGTTCTGCTGTCGACAGTCTCGTTTCATATGTCCTATCTTGCCGCAGTTGTAGCATTTAATACCCCCGCTTGGCTTTTCTCTATTTTGATGTGATTCCTGTCTTTTCGGAGGATTGAATTTAGCCAGTAATTGACTGAACATTTTATGTATATCGGCCAACATAGGGTTCTGGTTCTCCTTTTCTGACTGCGATTCTTCGAGTGTCATAGCCCGCACTCTTGACTTTGGAGTATCCCTATAGACAGCTTCTATTTCTAGTGCACGCACCAAGGCTTCACTACTACTGTTATGTCGGGATAGCCTGAGGACTCGCCTGATCTCCTCGTCCCTTATTCCGTCTAGGAATGCCCCCACTGCCAATTGTTCTTTAAATTCTCTTGGCGCATTAGCATATGCCAAATGTGCCAGTCTTTCCACCGCAGCTTCAAATTCTTGCAGGCTCTCTCCAGCTTTCTGAACGCGCAATTTCAGCTGGGTCTGGTATACTTGAGCAAGGTGTTGATCGCCATATCGTAGATCTAAGGCGGCTTCTAAAACTCTAAAATTCCGTTGTTGGTCTACCGGAATTGTCTGGAGCACTTCCAATGCTTGGCCTCTTAAAGCTACGATTAATGCCTTAGCCTTCTCTTCGTCATTCCAGTTGTTTGCACTCGCTGCTGCTTCAAACTGTGTCTTGTAAGTCATCCAGGAATTTTGACCATCAAAGGAGGGAATTTTTAATCGCTGGCCTGATGATACCACTTGCTGGTTTCCTCTATCCCTCAACTGTTGTTTAAGTTGGTCTATTTCTCCTTCTACCTGGTGCATTTTCTCTTTGACTTCATTTACTTCTAGTTTGACTCCACTGACTTCTTCCGCTACCTTATTTTTGAGTTCTTCAGTGACGGTAAATATGGCACTCTGTTGGCCTTCTATAATTTTCCTTAGTTCGTCTCTTTCTTCTTGTTGTTTAATGTCCAAGCCTTGCATGATTTTTCTCAATTCTTCCTGACGTCGTTTCTCTTCGTCTTGTTTTTCCTCTTGACGTCGTTTCTCCTCTTGACGTCTTTGTTCTCGATCCTCAAAAATTTGTCTTGATTCTTCTTGACGTTTTAGTTCTTTTTCTTGTCGTTTTGTTTCCCGTTCTTCTTTCTCTTCCTGGCGCTTTCTTTCCTGTTCCATCATCATCTTTTGCATTTGGGCCATAAAGTCCTGCATTTGTTTTTCGGATGCCATGCTTCTGGTTGTTATCGGCATATAATTATTGGCAAAATTTAATAATTACGTCACTATCGGTAATGGGACTGTCCAGAAAAACCTCAAAACGGCACAAAAAAAAGTCTTATCTAGAGTCTTTGTCACTTAGCCACTAATGTCCAACAAAAATGTTCTACAATGTCTAAAAACGCACTTGACACTATTTTCCTGTTCGAAATTAATCCTCGAACAATGTCCAGTAAATTAGTCCTCCCTGTGTTAGCACAAACTCCGAGAATACTGTCCCAGTCTTCTCAACACTTCCGGAAAATCCTCTTGTCAAAATTCCGCGTCTGACACCAGTGTCGCGTTTATTCACTTTTTAGGAAACACTCTGTATGGATCCGTGGGTTCTAAATAATTTCAACAAGAGATAAACACCACTAACACTGTATTTGATAATTTACTGACTATACAATACTTTAAAATACACTTTGTTTACTTTAACCTCACTTTTTCCACTTTCCAACTTGTTCACTTTTATAAACTGCTCTTTAATAAACTTCCCCTTCTGCGCCGGTAATCGCGCCTTATATACTCTGAAATTACCTCTAGATTGAACCAGAATCTTCTTCCACCACATTCTAGACAAGTCCATGGCTGTTTCTAGAGTCTTTCCAGTCACTATTAGTAGGTATAGGCGTATCATCTCCAGTTCCAAGGGGGTGTAATTCATAACACTTGAATACAAAAAACTTTTATTCATTTCTGTTAAATAAATTTCATATACCCACCTACCTATTCCTTTTGCATCAAGACAAAACAATGAAAAAGCTCTTCTTCGTAAAATAATTTCTAAGACTAATTAAACATAATGCTTTTATTCGATTATAGTATTATAAACAATATATACACATGTAAGTATTTTCCATGCAATTTTTAAAAGTAAAAAACGCCAAAAATGGATAATTTCTTACAAAATCGGATAATTTTCTGCGAGTAGGTGGATCTTATCATGCCGAATCATTGGCAACGCTAGTTGCACTGCAGTGTTAGTTGCTAGGTCGTTTAGCCCCCTCCACACCCCACGGGCCCGCTCGCCCAACCTTTCATTTCATTCATAAATTAATTTACCCGACTTGCAAACCCCAGCTTAAACTTTAACTCGAAAAGGCGCATGACATCTATGAATTTAAGACCGGAACTAACAGTACAAATTCTTTGGTTAAGTATTTATTTCTAATTAATCAATGATATCATGAACGATTTGTCGACTGGGCGCGTGACACCTATGCGCCGTCCGTTTATAGTGTGCGGCGTTGAATATGCTGGCCCATTTTCATTAAGGGACCGGAGCACAAGAAATTATAAATTAATTAAATCTTATCTTTGCTTGTTCGTATGTTTCGCCACGAAAATGTTAACATATTTTCGGACAATTTCGTAGGATCAAATAATTAAATAACTAAAATACCTAAAACAGTTTCTAAAATATTCACAAACTAAACTTGCTCTGGAAGGTATATTATGGAATTGTGTATCTCCTAAATCCCCATATTTTGTAAAATCTGTTAAAGAGTGACCGCAAAAAAGGCCTAGCAGATGGCGGGCCAAGGGAAAGAGCAAAATAAATTTTAAATTTTTTATCTTCAAAAAATACAAAAATCGCTCCTATATTTAAAGTATAATAAAACAACAATTTCCCTGTAGATATAGGTTCGACTAGTCATAATAATTCTAGTGAAAAGTTCATGACGATTGTATCAGTAGGACTTATAAATTTCTTCGTTTTCTGGGGTTCGTATTTTAATTATTATAAGGTGTTGGAGGGTTGTAGGACAATTTCTTAAATTCTTCCAAATATGCTACAGAATAATACATAATCCGTAAAGAAAATCATACAATATAAAATCTAAGTAATAACAGTTGTTTTATTTCTTTAAATATTCATTACCTATATACTGTCTTTTTTAATATATTTTGTACCCTTACATGGGGGTGATTTTTGCATTTTTTCCTAAAAAGTAATAAATATGCTCGTCTTAAAATTTCTCAAAGTTTAATTTGAGCCCTATAGGATTTATTTTGCTCTTTTCCTTGGCCCGCTATCTACTATGCAAAAACAGGCGAATTTTACGGTCACTCTATTCTATTAAACGAGTAATTGGTAGAACCCCTTTGTTGTTTAAAGAATTCTTAACCACTTTAGCACAAATTGAATCTTGCTTAAATTCTAGACCTCTTTAAAGCCTTATCCAAAGATCTCAATGATTCTTCTCCCCTGACTCGCTCGCACTTCATTATTGGAGAGCCCCTTACGTCTATCCCTGAACCTCATTATTCTGAAGTTCCTGACAATCGTCTGAAGCGATTCCAACTCACGCAGATCCAAAGATCTCAATGATTCTTCTCCCCTGACTCGCTCGCACTTCATTATTGGAGAGCCTCTTACGTCTATCCCTGAACCTCATTATTCTGAAGTTCCTGACAATCGTCTGAAGCGATTCTAACTCACGCAGAAAATGGTTCAACTATTCTGGTCTAGATGGACCTCACTACAATCCCAACGTAAATGAAAGGAAAACTATTCCCAGCAATTAAAGCCTGATATCTCGTCGTTGTACAAGAAGATGGACTTTCTTCATTAAAGTGCGTTATGGGGCGAGTCATTGATGTTTTTCTTAACCCCGACGCAATAATTAAGACCCTGAATGGTGGTTTCAAGCGCCCATCTATTAAACTTTGTATCATTCCGTTGCCTCCAGATTTTCTTTGAAGTCTTAAAAGCCTTACGGCTTTCAAAGGGGGCGGCATGTTTTGTGATGTCATAACCCCACTACACCGCCCATCATCTATCTGCTGCCGACAACGTGCGAGTTCTCGCTGGCACGCCTTCAAGCTTCAAGCATTACACATTCTGCGTTCTACCATAGCGCGTATAGTAAAACATATGTACATTGTGTTAAATGTAGGTATTTAAAATTATTAAATTATACTAAACTGTACTTTAGCAAAAACAAACATTTCGTTTGTTCTGGAAACCCAAGCCAATACACTGATATACCGTTCAAGTTTTAATAAAATTGGACTTCTCGTTCTTAAGTTATTGTGCTTAGAGACAGACAGACGGACGGAAGGATGACGGACATTTTGAAAGTTATTAAAATTGCATGCCTAATACAATGATATAAAATGTGCGATATTATGATTTTAGAAATGTGTCGATAAAATTTTTGTTTTTGTATTTTCGAAGAGTTTAATAATAGATAGGTACAGCAAAAGTGTATATAGCATTTTTCGTAAGGAATTTTATAAGCTTTATTATTTCCACATCCACGTAGTGGAGTGGAAGTATAGCGATCGCAAAAAATTTCCAATAATTTTATTGTTGAAGTAGGTTGAAACGTCGAGATTTTAAGTTTGAGCAAAAAAAAATTCTGTCAGTCTGTCTGTCTGTCTCTCTCAAGACATTGCGTTGAAATTTTATACACATATGTACGTCTTGAACTTATCCTGCGGAGAGTTGGGGGTGAATAGGGGTAAATAGGGGAAAATAAGTAAAGCATGCTTTTAAGAGTACAAAACTTTGGGATTTTGTGTATACACTAGAAGCCAAGGCCTCGGATTTTTTCATAATATTTCCATCCCCCCGCACCACCCTCACTCCATTATAAAATTGGCTGATAAAATAAAATTGAGATATTCAGTTGATATTTGGTACACGTGTTTATTTTAACTAGATTATACTTTGAGAGGATTCGGTTGAAGGGTTGGAGTTAAATAGGGGTAAATGTGGGGAAATAAGCAAAGTAAACCCACATAGCACGCTATATGAAATGAACATTCAAAACTCATTGTCTACATTCAAACAATATTCAGAACTTCTTTTACATATAGCCGTAATATACGTTTCGCGACGTACTTATATCAATATAGGAAAGATATTGCCAGTGCGTTGTACGATATTCCTATACATACCTACAATATACATGAAATAATGTTGATTCTGCGGTATACAAAGAATATTGTACGAATCTTCTCAAAAATTTACTGATGTGTCAAATATTATATAGATATACAATAGGCAATATTTATGCTACGTACTTAATTCAATCTCTTTACAATTTACAAATGGAATATTTTTACAACATGATATTTTTGTATACTGTAGATATATACAAAAAGCTATATTAATTTTGAAATCTTTAACAAATATCACATAAACATTTAATGGATAATATATGTGTACTATCATATATACCCTGATAATGTACCAGTGGAACATTTCTGCAACATGAAATTTATGTTTGTATTTTTAATATTCAAAAAATGACATTCAAAAGTTAAACACATGTACACTACAGCTGTATGCAATAAAACCCAAATTGAATTTTAGAATGGGGTGTAAACATTTTGAGCCAATCGTTGGCACACGTAAATTATGTATAGCCACCGACAAAGCAGTTTTAGCAACATTGCAACCGAAACTTGAAACAATATAGCCCTAGTAATATTGCACAGCAATGTTACATTTTGCAAAGTACCAACAAGATTTATGCGGTTTCTGATTGATTTTGACAGCATAATGCTGCATGCATTTGGACCATATTACATAAAAAAATATGGTAAGTTAAATATTAATTCTACGACAGTATTGTTGAAATAATGCCTTGTGCGGTGTCGGTATAGTACCTATCTACCTCATAACAAAAACAAATAGATATTTCTCTATCTAGTTTTGGTTTAAGTATATTTATAATCATCCCCTGTGGTGAATGGCATACGTTTTATACATTTTAAATCGTTGGTTAAAATTGTAGATATGAAATATGATTTAAATTTTGAATCCAGACTTTGGACTTGTGATTGTATATTAAATAATAATGAATAATAAAAATGATAACATATTCATCCCTTTTTCAATTTTCCTACTGTATTTAATTAATTAATAACTATCGGCATTTCTTAAGCAGGTAGTTCGTACTTGAGAAATGATTATTTAATTACATTTTATCGTTATATTTAGATTTACGCTTTCCATGTCGTTACAATCATCCCCTTGTCGAATTTTTGAAATGCGCGCCACGGTCCTTAGAATAGTGAGCATGCTCGATGCCCTGCTGTTATTTGCCACCACATGCCACATGCTGTCAAATGTCGATTTCAATTTGTTTGTGTCTTGTTTTCCCGTGATTATTAATTATTAGTTTATTAGTCCAAGTGTAGGTACATTAATTGTATTGCAATAAGTATTTTACAATTGTACACAATACAACTACCTACCACATAGTTTTAAGGATGGCCCCCCTTGTTGTCATTTTCAGATATTTTATTTTAAATTCAGATACTAAAGTTTAATGTATCCCTTTGTACTTACCTATATTATAATTCTAGCATACTTTATTAGTTGTTATAATAATGACGGCGTTTGTAGGCACCAATTTCTTGAAAAGAAACGGAGGTAGTCTAATTCGGAATGGCAACACTCTGCGAGAAGGAAGTTTGGTGGTTACCATTCAAATGGAACCAATTTGACAAATCATTGAAAAACAGGAGAAATCCCAGATGAAACTTGGACACTTTACGGGGTGTATAAATCTTATTTTTAAGAAGGAAGGTTCGATCTATTTCAATATTAAGGTGCTTTTGTTTATTTAAATCACAACCATTGGTTTTGATTACAACATACGAGTTGTTATATTTATTCGTATTAATTTGCTTTATATCTATTTCAGAGGATTATAAAAAACTGCAATTAGGTAAATGAAAAAGATCAGAAATCACATCTGATGTACAGAGTGAACAGAAACAAATCAAGGGACTATATGTACAAATAGCATATTAGTCCTCCGAAAAGATTACTATCGTCAGATGAACATAGTGATATCGAAGAACGTATTGGAAGCCGTCCCAAACTGAAAGAAATGTTGTCCTTACTAGAAGTTGAAAGAGAATATGTTGTTCTTCTAATAACTCTGGTAGGCATTTAAAATCACAAACACAAACATTTCCGAATTCCAAAAAAATACCTATACCTACCTATGTTTTGTTTTATGATAATATCAATTTGTTTAACTTATTTTTGATTATTTTTATTTTTTTCTGTAAGATGTTTTTATATTTATTAACTTCATCAAGGCCAGTTTTTAAAGTGAAATACTTATTCAAATATAATTAATTGTTTTTTCTTTTATAGTTGGAACTAGCTCGTGTATCCCCACCTCCTCTACTCAGGAAAAAAATGCCTTCTCCCAAAAATTGGAAAAGCCAAAAGAAAGTATTGAGCCAATAAGAGCAATCACAGGTGATATGTTAAGAATGCCAAGCGAAGTTTCGCAATTACAAGTAGCATCATCGGCATGGACACTGGTTTTGAAAATGTAAGCCCTCCAGTTTTTACTATTTTTTACTTACTGGCAAAATATTCTTTATAGTAAAATATGACAGTTTATAAGTTGCAAAGAACATTTTTTTGTTAAAAAAATATCGATCAGTTCATAAGTTGCAAAGCACATTTTTTTGTTTAAAAAATATCGATTTCAATTCTTGGCACAATTGTTATTTATTATTGCAATTCATTTTGTAACAAAAAATAAAAATATATTTAAAGTAACACAACTGTTTTAATTATAACTCTTCCTATTTTATAATTTAAGATACATAATTGTTACGACAATGTAAAGTAGTTAATAGAATAAAGTCATCTTTTGCTCTGAACAATTTAAAACATGATTTGAATTAGATAAAACTTTAAGGTAGGTAACGTAATATGATTATCAGACTTTCGTAAACATGTTAAATATGACTTTTAAAGCTGAAGTTTTCAGAGTGATAAATATTTGATGCATTTTAAAATGGTTTCTAACAGATCTTATTATTAACGTAAAAGTATTTTTTTTGCATGTGATATTCTTGGGCCTTTGTAAAGTATTGTTATGGCAAATGCAGTTTTATTGGTTATTTAGCATTTGTGTTCTCCATTCAACAAAATTTGATCAATAAAACATGTTTGAGTTTAATTGAAAAGTAATGGTAAAAACAAATTTTCCATGCAGTGTACATTGTGAGAAGCAATAAATATATATTTCGAAATATCTTTACAATATTTTTTCAGCATACATGCAGATCTACAAGACGTATGTGGACGATATGCTGTGGGATGAGAACAACCATTAGTATACAGTGTGTCCCAGTAAAAAGTCTCAGAACGGATATCTTCTAAACAAATAGAGACATTTTAATTCTGTAAAAGCCAGTTTGTAGCACATAAATAGTGCTTCAGTTTTGAATATAAATGAATGGTTTTTGAATATATCAATATGTAGATGGCGCTGGGCTCTAAATAAATATTATTTCTTTGGGAGAAACTTCAAAATCTGGTTTCTGTGGAATGGAAATACATTTCTAAGCAGATTTTGTTCTTAAGAAAAAAGGCAAATCTAGCCGTTTTTGAGATGTGTCCAAATATTGCCATTTGTTCTTATTGAATAAGTAGTTGTAATCTCTGAAACATTTATTTGCCTTAAATATGGTATTGTTTTAAAATCGCTTAAATAGTGAAATGTTTCGGAGATAATTATTTAACAGGAGCAAATGGCAACGTTTGGACGCAAATATCTCAAAAACAGTTGGATTTGCGATTTTTTTAAACAAAATTTACTTAGAAACGCATTTCCCTTTACACAAACCACATTTCAAAGTTCCTCCCGTCGAAATATTTCTTGCTCAGTGTCAGATATATGTTGAAAGATGATTTATATTTAATACTTAAGCACTCTTTATGTACTGCAAACTGACTTACAGAATTAAAATATCTCTATTCATTTAGAAGATATCCAGCGGGGAGTTTTTATTGGGACACCCTGTATAATCTATTTTGAATAAGTATTAAACATTTATTCAATATACCAATGTTGCTTTCCAATATTAAAAGTATACATGGATAATATTGCCTATATGTAGGGAACACATTTGTGTATATTATAACTATATTATAAAATAAATGTTTATTTCAGAATATGTTTATAATGTTTTCTTACTTTTTATTGGGTATTTTGCCACTGAAAAATATTTAAAAATTTTAATGAAAAAACCTCTGCGCCAAACGGATCAGACAGAGGTTGGTTCTTGAATACTTAACTGTTTCAAAAAGTCTCACACCTAAAAATATATAAACTAGAACAATGTTATAAACTAAAAACTCAAAATCAAAGCTATGGGTAGTTAACGTTTCGGAAGAGAATCTACTTCGTTCCGTTCTCAAAACTTTTTTGTAGATTCTCTTCCGAAACGTTAACTACCCATAGCTTTGATTTTGAGTTTTTAGTTTATAACATTGTTCTAGTTTATATATTTTTAGGTGTGAGATTTTTTGAAACAGTTAAGTACTCAAGAACCAACCTCTGTCTGATCCGTTTCGCGCAGAGGTTTTTTCATTAAAATTTTTAAATATTTTTCAGTCGCAAAATACCCAATAAAAAGTAAGAAAATCTGAATATGCCACAAATAAACAATTACAGACAATATGTTTATAATGTGTCACCAACATATGTGTGTATATTGCAGAAATATGTATAGTATGTGAAAACCTGTGACAAAACAACCAGTATACAACTTATTTTGAATCAGTATTAAATATTTATTCAATATGCCATTGTTGTTTTGCAATATACATTGTATATTGAAAGTATACATGGATAATGTTGCATGTATGTACGGAAAAGATTTGTGTATATTGTAACTATATTGTAGAATGAATGTACATTTCAGAATATGTTTACAACGTGTCAGCAACATACATACGAATATTGCAGGAGTATGTATAAAATGTGAAAACCTGTGACAAAACAACCAGTATACAACTTATTTTGAATTAGTTTCAAATATGTATGCAATATACTAATTTTATTTTGGAATGTGTATAGTATATCGTAGGAATATGACAATGCTATTTGGGAAGCTGGTAAGAGTACAGATACTTGGAACTTAGTGTGCAAACTAGAAGCCAAGGCTTCAGATTTTTAATAATATTTTTCAGGTTACCACATCGACGTTATAAGTGCTTATTATTATGTAGACACGCTTTCTGGTGAGTTGATGTTAAATTGTGTTGTATTTTAAAACTGACCATTCCTTTGCAATTTTCTCCTACCTTATTTAAAGCGCTTACTGCTTTCTTTTCGGACTAAAGAAGTATTGCTTATCAATACTATATAGAAAGCATAGTTTTATACAATATAATCAATTGAAAAAAAATGAGAAAAATTTTGAATACTTACATGCTGTATGCAGCGTTTGCATGTCTATCGGGTACTTTAGGACCAAGTGTTGTTGGAACTTCGTATTTATCTGGACCAGGTGTTTCAGATTTCTTCAGTGGTGGATGTCTAGAAGACATAGAATATACTGGAGGTCTTGGTTCCTTCATCCTTGGAACTAGTTCATTTTTATAAGTTCCAGGGCCAGGAACAGGAAATAATGCTGAAAACTGTATCTTTATAGATTCAATGAAAGTACTAATTTGTAACCCAGCAACCACAGAAAATTTATAAATGCAATCGCCTGATGCGCACATAAGCAGGTACGCCCGCCATCAATGTATCGAGTATCAGAAAAATTAAGATATAGGCATATAGGCCGGTCGTCGTAAAGTTCAAATGATGGAATTTGGTCAGAAAGGACCCCACACGGAACATACGGAAATTGGCCTTCGGTTAAAATGTTCGATACTCGGGGATATCATCCAAATATCGATGCCGATCAAAAGTAACTGTGGGCTCAGGGTTGGAAATTAGGCAGTTTTCCAGATATCGGGGATGTAAAGGGGAAAGCTCATTTCTTGTGGGAAGTGGCCTCCGCCTTGGTGAAATTTGCTGGAATCGATGTGCCATTCCTCTCGACTTCTTGATCAAAAATTCTCAGGGGCACACGTTTCAAAAATTGACAGTTTTCTAGATATGGGGCAGTGCAAAGGGGGTGCTCATTTCCTATAGGAAGTGACCCCGGTGAAATTCGCTGGAATCGTCATATGTTGTTCCTCTCGACCTCCTGATCAAAATTTCTCATGGGCACAAGGCCGGTAAATGCACAGCTTCCCAAGTACCGGGGGTTGCAAGGTCGGACAATAAAGCCTCTGTTTTATAATTCTTTTTTGTCACCATCGTGTTCGGCGCAATTTTTCCTATAAGCATAGTCAATAAAATTGCTGTTTTAAATTTCGGAGCAAAAAAAGTTACGACGACCGGATTAATGTTTATATTTAAATTTATGAAACCGGCGTTTCAGCGAAGCCACTTGTCGGGTTACCTTGTCAAAGTATTCATATTTTCAAAATTAAGAATTAACGTCCCTCTGTCGCTCTATAAAGCCCGCGAGCTAGAAAAAACACTTTTTACATTTTTAGAATAATTCGAAAACCAAGCCTTCAGCTGCTGGAGAGTATACACAAGCCACTCCCCCCTGAACGACTACCGAGCCATACTGATCGAATATTCGGGAACGGCGAACAATCTGGAACGTCTAGAACGACTAAAACGCCTGGAGTCTTCGATTTTCGAACACTTCCAGAAGCTTTGATTTCTCTTATATAAACCGAGACGCGCTCAACGCAGTCAGTCAGAGTCAGTTCGAGATCCAACCGCGCGACAAAAACAACAACAACGAAAGGCAAATTTCTAACCTAAAGTGTTAATATTCAACATAACCAATTACATTAAACCTATTTAATGATAAACAAATCTATTGTTAGAACGTGAACAGTAATATATCGTTATTTTGACTCCAGAAAAAGTGACTTTTAATTATTCGTGTAAAATCGATACAGGGTTACTTTTTCGACGGACAAAGAAAAAATAAAATCATACCAAAATTAATTGTGCAGTGTTCTTGTGCGCGAATCTGACTAAACGAAAGTCACGTTCGTGTTCAACCTCAGGCGCCCATTACGTCTCCCACAGAGAGTAGAGGACCGATAATACGCTGCCGTACGCGCTTGTGCGCCCCACTCCACAGCATAAGCAACACGGAGAACGTCAGTTCAGTTTGAGCAACAAGGAGCAGCAGTAGGCAGCTCTCAGAGAGAACCTGATGATGGCAGCTTAGATTCTGCCATGGCTCCCGCAGGAGCCTATTAACTACGCGGGAAAACACCCGGAAGCCCAACAACCATTGTTTTACTATGACCACAATTTTCTGTATTCTGATCTTGCTTGACCTAAAACCTATTTTTAGTATGTTAGAATTTCAAAAATGTATAGAGGACACTAGTCGTAGATTAAGAATAAAATTCGCTTGAGGTAAACTGCCATTTCTCTGTTATATATTGAATGTTTTATAGGAGAAACTTAAAATTAGAAAATGTGACGTACCGAATTTGATAACTATATGCATATTTTTGTATTTTTTTAAATCAGTCTATCATGGTATGTAAAATGAAACGTGAATCACCTTGTATTTATCAAATTTGGAACGTCATATTTTTTTATTTTGGGCAATTTTATAAAAATGTTTATCTAACACAGAAATGGCAGATTACCGGAGGAGACATTTATTTTTAAGTTGCCGCAAGCGCCCATTTAAAATTCTAACTTACCGAAAATGGGCTTTGGGTCAAGCAAGAGCAGAATACATAAAACTGTGTTCATAGTAAAAAAGAAAATAAATATATATATATATATATATATATATATATATATATATATATATATATATATATATATATATATATATATATATATATATATATATATATATATATATATATATATATAATATAAACTACACGGGAAAACACCCGGAAGCACGTCAACGCTGTATATATATGTATCTATAATTTATATATATATATATATATATATATATATATATATATATATATATATATATATATATATATATATATATATATATATATATTGCTATGTATCCACACTGTGGAACACTACCCAAGTATCGTGTTTGAAATCATAAATAAAATTCACAAATTTGTATGTATTTTAGAAAATAATCATAACAGTTTTACTTTAACGGATCATACAGAAGCAGGAATATCTGTGGTTTATTTAATTGATTCAAGTTCACTTATTCTCAGCGAGTAGGATGCAGAGAATGAAACTTGATATTGAACACGAACAAAATATTGAAATAAACATAAAATTAAGTTAATTTAGTTTAACAAGGTTATTCTAAATAGTATATGATAAAACATGAACTTATAGAGAATCACAATCTCATATAAAATGATTTAGAATGAAATTGGAAAACAAAAAAGTAAATTTTATAAAATCTGACATGCATGTCAAAACTTAGGGCTGAAAATCATATTTTGTGTAGAAACACTGTAAATCTACACAAAATGAATATTGAATGAAAGACTATTATCAGTATTTGCATTGCAGGGTGATTATTTTAGAAATAGTAAGTCCATAGATTACAAAACACTGAATGACATTTTAAGTTTTCAGATATTTTCAAATATCATTGCAGAAAGGTGTTTTGTAAATGATATTTCACATCATGCAGAAAGAAAGGACTAATAGTATGATGTTAAATGTTTGTTGGCGTATCAATTTCTTGTTTTAGTTTATAATATCAGTATTATGTCAATATGAAAACTGCAGTACGTTTTTAACTACTAGCATTTTGTGTTTATCATTGCTATTCATATAAATGTATGAATTAGTATTTATTTGAGATTGGAATTGTTAATTGTAGTTCTAAGTAGATTTTAAAAAGTATATGTAATATGTCAATATATTTCGAGTAATTACAATTATTCACTTAATCCTGAAAAGTAGAATAAGAAATTCATCAGGAAAATTAAAGAATGAAAAACAGTATTCAATTAATATAAAGAACAAACAAAACTTAATAGTTTAAATTTTAAATTAAAATTAAATTTTGAAATATTAGATCAAAATAGAAAAAAACAATTGAAATATTGGAAATTAACCCATTGAAACGACTAAAAATAACAAACCAGTTGATTAGACACCGCTGAACAGCGAGCTGCGAAAAATATTCATCCTCGAATAATTAATAAATTGAAAAGAGAAGAAAAGTGGTGAATAATTTGAAGGTTAGAAAATTACAATCCAGATATATTGATATCAAGAATAAATTGTAAAAGTTGATTAAATATAAGAAGTGAGTATACTTTGAAAGTATTACGAAGTAGATTATCCGGAAAGCAGATTTAGAAGAGGGAAGTATTTGTTAATCCAGTTAGCAAATTTATATGGTGAAGAAATTTCAAACGTCAAGCAAGTGATAGAAATATTTCAAGGAAATCTTGAAAATAAATTGGAGGTTAGAAACAAACGTCAATCCAGTAAAGAAGAAGAAGAAGAAGCCTTGAGAGGTTAAAAAGTCAGTCAAGTGACATAATATTTCAAGGATCATACTAACCAGTTAGAGGTTATAATATAACATTACTCGACTCGAAAGAAAGACAAGGTAAAGCTTTACAATATCAGAAATCCATGGTACATATTTATTTTAAATAAAGGCCATATTTATCATTTTAGTTAAGTTAGATTTTGTTATTTAAATTTGTTAATTACATTCCAAGTTCAAATTTGTTAATAAATTAATACTTTGTTCGTTCAATACTGAGTTTGATTTATTTAGATTGTTATCTTGATCGATGAGCATTTATTGAACCGACTTCGTTGGACCCTGAGTAAGAGTCATTCTATAGATTGTAGATGGTCATGCTAATGGTGTTCTATAGTCTATAATATTAACAGCTTTTAAGAAACTGTTTGGCGCTCAATAAAATCATTTCAATTTACTTTCAAAAAGTAATTTCGAACGTATAAAAAATAAAATAGATAGCAGAATATAGAACATTTATGGCTTGTTAACGTGGAGCGATCAGGAAAGCGATTGAATAAATACAACTTGAGAGTAGTTTATCATTTCAAGCATACATTTGAAAGATAATAGAACAAATAACTTATTTTGATAGTTTTGACAACAAGGCATTGTCAAATTAAAAACAAATATAGTTTATATGAGGTTAAAGTCAGGTAAGACAACAACCATGAATCCAGAGGAAACTACACAGGGTACATCCACAGTTGCACAAACACAAGTTGGTGACACAAACACACAACCTGATCCAAACATGCTCCAGAAGTTGATGGAAATGATCACTGGAATGAATAATAGTATTGGAGAAAAAATGGATAAGAATAACCAAACTTTAAAAGAAAACATGGTTCAAAATAACCAAACTTTAAAAGAAGACATGAATCAAAATAACCAGAGACTTGAAGAAAACATGAATCAAAATAACCAACGACTAGAAGAAAAAATTGGTAACATAAATACACAGATGGTACATAATAATCAAATTTTAGAAGAAAACATTAACAAAAAAATAGAAGAAAGCAATAAAGAAGTAAGAAATAAGATTGAAAATTTGGAGAGTAAATGGGAGCGAATGGGAGAGTCAGTCAACGAAGAAATTGGTATTAAGGTAAACGAGGCAGCAAAGGAAATAAGAGAGGAAGTTGTAACTATGTTTGAAGATGGAATGACTGCAGTAGATAGTAGAATGAAGAAACAGGAGGATAAATACGATAGCAAAATAAAAGAACAGGATAGCAAGATAGAACAGAACACGAAGTTGTTGAAGGATACCACACGTACACAATTAACACAATTACCCACACATTCATACACATGCAACAAAACACCATTTTATTTTTACGGAGATAACCGCATACACCCTAAAATTTTCATTTCACGTTTGAAACAACACATGGAAAAACAACACGTAAATGCAAACCTAAAAGCAAACATACAAGACATGTTAAAGGGAGAAGCGGAAATCTGGTACTCAGTTATAATGGACAGGTTTGAGACTATAGAGGAATTTGAAGCTCTAGTCTTAAAACAATATTGGAGTGATTACACTCAGTTAAAAATAAGACAAGACCTATTTAATGGTAATTATGTAGAAAATAAAGGTATTTCTAGGGAAAACTATGTACTTAGAAAAGTATATAATATTAGACATCTAGAACCAAAATTCACAGAAAGTGAAATGGTCAGATATTTAGCTAGGCATTTTTCAGGGGATATCCAGAATGTTATTATTACGCAAAGAATTGCAAAGTTAGATGATTTAATTGATTATTTAAGAGAATTAGATGATTATCATCAGAGTTTTGATAGGAAGTCTAGTCAGAATAGGGAAAATAATAGTAGATATTATAATAAGTGGGGTTATGATCAGAATAGGAATGAGAATGATAGAAGAGAAAGACAAGGTTATGGTCAATATGATAGGAAGGAAAAGCAAGGTTATGGTCGTCAATATGACAATGATAGGTATGAAAAGCAGGGTTATGAGAAATGTCAATATGACAATGATAGGAATGAAAAGCAGGGTTATGAGAAACGTCAATATGACAATGATAGAAAGGAACGAGGAGGTTATGGTCAATATAAATATGACAATTATAGGAATGAAAAGCAGGGTTTTGAGAAACGTCATTATGATAATGATTGCAGAGAGAGAGAGGGGGTTATGTTAAAAATAATGAGTCATATGCACAAGTTGCTAATATCAATATTCAAAGGGGAAATAGAGTAGATGAAAACACGCACTCTAATATGAATAAAATAGAAACAGCACAAGTAAATGATAGAAATAGAAATCAGGATTTTTAGATAAAGTTGTTTTAAATGTAGGTAATAATTGTAAAAAAATAGGCGACTGTATAGAAAATGATGTTATATTGGGAGACGACATCTTATCAGGAAAAAAGGCAAATATTGTATTAGGAGAAAGAATGCTAAAAGTAGAAGGTGAAAGAATACCTTTCTGTAGTGTTAATGAATTGAATGGCAAAGGTGCCGAAATAGTTAATGAATTAAATGGCAAATGTGCCGAAATAGTTAATGAATTGAATGGCAATGATGCCGAAATAATTAATGTATCAAATGGCATAGAGTCCAATAATGATAATGAATTTTGCGGTGAGCATATAGTGGGAACCACATGTGTTCAGATAAATAATGATAAGAAGCCTGAAACCTTTCTGATAAGTCGTTACTCCAAATATGATAGAATTTTCAAAAATTTGTCTCAAAAATACAAAAATTCAATAGATTATGAACCTACAATAGCAAAAGGCTATGCGCAACAACTTGAAGTAGGTAATATTTTAAATGAAAACGAAAACGTTTTAAACTGTAATAAGGAAGAATCATTACCGGGAAGTTGTCACATGGGGATAAATTATCCATATGATCCAGGATAGATTACTTTTAAGTTATCCAAATGATCCTGAGTAGATCAATTTTAAATTGTAAATAAACTTTGACAGTGTGAATGTCACATCATGTTGTTAAAACTAACAAAATTTTCACATGTCAAAATTCTATTAGTTTAGGGGGTTTTATGCTATGTATCCACACTGTGGAACACTACCCAAGTATCGTGTTTGAAATCATAAATAAAATTCACAAATTTGTATGTATTTTAGAAAATAATCATAACAGTTTTACTTTAACGGATCATACAGAAGCAGGAATATCTGTGGTTTATTTAATTGATTCAAGTTCACTTATTCTCAGCGAGTAGGATGCAGAGAATGAAACTTGATATTGAACACGAACAAAATATTGAAATAAACATAAAATTAAGTTAATTTAGTTTAACAAGGTTATTCTAAATAGTATATGATAAAACATGAACTTATAGAGAATCACAATCTCATATAAAATGATTTAGAATGAAATTGGAAAACAAAAAAGTAAATTTTATAAAATCTGACATGCATGTCAAAACTTAGGGCTGAAAATCATATTTTGTGTAGAAACACTGTAAATCTACACAAAATGAATATTGAATGAAAGACTATTATCAGTATTTGCATTGCAGGGTGATTATTTTAGAAATAGTAAGTCCATAGATTACAAAACACTGAATGACATTTTAAGTTTTCAGATATTTTCAAATATCATTCCAGAAAGGTGTTTTGTAAATGATATTTCACATCATGCAGAAAGAAAGGACTAATAGTATGATGTTGAATGCTTGTTGGCGTATCAATTTCTTGTTTTAGTTTATAATATCAGTATTATGTCAATATGAAAACTGCAGTACGTTTTTAACTACTAGCATTTTGTGTTTATCATTGCTATTCATATAAATGTATGAATTAGTATTTATTTGAGATTGGAATTGTTAATTGTAGTTCTAAGTAGATTTTAAAAAGTATATGTAATATGTCAATATATTTCGAGTAATTACAATTATTCACTTAATCCTGAAAAGTAGAATAAGAAATTCATCAGGAAAATTAAAGAATGAAAAACAGTATTCAATTAATATAAAGAACAAACAAAACTTAATAGTTTAAATTTTAAATTAAAATTAAATTTTGAAATATTAGATCAAAATAGAAAAAAACAATTGAAATATTGGAAATTAACCCATTGAAACGACTAAAAATAACAAATCAGTTGATTAGACACCGCTGAACAGCGAGCTGCGAAAAATATTCATCCTCGAATAATTAATAAATTGAAAAGAGAAGAAAAGTGGTGAATAATTTGAAGGTTAGAAAATTACAATCCAGATAT
Source organism: Stenurella melanura (assembly GCA_963583905.1). Classification (NCBI taxonomy): domain Eukaryota; kingdom Metazoa; phylum Arthropoda; class Insecta; order Coleoptera; family Cerambycidae; genus Stenurella; species Stenurella melanura. The sequence continues at coordinate 109,571,599 of OY757310.1, read as the reverse complement.
ATTGATATCAAGAATAAATTGTAAAAGTTGATTAAATATAAGAAGTGAGTATACTTTGAAAGTATTACGAAGTAGATTATCCGGAAAGCAGATTTAGAAGAGGGAAGTATTTGTTAATCCAGTTAGCAAATTTATATGGTGAAGAAATTTCAAACGTCAAGCAAGTGATAGAAATATTTCAAGGAAATCTTGAAAATAAATTGGAGGTTAGAAACAAACGTCAATCCAGTAAAGAAGAAGAAGAAGAAGCCTTGAGAGGTTAAAAAGTCAGTCAAGTGACATAATATTTCAAGGATCATAATAACCAGTTAGAGGTTATAATATAACATTACTCGACTCGAAAGAAAGACAAGGTAAAGCTTTACAATATCAGAAATCCATGGTACATATTTATTTTAAATAAAGGCCATATTTATCATTTTAGTTAAGTTAGATTTTGTTATTTAAATTTGTTAATTACATTCCAAGTTCAAATTTGTTAATAAATTAATACTTTGTTCGTTCAATACTGAGTTTGATTTATTTAGATTGTTATCTTGATCGATGAGCATTTATTGAACCGACTTCGTTGGACCCTGAGTAAGAGTCATTCTATAGATTGTAGATGGTCATGCTAATGGTGTTCTATAGTCTATAATATTAACAGCTTTTAAGAAACTGTTTGGCGCTCAATAAAATCATTTCAATTTACTTTCAAAAAGTAATTTCGAACGTATAAAAACGTATAAAAAATAAAATAGATAGCAGAATATAGAACAATATATATATATATATATATATATATATTAGTTCAAGAGCATGCTTCTAGAGGTCAGAATATATTAAAACAAAATATTTGTGTCTATCACCTCTATGAATCCTTATTTTCATAAGGATAGTAAACCAAACTGCAACGAATTGCTAGTCTGGCCGCGTTAAGGATAAAAATCACATTTTATCACAAAACGCTTGGTTTTGATTGAAACAAATACCAGCCGAAAGATTTATACCTAATTAAAGGCAACTCTCGCACCAGTCATCTCGGGCCACTTGCAGACTGCAATTTCGTGCTGGTGGCCCTCGTCAGTGCAAGGCTTCCCGAGACGACTGACACGAGAGTTTATTGTTCCCAAGTGAACATTCCGCCGTTGCAAAACGACGAAATGGGGGAAGCTCCATCTAGCGGTCAATATCTGTCTCATTCAAAACAATATCCCGACATGGGGTGCATGTAACACTTCAAGAGCATGCTTCTAGAGGGCAGAATATATTAAAACAAAATATTTCTGTCTATCACCTCTATGAATCCTTATTTTCATAAGGATAGTAAACCAAACTGCACCGAATTGCTAGCCTGGCCGCGTTAAGGATAAAAATCACATTTTATCACAAAACCCTTGGTTTTGATTGAAACAAATACCAGCCGAAAGATTTATACCTAATTAAAGGCAACTCTCGCACCAGTCATCTCGGGCCACTTGCAGACTGCAGTTTCGCGCTGGTGGCGCTCGTCAGTGCAAGGCTTCCCGAGACGACTGACACGAGAGTTTCTTGTTCCCAAGTGAACATTTCGCCGTTGCAAAACGACGAAATGGGGGAAGCTCCATCTAGCGGTCAATATCTGTCTCAATCAAAACAATATCCCGACATGGGGTGCATGTAATAGTTCAAGAGCATGCTTCTTGAGGGCAGAATATATTAAAACAAAATATTTTTGTCTATCACCTCTATGAATCCTTATTTTCATAAGGATAGTAAACCAAACTGCAACGAATTGCTAGTCTGGCCTTTAATTAGGTATAAATCTTTCGGCTGGTATTTGTTTCAATCAAAACCAAGCGTTTTGTGATAAAATGTGATTTTTATCCTTAACGCGGCCAGACTAGCAATTCGTTGCAGTTTGGTTTACTATCCTTATGAAAATAAGGATTCATAGAGGTGATAGACAGAAATATTTTGTTTTAATATATATATATTGGTTGCAGCGTTCAGAATGCCTTACACGATATTTTAAATTTTTATTTCTTTCTTCATAACACCGCTATTTGAGGTCCATACATTGTGCATTTAATGCTACATCCACATATACGTATTTATGTTATTTGCATTTAATCCTACGGCCAGCTGCGTTGCCATATTTATTAGATGGACATTTATAGAATTTCATGTCTCCGGAAACTATTCGTTATACTTATACACTATTATTGGACGTGTGAGTCCTATTTGCATTATATTTATAGAGAGAACACACAAAAAATAATTTATACTAATATAGTATACAGTCTAGTGGTAGAAAAAATGCAAAATTATGAAATAAAGCAATATTTAATGCTATTTTTTTTGGATGATTTTTGTAGTAAGAGGGAGCTTATTCACATTCTATATGGTCCCAACATTTACACTTACAGCATCATATCATTTACCCATGAGCTGGTTACCTATCAGAAAAGAACATGGCTGCCTATAAGAACAACGAACATTACACAGTCTGTCTGTTAGGTGGCACGCGATAACCCCTTGCTGTATAATAGGTCTAACAGCATCGTATCATTTACCATGGGCTGGTCGTCTATCAGAAAAGAACATGATTGCCTATAAAAAAAAAATCGGTAAAGGTATTTACACAGAACTTCCCTCGTTATTTGTGCATGGCAGTCACTCTAAAAAATTAATAATTACGAAATGACATTGAGAATAATAATCGGAATATAGTTTTGCTATTATTACAAAGAAAACTTGATAAGTTTTGGTCAAAAAAATATACAGATTGCTCATCCAACAGCAAAAGTTCAATACTAAATAGCAGGTGCCACATATGGCAGACTTGCGCAAATACCTTTACAAATGTCCGCCCATGACTGAATTATTTCTTGGGATGACCACCCTGTACATTTTTCAATAAAAGTATAATAGGTGCATATGCCAGATATTATTGCCATCTGTCACATTTTCAATCCAACATTCACGTAATGGAGTGGAAGTATACTGGTGGTTAAAAAATTTCAATTTTTTAAATTTTTTTAAAAGATGTTGGTAAAATAATTTTCAACATTTTTTCTTCGAAAATAGGTTTAAAACGTCAAACGTAGAAATTTTAAATTTGAGCAAAAAGGAAAGTTAGAAGGAAACTCTAGTAGTGCTAAAAAAAGTTTAAAATTAAAAATTATATATTTTTTAAAATAGGTTTAGAATGCTATGAAACGTGAAAATTTTAAATTTGAGCAAATAAAAAAAAAATCGATCTATTTTAGTGGTAAAAACTTTTTGAAAAATGTTGGTGAAAAAAATTTTCAAAATTTTTTTTCTGAAATACCTAGGTTTAGAATGTCATGAAACGTGAAACTTTTAAATTTGAGCATTCTAGTGTTAAATTTTTTTCCAAACTGATAACAAAATGTTGCAAAATTTTTTTCCGAAATTGGTTTGGAATATCATGAAACGTGGAAATTTTAAATTTGAGCAAAAAAAAATTTTTCGTCTGTTCTATAGTAGTGATACATAAATGGATTAAAAATTCCAAATTTTTAAAAAAATTTTAAAAAACATTTTTAAATTTGTTTGAATAGTTTTAGAATGCCATGGAAACGTGGATAGTTAAAATCTGAACAAAGAAAAAAATTCTATCTTAGTGGTAAAATTTTTTAAAAATAGTAAAAAAAATGTCTAATTTTTCTTTTAAATAGATTTAGAACGCTATGAAACGTGGAAATTTGAAATTTGAAGATATAAAAAAAATCCGTCTATTTTAGTGGTAAACAAATGTTCAAAAATGATAAAAAAAAAATTCAATTTTTTTTTTTTTTGAATTAGGCTTAGAATGCCATGAAACGTGGAAATTTTAAATTTGAAGAAAGAAAAAAAAATTCATTTTAGTAGTAAAAAACTTTTCAAAAAATTTTTTTTTTTCCTGAAATAGGTTAAGCGTGTCATGAAACGTAGAAATTTTAAATTTGAGCAAAACAAAATTTTTTTCATCTTGGTAAAAATTTTTTTTAAAATGTTGCAAAAAAAATTTTCAAAAATTTTTTTTTCTGAAATAGGTTTAGTGCGTCATGAAACGTGGAAATTTTAAATTTGGGCAAAAAAAAATTTTTTCACTATTTATTCCGTTTAGACGGTCCACCCTGTATATTTTCCAGTGAAATTTCTACCATTTCTTCGCTGACAGTAGCGTCAACTACCTGCCAAATTTGACTGCTCTTCTTCAAGTAGTTTTTTAGTAAATGCACCAACAGACAGACAGACAGACTGACGGAATTGAAAAACCTATATTTTCGTAATCTACGTGTTCTGAAACGTCAGAATCCGAAAAAATCTCGGAGGGTGATTTTTTCTCGAATACAATACTTCCCTTCGGTATGCGAGGGAAGTAAAAAGCATTACGCCATCTTTCTGCTAGATAGTGCATGATGACCTTTTGCTGTATGATATGTCTAACAGCATTATATCATTTACCGTGTGCTGGCCGCCTATCAGAAAAGAACTGTTCATTTGTTTTATTTTACTTCCACATCCACGTAGTGGATTGGAAGTATAGTAATCGCAAAAAAATTTTCAAAAATTTTTATTCGTGAAATAGGTTTAGAATGTCATGAAACGTCGAGATTTTAAATTTGAGCGAAAAAAAAATGTTCTGTCTGTCTGTCGGTCTGTCTGTAACTTTTTTTGTCCGCACGCTTTCTCCGGAACGGTTTAAGATATTGACCTGAAATTTTGTACACGTATATATTATAACGAGATCTGGAACTGGATTGTTTTTTGAGGAAATCCGGTGAAGGGTTGGGGGTTAAATAGGGGTAAATAGGGGGAAATAAGTAAAGCAAGCTTGTAAGAGTACAGAAACTTGAAATTCGGTGTATGTACTAGAAGTTAAGGCCTCAGATTTTTTTATAATATTTTTCAACCCCCCACCACCCCTACTCCATTAAAGGGGTTGATAAAATAAAGTTGAGATATTCATTTGAAATTTCGTACACGTATGTATTATAACGATGTCTAGAATTAGATTATATTTTGGGATGATTCCGTTGAAGGGTTGGGGGTTAATTTGGGGTAAATAGAGGAATATAAGTAAAACAAGTTGGTAAGAGTACAGAAACTTGAAATTCGGTGTATGTACTAGAAGCCAAAGCGTCAGATTTTTTAATAATATTTTTCAACCCCCACCACCCCTACTCCAATTTGAAAAGTGTTGATAAAATAAAATTGAGATATTCATTTGAAATTTTCTACACGTATGTATTATAACGACATCTGGAACTAGATTATATTTTGAGATAATTCCGTTGAAGGGTTGGGGGTTAAATAGGGGTAAATAGAGGAAAATAAATAAAGCAGGCTGGTAAGACCACAGAAACTTGAAATTCGGTGTATGTACTAGAAGTCAAGGTCTCAGATTATTTATAATATTTTTCAACCCCCACCACCCCTACTTCATTATTAAAAGGGTTGATAAAATAAAATCGAGATATTCATTTGAAATTTGGTACACGTATGAATTATAACGACATCTGGAACTAGATTATACTTTGAGATGATTCCGTTGAAGGGTTATTTAGGGGTCAATAGGGGGAAATAAGTAAAGCAAGCTGGTATGAGTACAGAAACTTGAAATTCGGTGTATGTACAAGAAGTTAAGGCCTCAGATTTTTTTATAATATTTTTCAACCCCCCCACCACCCCTACCCCATTAATGGTGTTGACAAAATAAAGTTGAGATATTCATTTGAAATTTCGTACACGTATGTATTATAACGACGTCTGAAATTAGTTTATATTTTGAGATGATTCCGTTGAAGGGTTGGGGGTTAATTTGGGGTAAATAGAGGAATATAAGTAAAACGTTGGTAAGACTACAGAAACTTGAAATTCGGTGTATGTACTAGAAGCCACAGCGTCAGATTTTCTTATAATATTTTTCAACCCAACCACCCCTACCCCAATATGAAAAGGGTTGATAAAATAAAATTGAGATATTCATTTGAAATTTGGTACACGTATGTATTATAACGACGTCTGTAACTAGATCATAATTTGAGATGATGCCGTTGAAGGGTTGGGGGTTAAATAGGGGCAAATAGGGGAAAATAAGTAAAGCAAGCTGGTAAGACTACAGAAATTTGGGATTTGGTGTATATACTAGAAACCAAGGCCTCAGATTTCTTTCTAATATTTTTCAAACTCTACCACCTCCGCTTCATTATTAATGGGATTGATAACATCAAATTGAGATATTCACTTGAAAGTTAGTACACGTATGTATTGTAGTGACATCTGATTGAGATGACTCCATTGAGGTGGTAGGTTGTAAATAGTGGAAAATAAGTACGGTAAACTAGAAACTTCATTTTAACGTATATGGTAGAAACCAACTCCTCAAACTTTTCTATTACATCTACCCCAAATATTATTAAAATTCTATGACCAATAAATTCCACATACTAGAGTGCAAATATAGTCAAGATGTTTCCTTTAAAGTGTCTTGGACGAATAATCTGGATGTGGAAGTAGTGATTCCTTAGGCAGCGGTTTTTGCGAATCAGTCTGCCACTTTCCTGAATAATTGGTTATAATAATAGTTGTAAATAGTACCGCTGTATGGTAGTACACAATAGAGATGTGACGGCGATCACCGTCACTGCTACTTATCACCTGCTCTTTCAACTGCGCAATCATTGATAGCGATTGGTGAGAAAACATGGAAGCGGTCCAAAGAGTGATCTAATCACTGCTACTAAGAGCATTAGTCAAAATAATTTTATCTTACATTTTTTTGCTAACCCTCATAGTTTCACGACAAATTTATTTTTTTGAAAATTACCGCAATTGATTTCTTGAAAATAGCGACCATCCTGGATCTAAAGGGTACCTACCTGATGGTGACGCTCCTTATAAAAACGTTCCTTAGACTAATACCAGTTAGTGTTAAGTAATAACTTTTCGCTAATAGCCGTTTTATATCGATTTCTTTTTATTTGCGGCTGTAGGTATATTTTCAGAAGAATTAACCAAGCATTTAGTTAATACTAAATACAAGGGGTCTCTGCAAATATTACTATTCACAAGTCACTGTTGTAAATAATGGAATTGTTTAGAGTACCTATATACCTTACCTATTGTGATTGTATATAACCCTCTTTTTGGGTTAAGAAGTTATTATTTATGCTTTTTCGTCAATGTCATGAGGAATGCTGCAAAAAACTGCGTGTACATTTTTGGTAGAGCATATATATATGCATTTATTTTTAGAGAATTCTAATTCTAATTTTTTCGATACGATACTATAATTGTTATTTTAATCATCTGATGATGCCATCTTGATTGGTGAAATGCTCTTCATTATAGTATGCAGTATTTTTATTTGTAGAATATTATTATAAAGGTTGCTGAACACTCTTCATAAATATTTCTTTTTCTTAAAATGCCTCATAACTTTTATATTCATCAATAGATTTTTTTTTAAAAAAGGGTTCTTCCTCTAGCTATTACTAACCCACCAAACACACGCTACCACAACCACTGCATTGCCTCTCACATTCTAGTGGATTTTGTGAGCGACATATAAGTAAGCTGTGACTGCTATGTGGTAGTTTAAATCCTTTTATTATGCACACTCCAAAGCCAATTTACTTTTCAGTGGAAATTTGAGACGTTGATTAACATCACACAATTTTAATGTGAAATTTTAAGATTTGGAAATGAGTAACCATGAGGTCCCAAAATTCCACTGTAAAATCAGTCATTGTATTCTACTTAGTGGGCCCTAATGTACATACAACTTAAAAATACAGAGGTTAGGGCGGAAGGGCAGAAAAACCTTTTCAAAATTAAATATGGCAAAAATCATAATATGTAAGTATTTAATTATGTATACACATTCATTTTTGTGATATCTTGTTTATAACTCTTTCTAAATGCTGCAGAAAAATCTAACATAGTGCAGAATAGGATGGAAATAGAAATTGCCATCCAAACATGGTTGAAGAGAGCTAGTGATAGAAAAAATAGCTAATAAATAAAAAAAAATATGCAGAATGGATGTTTACAAATATCTAATATATATGTTACATGTTATATTGATTATTATTTTTAGAATAAGCAATAATAAGCACTTGGTTTACTATTTCACTAATTTATTCAAATTTGTGCGACATTTGTTTCTGAACCATAATTGACGACACATAATCATAAAATTAAACTTAAACAATCCACTCATACCAACGGTGTAAAGCTTAATGGAATTTTGATTTATTGTGATTACTAATTCTATCAATCTAAATGTAGCATTTCAAAAAATATTTAAAAGAAGGTTAAGATACATTTTTTTTGTTAAAAAAGTTGATTTAAGGACATTAAACATAAAAATTATAATAAATTTAAAAAATCAACACGTTTTGTAGAGCAATATACATTAATAAAAACTATTTTGTTATTACTTATTATAGTAGTAGTGTTAAACTTGCATAATATAAATAAGGGAAAACCTTTAAAACCAAAAATATGCCAATGTACATATTTCATCTATTTCAGGTCTGCTTCAGACCAACAACAGACCTTATAAAGACGTCTGTAAGACGTCGTCATTTGTAACATAACGCCTCAATAAGACGTCTTCCAGACGTCTGTAAGGCGTACATGGACGTCTTTAAGACATCGTGAATGTCTAAGGAAGACATCTTTAAGACTTCTTAAAGACGTCCCTGGGCTATCTTAGATTTACTCCACTAAAAGAAAAATATACTGGGCGATTTTTTTTAAGGGAAACACCTCTAATCTTTGTTACTAGTGCATTTACACTACGAGGTATTTTGAACTTGTTTTATATCTCTATAACCATATCTCTAAAACCAAAAATGAGAACTTAATTTATTTTATACAACACTTGGAAATAAGTTTAAAAAATACCACCAATCCAAATGGCCAGCATGGTCCCCTGACTTAGATCCTCTGTATTTTCTTCATTGGGACTACATTAAAGTTCATGACCCATAGAAGAAATCCAGGAGATTTAAGTCAGGAGACCGTGCTGGTCATTTGATTTGATGGAATTGTTCAGTGCTCTATTTTATAAAATACAATGGATTATAATTTAATCATTTGTTGGAAAGCTATGTTCTCAGATATTGTAAATGAAATTAAATGGATAAAAAAAATCTTACAAATCTGCCATTTTTTATTTTAGAGATACATAGTTCTATTTGTAAAATTTTATAGAGTTGATTGATCTACAAACAACACTACAAAAATACATGAAAATTCATTTTAAATTCGAAAGTTAAGCTAATTACCTGTAAAACCAGAAATTTCTGTTCGTTATCAGGTAGTTTTCAGATCAATATTAAAAAAGTTCCAGAGAACCAATAGTATAAATACAAAATATATAAATACAAAATACAAGGGTGTTTCCCTTTAAAAAAATACCTGGCATGTTCTCTATATTTATGTCTTTAATTTGTGGGTATATATATTTTGTATCATTACTTTAATTTTCAGCCAGTCTTTATTTTATTAAGGGAATGGGTGTGGTGGAGGGATGGAAAATATTATAAAAACCTAAGGCCTTCGTTCCTAGTATACACACAAAATTTCAAATTTCTGTACTTTTACCAGCTTGCTTTACTTATTTTCCCCCATTCACCCTTATTTAATCCCCATCCCTTCAACGGAATCATCTCAAAATATAATCTAGTTCCAGATGTTGTTATAATTTATACGTGTACCAAATTTCAAGTGAATATCTGAATTTTATTTTATGAACCCCTTAAATAATGCATTGGGGGTGATGGGAGGGTTGAAAAATATTATAAAAAATCTGAGGGGTTGGATTCTAGCACATACAACAAATCCCGAGTTCCTGTGCTCTTACCAGCTTGCTTCACTTATTTTCCCCTATTTACCCTTATTTAACCCCTCACCCTTCAACAGAATCATCTCAAAATATAATCTAGTTTCAGATGTTACGTGTACCAAGTTTCAAGTGAATATTTCAATTTTATTTTATTAAACCCTTTAATAATAGAGAGGGGTGGTGGGAGAGGGGTTGATAATACAAAAAATCTGAGGTCTTAGTTTCTAATAAATATACGAAATTCTAAGTTACTGTGCTCTTACCAGCCTGCTTCACTTATTTTTCCTTATTTACCCCTATTTAACCCCCAGCCCTTAACCAGAATTATCGCAAAATATAATCTAGTTTCAGATCGCGTCATGATACATATGTGTACCAAATTTCAAGTAAATATCTCAAACGGTTGCTGAGAAAACGACAAAAGTTACCGACCGACAGACCAACCGATCGACAGACAGACAAACAGAAAATTTTGTTTCGCTCAAATTTAAAATCTTGACGTTCTTTGACATTTTAAGCCTATTTCACAAAAAAAAATGTTTTTTTTACGATTCCTATACTATACGCCATTTCTATTATTTTGTTTAAATAATCTAGTAGGTAATTTTTTGTCCTTAATCTGAATTCTTACTCTTTTACAGATTATTGTGTTACTGGTTAAATTCTTAAATAAGTATTAAACTAAGTATACTTCTAAAAAAAATGTATTTGCTCTACTTTGTGATCAAGCCTATTAATCTCTGAAAAACGATACCCACTAAAATTGGATATAAAATTTTAAGAACTTTTCTTGTTTTGTTTTCATATGTAAACATTAATAAAAATAAATAATATAATAGTAAGCCCCACGTAATTATTTAATAATAAATATAATATGTTAGAGAAGGAAGCGGGTGTGTGGTAGTGTCGTGACGTGCGATTTACTATCTTACTTGCCCGGCAGAATTATAAACCGCCAATATATGATAGCTTCATCAGTAAATTCCAGACAGCAATGTTGCCAGATTTGCGGCCGTCGGATTAAATGCAAGTAGTAGGTTTGCGTATATCAACGCGATATACGCGAGAACGCCGACAGCGCTACAATCGTAGGATCTTCGAACTAAAAATGTATATAATTTTTTTATCTGGGTGTAAAACGACGTCCGACAAATTTTTGCGTTTCGCACTCTACGTCGCTCATAGATGGCGGGAAAAATGTTTTCATGGTGTTGTGATTCGACAGACATATAGCGGATGTCCGAGACGTTGCGCTACGCACTCCTTGTTGATCATAGACGACGGGAAACTTGTTTTCATGATGTTGTAATCCGACGGCCATATAGCGGCCGTCCGATAGCAGGCGGACGTCGGATTAAATGTAAATTGACAATGTATGGACGTCGGTTTAACGGCGGGATATATATATATATATATATATATATATATATATATATATATATATATATATATATATATATATATATATATATATATATGTGCGTGTGTGTGTGTGTGTAGTTTATTACCCGTGGCCACTCCCTACTTCCTGCAGGGTTAGCGACCATCGGTTCCAAAATCGATTGCCCTAAGTAAACGAAGGGATCCTAAGATGACCCCTTTTTGCATTTGAACTGCCAACCACTCGGCCGATTTTCGGCAGGCCGGAATGGTCTTTAGTTCTGAGAGCAACGTGGGCTTCATTCCTCCGAGTACACCGATAATGAGGACGACCATCTTGACAGAGTATCCTGAGTATAGCACTCGGAGCTCATGCCGGAGATCTCGATACTTTGTCCGCTTTTCCTCCTCCTTCAAGGTGATATTTCTCACCGCAGGCGCGGAGAACTCGATGACATATATCACCTTGCTTTCGTGGTCGAGGAGTACTATGTCAGGCTTATTGGCTTGGATTTACCTGACTGTGGGGAACGAGTAATTCCAATATATTCGGCATTTCTCGTTCTCGACTACGGACTCAATATCTCCGGGGATATAAACCAGCACTGGCGTTTGGTCTATTTCATGCGAGTGCCGTAAATGATAATACAGCACCCTTAATGCCGCGTTGTGACTGTGGATGTAGGCCGCACTCGCATTCACGGGACACGCGGATAGCAAATGAGTGAGCGATTCCGGCGCCTGACGGCAGATCCTGCAATTAGTGTCAGGGACCTCTACACCCATCACGTGACTTCGATAGACCAAGGTGTTTATTACACCAACTTGACAGGCCACAATAAATCCCTCGGTCTCTGACTTAAGCCCAACTGACCTTAAGAAGGCGAAGGTCAGTTTTGTCGATAAACCCAGTGCTTCTATGTAATTGTAGAATGCACCGTGCAGGGGTTTATCAACATGTTGCCGGAACAGATTTCTCTGTTCGGTAGCTTTAATCTGGGCTATCAGATGATTTGGTGGAAGCTCAGTTACGGATTCTGCGTCAGCATCTCGCCGACCTCCTTGTCTGAGGTCAAATACAAGACCGAGTTCATCTGCGGCCCATTTAGCTGCCTTGAATAATCCGGCGCCCACTCCCGCGATCTCTCACAAACAGCAGGTGTGGATCGGAGCTCCTCAGGATGTCACATGTCATACTCAATGACACTCTGCCATGCATGCACTCCAGGCTCAAGAGTCCTCGGCCTCCTCGTTGTCGTGGGAGGTATACCCGAGGAACGGACGATTTCGGATGAATGCTACCATGAATGTGCATCATCTTGCGAGTTTCTCTGTCTAATTGGTGCAGCTCATCCCTGTTCCACTTGACTGCTCCGAAGGAGTAGAGCAGAATCGGAATGGCAAGCATATTCGTTGCAGACACCTTGTTCTTCCCCGACAGTTCGGACGACCAAATTTGTCGGAGCCGGTGTCTGTACTTGCCACGGAGAGATATGTTGCACAGAGTCCTGTGTGACACAGCGATCTATTAAGAGGTTTTCTTTACAACCTGCCGCACATTTCTTACCACCTCGCTGCTCGTGTATCTGTTGGAAGACCGGATCAACTAACCTCTTTGTCCTGTCGTACAAGATGCAAGTAAACAGCTTCTAGCAGGTATTAAGGCAAGTGATCGGCCTATAATTCTTTGGGTTAGAGAGATCTCCCTTTTTGGGGATTAGCGCAGTTCGTCCTTCCACCAACCAGCTCGGAATCGGCTGCCCCTCGTTCAGCCATGAGTTGAATACTCTGGCCAGACGACGATGGGTGGATGGAAACTTTTTCCACCACCAGTTGTTTATGCCGTCTGGACCCGGGGCAGCGAAGTTCTTAGTACCAACAAGAGCTTGTTGGACTTCTTCCGTGCTAATCGGCGGGCACACTTCTACCGGATCATCAATATGTCTGCGACACAGATCTTCGAAGTGTGCTATTACCGGAGTGCTGGGGTCGAATGGACTCGCTGTCTTGTAGGTTTCCTTCCAGAAGGCTTCAACGGCTTCAATCGTCGGCGGATTTTCGACAACACGCTGTGGCTCTTGGAGCAGGCGAGACGGATTTGTCTGGAAAAGTTTGTTCTGCTCCATACTCCTTGCTCGCCTGACCAAAGTTTTCTTTGTTGCCATTAGCACTCGAATTCTGTCCAGACAGTGCTGCTTTATGGTCTAAAGCACCGTCTGATTTAGAGTGTAGTGTTGGCGTCTCAGTCCAGCTACTATGCGCCGGACTTTCGGTGTAAAAGCCCTACCGTGTGACATAAAGTCCACCACACTCTGCATTCGAGAAGCATGTTGCCTTGCCGATTTAATTTTGGCCTCGATCTTTTGTACTCGCCGCTTGATCTTCTCGACCCCCTCTGACGTACTACGACGTTGTCGTGGGGCGAGTTGACTAGCGGCTTCGTACACAGCCCGATTGAGCTGCCAAATGTTGGCATCTTCTGGAAGTTTGTCATCGATCACTGAATCCATTCTTGCCAGATCTGCTGGCTTTGGGTTAACTCTTATATTTAAGTTAACCCTCGTCCTCAAGTCGACATCGGCGTACTCTAAGAGATGTTCCTGGTCAGGCTGCAGTAGCGGCGACGGTTGTGCGGCTGATGCTATTTCAAGCTGACACAGTGCCCTAGCATAACCCATCCTGCGCAGGAAGAATATTTGATTTCTCAATACCTGTTGTGAGAAGGCGCGATACTCTGGGTGCATATCGCACCACAACTGGTGTAGTCGCTCCATGTATCCTCTGCGCGCAAGTTCGCTACTCTCATAGCAATCCAGCAGGTCATCTCTTAGTTCTTCCGTCCACCTAAAGCGTCCATGTCCCGCCAAGTCGTCATCAATGAGACGGTCCGGTAAGGTCCCTCCCATCTGTCTCTGGCCTCTATCTGCTTGGGGTCGATTGTGAGAGGCCTGTCCTCTGTTGTCGAAAACCACAGAGTGAAAAATCCCCTGGATGGTTAGTCCAGAGGACCCCCCAGCCGACATTACCCCTCACTGCCCAGGATGCACCGCGTGGAGGTTGCCAGCCAGTTTCCACCCCCATATATATATATATATATATATATATATATATATATATATATATATATATATATATATATATATATATATATATATATATATATATATATATGTATATATTGCGTTGAACAAAACCTTACACGTTTAGTGAACTGAGTACTGAAGTATAAAATTATGTAAGATTGCAAAATAGAATGGTAAAAGTAACTGGAAATGATTATATATAACTTTGAGAGAAACTATAGAGCTGAAATGGTGAATATTGAGTGAAGGCATAATGTCAATGGAAATATTTTATTAAATAAAATTTATATTGGATATGATATAACTTTGATTAATTTTATTAAACGTTAGATATAAGTACCCACCGGGTGGTAAATAAATGTTAATTTGTTATTGTTAAGTTAAAAAGCATCGTTGATACAAAATTAAGTTTTGGATGAACCTTTGTGTATAGCATGGTAGCTAGATCCAAATCACAGGTGCGTAACAGGTACCAAAACCAATGGAAAAACCTAAAAAAGGGAAATATTTATTGTTATTAATAAGTTATAAACTCTGTTATAAATAATTGTGTTAAATTTAGTCATAATAAAGGCTATAAATAAGATAGCTAACATGAACACTGTGAGAAAAGTGCTACAAGTTACATTCATAATTTGAGTAGCGTAAACAGTCCCGAGAACTGAGAATCTAATTATTGCCAACATTATAGTGCATCGTCTATAAATGAAACTTTATAAAAGTGTAAAAGACTCACCTTGTGAGCAAATTTAATGATACAGATCCAAAATACAGGGTCACAATGTCAAAGTGCCTTTCTTAAATCGGGTAATTCATATTGTGAAAATTAAGAATTAACGTCCCTCTGTCGCTTTGTAAAGCCCGCGAGTTAGAAAAAACACTTTTACATTATTAGAATAATTCGAAAAGCAAGCCTTCGCTGCTGGAGAATATACACGAGCCACTCTCCCCTACCGATAGAATTTTCGGGAACGGCGAACAATCGGGAACGTCTAGAGCGACTAGAACGCCTGGAGTCTTCGATTTTCGAACACTTCCAGAAGCTTTGAATTATCTTATATAAACCGAGACGCGCTCAACGCCGTCAATCGCGTAAAGAGAGTCGAGTCGAGCCAGTAAGTCAGTCAGTTCGGGATCCAGCCACGCGACAAAACAACAACAACAACAAAAGGCAAATTTCTACTCTAAAGTGTTAATATTCAACATAATTAATTACATCAAACCTATTTAGTGATAAACAAATGTATTGTTAGAATGTGAATAGTAATATATCGTTATTTTGACTCCAGAAAATTTGACTTTTTTAAATCGATACAGGGTGTTACTTTTTCGTGCGGTGTTCTTGTGCGCGAATCTGACCAAAACGAAAGTCACGTTCGTGTTCAACAACAGGTATCAAAGACAATGTAAAACCTAAAAAAAGGAACAAATTTATTGTTAGTATTTGAATCTATTAATTTTTAGTAGAGGGTCCACACCTTCGAAAGCCGTCTAAATCGCCAAGTAACCCATTCCAGCAAGGTAAATAAATTTTGAGCTCGCATATCGAAAGAGGGTCCTAATGGGCATCCGAAATGGCTTGTTGGACTTTTTTTGGCGCTTGCACAACTTCTCCACAAGAAAAAAAGATGGCGGAACGTTATTTCAAGAATGTGTGTTTTTAAACATATACCTCTCGCTAGAAAATTAACTACGTACGATATTGATGTGATTTTTTATATTTGTATACTACTAACATGAGCGCATATATCTGTACTGTTACAATTTCAAAATCACTTACGATTTTTTTCTAAATAAATCCTAAATCACCGGAAGCAAATTTGTGTGTTTGAATTTTCGACATGCGATCAACTATATTAAATGTTTAATTTTTTTATATATTATATGCGAATGAAATATGGTCTAAAGATCAAAAAAATTTTGCAAAAAAAATTAGCTCCATATCTTTTACAATTTTTGAGTTACAGACTTTTCAAATTAAACCATAATTTAGGTCCGTGATACTCCTATTACCATGCGGCTATTATCTCACGTACTGCTATGTGGTTAATTGTAATGCATCAAGATAGTAAGCCAATACATTTTTGATATTGTGTTATTAATATTTATAATTTTACAAAAATATTAATATGTAAAATGAAACTCATTTGGCATAGTATTTATTAGATCTATAGGTTATGAAGGTGTTGTATATGGAGATATTTATTATATGTACCATCATTATACAATATAGAAATAAAATATAAACACGTACACAAAACATGTAATTTATAAGTAATAATAATAATAATAATAATAATGCATAATTATACACAGCTCAGTAAGCATCGACAAAGCACTACTAGACTAGTAAGAATTACTGTCTGTTAAACACTGTTCTGTATTATTTCTGCCCTTAAAACAATTGTAGGAAAGGCCACATGCACATGAAACAGAACATCAACATTTTTAGTGACACTCTACTTTACAATTCCACTTTTTGTTTTTTTTTTTAACCACTTGTGGTTTTTTGTCATCATTTGTGGGTTTATTTGGTAATTCTCTATCAGATATCCAAATATTCTGGAAGAGTGTGATGTGTTTTCTTAACCGTTTTTCAAGTCACCGAGGTAATTTGTTTAAAATCCAGAATTTTGTGTTAGGTAAGGAAAGTATAGGAGAATCTGAACCACTTCTTGTGAATAATTTTTACAATTAAAATTATTTTGCAGTAAGCAGGGTTTGACCTTGCTTCGCTAAGTACTTCAGTTGTAAGCTAAGCTAAGCATACCAAACTACTGGACTTAATGACCGTTTCAAATGCAGTAAGTAAGCTCTCTTGTAGGACTTAGCGAAAGTATGTCTAATAACTTTATGAAAAATAAATGCTACCTTGGTGAATCTAATTAAACTCACTATGGCCATACAGATTCACATAGGTCTTACGACCATCTTCAATGACACGATCACCAATTGCATCGCAGTTATCTCCAAGATTAGTCAAACTGTTTAGATGGCCTGTTTGATTTAAGGCAACTGTAACTGCTCACTTTTTCCCCTTCCGAAAGAATAACTGGCAGGTCACACAATACATAGACTGCCAATAAACAATATTTACAATATTTTCTTCTTCATGTTTTTCACCTAATTATTATTTATTGGTTTCGTGAATACTATAAAATACTCTTTGTTGTCGTATACCCACAAAACTTTTGTAGTTTTTCTATTTTGGAAAAATTAAACATACCTTTCGTAAATATTATTGTGTTCGTTTGTTCATGACTGCACTTCAGATTTTATGCTAGGCGTGAGGAATCCAAGTTCACATTGTTGGGCAACATTTGTCCTTATTTACACCAATATTCAGGGCTTGTTTTAAGTCATATCGTACTTTTTTTAAATCCGAAGTTTAGGTCAATTTTTATTTTTAAACTCAATTTATTAAAACTTATTAACGATTTCGTACTCTATTTGTAAGTCTAGATATCCTCCTAAACCAAAATGACGAAACTTAAAATTTCCTAAGCAAATTGGACGTACTTCAAAGTTTCCTTGTTAAATGACCGACTTTTTTCAATAATCAATAAACCATTATTTTTGCATCTGCCTCATAGAATTACATTCAAAAATAGAATGAAACTATTTAAAAAAAAATAAGATGTGCTGAGATTAGCGGCATAAAATGTCAAATATCTCAAGAAGAGCGTATAATGCAGTAGGTACGTCATTTTGGCTTAGGACGGCAGTATATTACATGTAACAAATTACATCATAATTTAAAACCACGTATTTATTGCACCGAAATAATTGTTTAATAATTTTCAGACAATGAGTGATCTAATGATCAAGAATAATATAACACCTAAATCAAATTAGGTATTAGACTAATATATGATCTATCCACAATTGCACAGAACGAGCCCTGCCGTAGCTGTCACGTTGCGCGCTAATAACAAGACATTATTACGGTCGAATTTAAAAATCCGTATCTCGAAAACTGTATAAGATATCGACCTAATTTTTTTTGCAAAAACTTTTTTGATCTATAGACCATATTTCATTCGGATATAATAGATACAAAATTCGAATATTTAATATAGTTGCCCGCACGTCGAAATCTCAAACACACAAAATTCGTTCATGTGATTTTGGATTTATTTAGAAAAAAAACGGTAGGTGATTTTGAAGGTCTATTAGTACAGATAGATGCGCTCGTGTCTGTAGTATATAGATATAAAAAATCAGATTGATATCGCAAGTAGTTAATTTTTTAGGAAGAGGTAAACGTTTAAAAACACAAATTCTTGAAATAACATTCGGCCATGTTTTTTTCTTGTGGAGAAGTTGCGCAAGCGCCAACAAAAGTCCAACAAGCCATTTCTGATGCCCCTAGGGACCCTCTTCCTGAATTCGTTTCCAAAAATCATTTACCTTGTTGGAATGGGTCATTTCAATTTTTAAAGCTTTGGACCCCTTACTATTTGTTGTACACAAATATGTTAAATTTAGTCTTAGGAACGCTATAAACAAGATAGCTGACATGAACACTATGGAAAATTTGTTATAAAGTAATTTCATATTTTGAGTAGCGTAAACAGTCCCGAGAACTGAGAATCTACCCAATTCTAACAATTTAGTGCATTGTCTATAAATAAAACTTTACAAAAGTGAAAGAGACTCACCTTATGAGCAGATAAAATGTTACAGCCTCAAACTACAGGCATTGGTAACAATAGGAAATGCAAAATTAGGTCAAGGGAGATGTAAAATCTTGACAAATATGTTAATTAGTTCCAAAATAAAGATGTTCTTTGAAGTTTTTCTTGTTGTATTTAAGGACAAATGTCCATCGATCGTTTTTTGTCAGTTGGTTTTAGGATATTTTGCAAATTAGCAACAGTTCCAGCAAATGATGCTTAGGCACTCCTGAAACGACATAATATTTATAAATTTTGTGTAACATTTTTTATGGCTATAAAAATTGATAGCTAATTGTTCTTTAGTTTATAAGTTATACACTGGTATGTGTTTTATTAGGTTTTTATTAGAAATAAGCGAGAAATTGTTAAAAATTGTTGAAACAAGAAAATTTTTAATTTTCAAGAAAGACTCGGTTATGGCATACCAAAAGAAAGCCAATCATCTCTATATCATTATTCAAAAGGAAAATCATTGCTAAATTCATAAATAAAACAGAAAAAAGAAAAAGAAAATTTCAAAATTTATTTCGATAAAATCGAGTGACATGAAATCTAAAGAAATGTCAAAACGAGCCAATAAAAAGGGCATATTTTAAACTCAGTCTTGTTTGAATATTAGAGGTGGCAACACGTTTCTGTTTACCAAAATTTTATAACCTCACAATTTCAAAAGTATAAAACTAGAGTTGTTTACCCGTTAAATTTGATTGAAACTCAGTGTATGAGTAAATATCCAAAAGGAATCAGTTTATCCCATCACAAGTGAGAAAAATATAAAATTTTTGCAGTTCCAAGTGGAACAAACCTCGAGAAAATTATTTTATACAAACGCTTTCTTACAAAATTATAAAGTTTTATTGTTATACAATAATCAAGAGCAGTCAAATTGTAAATTTTAAACTTATAGTGCGGGAAATAGTTTTAACTTACCGTCATTAATAAATAAATGTTCCGAAAATATAAAACAAAGTGATACGACGATTACACCAAACTAATCAAATGGTAAGAAGAAGAAATGTCCAAATTCTTGTCTGCCAGCTGAACGAAGAGACGCACGCAAACGCGATAGACCGGTCGATACAATTACCATTTTTGAACACCAGGTTGACTAAAATCAGAAGTCCCAAAACTAGAGCTCTAACGTAAGTTGATCAACGTAAAATAAAAGGACTATTCGTTTTTAATACTTTTTATTGTCTTATAAATATTTACTCCACAGGAAAACCATACCAGTAATTTAATAAAATTAAAAGTTTGATTCATAACCAACGTAGGTGTTTCATTGAAGTTGTGCTGGACGGGGTGAATGTTTTTTATTTCAGATCTTTGAACCTGCTTCTTGGCCCTGAAAGAGTCTATACGAACAAGGGGAAGTTACATATTTTCGTGTAGGTGTGGTACTTCATTAATTGTTTCAAACAATTTGGCGCCGGGCAAGTAAAATTTTAATTTTAAAACAAAGTCAATTTTCTCATTCACTATTTGCCACACCACATAAATCAATAAATAATAAATATATAACAATTTTGGCGAGCCAACGTGTGGCGTTTTAGAAAAGCAATTTCACAGCACAATTTCAAACTCATAATTCTATACGTCTGTACTTGGTTAACATTTAAATTTTTATAAAAAGGTGACAGACATAGATTCAGATAGTGTATTTTATTTATGAAATTAAGATCTGGTATGGAGATGGATACTACACAACAAACAGCAGGTACCTCTGAACAGCAAGGTGGAGACAGTGCCACGCAAAACGACAATAACATGCTTCAGAAACTGATAGAGATGGTGTCTGGGATAAGCGCACATATTGTACAGGTAGAAGAAAAATTAGAGGATTTAAAGGCTCAAATGACCCAGAATAACCAGCAGGTAGAAGGTTTAAACACCCAGATGGCCCAGAATAACCAGCAGGTGGAAGAAAAGTTAGAAGGTTTGAACGCACACAATTTGCAGATTGAGGGTAAATTGGAAGAGTTAAATACACATAATCTACCTGGAAGAGAATTTAGGAAAGAAAATAGAAGAAAAACTAAAACAATTTGAAGAAGTAAATCAAGAGATGAGAAATAAGATGGAAAATTTACAACGGAAATGGGAAAATATACAAGAAACAACTGAAGAAGAGATAAATAGCAAAGTTCAAGAAGCAAGTCGAGTGTTAAGAACAGAGATCAGGACAGAAGGATAAATGAGAACACGAAGTTGTTAAGAGAGACTACGAGGGTGTTTCCACAAGGCCAGTCACATGCATGCGGTAAATCGACATTTTATTTTTATGGAGATGGTAAGATCCATCCCAAAGTGTTCATGACCAGATTAAGGCAGCATATGGATACACTACATCCTAGTGCTGACCTGAACATGCAAATACAAAATATGATAAGGGGCGAGGCTAATTATTGGTTTCAGTTAGTCATAGGAAAATTCCAAACTATAGAAGAATTTGAGGTACTTTTAATGAAACAGTTTTGGAGTTCATATTTACAGGAAAAGGTAAGATTAAATCTGTTTAGCGGAAAATACAATGAAAGAAGTGGCATAAGTAGGGAACAATATGTAATGAGAAAAATTTATAACGTTAACCATTTGGAACCAAAATTTTCTGAAAGCGAAATAGTACGGTTTTTAGCAAGACATTTCACGAATGATATTCAAAACGTAATAATCACTCAGAGGATAGGAAATATAGATGAACTTATAGAATACTTGAGGGAAATCGATGATCATAGACAGAATTTTAATTATAGTAATAATCAGTCGAGTCAAAATGTTAACAATCGGAATAGCAATGGGGGGTATCATAACCGTAGCTATAATAATAACAGTCGGGAAAATTTTAACAGGAATAATCAATATAATGATAGAAATAGATATGAATATGATAGGGATAATGGTAGAAACAGTGAGGGGTACAAGACTAAATAATAATAATAATAATAATAATTACCAAAATAGAGGGAATAACAATAGAGAATTTTATAGGAAAAATGATAATAATTATAATAAGAAATATGAGGAAAATAAAGACCAAAAAGGTTATAGTGGGGGTAACAATTTTAGAAATAGGGACAATTATAGATCAGGAAATTATGATGAAAACACGGAGCGAAAACAAGTCAGATGGGGGATAGGAGAAATTCCTATGAAAATGATAGGACGGACGAACGTACGTATGCTCAAGTAGCAAATACAAACGTAACTAAGGATAACGAGAACTCACAAGCGGATTTTAATAAAATTGAAACAATGGCACAATTAAATACTAGAACAAGAGGTAGGTAAAGAAATTTTAAACTTAGGTACTAGATATGAACATATGCGTGAATTTATTGGAAATGAGAATGGTCAAGGATTACAAAATATTAAAATTAGTCAATTACCCGTTATACAAATAAAGATAAATAATGTAAAATTGAACTGTTTAGTCGATACTGGTTCGGAAATAAGTTTATTGGATGAAAAAATTTATAATACACAATTAAATAAAAATAATAAATGCATAAGGGTATTTAAAATTAAATTGGTCAATGCTAACGGGAAAAAGTTTGCGGAATGCAACAAAATTTTAGACACTACATTTGAGATTCAAAATCAAATATTTAAAAATGATTTCGTTATAATATCAGATATGAATTATGATGTTACACTGGGTGAAGATATTTTAAGTGAAATAAGAGCAAATATAAACTTGGGTGATAAAATAATGTTTTTAGAGGGTGAAAGAATACCCATATATAATATGAAAATGTTGAGCAGCAAATGTGCTGAAAACAATGATATATTAAATGGCCAGGGTGCCGATATAAAAAATGTATTAAATGGCCAGGGTGCCGATATTACAAATGTTTTAAATGGCGAAAAAGCCGATAGTATGAATATGAATTGCGATGAACATACGATGAAAATTAACACGTATGTTATGAATACAAGTTTTAATAAGCTCGAAGAAATAATATTAAGTTGTCCAGCCCAGTATGACAAAATAGTGCAAAGTTTGTTAGAAAAACATATATCATTGATTAATTTTGAGCCAAGAGTAGCTAAAGGTTATGTCCACAAACTAGAAGTGGATGAAAGCAAACCATTTAAGTGTAAAACCTACCCTATACCTTTTAAGTACAAATAAAGGTACAAAAAGAAATTATAAATATGATTAACGCTAACATAATAGAATCAGCTAAAACTAACTTTATAAATCCGATAGTTGTTGTCAAAAAGAAAGACGAGACAATACGTTTACGTTTAGACGCGAGAAATTTAAACGCTATAACAAAATCTCAATTTGATGCGCCTCAGACTATTGATAGTCTACTATCAAAAATTGGTAAAAACACTATCTTCTCGAAATTAGAACTTAAAAACTCGTTTTGGCTTATTCCTTTGCATCCTGACTCTTGCAAATACACAGGGTTCAGCATAGATGGCCACATTTTCAATTTTAAAGTAGTACCATTTGGTTTACAATCAGCATCTTCGGCACTTGTTAGAGCTATGCAAAACATTTTAGACAGGTACGATAATTTTTGTATTCATTATATCGACGATATCCTCATATTCTCTGAAACAATAGAAAAACATATTGAACATCTTGATACTATTTTAAATGCACTAAATGAAGGGGGGTTGAAATTAAACATTGAGAAATGTGAATTTTTTAAGTCGTATGTCAAATATTTAGGATACAAAATAAAGCAAGAGGGAATAAGCATAGGAAAAGAGAGAGTACAAGATATAAAGGACTATCCGAGACCTACAAATCTTAAAACATTAAGGGGTTTATTAGGCATTTTAAACTATTACAAAAAATTTATTCCAAGACTTTCTGAGTTAGAGGAACCTTTGATTGAATTGCTGAGGAAAAATGTAAAATGGGAATGGGACACGCGACGAGAGGAGGCATTCCAGAACATTAAGAAAAATTTTCATGACAATTTATTATTGCATAGTCCTGATTTTACAAAGCCTTTTACTGTCAGGACAGACGCGTCGGACAATATAATAGCCGCAGAGCTCATTCAATGGCAAGGGGGGATAGAAACTCCAATAAGTTTCATTTCAAGGATAGTAAAACCATACGAAAGACGATATTCAATTAGCGAAAAAGAGATGAGTGACATCGTGTTTGCTTTATCTAAGTGGAATTTTTACTTATTAGCCAATCATTTTGTCATTGAAACGGATCATTCCGCGCTATGTTATTTGATGAAGAACAGGTTTGCCAATAACAGAATATATCGTTAGTCTTTACTGGTGCAAGAGTACTCATTTACGATCAAACATAAACCGGGTAAACTCAACATAGTAGCAGACGCATTAACACGCAATCGTCAAGTAGATACAGATCCCACTAACACATTTACAGTCGCACTTAATAATTTATCACATAACAATGATCTATATTCATACACACAAGTTACTAAAAGCCAAACATAACTACAGGATCTAAGACACAAAATACAAGCACACCCACACAGAGGATACACTTTGAAAAACAACATGATCATCAAAAGGATCCAAAATGAGGAAAAATTTGTTATAGACCAGAGCTTAGCCGCAGAAATTTTATTGGACTTGAAAGGTACGGACACGTGGGCATTAGGAAAACTTGGTTAATATTTCGCGAAACCTATTATTGCGAGAGAGATTTATCACTAACGAAAGGGTTGCTTATAAAATGTAGGGAATGTTGTTTAGGGAAAAATAAAAATCATAGATATCAAAACACAGTCCAGGGTATAAAAACTGACAAACCTATGAAATTAGTAGCTATGGATTTTATTAGTAATATGATACCAAGTGAAGATGGGTATAAGCACATCCTTGTCATTGTAGACGTATTTTCAAAATTTGTAAAACTGTATCCAACAAAACGTTGCACTACGATGATAGTGCAGAAAAAATTAAGCAGTTATTTCAGAACAATAGGAAAACCAGAGAACGTATTAGCCGACAACGCTACTTATTTTAATAATGAACGTTTAAAAAATTATTTAACTGAACAGGACATTAAACTTAAATTCACAACGACACGACACCCACAAGCAAATCCTGCCGAAAGGTATATACAGGAGATAATACGATGTTTGCGCTTAGTAATTCAAAATAATCATAAGGAATGGTTGTTCTACGTTTTTGATGTTGAGACTTATATAAATAATGTGCCAAACACAGTAACAAAATTGTCACCAATAGTAACCTTGATGGGTCAACAACCAGAAAGGCCATGGACAAATAACGAAGGTTTAAATTTAGAAAATGTGCATAAGCTAGTAAAATTAAGAATAGAGAGAAATGCAATCAAATACAAAATTAGGTAAAACAAAAGAATAAAAAGAAAGGTAGTTTTCAAAATAGGAGACAAAGTGTTTATAAAACGTTTGAGAGTATCAGATTACAAAAATAATATATGTGCGAAATTACAAACACCTTACGAGGGTCCTGACAAAATAAAAACTATATTAAGTGAAAACACGTATGAATTACAGCATTGCGAAATTGATTTAATAAGCGGAAAGTTCCGTGTTGAACTATTATATCCTTTTCAACCAGAATCAAATGTGGAATAAATAAAATAAGTAAGATTGTGGTTTTGTCACCGCAAGTTTTATAAACTATAGAAAATTTTCATGAATTCATAGTTCAGTGAGGGTAATGCGATGACCAAAACCTTACACGTTTAGTGAACTGAGTACTGAAGTGTAAAATTATGTAAGAATGCAAAATAGGATAGTAAAAATAACTGGAAATGATTATATATAAGTTTGAGACAAACTATAGAGCTGAAATGGTGAATATTGAGCTCTGTGAAGGCTAATGTCAATGGGAATACTTTATTAAATAAAATTTATATTGGATATGATATAATTTTGATTAATTTTATTAAACGTTAGATATAAGTACCTACCGTGTGGTAAATAAATGTTAATTTGTTATAGTTAAGTTAAAAAGCATCGTTGATACAAAATTAAGTTTTGGATGAACCTTTGTGTATAGCATGGTAGCTATATCCAAATCACAGGTGCATAACAGGTACCAAAACCAATGGAAAAACCTAAAAAAGGGAAATATTTATTGTTATTAATAAGTTATAAACTCTGTTATAAATAATTGTGTTAAATTTAGTCATAAGAAAGGCTATAAATAAGATAGCTAACATGAACAGTGTGAGAAAAGTGCTACAAGCTACATTCATAATTTGAGTAGCGTAAACAGTCCCGAGAACTGAGAATCTAATCATTTCCAATATTATAGTGCATCATCTATAAATGAAACTTTATAAAAGTGTGAAAGACTCAGCTTGTGAGCAAATTTAATGATACAGATCCAAAATACAGGGTCACAACAGGTATCAAAGACAATGTAAAACCTAAAAAAAAGGAACAAATTTATTGTTAGTATTTGAATCTATTAGTTTTGTTGTACACAAATATGTTAAATTTAGTCTTAGGAAAGCTATAAACAAGATAGCTAACATGAACACAATGGAAAATTTGTTATAAAGTAATTTCATATTTTGAGTAGTGTAAACAGTCCCGAGAACTGAGAATCAACCCAATTCTAACAATTTAGTGCATCGTCTATAAATAAAACTTTACAAAAGTGAAAGAGACTCACCTTATGAGCAGATAAAATGTTACAGCCTCAAACTACAGGCATTGGTAACAATAGGAAATTCAAAATTAGGTCAAGGGAGATGTGAAATCTTGACAAATATGTTAATTTGTTCCAAAATAAAGATGTTCTTTGAAGTTTTTCTTGTTGTATTTAAGGACAAATGTCCATTGATCGTTTTCTGTCAGTTGGTTTTAGGATATTTTGCAAATTAGCATTAGTTCCAGCAAATGATGCTTAGGCACTCCTGAAACGACATAATATTTATAAATTTTGTGTGAAATTTTTTATGGCTATAAAAATTGATAGCTAATTGTTCTTTAGTTTATAAGTTATACACTGGTATGTGTTTTATTAGGTTTTTATTAGAAATAAGCGAGAAATGGTTAAAAATTGTTGAAACAAGAAAATTTTTAATTTTCAAGAAAGACTTGGTTATGGCATACCAAAAGAAAGCCAATCATCTCTATATCATTATTCAAAAGGAAAATCATTGTTAAATTCATAAATAAAACAGAAAAAAGAAAAAGAAAATTTCAAAATTTATTTCGATAAAATCGAGTGACATGAAATCCAAAGAAATGTCAAAACGAGCCAATAAAAAGGGCATATTTTAAACTCAGTCTTGTTTGAATATTAGAGGTGGCAACACGTTTCTGTTTACCAAAATTTTATAACCTCACAATTTCAAAAGTATAAAACTAGAGTTGTTTACCAGTTAAATTTGATTGAAACTCAGTGTATGAGTAAATATCCAAAAGGAATCAGTTTATCCCATCACAAGTGAGAAAAATATTAAATTTTTACAGTTCCAAGTGGAACAAACCTCGAGAAAATTATTTTATACAAACGCTTTCTTACAAAATTATAAAGTTTTATTCTTATACAATAATCAAGAGCAATCAAATTGTAAATTTTAAACTTATAGTGCGGGAAATAGTTTTAACTTACCATTAATGAATAAATGTTCCGAAAATATAAAACAAAGTGATACGACGATTACACCAAACTAATCAAATGGTAAGAAGAAGAAGAGATGTCTAAATTCTTGTCTGCCAGCTGAACGAAGAGACGCACGCAAACGCGATAGACCGGTCGATACAATTACCATTTTTGAACACCAGGTTGACTAAAATCAGAAGTCCCAAAACTAGAGCTCTAACGTAAGTTGATCAACGTAAAATAAAAGGACTATTCGTTTTTAATACTTTTTATTGTCTTATAAATATTTACTCCACAGGAAAACCATACCAGTAATTTAATAAAATTAAAAGTTTGATTCATAACCAACGTAGGTGTTTCATTGAAGTTGTGCTGGACGGGGTGAATGTTTTTTATTTCAGATCTTTGAACCTGCTTATTGGCCCTGAAAGAGTCTATACGAACAAGGGGAAGTTATATATTTTCGTGTAGGTGTGGTACTTCATTAATTGTTTCAAACAATTTGGCGCCGGGCAAGTAAAATTTCAATTTTAAAACAAATTCAATTTTCTCATTCACTATTTGCCACACCACATAAATCAATAAATAAAAAATATGTAACAATATATATATATATATATATATATATATATATATATATATATATATATATATATATATATATATATATATATATATATATATATATATATATATATATATATATATATATATATATATATATATATATATATATATATATATATATATATATACAGCGTGTCCGGAAAGTAAAGGGACCCAGCTTAACTGTAGTTTTCCGAGGTCAAATGATGACGATTAAAATAAACATACCTTAGTCCAAAAATGCTACCTTAAGGAGTTATAGGGCCTAAAAACAATTTTTTTTAGATTTTATAATGGGTATGCTTCGGAAAACAGTTGACTAATCAAACTGAAAATCGGTACACATATAATTTAGGGGAGTCAGAGGGTATAAGTACATCTGCATATAATAGATGGCGCTGTCGGCATATTTTTTGACACGTTTTTTATCATAACATTTTATTATTATTATTTTGGATTCGTATGACTTAATATTATGATATAACAACTGATTTTACAAAAATAAGGTCTACTGGTTTCATGTCGATAAAATGCACCGTTTTCAGTACAATCTCACTTACGTATTTCAGCTCATTCCAAGCGCTACAATGCAACATGATATTCGATCAAGTTAGCCTTTGTCAAATTGATATTATTGAACCATTCTAGTGACTAAACCAAAAGTACCTTAGTCTTAACGTGTTTCCTTATGAAATTATGCGTTTTTGAATAAAACAAATATCTTGTTCTTAGGTATATTTCAGGAACATATTCTCATAACTATTTAAATCAAAGATGAATTTTTAATTACTCTTATTGCAATTTAAAGAAGGTTCTCAAAATGTCCACCATTTTGTTCAATACATTTTTGACACCGTTTTGCAAGATTTTGTCTAACTCGAAAAAATGATATATTATTATTTCTAATTTTATTTCCCGCCTCTCTAATTCTTCCTGACAATTCGTCTCTAGTGTGACTTGTGTGTTGGTACACATTGCACTTCATGTGGCCCCAGAAAAAAATCTAGTGGATTAAGGTCTGGACTTCGTGGTGGCCATATATGATCAGATCCACGTCCAATCCACCGTTGCGGAAACAGGTTATCTAAATAATTTCGGACATTTCGTTCGAAATGTACAGGGGGCCATCGTGCATAAACCATAGATTTGGCCGCAGATTTAGAGGGATATCTTCTAGCAAAGTCGGCAAAATGTTTTCCAAAAAATTTAAATATGACTCGCCATTTAAACGAGAAGGAATTTCGTAAGGTCCTAATAAGCAGTCACCAACAATACCACACCATATATTAATAGAAAATTCATGTTGAAAATGTTTGGCTCTTGTTATATGGGGATTTTCTTCACTCCATGTGTGGGAATTCCGTGTATTAAAGATACCACGGCGAGTAAAAGTTGCCTCATCAGTGAAGAGCACACGGCCAAAAAATGTTGGGTCATTGTTTTGTTTACGTAACCATCTGCAAAAATTAAATCTAAGTGGTAAATCATTTTGTAGCAACTCCTGTACTTTTGTATGGTGATATGGATAGAGTAACTGGGTCTGAAGAATGTTATGAACGCTTGTCCGGCATACACCAGCAACTGTAGATAAACGTCGTACACTAATATTAGGATTTTCTGCTACTCGCTCTAAAATATCCTCCTCTTCTTCAACAGTTCGAGCAGTTGGTCTTCCTGCATGGTGCTTCACTCGAACAGTCCCATTGCCGTTGAAACAAACTTTGAAACAGTTTTCTGTTGGGTTGGCGACGATTTTAATACGGTTCTCTGTACCTTCTCGCTGAAGCTCCTCCATTAAATTGCATTTGACAATAAACAGCAATCATATCCGTCATTTCCGAGTTGGAAAATAAATTGTGTCGTGGCATCTTCTCAAAATATGGTAATATACGAAAGAAAAAATTACACAGTAGAAGAACACAATCGCAAATGTCTTAGTAGAACAACAATTATCACTAAACTGGTTCAATAATGTCAATTTGACAAAGGCTAACTTGATCGAATGTCTTGTTACATGGTAGCTCTTGGAATGTGCTGAAATACGTAAGGGCGATTGTACTCAAAACGGTGCATTTTATCGACATGAAACAAGTAGACCTTATTTTTGTAAAATGAGTTGTTATATTATAATATTAAATTATACGAACCCAAAATAATAACAATAAAAAGTTATGAAAAAAAACGTGTCAAAAAAATATGCCGACAGCGCCATCTATTATATGCAGATGTACTTATACCCTCACAATATTCTGACTCCCCTAAATTATATGTGAACCGATTTTCGGCTTGATTAGTCAATTGTTTTCCGAAGCATACCCATTATAAAATCTAAAAAAAAATGTTTTTAGGCCCTATAACTCCTTAAGGAAGCATTTTTGGACTAAGGTATGTATAGTTTAATCGTCATCATTTGACCTCAGAAAGCTACAGTTAAGCTGGGTCCCTTTACTTTCCGGACACCCTCTATATACAGACTGTCTATTTTACGAGGGCCACACCAAATATCTCGCTTAATACCTATTGTAGAAGAATAAAGTTTTAGAAACAGTAATCCCATTTTTTGTGAGCTATATTTCAGTAAAAAGAAATTTGAAATCCATAGCCTACTTTATGAGATATATTACAAAAACCTGAAAAATAGGAAAACCACAAACGGTTATAGCTTCCTTATTTGAGGAGATACGAAAAAAGTTAAAGGAATGAAAGTTGACGGCAAAGACAATAAGAATAATAACGTGTAACAAAAAAATCGAAAAATGCAGTTGGCTTTGACATACGCTATTGTGCAAAAATGAAAAATACATATCTCAAAGTAGGCCATGACGCCATTAATTCCGTTATTTTTTTCTCATTCCAACGATATAAAACATGTCACAAAAATTTTAACCGATAGTGTCAATATTTAATATTTTACAAATACCACAATTCATATAATTGAATCGTAACAATCAGCTGTGCCATAATAGTAAAAATTCACTTTATAATAATTATAATTCCGTAATTATTTATTACAATTTAATACAAACCAATAAATATCTCATAAATAAAAATACAAGTACAAAACGAACATCCAAAGAAAAAAACGAAAAACTATGTATAACAGTACTACCTACTACTATATTGAAAAGAAATTGTGTGTATTTATTTTTCTAACTACAAATGCTCAAATTGTGCACCATGCATTCTGACACATAAACGTGCTCTAGGAGACACGTCACGCATTACATTTTGGAGCATTTCAGGAGTAATTGCCTCACATGCGTTTCGAATTCTGGTTTTGATGTCCTCAATATTTTCAGGGGCAGTTTGAAATACCTTGTCTTTAATGTAACCCCAGACGAAAAAATCCAAGGGAGTAATATCTGGTGATCGAGCTGGCCATAGAATGGGTCCATAGGTGTCTATCCAGCTATCTGGCATAACTTGATTTAAATAATTTGTACACATTACAGCAGTGTGAGGTGGAGCCCCATCTTGTTGAAAATATGAATAATTTAATCTTTCTGCCACTGTTAATTCATAAAGAAAATCTTGAAATTCGTTTTGCAGGAAATTAAGGTATCTACGAGCGGTTAATTTGCCATCATAAAAATAAGGTCCAATTACTTTAGTCCCTAAAAGACCCAACCAAACATTCGTAGAAAATCTTTCTTGGAAAGCAGTATCTCTGCACCAATGTGTATTTTCTCGTGTCCACTTATAATGCATATTTCTATTGAAAAATCCATTATTAGAAAAATTTGATTCGTCCGACCAAAGAATTTTGCTACATATTAGCGCGTCATTCCTTTTCTTATTTAATAACCATCTACAAAATCTTACTCTCCTTGGCTTATCTCCCTCATTTAAATGTTGAACTTTCCTCATTTTGTAGCATCGAAATCCATTTTTTTCAATATTTTTCTTGCACTGTCTGTCGACAGTTTTTCTGAATTTGTCTCAAAGAGGTTTCCTCATTTTGGTTAACATAATTCATTACTCTATTCACTTTTCTTACATTATCCGCAACATGCGCTCGCCTTACTACTTTTTTTGAAAATGAACCGTGCGTTTTTAGATTTTGAACTAACTTCCTAAACATAGTTCGATTTGGCTGCGGAGCATCTGGAAATCTATCTCCGTAAACCGTGACTGCCATCTCAGCGTCAAAATTGCACTGACGATAAATGCTAATCATATCGAATTTGTTATTATTGGTGTACACCATAATTACTGATATAAAATTTGTCTTAGAACTCGACAACGCAACATACAACATACAACAGTGACAATCTGTCAAATTTATTAATAACTGTATACTATACATTGTTTTTCACTAATTATGGCACAGCTGATTGTTACGATTCAATTATATGAATTGTGGTATTCGTAAAATATTAAATATTGACACTATCGGTTAAAATTTCTGTGACATGTTTTATATCGTTGGAATGAGAAAAAAATAACGGAATTAATGGCGTCATGGCCTACTTTGAGATATGTATTTTTCATTTTTGCACAATAGCGTATGTCAAAGCCAACTGCATTTTTCGATTTATTTGTTACACGCTATTATTCTTATTGTCTTTGCCGTCAACTTTCATTCCTCTAACTTTTTTCGTATCTCCTCAAATAAGGAAGCTATAACCGTTTGTGGTTTTCCTATTTTTCAGGTTTTTGTAATATATCTCATAAAGTAGGCTATGGATTTCAAATTTCTTTTTACTGAAATATAGCTCACAAAAAATGGGATAACTGTTTCTAAAACTTTATTCTTCTACAATAGATATTAAGCGAGATATTTGGTGTGGCCCTCGTAAAATAGACAGTCTGTATATATATATATATATATATATATATATATATATATATATATATATATATATATATATATATATATATATATATATATATATATATATATATATATATATATTTGGGAATTAGGGTTCTTTTTAGACTAAAATAAGGTACATCGGTTTAACGTTTCGGCTAGGGTCCCTTAGCCTTCATCAGAAAATTTGTTTATTAATATTTCTATGAGTCGTACATTAACATCTAAAATAAGGTTTAAGGTTAGTGATTTTTTTTTGGTTACAATATTTTAATGTAAGCTTACCTAGACAGCATGACTTCATTGCAAAATATTTTTCTGTGTTTCTTTCCTTTTTTGGACAGATTCATTTTAAACATAATAATAATATAATAATAAATTTTTATGAGGAAATTTTTTTATCTGATTGTTCTGCAGCGTGGCTTGGCGGAAAGTAAGTTACTTCGCGGAATGGCCGCGATGACCAGACAGAAATCCGACTATACCGGTACTTCCTTGAGGAACGTACCTCTCGAATGTAGATGGCGGTAGTAACGTTATTGTTAATATTTATAAATTTTGCAGTTTTATATAATAAGAATATTGGTATTGTTTTTTGTTTATTGTGTGAATTAAAACCCTGTTTTGCGACGAAGAATCATATGCATTACACAAATTTTATGCTTATTTAAAAATAGCAATATACATAGAAAAAATACCACAATACAAACCGAATGGTACACAAAACCTACTTGGTCCGGTAGATACCTCAATTACAATTCAAATCATCCATTATCACAAAAAAAAGTGTTGTCATAGGCCTAGCAGGTAGAGCAATAAAACTCTCAGATAGTAAGTTTAGACCAAATGCCATAAAAAAAGCAAAAAATGCCCTTATTAACAACAATTACCCAAAAACACTCATCCATAATATCTTTAAAGATAGAATTGATAAATTTTACAATGCCAACAACCAAATTCTAAAAAAAGAAGATAAAATATACATTTCAATCCCCTACCAAAAGGGACTCTCAGAACAATTAAAAAATGCTCTAAAAAAATTCAATATCAGCATTTGTCACAAAAGTAATAATCTCCTTAAATCAAATTTTTCTAAATTAAAAGCTAAAGTGCCAAAAACTAAAACAACACACACTGTATACCAAATACCATGTAAAGATTGTGATAGGGTATATATCGGACAAAGTTCCCAATATCTAGGTAATAGGTTAAATGCACACAAATATACAAAAAACTGTAGTACGGCACTCAATAAACACAAAAAATCAGAAAAACACGAATTTGACTATGACAATACACGAATTTTAACCACCGAACCCAACAAAAAAAAAAAGAGAAATTATGGAAATGATACACATACATAAAAATAAAAAAGCTGTAAACGACAAAACTGAAATAAATAACCTTAGCAAGATATACTACAATGTGTTGTAGCATGTTTTGGGGCTCCTGACAGATAAATTCTGTACAAGGAGCCCCTATGCATGTTATAGCGCATTGTAAGTATATTGCTATTTTTAAATAAGCATAAAATTTGTGTAATGCATATGATTCTTCGTCGCAAAACAGGGTTTTAATTCACACAATAAACAAAAAACAATACCAATATTCTTATTATATAAAACTGCAAAATTTATAAATATTAACAATAACGTTACTACCGCCATCTACATTCGAGAGGTACGTTCCTCAAGGAAGTACCGGTATAGTCGGATTTCTGTCTGGTCATCGCGGCCATTCCGCGAAGTAACTTACTTTCCGCCAAGCCACGCTGCAGAACAATCAGATAAAAAAATTTCCTCATAAAAATTTATTATTATATTATTATTATGTTTAAAATGAATCTGTCCAAAAAAGGAAAGAAACACAGAAAAATATTTTGCAATGAAGTCATGCTGTCTAGGTAAGCTTACATTAAAATGTTGTAACCAAAAAAAAATCACTAACCTTAAACCTTATTTTAGATGTTAATGTACGACTCATAGAAATATTAATAAACAAATTTTCTGATGAAGGCTAAGGGACCCTAGCCGAAACGTTAAACCGATGTACCTTATTTTAGTCTAAAAAGAACCCTAATTCCCAAGAAATATTTTCTATTTACTATATATATATATATATATATATATATATATATATATATATATATATATATATATATATATATATATATATATATATATATATATATATATATATATATATATATATGTATATATATATATATATATATGTATATATATATATATAGTAAAATTCGAGTACTTGCAAAGCCCTCTATAGCCTTTTGAAAATAAATAAAATTTAAATTCTGCTAAATTATTTTCGATTTCGCAAGTTTTGACCAATATTTTAAAACTACATTAACACTACTTGGGCTTTATTGTATTTTTATCACACCTGCGGCATTTATGTAATTCGAAATAATTTTTTATTAATATTATTAGATGTATTTATCTTTACAAATAATTTTAAGTCTGAGAAGATCCTGCAATTTGCACACAAATCTCCAAGTAATAAATACGTTAAAAGTCAAGAGAGCTAAAAAAATTGAATAATTTATGAACAAGTTATTCATTATAAAAAGTAACAAAAGTAAAACTATTACAAAAAAAAAACATTTTCATTAAAAGATAAATTAAAACTTAAACAAAATTAACTAAAAATCCTCTAGGCACATCTAATGCCACATTACTGAAATATTGTCCCAGACAAAAACTACAACTTGCAGTGCATTTTAAATTAAATTTGCTGCAGGTACAGAACTTATTGGAGCAATTAGATTTGCATCCACAAAACAAAAATTTTAAAATGAATTCGAGTGCAATTTCTTTTGAATTGTTTTGCGGTTGTGGTGCGCCATCCTTTTTAATCCACCCCCAGTCCTCTGGATTTAATTCGATGCCCATCCATAGCTGTACTTGTAAGTAAACTCTTTTAATATGAAGCTCGGTAACTTGAGATGAAGGTGGCAATGTAGCGAGCTAAAAATTTTGAAATAAATTTTGAGGGGAAGTTGTGTGACAATATTTATAACACCTTAATTCATTTAAGTTTTTGCTTTTGTGACTGTGACTGAAATAAAATTTTGACCTGCTTTTAATAAATCAGATAGATTCGGAAAATCGCTTTTAAATATGGAAAGATATTTAAAAAGTGCATTATTATTTTTTTTAATTGTTAATGCCGTTTTAAGGTATAGTATATTTTGAAGAATTGGTTTATCTAATATATTTTGTAATGCGTATACATTTGTTAGCTTACAAGATGTACCGGGTCTCAGCATATAAATATTTTGAGTTGCACAATGTTCTAGAAGCAACACCAAAATGTCTGTATCTAGTGCCAGAACAATTACGGGATTGTTACTTTCTATGGCACAATCCACTGCTGTTTTAGCAATCATATAATCTGCATCAGTCTTTGTTATTTTCACTGAAATACCGACGTTAACAAAATGGGCCTCTAAAAAAATAATGAACTTCTCTTTATTTGAAGAAACTGCTAAAAAATGATGTTGGTTTATATTAACAGATGTCTCAGGTGTAAATTTAACTTCTAGCCCAGTTGCGTTCTTTGCTCTAAGTTGGTATTCTGTAAATTTGGTACTTAAATGCTCACTCCGCCACCAGGGCCAATCACCCACGCCAGAGGATAGGCTTATCAGGGCTTGTGTAAACACCGGAACCCCTAACCTGGAAATTTTTCCGAACTCTCACTTAATCGTTAGGTAGGGATTTTTAACGTGCTCGCATCTCAGATACACGGAAGCCACAGTTTTCCATCTCTTTCGAAAGATACGAGCCGATATTATTAATAATTAAAAGCAAGATTACTTTAATTTGACCATAGGATAATAATAACATACCTGTTAATTTTTCTCTAGACGCTCTAATAACATAAATGTTCAAGTGTATAATATATACACTTAAAAAAAACGGCTGTATAATTAATTATTGCCGACGCACTCTTTACATCTAGTACAGGTAATAGCTAAAAACTCAGGAATGCACTTGTCTACTGGAAACTCTGTGCCCATCGTATCACTCCGTGCTATTACGCCATCCGCCAATTTTAAATGAAATTAAAAAGTGATTACATCATACCGACTTTAGTGTTATTGTAGTTTTAAAGTATTGGTCATAAGCGCGGATCCACCGTTGTTTGCACGGTGGACATGCCCACAACCCTAATTAAGGTCAATAGGCTAATGTTATATCCAATGCCGTAATAATATTTTTTTTTAAAACAATGAACCGTGCGCGAGTGAC
The DNA here is from genome assembly GCA_963583905.1 of Stenurella melanura. Taxonomy (NCBI): domain Eukaryota; kingdom Metazoa; phylum Arthropoda; class Insecta; order Coleoptera; family Cerambycidae; genus Stenurella; species Stenurella melanura. Next base: position 109,534,382 of record OY757310.1, on the reverse strand, counting down.
ATTTTTACTTTGGGTACTAGTCAGTAGTATTCGCGGAAGGCTGAGACAAACAAATATGCGTGATTGCCCTAGTAAGCGCGACGTGTTCCATCCCCATTGGTTGTATTTTCCAGGAGGTTGCCAAAGGTTTTCTCGACTTTGGATGGCGAAATGGAAAAGACAATGTGAAAACAATTCCACCATACCAGACTCGGTAGCTCATCTCATTGAAATAAGCGACCAAGATTTGTACCCTAACATAAACATTTTCTTACAAATACTGGCGACCCTCCCGGTCAGCGTAGCTACCACGGAGAGATCGTTTTCTACCTTGCGCAGAATAAAATCTTGGTTGCGTTCCTCAATGGCACAGGAAAGATTATCCGCGCTAGCTCTCCTAAATATACACAAAAAAGATGTGAGCCTGGATATCGATGAAATTATTAATGTTTTCGCGAAAAAGAAAAGTAAGCTTGAATTTGTTATTTAAGTAAGCTCCTAAATAAAATTATTCAGTGTAAAATGTATGCTATCTTTTAATAAAATCTGATATGCTTTCAAGCTGTAAAAGTTTCATTAAAATCGGTTCAGTAGTTTAGAGTCTAGATGTGATATTGTGATGTGCAAACAGACACACATTTATTTTTGAAATTTTCGTGAGCACACAGACTAACATTTTACAAGTTTATTAATTTACTAGTGTTCGCCCCGCGACTTTGCCCGCGTGGACACACACTATACAAGGTCTTGGCCGAAGCGTCATATTTTGTAAATGTCTCATTTGTAGGAATGCAATGTATCGATCGTGAGTCCGTGTCCAACTCGCACTTGGCCGATTTTCGGGTGGCCGTGCCTGCAACCTTTTTTGGGAGCTGGATCCGCGCCTGATTGGTCAGAACTTGGGAAATCGAAAATAATTTTGCCGAATTTAAATTTTATTTATTTTCAGAAGGCTATAAAGGGCTTTGCAATTACTCGAATTTATACTATATATATACTATTGGATAGAGAATTTTATGCTCTATGAAAAATGTATCCTGAAGTTTTGTCGAAAAGTTTAAGGTTTTTGAGAAAATCGCAAAAAAACAAGGAAATGTACCTTTGGGGGTGGTTTTGGGGTAGTTTGGCTCGGGGGATCACTGGGGACTTTTAGACACATAAAGAGTACCTCCGAGGGAACCCAATCACGCTAGAATCAGCTTGTCCCAAATTAGTTTTAGGTTGGGCTTAAAATTCACTTAATTTTATTTAGTATGTCAGCATTTTTTAAGAGCGCTCGATGTCGATTCGATTACACTATTTATTTGGAGTGACCTTGCATACGGTTGCAAAGTTTACATTATATGTAGTCGCGTCATTTTAGCATGAAAAATCTAAAAACCTCTAAAGAAAAAAGGTATAGGGTCAACTGACTTCATTTCTGCTGCAAAGAGTTTAGAAAGACATTTAGATAAAACAGTACCTTTTATTTTTGGGCGAAAATGTTTGATTTCATTTTTTTTCAATAATTATGCTATTTTAATGGCCAATTTAATTAAATTAATGGAAATGTGTTATCATACACAATATGCCATAAAATTAGACGAAAATGTCTACTCGGAGGTTTTTGGGAAATTCAAAATGGCGGACCGGAAATCGGGTCATTTTCCAGAAAAAATGAGAATGGAAATTTGTGCCTTGAAAATCTTTACTCGAAGGTTTTCGAGGCTGATTACGAATCCGAGGTCTAATTTAAAGTGGAATGACTCGGCACGCGTCTAATCTCTCTCACGACTCCAAGAATATAAAATGTATATTAAACCAGAAAATCTGCATTTCTATAATTTTAAAGAAAATATTTTTCTCATACAATATTCGATTAAAATTGTTTATACAGAATTGATAGTTTGGGAATTTACAACTATTATTCATAAAAACTGTCAAAATAATTATTAAGAAGTAGGTACACGACATATACCCAAACTCCGTTATTATTCTTCTGTAAAAAATTGAGGTTAAACTATGGAAATTCCGTTTTTCTTAAATATTTCAAGAAACGTTGATCGTGTCAAAAAAAGTTAAATTATTTTTTGAATAGGGCGAAGACATTTTTTTTTTAATTAAAAAAAACGGCAACACGTGTCACAGTAGGCAAATGCATGTATTATTCACGACACCTTTTCTTAAAGAATTTTACGTGATTTTAAACCATTTGTACTTTTTTCTGACGGTCGTATCAAAAGGAATTATTATAAATTGAAAGAGTCAAAATACAAGTTTTAAAATACTGAATACTGTTCGTAAATTAAATAAATCCACGTTTTAAATATACCCGCATAAAAGAGAATTAAAAAAAAAAGTTAATTGTGAAATTAAAAACTGTGTTACACATTACATAGAACACAGGTTTAAGTTCATCTTCCATTTTTTACTTTTTGGTAGGAATGAATTTCGCGATTTTACAACTATTTCTGAGGTTAATCTCAAAACTGTCGAAATTCGTAAATTTCAAAGTTTTAAAGATAATAAACGTAAAACGATTTCATATGACTATTTTCTTAATTGTCCTCTTCTTTAAAAAAGAAATTAACTTTCTTTCTGACCGATAAAAATTTCTCGAGATATTTAAAAAAACGGAATTTTTAAAATTCAAATTCAACTGTTCCAATGAAGCGCCCGCCTCATATGTAGATGTAAACATATTTATTTTTAAAACAGTAATATTTTGAAAATATTGTACCCCAAATTTTCAGATTGAAAGCTTTAATAACTGGACTATATTGACTACAACTTTTGCTTTTTATGTGATTTTTTGTGCATTTTTTTGTATTCGGTGGTACTGTTACGTTTATTCACCTTTTGGGAAACACCCTGTATGAATCCGTGGGTTCTAAATAATTTCAACACTAACACTTTATTTAACAATTTACTGACTGTACAATACTTCAAATTCACTTTGTTTACTTGATATTTGACATTTAACCTCACTTTTCAACTTGTTCACTTTTATAAACTGCCTTCTTAATAAAACTTCCCCTTCCGCGCTGGTAATCGCGCCTTATATACTCCGAATTTGACACTCTAGATCCATCTAGAAGCAATCAAGAATCTTCTCTTACCACATTCCAGAAAAGTCCATTTCTTTCTTGTAGCTTCCAGTTACAATTAGTAGGCATAGGCGTATCATCTCCAGTTCCAAGGGGGTGTAATCCATAACACTGCCCCCTCCTTAAGCCTGATCGTCCCGATCAGGCAACTCAGAATCATCGAGGTATTTCTCCAGTCTGTCCAAATGCACGATCTTCATCTTGGACTTTTTGCTTCGTTGAATCCGATAGACGACGTCATTTATTCGGGTAATAACAGTATACGGTCCATCCCAAGGTGGTTGAAGTTTCGGTGACCTTCCTTTCTTCCGCTGTGGGTTGTACAGCCAAACCAGGTCTCCTGCCTTGAACCCTTCTGAACTACCCTTACGGTCATATCGAGCCTTCATTCTGTCACTGGCTATGGTGATTTGGTCTCTAACTAACTCATGGACATTCCTTAGCCGTTCACTCACTTCATCTACATAGCTGTTCACAGGAAGCTGTTCTCCACCTGGTGTTCCAAATATCAAATCACACGGCAGTCTGATCTCATGTCCAAATACTACACGAGCCGGAGTCTGTTTTGTAGTCTCGTGGATAGCAGCTCTATATGCCATGAGGAAAAGCGGTATGTGGAGATCCCAGTCACGTTGATTTTTATGAACGACTTTCGAGAGATGTTCTTTCATAGTCTTATTATGTCGCTAGACCATTCAATCTGATTGCGGGTGAAGGGCTGTCGTCCATGGTTTGTGTATGTCTAATAACTTGCAGATTTGCTGAAATACCCCTGACTCAAAATTTCTCTCTTGATCTGAATGCAGCTCCAGGGGTACACCAAACCGACATATCAAGTTATCTACCAAGACTTTGGCGACAGTAACCGCTTCCTGGTTTGAAATTGCGTAGGCTTCAGGCCTTTTACTAAAATAGTCCATGGCAACCAGTATGTACTTGTTACCGTCCTTGGTTACTTGGAATGGTCCGGCTATATCGATCGCAATCCTCTCAAAAGTGGCTGGAGCATTGCAAAGTCCAAAACGCATCACCGTAAATTGGTAAAGACCACTGCCTGCTGAAAACGCTGTCTTTTCCTTATCATCAGGATGAAGCCCAACTTGCCAATAACCGCTCCTAAGGTCTAACGTCGAAAACCATCGTGAGCCTGCCAATGTACTTAACGTGTCATCAATCCGGGGTAATGGGTAACTGTCTTTCTTCGTCCCATAGTTCAATTTTCGATAATCGACACAAAATTTTAACGTTCCGTCCTTTTTGGCAACCAAAACTACTGGCGATGACCAGGGACTCGTTGACTCCTCAATGACCATCTTGTAGCATCTTATCTATCATTGCCGAGGCTTCTTCTTGTTTTGCTAGCGGAAGCCTCCTATGTTGTTGTCGAATAGCGGGTGAGTCACCAGTATTTATCCGATGCTGGATATCTGTTTTTGTAAGGGCCTCCGTACTTTTGGCAAATACTGAACTTTTCATTTTCAGGAACTTGATTGCTTTCCCTCGTTCATCCTTAGATAAATGCTCCAACTGGGAACTCAGCAAGGTCAAGACTTCCTGGTCTATATTCATAGATGAATTTCCCTCCGTTTGTTCTTCGCACCTTGCTACCCACATAACCGGTTCATAGGAGCCAATCGGTTTGCCTTCTTTAATTGTTACTGCATGGGGATTTAAATTGACGACTCTAATTGGGATTTTATCTTTAGTTCGGGTTAAAGTTCTTGCCACAACGATATTGGTTAGGGACTTAATCGATTCGTCACCTTCCACCAGGCCAACTCGGCAACCTCCAGGATTTCCTTCCAAGGCAGCATCGATGATCTGTTCCGAGTGAGCAGGAATCTTAATCGTCTGTGTTGTCAATAACCTTGCTTTATGGAATTGGTCATCTGCGGTTGCTAGGATAAATTCCGCATTTCCAATTTTCAAGACTCGCTCCCCTACGTCAACAATAAACTTCTGCTCCCCCATAATGTCCAGTCCCAAAATAAAATCATCTGTAATGTCAGCCACAATGACCTTGTAATTGAATCTCAACCGTCCAACCTGCAGTTCCAAATTGACCTCTCCATGGACCGCAGCCCTGTCTCCCGTGGCTGTCCGAATAATTACTTCATTTTGCTTCTTCTTAATCGGCAAGCCTGATATAAACCCTGGCCGCACTATTGATGACGTAGCACCTGTGTCAACAGTAAACACGCACTTTCTTCCATTCACATATCCTTGCAACAGCAGACTACTTGGAATTCTTCGCAGCTGGGAAATCTTTATTTCTCTGGGGGCACCGTGTTCCCTAGCCAGCACAGCCCCCTTGGTGCTGGCTATCTTTAGTTTTCCTGCTGCTCTTCTACATTTACAGCATTTACTTGTCTGTCCGAGTTCTGCTGTCGACAGTCTCGTTTCATATGTCCCATCCTGCCGCAGTTGTATCATTTAATACCTCCACTTAGCCTTTCTCTATTTTGTTGGTTTTCCTGTCTTCTTGGAGGATTTGATTGAGCCAGTAATTGACTGATCATTTTATGTATATCGGCCAACATAGGGTTCTGGTTCTCCTTTTCTGACTGTGATTCTTCGAGTGTCATAGCCCGCACTCTTGACTTTGGAGTATCCCTATAGACAGCTTCTATTTCTAGTGAACGCACCAAGGCTTCACTACTACTGTTATGTCAGGATAGCCTGAGGACTCGCCTGATCTCCTCGTCCCTTATCCCGTCTAGGAATGCCCCCACTGCCAATTGTTCTTTAAATTCTCTTGGAGCATTAGGATATGCCAAATGTGCCAGTCTTTCCACCGCAGCTTCAAATTCTTGCAGACTCTCTCCAGCTTTCTGAACGCGCAATTTCAGCTGGGTCTGGTATACTTGAGCAAGGTGTTGATCGCCATATCGTAGATCTAAGGCGGCTTCTAAAACTCTAAAATTCCGTTGTTGGTCTACCGGAATTGTCTGGAGCAATGCCAATGCTTGGCCTCTTAAAGCTACGATTAATGCCTTAGCCTTCTCTTCGTCATTCCAGTTGTTTGCACTCGCTGCTGCCTCAAACTGTGTCTTGTAAGTCATCCAGGAATTTTGACCATCAAAGGAGGGAATTTTTAATCGCTGGCCTGATGATACCACTTGCTGGTTTCCTCTATCCCGCAAATGCTGTTTAAGTTGGTCTATTTCTCCTTCTACCTGGTGCATTTTCTCTTTGACTTCATTTACTTCTAGTTTGACTCCACTGACTCCTTCCGCTACCTTATTTTTGAGTTCTTCAGTGACGGCAAATATGGCACTCTGTTGGCCTTCTATAATTTTCCTTAGTTCGTCTCTTTCTTCTTGTTGTTTAATGTCCAAGTTTTGCATGATTTTTCTCAATTCTTCCTGACGTCGTTTCTCTTCGTCTTGATGTCGTTTCTCCTCCTCTTGTTTTTCCTCTTGACGTCGTTTCTTCTCTTCTTGTTTCTCTTCTTGACGTCTTCGTTCTTGTTCTTCTTTTTCCTGTTGGCGTTTTTGTTCTTTTTCTTGTCGTTTTCTTTCCTGTTCTTCTTTATTATCCTGGCGCTTCCTTCCCTGATCCATCATCGTCTTTTGCATTTGGTCCTGCATTTATTTTTCGGATGCCATGCTTCTGGTTGTTATCGGAATATAATTATCAACAAGATTTAATAATCACGTCAATAACGGTAATGGAATTGTCGAAATCACAAAACAGCACGAAAGTCTTTTATTTAAACTACTATTCAAATAGAAAAGTTCTAGAAAGTTCACGAAAATGCACTTAATTAACTACACGAAAGAGTCTTGTTTAGAGTCCTTAATCTCTTAGTTCAAAGGATTTAATCACTAATGTCCTAATAAAATGTTCCAAAAATGTCTCAAAAAATGCACTTAACACTATTTTTCTGTTCGAAAATAGTCCTCGAACAATATCCAGTAAATTAGTCCTTCCTGTGTTAGCACTAACTTCGAGAATACTGTCCCAGTCTTCTCAACACTCCCGAAAAATCCTCTTGTCAAAATTCCGCGTCTGACACCAGTATTACGTTTATTCACCTTTTGGGAAACACCCTGTATGAATCCGTGGGTTCTAAATAACTTCAACAAGAGATAAACACCACTAACACTTTATTTAACAATTTACTGACTATACAATACTTCAAATTCACTTTGTTTACTTGATATTTAACATTTAACCTCACTTTTCACTTTTCAAGTTGTTCACTTTTATAAACTGCCTTCTTAATAAAACTTCCCCTTCCGCGCTGGTAATCGCGCCTTATATACTCCGAATTTGACACTCTAGATCCATCTAGAAGCAATCAAGAATCTTCCCTTACCACATTCCAGAAAAGTCCATTTCATTCTGGTAGCTTCCAGTCACAATTAGTAGGCATAGGCGTATCATCTCCAGTTCCAAGGGGGTGTAATTCATAACAGTACTTTTAATGATCTGCGATGTATTACTATAATGCAAATTCAGTTTCTTAAGCAGATAAAAAAGAAATAAACCGATTTTATTAGTAGTATGTGGCAGTGTTTATACTTTAATGCAGTAACTTATTTTTAGAATGCCACTATTATGTTATTGTGTCTTAATACCGAGGCATAGATACATACCTTTTAAATTACATTTCTCAATATGAAGAAAAATTAAAATACAAGAATTTCGGTAACTTTCTTAGCTTTAATTTAACTTTAGCAAACTTTTCTCACAACATGTATATTTTTTCAGTTATTCATTTTATTGAAAAGTCATCAAGAAATCAGTTTTTTTGAAGAGTCATTAAAATATGGCTAAGTTGACGTTCCCTTTTCTTTATAATAGAAACATCCAATAAAGTCAATATGGTCTATCTCCCCCAAATTTTAGGCTAAGACTGACCTTTTAAAATTGAATAAAATTATTTAAACGTTAGTTTGTTTAAACAGTGATTTCTTAGTAGACAGAATAATAGATTATTGTAAAAAACCGATGCCTAAGATATCACTATTTCCACAAGATTTTCAATTCAAATATCTTTCAAAGAAAACATCTTGACTATATTTGCACTCTAATATCTGCAAATAATTGATCATAGAATTTTAATAAGAAAAACTGCTACCTAAGGAACCACTACTTCCTCATCCAGATTTTCCATTCAAGTCTCTGTAAAGAAAAACATTTTGACTATATTTTCACTCTAGTATGTGGAAATAATTGGTCATAAAATTTTAATAATAAAACATTAAGATTTTATATCTAAATCTCATTAACGGAAAAGATCTTGACTATATTTGCACTCTAGTATGCGGAAATAATTTGTCATAGAATTTCCATAAAATTTGGGGCAGATGTCATAAAAGAATTGAGACGTTGGTTTTTAGCATATACATCAAAAATGAAGTTTCTGAATCCTTATTAGCTTGCTCCACTTATTTTCACCAATTACGCCCCCTCCACCCCTTCAACGAAATTATCTGAATCAGACGTCGTTACAATACATACATGTACCAAATTTCAAGTGAATGTCTCAATTTAATTTTATCAACCAGTTTATTAATGGAGCTTGGTGGGGAGGGTTGAAGAATATTATAAAAAATCTGAAGGCTTGGCTTCTAATGTATAGGTACACCGAATCTCAAGTTTCTGTATTCTTACCAGCTTGATTTACTCATTTTCATCTGCTTACCTCTACTTACTCCCCCCCCCATCCCTTCAGCGGAATCATTTCAGCATATAATCCAGTTCCAGATGTCACTATAATACATACTTGTACCAAATTTCAAAAAAATACCTCAGTTTAATTTTATCAGCCCTTTTTAATAGTGGAGTGGGGGGGGGTGGAAAATATTATAAAAAATTTGAGGCATTTGCTTCTACTGTATAGGTCGTATCCCAAGTCTCTGTACTCTTATCCAGCTTGCTTTACTTATTTTCCCCTATTTCACCAATCCAATGCTCAACATTTTTTTGGCCTACTGGGAAAATAAAGTATATTTATTATTATTATTAACCCCCAACCCTTCAACGGAATCGTCTCAAAATAGAACGCAATTACTGATGTCGTTATAAGACATACATGTGGTAAATTTTAAGGGAAAATATCAGTTTTATTTTATCAACCCTTTTAATAATGGAGTGGGGGTGGTAAAGGGGTTGAAAAATGTTTTAAAATAGTGTGAGGCCTTGGCTTCTAGTTTCTGTACTCTTGCCAGCTTGCTTTACTTATTTTTCCCTACTTAATCCAATTTACTTCCTAACCCTTCAATGGAATCATCTCAAAATATAATCTACTTCCAGGTGTCGTTATAATAAATACGTTTGCCAAATTTCAAGTGAATATCTCAATTTTATTTAATCAAACTTTTTAATAATGGAGTGGGGGTTGAAAATATTGTAAAAAAAATCTGAGGTCTTGGCCTCAAAGATATACACCAAATCCCAAGTTTCTGTATTTCTAAGTTCTTAAAAGCTCGTTTTACATATTTTCCCATATTTACCCCTATTTAACCCCAAGCCTTCAACGGAATCATCTCAAAATATAATTTAATTACAGATGTCGTTATAGTACATACATGTGACAAATTTCAAGTGAAAATCTCAATTTTATTGGTGAAGGGGTTGAAAAGTGTAACAAAAAAATCTGAAGACTTGACTTCTGGTACATACACCAAATTCCAAGTTTCTGTACTGTTACCAGCTTGCTATATTTATTTTCCCATATTTACCTCTATTTTATCCCCAACCCTTCAACGGAATCGACTCAAAATGTAATCTAGTTCCAGGTGTCTTTATAATATATACGTGTACCAAATCTCATGTGAATATCTCGATTTTATTTTAACAACCCCTTTAATAATAGAGTGGAGGTGGTAGGGGGATGGAAAATATTATAAAAATATCTGAGACCTTGGCTTCTTGTGTATACACCAAATGAAAAATTTCTGTACTCTTATCAGCTTGCTTTAATTATTTTTCCATATTTACCCCCAACCCTTCACCGGATATGTTAAAAAAACAATCGAGTTCCAGATCTCGTTATAATACAAACGTGTATAAAATTTCGCGAGCCAGGGCTCGGCGTAAATATAGAAAATATCGATCAAAATCCGCGCCACCACCGCCTCGTCGCTTGTTCAAGCAGGTCGAAATTACTACTGTACGTGGGTCACATTTTGACTCTATAGAGGGGCCACATTTTGGACCTTTGAGGGGGGGGGCTACCGGGCATTTGCCCGGCGGCCCAGTCCGACACTGAGCTTGCTTTACTTATTTTCCCCTATTTAACTCAACCATTCAACGGAATTATCTCAAAATATAATCTAGTACCAGGTGTCGTTATACGTGTACCAAATTTCAAGTGAGTGTCTCAATTTAATCTATCAACCCCTTTAATAATGGAGTGGGGGTAGTCGGGACGGGCGGTACTTTTACCAGCTTGATTTACTTATCTTCCCTTATTTACCCCTATTTTTCCCAACCCTTCATGGGATAAGTTCAAAAAAGCAATGCGGTTCCATATCTCGTTATAATACATACCTGTATAAAATTTGACGTCAATATCTTAAACCAGAGAAAACGTGCGCACAAATAAACTTACAGACAAACCGACAGAAAGTTTTTCTTCAAATATGTTTGAACATTTTTTTACGATTACTATACTTCCAATCCACTACGTGGATGTGGAAGTAATTAGAATTGTCATAGAAAAGGACTATTTTTTAATTCAAATTATTCACTAATAAAAATATTTACGCATATAAATAAACTCGTTTTTAAATAACCCTTCAAAGATTTTTAAATTCATATTCTGTGAAATATGTTTCCACTCCTTTATATTATTACGCAACATACTTAGTAATAATGAAATGTTTTTAATCATAAATCATTCAGTATTTGTCGCATAAAACACAAAAAAGGAAAAATATTTAGATAATCTGTAAAGCAATATTTTTTTATAATGAAGCGATTCTTGGGGTAATTCTTAAATGACAATTTCTTTTTACCTATATTAATAAACTTAAAAACAAGGGTTTATCCAAATAACTGTATCTTGCTGAATTTTTATTGAAGAGAAGCAGGCAAAAAACATTACAAGCATTAAAAACAATTTTATTAAATGCACAGAAACACTATTTACATTTTTTAAGTAGAAATATTTTTAAAAAGCAAACAAAAAGCTAAATGATGGAATAGCTATTATAGTGGCGTGTGTGAATCAGAAAAAACGCGAAATGGTAAATATTTTGAGCCGGAATGAAATTACCTCCCCCTCCCCATTTTCGAGGATGCTGAACACGATGGCGGTGTCAGAATTTCTCTTTGGGATTGCACAACCCCTCAAACAGGCCAAAAACCACCCCCTAGACGGTTAAACGCGATTTAATAGGTTTCCCTTCAGAAAATAGTACTTTCCTCCCGTTTTCAAGGATGCTGAGCACGGTGGTGGTGTTCGTAATTGCGTCCGACCCCTACCAACCCCTCCACCGGCCAATACTCGCCCCCGAAAGGGGCGAATTTTTTTCTCGGATTATCAGCGGCAAATATATATCCCCCCCGTTTTCAAGGATGCTGAGCACGATGGTGGTGTTCCCCATCGCGTCCGACCCCTACCAACTCCTCCACCGGCCAATGCTCGCCCCCCGTAAGGGGTGAATTTTTTTTCTCATATTATCAGCGGCAAATATATATTCCCCGCCGTTTTCAAGGATGCTGAGCACGGTAGTGGTGTTCCCCATCGCGTCCGACCCCTACCAACCCCTCCATCGGCCAATACTCGCCCCCGAAAGGGAGTGAATTTTTTTTTCGGATTATCAGCGGCAAATATATATTTAGGTATCAATTATTGTAATTTAAGAAAAGACACTGTAGCAATTTGATTTCATGCTTCGAAATGTTCACAATTATTTATATGTAAAAATAAAAGTATGTAGCAATTACTCAACAGGCCTACAGGCGGTATTTGATGATATTTTTTCAGATGAACGGGAAACAAAGGACATTACAACCAAGAAAAGAAATCAGATTATTCTTCCCAAGATTATTCTTCCCGTAAACAGCAACCTTGAAAACGGGGAGGGAAGGGAAATATATATACCGAAAAAAAACAAAGTTTACCCCTTTCGGGGGCGAGTATTGGCCGGTGGAGGAGTTGGTACGGGTCGGAGTCGATTACGAACACCACCACCGTGCTCAGCATCCTTGAAATCGGGGTGAATAGATATTTGCCGCTGATTATCCGAAAAAAAATTCCCCCCTTTTGGGGGCGAGTATTGGCCGGTGGAGGGGTTGGTAGGGGTCGGACGCGATGGGGAACACCACCACCGTGCTCAGCAACCTTGAAAACGGGAGGACAGTACTATTTTCTTAAGGGAAACCTATTAAATCGCGTTTAACCCCTCTAAGGGGTGGTTTTTGGCCTGTTTGAGGGGTTGTGCAACCAGATATTTGTCTTTCTCTAACTTTAGAATGTAGGTGTAAATGTTACTCAGGTTTTCAATGTCTGATTTCTTATTTAATATGTGAGTTTCGTTGTTTATGTGAACCATTTCTAAGAAAGATCTCTTTTTTAGGTTTTGCTCAACCGCTAAAATTTTGGTACTTTCATAACTCATCTTGTGGCCTGTTGTTATTACGTGTTCGGCCAGAGCACACGACTTTACATTTCTGTTGCAGTCACTTTTATGTGACGTTAAACGTCCACTGAGAGTCCTAGAGGTTTGACCTATATAAGCTTTGTTACAATTGTTACATTCAATGCGATAGACAACGTTGGACTTCTCCTGTGCTTTTAGTGGAGTTTTCACTCGGCTAAACAATGTTGCAATAGTTTTGATGTTCTTTTTTGCAATTTTGATATTTAAATGTTTGAAAATGTTTAATAATTTGGGTGTTAAGTCTTCTACATGTGGTAGAGACCTAAATATTATTGGAGTTATATTGGTGTTGTTTTGAGGTTCCTCTGTTACATTGTTTATAGATATATTGTTGTTAGAATTATTGTTTTCACTATTAGTATTGTGTAAGTTATTAATATTTGAATTATTTTCATTATTATTGGGACGGTTCTAAAATTTATTTTTGACTCAAATTATTTGGAATTCAACAAATGTTACTATAAACAAATTTTTGGCACACCAATGGGATCCACAATCTCCCCCATTCTGGTAAATTTTGTACTTGATGATTTGGTTAAGGATTGTCTCACCAGGGTACCATTTAACATCCCCTTTATAAAAAGATACGTAGATGACCTCCTACTGTCAGTCCCTGCTCACAGCGTAGACGAGATATTACACATTTTCAATAACTACAACGAAAACATACAGTTCACTGTTGAAATAGAAAGTGACAATAGCATACCTTTCTTAGATATGAGAGTAATTAGGACAGAACATAACGTCCTACAAACAAAATGGTATAGAAATCCTATGAGTAGTGGTAGATACCTAAACTACCACTCCTATCACCCTACAAGTATGAAAATGAACCTCATTCTCGCTCTAAAAAACAGAGTAATCAGACTCACCCACGTACAGCATAGACATGAGTCGTTAAGGGAGTTACGTTACATCCTGACGGAGAATTTTTATCCAGCTCACTTGTTAAACCAAATGCTATTTACTACCAGCCAAAATTTCAATAACAACGAACTAAACTATAACCGTCCCAATAATAATGAAAATAATTCAAATATTAATAACTTCCACAATACTAATAGTGAAAACAATAATTCTAACAACAATATATCTATAAACAATGTAACAGAGGAACATCAAAACAACACCAATATAACTCCAATAATATTTAGGTCTCTACCACATGTAGAAGACTTAACACCCAAATTATTAAACATTTTCAAACATTTAAATATCAAAATTGCAAAAAAGAACATCAAAACTATTGCAACATTGTTTAGCCGAGTGAAAACTCCACTAAAAGCACAGGAGAAGTCCAACGTTGTCTATCGCATTGAATGTAACAATTGTAACAAAGCTTATATAGGTCAAACCTCTAGGACTCTCAGTGGACGTTTAACGTCACATAAAAGTGACTGCAACAGAAATGTAAAGTCGTGTGCTCTGGCCGAACACGTAATAACAACAGGCCACAAGATGAGTTATGAAAGTACCAAAATTTTAGCGGTTGAGCAAAACCTAAAAAAGAGATCTCTCTTAGAAATGGTTCACATAAACAACGAAACTCACATATTAAATAAGAAATCAGACATTGAAAACCTGAGTAACATTTACACCTACATTCTAAAGTTAGAGAAAGACAAATATCTAAATGCTAGGACGACAAATCAAAATTTGTAACCTTCAAGTTGGCAACAAATCGTCACCAGTCAGTTGGTAGCCTAGGGACCCCAGAAAATTCCCCAAACACTTAACACCAATCAAATTTGTTCTTTTAAAAGTTTTTTCTCATATTTTTTCGTAGAATTGTTTCTCCTTACCTTCACTAGTAGACGCCTAATGTTAACAAAATGTATTGGATATATATCTATTTTAAAATGTGATTGTTTTAAGATTTTCGCACTAAAATGCTTTTAAATTATTAATATTGTATAGTTTATAAGAATATTTTAACCTTCTATGTTTTTCCTCGAGGATGATTTTATTTCTATTTTTGTGCTTCACCTCAACAAACATCCTCATGTTAGTAAGTAATTAATTGTTTTATATATATGACTTATTTATAAAATAATACACTTTATAGATGTCTTGAGAAAGGAAATAAACATTTCCGAAAGTTTGACAAGTAACGAAGAGTTTTCTTTGTGTGTTTGGCCATAACAACTTTACACTTCTGACTGCAACCTCAAGAAAAAAATTACTTTTTCTGCTTAACTAGTCAGTCAAGACTACCTTTCTGGTTTTATTATATATATATATATATATATATATATATATATATATATATATATATATATATATATATATATATATATATATATATATATATATATATATATATATATATATGTTGTTTCTTAGGTTTTCACGGGTATTAAATGAAGTGTTGACGTGCTTCCGGGTGTTTTCCCGTGTAGTTGGTAGGCTCCTGTTGGAACCATGGTTGTCTGAACGACGTTTCGGCGGAATCTCATCTGCCATCTTCAGGTTCTAGCTAAAAGCTGTCTGCTGCTGCTGCCTGCTGCTGCTGCCTGCTGCTGCTGCTGCCTGCTGCTGCTGCTGCTGCTACTGCTGCTGCTGGTAGTGCTGCTCCTCGTTGCTCGAGCTGAACAGTTCAGCTCGAGCAACGAGGAGCAGCACTACCAGCAGCAGCAGTAGCAGCAGCAGCAGCAGGCAGCAGCAGCAGCAGGCAGCAGCAGCAGGCAGCAGCAGCAGACAGCTTTTAGCTAGAACCTGAAGATGGCAGATGAGATTCCGCCGAAACGTCGTTCAGACAACCATGGTTCCAACAGGAGCCTACCAACTACACGGGAAAACACCCGGAAGCACGTCAACACTTCATATATATATATATATATATATATATATATATATAATAAAACCAGAAAGGTAGTCTTGACTGACTAGTTAAGCAGAAAAAGTAATTTTTTTCTTGAGGTTGCAGTCAGAAGTGTAAAGTTGTTATGGCCAAACACACAAAGAAAACTCTTCGTTACTTGTCAAACTTTCGGAAATGTTTATTTCCTTTCTCAAGACATCTATAAAGTGTATTATTTTATAAATAAGTCATATATATAAAACAATTAATTACTTACTAACATGAGGATGTTTGTTGAGGTGAAGCACAAAAATAGAAATAAAATCATCCTCGAGGAAAAACATAGAAGGTTAAAATATTCTTATAAACTATACCATATTAATAATTTAAAAGCATTTTAGTGCGAAAATCTTAAAACAATCACATTTTAAAATAGATATATATCAATACATTTTGTTAACATTAGGCGTCTACTAGTGAAGGTAAGGAGAAACAATTCTACGAAAAAATATGAGAAAAAACTTTTAAAAGAACAAATTTGATTGGTGTTAAGTGTTTGGGGAATTTTCTGGGGTCCCTAGGCTACCAACTGACTGGTGACGATTTGTTGCCAACTTGAAGGTTACAAATTTTGATTTGTCGTCCTAGCATTTAGATATTTGTCTTTCTCTAACTTTAGAATGTAGGTGTAAATGTTACTCAGGTTTTCAATGTCTGATTTCTTATTTAATATGTGAGTTTCGTTGTTTATGTGAACCATTTCTAAGAGAGATCTCTTTTTTAGGTTTTGCTCAACCGCTAAAATTTTGGTACTTTCATAACTCATCTTGTGGCCTGTTGTTATTACGTGTTCGGCCAGAGCACACGACTTTACATTTCTGTTGCAGTCACTTTTATGTGACGTTAAACGTCCACTGAGAGTCCTAGAGGTTTGACCTATATAAGCTTTGTTACAATTGTTACATTCAATGCGATAGACAACGTTGGACTTCTCCTGTGCTTTTAGTGGAGTTTTCACTCGGCTAAACAATGTTGCAATAGTTTTGATGTTCTTTTTTGCAATTTTGATATTTAAATGTTTGAAAATGTTTAATAATTTGGGTGTTAAGTCTTCTACATGTGGTAGAGACCTAAATATTATTGGAGTTATATTGGTGTTGTTTTGATGTTCCTCTGTTACATTGTTTATAGATATATTGTTGTTAGAATTATTGTTTTCACTATTAGTATTGTGTAAGTTATTAATATTTGAATTATTTTCATTATTATTGGGACGGTTATAGTTTAGTTCGTTGTTATTGAAATTTTGGCTGGTAGTAAATAGCATTTGGTTTAACAAGTAAGCTGGATAAAAATTCTCCGTCAGGATGTCACGTAACTCCCTTAACGACTCATGTCTATGCTGTACGTGGGTGAGTCTGATTACTCTGTTTTTTAGAGCGAGAATGAGGTTCATTTTCATACGTGTAGGGTGATAGGAGTGGTAGTTTAGGTATCTACCACTACTCATAGGATTTCTATACCATTTTGTTTGTAGGACGTTATGTTCTGTCCTAATTACTCTCATATCTAAGAAAGGTATGCTATTGTCACTTTCTATTTCAACAGTGAACTGTATGTTTTCGTTGTAGTTATTGAAAATGTGTAATATCTCGTCTACGCTGTGAGCAGGGACTGACAGTAGGAGGTCATCTACGTATCTTTTTATAAAGGGGATGTTAAATGGTACCCTGGTGAGACAATCCTTAACCAAATCATCAAGTACAAAATTTACCAGAATGGGGGAGATTGTGGATCCCATTGGTGTGCCAAAAATTTGTTTATAGTAACATTTGTTGAATTCCAAATAATTTGAGTCAAAAATAAATTTTAGAACCGTCCCAATAATAATGAAAATAATTATATATGTGTGTGTGTGTTGTTTCTTAGGTTTTCACGGGTGTCACGGGTGTTAAATGAAGTGTTGGTGTGCTTCCGGGTGTCGTGTAGTTGGTAGGCTCCTGTGGGAGCCACGCTTGTCTGAACGACGTTTCGACGGAATCTCATCTGCCATCCTCAGGTTCTCGCTGGAAGCTGCCTATTGCTGCTGCTGCTGCTGCTGCTGCTGCCGGTGGTACTGCTGCCTCGCACTGAACTGAACATATATATATATACCAAGTTCCCTCCAATTCCATACTTGGTATAACCTTCGTTGTAAACGGACGTGTAACTTGAGTGCGGCATATTAAATTATTAAAATCAATTTACATAAACTTACACTACTTAAGTATTTTATATATTGAATACAAACTTCAACATGAGCAAAGACAAGCCACCGGATCTCAGTAGAGAAATAGACCCTGAACTAAACTATGATGTGGAAATACAAAGTTTACCAATTGGAAAAACTGTCACGCAAAAGGGTATTATGAGTACGAATGCAGAAACTGTAATTCCAGGGAATTTCCTGGTGAGTTCGTTCCTTTATACCATAAACAAAGAAATATGGGACAAAAAAGATATTAAAATAATGCATAATGTAATTCTTAATAAAAATGATTTAGGCGATAAACAAAATTACCATATCAATAGTGATAAAACGGAAAAAAATGAAATAGATAAAAACTATCAACCACAAAAACATTTCTATCTCAGTAATCGATATAGGTCATGCGATAACGGACTGTTTGTTTATGTGGAATCAGAGAAAAGAAATATTGGTAAACTACATGCTATACGGGTTGGACACTTCCTGCACTCAATTAATAATATTAAAAATTCAATCTTAAATATTAATTCAATAGGTATAAATAAAATTAAAATAATGCTTAAAGACTTTCGTTCTGCTAATGAACTAATAAACCATAGAATACTTTTGGATAACGGATTAATAGCTTATATCCCCAGATTTTTTGTAGAATAAGATCAGTAGATACTATATTTGATGAAAATTATTTAAAATATAAAATAGCGGAAAGCAGCAATTTGAAAGTAAGTCAAATTAAACGTCTCACACGAAAAATTACGGAAAATGGTGTGACAAAAGAGGTACCAAGACAGTTGTTCAGTATCTCATTCCTAGGTACTGCACTCCCTAGGGAGGTAGTTATAAATAGTTGTGTCTTTCCGGTAGAGCCATTTGTCTATTCGGTAATTCAATGCTATAAATGTTTACGATATGGCCATATGCAGCAACAATGTAGAGGTACCGACAGGTGTAAATACTTTGGGGAGGGACATGAAGGTGAATGTTATAATCCGGCGAAATGTATACATTGTGGCTCTGTTAATTATTCAGCGGTCTCCAGAGAGTGCCCCGAATTTAAGAAACAAAAACATATACAAGAAATTATGGCATTTAATAATATATCCTTCAAAGAGGCACAATCTGGGCAAAATAAGTCTAATTCTTATGCTAATATCGTAACTAATAATCGTTTTTCACTGCTCGCGGAAGATGACAGATAATTCACCTTCTTACCTAGTATACATTCAAATGTACCATATATAACTAAACCCAGAGTTCAAGCTAATTATCTACAAAGAAATCGCAAAGATAGTAATGCATCGGTAATATCTAAAAAACGAAAAGTATCAGAATCAGAATCTTTATCAATTTTCAAAACACCACTTCAACTAGCTCAGTTCTTCCAAACCCGTATAGAGAGGAATTTATGACATATAGGGAAAAACTGGTAAACAGTGTTTCCAATTTTATTAATAATTTGTTAATTAATGTTTTGGCAGGTGGTCAACATATTAATAGTCTGGTTGGATATAATATTAAAAAATCTGTTTTTGATTTAATAAGTAGTCTAATAAACAACACATAACACAATGGCTAATACTTGCAACAGCATAAATATACTTCAATGGAATGCTCGTTCGGCAATTGCAAATAAGATATCATTACAAAATTTTTTAATTAGTTACAATATCCATATTACTTTATTAACTGAAACTTTTTTTAAACCACTCGAAATGGTAAAATTTAATGAGTATAATGTGGTACGAAAGGATAGTCAGTGGCAGAGGTGGGGTGGCTATATTAATAGCCCACAATATAAAATTTAATAAACTACTATTTAATAATCGTAAGATATGGTAGAGATGTGTGGCGTTAAGGTCACAATTAATGACAAACAATTATTGCTGATATCTTTATATAAGCCTCCAAATGTTAATGTGCCTACAGAGAGTTGGGAAGGTTTTTACAATAATTTAGATGGAGAATATATAATAGGCGGTGACTTCACTGCTCACCATGGCTTGTGGGGTCACAATGTGTCGAATTTCCACGGTAATAAATTCGTTAATGCGCTCAATGCTACAAATCTTATAGTAGCTAATAACGGCTCAGCAACCAGGATCGCTCCGCCAAATGTTCAAAAATCTGTTGTGGATATCACTTTGGTAACACCAACACTAGCGCCTTTTATCGACTGGGAAGTAGTAAATGACTATACCCAGCAAACATCGAAGCATCGGCCTACTTGTGGTAAAGTGCTGGCAATGATGGTTACATGTTGGCTAAGGCATAACAATGTTGAGCCTACGCTTTATGTATGACGGTAAATCAGCATATTGGGCACATTACGTCCAGACAGCATAAGTCCAATGTAAGTGTCCCAACATATGGGAAACGGTGCATCTATCAGCATTGGTAAAACATTCAATTTTTATGCATTTAAAATTTGTTCTGTTATAATTAATTAGTTTCTAAAATACCTTTTATTTACATTAGTAATGGTTTTTGTAACAAGGGAATTATAATAAGAAATTATATTTGATCTATGGTCGAAGAGTATTTGAAATAGGTCATTATCCATCTTGGGTTTAGTTGCTTTTAATGTTGTGCACCCTGAAACCGATATGCGCATGTGCGATCCGCTCACGTTCTGATAAAGATGCATGATGGCCGCATGGCGCTATGTTTTTATATTTTCTGACGTCATTGCAAGTTGTTAAACAGCTTTGGAGAATAAGTAGTCAATTTAAAGATGTGAAGTCATCAGTTAGTGAAAAAGATCATTTTATATATTGCATAGTGCGGAAATGTCAGAGGAAAAGTAAGTATATATTCATATTCTTATTGAATACTTAACCTAAGTATAACCTGTCCTGTTGCTGCTAAATTTTCCTTTAGATGTTCTGTGGTTTTCTGTATCCATTTTGGTGTGTTTCTGCGAAAACAATGCGATTTTCCCGCGTTTCTAACGGTATAGACATTTGTAGATGTGTTGTGATATAAATTTTAAACTACATCTGCTAATAACACATCGCATTTAAAGTGTTACCTACTCAAAAAGTCAACAATACAGACTAATTAATAAATCCGTTGAAAATGCCCAAAATATATCAAATATAGATTTATTAGCTGAGAAACGGTTTGCTCAAACTAGTAGTGAATGTGGTAGTACCAACAGTGATCATAGCGATTGTGACATAGTTAACAATGAATATCAACAGCTAGATTTAAATAGCAGCGAAAGTTTAGATGCTACGGACAATTTAGAATTCAATAATCTCAGTGGCAATGACTCTGGAACTAGTGACAGTGGAGAAGTAAATGAAGATGAGCAAGCAGTTGATCTAGATAGCAATACGAATAATACAGTTAACGCAGATCACACTCATTTTTAAGAAATTGAGCAATTAAAAATAAAATTACACACACAGCTCTCTCAGAGCTTCTTGGCTGGTTTCATACTAAACCTGACACTTCATCTCTTCAGAAAGATGCACGAATTTTGTTAATGACTCCTTCTCATTTAAACATAGAAACAATAATAATAATAATAATAATAATAATAATAATAATAATAATAATAATAATAATAATAATAATAATAATAATAATAATAATAATAATAATAATAATAATAATAATAATAATAATAATAATAATAATAATAATAATAATAATAATAATAATAATAATAATAATAATAATAATAATAATAATAATAATAATAATAATAATAATAATAATAATAATAATAATAATAATAATAATAATAATAATAATAATAATAATAATAATAATAATAATAATAATAATAATAATAATAATAATAATAATAATAATAATAATAATAATAATAATAATAATAATAATAATAATAATAATAATAATAATGTTGTCGAAAATCCGCCGTCTGTTAAGAATGTCGAAGCCTTCTGGAAAGGAATCTACGAGACTACGAGTCCATTTGACAATGACACTCCAGCGATAGCACACTTCGAGGCGCTCTGTCACAGACTTTTAGAAGGGCAAGACGAAGTGTGTCCGGCGATCAGTACGGAAGAAGTCCAACAGGCGCTTGTTGGCACAAAGAACTTCGCTGCCCCGGGCCCAGACGGCATAAACAACTGGTGGTGGAAGAAATTTCCTTCCACTCACCGCCGTCTGGCTCGAGTTTTCAACTCGTGGTTGAACGAGGGGCAGCAGATTCCGGACTGGTTTGCCAAAGGGCGAACTGTACTGATCCCCAAAAAGGGGGACCTGTCCAACCCGAAAAACTACAGACCGATCACTTGCCTCAATTCCTGCTACAAGTTATTTACACGTATCTTGTACGCCAGGACTTTGAGGTCAGTTGAGCCTGTATTCCAAGAGATACACGAGCAGCGAGGCAGTAAAAAAGGTGTGGCAGGCTGCAAAGAGAACCTGTTGATAGACCGCTGTATTGCTCAGGATTCTGTGCAATACAAGCGTAATCTATCAATGGCGTGGATCGATTACCGTAAGGCATTCGATACAACATCACATGCATTATTGTTACACCTGCTCCAGTGCCTTGCGGTACCCGCACCAATAGTGGGATGCATTGAACAACTGATGCCACTCTGGAGAACCCGCTTCACCGTAACATCTGGTGCTCAGCGGATTTCGACAGAGCCGGTATCATTTAGGAGAGGAGTTTTCCAGGGCGACTCGCTCAGTCCTCTCCTATTCTGCATCTCACTGCTGCCGCTGTCTGTAGAACTACGTCAAACCCGCGGATACCAATGTGGATCACCCAGCAACCGGAGGCATAAGGTCACCCATTTATTCTATATGGATGACCTAAAACTGTATGCCTCCGGAGAGGGCGAACTCCAAAACTCTCTTAGGGTGGTCCAAGAGTACACGCGGGCTATTGGCATGGAATTTGGGTTGGACAAATGTGCAGTCGTCCACCTCAAGAGAGGACGATGCGGGCTATTCCCTGAAGATGCGCAGCTGGCAGACGGAAGCATCCTAAGACATCTGGATGCCGGAGAGACCTACACGTACCTGGGTGTGCAACATCACATCCAGGACGTAAAACAAATTAAGGACACTCTCCGCGGCAAGTACAGACACCGACTTCGAAAGATTTGGTCTTCCGAACTTTCGGGAAAGAACAAGGTGTCTGCGACTAATATACTTGCCGTTCCGATTCTGCTCTACTCCTTTGGAGTAGTCAAGTGGACAGTAGACGAGCTGCGTCAATTGGATAGGGATATCCGCAAGATGATGCATATTCACAGAAGCATTCATCCTAGATCGTCCGTTCCTCGAGTGTACCTCCCACGTCAACGGGGGGGCAGAGGACTCTTGAGCCTCGAGTGCATGCATCGCAGAGTAGCACTGAGTATGGCATGTAACATCTTGAGGAGCTCAGATCCACTCCTGCGGTTAGTGAGAGATCATGAAACCGTAGGAGTGGGCGGATTTTTATTTAAGGCAGCACGCAGGGCCGCAGATGATCTCGGTCTCGTTTTCGACTTCAGGCGAAGAGGCAGGCGAGGTGCTGATGCACAGTCAGTAACTGAACTTCCGCCAAATCGCCTGACAACCCAAATCAAAGCTACCGAGCAGAGAAATCTGTTCAGGCAGCACGTCGATAGACCCATGCATGGAGTGTTCTACAACAACATAGAGACACTGGGTTTATCGACAAAGCTGACCTTCTCATTCCTGAGGTCAGCAGGGCTAAAGTCGGAGACCGAGGGATTCATTGTGGCCTGCCAAGATGGTGTTATTAACACCTTGGTCTACCGCAGTCGTGTTATGGGTGTAGAGGTCCCCGACCTAAATTGTAGGACCTGCCATCAGGCGCCGGAGTCGCTCATGCATTTACTATCTGCATGTCCGATTTACGCGACTTCGGCCTACATCCACAGACATAACGCGGCTTTACGAGTGCTGTATTACCATCTTCGGCACTCGTACGAGGTAGACCAAACACCAGTGCTGCCTTATGTTCCCGGAGAGATCGAGTCCGTTGTCGAGAACGAGAAGTGCCGACTTTATTGGAACTACTCGTTCCCGACCGTCAGGCTGATTCAAGCCAACAAGCCTGACATAGTCCTCCTCGACCACCAGACCAAGGTGATGTATGTCATCGAGTTCTCGGCACCTGCCGAGACAAACATCACCTTGAAGGAGGAGGAGAAACGGACCAAATATCGAGATCTCCGGTATGAGCTCCGAGCGCTATACCCAGACTACTCGGTCAAGATGGTCGTCCTGATAATCGGCGTTCTCGGTGGGATGAGGCCTACGCTGCTCTCAGCATTGAAGACCATACCGGCCTGCCAAAAATCAGCCGAATGGTTGGCAGGCCAAATGCAGAAGGCAGTCATCTTAGGGTCCCTGCATCTACTTAGGGCACACGATTCTGGAATCTACAACCACTAACCCTGCGGGATGTGGGGAGTGGTTGTAGATAATTCGCTGGCGCTTCCCCTGTGAGAATATCGGAGACACAGGAGAACTGTCCAGTATCGCTAACGCGGAAAAAAAAAAATGCATAATAATAATAATTGCCGAGAACAATGGGGGGTAGAGGACTGGCTGACCTCAATAACTTAATGTGGCAACAAATAAAGGGACTGCGACAGTATTTTTATAGAAAACAAGATATAGCTCTTCACAATGCCATCGTACGAACTGATCGAGGTTTTACTCCACTGGATCTAAGAAACAACGAACTTAATGTTGAAGAAAAAAATTGTATCTGATCAGCAAAAACTTGATACCTTAACTCGGAAAGAACTACACGGTAGACACTTCTATCAATTGGAACAGCCTCATGTCGACAAAAATGCGCCGCACAACTGGCTGAGAGGTGGCTACCTGTTCGCTGAGACTGAGGGATTCATGGTTGCCATACAGGACGAAGTAATGCCTGTAAGAAACTATCTCAAGTACATCGTCAAAGATCCTCACATACGGTCAGATTTATGTGGGAGATGTGGAATAGCATCAGAGACAATTCAACATGTTATTGCTGGTTGTCAAGCCTTAGCCAACACAGATTATCTGCATAGGCACAATCAAGTTGCTCGCATAATTCACCAACGCTTGGCTCAGAATCATAAACTTGTTAATACAGAGGTACCCTACTACAAATATGAGCCGTGTAGTGTATTAGAAAATGCCACCTCCAAACTCTACTGGGATAGGTCAATTACAACTGACCGTAGAGTACCGAGCAACAGACCAGATATAATTCTCTCTAAGAAAGCCACCAAAATAACATATCTAATTGATGTAGCAATCCCAAATTCTAATAACATCCAAAAAACAATTGCAGATAAAATTAATAAATATTCAGAGTTGGCAATAGAAATAAAAAGAATTTGGAAACAAGAAAAAGTAATTGTAGTACCACTAGTCATGTCCGCAACTGGAGTAACGCCGCTACTTTTTAAAGACTCGCTGAAGCAAATTGATTTACCAGAAGGGCTACAAAACATTATACAGAAATCTGTGATTCTGAACACATGTAACACTGTCAGAAAACATCTTGCCCAATAATATTTTCTTGTTGAAAGGCCGAAAATATTATAGTGACCGTCAGTACGAGAGAAAGGATAAAATAATAATAATAATAATAATAATAATAATAATAATAATAATAATAATAACAAAAGCACTGAATGACCCAACTGAAATGCCAGAATTTCTAACCGAAGGCAATACCTATCTGCTTTTCAAAAAGGATGAGCCAAATTCACCACAAAATTACAGGCCCATAACGTGTCTGTCGGTGGTCTACAAGTTATTCACTTCTGTCATCAATGAAAAGATCTACCAGTATTGCGAGACAAATAATATTTTCACAGAGGAGCAAAAGGGATGCATACGAGGAGCACTAGGCTGTAAACAGCAATTAACAATAGATGCGGTAATACTAAAACAGGTCCAAGCTAAGCGCCGCAATCTCCACGTATGATACATAGACTAAAGCAAAGCCTTTGACTCCGTTCCACACGACTGGTTGGCAAAGATTCTAGAGATCTATAAGATATGCCCAAAAATTAGGAGTATTCTCTCACACCTGATGACAATGTGGAAAACGAACATCTGGATACACAACAAAAGTATAGGAAAAGTGCCCATAAAACAAGGAATTTTTCAAGGAGACTCACTCTCTCCGGTGTGGTTTTGTCTCGCCCTAAATCCATTATCAATTTGTCTAAATAGGACGGACTGTGGATATAAGATCAGCAAAGGAAGCCGAAGGAGGCTGTCGCACTTATTATATATGGATGACTTGAAAATGTATGGAGAAACCCAGGTCAAACTTCGCTGTCTAATCGACGTTGTCAAAACGTTCAGTGATGATATTAAGATGTCGTTTGGGTTAGACAAATGTGCGATAATACACATTAAGAAAGGAACAATTGAACACGAGGAACAACCAGCAATACACAACATCGCACAACTGCCACCAGAAGAATCATATCGATACCTAGGAACTCCCCAAAATCAAAGAATTGACCATGCAAGCCTTAAAACAGCATTTCAAGAAAAATATAGGAAAAGACTCACCGCCTTACTTAATACTAAGCTCAGTGGGGGTAATCTGTGTATGGCTATAAATTCGTGGGCAGTGCCAGTTCTAACTTATTCCTTTGGGATAGTCAAATGGTCAAATACTGACCTGGATGAGCTTGACCGTCTTACCCGGAGACTACTAGAAAAATTTCGATGCCTGCATTCTAATTCATCTGTAAGTAGGCTATATACCCCAAGAAGAGAAGGAGGTAGAGGGCTTCTAAACATCAAGAATCTGTGCTTTCAGCAGGAAAAGAGCATGAGACAACGTTTGCTGATGGATGAAAGCGAGTTGATAAATCTAGTAGCTCAGGAAGATAACGGATATACGCCACTTAAGCTGAACCTACACAATTACATGCTAGAAACATCATCAGTAGCAGACAATATAAAACAATGGTCAGATAAAAGTCTTCATGGTAGATATCCCAAATTACTGCAAGCGGACGGTGTTGACAAATCCGCTTCGTTCAGATGGCTTATGCGACAACTTTACCCAGAAACTGAGGGGTTTGTAATGGCTATTCAAGACAGAGTCATTAAAACACGAAACTATGAGAAACACTGTCTGAAGAATGACATCGTTGACAAATGCCGAAAATGTGGAAATATTGGAGAGACTATCGAACACATCACCGCTGGCTACGCCTCTCTTGCTGAGTCTGATTATTTGGGACGACATAATCAGGTTGCCAAACTAATACACCAGCAACTGGCAATAAAATATAATCTACTAGATGAGGCACCCCCTCCCTACTACAAGTACACTCCTACACCTGTCTTAGAGTCTACAGAAGAAGTTTTATATTGGGAAAGGCCAATAATAACCGACCGACCTGTGGACTATAATAGACCAGATATTGTCCTTATTCATAAGTCCAAGAAACTTGGAATTATCATAGACATTGCTGTACCTCTGTCACATAACATTCATAAAACGGAAAGGGAAAAAATTTCAAAGTACGAAAATCTGGCCTACGAACTAAAGAACATCTGGAAACTTCAAAAAATTGAAATATACCCACTGGTGATATCGACTGAAGGAATTATGAGTACCAACTTTTTTAAAAACATCACTAAACTGGGACTGCCAGGCAACATCTTAGATATCGGACAACAGGCGGTCCTGTTGCAAACATGCCACATTGTCCGAAAATTTCTAAATAGCTGAGAAAAACCGAAGTGTTTCCTCACTATATACACCGCACGCCACAAAATTAGGCAGAGATATGAAAGAAATAATAATAATAATAATAATAATAATAACCCTCAATGGGACAGTGCTGCAAACCACCAAACAGCACTGTCTCGATAGGATACGAATGCTAGTGACTTGTAAGAAGTCACTAGTGAGGCGGGCGAGGGGGCTGGCGGAAAATCAACTTTTCCGCAAAAAGCCCTCTCGCCTTTTCGAACCGCCTCAGCGTGTTGCTGAGAATCCGCCGACTGCAGACCAGGTGGAAAACTTCTGGAAAACGTTGTACGAAGAGAAGCTTCCACTCATTAGAGATTCTCCAGCCCTCGCACACTTTGAAACCTTTTGCCAAAGGTTTCGACAACCACAAGAGGTGTGCCAACCAATAACCCCAGAAGAGGTTCGAAGAGCTCTTGAAGGCTCTAAGAACTTTGCTGCTCCAGGTCCCGACGGGATTAATAACTTTTGGTGGAAAAAACTACCGAGTACCCACCACCATTTGGCCAGAAATTTTAATGCCTGGCTAAGTGGGGAGCAGCAAATTCCTTCTTGGGTTGTTGAGGGGCGGACAGTGCTAATCCCGAAGAACGGAGATTTGTCTGACCCAAAGAATTACCGGCCGATAACCTGCTTAAACGCATGCTACAAGGTGTTCACACGCATTTTGTACATGCGGGTGCTCCACGCAGTTGAACCGGTATACGAACGGATATATGAGCAACGAGGATCGAAGAGAGGTATCGCTGGCTGCAAGGAGAATCTGCTGATTGACAGGTGTGTCACGCAGGACTCCATGCAGTATAAGCGGAATCTTTCGATGGCCTGGATCGATTACCGCAAGGCATTTGACATGTCATCTCATGAGCTAATTCTACACTTGCTCCAATGTCTTGCGGTCCCCGGTCCCGTAGTGAGGTGTATTGAAGAACTGATGCCGCTCTGGAGGACTCGCTTTACCATTACATCGGGTAACAATCGAGTCCAGACAGAGCCGGTAACATTCAGAAGGGGAGTATTTCAGGGAGACTCCCTCAGCCCCCTTCTGTTTTGCATCTCACTGCTGCCATTATCCGTTTCGCTCCGGAAAACCCGTGGTTACAACTGCGGTACCCCCGGCGACAGGAGGCATAAGGTCACCCATCTGTTTTATATGGATGACCTTAAACTTTATGCCTCCGGAGAAAGGGACCTACACCAGTCCCTCAGGGTGGTACAGGAGTACACGCAGGCTGTCGGTATGGAGTTCGGGTTAGACAAATGTGCACTGGTCCATCTTAAGAGAGGACGATGCGGAGACTACGGAGAGGACGCGCAGCTCGTAGATGGAAGCATCCTACATCATCTAGATGCCGGAGAGTCGTACACTTACTTAGGTGTCGAGCAACACTCTACCCAAGAAGTAAGTGTAGTGAAAAACGCTCTCCGCGGCAAGTATCAGCACCGACTCCGACAGATCTGGTCTTCAGAACTGTCGGGGAAGAACAAGGTGTCTACTAACATGCTTGCCGTTCCGATCCTTCTCTACTCCTTTGGAATAGTGAAGTGGACTCGAGAGGAGTTGCGTCAACTCGATGTAGGAACCCGCAAGAAGATGTATCTCAATAGAAGTTTACATCCCAAATCGTCCGTTCCACGGCTATACCTCCCGCGACATCGGGGAGGGCGTGGACTCTTAAGTTTGGAGAGTCTCCACAACAGGATGGTTCTGGATGGAGCCTGTAAGATCATCAGGAGTTCGGATCCCCTCATCTGCATGGTCCGGGATCATGAAAATGCAGGGGTAGGAGCCTTTCTGTTTAAGGCAGCACAGAGAGCCGCTGATGAACTTGGTCTCTCCTTCGACGTCGAGCGGGTAAATCGCGACTCTATCACCGAGTTGGAACCTGCTCGGCGAAAAGCCCGAATTAAAGCTGCAGAACACAACATCTTTCTGCAGCTACACATGGATAAGCCAATGCACGGAGTCTTCTATAAAAATATAGAAAACCTTGGCTTATCCGAAAGGCTGACCTTTGCCTTTTTAAGGTCAGCCGGGCTGAAGTCTGAGACCGAGGGATTCATAATGGCTTGCCAGGATGGTGTATTCAACACTCTGGTCTATCGAAGTCGTGTTATGGGTATAGAGGTCCCGGATGTCAGATGCAGGGCCTGCCGCAGGGCGCCAGAGACTGTAATGCACTTGCTGTCGGCTTGCCCGACATATGCAGTCTCGGCCTATATCCAAAGGCACGACGGAGCATTACGAGTGCTTTATTACCATTTAAGACACTCGTATGGGATAGACGAGACACCAGTGCTGCCTTATGCTCCGGGGGATATCGAGTCCGTTGTGGGGAATGAGAAGTGTCTAATTTATTGGAACTACTCGTTTCCCACCGTCAGGCAAATACAAGCCAACAAGCCTGACGTAGTACTCCTCGATCACCAACTCAAGACAATGTTTGTCGTGGAGTTCTCGGCTC
Organism: Stenurella melanura; assembly: GCA_963583905.1. Classification (NCBI taxonomy): domain Eukaryota; kingdom Metazoa; phylum Arthropoda; class Insecta; order Coleoptera; family Cerambycidae; genus Stenurella; species Stenurella melanura. Next base: position 109,504,448 of record OY757310.1, on the reverse strand, counting down.
CCGCGGAAAACAACATTGTCTTGAAGGAGGAGGAAAAACGGACAAAATATCGAGACTTGCTCTTCGAACTCCGCAGACTTTATCCGGACCATAATGTTAAGTTGGTGGTACTGATCATAGGAGCTCTAGGTGGAACGAGGCACACACTGCTTTCAGAACTGAAGATCATACCGGCATGCCGAAACTCGACAGAGATCTTAGCCGGTAGGATGCAGAAGGCCGTCATCCTCGGTTCGCTACGTCTACTCAGGGCACACGATTCCCGGACCCAGTAGTCACTTACCCCACGGTGTGGGGAGTGGCTGCCGGTACTACCAGCTCCCCTCGGTGAGAATCGGAGCCACAGAGAAGGGTGACTGGTTTTTAACAAAAAAAAATAATAATAATAATAATAATAATAAAAAATTAAAAGTAATTGGAAGCTAAAAAATATCAGTATAATCCCATTAGTCATCTCAGTGGAAGGAGTAGTTTCGACTAGGCTCCCAAGTTACTTGGAAAAATTACAGTTACCCCAACACAACAGTAATATTATGCAGAAAGCAACTATATTACAGACCTGCCATCTGGTCAGAAAATTTTTCACCATAGGATAAAGTGAATTCTTTCCCTAGTGTGAATGCAACCAACTGAAAAGAGAGTTGTGACATCTTTGAATAATAATAATAATAATAATAATAATAATAATAATAATAATAATAATAATAATAATAATAATAATAATAATAATAATAATAATAGAAGATCTAACAAGAGCTCTAAATGACATGATGAATGATGCAACAGATATTCCTATGTGGTTAACATGTGGAACTACTTTCCTACTCTCAAAGGGTAAGGAAACAGATAATCCAAAGAACTATCGCCCAATTACTTGCCTCCCAACAACGTACAAGATACTGACGGCTGCATTAACAAATAGGATTTACAGCCACCTGATCCAAAATGGAAACCTTCCAGCCGAACAGAAAGGATGCAGAAGGGCATCTAAAGAATGTAAAGACCAACTACTAGTAAGTAAAATGGTTGTCTCAATAGCAAAGACACACCTAAGAGGCTTAGGCATTGCTTGGATAGACTATAAAAAGGCGTTTGATAGCCTACCCCACACCTGGATTCTTACTGTAATGGAAATCTACCGAGTCTTTCCAACTATAATTCGATTTGTCGGTGCATCTATGAAAGAGTGGAAGACTGAAATGTGGCTATATTACAGTGGAGGTTGCATTAGGACAGGAAACATCGGCATTAAACGAGGAATATTCCAAGGTGACTCTACCGCCCCTGTTATTCTGTTTAGCCCTAATACCATTAACAAACATGCTAAACAGGCAAGGTATTGGATTCGAAGTCGACGATAACAACAAAATCAACCATTTGTTCTATATGGACGACTTAAAATTGTTTACCAAGGATGAGGACCAGCTGAAACAAGGCCTTACGATTGTCAAGAAATTCAGTGATGACATCAAAATGGAGTTTGGCCTAGACAAATGTGCCACTTGTATTTTTAAACGTGGTAAACTAGTCAAAAGTCTTAATATCCAGCTGAATGACCAAACAGGAATCCGAAACATAGACATGAATGAGACTTATAAGTACTTAGGTGTAGAAGAAAGATGTGGTATTGAGAACAAAATCATGAAAGACCACATCATGAAAGAATACTATCGCCGAGTTCGTCAGATTCTCAAAACTGAGTTATGTTCAAAAAACAAAATCACGGCTATAAACACCCTAGCTGTTCCAGTAGTTGTGTATAGTTTCGGTATTGTAGACTGGTTGAGAACTGATGTCATGAGGATGGATAGGAAAACCAGAAAAATCTTGACAACCGGAGGCATGCATCACCCCAAAGCGGACGTAGAACGGCTTTATATTAAACGTCATAATGGTGGACGTGGACTCATTGAACTTGAATCTGCTTTTGACACTTCTATCGTTGGTCTGAGCAACTACATTGAGCTGGGCACGGACAAATTCACAAGACTGGTCAAAGAACATGATGCTGGAAAATCCAAATACTCTCTCCAAAAGGAAGCGCAAAAGATAAGAGGCAAATACCTAGAACAAGAGACCGAAGCCCCGGAGAAGATTAAGATCCAACTAAAGAACAATATGGAGAATCACAAAATCGAACTGTTGAAAAGTAAACCATTGCATGGACAGTTTTTGCGAGGAATGGAAAGACCATTCGTCGATAGGGATGCGTCTGTGCAATGGCTGCGTAGTTCCGGCCTCAAGGGAGAGACAGAAAGCCTAATCGTTGCAGCACAGGATCAGGCACTAAACACCAGATACCACCAAAAGAACATCCTAAAACTGCCAGTAGACAGCAAATGTAGACTATGCAACAAGGGAGAAGAGCACATAAGCCATATTATAGCAGGCTGTACCACATTTGCGCCATCGGAATATACTCACAGACACAATAAAGTAGCCAGCTATGTTCACTGGATTATGTGCATGCATCTAGGTGCATCAGTGCCAGCAAAATACTATGAACATCAGCCAGAAAAAGTCGTAAACATCGACGATATATCTATAATGTGGGATGTACCAATAATCACAGACAGAACCATCTTAGCTAACCGACCAGACATAGTGTTGCACAACAAAAAAGATAAAACATGCCTACTCATTGACATAGCCGTTCCAGATGACTCGAACATCATGGCCAAAGAAACTGAAAAAATCAGTAAATATAAGGACCTGGAAATCGAAATCAGTAGGATGTGGAGTTGTAGAGCCAAAACAGTACCAATCGTGGTAGGAGCATTGGGTACAATAAAGAAGTCATTTGACCAGAACCTCAAAATGCTCCCAGGTCACCCATCAGCTAATGAAGTGCAGAAGATCGCACTGATGGGCACCGCACATATCCTGCGAAAGGTGTTAGGGTAAATAACTTTGATCTCTTGTTGAGATCTGGATTTACCCAAATTCTGTCAATGAACGACAAGAGGAAGAATAGTAATAATAATAATAATTTATTAGTCAAGCAGATCTTATACAGATATATGACAAGTCAAAAAAAATGTCTTTTACACGTTAAAATGGCTTCAAAATTTAAGAATAAATAAAATATACATTTCATTACATACTGACAATAAAATGAGTAGATACAACACACATAAAAATACACAAGTAAAAGCAATAAATATTGTATTAGATAAAAATTATATGAGGCCCTAGTTGGTATTTAAAAAATCTTCAACTGAATAAAGTACATTTTCAATTAAGTACTTTTTGACGTTCGTTTTGAATTTATTGATTGACAGTGTTTTAAATTCATTTGGTAAACGATTATATATTTTAATACAATTATATTTTGGACATTTTTTATAGAAGGCTGTTTTATGTTTGGGGATCTTTAAGGTTTGTACGTTTCTAGTTTTATGTTCATGAGTATGACCTAGGGTTACAAAACTGTTGATATTTTTATGTGTGTATATTAAAACCTGATAAATATACAGACACGGCAATGTTAGTAATTTCTCTGTTTTAAATATATCTTTACAGGATGCTCGTGCATCTATTTCAAACATAATTCGTATTGCCCTCTTTTGTGAAATAAACACTTTAGATATGTCAGTTTGTGCTCCCCAACAAACCAAGCCATATGACATGATCGACTGGATTTGAGCGTAATAAAACGATTTTAAAACGAATTTATTAACAAATTTTCTTAGTTGTCGTAACACAGCACAATCTAGATATTTTGGCACAAACATTACTAATGTGATTATTCCACTTCAGTGGACTATCTATTTCCAGACCAAGGAATATATGGGACGATTTTTGCTGAATACTTTTATTATCAAACTTTATTACCAAGCTCTCATTACTTAACTGAGGGGTTAAGGCAAATTTTATAAAGACGGTCTTTTCTCGATTTATTTTTAATTTGTTTCCATTAAACCATTCAAATATGTTGGAATTAGTTTGTTCAACTTGTTTTTGCAATGTATCTGTATCAGACGCAAATCCCAAAATACTGGTATCATCTGCAAACACGACTATTTTACCGAAGTTTAAAAATGCATTTAAATCATTTATTATACAAGAAAAAGCAATGGGCCTAGAACAGACCCTTGTGGTACACCCATTGATGTTTTTAAGGTCGGCGACTGGTGACCATTAATTTCAACGGTATGATATCTGTCATTTAAGTAGCTCCTGAACCACGATAAAGCCCGACCCCGCACACCACAACACTCTAGTTTAGTTAACAGGATGTCATGGTTTACCAGGTCAAATGCCTTCCTTACTGAGGTCCAGAAATACTCCAAGTGCATTATTACCACTATTTAAACCCTCATATAACTCATTCAGATAACATATAATTGTGTCAGATGTGGACAATCCCTGTCGGAATCCAAATTGTTGGGAAGAGAGAATATTTGGTTTTATTAAAAATGATGTTAGCCTTTTCGAAACTATTTTTTCAAGAATTTTAGAAAATGAAGAGAGTAGTGAAATTGGTCTATAGTTTTCGACTAGAAGCTTGTTTCCCTTTTTATAAATTGGAATAATTTTAGCCGTTTTTAGTTCATCTGGAAACTTTCCTTTTTTCTATTGAGCTATTAAATATGTACGTTAATGGCCGACTTATCTCACTTGCAATATGTTTCAGTATGTTTGTGCTGATTCCATCTATGCCTGCAGAATTTGTTGATTTTAGAGTTTTAATAATGTCAATTATTTCTGTTTCACATGTAGGGCCTAAGTAAAAATAGTTATTATTACTATAATTTAATTTAGGCATATCTATATCTTCAATTTGGTTACTTATTCTCTCAGGTATTTCATTAAAGTATTTATTAAATTCCTCACTAATTTGTATTGGACTTGTAATGATTTTATCTGCTACTACTAATTTCTCAATATTATTATTGTTATTTTCACAGTTTGTGTTACTTTTAATTATATTCCATGTAGCTTTAGTTTTATTTTTTGATTTTGTTAGCTTTTCATTATTATATCTAGTTTTTGCTACCTGTAATACCTTCTTGTATGTGATTTTGTATTTCTTGTAGTTGTTTTTGTCACTTTCATTGCCGTTTACGGCCTTAAAGTAAAGATTTCTTAAGTTATTTGACGATATAGATATGCCTCTTGTAACCCAAGAGTTTTTTGGTATACATTTTTTGTTTCGGTTTTTTAACGGAAAACTTAGCTCGTAATGGTAGCGAATGATATTTAAGAATGTCTCATATTGCAAGTCAGGGTCTTCTTCGTGGAAAACTTCTGCCCAACTTTTACTATTCAAGCGGTTTTTAAAGCTGTGTATGTTATGTTTATTAATCACCCTATAATAAGTAATATCTTTTGTTGTTTCATCATTTTTATCTGAAAATATATTTAACATCTGCGCAGTATGATCACTTAAACCTGAGGGTATTACTTTACTTTCATATCTAAAATTATCATGTACAGATATACCAATATTGTCAATGCAAGAATTGCACGTAGATGAGAATCTAGTTGGTTAATTTATTGTTAATTTAATATTATACGAGCTTAAATGGTTAATGAATTCTGATGTTTCAAAGCTAATAAAGTATTAATATTAAAGTCACCACATAAACTTATATTCTGTTTCTTAACAGGTTTTTGTACACATGATAAGCAAGAGCATAATACATCAAAAAATAAGTTTATGTCAGCCTTAGGGCTTCTATAGAGAGCTAAAATAACAAATTTATATTTATTTATTTCGCATTTAACTGCACAGCACTCGCATATTTTGTCTACTGAAATTTCTTTTATTTCGGGTATTTCTTTGCACATAATATTTTCTTGAACTAGTATCATCACTCCTCCATGTAAATAAGTTTTCCTTGTGTAAACACTTCCAATTTTATAGCCATTGATTTTTATCACATTACAATTGTTTGTAGACAACCAGTGTTCAGTTAGACAACATATTTCGCTGGGATACTCATGCAGAAAGAGTTCTAGTTCTGCAATTTTGTTATTAATACACTGTATGTTCTGATGTATTACACTGAGTAATGTTTTCCTTTGTTTTTTGTTTGGGGCGGCCCTTGGGTCTGTTTGATTCCTTATGATTAAAAATCCTCAATGAGATCTGGATATTTTTTTACATTGGACTCACAGCAAAATTACAAAAGGCTGCAGTAAAATACAATGATATCGAAGAATTTTATTTAGATTTTAATGGATGGGTTGCCCCTTCATAAGAGCACAAATATTTCATTTTGGCCTATTCTTTGCAACATTTTTGAAACCAAAGAGTCTCCATTTTGTGTCGCCATATATTGTAGAAATAGCAAACCTCCCCTCGAAGAGTATTTTACAAAGTTTGTACATGAATTGTCGTTTCTCACAAGTACAGGCTTGAACATATTTGACAAAATTATAAAGATGAATATTCGTTCTTTTTGACATAAACTATAGGCCATTTCCTTTATTTGTGAATCGAAATTTTAAAATTTACCTATTGTTAATGAAAAGACATTTTTTAAAATAAAGTAATAAAACTCAAATGTTGTTTATTGTGATTAAAAGTACCTGTTTCCTTGATGTTCTTTTCTTCGCTAGCAATTCCAAATTCCACTAATAGATGTCGCTATTATCTGTGCTGTCCTTTCGTGGCTAATTTAACGTTTTGAACTTAACCTGTACAGTTATATTATAATTTGTGTTCTTTCCAAAAATATTAAATTTTGAGTGCCTTTGGATGCTCTTCTCCTCTGGATATGTCTTTATTATCAGGTAAAACAACTACTAATATTATTTTCAGTTTTCAATACTAATTTTGCTTTATTATTTCTGGATATTTTGTTATGTTTATTTTCGTGAAACAAACTTTCATGCAACTATACTTTGTGTCTTAAATTACTGGTCGCATTCAGCGGACGTAACAGTTGTGTAACTGTAGCGGTAACGTCCTCTGACGGATACGCTATTGTCTCAACATGTTGAAGAGCGGTCGCCATTTTTGGTAGCGTAAATCATTTGTGCTACAAGTTGTGAGCGGTGAACGGTTGCGTAGAATATTCAAAAAATAAACAAAATGAATACCAACACAATTTATTATATCCATGATGGACAGCTTCTAGAAGTTGAGGGGACTGATGCCTATTTGGCCAATTACATCAATGTGAAATTTATCTTCCATCACTTCCTCAAGTATTATATTATTCATTTGAAGTTATGCTCACATACACCTAACCTAAAATACTGACTAAATTGTCATTTTACCAAAAGAAATATAACATTTGGTAAACAGGCATAGCTTACCATAAGAGATTTCCTTAAAATTGTAGAATTACTTTCAAATTTCAAAGACGTAAAAAAAAATATAATTTTGACATCTGACCAGAAAAATTCTTAGTTCAGAGAACGTTCCAACGGCTCCGTAACAGTAGCGGTAGCGGAGCGCTTTATGCTACGTCCGCTGAATGCAACCACTGCTATTTGGAAATGTATGGAAATTTGACTTGCCTTATTTATATATATATATATATATATATATATATATATCTGTACCTGTATATATATATATATATATATATATATACAGGGTGCGCCAAAGTTCTGATTTTGGTCGATTACGGCTGTATTTGAAATGGTGGAAATATATTGTCTATAGATTATTTTCTTGATTTTCAATTCTGAATAACCAGAAAATATGTACAATTATACAGGGTACTCCGTTTTCGTTGTCCGAGCAACAACTTCGTTATTTTAAATGGAACACCCTATATTTTTTTCCTTTATCGAGTTACCCATCTAATTATATTCATAATTCTATTAAGGTGGTAGGTACTTAAAATGAACCGTTTACGATATAAAAAAGATTTTTTGACAAAAAGTGAGGTTTGCGGATAAGTTTTTGAGTACCTCTGATTTCATAGACAAGAGAGTTTTCAAAATTCTGCTTATACTGTTATGTTGAGCATATTAAGGGCTAGTAGGGCAGAAACATTATTAATATTAATCTTATACAGAGTGCTGAAAAAATTGAGTTTAATGTTTCGCTAATAAAAAAGGCCGTAATTCAATTTTTTCAAATGGGACGTACTATTTTCAGTTCTGTCATCTAATGAAGTGTTAAATTATCTTTCCATTGATATATCATAGTAGGTATTTATCTTTAGGAGTTGCATAGATATTAAGGTTAATTGTCTGGATCAGTCATTTTTCTTGCTGGAACTTCATGAGGTTTGTACTGCACTTCACCAGTTTCGATAAATCTGTCTCTAAGATTACTAAATGCAGGTTCTAAAGGGTGTCTCCTTTCAGGATATCTGGTTTTATAGACTCGGGATGCTAAGAGGCTGTTCCTTGAGCACTCCCCCAGAATAAAAATCATGTCAACCATTTCTTCCCGCGAATAATTCATATTTAATATAATTATATGCAAATGCAACTTCCTGGAACTGTAAAAGCTACTAGTATTTTATTAAAGACAATCAAAACAAAAGCACTTACCGATATAGCAGTAACACAAAACTTTAGAACATCCACAGACACGTGTTTTGACATCTATGTCTCTTCGGTGCGGCTTTTTCTAAAGTTCACAATCAACTGAAATATGTAAGCAAATACTCGTGTTATAACTATCAAAGGATTACCAGAACAGGATATTAAAAATTAAAATTAGATTATAGGAAATTCCCCGTAAAGGGATAATTATCAATATAATTATATGCAAATGCAACTTCCTGGAACTGTAAAAGCTACTAGTATTTTATTAATTATTTTTATATTTTATTATCAATATAATTATATGCAAATGCAACTTCCTGGAACTGTAAAAGCTACTAGTATTTTATTAGCTAATAAAATACTAGTAGCTTTTACAGTTCCAGGAAGTTGCATTTGCATATAATTATATTGATAATTATCCCTTTACGGGGAATTTCCTATAATCTAATTTTAATTTTTAATATCCTGTTCTGGTAATCCTTTGATAGTTATAACACGAGTATTTGCTTACATATTTCAGTTGATTGTGAACTTTAGAAAAAGCCGCACCGAAGAGACATAGATGTCAAAACACGTGTCTGTGGATGTTCTAAAGTTTTGTGTTACTGCTATATCGGTAAGTGCTTTTGTTTTGATTGTCTTTAATAAAATACTAGTAGCTTTTACAGTTCCAGGAAGTTGCATTTGCATATAATTATATTAAATATGAATTATTCGCGGGAAGAAATGGTTGACATGATTTTTATTCTGGGGGAGTGCTCAAGGAACAGCCTCTTAGCATCCCGAGTCTATAAAACCAGATATCCTGAAAGGAGACACCCTTTAGAACCTGCATTTAGTAATCTTAGAGACAGATTTATCGAAACTGGTGAAGTGCAGTACAAACCTCATGAAGTTCCAGCAAGAAAAATGACTGATCCAGACAATTAACCTTAATATCTATGCAACTCCTAAAGATAAATACCTACTATGATATATCAATGGAAAGATAATTTAACACTTCATTAGATGACAGAACTGAAAATAGTACGTCCCATTTGAAAAAATTGAATTACGGCCTTTTTTATTAGCGAAACATTAAACTCAATTTTTTCAGCACTCTGTATAAGATTAATATTAATAATGTTTCTGCCCTACTAGCCCTTAATATGCTCAACATAACAGTATAAGCAGAATTTTGAAAACTCTCTTGTCTATGAAATCAGAGGTACTCAAAAACTTATCCGCAAACCTCACTTTTTGTCAAAAAATCTTTTTTATATCGTAAACGGTTCATTTTAAGTACCTACCACCTTAATAGAATTATGAATATAATTAGATGGGTAACTCGATAAAGGAAAAAAATATAGGGTGTTCCATTTAAAATAACGAAGTTGTTGCTCGGACAACGAAAACGGAGTACCCTGTATAATTGTACATATTTTCTGGTTATTCAGAATTGAAAATCAAGAAAATAATCTATAGACAATATATTTCCACCATTTCAAATACAGCCGTAATCGACCAAAATCAGAACTTTGGCGCACCCTGTATATATATATATATATTTTGTTACATATTTTTTATTTATTGATTTATGTGGTGTGGCAAATAGTGAATGAGAATATTAAATTTGTTTTAAAATTGAAATTTTACTTGCCCGGCGCCAAATTGTTTGAAACAATTAATGAAGTACCACACCTACACGAAAATATATAACTTCTCCTTGTTCGTATAGACTCTTACAGGGCCAAAAAGCAGGTTTAAAGATCTGAAATAAAAAACATTCACCCTGTCCAGCACAACTTCAATGAAACACCTACGTTGGTTATGAATCAAACTTTTAATTTTATTAAATTACTGGTATGGTTTTCCTGTGGAGTAAATATTTATAAGAAAATAAAAAGTATTAAAAACTAATAGGCCTTTTATTTTACGTTGATCAACTTACGTTAGAGCTCTAGTTTTGGGACTTCTGATTTTAGCCAACCTAGTGTTGAAAAGTGGTAATTGTATCGACCGGTCTATCGCGTTTGCGTGCGTCTCTTCGTTCAGCTGGCAGACAAGAATTTGGACATCTCTTCTTCTTACCATTTGATTAGTTTGGTGTAACCGTCGTATCACTTTGTTTTATATTTTCGGAACATTTATTTATTAATGGCGGTAAGTTAAAACTATTTCCCGCACTATAAGTTTAAAATTTACAATTTGACTGCTCTTGATTATTGTATAACAATAAAACTTTATAATTTTGAAAGAAAGCGTTTGTATAAAATAATTTTCTCGAGGTTTGTTCCACTTGGAACTGTAAAATTTTAATATTTTTCTCACTTGTGATGGGATAAACTGATTCCTTTTGGATATTTACTCATACACTGAGTTTCAATCAAATTTAACTGGTAAACATCTCTAGTTCTATACTTTTGAAATTGTGAGGTTATAAAATTTTGGTAAACAGAAACGTGTTGCCACCTCTAATATTCAAACAAGACTGAGTTTAAAATATGCCCTTTTTATTGGCTCGTTTTGACATTTCTTTGGATTTCATGCCACTCGATTTTATCGAAATAAATTTTGAAATTTTCTTTTTCTTTTTTCTGTTTTATTTATGAATTTAGCAATGATTTTCCTTTTGAATAATGATATAGAGATGATTGGTATGCCAATACCAAGTCTTTCTTGAAAATTAAAAATTTTCTTGTTTCAACAATTTTTAACAATTTCTCGCTTATTTCTAATAAAAACCTAATAAATCACATACCAGTGTATAACTTATAAACTAAAGAACAATTAGCTATCAATTTGTATAGCCATAAAACATTTTACACAAAATTTATAAATATTATGTCGTTTCAGGAGTGCCTAAGCATCATTTGCTGGAACTGTTGCTAATTTGCAAAATATCCTTAAACCAACTGACAGAAAACGATCAATGGACATTTGTCCTTACATACAACAAGAAAAACTTCAAAGAACATCTTTATTTTGGAACAAATTAACATATTTGTCAAGATTTTACATCTCCCTTGACCTAATTTTGCATTTCCTATTGTTACCAATGCCTGTAGTTTGAGGCTGTAACATTTTATCTGCTCATAAGGTGAGTCTCTTTTACTTTTGTAAAGTTTTATTTATAGACGATGCACTAAATTGTTAGAATTGGGTACCTAGATTCTCAGTTCTCGGGACTGTTTACGCTACTCAAAATATGAAATTACTTTATAACAAATTTTTCATAATGTTCATGTTAGCTATCTTGTTTATAGCTTTCCTAAGACTAAATTTAACATATTTGTGTACAACAAAATTAATAGATTCAAATACTAACAATAAATTTGTTCCTTTTTTAGGTTTTACATTGTCTTTGATACCTGTTGTGACCCTGTATTTTGGATCTGTATCATTAAATTTGCTCACAAGGTGAGTCTTTTACACTTTTATAAAGTTTTATTTATAGACGATGCACTATAATGTTGGAAATGATTAGATTCTCAGTTCTCGGGACTGTTTACGCTACTCAAATTATGAATGTAGCTTGTAGCACTTTTCTCACAGTATTCATAGCCTTTCTTATGACTAAATTTAACATAATTATTTATAACAGAGTTTATAACTTATTAATAACAATAAATATTCCCCTCTTTTAGGTTTTTGAATTGGTTTTGGTACCTGTTATGCACCTGTGATTTGGATTTAGCTACCATGCTGTACACAAAGGTTTATCCAAAACTTAATTTTGTATCAACGATGCTTTTTAACTTAACAATAACAAATTAACATTTATTTACCACACGGTAGGTACTTATATCTAACGTTTAATAAAATTAATCACAGTTTTATCATATCCAATATAAATTTTATTTAATAAAGTATTTCCATTGACATTATGCCTTCACAGAGCTCAATATTCATCATTTCAGCTCTATAGTTTGTCTCAAAGTTATACATGATCATTTCTAGTTACTTTTTCCATACTATTTTTCATTCTTACATAATGTTATACTTCAGTACTCAGTTCACTAAACGTGTAAGGTTTTGGTCATCGCATTACCCCCATTTAACTATGACAAATTTGAATTCATGAAAATTTTCTATAGTTTATAAAACTTGCGGTCACAAAACAACAATCTTACTTATTTTATTTATTCCACATTTGATTCTGGTTGAAAAGGATATAATAGTTCAACATGGAACATTCCCCTTATTAAATCACTTTCGCAATGCTGTAATTCATACGTGTTTTCACTTAATATAGTTTTTATTTTATAAGGACCCTCGTAAGGTGTTTGTAATTTCGCACATATATTATTTTTGTAATCTGATACTCTCAAACGTTTTATAATCACTTTGTTTCCTATTTTGAAAACTGCCTTTCTTTTTATCCTTTTGTTTTCCCTAATTTTGTATTTGATTGCATTTCTCTCTATTCTTAATTTTACTAGCTTATGCACATTTTCTAAATTTAAACCTTCGTTATTTGTCCATGGCCTTTCTGGTTGTTGACCCATCAAGGTTACTATTGGTGACAATTTTGTTACTGTGTTTGGCACATTATTTATATAAGTCTCAACATCAAAAACGTAGAACAACAATTCCCTATGATTATTTTGAATTACTAAGCGCAAAAACCGTATTACCTCCTCTATATACCTTTCGGCAGGATTTGCTTGTGGGTGTCGTATCGTTGTGAATTTAAGTTTAATGTCCTGTTTAGTTAAATAATTTTTTAAACGTTCATTATTAAAATAAGTAGCGTTGTCGGCTAATACGTTCTCTGGTTTTCCTATTGTTCTGAAATAACTGCTTAATTTTTTCTGCACTATCATCGTAGTGCAACGTTTTGTTGGATACAGTTTTACAAATTTTGTAAATACGTCTACAATGACAAGGATGTACTTATACCCATCTTCACTTGGTATCGTATTACTAATAAAATCCATAGCTACTAATTTCATAGGTTTGTCAGTTATTATACTCTGAACTGTGTTTTGATTTCTATGATTTTTATTTTTCCCTAAACAACGTTCACTCTTTCGTTAGTGATAAATCTCTCTCGCAATAATAGGTTTCGCGAAATATTAACCAAGTTTTCCTAATGCCCACGTGTCCGTACCTTTCATGTAAGTCCAATAAAATTTCTGCGGCTAAGCTCTGGTCTGTAACAAATTTTTCCTCATTTTGATGATCATGTTGTTTTTCAAAGTGTATCCTCTGTGTGGGTGTGCTTGTATTTTGTGTCTTAGATCCTGTAGTTGTGTTTGGCTTTTAGTAACTTGTGTGTATGAATATAGATCATTGTTATGTGATAAATTATTAAGTGCGACTGTAAATGTGTTAGTGGGATCTGTGTCTACTTGACTATTGCGTGTTAATGCGTCTGCTACTATGTTGAGTTTACCCGGTTTATGTTTGATCGTAAATGAGTACTCTTGTACCAGTAAAGACCAAAGATATATTCTGTTATTGGCAAACCTGTTCTTCATCAAATAACATAGCGCGGAATGATCCGTTTCAATGACAAAATGATTGGCTAATAAGTAAAAATTCCACTTAGATAAAGCAAACACGATCGCACTCATTTCTTTCTCGCTAATTGAATATCGTCTTTTGTACGGTTTTAGTATCCTTGAAATGAAACTTATCGGAGTCTCTATCCCCCCTTGCCATTGAGTGAGCTCTGCGGCTATTATATTGTCCGACGCGTCTGTCCTAACAGTAAAAGGCTTTGTAAAATCAGGACTATGCAATAACAAATTGTCGTGAAAATTTTTCTTAATGTTTTGGAATGCCTCCTCTCGTCGCGTGTCCCATTCCCATTTTACATTTTTTCTCGGCAATTCAATCAAAGGTTCCTCTAACTCAGAAAGTCTTGGAATAAATTTTTTGTAATAGTTTAAAATGCCTAATAAACCCCTTAATGTTTTAAGATTTGTAGGTCTCGGATAGTCCTTTATATCTTGTACTCTCTCTTTTCCTATGCTTATTCCCTCTTCCTTTATTTTGTATCCTAAATATTTGACATATGACTTAAAAAATTCACATTTCTCAATGTTAATTTCAACCCCCCTTCATTTAGTGCATTTAAAATAGTATCAAGATGTTCAATATATTTTTCGATTGTTTCAGAGAATATGAGGATATCGTCGATATAATGAATACAAAAATTATCGTACCTGTCTAAAATGTTTTGCATAGCTCTAACAAGTGCCGAAGATGCTGATTGTAAACCAAATGGTACTACTTTAAAATTGAAAATGTGGCCATCTATGCTGAACCCTGTGTATTTGCAAGAGTCAGGATACAAAGGAATAAGCCAAAACGAGTTTTTAACTTCTAATTTCGAGAAGATAGTGTTTTTACCAATTTTTGATAGTAGACTATCAATAGTCTGAGGCTCATCAAATTGAGATTTTGTTATAGCGTTTAAATTTCTTGCGTCTAAACATAAACGTATTGTCTCGTCTTTCTTTTTGACAAGAACTATCGGATTTATAAAGTTAGTTTTAGCTGATTCTATTATGTTAGCGTTAATCATATTTATAATTTCTTTTTGTACCTTTTCTTTGTACTTAAAAGATATATGGTAGGTTTTACACTTAAATGGTTTGCTTTCATCCACTTCTAGTTTGTAGACATAACCTTTAGCTACTCTTGGCTCAAAATTAATCAATGATATATGTTTTTCTAACAAACTTTGCACTATTTTGTCATACTGGGCTGGACAACTTAATATTATTTCTTCGAGCTTATTAAAACTTGTATTCATAACATACGTGTTAATTTTCAGCGTATGTTCATCGAAATTCACATTCATACTATCGGCTTTTTCGCCATTTAAAACATTTTTAATATCGGCACCCTGGCCATTTAATACATTTTTTATATCGGCACCCTGGCCATTTAATATATCATTATTTTCAGCACATTTGCTGCTCAACATTTTCATATTATACATGGGTATTCTTTCACCCTCTACAAACATTATTTTATCACCCAAGTTTATATTTGCTCTTATTTCACTTAAAATATATTCACCCAGTATAACATCATAATTCATATCTGATATTATAACGAAATCATTTTTAAATATTTGATTTTGAATCTCAAATGTAGTGTTTAAAATTTTGTTGCATTCCGCAAACTTTTTCCCGTTAGCATTGACCAATTTAATTTTAGATACCCTTATGCATTTATTATTTTTATTTAATTGTGTATTATACATTTTTTCATCCAATAAACTTATTTCCGAACCAGTATCGACTAAACAGTTCAATTTTACATTATTTATCTTTTGTATAACGGGTAATTGACTAATTTTAATATTTTGTAATCCTTGACCATTCTCATTTCCAATAAATTCTCGCATATGTTCATATCTAGTACCTAAGTTTAAAATTTCTTTACCTAAAAATCCTGACCTCTTGTTCTAGTATTTAATTGTGCCGTCGCGCGTCGTTTCAATTTTATTAAAATCCGCTTGTGAGTTCTCGTTATCCTTAGTTACGTTTGCATTTGCTACTTGGGCATACGTACGTTCGTCCGTCCTATCATTTTCATAGGAATTTCTCCTATCCCCCCATCTGACTTGTTTTCGCTCCGTGTTTTCATCATAATTTCCTGATCTATAATTGTCCCTATTTCTAAAATTGTTACCCCCACTATAACCTTTTTGGTCTTTATTTTCCTCATATTTCTTATTATAATTATTATCATTTTTCCTATAAAATTCTCTATTGTTATTCCCTCTATTTTGGTAATCATTATTATTATTATTTAGTCTTGTACCCCCACTGTTACTACCATTATCCCTATCATATTCATATCTATTTCTACCATTATATTGATTATTCCTGTTAAAATTTTCCCGACTGTTATTATTATAGCTACGGTTATGATACCCCCCATCGCTATTCCGATTGTTAAAATTTTGACTCGACTGATTATTATTATAATTAAGATTCTGTCTATGATCATCGATTTCCCTCAAGTATTCTATAAGTTCATCTATATTTCCTATCCTCTGAGTGATTATTACGTTTTGAATATCATTCGTGAATCGTCTTGCTAAAAATCGTACTATTTCGCTTTCAGAAAATTTTGGTTCCAAATGGTTAACGTTATAAATTTTTCTCATTACATATTGTTCCCTACTTATGCCACTTCTTTCATTGTATTTTCCGTTAAACAGATTTAATCTTACCTTTTCCTGTAAATATGAACTCCAAAACTGTTTCATTAAAAGTACCTCAAATTCTTCTATAGTTTGGAATTTTCCTATGACTAAGTGAAACCAATAATCAGCCTCGCCCCTTATCATATTTTGTATTTGCATGTTCAGGTCAGCACTAGGATGTAGTTTATCCATATGCTGCCTTAATCTGGTCATGAACACTTTGGGATGGATCTTACCATCTCCATAAAAATAAAATGTCGATTTGCCGCATGCATGTGACTGGCCTTGTGGAAACACCCTCGTATTCTCTCTTAACAACTTCGTGTTCTCATTTATCCTTCTGTCCTGTTCTTTTAATTGCGAATCATACTTTTCTCCATGTTTAGATAACGAATTCTCCATTGCTGCTACTCCCTCTTCTATAATATTTTCCACATTTGTCCTTATCTCTGACCTTAACACTCGACTCGCTTCTTGTACTTTGCTATTTATTTCTTCTCCAGTCTCTTTCAACTGCAGATTATGTGCTTCCAAACCTTCCAATTTTTTTTTTACCTGGTTGTTATGTGCATCGATTTGCATATTATGTGCGTTCAAACCTTCTAACTTTTCTTCTACCTGCTGGTTATGTGCATCGATCTGCATATTATGTGCGTTCAAGCCTTCTAATTTTTCCTCTACCTGTACATTATGTGCGCTTATCCCAGACACCATCTCCATCAGTTTCTGAAGCATGTTATTGACGTTTTGCGTGGCACTATCTCCACCTTGCTGTTCAGATGTACCAGCTGTTTGTTGTGTGGTATCCATCTCCTTACCTGATCTTAATCTCATAAATAAAATACAGTACCTGAATCTGTGTCTGTCACCTTTTTCTAAATTACTACAATGTTAACCAAGTACAGAAGTATAGAATTATGAATCTGAAATTGTGCTGTGAAATTGTTTTTCTAAATCGCCACACGTTGGCTCGCCAAAATTGTTATATATTTTTTATTTATTGATTTATGTGGTGTGGCAAATAGTGAATGAGAAAATTAAATTTGTTTTAAAATTAAAATTTTACTTGCCCGGCGCCAAATTGTTTGAAACAATTAATGAAGTACCACACCTACACGAAAATATATAACTTCCCCTTGTTCGTATAGACTCTTTCAGGGCCAGAAAGCAGGTTCAAAGATCTGAAATAAAAAACATTCACCCTGTCCAGCACAATTTCAATGAAACACCTACGTTGGTTATGAATCAAACTTTTAATTTTATTAAATTACTGGTATGGTTTTCCTGTAGAGTAACTAAGACAATAAAAAGTATTAAAAACTAATAGGCCTTTTATTTTACGTTGATCAACTTACGTTAGAGCTCTAGTTTTGCGACTTCTGATTTTAGTCAACCTAGTGTTGAAAAGTGGTAATTGTATCGACCGGTCTATCGCGTTTGCGTGCGTCTCTTCGTTCAGCTGTCAGACAAGAATTTGGACATCTCTTCTTCTTACCATTTGATTAGTTTGGTGTAATCGTCGTATCACTTTGTTTTATATTTTCGGAACATTTATTTATTAATGACGGTAAGTTAAAACTATTTCCCGGACTATAAGTTTAAAATTTACAATTTGACTGCTCTTGATTATTGTATAACAATAAAACTTTATAATTTTGAAAGAAAGCGTTTGTATAAAATAATTTTCTCGAGGTTTGTTCCACTTGGAACTGTAAAATTTTAATATTTTTCTCACTTATGATGGGATAAACTGATTCCTTTTGGATATTTACTCATACACTGAGTTTCAATCAAATTTAACTGGTAAACAACTCTAGTTTTATACTTTTGAAATTGTGAGGTTATAAAATTTTGGTAAACAGAAACGTGTTGCCACCTCTAATATTCAAACAAGACTGAGTTTAAAATATGCCCTTTTTATGGGCTCGTTTTGACATTTCTTTGGATTTCATGTCACTCGATTTTATCGAAATAAATTTTGACATTTTCTTTTTCTTTTTTCTGTTTTATTTATGAATTTAGCAATAATTTTCCTTTTGAATAATGATATAGAGATGATTGGCTTTCTTTTGGTATGCCATTACCAAGTCTTTCTTGAAAATTAAAAATTCTCTTGTTTTAACAATTTTTAACAATTTCTCGCTTATTTCTAATAAAAACCTAATAAATCACATACCAGTGTATAACTTATAAACTAAAGAACAATTAGCTATCAATTTTTATAGCCATAAAACATTTTACACAAAATTTATAAATATGTCGTTTCAGGAGTGCCTAAGCATCATTTGCTGGAACTGTTGCTAATTTGCAAAATATCCTAAAACCAACTAACAGAAAACGATCAATGGACATTTGTCCTTACATACAACAAGAAAAACTTCAAAGAACATCTTTATTTTGGAACAAATTAACATATTTGTCAAGATTTTACATCTCCATTGACTTAATTTTGCATTTTCTATTGTTACCTATTGTTACCTTATTGTGTTGCCTGTAGTTTGAGGCTGTAACATTTTATCTGCTCATAAGATGAGTCTCTTTCACTTTTGTAGAGCTTTATTTATAGACGATGCACTAAATTGTTAGAATTGGTTAGATTCTCAGTTCTCGGGACTGTTTACACTACTCAAAATATGAAATTACTTTATAACAAATTTTCCATAAAGTTCATGTTAGCTATCTTGTTTATAGCTTTCTTAAGACTAAATTTAACATATTTGTGTACAACAAAATTAATAGATTCAAATACTAACAATAAATTTGTTCCTTTTTTTAGGTTTTACATTGTCTTTGATACCTGTTGCGACCCTGTATTTTGGATCTGTATCATTAAATTTGCTCACAAGGTGAGTCTTTTACACTTTTATAAAGTTTCATTTATAGACGATGCACTATAATGTTGGAAATGATTAGATTCTCAGTTCTCGGGACTGTTTATGCTACTCAAATTATGAATGTAGCTTGTAGCACTTTTCTCACAGTGTTCATGTTAGCTATCTTATTCATAGCCTTTCTTATGACTAAATTTAACATAATTATTTATAACAGAGTTTATAACTTATTAATAACAATAAATATTTCCCTTTTTTATGTTTTTCCATTGGTTTTGGTTCCTGTTATGCACCTGTGATTTGGATCTAGCTACCATGCTGTACACAAAGGTTCATCCAAAACTTAATTTTGTATCAACGATGCTTTTTAACTTAACAATAACAAATTAACATTTATTTACCACACGGTAGGTACATATATCTAACGTTTAATAAAATTAATCACAGTTTATCATATCCAATATAACTTTTATTTAATAAAGTATTTCCATTGACAATATGCCTTCACAGAGCTCAATATTCATCATTTCAGCTCTATAGTTTGTCTCAAAGTTATACATGATCATTTCTAGTTACTTTTTCCATACTATTTTTCATTCTTACATAATGTTATACTTCAGGACTCAGTTCACTAAACGTGTAAGGTTTTGGTCATCGCAATATATGTATATATATATATATATATATATATATATATATATATATATATATATATATATATATATATATATATATATATATATATATTTGATGCCGTTGAAGCCTTCTGGAAGGAAATCTACTAGACAGCGAGTCCATTCGACCTCAGCACTCCGGTAATAGCACATTTCGAAGTTCGAAGATCTGTGCCGCAGACACATTGATGAACCAGTAGAAGTGTGCCAGCCGATTAGCATGGAAGGAGTCCAACAAGCTCTTGTTGGTACTAAGAACTTCGCTGCCCCGGGTCCAGATGGCATAAACAACTGGTGGTGGAAAAAGTTTCCATCCACCCATTGTCGTCTGGCCAGAGTATTCAACTCATGGCTGAACGAGGGGCAGCCGATTCAGAGCTGGTTGGTGGAAGGACGAACTGTGCTAATCCCCAAAAAGGGAGATCTCTCTAACCCAAAGAATTATAGGCCGATCACTTGCCTTAATACCTGCTACAAGCTGTTTACTCGCATCTTGTACGACAGGACAAAGAGGTTACTTGATCCGGTCTTCCAACAGATACACGAGCAGCGAGGTGGTAAGAAAGGTGTGGCACGTTGTAAAGAAAACCTCTTGATAGACCGCTGTGTCACACAGGACTCTGTGCAACACTTGCGGAACTCATTTGATTCAACATCCCATGAGCTATTATTATACTTGCTCCAATGCCTTGCGGTCCCACCACCACTAGTGAGATGCATTGAACAGCTGATGCCCCTCTGGAAAACCCGCTTCACCATTACTGCAGGTGCTCAGCGGGTTTCGACAGAGCTGGTCACATTCAGGAGAGGAGTGTTCCAGGGTGACTCCCTGAGTCCTCTCCAGTTTTGCATATCTCTGCTACCGTTATCTGGTTATCAATGTGGGCCACCGAATAACCGGAGGCATAAGGTCACTCATCTATTTTATATGGATGACCTCAAACTGTATGCCTCCGGAGAGCACGACCTCAAGAATGCTCTGAGGGTGGTTCAAGAGTACACGAGGGCAATTGGAATGGAGTTTGGGTTGGACAAATGCGCAGTCGTCCACCTCAAGAGAGGACGATGTGGGGAATTCTCTGAAGACATGCAGCTCGCATCCTAAGACATCTGGATGCCGGAGAGACCTATACATATCTGGGTGTACAGCAACACCACATCCAGGATGGAAAACAGATTAAAGAATCTCTCCGTGGCAAGTACAGACACCGGCTCCGACAAATTTGGTCGTCCGAACTGTCGGGGAAGAACAAGGTGTCTGCAACGAATATGCTTGCCGTTCCGATTCTGCTCTACTCCTTCGGAGCAGTCAAGTGGAACAGAGATGAGCTGCACCAATTAGACAGAGAAACTCGCAAGATGATGCACATTCATGGTAGCATTCACCCGAGATCGTCCGTTCCTCGGGTGTACCTCCCACGACAACGAGGAGGCCGAGGACTCTTTAGCCTGGAGTGCATGCATGGCAGAGTGTCATTGAGTATGGCATGTGACATCCGTAAGAGCTTCGACCCACTCCTGCTGTTTGTGAGAGATCACGAGACCGCGGGAGTGGGCGCAGGATTATTCAACGCAGCTAAGCGGGCCGCAGATGAACTCGGTCTGGTATTTGACTTCAGACAAGGAGGTCGGCGAGGTGCTGACGCAGAATCAGTAACTGAGCTTCCACCAAATCGTCTGATAGCCCAGATTAAAGCTGCCGAACAGAGGAATCTGTTCCGGCAGCATGTTGGTAAACCCCTGCACGGTGCATTCTACAATAACATGGAAGCACTGGGTTTATCGACAAAACTGACCTTCGCCTTCTTAAGGTCAGCTGGGCTTAAGTCAGAGACCGAGGGATTTATTGTGGCCTCTTGAGATGGTGTAATAAACACCTTGGTCTATCGAAGTCACGTTATGGGTGTAGAGGTCCCTGACACTAATTGCAGGATCTGCCGTCAGGCGCCGGAATCGCTCACGCATTTGCTATCTGCGTGTCCCGTGAATGCGAGTTCGGCCTACATCCACAGACACAACGCGGCATTAAGGGTGCTGTATTATCATTTACGGCACTCGTTTGAGATAGACCAAACGCCAGTGCTGCCTTATATCCCCGGAGATATTGAGTCCGTAGTCGAGAATGAGAAATGCCGAATATATTGGAATTACTCGTTCCCGACAGTCAGGCAAATCCAAGCCAATAAGCCTGACATAGTACTCCTCGTCCACGAAAGCAAGGTGATATATGTCATCGAGTTCTCCGCGCCCGCGGAGAGAAATATCACCTTGAAGGAGGAGGAAAAGCGGACAAAGTATCGAGATCTCCGGTATGAGCTCCGAGTGCTATACTCAGGATACTCTGTCAAGATGGTCGTCCTCATTATCGGTGTACTCGGAGGAATGAAGCCCACGTTGCTCTAAGAACTAAAGACCATTCAGGCCTGCCGTAAATCGGCCGAGTGGTTGGCAGTTCAAATGCAAAATGCGGTCATCTTAGGGTCCCTTCGTTTACTTAGGGCAATCGATTTTGGAACCGATGGTCGCTAACCCTGCAGGAAGTAGAGAGTGGCCACGGGTAACAGCTGGCGCTCTTCCAGTGTGATTATCATCGGAGGCCACGGGAAGACTGTCCAGCATCCGATAACGGAAAAAAATATATATATATATATATATATATATATATATATATATGGTGTTGACGTGCTTCAGGGTGTTTTCCCGTGTAGTTGGTAGGCTCCTGTTGGAACCATGGTTGTATGAACGACGTTTCGGTGGAATCTCATCTGCCATCTTCAGGTTCTAGCTGAATGTTGCCTGCTGCTGCTGCTGCAACTGCTGCTCCTCGTTGCTCGAACGTCAGATCTATCAATGAGGAGCAGCAGTAGCAGTAGCAGCAGCAGCCAGCTTTCAGCTAGAACCTGAAGATGGCGGAAGAGATTCCGCCGAAATGTCGTTCAGACAACCATGGTTCCAACAGGAGCCTACCAACTACACGGGAAAACACCCGGAAGCACGTCAGCACTTCATATACATATATACATTATATATATATATATATATATATATATATATATATATATATATATATATATATATATATATATATATATATATATATCTATATATATATATATATATATATATATATATATATATATATATATATATATATATATATATATATATATATATATATATATATATCTATATAGTAAATAGAAAATATTTCTTGGGAATTAGGGTTCTTTTTAGACTAAAATAAGGTACATCGGTTTAACGTTTCGGCTAGGGTCCCTTAGCCTTCATCAGAAAATTTGTTTATTAATATTTCTGTATGAGTCGTACATTAACATCTAAAATAAGGTTTAAGGTTAGTGATTTTTTTTTTGTTACAATATTTTAATGTAAGCTTACCTGGACAGCATGACTTCATTGCAAAATATTTTTCTGTGTTTCTTTCTTTTTTTGGACAGATTCATTTTAAACACAATAATAATATAATAATAAATTTTTATGAGGAAATTTTTTTATCTGATTGTTCTGCAGCGTGGCTTGGCGGAATGTAATTTACTTCGCGGAATGGCCGCGATGACCAGACAGAAATCCGACTATACCGGTACTTCCTTGAGGAACGTACCTCTCGAATGTAGATGGCGGTAGTAACGTTATTGTTAATATTTATAAATTTTGCATTTTTATATAATAAGAATATTGGTATTGTTTTTTGTTTATTGTGTGAATTAAAACCCTGTTTTGCGACGAAGAATCATATGCATTACACAAATTTTATGCTTATTTAAAAATAGCAATATACTTTACAATGCGCTATAACATGCATAGGGGCTCCTTGTACAGAATTTATCTGTCAGGAGCGCCAAAACATGCTACAACACATTGTAGTATATCTTGCTAAGGTTATTTATTTCAGTTTTGTCGTTTACAGCTTTTTTATTTTTATGTATGTGTATCATTTCCATAATTTCTCTTTTTTTTTTGTTGGGTAAAAAGAGAAATTATGGAAATGATACACATACATAAAAATAAAAAAGCTGTAAACGACAAAACTGAAATAAATAACCTTAGCAAGATATACTACAATGTGTTGTAGCATGTTTTGGGGCTCCTGACAGATAAATTCTGTACAAGGAGCCCCTATGCATGTTATAGCGCATTGTAAAGTATATTGCTATTTTGAAATAAGCATAAAATTTTTTTTTACCCAACAAAAAAAAAGAGAAATTATGGAAATGATACACATACATAAAAATAAAAAAGCTGTAAACGACAAAACTGAAATAAATAACATTAGCAAGATATACTACAATGTGTTGTAGCATGTTTTGGCGCTCCTGACAGATAAATTCTGTACAAGGAGCCCCTATGCATGTTATAGCGCATTGTAAAGTATATTGCTATTTTTAAATAAGCATAAAATTTGTGTAATGCATATGATTCTTCGTCGCAAAACAGGGTTTTAATTCACACAATAAACAAAAAACAATACCAATATTCTTATTATATAAAAATGCAAAATTGATAAATATTAACAATAACGTTACTACCGCCATCTACATTCGAGAGGTACGTTCCTCAAGGAAGTACCGGTATAGTCGGATTTCTGTCTGGTCATCGCGGCCATTCCGCGAAGTAAATTACATTCCGCCAAGCCACGCTGCAGAACAATCAGATAAAAAAATTTCCTCATAAAAATTTATTATTATGTTATTATTGTGTTTAAAATGAATCTGTCCAAAAAAAGAAAGAAACACAGAAAAATATTTTGCAATGAAGTCATGCTGTCCAGGTAAGCTTACATTAAAATATTGTAACCAAAAAAAAATCACTAACCTTAAACCTTATTTTAGATGTTAATGTACGACTCATACAGAAATATTAATAAACAAATTTTCTGATGAAGGCTAAGGGACCCTAGCCGAAACGTTAAACCGATGTACCTTATTTTAGTCTAAAAAGAACCCCAATTCCCAAGAAATATTTTCTATTTACAATATAACAAGTAGAGGTTCAAGAAAAAACTTTTCCAATAATATATATATATATATATATATATATATATATATATATATATATATATATATATATATATATATATATATATATATATATATATATATATATATATATACGTTTTCTTACCAAGTTGAGATCCGGATAAAAATTGGACTGCCCGAGGTTCACCACAAATCAAAGTAATTTTAGAGTATGTATTCCATAATTAGCTTAGAAATCTTTGGTAGGTACTAGTCGAATCCGCCGAGAGGGGTAAAGGAATAATGTTTTTATTTTTTTTATAAAAGTTTGGCCGGGCGAGATCCGTTGGAATCTATTATGCAATTTATGCTAAATAATGAACCATTTTTGACAAAAATTTGTCTGGCGACCATTTTTGTTAATTAACTTTTGGCAGAGCTTTTCTTATAAATTATGATTTTTATGAAAGTGCGCTTCATAACACCTCCTTGATTTTTGTTTTAAAATGAAATTTAAGATCTCTCCTATCTATTACAACTTGTCTGTGTGAAAATTTTTGTTAATTAATTTATCACTCTTAATTTTGAATGCGCAGCATCAATGCATCAGCATCAACTACCAGCATCTCAGAACTCCTCCTTAAAAAAAACTGAGGCTTGAGATCTCTATGCATAAAAATTTGCTTGACATTGAAAACATGTTTTTCACCATGTCAGACATAATTGACGTTTTTTTTTAATAAGGTTTTACAATGGCCGCATCAAAACAACATCTTAGTTTTTTCTGAATTTAAGTTTAAGATCTCTTTTATGCATAAAACTTAATTACAGAAAAAAATTAAGGTGATGTTTTGACGTGGAAATTGTGAAAGCTTATTTTTATAAAAAAGAACGTTGTTGCTTCAAAATTAAGTCTGACATGTTGAAAAACATTTTTTCAATAACAGACAAATTTTTAAGTATAGAGGAGATCTTAAACTTCAGTTGTTTTTTTAAGGTGTTATGAGATACCAGTGATTGATTCTGATGCATTGATGCTGCACATTCAAAATTCATTCTGACAAATTAATAAGAGGTGCAACTTAGCGGATGAGAAGGAGCACGGACTTCGTTCGAAGAAACTTAGGGTTAATATTGCTTGATTATGTGTTTCTGCTTAATAATAAACTTCTTGTGTCATTAAATTATTTATATGTTGTTATATTACTTTATGTAGTTCTAGGCATTTTATTTATATAACTAAATGTATAATTCTCTATTGTCACTTATATTTTAAATACTTATGTCATAAACATGGACCCATACATAAGGGAACTGAAATACACACCAATTGAAACTTTCATTGTAGGCAATAATTCAGAGTATAAACAAGTTGCTCAAGCAAATAACATGTTCAAAGTATTCCATAACAATATACGGAGTATATCTAAAAATTTAGATGAAATGAATGTCTTTTTGAATCAATTTGATGAATCATTTGATGTTATCGCGTTCACAGAATCATGGAAAATTGACAATCTAAATTTGTATAAAAAACAAGGCTTTGATATTATATACAATGAGGGTCAAATAAATCAAAATGATGGTATTGTTGTGTATATAAAAAGTAACATTCAGTACACATATAGTATTGAAAAAATTGGTAATATTAACTCATTAAACATAGTTATTAAATTAGATAATAAAAAACTTAATATAACGGTGATATACAGGCCCCCCTCAACATGTCCATACCAATTTAATAATGATTTAAAACACTATTTAGATAAACATAAAAAAGAATTCTATAACATGAGTATACTGTTGGGAGATATTAATATTAATATAGCGTCTGAGGTGTCGGACTTTGCTCAAGATTATTTAAATATACTAACGGAAAATGGATTCATCTCATATATAAATAAAACAACAAGGCATATCAATAATAGTCATACTTGCATTGACCATATATTTATAAAAACAAAAATATTACAACAGAAAATTACACCTATAATTTATGATATTCAAATAACAGACCACTTTCCAATTATTTTGATTACAGATTTAAAAATGAAAAATATAAACAATGTTAAAACTAACTACAAAACATACATAGACTACAAAAAACTAAAATTAGATTTAAATGCTGGAAACTGGAGTGACTTTTATGATACGCTAGATATAAATGCGGCAACTAGGTTATTTATTAACAAACTAAAAATTAATATAGATAATAATACCAAAAAGGTAAAAATCAAGAATAATGAAAAAAGAAGTCAATGGATTACCAAAGGGTTAATTACCTCAATAAATAAAGAGAACGAACTGCATAAAATATTGAAAGCCCAACCAAATGATACTAATTTAAAAACTGAATATAAAAATTACAGAAACAAATTGAATTTACTTATAAAAAACCCAAAGATTCGCTATTACAAAATGCAAATAAATAAGAATAAAAACTCTTCAAAAAATATATGGCAGTGCGTTAAAAATATTTGCAACGAAAATTATAAAAAAGAAACTAAAATAGATATGATAAAACTAGATGACAACTCTATAGTAAATAACCAAACGGAAATGGCTAATCTGTTTAACAACCATTACGCTAATGTTGGAAAGAATCTTGCAAAAAAAATAATTGCCCCCGAAAATTATATTGAACATCTTGACAGGAAAAATAATTCCATATATCTTTTTCCAACTAACCCGGTAGAAATAAAAGACATTATCATAAACTTAAAGTTAAATAAAGGTAAGGGTAAAGACGGTATAACAGCGGAAATTTTAAAAGAAATCGGTGATATAGTATCAGTACATTTTGCACACTTAGTAAATAAGGTGATTACAGAAGGGATGGGATATTTTCTGATGAATTAAAAGTAGGAATTATTAAGCCACTTTATAAAAAAGGTGACAAAACAAAAATGATAAATTACAGACCTATATCACTGATTTCAAATCTTGCAAAGGTGCTGGAAAAAGTTATAAAGAAACGAATTACTAATTTCACAAAGAAATATAAAATCCTATCTAAAATGCAATTCGGTTTTCAAGAGGGTCGCTCAACACAGGATGCTATAGCACATGTTACTCAAAAAATATATCAAAATCTAGATAGTAGAAAACCTATAATTTGCATATTTGTTGACCTAGAAAAGGCGTTTGACACGGTTAGTCATTCTAGATTATTAAACAAATTAGAATACTTAGGTTTTCGTGGTAATGTACTTAAATTAATGGAGAAAACAATATGTACAGATTGACCAGTCATTAAGCCAGCAAAGAATTATTGAATATGGAGTGCCCCAAGGTACAGTCTTGGGACCATTATTATTTAACCTCTATTTAAATGATTTGTTAACATTACCATATAAAGGAACGATACTTAGTTTTGCGGATGACACAATTATTATGCATAGCGCAGAAACCTGGACAGAATTAAAGCAAGTAGTTGAGGAAGAATTTAAATCAATTAAGAACTGGTTTGATATAAATTTACTTACTATCAGTTGCGAAAAGACTAAGTATCTTCCCTTTACGTCATACCAATCAAACTTACCTAATCTTGGTCCACTACAAATTCACACTGACAAAAATAAAGAAATAGAAATTGAAGAAGCCGAATACGTTAAATATTTAGGTATAATTATCGATAAACATTTTAGATGGGATTTACAAGTAAATACAAAAAAACTAAGGACCTTATTGCCAAAATTTAAATATTTAAGACCATTTCTAGACTTACCACGGATGCGAATGTTGTATTATGCTCTCATTCAAACTCAACTTACATACGGCATTATTGGTTGGGGGGGGGGTCAATAACATCTACCTAAAACATTTAGAAATCCTTCAGAAACGGTTCTTAAAAATTATATTTCAAAAAATTACCTTTCCAACCCATATTTTATACAAGGAAAGCAAAATATTTGATATCAGACAGCTTTATTGTCAAGATATACTTATATTCCAATTTAAACATAAAAACGAATTAGAATATAAAATGCATAACCACGACACTAGACATAAGAACATCACTAACAAAATTAAGGTTAAAAAAACAATAGGAGAAAGAACTTATACATACCTTGCACCTAGAATATTCGACCTACTTCCATCTGAAATAAAAAATACAAGCACACTTATACAATACAAAACTAAAATTAAAATATGGTTACATGAAACTCCGCGGATGTATATACACCAATTGATTGACTGCAAAAATACTTACCATTTATAAAATCACAATACTATGAATTATACGTGTTACTTAGTTCCCTAGTACTGTATCTACTCTGCATTAAGTAAAAAAAAAATAATAATAATAATATTAATAATAATAATAATAACTTATTTTTTAAGTAATATAAACGTTTCCATTTTCATTTAAACTAACTGTTAAATTGTTAAATATGTATAATATCTATGTTTGTACTAAGATACGTACTCCAATTCTAATTTTGTATTGCACGTCCTAATCACTCACAAGTGCAAGAACAATGTTCTTTTAGTGAAATGTTTGGATCGACGATATAAACTTGTTATTCTTCTGGAGATCAAGGAAATATTTAATAGTTTTACAATTAGGTAAATTATATTAATTATTAATGTGCGTATAAGTGTGTACATACGTACCCCAACTTCAACTTACACACAAGTACATTCGTACTTCCGTAAGTCTACATGTTTATTTTTTTATTTAAATTAGATTTAAGATACATTATTATATTATATACTTTTGTTACCATACCAGCTGTACCACTTATTTATTGTTTTAAAAATAAACATTATATTAATTAACAAAAATTATCAGCCAGATAAGTTGTAATAGATACCACAAACTGCGTAAATTTCAAGCAATGTTTTGAAAAGAAGAATAATTTTTTTAAGCTAAATTCAAAAATTCATAAAAAATAACAATTAACAAATTTTTACTAGTCTGGCGGGCACAACATGATTTTACATGTTTTGCAACCATTATCACCTTAAATTTGAGGTGTTCGATGGGTACCTTTTTTGTCGTCGGAGTTCGATCTAAAACTTTTCGTGGTCGAATTTGCACGCTATTTACCTAACTAGAGTGATTGAAACTCCCCTTAAAAAAATCATTGTCAAATTACGTCTGGTTTTGACAGCAATGCATTTCTTATGAAAAGATTCAGTCACCAGTCAGCCACCAGTTGTTATTTTTACCTTGTATCGACTGACTTCGTAAACACTTTACCAGAGGAAAAATTACAGTCGTTGACATGTAAAGACATTTTTCGACATTAATATGACATAGATATTTTATAGTAAGTAGATTTGCAAAAATAAAGATATTTACACATACTTTGTTATGTTTTACTTCCCTCTCATACCGAAGGGAAGTATTGTATTCGAGAAAAATCACCCTCCGAGATTTTTCGGATTCTCACGTTTCAGAACATGTAGATTAAGAAAAAACCGCTGCCTAAGGAATCACTAATTCCACATCCAGATTTTTCATCCATATCACTTTAAAGCAAACATCTTGAGTAGATTTGCACTCTAGTATATAGAAATTATTGGTCATAGAATTTTAATAATATTTGAACAAAATATATAGAATCTTATTTAAACACAAAAACGAATTTACAGATATTGAACGAAAGATGTTAACTCCACATCACAGCAAGCTTCCTCATTTCTATGGTTTGCCAAAAATTCATGAACCTGACATCCCCTTAAGACCAATTGTGAGTTCAATTAATTCTCCATGTAGTAAACTCTGAAAATATTTATTAAAAATCCTAAATCCTTTATCAGGTTCCTCCGAGTCTTATATTAAAAATAGCAAACATTTTTTGGAAAAGCTGTCAGAAAATCATTTTAACAACAATCATCTAATGGTCAGTTTTGATGTAGTAAGCCTATTTACAAATGTTCCTGTAGATAAAACATTAATAATAATTAAAAACAAATTGCAACAAGATGGGAATTTGGCGAATAGAACTAAGTTAAGCATTGAAACTATAATGGAATTACTTACACTTTGCATTAAAACAACATACATCAATTAAATAATGACTTCTATCAACAAGACTTTGGGATGGCCATGGGTTCTTCATTATCTCCAATATTAAGTAACATTTTCATGGAAAATTTCGAGGAAAGTAATATTAATAATCTAGCTTATAAACCCATTGTATGGTGGAGATATGTAGATGACATTTTTGCTATATGGCCTTATAGTAAAGAATGTTTAAGTAATTTTTTTAATCAGATTAACGAAAAAGAACTTTCAATTAAATTTACAATAGAAATAGAGAATAATAATGAATTACCTTTCTTAGATATTTTAATTAAAAAATTAGATAACACATACCAAACCAGTGTGTATAGAAAACAAAGACACACAAACAGATACTTAAATTTCAATTCAAATCAACATATTAGTGTTAAGAAAGGTGTTGTTAAGTGTTTGTACGACAGGGCCAAAATTATTTCTTCAAATGATGTAATATTAAGAAACGAAAAACAATTTATAAAAACTGTCTTATTAAATAATCAATATCCTGAGAGTTTTGTTGATAGTCAGTTATTGAACATTGGTAGTAGAGAGAATATACTATCACAACCTGAGGTATTTAAGTCAATGGCAGTAATTCCATATATACATGGTTTATCGGATAAATTACGAAAAATTGGGAACAGGTTTTCCGTACGAACGGTTTTTCAAACGGGCTCCACGCTAAGATCGGTTTTATCAAGAACCAAACCTCCAAATATTGTTCAAAGTTCAAAAAATTGTATTTATAGTGTTCCGTGTAAGTGCGGAAAACATTACGTAGGTGAATCGTCTAGACCTTTCAACGTAAGGCTTGGTGAACATAGAAATTACGCTAGAAGGGGAGAATTTGAAAAATCCAAAATTTGTGAACACGCGTGGGATAATAATCATAGAATTAAATGGGACTCGGCGAAGATTTTGGAAAAAGAGAGCAACGGAACTAAAAGAAAACTTAAAGAATCCGCGATTATTTTATTAAACGAGGATAGATGCATTTGTAATTATTCAATAGATTTTTGTACTAGTTGGTTGCCCATCCTTAGAGACGAAGTAAGTAAAAATAAGATAAATATAATTTAATGTCTCACGTGACTATGGAAATACATAAACAAAGAACTGTCATGGTTGACGGCTAAAAAAAGTTTTGAGAACGGAAGTAGATTCTCTTCCGAAACGTTAACTACCTATAGCTTTGATTTTCAGTTTTTATTTTATAACATTGTTCTAGTTTATATATTATTAGGTGTGAGACTTTTTGAAACAGTCAAGTACTCAAGAACCAACCTCTGTCTGATCCGTTTGGCGCAGAGGTTTTTTCATTAAAATTTTTAAATATTTTTCAGTGGCAAAATACCCAATAAAAAGTAAGAAAATCTGAATATGCCACAAATAAACAATTACAGACAATATTTGAAGCAGATATCATAAAAAAGTTTGAGGCGTTGGTTTCTACTATATACGTTAAAAATGAAGTTTTTAGTTTACCCTACCTAAATAGGCAGGGGAAAATTCCCCTATTCACAACCTACCACGTCCCACCCCTTCAATGGAATTATCTCAATCAGGTGTCATTACAATACAAACGTGTACGAACTTTCAAGTAAATAACTCAATTTTATGTTATCAAATCAATTAATAATGGAGCGGAGATGGTGGTGTTTGAAAAATATTAGAAAGAAATCTGAGGCCTTGGTTTCTAGTATATACACCAAATTCCACATTTCTGTACTCTTACCAGCTTGATTTACTTATTTCCCCCTATTTACTCCCATTTAACCCTCAACCCTTTAACGAAATCATCTCAAAATATAATCTAGTTCCAGATGTCGTTATAATACATACGTGTCCTAAATTTCAAGTGAATATCATAATTTCATTTTATGAACCACTTTAATAGCGGAATAGGGGTGGTGAGGGGTTGAAAAATATTATTAAAAAATCTGAAGATTTGACTTCTAGTACATGCACTGAATTTCAAGTTTCTGTAGTCTTACCAGCTTGCTTTACTTATTTTCCCCTATGTACCCCTATTTAACCCCAACCCTTCAACTGAAGCTTCTCAAAATACAATCTAGTTCCAGATGTCGTTATGATATACACGTGTACCAAATTTCAAGTGAATGTTTCAATTTTATTCTATCAACTCCTTTAATAATGAAGTAGGGGTAGTGGGGGTTGAAAAAATATTATAAATAATCTGAGACCTCGGCTTCTAGTACAAACACCGAATTTTGTCAACCCCTTTAATAATGGAGTAGGGGTGGTGGGGGGTTGAGAAATATTATAAAAAAATTTGAGTCTTTAGCTTCTAGTACATACACCTAATTTCAAGGTTCTGTACTCTTACCAACTTGCTTTACTTATTTACCCCTATTTAACCCCCAACCCTTCAACGGAATCACCTCAAAATATAATCTAGTTCCAGACGTCTTTATAGTACATACCTACGTGTACCAAATTTCAAATGAATATCTCAATTTTATTTTATCAACCCCTTTAATAATGAAGTAGGGGGGTGGGGGGGTCTGAAAAATATTTTCTTTTAAATCTGAAGCTTTGGCTTCTAGTATATACACCGAATTTCAAGTTTCTGTGTTCGTGCCAGCTTGCTTTATTTATTTTCCCCATATTTACCCATATTTAACCCCCAACCCTTCAACGGGATCATCTCAATATATAAT
This sequence comes from Stenurella melanura, assembly GCA_963583905.1. Classification (NCBI taxonomy): domain Eukaryota; kingdom Metazoa; phylum Arthropoda; class Insecta; order Coleoptera; family Cerambycidae; genus Stenurella; species Stenurella melanura. Next base: position 109,470,664 of record OY757310.1, on the reverse strand, counting down.
TCAGTTCCAGATGGCCGTTATAATACTAGTAGAGTTCATAACGAGATCTATCTCGACTTCCGTGGAAAATTGAAAGGTAAAAATGTGTTGATTACGTTGTTGCATAGTATTTGGCTTGTATATACACCCCGTAAATTCGTCTGGCGATATCGGTGTCCAAACAACCCCCAGGGGTGAAAAAGCGAAAAAACTAGAAAATTAGATTTTTCCCTAATCTTTCTAAAAGTTTTCAAATTTTTGTTTTATTATGTATAATAATAAAGTTATAGTAAATTATATGTGAAGAAATTGCATTAGTTGAAGCGGATAATGGTTGTTATAGACTTATGTAACTTCCTTATTACGCATATATTCATTTTACTATTTTCGCAAATTCATTACACTCCTGACTGTAGGTAGACGAACGAAAATTTTAGAAAATTGATAAGAATAAAAGTTGTAGCCTGTACTATCTAAATTATAATCGTTTTTTTATTTTTATATTCCGCCTATAAATAAGAAAGTTATAAAAGAAATACTAACCTGTTGACAGAATTCCCGCAACACCCCTGTTGCAGCTATCGCAAGATCTGTCTATTTCCCTCTCTCTCTCTCACTCGCTGCTCGCATAGTCGTAAAAGTATTGCCATTTAAATTTATTAATTAGAAATTAGCCTGGATAGTGTGATATAACATAACAATAATTTAGGACGTAATTGTCCTAACAAAAATAAGATAAAAATACATTAACGCAGATACTAATGACCTAAATTACATAGTTTTTAAAATATAAAATAATGAATTTTTGGAAGAAAAACTACTTTTATAATTAATAATTATTTACCCACACCCTTTACTTGTCTTAATAATAACAATAATAATAATGTAGGAGTCGTGTGAAATGCCACAATAATAATAAGACACATTGATTATTTATAAACCAATTAATCATAATACTAAACAAATAAAATTGATGTTGAAGTTATTACAATTCAAATTTCTTTTATTCAATTTAGTAATAACATATTATATCTACGTACTCAGAGCCAGCCAAACATGCGCGGCGCGAAGCGCCGTGGCAATTGAATGGTTGGATGAGTCAGCGAATATAAAACTTAAAATAATTAACAATGAAACTAACTCCTATCTTTAAAATAAAAGATTTACAAAAGCTGATGGCAAAATTGAACATATAAAAGTGTATATTTAAAATAATTTGTAAAACATGTATATAAATATGGTTAAAAAGACAAGCTCAGTCGTTGGTGGTAGACATATACAGGTGAGTGCTAAGGCGTCTCACCTGCTCCATGCAATTCGTTCAAGACTTACATTGCTAACAGTCGACGATGCCGCAGAGTTTTTGGTTTAAAATAATTTATGTTTGGATATATTTTTGAATTAATAAAGTTCTGATTAAAATAGGATTTTCTGAAAAGGATTTTGAGAAATAAATGAATTTAAAACAAAAATATACAAAAAGAAAAGAAGGGATAGATAGAATTATACAATTTTGTAATGCAAGAATGTCCAGATATTGTGGCTAAAGTGGCTGCCGAAAAATGGGCAGCGTCTGATATGGTAATTTGTGTTTTATTCTAAAAGGTGCATTATGCTGTCTTATTCGCATTATGCTGTTTGTTAGCGGACTATCGTTTAGTTTGAAAGCATAAAACTTTTGTGAAATTTCAGAAACGTAGTTCGCTATTGGAGTAATGTCGTGACATAAGGCATATAGATCCCTGAGGGGGATGTATCGCGTTGTGTTAGTAATGAGGCGCATGAACTTATGTTCAAGGACTTTTAATTTATTCATTGTCGTGCTCGGTATGCTGCACCATGCCGGAGCCGCGTACGTTATAGCTGGCCTCACTACAACGGTGTATATGAGTTTCTTATTATGTCTGTTAACTTTGCTATTCCTGGCCAGAAGCGGATACAGACTCCTGGACATAGAATAGACTGTCCGTACTCGTTCGTTAATGTGTTTCATAAACGTTAGTCTTTTGTCCAAGTGTACCCCTAGGTACTTCACACTTTCATCCCTGGTCGGAATTTGGGTGCCCTTGATCAAAATTGGCGTAATAATTTTGTTTTTAGTATAATTACGTGTGAAGACCATTGCCTCTGACTTTTCGGCGTTGACCTTAATCTTCCAATTGTCGTAATAAGCCGAGGCACGAGTCATATGCGCCTTCAGCAGCATCGTAGATGCTTGTGCATTGTGGCTGTGAGCGTACATGGCCGTGTCGTCGGCGTACTTGGCAATCTTAGTATTAGGGAACTCCGGAAAATCAGAGACGTACAAGTTGTATAATTTGGGAGCGAGGCAGCTCCCTTGCGGAACGCCCGCGCGAATGTTCCGTAATGTGGATAATTTATTATTCACCCGCACCTGGAGTTTTCTCTCCTTTAGGTATGAGTGAATAAGTTTTGTAAGGTGTAACGGGAATCCATACATGTTCATTTTATAGATAAGGCCCAGATGCCAGACGGTATCGAAAGCTTTATCGATATCCATGAGTACCATGGTGGTATTCTTACCGAGGTTGTATTGAACTCTGATGTCATTAACAATCCTGACAACTTGTTGTACCGCACTTCTACCCCGCTTGAAGCCGAACTGAGACTCATCGTTAATATTAAGTTCATCCTGAACAGATTCTAGTCGGGTCAGGATGATCTTTTCTATCAATTTCGAGATTGAAGTTATTACAAGGTAATACATTTTCGTATTAATTAAAAAATGCACATTATAATAAAATACAAAAGTAATGATCTCACAAATCATCATTTTGCTAATATAATTCATCGTCCGTTTCTTCATCTACAACTGTGATTTTGTCTGTGTATCAATTCATATTTTTTGCACTGGTTGAGCATCCTGAAATGACATTTATTAATAAACGTTGTTTAAAAAATGACATTTCTGCAGTCAGAGCTGACATTTGGCGATTTATTTGTCCATATAGGTAAATAAGAATTATCTTCATTTATTCTCCATCCGTACTCCAAAGGATTCGGCATATTAATAACTGGGTTTAAAGCACTGCTCCATATAATAAATTGGTAAAATGCTCTCAAACAGTGTTGATTCAAGGCGTCACTTATAGGGGGGCAATTTGTCTATACTGAATTGAAACATTGAAATGCCATCTTCGTCCTCAAATCATTAATATTATCGCAATTAGTGGGAGAGTACAGTAACATGCAAAACTTTTCCAACTCCCTAAATTTAGTTACTTCTAAAGAAACATAATTTTCACATGAACGCGATAGCAGACTGCAATTTGCTTCAAAGATTATTCACGAATAATATATTTTATTTTAAAATATTGAAAGAATTTATATATCTATTATTTTCATTTGTGCTGTCTGCATGTAAACATTTACGTCAACACTTTCTATAAAATGAAGTAAGAGAACCAGTACATCAGTATCCTTACAGCTTATATTATAATGCATTCTGTAAAACCTTCAGATTTGGCTGATATGTGCAACAATATTCTAGTATCTGCCTTTTCATGATTAAAAGATAATAATTTCCTTGAATTAAGTGATTTTCGACTTTTAATCTTCAATTTAAATTCCGCATTTAATTCATTTTCGGTATTACTTGATGAAGACTCCATATTTCACAATAATGTTATAAATATATAACAATATCTAATTAAACACCACTAAAAACATGTGATGAAACAATATTCTACAGAGGAGTATGCATTCATATGTGAGCATATAGAGCTTCACGGGCCGAGGTGACGAGCGGGAAGACGTGTTAAAGTGCGAGGGAAAACGACAGAGTAGAGATAGTTGCAACTGGGGGTTGAATTACATTTTTAACAACAACTAACTATTTTCTTCACAACTCGCTCATTTATAATCCAAAAGTAAAACCGTAAAAACTGGTCTAATCCAGATAGTATAGACTACAACTTTTATTCTTGTCAATTTTTTCAAATTTTCGTTCGTCTGCCTACAAGTGGAATGAATTTACGAAAATAGCAAAATGAATATTTGCGCAATAAGAGAACTATGCTAGTTTTTAGGAAACAGTGTACGCTTTAAACAATACACATCTCTTACCTATAAATAGCCATAACTTTATTACCATATATAAGTTATCAAAAATAAAAAAATTTGCAGAAAGATGTGACAAATATCTAATTTTTCGTTTCTTTCGGTTTTTCACCCCTGGGGGGTGCTTGGACACCGGTATCGCCAGACGAATTTAGGGGGTATATATACATGTTAGGTACTATATAATAAAGTACTCAGTACATTTTTACCATTCAATGTTCCACGGAACATATTTTTAGACGACTTTTTCGTATTCTGAGTCTCTACTATACATACGTATACCAAATTTCAAATGAGTATCTCAATTTTATTTTATCACTCCCTTTAATAATGAACTAGGGGTGGTGGGGGGTTGAAAAATATTATAAAAAATCTGAGGCCTTGACTTGTAGTACATACATCGAATTTCGAGTTTTTGTACTCTTACCAGCTTGCTCTACATATTTCCCCATCTTTACCCCTATTTACCCCCAACCCTTCACCGGATATCTTCAAAAAATAGTCCAGTTCCAGATCTCGTTATAAGTAATATATACGTATGCAAAATTTCAAGTCAATATCTTAAACCGTTCCGGAGAAAGCGTGCGGACAAAAAAAGTTACAGACAGACCGACAGACAGACCGACCGACAGACAGACAGAATTTTTTTTCGCTCAAATTTAAAATCTCGACGCTTCATGACATTCTAAACCTATTTCAAGAAATAAAAATTTTGATTTTTTTTACGATTACTATACTTCCAATCCACTACGTGGATGTGGAAGTAATATAGGTTTTTCAATTTCGTTTGTCTGCCTGTCTGTCTGTTCGTGCATTAACTAAAAAACTACTTGGCGGAGAACAGTCAAATTTGGTATGTAGGTGACGCAACTGCCACCGAAGAAATGGTTAGACTTTCAGTGGAAAATATACAGGGAATAGATAATGGGAAAAATATTTTTTCGCCCCAATTTAAATTTTCTGTTTCCTAATTCTAAACCTATTAAAAAAAATTGAATATTTAAGACAGAAAAAAATTTGAATTTTTGAAAATATTGAATAAAATGGGATGACTAAAAATTTTTGTTTGCTCAAATTTAAAATTTCCATGTTTCATGACATTCTAAACATATTTAAAAATATATATATATATATTTTTTTTAAAATCAAAAAGAAAAAAAATTAGAAAATTCTTGCTTCCCTGGCATATCGAATGGAAGTATTGTATTCGAGAAAAAATCACCCTCCGAGATTTTTTGGATTTTCACGTTACAAATCATGTAGATTACGAAAATATAGATTTTTCAATTCCGTCAGTCTGTCGGTCTGTTGGTCTGTCGGAGAACAGTCAAATTTGGTAGGTAGCTGACGCCACTGCCACCGAAGAAATGGTTAGACTTTCACTGAAAAATATACAGAGACCGTCTAAAGGGAATAGGTAATGGAAAAAAAAATATCTCTCAAATTTAAAATTTTCATCTTTCACGACATTCTAAACATATTCCAAAAAAATATTTTTTTTTGACAATTTAATGGAAAAAAAAAATGAATTTTTGAAAATTTTGTACAAAATGTTTCATTGAAATATATTATTTTGTCAAATTTTAAATTTCCACGCTTCACGACATTCGAAACATGCTTCAAAAAAAATAATTATTTTTTTTTACCACTACCTACTATAGAATAGGTATAGAATAGATGATGGAAAAAATCTTTTTTCCTCAAATTTAAAATTTCCATGCTCTTCATGACATTCTAAACTATTAAAAAAAAAATTTTTGAAAATAAAAAAAAATTGAAATTTTTTTATAAAATGGATGGTGCAAAAAAAATTATTTTGCTTAAATATAAAATTCCCAGTTTTCATGACATTCTAAATATATATAAAAAAAAATATTTGTTTTAAAAAGTACAAAGAAAATATAATTTTTTACCATTATGTTAGAATAGATGATGGAAAAAAATGTTTTCTTCAGTTTTAAAATTTTCACGTTTCATTACATTCTAAACCCATTTCAACAAAAAAATATTTAGAAAATAAAAAGTAAATTGAAAATTTTCTTCCTCCACCACTATAGAGTAGATGATGGAAAAAAGTTATCAGGTTTTCTCTGTAATAATAGGGCTGCTACATTGTGATTACAATTCTCGTATGTCATTTCTTAATTAATAATATCTTAGAGTGACCGTCCTTTATGAATAAAGACGAAAGTTCTGTGTAAATGCTTTTACCAATTTTTTATAAAATGGATGGAAAAAAAACGTTTTGCTCAAATTTAAAATTTTCACGTTTCATGACATTCTAAACATATTTAAAAAAAAAATTGTTTTGAAAATAATTTTTTTTCAGTTTTAAAATTTCCACGTTTCATTACATTCTAAACCTACTTCAACAAAAAAATGTTTTGAATATTGAAAAAAAAAAATGAAAATTTTATTCCCCGCCGCTATAGAGTAGATGATGGAAAAAAGTTATCAGGTTTTCTCTGTAATAATAGGGCTAACTACATTGCGATTATAATTTTTATATATCATTTCTTAATTAATAATTTTCTAGAGTGACCGCCCTATATAAATAAAGAGGGAAGTTCTGTGTAAATACCCTTACCGATTTTTTTACATACCTGATTCATTCAGGAGGTAAAATAAGAGTTACAGGAAATATGCATAATTATTTTAAAATATGAAAAATTCTTGACATTCCGTTTATTCAAGTAAAACTAAAAAGTCTACCGAACGAGTGGATTTTCACGAAACTTTCTGGATTTTGTTCGCATTAACGTCTAGATCAAACTCCATAAAAAAAAAATGCCCCTATTGTCCCGCAATTTTATAGACAACTTGTCGAAAAATAACAACGTTTTACTCTTGTAAAATTTTCGAAAAAATGCTTATTTTCCGAGATATGGCGGTTCGAAATTTTGTAAAAAGGGGGAAGAGGGAATAAAAAGTGACGAGAAAAAATCTACAAAAATTCTTAAAAATGTATTATTAAATTGCAAGACTTTTTTTCCTTTATGACTTTTTCCTAAAGTGCATCCTGTCCAACTTTTCCCGAAAAATATGAAAAAATGGCCCTTATCAGCCCTCGTAAACCGTGAAATTTAAAAATCTGGAAAATGCAGAAGTGCAAATTTTCCGAGTTCAACAGTTTTTCACAACCAAAAGCACGTTTTTGATCATGAAAAATTGTTGAAAACTCGGACTGGGGTGTTGCCTCATGTAGGAGGGGAAATCTGTTTTTTTATCTCTCGAAGTCTAAGCTCAAGCGAAATGGTTACATACCGAAGAGAAGTATTGTATTCGAAAAAAAATCACCGTCCGAGATTTCCTCGAATTTTCACGTTTCATAAGATGTAGATCATAAAAATATAGGTTTTTCAATTCCGTCAGTCTGTTGGTGCATTAAATAAAAAACGACTTGACGAGGAACAGTCAAATTTGGTAGGTAGTTATTGATGCTACTGCCAGTGAAGAATTGGTTAGACTTTCACTGGAAAATATAGAGGGTAGATCGTCTAGGGAATGGTTAATAAGAAAATTTCTTTCGCTCAAATTTAAAAAATATATTAGGAAAAGTTTTAACTGTAAAACAATCTCATTTGTTGTTATCGAGAACTCACTAATACCGAATTTCAATAAGATAGTATACTTTGTGCTCACTTAATAAGAAAATAAAGTTTTTCTTTTTGAAGTAGCAATTATTAATCATTACGTTATATTCGGACATAATGAAGACAGACTTTCAATTTAGAACTAATCACGTGATGTCAATCAGTTTACTTAACAGTACCTAAATAAGAAAAAAATCAATTTTAAACAAATTTAACATTTCTAAGCTAATAATAAGCACCATAAGTGCAACTTTAACAGGATTTGATCGATATCCAATTTCTTGTATTTTCTAAAATCATACTGATAATAGCAAAGCACATTTTCAGTGGGATTAAATTTCATGACAATTATTGAGCAAACTGCGATTTAGTTAATAATAATAGTAATAATAATAAATGACTTTATTTACAATAATATTGTACATAAGAGGGTGAAAACACATGCAAAACAATTTTTTTCTGAAATCTCAAGCGGAGGTTCACAACAAGATTATCTATGTAAGTGTTATCACTTATTGAATTGTTCCTGAATTAAATTCGTTTAAAATTGTACTTTGCTTGTTTCCAAGTCAATTAATGTTTAATTTTGACTGTTAAGTACTAAAGTCACATGATTAATTATAAATGGAAAACATGTCTTTCTCCATCTTAATTAACTCTTTATTACGTCCGAAAATAAAGCTATGACTGTAATAATTGATACTTTAGGAAGGGAGATTTTATTTTTTCATTACAAGTGCACTATCTTATTGAAACTCGGCATTAGCGAGTTTCTGAAACAACAAATAAGAATATGAGATTGTTTCACAGTTAAAACTTTGTCTAATATCTTTGTTTGGAAAATTAGGTTTATTTTTCTTCATAAGGACGAACGCCACTGGTGGATTTTAATTTACCGTGACACAATCCCCCCTTTTTTAAATCGCATTGTTAATAAAGGGGCTGCCAGCTTGGCTGTGATATAGGAGTCTTGAAAGTTGAGGCATATTGTAGACTAGATGGAAAACATTTCTTTTGGCTCAGATTTAATATTTCCACTTTTCATGACATTTCTAAACCTATTTTAAAAAAATGATATTTGACAACTTTTTAATACAATTGACAAGAATGGCACCTGTTATGGTTTTACTGAAAAATATACAGGGTGGTCATCCTAAGAAATAATTCAACCATGGCGAAGATATTACGTAAGCCCCATATTTGCGACCTGTTATTTAATATTGAATTATTACTGTCGGATTACCTCTTCGCCTTCACCCAACTACCCACGGTTGCTCCGGATGGACACATGCCATCGAGGTCTCCCCATTGCCCATCTACTGACGTAAGTGTCCCCGTGATCCCAAAGCTATGTTATTAGTGTATTAACTTAATTTAATATATTCATAATAAAAAAAGAATCAGGATGAGGTCCGCAAGGTTACGAAGTTGTCGGATCTCAATTTGGTCAGATATGTCACACATATACATAAGGTGTCGCGCGCCCCCTACATACAATTCTTCAAACTTAAGGTGTATAAGTTCAGATAAAAATGAGGAAAATGAGATCCGATCAAAAATTTAACAGCGGCCTGCGCAGGTTCTCTTATGTCTTAAAAACTCTATATACACGTCGAAAAAGACGAGATCTGAAATCAGATCTCGCTTTTCAAAAATGATCTCATCTTGACCGTTTATATATCTATATATACATATATAGACAATATCTTTTGTACTGATTCATAAAATAACCGATTGCATAATATTTGAGAAGATACGATTAGGTACCTATTGTAAAATATTTACCGATATTCGGAATAAAAAAGTATTTGTATTCTACATAATATAACATTTTCTTAAGAATATATTTAGAAAACTTGCCTAAAGGTTTCGGCCTAGATTTCATGGAATAAGCAGGTGGACTAGCTTTTCCATAACGAGTCATATGATGAATATCATAACGGGGTCCAGGTCCAAATGGTTTTTTTCCCCCGTATAACTTCTGAGCAATAGAGTATTGTGGATTTCTATATTTAGAAACATCATGATTTGCATATCCAGTAACTGGTGGTAACGCATATTTTCCTGGTCCCGGCCCTAGAAAAATATTAATCTAATACAAACTACACACAGAAAAAAATATGTACATTGTAATAAATTTTTTACCTATATTTTTTCGCACCATTTTATTATTGTAATACTATGAATTTTTTAATGAAAAGTTTAAAATTATGAATTGCTATGGATGAAGTTCTATGCCAAAAATGACTGAAAGGATATCTCAATTTTTTAAATGACACTATGATTTATAATCAATTATTAAAGATATCTAGATGAAATTGGCTGCGTTCATCCGAGCAGATCGCTACCTGGCGATCACGGATCATTCGGCTGAACGGCACTTCTTGCACTGAGCGCTCTTGGATCGGACGCCATTTTTTGTAGCAAACAAAAATTGTGCTCAGTGATCGACTGATCAGTGATCGGAAAAGGAAAATTTGATATATTAGAAGAAAAATGGAGAACGCAGAGTTTGACGTGACATATGAACACGAAAATGTACATTATAATGTTGCAGGAGATCGAGATTTACATTTTCGACTATTTTCGGTATTGTAACCTCATAAAAGTGTCTATTTCGGGGAGTTCTATGTCGTTCTTGAAGTTCTAATTCATTTAATGGCAACGGATTCATGAATCCTGCATGTTTTGCACAATATTCATATCTAAACCTATATCACCCGCAAGCAATAGCACTAAATTTCTATTTCTGTTTTCCATTTCAACAGATGAGCAAAGCTAAGGAAGGATACAAAGAAAAATCGTAATTTAATATAATTATAAAACTCTTAGTCTCTTAATATAAAATTATGATTACAAATTACAATTTACAATTCAAATTCAAAACAATCACACCATGACGAATTCGACAGCGGACAGCACTGAGCCGTTCATCCGGTTGCAGAGCGATCACCGATCAGTGAAGGAGCGCTCAGGTAGCGATCTGCTCGGATGAACGCAGCCATAAAGTAATCATTAATATGTTTAAAACTAACTTCAGAGAATTGAAATGTTAAGTGGCAACTACGCATTATGTTCCAAATATCAGCTTCAAGTTACGTGACATCATTCTAAAGTTGTAGCCTTTGAAATACAATTTTTTTTTAATGTTACAAAAAGTGACTAAGGGCCAGTTGTATAAAAGTCGATCAGTCATAGTTCAGCTGAACTTTCTTTAAAATCCTAGGATACCATTATTGTAACAATTGTAACCTTAGATTTTTGAACCAAGATCAGCTGAACTTTCGTTGATCCACTTTCATACAACTCACCCTAAATCATAAGAAAGCAATAAAATCACGTGTTGATCACTTTTTTTAATGCACCTCTATGCTCACAAAATAAAGATACAGGTGTAGCAACTCTCTTTATTAAATAAATGGACTATTTCATTAAATATTTTTTATTGCATTGGGTGCAAGGGCTCTTTGGAATAACGCTACCATTTTTTTCTAATTTACAGCTTTAACTCGCAAAGAAAGAAATTTAACAAATGTGAAAATTAGCGACTATTAAACACTGGTAGAGTTGACCTCACAATAACTATTTTAATAATTTTATAAAGATGCTATGTTGACTATTTCTCAGTACTGTTTGTCAACTGTCATTTTATATCGGATGTCAGAAGGTTAGGTTAAGGTGACCATTGTTTATTGACCATTTTCGGTCACCTGATTTTGACACCGCCGTCTGGAGGGCACACAAACCTCATCCAATCACAAAGGAGGGCAAATGTAAACAATTAGAGATGAGTGGCTAGCAGAAGCAATTTAAGCTTATCATTAAAAAATATCATCTTTTCCCCATCTCTAAAAAACAAAACAATGAATTGTGTGCCCTCCACGCCGACATCGTGACGTCAACCTAAAATGACGCCTGCAAAATCTGACAGCTAACGAGAGTGGAGGGCATATAACCTCATTGCTCCAAATTAATTATCGTGAAATTCGCTGTTCTCATTTGCTCTTTTAACTTTCTTGTGCTATCAGCTATTGAAATAAACATTTTTAAGTTTGGTTTTCTTTATATACAGACAATTACGTGTTTTGTACAATAATATCTCCTTTGATTTGGGGAGATGTGCATTGTTTACCTATGCATTTTTAGTTATTTTCTTCGCATTTAAAAAACGCATGGGATCGATCTTATCGTTATATATAGAGCATATTTAGATTATTTAAAATTTAAATGCTGTTAATTATCCTGTTACCAGTTTACCACAAAAAGCCATTATATTGTATGGAATCTGGTTGTCAAAGTCTCACCGAATGCCAATTTAAGCTTTAAAAGGTATGTGATTATTACTTAACATTAGAATTTACTTATTATATAACATATTTAATAAATACATAGTAGTATATTTACCGCATGCACAAAAATAAAGTTATAGTTATTTAGATTGCCATCGATTTATACCAAAGAAGATAAGTTTGTGGTCAACTAAGAGTTCAAAGAGAAAAGTGGATAAATGTTTTGTGGCTGCATAACCCATAAATTTGTTTGTTAGTCAATCTAGATGAGCTACTTTACCTAGTTCAGCAGGTTTTCCTAAAAATTATAGAGTATAAAATTTAAATGAAATTATTATCCATAAAGATTATCCGCTAAGATAATGTCTAGAACTATGACCACATTTCATCTTTGATTCAGTAAGATCGGATCTCTCTAAGGCTCTTTTCGCTTTGCCCTTTTGATTGAGCACAAACTTTACTTATTTTGGTGTAAATCGATGGCATTCTGAAATAATTAATAATTTTATTTTCGTGCATGCAGAAGGTATTTACTACTACTATGTATTTATTAAATATGTTATATAATAAACACTAAATTATAATGTTAAACTTCGACAACCAAATACCATAGAATATGGTGGCTTTTTGTCGTAAACTGATAACAAAATAATTAACAGTATTTAAATCTTACATAATCTAAATATGCTCCATATATACCTAGTTATAAGATCAATCCCATACATTGTTTAAATACGAAGAAAATAACTAAAAACACATAGGTAAACAATGCACATCTCGCCAAATCAAAGAAAATATTATAGTACAAAACACGTAATTGTCTATATATAATGAAAACTAAACTTAAAAATGTTCATTTCAATAACCGATAGCACAACAATGTTAAAAAAGCAAACGAAAACAGCGAATTTCACGATAAATAATTTGGAACATTGAGGTTATATGCCCTTCACTCTCGTTAGCTGTCAGATTTTGCACGCGCCCTATTTTTGGTCGACGTCACGCTGTCAGTGGCGCCATTTTGCGTAGAGGCCAGACAACTTATTGTTTTCGTTTGGATTCATAACATTGAAGTGTGAATGTTATAAAGCTGATTTTTTCATTTGCAAAAATTACGAAAATGCCTTTGTTTTGTTCAGTAGTGAATTGTGGTAATAGAGAAGAAAGAAGCAATGTTCATTTCTTTTGAATTCCTGCTATTTTAAAGGACCGTGGAGAAAATAACAACAAGCAGAACGGGCAGAATTAAGCGAAAAATGCAAGGATTTCTTCAAAACAGCTATTTTTTAAACTATTAATCTAAAATCAGGTTTTGTATGCAGACAGCTGCGTGACCGAAAATGGTCTATACGTCCCGCATTATGCAGCACTGTCCCTCATTTTTAATGTGTGTTCCACAAACATAGGCGTCCCGCAGTTAGGAGTGTTGTCCAAATCACTATATCGCCCATCAATGATCTATTACTACATGTCTTTGTGTTACCCACAGATTAATGAAATACGTAGATAAGGAACACTGTAGAAATGGTATATGCTTTGTTTGAAGCCACAGTAATTAATAAAGTGATATAAGGGGCAAGGAGAGGTTATGTTTACATTCGTCCACCTACAGAGACGTATCGTTTGAAGAGGGTTAATTATGAGCTAAGGATTCTTATTAATTTTTTATGCTTTGGTACTTATGAAACAGTTATATTACACTAGGTGCATTACATAAATGTCATCTAAGATTTTAAAATTAAAAAATGAGATAGATGAAAATACATATTTTGATTTAAATAATAATTTTATGAACTCTTAAAATAAACATGGCTATGCGTCTATTAACTTATTTATGAAAATATTTCTTACATTTAATAGGCATTTCACACAAAGCACTTTAAGGCATTTATATATATATATATATATATATATATATATATATATATATATATATATATATATATATATATATACAGGGTGTTTCAGTTAAAAGTCCCCAGGCCATTATCTCTAAAATTAATAAAGATATTTTATTTTTGTAAATGGCAGATGATTGATACCAAAGAAAGGTTTAAATAACGGTGATTAGAATTTTTCCTCAACAGCACACAGAGATGGCGCTGCGATGCAAAACTATTTTTTGATGGCTGGAACCTTGAAACATAAGTCATGTGATTAAACAATAATTTGTGAATAATTTTGATGATATAGAGAATTTACAAAAAACAAGCCATTTTGGAGTTACATGAGTTTCTTTCATTAATGCCAGTACACGTGAATTTTGATAAGTCCCTATAATTTATTTATTATTTATTATAGAATATTGGTTACCAAACACTTTTTTTCAAGATAAGGAAAGTGATATAATACACTATCATAAAATTATGTTTACCACTTCCGGTCAAACCGGAACTAACATGATGAACCAATATCCATATGTTCCTACATATTACATTTTTTTTTCTAATAACGCTTCTAATAAAACGGCTCCCAAAACTTAAAGTAAGTAAGACAACAAAGAAAATACACACTAATTTAGAATGGTAATGAAAAATCTACTTAAGAGATATTAGTAGGCTTTGATTTAATTTTAAGTTTGACAGTTATTAAACAAAGTTTGTAGTTGGTGCATTTCAATCATAGTTTCAAACAGAAATAGTGTACTTAGAAACAATTCAAAGCAAATTAATCCAAATAAGGCAATAAAAAAAATAAATTAAAAAAATTGTTAGATACACCAATGAAGATAAGTTAAATATGATTTTAATATACGGTGAATGCAAAAGAAATTCCCGACAAGCAAAACGATTGTTTTGTTTACGATTTCCAAATAGACCTACACCCGATAAAAAAACATTTATCATGCTGTTTAAAAATTTAAGAAACTGGGGTAGTTTTAAGAAAACTGTTCGTAACAGAAATAGGCCAGTTAGAAACGATGAAAATACAGCCTTGGTGTTAAATAGTGTTGTCAACAATCCTCAATGTTCTCTCCGGAAATTGGCATCGGAAACTAAGCTGTCGATATCTTCGTGCCATAGAATATTAAAATCAAATAAATACCCATCCATACAAATTAAAATTGATCCATCATTTAAGGCCTGGTGATTATGAACGAAGATTACATTTTCTAGCTGAATTTTCAGTTCTTTCTGAAGAATGCCCAAATTTTTTAAAAAATGTGCTCTGGAGCGATGAAAGCCGTTTTCACAACAACGGAGTTGTGAGTAAGCATAACTGCCGATACTGGTCACAAAATAATCCTAGATGGATGAGAATGACCCGAAATCAGGTAACTTTTGGAGTTAACGTGTGGTGTGGAATATTAATGTAGTGAACGGAGGGGCGGGGGGTGAATTTATTCCCCTTTATATCTAATCCCCCCGTGTCGCCATTGTATTTAATGAAAGAAAGAAAGAAAGAAAAGAAATAGTAGCTGCCACCACCCTGTTATTAAACAGGGAAAATTTTGAGATAGGTAGTGTGCCCTTCTTCGGCGCGGGCTATCGTAGCCCTAACTGGGAGGATTGTTTAAAATGAAAAAAAAAAAACTTGCATTTCTATAATCACTGAATTTTAATACGGTTAACGAGTATAAGTTACACCCTCATTACACTAATATACCAAGATCTCGGGAGAGCACCCTAATACCTTTGAATAAAGTTTATACAAGAATAATTTGGATCGGTCTCACCCATATCTAATTCCTATCCTCGAATGGTTCCTCTCATCCACTCTAATTTAATTCCATCACCCCGACGCTTTGATTTTCCCCATTTAGTCACCACACATCACTTGCAAAGTAAAGTACAATTTTTAACACATTTCCCGACTTAATACACCAAAATTCTATTCTAAATCAAACTTTATTGTAACAATTTTAACAAGACCATATCTTTTTTAAATCAAACCGTACCATTTCATGGTCGCGGACCGAGTCTCTCTCCCTCTCTTAATATCTTTTTGGCGTGCTTCCTCGCCTCTCGAATTCTCGCCTTGTCAGCGTTTTTGCCCCAACGGCCGAGTATGACATATATATATATATATATATATATATATATATATATATATATATATATATATATATATATATATATATACGTGCATAGCTATCATGTTCGTCTCCACTAGTCTATAAGGCGCCCAAGACTCCGCTATAGGGAACACTTCTAGATAAATTTTGTCGATGTATATTGTACTGATATGTTTTATTTATGTTGAGCAGCCAAAGAGGGGAAATAATTTCTCATATATGTTTTATACAAAAAACATATCCAATTAACAACAATGTTTGCATCCCAATGTTTAACATACAAGTTCAACTCAATTTGTATAATAAATATTGACCTATGAGTTGTGTACGCCTCCGACGACGTTGCCAATTATGTAGAGTTGAATATGTAAAATCTGCTTGTGGATATTTCTTTATACGTAAATAATGAATGTGATTTCTTAGTGAATAGCCTGTGTGAGCCGTTTAATATTAAAAGTTTCCCGGTGTTATAATAATCGGTGTCTTCGCACAATAACAACCTACATATTTTGGCACAGAATAGATATGATCTAATCTTCACATATTATTTTGATTTTCAAGAAATATTTTTTTTTAGTTCTATTCATAGATGATAGCGACTTGTGACTTATTCTAAATTTTAAAATTCGGTCCACAACCATCTATAAAATATTATCTTTGTAAATCCTAAAATTAAATGCGATTTACTCTTCATTATGCATAGGTTTGAGAAATCAACCCTACTCGGGGCCAACTTATTCAGAATAATTATATTATGAAAATTGAATAACAAATATTTCTTGTTTTAATTACTGATCTATTTCAAAGAGAAAGTAGACATTAATGCATATCATTCTTTTCATAATTCAAAGGTCTAATTATAGAACAGGTTAAATAAAAACCCGCTGAAATTAATTAAGAGTTAATCATGTTTAATCCTAATATTTAAAGAGGTAATATTATTACAGGTATTTACACTGTTTGAAGACCGATTTTTAATCATTTTGATTTAAGTCACGGTCATCTATGAATAAAATTCAATTTTTTTTTTATCAAAATAATATCTGAGTATTGAATCATACGTATTTTAGCCAGCAGAACTCAAATATGCAAACATATATAGGATGTCCAAATCAAGAATTTGGTTTAATGTAAATTGCATTGAAACCGAAAGTCGGCCGTTTTGGTTTTTTTACATCACATCACATAATTGATTTTTTCTCGATGTCTCTATGCCTAATTTGGAAATAAT
Source organism: Stenurella melanura (assembly GCA_963583905.1). NCBI lineage: Eukaryota > Metazoa > Arthropoda > Insecta > Coleoptera > Cerambycidae > Stenurella > Stenurella melanura. Next base: position 109,453,477 of record OY757310.1, on the reverse strand, counting down.
GCATTTTAATTCATTCAAAAGTTACAAAAGTATATCTATTGCCTGAGTCACCCGGTATATCATAATGAAGCATATAAAAGTATGTGAGGCCTATACCATGCTTTAGAGGTAGATTATTAGTCCCGATCAGAAAGCGTTCATTGGTAAAAAAGCTTTAACTAAAATTTAAGAAAAAATATTTCAAGAAATAGTATCCAACCTTTGAATACCCCATAAATGGGTGTTAAATTGGTAGTCATTTTTTCATTATAAAAGATACATATAAAATGTAGTTTCTTATGAATTTTAATTTTTTGTAATGGTATGTATAGCTGAATTTTAATTCGATACTACTAACTGTCCATTTCTCAAACATTATGATACAGTAACTTTAACAACAATTAAAATTTGAAGAAAACAATAAGACACCTTGTTATATACAGGTTGAGTCATAGTGGATGGAGTATTAGAAGTATATGGAGAACAAGTGAACATATCCTTTTTGACCATTTCCGACTTATAAACAATTGAAAGAGCGCCCGCCCAGCTAAAAACGTCTATTGAATAATTAGAAATTAAAGCTTTAGAATGAAGAAATCTGCACTTACTCTTCAGGATTTTGTTAATGGATGTTGAAAAATTGAATGAAAATTTTGGTGAACTCATTTTTTAATATTATATTTCAACTTTGAAAATGGCCGTTTTTGCATTTTTTCAAACATTAAATTGTTTATAAGTCGGAAAAGGTCAACTTCACGAAAAAATGACAAGAGACCTTTTTTGTTTAGAAAGAAGAAGAAAACCTAAAAAAATTCGTTCGGGTTAAAAAAGCGATTTTTGTAATTTGTTTAAAAAATTAGTTAAAATAAATTGGGACCGGATTTTCATCCGGTAAACTCTTGATCCTTATTCAGGGGCATGTCCCGAATGTGAATATGCAAAGAAATTGTATGGGACATTTTTTTCATACGAAGGCGAGGTTTTCGCCTTGTCTAGTTGCAGCGGACTGATGCGTTTTAGTGGCGAGCACACTTTTCACGATGCCGTATATTGGATACGATCCTCAGCTCTGACACTGACAATGTCAATGTGTAACCCCCTTCCGGGCTGCCTAGGCTTTGGATTTTGTGGTTGTCTATTATTTGTGGTATGTTTAAGTTTATGTCTTATGTAACTATACTTAAAACATTCAAAGTGGGTTTTCATTAACGCATTTTTGTTTTTCGTAAAAAAAACTATTTAAAACTATATTTAATTACATAATGTATTTAGGCGATGACTTTAGTAAAAATGAATGATTTTATGCAGGTTTCTTGGTTAACTTCGGTTAAATAAAAAATGTATTAGGCAACTAATCTCTAATATTTGCCAGACTGTAGTCCTGCTAGGCTCTAATCTGGATACTGTTAAATAGAAACCAAAGTCAATTTTCCTAAATGTTGGTATTGTTCTAATATTGATCATAAACCAATCATAGTCCAGGAGCTCGGTGGTTATTTTGGTAGAAAGTTATCGTTATAAACAAAAGCACTACAAACACTAAACTGAGGAATTTAACATTTTCCGCTGAGTTTCTACCGCATTTCAGATTATTAAAATATTATTATTATTTTTAGTAATTTGTTGTAAGTTCCCCAGAGAAACAAATATGCATCTTAAGACTATATTCCCATCAGGATAATTTCTGTGCGTATTTAAAAACGAAAAATGTACGACTTTACGCTTAATAGACGTTTATCTTCAACTATGGATAAACTGATGGGATGGACATGCCAGTCATTTTATCGTGATTTAGGTTCGCCATAATTAATTATCTAATAAAGCTCTTATAACTATGAGTTTTTAAAAAGCCACTTGGCTCCCTCACCATCAGATTACTAGTGAAAAATAGTACCAATATTTAAACGCTGATTACTCAGTATGCGCTAGGATATGGTTGAATCTGATTCTATAATTCAAATCTTAATAACACATTTCCACCCCGTACAACGTTGCCAAGTATATGAGGCAAAAACGCTCTATAAGTTCAAGGAAGCCGGTACAACTGGTTGATATATTTCAGCGTATCTAATATAAAAACAGTCGCGCCCTCTGATGCGCGATGACGTATACTACAGTGTATATGTGTACAGACGTATGGGTCATTTTCGACTCCACGCTAAAATCTGCCTAAATGACGTATAGACGGCGAACATCATTTTAAACCATAGATACACGGTCATTCGTTTTCGCCTCCGCTTTTTCGTCTTCGCCTCCGATTTCGGAGGATATATATATATATATATATATATATATATATATATATATATATATATATGAAGTGTTGGTGTTCTTCCGGGTGTTTTCCCGTGTAGTTGGTAGGCTCCTGTGGGAGCCACGCTTGTCTGAACGACGTTTCGGCGGAATCTCATCTGCCATCTTCAGGTTCTAGCTGAAAGCTGCCTGCTGCTGCTGCTGCTGCTACTGCTACTGCTGCTCCTCGTTGCTCGAACTGAACTGACGTTCCCTCTGTTGTGCGGCTCCTTATATACGTTGTGGGGTGGGGCGCACCTGCGCACTTGGCTGCGTGTTACTGGCCCTCTTCTCTCTGTTGGAGGCGTGGCGGGCGCCTGAGCTAACCCGACAAGAGGCCTCGTTGAAACGTCACGTTTCACGTGACTTCTCGTTGATGGTCGTGCGTCTTCGTGTCCAGCCGGCTCTGGAGGTTGTCGTGGTCCTCTTTGGTTGGTTAGCGCTTGGCTCCGGCTCCTCGTGATGGGTCCCCTTGTAGCTGGCTGTGGTGTCTCTTCGTGAATGGTCGATACTCGACGGTGCCTCGTCGCGATCTGTTCGTTTACCGTGGGTCGTCGTCTGTTTTCCGTTACGTAACTTACTGACAGTGCGGGCTTCCATGCAGTGGGTAATCTTTGAGTGTCGTCTCGTTTGTTAAGATTTTGAGGTCTTTTTTCAATTTCTATGGCCTCTCTGGTAATCCTTGACCTCCAATGCTCGATATTTGCTATCGTTCTGGTGTTGTCGAAATCTATCTTGTGTCCTGTGGTTTTTGCGTGTTGTGCTAGGGACGATGTTTTCTCCTCTTTTTGCACTGCATTTCTATGTTCTTCTCTTCTTACACTTATCCGTCTGTTTGTTTGTCCTATGTATGATTTGTTGCAATCTTGGCACGGGATTTCGTATACTCCTTGGTTTTCTAGGGCGATTTTTGATTTCGGGTTACGTAGAACTGCGCTAATTTTTCGGTCTGTTTTGAATATTGTGTCTATGTTGTATCCACGTAGAAGTTTTCCGATTTTATCTGTTGTCCCCTTCACGTAAGGTAAATATGCTTTTGCCACTGGTTTCTCAGATTCTTCCTGGATTCGTGGTCTGGATGGTTCTTGCGACTTCTGTATTGTATACCTTGAAAATCCATTTCTCATAAGTGCTTTCTGGAGTGATGACATCTCTTCGTTAATATGGTCGCCGTCTGCTAGCCTTTGGGAGCGTGTCACTAGAGTCTTTACTACTGAATTCAATTGGGCTGGATGGTGGTTGCGATGCTGCGTTTAGATATCTGTCTGTGTGAGTGGGTTTTCTGTATACCGTATGACCTAGTTAGTGTTCCGTCTTGTTTCTTCTTCACTAATACGTCAAGAAATGGGAGCTGGCCTTCTGCTTCTACCTCCATTGTGAATTTGATTCTGTCGTGAATGTTGTTTAGGTGGTTTAAGAAATTATTAAGATGTTCTCTCCCATGAGTCCAAATTACGAACGTGTCGTCAACGTATCTTAGCCAAAGTTTCGGTTTGAGTGGTGCAGTTTGTATTGCACGAGCTTCTAAGTCCTCCATGAAGAGATTAGCGATGACTGGAGACAAAGGTGAACCCATCGGTGCTCCTTCCGTTTGTTTGTAGCGCTGGTCATTGTATGTGAAGTATGTGTTGTTTAGACAGTGTGTAGTTAGACTAAGAATATGATCCTCTGGACTGTACTTTTGCTTGATCAATTCAAGTGATTCCTCTACTGGTACGTTTGTGAACAATGACACTACATCGAAGCTCACTAGACGATGTTCTGGTTGGACAGTCTCGTTGCTTAGTAACTCGATGAAATGTTGTGCGTTTTTCACATATGACGTTGCTTTTTCGGCAAGGGGCTGCAACTGCCTAGCTAGATACCTCGCTAATTCCTGCACAGGTGATCCTACAGAGCTAACAATAGGTCTTAGTGGGGCTCCTTCCTTGTGGATCTTTGGTAAGCCATATAGTTTGGGGCATCTTGAAGATTTCTCTCTCGGTTGTGACTGAGTCACTGCTTACCAAGCGATTACAACAGATCCCACAACGTACCTGGAGAAGACCACCAAAGCCAAAATTAAAGCTAGCCCGATCGACGATCAAATCAAGAACCAGATTATACCGAGAGAGAAATCTTCAAGATGCCCCAAACTATATGGCTTACCAAAGATCCACAAGGAAGGAGCCCCACTAAGACCTATTGTTAGCTCTGTAGGATCACCTGTGCAGGAATTAGCGAGGTATCTAGCTAGGCAGTTGCAGCCCCTTGCCGAAAAAGCAACGTCATATGTGAAAAACGCACAACATTTCATCGAGTTACTAAGCAACGAGACTGTCCAACCAGAACATCTTCTAGTGAGCTTCGATGTAGTGTCATTGTTCACAAACGTACCAGTAGAGGAATCACTTGAATTGATCAAGCAAAAGTACAGTCCAGAGGATCATATTCTTAGTCTAACTACACACTGTCTAAACAACACATACTTCACATACAATGACCAGCGCTACAAACAAACGGAAGGAGCACCGATGGGTTCACCTTTGTCTCCAGTCATCGCTAATCTCTTCATGGAGGACTTAGAAGCTCGTGCAATACAAACTGCACCACTCAAACCGAAACTTTGGCTAAGATACGTTGACGACACGTTCGTAATTTGGACTCATGGGAGAGAACATCTTAATAATTTCTTAAACCACCTAAACAACATTCACGACAGAATCAAATTCACAATGGAGGTAGAAGCAGAAAGCCAGCTCCCATTTCTTGACGTATTAGTGAAGAAGAAACAAGACGGAACACTAGGTCATACGGTATACAGAAAACCCACTCACACAGACAGATATCTAAACGCAGCATCGCACCACCATCCAGCCCAATTGAATTCAGTAGTAAAGACTCTAGTGACACGCTCCCAAAGGCTAGCAGACGGCGACCATATTAACGAAGAGATGTCATCACTCCAGAAAGCACTTATGAGAAATGGATTTTCAAGGTATACAATACAGAAGTCGCAAGAACCATCCAGACCACGAATCCAGGAAGAATCTGAGAAACCAGTGGCAAAAGCATATTTACCTTACGTGAAGGGGACAACAGATAAAATCGGAAAACTTCTACGTGGATACAACATAGACACAATATTCAAAACAGACCGAAAAATTAGCGCAGTTCTACGTAACCCGAAATCAAAAATCGCCCTAGAAAACCAAGGAGTATACGAAATCCCGTGCCAAGATTGCAACAAATCATACATAGGACAAACAAACAGACGGATAAGTGTAAGAAGAGAAGAACATAGAAATGCAGTGCAAAAAGAGGAGAAAACATCGTCCCTAGCACAACACGCAAAAACCACAGGACACAAGATAGATTTCGACAACACCAGAACGATAGCCAATATCGAGCATTGGAGGTCAAGGATTACCAGAGAGGCCATAGAAATTGAAAAAAGACCTCAAAATCTTAACAAACGAGACGACACTCAAAGATTACCCACTGCATGGAAGCCCGCACTGTCAGTAAGTTACGTAACGGAAAACAGACGACGACCCACGGTAAACGAACAGATCGCGACGAGGCACCGTCGAGTATCGACCATTCACGAAGAGACACCACAGCCAGCTACAAGGGGACCCATCACGAGGAGCCGGAGCCAAGCGCTAACCAACCAAAGAGGACCACGACAACCTCCAGAGCCGGCTGGACACGAAGACGCACGACCATCAACGAGAAGTCACGTGAAACGTGACGTTTCAACGAGGCCTCTTGTCGGGTTAGCTCAGGCGCCCGCCACGCCTCCAACAGAGAGAAGAGGGCCAGTAACACGCAGCCAAGTGCGCAGGTGCGCCCCACCCCACAACGTATATAAGGAGCCGCACAACAGAGGGAACGTCAGTTCAGTTCGAGCAACGAGGAGCAGCAGTAGCAGTAGCAGCAGCAGCAGCAGCAGGCAGCTTTCAGCTAGAACCTGAAGATGGCAGATGAGATTCCGCCGAAACGTCGTTCAGACAAGCGTGGCTCCCACAGGAGCCTACCAACTACACGGGAAAACACCCGGAAGAACACCAACACTTCATTTAACACCCGTGAAAACCTAAGAAACAACATATATATATATATACATATATATATATATATATACGTACATAGCTATCATGTTCGTCTCCACTAGTCTATAAGGCGCCCAAGACTCCGCTATAGGGAACACTTCTTGATAAATTTTGTCGATGTATATTGTACTGATATGTTTTATTTATGTTGAGCAGCCAAAGAGGGGAAATAATTTCTCATATATGTTTTATACAAAAAACATATTCAATTAACAACAATGTTTGCATCCCGATGTTTAACATACAAGTTCAACTCAATTTGTATAATTAATATTGACCTATGAGTTGTGTGCGCCTCCGACGACGTTGCCAATTATGTAGAGTTGAATATGTAAAATCTGCTTGTGGATATTTCTTTATACGTAAATAATGAATATGTAATTTCTTAGTGAATAGCCTGTTTAATATTAAAAGCCGTTTAATATTAAAAGTTTCCCGGTCTTATAATAATCGGTGTCTTCGCACAATAACAACCTACATATTTTGGCATATTTAGATTCTGATGACCTGAATAGATATGATCTAATCTTCACATATTATTTTGATTTTCAAAAAATATTTTTTTTAGTTCTATTCATAGATGATAGCGACTTGTGACTTATTCTAAATTTTAAAATTCGGTCCACAAGCATCTATAAAATATTATCTTTGTAAATCCTAAAATTAAATGCGATTTACTCTTCATTATGCATAGGTTTGAGAAATCAACCCTACTCGGGGCCAACTTATTCAGAATAATTATATTATGAAAATTGGATAACAAATATTTCTTGTTTTAATTACTGATCTATTTCAAAGAGAAAGTAGACATTAATGCATATCATTCTTTTCATAATTCAAAGGTCTAATTATAGAACAGGTTAAATAAAAACCCGCCGAAATTAATTAAGAGTTAATCATGTTTAATCCTAATATTTAAAGAGGTAATATTATTACAAGTATTTGCACTGCTTGAAGACCGATTTTTAATCATTTTGATTTAAGTCACGGTCACCTATGAATAAAATTCAATTTTTTTTTTATCAAAATAATATCTGAGTATTGAATCATACGTATTTTAGCCAGCAGAACTCAAATATGCAAACATATATAGTGTCCACGTAAGTAAGCCTTTTCCGTGGCGTACGGCTGTGATTCGTTACGTGCAGTAATGGGTGGCCGGCAATTTTCTTGCTGCCGGGTAATGGAGGCTAGGTTTGAAGTGGTCAGAGCCAGGAGTTGCGCTAATTGTTCATAGCTGGGTAGTCCCAAGCTCGGTTGGGGTTGGTCCGTTATGGCGGCAGAGGGGACTGGGATCGTTCCAGTCGTTTGGTTTTGGAGCACTATTTGTCTTTGGGGAGTAGCACTAGGTCTTGCCGTCTGGTACGGCGGGGTGACGTGGTAGGCGCCGGCCGACGAGGTAGGCGTGACGAAGTACTGTGCGTTGGGCGGCGTGCTTGGACTTGGGCTGGTTACTGTTGGTGGTACCATGCAGTGAGGGGTGGCCAGCTGGCGGCGAGGTGTCAGCGAGGCGTCGCTGAAGAGTTGGGGCCAGTCGGGTGCGGCAGCGATGGTGTACTGACCGCTGGGCAGCCCTGAGCCTGAGTGGGAGGCTTCCCCATGTGTGGAAGCGAATCCAGCGAAGCGGCGATCTCCCAGCGTCGAGGAATCGTCGTTGGCCCGGGATGCTGTTGGGTCCACCATACAGCGAGGGGGCATCACCATGTCATCATCACCATCTAATCCCTGTTCCATCGCCGAGTTTTCGTGCCACGATGCTGCGTTGCGCTCCATGCAGTAAGGGGGCATCGCCTGGGAATCGTTGCTACTCCATTCCATATTTGTTGCCTGGGTTCCATGCCAGGTGGCTGCGCTGCGTGCCATGCAGCGAGGGGGCACCGTCGTGATGACGTCATGCGTGACCCCAGTGTCGTGTCCTATGTTGGTGGCGAGTCCTGCCTCGCTATGCCTAGGCGCGGAGCCCGGCGACGCACAGTAGTGGGGCGCCGTCGTCGCGACGCCATGCGTAGCACTTGTGCCTGTGGAGAAATCAGAGGACATGCTTACCTCGCCGAGCCGGGTTGCTGTGTTGCTTGCTGTGCAGTGTGGGGCCACCGTCGTGGAGACGTCGGGCGTGACCCCCGTACCCCTTGTCAGGGCGTCGTGTTGGCGGAGCACTTCGTGGTCAGATGCTGTGAGGGGCGTCGTGCAGTGAGGGGGGGCCGACGTGGAGACGTCGCTCTCGACCCCAGTGCCTACTGCCTTGCCACTCCGGGTATGCATTGCCACTTGACACTCAACACAATAAAACTCAATTAAAACACACTGTCTGGTTACAACACAAGAGGAAGGGATAACCTCATCAGCATTGGCGTTGGCTTCTGTGCTCAAATGACTTCTGTTTCGGCAGAAGACTATTAGTTGCTGAAGGCTGGAACATTACTACTTGAAGGATCGATCACTACTTGCTCGCTGAGAAAAAGTGTTTTCTTATATAGACTTTTTTTGCGCTCAAATGACTTCTGTTTCGGCAGAAGACTAAAACATGAGCACAGCGCGCTAGACAAGTCATAACTTGTTCGCGACGCCGACGCCGATGACACCACCCCCCTTTTTTGTGACTTTATTGAACATTAATAAAGGCATACAGGTTATGTTTCAGTTCAATAATTTCAATTATATAATGTAAGAGTGAGTGGATACAATATTTTCAAAACTATAAACTAAGAGTAAGTGTTAAGATATTTCAACAACTAAGATATTTTAACATATATAGACTAAGATTAAGTGTGGTAAGATATTTTATATAAGTAACTAATAATAGGTCCATTAAGATATTTTAGGTAAAACAAGATATTTAAAATTAAAGTATTTTATGTGACAAATCATAAATGTATTCTAGTTTGAACAAAGTTTTCGCCCTGTGGCGTTGAATTATTTACAATGGTATATTATCGCACGTTTCGTTTTTCTGGACGTCGTCTCCGCGACGCCCGGGGCTGCCTGATCCTGTTGCGAATTGGGGGCTGCTAAGTCCTGCTGTGTTGCTCGCTAAGGCAACGGGATTCTGGAGCGAACCTGTGAGGCTGCAACGTCCTGCTGTGTTGCTTGCTAAGGCAACGGGAGACTGGAGCGATTTATTGAGGCTGCAACGTCCTGCTGTACTGCGGGCTAAGGCAGTGAGATACTGGAGCGCCTCGTGGGGGCTGCTAGGTCCTGCTGTGCTACGTGCTAAGGTAGCGGGATCCTGGAGCGGTGCGCCGGAGCCGGCTGAGCTCGGGCTGGCGTTCGAGTTGACGAATACTCGTGTCCGGACTGGGACAGGCATCTGGCTGGCGGATGGCTGCTGTCGGTCGTGGCCAGGCGTGGACACGGCCTTCGCCCAGAACGGCATCGGGAACAGTATGGGCGTCGTGTCGAGCGGCTGCTCTTGTCTTGACGTAGAAGGCCCAGGGTCTGCTGGCAGCGGCGGCGCGGCTGACAGCGCCGGGGACTTCTCATTCTTGTTTGTTTGTTTCCTCTTGGCTGAGGTGGATGGGCCAGGCACGACTGGGGGCAGTCGGCGGGCTGGAAATTTTGGTTTAGCGGCGGCTGTGGTGCTATGTCCACGTAGATAGTCGCCATGTCCACGGAAGTAGGTACCAGGTCCACGGATGTAGACTTGTGCGTTGGCATCTGGCTTTGGGGCAGCGGGCACTACTGATCCTGTGATAGTAGGCGTGACTGGCTTCTGGGCAACGGGCGCTACTGGTCCTGTGACAGTAGGCGTGGTTGGCTGTTGGGCAGCGGGCACTACTGATCCTGTGATAGTAGGCGTGACTGGCTTCTGGGCAACGGGCGCTACTGGTCCTGTGACAGTAGGCGTGGTTGGCTGTTGGGCAGCGGGCACTACTGATCCTGTGATAGTAGGCGTGACTGGCTTCTGGGCAACGGGCACTACTGGTCCTGTGACAGTAGGCGTGGTTGGCTGTTGGGCAGCAGGTGCTGCTGGCTCTGGGGCAGCGGGCGCTACGGGTCCTGTGACAGTAGGAGCTGCGGGCCTTGATGGGGCTGGATGACCTGGATCCTCGGGATCGGCATCGTCGTTGTTGCTGTCGTCAGCTTCGGTATCGTCATCTTCGGTATCGTCACCTTCGGTATCGTCATCTTCGGTATCGTCATCTTCGGGATCGTCATCTTCGGTATCGTCATCATCGGTATCGTCATCATCGGTATCCGTGATTTGTTGCAGAGGTTGTCTGAGCAGGTCAGTCTGGCTGGACTGAATCCTGGGAGGCGGCTCAGGGCCTGGCAGGCCGAGTCGAGGTGACCTCGGGGGAGATGGCTTCGTGCTGACATCTCGGGTATGAGTTGGCGGGAATACCTTGTCCAAAAATACAGAGGCTATTAGTGGGGCAGTGGTTGGCAATACTGACCTTTTATCCTTCCGGGAAGGTCCAGCGTCCTGCTGGTCCGGGAAGGCGTCCATACTAGCCGCTTCCTTGGGTTCCTGTTCACCTGGTTGAGGCTGAGGAATGAGCGTGGTTGACTGGTCTGAGCTGAGGGAGGTAGCATCTTGCGTCACGGTGTTGACTGGTGACCGCCTGTCCAGGCGGCCCGGGCAAAGGAAAGCAAAGGCGGCGGCTCTATTGCTTTGTTGCCGTGGTGTCAACGGGCGTGGTTGATGCGTGTCCTGCTCCTGCTTGGCTGTAGCTTCGTCAATCTCATTCTTCGTGGTCGGTGGTGGAGACACCAAGGTTGTGGCTTGTTGCTGGGCTTGTAGTTGCAGCACTGCGTCCTCTGTTTTGGTGGGTAATTCTAGGCTGTTAATTTCCAGCGGTGGGGCCGGGCGCCCTAGTTCTGCCCGACCCATTGGGAGTTTCCCGATGGCGGTGCATTGCGGGGTTGTTGCCTCGTGTTCGACTGACTTCTTTGTGGTGGTGCCGTGGATGTCTGTCCAGGGCCTGGGTTATTGGTTAGACCTGCTTGTTGGCTAGGGTTGTTTGAGTTGGTGCCATGCCCTCGGAAGTTGTTACCCCCTGTCTGGACATTTTGTTGGCGGAAGTTAGGGTTTCCCTGTTGGTTGGAGTCGTGTCCACGGAAATTGGGGTTGGCTCGCTGGTTGGAGTCGTGTCCGCGGAAATTGGAGTTGCCTTGCTGGGGCTCTGACTGAGTTTGGTTGGTGGGGCAGTCTCGGTGATAGTGAAATCCCGGGCACTTGCGGCACTTTGGTAGACTATTGGTATTATTACTGGCTGGCGGGATGGTGGCTGGCCTCGGCAGCGGTCGGAGTTGCCTCTGAAATTCCCTGTAGTCACCCTCGGCGTTTTCAGCCACTCGGCTCAAGCTTTCCATCGTGGCCACTGGGACATTTCTAGTTGCGAATCTTAGTTCCGGTCGCAGGAGCTCGCGCACCTCCATAACCATCTCTTCTTCCGGCGTATACCATTCTACCCTCAGCCAGAGTCCAATTTTGCGTTGTATAAAAACGGCGGCGGGTTCGTCGTCTTTCTGTCTCTCCCCGTGTAACCTGGAGCGTAGCTTCCCCAGGGTGGCAGTGTCGTTGAACTGCCGCAGGAGCTTTTCCTTTAGGAACTCGTATGTGATGTTGTGGGACTTCCACATCTCCAGGGTGCGTCTGGCTTGACCCTCGAGCTGTTCAATAGCTACTCTCACTTTATCCCTGCCGTGGATGTCTTCATGGAGCATCGCCTCCTCGAGCTCATCCAGGAAGTTGACTGGATCCTCCCATTCCAGGCCTGAGTAAGTGGGCAGCGCTCTCGTTCTTCTTGTGGGCATCCTGTGATGACCTTGTATTGCGTGTATTGCGGCTTGAACGCTTCCCTCCATTAGTCTTGTCATGCTCTCTGCTAGGTTTTGTGTTGGGCGCCACTGGGGGTCCATTTCCCCAGAATCTGTATAGTCGGGTCGTCGTGGATCCTCTTCCCTCCGGAAAGATCTGGCCTCACGCTGTTGGTCGCCATGTCCACGTAAGTAAGCCTTTTCCGTGGCGTACGGCTGTGATTCGTTACGTGCAGTAATGGGTGGCCGGCAATTTTCTTGCTGCCGGGTAATGGAGGCTAGGTTTGAAGTGGTCAGAGCCAGGAGTTGCGCTAATTGTTCATAGCTGGGTAGTCCCAAGCTCGGTTGGGGTTGGTCCGTTATGGCGGCAGAGGGGACTGGGATCGTTCCAGTCGTTTGGTTTTGGAGCACTATTTGTCTTTGGGGCGTAGCACTAGGTCTTGCCGTCTGGTACGGCGGGGTGACGTGGTAGGCGCCGGCCGACGAGGTAGGCGTGACGAAGTACTGTGCGTTGGGCGGCGTGCTTGGACTTGGGCTGGTTACTGTTGGTGGTACCATGCAGTGAGGGGTGGCCAGCTGGCGGCGAGGTGTCAGCGAGGCGTCGCTGAAGAGTTGGGGCCAGTCGGGTGCGGCAGCGATGGTGTACTGACCGCTGGGCAGCCCTGAGCCTGAGTGGGAGGCTTCCCCATGTGTGGAAGCGAATCCAGCGAAGCGGCGATCTCCCAGCGTCGAGGAATCGTCGTTGGCCCGGGATGCTGTTGGGTCCACCATACAGCGAGGGGGCATCACCATGTCATCATCACCATCTAATCCCTGTTCCATCGCCGAGTTTTCGTGCCACGATGCTGCGTTGCGCTCCATGCAGTAAGGGGGCATCGCCTGGGAATCGTTGCTACTCCATTCCATATTTGTTGCCTGGGTTCCATGCCAGGTGGCTGCGCTGCGTGCCATGCAGCGAGGGGGCACCGTCGTGATGACGTCATGCGTGACCCCAGTGTCGTGTCCTATGTTGGTGGCGAGTCCTGCCTCGCTATGCCTAGGCGCGGAGCCCGGCGACGCACAGTAGTGGGGCGCCGTCGTCGCGACGCCATGCGTAGCACTTGTGCCTGTGGAGAAATCAGAGGACATGCTTACCTCGCCGAGCCGGGTTGCTGTGTTGCTTGCTGTGCAGTGTGGGGCCACCGTCGTGGAGACGTCGGGCGTGACCCCCGTACCCCTTGTCAGGGCGTCGTGTTGGCGGAGCACTTCGTGGTCAGATGCTGTGAGGGGCGTCGTGCAGTGAGGGGGGGCCGACGTGGAGACGTCGCTCTCGACCCCAGTGCCTACTGCCTTGCCACTCCGGGTATGCATTGCCACTTGACACTCAACACAATAAAACTCAATTAAAACACACTGTCTGGTTACAACACAAGAGGAAGGGATAACCTCATCAGCATTGGCGTTGGCTTCTGTGCTCAAATGACTTCTGTTTCGGCAGAAGACTATTAGTTGCTGAAGGCTGGAACATTACTACTTGAAGGATCGATCACTACTTGCTCGCTGAGAAAAAGTGTTTTCTTATATAGACTTTTTTTGCGCTCAAATGACTTCTGTTTCGGCAGAAGACTAAAACATGAGCACAGCGCGCTAGACAAGTCATAACTTGTTCGCGACGCCGACGCCGATGACAATAGGATGTCCAAATCAAGAATTTGGTTTAATGTAAATTGCATTGAAACCGAAAGTCGGCCGTTTTGGTTTTTTTACATCACATCACATAATTGATTTTTTCTCGATGTCTCTATGCCTAATTTGGAAATAATGCATTTTAATCCATTCAAAAGTTACAAAAGTATATCTATTGCCTGAGTCACCCGGTATATCATAATGAAGCATATAAAAGTATGTGAGGCCTATACCATGCTTTAGAGGTAGATTATTAGTCCCGATTAGAAAGCGTTCATTGGTAAAAAAGCTTTAACTAAAATTTAAGAAAAAATATTTCAAGAAATAGTATCCAACCTTTGAATACCCCATAAATGGGTGTTAAATTGGCAGTCATTTTTTCATTATAAAAGATAATATTAAATGTAGTTTCTTATGAATTTTAAGTTTTTGTAATGTTATGTATAGCTGAATTTTAATTCGATACTACTAACTGTCCATTTCTCAAACAATATGATACAGTAACTTTAACAACAATTAAAATTTGAAGAAAACAATAAGACATCTTGTTATATACAGGCTGAGTCATAGTGGATGGAATATTAGAAGTATATGGAGAACAAGTGAACATATCCATTTGAAAATTTTGGGAGTGACTAAAGTCAGTGAGGCCAATCCAACCAAAATAATTATTTTAAATGGAACACCCTATATATTTTCGACTTATCAAAATCACCGTAAATTTCTGAGTTCAAGCATGTAGCACACCCTAAACCTAACGATTTCGGAGACATTTGACATTTTATAATAAATTTGATAGGTGCAACGGTTTGCAAGAACCGTTACAACTTTCTTCGTGTAGGAGATCGTAGTTTTCTCCTTGGTACGTAGAAAGAACACAAGTTGACCTAGTCCCTCTAATAAAAATAAATTTCATAATAGTATACCAAGTGTTCTATTTTTCACATTATATTCTGTCAAATTCAAACCTCAATAGCTTTTTTATTTCAAATGGAACACCCTGTATTTTTGTAGAATAGAAATAGCAATTCTGGAGTATTTTCGGGCCTTTCCAATTACATCATTAAGGCAAGCTGCTCTGGAGACATGAAGGTGACGATTATATCTTGGGAAATATATGGACAGATGATGCTAAACTTATCAAAAATGGACTTTTTAATCAACACAATTCCCATTACTTTCATAATTTGAAACCTCATGTAATTCAGAGAGCGAAATATTTAAGAACATTAGCGGTTTAGTGTCTACTGTGCCATGAGACAGAGTGATGTCATTACAATTTTTTGAGGAAAACTTAAATAGTAAGTTAGAAAGATTTCTTCTTCAGCTAATATGTCTAAGACTTTCTCCCTAAAATTCCTGTCTCGATAAAGCCAAATATTCTAAAATTAACCAATATGCGTTTTACAGTGCATGGTGATGGTTTCTGTTCTTGTGGGTACTGAGTAGCAAGTGTGTTACATGTTCTTGATATTACCTTATCAAATTCTCGATAAATAATAAACAAATCTAAAGTCCTCGTGGGTGTGATTTAAACGTTATGGCCTTTTTTGACATAAGAGAATGACTGACATTCATAGTTGTTTCTAATCATGGCTAAGTTGACGGCAATTTTTATTATAAATTCTTGGACATTTAAGAAAATCGCCAATATTTAAAAAAGTTGTAACCTTAACTCCTACAATGCCTATACCTGAAAAAAGGGAAATTAATTCTACATAATTTGGTGTAAAAAATACAGGGTGTTTAACAATAAAAATGTTTTATGGTTATTTCGAAAAGTCGAGAATATATAGAGTGTTCTATTTAAAATAAGCAAATTGGTGTCGACTTCCGGTATAACCGGAAGTATCACATGCTTGCAATTATTTTGCTTCGATTGGCCACACTGACTTTAGTAACTCCCAAAATTTTCAAAACGATATAAACATATCGTTTCTCCATATACTTCTAATACTTCACTATGATTCACCCTGTATATTCGTCTCTTAATTATCATGAAAATATATTTACATCTTACAAATATGTTTAAACCACGAAGGTCCCAGAGTATGCCGCCCATTTTAAAATTTTTATTATAGAAAGCTTCTTTTTTCCATTACAAACATTTTATATTGCGTCAAGTAAACACTCCAAAATATATATATATAAGTGCAGATTGTTTTCAGTCTAGGGCTTAAATTTCTAATTGTTTAATAGACGTCTTTAGCCGGGCGCTCGCTCTTTCAATTTTTAATAAATAGAAAACGGTCAACTTTACGAAAAAGTGACAGGAGCCCTATTTAGTTTAAAAGGACCAAGAAAAGCTAAAAAAATCATTCGGGTAAAAATCAGACAATTTTTTAATTTGTTTAAAAAACTCGCCTTTTTTTACCCTAATTGTAGTTTTTCTTGGTAATTTTAAATAGTGAAGTTTTTTCGTAAAGTTGACCATTTCCGACTTATAAACAATTGAAAGAGCGGCCGCCCGGCTAAAAACGTCTATTGAATAATTAGAAATTAAAGCTTTAGAATGAAGAAATCTGCACTTACTCTTCAGGATTTTGTTAACGGATGTTGAAAAATTGAATGAAAATTTTGGTGAACTCATTTTTTAATATTATATTTCAACTTTGAAAATGGCCGTTTTTGCGTTTTTTCAAACATTAAATTGTTTATAAGTCGGAAAAGGTCAACTTCACGAAAAAATGACAAGAGACCTTTTTTGTTTAGAAAGAAGAAGAAAACCTAAAAAAAATCGTTCGGGTTAAAAAAGCGATTTTTGTAATTTGTTTAAAAAATTAGTTAAAATAAATTGGGACCGGATTTTCATCCGGTAAACTCTTGATCCTTATTCAGGGGCACGTCCCGAATGTGAATATGCAAAGAAATCGTATGGGACATTTTTTTCATACGAAGGCGAGGTTTTCGCCTTGTCTAGTTGCAGCGGACTGACGCGTTTTAGTGGCGAGCACACTTTTCACGATGCCGTGTATTGGATACGATCCTTAGCTCTGACACTGACAATGTCAATGTGTAACCCCCTTCCGGGCTGCCTAGGCTTTGGATTTTGTGGTTGTCTATTATTTCTGGTATGTTTAAGTTTATGTCTTATGTAACTATACTTAAAACATTCAAAGTGGGTTTTTATTAACGCATTTTTGTTTTTCGTAAAAAAACTATTTAAAACTATATTTAATTACAAAATGTATTTAGACGATGCCTTTAGTAAAAATGAATGATTTTATGCAGGTTTCTTGGTTAACTTCGGTTAAATTAAAAATGTATTAGGCAACTAATCTCTAATATTTGCCAGACTGTAGTCCTGCTAGGCTCTAATCTGGATACTGTTAAATAGAAACCAAAGTCAATTTTCCTAAATGTTGGTATTGTTCTAATATTGATCATAAACCAATCATAGTCCAGGAGCTCGGTAGCTTTTTTGGTACGTCACTGTTTTATGCTATATCAGATGTTTTTATCGTTTTATGAATGATGATGATTCATAGAATTGACTTCTAGCGGGCACCTACCGCCAAGTACACAAATGGTCAAAGTTGTAATTAGAAAGAAAGTTATAGCACGTAATCATTACAAGATTTTTCTTAAGGAGAGAATATTTAAGTATTCTGAATACAGAAAATTACTCCCAGAATGGAACTCCTGAAAATTAATTATCCATAAAGAAAATTGTTTCCATATTTAGAAAAAGAAATCATATTTTTATTATATATATTATTCCAGAATTCCAGACTCATCGTTACAAGTCATATCTCTTTTTTGAACGTAAATATATGCTACCTTAAAAATAAAAACTTTACTAGAAAGTTATCGTTATAAACAAAAGCACTACAAACACTAAACGGAGGAATTTAACATTTTCGGCTGAGTTTCTACCGCATTTCAGATGTATTTTATCATTATTAAAATATTATTATTATTTTTAGTAATTTGTTGTAAGTTCTCCAGAGAAACAAATATGCATCTTAAGACTATATTCCCATCAGGATAATTTCTGTGCGTATTTAAAAACGAAAAATGTACGACTTTTCGCTTAATAGACGTTTATCTTCAACTATGGATAAACTGATAGGATGGACAATATGGACATGCCAGTCATTTTATCGTGATTCACGTTCGCCATAATTAATTATCTAATAAAGCTCTTGTAACTGTGAGTTTTTAAAAATCCACTTGGCTCCCTCACCATCAGATTACTAGTGAAAAATAGTACTAATATTTAAACGCTGATTACTCAGTATGCGCTAGGATATGGTTGAATCTGATTCTATAATTCAAATCTTAATAACACATTTCCACCCCGTACAACGTTGCCAAGTATATGAGGCAAAAACGCGCTATAAGTTCAAGGAAGCCGGTACAACTGGTTGATATATTTCAGCGTATCTAATATAAAAACAGTCGCGCCCTCTGATGCGCGATGACGTATACTACAGTGCATATGTGTATAGACGTATGGGTCATTTTCGACTCCACCTTAAAATCTGCCTAAATGACGTATAGACGGCGAACATCATTTTAAACCATAGATACACGGTCATTCGTTTTCGCCTCCGCTTTTTCGTCTTCGCCTCCGATTTCGGAGGCGTCGCCTATGAATACCTATGTATTCGGAGGCGTATATGTTGTTTTGCATGTATATATATATATATATATATATATATATATATATATATATATATATATATATATATATTGCTGTATATCCACACTGTGGAACACTACCTAAGTGTCGTGTTTGAAATCATAAATAAAATTCACAAATTTGTATGTATTTTAGGAATTAATCATAACAGTTTTACTTTAACGGATCATACAGAAGCAGGAGTATCTGTGGTTTATTTAATTGATTCAAGTTCACTTATTCTCATCGAGTAGGATGCAGAAAATGAAACTTGATATTGAATACGAACAAAATATTTAAATAAACATAAAATGAAGTTATTTTAGTTTAACAAGGTTATTCTAAATAGTATATAATAAAACATGAACTGATAGAGAATCACAATCTCATTTAAAATGATTTAGAATGAAATTGGAAAACAAAAAAGTAAATTTTATAAAATCTGACATGCATGTCAAACTTTAGGGCTGAAAATCATATTTTGTGTAGAAACACTGTAAATACTACACAAAATGAATATTGAATGAAAGACTATCAACAGTAGTTGCAGTGCAGCGTAATTATTTTAGAAATAGTAAGTCCATATATTACAAAACACTGAATGACATTTTAAGTTTTCAGATATTTTCAAATATCATTGCAGAAAGGTGTTTTGTAAATGATATTTCACATCATGCAGAAAGAAAGGACTAATAGTATGATGTTAAATGTTTGTTGGCGTATCAATTTCTTGTTTTAGTTTATAATATAAGTATTCTGTCAGTATGGAAACTGCAGTACGTTTTTAACTACTAGCATTTTGTGTTTATCATTGCTATTCATCTAAATGTATGAATTAGTATTTATTTGAGATTGGAATTGTTAATTGTAGTTATAAGTAGATTTTAAGAAAGTGTATGTAATATGTCAATATATTTCGAGTAATTATAATTATTCACTTAATCCTGAAAAGTAGAATAAGAAACTTATCAGGAAAAATAAATAATTAAAAACAGTATTCACTTAAGGTAAAGAACAAACAAAACTGAATAGTTTAAATTTTAAATTAAAATTAAATTTTGAAATATTAGATCAAAATAGAAAAAAACAATTGAAATATTGGAAATTAACCCATTGAAACGACTAAAAATAACAAATCAGTTGATCACATACCGCTGAACAGCGAGCTGCGAAATATATTCATCCAAGAATAAATATTAAATTGAAAATATAAGAAAAGTGGTGAATAAGTTGAAGGTTACAATCCAGATATATTGATATCAAGAAAAATTTGTAAAGTATATTAAATATAAAAGTGAGTAAACTTTAAAAGTATTAAGAAGTAGATTATCCGGAAAGCAGATTTAGAAGTATTTGTTAATCCAGTTAGCAAATTTATATGGTGAAGAAATTTCAAACGTCAAGCAAGTGATAGAAATACTTCAAGGAAATCTTGAAAATAAATTGGAGGTTAGAAACAAACGTCAATCCAGTAAAGAAGAAGAAGAAGAAGAAGAAGCCTTGAGAGGTTAAAAAAGTCAGTCAAGTGACATAATATTTCAAGGATCATAATAACCAGTTAGAGGTTATAATATAACATTACTCGAGTCGAAAGAAAGACAAGGTAAAGCTTTACAATATCAGAAATCCATGGTACATATTTATTTTAAATAAAGGCCATATTTATCATTTTAGTTAAGTTAGATTTTGTTATTTAATTTTGTTAATTACATTCCAAGTTCAAATTTGTTAATAAATTAATACTTTGTTCGTTCAATACTGAGTTTGATTTATTTAGATTGTTATCTTGATCGATGAGCATTTATTGAACCGACTTCGTTGGACCCTGAGTAAGAGTCATTCTATAGATTGTAGATGGTCATGCTAATGGTGTTCTATAGTCTATAATATTAACAGCTTTTAAGAAACTGTTTGGCGCTCAATAAAATCATTTCAATTTACTTTCAAAAAGTAAATTTCGAACGTATAAAAAATAACATAGATATTAGAAAATAGAACATTTATGGCTTGTTAACGTGGAGCGATCAGGAAAGCGATTAAATAAGTACAACTTGAGAATAGTTTATCATTTCAAGCATACATTTGAAAGATAATAGAACAAATAACTTATTTTGATAGTTTTGACAACAAGGCATTGTCAAATTAAAAACAAATAATAGTTATATGAGGTTAAAGTCAGGTAAGACAACAACCATGAATCCAGAGGAAACTACACAGGGTACATCCACAGTTGCACAAACACAAGTTGGTGACACAAACACACAACCTGATCCAAACATGCTCCAGAAGTTGATGGAAATGATCACTGGAATGAATAATAGTATTGGAGAAAAAATGGATAAGAATAACCAAACTTTTGAAGAAAAAATGAGCAACATAAATACACAAATGGTTCAGAATAACCAAACTTTGGAAGCGAACATGAATCAAAATAACCAACGACTAGAAGAAAATATTGACAAAAATATCCATCGACTTGAAGAAAACATGGGCAACATAAATACACAAATTGGCAATATAACTGTACAAATGGGTCAAAGTATGCAAAAGCTGGAAGAAAGCAATACAGAAGTAAGAAATAAGATTGAAAATCTAGAGAGTAAATGGGAGCGAATGGGAGAGTCAGTTAATGAAGAAATAGGTATTAAGGTAAATGAGGCAGCAAAGGAAATAAGAGAGGAAGTAGTAACTATGTTTGAAGATGGAATGACTGCAGTAGATAACAGAATGCAGAAACAAGAAGATAAATACGATAAGAAAATAAAAGAACAGGATAGCAAGATAGAACAGAACACGAAGTTGTTGAAGGATACCACACGTACACAATTAACACAATTACCCACACATACTTACACATGCAACAAAACACCATTTTATTTTTACGGAGATAACCGCATACACCCTAAAATTTTCATTTCACGTTTGAAACAACACATGGAAACACAACACGTAAATGCAAACCTAAAAGCAAACATACAAGACATGTTAAAGGGAGAAGCGGAAATCTGGTACTCAGTTATAATGGACAGGTTTGAGACTATAGAGGAATTTGAAGCTCTAGTCTTAAAACAATATTGGAGTGATTACACTCAGTTAAAAATAAGACAAGACCTATTTAATGGTAACTATGTAGAAAATAAAGGTATTTCTAGGGAAAATTATGTACTTAGAAAAGTATACAATATTAGACATCTAGAACCAAAATTCACAGAAAGTGAAATGGTCAGATATTTAGCTAGGCATTTTTCAGGGGATATCCAGAATGTTATTATTACGCAAAGAATTGCAAAGTTAGATGATTTGATTGATTATTTAAGAGAATTAGATGATTATCATCAGAGTTTTGATAGGAAGGCTAGTCAGAATAGGGAAAATAATAGTAGGTATTATAACAAGTGGGGTTATGATCAGAATAAGAATGAAAGTGATAGAAGAGAAAGACAAGGTTATGGTCAACGTCAATATGACAATGACAGAAAGGAGCAAGGGGGTTATGGTCAATATGATAGGAAGGAAAAACAGGGTTATGAGAAACGTCATTATGACAATGATTGGAGAAAGAGAGGGGGTTATGATAAAAATAATAAGTCATATGCACAAGTGGCTAATACTAACATTCAAAGGGGAAATAGAGTAAATGAAAATACACACTCTAATATAAATAAAATAGAAACAACAGCACAAATAAATGATAATAGAAATCAGGATTTTTAGATAAAATTGTTTTAAATTTAAATACTAACTATGAACATATGCGCGAATATATAGGAATTGATAATGATATTGGAACAAAAAATGTAAAAATTTGTGATTTACCTATAATAAAAATCGAAATAGATAATATAAAGTTAAATTCGTTACTCGATACTGCATCGGAGATAAGCTTAATTAGTGAAACAATTTTTAACAATCATCTGAATAATGGTAGAAATAATGGTATAAGAGTTACTAAGATTAAATTAATTAATGCAAGCGGGAAAAAGTTCGCCGAGTGCAATAAGGTATTAAATACTACTTTCAGGATTGGAAATAAAAACTTTAATGGTAATTTTGTTATTGTAGCACAAATGAACTTTGATGTTATATTGGGAGAAGACATTCTATCAGAGTTAAAGGCAAAAATTGATTTAGGAGAGAAAATCCTAATAATAGAAGGTGAAAGAATACCTATTTTTAATATGAATAATGAATTGAATGGCAATGGTGCCGAAATAATTAATGTATTAAATGGTATAGAGACCAATAATAAAGCATTTTGCAATGAACATAAAGTGGAAACGACCACGTATGTTCAAAATATTAAATTTAATAAGCCTGAAATTTTACTGATAGCTTGTCCCCCCAAATATGATATAATTGTTAAAAATTTGTTGAAAAAATACATTTCTTTAATTAATTATGAACCCAGAGTAGCAACAGGTTATGTTCACAATCTTGAAGTAGATGAAAATAAACCTTTTAAATGTAAAACTTATCCTATTCCTTATAAGCACAGAGATAAAGTAAAAAATGAAATTTCAAATATGATTAACTCTAATATTATTGAGACAGCTAAAACTAATTACATAAATCCATTAGTTATTGTTAAGAAAAAGGATGAAACGATTAGATTATGCTTAGATGCTAGAAATTTGAATCAAATTACAAAGTCACAATTTGATGCACCACAAACAATCGATGCTATGTTGTCCAGAGTTGGTAAAAATACTGTATTTTCTAAACTTGATTTGAAGAATTCATTTTGGTTGATACCATTACATAAAGATTCACGTAAATTCACAGGATTCAGTGTTGATGGACATATATTTCAATTCAAGGTGGTACCATTTGGTTTGCAATCTGCATCTTCAGCACTTGTACGTGCAATGCAAAATATACTTGACAAGTATGACAGTTTTTGTTTACATTATATCGATGACATTTTAATATTTTCGGAAACGGAGGATAAACATAGTAGACACCTAGATATTATATTGAATGCATTAGATGAAGCTGGACTCAAGCTAAATATAAAAAAGTGTGAATTTTATAGTACATATGTTCAATATTTAGGCTACAAGATTAAGCAAGAAGGTATTAGCATAGGACAAGAAAGAGTCAAAGAAATAAAAGATTATCCGCGACCAACAAATTTAAAAACTTTAAGGGGCTTTTTAGGTATTTTGAATTATTATAAGAAATTTATACCTAGATTATCGGAGTTAGAAGTTCCTTTAATAGAATTACTTAGGAAAGATGTTAAGTGGGAATGGGATGATAGGAGAGAAGCAGCGTTTGAAAATGTGAAGACAAACTTCCATGATAATTTATTGCTTCATAGTCCGGATTTTACATTACCATTTACGTTGCGGACAGACGCATCTGATAACATTATTGCCGCTGAACTTACACAAATTCAAGGGGGAATCGAAACGCCCATATGTTTCATATCGCGGATATTGAAAGCTTACGAAATTAGATATTCTACAAGCGAAAAAGAAATGTTGTCCATTGTATATTCGATATCCAGGATGTCATATTTCCTAACCTCAAATCATTTTATAATAGAGACAGATCACTCAGCTTTATGTTTTTTAATGAAAAATCGATTTGCTAATAATAGAATCTACCGATGGTCACTTTTAATTCAAGAGTATTCGTTTACAATTAAACACAGACCAGGAAAGGAAAACATCACAGCAGACGCACTTACACGAAACCGAAAAGTTCACACAAATGACATAAACACTTTCACAGTAGCTTTAAATACATTATCACAACATAACAATTTATACTCATATACACGAGTTTTGAACAGTCAAACACATTTACACGACTTAAGAAACAAAATACGTGAACATCCATACAGGGGATACACACTAAAAAACAATCTTATCATTAAAACTATCTTAAATGAAGAAAAATATGTTATAGATGAAAGTTTAGCATCAGAAATTATTTGGGATTTACACTATAGATATGGACACATAGGTATTCGGAAAACCTGGATGATTTTTCGAGAGACGTATTATTGCGAAAAAGATTTACCGTTAGCAAAGGAACTTATAAATATGTGTCATGAATGTTGTTTAGGAAAAACTAAAAATTATGTAAATAAAAACACAGTTTACAGCATTAGTACTGATAAACCTTTAAAACTGGTAGCTATAGATTTTGTGAGTAATTTAATTCCAGATTATGATGGTTTTAAACATATCTTAGTCATAGTTGACATTTTCTCAAAATTTATTAAACTGTATCCCACAAAACGGTGTAATACTTTGACAGTAATAAAAAATTTAAATCATTTTTCTAAGACGATAGGTAAACCAGAAAGGATATTGGCTGACAACGCTACATATTTTAATAATGAAAGATTAAAAAAATATTTTACAAAACATGAAATTCAGTTAGTATTTACAACAATCAGACGACCACAGGCAAATCCTGCTGAACGGTACATACAAGAGGTAATTAGGTTTTTAAGAATGGTTGTGCAAAATGATCATAGCCAATGGCCTTCAGCCGTGGTAGATGTAGAGAATTATATAAACAATGTACCAAGTACAGTGACACAAGAATCGCCAATTTTTATCTTGTCAGGGCAGTTACCAAATAGGCCTTGGAAAAATGATGAAAATTATAATTTAGAAAACGTACACAAAATTGTCAAACAAAGATTAGAACGCAACGCTAAAAGGTACCAACTTAGAGAGAACAAAAAGATTAAAAAGAAAATAAAATTTAAAACAGGAGATCAAGTAGTAATTAAAAGACTAAAGGTATCAGACTACAAAAACAACATATGTGCAAAGTTACAATATCCTTATCAAGGTCCATATACGATAGAAAAAGTATTAAATGAAAACACATATGAGTTAGTAGATACTGATAACGGATTAATAAGAGGGAAATTTCACGTAGAATTAATTTATCCATATGATCCAGGATAGATTACTCTTAAGTTATCCAAATGATCCTGAGTAGATCACTTTTAAATTGTAAATAAACTTTGACAGTGTGAATGTCACATCATGTTGTTAAAACTAACAAAATTTTCACATGTCAAAATTCTATTAGTTTAGGGGGTTTTATGCTGTATATCCACACTGTGGAACACTACCTAAGTGTCGTGTTTGAAATCATAAATAAAATTCACAAATTTGTATGTATTTTAGGAATTAATCATAACAGTTTTACTTTAACGGATCATACAGAAGCAGGAGTATCTGTGGTTTATTTAATTGATTCAAGTTCACTTATTCTCATCGAGTAGGATGCAGAAAATGAAACTTGATATTGAATACGAACAAAATATTTAAATAAACATAAAATGAAGTTATTTTAGTTTAACAAGGTTATTCTAAATAGTATATAATAAAACATGAACTGATAGAGAATCACAATCTCATTTAAAATGATTTAGAATGAAATTGGAAAACAAAAAAGTAAATTTTATAAAATCTGACATGCATGTCAAACTTTAGGGCTGAAAATCATATTTTGTGTAGAAACACTGTAAATACTACACAAAATGAATATTGAATGAAAGACTATCAACAGTAGTTGCAGTGCAGCGTAATTATTTTAGAAATAGTAAGTCCATATATTACAAAACACTGAATGACATTTTAAGTTTTCAGATATTTTCAAATATCATTGCAGAAAGGTGTTTTGTAAATGATATTTCACATCATGCAGAAAGAAAGGACTAATAGTATGATGTTAAATGTTTGTTGGCGTATCAATTTCTTGTTTTAGTTTATAATATAAGTATTCTGTCAGTATGGAAACTGCAGTACGTTTTTAACTACTAGCATTTTGTGTTTATCATTGCTATTCATCTAAATGTATGAATTAGTATTTATTTGAGATTGGAATTGTTAATTGTAGTTATAAGTAGATTTTAAGAAAGTGTATGTAATATGTCAATATATTTCGAGTAATTATAATTATTCACTTAATCCTGAAAAGTAGAATAAGAAACTTATCAGGAAAAATAAATAATTAAAAACAGTATTCACTTAAGGTAAAGAACAAACAAAACTGAATAGTTTAAATTTTAAATTAAAATTAAATTTTGAAATATTAGATCAAAATAGAAAAAAACAATTGAAATATTGGAAATTAACCCATTGAAACGACTAAAAATAACAAATCAGTTGATCACATACCGCTGAACAGCGAGCTGCGAAATATATTCATCCAAGAATAAATATTAAATTGAAAATATAAGAAAAGTGGTGAATAAGTTGAAGGTTACAATCCAGATATATTGATATCAAGAAAAATTTGTAAAGTATATTAAATATAAAAGTGAGTAAACTTTAAAAGTATTAAGAAGTAGATTATCCGGAAAGCAGATTTAGAAGTATTTGTTAATCCAGTTAGCAAATTTATATGGTGAAGAAATTTCAAACGTCAAGCAAGTGATAGAAATACTTCAAGGAAATCTTGAAAATAAATTGGAGGTTAGAAACAAACGTCAATCCAGTAAAGAAGAAGAAGAAGAAGAAGAAGCCTTGAGAGGTTAAAAAAGTCAGTCAAGTGACATAATATTTCAAGGATCATAATAACCAGTTAGAGGTTATAATATAACATTACTCGAGTCGAAAGAAAGACAAGGTAAAGCTTTACAATATCAGAAATCCATGGTACATATTTATTTTAAATAAAGGCCATATTTATCATTTTAGTTAAGTTAGATTTTGTTATTTAATTTTGTTAATTACATTCCAAGTTCAAATTTGTTAATAAATTAATACTTTGTTCGTTCAATACTGAGTTTGATTTATTTAGATTGTTATCTTGATCGATGAGCATTTATTGAACCGACTTCGTTGGACCCTGAGTAAGAGTCATTCTATAGATTGTAGATGGTCATGCTAATGGTGTTCTATAGTCTATAATATTAACAGCTTTTAAGAAACTGTTTGGCGCTCAATAAAATCATTTCAATTTACTTTCAAAAAGTAAATTTCGAACGTATAAAAAATAACATAGATATTAGAAAATAGAACAATATATATATATATATATACACATAATTTTTGTCAATGTGGCACCATTTGTGGGTGAAAATTGTCTTTACGGCACCCATTTTTACGTTGCAGCACCCGACTTCAGGTGCCGGTACGTTCACCGTGTATAATTTCTCCAATGGTCATAAATCAGCATTTAAGAGCGTCTCACGAAATATTGGGTGGATGCCAGATTGACAATAATTCTGAACGAACATATTGATTAGTTCGACCATCTTCCGACTGGGGGCGCTGCGTTTTATACAAGTGTATGTACATGTATAAATACTGTCAAAGTGGCACTCTTTAAATATGTTTGCATTCTGGCACCATAAATTTGGCAACACCGGTATTATTATGGAAAGCCGATCTGTTTTTAGTTAGATAGGCAGTGTGCAACATTATACGTATTTGAGTCGTAGTTGTTGATTCCGTAGCACCTATCTCGCGTGGGGCAGCATATGGTGTTCGGACACCACATTTTAATTAGAAATTAATAGTTTGTATTTTCTAAAACATTATGAAATTAAATCTGAGTGTTTTTATATAATATTTACGATTTGCTACTCTATTTACACGTTTAGATATACTATACTCTTAAGCCAAAATAACCTAACTCAAAATTTACTAAGCAAATTGGACGTACATCAAAGTTTACTTGTTAAATGATTAACTTCCTTCATTAATCGTTAAACCATTATTTTTGCGTCTGCCTCATAGAATTATATCCAAAAATAAAAGAATAAAAATATTCTTAAAAAAAACAAGTAGTACCTACTAAGCTGCATAAAATGCCAAATAACTCCGCCAGAATGTTAATATAAAAAAAACTTAAAATAAGCAGGTACTGAGATACATTATTTTGGCTTAGTTATATTACATATAACAAAGCATATAATTTATAAACACGAAATAATAACAGAAATAATTGTAGACAATTAAATTATATTAAAACTATTAGAATAATTTTCAGAGAATCAGTGGTCAACAATAATATAATACTTTGACCAAATTAGGTACTAGACTAATGTTTATCCACAATTACATAGAATGAACCCTGTCCTAGTTATTGCCACGTCGCGTGTTTATAACAACTAGATAATATTACGGTCGAATTTAAAAATATGTAAGTCGAAACCTATATCAGACATCGAGCTACTTTTTTTTTTGCAAAAACTTTGTTGATCTTAAGTCATATTTCATTCGCATGTGATGTATACAAAATTCAAATATTTAATACAGTTGGTCGAACGTGGTTTTGAAATTCTATTAGTACAGATAGATGCGCTCATGTCTGTAGTGTATCGACAAAAAGAAATCAGATCAATATCACAAATAGTCTAACAAGTCATTTTTGGTGCCCCTAAGGACCCTTTTTCTGAATTCGTTCTCAAAAATAATTTACTTTGTTGGAATTGGTCACCTCAATGTTTAAAGCTTTGGAATCCTTACTAAAGGTTACGCTGACATATTCCCTAAAATGCGTTGTCAACATATTATTATTTGATAGAAATACAGTGTTTATAATTTAGACGGGTACTTCCCTAGAATTTTAATTTGTAATATGGTATATATCTATATTTTTGCATGATGTATAAGATATTGAATCATTAATTAATAATAATCGTCAATAAAGGAATAATGCTAGTAAATAGAAAGAATGGAAGAGTTGATGAAGTCCGATAAAAAGTGTAAACAAGAATTAGTGTTATAACCCCAATGGAAACAAGAATGCACGGAAGTATATTTCAGAGTTATTATTCCTCCTCAGCATAGGGTAGCATAAAGAATGTTGTTATATGAAAATCAAGAAAAACAAAGGTAAGAAAGCACACCGTACACGGTAGGTAGTTCTATTTTGCACCTTCATACCTCCTGTGCCATATATTAGGAGCAATAACTCCGTAGCTGCACTCTTGTTTCTTATAGGGGTACAGCCCTAATTCTTGTTTATAACTAAATAGAGAACTTGTAAATTTTTTAAAAGCTTTTCATTTTCGACTTAATTATGTATACACTACGAATGATAGTGTCGAAATGTGCAAAGGTTTAGCTGACACATCATTCAACAAATCAAAATCTAATATTAAACACCGGTATTCCTCGGGATTTCTTGAATTTTCATTTACTAGTGTTTCTCCCAAATAATGGTAGTTTACCAATAAACAAAAATTAACAACCATTGTTAAAACCAAAAATATACACAACACAAGTTGTTTTATCTAATAAGTGTTAAGCATATAACATTAGTCATTTATTGATCTAATTTGTCTATACACAATTTTCTCGAAAACTGACGATCCTAGAAAAGAGTATTAAATGAAAGAATTGTCTCCATTCCGTATCTCTATTTCTTCTTCTCAATAGAGATTTAAAGTTATTTCCAAGGATAAACGGTTCGCTGCTTAGGTAACTTAGATTTTTCATAATTATTAAAACTTGATCTTCATATTACCACCGTTTATTAATAACATTGTAGTGATAACGTGGTAAAAATTGAAATCCATTCGTGTTTCCATTTTTTTGAGTTACCACAGAACAAGTTAAACAAAACAGTAAATTTCTAATTTTAATTTTTATTGTTATGTATCCAATAGAGAATGAGAGGAATTGTCTGCAAATAGTCAGTGATGAATAATTATTTATAATCCTTAAACTATCCGACGAATCATTATGAAATTTACTAGTGGTCTACCGAGGAGTAACCCACCATCGGCATTCGTTATTCAAATTTTAAGCAGACTGTCGGCAGCCATGGCAGTCGTCGCGGCAATGTAATTGACAGCCGCGCAAGCGCAGTAGTCCAGTCAATAGTCACGCAGACGCGGTAGTCTATTTACAAATTTCTACAAATGGTTGACCTCTCAGGATCTCTTTTGATAGTAGACGAGGCTATTAAAATGAAGTTTAAAGTGGATGCGTTAAAGATTGCGACTTATAGAGTATTTTCGTACGTACAGACGAATTAACGGAGGCATATGACAATTTTCAATGTCAGTTTTAAAATATACCAAAAATGTAAATCAATCAAATAAATGCTCTATTCTTAGAATAAAATTTTCCCCTTTCAAAAAGCTATAGTTAAAATAGATTCCTTGTAGAAGTGTCTAATTAAAAATTATTTTTTATCGAAATTCCAACTACATACATTTATAAAATTTTGTGTGGTAACAGTGTTTTTTAACCATAATTTCATGGAAATACATTTTTATGTAAACATTTTCTCCCCCTCCGCCACCCCCCCCCTCCCCCCAGCTTCTTACCCCCTGGAACCATCCCCTAAAAAACTTAAATGGAATGCAAAGTGAGAGGCATACCTGATTTGAAATGTCCTTTCGTCCGGATTTGAACCAATTGTTTAAAATACGTAGCTCTTTAATTTAGTTATTTATTACCTAAAAATTTAAAAGTGCTTCCAAATAAACAAACTGTCATATCAACAAGTAGAGACTTTAAACTTAGCGGTTGCAGTAATGGCAAAATGAAATTTCAAATGAGGTATTATTAGACTCCCTTTCCATTTAATTTCTTTAAGGGGCTGAAAAGTGAAAGGTAATTTCTTTATAAAAAATATCCCCTTTGAAATTATGGTCGGCATGTTACTTTTCCAAAAATTTTCCTATTCCGAGATAATGATGGTAAGTTTTAACGTACAATTTCATACACCATTTAATAATGGAAAATGTTTTTATTTTAGTTTACTTCAAAAATAAATATTTTATTTATTCGTTTGTTTTAATTATTAATTTTATCGTAAATTTAATTTAATAAATGTTCATGAAATTCTTCCACGAACATTATAGCATTTTTATTTTCCAATCTTTTACTTTTCATAAAATGCTACAATTTTTCTTTTAAATTGAAACTAATTTTAATTTAAACAAGCTTTATTAATTAAAGTCAGCTTTTAGAGCAAATAGTAAAATTCATTTTGACAATCTATTATAAATTAATTCATAAATTCATGTAGATGCAGCTTGGAATTCTTGTGGGCTAAAATCTAAAATTTTTCTAGCTCAAGTTGCATCCATGCAGATTTTATAAAAATTACTGATAAACTTCAATGCACTTATTATATTATTACACGAAGAATTGTGGTGTCACTTTGACCTGTAATAACACAAGTTCATACATTTTGGTGTCATTTGTACCAAGATTAACGAGGGTGCCAATACACCAACCTTTTGACAATTTTGTTTTATATGTATAAAATGGTAAAATATCTTGGCAACCTTGCAGGGTGCCAATTTGACCTGTAGTATGACAAGTTCATACATTTTGGTGCCATTTAGGCACGATTTATATGGGTGCCGATACAGCAACATGTGATCCTTTTAATTTTATATGTATAAAAGTATGGGTGTCAGATTGTACATGGGTTACGTGGGTGCCAATATATATATATATATATATATATATATATATATATATATATATATATATATATATATATATATATATATATATATATATATATATATATATATATATATATTAAAATAAAATATTTCTGTCAATCACCTCTGTGAATCCTTATTTTCATAAGGATAATAAACCAAACTGCAAATAATTGCGAGCCTGGCCGCGTTAAGTATAGAAATCACATTCTACAACAAAACGCTTGGTTTTGATTTAAACAAGCACCAGCCGAAAGAATTATTCCTAATTAAAGGAAACTCTCGTACCAGCCGTCTCAGACTAACTTGCATACTGCAGTTTCGCACTTCCTGGTGCTCATCAGTGCAAGGCAAGCCCGAGACGACTAGTACAAGAGCCTGGTTAACCAAGTGGCCAGATCGACGTTGTAAAACGACGAAATGGGGGAGGCTCCATCTAGCGACAGCTGCCTGTTGAAATCAAAACAATAATATCCCGACATGGGGCACGTAATAGTAAACAGCGTGCTTCCAGAGGGCAGAATATATTAAAATAAAATATTTCTGTCAATCACCTCTGTGAATCCTTATTTTCATAAGGATAATAAACCAAACTGCAAATAATTGCGAGCCTGGCCGCGTTAAGTATAGAAATCACATTCTACAACAAAACGCTTGATTTTGATTTAAACAAGCACCAGCCGAAAGAATTATTCCTAATTAAAGGAAACTCTCGTACCAGCCGTCTCAGACTAACTTGCATACTGCAGTTTCGCACTTCCTGGTGCTCATCAGTGCAAGGCGAGCCCGAGACGACTAGTACAAGAGCCTGGTTAACCAAGTGGCCAGATCGACGTTGTAAAACGACGAAATGGAAGTGCGAAACTGCAGTATGCAAGTTAGTCTGAGACGGCTGGTACGAGAGTTTCCTTTAATTAGGAATAATTCTTTCGGCTGGTGCTTGTTTAAATCAAAACCAAGCGTTTTGTTGTAGAATGTGATTTCTATACTTAACGCGGCCAGGCTCGCAATTATTTGCAGTTTGGTTTATTATCCTTATGAAAATAAGGATTCACAGAGGTGATTGACAGAAATATTTTATTTTAATATATTCTGCCCTCTGGAAGCACGCTGTTTAATATATATATATATATATAATAAAACCAGAAAGGTAGTCTTGACTGACTATATATATATATATATATATATATATATATATATATATATATATATATATATATATATATATATATATATATATATATACATATACAGACTGTCTATTTTACGAGGGCCACACCAAATATCTCACTTAATATCTATTGTAGAAGAATAAAGTTTTAGAAACAGTTATCCCATTTTTTTGTGAGCTATATTTCAGTAAAAAGAAATTTGAAATCCATAGCCTCCCACACAGCACAAGGCTGTCCGAAGGACATACTATGGCAAAGACCATTTAGGATTTGGGCTTGCCTATGGACGTCCCAATATCCCAATATGTATGCTTTTCGGCACTCTTGGTCATCCCAATGTCACAACTTGGTACCAGATAAAGGCAATACGACGGATGTCCTGAGGGATCTCTGAAGCTCATAACTAGGGACATACCAGGATATCCCGGGATGTTTTGGGACGTCGTAAGTACTACGAATTGGCATTCACAGGGACATTAGAGGATGTACAAAGAACGCACTGAAACGTCCCAGAACATCCTAATATTATATTTTCTTATATTTCAATATATTAACCATCGCCAAAGAAACCACATTTTTACAAAAAAGATAAACTAAAAATATTTTATACGTATGGACCGAAGTGCTACCTACTTCTAATTATTGTATATAAGTAGGTAGCGCATAAATCCACATATATATTTTTTGTTTTTTGTAAAACTGTAGTTTCTCTGACGATGGTTAATACACTGAAACAATAGAAAATATTATATTTCTCATTTGAACTGACCGAAAACCCTAAGGAATTACTCATCTTGATACAAACGGTCAACATAAAATCAGATATAAGGCAGACTTTAAAAACAAACTCACATTTGTAATGTCAAACTGCTCAAAAAAAACTAGGTACTTCGAAAAAAATATTGAATAATAAAATAAGTATGTTGCGCATAACTCCATAAATATTTTGTTTTTTATAAAATTTTATTTCTGTCGAAGGTTAATTAATACCTATACATGAAAATGTTAGAAAATATCATGACTCACCGAAATATATAAAAAAATTACACATGAAGGTATTTGAATTATCAGTCAAGAAATTAAAAACACGTAGGGGTTATAAGAAGCTAAATATATTCAACATTTAAAGACAAAACTCATTTGTAACATCAAAAAGCAAACTTCTTAGAAGAACATAAAATAACATTTTTCAAACTGAATTATATAAAAACATATTTTTTTATCAAGTAATGTGTTCCTACTTCTCTACTCGCTCTTCTTTTTGCCATGCTTGGATTCTTTTAAACACTTCTCTGCTTCGTACCTATTTCATAATATTATAGGTACCCATTCATGGTTGCATCTAAAACAAACATTTACTTATTATTTGAATCAGCATTATCAACAAAAATTTAGTCTATATGAAAACTGGGTAAGATAAAGATAATATAGAGAAGATCGAGGGATACAGGTTTAAATTGAAGCACTAATAAGAATAATTTGTCGCATTATAAAATGCAATCCTGTATTATTTCATTTTAATGCATTATATCTGCCTTCCATACACGTCACATATGGCTGTGGCTGCGAAGCCATTTACATAACACCATTCGTAAACCAATAACCGTTTTGTGC
Organism: Stenurella melanura; assembly: GCA_963583905.1. Lineage (NCBI taxonomy): Eukaryota > Metazoa > Arthropoda > Insecta > Coleoptera > Cerambycidae > Stenurella > Stenurella melanura. The sequence continues at coordinate 109,418,881 of OY757310.1, read as the reverse complement.
AATTTACTCACAAGGAAACAATATATCAGGATCGTTACAGATTTGCAAATTAACTGAAAATTTATCCACGCATGTCCTGTCTGATACATATTTCCCTTTAAGAGTGTAATGAAAGTTTCAAACAATTATCTTGAAGCAAAATTAGTTTTACTTACCTATTTTCATACACTGTTCATCGTCAAACTTCACAACACTAAGTAAGTACGACCTGGTTCACATTATCTCTCCAACCTGGCTTCGTAACATTCAATTCTTGGGCCAAATAAGCTTCATTTTGTAGGTTTGTTGGTCATTGAAAATAAGAGAACCAGAATTTTTGTTTAATACTGTAAGTTTTCTATAAAGTTTCCTCTTTTGGCATCCTGAAAGTTTACAAAATTGTATTAAATTTTGGAAGTTTTATAGGTTATGTTATTTTTACATGGCTTGTACTTACTTTCTATAGTGTCGAATAAAAGAGTCTCAAATAAAACTGAATTAAACAGATAAAACACAATCAAAGGTGTTAAAAATATTTCCTACAACCACTAATAATTTATATTATTTGATGTAGATAAATTAACTGTTATTCCAAGTTTGTTTCGAGTTTTCACTAAAGAATACCAGATACAATCGAAAGTACAGGTTTGTGAAATTGGATATGGCCGCCGGAAATAGTAACGGCGCCTCATTTAAACATATTAAAGAAATATATTGGGTCACAGTTTAAGGAGATTTAGGGCCCTTCATTGGACGTCCTTTTTTAATCCCAATGACAATTCACAGTTAATGCCAAAATGAAACCAATTCGGGATATCCTCTTGGTCTCCTTTTGAAGGATATCCTGGGATATCCTAAATGGGACGTCCATTTCACTATCTACTTTACGTACTGGGATATCCAGGTACTTCAATTTGACATCCCATATCCCGATTGTGCTGTGTGGGCTACTTTATGAGATATATTACAAAAACCTGGAAAATAGGAAAACCACAAACGGTTATAGCTTCCTTATTTGAGGGGATACGAAAAAAGTTAAAGGAATGAAAGTTGACGGCAAAGACAATAAGAATAATAACGTGTAACAAAAAAATCGAAAAATGCAGTTGGCTTTGACATACGCTATTGTGCAAAAATGAAAAATACATATCTCAAAGTAGGCCATGACGCCATTAATTCCGTTATTTTTTTCTCATTCCAACGATATAAATCATGTCACAGAAATTTTAACCGATAGTGTCAATATTTAATATTTTACGAATACCACAATTCATATAATTGAATCGTAACAATCAGCTGTGCCATAATTAGTGAAAAACAATGTATACAGTTATTAATAAATTTGACAGATTGTCACTGTTGTATGTTGTATGTTGCGTTGTCGAGTTCTAAGACAAATTTTATATCAGTAATTATGGTGTACACCAATAATAACAAATTCGATATGATTAGCATTTATTGTCAGTGCAATTTTGACGCTGAGATGGCAGTCACGGTTTACGGAGATAGATTTCCAGATGCTCCGCAGCCAAATCAAACTATGTTTAGGAAGTTAGTTCAAAATCTAAAAACGCACGGTTCATTTTCAAAAAAAGTAGTAAGGCGAGCGCATGTTGCGGATAACGTAAGAAAAGTGAATAGAGTAATGAATTATGTTAACCAAAATGAGGAAACCTCTTTGAGACAAATTCAGAGAAACTGTCGCATAAAAAAAGACAGTGCAAGAAAAATATTGAAAAAAAAAACGGATTTCGATGCTACAAAATGAGGAAAGTTCAACATTTAAATGAGGGAGATAAGCCAAGGAGAGTAAGATTTTGTAGATGATTATTAAATAAGAAAAGGAATGACGCGCTGATATGTAGCAAAATTCTTTGGTCGGACGAATCAAATTTTTCTAATAATGGATTTTTCAATAGAAATATGCATTATAAGTGGACACGAGAAAATACACATTGGTACAGAGAGACTGCTTTCCAAGAAAGATTTTCTACGAATGTTTGGTTGGGTCTTTTAGAGACTAAAGTAATTGGACCTTATTTTTATGATGGCAAATTAACCGCTCGTAGATACCTTAATTTCCTGCAAAACGAATTTCAAGATTTTCTTTATGAATTAACAGTGGCAGAAAGATTAAATTATTCATATTTTCAACAAGATGGGGCTCCACCTCACACTGCTGTAATATGTACAAATTATTTAAATCAAGTTATGCCAGATAGCTGGATAGGCACCTATGGACCCATTCTATGGCCAGCTCGATCACCAGATATTACTCCCTTGGATTTTTTCGTCTGGGGTTACATTAAAGACAAAGTATTTCAAACTGCCCCTGAAAATATTGAGGGCATCAAAACCAGAATTCGAAACGCATGTGAGGCAATTACTCCTGAAATGCTCCAAAATGTAATGCGTGACGTATCTCGTAGATCACGTTTATGTGTCAGAATGCATGGTGCACAATTTGAGCATTTGTAGTTAGAAAAATAAATACACACAATTTCTTTTCAATATAGTAGTAGGTAGTACTGTTATACATAGTTTTTCGTTTTTTTCTTTAGATGTTCGTTTTGTACTTGTATTTTTATTTATGAGATATTTATTGGTTTGTATTAAATGTAATAAATAATTACGGAATTATAATTATTATAAAGTGAATTTTTACTATTATGGCACAGCTGATTGTTACGATTCAATTATATGAATTGTGGTATTCGTAAAATATTAAATATTGACACTATCGGTTAAAATTTCTGTGACATGTTTTATATCGTTGGAATGAGAAAAAAATAACGGAATTAATGGCGTCATGGCCTACTTTGAGATATGTATTTTTCATTTTTGCACAATAGCGTATGTCAAAGCCAACTGCATTTTTCGATTTTTTTGTTACACGTTATTATTCTTATTGTCTTTGCCGTCAACTTTCATTCCTTTAACTTTTTTCGTATCTCCTCAAATAAGGAAGCTATAACCGTTTGTGGTTTTCCTATTTCTCAGGTTTTTGTAATATATCTCATAAAGTAGGCTATGGATTTCAAATTTCTTTTTACTGAAATATAGCTCACAAAAAATGGGATAACTGTTTCTAAAACTTTATTTTTCTACAATAGATATTAAGCGAGATATTTGGTGTGGCCCTCGTAAAATAGACAGTCTGTATATTTATATATATATATATATATATATATATATATATATATATATATATATATATATATATATATATATATATATATATATATATATATATATATATATATATATATATATATACATATATATACAGGGTGCGCGTTCTGAATTTGGTCGATTACGGCTCTATTTGAAATGGTGGAAATATATTGTTTATAGATTATTTTCTTGATTTTCAATTCTGAATAACCAGAAAATATGTACAATTATACAGGGTATTCCGTTTTCGTTGTCTGGGCAACAACTTCGTTATTTTAAATGGAACACCCTATATTTTTTTCCTTTGTCGAGTTACCCATCTAATTATATTCATAACTCTATTAAGGTGGTAGGTACTTAAACTGAACCGTTTACGATATAAAAGAGATTTATTGACAAAAATTGAGGTTTGCGGATAAGTTTTTGAGTACCTCTGATTTCATAGACAAGAGAGTTATCAAAATTCTGCTTATACTGTTATGTTGGGCATATTAAGGGCTAGTAGGGTAGAAACGTTATTAACATTAATCTTATACAGAGTGCTGAAAAAATTGAGTTTATTTTTTTGCTAACAGAAAGGGCCGCAATTCAATTTTTTCAAATGGGACGTACTATTTTCAGTTCTGTCATCTAATGAAGTGTTAAATTATCTTTCCACTGATATATCATAGTAGGTATTTATCTTTAAGGGTTGCATAGATATTAAGGTTAAATATCTATCTGACTCAAATTCACATAATTTTACATCACATTACATCACATAAATTAACTTTGACAGTATGACTTGTTGTTTGTCGTGCAAACTCAACTTTTACGAGCTGGCACGACAATCTTCAAAGCATACTGCTCATGGTGGCTCATGCAGACAGAGAGGTGATACATCCGTTGATGCCACATGTTGAGTTTGTTCGCTCCGCGCCGAGGCGATGGTGTGGTCCAAGATTAGTAAACATGAGTGAGGTAGCCTACTAACTTTTCAAGGTCGAATCAAGACGCCATATTGCGCATCATAGTGCCTGCCCTGTGTTTGAACAAAGTTTTTCTGTATGATTTCATATTGAAAAGGTGTAATTTATGTAACATTCCCGTGTTTTTCTTTTCGACCTAAGTTTTAGTGTTCTATATTACTCATATTCAAAATGAAATCATACAGAAAAACTTTGTTCAAACACAGGGCAGGCACAATGACGCGCAATATGGCATCTTGACTCGCCCTTGAAAAGTCAATAGGCAACCTCCCACTTTACTAATCTGGGGTGTGGACACTGTTATTAACTTGACATCGCTGCAAATTATATCTATCGTTGTTTATCTTAAATCCATCGCATTCATTCACGTTGTAACCCGCTATGTAATTCTAGGTTTGCCAGGAGTGGAACGTATTAGGTATTTGCACATTCTAGCTTGTCGTTAGTTTATGTTTGTCTATTGATTTGTCCAGTGAAGAAGTGTTTCAAAATAAATATGAATTATTCGCGGGAAGAAATGGTTGACATGATTTTTATTCTGGGGGAGTGCTCAAGGAACAGGCTCTTAGCATCCCGAGTCTATAAAACCACATATCCTGAAAGGAGAGACACCCTTTAGAACCTGTATTTAGTAATCTTAGAGACAGATTTATCGAAACTGGTGGTGCAGTACAAACCTCATGAATTAAGTTCCGGCAAGAAAAATGACTGTCAATGGACACAATTTTCATTATTATTCAGATGTCAATCCTCATTTATTAAAAACAGTTTCCCAACAGAGGTGGTCATTAAATGTATGGGGTGCTGTAGTAGGGCCGATTGTTATTGGACCTCATTTCTTTAATGGACCCTTAAATGGAAGAATATATCACGATTTTTTGGAAAATGAATTGCCGGTTCTCCTAGAAAACGTTCCTCTTGATATACGGCAAAAAGTGTGGTTTCAACAAGATGGAGCTCCGCCTCATTTTGCAGCAAATGTCAGAGAATGGTTAGATCGCAACTTCAATGATATGTGGATAGGGCGTGGCGCAGCAATAGCATGGCCTGCAAGGTCGCCCGATCTGACAGGTATGAACTTTTTTTTACGGGGCTATGTAAAAGATATAGTTTATCGCGACACTTCTACCACGGTTGATGACATGAAAAATAGGATCAGACGTGCCTTTGCATCCATTACTCCGCAGATGCTGCAAGAAATGCGTCATTCATTTAGGAAGAGGACTCAGATGTGTCTCGATCGAAATGGTGAACATTTTGAACATTTGTTAAAATAATTGTTTTTTTATTATAAGTAAATTCTTTATTACATACGTGCTGGTATTAATTTCAATTCTTTGTCCAACAATTCTAAGTAAAAAAATAATATTTCAGAAGGCTAATAATTAATTATGGAAAACTGCTTGTACTACTACACAATTAGTCTGATCCAGACAATTAACCTTAATATCTATGCAACTTTTAAAGATAAATACCTACTATGATATATCAATGGAAAGATAATTTAACACTTCATTAGATGACAGAACTGAAAATAGTACGTCCCATTTGAAAAAATTGAATTACGGCCTTTTTTATTAGCGAAAAAATAAACTCAATTTTTTTAGCACTCTGTATAAGATTAATGTTAATAATGTTTCTGCCCTACTAGCCCTTGATGTGCCCAACATAACGGTATAAGCAGAATTTTGAAAACTCTCTTGTCTATGAAATCAGAGGTACTCAAAAACTTGTCAGTAAACCTCACTTTTTGTCAAAAAATCTCTTTTATATCGTAAACGGTTAATTTTAAGTACCTACCACCTTAATAGATTTATGAATATAATTAGATGAGTAACTCGATAAAGGAAAAAAATATAGGGTGTTCCATTTAAAATAACGAAGTTGTTGCCCGGACAACGAAAACGGAATACCCTGTATAATTGTACATATTTTCTGGTTATTCAGAATTGAAAATCAAGAAAATAATCTATAGACAATATATTTCCACCATTTCATATAGAGCCGTAATCGACCAAATTCAGAACTTTGGCGCACCCTGTATACATACATATATATATATATATATATATTGTTCTATATTCTGATATCTATTTTATTTTTTATACGTTCGAAATTACTTTTTGAAAGTAAATTGAAATGATTTTATTGAGCGCCAAACAGTTTCTTAAAAGCTGTTAATATTATAGACTATAAAACACCATTAGCATGACCATCTACAATCTATAGAATGACTCTTACTCAGGGTCCAACGAAGTCGGTTCAATAAATGCTCATCGATCAAGATAACAATCTAAATAAATCAAACTCAGTATTGAACGAACAAAGTATTAATTTATTAACAGATTTGAACTTGGAATGTAATTAACAAATTTAAATAACAAAAACTAACTTAACTAAAATGATAAATATGGCCTTTATTTAAAATAAATATGTACCATGGATTTCTGATATTGTAAAGCTTTACCTTGTCTTTCTTTCGACTCGAGTAATGTTATATTGTAACCTCTAGCTGGTTATTATGATCCTTGAAATATAATGTCACTTGACTGACTTTTTAAACCTCTCAAGGCTTCTTCTTCTTCTTCTTTTCTGGATTGACGTTTGTTTATAACCTCCAATTTATTTTCAACTGATTTCCTTGAAATATTTCTATCACTTGATTGACGTTTGAAATTTCTTCACCATATAAAATTGTTAACTGGATTAACAAATACTTCTAAATCTGCTTTCCGGATAATCTACTTCTTAATACTTTTAAAGTTTACTCACTTTATATTTAATATACTTTACAAATTTTTCTTGATATCAATATATCTGGATTGTAACCTTCAACTTATTCACCACTTTTCTTCTCTTTTCAATTTAATATTTATTCTTGGATGAATATATTTCGCAGCTCGCTGTTCAGCGGTGTGTGATCAACTGATTTGTTATTTTTAGTCGTTTCAATGGGTTAATTTCCAATATTTCAATTGTTTTTTTCTATTTTGATCTAATATTTCAAAATTTAATTTTAATTTAAAATTTAAACTATTCAGTTTTGTTTGTTCTTTACCTTAAGTGAATACTGTTTTTAATTCTTTATTTTTCCTGATAAGTTTCTTATTCTACTTTTCAGGATTAAGTGAATAATTATAATTACTCGAAATATATTGACATATTACATACACTTTCTTAAAATCTACTTATAACTACAATTAACAATTCCAATCTCAAATAAATACTAATTCATACATTTAGATGAATAGCAATGATAAACACAAAATGCTAGTAGTTAAAAACGTACTGCAGTTTCCATACTGACAGAATACTTATATTATAAACTAAAACAAGAAATTGATACGCCAACAAACATTTAACATCATACTATTAGTCCTTTCTTTCTGCATGATGTGAAATATCATTTACAAAACACCTTTCTGCAATGATATTTGAAAATATCTGAAAACTTAAAATGTCATTCAGTGTTTTGTAATATATGGACTTACTATTTCTAAAATAATTACGCTGCACTGCAACTACTGTTGATAGTCTTTCATTCAATATTCATTTTGTGTAGATTTACAGTGTTTCTACACAAAATATGATTTTCAGCCCTAAGTATTGACATGCATGTCAGATTTTATAAAATTTACTTTTTTGTTTTCCAATTTCATTCTAAATCATTTTATATGAGATTGTGATTCTCTATAAGTTCATGTTTTATCATATACTATTTAGAATAACCTTGTTAAACTAAATTAACTTCATTTTATGTTTATTTAAATATTTTGTTCTAATTCAATATCAAGTTTCATTCTCTGCATCCTACTCGCTGAGAATAAGTGAACTTGAATCAATTAAATAAACCACAGATATTCCTGCTTCTGTATGATCCGTTAAAGTAAAACTGTTATGATTATTTTCTAAAATACATACAATTTTGTGAATTTTATTTATGATCTCAAACACGACACTTAGGTAGTGTTCCACAGTGTGGATATACAGCATAAAACCCCCTAAACTAATAGAATTTTGACGTGAAAATTTTGTTAGTTTTAACAACATGATGTGACATTCACACTGTCAAAGTTTATTTACAATTTAAAAGTGATCTACTCAGGATCATTTGGATAACTTAAAAGTAATCTATCCTGGATCATATGGATAATTTATCCCCATGTGACAACTTCCCGGTAATGATTCTTCCTTATTATAATTTAAAACATTTTCGTTTTCATTTAAAATATTACCTACTTCAAGTTGTTGCGCATAGCCCTTTGCTATTGTAGGTTCATAATCAATTGAATTTTTGTATTTTTGAGACAAATTTTTAAAAATTCTATCATATTTGGAGTAACGACTTATCAGAAAGATTTCAGGCTTCTTATCATTATTTATTTGAACACATGTGGTTCCCACTATATGCTCACCGCAAAATTCATTATCATTATTGGACTCTATGCCATTTGATACATTAATTATTTCGGCATCATTGCCATTCAATTCATTAATTATTTCGGCACCTTTGCCATTCAATTCATTAACTATTTCGGCACCTTTGCCATTCAAATCATTAACACTACAGAAAGGTATTCTTTCACCTTCTACTTTTAGGATTCTTTCTCCTAATACAATATTTGCCTTTTTTTCTGATAAGATGTCGTCTCCCAATATAACATCATTTTCTATACAGTCGCCTATTTTTTTACAATTATTACCTACATTTAAAACAAGTTTATCTAAAAATCCTGATTTCTATTTCTATCATTTACTTGTGCTGTTTCTATTTTATTTATATTAGAGTGCGTGTTTTCATCTACTCTATTTCCCCTTTGAATATTGATATTAGCCACTTGTGCATATGACTCATAATTTTTAACATAACCCCCTCTCTCTCTGCAATCATTATCATAATGACGTTTCTCAAAACCCTGCTTTTCATTCCTATAATTGTCATATTTATTTTGACCATAACCTCCTCGTTCCTTTCTATCATTGTCATATTGACGTTTCTCATAACCCTGCTTTTCATTCCTATCATTGTCATATTGACGTTTCTCATAACCCTGCTTTTCATACCTATCATTGTCATATTGACGTTTCTCATAACCCCCTCGTTCCTTTCTATCATTGTCATATTGACGACCATAACCCTGCTTTTCCTTCCTATCATATTGACCATAACCTTGCCTTTCTCTTCTATCATTCTCATTCCTATTCTGATCATAACCCCACTTGTTATAATATCTACTATTATTTTCCCTATTTTGACTAGCCTTCCTATCAAAACTCTGATGATAATCATCTAATTCTCTTAAATAATCAATTAAATCATCTAACTTTGCAATTCTTTGCGTAATAATAACATTCTGGATATCCCCTGAAAAATGCCTAGCTAAATATCTGACCATTTCACTTTCTGTGAATTTTGGTTCTAGATGTCTAATATTGTATACTTTTCTAAGTACATAATTTTCCCTAGAAATACCTTTATTTTCTACATAGTTACCATTAAATAGGTCTTGTCTTATTTTCAACTGAGTGTAATCACTCCAATATTGTTTTAAGACTAGAGCTTCAAATTCCTCTATAGTCTCAAACCTGTCCATTATAACTGAATACCAGATTTCCGCTTCTCCCTTTAACATGTCTTGTATGTTTGCTTTTAAGTTTGCATTTACGTGTTGTGTTTCCATGTGTTGTTTCAAACGTGAAATGAAAATTTTAGGGTGTATACGGTTATCTCCGTAAAAATAAAATGGTGTTTTGTTGCATGTGTATGAATGTGTGGGTACTTGTGTTAATTGTGTACGTGTGGTATCCTTCAACAACTTCGTGTTCTGTTCTATCTTGCTATCCTGTTCTTTTATTTTTTTATCGTATTTATCTTCTTGTTTCTGCATTCTGTTATCTACTGCAATCATTCCATCTTCAAACATTGTTACTACTTCCTCTCTTATTTCTTTTGCTGCCTCATTCACCTTAACACTTATTTCTTCATTGATTGATTCTCCCATTCTCTCCCATTTACTCTCTAAATTTTCAATTTTGTTTCTTACTTCTGTATTGCTTTCTTCCAGCTTTTGCATACTTTGACCCATTTGTACATTTATGTTGCCAATTTGTGTATTTATGTTTCCAATTTTTTCTTCTAGTCGCTGGTTATTTTGACTAATGTCTTCTTTTAAAGTTTGGTTATTTTGATTCATGTTTGCTTCCAAAGTTTGGTTATTTTGTTTCATGTTTGCTTCCAAAGTTTGGTTATTTTGTACCATTTGTACATTTATGTTGCAAATGTTTTCTTCAAGTCTCTGGTTATTTTGATTCATGTCTACCTTCATTCCACCCATCATTTCCATGAGTTTCTGGAACATGTTTGTGTCTGGTTGTGTGTTTGTGTCACCTACTTGTGTTTGTGGAACTGTGGATGTACCTGGTGTAGTTTCTTCTTGATTCATGGTTGTCTTACCTGACTTTAACCTCATATAAATTATATTTGTTTTTAATTTGACAATGCCTTGTTGTCAAAACTATCAAAATAAGTTATTTGTTCTATTATCTTTCAAATGTATGCTTGAAATGATAAACTATTCTCAAGTTGTATTTATTCAATCGCTTTCCTGATCGCTCCACGTTAACAAGCCATAAATGTTCTATATTCTGATATCTATTTTATTTTTTATACGTTCGAAATTACTTTTTGAAAGTAAATTGAAATGATTTTATTGAGCGCCAAACAGTTTCTTAAAAGCTGTTAATATTATAGACTATAAAACACCATTAGCATGACCATCTACAATCTATAGAATGACTCTTACTCAGGGTCCAACGAAGTCGGTTCAATAAATGCTCATCGATCAAGATAACAATCTAAATAAATCAAACTCAGTATTGAACGAACAAAGTATTAATTTATTAACAGATTTGAACTTGGAATGTAATTAACAAATTTAAATAACAAAAACTAACTTAACTAAAATGATAAATATGGCCTTTATTTAAAATAAATATGTACCATGGATTTCTGATATTGTAAAGCTTTACCTTGTCTTTCTTTCGACTCGAGTAATGTTATATTGTAACCTCTAGCTGGTTATTATGATCCTTGAAATATAATGTCACTTGACTGACTTTTTAAACCTCTCAAGGCTTCTTCTTCTTCTTCTTTTCTGGATTGACGTTTGTTTATAACCTCCAATTTATTTTCAACTGATTTCCTTGAAATATTTCTATCACTTGATTGACGTTTGAAATTTCTTCACCATATAAAATTGTTAACTGGATTAACAAATACTTCTAAATCTGCTTTCCGGATAATCTACTTCTTAATACTTTTAAAGTTTACTCACTTTATATTTAATATACTTTACAAATTTTTCTTGATATCAATATATCTGGATTGTAACCTTCAACTTATTCACCACTTTTCTTCTCTTTTCAATTTAATATTTATTCTTGGATGAATATATTTCGCAGCTCGCTGTTCAGCGGTGTGTGATCAACTGATTTGTTATTTTTAGTCGTTTCAATGGGTTAATTTCCAATATTTCAATTGTTTTTTTCTATTTTGATCTAATATTTCAAAATTTAATTTTAATTTAAAATTTAAACTATTCAGTTTTGTTTGTTCTTTACCTTAAGTGAATACTGTTTTTAATTCTTTATTTTTCCTGATAAGTTTCTTATTCTACTTTTCAGGATTAAGTGAATAATTATAATTACTCGAAATATATTGACATATTACATACACTTTCTTAAAATCTACTTATAACTACAATTAACAATTCCAATCTCAAATAAATACTAATTCATACATTTAGATGAATAGCAATGATAAACACAAAATGCTAGTAGTTAAAAACGTACTGCAGTTTCCATACTGACAGAATACTTATATTATAAACTAAAACAAGAAATTGATACGCCAACAAACATTTAACATCATACTATTAGTCCTTTCTTTCTGCATGATGTGAAATATCATTTACAAAACACCTTTCTGCAATGATATTTGAAAATATCTGAAAACTTAAAATGTCATTCAGTGTTTTGTAATATATGGACTTACTATTTCTAAAATAATTACGCTGCACTGCAACTACTGTTGATAGTCTTTCATTCAATATTCATTTTGTGTAGATTTACAGTGTTTCTACACAAAATATGATTTTCAGCCCTAAGTATTGACATGCATGTCAGATTTTATAAAATTTACTTTTTTGTTTTCCAATTTCATTCTAAATCATTTTATATGAGATTGTGATTCTCTATAAGTTCATGTTTTATCATATACTATTTAGAATAACCTTGTTAAACTAAATTAACTTCATTTTATGTTTATTTAAATATTTTGTTCTAATTCAATATCAAGTTTCATTCTCTGCATCCTACTCGCTGAGAATAAGTGAACTTGAATCAATTAAATAAACCACAGATATTCCTGCTTCTGTATGATCCGTTAAAGTAAAACTGTTATGATTATTTTCTAAAATACATACAATTTTGTGAATTTTATTTATGATCTCAAACACGACACTTAGGTAGTGTTCCACAGTGTGGATATACAGCAATATATATATATATATATATATATATATATATATATATATATATATAAATTTTTAATTTAACTTCAGGGATGCAGTCACTGGGTTCAAAAAAGAAGACTCTTTTTTAAATTCAAGCTTTCGAAACTTTATTGTTTCTTCCTCAGGAATTCTACAAAAATGTTTATACATTGTAATTATATTATTTAAAAATGTGAAAGGTACTTACTAAATTGAGGTTATAAATAAAATTGGCATGTCCTAAGGACCATAGAAAACATTGCTATTACAATTTAAAAACACTACATTTTGATTCAATCTAAGTTAAAAGCAAAATCCTTAATCAAGAAGTTGCATCAGCCACTTCGAAAACTGAACAGATACCAGTCAACTACGTTTTATGAAAATTCGAAAAAAGCAGCGGAATGTTGGCAAAAACCACGAAATATCAGGACTGGAGCAGAGAGAGAGGGGGTGCCAAGCCCCTCTCTCTCTACTCCAGGCCTGACATAAATGGATGCCAACACAACAGATCAAATGAAACCAACTAATTGTTAAAAGTAGTGTACAGGGTGTTGTCCCTGTTCCTTCTATTAGCGTGTGCATGTAATAAATACGTGTATAAAATGCTGAGACCTTCGATATCACTTCTGGCATTCATAGCATCTGGTTCGTTAAAGATATGACACATCTCCAGGAAAGTCCTTTTATGAAGGTTTTTTTGAAAGTCCAAAATCTTAACTTCATCGTAGTTAAGATTATGGTTTAACGTTAGAGCATGTTTTGTTAACATCGAAGACTCTTTGTTGAGTCTCACGTCGCTCCTGTGTGAAGTGATCCTATCTTTAACTTTTCTACCAGTTTGACCTATATACTTTTTTTCACAATTCATGCAAGAGATGCAATATACCACATTGGAATAATTTTTTAAATCGTCTTTGTCTTTCAATTTAGCAAAAAGATTGTTGATGGTTATTTTATTTTTAAATGCTAATTTTATGTGTGAGAATCTTGAAAATAATTTCCTTAATTTAAGAGACACCAGTGCTATGTTCGGTACAGAAAAATAAAATATGTTGTTACCCATGTCCTGGTTCTCAACCATACCAGGCACAATTCTGTCACGACGTCCATCATTTAAACTGTCATTAGCAATTGTTCTGCTGAAAATCAGTTTTTTTGTTAAAGTCGGTGGATAACCACACTTAACAAATAATTCTGACAATTTTTTAAGATTATCTGCTACAAGAGAGGTATGTGAGGTGTTTATAACCCTATTTTTCATTCCCAACAGCACATTGATTTTTTGTCTTTCAGAGTGGAACGATTCATAGTGTAAATATCGTCCAGATGACCCTGGTTTAGTGTACCAAGAAGTGATAACCTTATTGTCTACCCGCCTTATCAGTTGGGTATCCAAGAAGGGGACTCTGTTGTTTTCGTCTTCTTCTTCTATGGTAAATTTCAAACGTTGATTGTAATTATTGAACACCTCTAATAAGCGTTCTTTACAATTGTTGGGAATACTAAGTATGATATCGTCAACATATTTTTTAAGAAAGGGAACCTCAAAACCTAGTTGCAGCAGACAGTCATTGATCAAGTCGTCCATGACGTATTGTGCCAATATGGGTGAGACCGGACTCCCCATAGGCATGCCTAAGGTTTGTTTGTAAATAATATTATTGAAACTGAACACAGTGGTGTCAAATAAAAAAGTTATTAGTTCCAAGAATCTTCTTTTTGAAATACTACAATGTAATTGTATTTCCTCCCAGTGGCGTTCGACCGAGCTTTTCGCTAGGTCTACTGTGATATTATTGAACAAAGATTTAACGTCTAGACTTAATATGACGTAATTGTCTGGCAATTGGAACTCTTGTATGAATGTGCTGAATTGAAAGGAGTCTTTAATGAAAAAGTTATTATCTGTGCTATAAGCGTTCGTAAGTATATCGGTAACTAATTGGGCGATACCCCTATTAGGGCTATTAACCCCAGAAATGATAGGTCTCAGTGATAGTGTTGGCTTATGTATCTTCGGGAGACCATAAAATTTATTTATTACACCGTTATAACATCTATGTTTTTGACCTTCTCGAGGTGATATCATTCTACTTTTTTCCAATTGAGAGATAATATTGTTGGCTTTACTTTGTATCGTGTGACTGGAATCCCTGTTGAGGATGCAATAGTATTCATCGTCTGCCAAGATTTCTGTTGACAGTCTATCATATTGTTCTTTTGTCATGATCGTGGTGACTTTCATTTTGTCTGATTGAATGACTTTTAACTGAGGGTTTTCATTTAGAAACCTTTTGCATGTTAGGTAGCTGTTGTAATACACATTAGGGCTTTTACCTCTGTGTAAAAAATTTGTAATCATGTTGGTGGATTGAGTGAGAAGTAGATTTTTTTCTCTGTTGTTAATCGTATCTATGTTATTGACAATATGATCGACGTCTGACAGAAGCCTTGGTATACTGATGTCTTTTGCTAGTGGTTCTATACTAAATTTGGGGCCAAGTGCCAAAAAATTAGAAACCTCACCAGGGATTTCAACATTAGTTAGATTCTTAATCCAATGTGCTGGCGTTTTAAGTTTCGATAGAGTTGACTGTTTTAAATTGTTAAATTTACGAACGTTAGTGTTTTTGACCTGGAAAAACTTTCTATTATATTTGACAGATTGACTTCTAAAAAAGTCAACCATGATGTAGTAAGGTAGCTTATTGCTAAGTCTATTTTTTAATGTTCTAAAAGTTTTTTCCATGTCTCTAACACTATCGTGCGTGACTTTAATTTCTAAATTAAGTATTTTTGTTCTTAACCTTTGATTGAATTCTGATGTCCGATGTAAAGTCCTTCCAACGGCTGCCCCCGTTAGGTTGTCCACGTTCTTTACACCTGTCGTGATGTGGGTAGGAATGATACCATGTTTTCTGCATTGCAACAGGAATGTCTTTCTATTTCTTAGAGATGCCAACTTGATATTGATATTTGCCACATTCTTCAGCTCCTTCATAGTAGCGTACCCATAATTATTTCGGATGTTCTGATAAAACCCCATATCGGCTATAAGTACAGAGATTAAAATTAGACGACTGTCTAAGTTAAAAACAAAAATTTTTAATTTAACTTCAGGGATGCAGTCACTGGGTTCAAAAAAGAAGACTCTTTTTTAAATTCAAGCTTTCGAAACTTTATTGTTTCTTCCTCAGGAATTCTACAAAAATGTTTATACATTGTAATTATATTATTTAAAAATGTGAAAGGTACTTACTAAATTGAGGTTATAAATAAAATTGGCATGTCCTAAGGACCATAGAAAACATTGCTATTACAATTTAAAAACACTACATTTTGATTCAATCTAAGTTAAAAGCAAAATCCTTAATCAAGAAGTTGCATCAGCCACTTCGAAAACTGAACAGATACCAGTCAACTACGTTTTATGAAAATTCGAAAAAAGCAGCGGAATGTTGGCAAAAACCACGAAATATCAGGACTGGAGCAGAGAGAGAGGGGGTGCCAAGCCCCTCTCTCTCTACTCCAGGCCTGACATAAATGGATCCCATATAGCATTTTTGCATTCAGAGCATGTGCTCGGAATGTACTTTATGTACCAAGGAACTAAGAATGAATATTCATTTTGCATGTAATGTATATAATCTGAATGTCAGAGAGACGTACAGATGACCGCCTCTCAACATCCGAATAAGATTCCCACAACATTCCCATGAACCAAAATGGTACTTGATATGAACCAAAAAGGTATATTGAAATATTGCTAGATACATGAGGTATATAGGAGGAAGGTCCATGCTGCATTCATAATGTACGCTGCACGTTCACGGTATATGCGTACTACCTTCGTAGGAATTAAACTGTAGGTACCGTACTACCATAAATACTTCACTCATGCCATGTATCTTTTTCAGAGTTTAATTACTACAATAATTTATGACTTACTGTAATCATAGATGAGTCGCTGCTTCATTCTGAGTATGTTCATGATGAAGCAGCCACTATGATTTCAATAAATAATAAATTATTATATTAAACTCTGAAACATGGTATGAGTGAAATACTTGCATATAATAAATCCAGTATCTAATTTTAGTATTTAATTGTTATAGTCAATTATTACTTATTCCAATTTTCCACAATACACATTCCTCGTGAAGAACATTATGTAAGTAAATGTGGAATGTATGCACAGAAAATTTGTTTTTATCACTAGTTTTCAATTAAAGTCAATCATGGTTTATCGATCAAATTTTGTTTGAATAGAGCACACAAATGCTGAATTTGTTATAACAGTACTTTACAAAGGCTCAAAAATATCATATGTAAAACAATTAGTTTTACGTTTATACAAGATCTGTTCAAAATCATTTTAAAATACATCAAACATTTAACACTGAAAATTTCAACTCTAAAAATCATAGTTAACACATTATTTCTGATGACCATATTATGTTAGCTTAAAGTTTTATCTAATTCAAATCGTGTTTTAGATTGTCCAGAGCAAAACAATGATTCTATACTATTAACTACTAATTATTGTTGTAACAATTACGCATCTTGAATTATAAAATAGGAAGAGGTATAAATAAAACAGTTGGTGCTACTTTAAATATATTTTTATTTTTTGTTATAGTAGACGCAATCGTTACAGTGACTCTACGAGTGAGACACAAGACGAGGTTTAACTGGCAGGAATAACATCTTCCGTCTTTATTATACTTTCACGCATTGAGCCACTATAACGATTGCGTCTACTATACAAAAATGAATTGCAATAATAGAAAACAATTGTGTCAAGAATTAAATTGATATTTTGTTAACAACAAACTGTTCTTTGCTACTTATGAACTGTCATATTTTGCTATAACCAACGTTTTGCCAGTAAATAAAAATTAGTAAAAATTGGAGGGCTTACATTTCCAAAACCAGTGTCTAGATGTTGCCGATACTGCTATTTGTAATTGCGAAACTCCACTTGGCATTCTCAACACATGATCTGTGACTGCTCCTATTGGTTGAATACTTTCTTTTGGCTTTTCCAATTTTTCGGAGAAGGTACCTATTTTCTTCCTGTCTAGAGGAGGTGGGGATACACAGGCTAGTTCCAACTATAAAAGAAACAACGAGAGCATATTTGAATATTTGTTTCACTTTAAAAACTGACCATAACAAAGATGAAAAATATAACATCTTACAAACATCTTGCAGAAAAAAATAAAAATAATCAAAAATAAATTAAACAAATTGATATTATCATTAATTGATATTATCATTAATTTACAAAACAGGTATTTTTTTGGAATTCGGAAATATTTGTACTGTGATTTTAATACCTACCAGAGTTATTAGAAGAACAACATATTTTCTTTCAACTTCTAGTAACAGCAAAATTGATTTCACTTTGGGAAGTCGACGCCTTCCAATATGTTCTTCGATATCACTATCTTCATCTGATAATAATCTTTTGGGAGGAATAATTTGCTTTGTACATAGGCCTTTGATTCGTTTTTGTTCACTCTGTATATCCGATGTGAGTTCTGCTCTTTTCAATTTAACTGCAGCTTATAATCTTCTATAAAAGGTATAAAGCAAATTAGTACAAATATGACAATTTATATGTTGCAATCAAGACCGATGGTTGTGATTTACATAAATAAAAGCTCCTTAATATTGAAATAGATCGAACCTACCTTCTTGAAAACAAGATTTATAGTGTCCACGCTTCATATGGGATCTCTCTTGTTTTTCAATGATTTATCAAATTGTTTCCGTTTAACCACCAAACTTCCTTTTCGTGGAACGAGTCACTTCGAATTAAACCACGTCCGTTTTTCCCCAAAAATCGATGCCTACAAACGTCATTATTCGTATTACCTACAATAAAAGCAAAGATTAGACATAATCTTTAATAAAAGTACAAAGGGATAGGTAAGTGTAAGTACATTCAACTTTAGCGTCTAAACATAAATTAAAATATCTGCAAATGACAATAAAGGAGACCTTAAACTATGTGGTAGTTGTATTATTGTAAAATACTTACTGCAATGCAATTAAGTAGTAATAATCATAGGCAAACAAAACACAAACCATAAACAAATTGAAATCGACATTTGACATTTTGACAGCAGAGGCCTAGCGGAATGGAACTGAGAGGATAAAGATTATTTTATCCTCTCAGGAATGGAATGAGAATATTGAGCATGCGCACTAACCTAGGGACCGTGGCGCGCGATCACAAGCCTAGTTTGAATTCAAAATTTAAATCATATTTCACATCTACAATTTTGCCAACGATTTAAAATTTATAAAATGGATGTTATTCACCACTGGACAGGGAATGATTATAAATGTACTTAAATCAAATCTGGATAGAGAAACATTTATTTATTTTTATTATAAGGTTAAAGTAGATACTATATAAAAGTAGCAATATAGGTAGTCTCACCAGTTGTGATGCAGTTTTATTTTTATTAGTTCAAAAATCTAACCAATCACCGTTCGCATAAAAAATGCGATCCAAATATTTCTACAAAATGTACACCTCTATCATACAGATAAAATCACCGACGAACGTTTATACAATGTACATGAACACATATACGAAGAACATTCCCTGACATGTATACATAGTACATGCGACTATGAACATAAACTTTTGTGTATGTTCGATCCATATCGTATGTATATTCATATTGTATATGAAAATATTATTTATATGAGAATGTTGGGGGAACATACATGGCTAGTACAGTATGCAATTAGAACATTAGGAATGCAAAATGTACATTCGCGGAATAATAAATGCTATCTGGGATGCCAACACAACAGATCAAATGAAACCAACTAATTGTTAAAAGTAGTGTACAGGGTGTTGTCCCTGTTCCTTCTATTAGCGTGTGCATGTAATAAATACGTGTATAAAATGCTGAGACCTTCGATATCACTTCTGGCATTCATAGCATCTGGTTCGTTAAAGATATGACACATCTCCAGGAAAGTCCTTTTATGAAGGTTTTTTTGAAAGTCCAAAATCTTAACTTCATCGTAGTTAAGATTATGGTTTAACGTTAGAGCATGTTTTGTTAACATCGAAGACTCTTTGTTGAGTCTCACGTCGCTCCTGTGTGAAGTGATCCTATCTTTAACTTTTCTACCAGTTTGACCTATATACTTTTTTTCACAATTCATGCAAGAGATGCAATATACCACATTGGAATAATTTTTTAAATCGTCTTTGTCTTTCAATTTAGCAAAAAGATTGTTGATGGTTATTTTATTTTTAAATGCTAATTTTATGTGTGAGAATCTTGAAAATAATTTCCTTAATTTAAGAGACACCAGTGCTATGTTCGGTACAGAAAAATAAAATATGTTGTTACCCATGTCCTGGTTCTCAACCATACCAGGCACAATTCTGTCACGACGTCCATCATTTAAACTGTCATTAGCAATTGTTCTGCTGAAAATCAGTTTTTTTGTTAAAGTCGGTGGATAACCACACTTAACAAATAATTCTGACAATTTTTTAAGATTATCTGCTACAAGAGAGGTATGTGAGGTGTTTATAACCCTATTTTTCATTCCCAACAGCACATTGATTTTTTGTCTTTCAGAGTGGAACGATTCATAGTGTAAATATCGTCCAGATGACCCTGGTTTAGTGTACCAAGTACCAAGTGATTAGAGGTGTTCAATAATTACAATCAACGTTTGAAATTTACCATAGAAGAAGAAGACGAAAACAACAGAGTCCCCTTCTTGGATACCCAACTGATAAGGCGGGTAGACAATAAGGTTATCACTTCTTGGTACACTAAACCAGGGTCATCTGGACGATATTTACACTATGAATCGTTCCACTCTGAAAGACAAAAAATCAATGTGCTGTTGGGAATGAAAAATAGGGTTATAAACACCTCACATACCTCTCTTGTAGCAGATAATCTTAAAAAATTGTCAGAATTATTTGTTAAGTGTGGTTATCCACCGACTTTAACAAAAAAACTGATTTTCAGCAGAACAATTGCTAATGACAGTTTAAATGATGGACGTCGTGACAGAATTGTGCCTGGTATGGTTGAGAACCAGGACATGGGTAACAACATATTTTATTTTTCTGTACCGAACATAGCACTGGTGTCTCTTAAATTAAGGAAATTATTTTCAAGATTCTCACACATAAAATTAGCATTTAAAAATAAAATAACCATCAACAATCTTTTTGCTAAATTGAAAGACAAAGACGATTTAAAAAATTATTCCAATGTGGTATATTGCATCTCTTGCATGAATTGTGAAAAAAAGTATATAGGTCAAACTGGTAGAAAAGTTAAAGATAGGATCACTTCACACAGGAGCGACGTGAGACTCAACAAAGAGTCTTCGATGTTAACAAAACATGCTCTAACGTTAAACCATAATCTTAACTACGATGAAGTTAAGATTTTGGACTTTCAAAAAAACCTTCATAAAAGGACTTTCCTGGAGATGTGTCATATCTTTAACGAACCAGATGCTATGAATGCCAGAAGTGATATCGAAGGTCTCAGCATTTTATACACGTATTTATTACATGCACACGCTAATAGAAGGAACAGGGACAACACCCTGTACACTACTTTTAACAATTAGTTGGTTTCATTTGATCTGTTGTGTTGGCATCCATTTATGTCAGGCCTGGAGTAGAGAGAGAGGGGCTTGGCACCCCCTCTCTCTCTGCTCCAGTCCTGATATTTCGTGGTTTTTGCCAACATTCCGCTGCTTTTTTCGAATTTTCATAAAACGTAGTTGACTGGTATCTGTTCAGTTTTCGAAGTGGCTGATGCAACTTCTTGATTAAGGATTTTGCTTTTAACTTAGATTGAATCAAAATGTAGTGTTTTTAAATTGTAATAGCAATGTTTTCTATGGTCCTTAGGACATGCCAATTTTATTTATAACCTCAATTTAGTAAGTACCTTTCACATTTTTAAATAATATAATTACAATGTATAAACATTTTTGTAGAATTCCTGAGGAAGAAACAATAAAGTTTCGAAAGCTTGAATTTAAAAAAGAGTCTTCTTTTTTGAACCCAGTGACTGCATCCCTGAAGTTAAATTAAAAATTTTTGTTTTTAACTTAGACAGTCGTCTAATTTTAATCTCTGTACTTATATATATATATATATATATATATATATATATATATATATATATATATATATATATATATATACAGGGTGTTACAATGCTCTCCCCAAAAGAAAAGAGTGCTTACTTCCACAAGTAGCAGTCTTTTTTACTTAACTCTATCCCATTCATCCATCATCCATCCTTATATATTTGGACAGTACATATTTCCAAAACAGAATCACGCACTACTAATATAATGATAATTTCATTCATTTCATTCTTTCATTCCCTTATGTAGTATAACAGTTCCGTATTTTACTTGTATATTTATATGAGTATCCTATATTCTGGTATACACCTAACTTTGTTCCTCCAGGTATACCCAATTTAAAAAAAAAAATAAAATAATAATCAAATAACATAATTGTTTCAATTATATAGCATATATAATAATAAAATTAGTCTCTCAAATAAAGTCTTTTAATTTTCGTTCCGTTGCACTGTTTTGTTTTCTAGTAAAAGCCTATACCCGCACTCGACATTTGCTAATGGTTTAAACGCGTTATGCACGCACTTACGACGTCATTTTCTCTTTCTCTATCCAGTGTACATCAGGGTAAAGTCCTGCTGGGCTAGTAGGTTTATCTGGTACCTGTAGACATTGTTCCTTATCTGTGGTTGATGTGCTGGGTTGCTCTGGTGTATTGGATTGCTTAGTTCTATGGTGGACTACCCACATTGTCAAAGTACTCCATAAGCTAGCCAACAGGGTAAAACTAAATCCAACTAATTGATATAAATGGAATCCATTGATTATAACTTCTACTACATATTTTATTCCTCTACAAACAACATAGAACCCCATGATTCCGCTAAAAAATATTCCAATATCCGTGAACCATCCCCATATTTTTTCTAGGGTTGTTCGTGCTAACTTTTCTAAGTCCGCTTTCTCAAAAATATTTAAAGTTGAAAATCCTTAGTTATTCACCTCAAAACCGGCTACTCTTCTAGCAATAATATTTTCCACTGCAGATCTTTCACTTCCGAAAGCAAGGCTTCTTTGGGCTTTATTTATTTCCTCCACGGTGTATACGCCGCTGGAACTAATTGGCTGTATCGGGGTAAATTTTAAGCGTTTTTCAGGTTCGACTTCAATTCTTCTTGGGGGATCTTTTATAACTGGTTGTGGAGTTAAACCTATCCACTGGCCATCAATTTGGTAAAGAGGGGGTGTTAGAAAATTGCACTCAATTTCTTCTGCATGCGCCTGGATTATATGAGTTACAGCTGACATAAAATATGACTTGTTATTAATAGAAATTGGTAATTCATTATAGCAATGGTCGGTTCTTCTTATCTCTACTGTCTTGGGAACACATTTCATGATATATAGTACCTCTCCTAAAACTCTGCCTGTGTATCCTACGTTTTTCTTTATTATCATCCCTATAGCTGAAGGGGTTAGTGGCGCCATGGTTAAACGGTTAATAAGAATTTCTCTGTGTGCCAAACATCTACGATACACGGTATCACTATACAAATTTTGGATTGATCGTTTATAAGCCTGTTCTACATATAAGAATTTACTATTAACATACATCATCAAATTAATATTTTGTACTGGGTGTCCCAATTTAAATTTTCTGTCAATATTTTCTTTACTTTCTTCTATAACTATAATTTGTGGATGTTCCGTAGTCCAAACATTTAAACTGCAGATATGATTTTTCCTTATTACGGTTAACGCAAACACTTTAGCATCCTGTTCAACAACTAAATATTTCCCTGAATTTTTCTCGGTAATTAGTTGAGCTTCTCCCCTATCAGTATCGTTAAGTCTTCTTCGCACGTCTTTCCTATGTCTAAATTCCATGTAGTCTCTCCAAAGGTTGAGTCGAAACAGTATCCTTGAATATATGGACGTGTGACTCCGCCCACTAGACTAACTTCGTTTTCGATTAATTTTACTGGTGCCCTATAATTCTTTGTAGTAATTTTGATGGTAGCTAGAACAATGACATTATTCCATTCATTTCCATTTTCAACAAAATTTCCTCCGTAGCATTTCCCTTCTGAGTCAACTGAACCGACTATGGTAATAGATTCACTCGTCGTTCCATTCATTAATATTTGACTTATAAGACGGTTATAGATTAAAAATGTTTTATATCTATGGATATCCCTGCATGATTCGCTTCCCACTTGATGAATATAATTATAAAGTCCGTTTTTTACCACTGAGCTGTGACTATGCATCCCACAATAGGTTATTATTCGAGTTACTTCGATAAGGCACGATTTTACCGCAACTTGTTTAACTTCGTCCTTTTGTAGCACGGCAACTTTAATAGTTTTTTGGTTATAGTCCGTCACTGGATTTGGACACGAGGCAACGTCTTTTATAGAAATTACGGAAATGTTTATCCTTGGGTCCATGCAATCGTATGCCACTAACGCGACACTTTTGTTTAAGCACAACAATAACATTACGAAGAGCAAAAACATCGTGACAATTATTATATAAGAATCAAAGTTAAATACAATATTAAAACTTAGTAATTAGATTGTGTATACCTGTGGTTTATAATGACCCCGAACAGATGAGAGAGTGGACTGTCAATAATATTCGTACACAAAGACTATTCCACTGTCAGCAAAATTCAAATCAGTTTCGAATAAAGCATAAGGATTGATCTTCCTCGTTAAACATCCGGTTTTACTGTGAGAAAGCTTATCACATAAAAGTTTATAATTAAGTTGTTTTTCCTACAATGAAACAGAACTTATGTTGTGTTATTTTACAATTATAACATCTGGTAAACCTATTGGTTTTTGAATTTAAATTGGTCTCATCCTATCATATGTATATTTCGAGTGAAAGACAACATTGTTTGTCTAAAAATAAAAAAAAATCTAATTATAAATTTAACCTATCCGGTGGTTTACGTATGCGAGTGGAGCGTCGCAACGGTTGCGGCACTTCCTCGTCCCTAACCTCTTCTATAATAGTCTCTAACGGATTGTTACAAAAAGGTAATATTTCTAATGTGTTTTGATAAGTATCGTCCTCACTTTCTTGAGGTTCTAAATTATTTATATTTTCTTCCGCAATACCAATTAATGTATTCTGGTTTTCCTCGTCTACGCTTATACTTTCCATATCATTTAGTTCAATATCAGTCAAATTATACAGTTTAAGTTTATTCGCATGTACTATACGATCTTTTCTAGTATGCAATTTTCTAATTTTGTACGTAACTGGTCCCTTTTTCTCTATTATTCTAAATGGTCCTATCCATGGTTTGCGTAATTTTCGCGATAATCCTAGTTTAGCGTTCATGTCTAACATATATACTAAATCTCCTAACTCAAACTTCTTTTCTCGCGCTTTCTTATTAAATTGTTCCCTCCTATCTTTCGCGGATTGTTCTAAGTTAATTTTTACCTGTGTATAAACATTATTTAACCTAGCTAACATTTCAGAAGCATAGTTTTGATCGTAATCGTATTTAATAGCTTGTGATTTAATAATATCATCGTACGGTAATACAGGATCTCGTCCGTGTAACAAGAAAAATGGACTATATCCAGTTGATGAATGTTTACTAGTAAGTAAGATATATGGGATCCATTCGTCCCAGTCCGTTTGATCGGCTGCAATATAATGCGATAAAATGTCTTTAAATACTCTATGTACTCTTTCAATACTATTTGAACTTGGATTAAATGGTGTGGTTTGTAATTTTTCTATTTGTAATAAACGACATACTTCTTTAAATAATCTCGATAAAAAATTTGAACCTTGATCAGTTATCAATTGTTTTGGTGTTCCGTGACGTGTTATGATATGAGTAACAAACATTTTTGCGACAGTTTCTGCTTTTTGGTCTGGTATTGGGATTGCTTCTACATATTTAGTAAAATAATCTTGAAAAGTTAAAATATATTTATTATTATTTCGAGTCTGCACTAATGGTCCGACAATATCCATATTAGTACGTTCAAATGGTTCACTTACGTCTGGAAATTTTTGCAGTAGCGCTTTACGCATATGTGTTGATGTTTTTCTCTGACAACAAGAATGACATTCTGAACAAAATTTTATATCTTTACGCATGTTTAACCAAAAAAATCGAGTTTTTATGAAATCCATAGTTTTTTGTTCACCTTGGTGTCCTGCGAAAAGCAAGCAATGAAAATCATGTAGAGCCTTCTTAATATAACTTTTAGGCAATACCAATCTATCCCCATTTCCGTCATTTCCTGTCTTATACAAAATTTTATCATTATCTAAAAAGTAATATAAACATGTTTCGTTTTCTGGGCCGTTTAAGTACTCAATTATTTCCTTACAAAAATTATCTTTATATTGTTCTTCTTTAATATTATCCCTGTCCAAAGTTGTATACAGAGTGGTTCATTTACTATGTCCACCCTTAAAATATTTAAGTTGGAATCATTTTGATTCTGTTCTTTGACGTATATGTACACTTTAATATTTGTATCTTTAAAAACATAGTGAATTAACTTAAGTATTATATTCCAATTTAATTTATCCAAACCGCAAGCAATCCGTGGCATTGCTAAATGAGTAACATAATCTGTTTTACAAACTTCTTTTAAATTTTGCAAAGCTAAAAATACATTTGGATATGAAGGTTTATTATAATATCTGGTTTTAGTTACCATGTAGTAAATATTTCTTTCTGGTAATATAATTTCAGCAACTTCTCCTAAATTTTTATTCTGCGCTACTAGCTCGTCAACACTACCAAAATATTGTTTAAACATTTTTGCTATCCCTTTATTCATATGAAAGTCTTGTGAGACACAGTGAGCCAACGAAAAATACTCCGGACAACTAAATAAATCACCTTTTACCTCTAGTACGTCTGGATTTTCATAACTAGCTTTATTAATTTGTTCTATAATAGAATTAATATCATTAAGATTATTTTCAGTTTCAATATTACAAATTCTACTAAGCGCGTCGACGTTTCCGTGTTTTCTTCCCGGTCTATATGTACTATATCAAAATCGTATTCGCTTAAAAGTAACGCCCATCTGGCTAAACGTGAAGTAGGGTCTTTGAGATTAAGTAGCCATTTTAAAGGTCGGTGATCAGTAACAATTGTGAACTTTTTCGCATAAAGCATCCATTTGTGGGCCCTAATTCCGGCTATTATGCCAAGGCATTCTTTCTCAGTCACTGTATAATTTTTCTCAGCTTTATTAAACTTTCTGCTCGCAAAAGCAATCGGTCTTTCAAACCCGTTCCTTAATTGAGATAAAATACTTCCGGTTCCAAAATCACTAGAATCCGTGGCTAGAATAAATGGTTGATCAAAATCTGGATATATTAATATGGAATCTGATGTGATAGCCCTCTTTAATTTTTCAATAGAATCTAACACTTCAGGTGTAATTTCGAATTTTTGCCCCTTCTTCGTAAGGTTAGTTAGTGGTAAAGCCACCTCTGAAAAGTTCTTAATAAATTTTCTGTACCATCCTGCTAAGCCTAAAAATGCTCGTACGTCTTTTACATTTTTCGGTATCGGGTATGAATTTATACACTCTATTTTTTGTGGATCTGGTTTAATACCTTCATCAGAAATAACATGACCCAAATATTTGACTTCTTTTAATAAAAATTTACATTTACTAGGTTTAAGCGTTATATTAGCATCGATTAGTCGTTGAAAAACTAAAGCTAACTGTCTTATATGATCAGCTACTCCCTTTGAATTAAAAACAATAATGTCATCTAAATAAACCATAAACATTTCTGTGATCAAACCGGCTAGCATAGCGTTAGCAAATCTTTGAAATGTTGAGGGTGCGTTTACCAACCCAAAAGGCATCCTAGTATACTCGTAGTGTCCATCCGTTATACTAAAAGCTAATATTTCTATGGCATCTTTAGATAAGGGAATTTGATGATAGGCATTATTAACATCAAACGTGCTAAATAGATTGGATTTACCAAAAGTTCTAATGTTTCGTTTAAATTTGGCAAAGGATAAAAATCTCGTTTAGTTACAGCGTTTAAGGCTCTATAATCGATACACATTCGAATTTTATTAGTTCCATCTTCATTCTTTTTATTCACGATAACTACTGGCGCACTCCAAGCGGATTGAGAATGTCTAATTACCCCTGTCTCTAATAGTCTATCAATTTCTTTTCTTAAAATTTCAGACAACATCATTATCACCTTTATTCATAAAACTTATTTCTCCACTTATTTCGTCGTTACATAACGCACCTCTTAACTCTTTATTCATATCATCATTATTATTATCTCCCTTAACATCATTACTCGTAAACCTATTATTATTTTCCCCTGTATATCTGCCATAGTTTCCTAGAAAATTATCGGCAATTATTTGTTCGTTCCCGTACCTTTTCGATCGAATCCGTACCGCAGTAAGACAAAAATCACCTTTTTCCGAGTTCTCTGGATTAATAATCTGTTATACCTCGCAATCTGTCGAAAGACTCTTTGCCGCAAGTGGAAAAGAATTATTTTCCCTCGTATTTTCCTTATTTTCCGTAACACTAATAAAATTCTTATATTCTCTCCCAACATCTACACTAAAAAGGTCTTTATTCATTGGTATATCTTCCGTATCAATTATGTCATTATTTAATTCATCTTTATGTACTGGTAAATTATCATTTACGCCTCTTAAATTACTTATTGATAAAAGCGGTATTTTAATATTACCTACGCTCAACATATTTCTACCATAGCAAATGTTTACCTTATTTTTTACAAAAAAATCTCTACCTAAAATTCCTGCAATGCCTAGTGGTACTTGGTCATTACAAACAATTAATTCAACATCCCCTATATAAAAATTATTATAATTAATTTTGGCAAAAGCAGTACCTAAAATTGGAATAACATGGCCTGTGACACCAGTTAATTTGATATCGGGTCGCTCTAAAATTTTATGTTCCTTACTCAAATAATTCTGTTTAATCATTGAAACAACTGATCCCGTATCCACTAAAAATTCCATTAAAATATTATTTATAAAAAGTTGAACATAACCTGGCGAATTAATTACATCAAAATGAATTTGCGGGATTCGTAAAGCGTATGCATTATTATTTAAGTTTATATCATAACCACTTTCGCAATTTAATTCTTCGCTCCCCCTCGAGGCAATGAAGGAACGACCTCCGAGTTTAAATGTTGATTGTTATTACTTGTCGCAGAACCTGTAGCGGAATTTAATAATGGCCTCCTTGGTATAGCCCCTGTACTTCTTTGATTCGTCTCGTCCTGCGTATCTGACCTAATATTATTTCTATAATTTCCCCTAAAATTATTTTGATAGCTACCCCTATCTGTCTGATAGTTATTTTCCCTCTGATTCCTATTTACCTCATTTTGTCTAAAATTGTCTGGTCTATTTGGTCCATCATAAGTAAAATTTCGATTATTTCTATCGTATCGATTTCCGTAAGAATTTCCACCACTATTTCCCCGAAAATTAGAATTGTTCGGATTCCTGTTGTTTCCCCTAAAATTACTATTCCCCGAAAAACTATTTTTTGCCAAATGTCCCAGTCTATTGCATCGGTAACACTGCATATCATTAACATTCATTACTTGAGTTACTTGACGCGGATTTAACATGATGTCGTTAAGTTCCTCCATTTTGGCGAGTTCTTGGGCTCTGTCAATTGTCAAGTTATTTTCACGCATAAAAACTGTTCCACAATATTTTAATAAGTTTTTGTTCAACCCCGTAGTAAATTGGTTTAACACTAATTGATCAATTTTCTTAACTAAACCCGGTTTCTCCTCAGCTGTAGCGACGGTCATATCTTCTTCAAGTATTTCTACCCCTAGCAATTTAATTCTCGTTGCGTATTGGTCAACGGTCTCGTCATGTCTTTGAAAGCATTTATTCAATTTTATAAGTGCCTGCCCCGGTATTTTTACTGGCGAAAATCTTTTAATAAATTTGGCTTTGAAATCAGCATATGTTGTCGTGTCTAAATTTGGGTAGGTTTTAAAGAAATTCTAAGCGTCTCCTATTAACCTGAATTTTACAATATTTAGAGTCGTCTGTTCGGGCCATTCGTCTAGTTTAGATCGCTGTTCAATCTTTTCAAAATATTTTTTACATCTTGTCTACCAGAAAATTGTTCGACAGTATTCGCTATCATACCCCAAGTTACTCTATGTCCCAAGACCGGGGGTTGTACCGCATCATTTGCATTTGCTACTGGATCCGCCATGTTCTACACCTATTTATTATAACTAATTATACGAAACTTTATTTATTTATTTTTTCGGGTGCTCCCTACCATTAGATCATAAAATAAAATTGAAATTAATAAAGTAATCTATGATTATTGTGATTTTATACCACTTTAAAATATTAAATACTCCTGCATTTAAGAAAAATGTTATTAAGAAAACAAAATAAAATCGTAAATAAATTTTAGGCAAGAATAAAATAAAATGTTTCAAGTTAATTCTATCTCTAGACACTGTTAAATGATTATAACAATTTTTATTAATTTAATTTCTAACCCTTAATTAATTTTTAACCCTTTTAATCCATTTTTAACCCTTTTTTAATCCCACTTTAGCTGCCACCATTGTAGTGAACGGAGGGGCGGGGGGTGAATTTATTCCCCTTTATATCTAATCCCCCCGTGTCGCAATTGTATTTAATGAAAGAAAGAAAGAAAGAAAGAAAGAAAAGAAATAGTAGCTGCCACCACCCTGTTATTAAACAGGGAAAATTTTGAGATAGGTAGTGTGCCCTTCTTCGGCGCGGGCTATCGTAGCCCTAACTGGGAGGGTTGTTTAAAATAAAAAAAAAACTTGCATTCCTATAATCACTGAATTTTAATACGGTTAACGAGTATAAGTTACACCCTCATTACACTAATATAACAAGATCTCGGGAGAGCACCCTAATACCTTTGAATAAAGTTTATACAAGAATAATTTGGATCGGTCTCACCCATATCTAATTCCTATCCTCGAATGGTTCCTCTCATTCACTCTAATTTAATTCCATCACCCCGACGCTTTGATTTTCCCCATTTAGTCACCACACATCACTTGCAAAGTAAAGTACAATTTTTAACACATTTCCCGACTTAATACACCAAAATTCTATTCTAAATCAAACTTTATTGTAACAATTTTAACAAGACCATATCTTTTTTAAATCAAACCGTACCATTTCATGGTCGCGGACCGAGTCTCTCTCCCTCTCTTAATATCTTTTTGGCGTGCTTCCTCGCCTCTCGAATTCTCGCCTTGTCAGCGTTTTTGCCCCAACGGCCGAGTATGACATATATATATACAGGGTGTTACATTAAATTCATATATTATTGGACCATATCTATTCCATGGGACTTTAAATGGAAGAAAATATGAGATATTTTTGAGAATGTATTGCCAGGAATATTAGAGACTATCCCTCATAACCAGGAGAATATTTGGTTTCACCAAGATGGTGCACCACCCCATAACTCAGTACTAGTCAAAGATTGTCTTAATGAAATGTACCCTCAGAGATGGATTGGTACTAATGGAGTAGTCAGATGGCCAGCACGATCACCTGACTTGACTCCAACAAATATTTTCCTTTGGGGGTATTTAAAAAGTGTAGTGTACATTGAACCCATTGAGGATATGGCCGATTTGTATAATAAAATATATGCAAGTGTTGCTGCTATAAATAGACATACGTTACAAAAAGTTTGCAATGAAGAGTTACTGAAACGGTACAATATGTGTATTCATGAAGAAGGGAGAAATTTTGAACATTTAATATAATAAGTACCTACTAATAAGAAAGAAATTAGTTTAATTTCATTTTTAATAATATTTCGATAGTTTTTAAATGTTTGTTTATAAAACTTTTGTTTACGTTCTTTACTGAATTGTTAATATAAATTTAGCCCATTCTAAATTAGTGTGTATTTTCTTTGTTGTCTTACTTACTTTAAGTTGGGAGCCGTTTTATTAGAAGCGTTATTAGAAAAAAAAATGTAATATGTAGGAACATATGGATATTGGTTCATCATGTTAGTTCCGGTTTGGCCGGAAGTGGTAAACATAATTTTATGATAGTGTATTATATCACTTTCCTTATCTTGAAAAAAAGTGTTTGGTAACCAATATTCTATAATAAATAATAAATAAATTATAGGGATTTATCAAAATTCACGTGTACTGGCATTAATGAAAGAAACTCATGTAACTTCAAAACGGCTTGTTTTTTGTAAATTCTCTATACCATCAAAATTATTCACAAATTATTGTTTAATCACATGACTTATGTTTCAAGGTTCCAGCCATCAAAAAATAGTTTTGCATCGCAGCGCCATCTCTGTGTGCTGTTGAGGAAAAATTCTAATCACCGTTATTTAAACCTTTCTTTGGTATCAATCATCTGCCATTTACAAAAATAAAATATCTTTATTAGTTTTAGAGATAATGGCCTGGGGACTTTTAAGTGAAACACCCTGTATATATATATTATATATTATTCTATGCTCATGTAATCCAAACATTTTTTAATTATTGAATATAGGTAAGGTAGTGAGATGGTTAGCTGTCAACCTACAACAAGGCTGAAGGCAATAAGTTTTGCAAAAAACAGTTTTTTTAGAAAAATCCCGCCCACTGGAAAAAACTGGGAAAATCATAAAAATGAAATAAAAAACAGCATTCAAAATTAATTATAACTTGCTGTGTAAATATAAATCCAACGTCTGTCTGTATAGGTTAGGTTCATATTTACAATGGCTGGCTTGTTTCCTTCTTTGAATATATTTCTCTTATACCTACTTACTTGATATAATTACGTAAAAGTATATTATAACGAGATACATTTTTTTATCATGGTAGAAATAAAAAAGTTTCTACAAAAATCCATTTAATTCTAACATGGTGAAATCAAATATAGTATTAACTTTCACTCGTTTCACAATAGTCTTAAATATTTAGGCAATAAAATTAGAAAAGGTTTTGGCTGTGTAGTCAATCTCAGTGGCATCATTCACGTAAAAGTGAATTCTGAAATATTCAAGTAAAACATTCGCAGGCCATATTTTCTTCGTTTTAAAATATAGGTACTTATAACATAGCTGCGCGTTTTTTTGTTTTGTTTGTTTGTTTATGTCAATATACCACGGTGCAATTACTTTTGAGTAATAAATTATTACTATTATATATACATTACTATACAGGGTTTTTGACAAGTCGATACATATAGCCTTGCGGAGGTGACAAGGGAGATCCTTTAGACTACATTAAGCCAAACATACCTTAGTACAGTCTTACATTTTTTGAGATTTTCGACCGTAAGACTTTGTACTAGGGTATGTTTGGCTTAATGCAGTCTAAATGATCTCTTCTATCACATCCGCAAGGGTTTGCATCGACCCTTCAAACACCCCATATGTATTTAGTTTAAGGACATTTTGGTAATAAATGCTATATTACATTTGAATGTATATTACTCCGTTTTCTTAGGATTCCAAACGATCCTAAGAAACGAAAATTATGGTTAGAAAATATGAACCATTTCTTTTCAAAATAAATACTACAAAGCCTATCATAACTTGGTGTTGGAGCTCAGTCTACTAATTGACTGAGCTCCAACACCAAGTTATGATAGGCTTTGTAGTATTTATTTTGAAAAGAAATGGTTCTACCAGAGGGAAATAAAATGAAATTATTAAATGAAGCTGTGCCAACAATTTTCCTAGAATTACCCAGCTACTTACAAGTAAAGAAGGTGCATGAGCATCGTTTCTTTAATAAGTAATCTTTTTTTAACAATGTACGCCAACAGGCAGTCAGTCGTGATCTGATTTTCCTTTTTATTTGCAGATAATATTTGTTTCTTGTTTCAGAGAACAAGAAGATGCCATCATATGACATCAAATATATAAAGGTATATTTGAAAATGCTCCTAAGAAATAATGCAGGAAAATTATTTGTATTTGTGTTTTTGAAATAAATGTTTTGTGGTATTTGTATCTAGCTGGGTGTTATCTTCTATAAATATACTTATCCAATTCATTATGTATTTTTTATCACACAGGTAACTGAAAAACAAGTAAAAAGTTTACGTATATTTGATGTAGCATTAATAATAATCAAGGTATGTATTCTAAATAAATTAACTGAATTTCAGTAGGTAGGTATACATTGTCTCAGAAATATTCAAGTGATGACTTCATTAACAGTGAAAGGAATAGTATTTGACTGACACGATAATTTTTGTTTTTCTTTTTAATTAATTATCACATCACCCAACTTATTATTTCGACATTTTTTAAAATGTAATGTCTCGAATTGTTTATAATAAATGACACTAGTGGGGATAACCAAAAATAAGTATATATCTACAATGATGAGGGCTGCTAAATAAAAAATCGGTAAAGGTATTTACACAGAACTTCCCTCGTTATTTGCGCATGAGGTCGCTCTAAAAATTTTTCAATTACGAAATGACATTGGGAATAATAATCGGAATATAGTTATTGCTATTGTTACAAAGAAAACCTGATAACTTTTGGTCAAGAAAATATACAGAGTTCTCATCCAACAGCAAAAGTTCAATACTAAATAGCAGGTGCCACATATGGCAGGCTTGCGCAAATACCTTTACAAATGTCCACCATGACTGAATTATTTCTTGGGATGACCACCTTGTACATTTTTCAATAAAACTATAATAGGTGCATATGCCAGATATTATTGCCATCTGTCACATTTTCAATCCAACATTCACGTAATGGAGTGGAAGTATAGTGTGTGGTTAAGAAATTTCATTTTTTTTTAAATTTTTCAAAAGATGTTGGTAAAATAATTTTCAAAATGTTTTCTTCTGAAATAGGTTTAAAATGTCAAACTTAGAAATTTTAAATTTGAGCAAAAAGGAAAGTTTCCTTCTATTCTATAGTAGTGCTATAAAAAGTTTAAAAATTAAAAATTACATATTTTTTAAAATAGGTTTAGAATGCTATGAAACGTGAAAATTTTAAATTTGAGCAAATAAAAAAAAATTCGATCTATTTTGGTGGTAAAAACTTTTTGAAAAATTTTCAAAAATTTTTTTCTGAAATACCTAGGTTTAGAATGTCATTTAAATTTGAGCATTCTAGTGTTAAATTTTTTTCCAAACTGGTAACAAAATGTTGCAAATTTTTTTTTCCGAAATTGGTTTGGAACATGAAACGTGG
Organism: Stenurella melanura; assembly: GCA_963583905.1. Lineage (NCBI taxonomy): Eukaryota > Metazoa > Arthropoda > Insecta > Coleoptera > Cerambycidae > Stenurella > Stenurella melanura. Next base: position 109,383,844 of record OY757310.1, on the reverse strand, counting down.
AAATTTTAAATTTGAATAAAACAATTTTTCTCGTCTGTTCTATAGTAGTGATACATAAATGGATTAAAAAATTTTCAAATATTTTTTTTTTCAAAATAGGTTTAGAATTCCATGAAACGTGGAAATTTTACATTTGAACAAAGAAAAAATTTTTTTTTAGTGGTAAAAATTTTTTCAAAAATTTTCAAAATTTTTTCTTTCAGAAATAGGTTTAGCGTGTCATGAAACGTGGAAATTTTAAATTTGAGCAAAAAAAATTTTTTTCAACTTGGTAAAAATTTTTTCAAAAATGTTTGAAAAAAATTTTCAAAAATTTTTTTTTCCTGAAATAGGTTTAGCGCGTCATGAAACGTGGAAATTTTAAATTTGAGCAAAAAAAAATTTTTTTCATCTTGGTAAAAATTTTTTCAAAAATGTTTGAAAAAAATTTTCAAAAATTTTTTTTTCCTGAAACAGGTTTAGCGCGTCATGAAACGTGGAAATTTTAAATTTGAGCAAAAAAAAAATTTTTTCACTATTTATTCCGTTTAGACGGTCCACCCTGTATATTTTTCAGTGAAAATTCTACCAGTTCTTCGCTGACAGTAGGGTTAACTACCTACCAAATTTGGCTGCTCTCCGTCAAGTAGTTTTTTAGTAAATACACCAACAGACAGACAGACAGACAGACAGACAGACAGACAGACCGACAGACAGACAGACAGACAGACAGACTGACGGAATTGAAAAACCTATATTTTCGGAATCTACGTGTTCTGAAACGTCAGAATCCGAAAAAATCTCGGAGGGTGATTTTTTCTCGAATACAATACTTCCCTTCGGTATGCGAGGGAAGTAAAAAGATCGACGTGCCCAATAGTTTTCCCAAACACTTCATTTATTTCATACTTTCCAGACTCACTGTATGCACAATTTGCCGAAATAATATCCGCTGCACCCATTAATTGTACCATGAAGCTGTTTTTGGAGAAAATACCAGTTCTGTAACATTTTATTCCTTTGACGTGATAAACTTGACACCTACATATTGTACATATGTTCCGTCACTGGCGCTTGTTCCCTGGTGGCAGGTGGGCACACCATTGGCAGTAGCGTTACGACTCCTTATAATAGGAAGGTTTTAAGCCCCTTAATTCATCAACGTTGTACGTTATCCCTTATACTGATCATGCGCAGTCGTTCAAAAATAACCGAATACGTTATTAACCGATAAAGTTTTCCCTTATTTGCGTTAGAATAAGGTACGCTTAATAACATTTAATGTTTTACAGTGTTGCCCGGTAGAAAACATTCACATCTATTTATACATTTAATTTATGAATCTTAATCCTTAGATTTTTAAAATACATAACTCTTGGCTCTATTTAGTACAATTTTTAAATATATTTTTAATTGTGTTCGTAATATGTAATAAAATGATTCCATGTAAATCAATCCTTGGCAACATTGCCATTTTTGTCACGGTGCGAACATAACCTAACTCTTTCATGTTTGTTATATGCTTGAAAAGAAATTGGGATCTATTTATTTTGTGCTTATGGAAGTATTTAAAAAACGGTTGCGATTTGGAGACCACAATGATTTAACTTTATTATGGGGGGTTTTAGCTCAGAACCCATTCGATAATCCTGGCCTGTGAGACGTAGTACAAGAAAACGTTTTCTCCGTTACTGCAAAAAAATTCACTTTACGAAGTTTGAAAGAGCATTTGGAACGCCTGATAAAAATTTGGCTCGAACAAACAAAAGTGTTGATAGGCAAGTAAGTACAAATTTGTAAGCAGTATGATTTTTTGTATTTGACAGTCTTCAGTCCCCATCCATGTAGTAAATCTACAAATTTTTTAACTTGAAACATTTCTTTAACATCTATCCAGATAATGTTTGACTAATCGAGTACAAAATGTGCCTTGGTTATTTTTAGACCAGGAATTGAAGAACAGGTAACTGAAAAGGACATATTGTGTCAAAATGTTTATGAATTAATGCGGGAGTTCTCAAAAGAAAAGAGGGCGAAAAAAACTGGGAAACAAAAACAAAAATTAAATAAAGAAAAAGGAGAAGATGCTCGAAACAAGTGGGTCTCTACGTTGGATCGTCGACAGCCTTTTGAACAGATAGAAAACATAGTGTTGCCCGGATCAATGAGTCAAGATCATTCATCTAAGTGTGATTTAAAAGTTGGATTTTTTTTTAAAAAGATCAGTATTAATAACGAGCTTACCTGCGTTCTCTTTTCAAAAAGTCAGGTGGTACTGACTGGTTTTTTGCTTCGCAATTGTTTTTTTTATCGTGGCAGTTTCACATATACTACAGCCCTATTCATAAAAAAATAACGTTTAAGTAAAATGTTGTGGCATGTAATAATCATCAATAAAAAACATAACTCCAGCCGGTTTTATACAAATAAAGGTCGCCTTTCATTTTAGTACTTGTATACCTTTTTATAAATAGAACTTTACTATTACCATCAAGATCATACATAGATAGTTTATATACCTCTCCTTCCCCAACTTGTCAAATTTATAGTAATATAATTTCAGATGCGGCAGACTGTGAAATTGTCATAGATTTTGAGGACAATGCAGAGCTGACTCAAGAGGAAGTTATTTTAAAAATAGGTGAGTTATCCAGCTTATGTTGAGTCATAAGCCTTCATACATTATAGGTACAAATTACAGCGAATTTGTAAAAACCGAGTTCTAAAATAATGTTACGATAACAAACATTGTCACTTTTTAATACATAGTTTAATACGTTTTTTATTTGCATATGGAAAATGGTTCAGATCCTAATGAAACTGTAATGGCACCTGAAGCACTTACCTCTAAGGAAAACTATCTGCCACCACAACAAGCAGCAGTTTCTCAATTTTCATCAACTCCAAAGTTCGCTAGAGGGATTCTAGGTACAGATTTATATATATGCTGTTTCTTAGGTTTTTGCGGATGTTGAATGAAATGTTGTTGTGCTTCTGAGTGTTTTCCCTCATAGTTGACAAGCTCCTATAGGAGCCATGGTTGCCTAAACGACGTTTTGCAGAACTTCATCTGCCATCATCAGGTTCTCGCTGAAACCTGCCTACTGCTATGATGGCAGATGACATTCATGCGAAATGGCGTTTAGACAACCATGGCTAATACAAGAGCCTATCAACTACGCGGGACAATACAAGGAAGCACAATAACGATTCATACATATACAGGGTGCGCCAAAGTTCTGATTTTGGTCGATTACGGCTGTATTTGAAATGGTGGAAATATATTGTCTATAGATTATTTTCTTGATTTTCAATTCTGAATAACCAGAAAATATGTACAATTATACAGGGTACTCCGTTTTCGTTGTCCGAGCAACAACTTCGTTATTTTAAATGGAACACCCTATATTTTTTTCCTTTATCGAGTTACCCATCTAATTATATTCATAATTCTATTAAGGTGGTAGGTACTTAAAATGAACCGTTTACGATATAAAAAAGATTTTTTGACAAAAAGTGAGGTTTGCGGATAAGTTTTTGAGTACCTCTGATTTCATAGACAAGAGAGTTTTCAAAATTCTGCTTATACTGTTATGTTGAGCATATTAAGGGCTAGTAGGGCAGAAACATTATTAATATTAATCTTATACAGAGTGCTGAAAAAATTGAGTTTAATGTTTCGCTAATAAAAAAGGCCGTAATTCAATTTTTTCAAATGGGACGTACTATTTTCAGTTCTGTCATCTAATGAAGTGTTAAATTATCTTTCCATTGATATATCATAGTAGGTATTTATCTTTAGGAGTTGCATAGATATTAAGGTTAATTGTCTGGATCAGTCATTTTTCTTGCTGGAACTTCATGAGGTTTGTACTGCACTTCACCAGTTTCGATAAATCTGTCTCTAAGATTACTAAATGCAGGTTCTAAAGGGTGTCTCCTTTCAGGATATCTGGTTTTATAGACTCGGGATGCTAAGAGGCTGTTCCTTGAGCACTCCCCCAGAATAAAAATCATGTCAACCATTTCTTCCCGCGAATAATTCATATTTAATATAATTATATGCAAATGCAACTTCCTGGAACTGTAAAAGCTACTAGTATTTTATTAAAGACAATCAAAACAAAAGCACTTACCGATATAGCAGTAACACAAAACTTTAGAACATCCACAGACACGTGTTTTGACATCTATGTCTCTTCGGTGCGGCTTTTTCTAAAGTTCACAATCAACTGAAATATGTAAGCAAATACTCGTGTTATAACTATCAAAGGATTACCAGAACAGGATATTAAAAATTAAAATTAGATTATAGGAAATTCCCCGTAAAGGGATAATTATCAATATAATTATATGCAAATGCAACTTCCTGGAACTGTAAAAGCTACTAGTATTTTATTAATTATTTTTATATTTTATTATCAATATAATTATATGCAAATGCAACTTCCTGGAACTGTAAAAGCTACTAGTATTTTATTAGCTAATAAAATACTAGTAGCTTTTACAGTTCCAGGAAGTTGCATTTGCATATAATTATATTGATAATTATCCCTTTACGGGGAATTTCCTATAATCTAATTTTAATTTTTAATATCCTGTTCTGGTAATCCTTTGATAGTTATAACACGAGTATTTGCTTACATATTTCAGTTGATTGTGAACTTTAGAAAAAGCCGCACCGAAGAGACATAGATGTCAAAACACGTGTCTGTGGATGTTCTAAAGTTTTGTGTTACTGCTATATCGGTAAGTGCTTTTGTTTTGATTGTCTTTAATAAAATACTAGTAGCTTTTACAGTTCCAGGAAGTTGCATTTGCATATAATTATATTAAATATGAATTATTCGCGGGAAGAAATGGTTGACATGATTTTTATTCTGGGGGAGTGCTCAAGGAACAGCCTCTTAGCATCCCGAGTCTATAAAACCAGATATCCTGAAAGGAGACACCCTTTAGAACCTGCATTTAGTAATCTTAGAGACAGATTTATCGAAACTGGTGAAGTGCAGTACAAACCTCATGAAGTTCCAGCAAGAAAAATGACTGATCCAGACAATTAACCTTAATATCTATGCAACTCCTAAAGATAAATACCTACTATGATATATCAATGGAAAGATAATTTAACACTTCATTAGATGACAGAACTGAAAATAGTACGTCCCATTTGAAAAAATTGAATTACGGCCTTTTTTATTAGCGAAACATTAAACTCAATTTTTTCAGCACTCTGTATAAGATTAATATTAATAATGTTTCTGCCCTACTAGCCCTTAATATGCTCAACATAACAGTATAAGCAGAATTTTGAAAACTCTCTTGTCTATGAAATCAGAGGTACTCAAAAACTTATCCGCAAACCTCACTTTTTGTCAAAAAATCTTTTTTATATCGTAAACGGTTCATTTTAAGTACCTACCACCTTAATAGAATTATGAATATAATTAGATGGGTAACTCGATAAAGGAAAAAAATATAGGGTGTTCCATTTAAAATAACGAAGTTGTTGCTCGGACAACGAAAACGGAGTACCCTGTATAATTGTACATATTTTCTGGTTATTCAGAATTGAAAATCAAGAAAATAATCTATAGACAATATATTTCCACCATTTCAAATACAGCCGTAATCGACCAAAATCAGAACTTTGGCGCACCCTGTATATATATATATATATACACACTTCATTATTTACCCGTGAAAACCTAAGAAACAACATAATATATATATATATATATATATATATATATATATATATATATATATATATATATATATATATATATATATATATTAAAACAAAATATTTCTGTCTATCACCTCTATGAATCCTTATTTTCATAAGGATAGTAAACCAAACTGCAACGAATTGCTAGTCTGGCCGCGTTAAGGATAAAAATCACATTTTACCACAAAACGCTTGGTTTTGATTGAAACAAATACTAGCCGAAATATTTATACCTAATTAAAGGCAACTCTCGCACCAGTCGTCTCAGGCCACTTGCAGACTGCAGTTTCGCGCTGGTGGCGCTCGTCAGTGCAAGGCTTCCCGAGACGACTGACACGAGAGTTGATTGTTCCCAAGTGAATATTTCGCCGTTGCAAAACGACGAAATAGGGGAAGCTCCATCTAGCGGTCAATATCTGTCTCCATCAAAACAATATCCCGACATGGGGTGCATGTAATAGTTCAAGAGCATGCTTCTAGAGGGCAGAATATATTAAAACAAAATATTTCTGTCTATCACCTCTATGAATCCTTATTTTCATAAGGATAGTAAACCAAACTGCAACGAATTGCTAGTCTGGCCGCGTTAAGGATAAAAATCACATTTTACCACAAAACGCTTGGTTTTGATTGAAACAAATACTAGCCGAAAGATTTATACCTAATTAAAGGCAACTCTCGCACCAGTCGTCTCAGGCCACTTGCAGACTGCAGTTTCGCGCTGGTGGCGCTCGTCAGTGCAAGGCTTCCCGAGACGACTGACACGAGAGTTGATTGTTCCCAAGTGAATATTTCGCCGTTGCAAAACGACGAAATAGGGGAAGCTCCATCTAGCGGTCAATATCTGTCTCCATCAAAACAATATCCCGACATGGGGTGCATGTAATAGTTCAAGAGCATGCTTCTAGAGGGCAGAATATATTAAAACAAAATATTTCTGTCTATCACCTCTATGAATCCTTATTTTCATAAGGATAGTAAACCAAACTGCAACGAATTGCTAGTCTGGCCGCGTTAAGGATAAAAATCACATTTTACCACAAAACGCTTGGTTTTGATTGAAACAAATACTAGCCGAAAGATTTATACCTAATTAAAGGCAACTCTCGCACCAGTCGTCTCAGGCCACTTGCAGACTGCAGTTTCGCGCTGGTGGCGCTCGTCAGTGCAAGGCTTCCCGAGACGACTGACACGAGAGTTGATTGTTCCCAAGTGAATATTTCGCCGTTGCAAAACGACGAAATAGGGGAAGCTCCATCTAGCGGTCAATATCTGTCTCCATCAAAACAATATCCCGACATGGGGTGCATGTAATAGTTCAAGAGCATGCTTCTAGAGGGCAGAATATATTAAAACAAAATATTTCTGTCTATCACCTCTATGAATCCTTATTTTCATAAGGATAGTAAACCAAACTGCAACGAATTGCTAGTCTGGCCGCGTTAAGGATAAAAATCACATTTTACCACAAAACGCTTGGTTTTGATTGAAACAAATACTAGCCGAAAGATTTATACCTAATTAAAGGCAACTCTCGCACCAGTCGTCTCAGGCCACTTGCAGACTGCAGTTTCGCGCTGGTGGCGCTCGTCGGTGCAAGGCTTCCCCAGACGACTGACACGAGAGTTGATTGTTCCCAAGTGAATATTTCGCCGTTGCAAAACGACGAAATAGGGGAAGCTCCATCTAGCGGTCAATATCTGTCTCCATCAAAACAATATCCCGACATGGGGTGCATGTAATAGTTCAAGAGCATGCTTCTAGAGGGCAGAATATATTAAAACAAAATATTTCTGTCTATCACCTCTATGAATCCTTATTTTCATAAGGATAGTAAACCAAACTGCAACGAATTGCTAGTCTGGCCGCGTTAAGGATAAAAATCACATTTTACCACAAAACGCTTGGTTTTGATTGAAACAAATACTAGCCGAAAGATTTATACCTAATTAAAGGCAACTCTCGCACCAGTCGTCTCAGGCCACTTGCAGACTGCAGTTTCCCGCTGGTGGCGCTCGTCAGTGCAAGGCTTCCCGAGACGACTGACACGAGAGTTGATTGTTCCCAATAGAGTTGCCTTTAATTAGGTATAAATCTTTCGGCTAGTATTTGTTTCAATCAAAACCAAGCGTTTTGTGGTAAAATGTGATTTTTATCCTTAACGCGGCCAGACTAGCAATTCGTTGCAGTTTGGTTTACTATCCTTATGAAAATAAGGAATCATAGAGGTGATAGACAGAAATATTTTGTTTTAATATATTCTGCCCTCTAGAAGCATGCTCTTGAACTATTACATGCACCCCATGTCGGGATATTGTTTTGATGGAGACAGATATTGACCGCTAGATGGAGCTTCCCCTATTTCGTCGTTTTGCAACGGCGAAATATTCACTTGGGAACAATCAACTCTCGTGTCAGTCGTCTCGGGAAGCCTTGCACTGACGAGCGCCACCAGCGCGAAACTGCAGTCTGCAAGTGGCCTGAGACGACTGGTGCGAGAGTTGCCTTTAATTAGGTATAAATCTTTCGGCTAGTATTTGTTTCAATCAAAACCAAGCGTTTTGTGGTAAAATGTGATTTTTATCCTTAACGCGGCCAGACTAGCAATTCGTTGCAGTTTGGTTTACTATCCTTATGAAAATAAGGATTCATAGAGGTGATAGACAGAAATATTTTGTTTTAATATATTCTGCCCTCTAGAAGCATGCTCTTGAACTATAATATATATATATATATATATATATATATATATATATATATATATATATATATATATATATATATATATATATATATGAAGTGTTGGCGTGCTTCCGGGTGTTTTTCCGTGTAGTTGGTAGGCTCCTGTTGGAACCATGGTTGTCTGAACGACGTTTCGGCGGAATCTCATCTGCCATCTTCAGGTTCTGGCTGAAAGCTGCCTGCTGCTGCTGCTGCTACTGCTGCTCCTCGTTGCTCGAACTGAACTGACGTTCTCTCTGTTGTGCGGCTCCTTATATACGTTGTGGGGTGGGGCGCACCTGCGCACTTGGCTGCGTGTTACTGGCCCTCTTCTCTCTGTTGGAGGCGTAGCAGGCGCCTGAGCTAACCCGACAAGAGGCCTCACTGAAACGTCACGTTTCACGTGACTTCTCGTTGAAGGTCGTGTATCCTTGTATCCAGTCGTCGCTAGCGCTTGTCGTGCTTCACTTAGGTTAGTCAGTGCTTGGCTCCGGCTCCTCGTGATGGGTCCCCTTGTGACCGGCTTTGGTGTCTCCTCGTGAATTGTCGATATTCGACGGTGCCTCGTTGCGATCGGTTCGTTTACCATGGGATGTCGTGTGTTTTCCGTTATATATCTTCCTGACAGTGCGAGCTTCCATGCGGTGGGTAATCTCTGGGTGTCGTCTCTCTTGTTAAGATTTTGCGGTCTCTTTTCAATTTCAATTGCCTCCCTGGTAATTCTTGATCTCCAGTGCTCGATGTTGGCTACTGTCCTGGTGTTGTCGAAGTCTATTTTGTGTCTAGTAGTTTTTGCGTGCTGTGCTAGGGACGATGTTTTCTCCTCTTTTTGCACTGCATTCCTATGTTCTTCTCTTCTTACACTTATACGTCTGTTGGTCTGCCCTATGTATGATTTATTGCAATCTTGGCACGGAATTTCATACACTCCTTGGTTTTCTAGGGCAATTTTTTATTTCGGGTTACGGAGAACTGCGCTGATCTTTCGATCTGTTTTGAATATTGTCCCCATGTTGTGTCTACGTAGAAGTTTGCTGATTTTGTCCGTTGTCCCTTTTACGTAAGGTAGATATGCTTTTGCCACTAGTTTTTCGGGTTCTTCCTGGGTTCGTGGTTTGGATGGTTCTTGCGACTTCTGTATTGTATACCTTGAAAATCCATTTCTCATAAGTGCTTTCTGAAGTGATGACATTTCTTCGTTGATATGGTCGCCATCTGCTAGCCTTTGGGAGCGTGTCACTAAGGTTTTCACTACTGAATTCAGTTGCGCTGGATGGTGATGTGATGCTGCATTTAGATATCTGTCTGTGTGAGTGGGTTTTCTGTATACTGTGTGACCTAGTGTTCCGTCTTGTTTCTTCTTCACTAATACGTCTAGGAATGGGAGCTGGCCTTCTGCTTCTACCTCCATCGTGAATTTGACTTTGTCGTGAATGTTGTTCAGGTGGACTAGGAAACTATTTAGATGTTCTCTTCCATGAGTCCATATTACGAATGTGTCGTCGACGTATCTTAACCAAAGTTTTGGTTTGAGTGGTGCAGTTTGTATGGCCCGCGTTTCTAAGTCCTCCATGAAAAGATTAGCGATGACTGGAGACAAAGGCGAACCCATCGGTGCTCCTTCCGTCTGTTTGTAGCGCTGGTCATTGTATGTGAAGTAAGTGTTATTTACAGTGTGTAGTTAGACTAAGAATATGCTCCTCTGGATTGTACTTTCGCTTGATCAATTCGAGTGATTCGTCTACTGGTACATTTGTGAACAGTGACACAACATCGAAGCTCACTAGAAGATGTTCTGGTTGGACAGTCTCGTTGTTTAGTAACTCGATGAAATTTTGTGCGTTTTTCACATAGGATGTAGCCTTTTCGGCGAGTGGCTGCAACTGCCTAGCTAGATATCTCGCTAATTCTTGCACAGGTGATCCTACTGAGCTAACAATAGGTCTTAGTGGGGCTCCTTCCTTATGAATCTTTGGTAGGCCATATAGTTTGGGACATCTTGAGGACTTCTCTCTCGGTATTATCTGATTTTTTATCTCATCGTCTATGGGGCTAGCTTTGATTTTGGCTTTAGTGGTCGCCGAAAAGGCTACATCCTATGTAAAAAACGCACAACATTTCATCGAGTTACTAAACAACGAAATTCGTTTGAAAGGCGACAAGCCATTCAAGATTCGCCGCTATCAATACTCCACCAATAAGAAAAGGATCATTAGTGAAGAAGTAAAGAAGATGCTGGCCGCTGGAGTAATTCGCCGCAGCAATAGCCGCTATTGTTCACCCATCGTCATCGTAAACAAGAAGGGTGGAAGCTCCCGCTTCTGCGTGGATTACCGCCAGCTAAACACCCAGACCTACGAGGAAGTCTCCCAGTTGCCACCTATCAGAGAAACCATTCGAGAGCTAGGAGAAGCCAAGGTGTTCACAAGCCTGGATTTGAAGAGCGGATACTGGCAGGTTCCAATGCATGAGGAGAGTATACCCTTGACAGCCTTCAGTACCCCAGACGGAGCAACATACGAATTCATGGTGATGCCGTTCGGGCTACGTAATGCCCCTCAACGTTTCAAAAGCTGATGACCGAAGTATTGGCCGATTACATCGACGTCTTCGTCAAGGTATATCTGGACGATATAATTGTGTACTCCGAAGATCACCAGGACCACCTTCGACATCTAGCATTGGTACTCGAACGACTGAGGATACATGGCCTCCACTGTGGTCTCTCCAAGTGCCGTTTTGGAGCCTCCGAATTGGATTATCTGGGCTACAGAATCACCGCTACTCAAAATCAACCCCAGGAGAAGCACGTTATTCAAATTCAGGAATTCCCGACGCGACGCCTCGAACCAAGAAAGAACTTCAAGCGTTCCTGGGCACCGCCAATTGGTTACGAGAATTTATCCCGGAGTTCGCCGAGCTGACCACCCCACTGACCGATCTGAGAGGGAAGGCACGTTTTCAATGGACCCCCGAAGCGGAAGCCACGTTCAAAGACATACAGGAGAAGTTATCCCAGCCTCTAGCCCTCTGCCGACCGGAGCCAGGACTGCCGTTCTACCTCCAAACCGATGCAAGCACCCATGGCATGGGAGCAGCCCTGTATCAAAAAACACCAGAAGGAGAGAAGAGGATAATATCATGCTCCAGCGCCAAATTCACTGGACCAGAACGCCGCTACCACATAAACGAACAAGAAACCCTCGCCGTCGTATGGGCCTGCCGCCGGTACCGCCATTGGCTCGAAGATCAACACTTCACGCTCGTCACCGACAGTCGAGCACTCAACTAGCTGAACCTATTCAAAGACGAGAGGGCCAAGCTAACCCGGTGGGCCTTGCAGCTGCAAGAATATAACTTCACGGTCGAGCATTGTCCAGGACGATTGAACCAGTTGCCAGATTTCCTGTCTCGACACCCCAAAGAAGCCATGCCACCAGACACCGGCGACGACTCCCGCTTGTTGCCTCCCGAAGAAGCCTTCCCCGTACGACCAACCAATCCGAGGGCCATCATCGATACTCCATCCACCGACGAGATACAAATGATGGAAGCAGAACCCGAGGAACTTGTCACACTCTTTGACGAAATCAAGGATGCCCAACTCACCGACTTCGCCATCTCTGGTTCCATCGAACGGTGGCAAGAAATCCAGGACCAAGAACGCGACCTAGACCCATGGGAGAGACGCCTAAAGGACGAATTCAGGGTAGAAGATGGACATCTATGGCACATCACCGAAGCAAGGACCGCCCTCGTTGTGCCCGAAGAATTGCGGCCCCGCATCCTGCATCACTACCACGACGCCTCACATGCCGGCCATCCAGGCCGCGACGAGACGTACCGGGCAATAAACAATCGTTATTATTGGCCCCAACTCAGTAAACACGTCACCAAACATGTCCGGCTATGCATGGTATGTGCTGCAACCAAACGAGGACCCCTTCAAGCTGCCGCTCCACTTCGCCCCAGACCACCAATCAGTCCCTGGCAGGTGATCAGCCTTGACGTCATGGGACCCTATGAAGAAACACCATCCCACAACCGAGTCATCATCGTACTGACAGATCTCTGTTCCAAATGGATAGAAACCGAGGCCGTTCCTCAGGCCGATGTCAATCACATACTAGGAGCCTTGAAACGGGTTTTTCTCCGATGGGGTTACCCGGATGAACTAATAACCGACAACGCTAACACCTTTACAGCCAGGAAAATAGTCAACTTCTGCCGGAAGAACAAAATCCGCCACTTCACGTCTCCACTTTACCACCAGAGGGCCAATCCAGTCGAAAGATGGAACCAGGAGATCAAGAAAGCCCTCCGCGAGAAGCTAATGGGGAAAAGACAGAATCGATGGGACGTCGTACTGCCACAAAACCTCTTCTCGCTGCACAACCGGAAGAATGCAGCCACCGGCTACTCACCAAGCGAGCTGCTCCTGGGAACCGAGCCACCCCGTCCAGGAGATTGGCAACATCCCGAGCAACGCGGCCCGCTACCCGAGCCACGACGAGCAGCCAGAAGCAGACAGGAAAAAGCAGCGCAGCGACAACAAGCCTATCAAGCCAAGCTGTTCCCAGAACCAAGACGAGCCCCGATAGAATACCGACCCCAGCAGAGAGTGATGTGCCGAGGTTTTAAGGATGCCCGGACCAGCTTCGGACCAACATGGGAAGGACCTTTCATTATCCTTCGAGCCCTGGGGGATAATACCTATGAAATTCTCCGGAACGAGATCCCAGTGCCCGTCCATATAGACGACATCAGGCCCATGCCAGGTCAGAAGCCAGTCAAGAGACCTCCAGCGCCTCCAGCCGTCCTGGCCATCGCTGCTGATTCCGAAGATGACGATGATGATGATGACGACGACGACAATCCTGATGATCCAGCCCCACCAGAGGGAGAACCAGCAGCAGCCGCTGCTCCGCAACCACCAGCAGCCGCTGCTCCACAACCACCAGCAGCCGCTGCTCCTCAACCACCAGCCCGGCAGCCGCCTCCAGCCATGCCCGGCTCTTCCACCTCAGCCAAGAGGAAACAACCAGTCAAACGAAGCACGAAGACCCCAGCACTCTCAGCCGCTCCACAACCGCCAGCGGAACCTGGGCCTTCCACATCCAAGGGGAAACAACCAATCCACAAGGCCCCTTATCAATTTCCATTGCCCTGGTGGGCAAAGGTCGTGCCCACGTCCGGCCACGACCACCAGCAACCATCCACCAGCCAGATGCCTGTCCCCAGCTGGCCCCAAGGAATCGCCATTTCCGATGCCAGCCCGAGCCCAGCCAGCTCCATCGTGTTGCTCCAGGACCCCGCTGCCTTGGCACGCAGCACAGCAGGACCTTGCAGCCCCACAATATCTACAGGACCAGGCGGCCCCAGGCGTCGCGGAGACGACGCCCAGAAGAAAGAAGACAATAACACTTTGTACATATGTAAATAGATAAATGCTGTATGGCAACCCATTGTTAGTTAGGTTAGGATTATGATATGTCATACTTATTTTGAAATACTTACTCTTTGAAATACTTATTTGAAATACTTAAGAAACATGATTTGTATGTCTTTATTAAAATGTCAATAAAGTTAAAAAGAAGGGGGTGGTGTCATCGGCAGTCAGACATGAAATGACCTGCGACTTCGTAGTAGTGCTCCCAGCTAGTGGGATGCTCTCGGCGTCCGCCTCTTTGGCGCTTGCCGTAAGTTATTGTGTGTTTTTTTTACCTGGGCTGCCCTCTTCGGGGCTGACTGTTGATAGTTTGATCATGTATAGGGGTAGCATATATTTGAGTAGTGTGTGTTCTGGTTGAATTATACACCTGGGGGATGTGTAGTGTTATGTTAGTTTAGGGAATGGTTTAAAATTACATGTGTTCTCTTTTGTTGGTCTCTTTTGATACAATAGGAGTTAGTAGGATTAGTGTGACAGATGGCTCTTTTGTCATTTGTGTTTTTTGTTCTTTTTGTGTTTTGTTGTTTGTAGTGAAGTTTTCCTTGTATTTTGTATAATGTTTAACTAATATGATGTGTACAATGTTTATTTATATATTTTTTATTTGTTTTTTTATTGTTTTCCTTTGAGTTGTTGAATATTACTTACTGTTTGTTTTATTTTTTTTCTCTTTATTTTATTTTATTTTGTGTAATTTTTTCAAAAAACAAGTTAGTAAGAGGTGTTAGATGATAGCAGGGGCATATATATAATTTATTGATAGATGCTTTGGGGGGTCTAAAAATTTGGGGACCAACGGATCGATTAGTGTCGGGTTTTCGGATTGTTTTAATGTAATGATGAAATTGGGAATTAGACGAAGATTTATGAAGTTTTCAAGCAGTGGGGTTCCGGTGATATTATGTATATGTTTAGTGTGAGTGCCAGGGTAGAAATTTCCGGCGATTCTTAAGGCTTTATTTTGTAATATTTGAAGCTTCTTTTTTTGGGTTGGAGATATTAGAGGATACCATACTAGTGCAGAATATGTAATAACTGGGCGTAGATATGCTTTATAAATTAATGTGGAAGTGTGTGGAAATTTTTTCAATCGTGAGTTAAAGTTGCGACATATGTGATTTATTTGCTCCGTAAAATGCATTCTGCGATCCATGTATACACCGAGATAATGTACCATTTTTTGCCAGTCTAAATTTTTGTTATTAATTTTAATTTTGTCTACAGGTGTAATAAATTTTTTTGTAAGACACATTATTTGTGTTTTTTTAGTGTTGACATGGAGGCTCCAGTTAAAGTAAAATTCTGTCGTAACGTCTGTTTGTAGTTGTAGCAGTTGTGTCAGTACTTGTGAGTTTTTAGATGTTGCAAGAATAGCTGTGTCATCAGCATATAAGCATTGCGTTACTCTATGGTCTATAGGGTGTGGCAAATCGTGGATATAAATATTGAATAACACGGGCCCTAATGCAGAGCCCTGTGGTACACCAGAAAAGATGGGGATGGTGGGAGAGCACGCCTGATTGACTGCAACTCTGAATGTTCTGTCGGATAGATATGACTGTATTGTTTTCACAATACGAGTGGAGATTCCTGCGATGAGGAGTTTATAAAGCAGTCCAGGGTGCCAGACTTTGTCAAAGGCCCGCTCGAGGTCTAGGGCGACAAACCCCGTGAGTAGACCTCGGTTATTGTTAGTTGTAGCGATTTCACTGACGCGGAATAGTTGCTGTGTGGTGGAATGTGAATGGCGAAAACCAAACTGAAACTGGTTTTCAGTTTCAGCCTGATTTAGCTGTTGTTGAATTTTTTGCAAAAGTAAGGTATCCAGTACCTTTGCAAGTGATGAGAGAATACTGATTGGTCTATAGTTCGATATTATTTTGGGGGATTTATTAGGCTTGGGGATATTAACTATCTTTGCAGTGCGCCACTGAACAGGATAATAAGTAAAGCGAAGACAGGCATTGAAAATTTTGGTGAGGTATAAATACGTTTTTGGTGGTAAATGTATCAGAACGAAATTGGGGATGTGATCCGGTCCTGGTAAAAAAAATTGAGGGTCGTTTTCCGACATTAGTCTAAGTTTGGTGAGCCTATCTAGTAGTGGGTTGATTAGCGTTTTAGTGGTGTTTGGAATTGCGTTTGGCTGAAAAACTGTCGATAGGTGATGGGCAAAAGCTGCAGCTTTTTCCGCGTCAGTATGAACTACCCCCTGCGGAGTTTCAAGGGATGGTAGTTTGTTGGGTTTTCTATTGAAAAGACGGGGGACAAAGTGGGGATCTTCTGGATGGGAAGCAGCTAGTTCTGTAATATATGATTGCCTAAATAGTTTAATTTCTGTGTCGATCTCTTTTTTTATTTTATTAATAGAACTTTTAAGTTGCGGGCAACGTGTATGGTTGTATCGTTTGCGAAGTTTGTTTTTAAACTTAATTTTGTCAACTAGCTGCCTGGGTAAACTTAGGTTGTAGGAAGAGGATGGGAGTCTTTTCTGGCTTAAAATTAGAGCGTTTTTAATGTGGTCGGTCAATATGCCGATTTGTGTGTCAATGTCGCTAATACTATTGCATTCTGGAAACTTAGAAATATTCATGGAAATATATTGAACGAATTTTAACCAGTCTGTTTCTCGAGGTTTCCTGTCTATTATAGGGATTTTATAGTTAAGAGAAAAAACTGTTTTGACCGGATAATGATCGCTGTCGAGCTCAGCTATGACTTGAGTGTCATATGGCAAGTTGATGTTTTTAGTAACAATGATGTCGATGATTCTACGAGCCGGGTGTGGTCGGGTAGGTTCCGGCGGGGAGATTATGTTAAAGTCTAAAGAATTATTAACATAGTTAAATAGTCATACCCGAGCTATTATGGGTATTAGAGACAATATTCCAGGTGGGGTGCTTGGCGTTCAAGTCACCGAGTAATATATAGGTATTGTTTACTTGTGCTACTTTGTCGAAGTCAGCTTCGTCGAGTGGTGTAGAATCACTTCTATAGGCGGATATGACAGTGGTATTTATATTATTAATAGTGATATTTATCGCGCAGGCTTCGATTGAATTTAATGTTGGTAGTAAAGTTTGTGAGTGCTGAATGTTATTTTTAATTAAAATTGCTACCCCTCCCCGAGGTTTGCTGAGTCTGTCTGCTCGATAGGTATGATATCCATGAATATTAAAATTTTTATTTGGCTTTAAATTAGTTTCACAGAGGCAACAAATATCGGCATTTTGTGTGTTAATAAGAGACTCTAACTCGGTCTTTTGCCTTAAAATACCGTTGGCGTTAAATTGTAGCAAGCTTATATTATTGATTTTGTTTTGTCTTGTGCAAGCCATTTAAAATAAGGACGTTAAAAATTCCAGGATAGTAAAGATTTTCTCAAGGGGATCCGGCGTATTTTTTAGCTTATTAATTAAAATTTTAAGGTCTTCCCAAACTTTTTTTACATTAAAACTCTTAATAAAATTAAATATTTCCCTTAACGGGTTGTCGTCTGTCTGTTGATCGTCAGGTGAGTCGTTTGTGCGTTGGGTAGTCTGTTTGTCTTTGTTGCGGAATTGTTGCCAAGCCTTGATGTTTTGGGTGGCTATAGCGTCGGCGGTTTCTTGGGATAGTGGGGGCAAGTTTACAGTTGCTGAAGGCAGTGACGGTGGCATATTAGGTTGTTTGTTATTAGTGGGTGGTCTTTGAGCGGCAGTAGGTAGTTGTGTGTTTGTGTTAGGAATGGGCTGCTTGGGAGCATACCGGACTTTGGCGGCTACATAGGCTGGGCAGCCCTTGTAGTTGGCCGGGTGTTCATCGCCGCAGTTGGCACACTTGCATGCCTCCGCGACGCATGATCGTGCGTTTTACCGCATCTCAGACATCTGGGGATTCTATTACATACTTCGGATGAATGTCCAAAGTGCTGGCACCTGTGGCATTGAGGCACATTAAACCGGTTATAAACGGATACTTTAACTTTGTAATAACAAAGGTTCGTTAATTTTTGATACCCTTGAAGGGCTTGCTTGGGAATAGTTAAGAGAAGCAGATTTGATGGCATTTTTTTGCCATCTTTAGGTAACATTATTCGCGCAATGCGGATAAATGGCAATCCTATTAGGTTTAACTCATCCTCGATTTCCTGCGTTGTGGTATCTAAGGGTATATATTTTATAACTATTTTAATAGGTTTTCAGATGGGTAGCATATTAACGACGTGTTATTCAACTTGAAAGTCGGGGGGGGGGGGGTTGAATGAGTGACTTGATAGCTGAGACGGTGCCTTTATGGTTGGAAGTGAATATATGAATTAGGGGAGGTTTTCGTTTGGGTGCAGGTTGAGAAGTATTTGTGACATTTAAGCTCGGTTGCGATGACGGTGAGGGTGCTCGTTGTTGGTCCATGGGGGTTGGTAACGGTTGAGTGGGCTGGGTAGATTGCCGTGGTTGTTGGGAACTTAATTGAATGGCGTCTAAGTCTTGCTCAACAGAGGTTTTTTGTTTGATTTTATTGATTTGATGTTTATTGGGGTTGGTGGTAGATTTGGGGGCGGTTTCGATTGAATATTAATTTGTTTGGAAGTTTGTGCCTGGCTGGATGTGTTGGGTCTGTGTATTACTAAATCTGCTATAATTTCAGGCGGAATGACTAAATTAGGGGAGGGTTTGGGGGCAGATTCGTTGGATGCTGCATATTCAGAGTTATATTCTCCTTCTTCAAAATTATTGTCAGATTGGTTTTCTGGGGAAGAATTTTTTCTTTTGTGTTGTTGCGTGGGGTAGAAGCAGGGGTTGGATTCGGAGTCAATTGCATTGAAGATGCATCAGAGTTCTCCGAGTGGACGCTTTGTCCGTCGGAGTCGTCTGTTTGCCTCATTTGTTCAAAGTTAGGTATAAGTGTTGAGCAAATTGGTGAAGAAGTGTGCTTGGGTGGAGAATGCATGTATGAAATTTCGTTAAATGTGGTTGTTGCATAGGTGGTAGTAGTGGTTGTAGATGTTAGGGTGAGATTGAGATATGAGGGATAAATAGGGGGACTGTTACTAGCAGTAGCTGTGAGAGACGGTGTGTTCGGGGCTGAATTATTAAACGAGCATGTTGATTTTACAGAGGATTCATTAGAATTATTTGTGTTGTTTAGATTAGTTGTATTCGTTTGGGGGAGTGTGGATTGGGTAAGTGTATTATCTAGTGGGTTAGTTAAAGTGTTATTATGCCCAGGTGTATATAATGTGGTTACTGTCCACGGAAATTAGGCTCCCTGACGTCATACGGCTGTGGGGAGCTCCGTGCAGTGATGGGGGCCGGCTGTTTTGTTGTTGCGCTGTCACTTGTGCCAGATTCGAGGTGGTTAGGGCCAGTAGTTGGGCTAATTGTTCATAAGTTGGCAGCCCTAGGCCTGGCTGGAGGTTCTCTGTCGTGGTGGTAGAGGGGGCAGGGATTGCCCCGGTGGTTTGCCCTGGGATGGCGACTTGCTGGATGCTTGGCGTGACGCTGGGTGCTGTCGTTTGATGTAGAGGGGTAGTCCTCCCCTAGAAGCCCAGTCCTGGTTCGCTGGCTGTGAAGTGGTTGCCACTAGTCGGCGAAGTATGCGAGACGAATCGCTGATTTTCCGGAGATGGACTCCTACTTGGGTAGGCAGCGGCTGATGGCACCATGCAGCAAGGGGTGGCCGGTAGTCGGCGAGGAGTCAGCGAAGCGTCGCTGAACAACGGTGGCCAGTCCGGGGTGGTTTCGATGTTGTACGGCTGGTCGCTGAGTAGCTCTGGGCCGGAGGTGGAGACTTCTTCATGCAGCGGGGAGAACCTGGCAAAGCGTTGCTCCTCTGACGACAGCGAGTCGTCGCTGACCCGGAATGCTGTTGGGCCTACCATACAGTGAGGGGGCATCGCCGTGGATTCGTCGCTGGCAACCCTCGGGTCCATTGCCTTGCTGTCCTGACTGACTCTCGCTTCGCTGTGCCGGGGTGCTGTTGGGTATGCCACACAGTGGGGGGCATCGTCGGGGATGCGTCGCTGACAGTTGCCTTGGTGAATCGTACTTCGCTGTGCCGGGGTGCTGTTGTGTATGCCACACAGTGAGAGGGGGGCGCCGTGGCTACGTCGTCCGTGACCCCAGAGCCTACTGCTTGGACATCTTGATCGAACAGCGCTTCGCTGTCCCGGGATGCTGTCGGTGGTACCATACAGTGAGGGGGGAGCGTCGTCCGTGGCCCCCGGGCCCACTGTCTTACCACTACGAGTGAACATGGTTCACTTGTTAAACCTTTTATAATGCTGGGTTATTAGCCCAGAGAGGCGCCCTGGAAAGGGCGAGGGTAGTAAATAAAACACACTGTTAACTTTGAACACAAGAAGGGTGTGTCATCGGCGCTCAGCTCAGACAAGTTATGACTTGTCTGGCGCACCGCTACCCACATATATAACCTCGGTCCAAAATTTTATATATATACTAAAAATTTTGACCAATCAAAAGCTCGGATTTTGGCCCAAACTTCTATAAAAGAACACGCCAAAATCCAGCAAATGAGTAGTCTTCCAGAAGTCTTGCAGCATCGATCATTGAGCACAAGTGTGAACGCCAAAGCTGATGAGGCTGCTCCCTTCTTTGTGTTGTTAAGTGACAGTGTGTTTAATTACCCTCGCCCGTCCAAGGCGCCTCTCTGGGTTAGGCATCCAGAATTCATAAGTGACTAGTGAAGATGTTCACACGTAGTGGCAAGGCAGTAGGCACTAGGGTCACGGACGACGCTCCGGCCACGGCCCCCCCTCACTGCACGGTGCCACCGACAGCATCTAGCCACGAAGTGCTCCGCCACCACGACGCCCAGACAGGGGGTACTGGGGTCACGAACGACGTCTCCACGACGGCGTCCCCCCACTGTATGGTATCCAGCGCAACAACCCGGCACGGCGAGGTAAGCATGAACACCGATTTTTCCTTAGGCACTAGTGCTACGAACGACGCCGCCACGACGGCGCCCCTTTACTGTACGGCACCTAGCACAGCACCTAGGCACAGCGAGGCAGGATCCGCTACGAATATGACACTAGGCACTGGGGCCACGAATGACGTCTCCACGACGGTGCCCCCTTACTGTATGGTACGCAACACAGCAACTTGGCACAAAGACAAGGCAACGGAACCGAGGTTGGACAGCGACGATTCCCAGGCGATGCCCCCTCACTGCATGGTACGCAGCACAGCACCCTGGCACAAAGACCCGGCAATGGAACTGAGGTTGGATAGCGACGATTCCATGGTGATGCCCCCTCGCTGTATGGTAGACCCAACAGCATTCAGGGTCAGCCCCTGTCGTCGGAAGACCGCCGCTTCGCCAGATTCTCTTCCACACATGGGGAAGCTTCCACCTCCGGCCCAGAGCTACCCAGCGGCCAGTATAACATTGCTACCACCCCCGACTGGCCACAACTCTTCAGCGACGCCTCGCTGACGCCTCGCCGCCAGCCGGCCACCCCTCGCTGCATGGTGCCATCAGCAGTAACCTGCCCAAGTCAAAGTCTATTACCGAACGCACAGCATCTCGTCTCGCCTACCTCGCCGGCCGGCGCCTACCAGACGACAGCGCCTAGTGCAACGCTAAACAGACAACAAATAGTGCTCCAAGGGCAAACGACCGGGACGATCCCAGTCCCCTCTGCAGCCATGACAGAGAATCTCCAGCCAAGCCTGGGACTGCCTACGTACGAGCAGTTGGTACAACTGCTGGCCCTGACCACCTCCAATTTGGCACAAGTGACCCAGCAGCAACAAAATTGCTGGCCACCCATCACTGCACGAAGCTCCCAACAGCCGTATGACGCCCCAGAGGCTAATTTCCGTGGACATGGCTCCCAACAACGTGAGGCTGTATCTTCCCGGAGGGAAGAGGACCCACACCGACCCGACTATACGAATCCTGGGGAAATGGATCCCCAGTGGCGCCCAACCCAGAATTTACCAGAAATTATGACAAGACTGATGGAAGGAAGTGTGCAAGCAGCCATCCAAGCAATGCAAGGCCACCAAAGGATGCCCGCGAGGAGAACGAAAGCGCTGCCCACCTATTCAGGCTTAGAGTGGGAAGACCCTGTAAACTTCCTAGACGAGCTCGAGGAAGCGATGCACCAGGAGGACATTCGAGGCAGAGACAAGGTGAGGGTAGCTATTGAGCAACTCGAGGGTCAAGCCAAACGCACCCTAGAAATGTGGAGGTCCCACAACATTTCATACGAATTTCTCAAAGAGAAATTGCTGAGACAATTTAACGACACTGCCACCCTGGAGAGGTTACGCTCAAGGCTGCATGGGGAGAAACAGAAAGACGATGAGCCTGCAGCCATCTTTATTCAGAGGAAGATAGGACTTTGGTTGAGAGTGGAGAAATACACACCGGAGGAAGACATGGTGAGCGAAGTGCGTGAGCTCTTGAGGCCAGAGCTAAGGTTCGCCACCAGGAATGTCCCAGTAGTTTCAATGGAAAGCCTAACCGAGTGGCTGAGAATGCCGAGATGGATTACCGGGAATTCCAGCGACAACTCCGACCACTGCCAAGGCCAGCAACTATTCCCCCTGCAGGCAACAGCAACAGTAACCTACCCAAGTGCCGCAAGTGCCCAGGTTTCCACTTCCACAGAGACTGCCCTACGAACCAGACCCAGGCAGAACCCCGGCAAGGCGAGGCCAATTTCCGTGGACATGGGGCAGAACCCCGGCAAGGCGAGGCCAATTTCCGTGGACATGGGGCAGAACCCCGGCAAAGCGAGGCCAATTTCCGTGGACATGGGGCAGAAACCCGGCAAGTCAACAACCCAAACAACTCTAACCGTCAAGCAGGCCCCAGCCACAATCCAGGCCCCGGACAGACATCCCAGGCAACCACTAGGCAGCAGGTGAGCAGCCAGCCCCAGGCGGGAAACGAGCGGCGAGCCGGCACAAGCCAGGGTGCCCGGCTCCAGAACTAAGTCCGTCGATCGGACTGACGGCCGGTCCCGGCCCATCATCCCACTTGTGGGTCGAGGCCAACGGATGCCGTCTACTGGCCCTGCTGGACAGCGGAGCAACGCATTCCTTCATCCGGAGCAACTATGTAGAAGACCTTCCGAGGACTAACCATCCGACGATGCCCGTGCTCTTGGCTGCCGCCAAGGAAATCAAGCACACCCAAGGCAGCGTGGAAGTGACACTACAGATCGGGAACTGGACAGTTCCGGTCGAGATGCACATTCTGGAGGACATGACGAAGGACCTAATCCTAGGAAGAGACTTCCTAGCGCAACAGGAGGTGGTGATAGATTTTCCACGGCACTGCATTCACGCAGGGGTGTCGGAACGGCACACCCTGTTCTGGGATATGGAAGCCAGGACCGAGGACTCGGCCCGCACCATAGCAGCCAACCCGGAGCAGTTACCAGAGGCGCACAGCAGTGCGTACGAGGAAGTCATTACCAAGTTCTCCGACGTGTTCCAGGAAACACTGAAGCAGCCCACCACCAGGATTACCACACATGAAATCCGTTTGAAGGATGACAAACCGTTTAAAATCCGCCGTTATCAATATTCAGCAAACAAAAAGAGGATAATCACTGAGGAAGTGAAGAAAATGCTGGCAGCCGGGGTAATTCGCCGCAGTAACAGCCGTTACTGCTCACCCATCGTAATAGTGAACAAAAAGGATGGAAGTTCCCGCTTTTGTGTCGATTACCGCCAGCTGAACACCCAGACGTTTGAAGAAGTGTCCCAGCTGCCGCCTATAAGGGAGACAATCCGGGAGCTAGGTGAAGCGAAAGTATTTACAAGTTTGGATCTCAAGAGTGGATACTGGCAGGTCCCGATGCACGAGGATAGTGTACCCCTGACAGCCTTCAGTACCCCAGACGGAGCAACATTCGAGTTCCTAGTGATGCCATTCGGGCTACGCAACGCCCCCTCAACGTTCCAAAAGTTAATGACCGAAGTGCTGGCCGACTTCATTGACGTCTTCGTAAAAGTATATCTAGACGATATTATCGTGTACTCCGAAGATCATCAGGACCACCTTCGTCACTTAGCATTGGTACTCGAGCGTTTGAGGATACATGGTTTGCACTGTGGACTCCCGAAGTGCCGATTTGGAGCCTCCGAGCTGGACTACCTGGGCTACAGGATAACCACTACTCAGAACCAACCCCAGGACAAACATGTGATCCAAATACGAGACTTCCCCACACCTCGCACCAAAAAGGAACTCCAAGGTTTCCTAGGCACCGCCAACTGGCTCAGAGAGTTCGTCCCCGAGTTTGCCGAGCTGACAGCCCCGCTAACCAACTTGACAGGGAAGGAGCGATTTCAGTGGAACCCAGAAGCGGAGACAGCGTTTAGAAATATAAAAGAGAAGCTATCCCAACCTCTAGCCCTCTGCAGACCGGAGCCAGGACTGCCGTTCTACCTCCAAACCGATGCAAGCACCCATGGCATGGGTGCAGCCCTGTATCAAAAAACGCCAGAGGGAGAGAAGAGGATAATTTCCTGCTCCAGCGCGAAGTTCACTGGACCAGAGCGCCGCTACCACATTAACGAACAGGAGACACTCGCCGTCGTATGGGCCTGTCGTCGGTACCGCCACTGGCTAGAGGATCAGCACTTCACACTCGTCACAGACAGCCGAGCACTCCACTGGCTGAACCAGTTTAAGGATGAGAGGGCCAAGCTCACCCGGTGGGCCTTGCAGCTGCAAGAATACACTTTCACTGTGGAACACTGTCCAGGACGACTGAATCAGCTGCCAGATTTCCTGTCCCGTCATCCCAACGAAGCCATGCCAGCCGATACCGGCGATGACTCCCGCTTGCTACCTCCTGACGAGGAACCCTCAGCCGAACAACCAACCACTCCAAGGGCCATCATTGATACCCCAACCACGGAAGAAATCCAGATGATGGAAGCCGAACCCGAGGAGCTAACCACCTTGTTCGATGACATCAAGGCCGCCCAACTGACAGACTTCGCCATCTCTGGTTCCATCGAACGATGGGGAGAAATCCAGGACCAGGAACGAGGCCTAGACCCTTGGGAGAAACGCCTGAAGGAGCAGTTTAGGGTGGAAGATGGACGCCTATGGCACGTCACAGAAGCAAGGACCGCCCTCGTTGTGCCCGAAGCATTGCGGCCCCGCATTCTGCACCACTACCACGACGCCCCACATGCCGGTCATCCAGGCCGCGACGAGACGTACCGCTATTACTGGCCCCAACTCCGCAAGAACGTCACGAAACATGTGCGACTGTGTATGGTATGTGCTGCGACGAAACGAGGACCCCTTCAAGCTGCCGCTCCACTCCGCCCGAGACCACCCACCAAGCCTTGGCAAGTACTCTCCTTAGACGTCATGGGACCCTACGAAGAGACATCAACCCACAACCGAGTCATCATCGTGATAACAGATCTGTGTTCCAAGTGGATCGAAGCCGAAGCTGCTCCCCAAGCTGATGCCAACCATATATTAGGGGCCTTGGAACGAGTCTGCTACCGATGGGGATATCCAGATGAGTTGATCACTGACAATGCCAACACTTTCACCGCCAAGAAGATAATTAACTTCTGCAAACGAAATAAAATCCGCCACTTCACATCTCCGATCTACCACCAGAGAGCCAATCCCGTAGAGAGGCGTAATCAAGAAATTAAGAAGGCCCTACGAGAGAAGCTGATGGGAAAAAGACAAAACAGATGGGACGTCGTGCTGCCGCAGATCCTTTTTTCATTGCACAATCGAAAAAACGCTGCCACCGGCTACTCACCCAGCGAGCTGCTGCTTGGGACCGAGCTACCCCGTCCAGGCGATTGGCAACACCCAGAGCAACGCCGCCCGCTACCAGAACCCCGACGAGCAGCCAGGAGCAGGCAGGAAAAAGCGGCGCAACGACAGCAGGTCTATCAAAGAAACCTTTTCCCAGAACCGAGACGAGCCCCGATCGAGTATCGACCCCAGCAACAAGTGATGTGCCGAGGCTTCAAGGATCACAGAACCAGCTTTGGACCCACATGGGAGGGACCATTCGTTATCATTCGAGCCCTGGGTGATAACACTTATGAAATTCTCAGAAACGAGATCCCAGTGCCCGTCCATATCGATGACATCAGGCCCATGCCGGGTCAGAAGCCAGTCAAGCGACCTCCAGTGCCTCCAGCTGTCCGAGCCATCGCAGCTGATACCGAGGATGATGATAGTAACGATGATAATGACGATCCCGACGATCCAGGCGATCCAGCCCCACCAGAGCCAGCAGCACCCGCTGCCCCAAAGCCAGCAGCACCTACTGTCACAGGACCAGTAGCGCCCGCTGCCCCAAAGCTAGCAGCACCTACTGTCACAGGACCAGTAGCGCCCGCTGCCCCAAAGCTAGCAGCACCTACTGTCACAGGACCAGTAGCGCCCGCTGCCCCACAGCCAGCAGCACTCGCTGCCCCAAAGCCAGCCACGCCTACTGTCACAGGACCAGTAGCGCCCGCTGCCCCTCAGCCGCCAGCCGCCGCTGAACCACGACTACCAGCCCGACGACTGCCCCCAGTCGTGCCCGGCCCATCCACCTCAGCCAAGAGGAAGCCGGCCAAGAGAGATGCGAAGCCCCCGGCGCTGTCAGCCGCTCCGCCGCCACCAGCAGACCCTGGGCCTTCGACATCCAAGGCAAAGCAGCCATCCTGCCAGATGCCTATACAATTTCCAATGCCCTTCTGGGCAAAGGCCGTGACCACGCCTGGCCACGACCATCAGCAGCCATCCACCAGCCAGATGTCTGTTCCCATCTGGCCTCGAGGAATTGCCAATTCCAACGTCAGCCCGAGCCCAGCCGGCTCCGGCACACCGCTCCAGTATCCCGCTGCCTTAGCCCGCAGCACAGCAGGGCCTAGCAGCCCCCACGAGGCGCTCCAGTATCTCGCTGCCTTAGCCCGCAGCACAGCAGGACCTTGCAGCCTCAAAAAATCGCCCCAGTATCCCGCTGCCGTAGCACGCAGCACAGCAGGACCTAGCAGCCCCCAAATCCCAACAGGATCAGGCAGCCCCGGGCGTCGCGGAGACGACGCCCAGAAGAACGAAAATTCGCAATCGCAATTGTAAATATGTAAATAATTGACGCCACAGGGCAGAACTTTGTTCAGATTAGATTAAGTTTATGATTTGTCACATGAAATACTTTAATTTTAAAAATATCTTACTTACATGAAATATCTTAATGGACCTACTCTTAGTTACTTGTTTGAAATATCTTAGCATACCTACTCTAGTTATACATGTGAAATATCTTAGCACACTTACTCTTAGTTTATATATTTGAAATATCTTAGCACACTTACTCTTAGTTTATATATTTGAAATATCTTAACCTACTCACTCTTAGTTTATATGTTTGAAATGTTGAAACATAACCTGTATGTCCTTATTAATACTCAATAAAGCCAAAAAGAAGGGGGGTGGTGTCATCGGCGCTCAGCTCAGACAAGTTATGACTTGTCTGGCGCACCGCTACCCACATATATAACCTCGGTCCAAAATTTTATATATATACTAAAAATTTTGACCAATCAAAAGCTCGGATTTTGGCCCAAACTTCTATAAAAGAACACGCCAAAATCCAGCAAATGAGTAGTCTTCCAGAAGTCTTGCAGCATCGATCATTGAGCACAAGTGTGAACGCCAAAGCTGATGAGGCTGCTCCCTTCTTTGTGTTGTTAAGTGACAGTGTGTTTTATTACCCTCGCCCGTCCAAGGCGCCTCTCTGGGTTAGCCATCCAGAATTCATAAGTGACTAGTGAAGATGTTCACACGTAGTGGCAAGGCAGTAGGCACTGGGGTCACGGACGACGCTCCGGTCACGGCCCCCCCTCACTGCACGGTGCCACCGACAGCATCTAGCCACGAAGTGCTCCGCCACCACGACGCCCAGACAGGGGGTACTGGGGTCACGAACGACGTCTCCACGACGGCGTCCCCCCACTGTATGGTATCCAGCGCAGCAACCCGGCACGGCGAGGTAAGCATGAACACCGATTTTTCCTTAGGCACTAGTGCTACGAACGACGCCGCCACGACGGCGCCCCTTTACTGTACGGCACCTAGCACAGCACCTAGGCACAGCGAGGCAGGATCCGCTACGAATATGACACTAGGCACTGGGGCCACGAATGACGTCTCCACGACGGTGCCCCCTTACTGTATGGTACGCAACACAGCAACTTGGCACAAAGACAAGGCAACGGAACCGAGGTTGGACAGCGACGATTCCCAGGCGATGCCCCCTCACTGCATGGTACGCAGCACAGCACCCTGGCACAAAGACCCGGCAATGGAACTGAGGTTGGATAGCGACGATTCCATGGTGATGCCCCCTCGCTGTATGGTAGACCCAACAGCATTCAGGGTCAGTGACGATTCCCTGTCGTCGGAAGACCGCCGCTTCGCCAGATTCTCTTCCACACATGGGGAAGCTTCCACCTCCGGCCCAGAGGTACCCAGCGGCCAGTATAACATTGCTACCACCCCCGACTGGCCACAACTCTTCAGCGACGCCTCGCTGACGCCTCGCCGCCAGCCGGCCACCCCTCGCTGCATGGTGCCATCAGCAGTAACCTGCCCAAGTCAAAGTCTATTACCGAACGCACAGCATCTCGTGTCGCCTACCTCGCCGGCCGGCGCCTACCAGACGACAGCGCCTAGTGCAACGCTAAACAGACAGCAAATAGTGCTCCAAGGGCAAACGACCGGGACGATCCCAGTCCCCTCTGCAGCCATGACAGAGAATCTCCAGCCAAGCCTGGGACTACCTACGTACGAGCAGTTGGTACAACTGCTGGCCCTGACCACCTCCAATTTGGCACAAGTGACCCAGCAGCAACAAAATTGCTGGCCACCCATCACTGCACGGAGCTCCCAACAGCCGTATGACGCCCCAGAGGCTAATTTCCGTGGACAGGTGAGCAGTCTTATCGATTGTAGTGCTCGGTAGCTGCTGGCTGACTGATGCCCGCTGGATTCTGGCGTGCGCTTTTATAGAAAAGCTAGCCAGCCAGCGCGCATCCGATTGGTCAGAGCTGTTCCGACCGAGGTTACAAATATATGTGGAGGTGCGCGTCGCAGGTCATAACTTGTCTGACTGCCGTAAGTTATAGTGTGTTGTTTTATCTAGACTTGCCCTCTTCGGGGCTGGCTGTTGATAGCTTAATTATATGTATGGGTAGAAAATATTTAAGTAAATGTGTTCTGGTTGGATTATACACCTGGGTGATGTGTGAAGTTATGTTAGTAAGGTGGAAGATTTGTTTTACATGTGATCTCGTTTTGTTGGCATCTTTTGTTACAATAGCGGTTAAAGGGTTAGTATGACAGATGGCTCTTTTGTCATTAGTGTTTTATTTGTTCTTTTTTGTGTGTTTTGAATGTTGTGAAGTTTTCTTATTTTTAGTTTTGAGTACTGTTTAGCTAACGGATGTGTTCAATATTTATATATGTATTTTTGTTTTGTTTTGTTGTATATATTTTTTTTTAAGTTGGTTATTATTTCTTTTTTATTGTTTATTTTGTTGTTTATTTTTTGAGTGTTTTTTGTTTTTGTATTGTGTGATTTTTTTTTTCAAAAAACAAGTTAGTAAGGGTGTTAGGTGATGGCAGGGGCATATAAATAATTTAATGAGAGATGCTTAGGGGGATCTAAAAATTTAGGAACCAACGGATCTATTAGTGTCGGATTTACAGATTGTTTTAGTGAAGTTATAAAATTGGGAATAAGACGAAGATTAATGAAATTTTCAAGTAGTGGGGTTGCAGTGATGTTATGAATATGCTTCGTATGAGTGCCAGGATAGAAATTACCAGCGATTCTCAAGGCTTTGTTTTGTAATATTTGGAGCCTATTTTTTTGGGTTTGGGAAATTAGAGTATACCATACTGGTGCAGAATACGTGATGACTGGGCGCAAATATGTTTTGTAGATTAGTGTAGAAGTATGTGGGGGAGTATTTTTTAGAATAGAATGTAGTTTTTTAAGACGAACGTTAAAGTTGCGCTTTATGTGGTTTACTTGCTCCGTGAAGTGCATTCTACGGTCCATATATATACCGAGATAATGTACCATTTTTTGCCAGTCTAGACTAATATTATTAATTATAATTTTGTCTACAGGTGTAATAAATTTTTTAGTGAGGCACATAATTTGTGTTTTATTAGTGTTAACATGACGGCCCCAGTTATGGTAAAATTCTGTCGTAACGTCTGTCTGTTGTTGCAGTAGTTGTGTCAATATTTGCGAGTTCTTAGATGTCGCAAGGATGGCTGTATCATCAGCATATAAGCATTGCGTAATTCTGTGGTCAATGGGGGTGGCAAATCGTGGATGTAGATGTTGAATAACACCGGCCCTAGTGCAGAGCCCTGCGGTACACCAGAAAAGATGGGGATGGTGGGAGAGCACTCCTGGTTGACTGCAACTCGAAATGTTCTGTTGGATAGATACGACTGTATTGTTTTCACAATACGAGTGGAGATTCCTGCGATGAGGAGTTTATAAAGCAGTCCAGGGTGCCAGACTTTGTCAAAGGCCCGCTCGAGGTCAAGGGCGACAAACCCCGTGAGTAGACCTCGGTTATTGTTAGTGGTGGCGATTTCACTGACGCGGAGTAGTTGCTGTGTGGTAGAGTGTGACTGACGAAATCCGGAGCAACTACGTAGGAGACCTTCCAAGGACTGACCATCCAACGATGCCCGTGCTCTTGGCTGCCGCCAAGGAGATCAAGCACACCCAAGGCAGCGTGGAAGTGACACTACAGATCGGGAACTGGACAGTTCCGGTCGAAATGCACATTCTGGAGGACATGACGAAGGACCTAATCCTAGGAAGGGACTTCCTAGCGCAACAGGAGGTGGTGATAGATTTTCCACGGCACTGCATTCACGCAGGGGTGTCGGAACGGCACACCCTGTTTTGGGACATGGAAGCTAGGACCGAGGACTCGGCCCGCACCATAGCAGCCAACCCGGAGCAGTTACCAGAGGCGCACAGCCGTGCGTACGAGGAAGTCATTACCAAGTTCTCTGACGTGTTCCAGGAAACATTAAAGCAGCCCACCACCAGGATTACCACTCATGAAATCCGCTTGAAGGATGACAAACCGTTTAAAATCCGCCGTTACCAATATTCAGCAAGTAAAAAAAGAATTATCAGTGAGGAAGTGAAGAAGATGCTGGCAGCCGGGGTAATTCGTCGCAGTAACAGCCGTTACTGCTCACCCATCGTAATAGTGAACAAAAAGGATGGAAGTTCCCGCTTTTGTGTCGATTACCGCCAGCTGAACACCCAGACGTTTGAAGAAGTGTCCCAGTTGCCGCCTATACGGGAGACAATCCGGGAGCTAGGTGAAGCAAAAGTATTTACAAGTTTGGATCTCAAGAGTGGATACTGGCAGGTCCCGATGCACGAGGATAGTGTACCCCTGACAGCCTTCAGTACCCCAGACGGAGCAACGTTTGAGTTCCTAGTGATGCCATTCGGGCTACGCAACGCCCCCTCAACGTTCCAAAAGCTGATGACCGAAGTGCTGGCCGACTTCATTGACGTCTTCGTAAAAGTATATCTAGACGATATTATCGTGTACTCCTAAGACCACCAGGACCACCTTCGTCACTTAGCATTGGTACTCGAGCGTTTGAGGATACATGGTTTGCACTGTGGACTCCCGAAGTGCCGATTTGGAGTCTCCGAGCTGGACTACTTGGGCTACAGGATAACTACCACTCAGAACCAACCCCAGGAGAAACATGTGATTCAAATACGAGACTTCCCAACACCTCGCACCAAAAAGGAACTCCAAGGTTTCCTAGGCACCGCCAACTGGCTCAGAGAGTTCGTCCCCGAGTTTGCCGAGCTGACAGCCCCGCTAACCAACTTGACAGGGAAGGAGCGATTTCAGTGGAACCCAGAAGCGGAGACAGCGTTCAGGAACATAAAAGAGAAGCTATCCCAACCTCTAGCCCTCTGTAGACCGGAGCCAGGACTGCCGTTTTACCTCCAAACCGATGCAAGCACCCATGGCATGGGTGCAGCCCTGTATCAAAAAACGCCAGAGGGAGAGAAGAGGATAATTTCCTGCTCCAGCGCGAAGTTCACTGGACCAGAGCGCCGCTACCACATTAACGAACAGGAGACACTTGCCGTCGTATGGGCCTGTCGTCGGTACCGCCACTGGCTAGAGGATCAGCACTTCACCCTCGTCACAGACAGCCGAGCACTCCACTGGCTGAACCAGTTCAAGGATGAGAGGGCCAAGCTAACCCGGTGGGCCTTACAGCTGCAAGAGCATACGTTCACTGTGGAACACTGTCCAGGACGACTGAATCAGCTGCCAGATTTCCTGTCCCGTCATCCCAACGAAGCCATGCCAGCTGATACCGGCGATGACTCCCGCTTGCTGCCTCCTGACGAGGAACCGTCAGCCGAACCCGAGGAGCTAACCACTCTGTATGATGACATCAAGGCCGCCCAACTCACAGACTTCGCCATCTCTGGTTCCATCGAACGATGGGGAGAAATCCAGAACCAGGAACGAGGCCTAGACCCTTGGGAGAAACGCCTGAAGGAGCAGTTTAGGGTGGAAGATGGACGCCTATGGCACGTCACAGAAGTAAGGACCGCCCTCGTTGTGCCCAAGAATTGCGGCCCCGCATTCTGCACCACTACCACGACGCCCCACATGCCGGTCATCCAGGCCGCGACGAGACGTACCGGGCAGTGAATAATCGCTATTACTGGCCCCAACTCCGCAAGAACGTCACGAAACATGTGCGACTGTGTATGGTATGTGCTGCGACGAAACGAGGACCCCTTCAAGCTGCCGCTCCACTCCGCCCGAGACCACCCACCAAGCCCTGGCAAGTACTCTCCTTAGACGTCATGGGACCCTACGAAGAGACACCAACCCACAACCGAGTCATCATCGTGATAACAGATCTGTGTTCCAAGTGGATCGAAGCCGAAGCTGCTCCCCAAGCTGATGCCAACCATATATTAGGGGCCTTGGAACGAGTCTGCTACCGATGGGGATATCCAGATGAGTTGATCACTGACAATGCCAACACCTTCACCGCCAAGAAGATAATTAACTTCTGCAAACGAAATAAAATCCGCCACTTCACATCGCCAATCTACCACCAGAGAGCCAATCCAGTAGAGAGGCGTAATCAAGAAATTAAGAAGGCCCTACGAGAGAAGCTGATGGGGAAAAGGCAGAACAGATGGGACGTCGTGCTGCCGCAGATCCTTTTTTCACTGCACAACCGAAAAAACGCTGCCACCGGCTACTCACCCAGCGAGCTGCTGCTTGGGACCAAGCTACCCCGTCCAGGAGATTGGCAACACCCAGAGCAACGCCGCCCGCTACCAGAACCCCGACGAGCAGCCAGGAGCAGGCAGGAGAAAGCGGCGCAACGACAGCAGGTCTATCAAAGAAACCTTTTCCCAGAACCGAGACGAGCCCCAATCGAGTATCGACCCCAGCAACAAGTGATGTGCCGAGGCTTCAAGGAGCACAGAACCTAAATCATTCACTGAAATTTGAATAATGTACATCAGACGGTTTTGAAGTTCTGCTAATTATATTAAAAGCGCGCACGTTTTCCAGCAGTTACTACGTATGTGGGACAGAGACAGATACCCACCCCACAGCATCCGTACTGCTCCAACACCTAGTGCCACTTTAGAGTTATATTTGCCTATGGTGTAAGCGTTCCAGTCTTCTCTTCACTTCGTTGGAAACTAGTAGCTGGCGTGACGTCATTCCCAGGCAAACCGCACGCCCTGTGTGCTTGTCAATCGAAAACGCTGTAAGTGCTCTGAACTTTGAGTTTGTGTGGCGTACGTCATTGAGGACAGCATCTGGCATCTGCCACTCACGTCGACGCGAAGCATTACTACAGGTAAGGGCCCTTACGAAAGCGAATTAAATTTGTTACGACATTTTGCGGTTCTGTGGTAGTATTTGTTATTGATTATATATTTTATAGGTTTATTTGCTATAGTTATGTTTTGTGTTATGTCTTATTTAATAGAATGTTATATTAGGAACAACACGTTTTGTTTCACTACGTAGTCTTTGAACCTGCTCTTGAGATAGGGTATATTTTGCTGGCACGAGCTAGGTAGAGGTAGTATAGGGTCACGTCCTATTAAACCGTGTGGCGTCCAAATTTCATTTAAAATTACAAATATCCAAAATAACATCATTCTTATAACATAGTATATCATAGCAGTACACAAATAAAATACTAGTGAAGTGAGCTAAAACACAACAGAATTTAAAAAATAACACACTTTTAACAGCATCGTCTACCATCATTGAATGTTTTAAATTATACATATTATACATAATTATAAGGGTAAGTATGAATAATAATAGTCTCATAGTTTAGATATAAATTTTATTTACAAGAAGGGTCACAATGGTTCATTAATTCAATGCTATATTATATTTTTGAAAAATCATCCAACGATATAGTTTCAATCTCTCACTTTTAAATCATATAGGTTGGCTCCATTAATACATTTCAGCTTAGAAATGTAATGAGGGGACTCCTAAAATGTAGAATATAAATAAAATTATAATAAATTCACTGAAATTCACTTACCATATCGAAAATTAATAACTTTTGACAGGTACGCAAGATAACACGCCGGTTGAACAAATAAAACACTAAATTAATGTCAGATCAATAAATCGCGAAATGTATAATAGACGAAAAACAACCAAAATTGATGTCACACGAAAAAAACGTTTAAAAAAGCACTACAAATTCTTTAAAAACTCGAATTAATCAGAAAGCACACAAATGCAAAACTAGGCTATTACCACCCAGGCAACTTTGGCGGCCATGTTGTGACGTCAGCTGCTACTGCTCTATTATGGTAAGTTTTTATTTATTTTTTTAGTAATAAAAGTTGTAGTAAGTTCATGTCAATGTTTTTGTTTTTAGAGTTGATTTCGAACCTCATTTCAAGTCAAGACGTGATCGCAAATAGTAAAACACATACGGATGATGGCATACCATTTCCAATACAATCGAATTCAAAAAAAGTTGATGTAATTCGAGACATTACTCAGCACCCGAGTACCAGTGGGCTCCAAAAGCGAAGGAGTAAGAAAAGTAAGTGTTTCAAACAACGAACATTTTCATGACATGGTTATTGTTGTTGAGACGACCAATTTAGGGATGCATTTTTTTCCAAGCGGCCACACCACGATACCAAGGTTTTTAAATGAAAAGAATAATTTATGTGCCCTACTTATAAACGAAACATATAAATAATAATGTAAGTAAGCCTCGGTGGCTCAGTGGATACTTCAGAACACTGTTTGTGCTTGTCTAATAATTTTATTATAATTTTAGTGTTTTATTAAGTAGTTTCAGCCTCCCACGAGTGGCATGTTTTATAACTATAATGACGCAATAAGTTGCAATAGCAATAGTCATTCTTCCTTTTTCATTTAAATCTTTGATATTTGTTGCATATTATACTACTTTTTGATATCTTGCTTTTGCACTGATACTTGGCAGTATCTGATCATGGCCATTTTATTTTCAGATCTTATAGAGTAGCGATGAAGATGTTACATCGGGTAGCGAATATTTTCCTTCTAACGATGACGAAGATCCTGATGAGTCAGTAAGTAACCAGCAAATCACTTACAAACAAGATATTGGGAAGGTCAAGCGTAAAGTTTTTTCGGAAAAGGCAGATAATGTTCAAGATATTCAAGAAAAGACATTGACAGCAAAAAATATTGAAAAAGAAATAGAAAACTAGTGAGACAGAAAGGGAAAATGTGAATACTTCTTCAAAAGATAAAGAAGAAGGAATCATTATACATGTCACTGCTGATGGTCTAAATGTAAATGTAAGAAAAAGTAAAATATTTGAATGTCAAGCTAAGGTATCTAAAAAAAGAACACGCAATCCAGATGAGTGGAAACGAAAGAAAGCTGCAATATTAAGAATCAAGGGTCAAGAATATGTATCGCAAACTGGAAAAGTTATGGAAAAGAAAGTAATAAAGACAGGAGTGCTCTGCAAGGAAAACTGTCGCATGAACTGTACTGATAAATTTAACATTGAAGGAAGAGAAGCAATTAAAAAAAAATGTATGCACTAGATGTAAATGCTTTATAATAAATAAGAATACTTTAATTTTTAAGAGTATTCAAATTCATCCAGTTTATCGTCATCGATCCAACAGAATATCATCAAAAAAATACACATTTAAATATACAGTGACATATGACAAACAACTGATATTAGTGTGTAGATATGCGTTTTGCTCTATATATGGAATTGGCAGAAAAAAAGTTGAAATGACTCAAAAACTATTAAAACTTGGCCAGTCACCCCCATCACCTAATAAACAAGGACGTCACAAAAATCGCTCGCATAAGATAAGTGATAATGTTATCAACTGCATTGTGAGTCACATTAACCAGTTTCCTGCAGAACAATCGCACTATTCGAGAAACAAGAATAATAAGAAATATTTGTCTCCTTTACTTAATGTAAATATACTCCACCGGGTTTATACAGATCAGTGTAAAGAAAACAAACTGGATGACAAAAAATACATGGTGAAGGTGTCTTTCTATAGGCATGTTTTTGAAACAAAGTTCAATTTATCTTTTGGTCACCCGAAAAGTGACACGTGCACTGTATGCGACTCTGGAGAAAATTCGTCAGAGCATAGAGAAAACTGGAAATTTGCTTTTCATTCCCAAAAAGTAGACAGACAAATACCATCCGTTGACAGGAAAACATGCTACATAACATTGGATCTACAACAGACCATGCCATTGCCGAAGTTATCCACATCTAAGGCTTTTTATTTGAGGCAAATGTGGCTGTATAACGTTGGTATCCACTGCGTCAAACATTCAGGCCACAAGTCGTATTTCTTTAACTGGACAGAAGACATTGCCAATAGAGGCAGTCATGAAATAGCTAGTTGTTTGCTACGATTTTGCAAGTTACTCAAAGAAGAGGATCCTGAAATTGACCATTTAATAATTTGGTCCGATTCATGTGCAGGACAAAATAAAAACTTTTACATGCTTTGTTTTTACCAATACTTAATACTAAATAATTTTTTTAAAGTAGTCGATCATAAATTTCCCGTGGTCGGTCACAGCTTTCTTGATTCCGACAGAGACTTTGAGCGCATTGAAAAAGTACTCAGAAAACACCAAAACATTTACATTCCAGACCAATATCGGGAACTCATTACATCCGCAAGTACTAAAAATAGTTTGTGTTTAAATATGAAACATATTTTTTATAACTTTGAAGAGCTTAGAGAGCCAAACTTCATTTATATAAGAAGGTGAACAATACTATTAACGAAAAAATTTGTCTACGAGATAGCGTCCGATGGATTAGAGTAGACCAATTTGGATTTTATTCCTATAAAACCAGCCTAGACCCTTTTACCCCATTTTTACAAGTTGATTTACACAAAAAAGGTGCTAGAGAGGTTCAAGCTGGGGAAACTACCTCAAGATTGTTACCCAAATGTGGTGGTTTAACCGTTGAAAAAATATCCAACTTAAGAGGGCAACTGAAGTTTGTTGGCGCTGACTATAGATGGTTCTATGAAGAAATTTTTGAACAAAATATTGAGAATCCCAAAAAGAAAACAAGAAAAACATATTAGTTTATTGTTGGTTTTGTATAGTGTTTCTTGGTTAGGTTTGTAATCTGTTTATGATATTTCAATAAAGAAACATGTTAGTAAACCTTTCTTAATTCTTTGAGTGTTTCCTGCTTCTATATTAAAATAAATTTGAGTTAAGAGGTACATGACTTCTTTATCCATGATCAAGCATATCACAGTTTGCGTTAAAAGTTAGTGGATAAAGGTGTTATGTACACAAAAATCTAGTACAAGAGTTTGGTTTTTTTTTTAAATATTAGAGTAAACAAAAGGAAATCGCCCAAAATGATCTATTTTATGAGGTATTACTCATTTGAATTGAAATCAAAATAAAAAAGTTCCAATTCAAAACGCGTTTTGTTAATTTACTCAAAACTTTAATGTGACATATAACACCTTTATCCACTTATGTCTTCAATTATTTATTTGTTTCTTTTTCAGAACTGAATTTATTTATTTTATAGTTATTTATTTGCTGTCCAGAATTGAATTTATTTGTTTCAATTATTTCCCACACAGGACATGACATCCCTAGGATATCCTCATTTGGTCCCGTATATCCCAATCGAGGACAACATTCCTCAGGATATCCTTAGGATATCCCAATAAAACATTACAACCTGAGAATATCCCAAATGGGGATATCCTAGACAAATAGACAAATCCTGGCAGGATGTCCTGGTAATATCCTGCAAAGATATTAAAAGCGTAACAAAATATCCACTGTGGGAATATAATGGGCAAGTCCTAGAGTCGTCCTATTGTCTATTATTTCAGCACACTATAATTTTTTAAAGTTGTACATATCATACCTTATAACTTCTAACCACCCTAACCTCTATTGATTTTAATACCAAAAAAGGCAAGAGATCATTTTTATGTAATATTTCATGCTCTTACAATTTTTATTTGAAACTTTTTTTACTATCTTACACATTTTGAGTAATTTTGAAAAACACTTATATTTTTTTCACCCCTTCTCGGGGTTGAAAAAAAATTTCTTTCATTAATCGTGTTCAACTACAAAGTAACATATCAAAAATTAAAGTATTTACCTTAAAATTTTGATTTGTCTACCTATTTCATTGAACTATATATAACCTCTATTAGTTTAGTAGATTTACTTTTAAAGCGATATACGCCAATTGATAGATACAAATATGTGTATGGAGTTGTACATGTATGTATCACATTTTTATTAGTCGTTTTATAAACTTGTATTCCTTTGTCTTCGCTTATTGGCTCAGTTTAAAAGTAATCCCACACAGCACACGGCTGTCCGAGGGACGTCCTATGGCAAAGACCGTTTAGGATTTGGGCTTGCCTATGGACGTCCCAATATGTATGCTTTTCGCACTCTTTTGGTCATCCCAATGTCACAACTTGGTACCAGATAAAGGCAATACAACGGACGTCCTGAAGGACGTTTGAAGCTCATAACTAGGGACATACCAGGATATCCCGGGATATTTCGGGACGTCGTAAGTACTACGAATGGGCATCCACAGGGACATTAGAGGATGTACAAAGTACACACTGGAACGTCCCAGAACATCCTAATATTATATTTTCTTATATTTCAATATATTAACCATCGCCAAAGAAACCACATTTTTACAAAAATGATAAACTATAAATATTTAATATGTATGGACCGAAGTGCTACCTACTTATAATTATATATAAGTAGGTAGTGCATAAATCCACATATATATTTTTGTTTTTTGTAAAATTGTAGTTTCTCTGACGATGGTTAATACACTGAAACAATAGAAAATATTATATTTATCATTTGAACTGACCGAAAAACCCAAGGAATTACTCATCTAGTTACTTGATATAAACGGTCAAGAAAATAAAATCAGATATAAGACAGACTTTAAAAACAAACTCACATTTGTAATGTCAAACTACTCAAAAAAAACTACTTCGAAAAAATATAGAATAATAAAATAACTCCATAAATATTGTTTTTTGTAAAATTTTATTTCTGTCGAATATACATGAAAATGTTAGATAATATCATAACTGACCGAAATATATAAAAAAATTACACATTAAGGTATTTGAATTATATCAGTCAAGAAATTAAAAACACCTAGGGGTTATAAGAAGCTAAATATATTCAATATTTAAAGAAAACTCATTTGTAACATCAAAAAGCAAACTTCTTAGAAGAACATAAAATAACATTTTTCAAACTGAATTATTTAAAAACATATTTTTTTATCAAGTAATATGTTCCTACTTCTCTACTCTCTTCATTGCCTTGCTCTTCTTTTTGCCCTGCTCGGATTCTTTTAAACACTTCTCTGCTTCGTACCTATTTCATAATATTATAGGTACCCATTCATGGTTGCATCTAAAATAAACATTTACTTATTATTTGAATCAGCATTATCAACAAAAATTTAGTCTATATGAAAACTGGGTTAGATAAAGATAATATAGAGAACATCGAGGGATACAGGTTTAAATTGAAGCACTAATAAGAATAATTTATTTAATCATACATCATCCAACAGTACAAAACCATAATTTGTCGCATTATAAAATGCAATCCTGTATTACGACTTCATTTTAATGCATTATATCTGTCTTCCATACACGTCACATATGGCCGTGGCTGCGAAGCCATTTACACAACACCATTCATAAACCAATAACCGTTTTGTGCGATTTACTCAAAAGGAAACAATAGGTATATCAGGATTAGGACAGATTTGCAAATTAACTGAAAATTTATCCACGCATGTCCTGTCTGATACATGTTTCCCTTTAAGTGTGCAATGAAAGTTTCAAACAATTATCTTGAAGCAAAATTATTTTTACTTACCTATTTTCATACACTGTTCATCGTCAAACTTCACAACACTAAGTACAACCTGGTTCACATTCTCTCTCCAACCTGGCTTCGTAACATTCAATTCTTGGGCCAAATAAACTT
This sequence comes from Stenurella melanura, assembly GCA_963583905.1. Lineage (NCBI taxonomy): Eukaryota > Metazoa > Arthropoda > Insecta > Coleoptera > Cerambycidae > Stenurella > Stenurella melanura. The sequence continues at coordinate 109,343,315 of OY757310.1, read as the reverse complement.
GATTTTGTAGGTTTGTTGGTCATTGAAAATAAGGGAGCCAGATGTTTTGTTTTTCTATAAAGTTTCCTCTTTTTAGTTTCCTTTGGCATCCTGAAAGTTTACAAAATTGTATTAAATTTGAGAAGTTTTATAGGTTATGTTATTTTTACATGGGTTGTACTTACTTTCTAGTGTCAAATAAAACTGAATTAAACAGATAAAACACAATCAAAAGTTTTAAAAATATTTCCTACAACCACTAATCATTTATATTATTTGATGTAGATAAATTAACTGATATTCCAAGCTTGTTTTGAGTTTACACTAATGAATACCAGATACAATAGAAAGTACAGGTTTGTGAAAAAAATTGGATATGGCCGCCGGAAATCGTAATGGCGCCTTATTTGAACATATTAAAGAAATAAATTGCAGGGTCACAGTTTAAGGAGATTTAGGATCCTTCACAGGACGTTCTTTTTTAATCCCGATGTCAATTCACAGTTAATGCCAAAATGAAACCAGTTCAGGATATCCTCTTGGCCTCCTTTTGAAGGATATCCTAAATGGGACGTCCATTTCACTATCTACTTTACGTACTGGGATATTCAGGTACTTCAATTTGACATCCCATATCCCGATTGTGCTGTGTGGGATGTCAATGTCCTCAGGTTGTTCATAGTAAAGCCCAGGCATAATCCATATAAGAGCTGATGATGTCCTGTACACACCCGTACTAATGTCCCGAGGACGTCATCAGCAAAGCCCGAACTATCCCATTTGGATATCTTACGGACATCCTAAGGTGATAATGGGATCTTCCCAGGATGTCCCATATGTACTGAAAAGTTGTCCCCAGTATATTCTGAGGATGTCCTTGTGCTGTATGGGTTGTTTGTTTTCTAGAATCTTATTTATTTATTTAATCTGGGTTAATTAGATTACGGGTTATTGACATAAATTCAATATTTTCTTTATTTAATGAATTTAAAAATTTACTTATTTCTTTGACCTATTTTAATAATATCGATAACCTTAACTCTGAACCCACATTTTTTGGCAAGGAATTGCTCGTACCTCCTCGTGGTCCTTGTTGGGCAACAATAATAATTCGATAGGTTTATTAAATTATTATTGGCGAAACTGAGCAACAAAAGAATATTTGGTATAATTTTAATTTAGACTAATAAAATTTATCAATGCTCCACCAATATATAAAATATTATTCCTATCTTAACACAAGCAAAACAATATTTTTTTTAAATTTATCATGATCACTGTAACAAATAACAATTTATTTATCAACCATACATTAAATTAATTAGATTTTAACTCACGGCACAATAATTTTAAGTACGGTCCTGAGCCGCAATAAATTACGTCGGCTTTGACATTTTTATGGCCGAGTTTTATGGCTTTTTTTTTTGGGTGGCTCTCACGCCGTGTTCACTCCTTTGTCGGGATTTTTTTTTTAATTGACTTAGAACTATGAAGTTCACTTTAGCTACGTTTTGACAAGAAGTTTTTATTGATTTATCAAATTTACTTCTTTAGCGAAAGCCATTTGCTACATGTTTGTCCAATTTTTTTAGTTGTTAACTTATTGGACAATGAGAGGGACTTCGGGAAATTTCACCCCCAAACTTGCATAAGACTATAACGCATTCAGAAATCCTATAACTATTGTAATATACTGCAGCAGTACAGTAGCTTATGGCATGAGTATCTCGTTGTGGGCTCCCAGCATACCATTAAAATTGGCATAAATTATTGAAAATGGATATAATTTATTTTCAGTATACACAAAGTAATATCGACGGCAACAATCCCAAAGAACATATACATCGCCTCTTAAAGGAGGTTTAATCGAATAAGATGGCGATAAAATGCTCTTGGCTAGGCCTGAGAGGAAATTTTAAAGTTTGCAATATAAAGAGTATAGAAATTATAAAAGGTATGATAGTGATATTTGAATTGTAAGTATAAATAATATAAAAATTCACTGAGATATTTCAAGTAAAATATGTTCAACTCGATTTAAATAATTTCTAGTATAATAAAAGTTTATATAATATTGTATAAAAACTGATTTTTGGTCTTTTTCCTTTCAGATGTAAAAAAACACATTTGAAACAACCGCTAGTGAATGGTTCCGTTTAGCTAAACTTCCGACTAAATAGAAAAAAAAATGAAGTGAAATAAATACATTGTTACCTAACTAAAAGAATTGAAATAGGTATTTCAGTTAGTATAGAGAAAGTTTTTTTTTTAATGTATCTTTTGTTATTATTATATATATCCAATATAAATATATTTATTTTTATGTTTTATTCTAATTGTGTCTCTTTAAATATAGTTAAATATATATAAACATTTCCAAGTCATTTTTGCAAATTGGAAATAAAATAACTGGCAGAAAAACTGGTTAATTCAACAATTTCTTATATAATTTTAATAAGTCCACAAAGTATTTTGTTTTTCAGAAAAATCAAATTTTCTTCAATAATGCGTTCTTTGGCTCAATTGCATTTTCAAAATCATAATTTGAATGTAAATAAATAAAAGCTGATGAAAAAAAGAGTTATAATTCACCCTGTGTGCAGTATGTATTTATAATACATACATATTATTTGTAATGAATGATTTATTGTGGCCTTTATTCTCTTGACTTGACTTGATATTAGGCACTATTTCTATAAAGTATTAAAATGATTAATAAATAAACTTCTACGCCAAAAGGACAGTCAGAAGTCGTCTTGATTAAAATCTATTTTTTTGTGATAGGCAGAAACAGAGATTTTACTCATAAACAACTTTTGACTCCTTTTGGTGCAGAAGTTTATTCGTTAATCATTTTAATATTTTATAGAAATAGTGGCTTAAAATACCCAAAGAAATCAAGAGAATAATACATACATATATCATATAATATATATGTCTAAGGACGTAAAGCTTGGTTTATGACTATATCCTTAGGATGACCTCAAATTTGCATAGGATTTCCCTGGGATGTACAGGTGAGACAGTTCCAGATGTCCTGAGAACAACCTTCGAACACATTTGCATATATCCTTAGGATCTATCGGGGCAATGTCTAGGATAACCCTACAACAACCACTGGAAATAGTATTCTACATGCATATCCCTTTTTTGTATATCCTGATGATATTCGTTGTTGGATATCCTTAGGAAATAGTTAGATAAGTGTTTAAGGATATCCTTTCGATAACCTTAGGATGTGTCTAAATTAATTCTAGAAATTTATACGGTTCTAGATAAATAAGAAAAAACCACCATATAAACATGAATTCAAGTATCCTAAGAGAATTACAACTACATGACAGAACTGTTAAGTAATCTCACAAATAAATACTGATATAAAGTTAATAGATAATTAAATTGGCAAAATTTTAATAAACAAAAAAAAACACTACTCTAATTTTTTTGAAGTTGTGACACAAAAAGCAATATTGTTATCTGCATCCGACTCACACTGACCTAACCGATTGCTATTAGTTTGGCATACACATGAACTACACTGTGCTATAAAGTCACTACTAAGTTGATTCACACTATTGTATTGATTTCTAAAAACTGTTCAAAAAGTTAAATGTGCGTCTTCTGTAATTCTGTAAAGTTGTCAAAATTCGAGATACGTAAGTTCATGAGATATGAGACGATATTATTTTAATTTTACTAATAATTTACTATTTATCATACACCGAGTCATACACGTAGATCTGGATGGTTTGGAGCCTTCGGTGTGACACTGACGATGAAGTAGTTTTCACGAACACCAAAACACTTGAATGCAACAGTCAAATACTCTATTCGACACGCGTTTTGCCAAATGGAGATGATTAAAACTTGTTTGTTGTTGTTTATTTTAGGTTTTAATCATCTCCAGATGATGCCAATATGGTTGGTGAAATGCGAGTCGAGTAGAGTATTCGAGTGCTGTGTTCAAGTGTTTTGGTGTTTGTAAAACTACTCCATCATTTTATCATGCACTTTGTATTATTAATGTTTGGATAAAAAAATCACTTGAGCTTTATTTTAAAAATCTATTTATTTATACCTATATACACGAGTATATCTATTAGTTCTCTTTGTCTACATTTCCTTGGTCCACTTAATTTCCTTTGTTTCTTATATCTCCATTTTCCTTATCTCTTTCTAGTCTTTCTTTGGCGTGTCGGAGTCAATTTTTTATAGCAGCTTCCACAGTTTTTTCTGATGCCTTGACACAGTTTGGGTTTTTAAAACAGCTAAAATATACAAATAACATAAATGAAAATCATTTTCATTTAAAACAAAAAAAAAAACGTTTTTAAAATACAGTCAAAGCAAAAATTCCGAAGCAGCAACAGCAGTAATTTTTCTATATATAAGGACATGAACATAATTTTGGTTCCGCATGTTTTTCACTATGACATATGCATAGTAAGAATTTCTGCCTCGATCATAAATGCTATTTCTAGATTACTTAGTACACATTTGGAAACAACGTATAAAGATGCGCTTAATCTTCATAAATAGTGATTATTCAGTGACACAAAAACAGAAGTAGTGTAATAGTCTAGATAGGAAAGTCGTCATGATACATGTCATGGGAAAAACTCAATTATAAGTATAGTAATTGAATAACATTGCCTCTGTGACATGCATCATTAAAATTTCTGCTGTGGCTACAATTAGACAGCCAAAGTTAAAAAAAAAAGGTAGTGATATCGGACAAAAACTTTTGACACATTTTAACGTGAGGTTATTTTGGCCTTATGCAAATTGGTAGTAAGTTGTTGATATGTGACCATAGTAGAGGACTGAGGACACAGATGTAAAAACATTATTCTATATATGACAAAAGGACATTATCACTTCTTTTCTGTGATGTAGTCAGAATTTCTGCCTCGACTATAACTAATTTTTCACAATAATGTCATACCAGATTGGAATGTTATTATATAAATGAAATACTGAATGTATTTTTTCCATTCATGGCTTAATGTATATAGAAATAATACACATGTTATAGAAAACTCGGGCTTTTCTATCGCAAAATGTCAAATGCAAGAACGTGTTATAAGAAAAAGTAGTTCAATCGCAAATAAAGAACCAAAGTGTCTGTATAAGAAATCATACTGTGTATTGTTCAGTGCAATTCGTTTTTTTTTATATATTAGATACGTACCTACGTCATTTGCGTTTGTGGAAATATCATCACTAACAAGTAATGATATTTTGACAGAGTTGTTCTTAATATACCTATAGTATGTTGCTCTGTTTGTTTTACTAGTTTTACTACTTGTTTATTTTACCTGTTGTAGACATTTTAACATCGAGGTTACCTTTTACAGCACATGCCACATGCAAAATAATTTACCGTGTCTCTACCACTACACTACATCAAACAGCTAATACTCTGCTCTAGATTTATCTTAAATTATGTATATAATATAGCACAGTAAGCCTTACCTGCATTAAAAAATACACTTTACACATTAAAATGGTCTATCTTCAAACACAAACACAGTCGAACTTTGAAAATGAAAAAATATGGCGATGTTCACGAGTTCACGTTCACGATGATAGGACAGGAACAGGGAATTTTCGTTTGTTTTTTCTGTGGTTAGCACTACTGTAAGCTAACTCTCTCTCTCTGACTTATATTTTCTGAATTATTGACATCTTTATTATCAGCGTAGTGCGTTGGATTTTCAACCAATGAGCATAAGCCATAATACATCACCTCCCCCAGAGCCAAATTTAAATTACAAAAGAGGTAATTTACTCCATGACTATTGTTGATTAATTATTTCATTACATTCGAAATTATCAATATGAATCTTAATGAGTATTTCATCGTTTTAAAATGACAACCGTCTCCGTAAAAAAAAATACCTGAGTCATAATAATTTCCACAGAACATAGAATATAATTTCTGCATAACAATCGTATTTCCCGTCAATCAGAGAGCATGAAATCAATAGTATCACGGTTCATTTTATTCAATACCAACCAATGCCATGTACTCGTTTAGTGATAATGTCACATATGTTAAGAAAGTGATCCGATTGGTATCTAAAACGGATGTCCATGGTATCAACGTTGACGGAAATTCATAAGATATCTATATTTGGAACATTATAGGATAACTAATCCTTGATGGATATCCATACCCTAATAGCACATGGACGTCCCGAAAACGTCCCAAGAACGTACTCACAGGACATGAAAACGTCCCGAGGACGTACTCTACCGACGTAAGACGTACCGAGGACGTTTGAGGGACGTTCCGTGTCAGCAAAACGGGGTGTCCCGAGGACGTCCCACCCAGGACTTTTGTGGGACGAATGTAGGTCTAGAGAGGACGTCCTGAAAACGTTGTTGGGACATACTATGCAAAACATATAGGTACCTCCCCCTCCACCACTTTTAAGGTGTATTCACAGCAGAGCTAGGGTATTTATGTTCCTTTTTAGGTTTTCTAACCACATGCATTTCTTTCGAAATAGAATCCAGTGATTGGATTCTATTTCGAAAGGAATACATGTGGTTAGAAAAGCCAAAAAGATAAAAAAATGACAATATATAATTACCATGCATGTAGAAAAATTATTCAATTAGATTGATTTTAATACTTAGTACTTTTATTTATCAACACCAAATGACAAATTTATGCGAACATTTTATTTCTATTGTGCTATTGAAAAATAAGCTATGGCATTTGTATTTTTTTAAAATTAACTTCTTACTCTACAAATTCAAGTGTCAAGTGTCTAAAATACAATTTTTATGGGATTTAAAAGTTATATATTATAATACCTAGTACAGTATAATATAGTTATATATACATTAAGTCATATTGAATATTATAAGAAATAAGCCAAGTATGCAATAAAACGTAAGATAAATGTATATCTCACCTTCTCTTAACGTTTTGCACACTTCGTCTTTTTATAATTATCTTAGTTTATATTATTTTCTAATATTCTCTCTTTTTTGACACCCTCTCTGTTCTTTCTTTTGCCCTCTTCAATCACGATGTAATAGCCATTTCGGTGTCCTTCCAAGACTTTGAAGCGTTAGCGACTGCAGCAGCCCCTGTGCAAATAAAAGAAAAATTAACATTTCAGATAAAATCTTGGCAAAAAACGTTAAGACTAATATATGCCACTTGATGGCAAGCTTATATTTAAAATAAATTGTTATAATTTTCTTGGTGTCCTATTTAAAAAAAAAAATCAGTTTAAATGTGAACATTTTTTTGTTTAACTGACTTTTGCATTTGAAAGGTTCCTTTGTTCATTTAAAAATTTTAAGAACGCCTCTTTATATGAATGATCGATTCTACAAATAATACCAAAGACCGAGAGAAGCAGAAATATATTTTGTGACTAATGCTACCGCAGATTAATAACATTATTATAAGTTTAACGTTATATTTTTTGCCAATATTATTACAGAATTCAAGTAAAGAAAATGGCAATGGGTTAAGATGCATTAGGATTTACGTTTAGAAGCAGGTTTATTAGGTTGAACATTGATGATGTATAAAAGTTTTTGTACGTACATACAGCATAATTTCAGAAAAATATAACAAATGGGGCATATAAGTTACAAATTTGTAAATTTTCCTCAAAAAGTACCTTTATTAGTTTTTTCCTTATATTAATTTACTGAAATCCCTAAATAGGTATACTTTACAAGTCTGTTGATGTTTTCTGGCAAATGTTTTTATTACTCGATGTATCAAACCTTACCTATTAAAAGTTTCATCACCTCCACTTGTTCATCAGAGATGTCGAACCATATATAACACTTCGTTTAACACACTGCATGAGTAGGTACTTCTTTTCAATTTTTACTTCCCTCGCATACCGAAGGGAAGTATTGTATTTATAATGTTTAACCAAGTGAATAAGTTCGCTCCATGATAAACAACTAAAAACTACATACTCAGGTTCACAGGTGATCTCCCATAGAATTTTAACAGAGCCAAATAAGGTGGGTGCATGGTAGTATATTTATTATAACCTACAAATAAGCCGCACCAAATTTATCTAGAATAAAATATCGATCTAAATACTTATATATTAATAAATCAATTAAATACTTACCTGTTTTTGGTAATTTCTTTTGTAGCCGTTAAAAGTGACTAGTGCCAGTGTGCGGAAGAAATAAAAATGCAAAGAATTTATAAATTCTTTGTAAAAATGATGCAATGCCTGCCAAATTGAATTTCCCATAGTTTGACAGCAACTGAGTTGAGTCAGGTTGAGTAACATTACATAAGCTCTGCTTAAATATTGCGGTGAAAATGGCTGTAATATAACCGAAACTCATGAGTAGTTGAAACGAATATAAAATTTCTGAAATCAGAAAAATCAAATTGACAAAATTTAAATGGACCATGAAATATGAAAATGTTTTGTTATCAAAAGAAATTTTGTTAGCAAAACTTTTTAAGGATTTTAATTTCATTTTTACAGTTTTTAATTTCCTTTTTTAATCATATCCTCATCTGCTCAAAAAAAAACATCACTCCTAGAGGTTATTTCACAAATGTGTTTAGGTTTGTCTTGACTAGACTCTAGCAGGATGTCCTCAAAACGTTTTATTCAGAACGTTTTAGGGACGATAGCAAACGGACGTCCCTGGGACGTACCATGTAAACCCGGGACGTTCAGACCAAACGAGGACCTAAGTGAACGTCCTGGGGACGTTTGGTGTTATCAGGGTAGTATTCATACTTAGGCAATCCGTAGGATATCCTAATTCGGGTTTGTTGTAAGGTAAGTACATCCTATAAGATATCTATATTTGGAACATTATAGGATAAATAATCCTTGATGGATATCCATAGTATTCATACTTAGGCAATCCGTAGGATATCCTAATTCAGGTTTGTTATAAGGTAAGTACATCCTATAAGTATTGCCTTGGGATAACAACTGGATATCTTGGCGGGTTTATCCATATTTGGGATATTCAGGATTAATATAGGATATCCTGAGGAAATTGTGTGCTGTTTGGGATATTACCTGGTACATAGCTGATATATTCCAAGGAACAGCGGTTATGAATTTTATACGTATATGTTACCTCTCCGTGTTTACTGGGTTAATACAAATTTAGCACAAGAAATGCGCCCCATCAATATGTTACTATTTTGCGAAAAACTAGTAGAATATAATCAATTAGAATATGTAAAATGTAACAGTTTGCTGTGTACATATCAGTCAGGATTCAGGGACAAACACTCTTGCGAGACTGCATTACAGTGTGCAATATCTGATTGGAAAGAGGATATAAGTCAAGGACTTGGCATATGTGCTGTCTTCATAGACCTAAAGAGAGCTTTTGAAACAAGCGATCGCCATACGCTAATTTTAAAACTTAAAAGGTATGGATTTTCTGGCACTACTTTAATGTGGTTGGAAAGTTATTTATCATTTAAATGTCAAAAAATAAAATATGATGGTCAATATTCTGAAAGCAGCTATAACAATGGTCCCACAAGGGAGTGTGGGACATGCTAATCTACTTTAGCCACGAAGATTATAACATTTTGATTTCCACGGTTAATGAAGATTTAAACAAGCTTACTCAAAAATTTAATATGCAAACAGGCTAAAAATAAATGAATCAAAATCATAGTGTATTTTTATAGGATACAACTGGGCATATAAAAACTTTTGTAATTTACCAATAAAAGTCAAAATTGGCGATAAGGAGTTGGATTTTCAAGATGACATTAAATACCTGGGATTACTAATATATAGAAATTTAAAATTTAAGAATCATGTGGATTATATTTCTAAAACATGTTAAAAAATAGGATACTTTTATAGAATTAGTAGAAATTTTCGGCAGTCTTGTGGACGCCTGCTAACTCATAATTCAGTGGAGTCAAAAGAATGTTGTCAACAAGTACCGATTAAGGAATGTAAAGAGTAAACATCTCGAAGATGTGGTCGTGTGAACCATGAGGACGTCTGGAGCCGCTGGGAGCCAGCCCTCTTCCCGGCGAGCGGAACAACATGCCTGATGATCCCGCAGATAAGTACCTAGTCTTAAGATAAACTCGGTAGAGAATAGTTGAAACCGCGGGACTGCTAGCTCCAGTATTTTGGTGGTATTGTTTGTATTTTCAATCCTAAGACACTTACCTGTTTAGATAAATCATACATGTTATTTTGTTATTTATGCGACTATTATTTAAGTTATTTTATTGTGTTTACCAATGTGTGGCCTAAATCTAATAGATCCGCCCTGAAACGCCCCTTGCCAATCCGACATCAGAAGGTGGGATCAGATCTATTATTTTATTATTGTGTGCTATTAATGTAATCAACATAATAATAAACAGTGGCAGCAAATGGCTTTGCAAAGTTATGCGAATTTAGTTATTGTGACAAGAAATGAGTGAACAACTGGAACCTTTAGTCTCCACATCTGGTAAAATGGGTAAAATAAAACTGTCAACGTTTAGTCGTTGCCGAGAGTCATTGACGTAGAATCTGGGGGTCAATTTGTCGACTCTTGTGTAGAGTTGCAATCTCAGTAATGTGAAAATCGCTTATCTTCGGTAAACCAACCAAGAAAAATCGAAAAGTGTTTCGTGCTAAAATTTTAGCTGTACTTGGGTAAGCCAATGAACAATAATTGAACAATTTATTAGTAGAAGCCGTTCTTAGACAAACAGATCTCGCACTTGAGTATTTGACAATATAGAGAACCTGTTGCATAGTATTTAACTCTAATTCGAGAACAAGAAAGCAAAGCTGTTCTGTGTTGTGCTGTGTTAATTTGCTGCTTTCAGTCGATTTGCCTAAGTTCGACGAAGGTCAAACAAAAACGTTCGCACACTTTATGCAACGATGAGAACATTCAGGAAACGTCCGACGCTATCTCGTACTGGTCACCTACTAGTTCGAAGCGTGCGACTTTGACATCTGCCAACTTAGTAAGGAGCTAAGTACCTTTTTCTGGACGATGCTTTATCTGCAACCAACATGAACACAATGGCAACAACTTTAACCTGCTAGGACTACAGATGCGAATCGACCCCATCAGGACACGGAGACAAAATTCATCAGTTGGAAAAACAGGACATTTCACCAAGCTGCCCCAAAAATCGTTGTCGACAACCGAGTCAGGAAAAACAAGTTGACATCAGCGTGATTTCTGCTTTTCCCGAAAGAATGCTACATTTATAATTTGGTGAGATCTTTCCATATTTATTTGACACAGCGCCTGTTCTCTGTTCTCAGGTCCGTGAAAGTATTTCAGGACATCTTAATGGCAAAAATATAATAACTCAATTTCCTTAAAGGACGTCGTGAGTAGCTTTTCCTTTTGCTTCACACAAATTTTAACTACAGTTAAAGTTTAAAATTCATATGAAATTCTATTTCACATAGATAGTTTCAGACGCTTTTATAGCATGGTACTTACTTTAGAAAAGAGTTAATAAAACAAAATATAGGCGTATGTTTTGGTTCATTTGGTTTATTTTGTTCTAGCATTAAAAGGGAAAACGTTCTACTTCGATAGCAAACAGCTGTAAATTTTTAAATAATTAATTAATATATAATGACACAGTTAAATGAAAACAAAATCTGTCCAGTTTGTTAGTAAAATGCAGCAAGTTTTATTAATTTTATCCCTTCTGGACGTGACTATGAGATGGTTGAAAATATCTTTAAAATACCCTAATTTATCGACTAAACACAAAGGCACAAAACATTCAAATTTTCTAACAGCACTTATTGAAAAGGTTGAAGTAAACACAGATGTAAGTTCCATATCTGTACAAGTTACAGGCCTGCATAAAGACTGGCCCTAAATTGAACAAGAACAGGACAACGACCTTTTAGAAACAAACGCAAATCCTAAGTCAAATAAATTTGACACGGGCCTAAATAAAAGAAAACATATGATGTCTGCAACAACTTATTACATTGTAAAATCGAGGGTTATCATAAAAGGTTGTATTTACCAGTTGTAGGTACCCTTGATATTTGTTAGTTATATTGACTGCCTAAAATGAGGCAGATAATCAGAAAATCTATTAATAATGAAATTTGTTATTAGTTGTTTAAATTTGTATTAACAAAATACGAGGGATGCAAAGAAAGCTCGGATTCGCGTGATACTGATGTACCGAGGCCCTGCCGCATAAATTACATAGACAGGTCCGTGAAAATAAGTGATATAAGGAAATTAAATAATGATTATTTGTCATTATAGAATATTTTCAAAATATGTGGTATTGAAACTTAAATTAAACGATTTTTTGACTGTTTTTCAATGTCGAGTTAACTCTTGTACTGGAGTTAACTCTGGATTAAGCGCACTGTTGCGTATTTCAAATGCGAGTTAACTTGAAACCTCGAGTTAAATCGAGGTTAAGATAACTCTAGACGAGGTATGAGTTAATTACAAATTTCGGCTTAAAACTAACCTAAAATTATTTTATGGTGTAAATAAATTATGATATTTTTCAAACACATCATGGATTATGATTTTAATGTAAATGCTTACAGCAGTGATGAAAAAGCTAGAAGACCCAAGGTAATCAGATATAGGCCAAACCACATGGAAGAATGGGATCGACACGATTTTTTTTGCGCGATTTCATTTGCCTCCAAGAACTGTAGATAATATATTAAAATAAGTGCAATATATTATTTCGGATTCTACGAATATGTATTTGTTATCTTGTGTTGTATAAATATTAACATGCAATGTTTATTTTACATGAGGGAACTGGTTTCCTCTCATCGCATGCTATGTTGTGGAGAATTGTTGTAGCCGCAACTGTCTGTATGGTATCCATTTTAAGGCGCAGCCTTAGTGTTAATGCTCCTTTCCACTGTGTTTCTCGTTCTGATGTGGGATTAATTAAATAAATTCTCAACATTATTTCTGATCCACACAAGAGGCGTCATAAGGTAGAGTTTCACAGGATGGCCACTATTGCCGATCAACAGACCATCATTAAAGTAACCTCGTTAAAATAAATTGTATAAACAAATATATAAATATTACATTTTACAAATAATATCACAGAAAGTTAGGTTAATGTAACATTTTTAACATCACAGAACTATAGAAGACATTAGAATACTTGTGTAAAATTCCGAAAATATGGTTAAAATTCATACTTCTCATGTCAACATAACAAAATATTTCACACAACTCGAGTTAACTAACTCGAATGAGAAATAGTAATGAAAAACAGTTGTAACGTTAACTCGAATTTAGCCTCAAGTTAAGGTGCGAGTAAGAGTTATCTAACTCGAACTTTAACTCAACATTGAAAAACTGGCTGTTAGTGGCAAGCGCGCTTAGTCAGGCTGCCTATCGTGTGCTGAGTTCGATTCCCAGCTTCGGCGCTGGCAATGTTGGTGGGAAAAGGATGCTATTCGCGTTTTAGTGTCTTACTTATTTATTCATAAATCACACAAGTTATTTGTGATCAGGAGTAGATTCATGAGTAGTGAATTTCTTAGATTTTTACTACTATTGATTTATAGTCATGGCACATAATACAAGTTGTGCGAATAGTCAAGTAGAAAGTGTTATGCAAACACTTTAGAACATTTTGACATTAGTCAAATCAGGCAAAATTGTTTAGAAGTAAAATTAGCTTTGCAAAGTACGATGTACTGTAGCCAGATTTACTCCAGTCGATTTGCTATTCGGAACTAAAATTCGTTCACTTGATTTACAGAAAAAGTACACGCCAAGCTATGAAACTGTGATAATGCTGTATCATTAAAAGATATTCGCTATCAAGCAAATGAGAATATTAAAGTTTCAGCATGGAAACAGTGCTCGTTTTAGCCATGGAAAAGCCACTATTCGACCGTTTAAGGAATGCGAATTTGTATTCAGTTAAAGTAAAGAAAAAAGTGTTGACAAAATTAGACAGGATGTATAGAGGTCTATTTAAAATCGTTGTATGAGAAGACTGCTATGAAATGGAAAGTCTTTCGCAGAGGCAAAGACCAGTTATATAAATTTGTTCATGACCAGGTACATGAAGTGCCAGAAAGAAAATATGAAATTGTTCTTGATTCCGATGTTGCAGGCTTGTGTCTGCTAATAATTTGGCTAACTGTTTTATTTACTTAAATATGTGTATTTTTGTGTGATTTAATAGAATTGCAAATTCTATTTAGCTGAGTTGAATGCATGTCGAGTAGAATTACAACATGCTTGGTGTAATTTGAGCTTTGTAGCAGGCAGTAGATTTGTAGTTAGTAGAGTTTGAGGAGATACCATATGGTGTAGTAGTTAGTAATTGATTTTGGGAGGATGTACTGTGGGGATCCTCTCTTGCGATGTGATATAGCCAGTGTTGGTTGAGGATGAACTGCGGGGCTCCTCCATCATGATGTAATATAGCCAGTGTTGGCTGAGATTGAGAGAATAGCGCTGCGGTGCTCTGTAATGTAGCTGTGGTTGTTTAAGAGGGTAGCGCTGCTGCGCCCCTCCATCTCGGTGTATAACCAAAATTACATTGTCTTGTACTGTGAACCTGAGTATAGTCGTCATACTATACTTACCTGGTGTATAGTCAGGATCGAGCGAATTCGAGATTGGTAATTTGTTGTTTGCGTTTCAGATAAGAACTAAGGTGCAGTGCCCGAGGACGTGCACGAGGTCAGGATGGCCGTGTCGGAGACGTCCCCTTCACGTTCCCCGTGCGGACGCCTTCCGATGCTTTCGTAGACGCCTTTCGACGGTCTTGTGGACGCCTGCTAACTCATAATTCAGTCGAGTCAAAAGAACGTTGTCAACAAGTACCGATTAAGGAATGTAAAGAGTAAACATCTCGAAGACGTGGTCGTGTGAACCATGAGGACGTCTGGAGCCGCTGGGAGCCAGCCCCTTCCCGGCGAGCGGAACAACATGCCTGATGATCCCGCAGATAAGTACCTAGTCTTAAGATAAACTCGGTAGAGAATAGTTGAAACCGCGGGACTGGCAGTGGTGGACTGCTAGCTCCAGTATTTTGGTGGTATTGTTTGTATTTTCAATCCTAAGACACTTACCTCTTTGGATAAATCATACCTCATGTTAATTTATTTATGTGACTATTATTTAAGTTATTTTATTGTGTTTACCAATGTGTGGCCTAAATCTAATAGATCCGCCCTGAAACGCCCCTTACCCCTCGCCAATCCGACATATATAAAGCAAACTGTTACAGGTTACATATTCTACAAAATAAAGCAATGTATATTAGGGTGGAACGAAAAACGAGATTTTTAATTTTTTTTTCGATAATTATTACCACATAGTTATCAAAAGGTGCATTTGGTTATTAATAACTGCAAAAATTGAAAATGGTACTTTGTTATATTCAGGTTCCTCAATGGGTTCAAAATATTAGAAAAAAGCTTTCTTTATACCATTTATTCTTTCCTAGTTATTTTTCTATTCTTTGGATATTGGTAATGTTATAGTCACCCAAAGTTGCCTTAATGTACCACAGATCACTGTGCAACATTTTTAAATGCAATTATCCACAGTTTCCTCAAGGAAGTCAAAATATACACTTCTAAGCTATTTTTTCCAAAGTCGTATTTATTATTTTTTTCTCTATATTCAACAATTATAGAAGGATGAACATCAAATAACATCAGACGTTTCATTAAAGAAACACACAAATAGACATTAAAAAGCAAGCAAAAACAGAACATGTTTAATATTCCAGTTATTATCCATTTTTAAAGTAAGTAATCTGATTTCGCTTCAAATGATGGCAATATTTTTCTGGATTTTATACGGACTTGGGTGAATGCAGTTTGGTTTTCTTGGCCACAGACAGCTGGTGATGCTTCATTTGCAAGACTCACGAATCGTTCAACAGCTTCAGACTATGTATGAAAAATCAGGAAAACTTACGTCTACCGCTTTGGTAACGCACATTTCCATATTAGCAGTCACTAGCGGCTCAGTAACATTTACGTCATCTCAAAAAATTAATTCCGAGTAATGTTTGGCCTTAAAATTAGTTTTAGGTATACTAATTCTCGTGTAGCTGTTGTTTTAACGGTTCGTACCGTGATGACATGTTAGATACCATCTCCTTTTCATCATAAATTTCATACTGCTAGTAAAGCTGAATGACAGATGACAAGTGTGCTTCTATAATAACGGTGGAACTTCTACATGATGGCATGTTTTTCAATGCCCTGGATGCTGGCATTGCTTTCCTTTCTACTGTCATTTCATTTTCTTAGTTTACAGGGTCGCAGTATTTTTTCTAGATTTTAAATTCTTCTGAAGTGCATGAAATTTTTTTAGTTTATCCCAGATGTGAAAAACGGTAGTAATTGATGTAATTTGCCAAATCTCTTCAAATTTCGGTACAACGTTTTTGAGTATTTCAGAGACACCTAGGTCTCTCCCAGCATATTTATATTTTAGATCATTTTAAACAAATAAATAATGAAAAGTAAAGTCTTTATGAGTAGATAACACAAGGTCACCTAATATTTTAGATTGGCCAAATATCTTGCAACGAAGTTGACTTATAGTTACTATAATAACGTAAATATTCTAACACTTAACGAACAATCGACATAAGAAGTACAACCAAGAATCACGTAAAAACCCACAGAAAACACACAACTAAAAACAATACTTAGTAGAAGTACTCAAACATATGAAAGTAGGCTTGAACTTACTTTCCCACCCCAGTCATAGACGCCTGTCGCTTTGACTGTGATTGTATTCGAACACGTTATTTGTCGCACAATTTCCATAAACCTAGCGACTTTCAAAGACAATGAGGAACCGGAAGATATTAGAATAAATCAAATTGACATTGAGGGGCTTTTCATACTTTAATAATCATTTTAAACACTATGTCTAAAAAGAAATATAATTTTTTTTAATAAACCAGTGCACATAATAAACACTTATAAAATCACCAAAATTTCTAAGCTTTCGGTCCCGTGAGGAACCTGAAGATGCTAAGATAGGTCGTTAAGCTTTTGAAAATGATTTTTATTTATCCAAATGCACATTTTGACACCTATGTCAAAACAATTAAAAAGGAAAGAATTTTTCGTTCCACCCTAATGTATATATAATATAGTTATGTGCAAAAAATGAGTGTTTTGTAATTTTCTTAAATAAGAAATTTAGGACTTTCCTGCTGTCACTGGCCATAGAATAGAAATTCAAAAAATATGTATGTTTTTATTAATTACCAGCATGCTCTAATTTAGAAATATAAGATTTAAATATTACATTTCTTTGCCACTAAAAACTCAAGCCCCACAATGCCACAATTATATTGTCATACTTCTGAAACTATTAACTCTGCAAATATTTCAAAGAGCAAATTAAGATATCGCTTCTTAAGCTTTGTTTTTCTATATTGTCATATTTTCCTTTAATGCAATTATTTTGGAGTTATTTACGAAAAGAAGGTATTTTTTCAGCAAAATCGTCACATTTTTCTTAATTTAAAGTAGGCATATTTTTAAAAACTGCTTTAAAAATGTCAAAAAATTAGAGAGTATGTTATATATTAATAAAAACTAGTAGATTTTTTGAATTTGAAATTTTTTGAATTACTTTGTTTTGCACATAACACTTATCTTTCAAGACGTATGGATAGAAATAAAATCCTATAAAAAAGTACTTCAAGCCCTTTAATTTTTATTATATGTATTTTCAACATCACACATTTGCAACTTCTGGCTGGACAAAATTCTACAAATTTCTAAATGAACTTAAAATAGTTCTTAGAAGATCAGAAAAATAGTGAAAACATTCTAGGCATTAAGGGGGTGGTTTTTTGAGGGTTGAAAAATAAACTTGCTTCTAAAGTGCCGAAACTCTGTGAATGTGATATGACATCTGTATAAAAAATATTTAAAAAATTATAAATAGTAGAGGGGTTGTTTTTAAGAGGGTTAAAAGATACATTTTATTTTAAAATTTCGAAACTTTGTAGACATGATATTATGTTCGCAAATTCGCCAAAAATAATTAAAAAATCTAAGCAATAAGGGGTTGGGGTTGAGAGGATTGAAAAATTAAATATAATTTAAAACTATATGTAAGAAAGTTTAAACAAATATTGTTGTCGTCGAGGCTTTTTCATTGTAGTTGCTCTTTTAGGAGAAGCTGACGACAATTCCTTGACAATATTAGCAGCATGTCTTTTACCTTCTGAACATAGAGAAACTTCAGCTGCATAAGTTAACTCGGCAGAAGTACCTCATTCCAATAGATGCTGAACTTTTCCCCTCTTGGATCTTTCGCTGCACTCCTCAAACCTTTATATAGGTCGCTCAGCTGATATTCCAGCTGAGGATGCTAGCTGTACGTTATAGGTAATTGCCACAAAATCTATGTCGCTACCATCTAGCCAGTCCTTATATTTATTTAGAAAAACTTCTAGTTTTCGAGAATTATCCCACCGTTCAGAAATTTCATAATATCTCAAATAAGTTGTTATTTGTAAAAGTTACTTTGGCCACTTCTAGTTTTCGAGAAGAATTATCCCACCGTTCAGAAATTTCATAATATCTCAAATAAATTGTTATTTGTAAAAGTTACTTTGGCCATGGTACCTTCCATATATCCAAAAGCATGAATAATTAAAATTAACTTTGCAGGGTAATAATTTATAGTCATTATTAATTAATAATTAAATTTTAATTAGTTATGGCGCAACTTGGCACATCAGCTATTAAGCAATCATAAGTAACCACTATGCAGAAAACAAAAATAAAAAGAGAAATATCCCCTCGCTCCCCCCTTTTTTTGTGGTCCTATTTAACATAACTATAACTAAATTTTTAAGTCGACAATTGATGATACTTTATTATTCCATAGACAATCCTAATTTGGAAAATGTGAATGTAGACTACAGACACGTACCTTACTGTTAAAAAAAAAAACAACCCACTAACCGACAGTGAACTACGCTTTGTTGATATTATCAAACGTTCAGAGGTGACACTTATTCCGAGAATTTCGTACTCAAATAACATGCAACTTACACAGCAGCTTACAATCTGAATCTAATTACCAGCGACGTGTCATGTTATACAATAAACCTAGCTACCTCTAATGACACATTAAGACAAGTTTTGTCTTGTTTGGCGACAATTGTTTTTGTACTTTTGTCCGGCTAGAAATTAATTGGGTTCCATTGTGCATCATACTGATTGTTTCTGACATATGAGATTTAAATATCATATCTCAACTGATGAACATTCAAGCGCCATTTTGAAACTATTCATTGTACAGAAACAAAAAACTTTAATTCCATAATCTTATTTTTTGTACCATACTACTTTTTCCATAAATATAAGACTTTTGAGTTATTTACAAAAAACAGTCTCAAGGTATCAATTTTTTAAAACTAAAATCGTAATCCTCAAATCGTTATAACTTGGAAAATATAAATTTTCGTGAAAAATTATAAACCACCTTTTTCTCTTACAATATGATTCTATATCAGATTCGATAGTTACTATTTTACTTTTTTCCCACCTTTCTAGAGGGGATGCAAACCACCCCCAAGTAAAATGCGTCAATTTTTAAAGGGTAACACTTTTTGTACTTAGTCTTAGAAACTCAATACAAACAGTTTCAGGAAAATCCATTCACTATAGCTGGGTTCCGTCATTTTTCATTTTTAATTACTATAATTGCACTGCACTAAAAAACGATAATTGTTCCTACATATTTTTTAACATCTTGAAATTTTATCTTCAATTTGTTTTACATTATTAATACAACATCCTCTATATTTGCTCTCATATCATTCTATTTACTTTCAATTTCTCTGTTGATATGCAACACAAATCATCTTTCCAAATTATTAACTATTCCCTCCATTTTCTCTTTTAATGTAACGTTAAATACTTCAATTCTTTCTACTAAGATGTTAATTTCTGCTTGAAATCTTTTAATTATAATGTTAATATTTTCTGTCATTTGCATAGTCAACATATTGTTATGAATACACCCCCTTGAAACTGGAGATTGATACGCCAATGCCTAATAGTGAGTGACTGGAAACTTGTAGTTTTCTAGAGTGTGGTGAGAGAAGATTCTTGATTGTTTCTGGATGGATCCGGAGGCGGTTTCAGAGTATATAAGGCGCGATTACTGGCGCAGAGGGAGAAGTTTATAACAGTGAACAAGTTGAAAAGCGAAAAAGTGAGGTTAAATATCAAGTAAACAAAGTGTTAAGGTTAGAAGTATTGTCATTGTGTAATCAGTAAATTATTAAATAAAGTGTTTATCTCTTGTTGAAATTATTTTGAAACCCACGGATTCATACAGGGTGTTTCCTAAGAGGTGGAAATACGTAACAATATTATTTTGGGTTATTCTATCATCAATCTCTGCTATCTGCGACGTTAAAATGGCAATTGTGTTATTATTAGTCTGATATTGGTGAAGTCAAAATGGCATTCATTTTTATCCATTTTGCAGTTGCTTGAATAATTTTGCCATATCAGTAATCTGAGGCACTGGCACAATCGTATCTGGATGATTTTCCATCTTTGTAATTACCTTACCAGATCTTAATTTCATATACTAAACAATTTTTAACAACAAACATACACTATATACTTTCTAGATATAAAATTTTCTTAATTAACAATGAACTTTCTACAATAAATAGCTAACAAATTAAAACTGCTGAGTAAAACTTAAATTGGGTGCCATTTGATATGTTATTAATTGTCATGGTTTATTATGATAATCTAAATTTCACATGATGACTAAATCTTTTTAAAGTTTTTCTTATAAAATTTTTCAATATCTTGCACAGAAATAGCAGTTTATCTGAAGCAAATCTTATTTTTAAATTGTCACCAGCGCCATTTTTGAAATTGTAACGTTCTGAAAATAGGTTTTGGGTCAAGCAAGAGCAGAATACAGAAAATTGTGCCCATAGTAAAAAAAAAATGTCATTTAGACCTATAATATCGTTTTGCCACAGACACATTGTATACAATTATTATATTTTGGTACCCATCAAGTTGTCAAAATGTGATCATGTATATATGACCGATAAAGATCTTATCTTAAAACAGTTTGTACAAAACATGACAATTTAACAGAAGTGTTTACAAGGTACAGTCAACACCACAGTTAATTTTTATTTGATATCTGAGTTCAGCTTGTTATGAAACGAATTTGTGTAGAAATGTTTTTTACGATATTAACAATTTTGGTCCGGTTCTAATATACCTATGATTAAATGAAATAGGCAAAATTAGTCAGTATATTACTAGGAAATAACCCATACATCTGAGATTTGTATGTCAAATGAACATTCCATTGTTTTGTAGATTCTTTGGATATCATTTTTAGAAAAGAATAAGTACATATGTAGTAATAAATACTAGACAAAGGAAAAAATAAGGAAGATAATGGAATGATTAAGATTCAAAGAATATTTAAATTGATTAAATTCTCAAATATAATTTCACAATGAAAAATGTTTTTTTGAATCTTTGCATTCTATTTTTTTTTTTACATTTTCTTACAGCATTAGATCAACCTATAAGGGCCCGAAAATTTCAAGATGGTAGCTCTTTTCACAGCTAAGACGTTTAAAGTCAAAATTGCCGCTTTTAGACATCAGCTTGTGAGCGTGATGTCATTGCACAGTTATTAAGATAGACGTGCTGTAGTGGTTTACGTAGTGCATTACTTCAGTATCGCTTCTCAGTTTTGACTTGTCTACAAGAGTTGTGTTTGTCTGAATGCGCTAGATTATTTCTAAATTAGATTAAATATTTTCTACTTATTTTGTCAACGGTATTTTTAACAAATATATATATATATATATATATATATATATATATATATATATATATATATATATATATATATATATATATATATATATATATATATATATATATATATATATATATATATATATATTTTCTACTTTAAATGTTATGCCCGTAAATCAACACCAACCTAACAACTGTATATAACTGACAAGAAAACATGCTTAGCGAAGATGGAGGGGGGGAGAGGCCCAGCCACAGCACGCTTTCATCAACCGTGCAATGAGGTCACGCTTTAGATTCACGCAGTAATTATTTAATTTATTTAACGTTGAAATAAAATTATGATTTTTGTATAGTTACTATTTGAAGGATCTTCTTTAGAAAAAAAAAAAAAAAAAAAACAACTTTGTACTTAGATATTTTTAAATTATATAACAAAAGGTTTGAGACAAATTAATTCTTTGGAGATTTATTCCCAAACAAGGCATGTTTTAAATCTAATTTGAATGCATTTAAAGGAAATAGTTCAGTATAACTCCTGTAATTATTTGATAAGACAAATAAAACAAGTAATTAGACATTGAATTTTTTTTAATGAGACCACAACATCTATAACTTACCTATGAACGCAGGTAAAAGCACTTCTATCTAAATTTATTTAAAAAATTAAGTAAACTGTATTATATTTTAACTTTACACAAAAATTAGGAATTCACTGTAGTAATCATACATCTAAATGCATTTATAAAAATTAATTTGTAATGAACCTTACTAACTGAGAAGATAATTAATGCAGTTGGTTTATTCAATTTCAAGAAGTTCCACATCGAAAATAAGTGTTGCATTTGGTGGAATAATTCCTGGATGACCTCTTGATCCATAGGCATAATCAGGTGAACACGTAAGTTTAGCTCTTTGGCCAACGCTGAGCTAAAAAATTAAGATAAAATTAGAAAGATAATAATTAAAATAAAGAAATTATAATTCTTGCAATTTATAATTCAGATATTTGATTTCATCAATTTTACAAAGTAAATAAGAGCGCAAGGATAAGTATCATCATTTTTAACAGTTTTTATATACAAGATGTCTGTGTGTACAAAATTGAAATTTCAATGAACGTTTGTTCATTTTCACTTGTTAATTAGTAACATATATTTATAATTATTACATGTGAGTACCTTTCATGACTTGCAATATAACGAAACAAATATATGAAAAAATATTTCTCATAAAATAAATAATATATTTAAAAATTTAGATTAGAAATCAAATAAAATCCCAGGAAAATCACACTTGTCTATAACCCAACCACAAATCAAAACCTACTTTCAAGAAATGAAATCTTTTTCCACGGGAGACAAAGCTGCTAGGTAACAAATGCAATTCTATTTATGACATGACAGGATTGTCAACCACTACTGATTGTGAGTAACAAAGAATTTCAGGAATTACTGATACGTATAGGTTCCTGTTATAAAATTCCTCACCAATTCACTATTGTTAATCTCTTAAATTTGAAGCCGTCAGATATTTACAAATAAAAACTCTGTAATATCAAAAATTTTACAGTAACCGACATTTGGGCAGATATCATGCAAATTTTTAATAATACCAGTTCACGTTTGAAAATAATCAGACACATTACGAATAGAACAATAGGGGGCCATCCATTAATTACGTCAAGCAAATTTCATCGTTTTTCTGCCCCTTCCTCCCCTTTGTCAAAGGTTGTCACATTTGAGTCAACCGCTCACCCCCGTTGTGACATCACATATTTTACCGCATTAAATTTTAAGAGAGAATCTTCTGATTTTTGTATTTTTTTGAATTTCATTCAATTAAACAACGTTAAGATTTCTACTTTAAGCTGTGTATTTACCAAAGAAAAAGTATAAGTGAGAATAAATTTTGCACAATTTTATTATAGGTAGTAATAGTAATGCAGACGTAATTGTTTCCATTTTTTAAATAATGTGATGTCACAAACATCTGACCCCTCCTCCCCCCTTGGCACGCTATGTCACACTTTATGGATACCCTCCTCCCCCCTCAAAGTGTGAAATAATTAACAGGTTAACTATGTGATTGAGATCGAGCTTCTGCGCAACTGTGTGTTACCGGTCCTTGAGGACCGGCAACCACCCATTTCATTTATGGTAATTATATATTTTTTGTTATCTAGCACAAATTCTATCGAACTTATAACTAATTTGGTTGGTAATTTTCTTATTGATACACGTTAGTACTTACATTTAAAGTCGCATCACTCATAATTATTTTTTCAAGGTCAAACGCTCTGTAATCTTTGAAGATTTTCACTTTGGTTTGAAATACTAAAATGAAGAATCATGGAGCGTTTGTCTCACTGTCTATGGACTCAATTAGTGTGACGTCACATAATTATGCAACCCCTATATACTTGTGTCTGCTAAGCTTTGACCCTTAATGCATATGTTTATAAGGCGACATTTTCGAGGATAGAAACAGCATACAATTTTATTTTATTTCTCCCATGTAAGAAATATTTAAGAGATTTCAGTTATCATTTATTGCATGGACAAGGTATCGGTAAATATACACAAGTATAAAGTATTACAAGAACTGCAAACAAAAACTAAAATATAGTTTTTATAACTCATACATGGATATATACATTTTAACGTATTTTTTGAATGTGAAATAGGTAATTGAATTCCTCAAATATTTCTTCCACAGTAGAAATAAAATAAAGTTCTATGCTATGTGTCTATCCTCGAAAATGTCGCCTTATAAACATATGCATTAAGGCTCAAGTTCCAGTGTGCTTGGCAGGCAACCCGTGTGTCATGACAGCAGTATATAGAGGTTGCCTAACTTGTGACGTCACAACTAATCGAGTCCATTGCCTATGTGAACAAAAATAGTAAATAATTTATTCTTACATTAAGGACAGCAACAACTTCAGTACTGGTCCCGCGAGCACATTGGTAATTATCTGGTAATTCAGTGCGTTACCGGTCTTATGGCATGTAACGAACAAAATTTTTTTTTCGTTGAAGCACCCGTGCTACATAAATTTGAATTACCCGCGGTAATGCCGACGCGAAGTCAACAAGTGCGGATGCGTGGTAGAAACATAACTGAGGCCATTTTAAATATCCATGCTATTTCACTTTCGCTTCCGACACGGGTGAGTTGAGATCGTTTACTTATTCTTTAACGGATTTTCACGTTTATTTCTTTAATCCTTTGATATTTTGAATATATTTGATTATTAAATGTCACATTATTGAGTTAACGTTGCTGTATAGTTATTTTTGGGAATTATTAAAGGATATTCCGTGTAATAATTAATTTTTATCGACGAATCTGTTTGTGCGATTTCCGCGTCTATTGGACACATGTATCTTGGTTAACTCATTAATTATCGTGGCAATTTTGTATTTTGTGGTCGCTTGAGACACAATACCGTGGTGTTTTGTCATTATTTAGATTATTGTGGACGAGGATTAAACTCGGAAATTATTCAAGGGATAAATTAGAATCTTTGTTTCTTAATTGTGTGTAGACAATCTCATCTCATTAAAAGTCGAAACCTAAAGTCGTATTGTCCCATTTAGTTAACCTCGTGTTAGTACAAGAGGTTAAGAGATCATTTTTTAGTAGTTTATTGTTCGGGAGATTAAACCCATAGTTTTTTTGCTATATTTGTTACGATATTAGTTTTTTTCAGATAGTAATTCAGATATTTTCTCTCTAATTCTAACTAAATTTTGTTACCTTTATTCAAATTTTTGGTCATAACCTGTCAGCCATTTTGTGAACGGCTAAAATTTCATGACAGTAGAATATTCTCATTTATTCATTTCATTTATTATATTAATCAGTAGCTTATTCATATATTTTCAAAAGTAAAATTTTATCAATACAAAGGTTTTTGTTAAATTGCTAATAGTTTGGTTATGCAGTGACCTTCGTCACCATAGTTTTTTGTAGTTTTCGTGTATTTCTTTTTTCTCACAATTTTAATTTTTTTTCTATTATCAACTGGTTCTTTACATTACCCCTTTCTCATGTAAAATCCTGGACCAAACCACCATTGAAGCAAGGCATAAAGCATAGATTGAATATTTGGAGTTATCCTCAAAGTATTGGATATCATTCCGACGCAGCGTCTCCTGGAAATCAGCGTTGTCAGGACCTGAATATTACGTCTTCCTTCCCGGGTACCCGTGGCCATCTTCAGGACCAGACTCCGTCGGGATTCCACGTCTCCGCTAAGCTAAGTAGCCCAAATTTATGTGCAAAATTCAACTTTTGGCCAGAAGAAAAATTGTAAACCAGTTGATCGTTTCTTAAACTGTAATTTTATTTTGTTAATCTTCAAATTTAATTTTTTTAACAAAATTTTTGTGTCAACCAATTTAATCAAATTTCATCATAAATATTTTTAATCATTTGTAAAGTGTTGTAAAATTTTTGCTTCCTTATGTTAATATATTATTTGGTTTATAATTGATTTTGATTGTTTTCTCCCCCTGATAAAGTTTGCAAGAGTGTTATGTACTGAATACGCTGGCGTCCAAATTCTTTGTTGTTTATTAAAGTTTTGTTTGGTTAATTGGACAATCAAATAATTGTTCAAAAAAATATATATATGTCTTCTCGCCACAGAGTGACCCTCGACCAGCCCTGAGCTAACCGGTTGCTACTCTTTCATAGCTTCCTCAGCAGCCAGCTGAGAAGTTGTGGTTGCAAATTGGCGCTTCAACGTGTGTGGTCCGAGTTAGAAATTTTGAATTTTTTAAAATAATTCTTTTGAATTTTGTTACTATTTTTCTTAAATACTTGCAAATTCAGGGAACGAAACAATCAAGTGTTCTGACCAAAGGAAGACTCTGCTAAATTTATTGATATTTTGTATTGCGATATTGTCACACTTGCGTATTCGGTGTACAATATTTTATGATAGAAAATTTCTCTGATTTATTTGTTTTTGATATTGAAAGATTTTTTATGCCTATTTGAATTTTTTTGCTATCTTGTTGATATTTATCTCTGTTTTGATATATCTTTTGGTAATATTTTGCGCCGTATTTTGCGAAGTTTTATTGGATTATGAGGTCGTGGTAAGAAACAATACTGGAGGACACATGGTTCAATGTATAAACGTTTTTATTTTAACTATGACAATTAACAGATTGACGTACACTTATAATATTTATTATATTAACAAAACAAATGACTATTACTCTAGAACAATAACATTAGAAAATATCCTTCTATTGTCGAATGATTTCCAACACTTCCCCTCAAAATAAGGACATTTTCTTAAGTTAAATTTATATTTCCAATACCAATCCAACTTCGGCATTTTTCTAGCTTAGGCTTAGTCACTGCTTTGGTAAGGGCATCTGCAGGCATGTCTTCGGTAGCCATGAAATTTACTGACATTCTTTCACCTTTTAGCACCTCTCGAATGAAATGATGCCTTGCGTCTATATGTTTGGTTCGGGCATGATAAACAGGATTCTCCGAAAGTTTTCGAGCTCCCTGATTATCGTTAAATATTTTAACGTTCCCAAGTTCCTCGAATCCCATTTCTGTTAGAAATCTTTGTAGTGAAATTGCTTCCTTCGCAGCTTCTGTCAATCCCATGTACTCCGCTTCGGTTGATGACAGTGCTATTGTTCTTTGCTTTCTGGATTCCCAGCTGATGGCTCCTCCACTCATTACGAATACGTATCCTGTATAAGAACGTCTGTCTAATATACAGTTGGCCCAATCAGCATCTACGAATCCTTTTAGGTTCTCATTGGTCTTTCTGTAGATTATTCCGAGATTTGAAGTTCCTTTAAGATATCGCATAACACGTTTTGCTGCCTTCCAATGCTCGTCCCCGTAGCATAAATTAAACTGGCTCAGATAACTTACTGTATATGCTATATCTGGTCGAGTCGCTACTGCCAAATACATTAGCGCTCCAACTAACTCTCTATATGGTATATTCTTCGTATTACTTTCCGATACACTGTCTTGTTTTATTAATTTAATTCCAGGATCCATCGGTGTTGATACTGGTTTGCAGTCATTCATTCCAAATTTCTCTAAAATATCTTCAATATATCCTTTTTGAGATATGGCATATCCTCCTTCAGTTTGCTGGAATTCTATTCCTAAGCAATAATTTATTTCTCCCAAATCCCTTATCTCAAATTCTTGGCTTAAACTTTTCTTAAATTTATTAATGTTGGATATATTTTTACATGCAATGATAACGTCATTGACGTAAATAGAGACTATTAATATATCTTCCCCTTCTTTTGTATATACACAAGGGCCTGCATTAGTCGGCTTGAGTCCCAAAAATCTTAATCTGTCATCAAACCTCTTATGCCATTGTCGTCCAGCTTGTTTCAATCCATATAGGGATCTCTTTAATTGACATACTTTATCCCCCCCTCGAAGGTGACGCAGCATTGCATTTGCTTTTCTTCTAACAGCTTCTTCATTCTCGTTGGATAATATTGCTTCTAATGATTGTTTTAACATCATTGGCATTTCCATGTATATCTCCTCTTCTATAATGCCGTTTAGATAGGCCGTTGTTATGTCTAGTTGATGAATTTTCATTTCACGATGCGCCGCCAATGCAGTGATCAGTCTTATCGATCCCAATCGAGCTACTGGTGCGTATGTATCATGAAAGTCAATTCCTGGTTTCTGTGTGAAACCTTTAGCAACTATTCTCGCTTTTCGTCTTTCGAGTGTACCATCAGCCTTATGTTTGTTTCTCAATACAATTCGAGAACCAATTACGTCGCGATTTCTTGGTCGATTCACAATTTCCCAAGTATCATTCTTGATAAGCGACTTGACTTCATCGGTGATAGCTCTTTTCCATTCTTGAGCTTCAGGACTCGAAATTGCTTTTCCTAATGGAATTTATGCTAAATTCGCATATTTATCCAGTTCGTCCTCTTCGTCCGATTCTTCTGCACCTGTGACATTTACCACTTTGTACACTTTTCTAGGTCGTCCTGATCTGCCAGTTCTCTTAATTTGTGGTCTTCCAGGAGCTCTCTTCATCACTGAAATTGGTGTATTTCCTTTTTGTTTTTCTGGTTGTATCAGTTGATTTACGCTATTATCTTCTGTATTATTTCTTGGGATTTCGTCTTCGCTTTCGATTCCATCGAGATGAACGAGTCTCTCGTAATCAGAAGGTATAGATTCAGAATCGTTTTCCGATGAAACTTCATCATTCATCAAATTTTCTCGAATTCGATTATCCCCAATTACATCATTTATTGACATGACGTCTATTTCAGTTTGACGTTTATTTGTCATCTCATTTAAATTTGGTGATTTCCGATTGATTTCTTCCCCAAGAATTTCCTTGGTAACGAATCCTTCATCATATTCGGTTTTGTGGTTAAATTCGAATTTCACATCTCGAGTGATATCAATTCTACGATCCTCTGGTATCCATACTCGATAAGCTTTGGATTCTTCTGAATAATAATAATAATAATAATAATAATCTTTATTGCATTAAGTACACATAAAAATAAAAGTATACATAACACAAAGGGGAGTTGTTCGTTAGAAACGTTCTTCCACAATCCCTACAAAAATACATACATAGTAGTAAAAACATAACATTATCAACAATAACTGTCACAGTGTAAAAATTGAGTGTGGATATTAGTAAAGCTAAATAAAACTTACAAAATAATTAAAAAAATACACAAAAGTACGTAATAATTTGTAATTTAAGAAGTATCACTAATTTGGTGAGAAATTATTGCTTGCTTGTATTTAACTTTGAAAGAATTTGGTCTGTAAGAATTTAACAAATTTAGAAATGTGGGGTTATTTAAGTAATTGACTGAGATATAACTAAACGAGCATTCAAATTTAGTGGTGTTATGTTGGTATATGTTAAATAAGTCATTGTTTCTTAGGTTTAGTTGATGTACATTTCTCCTAGGAATTAATAGCTCATATAAATACTCAGGTTTTCTATATGTAAATATTTTCATGAGGAATACTCCAAATAAATATTGATATCTATATGCAATTTTCATATGTTTATGGTCATTATATAAAGGTGTTATGTGATCGTATTTATTTGTTAGGTATACAAAACGCATACATGCATTTTGAGCCACTTGCAATTTGTTTTTACAGTTGGTGTTTAAAAAGCTATAATACATTGGCAAACAATAATCGAACTGGGGGAAAATTAGAGACTCAACTAATCTATATTTAACTTTTTCAGGGAGTAAAAATTTGAATGAATATAAAGTTTTTAACTTTATATAGCATGTCTTTAATTTATTTATGATGTGGTGCTCAAAATTCAGATGATTATCAAATGTTACTCCTAAATTCCTAACATTTTCTTTGATAGGTACTTCTATGTTGTCTATGTGAATAGTAGAGAAGTTATATTGAGTGACTTTAGCTAGAGTTCGTTGATTACCCGCAAACATAACACAACTTTTATTGGCGTTGAGGATCATGGCTTGGTTACGTGACCAATTTGATATTGTCATCGGCGTCGGCGTCGCGAACAAGTTATGACTTGTCTAGCGCGCTGTGCTCATGTTTTAGTCTTCTGCCGAAACAGAAGTCATTTGAGCACAAAGAATAGTCTTCTGCCGAAGCAGAAGTCATTTGAGCACAAGAAAGTCTATATAAGAGAACACTTTTTCTCAGCGAGCAAGTAGTGATCGATCCTTCAAGTAGTAATGTTCCAGCCTTCAGCAACTAATAGTCTTCTGCCGAAACAGAAGTCATTTGAGCACAGACGCCAACGCCAATGCTGATGAGGTTATCCCTTCCTCTTGTGTTGTAACCAGACAGTGTGTTTTAATTGAGTTTTATTGTGTTGAGTGTCAAGTGGCAATGCATACCCGGAGTGGCAAGGCAGTAGGCACTGGGGTCGAGAGCGACGTCTCCACGTCGGCCCCCCCTCACTGCACGACGCCCCTCACAGCATCTGACCACGAAGTGCTCCGCCAACACGACGCCCTGACAAGGGGTACGGGGGTCACGCCCGACGTCTCCACGACGGTGGCCCCACACTGCACAGCAAGCAACACAGCAACCCGGCTCGGCGAGGTAAGCATGTCCTCTGATTTCTCCACAGGCACAAGTGCTACGCATGGCGTCGCGACGACGGCGCCCCACTACTGTGCGTCGCCGGGCTCCGCGCCTAGGCATAGCGAGGCAGGACTCGCCACCAACATAGGACACGACACTGGGGTCACGCATGACGTCATCACGACGGTGCCCCCTCGCTGCATGGCACGCAGCGCAGCCACCTGGCATGGAACCCAGGCAACAAATATGGAATGGAGTAGCAACGATTCCCAGGCGATGCCCCCTTACTGCATGGAGCGCAACGCAGCATCGTGGCACGAAAACTCGGCGATGGAACAGGGATTAGATGGTGATGATGACATGGTGATGCCCCCTCGCTGTATGGTGGACCCAACAGCATCCCGGGCCAACGACGATTCCTCGACGCTGGGAGATCGCCGCTTCGCTGGATCCGCTTCCACACATGGGGAAGCCTCCTACTCAGGCTCAGGGCTGCCCAGCGGTCAGTACACCATCGCTGCCACACCCGACTGGCCCCAACTCTTCAGCGACGCCTCGCTGACACCTCGCCGCCAGCTGGCCACCCCTCACTGCATGGTACCACCAACAGCAACCAGCCCAAGTCCAAGCACGCCGCCCAACGCACAGTACTTCGTCACGCCTACCTCGTCGGCCGGCGCCTACCACGTCACCCCGCCGTACCAGACGGCAAGACCTAGTGCTACGCCCCAAAGACAAATAGTGCTCCAAAACCAAACGACTGGAACGATCCCAGTCCCCTCTGCCGCCATAACGGACCAACCCCAACCGAGCTTGGGACTACCCAGCTATGAACAATTAGCGCAACTCCTGGCTCTGACCACTTCAAACCTAGCCTCCATTACCCGGCGGCAAGAAAATTGCCGGCCACCCATTTCTGCACGTAACGAATCACAGCCGTACGCCACGGAAAAGGCTTACTTACGTGGACATGGCGCCCAACGTGGGGCCAGATCTTTCCGGAGGGAAGAGGATCCACGACGACCCGACTACACAGATTCTGGGGAAATGGACCCCCAGTGGCGCCCAACACAAAACCTAGCAGAGAGCATGACAAGACTAATG
Organism: Stenurella melanura; assembly: GCA_963583905.1. Lineage (NCBI taxonomy): Eukaryota > Metazoa > Arthropoda > Insecta > Coleoptera > Cerambycidae > Stenurella > Stenurella melanura. The sequence goes on along the minus strand of OY757310.1, from coordinate 109,311,330 downwards.
GAGGGAAGCGTTCAAGCCGCAATACACGCAATACAAGGTCATCACAGGATGCCCACAAGAAGAACGAGAGCGCTGCCCACTTACTCAGGCCTGGAATGGGAGGATCCAGTCAACTTCCTGGATGAGCTCGAGGAGGCGATGCTCCATGAAGACATCCACGGTCGAGATAAAGTGAGAGTAGCCATTGAACAGCTCGAGGGTCAGGCCAGACGCACCCTGGAGATGTGGAAGTCCCACAACATAACATACGAATTCCTGAAGGAAAAGCTCCTGCGGCAGTTCAATGACACTGCCACCCTGGGGAAGCTACGCTCCAGGTTACACGGTGAGAGACAAAAAGACGACGAACCCGCCGCCGTCTTTATACAACGCAAAATTGGACTCTGGCTGAGAGTAGAACGGTATACGCCGGAAGCAGAGATGGTTATGGAGGTGCGCGAGCTCCTGCGACCGGAACTAAGATTCGCAACTAGAAATGTCCCAGTGGCCACGATGGAAAGCTTGAGCCGAGTGGCTGAAAACGCCGAGGGTGACTACAGGGAATTTCAGAGGCAACTCCGACCGCTGCCGAGGCCAGCCACCATCCCGCCTGCGAGTAATACTACCAATAGTCTACCAAAGTGCCGCAAGTGCCCGGGATTTCACTATCACCGAGACTGCCCCACCAACCAAACTCAGTCAGAGCCCCAGCAAGGCAACTCCAATTTCCGCGGACACGACTCCAACCAGCGAGCCAACCCCAATTTCCGTGGACACGACTCCAACCAACAGGGAAACCCTAACTTCCGCCAACAAAATGTCCAGACAGGGGGTAACAACTTCCGAGGGCGTGGCACCAATTCAAACAACCCTAGCCAACAAGTAGGTCCAACCAGTAACCCAGGCCCAGGACAGTCATCCACGGCACCACCGCAGCGACGAAGTCAGTCAACCACACGGCAAGAACCCCGCAATGCACCGCCATCGGGAAACTCCCAATGGGTCGGGCAGAACTAGGGCGCCCGGCCCCACCGCTGGAAATTAACAGCCTAGAATTACGAACCAAGACAGAGGACGCAGTGCTGCAACTACAAGCCCAGCAACAAGCCACAACTTTGGTGTCTCCACCACCGACCGCGAAGAGTGAGATTGACGAAGCTACAGCCACGCAGGAGCAGGACAAGTATCAACCACGCCCGTTGACACCACGGCAACAAAGCAACAGAGCCGCCGCCTTTGCTTTCCTTTGCCCGGGCCGCCTGGACAGGCGGTCACCAGTCAACACCGTGACGCAAGATGCTACCTCCCTCAGCTCAGACCAGTCAACCACGCTCATTCCTCAGCCTCAGCCAGGTGAACAGGAACCCAAGGAAGTGGCGAGTATGGACGCCTTCCCGGACCAGCAGGACGCTGGACCTTCCTGGAAGGATAAAAGGTCAGTATTGCCAACCACTGCCCCACTAATAGCCTCTGTATTCTTCGACAAGGTATTCCCGCCAACTCATACCCGAGATGTCAGCACGAAGCCATCCCCCCCGAGGTCACCTCCACTCGGCCTGCCAGGCCCCGAGCCGCCTCCCAGGATTCAGTCCAGCCAGACTGACCTACTCAGACAATCTCTGCAACAGACCACCGACATCGATGATGACGATACCGATGATGACGATACCGAAGATGACGATCCCGAAGATGACGATACCGAAGATGACGATACCGAAGATGACGATACCGAAGATGACAATACCGAAGATGACGACAGCAACGACGAGGATGACGATCCCGAGGATCCAGGTCATCCAGCCCCACCAAGGCTCGCAGCTCCTACTGTCACAGGACCAGTAGCGCCCGCTGCCCTAGAGCCAGCAGCACCCGCTGCCCAACAGCCAACCACGCCTACTGTCACAGGACCAGTAGCGCCCGTTGCCCAGAAGCCAGTCACGCCTACTATCACAGGATCAGTAGTGCCCGCTGCTCAACAGCCAACCACGCCTACTGTCACAGGACCAGTAGCGCCCGTTGCCCAGAAGCCAGTCACGCCTACTATCACAGGATTAGTAGTGCCCGCTGCCCCAAAGCCAGATGCCAACGCACAAGTCTACATCCGTGGATCTGGTACCTACTTCCGTGGACATGGCGACTATCTACGTGGACATAGCACCACAGCCGCCGCTAAACCAAAATTTCCAGCCCGCCGACTGCCCCCAGTCGTGCCTGGTCCATCCACTTCAGCCAAGAGGAGACAAACAAACAAGAATGAGAAGTCCCCGGCGCTGTCAGCCGCACCGCCGCCGCCAGCAGACCCTGGGCCTTCTACGTCAAGACAAGAGCAGCCGCTCGACACGACGCCGATACTGTTCCCGATGCCGTTCTGGGCGAAGGCCGTGACCACGCCTGGCCACGACCGACAGCAGCCATCCGCCAGCCAGATGCCTGTCCCAGTCCGGACACGAGTATTCGTCAACTCGAACGCCAGCCCGAGCTCAGCCGGCTCTGGCGCACCGCTCCAGGATCCCGCTACCTTAGCACGTAGCACAGCAGGACCTAGCAGCCCCCACGAGGTGCTCCAGTATCTCACTGCCTTAGCCCGCAGTACAGCAGGACGTTGCAGCCTCAATAAATCGCTCCAGTCTCCCGTTGCCTTAGCAAGCAACACAGCAGGACGTTGCAGCCTCACAGGTTCGCTCCAGAATCCCGTTGCCTTAGCGAGCAACACAGCAGGACTTAGCAGCCCCCAATTCACAACAGGATCAGGCAGCCCCGGGCGTCGCGGAGACGACGTCCAGAAAAACGAAACGTGCGATAATATACCATTGTAAATAATTCAACGCCACAGGGCGAAAACTTTGTTCAAACTAGAATACATTTATGATTTGTCACATAAAATACTTTAATTTTAAATATCTTGTTTTACCTAAAATATCTTAATGGACCTATTATTAGTTACTTATATAAAATATCTTACCACACTTAATCTTAGTCTATATATGTTAAAATATCTTAGTTGTTGAAATATCTTAACACTTACTCTTAGTTTATAGTTTTGAAAATATTGTATCCACTCACTCTTACATTATATAATTGAAATTATTGAACTGAAACATAACCTGTATGCCTTTATTAATGTTCAATAAAGTCACAAAAAAGGGGGGTGGTGTCATCGGCGTCGGCGTCGCGAACAAGTTATGACTTGTCTAGCGCGCTGTGCTCATGTTTTAGTCTTCTGCCGAAACAGAAGTCATTTGAGCACAAAGAATAGTCTTCTGCCGAAGCAGAAGTCATTTGAGCACAAGAAAGTCTATATAAGAGAACACTTTTTCTCAGCGAGCAAGTAGTGATCGATCCTTCAAGTAGTAATGTTCCAGCCTTCAGCAACTAATAGTCTTCTGCCGAAACAGAAGTCATTTGAGCACAGACGCCAACGCCAATGCTGATGAGGTTATCCCTTCCTCTTGTGTTGTAACCAGACAGTGTGTTTTAATTGAGTTTTATTGTGTTGAGTGTCAAGTGGCAATGCATACCCGGAGTGGCAAGGCAGTAGGCACTGGGGTCGAGAGCGACGTCTCCACGTCGGCCCCCCCTCACTGCACGACGCCCCTCACAGCATCTGACCACGAAGTGCTCCGCCAACACGACGCCCTGACAAGGGGTACGGGGGTCACGCCCGACGTCTCCACGACGGTGGCCCCACACTGCACAGCAAGCAACACAGCAACCCGGCTCGGCGAGGTAAGCATGTCCTCTGATTTCTCCACAGGCACAAGTGCTACGCATGGCGTCGCGACGACGGCGCCCCACTACTGTGCGTCGCCGGGCTCCGCGCCTAGGCATAGCGAGGCAGGACTCGCCACCAACATAGGACACGACACTGGGGTCACGCATGACGTCATCACGACGGTGCCCCCTCGCTGCATGGCACGCAGCGCAGCCACCTGGCATGGAACCCAGGCAACAAATATGGAATGGAGTAGCAACGATTCCCAGGCGATGCCCCCTTACTGCATGGAGCGCAACGCAGCATCGTGGCACGAAAACTCGGCGATGGAACAGGGATTAGATGGTGATGATGACATGGTGATGCCCCCTCGCTGTATGGTGGACCCAACAGCATCCCGGGCCAACGACGATTCCTCGACGCTGGGAGATCGCCGCTTCGCTGGATCCGCTTCCACACATGGGGAAGCCTCCTACTCAGGCTCAGGGCTGCCCAGCGGTCAGTACACCATCGCTGCCACACCCGACTGGCCCCAACTCTTCAGCGACGCCTCGCTGACACCTCGCCGCCAGCTGGCCACCCCTCACTGCATGGTACCACCAACAGCAACCAGCCCAAGTCCAAGCACGCCGCCCAACGCACAGTACTTCGTCACGCCTACCTCGTCGGCCGGCGCCTACCACGTCACCCCGCCGTACCAGACGGCAAGACCTAGTGCTACGCCCCAAAGACAAATAGTGCTCCAAAACCAAACGACTGGAACGATCCCAGTCCCCTCTGCCGCCATAACGGACCAACCCCAACCGAGCTTGGGACTACCCAGCTATGAACAATTAGCGCAACTCCTGGCTCTGACCACTTCAAACCTAGCCTCCATTACCCGGCGGCAAGAAAATTGCCGGCCACCCATTTCTGCACGTAACGAATCACAGCCGTACGCCACGGAAAAGGCTTACTTACGTGGACAATATTCTATCCAAATCTTCATTTAGATGTCGCAGAGCAATATTAGTATCCGGTGCAGCAAATGACATGATCAATTGTACATCGTCTGCATAAAGGTGAATGTTACAGTGCTGGAGTATGCTTGGCAGATCTGAGGTATATATAGAGAACAATATAGGGCCTAAAATGCTTCCTTGTGGGACTCCTATAGCGGTTGCTCTATTAATCGATGACCACTACCTTCTATATCTACAACTATAGATCTATTTTCTAGGTAATCTTTAAACCAGTTGCAAAATGAGGCATCTAATCCAATATAGTGTAATTTAGCCAATAGCATTTCATGATTTATTAAATCAAATGCTTTACTATAGTCCAGTAGGACTAAGCATGCGGCCTTTGACTGGTCTATGGCTGCTGTTAAATCATTCACTATTTTAGTGAGTGCAGAGCATGTGCTATAATGTGATCTGAAACCTGATTGTGTTTTTGGTAGAATGGTATTATTCTCTATATGACATAACAGCATTTTGCATACTATTTTTTCTGCTATTTTTGATAGAACAGGTACTAAGTGTATTAATCTTAAATCGTTGTACTCCATTGGATTTGGTTTTTTCGGCAGTGGCTTTATTACTGATGTTTTCCATAACGATGGAAATATACCTAATTTTAGGGAATCATTTATAATTTTCGCTACTACGCCAATAACGAATGGCAAAATAAATTCAATCATTGTTAAGCTGATATTATCGGCTCCCATTGCTCTGGATTTAATTTCGCTTACTGCTTTACGAACGTCTTCTTCTTGTACTGTAGTAAAAGTATATGGGTGATTATCAGAAATTGTGTTGTTTCTATAAAATAATAACTGATCATTATTAACTGGCTGTATATATTGGTTCATATCATTGATTACTCTGATTAATTCGTTTGGGTCTTTCAAATGATGCGGTAAGTCCATATTTCCCTTATTGTGTATGCCCCACTGTCTGAATCTAAGCCACATTTGTTTAGAATTTTTGTTTATTTTATTTATTTCAAATTGCATGTATGCCTTTTTTTCATTTTTAATTGCTGTGGATAGATAGTTTTTTAAAACCATGTAGTAGTTTCTATCTACTTCACTTTTTGTGCGCTTAAATTTATCAAACGCCTTGCGTTTCAGTTTTATAATTTCTTTTATCGTATTTGTGATGTATGGCCGATAAGGATGTTTAAGTCTTACTGTTTTTAACGGCGCGTGCTTATCGTACACATTAATAACTAGTTCGTTGAAGATGTCAATGCGCTCGCTAATATCACCGATATTATTTAGAGCATTCCACTGAATTTGCTGCACATCATATTCAAAATCGCGAATATTAAAATCTGAGAAATCTCTATATTGAATTAACTTATTTTCCTGTTTTTCAATATCCAGAGAAATATTACGATAAACTAGTCTATGGTCAGTGAGATCATACATATCCATAGTGCTAGATTCTGATATATACATGTTGGAATCTACTGCAATTATATCTATTAGTGTGCTACTAGTTAACGTTATTCTGGTTGGGTCATTTATTACTTGTTTTAAATTGAATGTCCTAAGTATGTCTAAGAAAAACGTTTTCTCATTGTTATTTACAAGCAAGTCAACATTCATGTCACCAAATATACCAGTAAAATCATGCTCAGCTGAGAAAGCAGCTAAAATGTTTTCAATCACTTTAAGTTTTGAATAAGGAATAGCAGGTGGTCTATAGATTACCCCTATTAGTATTTTGTTTGTCTTATAATGTAAACTTAACCATAGATGTTCAATTTGAGTGACATCTCCGTTCTCTAAATGTGATATGTCTAGCGTCGCAAATTCAAATATAGAAGTCACATAAACGCCGATGCCACCTCCTCTTGATAATCTGTCGTACCTTAGAAAACTGTATCCTGGAATATCAAGTAGTGGTGTTGGATAATCTGGGTTTAACCATGTTTCAGTTAGGGCCATCAAGTGGAATTTTTTTTCTAAAAGTATTTCCTTGACTTCATCGAACGAGGGTACTATAGAACGAATATTAACATGGGCGACTGACAATACTCTGTTTTGCTTTTTGTGGGATTGATGAAGTAATGCTTTATTACTAAATTCCTGGTTGCTTTGCTCAGGCTTTTTTTTGGTGCAGGTTCTTAATAGTTTGGCGCCGTGCTCGAGTCATTTGTCTAAAAAAGAACTTGGGTTTTCTTTACTAGGGCTTTCGTGTAAACCAGACGATTCGGAATGCTGTTTATCCAGAAAACGTTTTCCCAGTCTAAAGTCGAATCTATCAAATGATACTTTTTTAGGCCAAAAGCTCGGATCATAAACCTTATCTATTAAGTGTGTTTCAACCCCTACCATAAATGATTGGTTATCCTTAGCTCTCTTAGCAGTTGGTAAGTTTTTTACGTAGACTTCTTGGGTGTTGGTTCGGTTAGATATATAGTTTTTAACATTTTCAGCGGTTATACTGTCTGGAACTTTGGATATAAACAGCCATATTTTTTTCTGCTTATTGAAATTTTTTCCGTGCAGGTTTTCGTCGCCTTCTCCATTGCCAACTCTTGGACGTTTCCTTCTCCTCACTGTTTGGAAACCTTCATTTTCCTTTTGGGGAATATCAGCATTCGCTTCAGCTGGTATTGTTTTGACATGGTGGGGTGTATTCAAATTTTTCGTTAGTGCAGTTTTGTAGGAATTACTGTGGGTTGTTTTATTAGTTCCTGCTAAGGTTGCTCCTGCCACATTGTGAGATATCAGCAGTTTAGTTGGATCTATCTCTTTTGTTGTTTAACCGTAAACGTCACACTTGTCTCCGGTTTTTTTCATTGGGGGGTTGCTTTTGGTGTTGGCATTAAACTTGTCGGTTGTCAGAAGGCGTACCAAGTCAACATTGCTATCTCGGATATTTTTTATTTCGTTTTTTAGAACTGTAATTTCCTGTTGGTAATTCAATTGCAGTGTAGCAGTTGTTTGTTTCAGTGCCCGAATATATACTTCGTGTGTTTTATTAAATGCTAGTTCGAGGTTTTCTAATTTCTCAAGAGTATTTGTCTGGTCGTCAAGCTGTTTCTTTAATATGTTATTTTCCTCAGTGAGTTGGCTGTTTAGTTGTTTCACTTTATTTGTAATTAAGGTACAATTGGGACAATGATATTGTAGTCTTCTCTTGCTGAGTTCCATAACTCTTATTTCTGTTGGTGCAATTCCTGCACATAATTTACAGTATCCATTGGAGCAAGCATCACATATTATGAGTTGCTTCAAATCAATGTTTTTATTTTTGCATTCTTCATGGTTTGAACAATCCATTATTGTAGATAACTTTAGAATAACCAACCATGATTCCTTCCTTTGAACGAGGCTCAAACTTCCCCTTAGTTGGACTTCTATTCAGAGTGAAGACCTTGGATCCAAATATTTTAAGATGTTCCACATTCGCGATTTTTCCTGTCCATTTTTCAAAAGGAGTTTTTCCTTTAATACTTCGCGTGGGACACCTGTTTCTTATGTATGTTGCAGCTGCTACCGCTTCCGCCCAAAATGATGGAGATAGACCTGATTGAATCAACATGCATCTTGCCATTTCGGTTAGAGTACGATTCTTACGTTCAGCTACTCCATTCTGTTCTGGCGTGTAAGTAACAGTAAGTCTTCTCTTGATTCCGTTTTCTTTCAGATAATCATCGAACTCTTTATTACAAAATTCTTTGCCATTATCTGATTGTAGGCTTTTAATTTTTCGTTCCGTTTGCTTCTCCACCAAGATTTTGTAGTTCTTGAAAGCTTGGAATACATCATTTTTGTTTCTTATGAAACGAGTTTCACACCATCTGGAGTGATCGTCGATAAACGTTACGAAATATCTCGATTTTCCATTAGATTCGGTCCTCATGGGTCCACACAAATCTGTATGTATTATCTCTAATAATTCAGTACATCTTGTAGATTGTCGTGGAAATGACATTTTTGTCAATTTGCCCCTTAAGCAAATTTTGCACTGTGGCATTTTTCCATCTTCGAATTTTAGACCTCGTACAAGACCATTATTTTTCATTTTAAGGAGATCTTTTATGTTCAAATGTCCGAGACGCTGGTGCCAATCTTCAATTTTGGACAACGAATCGATAGATGTGGTAGCCTTTCCACAAACATGACATATCTTCTTGTATTTGGTACAATCCACCAACTCGTTTCGCAATCATTTGAGTATTACCTTTTGTATCGATTACCATAGCTAAATCTTTCTTGAAGATTACGTCACAACCTCTGTCAGTAATTTTGCTTACAGACATCAAATTTACACGCAAATCGGGCACATACAAAGTTTCTCTCAGATTTACAATCTTTTGTTCCGTTCCTTCTTGTGTTGAGAACGTGACTTTGCTTTTTGCAGTAATATTTGTTGACGCATTGCTTGCTAGGTTTAGAACTTCGTGTTCTGTTTCTAGATCTTCGAATCTCTCCTTACTTTTGCAAATATGTGCAGTACTTCCACTGTCCAAGCACCAAATATTGCTTGTAGTGTTTTCAACTGAAAATGTTGACTGATTGTCCATCATTCCCATGGAAACATAATAGGTAACTGTCTCTGCCTTTTGAGAAGTTTCCGCCTTTTCAAATTTGTATTTGTCGATCTTTGCGTAGCAATTTGCAGCTTTATGTCCCTGTTTTCCACAACGGTGACATTTAAATTTTAACTCTTCTTTGGTACCGTGTCGTTTATCAGTTTTCTTTTGATTCTGCTGATATTTCCTCGGTCCGTTGAAATTTCTCTTCGCCATCATGGCATTCCGCATTTCTTCGTATGAATTTTCCTTACGAGCATCATTTTCCTCTATAATTTTGATTCGCAGTGTCTCTGGTTCCGGCAGTGTATCACGTGACTCGATAGCACACCTAAAGTTTTCAAAGTTCTTCGGTAGGCTATAAAGAAGTAAAATTGCAAGCATATCTTTGTTAATTTCGACTCCCATGTCGTTTAATTTGTCGACGGCATCGAAAAACTTTCTTAAATGTTCATGGACTTCTTCTTCTTGCATTCGTTGCAAAATAAGCTGTTTCAGTAAATTAGCTTTTCTCGCTGGCCCTTTTGACTGATATATTTCCTCAAGCTTTAGCCAAATATCACGTGACGTTTTACAAAATTTGATCTATTTCAGTTCAGAAGGATCAATGGATAAAATGAAATCTGACCTTGCCATTTTGTCCGCTTCTTACCAGATTTTAACTGCTGCTGCTGATCCTTCCCTGTCATCTGCCTGTATTTCTGGCTTTGAAGTCTCTCCACTAACGTATTTCCAGGCCTTGTTTTTTGTTAACAACGCTTCTACCTGAATTCTCCATGTGTCGTAATTATTTTTATTTAGTGCTTCAAGCCTGACCGTGCTACCATTTCCACTCATTTTTGGTATTATTTCCGTATCCGACGTGAATGACACTTGACAGTAATGTTTTTAACACCTTTTTTAAAAATTTTCTTTAAACTTCCTAATTACTCCACGTACCTGGGCCCATAACCTATTGGATTATGAGGTCGTGGTAAGAAACAATACTGGAGGACACTTGGTTCAATGTATAAACGTTTTTATTTTAACTATGACAATTAACAGATTGACGTACACTTATAATATTTATTATATTAACAAAACAAATGACTATTACTCTAGAACAATAACATTAGAAAATATCCTTCTATTGTCGAATGATTTCCAACAAGTTTCTCCTCACATTGCATTTTGACTTGTTAATTTAAAAGTATTGTGTAAAAAATTTTAGAGTTATAGTAATTTTATCGTATAGTTTTGGTATTAAATTTGTTTATCATAGAGTTACCATCTCTTATCTTTTCTACTACCTTTTGGTCAACTTATAAACCCAAAATGGAGCCTAATCATTTAAAAACTAAAGAGGTTACTTATGAAGAAGAAGATGAAAATTTTAAGAGGGGTTTTGCATCAGGAAGATGGCAACCGTAGTTTTAGCTATGGCAATATTGTAAATCCTTTTGACCATAAGTCAGATGCTAAAGAAATTAAGGAAACAATAACCCACTTACAGTCTGTTATTGATAATTTTTCTGGTACAACCGCAGATGCGGCTTGTAAAAGAATTTCTTCAAGGTTAAACCACATTTCTGGTAGAGTACAGCGTTTATCAGAATCAGAATATGCTTTATTGTCAGAAAAAATACAAAAAATTTTTGTTGACAAAGCCAAACTTAAATACTAATAAAAGTTACAGACATTAAGAGCAAAGAAAAACAAAAAACAACAAACAGGATAACATTTATTTTATGTATAAAACAGTGATAAAAATGGGTCAATAAAATATGTCTTGAAAGAATTCATTCAGTGAATAATAAGCCTTGCTAACCAATAATTAAGTTCTTTTCTAAATTTATTATTGCTTATAATTTGCCTCAAATTTACAGGAAGATGATTAAATGTTTTTCTGATATTATAGAGAATTGAGTTTTTTATCTGAGCTGATGATGGAATAGGAAGTGTGATGTTATGAGTATGAGTGAGCTGTGTGTAGCGAACCGAATCCCCATTTATATCACATCCAAACTTTTTATGCATGAGGCATGCAGTCTCAAAAATGAATATACACAAGAGCGTCATAATTCCATGCTTCGAAAACAGTGGCTTACACGAGTCTCTTGCATTAGCCTTACACATGTACTTTAAAGCCCTTTTTTGCAGAACAAAAATTTTACTAAATAAATATTGCAAGCAAGAACCCCAGAAACAAATACCATAACGTAAATTTGAGTCTATGAGGGTAAAGTATGCATTTCTTGCCGAGTCCAAGTTTAATTAATTTGTCACCACTCTAATTGCATAACAATTAGTAGCTAATTTTTTACTTAATACTGAGACATGGCTTTCAAATTTTAACTTACTGTCGATATGTAGGCCCAAAAATTTACATTCAACTTGGTTTTTTATAATTTTGTCTTCCAAGTATACCTCATTCAGGTCGCACTTAAATGTAATGTTAGTTTTAGATACGTTAAAAGATAATAAATTAGCATCACACCAATCTTTAATCATTTTTAAATCGCTACTCACAATCTCATTTAGTTCATCGACGTGTTTACCATGCCAGAGTATCGTGGTATCATCCGTAAAAAAAGTTAACTTTCCTTGAATTTTAACAGAAGCCAAATCATTAAAATATATTAGAAATAGTAAAGGCCCAAGGACAGAACCTTCTGGCACGCCAGACATCACTTCCAGTTTTTTTTGACACTTTACCATTAAAAATAACTTTTTGATAGCGACCAGATAAATATGACTTGAACCAATCCAGTGTTATACCTCTAAATCCGTAAATTTGTAGTTTCCCCAGCAACATCCTGTGATTTACGCAGTCAAATGCTTTAGCCAAATCATAGAATGCTGCTGCGGCCACCTCCCAACATTAATCTGAAGATATAGTTTCTCTAAAAAGGCAAATATAGCATCGTTTGTACTTTTCGAGGCGTGAAAACCAAACTGTTCTGCACAGAGGACCTTGTTCCGATGTAAAAAATCTCAAATTCTGATAACGTAGGAAGCAATGATACTGGCCTATAGTTGGAAGGTGATTCGTGGTCTCCACACTTAAATAGCGGAACAACCTCTGCAATTTTTAAACAAGACGGAAAGGTCCCTGTTTCGAAAGACGTATTAATAGCCTCTACCAAGATCTGTAAAATATTCTCTGGCAGTTTTAAGAATATTTTTAGAGATACAATCCCAACCGCTAGTATTCTGATTCCTAATGTCGTTCAATATTTCCCTAATTTCTTGGGTATCAGTAGGAGTCATTAAAAAAGATTCAAGTACAGAAAGATTATTCAAGTACTTAAGAGGATCGCACTTTGGAGTAATTTTATCACTTAATTTTTTTGCTATAGAGCAATAAAAGTTATTAATTCCATCAGCGCTTAGATATTTACCTTTTTGTTATTATTTTTTCCTCTAAGATCATTTATAATTTTCAACGTTTCTTTTTGCTTGTTTGCTGACTGTGAAATTCTGTTACTATAATAAATATTTTTAGCAGCTAGAATAGTTTTCCTGTAAATTTTTCGGTACCTATTAAAGTAAGCAATAAACTCAAGATTATCCACTGCATGTTTTCTAATTGCATGCAAGGAACGCATATTCTTGGATGAAATTTTAAGACCCTTAGTGAACCAAGGTTGTTTATTCTTTTTTTGGTTAATGGTTCTGATTGGAAATGCCATATTGAAAATGTGTGTAAGCTTTGTGTGAAATAATTCTAAAGAATTATTAGACCCTCTAACCTTACCCCAGCCAGATTTCAAACATAACCGTAAAAATTTTTCATAATTATTCCGGGTAAAAAGCCTGCCGCGCCGTTTCATCGTTTTGGCCTTTTTTAATTCTAGTGATACTTTGCATAAAATGGCCTCATTCATGATCCGACAGACCTGCATTGACATCCGAACAGATTACTGCATCCTTATCAAAATTGGTACATATGTAGTCCAAGATAGTAGCCGAATGAGATGTAATATGTGTTGCACTCTCAACATCAGTGGCGGCTTGTCAGGGGAGGCTGAGCCTCCCCTTGGAAGAACCACCATATCTTCAAAGTAATATCTTAAGAAATTTCTACTTAGGTATATCCCAATTTTCAATATTTTTTATTGTTTATATTTATTATTATTTTTATTAATTAATTTTCAGTGTATATATAAAAGTTTTGCATTTCCTTTCCACAAGCATACCTATAACGTTACAGTCCGGATAGTCTTTGTATGCATATTTTCCGGTTGGCCGGTCTTTTACTGAATAAACACTGCGGTTCGCTGAAGGCTAATAGGAAATAGCTTCTAACTTTAACGCATTTACTTATAACATGAATGACCTTGAATTATTTTGCGCTGTGTAAAATAGCAACACTTCGAATAGCCAAGTGGAGGCTAGCCTCAGATCTCAGTTCTTTATAGCGCATGTGCAGTGCAGTTCAGGAGTTCAGGCGATTCACAAAGAAAACGAACTGTCAGTTGCGTTTAGCCGGTTAAGATCAACTTGACGTAAAAATACATAAAACATTTGATAGGCGGGCTAGAAATGAGTGCTCTAGGTGAAAATATTCCCAACAACATGCCTTGTTGTCCAGACGTGGTGGATTATTTGTTATTAAATGAATTTACTACTCTTACTTACGACGAAAAGGTAAGAATTAAAAGAAATGCCAGGCCTACACCAGCAATGCCTTCGTTAGTTTTTAAAAGTGGTAAACAAAACAGAGGGTTTTGTGATAACAATTATAAAAAAGTCGAGTGGTTAACGGCATCAACAGTTAGAAACAAATTATATTGTTGGAGATGTTTATTATTTACTAATGATCAATCCTCAATTTGGGGCAGGGCCTGGTTTAATAATTTGCAAAATTTGTCGCGAGGTTTAGAAAGGCACGAAAAATCCCAGGAGCACATTTCATCTTGCATTAAATTCGAAATGTTTGGTAAACAAAATATTGTAAATTTCTTGGATTCTGCACATAAGAGAGAAATAGAAAATTTTAACGAAAAGGTCCGTGAAAATAGGGAAATATTAAAGAGGTTAATAGATGCCGTTATATATTTATCTTTACAAGAAAATTCTTTCCGAGGACATGACGAAAAACGAGAATCGTGCAATAAATGAAATTTCAAAGAGCTGATAGATTTTTTTAAAACGTATGACCCAAAATTAGAGAACTTTTTGAATAACGCCACTATTTTTGCCGGAACGTCTAAATCAATTCAAAATGATCTAATTGAGAGTGTTAGCTCGATTATTAATGGCAAAATTTATGAAGAACTATATAATTGCGAATTTTTCTCGTGGCAAATTGACGAAACGACGGACGTTACTTGTAAATCTCAACTTTCCGTAATTTTCAGATATGTAATGCACGGAGAAGTTATTGAAAGGTTTGTTGGTTTTCTTGATTTGAGTAGTGGAAGAAACGCGGAGGGTTTATTTAAATTATTAATCGACGAATTTGGTAAATTTGATTTGAAAAATAAATTAATAGCACAAACTTATGCGGCGCTGCAGTTATGTCAGGACATCTTAATGTACTCCAAACAAAAATAAAAGATATTGCTCCTCAAGTTTACTTCATTCACTGCTACCCACACTAATTAAATTTAGTTCTGAGTAAAGCATGTAACGGAATTAAAGAAGTTAGAATATTTTTTTCAAATATTAGGTACTGGTTTTTCGCCATTTTTTTTCAAAATCTACCAAAAGAACTGATGGTTTAAATAGAATTAATACGAAACATATAATTCCGACAAACGCTCCCACTCGTTGGAATTTTTCATCTAGAGTTGTTTTCCCTGTTGACAAATACAGGAAAGAACTTATTGACGTTTTTAATTTTATTTCGGAAAGTGAAGATTTTTTAAATGACGATCAGACTTTACGAGCAACTTACGGATTAAAATCGTTATTGTTGGATACAAATTTCATATTTTTTCTAAAGGCTTTTAAAACGAATTTTGAGCAAACTGTTGTTGTTGTTGTTGTTTTCCAAATTTTACAGAATAATGTCACGCAGTACTTGAAATTTATTTGGGACACCTGGTACACCATGTGTGGTAACGGATATGATTTGAGACATGAGATCGACTTAACGTATTTCTTTACATTTTACTTTCTTTCGAAAAAGCTGAGTTAGCTGGAAGCAGGTTCACCGCACTACATTGTCGCCAGGGAAAAAGTGCTGTGTCAATTAAATTAATAACAATACCTCGCGCGGTAAAAAAGTCAGTTGGGTTTTGAGTTCGAAAGTAGAAAGTCCGCGGGGTACTGCGTGGGCCCAACTCCTTCCCCAGGATGGTTCGTCCCCAGGGGATGTAACTAAAAATGTAAGTACACTCTGTTTTTGTATTGATTTAATTTAATAAACTTGTACTTTGTTTTCTACCTCTATGTTTTATTTATTAAAATATTCATTCAATAATTAGTTAAAATCCTCTCGTATGCCAAGCGAGTTAAAGTGGCTTCATGGGTATCGCCGATAGGACTCCGGGCAACCGGACAATATGGGAGATACCTGTGGACGTCGCATATAATACTCAAAAATAGGTCTGACACCCCTAAAAACAGGGTGATATGCAACATATGGTGGAGGTCGCCGTGTTCGATTCCTCTTAATTTTAATACTTAAAAGTATTTTTTTTTATTTTATAGCGAGTTAATTTTTTATACTGTATTTACGTAATTATTCATTATTAACTGACTTTAATTTTTTTGCTTTTTATTAAATGTAGTACAGGCCACCACTTGTTACGATATTTTTTTTTAACTTTGAATTGTTTTAAAAAAAGTTAACCTAAAGCAGAAAATTAATTTGTTTAGCAAACTTATGGAATTTATCACATTTTAATAAGTTATTTTTAAATATTTAGCTCGAATTTTACAACATTGAATTTATTTATTTATTTTAGGTCTTTGTTCTCATTTTTAACTGAATCTTCATAATCGTAGGGGGTTATGTGGATACTAGTTTAATCTGCATGGCCGTAGGGGACTGTGTGGATGCTAGTGTTAGAATGAGAATTGTCAAATAAGAAATTAGACAAATTCATTTTAGGATTTTAACTTGCTAGCATAACCAGAATTCAGGTTATCGAAAGAAAGCAATGATTTCATTAATATTTCTACACAAAGTTTTTCTTTTATAGATAGTTAATTTTTCTGCTGTTTGCAAAATCCTATAAAGAATGTTTCAATACAATTATAAGCAAACAAATAATAATTCATTTTTAAAAGGCAAATGTTTTTTAATGAGATTTTTCAGTTCAGTTCAGTTCAGTTCAGTTTGTACCTTGAAGCAACGTAGAATCAACGCAGATATTATCTTGGCATTCAAGATTAGTAGTGGCATTATTGACTCTCCAGAATTACTTTCCACAATAGACTTCTATGTTCCACAGAGACATTTAAGAGAAACATATATGTTCACTATACAGAATCACCGAACCTTATATGGTACCAATCTAGGCATAAGTAGAATTGTAAAAAATGCTAACAATATTCAAGTAGACTTCTTCAATATCTCAGTCGATAATTTAAAAAGGCACTTGAGATGTAATTATTATGGATAGCTTACGGATAACTTGTTCGCTTATAATAATTAATGATATATACTTTTATGATCTGTCCCGTTATTTGTGTTGTTCTATATACTCTTATTGTTGTATTTAAAGTGTATTTCTATTTGTTGTTTTGTTCTATTTTTGTAATTTATTTATTAATAGTCATTTAAGCAAGTCAATTGTAATGTGTAATTGGGCTAACCCGTGAATTAAATAAAAAAAAAAAAATTATTATTATTTGGTTAGGTATTTTAATAGTTAATTTGACTATTGACCTTATGCATAGTCCTCACTCTGGACTCTTAAACATTTTTCCATTAAATTTGGTGCGTTTATGCAATGGATATTTTAAATATGTATAAATATATATTTTAATTAATTTAACTACAGTATTTCTCATATTATGATAATAATGACGTTTGAATTGAATTTTAACTAGTTTGATATTTTATTAATTTGCAACAGCAGTATTGTACACCCGTTCGGTGCAGTCAGTAGTATTTTTTTTTAAATAAATCTCTCGCCTCATTGCGGAAAGCTAAGTAAGATTTATTTTCTTACACGAAAGTTTTTTGTTTCTCTGCGGGTAAATTTTGGAATGGGGTGGTTGCCCCTATGTTTACAACTTCGTTCACTTCAATTTCAAATAGTATTTCCGTGTCTAGAGAGACCCTATTAAGTTTCTCTTAAGTTAACTGTCAAAAAATTTTTGGGACTTTTCACTTATTTTCATCGATTGTACCGTAATTTCTAATCCTATTTTCCTTGCTGATTTCTTCTTAGAATGGTAAATTATCGTGTATTTCGCCAAGTTTTAACATTTTCCATCCTCCACGTCAAACTTGGACGTCATACCGTTAAAAAGCTAAGTAATTTTGTCAAGTATAATCGTAGTAATTTCTTTTCTAGAAATGTATTTTCCGTCCATGATTTAACATTTACCATCTTCCACGTTAAACTTGGACGTTTTACTGTTAAAATGGTTGACAAATTCTGCCAATGTATTTGTAATAATTTTTTATTTTTTTTCTCTTATAAATGTATATCTTCAAGTATTTCGCCCTTGATTTAATATTTACCATCTCCCACGTTAAACTAGGACGTCTTACCGTTGAAATAGCCCAATACTTATGGCGTTGCATTTTTATTAATTTATTTTCTTTTATTACGCTGTTCTTTGAGTATTTCGCCCCTGATTTAATATTTACCATACCCCACGTTAAACTAGGACGTCTTACCGTTGAAATGGTCAAGTACTTATGCCGTTGCATTTTTATGAATTTATTTTGTGTTATCGTAGCCCCAACAATTTTTAGCGAAAAGTGGTTTCTCGAGTTGTAACCCAGTTTTAACATTTCCCATCTCCCACGTTAAACTGGACCTACTTATTTTCGAGCATTTTGTAAAACGACTACCGTCCATAAAGAATAACCTTCATTTTTTTCCCCTTTGAAATATATTTTGTTACCCCCCTCATTTCTAATACAGCTAATGTATATATTTTATATCAGGAATGTGACGGTATCGAATATCCTATTGCATATGGTAGTAAAATGTTAACTTCATGTCAACGTAAATACACAAAAGAATTATATGCCTGTCTCTTGGGAATAGAAACCTACCGAAAGTTCATTGAAGGGACTCACTTTAAGGTCAAAACCGATCATGCATCGCTGATATGGCTTCATAATCTTTCTAACCCTTCAGGTCGTAATATGATTTCGAAATCATACACAGGAAAGGTTCGCTTAATGTGGTAGTAGCTGACGCTTTATCACGTGCTGTTCAGGACATTTCGGTTTTAGATGTATCAACTTTCAAATGGGATGACTGGTATAAGGGTTTGCTTAAGAAAATCCAAGAAAAGCCTGAGTCCTACCCTACTTTTCGAGCTGAGAACGACATTATTTATAAACATGTTTTTTTGTAATCAACCAGAGATTAATAATTTGTCAGATTAGAAAATTGTTGTGCCTACTGCTAATCGTATCGAAATTTTTAAATTATAACATGTACGAAACTGCAGGACATTTTGGAGTCTCTAAAACTCTTTCTCATATTTTAGAACTTTATTATTGGCCTGGTATTCGTAGAGATGTATATCATTATGTTAAAAAATGTACTATCTGTTTGGCTAGTAAAAGTCCAAATTTACCTAGAGCTGGTTTAATGGGGTCATATCGAAACATAAATTTTCCCTTTCAACTTATTTCTGCAGATTTGTTAGGTCCGTATCCTTGTTCGAAAAATGGTAATCGTTATGTTCTAGTAGTAGTAGACTGGTTTACGAAATATGTCTCAGTTCATCCTATGTCAAAAGCCACGTCCAACGGTATAATTAAATTTTTAGAAAATCAAGTTATTTATGGCTGTCCGCAGATTTTCTGTTGTGACAATGGTAGTCAGTTTACTAGTAAGCAATTTCAAACTTTTATGGAAAATTATAAAGTACAGAAAGTTTTTCTAAATGCATTATATCACCCTCAAATTAATTAATTATACAGAGCGAGTAAATAAAGTCATTGTAACTGCACTTAGATCTTATATTCACGGTAACCATAAAACATGGGATACTGCTATTTTTAAAGTTGCCCGGGCTATTAGATTAGCTAAACATGAGGTAACGGGTTATTCCCCAGTATTTTTAAATTTTGGGAGGAGTATTCCTTTATCTGGGGAATATTATGGTAAAATATCTGAAAATGCAGATAATATTATTAGATTCAATATTCGCTGCGTTACTTTTCTTGGATTTATGACCAAGTCAGACAGATGCTTTCTCTGCGTCGTATCTCGCCGACGTCAGGTTCAACTGTATGAGCGTCACATTTTCATAGCTAGCTGCATTAAATTAACGCACATCTAACACGGCCAAACTGACATCATTCCGCTCTCGGAATGCTTAATAATTTTAATATAAGTGTATTAATGATTGCAATTTAGATACGAGGTTATTTTTAAATATTTTTCAGAACATCTCAAAAACAAGGCATTTAAAAAATATAAAGAAATAAATTGCTCCATGATGACAACTCATGTTAGCAGTTTTATGTAAATTTTCACGCCATCTGTCTCTGGATCATTAGCGATTGCTACAACGACAGTAAATATTACTTAACAATTTTTTTTTTCAATTAAGTAACAATCTGATGTGCAAAATCCATATAACTCAAAAAGTTTAGGGACGGCATAGCAAAATCCGTATAACTCGAAAAGTTCAGGGACGGCATAGCAAAATACAGTTTATTGAAAGAAACGATGGAAATACTGCAAAATGCACGTATTTGCGATGGGTCTTTTGATTCACAAACATCAACAAAACACTGAAAGACACGATGAAAACACTGCACAATGCAAGCATTTATGATGGGTCTCTTCGAGTGTACACATTTTACATGTCAACAATAACAATAAAAATCAACAAATCACTGGAAGACACGATGAAAAAACTGCACAATGCAAGTATTTACGATGGGTCTCTCCAAGTGAACACATCTAACATGGCAAAGCATAACAAACAAAAGAACAAGTACTCACAATTATTGAATGATAACACTTTTCTGAACATTAGTGAACAAATCCATAGGCCGAAGACGCAACTGTTTCTCTGGATGTTTGGCTCAGCACCAATTTTACAAAATGAATAATAGTCATTACCAGTAATTCTTTGATAACATATGGCCCAACGAATTCACAATAAATTTTTAAGGGTACCTATTCAATAGTACCTATTTTGTATGTCTGGATATCTTGTTCTTTAAAGTGGCTATCAGCTTTTCAGCATTGTTCTTTCGATTATTCAGAACTTTAATATAATTGAACAGAAATTTATTTAATTAAGAAGTAGGTAGACCAGCCAAAATTGTACGAATTCGAGAAGGGTTTTCCCTTTTGTCCCATGCTGGCTTGAAAGGACAATATCGGTAGTATTTTGCTTAGGGAATTTAATACTTAGTTAAATTTTTCACAATCTGTTCGGCCATTCTGCTAATTTATCAGAATTGCTTCTCAGCAAATTCATAATGGCATGCTTATATCTTTTCACTTAACAATTCGAACGAAATTTACCTGGGTTGTCAAGCGTAGTTTGATTGCAAAATATTCAATACAATATTCGAAGACTTGCTAACTATTGATAATCACTCTTACTTGTCAATTTTGAATGCCCTAAATTAGTGGCCCATTTTTGTCACCTCGTTTCGTCCAGCACAACACAAACAGAATTATTTTTTAGGTTGATGGACAAAACAAAAGTTGTGGCTATGTTTTTATTTATTTACATTCAAATTGATCAGTTATCACTAATCGAGTACAATTATTTTGCTACATAAAATGGCTGCCGATAACTTAGCGATCACCTGTGATCAGTCGGGCAAATGCAGTTAATGTAAAATGATTAGTCAGCGTTACCTGATCGCTCACTGTGATGAACGCGACCAATGTTATGCTAGCACAGGAGAACTTGAAATATACACACGTCATGCTAATTAATTGTATTAAAAAAATATTCAAATGACTAAAAATCAGTCATGCACTTGCTTTACTACAATTATATCTGATAGAGCTGCAGTGGGGACTAGCTAATATTTATAAATTGACACTTCATGACAAGCTAATAAATATGATAATGGCTCATTTTCACAATGACATCCTGGTAATTATCTTATTGTTACCTTACGTAACCACTATTAAATCTGCACGATGCTAAAATAATAATCCTATTGACCAGGATGGGAAACCATTTAATAACCACCACCTGAGTTTTTATCAAAAAAAGAGTCATTCAATCGGACAAGAGGTCGACGGCAAATCGAACTCTCTTCTGTAGCGGGGTGACAACACACTTGTCATCCAAAACAAAGGTGGGCCTGACCCTGTCAACATTGACAGTCAACGTTTTAATCCCTTTCAAACCAGTAATTGACTCATCTTACGAGACAACACACACCCTAAATGGGTCCGCGTAAGAAAAAGCAAAAGTAGCTTCAACACGCTCACTGCGAACAAAAACAAAATCGCACGTTAAAATGTCAGAACTGACAAATCATTTGCATTCAACGTGTGAGACAGAAGAAGCGAAATCTAAAATCGCAAAATAAACTTTAGTAGCTTGACAGTTAACGCATGACTTAGTCCATAAATTGCAATCTGAACTCATTTTAGGCCAGAAATAATTATTAGAAACTAATGTTCTAATTGCTTTGATGTCAGGGTGACATAACCCATGAAATATATCAAAAATACGGACGAAGTATTGGGCGAGAAACGTCACACTAGACAAAACCGTTTTGTTCAGGAAATTTAATTTTCTTTAATCTGAAACTACTTTCAGAACTTGATGACTGATTAGTTAATAAAAATTTAAGGTTAGAGTCCCGCATTCGAGCTTTACACAATCAATCTAAATCAAAATTAATATTAGTTAAATCAGAATTTCTGTCGTGAATTGGGGAAATATCTTGCTCTAGGGAAGCTGTATTACATATACACATGACAAAGTGTCTGTCATGACGTTGTCCTTCTCTTCAATATGTCGAATTTTACATGAAAACCGAGCAATGCGCTCCAATTGTCGGATTTAATGTCAATCCCAGTAAATAAAGCTCTAACCAAAGGTTTGGCTAGTAAAACAAACTCACGGGCTTCAAGCAGACAAAAAGAAATGTTTCATTGTCGCAAATGTCGCATACAAAGATAATCCTTTATCATACGTTGAGTATTTCATTCGGGCAATAGTTAATTTACGCGAAAAGAAGTAATCCACTGGCGTCTCGTTAATTCAATTTGAGGTTATGCCTCTTGTATTGTATCAAAATAACTTAGTGATCAACCATGTCTTGGTCGCTATTGATTTTGCTGTCAAGCTTTTTTCTAAGACTTATGTCAAAAACAATAAAGAGTTTTATCACAATCCATAGGGATACCAATGCCCATTTATTAAACCAAACAACAATTGGGGTCCTCACACCGTTTGCCAAGAATGCAAGTCAATAACTGATGAGACAAAAGAGCTCATACGCCAATGTTCGCACGGCAACATCATCGATAGAATATGCAACAATTCTAACGGAATCAGTATCTAGCTTGTGTACTTAAAATTTTTTATTTTTTTTTCTAATTTCACAGTTGCATACCACACATATTTATATAACTGCGTGCGTAAGTAGGCACTTTGGGTACTCGTTGCATCTACCAAAAGTTTTCTTAAATTTGTCTGAGTAATGGTAAATATACATAACTATACAATGGCCTCACATTATGCCAGAACTACCTCAGCACATGGTGGTAGCATAATTTTTGTAAAGAACGGTATTGATTTTAAAGCTCGTAAGGATATTGTACTGTTGTCATGTGAATCACTCTGTGAAGTATCAGCAGTAGAGGTTATCAATGGTAAATACATTATTATTTCACTTTACAGAACACCTAATAATGATACAAAAAAATTCGAACAATTTAATGATATTGTCTCTACCATTTTAAACAAATTAAAGGTACATACACATAAGATCATAATAACTGGTGACTTTAACATACATTTTCATACTCAAGATAAATATGACAAAGAATTTAAATATCTCTTGACGTCTTTTAAGTTTAACACGTGCATAACAGATGCAACTAGAGAAAACAACTGCTTAGACAACATATTAATAAACTTTTCAGGCAAGTACAGGACTGTGGTAACAGATTTACATATTTCTGATCATAATTCAGTTACAATTTATATAGACCTTCTAGAACCAAAAAATGTAAATATACGAAAAACGGTTAGACCAATAACGGAACAAGGTTTATTTAAATTGCACAACATAATGCAAACAGTTGACTTTTCCTTTGTTAAGTCTGATAGCCTTACAATTAATGATAAATGGGACATGTTCATAGAAGAGATTATAAAAAATACAAAACTTGCTTTTCCAGTAAAAATAATTACTACTAATACACTAAAAAATCATACAGTATCTTGGTTTAATGAACATCTAAAAAATATGAGAGATAGTCTTGGGTTAGTGCATGATGTATGCAAACAGTCTCCCACTAATGAAAATAAAAACATGTATGTGGAATTAAAAAGACAATATAAAGTTGAAATTCTAAATACCAAGAAAAGAATAAATAGTGAGTATATAAAGTCCAAAAATAACTCTTCTAAATCAATGTGGGAGGTAATTAATAATTGTAGGCCAAAAGTTCATGCTTCTCCTGATGACGCAATAGATCCCACTAATTTTAACAATTACTTCATTAATCAGGCAGAAGTATTAGTATCCCAACTACAAAAGGTAAGGCATCTACCTGAAGAATTCTTGACCAGAAACATTAACATTAATAAAACATTCATATTTCGTGAAGTAACATTCAATGAAGTACGGGACGCAATAAATAATCTAAAGAATAAAAACTCCCTGGATATTTATGGTATAAATGTAAAAATCATAAAACAAATAAAAAATATGATAATAACACCTTTAACACATTTAATAAATTTATCGATAAAGACAGGTGAATTTCCTGACTCTCTAAAAATTGCTAAAGTGATCCCTATTTTTAAAAAAGGAAACCGCGATGACCCAGGTAATTATAGACCGATATCTTTAGTTCCTATCATTGCCAAGATAGTGGAATGGCTTTTAGCCAAGCAAATAGCAGAGTATTTCGAAAGTAATAGTTTATTTGTTAATGAACAATTTGGTTTTAGACAAAATCGTAATACGGAAATGGCAATTTTATCACTTGTAGATAAAATCTCCAAGGGATTTGATGAAGCGACGTATATAGGTGGAACTTTCTGTGACCTGAGCAAGGCTTTTGATTGTGTAGCACATGATACGCTAATTCTAAAACTAAGTTTTTATGGATTTAATCCCTTGAGCACTAAAATGATCCAAACATATCTAACCAACAGACAACAAATGGTCCACTATAATGACATGAATTCTAGCTTAAGTCCGATTAAATATGGAGTACCACAAGGGTCAATACTGGGACCATTGCTGTTTCTCATCTACGTTAACGATATAACTAACTGCCTTCCAAATAGCGATCTAGTTTTGTATGCAGATGATACGACTACTCTGGATGAACATAACAACTTAAATCAGCTCTTAAATTTAATTGATAATACACAATCAGATGCCGCCTCATGGTTTACAGCAAATCAACTACACCTCAATGAAAGTAAAACTATGAAATGCATATTTACACTAAAACACTGCGTGTTTGATAACCCGCCCTCAGTTAAATTTCTTGGAGTGCATCTAGACTCCAGGCTTTCATGGGAAACACATGTAGAACAACTGTCAAAAAAACTCTCCAAAAATACTTACGTTTTGAGAAATTTATATCCTGTTGTAGAAAGTTCAGTTATATTAACTGCTTACTATGGTCTATTCCATTCTAATATGTGTTACGCAATATTAGCTTGGGGACATTCATCACATGCCGAGCATATTTGTAAACTTCAAAGGCGTTCAATTAGAGTTATCACAGGATCAGGATATCGTGAAGATATAAAACAAAAATTTATTGATTTAAAAATTCCCACTTTCTATTGTGTGTATGCGCTGAAATGTTTACTGTGGATAAGAGACAATATTCATCTATTCAACTATCATAATGATATTCACCACCACAATACGAGAAATAATGCAATGATTGAAATAGAGTTTCATCGAGTAAACAAAAGCAAATTCTCTATAAACTATTATGCACCTAAACTTTACAATAAACTGCCAAACCATATTAAATACTTACCTGCTAATCAATATAAGGAGAGAATAAAAGCATACCTTACCAAAAGAACATTCTATTCTTTGAATGAAATGATAAATGATGATTTCCAAGTTGATTAGTGCACCTATTTTTATACTTTATGAATTTTAAACTGTAGTGTGTTCTGTATCTTTAGTATTGTTATTATATTTTCTATTTAAAATTTTAATCACAATTTTTGTGTTTCTAACCGATAATTTTACATATAAATATTAGGTAATAATGTCTCTGTTGTTCTTGACGAATGTAAACGATTTGTGTATTGACATGATCTTAATAATAATAATAATAATAATAATGAAATGGATACAAATTTAGTCAGTTTTCTCATGTTTCTTCAGCGAACTGCTATGCAGTAAAACACCTTTAAATAAATTTTAATAAAAATAGATTAACTCTACTTACAGTTTTACTATTGAACAACCCTAATTCGTCTATAGCTACCAAAACCCCTTTTTTTTTTGTTTTTGTCCTACCAAGTTTCAACTCAGAAGGCACAGATAGCAACACAGATAAGGAAAGGATGGGATAAAGCGTCGAAAACTGATTACTTATCTTGCAAGCCTGACATTTCTCCAACACAAGTACCATAGCTGTCAAAAACTAACCAAATGACATGCATTGATGCTGAAACACAACGAAACTACACGCGTACCCCACACCTGATGTTAGATTCAATATTCGCTGCGTTACTTTTCTTGTATTTATGACCAAGTCAGACAGATGCTTTCTCTGCGTCGTATCTCGCCGACGTCAGGTTCAACTGTATGAGCGTCACATTTTCATAGCTAGCTGCGTTAAATTAACGCACATCTAACAATATGATATCGGTCAGTGAGAAAAATAAATTAATTGATGATCTACAGGAGCTACCGGAATTGTATATTGATGTTCGTGCCCATTTGTATGATGCTTACCTTCGTAATACAAAACAATATAATTTGAGGAAACGTGAAGTTAAATTTCATGTGGGTGGTAGAGTGTGGAAGAAAAATTATACTTTATCTAGTAAAACTAAAAATTATTCTGCAAAATTGGCTGCTAAATATATTCCTTGTATTGTTAAAAAGGTAATCTCTAATTTTGTTTATAATTTTAAGAATACCGATGGTAATGACATAGGAAATTGGCATGTTAAGGATCTAAACTAGACTACGTGAATTTAGACTCGGACGATGACTCCGAACCAGGGCGTTCGAACTAGGAACACTTACAATAAAAATTTCTTTATCTTTCTTAATGCCCCTTCTTATCTTTTCCAGCTGAGTAACAACAGTTACTCAAGGGTTGAAGGGTGGGCCACTTTTTTTTTGCTGATTGTATGCATCTTGGGTGTCTATAATCAAGCAATTGATTTCAACTGTGTTGTTGAAGGTTCACCGTTTTTCTTTTCTTGTCTTGTCTTAATGAAAATGATACCTGTGACTACCGAATAATAATTTTTGTGTAAAATATTAGACAAAGATTCAATAGCATCCTTTAGCGGTTTATTTTTGAATTGGTTGGGAATCTTCTGTCGAAATAGGTATTCATAATTTTTTTCAAGTCAGTTATTAGACAAACGACTCACTCTCGTTTCTTATCGAGTTTATTGTGATTTATCGGAGTTCGCTGTCATAATACAGGTTTGTCTCTTATAGTTAGTAGACATTTTTGTTGAATTTTCTTGCACATGGTTGATGTCAAAATATGACATAACAACGTCATTCTTCTTTGTGATTGTCTCTCTCTTTTCTTTCTCTATTTTCTATTTTCCTATATTTCTCTAGGATCACTATCTCTTATTTTTATTTTTGCCTAGTTGACTACTTTAGTCGTAGCTTTTTGACAATTTTGCTAGAGTACTCCTCAACTCATGATTAGAATTTGGTGAAATGCCCTTGGTCTTTTGTTGTAAGGAAACTTCCTACCTGTGACTTTTTTATGATATTTTTGATGTGGTATTTATGTCTTGCCGAAAGGGCATTCTCGTGGTCTGGTAAATGTATTATAGTATTTTGGTTTATGGGTAGAGTCCACATATTTTGGTTTACTTGTGGGTTCAGTCCACATATTTTTGCTTATCTTGTGGTTTAAGCCCACGGATTTTGTTTGTGGATTAGGTCCACGTATCTTTGCAGGAAAATTGTTCATGGTAACATTTTTTTTT
Organism: Stenurella melanura; assembly: GCA_963583905.1. Classification (NCBI taxonomy): domain Eukaryota; kingdom Metazoa; phylum Arthropoda; class Insecta; order Coleoptera; family Cerambycidae; genus Stenurella; species Stenurella melanura. The sequence continues at coordinate 109,283,636 of OY757310.1, read as the reverse complement.
TCTGTCTGGCATGTGCCGTTTGATAAACAGGTTGTCGCTGTGCTATAGTACAACTTAGTGGCAATTTAGGCAGTTTTCCATTTCCTTTTCTCGTTTTCATTTTAGTCGAGTCATAGCTGAATTTAAATCACAGTACCTTTGTGTTCCTATTGCTTATTGTTTCTTCGGCTAGGTAATTTGCTAAAATACTTTATCTTTTATCTCTATCTTGTTTATATAGTGTTCTCAAAAATTTTTATGTCCCATCTAGTTTTTTCGTCATCATGAATATAATTGTTGTCGGTTGGTATTATTGTTGGTATAATTAACAAAAAAATTCAAAGCAGAATTAAAAAAATATTTAAGTCATCATCCTTTTTATTCCGTTTCGGAATATTTTAACCTGGATATGTCTGTGTAAATTATCTGTGTAAATATCAGAACTCATCAGTAAAATTGAAAGTACAGAACATTTACATGAAAAAATTCATTTACTGCTTTTCCCACCATTTTAATTTGTCAATGAGAAAAAAATAATTAATGTTTGTATTTAAGTGTACTATTTTATATAATTTTGTATCTAATTGTAATGTTTGTTTTTTACTTACTAAACATTTTTTTTTTACTTGTTCTACACCGTTTCATAGTATAATTGAATAAAGGTTATTATTAAATATCACTATTGTTGTCTTGATGGGTAATTAAGGCATCAATTATTATCTTTCTTTATGTGTACTCTCTAGTAGGTAAACTTTAACCTTACCCTATTTAGTAGGGAACCTGCTTCGGGATGGGGATGAACTAGTTTCGATCGGGCTGTCTTCAATGACAAATGGTCAAGGAGGGTCGAGCGGACACGTAGGCAAGATGGCTTGTCAGTCAGGAGTGACCTGGGTCGTCTGAAGTTCCTCGAGAGACAGGTCTTCCTCCCCGCTTCACCTCAGCCCTTGACCTATCGCCCGATCGAGACACTGTTCATGGCGCCGGAAGCAGAAGTATTCCCAAACAATGGTCCTTTTTGTCACCTAGTTGTAGCGAACATCCAGTTTTAGCCTGGAGATGTATCTAATAAGGTTTAGTTGTTTCGTACTTCTAGTTTAAGCCCTTGGAGCTATATCCAATTTTTTTTGATAACAGTTAGGACATTTCTCCTACTGTTGTGTCTAGGCAGGTAACTTGTTTCCTGTATCGTGGTTTAGGTGTGCTTATGCCTCTACCAATTTTAGCACTGGCAGCCGCTACAACGCTGCTCAGACATTTCACCAGAATGTCTGTGAGGATTGATCCTTAGTGGTCCTCCCCTAAAACATTTAATCCTTCCTTTTCTCTTATTCTCTTTTCTCGTTTCATTTTACCCTGGGGGAAGCATTATCTCTTCCGGGTGTGATTTTCAAGAGTTTTCGTGTGCTGTCGAGCAACACTCATTATCAAGGCTTCTCGTGCAACTTGACTTACCACAGAATGGGTGTGAGTCAAATTACCTTTCCTCTTTTTGTATCTCTTTGACTATACGTGGACTCTTGTTGAATAGTCTCGGAATTGGTGATGTTGATGACTTTGTCCAGTGGTAAAACGAATTTTTCTTGTGGTATCTTGTATAATTCTATCTATCTATCTATCTATCTAATTAGGAATTATACAAGTTTGGTTAATGTTTAAAACTTTTCTTTGTCACTACTTCCTGCTCTCTTAACTTTTTCCGTCTCTCCTCGATTAGTTAAACTGGACGATAATAGCGTGATGTAAAGGGTGTTTACTTTTACAAAAAAACCATTTTTTTTTCTCAGTAGTTTCCGTGGTGTAACGAAAAATTTTTTTTCCCGTGTTACATAAATTTGAATTACCCGCGGTAATGCCGACGCGAAGTCAACAAGTGTGCATACGTGGTAGAAACATAACTGAGGCCATTTTAAATATCCATGCTATTTCACTTTCGCTTCTGACACGGGTGAGTTGAGATCGTTTACTTATTCTTTAACGGATTTTTCACGTTTATTTCTTTAATCCTTTGATATTTTGAATATATTTGATTATTGAATGATGTCACATTATTGAGTTAACGTTGTTGTATAATTATTTTTGGGAATCATTAAAGGATATTCCGTGTAATAATTAATTTTTATTGGCGCACCTGTTTGTGCGATTTTCGCGTCTATTGGACACATGTATCTTGGTTAACTCATTAATTATCGTGGCAATTTTGTATTTTGTGGTCGCTTGAGACACAATACCGTGCTATTTTGTCATTATTTAGATTATTGTGGACGAGGATTAAACTCGGAAATTATTCAAGGGATAAATTAGAATCTTTGTTTCTTAATCGTGTGTAGACAATCTCATCTCATTAGAAGTCGAAACCTAAAGTCGTTTTGTCGCATTTAGTTAACCTCGTGTTAGTACAAGAGTTTAAGAGATCATTTTTAATTAGTTTATTTTTCGGGAGATTAAACCCATATTTTTTTTGCTATATTTGTTACATTAGTTTTTTCAGACAATAATTCAGATATTTTCTCTCTAATTCTAACTAAATTTTGTTACCTTTATTCAAATTTTTGGTCATAACCTGTCACCCATTTTGTGAACAGCTAAAATTTCATGAGAGTAGAGTTTCCTCATTTATTCATTTAATTTATTATATTAATCAGTAGCTTATTCATATATTTTCAGAAGTAAAATTTTATCAATACTCAGGTTTTTGTTAAATTGCTAATAGTTTGGTTTTGCAGTGATCTTCGTCACTATAGTTTTTTGTAGTTTTCTTGTATTTCTCTTTCTCACAATTTTAATTTTTTTCCATTTTCAATTGATTCTTTACATTACCCCTCTTTCATGTAAAATCGTGGACCAAACCACCATTGAAGCAAGGCACAAGGCATAGATTGAGTATTTGGAGTTATCCTCAAAGTACTGGATATCATTCCGACGCAGCCTCTCCTGGAAATCAGCGTTGTCAGGACCTGAATATTACGTCCTCCTTCCCGGGTACCCGTGGCCATCTTCAGGACCAGACCTTGTCGGGATTCCACGTCTCCGCTAAGCTAAGTAGCCCAAATTTATGTGCAGAATTCAACTTTTGGTCAGAAGAAAAATTGTAAACCAGTTGATCGTTTCTTAAATTGTAATTTTTTTTTGTTAATCTTCAAATTTAATTTTTTTAACTAAATTTTTGTGTGTCAACTAATTAAATCAAATTTCACCATAAATATTTTTAATCATTTGTAAAGTAAATTTTTGCTTATACTTAGATAGATAGATAGATAGATAGATACTTTATTCATTCATTAATTTTACATACAAAGGTAAAACTTATCGAACTAGTCAAAATAGTACATTACACATACATATACATACACAATGCGCTCACTCATACATAAACATTACCAAATACACTAAGGCAATCTAACACTCAACATACATACAATAAACGAAATAGTCAATGGCCTAGATACTCCTCTACAGAATAAAATGCCTTACTCACTAGGTATTCATACAGTTTTTGTTTAAAATGATTAAAATTCTGAATAATACTAACGTCACCACAAAGATTTAAAAACCTGTTGAAACATGTAATGCCCTGATAAATATGCGAATTTTGAGAGACACTTAATCTTGAATATGGTTGGTATAAATTACTGTTGTTACGTGTATCATATTTATGCACATTGCTTATTTTCATAAATGAATTTTCTCTCATTTTTATATTTAATATAACTAAATATATATAGAGAGAAGGCAAAGTTAGAATTGATAAATTAATAAATATTTGTCTACAGGATGTATGAGGATGTGCTCCTACCATACATCTGATAATTTTTTTCTGTATAACAAATACTTTATGAAAGTGGGCTGAACGTCCCCAAAAAATTAAACCATAACTTAAAATAGATTGCACAAGCCCATAATAGGCCAATTTAAGAATGGACAAAGAAACTGTAGCTCGCAGCTGTCTTACAACAAAACACATAGTACTTAATTTTGAAGAAATATAATCTATATGTTGCTCCCAGGTCATTTTTTGGTCTATTACAACCCCTAAAAATTTTATAAAATTAACTTGTTCAATGGTGTTATGATTCATCTTAATGAGTTGACAATCTAGTCAACTCATTAACTCATCTTTACCGTTCTTTGGTTGAAATACCATAAAAAATGTTTTATTTACGTTTACTCTTATTCCATTATATTGGCACCATTGATAAAATTCTAATGCAGATATATTAGCCGTTTCAACTGATTGTATTAAATTGTTTCCTGCTACTAATTGGTTTGTGTCATCTGCATAATTTATTGTTTTTTGTGAAGAAGTACATGAATATATTATATCGTTAATAAAAATGATAAAAAATAAAGGACCCAGAATTGAACCCTGAGGAACCCCAATATTAACATTTCTTGACTCTGACTTATATTTATCTATGACCACAATCTGTCTTCTCCCTCGTAAATATGATGCCGCCCAATCATAGGCGACACCTCGTACACCAATGCGATATAATTTCTCCAGGAGCAGGTCATGGTCAACTGTGTCGAAGGCCCGTGATAAGTCAAAATAAAGTGCAATTGGAAATTGCTTATTATTGAGACATTCATACACACTGTTACAAAGTTCTGCGATTGCTGTTAAGGTAGATTTCTTGGATCTAAAACCGTGTTGTGAGGTGGTTAATAGATTTTGTACTTCTAAAAATTGAGTTAACCTTGTATTGTAGCATGTATCAAACAATTTGGCTAGCTGACTTTGCAAGCAAATATTTCTATAATTATTTATATCATCTTTTGCCCCTTTATTTTTAAATACTGGTACAGATTTAGATATCTTTAGTGAATCTGGATATTTTCCTTCGCTAAATGATTCATTAATCAAATAGGACAACGGTATACTTATTAGGTCGCTAATTATCCTTAAAGCATTACCATAAATTTCATCAATACCTGCAGCTGGCTTTAAAGTTGTTTTCATAATGAACCCTTCTATCTCATATGGTGTGGTAGGATATAAGTAAAACGTATTTTCTGAATGAGGAGCGAATTTGAGATTATTAGTATCAGGCTTAGAGCTTTGTATATCCAAGAAAAAGTTATTAAAATGGTTAGCTAGTCTAGTTTTATCTACAATTTCTTCGCCATTAATATTTATGTGAAATGAATCATATTTTTTTATATTACCTTTCATTTCGTTTATTATTTTCCAGCTATCTTTCATAATGTTACTGGTGTTACTGATTCTATTATTATTAAAAGTTGCTTTAGCTTGTTTTACCTGCTCCTTATATACGATCTTTAGTTTGTTATATTTAGCATTTATCACGGCATTATTAGTATTTTTACATATTTTAGACATATCACATAGTGTTTGATGCAAGCTTTTAAGTTGGTGATTAAACCAAGGTTTTTTACTTCTATTAGTTTGTATTTTTTTGCATGGAAAAGCATTGTTAAAATGAAACATGATTGTTGAATAAAAACTGTTAAACTTATTATCTAAACCAATAGATTTATACATATCGGACCAACTCTCATGTGTTATTATATTTCTGAACGTAACCAGATTACTACTAGAGAAATCTCTTTTAAATATAATTTCGCTTTCACATTTCTTCAATAGCGGTAAGTTAAATTCACATATTTGAAAACAATGATCCGAGAAGTGTGTCTCTTTTACCAAACTAGATTTTACTGTTACATTAGAAAATATTACATCTATAGAAGTTGCTGATGTTGCCGTTATTCGTGTAGGTTCACTGATATGATTATGCATGTCAAATTCACTAAAGAGATTAATAATATCTTTTGATTCGCTAGTCTGTGCCAGAAAATTTATGTTCATGTCACCACATACTATATGTTAATATATTATTTGTTTCATATTTGATTTTGATTGTTTTCTCCCCATGATAAAGTTTGCAAGAGAGTTGTGTACTGAATACGATGGGGTCCAAATACTTTATAGTTTATTAAAGTTTTGTTTGGTTAATTTGACAATCAAATAATTGTTAAAAAATATATATATAACTCTTCTCGCCACAGAGTGACCCTCGACCAGCCCTGAGCTAACCGGTTGCTACTCTTTCATAGCTTCCTCAGCAGCCAGCTGAGAAGTTGTGGTTGCAGGCACCGGTAAGCTTATTTAGTACGGTTGAATTCTGGAGACGATAATTCTGAAGCTACCTGTAAAGTTAGAATCAAGAATATATTAAGGAAATTATAAGGTTCGCAAAATTTTAAGGTTCACAGATTCTCTACTCCGCACCACAACAAAGATAAGCACCGGTCTTGTGGGACCGGTGTCGCAGTCAACCTGTTAATGGATGGCCCCTTAGAAAAGACACACTGGACCTTATTTATCAGCAACACTATTAAAAATGTTGCCTTCATGGGGCATTAATAATAATATAATTATGGCTGTAGTTATTAATAATGGCTCAAATACTGTTTCAGCTTTAAAAATAAATATCTCCCTTGTTTCATTCGCATTTTAATTTGGTCGTTGAAAACGAAATTGAGTCAGTACCTGAATCAGATCTAATTTTGGGAAAAAATGGTTATATGCTGCAAACATAACGTAATTGCTAAATTAATTACAAACATCAACAAAAAAAAATTAAAAAATTAAAATGTCCTACAAGGTGGAATGCAAAATTTTATATGACTGAACACTTTATTAAACTTCACAAAACGATAAATGAAATAATAATATATTACACCACTGCACCGACGATGGTCAGTACCAAGAGAATTGTTTAAATGAAACAAATTATGAAAGTTTTGCGACTATTGTTTGTTTTTTTAATGTTCGAAATGTAACGAAACCGTCAATCCAACAAAGCTACAAAACTATAAATAGTTAATAAGTGTCAGCTGATAATACAAAACCTGTCAGCTAGGGCTTTTAAGTGTACCGCAACGTCCAGGTGCTCATCGCGTGCCGCAGTTAACGTATGAGATTTGAAAGAAAATCATATTTTTTCTATGAAATATTAGACATACATATTAGAGATTGCAATCGCTGATTGAGAATAGTGAGGATTAAATAACAAGAATCAATATAAAAATATTAATATTTCAATTATTTTGGCACATTCAATACGAATAAAACAAATCAGTTCTCATCTGAATTGTAATTTGTAATTTTGTAATTTATTTACGGGAAAGCCCAATGAGTACATGTGTATATAATAACAGTGACATAATTAACAAAGAATGTATACATAGGGTGTAATTAGTTTCATGTCATTAAAAAAAACTGGTGGTAGGGAACAAAAAGACAAACAAAAAAACCTTATATAACTTGGGGTATAAAGCTCATAGTTTTGAAGAAAAAAAATAAACAAAAATTGACAAAATAATTAATAAAATAGTTTGAGAACTGCTGGCATACTCCTGCAAATAAGTATGGTGCGTCTAAGAGATCATCAAAAAGCATGCCGACGAAGCAGTTAAAAGTGACCGACAGAGGACACCGCCATGTTTTTTGCTTCTTCGCGTCCAAGTTATCTTATTGGTAGTGCTATACTCTCTCTTGTAATATTCTCAAGTAATAATTTCAGTTTGTGTCCTTACTTGGTAAATAACGCACATACGGCGCGCGACCTAGCCGTTCCTTGGCTTTGTGCCACTTATGTTAAGATTTAATTTATTGACTTATCGTTCAAGTCGTTAGTACTTTACATAAGACACTACTTCTCGTTCGTGCTTTTTGTGTTACTTTTTGGATTTTGGACCAAGTTTTTCTTTTTGTTTTCTTTATTGGTAACGTTAAATCACAGTTTAGTGTGGCGTTTTAAAACGCAGATTTTGGACATTATGGGAGATTACACTTATCCAGAGCTCGCGGATATGCACTTGGTGTATGGAGAAAGTGGTGGAAATGCAGTTGGTGCGGAAGAGCTTTAGAACAATTGCAATAACGTATTTTAATGTGCATAGAAACCATGAAAAATTATCCTAATTTACCAAATGTGTTGAACGGAGTGCGTTTGTTGTTAGTTCGACGTGCAGAAATGTGTATACGTGGAGATGGACGACATTTCGAACAATTCTTGTGAAAAATTCAAAATAATTGTTCAGATGATTTAAAATTGCCAATTAAAAGTTAAATACAATTAAAATATAATTAAAATATAACAGTTACAGTAATAGGTAAAACACTTTAAAACTACCGTAAAAGCATATCTGAGAAATCATTTTGAAGGTATTCATTTAAACTATAGAAAGCCTTTTTTTTCAAATAATTTTTTATTAACACTTTGAATGCATTCAAATTTAAGGCTTTCACCTGGTCTGGTAGTATATTGAAGAATCTGACACCGTGGTAGCCCGTGCCATCTCTAGACCTTGTTAGACGGAGAAAGGATTGTTTTAAATTGTTTCTATTTCTAGTGAGATGCTCGTGAGTCTGACCATGTGTAGAAAACGTATTGGATGTTTCGTTTAATATAAAGTAGACATTCTAAGATGTAAACACATGGTAGCGTAAGAATATTGAGATCAACAAAGTGTTTTTTGCAATCATCTCTAAATTTAAGTTGTGCAATGACTCTGATGCATTTACGTTGGAGGCCGAAAATTTGTGTGCTGCGAGACGCATGTCCCCAGTTTAATATCGCGTAGGACATATTGGCATGAAAAAATCCATAGTAGGCCATAATTAGTGTTTTTTCAGATACTGAATTGGACAGAGTACGAATGAGAAATATGTTTTCGGTTAGTTTCTGTGATAAACTATGTATGTGATTTTCCCAGGTCAGTACAGAGTTCAAGCCCACCCCTAGAAATTTAACATGATTGGGTTCATTGATATTATTTGTGCTGGTGTTTCTTAAAGAAAATGTCACAGTTTGTGTTTTATTTTCATTCAAGTTTAGACTATTGGCATGAAACCATTGCTTGATGTTAGCTTGGGAAGTCTTGGTATTTTCTGCTAAAGTATCTAATTGGTTGTGACTATTCAAAACCGTAGTATCATCAGCAAATAGTATGATATTAGATATTTCATCTGATTGTGCTACATCGTTGATATATATCAAAAACAGTATCGGACCTAGGACAGAACCTTGTGGTACTCCGTATTTCAGGCCGTATATATGGCTAGATATCTAATTTCTTTAGTATGCTGGTACTTTTAAGTGACATGTGTAAACATTTATATGTATTAACACCAATAAATCATTATTATTATTATTATTAATTGAAATGGGTCGACTCAGTGGAGCACGTCATATTCTTGCAAATTTATAAGGTTATCTTTCAACCGATACCTACAAATTTGTATATCGCTGGATTCAGCATTAAATTCTGCACATTTTTTATTTAAAATTTTATTTCATATGGCCTGTTGTTTTCAAGATAAAAAGTGATAAATAAAATTGAAAAATAAAAATGTTAGTTTTTTTGAGAATATTTCATTAAGTATAAAATATGTTTAACTCCAGTATTTCCTTCCGTAAATTATACTTTTTTGTAAGCATTTCATTTTTTTGAAATTGAAAATTGGTCAAATATTACCAAAGATATGATTTTTTGAAAAATCCGCCTAATCGCCATCTTGAATTGTGGATTACTGGAGAAAAATCCATTTTCAGAAATGCCAACAAGGCATTTGATGATCCCATTGGCTTATATTTTAATAAAATAAAGCGTTTTAAAACTTGGCAAGACATCGACGCGAGCGGTCGTTTTTGAGCCCTATGATAATAGACTAATTGTATTGTTTAAGTCTATTCTGCATTTTACCAGTATCAGTGGCTCAAGCTGAACGAAGTTTTATTGAGTTACCCAAGTATAATTAAAAATTGGAAAAGAGTAACATAAGCTATTGACTATGTATTTGAACAGTGGCGGCTCGTGATATTGTCTGCAGAGGAGGCTTGATATTCTGAAAGACAACTGATGTGCAATATGACTACAATTTGTACATTTCCCCACCACCCCTGAGGTATTACAACGGCGCGTTACATTTTTTTGCCGTGGGTTGTTCGCCAGGATACCGATTCACGACTTGAGAGAATAGAACTAATAAAAGAATAGAATGAAAAGGAAATAGAAAATATGATGAAATGAAAAAATCATTCTCATGAAATTCTCGTTCCTACGACTCGAGTATCGGTATCCAAAGGAGTCCTACTATCCCACTTGTAATTAAATTATATAACTTTTAATAAAAATAAAAATAGTTTTGGTAAAAAAATTAAAGTGTTTTTCTACAAACAGAAAATTGTATTCATTATCACTGCCAGGTGTGTAAAATTATAAGTTTTAATAGAAATTAAAATAGTTTTGAGAAAGAAGTTATATAAAAAAATATATAACCGCGGAACTCTATATTATGGAGAATTATAAAAAATATTTCCTAAAAAATAAATAACACAAATAAATATTTTTTCTAAAACAACAACTACCTATATTAATCTCTGCTTTAAAGCCTGAATATTTTTATAAATGAGTGGTAACCTGCGATTTTTGGAACTAGCAAAATGGTTGATTATTTCATCATAAAATGAATCGCGTTTCCTCAATTCTGACAAAAAACGTTTTTCTATTGAAATAAGCGATACATTTGAAAGGCGGTCTTGACTTTTTTTCTAGTAAAAATGTTTTTATGCGTTTAAGTGCTGAAAATGATCATTCTACAGAAGCTTACCGGAATTGTCTCAAAAAATAGTGGCGTTGTTCAAAAAGTTCTCTAATTTTGGGTCATAAGTTTTTAAAAAATCTACCAGCTCTTTGAAATTTCCTTTATTGCACGATTCTCGTTTTTCGTCACGTCCTCGGAAAGAATTTTCTTGTGAAGATAACTATATAAAGGCATCTATTAACCTCTTTAATATTTCCCTATTCTCACGGACCTTTTCGTTAACATTTTCTATTTCTCTCTTATGTGCAGAATCCAAGAAATTTACAATATTTTGTTAACCAAACATTTTGAATTTAATGCAAGATGAAATGTGCTCCTGAGATTCTTCGTGCCTTTCTAAACCTCGCGACAAATTTTGCAAATTATTAAATCCGGCCCTGCCCCAAATTGATGATTGATCATTAGTAAATAATAAACATCTCCAACAATATAATTTGTTTCTAACTGTTGATGCCGTTAACCACTCGACTTTTTTATAATTGTTATCACAAAACCCTCTGTTTTGTTTACCACTTTTAAAAACTAACGAAAGCATTGCAAGGTCAACTTCTTTGGAAGAGAAGAGAAAAGTCATCTGAAAATCTATATAAAGTTTATATGATATGTGAAAATTGGCAAATTAAATTGCTATATTTGAGAAAAACTAGTGAAAATCACAAAAACCAGAAATCCAGTAAATAAATAAATAAAATTGGTAGAGGAAACTTATTATGAGTGACTAAATTTTCCTAACCTCAAATGGAACATGTGGTCTAATCTGAAAGTGTTATCAAGAACTTAAATATTTGATTAAAATGAATTGTGCAATATGCAAAATATCATCAAATGAAAAAAAATCATATAAGTGCGATATTTGCAATGAATTGGTGTGTACTGAATGTTCACCGCTATCCGTGACTGAAGAGCGCTGCATGAAATTAACCAACAGAATATTAAAATATGAATGCTCAGAATGCAAAATCAAGCTTGAGTTGGTAGAAAAGAACCAGATTATTGATGAAAACAAGCGACTTCTGCAAGAAAATGCGTCATTACGGCAAAAAATATCTGACTTTGAAATATTAGTAAATGACAGAAACAGTAACTTTGTGGGTGAGATCAAACAAGCTCTATCCGACATATGCTATCAAATGAAAAGCGAGATGGATAGGAAACTTGTCAAGCTAACACAAGACGTTACAAATATTAAGGAAAGTAATATTGACTTAATAAAATTACTAACAAATCCTATACCTCATATAAATACAAATGAAACACCCATGTATAGCAACATTGTGAAACAAAATCCAAATGGGAGAAATATAGAAACCCTTGGAAATAATGCAACTGTAGAACCTACAATATTAAATCATAAAGTGATCACATCATCTTCCAAAAAAAAACAAATAAATCCTGGTAAAACCACTACGCATGTGGATAAAATCATGCCCAAGACCCCCAAGAGAAAGACTAAATTGGGCACAGCTAGTGATGGTCTCGATTCAAATGTAGATGGCGGTTTTGAAGGAAGAGAGGAAAGAGCTAAAAGCACGGTAAAAAAGAGATTATGGCTTTTTATTTCCAGGGCTAAAAACCACGTAACTGAGGAGAAAGTAAAGGACTTCATATACAAGAAAACAAATACGGCTGATATATCAATAAAGAAACTGAAGACGTTTTACCAAGTTGAAGATAACAATTGTTTTCTTGTTGGTCTTGATCCCAGTCTAAAAGAAACTGTGTATAAGCAGGAATTCTGGCCGAAAGGTGTTGCCTTCTCACGATTCGATTTTAGAAAGGGTCGGCATTTTCTAGACAACCCTGCTCAGGCTCGTACTGAGGGAAGCTGCAATGAGTCATTCTCTGAAATAAATAGGAATGATTCTTTTGGGTCACTGAAGAATCCCCCATCGAAAATCAATCCATCGAAAATCCAAAATGTACAGAAAAGATCTTAAATATAAATAAACTAACTAGGGATGTCTCGAGGGATGTCTCCATTTTCCATATCAATGCCCAGTGCATAAGGAATAAAATATTAGAAGTTGAAAGTGTTGTCCATCAAAGTAAGATAAAAATTTTATGTATTACTGAACATTGGTTCACTCCATATGATTTTGGTTGCTACAGCATAACCAACTTTAACTTGGTGAGTTGTTACTGTAGGTCAAATATGAAAAATGGTGGTGCATGCATTTATGTACATAAATCACTGAAATGTGTTAATATTTTAAATATCTTAAATCTCTCAGTGAAGAGAGTCTGTGAAGCTGCAGCATGTTATATTAAAGATCTAAATCTTCTCATAGCAACTATCTATAGATCACCATTTATTGTTAATGTAAATAATTTCATAGACATTATGCAACAAGTCCTAGAAGTTACTGTCACTTATAGAAACACAAATAAAAAAATTCTAATTGCTGGCGATTTCAACGTAAACTTCTTGGATCGAAACGATAATAACACAAAATATTGTTCAGCTATTTTCATCCTATGGACTGACTCAGGTAGTCTATGAATATACCAGATGTCAAAACAATAAAGGTGCTTGCCTAGATAATTTCTTTGTAAATTTTGATTATTTAAACTCTTCCGTAATTGAATTAGGTCTGTCTGATCATAAGGGACAATTATTGGAAATGATTCAAAATTACGAATTCCCAAATGATATTAGTTATAATAGAAATTATAGCGTGGTTAATATAAACTAAATGATAAACTATTTAAGTAATGAAAATTGGCTCCGAACATTCCAAGCTAGTTCTGCAGAGATGAAATATATCGAATTCTATTGTACCTTTGTTCATTACTATAATATATATTTCCCACTAACTAAAAAACAATCCAGAACTCCATCAAACTGGATTACACCTGAAGTTGTGAAGGCGAGAGAACTTCTGTTGTTTCTAGAATCTGTGTCAAAACAGAATCCTACAATTGAAAACAAATGCATTTACAAAGAGTACAAAAAAGAATATAATCGAATTCTAAGGCAAGCTAAACAGAATCATATACATAAACGACTCACGGAATCAGACAATCTAAATAAAACAGTGTGGCACATTATAAACACAGAAACTGGTCGTACTATGAAACCTACGGTACATCCGGAAAACTTATCTGTTGATAATTTAAATGAGTTCTTCACGAATAATGCAAACAATTTAGTGAAAGATATGTCTAAGCAAGATCAGAATCTAAATAGAGACTGTCTAATCAATAATATCTCATTAATGTATTCAATGTTTTTTAGACCTGTAACTACGGATGGCGTCCGAACAGCCATAATGTCTATCAAAAATAAAAAAACCGAAGATCTTGACGGAATTAATATATTCGTAATTAAAAAATGTGCAATGTATCTGACTGAACCTTTAACGGATATCATAAATGCAAGCCTCGAGCAAGGTCATTTCCCATCTATGCTAAAAATTGGAAAGATTGTGCCTGTGTATAAGAGGTGTACCAGTCGGAACCTGGAAGTTACAGACAGATCTCTGTCCTTCCAACCTTCTCAAAAATCTTGGAAATAATTGTTTACAACAACTTAGCCAGCTATTTAAATCTGAATAAACTTATAAACCCTAACCAATTCGGTTTTCAAAAAGGCCTATCTACCGTAGATGCCATAATGTCACTCACTAAATTCATTGAAAACAGCTTTGAAGCAAAAAATAATTGCTTAGGAATTTTTACTGATTTGTCGGCAGCTTTCGACTGCGTGAATCACTCAATTCTTTTACAAAAACTATCTTTCTATGGTGTACGGGGCAAATGCCTGGATCTATTTGATTCATATCTAAGAAATAGATCTCAAATAGTAGTAAGTGGTAACAAAAGAAGTAAGCCATTGGAAGTCCTGAGAGGAGTACCTCAAGGTTCAGTCCTGGGGCCTCTCCTATTCCTAGTATATATAAATGATATGCCAAAGAATGTAATATATAAAAATTCACTAACGATATTATTTGCTGACGATACAACATTTGCAATAAGTATTAACAAGGAAGAGGACTCTAGTGTTGTCTATGATAACATTGTCTATCAAGCAAAACAATGGTTTACTAAAAATGATCTATTCTTAAATGAAAGTAAAACTGTTTCCATAAATTTCAATATCAAACCAATCTCAAATGATGCCACCACAAACGTAAAATTTTTGGGAATCCATATAGATGCTCAATTAATATGGGAGGATCATATCAACTTTCTCTGTACTAGATTAGCTAAAGTGGTATTTGCTGTGAGAAGAATTAGAGACTTATCAAATCAATCAGTAGCGTTAACTACCTACTACGGATTGTTCCATTCACTTCTACGGTATGGAATTCTGGTATGGGGCAATGCTGCAAACATTCACCTTCAAAAATTATTTATTTTACAAAAAGCGGCAGTAAGAGGCATTGCAAGAGCAAACTGGGATGTCAGTTGTAAACCACATTTCTCATCGCTAAAAATAATGACTCTTTATGCTATTATTGTGTATGAAAATTTATTAAATGTCAAAAAACATTGTGAGGACTATGTAACTCATGAGGATATACACAATCACAACACTCGATTTAGGTATAATCTAGTAATACCTCACCAAAGGTTAAAAAAAACCCATAGAATCGGAATTCACCTTTTCAATAAACTTCCTCGGTCACTTAGAAACTTACCTTTCAATAAATTCAAAAACTATCTGAAATTAATTCTGTCATCAAACAGTCTGTACAGCATCGAGGACTTTGATGGACTATGCATGGAGAATGTAGACACCTCAAATATATGATTTTAATATATATTTGTTAATTTAAACTACTTTTAACTCTTATTCTTCTATTGTACTTCTTTTATTGTTATTTTAAATTGTGTTGCTTATATATGTACAAAAACTTTATTGTCTGAAAGAATGTCTATTGTAATGCTCTTTCTGTATAAAATTTTAATTATGTATTGACTTGTGTAAACATTTTACAATGTATTAACATAAATAAATGAATTGAATTGAATTGCTGGTGTAGGCCTGGCATTTCTTTTAATTCTTACCTTTTCGTCATAAATAAGAGTAGTAAATACATTTAATAACAAATAATCCACCACGTCTGGACAACAAGACATGTTGTTGGGAATATTTTCACCTAGAGCACTTATTTCTAGCCCGCCTATCAAATGTTTTATGTATTTATATGTCAAGTTGTTCTTATAACCGGCTAAACGCAACTGTCAGACGTCAGTTCATTTTCTTTGTGAATCACCTGACTCTTGAATAACCTGTGCACATGCGCTATAAAGAACTGAGATCTGGAGGCTAGCTTCATACTTGGCTATTCCAAGTGTTGGTATTTTACACAGCGCAAAGAAATTCAAGGTCATTCATGTTATAAGTAAATACGGTAAAGTTGGAAGCTATTTCGTATTAGCCTCCAGCGAACCGCAGTGTTCATTTTAATTGTCATACAACATCAAGAATTATTAACATTGTTAGTAGTTTCATCATATTTACAATATAATATAAAGTTTATTCTTTTTTCTTAGTAACACCTTTCTCTTTCTTCGTTTCGCTTGGTTTCAGTTTTGCCTCCATATCCTTCTTGTTCGACACACCTGAATCCTTGCCTTTCCTTTTTTCAGCTTTCTCCTCTATGGACGCTTTTTTTCCTTTCTTCTTCATGGCTTTATCCCGCGCGCCTTCTTTTCGATTTTCTGGATTCATTTAAATGATCATTCAGTAAAAGACCGGCCGACCGGGAAATATGCATACAAAGACTATCTGGACTGTAACGTTATAGGTATGTTTGTGGAAAGGAAATGCAAAAATGTTATATATAAACTGAAAATTAATTAATGAATAATAAACAATAAAAAATATTGAAAATTGAGATATACCTAATAGAAATTTCTTAAGATATTACTTTTGAAGATATGGTGGTTCTTCCAAGGGGAGGCTCAGCCTCCCCTGATGAGCCGCCACTGTATTTGAATAAGGAACTAATTCGTTAGAAGTATTTTATTATTTCATATGTTCAATTGTACTCGAACAATGATAACTCCAAAAGTGCTAATAAATTTAGGCCTGGATTTTTGAGGACGGAGTGAATTTGTCACTTAAGATTGTTAAATATAACTCAAAAACTATGCATTTTTAGTATACAATATGTCTCACTTTTCACGACTCCCGTATCACAGCTCTCTTATTTAGAATGCGATTTTTTTAAAATTTGGGAGAAAGGTCCATCCATCAGCAGATTAAGTCACTGTAAAATATTTTAAAATCCACCAGTGGCATCCGCCGTTATGAAGAAAAATGTATCTAATTTTCCAAAAAAAGATATTAGGCAAAGTTTTGACTGTAAAACAATCTCATAATCATATTCGTTGTTATCAAAAACTCACTAGTACCGAATTTCAATAATACAGGGAAAAACAATTTCCAATTATTAGTCATAACTTTATTTTCGGACATAATTAAGCCGAAGAAAGATGGTCGTTCCATTTAGAATTAATCATGCAATATATTGAGCAAACTGTGATTTAGTTATCTATGTAAATTTAATTATTTATTGAATGACTGTAATAACTGATACTTTAAAAAGGGAAGTTTTATTTTCCTATTATGTGAACACCAAGTACACTATGTTATTAAAATTCGGTTTCAGTGAGTTTTTAATAACAATCGATAAGATTATGTGATTGTTTTTCAATTAAAACTTTGCTTATCTTTTTGTGGAAAATTAGGTACATTTTTCTTCATAATGACGGACGCCACTGGTGAATTTTAAGATATTTTACAGTTACACAATATCCTGATGGATAAGTACCTTCCACTCAAATTTAAAAAAAATCGCATTGTAAATAAGAGAACTGTGATATGGGAGTCATGAAAAGTGAAACGATATATACAGTATGTATACACATAAAACGATTTTTTGTAGAGAATCAAATTTCCTATCGAAATGGCACTTTATAAATAAATAAATATAATAAATAATCTTTATTAATATCAAAATGCTAACAAAGTGCATGGCAATAAATATTTGTTTACCTATAGAATTAAAACAATATTTTTTTCAACACAATAAATCAAAAAAACACTTGAAGAAAAATCGAAAAATTTCAATTTTTTTATTTTTTTAAAATATTTGTGTACAACTTTTTTGTGAATGGATTTAGGTATAGTTACAAAAAAGAAAGCTGACGTAATTTCCGTCAAAGTGGTGACCAATAAAAGTATTTTTTTGATAAAAATTGGCTGTGATACAGTCGTTCTACGTTACCTACTTTTTTACGATATTACCACTTTTTACCTTTACTATGTTATTTTTAATTTTTGCATGCAAAATATTATTTTTATTTTATACAAAAATTATTTTCGGTTTAACAATGATATAATAATTTTGATATTCATATGATCTTAGACATAAAAAAACTTTAATGTTGTACGAATTTATAGTAGTTTTAAAGATATTTTTTTGAAAATTACATATCTATTATATTTATCCCATAATGTTCTCGAATTGAATATCAATATATTCATCAACATCGTTTTGGACATCTTCCGTAACTTCTGAAACATCAGCGTCTTCATAATTTAAGCCCTACATTCTTTGCAGAATACGAAACAGCTAATTTCTAATTTTCTGCAGCCATAATTTCCGTGACAACCTTTTATGTACCCACATTACCCACAAGCTATTTGCTCCAGTAAAGTCTGCGGTGCAGGAGGTTTAGTTGTGCTAATTGGCATTTATCCAATTTTAGATTTTTTACAACCCCTCAAAAGGATTTAAAATATTTCCTTTCCAGTGTTGAATTAGGTCCTTAAGCTGTACTGTTTAGTGGCATCAATAGTTGTTGGCAAATAGGCTAGAGAAAATTTTGTGCTCTTTGCTAATCTTTGGAAAACTTGTAAGCGACAGCTACTTATTAAACTGTTGGTCTTAATTCCATACAGAGAAATTACAATGTGTTCAGATGCGAAACTGATATATTCAGGACTTGCATTATTATTTCTTATATTAAGTTTTTTTTATGTCTAAGATCATATGAATATCAAAATTTGAAACAAATACCTTTATTGATGCGCCCTGTATATAGGCCGGTTATTTTTGAATTTATTTCCGCATTTAATAATAATAATAATAATAAATGAATTTATTGAACAAAAAATGATTCAACAGGCTATTGACCGAGGTCCTTCTGCCTATTGTTACATTAATAATATAATTTATAATTTTCATTCTATACTAGTAATTATATATATTTGCATACAAAAAAAAAAAATTAAATAAATAAACAAACAATTATGAATATTATGTAACTATATATATATATATATATATATATATATATATATATATATATATATATATATATATAAAATGTAGTGAATGATTTTACAATATTTAATTTAAGTAGAGTGCAATATTCTTTTTTATAAATTTTCGATTTTTTCTAGCGTGGTTTGTTGGGGATGTTTGTGCCTGGGTCTAATTCCTGGAGTCCTTCTTATACAATATCTTCCTATTATTTCTCTGTTTTGGGGATTCTGGGCAAACCTTGTAGATAATTGAATGAGACGTTCCTCAATAGGTACTACGTTAGTCAGGTGGTAAAGAAGGGGATTGGGCGGGTTGTGAAGAGGATTGTTGGGATGTCGGATCTTTGTTTTCCGCATTTATTTATTATATTTAACATATTTCGTGACTTCCATGCAAACACCTACAAAATTAAACATACCGGTACAAAATAAAAACATTTGAATTCGGATTCTAGCTTTAAAATCGATATTTTATGAAATACGGAAATATTAAAAAATTCATAATGTGTAAATGAATAATATTACATGCATTCATGTGTAGAGTTTTAGCTAGGGCAGATTATTTTATCTACACAAGTGAAGTCGGTACAAGCGATGATGATGCATAGGTAGAGGACTTTAGGGTGAAGCCGCATATCTGGAAATATTTTAAGTGGTAGAACGTCAACTTCGGGCACTAGGTACACGTTACTAGCTTTCTCGTTTCTACTTGCGGGTTTTCTGTATTCTTTCTTTGCTGAGATTTCATATAAAAAGCAACAGCCGTTTTGGAAATGAGGTATTCCTGATACCATCGCGTTGCAGGCCACTAGTAAAACTAGAGGTTTGTGTATGTAATATCTACTTTGGTGGATAATTGTAATAAAACTTTTGTCTTATCCGAAACCCAATTACAGGCTTCTAGCCCAGCTAGAGGTGACTGTATGCAATATTTACTTAGGTGAATAATTGCAATTAGACTTTTAGTCTTACTCGAACCCCGGTTGCAGGCCTCTAGTCAAACTAGAGGTTACTGTATTTTAATTTTAATACGTTTTTTTTGATAAATTGGTCTTGTACGTAACACAGCGTTGCAAGCCGCTGTTCACAGTGGTCACTGTACTTTTTCAGATATTTGTCAGTTTAACCGTTGAAACAGAATCAATTTGTTTCTGGTAAAGTCGGGAGCCTAAATTAGATTTCTCAAATTAAACTATTGTTAAAATTATACGATTCGCCATACACTCGCGGTTTCTGCACACCTAACTTTCACGCTAAATAAGATGCCGGGGGAGTACGAGATAATCTCCACAGCCAGGGAAGGGCCATTAGGCGTTAAGCTTTAAGTTTTGTAAATACTCCAATTTAAATGCCAATGGTAAAATTCACTATTACACGCCTCTATATTTTAAGTACAAAACACGGTACTATTCAAAACGTAAGGCTAGGAAGCACGATAACTGTCCAGAATATTGATCGATTTCGATGAGACTTGGTGGGATCAAAGTTACACGGCCACAAATGAAGCCTATTGCTGGCGGCCCGAATCCGTTGACCGCAAGTATGTTTTCCAGGGCCGAGTATGATTTTTCAAAGAAATTGATAACTCCCGAACCGAAGGTCCGATTTTGATTTTCAAAAATGGCAATTGTAGGGCTCGATTAGGTCTATTGGTTGACGTTTGTGAGAAATTTGAGAAAACAAAAGCGAATCTACAAATCCTGGAAAACTTGGAAAACTTTTCTTGATAAATTCTACAAATTTCCAACATTTTACTAATAAAAATCGAAAATTAACTATTCTGTCGATCAATCTCTATAACCAGTATAAGACACAGACCTTTTTGGAAAAGAAATCTGAAATAGTTTTTTCGAAAAATTTAAAATAAACGAGTTATTTAAGAAAATGCATTTAATAGAATTATTTTAAAAAATATTACAAATTGATAAATTCTCCGTGCGATAGAGTTCCAAACAAATAATGTAATGTTATATATATTTAAAATATCATCATTCATTTTCATTTACTAATTAACAATAAAACCGATGCCCTTTCTGTGTTTCAAAATGTAGTTAGTCGTGTCATTGTTCTCCCAACTTTCAATTCCACATAAAATCTTCGCAACAAGTGTTTCAGTCTGTGCTCACGTTCGAAGGCAGATTTGTACACAACCATATCTTAACAACAAAAAGGTTTCAGTCTGTTCTCACATTCATAGGCAATATCTTCGCAAATAGACAGTTGTCGAGACAATCAGAGGAAGTTTTAGTTTACTGTTTGTGTCAAGATTTGAGAAATTCCTAAGTACGATAGATTTTACATGTACTCAAATTACCTGTAGACTCTCAACATTTAACGAGCATTCTCGTTATAACCACAGTCATTGCCATGTGGTTATCTGCATATTGAATTGACCATTTCTCAGGAATAATAAAAATGACAATTTGTCCCAGCAAGGTACCTATATTACTGGAGTATGCTTATTTACAACCATATTACAAGTACAAATTATTTTTCTATGGCACTTGCTCCAACTGTAATATGCATATACATATATACCTATTTTATTTACCGCTGTATACTATGTTTGCGATAATTGACTAAAAATAAATCCCTTAAAATATCTTCCGACTTTTATTAATTATTTGAACTTTTGATTTTTGAATAAACGAGATTTAATACAATAAACAAAATCTAATTAAACATAAGATTTACTCTTACTTTTGAGAATATAATATTCTAAAGAAAATTCAAACTAAGTAAACATAAGGTTTACTATTACTTTTGAGAATCTGAATTAAATAATATCCTAAAGAAAATTCAAACTAAGTAAACATTAAGGTTTACTATTACTTTTGAGAATATGCATTAAGGAATATACTAAAGAAAATTAAGTAAATATAAGATTTACTACCACAGGTACGTATGAACAGAATAAAATATAACTAAGTGAAAAGCTACCAATCTAATTTATCATAAATATACAGGGTATTATGAGGTAAGTAAATAAAATGTATCAAATAAAATGCAAATTCATAAAAGGCATAAGCAAGCGCCGAAATAAATGTTCAGTGATTAAACCTATAACAAGTAAACTAATATCAATAAATCCAAACAATATCAAACTTTAAAAAGAACTATGGTAACAATAAACTACAAACCACCAACGTAAATTTGAGTCCTACGACTAATAGACTAGATGTACGTGATTATGGCCAAAAATGTATGAATTTTTTATAATTATACCTTCAGGGGAAAGAGGTATTTTACTGGTACTATAATAAACCATATTTTAATAAGAAAAATAACGACAGGGGTGGGAGGCGTTTCATTATCATTATATCATTGATAAACCGAAAATAATTTTTGCGCGTAAAAATTAAAAATAACATGGTATAAAAGTAAGGAGTAATATATAATTACGTCAGCTTTCTTTTTTGTAAATTGATGCCTATACCTAAATCACAGTAGAGAAATATACAGTAGACTCACTCCCTATCTACTCTATGTAGAAAAAATGGGACTTGGTTTGGTTTTTTATGCTCTAGACCAGACCAGATCAGATCGAGTGCGCAAGACCACGCCCACAGAGGATTCCCCTCAATGGCGCCAGTTTTAAAATCGAGAAACGAACACCGGCGTGCGGCGTACCGAACTAAATGTCAAATTTGTTGGTTATGTCATAAGTTGTAATATAATCATAGCACAAAATTCACATAATTAGGAAACAGTTTCAAGCATTAAAGAATATTGTCATGGTGTTACACGCATAATAATAATGTAATGAATCTAATTGAGATTTGTACGATTTCTAAAAAAATTGCACTGGAAGCAGCTGGAGGTGTTATTAAATGAATTCCTTAATAATTCAATTGCTCCTACTATTATTATTTATAGAGGTAGCAGCTATTTCGGCAGTTATATTTCAACATCTTATAGCATTTTGTGGAAAGCCAAATTCTTATTACTTGAGCATCAGGAGTATTGCTGAATGTTGCAAGGTGTTAATTGTACACAAATATTAAATAGAATTTTGTACATTAATAAGAAAATTCGATGTGCATGATCGAATATTAACACTGGTGTTGTTCCATCCTGTGTAATGTGTTAATGGTGAATATAACTATATTTGTTTCTTCAACTGTAGTCAGAGTTAGGTATACTTAGAAAACTACTTGACTTAGGAATTGCACAAAATGATCTGAATTGATTGGAACAACTATCTATATACATAATTTTTTGTGTTTTGTTGTCTCATTTGTGTCATTTTTCTTATTTATATATTTTTTTATTTTTCAGGTTATATTTTATTACTGCGTCAGATAGAACACATTATATATTTATTAACAACAGACACTTTTTTTAATAATAAATGCAATAAAGAGGCGATCTTCGAAGAATATGGACTTCGTAGCAAAGCGTAAAAGAAAGAAGCAGAGCAAATTTATTTCAGGTCACAAATGCAAAAAAAAAGGTAACGGAAACTAATCGAATAAAGCAAGATACCTATGGAGAGAAACAAGGTAAAAAAACGTCCTACCTGCAAAAGAACATAATGGTGTATGTACGATTTTAAATATATTTTGTATCTACATTATTAATAAAAGAAATGTTATAATAAAACTTCTTTTTTTTAACACATTTGCTACAGCTATGTTGGGACGGCATTTTACTTAACCCTGTAGCATTATATTCTCTTGCATCTTTTCGTTTTTCAAGCATCCGTAACAAATGGCGCGATATGATGCCGAAGGTCGTGCGATAACGGGAGGCCAGTGAGATAGGGCATGGAAATTGACACCAATTTGTGAATTTATCTTACGATTTTCACCATATATTTTCTGTGACAGAGTCTAATCTCTACAATTCCATAAAATCATTTTGTGGTTTGAACATGCTTTTTTAATCTTCGAGGAAAGTGGAACCTGCAGTGTGATGCTGCCTCTAAACTAATTTCTACAAACACTTGAACATGTTCTCTTTTACCATAATTTCTTTTTATTCAAGTGTATACTTAAAAATATAATAACAGATTTTGAAAAAAGTACAGATACAATTTATTTTGGTAACCACATACACTAGGTATACAATTAAACACATAGAACTATATATCTAACGTTAATTTTGCAGTTTACAATAAAGAAATAGATAAAAAAATATTTAAAGATAACAGCAACAAATAAATAAAATATGCTACAAGACACCATTATTCCTGTAACAGTTGTTGTTAATCATTTTGGTGGGAACATGGGTGACATCGATTATGTACCCCCTACATTTAATAGTGAAGAGATATCTCAGCTTCCTTCCTTTGTTCTTGTACTTCTATTGGATGCCAACTTATCGGGAAAGTGAAATTTATTCTAGATAAGAGACAAAATAAAATTTAAGTTTATAGCAATTTATTTTCTTGTTGCGTACATCTGGCAACTTTCAGTAATTTTATTAAATTCTAATAAACTAAACTTAATTTTTGAGAAATATGTAGAGGTATTTACCATACTCTAGTAACGAAAACACCAGACATTGAATTATCATAGGTAATGTGTTTAAATTTAGGAATGTAACATTTATTATATTCAAGCGCGGATCCACCGTTGTGGGCACGGTGGGCATGCCCACAACCCTAATTAAGGTCAATAGGCTAATGTTATATCCAATGCCGTAATAATATATTTTTTTAAAACAATGAACCGTGCGCGAGTGACTTTTTTACTTTGGGTACTAGTCAGTAGTATTCGCGGAAGGCTGAGACAAACAAATATGCGTGATTGCCCTAGTAAGCGCGACGTGTTCCATCCCCATTGGTTGCATTTTCCAGGAGGTTGCCAAAGGTTTTCTCGACTTTGGATGGCGAAATGGAAAAGACAATGTAAAAACAATTCCACCATACCAGACTCGGTAGCTCATCTCATTGAAATATGCGACCAAGATTTGTACCCTAACATAAACATTTTCTTACAAATACTGGCGACCCTCCCGGTCAGCGTAGCTACCACGGAGAGATCGTTTTCTACCTTGCGCAGAATAAAATCTTGATTGCGTTCCTCAATGGCACAGGAAAGATTATCCGCGCTAGCTCTCCTAAATATAGTGAGAGATAGTGAGGTTATGTTCGTATGTGTTTACAATATTTTCTCTCTGTAAACATTTTAAATAAAAGCACTTAAATTGATAAAAAATATAATTCAAAGTGTTACTAAACAAAAGATTAAGGAAAGAAGAAATGAAAAGACATGGAGTGTGATAGCTGTAAACAAGTAACACAAAAAAAAGAACTTTGCTTGTGATGGATGTAGCAAAAAAGTATGTAAACCATGTGGAAAATTAACAGCATCAGAAGCAAGATGCTTAGAATTAAAGGAAAGAATATTGGTTTTTTACTGTCAAGATTGTAAAGCTGGCAATACAATAACACTACTTCATGCAGTGAATAAAGAAAAAGATTGTGTCATTGAAAGTAAAATGGAGATTATTGAGATGCTAAGAAAGAACATTGAGGAACTAAAAAAGGGAGCAGAAGAAAAAACACCAGTAACATATAGTCAGGTAGCAGCAGCAAGAAATGAAGCAGTGTTAGTAGTAAAACCAAAAGATAATAAACAAAAAAGTACTCTTACACGAGAAACCGTGCAGGAGAAAATAAATCTTCATTCGCTAGGGACCAGTGTTTCTAGAATAAAACATATTAGTAATGGAGGAGTAGCAATTAGCTGTAACAATACGTCAGTTGATAAGATAAGAAGTGAAGCCGTAGAAAAGTTAGGAAGAGTATGAAATTGCGACGGTGGAAAAAAAGAACCCAAAATTGAAAGTACACTTTGTTAACAAAAAAGATTTAGAAAATGAGGAAGAATTTAAGGAAAAAATTATATTTCATAACCAATTAGATGATGCAAAAGACAAGTTTGTATGTAAAGTGATACATAAAATTGATATCAAAAATAGCTTAAGAAATTGTCATGTTATTATTGAAGTAGATCCTATGACATATAAAGAAATACATAGAAATGAATATATTCAAACAGGCTGGAAAGGATGTAGGTACTCGGATTATATAAATATTACACAGTGTTATCGATGTTGGAAATTTGGACATGTTGCAAAAAAATGTACTGCACCTAGTGATAGATGTTCAAAATGTGCAGGTGCTCATAAATCTAGTGACTGTAAATCAGAAGAGATAACGTGTGTTAATTGCAAATATGCTGTTGATGTATTAAAAGTAAAAAACTTGACATTTAACCACTATGCTTATGACAAAACATGTGAATCATATAAAAGAATATATAAACAAGTAAAAAAGAAAATAGAATATCCACATATATTTCAAGAAAAATAGCAATTAAATGGTAACCCACTCTACCTAAATATACAAAGTCTACTAGCAAATAAAACTCAACTCACATGGCTTGTAAATGACTGGAAGCCGGCTATTATCTGTTTATCTGAAACGCATGTCACAGAAGAAGTAGAAAAATCCGAAATTGATATAGAAGGATACCAATGTGCAGTATCTTATTCAACAAGTCGACATACAGGGGGAGCAATTATTTATGTAAAAGAAGAATTTAAATTCAAAGTTATTGTAAATGAATCAATAACAATGAATTTGTGGATTATAGGTGTAGAACTAATTATTCATAAACAAAAGCATTTAATTTTTTTATGCTACCATTCACCAAACGCTAGTCACGCAGAATTTCTAATTAAATTTGAGGAAGTAATGTCCGAATGGACTACAAGAAATGGAATTATAGTGTTTGTAGGTGACCTCAATATAAATACGGCACAGAATACTTATTACTCAACTAAACTAGATACAACTATAAAAACCCTAGGGTTAAAACAAATAATAGACAAATTTACTAGAGTAACAAGTGAACAAGCTACGATAATAGACCTATTGATAACAAATAAAAGTGATATGAAATTTACGGTTCATAGTACACCAAAAATTACACACCATTCAGTAATAACAATAAATCTACTTACATCAATTGGAACTGACAAAAGAATACATAATGAGGAAAAGAAACTATAACCAATTTAACGAAGTAAATTATCAAATAAGTCTTATGGAAGAGGAATGGTTTCCAGATCACACTAACACAGACAAAATAGCAAATCAACTAGTAGACAATATAAAAAAATGTCTTAACAAACATGTTCCAGAAAGAACGATAATAATGAGAAGTAGGTGGGGTAATGGGCATTGGTGGACAGAGGAAATAAAACTAGAAATTGAGGAAAGAGATAGGAAATATAGAAAAGCAATTATCACAAACCAAGAAAACGATTGGAATGAATTCAAAATACAAAGAAATAGAGTAGCAGCATGTATACGAGACAGTAAAAGAAATTATTATGAACAAAAAATAGACGAAACGAAAACGAACCCAAAAGAAATGTGGAAAACAATAAAAGACATATTAAAGGGGGGAAATAATACAAATAGAGTAGGCATTAATTACTCAGGAAAAATGTATACGAATGAAGAAGAGATATCAGAAGTTTTTAACAATTACTTTCTAAACAGTATTGAACAAATTGCACTATCACTTACAAAAACACAAAGGGCAGAGAAAATTTTGGAGAATATACCTAGAACCCATAGTAGATTAGAAACATTCAGGTTGTTAGAATTTCATCAGCTAAAGAAAATTGTCAGAGACATGCCTAACAAAAACAGTAGTGTAGGTGGTATAACAACACAAATGGTTAAAATATCCTTTGAAGTAATTGGAGATAGGTTTCTGCAGGTTATAAATAATAGTTTAGAGAAAGGAGAATTCCCAAAAAACTGGAAAAAATCAATGGTAATTCCAATAGAAAAAATAACCAATACAGTACAATGTGAAGAGTTTCGTCCCATCAATATGGTACCAAGCTATGAAAAATTGTTAGAGTTAATTGTAAGTGAACAATTGGTAGAATATATTGAAAATAATAGACTGTTAACTAAATACCAAGCTGGTTTTCGAAACAATAACTCGTGCGAGAGTGCTCTTCAGTCAGTATTGGTGGATTGGAAAAGTGCCATTAACAAAAGAAAAGTAGTTGGTGTAGTGTTTCTGGATTTTCAACGTGCATTTGAGACAATCGATAGGGATTTAATGTTATTGAAAATGGAAAAGATGGGCATTGGTGGGTGTGTGATAAAATGGTTTCAGGACTATCTAAGTGACAGAGTGCAATGCACAAAATTTAATAACTCAATATCGTCAGAAAAAGAAACGCAGTTTGGTGTCCCACAGGGAACTGTATTGGGACCAAAACTATTTATTATGTATATTAATGGCATAGTTCTGCATGTTAAAAGATGCCAAATTCAATTATTTGCAGATGATACCTTATTGTATTGTGTAGGTGACAGTGTAAAATCAGTAGTAGAAAATTTAAATCATGATCTAGAAAATTTGTATAGTTGGTTAACCAACAATAACTTGAAATTAAATACAAGTAAATCAAAATTTATGATTGTGAAAAATAAATATCTATTGGCACACACCAATCCTCACGATGTTATTGTAAATAACAATAAAATAGAACAGGTAAAAGAAACAAAATATTCAGGCGTTATAATAGATGAGCATTTGAGCTTTTCAAATCATGCACCATATATTACCAATAAAGTAGCGAAGAAGGTGAACTTATTAGGGCGAATAGGAAAAAATTTGACACAATGGTCAAAACAAACCATATATCAATCAATTATACACCCCCATTTTCAATATTGTTCAACAATTCTGTTTTTGCTCTCAAATGCTGAGATAAATGTCTTACAAAAAAAACAAAATCAAGCTTTACGAATAATTTTGAAGTGCAATAGATATACAAGTATAAAATCAATGTTAGACAAATTAAAAATACTCAGTGTTAAACAAACCTTAATACTATATACATTCATTTTCATTTTTAAAATTTTACATGAGTTATTACCAGAACATCTATTAGACCACTGTACATTTGTGAATGAAATTCATCAACATTTTACAAGAACAAATAACAATATATATGTACCAACTGTAAGGACTAATTATGCACAAAATAATATTTTTCATAAAGGTCTTGTATTATATAATGAGTTACCAAATGAAATTACTAACTGTGAAAACATTAACAAATTTAAAAAACTATGTTACCAATATATACAGGAAAATATAAACATTGTATGAGGTGTTATGTACATTTAAGTAAAAACATTTTTATTCATTTCTTTTAATGTTTGTGAAAAAAAAAAAAAATACTATTTAATTGTATTCTATTGATGTGTTTTATCTTTAGCTTTGGCTAATAATAAATATTATTATTATATACACAAAAAAGATGTGAGCCTGGATATCGATGAAATTATTAATGTTTTCGCGAAAAAGAAAAGTAAGCTTGAATTTGTTATTTAAGTAAGCTCATAAATAAAATTATTCAGTGCAAAATGTATGCTATCTTTTAATAAAATCTGATATGCTTTCAAGCTGTAAAAGTTTCATTAAAATCGGTTCAGTAGTTTAGAGTCTAGATGTGATATTGTGATGTGCAAACAGACACACATTTATTTTTGAAATTTTCGTGAGCACACAGACTAACATTTTACAAGTTTATTAATTTACTAGTGTTCGCCCCGCGACTTTGCCCGCGTCTTAGACTAGGAAAGATAGATGGTGAGGACTCGTAACAGCGCATAATCGCCACGCTAACAAGTTGTGCCTAAGACGCCATTGCGGTGGTGGCACACAAACGGTAGAGAGCAAAATGAAATTTTCCAATAGAAGTGATTTAGTGCTAATTTATGTAATGTACCTACATGATGGTATCATATTCTATAAACTACTGTAAAAATCACAGCGGGAAAAAATTGAAAGGAGTGACGCTTTGCAGGTTAAAGTATATGCAGTTTTCACTTTACCTAGTTAAATTAACTGTAGGCCTATTATTTACTTAATTATGTCCGCGTGCATGCAATGATAATGAGAAGCATAGTATATCATTTTCTGGTATGCAATTTGCACGTTATTTGATTGAAATTTTCATTCATCTTTTCTTCATTGAATATAGTACAGTGCATCCGAAATGACACTTTTTCCATGGGCGTAGGTATATCGATTATGGTGTTATATTATATAGAATGTAGAATATATTCTGGTATGTAAGATATGAGTAAATATATTTATGATAGTGAATATTAATTGTATTATTATGAAGCTGTTTTTGGAAAAATACCAGTTTTGTATCGTTTTATTCCTTTGATGTGATAAACTTGACACCTACATATTGTACATATGTTCCGCCACTGACGCTTGCCCTCTGGTGGCAGGTGGCTTCACCATTGGCAGTAGCATTACGACTCCTTACAATATATATCTTTCCTACTCTAAGGCCCGCGTGGACCTATACACACTATACAAGGTCTTGGCCGAAGCGTCATATTTTGTAAATGTCTCATTTGTAGGAATGCAATGTATCGATCGTGAGTCCGTGTCCAACTCGCACTTGGCCGATTTTCGGGTGGCCGTGCCCACAACCTTTTTTGGGAGCTGGATCCGCGCCTGATTATATTTTCGTGTTTCAACCATTTAACTCTTTTTGTATTCCAGTTTTTGCTAACAGCTCTCGCAGAACACAGATGCTTCGATCAAATAGTAGATATATCTGTATTTCACAGCACTTATTTCTTAATTATTGGTTAAACCAAATATACTGCAGGAAGTATTGTGGGTTGCATAGAACAACGCGGACCCAAATTCTTAGTAATTTTTAGTTTATAGTATGGTAATATGTTAATTGAGACTTGAGAGGGGATATCACTTTTATTAGCTGGCTGATAGCAGAATTGGCCATTTCTGTAGCGGCATATACTTAGACTTAAAGTTTTTGATAATAATCCAGTCACGAGTTGTGTCACTTCTGTTATTATCAAACTTTCTCTTAGTGATCTATCTAATAAAAGGTAATTACATTTATTTAATTGATTTCTCTCATTAGTATTTAACGGCCTTCAGCCATATTTTTCATTTCTGCTAACTAAACATAACCATAATTCTGAAACACGCGCTGATAATATTTTGTCTTCTTCCCGTAGAGTTCTGCTGCCAAATAATTTTCACAAATAATCTACGTAAATAATTTTTCTACATAAATTACCTAAATAATTTATCCACATAATTAATACAAATAATTTACAGAAATAACGTACTTAGGGTTAAATGCCTGCTGGATTTCATAAGATACATAGTCCAGTCAAACACAGTTTAGTGAAGTTCAGCATTCATAGTCTAGTCAAATTCCGTTTCGTCAAGTCCAGTTTCGTCCAGTCAATCCAAACCAACAGCAAAACCCTAGCGTTATACAGGTTAGGAAAAGCTACCAGAACTCACCAGGAGCCCTTATCCACTATCTATCCATCGTCAGGAGGATTGGTGAGATTCTGAGAATTTCATTGATTTTTTTTTTGTGCAACATTTATTGTATAACTCTTATTGCATAAAGTATTTTCTTCTATTAATTATAAGTTAATTAAGCTACAAATATTTTCTTTTGAAAATTATGGTAATATTACTTAATATTTTTATTTGATAAGTGATAACATCATCTTATATTTTTATATTGATTGAATTCGTTGACTTTTTCATATGCTGATGATTTTTCTAAAGTTATTAATAAATAAGTATATTTTATCGTAAAATTCAATTTTTCATTTTTTCTGTTTGTCTGTCCGCCATAAGATCAAATCTTTCCACAGCGGTTGGTTTCACCATCACAGGGTTAGCAGTAACTCTTAAATTTTTCTGTGGCTGGCGCTGATAAAATTTACATCATTTAAAACTACATCTGAGTGTTGGCCCAAACTAGCTTAGTAAAATATCACAAAAATATTGGTTCAACCTCTCGCTGATTTAAAAAAAATATATATTAATTGAACCCACGAAATCCCAGCCACGCACCAGATCAGCTAGCCGTTCGCCATCACTACTTGTGTGTTGGTTTGCCTTTGGTTATCACCTTAACCGGTGATACCATCGTTAATTTTTCTAGGACCAAGTATAGTGATGTAACATTCTAAATATAGAATTCCCCCGATCCCCCGAGTGATAATTTAACATTGTAATTCAAGCAATATAACATTGGAAGACAGACAGAGAAATTATGTAACTTTTTATCTACTAATTTACAAATAGAATAATTGATGAATGACAGTTAATTCCAAATTTATCACCATTCCAAATGCAAAAATAGAAATTAATAAAATACAGTGTAAGAAGTTATATACAAAAGTACAGAATTCCACGGCAATTTATTAAGGTTACACTGTCTCTATGTTCTGTGCTTCAGCTGACAATTACCTCTGAAATGTGAAAAAAATTAGCTTTCAATTTCTATATCCGTTGTTGTGGTGGCTTATGCATCGTATGTACTGATCAGCTAGCTTTTTGACACTATAATTTTCTGATGATCATCGCAAAGTCCATGGATCATATTTTTATGTTTAATAAGTACTTGCCAAGACGAAGTAATGTTGGCAATGCCCTTTTTAATCTATTTCTCTGCATACTAGAAAAGCACCCATTCTCAAAATGTAAACTGCACAGCCGAAGTCGATATAACATTCCTCTGGGTGGTACGCATTATATTCAGGTTTATTAACAAATTGCTTCCACAGGGAACATCTCAAACAAAATAAAGTTGAAAGCATTTATAAAAAACATAGTTCACTTAAGGAACAACAGCAATATTTAAACTAACTAAACTAAATGTACCATTGTTCAACACCACCACAATCATTAAATAGACATGGTTGCTGATGTACACTAAAAATTTATATTGTCTATTTTCTGTTCAAAGTAGAACAGTAAACATTTCGTTTTTATTTAAATACCCACTAAAATGTATGGCCAGACACACAAAAATTAACAGATTTTTAGGTTATCTTATTTATCAGTTTTCCAAATATGTATTAGCGAAATACATCTGTATTATAGATTTATTTAAAACCTTTTAGCAGAAAACCTAAACTGTTTATATCATACATATAAAACAAAATAAGTAGGTACTTACCTTCCCTTGTCTTTAGGAAAACGGAAAAAACTTATTTCTCCCCTACTAACAACGGTACTGTTTGAACAGCCTGGAATACAACAACGTTTTTTCCCAGTTCTCATTTTTCCAATCGTTTTGAACTTTTGAATATGAAAACAAATAACGAAATAACACACAACAGGTCATCTTAATTTCCAACTTATTCGTGCGCTATAATTGAGAACTAACTTCTGTCGTCTGAGTGTAGCCCATGCGTCGATGGCAAGAGTGGGGGGTCATGGACAAAAATGAGGGAAAGTGACCCAACTGTATATTAAACTGTGCCTAAATCCACTTAGAAAAAAGCTGTACATATTTTTGTACAAATTTTTCAGTTTTTTTGCACTAGTTTTTTAAATTTATTTTGTTAAAAAAAAAAGTGACTATAAAGTGCCACTTTGATAGGAAATTTGATTCTCCACAAAAAATGGTTTTATGTGTACTTAATATACTATAAATGCATAGTTTTTGAGTTATATTACTGTGAACAAATTCACTCTCAAAAACCCAACCTAAATTTAATAGCACTTTTGGATTTACCATTGTTCGGGTACAATTAAACATATGAAATAATAAAATACCTTTAATGAATTAGTTCTTTTTACCACTGTTTTTTTCGACATAGTCAATAACCTAACAACTGGACAAGAATGGTTAAATAATCTCTCTCGTCTATAGAAAATGTAGGCACTTGCTTTAAAAGTGGATTTTAAGAATGTGACAGATGAATTTGTCACGAGAAAATCCAGAAAAATAAATGTTGTTAACGTTCTTTTATGCTTTGTAATAGTATAGAAAGTTACTTTCAATAAACTGTCTTTCTAATTTTGAAACTGTACTTTCCAATTTTTCTCTTTTTTCTGCAGGAGGGTCCCCTCATGCCCAACAGTTATGGGGCCCACAATTTGATGTCTGGTTGTTACGTGCATTTTTGAAAACTCGTTACATTTTTTTAAATTCATTTCATGTAGGTACTCTTAATTAACAATTTTCAAATATTTTGTTTTAAAACGTAAATAGTTTCGGCGAGAATAGACAATTTAGTATCAGGAATTTGATATCGAGTGAACCTCCGATTATAGAAATCATCCGAATATTGATATTCTGATTACTAAAATAATCCGATCGTGCCCATCACTACTATTGACTACACTTTGATAAACCGTCCCTAAAAGGACTTCAACAGATCATTATCACTATTACTTACTTGAGCAACACCTTCATCCCATCCTCTGATTACTTCTCCTCTTCCTATGTGAAATTTAAAAGGAGATCCCCGGTCCCGCGAAGAATCGAATTTTTGTCCATTTTGTAAGGTACCCGTATAATGAACAACAACAGTTTGACCTGTTTTTGGAAAGGTTTGTCCTAAAACAAAATAATGTTTCTCATTTGATTTATTTTGTCCCTATCTCCATTTTTGGTGATCGATGTTAATGAAAACTTAACGTTGAAAAATCAATTTAACTGATTTTAACTTCCTTAGTATTTAAAAGAGGCGGTTTATAAATAAGATAGAATGCACCAAAATTCTATAATAAAACTTACCGTCACCAGGAGATATAATTTCTACTTGAACACCCATTATAATTTACAAGCTGTAAACAAAAAAAATACAAAACAATATTTCTTATATTATTAGATAGACTCATTTATAAATTTCTACCTTAAAATTATTACTATATACAAAATAAAATAGAACAATCCTTCGTTCACGTCTCCCTCAGACAACAAAAATGGCTATTTCGCAATGGCGTCACAGGGAGTTGGTTACAGTGGTTAACATCGCTAATCTATCATCTATCCCTCCTTGGGTTAACATTACTAAAATCGAACATTCTGCGCAAAAGCACACCATAATAAGCTACTTTCATTCGGCAGAGTAAAGGCGAGTTCATATGCCAGCTTTTAGCGTTTTTGCATTTGGCGTATCGTCTTCTGATTGGATCTTGAGCGAAAGAGCGCCGTTCAAGGTCAGTGAGTGAGAAGTCGAAATCATTTCAACTTTTTTCGTAAAAACGCGCAGTTTTCTGTTTCTTAACCTTCCTCCTGTCACATTTTGTTTACATTGTCAAATGTAAATAACCTCTCGTTGTGGCGATTAGTTATTTAAGTCGTTGATTAGGCCAAAAAGGATTAGATTTGGCGCATTCTGAACAAATTTTTATATTTTTTTTTATCTGCTAAAAGTGCTAAATTCATTTCAACTATTAGATTGTCAGTGATGCTTTTAGATTTCCTTCTTCCAAAAAACTTGGCCTTACCCATAAAATTTTCTTGTATTACGTTTAACGTGCTTTTTATAATAATAAAGTACAGTCACCTTTATTATACATTTTTTAAATTCAAATAAACGGAATCTCCATAATAATAAACATATGAGGTTAGGTTAATGATTTCGTTGCTCAAATTATATAACCAGCATGTGAACAGTGCGCGCTTTCTATTCGTACTTTCGGCGATGCGCGAAAGCTCACATCTGAGCCCACCTTAAGGCGGCTACAGACGTAACTGCATACTTGAACGGTATGCCTGCGCAAGTTTATTGTACAAGCAAAGATGAGAGAACCAGTTATAATTCTCTAATCTTTGGTACAAGGTACAAGTATCCTACTGAAACGTGTGTATTATAGCTATGTTTTGGTTCTAACAAGAACTGTTCTAGAACAGTTCCCAGCATGCACAGTAAAGAAACAGTCATGAGCAGTACACACTAATAGCCCGGGAGGCAGCGACAGTTTTCGTGAAATCATTTCTATAAAGCTAGATTTTTTTCCAGAGAGTTTAAATCAAAGAGTTTAATAAATAGAGAAGACAAGCTGGCGATTTGCCGGGAGTCGCGATTTGGTTGCCTTGGAGACGGTAGGCTCTTCGTCCTTGTCTGTTTTACAAAGCAACACAGCCTTACCCGGCGCTCTTTGATTTCCAACGAATAACGTCAATCGTCGCCACCCCTCATGTACTATGCGACAAAGAGAGAACGAACCGTGTGAGAGGGATGAGAAGCCTACATCAGCCTCCAACTGCTTATACATACGCTTATGGAGCTTGTCTCCTCTATTTGTTAAACTCTTTGGTTTAGATAGTATCTGTAATGAAGGTGCAATTCTACCAAACTCTTAGTGGTGCATAAATGAGTAAAAAATTAAAGAAGAAAATAGTTGGACGAAAATTTCGTTTTTCGAATTGTCAAAAAATGACGATTCGCCTTCGCTCCTGTCGGCCTGAATTTTCGATTTTTACCTCGCGATTCACGTTGTACGGTCATTGCCGACCTTCTCCTCGCCATCGAGACATAGAGCAGGTCTCCGATCGCCGTATTTATTCAGTTCTTACGTTTGAAAAATTGACTTGCGGTCTTGCTATTTTTAAGTGGTTTCCCGAGTTCGAATCCCACCCGTGGATACTTTTTTTTTTTCGTTTTCAATTTTTTGGCAGATGTTTTTTATTCTATAATTGCTATTCGCCCCTTTCTATTGCATTTCTCTGAAAAGTTTTGCAATTTCCGCCGCGAAATATTAATCTGCACTATTTCGATTAAAAATCAGAAATTTATTCCTTACCGAAATATATAATATAATGAAGTAAATAAAAGCTTATTAACAGGATCTACAAAAATACTGTCTGTTCATTAATACTAATGAGGAATGTAATTTTTGTTTTTTGCAACGTCTACCAAAGATTTGGCCACCCTATAATAGCGGAGGTAGAATGTGATTTTGAATCCAAATAGTGCAGATTAATATTCCGCGGCGGAAAATGCAAAATTTCTCCGAGAATTGCAATAGAACGGAGCAAATCGCAATTATAGAATAAAAAATATGTGGCAAAAAATTGAAAACGAAAAAAAAAAGAGTCGCCGATTAGCGATTAGCCAATTTTTCAAACGTAAGAACTGAACAAATACGGCGATCGGGATCGGAGACCCGCTCTGTCTCGATGGCGAGGAGAAGGTCGGCAATAACCGTACAACATGAATTGCGAGGTGAAAATCGAAAATTGGGGCCGGCAGGAGCGAAGGCGAAGGCGAGTAGTGTCCGCCCCGCTTATCTTTCTACAAAATATTTCAATCTCTCTAAGCACTAATGCTCATGAGGGATTAATTGTGTTTGCTTGGGGTGTAGACACTAGTCAGCTGCAATATTGGCTTTAAAAGCGTCTTTACATAATGCAATGAAATGGATGGCATGCAATACTTTGCGTGATAATTTTTGCATCTTGAAAGCACTTTACACTACTGCAATATTTTGTGAAATCTTTAGGACTATCAACCAGACGAGAAAAAAACCTATCATTATGTTTATTATTACCGGCTCGGTGGCGCAATGCTAAGGAGTTCGGTCCGAGGAGGCAATGTTTGTACCCTTTTAATATTTAATAAATCTGTTAAAGTAAGTGAAAGTAAGGCTTGCGGCCGCGGAGTCCCGGGTTCGAATCCTGGACAGGGTATAGATGTTTAGTGGCGTTTTTAATGTGTTACCGAGATGGTAGCAGTGGACTAGACCGCTGTTGGGTGGCACAACATGTCTAGTCGCTGTTATATATCCTGAGTTCGAGTCCCAGCTGCGGTAGACCCTAATAGCACATGGACGTCCCAAAAGCGTCCCAAGAACGTACTCACAGGACATAAAAACGTCCCGAGGACGTACTCTACCGACGTAAGACGTACTGAGGACGTTTGAGGGACGTCCCGTGTCAGCAAAACGGGATGTCCCGAGGACGTTCCACCCAGGACGTATGTGGGACGAATGTAGGTCTAGAGAGGACGTCCTGAAAACGTTTTGTTGGGACATACTATGCAAAACATATAGGTGCCTCCCCCTCCATCACTTTTAAGGTGTATTCTAACCACATGCATTTCTTTGGAAATAGAATCCAGTTATTGGATTCTATTTCGAAGGGAATAAATGTGGTTAGAAAAGACAAAAAGATAAAAAATGACAATATATAATTACCATGTATAAAAATTATTCGAATAGATTGATTTTAATTTTAATACTTGGTGTTTTTATTTATCAACACCAAATGACAAATGAACATTTTATTTCTATTGTGCTATTGAAAAATAAGTTATGGCATTTGTATTTTTTTAAATTAACTTCTTATTCTACAAATGCAAGTGCCAAGTGTCAAAAATACAATTTTTATGGGATTTAAAAGTTATATATAATACCTAATACAGTATAATATAGTTATATATACATTAAGTCATATTGAATATTATAAGAAATAAGCAAAGTGTGCAATAAAACGTAAGATAAATGAATATCTTACCTTCTCTTAACGTTTTGCACACTTCGTCTTTTTATAATTATTGTTTGAAATGTGATTTCGTTCCTATACTTAATTTAGATATCTGTGAAGTGACATTTGTGATTCGCAATCTACCTTATTTTAATGTTCAGTGAAAGGAATGACAGAGTAATGACCGTTAGTTACACTAAAATTTACTAATCTTTGCTTGAACGCATTAGTGAACGCAACCTGATGCAGGTAATGAGAATTTGACGCAAATCAGCTGATTATTATTCATATTGATGTTGAAAATTTTAGAATTTTGAGTGAAACCTACAAAGAAATTATTAAATGAAATCGAGAGATGCAGCTTTCATCGTTTAATTTGGCACATATGTAAAAGTGGCGATTAGTGGTTTTCACTCAAGTTTTTACCTGTTAAATGTACCTATATAATGACGAAAAATGTTAGATATAATAGAAGAATTATTACAGCTTCTTGAAGAACGTGTTGGTAAGTTTTTTTTGAAACTATTAAACTCAATATTTCTTATATAAAGAAACCCGAAATTTGTACCTATACCTAAGTAAGTATATCTCAGATTAGAATGCAGTTGTTTACATTATGAGCGGAGCACAGTTTACACAGGCATATGGGAATTTCCAAGTAAGTGGATTCCCCATCGAGATCATCTCAAGATCATTGGTACACAAGATAAAAATTAACGGTTTAAATTCACTTTCATTTGGCATTTGGCAAACTTATAAATACATTGAATTTATTTACTTAATTTAAATTACAGCATAAATGTTCTTATTTTATTGCAGTAAGAATAAAATACACAAAATCTGTTCTGATTTACTAATTTTGCCTGGGTAAACTTAGCATGCAAATGTACCAATAAGAGACAAAAACACACATTCCCTAGCTTTACAAGCGCTGCATTTTGAACTAAGATAAACTACCTATATATGAACAGCACCCATGTTTAACTAGTTGTACTTCCCGCAGAGATGGGTCGTTATTTCTGTAACGTTGTTTTGTCGCGGTATTTTTAGGTAACGTACAGTCGCGCTACGGAATGCCAAAATAACCGGTTACTCGCAACAAATATCATCACTCTCACCAAGTAACGACTGCACGTTGTACAACTGACCTGCCTTGCTTGCTGCAACGGGCTAATTTAATCGGTTACTCTAACATATGAAGATTGGATTATGTGTATTTTGGCTGGCAGGATCGAAATATACTAAGATATACAGGTTATGCCATTTGAAAATCGGATTTTCATGTAAATTACATCGTAACCGGAAGTTGGCAATTTTGGTTTTTTCTCATCACATAAATGGATTCTTTTTTCATATTACTACACCAGAGTTGAAAATAATCCATTGACCAAATCAAAAGTTACAAGAGTGTCCAACCCAAGTTGCGGTTTGATAAATATATAACCAAGTTCAAAATATTTATATATTATCTATACCTTACAACATAATACTAGTCTTATTATAACATATACATATATCCTTATTGGTGTCTCCCATTTAGTAAAAAAAAATGTAAGAACCCATATATAAATATAAACTAACAAGCGTTCTATGCATTGCCAACGCGACTAGGCGACTGGAGAACTGAATAGGTTACATTACCCTCTGAAATAACTGAATTCGGTCAACGCTACGCGACAAACGTGATCTCTTTAAGTTACGTTGCGTTTGACGGAGCTAATCGAATCATTTCCTTTTTATCGTTCCAAAATCGCGTTGTTTTGTCGCAGTATTTATCTGGAGCGATCGTGTTTGTAACGCTACACAAGTAGAACTGCATTTCCCATCTCTAACTTCCCGTACTAACCTGAGCCGAAATATTATGTAGTTTTATGTACTTAGTTCATCGAAATATCTGGAACCATGCTAGGGTTGACAAAGTTAACATCAACTCATTGGTCTGACCTAATAAGTATTTACTCTTTTAAGGATATACTTATGTTACATGTGCTATATTAAAAACGATCTCCAGAGCAACTCTGACCAAACCCTTCGACATACACAGAAAGATGAACATTATGCGAGAGAGACAATGAATACCTATATTGTTATTGATCCAATTGAGCTGAAATTCTTTTCTGACACTATTAGCATTATACTTTATAATGAGAAGTAAATAATGGGAAACTGCAATATCGCTAAATGCCCATGCAATTGATATTGGAGTAATATTTTGCTTAGATTTAAATATTATGGATGTAATTTTGCAGATATGTAAAATTAATTTTTTTTATGTAATATGGAAATTTTATAGCGTTGCTGACTGCTGCAATAAGTTTAAAATTTTTACTACTGTGTGTTAATTAGGTTGATTTAGTGATTTGATCAACATGTTCTACACCGATAATGGGTACTACAATATACTACTTATGGATCAAATAAAGAATTATCTATCTATCCATCTACTTATCTATCTAATAAATAAGTCTTGGTCTTTAAAGTAATAATTTAATAAGTAATTTTAACGTTTCTTAGTGTTCCAAGAGTTACTAGTTATATTAGCTTTTATTATAACTGAAAATGCAGGAAAAATGTTTAGTTACTGTAAATAGGTATACCTATACTTTAAAAATATTTTTCAATTGTGTATGGACTTGAATTAAGTTTGTTTTTGGAGTAAATCATATATGCGGTGGATCTCTCATATTGGTAAATTCTAAAATCAGAACTAATACGAATAACAACTACTGTAATAATACGAATAAACAAATATGTATTATGACATTCCATGTCAACCAGATTACCATGTTCGCCAAAAATTGAATGAATGGAAAAAAAAATTTAAGGTACCAATTTGTTTGTTAAAATCTAAGCTTTCAAATGCCACTTGGCGTTTTTCAAGAAAACAAAATGATGGCTTAATATGGCGCCTGAAATGGTGAATATTTTGAAAATTTCTATAAAAAATTATACCTACAGTACTAATTATTGTAAAAAAAATAAAACCAGCATAGCAATTTTTTCCTTAGGACCTAAGCTTTCAAACGCCTTGGACGTTATTTCAAAAAACAAAATGGCGGCTCAATATGACTGAAAATGTTCTGTTTTGTATATATATAATTATAATTAAGAACAGGTTAGGGAGAAATGATACTCGATTGGCGGTGTTTGTACAGTGGTGTACTTATCTAATTTCCTAACATCTCTCTTTTTCTAATAAAATGTTTTAGTCTCTATGTTTACCATATTAAACCTGTACTAACTGTAAAATCTGACAATTAATGTAATATAAAAATTCAAACTAAGTACTATATTTACAATGTTGTCAACTCTTACTTAATATTTATATAAATTATAATGTATACCTACACATATAACAATACAGTAAAAAACAAGTCACTTTATTCCTACTTATTACTTAAGTCATAAGACTGCAAATAGTTAGGCCTTCTGACTTTTCGTCCTCTTCTTGTAACTATATTTTCTTTATTTAAATTTGACTCAGTATTATTTTCTATTTAGTTAAAACTAGTGCTAGGACCAGGCAACTGGGGGTGTTCGTTTTTACTTTCCGGCATATTTTTATTATTTAAATTTGTATTTAAAATAACTTCAAAATAATTACTTTGATTTGTATCAATGTTATTGTTGTTAGCAATATAATCATCATCATCTCGGTTAGTTTGCTTTACCTCGTTATTGACTCTATATAATTCAATAAAACGCCTATTTCTAATTACAATTCTATTTGTATCTTGCATTTTTATTTTATACATTCTAGCTTTGAGTTGTTCTACTATTGTGCCCAATTTCCATGTTTTATCATAGAAATTTTGTACCCTTACTGTACTGTTCACAGGAATATTTTTCAATTTCTTAGACTTTCCTTCATAGTAAGCTTTTTGCCGTTGCTGAGATTTATTGATAAAATTATTGTAAGCTGTTTTATTTATTGTATTTTTGCTCTGAACATAAGGTAATAAATCCCTCACCTTTCTATTCATTAACAAATTTGTAGGTGTTGCATTATTAAAAAAAGGAGTATTTCTCAAGTGTAACAGTGCTAAATAAGGATCTTTTTTTATCTACTGTACATTTTATAAGCATATTTTTTATTGTTTTAACAGCACTTTCCACCATACCATTGCCTTGTGCATATGTAGGTGACGATTTTATGTGGGTAAAATCCCATTTTTTAGCAAATTCATTAAATTTATTAGAACTAAATTCAGGTCCCCCATCCGAAATAACCATTAATGGTATACCCTGTCTTGAAAATATAGATTTTAAATTTCTAATAATATTTTCACTGGTCAAATTATTGCCTAAGTTAGCTACGTCAATATATTTAGAATAATAGTCTACACAAACAACATATACATTATTGTCAAAATGCATAACATCAACACCAACCTTTTCCCAAGGTTTCTTAGGAATTTGATGATTTATCATAGGTTCAGGAGGATGTGCTTTTTGGTTCAATTGACAAGGAGAGCAAGACAAAACCATATCCCTAATACATTTAGTTATTGAAGGCCACCAGAAAGAATGTGCTAACTTCAAACTTTTTCACTCCGGCATGACTTGAAATAGAAATAATTTAGAAATAATTTATTGATGTTATCAACAATACAGTTTTACATAAGTCACATTACAGTGTTGAGATAAAAATACAAAGAAGTAGGTAAAAAAAATAAAACATACGCTAAAGTTTGACACTGACAAATATATAAATATAAACGCTTTTACAAACAAACATAATTGGTGTGTTACAAGTGTTGGGTTTCATTTGAAAGGTCAGTCGCCAATAATTCCTGAAAGGAGTAGAAAGTTCCTTCTATTACCAACTTTTTTATGTGGCGGGCAAATGATTGCTCTGGGAGAGAGGTAATATGAGATGGCAGCTTTTTAAAGAAGACGGGACCATAATAATTAATTCCGTTTCTGCCTTTTTCTAATCTCAAGTATTTCAGATCTAGGTATGTTGTTTCTCGACCTTGTGTCGTGATCATGCACGCTCAGGTGACTGGTATAATCATTTCGATTTAGCCTTACATAAAGTAAGCACGTGTATATGTAAAAAGCTGGCACAGTTAATATATTGAGTTCTTTGAATTTATGCCTTACATCATCTCTATAACCAATACCCGACATCACTCTAATTACGCGTCTTTGTAAACCAAATATTCTGCTTAGATGATTAGTATGTCTCCATGTTAGTATTGCATAAGAAAATGTTCCTTGAAACATAGAGTAGTATGCCGTTTTTACGACACTAAGGGACACCTCCCTGACTAAGTTGATGATCATATATATATATATATATATATATATAGTAAACAGCGTGCTTCCAGAGGGCAGAATATATTAAAATAAAATATTTCTGTCAATCACCTCTGTGAATCCTTATTTTCATAAGGATAATAAACCAAACTGCAAATAATTGCGAGCCTGGCCGCGTTAAGTATAGAAATCACATTCTACAACAAAACGCTTCGTTTTGATTTAAACAAGCACCAGCCGAAATAATTATTCCTAATTAAAGGAAACTCTCGTACCAGCCGTCTCAGACTAACTTGCATACTGCAGTTTCGCACTTCCTGGTGCTCATCAGTGCAAGGCGAGCCCGAGACGACTAGTACAAGAGCCTGGTTAACCAAGTGGCCAGATCGACGTTGTAAAACGACGAAATGGGGGAGGCTCCATCTAGCGACAGCTTTTAATATATATATATATATATACAGTTAGATAGTTTTTTAGAAACATAGTTGACCTGTTGGTCCCAACAAAGTTTGGGATCAAGAACCACGCCTAAAAATTTAACCTTATTTGGGTTTTGATAGTTTCCAAAACCACGAGTGGAAAATACTATATTTTCAGTTTTGCTGGTGTTTAAGCACAACATGTTCGATTGGAACCATTCAGAAGCACTCGACTGTGTTCGTCGCATAATATTTTCTAAGTCTACTATGTTTTTGTGAGTATTTATTGTATCATCAGCATACAATACAAAACTGGCATGTGATACATACTGAGACAAATCGTTGACATATATCAAGAATAACAAGGGTCCGAGGATGGACCCCTGTGGTACTCCATGATACGTTTTATTTATGGACGATGCAACACCATTGTATACAGTAACTTGGTTTCTGTTTTCTAGGTAGCTTCTTAGTAGATTCAGTGCATTTTTCCTGATACCATTCAATTTTCCAAGTAATATATTGTGTCGAACACAGTCGAACGCCTTTGAAAGATCACAAAAAGTGCAGCTGGTATAGTCTTTGTTTTCAAATGCTTCTGTAATA
This sequence comes from Stenurella melanura, assembly GCA_963583905.1. NCBI lineage: Eukaryota > Metazoa > Arthropoda > Insecta > Coleoptera > Cerambycidae > Stenurella > Stenurella melanura. Next base: position 109,239,160 of record OY757310.1, on the reverse strand, counting down.
TGTTTCAATAATTGATTTATGGCATCTGACGTAGATTTCTTCGATCTGAAACCAAACTGCCCTACGAAAAACAAGCTATTTGATTCAAAATAATGCATTAATCTTTTATATAACAATTTTTCAAAAATTTTCCCAAGAATGGGTATGATCGATATTGGACGATAGTTGGACATGTCATTTATATCACCCTTCTTGTACACTGGGATGACTTTTGATGTTTTTAGGCAGTCGGGAAACACGCCTTCCTTTATACATAAATTGAATAGTTTAGTGAGAGAGGCGATAAGTATATCTTTCACATATTTTATAATTTTTATATTTATTTCATAATAGTCTTTACTAGGCTTGTTTTTTAGAGAATTAATTGTATCCCTCATTTCGACTAATGTGATTTCGTCAAACTGAAAGTTAGGATGGTTATTGTTTGTAAACAAATCTAATAGGCTCACTGGATCAACATTTGTATGGGGAATATTTGCCGTGATTTCGTTCACGATATTTACAAAGAATAGGTTGAGATCATTGGGGTGGAGTTGGTCAGAAAATCTTTCGGTTTTTGTTAGGTTACCTTCACGCTTGCTATTTATTATGTTCCATGTACCCTTTGCCACGTTACTGGAATTTAATATATATCTGTCATTGGCAGCTTTTTTAGATTCTTTAATTTTTGTTCTATACCCTTTACGGTAGTTTTTATATTCGGCTAAAATATTAGTATTATTCTGATTTTGCATATGAAATTCCCTAATCATATTTAATTTTTCTCGCATATCCCTCAACTCGTTATTAAACCAATCTGTTTTATATTTATTTTGAGTAGTTGCTTTTTTTGTTTTTAATGGGAAAGCTGCCTTTACTTCATTTACAAGTATTATTAACAATCTTTCGAACTTTCGATTTAGGTTTACATTCTTTGTGTTTAAGAAGTCCCAGTCAGTCTTTTCGAGATTATTGTACAGAGTGTTTAGTCCCGTTTCAGTGATGGGTCTATAAGTTACTTTTTGTATGTTGCTATGTTGTGCAGAGAGTGCGATATTAACTGACACGGATTTGTGATCGGATAGATATGTTTCACTTATGTAGCCATCGAGTTTTGTCTGCTCAATGTTTGTTATTATGTTGTCTAAGCAGCTATTTAACCTTGTGTTTTCCGTTATTATTGGAGCTAATCCGAACGAATTTAGAAAGTCTTCAAACTCTAGATTTCTAGGGTTTAGAGTATTAAAATAAATATTGAAGTCACCGTTTATTATGACCCTTTTGTTTAATACTTTATATAGTTAAAAAATATTTTAATATGTTTAAGAACAAGTCAAATTTTTCGGTATTATCATTTACGTTTGAGCGATAGACGGTCACGACAACAAGGTCTATTTGCACTACTTGTATTGCTGCCACCTCGCATACCATGTCAATTGAAAAATGTTTAACCTCTGTTAATTGAATAATTTCGATGTTACTTTTTACCAGTATCATAACTCCGCCATGCATACAATTTTGCCTACAAAAATAGGAACCCACCTTGTATCCTTGTATGATCGTGGATTCAGCTTGATCATTATCCGTTATCCAGGTTTCTGTGAAACAAATTATGTCATAGGACAGATTGTGAGAAGATTTAATTCGGTTAGGTACATTTCAAATTTATCGATTTTATTTTTTAACGACTGAACATTCAAATGAAAGATACTGAAATTATAAACTTCATTAACTGATCTTTTTTTCACTTTGCTTGGTGAGGATCCATCTAACTTTCTATTTACGATGACATCCTTTTTTTGGTTAAAAACTGGGAGACAAGGGCTCCATTTGGCCATACGTCTCTCCGCCATTCTTTCTTAAAATTTTCTCGCATGATTGTGACTTTCATTGAAGCATATAACTCGGGATGTTTGGAAGTGTGACTTTCGCAAGTTACCTCAGGAAAATTGTGTATGAGCGTTTTTCTTAGTTCTTCAGGCTGTGTTTGGTTTTAGTCTAGTGACGTGCAGTGCAATGTATCTTGGCACTGTCTCAATCAGCGAGTTTTCTTTGTTGTCCCCTACAATAAATTTACGATTTCGTTTTCTGGTAACCTTTTCCCATGTTTCTCGTTGTTCTGGTTGGTTTCTTCCACTCTTCCCAGTTGCTGCATCTCTTGCATTTTATTCACGGTTTGTTCTTTGCCTTGGAAATTTCCAATACTTTCAGCTTTGCCTGTATGTATATTTCTTCTTTTCCTGTAGTATCTTGGTGTAGTAAATTCATCATTTAGGGGCGATACAGGGCATTTTCCTACTTCGGACGGTTTAGAGAGCGTCATATTCTCATTATTAATGGGACATGTGTTGACGTCACCCAGATTTATAATTTCTTGCATTTTACTTCTTTGTTTGTTTTCCAAATCTATTAAGTTTGGTTTATTAGATATAGTTGCTACTTTTTGGATTTTTTTGTCTTCTTGTTTGTTTTTATTGCCAGTGATATTGATGGGTATTTTTTGTGATAAATTCTCCTTAATGTTATTATTGTGAAAAAACAGTTCCACTTCTTTGGTTATTAAATGTTTTATTTTTTGCTCTGTGTTATTTTCAACATAGAATTGCATTTGATATACTAGCTTTAACCATTCAATAGCAATCAGCGGCAAGTCCCTCAATGGAAGCTCATCTCACGAATGTAGGTCGCAATACGAGTAGTGGAGAATTTTTAATTTACTATCAAAATACGCGAGGTGTCAGAACTAAGACAGTCGAACTTTACAACACATCGGCGTGCTCCGAATATTCCGTGATAGCTTTAACCGAAACCTGGCTAGATTCCTCCGTTTTTAATAGCGAACTATTCAGCAATAAATTCAATGTTTTTCGTTCAGATAGAGATTTTGCTGCCATTAATAGATCAAAAGGTGGAGGGGTACTATTAGCAGTAAATATAAAATACACTTCTTCTTTATTAAGCCTTGATACTGCAGGTTTTAACAACATACCTGCCATCGACATCTTAGGTATAAAAATTTCAAATAATTATCAGTCTCTTTACATATTTGTTATCTACATACCACCGAGTATACCTGTTGCCGATTTTGAATATTTTTTTGAGACACTAGGTACCCTGAAGTATTTACAAAATAGCGATAATGATATAGTCATTTTGGGCGATTTTAATATCCACAAATATGCATCTTACCTAAAAGACTCAAAATCTAACGCCCAAATTAGAGCCTTGAATAATTTTCTAGACACTAATAATTTATCTCAGTACAACTCAATATTTAATGGCAATGACAATATTCTTGATCTAGTATTACACAACAAAAACTGTGATGTATCTCAATCTCCTGATCCGTTAACTAATGAAGATTTTCATCACCCTGCTCTGATCATATCAACTGAAATAAGTACTGTTAAGAACCTTATTAATAATTTTCCAACCAATCATGACGTTAGTTATAATTTCCGCAAATGTGATTTCTCCAAATTGTATGAAAACCTTCTCAACATAGACTGGTCCTCCCTCTCTTCTTTTAATGACGTCAATGATGCATGCACTCATTTTTACAACAAACTTGACTCTGTATTTGAATCTTGTGTACCTAAGAAATCGACTTCTCGTAGCGGCAGATATCCTCCGTGGTTTAATGGCAGTATCATAAAAAAAATTAGCCTTAAAGAACGTCTTAGGAGACAGTATGCAAGAACCAGTGATCCACTTATACACAATAACCTCAAAAACATCAGAAGGGAAATAAAATATGATACCAATTTAGCCTACAGAAATTTCGTGCAGAACTCTGAAGACAATATAAAAAATGATCCCAATAAATTTTGGGCTTTCATCAAAAGTAGAAAAGGGTCGGCCAGTGTATCTGAAGAGATGTTCTTCGAGGGATCTTCGCTAAACAATCCCTCTGATATACTAAATGCATTTGCCAATTATTTCGGTCAATCTTATAATGAGTCTTCATTAGATATCGGGGAACATCACTTTGAGACCGATATACCTAACAATAACCCTATTGTTAGCATAAACTCTTTCAGTGAAGATGAGGTTATTCGGGCTCTAAAACGAATTAAACCCAAAATGATGACCGGTCCTGATTCCATTCCAGCTTTTTTATTAAAGGATTGCGCTATCATCTTTGCATATCCTCTAACTCTAATTTTTAACTTAATCTTAAAAAACTGCCTATTTCCTGACCTATGGAAATATTCCAAAGTATGTCCCATCTTCAAAAAGGGAAACAAACTAGATATTGAGAACTTCAGACCAATCTCTGTAATTTGTAACTTCTGTAAAGTCTTAGAAATATTACTTCATGATAGAATATATCATTCGATTAACACCAAAATCTCTATTAATCAACATGGATTTATGAAAGGGCGTTCAACAACAACAAATTTATTCTGTGTAACTCAATATATTTCTGAATCCCTAGATGAACGTGGGCAGGTAGATGTCATATATACCGATTTCTCCAAAGCGTTTGATAGACTTGATCACCAGTTGTTACTTAATAAATTAGAAAAAATCGGCTTCTCATATTTTTTGCTCCTTTTGTTTAAATCTTATTTAATGAATAGGAGTCAGTACGTTGCATTAAATGGGTTCAAATCTATCGAATTTGCTGCCACATCTGGAGTTCCCCAGGGATCTATTCTGGGGCCCTTGTTTTTTGACATATTTATTAATGACATAGTGAACGAAATTAATTTGCCTCACCTTTTATATGCCGACGATCTAAAAATTTTCACAGTAATTGATAAAATCGATGACTGTTTTCAACTTCAGACTTCTCTTGACAAAATAAACACCTGGTGTATAGTAAATAAATTATTCATGAATCCTAGTAAATGTAACGTAATGTCCTTTTCTTTAAAAACATCACCTTTTATTTTTGATTACAGGTTAGATAATGTCATACTTCAAAGACCTATAACATTTCGCGACCTCGGCGTAACTTTTGATAGTAAATTATCCTTCACTGATCATATCGATACCATTGTGTCCGAAGCCTCCAAAGCCCTTGGATTCATCGTTCGTACTAGTCGAGAGTTCACTAATACTGATACTCTGAAAATTCTTTATCAATCCTTCGTCAGATCGAAAGTTGAGTACGCATCGCTAATTTGGAGTTCCAGTTATGATGTTCACAAGAATAACTTGGAGGCAGTTCAAAGTAGATTTCTTAAATTACTGTGGTTCAAATCCGACGGTACCTATCCAGTGATTGGTTTTCCGCACAGTAACTTGCTTGAAAGATATTCTATGACTACTCTTGAGGATAGGCGTACATACTTTTCTCAAGTATTTTTGTTTAAATTACTACACAATGGTATATGTTACTTATTTATTCACATGTGAAACGTAAATAAAGTGAATAAAATGTTGTGTTTAACACTATTAATACGTGATTTATTTAGCCACCAATAAAACAAAAAAATTTTATTTATTTCTAGAAACAGCTTTTACAAATCCCGTAATAGGTATATGTTACTTATTTATTCACATATGAAACGTAGATAAAGTGAATAAAATGTTGTGTTTAACACTATTAATACGTGATTTATTAAGCCACCAATAAAACAAAAAAATGTTATTTATTTGTTGAAACTTTAATCTGATAGATGATAAACGCTATTTAAATATTAAGAAGTGCGTTAGTATAACAAGTACTTCATTTTAATAACATCAAAAAAGCAAATTTGTACATAGTGAAAACACCTTATGTGGTATAGTAACATTATTGTGCATTGCGATCAGTGTACATCAAACTTAAAAGTTCTCTCAGTGTACGAGGTTGTGTTTCACTCACGTTCAATGCCATTAGAACCAGTCCATCAAATATCAAACGATCCGACGTTACTGTCGCTTCTCTATGGTGTATGTTCTCTGATTATGGTACTTATACTAAGGTTTCTGGTAAAAATTTGGACGTTAATTTCTTCGGTCCTAACTTTTTGTTTTTCTAATCGTGATTCTAAGTTTCTTAGTTTGTCTGAATTAATTTGGTTTAAGTTTAAATCATTAAAGTGGATTTCTTTATTGGACAAATTAAGTTTCATTTCAATTTTTGGGATGTCGATATTATTTATTAAGATTGGTTTTGCTTTTCTAGTTTTTAGTTTGAAATTTTGTATTTCAACACGACAATCTGGGTCGAGTTCAATTAAATAGCTACCTGAATGTAAATATCTATTATTTTTTATTTTATTACAAGTTTCAGTAACAATTAAACTTTCAGGTATTATTGCAATGTAATTGGCGTCATTTATTTTATTGATTAAAGGTGATTTGATTTATATTGCAGGTTGAAACCATTTTAGAATATTTGATAATTTCTAGCTCACAATTTAAGTTATTATCTATTCGATTTTTGATCTCGTTTTTACAAATAAATTCTTTGTTTGGAAAATCTATACATTTATTGTTCATTTCTAGAAAGTACATATCACTAATAGCTAAGAATTTCGTTTTTGGTATAATGGTTACATATGTGTCGTTTAGTTTAGTTGGGAATGGATATAATTCGTAATATTGATAATTTATAGGTTCTACTAGAGGTAACTCTAGAATGAATGTTATTTCCATACCTCTTTGAAAACTTTTTATTTCAATCAATTTTTCTAATTTTACAATATTTTCTAATTTGTTTTCAAATGGTAAATTATGGGGTTCTATATATTCTTCAATAGCCTTAATCTCGTGCGAGAAAGTAATAGGGTTTATTATTGAATTATGTAAAGTATTTAATTTTGCAAAGGTTATTGCTGTTTCTATTCTTTCCAATGTATCATATATCATTTGATAAATGGACATTATTTGATTTAGTACAGTGAAGGTCATAAAGTATTGATAATGACTTATTTAAGATTTTTGGTACAAGTTTCAATTTGCGTAATTCTTGATTCTAAAGTAAGTTGATTATATGATATATTTTTAGCTATTTCATCAAAGTTTCTAATTGATGCATTCATTATAGAAATTTCCTCTGATATAATATTTTTGAATTTATTTTGATTTTTCTGAATATTTTCTATTTGTTCGTTATATTTTCTAGCATCTTCTTGATTGAGATTGCCGGTAAGGCATTTTATTATTGAGCCCAGTCCATCAATAAGTCCACGTTTCGTTCTTAAATTTAATTCGGGTATGTGTTGAATAATTTCATTGTTTATTTTACTTTCAAGAGTATTTATTACATTGTATGAATTGAAATATTCACTTTTGTGACTGCTGTTATTTTCTAGAGAAAGTTTAATTGTATTGAATTTACCTGTTAATATAGTGAATTCTTCAATAATAGGTTATAAGTTGAAAGTCTGTGTAAAAGTCCAATGGTCTGAGGATAGTTTGGTGGTACCAAGGGTGATGGGTGGGTAGTATTCCGGGGTTGTTTTTATGTAAATGGTAACTCGGTGTACCTATTGCAATGCAGAGGGTCTCCCATCTGGAACAGTATATTCTCGACATTAATCGCAGTAAATTTGCAGTAAAATATTCTTACTTTACTAGTTTTTTCATTTTGAATTTTTTTTTTATTACTTTCCAGTATTTGTATTATTTTATCCAAACCTAAAAATCTGTTTTTATTTTTTTCCCGTGAGTTTGATTGTTTTCGATGTACAACTTGCTTTATTTAAATAATTTAGGATAAAACTTTTCATTAATTTTCTTACTCATTTTAGGTTTCGATATGACGGCTTTGTCTTTTAAATCCGTATAACCAAATGATTCATAGTCCGACGGTGTTGTAAAATTATTGCTATTTTTATGTGTTCTTAACAATTTTTTAACTTCATTTTCAAATTCTTTGCAGTTATCCGATACTATTTTTTCCGGTATTCCATATGTCAAAAAATATTTTACTAAAGCAAGTTACAGATTTGGCTGCTTTTGTAACTATATAGGCTTGAGCAAGATTACTAAATTTATCTGTTACTGTTAACATTGATTGACGTTGATAGTACAATAAATCAATATGTAAAATTTGAAAAAGTTTACTTGGGGTTTCAATTAGACTTAAGGGTGTTTGTGTTGGTTTTCGATTATATTTAGCTTTTTGGCATATGTCGCAATTATTTATATATTCGATAATATCAAGTTTCATGTTTTTCCAATAATAGTTAGTTTTTAGTTTTTCTTAGGTTTCATTAATACCTCTGTGATTTGTCTTTCCTTCATGTTGATATTTTATAAACATTAATCTTTCACCTTTCCGATACTTTGTTAACTAAGCTGGTACATATTACTATTTTTAAATTTCGAAATAACTCGCTAACTACTTTGTTAAATAATGGCATGAAATTTTTATTAATAAAGTGTATATAAATAGTTGCATTTGGGTTTGCATGTTCTTTCAAAATCTCGATAATACCTCTTTTGTTACCTGGAAAAATGTTGAAATATTTTACTTTGTTACCATCTAATATATCCTCGCGATTTTTATTGTTTGGATGAGATCCTCAATCAACGAAATCAACAAAAATTGTAGTCGTTTATTACTAATTATTTCGCTTCATATAGGAATAACTTTAGTTTGTCCATCTGTACTTGTATGTACTTTATTTTGTGAATTTTCTGTTTGAATATTTTGTCTTAGAATTTCTAGGGGTTTTTCTGACATTAGAGTAAAGGAAGCTCTTTAGGTAGTTCCTTATTATTCGATAGTGGTATTTGACTAATTAGTTGGTTTAAATATTTTGATAGATTGAAATTTATATTTCCGAGTTCGTTGGTGCTATCGCCATGATTTTTATTTGATGTCAAAGTTTGATCAAAGTCAAATCCATGTACATTCCATGCACATTTATTTTGTTTTATTGAATTCATAGAAGTTAGAGGTATTTGCTCGTTACAGAAAATATCTCTATTTTTATAATAAGGTTTACTTATGTATTAATTTTTCCTCTTCCGTATTACAGTGAGATAAGCCTAAATTTTTGCAAGTTTTCTGTTTGAAGGTTGTCTAAACATTTATTTAATTCTATATCCGTTTTTATTTTTTCGATAAAATTTGTTTCTTTTTCATCGACTTGTTTGATATCTAGCAGTTCGTAAAATGTTATTTGATTTGGATTTTCCGAGGGGTTTCTTAGTGTTGTGGTTGCAAAATGATAATTTACGTTTATTAGTGCTGACGGCATTTCTAATTTATGAAAGTATTGATGCTCTAAAATACCTAATCCAGATTTAAGCTTTACTGGTAAAGAGACGACTTGTGTTCTACTGGGTACAACAATGGTATATGGCATTTTAAATTTAGTCTTCGGTTTTGTGTTTTTTCATTTATAAATAGGTATTTGTTCCTTTTGTGTAATTAGCATATCATTAGACATATTATTAGACAAGTCTATTGTGGCATTAATTTTTTGTAATAAATCAAGTCCGATAAGTCCGTCGTAATTACTTGAAAAATCGAAAATGTAAAATTTATACATTTTATTTGAATCTATGTTGAACATTAAATTAATTCGAATATTTATCACTTTGTGTCAAATCGTTCTATCCAAATCCAAGTTAAAAACAAAATGTCCAAAATGTTTACTCCCGAACAAGGTTTACCACAAGGTTCTCCTCTCTCTCCATTACTCTACAATATTTTCTGCTACGACATATATAATTACAATCTGGAACATCCACAGATTATTGACCACAACGCATATATCCTGCAATTCGCTGATGACAATTGTCTTGTGTCACATGGAAAAAATTTGAGTGAAACCGTTGAAAACCTACAACACCTCTCGGACAACACAATATTCTGGATGAAGAAATGGCGAACTATACCAAATCCAAATAAATCTCATCTGATTATATTTAACCATAAAATTTCCAACAATTCTCCATCAATCAACCTACTTCAGCAAACACTCCATCCTTCATCATCATGCAAATACCTAGGAGTCAATATTGATAGCAAATTAAATTTTAAATTGCACACCAGACTTTGCAAACAAAATATCATAACAAGAACCAAACACTTTCGATCGTTAACTTATAAAAATGAAGGAATAGATACACAAACAGCTTGCAAAATTTATAAAATGATTTGTCGACCAATACTAGAGTATGGTTTTATATTATTTGGAAATTGTCGGAAGCCAGCTTTAAACAACATCGAAGTAGGAGAGAGAAGCAGTCTGAGGAAAATCACGAAGATTAGACACCCCAACAACCCCTTGCATAATCCCTCTAACAACTTTCTTTATCAAAAAACCCACATTGAACCTATCCTCTCCCGATTTAAAAGACTATCACAAAAATTTGCCAATAATTCACTTAACATCGAAATTATAAATCCTTTAATACACCAAACCAATCCCAACATCCCACCTAAAAGAATATTCCCTAGACAATCAATTTACGAATCCCTTATATTGCTACGTAGTGACTAATATTATTAATTTAATTTTGTCATACACATAAACAACTACTTATATATAATATGTAATTTTTTTTTTTTTTTTTGTAAGATTATATTGTACAAAATCAATGTGACTGTAAAATAATGTATTGTACATAGGCTGGAAGACCTCGGTCGTTAGCCAATTGGAATTTCCAATAAAGCTGTATACTATACTATCACTTTGTTATGAATTGATGTTGCATGTACAGTTTTCACTTGGAATGGTTCATTTTGAATAAATTTAGAACATTTTTTATATGCCAATGTATCAACAACTAGATGAAAAATTCCAACGAGTGGGAGCGTTTGTCAGAATTCTATCTTTTATATTAACTCTATTTAAAACATCAGTTCTTTTGGTAGATTTTGAAAAAAATGACGAAAAACCACTAATATTTGAAAATATATTCTAACTTCTTTAATCCCGTTACATGCTTTAATCAGAACTAAATTTAATTGGTGTGCGTAACAGTGAATGAAGTAAGCTTGAGGAGCAATATCTTTTATTTTTGTTTGGAGTCCATTAAGATGCTCTGACATAACTGCAGCGCCATCATAAGTTTGTGCTATTAATTTATTTTTCAAATTAAATTTACCAAATTCATCGATTAATAATTTAAATAAACTCTCCGCGTTCCTTCCACTACTCACATCAAGAAAACCAACAAACCTTTCAATAACTTCTCCATGCATTACATATCTAAAAATTACGGAAAGTTGAGATTTACAAGTAACGTCCGTCGTTTCATCAATTTGCCATGAGAAAAATTCGCAATTATATAGTTCTTCATAAATTTTGCCTTTAATAATCGAGCTAACACTCTCATTTTGAATTGATTTAGACGTTCCGGAAAAAATAGTGGCGTTATTCAAAAAGTTCTCTAATTTTGGGTCATACGTTTTTAAAAAATCTATCAGCTCTTTGAAATTTCCTTTATTGCACTATTCTCGTTTTTCGTCATGTCCTCGGAAAGAATTTTCTTGTGAAGATAAATATATAACGGCATCTATTAACCTCTTTAATATTTCCCTATTTTCACGGACCTTTTCGTTAAAATTTTCTATTTCTCTCGTATGTGCAGAATCCAAGAAATTTACAATATTTTGTTTACCAAACATTTCGAATTTAATGCAAGATGAAATGTGCTCCTGGGATTTTCCGTGCCTTTCTAAACCTCGCGACAAATTTTGCAAATTATTAAACCCGGCCCTGCCCCAAATTGAGGATTGATCATTAGTAAATAATAAACATCTCCAACAATATAATTTGTTTCTAACTGTTGGTGCCGTTAACCACTCGACTTTTTTATAATTGTTATCACAAAACCCTCTGTTTTGTTTGCCACTTTTAAAAACTAACGAAGGCATTGCTGGTGTAGGCCTGGCATTTCTTTTAATTCTTACCTTTTCGTCGTAAGTAAGAGTAGTAAATCCATTTAATAACAAATAATCCACCACGTCTGGACAACAAGACATGCTGTTGGGAATATTTTCACCTAGAGCACTCATTTCTAGCCCGCCTATCAAATGTTTTATGTATTTTTACGTCAAGTTGATATTATAACCGGCTAAACACAACTGACAGTTCGTTTTCTTTGTGAATCACCTGAAGTCCTGAACGACCTGTGCACATGCGCTATAAAGAACCGAGATCTGAGGCTAGCTTCTTTTGGCTATTCGAACTGTTGCTATTTTACACAGCGCAAAGAAATTCAAGGTCATTGATGTTATAAGTAAATGCGTTAAAGTTAGAAGCTATTTCGTATTAGCCTCCAGCGAACCGTAGTGTTCATTCAGTAAAAGACCGGCCGACCGGGAAATATGCATACAAAGACTATGCGGACTGTAACGTTATAGGTATGTTTGTGGAAAGGAAATGCAAAACTTTTATATATACACTGAAAATTAATTAATGAATTATAAACAATAAAAAATATTGAAAATTGAGATATACCTAATAGAAATTTCTTAAGATATTACTTTTGAAGGTATGGTGGTTCTTCCAAGGGGAGGCTCAGCCTCCCCTGCCTCCCCTGACGAGCCACCACTAATGTTCCCATCCGATCCTAGGCTTCTAAGGAATCCTAGAATTTTCCTGGGGGCTAACTTTAACACTTCTGCAGGTGTTAAAAATCATCTGTTCCAAGTGTTGTAGCCTTTGCCGGACTAATACTTCGCATGTGCAAAGTGTGTGTTCCGACGTTTCGGTTGTCTTAGTACAGAATCGACAACTTTCATCTTCAGCCTTACCCATTTTTTTAAAATGGTATTTTAATGGGCAGTGACCCGTGAAAAGACCTGTTACTAGTCTTAATTCCGTTTTGCTGAGTTCAAGTAGCTCTTTAACTCTCCTTTGCGAATAAGTAATGAACTTTTTCGCTTGTTTTTGTCCTGGAGTTGAGTTCCAGTAGGAGGATTTTTGTTCATCCTCCCATGTTCTTACCTCCTCCGTCGTGTTACTTCTTGCTATCCCACAAAACGGTTCTGGTCTGATGAATGACGATTTGGCACCCTGTCTTGCAAGGTTGTCCGCAATCTCATTCCCTTCTATTCCTTCATGCCCTGGCACCCACATCAAGTTGACCTTGTTGTTTCTTGCCAGTTGCTTTATTGTTTGTAGACATTCCTAGGCAATTTGTGACTCAAAGGTGAATGAAGTCAGAACTTTGAGTGCTGCCTGGCTGTCTGAAACTATATAGATTCTTGATCCCCGTGTGCCCTTATTTATGCACTGTCGAGCACAAAGATCTATGGCATATATTTCTGCCTGAAAGATGGTGGGACTGTGATCCAAGGCTATTGTCAGCCAGCAGTTTGGGCCGTATACACCGGCGCCTACTCCCTCATCCATTTTGGATCCATCCGTGTACCAGATGAGTGATCCTTTTTCCCATTGTGGACCTCCAGAGCTCCATACCTGGTGGCTAGGAATTACCACTTCAAAGGTTCTCTCAAAGTCGAACCTTTTTGGTGCGGAGTCTGTGGGCTTGGTCATTGAGTCTAACTGGACTTCGTTTAGGACAGTCAGATGACCAACCAAATCCCCTGGTTTGAATTTCTTAATAGAATGTATCCTGTAGGCGCCAAGAGCTGCCTCCCTTTTAACATGGATATGCAAGGGAGGCAGATCCAGTAGCGCCTCCATTGCTGCTGTTGGACTGGTGCGTATTGCACCTGTGATTCCAAGAGACGCTAACCGTTGCAGTTTTTGCAACCTGTTTTGTGCTGTTTTTTCTTTGGTTTTTGTCCACCATACCATCGATGCGTAGGTGACAATAGGTCTAATCACCGTTAAATATGACCAGTAGATCATTTTCGGTTTTAGTCCCCAGGTTTTACCGAAGAGTCTATGGCATGTCCAAAATGCCATCTTTGCTCTTCCGATTACCCTTGTTAGGTGTGCGTTTCAAGTGAGTTTTTGATCTAGGATTACTCCTAGATATTTGACTTCACTGGAGAAGTTAATTAGTGTGCCATTCAACGTTGGAGGCTTTACTGTAAGCTTCTTTCTTTTGGTGAATGGTACTATGACTGTTTTACATGGGTTGACATTTAGGCCCTCCTCCATGCACCAATTTTTGATAATGTTGAGAGCAATTTGCAATAGGCCTGACATCATCCTATCGTTTTTGCCTCTTATTATTATCACTAAGTCATCAGCATAGCCTTGGACATCAAATCCATGGTTGCTGAACCTTTTGAGAAGATTATCGACTACCAGAGACCATAGCAAGGGTGATAGGACCCCACCCTGGGGACATCCCTTGATGGCAGTTATTGTTACCGAATCACTTCCCACTTCAGTCGTTATTTTCCGACTGTTGAACATGGAATAAATCCATCTTTGTGTTGAGGGCTCAAACCCTCTTTGACCTGCTGCCCTTTTTATTGATTCATATGAGATGTTATCAAAGGCCCCTCTATATCTATGAATGCACAAAGGGCTACTTCTTTTGCAATAAGTGTCTTTTCAATCCTATTTACAAGGCTATGTAAGGCATTCGTTGTGGATTTACCAGCTTGATAGGCAAATTAATTTTTGTGAAGCGGTCCTCTTGGTAGAACTTCGCTTCTTAGATGTTGATCTAAGATTTTCTCCATCGTTTTTAGGAGAAAGGAGGTTAGGCTTATGGGGCGATATGACTTAGGCTGATTGCTTGGTCGCTTTCCCGCCTTTGGTATAAACGCCACTTTTACCTCTCTCCAGGCTTGGGGAATATACCCTAAGTTGTAGCTGCTTCTAAAAAATTTTATCAGCATTGGTAGTATCTCTTCGATTCCCTTTTGTAGTAGGGCTGGAAAGATACCATCCCCTCCGGGTGTTTTGTAGGGCTTGAAAGTGCTAATCGCCCATCTAACCTTATTAGGTATAAATATTTTTCCTGAGAGACTTTTTTCCCGGTTTGTAGGATAGCGTACTTCCTTTCCAATCCGGTTGTTAATGTCTCCCTCTTCTATAATTTTGCAGTCTGGAAAGTGAGTTTGCAGAAGTAACTCTATACTTTCTTTCCTGTTTTCTGTGTAGCTGCCATCTGATCCTTGTAGCAGCCCTATTCCATTTGAGTGGTCTCTTGATAGGACTTTTTGGAGTCGGGTAGCTGGAGGCATTTCATTGATCCTCTCACAGAAACCCTTCCACGTCCTTCTCTTAGACTTCCTTAATTCTTTGTTGTATTTTGTGAGTGCCTCTTTATATTCGCCCCACTCTCCGGTGCGTTTTGCTCTATTGAAGAGGCGTCTTATTTCAGTTCTAAGTTTACTGAGCTCCCTGTTCCACCAAGGCACATCTCTATTTGTAGCCTTTTGCTTGACGGGACAGCTTTTCTCATGTGTTTGTTATGAGAGTTTGTAGTTGGATAGATGCAGTTTCTAGGTCCTCAATGGTCTCTATACTTCTGCCTAGGTCCTCAGCTTCCGACCTTAGGTGTTCACGATAAACATCCCAGTCGGTCAGTTTTGGTATCCTGTGTTCTTTGAGGCATGTAGCCGCTGCCTCCAAATCAAACCTAATGTTATTATGGTCCGATAGTGACGCTTTGTTTGATACATGCCAGTTTGTTATTTTGTTGCTTATGAATGGACTGGCCAAGGTCAAATATAATACCCCTTGCCGTAATATATTCATAAATGTTGGTTTATTACCTTTATTGATAATCTATATCTATCTATAACAGACACAGAGGTCTGGTGTGTGTAATAGTGCTCTCAGTTTTATGGAAATTATAGTGATTGTATCCACACTTAATTTTGTATTTTTATCTCATTGTGTTCCAGTAAGATTTTTGGAGACATTGAACATATTTGTGTTGGTGTAAAAGCTATAACAAGTTTACAATAACATTAGAAGTTCAATATGGAAAATTAAATCAGTCAAAACAAATAATATAAAATTTATCATAAGTTTATTTTTTGTTGGCACTATTATAAAAAACCAACAAAAAATATTTATCTGGACTTAGACAGGACAGGCTCAGCTCACAGCATATACTTTATCTATTGGGATTTAAAAATCATGAACGAATGCAGTAACATAAATTGCAAAAAGAGGTCCGGCGGAAAATTGGTAAAATGTAAAACATGTTATCAGGAATTCTGTAAAGAATGTAGTAAATTATCTGAGACAGAAATGCGCTGTATAGCATTACGTCAGCCTAGACTACTGATTGAATATTTATGTGATAGCTGCAACCCTAAACAAAGTTTTGATGATACTATCATTGAAACAAATAAAATTGGGTATTCAGGTGACATCACAGATAAGGTAGATAGTCAAGGAAACAAAGTGGATAATGAGGTGGTTAATTATGTTTCAATCAATGTTTTCCTTGCTGAGATTGAAAAATTAACTGATAAAATAGTCGGACTGCACACAGAGATCAATAATCTGAAACAAACCAATATAGATCTGGTAAGAACTTTAACTTCAGATGAATATAAAAGAAAACTATACGAACCAAAAAGTGACAGTGAAGCCAATGAACAAGCTAAAACTGTTGAATATAGAGGGATTGCAGCGGCAAATAAGAATAAGGTTGGTAAAAAACCAACTTCCTCAACTGCTCCAGCTACTATTAGAAGAAATATAAATAAGCAAGCAAGAAACAAATAGTCGAATTACCCACAACTCCAAAAGCCAGTAAGAGAGAATCTAGAACGAAACTTCAATAACAGTTCAGCTCATATTATTAGTGAAAAGGATGATGATGGATTTACAGTGGTAAACAACAGAAGAAACAAACTCAGGAAAAGAACAAATACTGCAATAATTGTTTCAGGCTCTAGACGGCTTGCCACAGTACCTATGAAATTATGGTATTTTGTATCGAGGATAGACCTTTCCATCACAGCAGATTTGTTACTGCAATATTTTAATGAATACAAGGAAGCAGACTATGTAGTCAAGTGGATGGAACCTAGAGGTACATTGCATACCTACAATTCTTTTAAGGTAGGAATTCCAATTACAATGGAGAATGAGTGCACAAATTCAGATTTTTGGCCGCCAGGTAGTTTAGTAAACACATTCTTATTCCCAAGAAGAAATTCAGATTCAAATGAAAATTTTTTAGAAAGAAATTAACTGTGCAACCGAGAAATGATAAGAAGTTATACAGCCTCTATTATCAAAACATGCGTGGAATTAAAACTAAGTTAGATAAGTTAAAAATTGCTCTCCTCGCTAGTGACTATGATTTTATTGCAGTGACCGAAACATGGTTGAATGCATCAGTTTTTACATCTGAATTTAGTTCCAATTATAACGTATTCCGCAAAGACAGAGATTTAGAATTAAGACATAAATCCGATGGAGGGGGCGTTTTCCTAGCTATTAGTAATCATTTTCACGCGGTGCAAGAAAATATATTCGAAGATGTAGTTGACAGTCTGTGCGTAAAAGTAAAGTTTGGTGATAATACTGTTAATTTTGTTGTGATCTACGTGGCTCCTGGTGATAATAAGGAGGATCTTAAGAATATATTTGAAACAATTGAAGACCAGTTAATTGGACAGCAGTGTGTTATTGTAGGGGATTTTAATATTCCAAAATACATTAATAGTGTCACTGATTGTGTTGTGGACGAATCTGTTTCAAACTTATTAAATTTTTTAGCTTTTAATGATTTTGCACAATGTAATTACGTAGTCAACAGTAAAAATGTTTTATTAGATTTAGTCTTAACCAATTTGGAATCAACTACAGTCAATAGAGAATATGACCCATTATTACCAGAAGATGAATATCATCCTTCTTTAAATATCTCCTTCAAATTTAACAATTTAATGAGAGAGTCAAATTTTGTTGACTCTGAACATTACAACTTTAAGAAAGCTAATTATCCATTATTGTACAATTATATGCATGACAGTAACTGGCAGGAAATTTTTGAAAACTATGACAGGGGCAATGATAATAATAGTGATGTTATTAATTTAGTAGTTGATAGACTGTATAGAAAAATTTATAATGTGTTTGATATTTGTGTACCAATAGCAAAGCACTCTAAAGAGAAATATCCTGTGTTGTATAATATTGATATTATTAAGAATATTAAAAAGAAACATCAGTACAGAGTTAAATACAACAAATCAGGTGAAGCTGAATGGGAGCGGAGATATGCTGACATTAGAAAAATTGTAAAAAACCAGATTCAATGTGCTTATCAAGAATATCTAAGTAATGTCCAGAACGAATTGGCTGAAAATCCCAATTTCTTCTGGGCTTATGTAAAACACCAGAAAAGTTCAGTTGATATCCCTGAGTCGATATCAGCTGATGGAACAATAATACATGGTCTACAGAATATTAGTAATGCTTTCGCAACATATTTCAAGTCAATATATGCAGACCATTCATCTCTTGCAAATAACATTAAATTTTACAATGGAACATTTTGCTTCAAGCCAATAACTAGTGAAGAGGTCAGTGCTGCTATTAAAAAGCTCAAAGTAGGCAGATCAGTGGGACCAGATGGTATTCCTTCGTACATAATAAAAGGATGTGCTTCTGCTTTATTGTGTCCTCTAGTGCACATATTTAATAGTTGTCTTGTAAATTGCTAATTCCCAGATAAATGGAAGCTGAGTAAGGTCATTCCAATTTTTAAGTCTAGTTCTAAGACAGATATAACAAATTATAGAACAATATGTATAGGCTCTAGTTTGGCTAAAGTGTTCGAAATAATAATTTATGAAAGAATATTTGAGCAAATCTCTGGTAAAATTTTAATGCAACAGCATGGCTTCCTTCCCAAGCGTTCTACAGTTACAAATCTTTTGAACTTTACTCAGTATGTGCATGAAGCCTTCAGACATGGCCAACAGGTGGATGTTATTTTTACAGACCTTGAAAAGGCTTTTGACAGAGTATGTCATAATGAAGTAGTTCAAGCATTAATTCAGCTTGAGGTTGATGAGAACATTATTTTGTTAATAACTTCATACTTACTAAATAGAGAGCAATATGTTAAATTAAAGGATATAGATCATTCCGATACACACCAACGTCGGGAGTCCCTCAGGGATCAAACCTTGGTCCATTACTATTCTTAGCAGTAATAAATAGTTTAGGTTGCAACTTAGGTGAAGCACAAGGGTTGATCTATGCTGATGATTTCAAGTTATTTCAAATTATAAATGACACTGCTGATTGCAGTGCTCTACAGACTAAGTTAAATAATAGAGCTCAATGGTGTTCAGACCATAAATTCACTATTAACATTCAAAAATGTTATGTAATGTCTTTTTCTTGTAAAAAGGAAATGATTACATTCGACTATGTACTAAACAGTCATACACTTACTAGAAAGAAGTCTCAGAAAGATCTCGGTGTAATACTAGATGAAAAACTAAACTTTACAGAACATATTGATAAAATTGTTAGTGAATCGTACAAGATGCTAGGTTTTGTAATAAGGAATTCTAGAAGTTTTAATAACATTGATGCAATAAAAGCACTATACAATGCATTCATTATTCCTAAATTGGAATATGCCTGTATCGTGTGGTGCCCCCAATATGAAATCAAAATAACTGCACTAGAAAATGTACAAAGAAAATTTTTCAAGTTTCTATATTTTAAGACATATGGCAGTTACCCACCCAGAGGTTATGATCAGGGAGAGTTGAGAAACATTTTTAATTATAAAAGCTAGAAGATTTGTAGCATGTACAATGTTTGTCTTCAAATTAATAAAAGGTTTAATAGACAACACAAACTTTCTTGCTCAACTTCCATTCAGAATAGGTACATCAATAATAACAAGAAATAATAGCCTATTTTATTTAAATGTTCCCAGAACAAATTTGTACAAAAACAGTCCACTGTTCAGAATGTGTTCATTAGTCAATACGTATACTAGCAATGTTGACCCCTTCTGCACTAGTTTGTCTAGTCTAAAAAATGAGGTAATTAATCAGCTTGAAAATGCTAGCTAAATGTAATGTATTTTATGTGTGTGCGTCATTAGATTAAGTGCAATTTTATATGTATGTTTATATGAGTATGTATGAGTGTATATGTGTCTACATACATATATTTTCATATAGTTTTTAAAGTGTATCTGTAATTGGTCATATGTACTGTTGATACAAACGATAAATAAATAAATAAATAGATAATGTCTATATTATTCGCAGACAAATATTCAAATAGGTACTCACCTCTATTGTTCATGTCTGTGCTTCCCCATACAGTGTGGTGGGAATTTGCATCGCATCCTATTATATGGTGTTTGTTTCTTCTTTTACAGTAGGTTATCAGTCTTGCGACTTCATCTGGAGGCGGATTGTCCATATCTCCAGGGAAATAAGCCGAGGCAATAATTACCTCTTGCTTACCCCTTTCGGTTGGCACCTCTGCAGCCACTGTAACCAAGTCCCTCGTTATGAACTCTGGAACAGAAATAAAGTTAATTCGTTTATTGAGCAGCATAGCTGCTCTTGGGTTGTTATGTTTATCTGAATAGATTAACTTACATGTGTTTGTTGGGATCCCTCTTACACGATTCCCATGAGTCCAAGGCTCTTGTATGAGCGCTACGTCCAGCCTCCCCCAGACAAACCTTCTGCTAAGTACATCCGAAGCAGCTTTTGCATGGTGTAGGTTTATCTGGATAAAATACAGATGCGGCGCCATTTTAGAGCCTTTTCTTCTGGTGGTAGCTCTTGTCTCCCTTGTGGGTGGAATGGATCTTCTTGGTCTCCTTCCCGTGGTGCGTTTTCGACTTCTTAGGTTCTTGCGAGCCTTTTGAAGCCTTTTCCGCTTTCTGTCCTTGTTTTGAGGTGGACGGCTTATCCGTTGGTGAGGGAGCCTTTACTGTGCAAGTACTAGATGTACTTGTGGAAGGCTGTGGGTCCCCTACTACTGAGATAGCCTTCTCTTCTCTACAAGTTTTTGCCTCTTTCTGTGAACTACCCCTCGGTCTTAGTTGAACCTGACCGAACTTGTAATTCACTTTGAAGGCGTTGGTGGAGATTGGTGGTCTATTGAGAGTATGAGTTGGGTGACATTGCATTCCGGTGTTCTTTTAAGCACCTTCCACTCTGTCACGTTCAGACCTTCATTTTGGGCACCTATGAAGCCCAAAATTCGCTCGTTTGAGTCGTCTGAACTGTTTGGGAAATAGGCTACAAGGATTTGCGTACGAGGAATTTCAGTTTCCTCTACCGCTTTCAAAGTAGCCCCTTCCCAAGGTTGTAGGTCCTTTGTTGTCCCTTTTAACCACTCTGCAGTGGCTTTGTCGGCACAAGTCCGAACCAGCCAACCTGGCTTAAACGTAGAGCCAAGGAATTTCGGCTTGACAGCACCTCCCTTTTGCTTTACTATTTTGTTGAGGATAGTCTCCTGAACGGCCTTAAGTTGGTCCGACAATTCTCCGATGGGTTTTTGTGCCAGTACGCGGGCCTCTTCTGGTTTGTGCCCTTGTCTCAGCAGCCATTTGTAGTGTTTTCTTGCCGCTCCTCCTACCTTGATCTTCCTGTTTTTGAGTTTCAGAACCTCCAGGGATGTTCTGACTTCAGACTGGTTAGATCTGGTTTCGTCCTGTTCGTCGCTAGACTGCAGGAGTTCATTTTCGGTATCTGCCGGTATGGAAGGACATTTAGGCAAGTCCCTATCCATCGGCGTTTCTGTACCGACTTGTGACGGGAGTTCATTGCTGACCTCTTCCGCTGTTGGTGCAATTTGGGGTGCACCGACCTCTTTTATTGTTTCTTGTTCCATATATTGGTCCCACGAGAAGCTAGGGAAAGGATGGTCACCTACAGCAGAGCCCCGCATGCCATAGGAAGGCTAGGATTAAACCGGAGGTCGCCTAGTATCCGGAGTTCGCAAACTTACGACTAAGCTCCCCCTTAGCCATGCAGTCTTAGGCGCTTGCTGTTCCACCTTGACTTGAGTTGAGTCGTCCTTAGTTTTTGCTGTTCATCCTTGACCTTTACGGTCGGTCTCAGTCTCACAGCTACTTAAGCTCCTTTACCACGACAAGGTCACACGACTCCTTGAAGGAGATGCTAAACTATTATAACACATACAAAAAAAAAAAAAATAAATAAACATACAAAAAAATCTATTGACGTACTATCAGACAGGCTAAGCAAATGTATTACAACAATCAGATATTACACTCTGACAATAGATCAAAAGTCATATGGAATATTATAAGTTCGCCACTAAAAAACTTTAAATCGCAAATAAATGAAAATAGAGTTGTAATTGAAGTTGAAATTGTAGATAAGGAAGAAATAGCCAACGTGTATAACAATTTCTTTGTAAATTTGCCAAAAAATATTAAAAATAATAAGCAAAATGACACCAATATTGAAAACTATACATATAGATCCAATATCACAGAGAAAACAATTTTTCTAGAGGCAGTCACTGAATCTGAGGTCATTAGCATATTAAATGACTTAAAAAACACAAACTCTACTGGTCCAGATCAACCTCAATTATAAAAAAATGTACAATCCAGCTAGCTAAGCCGCTATGTCATATAGCCAATATTTGTATCTCTGAGGGTTGCTTTCTAAGTATGTTAAAAATCTCTAAAGGTATTACACTATATAAAAAGAGATCAAAAATTACTCGCCAACTATCATCCAATTTCACTCTTGTCAGTGTTTTCTAAAGTGATTGAAAAAATTCTAACTAAAAGAATTACAAAATTTTTAGAAACCAATAAATAATCTCTTAGCAAACACTCAACATGGATTTAGGCACAAAAAATCGACAATGTCAGCCTAACTAAATATCTTGGATATCATATATAGGCAACTGGACAAAAATAACAAGGTGGTGACTCTTTTTGTAGATTTATCAAAAGCCTTTGATTGCGTAGACCATGAAGTTCTGTTGAAAAAAATGGAACTCTATGGCCTGCGTGGTAAATGCAACGATTTACTAAGATCATATCTAACCAACCGAAAGTAGTTTGTTAACTATCTTGGTCAATGAGCTTGCAGTACACATTGGGGTTCCTCAGGGAAGTGTTTTGTGTCCATTGTTATTTTTATTATATTGCAACGATATAGATGAATATCTGTCTATTTCTCATTGCGAGTTTGCGGATGATGACGCTGATTGCATACAGTAAAGAACAGGATGATGTAAACCAACAGCTAAATAGCAACTTACTAGCTTTATTTAACTATCTTAGTAGTATTCATTTAAATATAAACCAAGAAAAAACATATCCAACAGTTTCACCCACTTACTGCCAATTATACGAGCAGCCCCCTAATTAAGATGAATGGTAAATCTATTGAACAAAAAACAAGTTTTAAACTACTTCGACTACACATAGATCTATCACTAACATGGCGAGACCATGTAAATTATGTATGCAAAAAATGTGCAAATACTTGTTTTGCATTAAAAAGGCTTTTCACCATTACTAATAAAAATATCACAAAGACCTTTTATTACTCTAATTTCGAATCTGTTATGAGATATGGAATTATCGCATATGGATGCTCATCAGAAGCAAATAGAGTTTTCCTAATGCAAAAAACAGCGATTCGCTGTATGTTTGGGTTGAAATATTGAGAGTCATGTAAACAAATTTTTATCAGAGAACAAATACTCACTTTCCCTTGTATCTATATATTTGAAATTCTAAAATTCGTAAAACAGAATATATCCAGTTTTAACCTACAAAATAACTATCACAATTATAATACCAGACATGGTGAAAATTTGCAATATGATATACACAGATTAAGACTATGTAAGTCAAGTCCATACTATATTAGTGCCAAATTATATAACAAGCTACCAACGAGTGTTAAAAATGTTAGTTTAAACAAATTTACTTCTCATGTCAGAAAACTACTATTATCCAATGCTTTTTACTCCGTCAACGAATTTCTTTTTCATGTTTTTTAATTAATTATTTTACTGTAATCTTTTTCCTTTTAATTTTAAGTCAACTGAACAAGTGTTCATTAGATTAGATTAGATTAGATTAGATTAGTCTTTATTAGTTCCATGTATAAATAATTACAAAATACCCAGTGGGTGTTGAACATGTCATATGTTTACCTATTACTAAATTACTAAATATCTAAGTTACTAAAATTTTAATACAGACAATGTATAAAGCAAAAACACTTAAATAAAACATAATACAATTTGCACAGACAAACAGAATTAAAATAATTGGGAATTGATATAAATATTTCATTTAGAACTCAATATAATCATTTTATATCACCATCAATGAAATACTCGTCTATCGCATAGTAGGCTTTATTTATTAGAATATTTTTTAATTGTAGCTTTAGTTTTTTCAATGGGAGAGTTTTTATTTCATTTGGGAGCTTATTAAATATTTTTATTAGGGAAGACTGTACATTTTTTTGAATATAATTGAAGTTGGGGATATATGGTTCTATTAGTTCATCTTTGTTTCTGGTATTATAGGAATGTATTCTATTGCAGTCATTAAATAGTGTTTTATTTTCTGAGACAAAAATCACCGCTTCTAAGATGTACTGACTAGTAATAGTCAGAATTCGTTTTTCTATAAATATTAGTTTACAGCTATCTGTCTGCTTCATATTTAAGATGTTTCTCAGACATCTCTTTTGCAGGATAAATATTTTATTTATATTTGTGGAGTTTCCCCAGAAAATAATACCATATCGTATGCGGGATTGTATGTAGGCATGATATGCAATAAAGGCAGTTTCACAATTTACGTTTTGTGATATAATTTTAAGGGCATAGCAGTATTTTGCCATATTTATTGATAAGCATTCTATATGGCATTTCCAATCTAGTCTCGAGTCTATTTTTATTCCCAAGAACGAGGTGTTCTTTACCGCAGTCAGAGATGTATTTCCATTTGAAAACACTGTATCATTGTCTGATGTTTTGATAGAAAATTTTATTATCTGTGTTTTATCAGTATTTAGCTTGAGATTAAGTGGAGTAAAATATCGTTCTAATGTATCAATGCAGTTAAATATTTTATTTTCTAAGTCTTCCTCATATTCTTCACTAATAATTAAAGAAGTATCATCTGCATATTGAACTATATTGTCGATTGCTAAGGGTAAGTCATTTGTATACAAAATATATAATAGCGGGCCCAGTATGGATCCTTGAGGTACACCTCTATGAATTAATACTGGGTTGGATTTCAAGATATTGTTTTCATCCATATCAATGACACATTGGCTTCGATTACTTAGGTATGATTTAATTAGCTGTAGAGGGATTCCTCTAATTCCGTAATGTTCAATTTTTCTTATTAAGATGTCATGCTCAACACTGTCGAAAGCTTTTGACAGATCTATACTTAAGGCAACTGTATGTAACTTATTATTCATAGACTCTAGAATTTTACATAATGCTTGATATGCTGCGCGTGTTGTGGATTTTCTTTTTCTAAAGCCGTTCTGGGTATCTGATAGGACTTGATGATTTTCTAGAAAATTAATTAAGCGATTATATATTATTTTTTCAAAGATTTTGCTAACATTTGATAGTAATGCTATGGCTCTATAGTTGCTAATTATATCTTTTTTGCCTTTTTTGTATATTGCTTTCACTTGTGCTAATTTGAGAATTTCAGGAAATATGCCTGTGTTTAATGACAAGTTAATTATATGAGCCAATGGATGTGATATTTCCTCTGCTACATATTTTAATAATTTGACAGGTATTTCGTCACTACCTACAGATTTCGTATTTTTTAGGTTTATGATAGTATTGTACACCTCATGGTGATTAGTTGGTTCTAAAAATACACTCGATTCTAAGACTGGACCGATATTTTCATGGACTATATTTGTTTGTACTGTTGGACACTGATTTACAAAGAAGTTATTTATGTTATTTAAGACAGCTTTCTTGTCTTTATTATGTGCGTCTATGTTATTTAGTATGGTATTCTTGTGCCTTTTTGTGCCATTGTAATATTTAACCAAATCCCAGATTGCTTTGCTCTTATTTTCTGAGGAAGTTAAGTAGGAGATATTTGATAGTTTTTTAGCTTCAGTTACGACTCTTTTTAAGATATTTTTATATGTGTTATATTCACCTCTAGATATTTCTCCTCTCAATAGCTGTGAGTATAATTTTCTTTTTGTTTTACACGAAATCTTAATTCCTTGTGTGATCCTACTCTGTGCTTATCTTTTATTTTTACAGCTTTTACTGGGAATATCAAGTCTAGTAAATTTGATATAACCCTGTTAAATTTTTCGTAAGCCAAATTTGGATCTGCACAAGAAAAGATTTCATCCCAATTGCTGTTTTGGAGTTCATATTTATAGTGGCGTAATTTTACCTCAGAATAGATTCTCTTTTTCCCTACCCTAATATTATTAACTATTTCGTCTGATGTTTCTACTCTTAATATTTGGCCTTCATGATCTGACAGTGCAGTAGTAATGACTTCTCCTTTATAATCATTTTCAAAATTAATAAATATATTATCTAATAATGAATTAGAATTTTTTGTTATTCTCGTAGATGAAAAAATTGTTTGGGTTAGGTTATAGGACGTTAATAGGGTTTGAAATGCTTGGGTGATATTGTTTACCTGCTCCAAATTTATGTTAAAATCTCCACAGAGAATAACTTTATATTTTTTATAGCTATTTTGGCATATTTCTAGCGTTTCCGTTAACATGTCAAAGAATGTGTCTAAGTTACCTGTAGGCGGTCTGTAAATACATATAATTATGGTTTTTAAAGCCCTACACACAATTGACGAGCATTCAATATCTCCTTCTATACTGTTGTTTCTTATATCTTCGAATTCATCAGCTTCTAAGTCATTTTTAACAAAAATGCAGGAGCCTCCATGCATTTTATTTTTTCGGGACCATGCCGATCTCATTGTATAGGTTTCTAGTTGCATTAAGTATTCTTCTGGAGCCACATACCAATGTTCTGTCAGGCAAATAAATGAGGGTGTCGGGTTGAGGCTGCGTATAAATAGTTCCAGCTCTAGTATTTTATTTTTTAAGCTTTGCATGTTTTGATGGAAAAGAGTAAATATATTTAATTTTTGGGGATTCGAATTTATTTTAGTTAGATTTGAATCTATTATGGTGTCTTGGATGCAGTTTTGTGTGTCTGTCATCCTTGTCTCTTCTATAAAAAATCGTTCGGCCTACTTTCTTCTGTTACTCTTTTTTGAAAATCTTTGTACTTTTGAAAGTCAAACCTTCTAAATGCCACACCTTTTGGCCATAGCTGAGGATTGTAGACATCCTCTTTAAAGCGAAGGTTTGTTCCGACCATGAAACATTTGAGTCGACTTTTTTGTGAGGTTATATCTTTAACAATAAACTCCTCATTTTCTTCTAGTTTAGATTTTAGATACCTTGTAATATTTTCTGCGGTCACATTTTGCTTCACCCTGTATATATACATCCATATCCTAGATTCTTCGCCTGTAAATACACTGTGTTCAGCCTGTCCTAAGTTTCTCACTTGCGTAGCTTTCGTATTTCTTTTTCTTCTCTGGACTAACTTAAAACCATCATTTTCATTTTTTTCACTATCTGTGTTGTCATCCTGTGTTTTGCTTGTGGATGGATTTACGTTTATTCCCCTAGTCATTTTTTCAATTTGTGTACTTTGTCTCAATTCATTATTTCGATTTATTTGTTTATTTTCTGTTTTTGTTTCAGTGTTTCTTTGCGTCTCCGTTTTTTGTGTGGGATTATTCTTTGTTTCATTAATAGTTTTTTGTACTTTTTGTTTTTGTGAATTTGATAAGAATCCTGAGGAATCAGACTTTTTAGTTTCAGTGTTTGGATGGTTTTTGTTTTCGCTTGTAGCAGTTTTTTGTGATTCATTTCTTATATAAGGTTGTGTGTTATTACCCTCGTTACTGAAAAAGTTTTTTAATTCTTCTGTCAGCATGTTCTTAAATGAATCCATTATATTCTTAGATGGTAGGGTGAGTTCTGATGATATATTTTGTGTCTTTTCGGTGGTTTTCAATTTGTCTTTTAATATACGTACTTCATCTTTTAAGAGCTCATTTGTATCCTGTAGTTCTTTATTCAATTCCTTCAAGAGATTATTTTCAATTTTGAGGGAATCTAGTACTATTTCTATTGTTTGTTCATCGTCAATGTCCACCTTTGCAAAATTTATTGCCTGGGGTTCTTGTTGAATAATTTCTTGCTTTTTGCAGCAGATTTTTCTACTGGAACAACTTTTGTGAAAAATTGCACCGCATTGTACACATTCAACTTTATTAATAACTTTTCTTTCACAATAATTACAGAGAGTTAACATCTGTTTAACTGGATGGTCAGCCATCTTGAAAAATACATTAAACTTACCCTATACCGTGTACTATGATCTCTTGGGTTATTAATAATAATAATAATAGTAATAATAATAATAATAAGCTTTACTCCATAAAAAAAAAACATACAAGTCATAGAATACGTCAATAAAAAGATGCAGTGTACTCTGCTCGGTTACACTGCAGTACATAATGTAAGAACACTTTAAAAAACCTTAAATCTAATAATTTATCACACAGGAATAAAAACAGAAAAAGCTAACCATCACACATTACAAAATTAAAATTCAGAGTCAGAGAAATACTCGTTCACCTTATAATAACATTTTTTAACTAGAATATGTTTAAATTTTTTTTTAAATTTGCATAACAGCTAATTTCCAGTATCTTTGGTACATGGTTATAGACCTTAATTATTGAGGTTGTTACACCTTTCTGTACTTGTGTAAGACTTGTACAGTACAGGACTAGTAGATCTTTATGTCGGGTTTCATAAGGATGTGTTTGTTCGTATTCTTGAAAAAATGTATAGTTTTTCTTATAAAAAACTGCACACTCAAAGATGTAGAGTGACGTCAACGTAAGTACATTATTTTCTTTAAAATACAATTTACAGGAATCTGACTTTTTAGATTAAAATATGTTGCGAATACACCTTTTTTGCAAAACTGGTATTCTCTTAGCGTCTACTGAGTTTCCCCAAAAAATAATTCCATATTTTACAATTGAATGGAAATAAGAATGATATACATTTAAACACATGTCAATGCTAACGCTATTTCTTGGTAGCACAAAGAACTTAGTTTTGAAGCTAATTTTTTAATGTGTTCCTTCCAAGTTAATCTAGGGTCTAGATATAGGCCAAGAAATTTTACTGTTTTCACGTCTCTTAATACCATCTTATTAACCTTTATATTGATGTCCTCTTCCACTAGATACGATGAGTGAAACTGCATAATTTCGGGTTTTTCCAAATTCAAGGTGAGTAAATTTTTATCATACCAGTCACTTAATATGTTGACAGAGTGTAACATTTTATTTTTCAGGTCCTCAATATTTTTTTGCAGATATGATAGCAGAGTTATCATCAGCAAATGCTATTACTGTTTCTGGAAGGATGTCAGGTAAGTCATTTTCATAACTTATGAATAGGCCCCAATAATAAATGTGTTATTATTATTATTATTATTATTATAAAAATCTAAATTTCCTATTGAAAATCGTGTATATTTCCTATCTTAATAATATGTCACTTCTGCGATCCGCGATGATCCTCGGAATAACGAATTCGCCAATGGCATTAACTTCGTAAGGACCGCAGAAATGACATTAAAATATGAAATGTACACGACTTTCAATAAAAAAGTTAAATTTTTTATACCGCCCCCAATTCTCGGAAAACCGAATCTGCCATTAGCTTTAACTTTGTATGGACCGCAGAAATTTCATATTAAAGTATGATATATGCACAATACACGAGCTATATTTTTTTTACCGCCCCCAACCCTCGGAGACACGAATCCGCCATTGGCATTAACTTTGTGTGGCCCGCAGAAATGACATTAAGATATGAAATATACATAATTTTCAACAGAAAAGTAAGATTTTTTTATACCATCCTTGGAAAAACGAGTCCGCCATCGTCATTAACTTATGAGTGGAAACCACTCCGACCCTCGGAAAAATGAATCCGCCATTGGCAACTTCGTATGGACTGCAGAAGTATTATATTAAAATATGAAATGTGCACGATTTTCAATAGCAAAATAAAAAAATTTGTACCGCCCCCGACGACCGGAAGATCGAATCTTTAATGTAATTTGTTTTCCTGTGACTCCTGTAGAAGACCATGCTAAAATATGAAATCTCTACAATATAAATTTCAGCAATTAAAAATTTAATTGATGCCAGTCGCACTTCGCTTGTATTCGCACTATAGTTCTTCGCAGAAGATGAGCATGATACTAAGAAAACATGATACAGAGTTCACCCCTGAGCGCAGCCTCCGCTGCGGCGTTCTTTGCTGCGAGCAACTAGTGGAGCGGTCAGGTTCCCCCAAAAATTTTTTGAATTATAAATTAATTTCACCTTAACCTAAGTATTTAGTGGCTTTTCTGTCAACAGACAATAAAAATGATGAATTTTGGTTGGTCGAGACAAAGAAATATTTGACAATGAATTGGTCTCAAATTTTGCCGTTTTGTTAACAAAATGAAGGTTAAATTTCAATAAGTGTCGAAATTACGAATATGAAATAGGGCTATGTCGATACAAAGTGAGACTTTGCAGTGTTAAATATAGCACGTGGAAAGCTTTTTTCTGTTCTCAAATAGATACCTATTATATTTAGAAAAAATAAAGATAAAGGATGGAGGCAACTTTTCTACTTGAATATACATTTTTTTTTTGGATTAGCAATTTTCAAGTGACGGCCAAACGGTGGGCAGAGAACAATGTTAAAGTCGGTGATTCACATGTTTTTAAATGTATGAAATTTAGTGGTCGGTCTTCTATTTTTTTAAACTAAAATAAATATTTCAATAACAGAATATGGGCTCATCAACGACAATTTGAACATTTCAAAATTATTTGCAAGATATCGCAGTCTTCACGCGATAATTTGTTTGAATCATTTATATAGGGCAAACTAAAATGCTCCTAAGGAGCTATGTGCTCTATTAAAATGTTACACAGCCAACCACGTGACTGGGAAATCTACTCGGTTGCTGGATCTCTAGATGTAATTCTGAATCAATTTAGCAAATATATATGATAATCTGCCAGAGCTAACAACACTAACGGACGCTTGAAAGTATGAAAATGACGCTCTA
Organism: Stenurella melanura; assembly: GCA_963583905.1. NCBI lineage: Eukaryota > Metazoa > Arthropoda > Insecta > Coleoptera > Cerambycidae > Stenurella > Stenurella melanura. The sequence continues at coordinate 109,208,165 of OY757310.1, read as the reverse complement.
AGGTAGGCGAATTACAGGTTTATACATTTTTATACATGTAATCCATAAAAAAAGTTAGGGAAATATTTAATAGTGATAGTTTGACAACACTGGCATAAATCCTAAAATAACATCAGAAGTCGCCATATGATCAGTGAAACCCTAAACAACGAATCATTCACATAACATAATCAAATGCAAATTCCCTACAATGTAAGAGTAATCTAAAATAGAATTGAGGAAATGAATATATTACTAGCAAAAATACTCGTAATTATTTCAAACTCTTACTAAAGACTCATCATAGATAAGTACAAAAACATATATCCTTCTAAACAAAATACTTTGCTGGCTACATGCCACGAACAACATTGAATTATAAGAAAGAAATATGCACATTACGTACAGATAACTGTCACAACAATGTTAGTTTTAATTTTAAATTATCCTGTTCAACAAAACCAAAAAACAACCAAAGACAAAAACACTTACCAAAAACTTTAAAAACTTTCACAGACACGTGTTTCTGTATCCTACACAAGGATACTTCTTCAGTGCTACTTCTTTCAAAGTTGAAAATGAACTAAACAGTCACTTACCAGGTAATACGTATTTATGCAATAATTATTTATGGTTCTAACGAACAGGATAATGCAAAACAGATTTCGGAGAATTACCAATACAGGTATAATCATAAAACATAATCAAATGCAAATGCAAATTCCCTACAATGTAAGAGTAATCTAAAATAGAATTGAGGAAATGAATATATTACTAGCAAAAATACTCGTAATTATTTCAAACTCTTACTAAAGACTCATCATAGATAAGTACAAAAACATATATCCTTCTAAACAAAATACTTTGCTGGCTACATGCCACGAACAACATTGAATTATAAGAAAGAAATATGCACATTACGTACAGATAACTGTCACAATAATGTTAGTTTTAATTTTAAATTATCCTGTTCAACAAAACCAAAAACAACCAAAGTGGTAGTGGTAGATAAACTATGTGGCGTCATTCTTCACCCAATATGTCGGATGTTCCAGGATTGCAGATTACTTTTTTTCCAGAACCTCCCTGACATGGGTGTCAAGGAGGATCTGGAGAGGTGTTCTGTCTGTGTGTCTGTCTGTAAAATAAGTAAAGACTAACATTTTATATAAAAAAAGGGATTAAAAAAGGTTTTATTTTAAGGAATGTACTGAAAAGTAAAATACTTCTTTTAGATGCATAATTCTGGAAACTAACAGCTTTGCGGGCGGTTGTATAACACTATTACATAGTTACTTAGCTCAATTGATCGCAAAGCTTGTAGTTTCCATAATTAAGAATTTAAAAAATTTTTTTTTACTTTTAGCACATTTTTTAAAATAAAATATTTTTTAAATATTTCTTTAAATATAACTTTATTTGGTAATATAGACCTGAAGTATTATGGTAGCAGAAATAAACATTTATTTTCAGCATTTTAGCACATAATTTGACTCTTACAGCATCATTATTTCTATACGTGACTTTCAGGGTAGGGAGTGATGTTGAAAAATGCACACAAATATAAAGTGAATTAAAAACGAAACAAAATAATAAATACAAATTATATTTTAGAATATTTGTTCTACAAATTCAAAGAAAAGAAGAAGTTCTTGGTTTTGCAATAAACCTCTTTCACCTATGCAAGAAGCATCCCCTCTATAAGAAACATCACCTCTGCAAGAAGCATTACCTCCTATACATGTAGCATTGCCTGTGCAGGAGGCATCACCTGTGCAGGCAGCACACGTAAGTTCTTCGGACGATTCAGTTAATGCTGAGAACGAAAACAATATATGTATAGGTCACCAAGCCGACACTTCTTACCAAGAAAAATTTAATGACAGAGGTCCGCTTAATGACGAAAAACATTCCGAAAAAGAATATTCCGATGATGAAGTAAGTCATGCCAAATTTTATTACATATTTCTTTATGAATCATTAACGAAAACTTATTTTATTCTACAAAAACGTTTTCAATTTTAAAATGTTATTCCTGACAGAAATCGATATCGTCTTTTTCTGAAGATTCGAACGACTCCATAAATGATCCTGCATTTATAGTAGACAAACAAACCACACGGAACAGCTCAACCGAAACCTCTAGTGTAAGTTTCGTTCAAAATACTCTTTTAGACATCATTTTTACAAATACATAAATAACATACCTTATGAACAAATAATAGCATAGGTAGTGCTAAAGATAAAAAATAATACTAATATGGAATGAAATGTCTAAAGTTATGGTCCTCCAAAAATATAAAAAGCAGCTAGTTGTGGTTAAATTAAAATCATAAAATAACATGGAAAGAGACATCAGAAAACACATTTTTAAGTCCGATAATTTCGTTTTAAAATACTCTATTAATATCGTTCGTTGTTTTTCAAGAAAATGTTTAAAGATAGACTACTTCAGATTTTTCTAGGGAGCTTAATAATTGAAGTTTAGAAATAAAATCAGGATTGTAAAATCAATTCATCGCATTTTAAAATGGCGTGTCCTCTGATACATCTCGTCATTTTTATTGTGAAATTTGCTCCCTTCTCAGATTACTCCAGAGAAATAAGTTAAAAAAAAAGGCCATCTGCGGAATGAGGCCGAACAAGCTGAATTTTTGCAGAGACCTTCGTTTTGATGTTCCAATGAAGCACACAAAAATCTCATATGCCTACCCTTGTGCGTCTTGAGATATCGAAGGTCAAAGGTCATTAAAATCGGTTTTTCGCGAAAATCTCGCTTCCAGTGCATCTGACGTCATAAGAACTCATAACAAAACTTACGTAAAATAGTATTCTCTACAAAATTGTTTATATATTTTTTTTTCGTACGACCAACCGTTTTCGAGATATAGCATGATAAAGCGGGAAAAGTTAAGAAAAGTGCTTTTATAGTTATAGCTCTGCAGTATAATACAGTCCCGCTTTATCATGCTATATCTGGAAAACGGTTGGTCGTACGAAAAAAATTTATATCAACAATTTTGTAGAGAATACTATTTTACGTAAGTTTTGTTATAGGTTCTTACGACGTCAGATGCACTGGAAGCGAGATTTTCGCGAAAAACCGATTTTCATGACCTTTGACCTTCGATATCTCAAGACGCACAAGGGTAGGCATATGAGATTTTTTTGTGCTTCATTGGAACATCAAAACGAAGGTCTCTGGAAAAATTCAGCTTGTTCGGCCTCATTCCGCAGAGGAAGTTTTATTTCTCTGGGGTAGATATGAATTTAGATAAACAGAAATAATCAAGTGTTCTTCAAAATTAAAGTTAAGTTACCAAAACATGCCTACACTATTTTTGCTGACCCACATCTATCCAGGGTGTTTCTAAGAATTCTGAAAATTTTTGCAGGTTCTCAGATGAAGATTTATTGATGCAATCCTAATTACCTTATACAAAAATGCCCCTTTGAATAGCTACAGTCCTTCAAAGTTAAAATTTTATTGCTCTACGTCTTTTCTGGTACTAGCTATTGTTTTTAACCCTTTCAGTACCGAATTTACTTCCCTTTAAGTTAAAATTCTGATTTTTTCAACGTTGGGTCTTTAATTTATTTACAATTTTTTGGTATCACCCAGAAGTTTGTACCATGGCCCATTTTTGGGCTACGGTTTGTACACTATAGTGTACATTGTGACTCGGGGTATTATGATTGTGCAAAAATATTCAAGAGCAGGCATTGATTATATTTGGCAAAGGAATAGAACATAGTTATAGAAACAGAACAGGTTTATTGAAAAATTAGTGACAGATATAATAATAATCAAACTATTCAAGTGTATGGTATCGGAAGAAACAGTTCTGATTTTTGAGTATACATAAATGTACATTGCACTTCCTGCAAATAAAATGTGTTCTTGATTTGCATTCTGGATATTTACATCGAGATGCAAAATTTTTGTCATCAATTTCTGAAAGGTGCCCAATATTGTCCAGCCTTGTCTCTCTCACTGGACGAATATCCAGTTTCGGTTTTTGCTTCGAAGGACCTGGGGAGCTTGCAGGCGACGTGTCTGGAGTTGGAGTCCTTGCTGGACGCCCTTGTTTTCTTGTAGGGAGTTTGTCCAAACATATCAATACCTCGGCAATATATTCTCGAAAATGGAGTAGATCCAAAATGTCTTTTTTTGCTATTCCATCTGCAGGCGCCTTTTTTCTATATTCTAACCATCCATTGACGCATGCTGTCAATTGCATGTGTCATCATTCTTAGAGTCCATTTGCTAGACCTAATAAATGTCCTATATATTGTGATGAGATAGTCCATTTTATCCACCCCTCCCATACTGCGATTGTAAAGTTGTATTACTTCAGGGAGTGGGCCTTTTATATACTCTTTTCTTGTTCTGTCGTACCTTTCACACTCATCTTTATTTCCAATCCCAACATAATTGGAGACTGTAATGACAGGTTTATTGTCATACCATTTTTTCATGACTATGCCATCAGATGTGAAAACTTCCTCCTTTGTGCCACGAGATTTTTTTTTCTTTTCTTTATCAGGAGTGAAAGGTGGCTTGCAAAAACGATCAACCCGTGCAGTACCTGCACAGTAGATTTTTCTCTTATGTAACTCTTGAATAGCATTATAGTTTGAAAAAAATTTGTCAAAAAATAGTTGGTGGTTTGGGGATGTAATTCTCTTTGCCAATTTTAAAACAACTGACCCCCCCATTCCAAAAACCTCAAGTTCTTGTGGATCTAGTTCAGTGGTGGATCCTTGGTACAACAAAAATCATATAGCGTCCCACTTTCTCCACAGAGGGCAAAAATTTTTATGCCCCCATGGTGTAGGCTTATTTTTGATATATTGCCTTATGGAAAGTTGCCCTTTGAAAGGAACCATTTGTTCATCAATTGCCAGTTTTGGCTCCAATGATGGTGCGAGACATTTGGTTCTTATGATTTTATATAGTGGTCTCACTTTCCAAAACCGGTCAGTTGCAACAGGTTCTTGATTGTTAACAAAAGGGACATGCTGCCTGAGTTTGAAAAATCGGTTAACTGTAATTGCGGTAGCCACCATCGGGATGCTCAGTTTTTGGTTCCAGTAGCATCTCACCCTCGGGTAATGTAAATTACCCATGATGATATGAATTCCCATGAAAGTCCTCATTTTGTCTACATTTGTAGAAGGGAAAACTGTACCCTGCTGCAAAGCATATAAATTTGTGTTATCAGTCATAATTTGATACAGCTGATCAGTAAAATATTCAGAAAAAAAAATCAGAAGGGCTATCAAGCTCATCTGCTGGCTGGCTCTTCCATATCTTCAAGAAACTCAATAGCATTAGAAGTCACATAAGTACCCTCCTTTTTCCATTCTATTTCATTCTTTGAGGTCAAATTGTGGTTTTCCATGTAGGCCTTTACCCTAGCCGCTTTTGTATCGGTGCTCTTCTTTCTCCTTTGCCCTACATCACCCGTACTGGGACCTGCCTGCGGGTTGGGCTCTACTTGGGTTTCATACTCAACTTCGGTAGGTGCATTGACAACTTCATTACCTTCTGTGTCCTCTAATTCCGGAGGAATTTCCTCTGAAGCTTCTGAAAATATACAACAGAGGTTACTTTATGGACTATTGGCTGTATTTTCTATCCACACCGTCAATTAGATCTGGCCAGTCATCAAGTTCGTCTACAGGTTCCTCGTCTAGGTATTCAAAGTCTGATAATCCGTCTTTGAGGCAGGACAAAAGGTCTGCTTCTGTCAGGCCTTTTCATATCATCCCTCCTCGACATGTCAAGCAAGAAAACTAAGCAATAATGAAATTAACAAAAAAAAAAAATTAAAAAGTAGGGTTATATTTACCTGTCGCCTGCATAGCCTGTAAGTCACAGTGTACACTATAATGTACGTCACTTTTGGTCCAAAAATCACGATAAATTAAGCACTTTCCTACAATTATTTAGTCTTTATTGTAAATATGCACTATTTTGAAGTAACGAAAATTATATTTTGAAAAATTAGAAAGATTCAAAAACCACTAAACGCACTGCCTTTAGAACTGCACTACTAGTATATTGCTTGTTGGTGTTACCGAAGTGTATTTTACCGATTTGTCTTAAATATTCGCTCATAGATGTGGCTAGTGTACTACAAAGTGTAGTAGATAGAAACAGAACACTGTAGATGGCAATGTAACTCAACCTAGTACCATTCTGTAATTTGAAATAAATTGAGAAGTCGTGTACACTATAGTGTACACCATGACTGAAAGGGTTAAGTAAACAAGGCATTTTTTGCTACAGCAGCAATTTTAAATATTATGATGTAATATTTATAATATTATTAACAGTTCGTAATATTTAATTACAAATTGCTATTTGTTTACCAACAGCAATAAGTAACTTTTACTTCAGTGAAATATACCAAAATCGATACATATTTTTGAACTTTCAGTAAATTTTAAAAATTAAAAATTCGCTGCGTCTTTTTTTATTTCGGCTTTCAATTTGAGCATCTATTTTCAGGACGAGGAATCTAATAGTGAACTGGATAAAAATTCTAAGACAGATGACGACAATGTATCTACTCTCGGATGTAATTCATCAGCGGAAACACTGCCACAACAAAAGACAGGTAGTATGATTCTTCAGGATATTACACTAACATCTGCAACTACGTCTATAATACCTGGAAAAATTAAACCTGACGATCAAAAACAAGGAGGTAACAAAGGTAAAGATTATTGTTATTTCTGCGACGAACTTGTTTTAAATTTCGCAAGACACATTACTGATAATCACGGTAGCGAGTCTGAAGTCAGAAAAATAAATTTACTCCAACCGAACACCATGGAAATTACATATACAGTGGTTTCTATCGTAAACCTATGAGACAGCGAGCGACAGAAGGTGATATATTGCCTTGTAGTAACTGCAAGTGTTATTATTCTTTAAAGTGGCTTTGGTGTCATAGAAGAAAATGTACCTGCAAGACAAACAAATAGCATAAAGCTGAAGGACAGAATATGCTTTTAAAGAATATGCGGATAGACCCACAACTAGTAGATAGAGTTTTTCCCCGTATGCATGCGGACGATATTTCTTTAGTTGCGAAGCACGATAGTCTTATTTGTACTTATGATCTCGTTACATAAAAATTCATCGGGAACAACATTTTGAAGTTGTTGCTTCAAGAAAAATGAGGGAATTGGCAAGATTATTAATTGAATAGAGGAAACTAAAGCCAACAAAGATAAAGAGTTTATTCAGTGCCCTAAACCTGAAATATCTTTCACTTTTAGTGGAAGCTACTAAAACAGTAGCTAAATATGATTATGAAAAACAAACGTACGGTTCAGGAACGTGTGCTCTCAATATTGCAATGTCCCTTAAACAATGCTGCGATATCGCTAATTTGTATGCTTTACAAAAAAAATCTGTATATGCAAAAATATCAGTGGCAAAAGCAGGGGCACGACTGAAGTCTGAGTGAAATGATAAAAGAAAATTGGAAATTTGAAGTCTCACACAAAGCTGCAAGTGATATTTCTATGAAAAAATAGAATAAGATTACTATTGTACCATTGGCTAGCGATCTTCAGTTACTAAAAGACTATTTAATTTCCAAAGCAACTGAAGTAGTTAACAGTTTAAATCAAAATAATAGCGACTTTTAACATTCAAAATGGCTGAAACTAAAGATGCAGCTGTTAATCTAGAGTGTGGATTTTGTAAGAAACCTGCAGTAAATAAAAGATTAATTTGTATGAATTGCAAAACAACATTTCATACAAGCTGCTCAAGTAAAAAAGTTAAAAAGTGTTGTGAAAAACAAAGTTTTTTTGAAGAGGATTGTGAGATAAACGGAAAGCAGGACATTTCCAATGTCCCTTTAAAAAGCAATTTGTGTAAGATGGAAAATGAAAATTTAAAATAAATAAACAAGGAATTAGAAGAAAATATAGAATTACTAACCGGGAAAATTGGAAAACTGGAAGCTGAAAATTCGAACCTTAAAGCAGTGCTCAATAAATATAACCAGTCTCAATACTCTGAAGAAGAATCAATAAACCAAATAGTAAATCGTGTAAAATCTACATTTGAAAGCAGTTTTAAGGCACTAAGGGATGAAATATATGAACTAAAGACTAAACTAAATATATATAATGAAAACAAAGTACTGAAAAAAACCAACCAGGATCCAAAAAATATAAACATAGAAAAAACTCAAGGATTAAAGATGCAAAATCCAGTGACCCCAAAACAGTATTCTCAAGTATTAAAAACACCAAAAGATAAATTAAATGTTCCAGAAAATAAACAACATGAAATAAATGAAAATTTGAATTCATCACAAGTAAATCATAATCAAAAAGTAACGTCAGTAGAAACATCAAGTTAATAAGCCAAATGACAACTGGCAACCCTCTCAGAGAAGTAGACCATCTCATCAGAAAAATGTAGGGCAGTCACAAGAGACTAATGAAAAATTCAAAGGAGCCAGCCCAAAAGTTTGGATGTTTATATCTAGAGTAACACGAGACGTGACCGAAGGAGACATCAAAACATATCTGAAAACTAAAACCGGAGATGATGAAAAAAATGTTATAGTTAAAGAGCTAAATTCAGAATCAAATGGTCTTAGATGTTATATGGTAGCAGTGGATTTTAAACACAAGGATGAACTTTACCAACCGTCTTTCTGGCCCAAAGGCGTTGGCTATCGAAGGTTTGATTTTCGACTCTATGAAAAATATAAGAAAAGACATATCCCACAGATTGATGGTGACACACAACCTGCTTCTTTTTTAGAATGAACATAGAAGAATCAAACAAAAACAATAAGGACACCAAATCAAGAGGAGAAGAACCGAATGATATCACTTTTAGCAATACTCATCCGATATACGGCATGAAACGAACAGTGTTAATCACAGATAATACTGATTCAAAACCAATATTAAATGTTGGCCATATTAATGTACAGTGTCTTAGAAACAAAATAAACAATGTAGACATTTTTTCTCATCAACAAAATCTTCATCTTTTATGTATCACTGAACATTGGGCCGATGAAGCCGAATTAAATAGTTTAAACATCCCACATTACACATCAGTGAGTGCTTACTGTAGGGTGAACCACCAACAAGGCGGTGTGACTATATATGTAAGAAATGATATTAAAGATGGTTTTAAACCAAAAAATGTGAAGTATGTTAAATCTCTTGCGTCTGAGACCAACATAGAACTATGTGCGGCATCGTTATGCTGTAAACAGTTTCAAATAAACGTAATTGCAACTTACAGACCTCCAACGGGTAATTTTGATATATTTTTTAATAATTTATCACATACTTTGCAATTTATTTATAAACACAATCCGATAGTTATACTCTGTGGGGATCTTAATATAGACTCCTTAAAGAAATCTACAGAAAAAGATATTAAGGAGATACATTTAATTGTTTTAATCTCACAACAATTTTAAATGAACCTACTCGCATTGTAACAAACATAAATAACATAACATCAAAAACAGGCGTTGATTATATAGTTACAAATTTACCAGAGGATAGGTACCTAGCCTATGTATTTAATCCCTGCATAGCTGATCATACAGCTCAAATAATTTGCTGCAAGGTTCTAAAAATAAATAAACAAAATAATAATACTTTTTATCATGTTAGACACTTTTCAGATGAAAATATTGAAAAATTTAATTATATGCTAGAGACAACTACTTGGGACAGCATATATTCCGAAAATATTGACGATGATTTCAATAATTTTATCGAGTTGTTCCTAAAATGTCTTGATGGCTCATGCCGTCTAATTACCCACTGTAACAAAGAACCAAACAAAGTAAGTTGCAAGAACTGGCTTAACTGTGATTTAATCAAAGAGAGCTAAGAATTGAAAAATCTGTATTAGTTAGCAAATCAACTAAATGATTTCAATCTAATCAAACTGTATAAAGACAAAAAAAGCAATATAATAACAACATAAAACAAACCAAAAGAGACTATTTTTCACAACATGTAAATAAAGCAACAAACAGTTCAAAAGAAATTTGGAATTTGGTTAATAAACAACTCGGTAGAAATGTTGAAAGCAGAAAAATAACAATAAATATAAACAACACACCTACAACTAATCCCAAGATCATTGCTGACCATTTTGGGAATTATTTTTCAAATGTCGCGTCAGAGAAAATGTCTGAACATTTCAAGGACAATATTTCGACTGAGTGTACTAGTTCCTCTTATGTGGAACAAACAATATTCTTGACGCCTACAACCCCCGAGGAAGTTATAAACATAATAAAAAATTTAAAAGATAAGCCTGCTATAGGTGTAGATGGAAGATCCAGTAAAGCCTTAAAGTATGCATGTGAGAAAGTCGCAGCACCTCTGGCATATTTAATTAACAAATGCTTTCAGCAAGGCTATTTTCCTAGTATTTTTAAGATTGCAACAGTTCTGCCAGTATTCAAGAAAGGTGATGAGCTTGATTCAGAAAATTGTCGACCAATTTCCATCTTATGTGTAATATCAAAAGTTATAGAAAGATTAATATTTAATAGGATATCAACATTCTTAATTATAACAACAAACCAGCACGGCTTCCAGCAAAATAAATCAATAGAAACTGCCACCATCCAGCTTCTGCAGTTTGTATATGACGAAATCGACAAAAAAAATCATGTTGATGGCTTATTTTTCGACCTAAGCAAAGCGTTTGACACTTTGAATGTTGATTTTGTTGCATACAAATTGCAAAAGTTGGGGATTAGAGGCCCAGCAATAAATGTTATTAAATCATTCTTGACTGACAGAAAATTACACGTGAAAATATATATTACACGTGAGAATATATCAGAAAATTATAATGTCACTCAAGGAGTTTCTCAAGGCTCTGTGCTGGGACCATTACTATTTTTGCTATTTGTCAATGATCTCCCTGCAATTATACAAGAGGGATTAGTTGTTATGTTCGCCGATGACACTTCAATGCTGCTCTCTGCACGGGACCCAGTAGAACTACAAGGTCAAGTAAATAATATTCTACTTTTGTATCAAGAGTGGTGTCAGAGTAACACACTAATCTTGAATATTGGTAAAACTGAATGTGTGTACTTCTCGCAACGAAGATCACTTTCGGAAGATCTCGTCAAAGTAATACCTACGGAAAACTTTTCACCAGTAGTTAAGTTCTTTAGAACTATAATAGACAAGAGCCTTTGCTGGGAAGAACAAATTCAAAATATTTGCACAAAGATAAACCATGCATACTTCTCATTAAGGCAGTTGAAAGGTATTTTTGATATCAAATCACTATTAAATGTTTATTATGCACTTGCATATTCACATTTATCATATAATATTGTGGTTTGGGGTGCCGCCTCAAGTATAAATCGTGTATTCATCCTGCAGAAAAGGCTTGTCAGGTTATTATTTGATATTGCACCAAGGGATTCCTGTAGGCCTTATTTTAAAAATTATAAAATCCTGAGCATCCACAGCATATATTGTTGTGACAACTTTAGTCACGTCCTAGAAGCAGTGCGCAGACTGACCAGATTACAGTTTCACAATGATACATCATGAATCGAACAATGCAATACTTGCACGTTAGGTTTCAGACATTAGTTAAATATTTTAAAATTAAAATATAAACTTGAGTCAGGACTCAAGCCTGCGTTTGAAATGAGACACACTGAGAAATATCTAAATAAAATAAACATAAACGGTAACGATAAGTTTCACCGCAGATGTGTAATGTACCAATTTTGTGATAAAGACAGTTTAAATAAGGTAGTTAGGACAGCATGCAAACAAACATCATGACTGTACCCGTTATTCCTGAAAATGTTTTAATTGTTAGTATATTGGAAAATGTATTAGGGTAAGTGTTTGAGACATTAAATTGTTCATTATTATTAGATAATCAATCTGCAAGACAATGTTAATAGTTTTAGTTGGATTCAAGATGAATTTTATGTAAAACTAAGCGTGGCTAGAAGAATTTTTAATAGTAACAAAACTTAAAGTATTGATCATATATGAAATTAGGAATAGGTCTAAAATAAGAAGAGAAAATCAATTTTAACATGTATCTAATAATAGGAGAAAAATATGAATAAAAAATGTTTCAATAATTTAAAAATAAAATCTAGCAAGATAACAATGACAGCTTGTCAGTGGGAGAGAGTGAAAGAAAAAAAAAAGTTTTTGTTTTGGTATCTGTTTATGAAAATTGGAAATGAAGGGACGTCAATTTGAGAATAAAATTGGGATTAATTATTGAAAAATATAATTAAAATTGCAAAACTTGAGGTTTCTAAGTAAGAAATCATACCCAAGTGGATAGTTCCAGTTTTCAAATGTCTTCAGGACTAGATAAGTAAAAGTTATATGATTAAAAATTGTTCCAGCCAAGTTAATAATAAATACAAATATTGTACATTGACGCTAAGCTTGTAACAAGGAAATTTGTGCGACGAAAATTATTTAAAATTACAAAGGAAGGTAAAGCACATACTTTCTTTTAAAACATTAAACTACTGAAACCTAAAATAAAGTGTAAGAAAACCAGAAAATACAGGAAAGTATATAGTTTCCTGAAATTATTTGCAAGACAGCCAATTTCGTAGAAGGGGAGCACTGGATCGGTGGTTGGAAAGTAGCGCGCAAGAAGAAAGTATCAATTCATAATAGAACTTCAAATTACAAGGTAAAAAGATCTTTTTACTCCATAAAATTCATAGGTACCAAAATTTGAGAATAATAAAGGCCAATTTATTGCGTATTAATTTAGTTTTAAGATTTCTTTGTTGTTATATATATTTTTATATTATATCCTAAAATTTTTACAAGGTTGATTATCTAAACTAATAAAAGTGATTGTATATTAAAATTTCAAGGTGTGTTTCATTGTGGCTAAGAAAAGAAGGTTTACCTCGTTGTTTAAAATATTGCCCAAGTGTTCAAGTGTGGGCCACCCTACGAGCGACGTGGTTAGCGTCACTGGTGTAACCTGGCTAGCACAGTAAAGATACGGAGAGCAAAAGGGGGTGGAGTTCAAGGCTTGGGCGCCATTGATTACTAAGGGTAATCAAAGAAAATTAGAGATAAAGATAAACAAAAGACAGAAGTTACATATATACAATAGTACTATATTACAAAAATATTATATTACAGAAAAATATACTATCACAGCACCAACGACACTGTATAGCAAAATATCTCACAGAAATATATAACAAAATAGGTACTATATTACAACAACCGAAGTTCAAGATAAGCTTGAGACTTTTACGAGAGCCAAATTAAATATATTACAGAGAGATGACTCGTAAATTGTCTCAATTATGAAACAAAAGTATATTACAAGACAACAAAGTACTATATTACAATGTGCACCACGGCAAGGCAAATCTGAGGCGTGTACGAGAACCAAAAATATATTACAAAAGATATGTCTCGTAACTTTCACCTCAACACTAAAATCTTATATTACAACAAAATTAAATAAACTTGAGATCTTTTACGAGACACAAAATAACTATATTACAAAAGATAAGTCTCGTAAATTTATCTCAAAGTTCATAAACTTAAACGCTTTCGTTACAACAAAAATTGAACCACGACTTACAATATCACTAACAAACGTGCATTATAGTACTACGATAAGATATTAATCATTAGGAATCAACTAAAAGCAACTACAAAACAATACTACGGCGAAGTATTTTTGCGACAGCGAATTCAAGATACCAACAACTACGAATCAATATACAACGATGGATTTAAATATAACAACGGGTTTAAAATGCAAATAGCCAAAAATATAATAGATTTGACTTGAATCTAATATGTTAAATTTAGACACTTTTGGCTCTAATAGCTCAACAATCATGTGAAAATAATCCCTTTTATTGGTAACAATAAAAAGTACTTATCTTTTATTTTGTTATCCTGATGGAGAGAACTCCTAGATACGGTCCTGTTCTCCGATGATCATGGGTTTAATTTCACACGTGGCCGCCTTAATCCCATTGTGAGGTTATGAAATCGTAGAAGGTTGTCGCCAAGACAAAATGAAGAAAATCTCTTCGCCCAGAATATTTTCGTATATTCCAATTCAAAATATAGAAAGGTTGACTTCAAATGAATATTACTGGCTTAGTAGAAACGTAGTAAGTCTTAGAACTTGAATGTATTAATCTTGCTCAAAGCAAATAATATAACGTGGAAATACTTCGACGTTAATAGCATTAGACGTAATTAAATTTGATTAAGAAGTAATTCTTTATAAGAAAATACTTATCAAAAAAATTTGTAAAAAAAATGATTCGTTTATCAGAAAATTATAAGAAAAACCTAAAACAATATTTCAAATGTTAGACGATATTTACCGGTATAATAATTAAAGCCTTACCTCATGTGATCATCACGAGGTTTTTCAAATTCTATTATCCCCTTTACAGGTCAAACGAAATTATAAATACGTCTTATCAGTTCAATGGTTCAACAAGAAAGACTTTCGCCCGGCGTTATTTAGTTGAAATACCATTGCTCTTGCGCGATCTAGTATTTGCGAACTTTAACTGCTGACAGATGACGTACGTTCATCATAGTCTAAGCAGTAAGGGACTCTATTAGTACTAAAGTTTGTGGGAATGATATTTCCGATAACTATAATTTTTCTAATAAATATTAACAGCGTAACAAAGGATGCTATCGAGTATTCCGCGTGTTACATCATTTGAAATCCTAGTTTGCTGAATAGAGAGCGCACTGAGCAAGGAAACCACTATCATCCCTGAAAGAGAACAATCTCATGTTTAATTTGTATGTAAGTGTGTTTTTTATAAAAGATAAACTGGTAGTCTTTGCGACTCCTGGCGCCCAACGTGAGAACATCTTTAGAATTAAAAATATTTTTAATTTTAAAAGTTCAAAATCAAAATTTTAAATTTTTCATAAAAAAATAGCACATCACTTTACATATCATAACAAATCTGGCACCAGATCGTGGGGCGAGTGCGAAAAGGTGACAAATACAAGGTAAATAATAAAGCAAGCTAGGTTTCAAGTGAATTTTAATTTGGAAATTCTGCACATTGCATTTTGTTGGGTATTCTTTGCTACATTTGTGACAAAGTGGCATCAAATTTATTAGCATAGTTTATGAAACTGAGGTCAGGTAAGATAATGGACCAAGCACAAACTGCATCTGGCGCATCCACCTCAGAACAAAGTGGGGATACTGCAGCTAACGAAAATAATATGTTAAGAAAATTAATGGAAATGGTGACAAGCATGAACTCAAGAATGGAAACAAACAGTACGCAGTTGGGAGAAACCATTAACACGCACAATGCACAGATAGATCAACGATTGGAAATGTACAACAGACAGATTGAAGAAAAAATGGGAAATTTAGAAGTGAATATCAGCAAAAGAATAGAAGAAAACAACCAAGAAATTAGGAATAAAATAGAAAATTTAGAAACCGAATGGACTAATATTAAAGAAACAACTACTCGTGAGATTACCATGACGGTAAGAGAGGCGACACAGAATATAAGACAAGAAGTTATGACTGAAATTGAGAACATAGTCGAAGCAGGAATAGAACAAATGGGTAAAACGATTACAGAACAAGGACAAACGTACGACAAAAAGTTAAAAGAACAAGATAGGAAGATTAACGACAACACGAGGATGTTGAAAGGAACTGACGGAATGCAAACCCAGACTCATCATATGTACGCTTGTAATAAAACGCCATTTTATTTTTATGGTGATAATCGTACTCACCCGAAAATATTTATAAGCCGGTTAAGACAACACATGGACACGCTTCATTGTGGCGCTGATTTAAAAATTAATATACAAAATATGATAAAAGGAAACGTGGAGATTTGGTATCAAGTAATAGAAAGTAAGTTCGAAACCATAGACAAGTTTGAGAATTTACCTATGAGACAGTTTTGTGGTGAAAATGAACATAGAAAAGTTAGGTTAAATCTTTAAAATGGTAAATATAATGAACGAAGTGGGATTACTAGGGAAAACTACGTTTTTAAAAAAATCTACAATATTATGCATTTGGAACCAAAATTTACAGAAGGGGAAATGGTGAGATACCTAGCGCGGCATTTCACTAATGACATTCAAAACGTCATAATTACGCAAAGGATAAGAAAAACATGGATGATTTTTAGGGAAAATTATTACTGTAAGCGAGACTTGTCAATTGCTAAAGATTTGCTCATTAAATGTCATGAATGTTGTCTGGGCAAGACAAAAAACTATAAATACCAAAACGTAGCGCAAAGCATTACAACAAGCAAACCGTTACAATTAGTGGCGATGGATTTTCTTAGCAATTTGATACCAACTGAGGACGGATATAAACATATTTTGATTATTGTTGACGTGTTTTCCAAATTTATTAAATTATACCCCACTAAGCGATGCAATACGATAACGGTAAAGAAAAAACTCCATCATTTTTGCAGGACAATAGGGATACCTGAAAGAATATTAACAGATAATGCGACATATTTTAATAATGATAGATTAAGGGAATTTCTTCATAAACGAAACATAAGTTTGTTATTTACTACAATAAGGCATCCACAGGCGAATCCTGCGGAATGATATATCCAAGAGGTCATTCGTTTTATGAGACTGATAATACAACATAACCATCGAGAGTGGTCATTCTCAATATCAGATGAAGAAAACTACATTAATAAAAAACTTGAGGTTTCTAAGTAAGAAATCATACCCAAGTGGATAGTTCCAGTTTTCAAATGTCTTTAGGACTAGATAAGTAAAAGTTATATGATTAAAAATTGTTCCAGCCAAGTTAATAATAAATACAAATATTGTACATTGACGCTAAGCTTGTAACAAGGAAATTTGTGCGACGAAAATTATTTAAAATTACAAAGGAAGGTAAAGCACATACTTTCTTTTAAAACATTAAACTACTGAAACCTAAAATAAAGTGTAAGAAAACCAGAAAATACAGGAAAGTATATAATTTCCTGAAATCATTTGCAAGACAGCCATTTTCGTAGAAGGGGAGCACTGGATCGGTGGTTGAAAAGTAGCGCGCAAGAAAGTATCAATTGATAATAGAACTTCAAATTACAAGGTAAAAAGATCTTTTTACTCCACAAAATTCATAGGTACCAAAATTTGAAAATAATGAAGGCCAATTTATTGCGTATTAATTTAGTTTTAAGATTTCTTTGCTGTTATATATATTTTTATGTTATATCCTAACATTTTTACAAGGTTGATTATCTAAACTAATAAAGGTTATTGTATATTAATATTTCAAGGTGTGTTTCATTTGAAATCCTAGTTTGCTGAATAGAGAGCGCACTGAGCAAGGAAACCACTATCATCCCTGAAAGAGAACAATCTCATGTTTAATTTGTATGTGTGTAAGTGTGTGTTTTTTATAAAAGATAAACTGGTAGTCTTTGTGACTCCTGGCGCCCAACGTAAGAACATCTTTAGAATTAATAATATTTTTAAATTTAAAACTTCAAAATCAAAATTTTTAATTTTTCATAAAAAAAAAATAGCACATCACTTTACATATCATAACAATATATATATTAAACACCATTAAATTTATTAAGAAAAATTTAGCCATGTTCGAAACAAATTCAGACAATCACTCATACGATACCAGACAAGGTCACCTATTAGAAAGTAGAAATCACAATACAACTTTATACAAAAAATCTCCACACCATGCAGGCATTAAAATGTATAATAAGCTACCGCCAGAAATCAAAGCCATAGATTCAGTAAATAAATTCAATTTTTGTCTGAAAACATTTCTTGTTGTTAACGGTTTTTATTCAGTTTTTATTCAGTTAAACTATGAGCCACAGTGATATTGGAAAATTTTGAAAATTATCTGTGATGATCCTAGATTTTTACCAGTTTGTGATTATATGTTTATTTTATTCATTGTGTATTGTTATTTTATTGTAAAGCTAACTGTAAATTATCTTATTTTATTCTGTATAATTTTAGTGTTGTTGACGTTCATATATATATATACAGGGTGTTTCAGTTAAAAGTCCCCAGGCCATTATCTCTAAAATTAATAAAGATATTTTATTTTTGTAAATGGCAGATGATTGATACCAAAGAAAGGTTTAAATAACGGTGATTAGAATTTTTCCTCAACAGCACACAGATGGCGCTGCGATGCAAAACTATTTTTTGATGGCTGGAACCTTGAAACATAAGTCATGTGATTAAACAATAATTTGTGAATAATTTTGATGGTATAGAGAATTTACAAAAAACAAGCCGTTTTGGAGTTACATGAGTTTCTTTCATTAATGCCAGTACACGTGAATTTTGATAAATCCCTATAATTTATTTATTATTTATTATAGAATATTGGTTACCAAACACTTTTTTTCAAGATAAGGAAAGTGATATAATACACTATCATAAAATTATGTTTACCACTTCCGGCCAAACCGGAACTAACATGATGAACCAATATCCATATGTTCCTACATATTACATTTTTTTTTCTAATAGCGCTTCTAATAAAACGGCTCCCAAAACTTAAAGTAAGTAAGACAACAAAGAAAATACACACTAATTTAGAATGGTAATGAAAAATCTAGTTGAAATGCACCAACTACAAACTTTGTTTAATAACTGTCAAACTTAAAATTAAATCAAAGCCTACTAATATCTCTTAACTAGATTTTTCATTACCATTCTAAATTAGTGTGTATTTTCTTTGTTGTCTTACTTACTTTAAGTTTTGGGAGCCGTTTTATTAGAAGCGTTATTAGAAAAAAAAATGTAATATGTAGGAACATATGGATATTGGTTCATAATGTTAGTTCCGGTTTGGCCGGAAGTGGTAAACATAATTTTATGGTAGTGTATTATATCACTTTCCTTATCTTGAAAAAAAGTGTTTGGTAACCAATACTCTATAATAAATAATAAATAAATTATAGAGATTTATCAAAATTCACGTGTACTGGCATTAATGAAAGAAACTCATGTAACTCCAAAACGGATTGTTTTTTGTAAATTCTCTATACCATCAAAATTATTCACAAATTATTGTTTAATCACATGACTTATGTTTCAAGGTTCCAGCCATCAAAAACTAGTTTTGCATCGCAGCGCCATCTCTGTGTGCTGTTGAGGAAAAATTCTAATCACCGTTATTTAAACCTTTCTTTGGTATCAATCATCTGCCATTTACAAAAATAAAATATCTTTATTAGTTTTAGAGATAATGGCCTGGGGACTTTTAAGTGAAACACCCTGTATATACTATGTATATCTATAGTGATAAATAAATATACTATACTATACTATACTACTACTATACATAAAGGCTTACAAGACATTATTGGAAACAGTCTTCTGTCGAGTCATGTTGTTAAATAGGAGGAGACCAGGAGAACTGCAGAGACTTGAATTACATACGTACGAAGCTTGCGGAAACACCCAGAACTACGAAGAATTTTCAGAAGCTGTGACACCTGTAGAGAAAATACTTATGAAATAATTAAAACGAATCATCATTAGGGGTAAGAGGGGAAGAGGGGTGCCAGTTCTTTTTAGCAATGACGTACAGCAATATATCGATATTTTAATAAAGTTTAGAAAGAACGTTGTTAAAAAAAATTAAACTTATTCGCAAATGTAAACACCGATCAACCAATTTGTGGTTACAAAACATTACAGAAATATGCTACTTCCTGTGGTGCAACAAATCCGGAAGCAATTACGTCCACCAAATTGAGAGAACATCTGGCCACACTTTCGCAACTTTTTAATATGTGTGAAAATGACACACTGTCGGGATCCACAGAGGATCCTACAGGCTACCCAATGATGTTTACCAAACATCGAAAATTTCAGAAATACTGCTGTTAATGGAAAAAGGGGAAGCTGATATGTACAAAGGAAAAAGTATAGATGAGATCCAAATAGATTCGATGAAAATTTACTGGAGCAACAGAAAATTCAAGCGCGGATCCACCGTTGTGGGCACGGTGGGCATGCCCACAACCCTAATTGAGGTCGATAGGCTAATGTTATATGCAATGGCTCCTTATTATTTTTTTTTTTGATGAACCATGCGTGACCAGTGATAAATGAACCACGTAATCAAATTTTTGTCGTAGTAGTATAATAAAAATACAATAGAATAAGTATTAAAAACACGTGGTATTACTATTTCACAGCTTTTATTCAGATTTCTCTGACATATGTTTCGGCCTTTCTACTATTATCAAAGTATTGTAACAACTAACCTAAAAGTGACCCTTACAAGATATACATAGAATTTGAGAAGTAAATATAACCTAATTAACATTTTATTACTTATTTATAATATAGCTAGTACTAGGAATTTAATTTAAAAATTTAATTACTATTTCTGGGTATGTTTAATTTTAGTATGGTGGCTATTATGGGGGTATTATGAAATTTAGTTTGTGTATTAGTGAGGAAATGATATTAATGCCAAGTTTACTTACAAAATGAGTTGCTAATATGTTTTACAAAATTAATACCGTGCCACTTTTTATTTTCTTTGGGTGCGTTATAAAAATGTTTTTTTAACAGCTTAGATGTGTGATATCCATTGTTTTTTTTTGCTATTATTTTAAGGGTTTTAACTTCTTCAAAATTGACATTGTTTAACTTTAATGACAACAACTAATTAAATTATATTCCTAGTAGTAGCTATATTAGAAATAAGTAGTAAAATGTTATTTAGGTTATCTATACTTCTCAAATCCTGTAAATATCTTGTGATGGTCACTTTTAGGTTAGTTGTTATAACTCTTTGATAATGGGGTAAATTAATTTACTTAAATATTAACTCCGTGACAGTTTTTGTAAGTAATTCTAATGTTATTTCTAAACAAATTAAGCATAATATTTTAATTATGAATTATACAACATAAAAATAAATGTTGATAACAGCCAGGACTACAAATTTTTTCACTAATCTTTGGTTTCCAAAAATGTTTTAAATATAGCCTAAATAGGTTATTTCAAATTACATGACATTGCCGTCTATGATTTTATTCCACTTATTTTGATCACGTGGTTACTGCGGTCGCTAGTCGCAGCGACAGGCGACTAATGATGCCCAAGTAATTACATCTTATAACCTTATCAAATTTTGTTATTTAAGTAAGCACCTAAATAAAATTATTCAGTGTAAAATGTATACCATCTTTTAATGAAATCTGACGTGCTTTCAAGCTGTAAAAGTTTCATCAAAATCGGTTCAGTAGTTTAGAGTCTAGATGCGATATTGTGATGTGCAAGCAGACACATTTATTTTTGTAATTTTCAGGAGCAAACAGACTAACATTCTATAGGTTTATTAATTTACTAGTGTCCGACCCGCGACGTGGCCCTCATGGATCTATATATACTGTACAAGGTCTTGGCCGGAGCGTCACACATTTTGTAAATGTCTCCTTTGTAAGAATGTAATATATCGCTCATAAGCGAGTCCGTAGTCCCCCTCTCACTTGATTGATTTTCGGGTGGCCGTGCCCACAACCTTTTTTGAGGGCTGGATCCGCGCCCCTGACAGAAATCTGCGGAAAATATTGTTCTTCTTGAAAATACACCGAGAAACTTAGACAATGAGAAAGACTCATTAGAGGATGACAAAAAAACCGTAAAACCTAAAATAATAAGAACGCCGTGGAATACCGAACAAAAAGCTGTAGTTCGGAAATATTTTGAAAATCATGTCAGAAAAAATACGGACCTGTTCTTGATAACAAGAAATTAAAGTTTTTGTGCAGAATTGTTACACGAATAAAATCAAAAGCTAATATATTTATTTTGTGGCTAAAATATGGTGATAAAAATAATGCTTAGGATTAAGCATGTTTTGTACGAATAAGAATATAAGTTTATTATTAGTAATGTTGCAGAATAACGGAAAATTTAAATTCTCTGAAACACGCGTTAAAAAAATATTAATTACTATATTATCACAGAAATGTCACAGAAAATGAGTAAATCACTACTAAGCTCTAACCACTACATTTACACAAAGTTGTGACTGCAGTTTCGATAGTTACATTGTTGTCAAACAAAACAGAATGTTTGATTGATAATGACGCAACTATATGTCAAAACTACAGTCACGTCTTTGTGTAAGTAAGTGGTAATGAAGTACCATATAGTAACGGCTTCCGTGATCATTTTTTTTTAATACATCTGTCAACAAAACAGATAATTTGCACATGCATTGTAATTTATTGTACAAGTTATCTGCACTTCAAGATAGGCCCAAGTTAATCATTTCTAGATAATAGTGGTGGAAAACTGTGCAAATATGCGAAAAATCGGTAATAGCTATAATATTATCTTCTCACCCTGTTCTTGAGTATGCTGAACACGATGACTCCCTTCATTTTGCCCGTAGAGGGGGGGGGGACCACTCCTAATTGACCAATGAACCCCATATTTGGGATTTCTGTGGGCAAATGAAGCAACTGCCCATCATTCCTATATCTGATTCAAATGCTAAAAAATAAAACGAACTATAACTGTGTTCATGGCTAATCAAGGTGAAATCTAAGTCCTAGAAAAACTTGATCTTTTGGTTGATAATAATCAATGTAACATCTATGTTGATAGTGAAGAACTAAAGCGTCAAATTAATATTAATAATTAGTTCTTAAATATTATTCATTTAAATATAAGAAGTGAAAATTTCGATGAGCTGCTTGTATTTCTTCAAGCTTATAACCTAATGGATTCATAAATAATTATACTAAGTGAATGTTGGAATATTCAAAGCTGTGATCAGTATAATATACCTGGTTTTGAAACCTACTACAATGAGGGTGACTATAATAAAAATAATGGAGTATTATTATTCGTTGAGTCTGCAATTATTCCAGACCAACTGTTAAAAATATGAAACTTGAGAAATCATGTATAAATATAATTCGGATGACATTTAAACTTAATGATGTTGCGTGTGATGTTACAGCAGTCTATAGACCACCTCCATCCTCTTTACAAAACTTTATTGATGACATCCATAAATACTATACTGATCATATGCGCAACCAAATTGAAGTACTCGGAGACACTAATTTAAATATAATAGACAAAGAGAACAATCTTGTAAATCTCTATCTGGCTACTCTTAATCATGGATTTATCCCTTGCATTAATTCTCCTACACGCGTTTCAATTCCATCAGAGGAACGGGTGAATCCGCAAATTTAGAAACCGTTCATGTTACAGATATAGACATTTTAAGAGTGTGTAATTTTAACATTAGAAGCCTACGTACAAAAACTAACGAACTTTCAATTCTATTAAAATCATTAGAGGAACCAGAAATTTTGTGTCTTACTGAAACCTGGTGCTCAAAAGATGAAATCAACATATTGTCCATTGAATCCTATAGGCTGGTAGACTTCTCATCCCGGAGTGACTCACGTGGTGGCGGGGTGGCGATCTACTTGCGAAACGACCTAAGTTTTAAAACAAAAAAAGTGTCTGTGCCAAAGGAAGATTCTATATTTGAATATGCCTGTGCAGAATTATTATGTGAAAATAAATCAGTTCTTATTTCATGTTTCTACAGAGCTCCCTCGGCAAATGTAAATATTTTTAAACAATATTTTAATTTATTTTTAGACAAAATTTCTACTGGGAATAAATTCCTAGTAATATGTGGGGATTTTAACATAAATTTTGACGAATCTGTGAATGATACTAATGCCAAAGAAATAGTTAACACCCTAGGCACTTATGGCCTTAACTCCTGCATCTCAGAAGCTAGTAGATTACAGGGAAGTACCAAATCAATAATAGACAATGTCTTTAGTAACTTTAATGTAGATCAAACGAGTAGTGAAAATATCCATTCTCATCTTTCGGATCACCAAATGCAAATGGTGCATTTCCCTCTCGAATTATTCAAAAATACACAGTCCTATAATCCTAAATACATAAGGAATTTTAAAAAGCCCTCAAGTTTACAAAACTTTAAGACTTTGATTGAACAAGAAAATTGAAAGAAAATAAGTGAGGGCAAAGATGCAAATGGAGAATTTCATATATTTAACAAAATATTTTTAGAAATAGTTGAAAGGGCATTCCCCCTTGAACTTAAAAAAGATATCGCAAAAAGAAACAAATCTAATGATAACTCTTGGTTAACTCCAAATATAATTAATGAGGGGAAATGCCTGAGAGATATTTACAAAATGTGTAAAGAAGTTAATGACGACAAACTGTGGCAAGGTTATAAAACAAGGTTGGGAAGACATGGACAAACAATAAGACAGAGTAAATATGCATATAATGACAAGTTGTACTTAAATAGTCAAAATAAAACTAAAGCCACCTGGAGGATTATCAAAAATGAGGTTAATCTAAAGCACAGAGAACCATACCCCCAGACATTTATAGATGAAAAAGGAAGCAAGATAGAAACATGGGAGGAAGCGGCGGACAAATTTAATACATACTTCCTAGATTCCCTAAAAGAAGATTCTTTAAAAACTATTTCGCAACCAGATAAAGATTCAATTGTAACGTCATCTAAAACTGACTGTTGCATATCTATGTTCCTCTCACCAGTTGAACCCGGGGAGGTGGTAGATATTATCAGGGATATTTCAAAAAAGGATTGCGCAGGAATTGATGGTATTCCATGCTCTTTGCTCCTGGAGATTGCCGAGTCAATCGCCCCGGTACTAGCTTATTTAATCAATGAATCATTCAGTGAAGGAGTATTTTCATCCAACCTGAAGGACTCCATTGTTGTACCTATTTACAAAAAGAATGATAAGGAAAGGCTTGAAAACTATAGAGCCGTCTCCTTGCTTCCAGTTTTCTCAAAGATTTATGAGAAAGCTTTCTATACCCGTTTAATAGACTTCTTAAATCAAAATACATTGCTGTTCAATAGTCAATATGGATTTCGTAAAGGATTATCAACTCAAGATGCGATTTTAGCTTCTTTAAATAGTGTAATAAAGAGCATGGATGATAAATATTTAGTAACGGGCGTATATTTTGACTATACAAGGGCTTTTGAAACAGTGAACCTGCTTATGGCAATACTGTACAAATATGGAATAAGAGGACGGCCCTACAGCTGGCTTCAGTCATATTTAAGGGGGAGGTCACAGAAGGTTGTACTAAGAGCTGGGAACAGGGAATGCACCTCTGATTTACGTAATGTAAGAGACAGGGAAGTGTGCTCGGCCCCCTATTGTTTTTACTATTTATTGATGATATTAAACATTCCAAGCTGAATCTAATGAAAAATCTAACGCTGTTCGCTGACGATGTCTCAGAAATAGTAGAGTCTTCAAAGGTAGAGGACTTAAGTGCACAGGCCAGTAGGTGTGCTCTCAATATGCAAGAATATAGCCATAGAAATATGCTTTTCCTAAATTTATCTAAAACAGAATCTATGCTTTACTCAATCAAGGAAAACAATTACAGTATATTAATAAAAACAGAATGGCTCTATGAAACAAAAAACAGCGATAAAATTTTTAGGAATACAATTCGATCCGCAATTATCATGGCACAAACAAGTAGACGACATCCTCAAAAAGATGGCGTTATATTCTTTCATTATATGGCAACTAAGATCACACGTGTCTCAAAACATCCTGATATCGTACTATTATGCACAGGTCAACTCTACGCTATCATATGCAATTGTTGCGTGGGGTAACTGTAACAGAATGAATGAAATATTAATTGCTCAAAAAAGAATAGTAAGAACAATATTGTTCAAAAGACCTGACTACTCCTGTAGAGAACTCTTTAAAAAACTCAATATATTGACCGTCACCTCAATATACATATTGCAATGTGCCCTTTATGTTAGGAAAAACATTTCAAACTTCTTAACACCAAAGGATATGCCACATAACTATGCATTAAGGGAAATAAACACTTTAAGATTGCCACCTCACAGATTAGTACACACAGCGAATAGCAGTTACGTAATGCCAATTAAAATATATAATCAGCTGCCCAAGGACGTTAAACAAATAACCAGCCACATCTTATTCAAGAAAAGAATTAAAGCCATACTCTTGGAATATAGTTTCTACTCATTGGGAGAATTCTTCTCATGCAACTTCAACTAACATGGGTCGTACCCTAGCTATTCTAGTTACCATTGTGGCTCTAACGTTGCCAATCTGGATGGATCTACCTAGTAATGGCTCGTAATTTTAAATTTTAACTTTCTGTAAATTTTAACTTATGTTTTATTGTCTATAACATTTGTTTATTGTTTAATTTTAATTAATTGCTAGATTTAGATTAGTTACCAACTTGTACGAAGCTTATATCCTTGTTTGTGATCTAACAGTGAATTGTTAAATAAATAAATAAATAAATAAATTGACTCGTCCACCTGTCTAGACCATATCTTCATCAAAATAAAAAAAAGCAAAAGCTTTAAACACAAATCTTTTATCCTAAATTCTGATATAATTGATCACTTTCCTGTAATGTTAAATCTAACTTATAGCTGCACTAATAAAATAAATGATACAAACGTATCTAAAACTGTGATTACTAAAACAATTGATCATAAAAAATTTCAACAACTCATTAAAGAACAAAATTGGGACAGCGTCATGGTAATAAATGATTCAAACTTGGCTGCTGATACTTTTTCTGACACATTTCTTTCCCTAGTTGAACAATCTAAAATTACAAAAAGAATTACAGTTAAAAATATTAACAAACAGAAGCCATGGATAACCAATGGCATTATTAACTCCATCAAAAAGCGTGACAAAATGAAACGAAACCTTAAATCCCATAATATAGCATATACTTAGCTGATAGGAATGAGTACAAAACATACAGAAACAACTTAAATAAAATAATAGCTTACACTAAAAACAGTTATTATAAGAACAAAATTGAAAATAGTAAAAATAACATTAAAAAAATCTACTACGACTATTAAAAGAAGAGGTTTTAGACTGCTTAATGAAAGTAAGATTTAACAGTTGACAGCTGATGCCAACTACTACTCTACATTTTATCTCTGCAATATAAGGTATAGTTAAGTGCAAGGTTTCAGACACCTCATATGCTACAAAGACAACCAGGCCAATAGACAACCACTTGACTAATAGTAGGGTACCCATTTATGACAACGTTATATCAAATTTGCAAACAAAAGGTTATATCTATACCAAGAATACTTGAGAGACATTTCGAAATTTGCTACTTATGGTTATTCGTGGCAACGCTGTCATGGAAAAATAACCATAACTTTAGAAGACGCCTTGTCTTATTTCTCCTTAAGACCCGGAATCCGTTATCGTTAATAAAGTTAAGTAGTCGCCGTTTGAGTACTGCGCATGCTCGGAATAATGATAACTATAAATACATGACTAAATAAGGGGCTTAAAAACTCCCTATTGTTAAGCCTCTTGCCCATATCTTTAACTTAATATTGGTATTGTTCCAAGCAGCTTCAAGAATACAGTAATTTCTCCAATCCACAAAGCAGGTAGTAAATTAAACACTGAAAATTATAGACCAATCAGCCTTATTAACAACTTTTTGAAAGATGTCTGAAAGAAAGATTAATAAACTACCTGAATGTTAAACATCTATTATCAAAGAATCAATATGGATTTTTAAGAGAGCTTTGTACAGGCGATGCCATATTCCAACTAACAAAAGAAATAACTGATAATCTGAAGCAAAATAACAAATGTATTGCATTATTCCTAGACCTAGCTAAGGCATTCGACACAGTGCCCCACGAAAAGCTCTTAGATGTATTACATCATTATGGAGTACGTGGAACTGTGCTGAATGTCTTTAGAAACTATTTATCGGACTGGTTTCAAATGACTCGTGTTAGAGAAGCTATCAGTACACCAAGGAGAATCCAAATAGGTGTTCCTCAAGGCACGGTGCTTGGTCCAATTTTGTTTTTAACTTATATAAACTCATTAACTAGCTTAGACATAAAGGGTACTACTATTATTTCTTTTGCTGATGACACACATTATTCCAAGACTCTCGTTAAAGAAAAAGTTATAAAGGGTGTAATAAAAGTACATAATTCGTTGAGTACTTTCAAATTATCACTAAATATTAAAAAAACACATTACGTAGCTTTTTCATTAACGTCAGCTAATAGACCTGACTTTTCCAATATTAGATTTAACTGTACGGAGGAAATTCTAGAAGCAAAATATCTAGGCATAATTGATCAGAACTTAAAATGGGACAATCGTATTAAAAAATTAGCATCAAACAAAAGAAAACTAATACATAAATTCTGTTGTGGAACAAGGTCTAAGTTTTATTCTCGTTTTTATTTTTGTTTTTCCCGCCAATTTAACTTTGAATTTAAATTTAATGATATTTTTAAATCGGTGCGCGGCTCCACATCCGTTAACGGAGGAGTGGGGAACACTCCGTGCAGAAGCGGCTAAAGTTAGGAATAGGCTCCAAGATCCACACATGCGCCATATTCACTCCAACATAACCATGATATTTTCGATTTAAAAAGTACATGGGGTTGCTGAAAGTATGGAAACGCACGTATACTGACTAGTTTTGCGTTGTACAAGGTGAGTATTTCTTAAAATTGTTGATATTTATACAGGTAGCACTAAAAGAAAAGTTACGTTGGTATCAATGATAAATTTACTACTATTGTAGGTTTCAATGTTTGTATTTATTAAACTTGCTCCTACACAGGATAAGTTGATGCTCTCCCCTTTGTATATACAGGGTGTTTTGCACATCGATAGAAAGTTTCCACTGAGTAATACCCACTAAACATGAAAACATTACCGAAATAAAACAGTAATGTATCATCGTTACTTTGTAACATTATTCAATAGATAATTTTAACGTTTATATAACAAGTATGTTATAGATTATGTCCCAGTCAGCAATGTTACAAAGTTATATTATTAAAAACACAACATTAAAGCAATATCCTCAACATATCTACATTAATGTTATATTGTAAATACTACATTATGACTACATTTTTTAAATGTAACAAAATAAATGTTTTAATTTGATTACTACAATAATATTTCAGTAATATTAAAAGAAACATAATTTAATTATGAAAATTATATTTAAATAATGTTCTTTTGATGTACTGTTTGTTACCATTTATACAATTTTATATTTTATAAATATTTACAGGGTGATCTTTAAATGATAGCTACAAGATTCTTTAATGATGCTTCCCCTCTATGTTCTTACTTTTGGTTTGGAGATGACTGAATGACATTTACACAACTCTAAAATTGAATGGATCAAGTGGAAATATAGGCTCATATTTAAAAATATAATAGCTCAAAATGCAAGGAATATAATATGCTACTGTACAGTATAGTCGCCATTACATTCCTTGCACTTTGTGCTGTTAGATTTTTAAATGTGATCTTATATTTTCACTTTTCATCCCTTCAATTTTAGAATTGTGCAAATGTCATTCAATCATTTCCAAACAAAAAGTGAAAAAGCAGAAGAAACGTAATATGTGAAAGAACCTTGTACCTATCATTTAAAGACCACCCTGTAAATAATTATAAAATATAAAATTGTATAATAGAAACATAAAAATTAATTTGAGAATTTATAAAACATAATCACAATTATTATATGTGCAGAATTATTTAATATATTTAGTTATATTTCGAATTTTAAAACCAAATAAAGTGCATGTATTAGAAACAAACATCACTTACTTGCGGGACAACTAAACAGAATTATCTAGAGGTTTTTGTATTGAAAATAAAATAAAAATTTGAAAATGCACCATTATGTGTAATGGTGTGTTTATACATAGTGTATTACCTGTTCTGAACCAGCTTATGAATTAAACCAGCAGAAATGTATAAATGTTCTTTATTATTCAAACCTGGTTAAATTATTAGTACGGATGATATAGTATTCATCACACAATATTTTTTCTGATGGAGTTTATCATAATCAATTTGATTTGTATTATGTATTTTGAGATACTGTGCATTATTTAATATACAAAAAATAAACATTGATTTACAAATGTAGACATTCTTTGTTTTGAAAATCGTAGACACTCGAAATTTCGAAACATTCTTTGGTGGTATTCGGGAAGCAACTCTAAACCGCATCTGAAATTAAAACAGAGAAAATTGTTAAAATTATTGATAGTATATGGAACATTCTAAATTCGGTGTCATATGGGAAAGAGGAAGTTTAGAAACGAACGCTCGTTTAGGGGGGGCTTCCATAAATGTTACAAGGGAGAAGGGGGGGATTGCTTTTTGCAAACATGTTTTTTTTTGATAGCCTCTTAAATGTAACATTTATCACAACACAACCTATAAGTTTGACATATACTTATTAACAAATTGAATATTTAAAATTAAACCATGCAATAATAATACTGAACTAATGGAGTAGGTAGGTATATTAAAAAAATGTGGAATACCATTCTTGCAATCAAAAAACTTTTATCAAATTTGTTTTAGTAAATATTAACAATCAATTTGTCAGTCGATCCGAACTAATTATTATACGCAGGAGCAATGAAACAAAACAAAACTACAGTGTCGAAGCACATATTTTCACCTTTGTAGTCGTAAATCTCAAAATATTAATAGAGAAAAAAATGCAACCTTTATTTCCTACAATATTATTGGTAATAACTAATTTCAGAGTAGAACTAATGGGAAAGCAAAAAATCAAGAAAAAATTATTTTGACCGACAATTTTCCAATATAAAAACTTAAAATGATTGTTCCATGTACTTATATATATAAAACCAAAATTTATTTTTAAATATTAAATACCCTATATAGTTTCACTTACCGATTCTCCATGTTATTATCTGTTTCTAGTTCTTTTACTAGCAGAAATTCATCGAATTTTGTTGTCTTTCAACAAGTCCTTTTCAGTAGTTTCACCACTTGCATTTACTGCTTCTAAGATATCCGTTGCATCGTAGCTTTAATTGCCAAGATCAAGTAAGAGTTGGAATTTATATCAGAGTTGCTTGATCTAGATTAATTGCTTCCTAAAATAGGGATTTAAAACATTAGTTCATTAATTTCAAATATACCTACATAGAAACACATTTTTACATTTTCAATGAGTGTGAACCGTTAGCTAGATAAGTACCAAATTATTTTTCATCTCTTCTCAATGTAATTTGTCAATGTGAGCTTTGATTTTAAGAAAACCAACTTTCGAAAAAATGTTAAATATTACTGAACTTATTTACTTACCCTTTGTTTTCGGACGTATTGAACACTAACTAAACTATTATATAAAGTCGTCTTTGCGAACAGGACTTCAACAATCAATTTGTTAATGACGAAATCAGGACAAAATATGCTTACTCTTTTGTTTTCGGACATATTGAACACTATTAACAGTATTAACTATTAGGTATTATAATGCTATCTTTGCACACAAATTCGAGGCAAAATGGCGTGTGACTGACGATTTTCCTTTTCTTCTTGTTTAGCCGTCTCAGTCTCGGATGCGTCCGTTACGTTCGGTCTGGAATGGCCAATAAATAGCATTTAGGCGTATCACGTGACTATAGATGAATGTTGGTTTAATAACATTTATAATTATAACCTATAAATGTAACTTTAATTTAACAACAATGTTAATGACAAGTGTTTTTAATATAATTTTATAAATATTACATAATAACATTATGGAGCTGTTATAGAATAATATGGCATTACGTTACATTCCAGTAATATTATCAGAGTGTTTATGAATAATATGGCATATATGTTATATTTTAAACACATAAATAATATTGATTTCTTGTAACATAGCTGTTTTAATAAATAATGTTTTTTGGATATATTAAAATAAAATTATAATTACGTAAAAACAATATTACAAAAGAATATTGACAAAGTAACTTTAAAAAAATGTTTTTTAATATTTTAGTTGTTTCATGTTTAGTGGGTAGCTAAGGTCGTTTGGAACCTACTTATATGAGTAGTGTATAAAAGGGAAACTGCGTTCCCCCACTCTACCCACTCAGCAGATACACAAAAAGGAGAGGTTGCCTCTGATTGGTGGATTTAAAAGTTCCCATAACTTTTGAACGAGAAGAGATATTTGAATTTTTTAAACGGATTTCTTCTCGAGGTACATCATTAGACAACCTGTTAATGACTTAAAAGAAAAATGACTGATTGGTGGATCTGGAGGATGAAGTGTTAATTATTTGAGTTATGAAAAATAATAATTTATGATCGAATTCACCTTGGTCTACTTGATCTTTTACGTAAAAACGAAAGGTGACCTCTGATTGGTTAACCAGTAAAGACCCAATAACTTTGAAACCAGGAAAGAGATTTAATTTTTTTAAACAAATTTCATCATCAAATTGATCACTAATTCACTATTATCTTTCCCTTGAGAATATACTACGTGAGTGACAAACAAAACAAGAGTGTGATAGTACATTATAAATTTAATTTGATTCTTTTGTTTCACATTGTATAATTTCTAGAATTAATACTAAAATTATTTTAGAAATATTGAATATATTCGGATATTTCCACTTATAACACGAGTTCGTAAATATAACATCATCTTGTTCAACCCTGTAGATAATGTAGAATAAATATCAAAACAATTACGCAATATGTTTTCAGAAGAATAAAAATTATTGTTAATAATATAAGATTACGTATGCTTAATTTCCGGAGCCCTCGTATAATAATGAAAAAATAAAACTTTTTAAATTAATTCATGTAATTAGGGAACGATCAAGTATAATCAAATTTACGAAAATTAACATCCATATTTTTTCTCGAGCTTCATCATTGATGACTCTCTGATTGGTGGATCTAGAGGATGAAGTGTTAATTATTTGAGTTATGAAAAGGAATAATTTATGTTCAAATTCACAGCCTACTTGTAATAAGAGTAAGAGTACATTATAAATTTAATGTGATTATTTTGTTTATCTCTGTATAATATGAATTAATACTAACATTATTTTAGAAATATTGACCGTATTTGAATATTTCCACTTATAGCATGAGTTCATAAATATACAATAATCTCGTTCAGCCCTGTAGATAATGTAGAATAAATATCGAAACAATTAAGCAAAAATATTTCGGATGTTTCTATAAGAAAAGAAAAATGATTGTTAATATTATGAGATTACATATGCATAATTTCGTTAGCTCTCGTATAATAATGTAAAAATAAAACTTTTTAAAATATGTCACGTAATTAGGGAACGATCGAGTATAATCAAATTTACGAAAATTAACATCCATATTTTTCTTAAGCCGACTCTGTCTAGTCCCAAGAAATGGAAACCGCATTCTTACCTTTAATTATCATTCAATACTGCATTTGCATTTTTACCAACAGAATCTGTAATAGTGAATAGCCAACCTCGTTATGTAAACGGCGTCAATATTTTTACGTTTAGTAATGCAAGTGAACTTTAAGTTGATTTCAGCGTACGTATGTACAATGTATGGTATAGTACTTAATCGTTATTTTTAAAATATCCTTTTGCTTTCGCTTTACTTAGCTTATTGGTATATAAGCATGCCACTAAATCGAATTATTATTTTGTACTGTGTCTTAGGTAAGTTTTCCATATTATTTTTGTACTTTGTTCTATTCTTTGAATTTAATATATTTTTTATATTACAAGGTGCTTTTAAAAGTTTATATATCAGCCTTGAAATTCCTCAAGATTGCTCAATTCATTTTTACAGGGTGAATAAATAAAACATAGGTAACATTTGAAGTAATTTTTATTTGGTTTTAAATTTTATGTATCTTAATTAATGAAATATCTATAAATGTTTTTCATGGAATAATATTATTTCAAATATAGCCGTTATTAGGTCGTCACTAGCCTTATCTTCTAATTTCTCCTTCATTATAAATTCTTGTAAGGTCAGTTGAGTCTGTATACAGAGTGCATCTAAATATCGGTGCAGGCAGGAGCTATAATACCATTTGACATCGATCTGGTTAAGCTGTTCCATTTTATGATGTATTAACGTTTCTAATAGCAGTAAACTACTGAAACTTTCTGCGTTTAATGTAACATTGACGCTGCCCTTTTTGGCAGTCATTCTTAATAGTCTTTCACCCGCTTCTTCTACAAACTTCAGGACATAATTGTCAAATTGGATGTTTGGTTTTGACATTCCTCAACACTGCTAATCGATGAAAAATAATCTGAGAGCAGTTTTCCATTTTAAAAATTCCAAAAATTCATAACTGGAAAACGAAACGGCACTATTCACTGATTTCTTTAAAATTAAAACGGACGGTTGAAAATTACTTTCAACATTAATCCCGGTGGATAAACATATTGAGTAAGACCTGTTTAGAAAGTATCTAGATTCTAAAAGTAACTTTGATCTATTCATTTCGAATGATTTGATGAAACTGCGGAATGTTTTCTTTTGCATTAATAATATGCCCTCTCCCCCTCTCTCATACGAACAAAAACAAGCTGCAATTCGTGAAATAGATTAGTATGTATCAATATGAACGTGAACGAACAAATTATCGCAAGCAAGGTGTGGGATGCGATCGTATCTCACAAAAATCTCCGTTCCTTATCAAAAATGAATCTGGTAGATATCAATTACTTACCAAAAAATTTCATTAAAGTGTTGAGTGTTTGGGATTTGGGGAGGAGTTGGCATCTATTACCCGATTATATACGAAACGATCCTCTTATGAAACGTTACTTGGAATCTCGCGAGCATAAACCTTCAGGACGTGGATGTGATGAGATCGACGGTCCCGGCCCACGAATTATTGATTGTCCAGTTTGCGTGAGAAAAAACAATGCAGTTTAATAGTGTAGTGTCAGTTTTCCAATTGGTTGCATTCCTGCATAATAAACTAGTTATAGAGGAGCGAATTCGAGACTCTATCGTGCCGTTTTTTTTTTCTGGCGTAGAACCAGGTCAAACATGGTAGGTTTTGTTAAGCATGTCACTGGGCATATGAAATCGTATTTCACGACATTTTTTCGTGGTCTGGACCTTTTTAATTAAAAAAAAGGGAAAATATTGTATTTTAAATTAAAATGTGTTTTTTTTTTGTTTCCACCGTCATATCTTCAAAACTAATGTTGCTATCGACGTTGTTTTTTTTTTTCAATTAAAGTACACACAATAGCGCCTTTAACTGTACTAATGGTTTTTACACAGTTCGCATTTTCATTTCCTTAAAAATTAGGAAAACTAGATATTTGAATTTTACGTATTACAATTTTCACCAATCGATAAACTTTTTTATTTTTGAAAATTTTTATACACATACAGTGAAGTAAGTGTAGCCCAAACATTAGAAAAGTTTTTGATATAATAATTTTTTTTCCAATGGTTATCGTTTGGCAACAGCGATTTTTTTTAAAGCGTGCTAAATTAGTCATATGTAGTATTGCGACTCACAACCTAGGTACGTACACCGCGTATGGAAGGTACGATAAGATGCGTCTAACTAATATACTATTCAAATGTATTGACCCCTCACCTTAACCGCGAATATCTCAAAAACGGAGGAACGGCAAAAATTGAAAAAATTATGTGTCTATTGTAAATCATTCTCTGAAATTTGTATAATGTACATTGGACAGTTTTGAAGTGTTGCTAAGTTATATTGGAAAATGTCCTACTTTTTAAGGATATTTTGACAATGCCAGTTTTAAATCCATTATATATTTGAAAATATGCTTACTATATAAATAATATTATAGATTCCGATAAGGCATGGTATTTTTTGTACGAGGAAATTTTTTCATAATTTTTTATTCTAAAATTTTGCAGTTATTCTAAAAAACGTAACATCATGTTTATACGGTTATTTATCAAGGTATTTACTAAATTAATATTTGATGTATAATAATTCTTTTTTCTGAAAATCCTTACATTAACTATTTTATTAAAAATCTTTTAAATAAACATGAGTTTTTGACAATAACTGCCAAATTTTAGAATAAAAAATTATGAAAGAATTTCTTCGTACAAAAAATGCCGTGCTTTATCGGTTCTAAAATATTCATATAGTAGGCATATTTTTCAAGATATAATGAATTTAAAACTGGTATGGTCAAAATTTCCTTAAAAAGTAGGGCATTATTCAACATAACTTAGTAGAACCTTAAAACCGTCCAATGTACATTATTCAAACTTCAGTGAATAATTTACAATAGACACATAATGAACACATATTTTTTCAAATTTTCTCTGGTCCGCCATTTTTGAGATATTCGCGGTTAAAATGAGGGGTCAATACATTTGAATCCTATATTAGTAGTTTGCGGGATTTAGAGTATACGTATAAATACTTTTAAATAAATGCGATGCTGTAGAATATTCGCAATTTAGTTTTCTAAAATAATGGAGTGCAGTATTTGTAAGAAAATTGCGCGGGATTATGACAAATCTATGGTACCAAGACCTAAGATACAAGGTTTGTTCACTAATATCTAGTGCTGAAAAAAGACGACATCGCGGAAATATTGTGTCAGAAAAGATAATATTTTAAATTACGAAATTTAATTAAAATATCATATAGACTGTCGTATACTCTGACTTAAATGGAACTAATTTATTTATGCAGCTTGGACACGGCACTAGCAGACAATTTTTGTCAATATAGAAGGTAGTGCAAAGTTTATGAACTACAGTTTGTTCTTGTCTTCATTGTTTTACTGGTTGCGACACCACTAATGGTTTTTTAAAAATATTTAAAAAATTGCGTTTGATGTTCTCAAAGAATATTGTTGTTTTTCAAAAATTATCGGAACTGCCATTGCTGTCTAAAGACGAAGCTTTAATAATCTTTACAAAATTGATTCTAGTACTGTACAAAAACAAACAAATTCAGATATTAAACGACCTAAGGATCAAATTAGCAACAACAACAAACGGAGCTTCCTTCAACTGAAAGCACCTTTTACCACCCCTTCTTTTAAGGTAAACATATATATTTAAATAATAGATTTCCTATCTAATACATTTAGTTAACTATTGCAGTTTTATGTATCAACTTAGAATATCGTACAGAAGCAATATGCCAACTACACTTATAAATGCACATTGGTTCAGGACGGAATTTAAGTGACGATGTTTGGACAATATTTTCACTAAGTATTTATTGTTCAGATAAAAATTGTGAAAATCGAAAATATGATTGTGTTAAAGAAGGCCTAAAATGTTGTAACGAGTGTAAATGTCGTACTTGAAATACTGTTATTTAAAGGTTTCGATGAATGTACAGACGAACTTGAATGCTTTTAACGCAGAGCCTACGTAACTAAATACTCATTTGTCAATAGAAAAATAGTTGCAAAAAAATAAAGTTGTTTTATTCCTGCGTCTTGGTTTAATTCAATCAAAAATGTGTAATAACCTACTTATTAGGTATATAGGTACTTACTTTATAACAATGATTTATATTTACCTGCTTTAAAATTTTTTTCTCCTTAAAACAGCAAAAGGTAGGTTTATACCTTAGGTTCGTACCTATTTTGGAGCTGCTAATAAAAGCCCGATTAGTACACATGAACCCAGCAACCGTAGTCCGCAGGCGGTAAGCAGTATAATGAGAGCCGGACGCGCAAGAATATGTTTTAGCCCGTTTTTAAAAAATCGCTGACTACATACTATAGCCTGCACATCAAAAATTATGATTCTAAAAACTTTTTTCATATATTGGCTTCAATTTGTTCACAGCATGTATATACATATTTTCATAAATAAAAAATTTTCTCGATTGCTGAAAAATACATTTACGAAAATAACAACTTTAAGTCTGCTATTATTTTAACAATTAAAAAAAATATATTTTATCATCACATTGTACATAGAAGCGTTATTGTGTCTATTTCAATTAAAAAAAAAATCAGTTCTATAGCACATTTATTTTTAAAGATAACGGTGGGGACGTTAAAAAACATGTTTCATGGAAAAATCATTTTTTTACAGTTTTTTCGAAATAAAAAAGTTCTTGACCACCAGAAAATGTCGTGA
Source organism: Stenurella melanura (assembly GCA_963583905.1). Classification (NCBI taxonomy): domain Eukaryota; kingdom Metazoa; phylum Arthropoda; class Insecta; order Coleoptera; family Cerambycidae; genus Stenurella; species Stenurella melanura. The sequence continues at coordinate 109,170,087 of OY757310.1, read as the reverse complement.
AAAGTGGTTCCATGTACACGATCACCTAATTAAAGAATCGAACCAAGTCTGGTTTGGTTCTACGCCAGTTTTTTTTTTCTCGGAAACTAAGCGTCTTTGTTTCCCAATTTTACTCGTCTATTATATTACAACCAGAAGATGTTACTGAAGCCTTCATTACAACTGATTTTAGTTCGATCATTAAAACTACTCATTACAAGGCGGAATGGCCCAGAGACTGGCGAAGAATGCATCTGCAAAGCATCAACGAGACGAGAGTATTTGTGGACGAATCCGACACATTTAAAAAAAACTTTGACAGTCCTATTTTGTATTATAAATTACGTTTTATTTTCACAAATAGAACCGTTCTTGACTTGGATTGGATACCTGTTTTATTATGGAACTCTGACGTGAAATCTGTTACGTATTATTCTTTGTATTTGATTTTTCTAATTATGTTTTGTACACTGTTGTTTATAATTCTAACATTTTTATTTATTTATTTATTTATTTCGTCATCACATATTGGATATACATTGCATATATATGTACGTCACAACATACAAAATTTTTAAAAAAATAGTTAAAACATACAATTTGGATAAAATAGTTAAAAATTACAACTAATTAAAATTCTACCCTAACCCTAATGTGCTGTGAGGCAATTTAGCATCACCGTGGCTCGTGATTCATGTACTCTTCAACTGAGTAGAAACAATTTACAGCTAGAAAATTTTTCAAACAAGAAGTAAATTTATTTATAGAATTTATAGTTTTGATGTGTGGTGGCAATTTGTTGTACATTTTAATACCAGCATGATATGGAGATAAAGTAGTGTTGTAATTGGTTATTTTTAATAAATGCCCTTGTCTTGTGTTATATGGATGAGTATCTGAGTTTGTTTCAAAGTTTCTTAAGTTCTTCTTTACAAATTTAATAGTGCTTAAGATATATATACTATGGACGGTCAAAATGTTATTTTTTTTTAAATAAGGTTTACGCGATTCTCTGGGCGCTATGTCAAATAATAATCTGATGAGTCTCTTCTGCAGGATGAACACACGGTGTATGTTTGAGGCAGCACCCCACGACACGATATTGTATGACAAATGTGAGTATGCAAGTGCATAATAAACATTTGTCAGAGATTTAATATTAAGAACACTCTTCAACTGCCTTAGCGCATAGTACGCATAATTTATTTTTTTACAAATGTGTTTAATTTGGTGATCCCAACATAGCTTACTGTCTATCATTGTCCCCAGAAATTTAACTGATTCTGAGAAGTTCTCAGTAGGTAGTATTTTAATTACCCAGGCAGAACATTTACGTTGTTATAACGTCCAGTCAACGTCATCCGAGGCGTCCATTTGACGTCCTAAACGACGGCGATTTTACGTCGATTACAGGTCACAATGTCAGCGTCCTTTCGACGTCGAACAGTGACGTCAAATAAACGTCAATGGTCACGTTATTTCGACGTCATTGTGACGTAAATAGTCGTCGGAACAACGTATAATTTTGGGACAGATTAGTGGAAAAATAGATCCCCCTCCTCTTCCCTTAATGTAGCATCACCTTTGTAGACTTAAGGTGGCCATTCCCTAGAAAGAGACATCCGATAGGGAAATACTTAATATTTTTGGCCACAACTTTTTTTTCTAAGTACGTATATTTAAAAAAATTATAATACTACCTAAGTAGAACCATAACAAGGCTTTTCCTATGAATTTCCACTCAATAATTTCAGTGGTTTGCAAAATAGTCTAATTTAAAACTACGAAATAGGAAGATTAGCATAATTCTTAAATTTAAATCTGACTATTTTGCAAACTACTGAAATTATTGAGTGAAAATTCTAAGTAATAGTCTGGTTATGGTTCAACTTAGGTAGTCTTACAGCTTTTTTAAATAGCCATACAAGAAAAAAAGTTATGCCCAAAAATAATAAATATTTCCCTATCGGGTGTCTCTTTCTAGGGAATGGCCACCTTAAATTTCCTCACTATTTGAGTTTTACACTTTCAAATATCTTGTAATATTAACTGAATTGATAATATCAACTGTTTCTATTACATTTTTCATCTTGATCTAGACTTGAAAATATCAAGTCTGGATGTTTACTTTAAAATCAATATGACAAAAGTACTTGCACAATGAATTTTGGTAAACAAAAAACAGTCGACATAATCAATCTATTTAATATACTATAGAGAATTTTAAAAGTCAAGAATATTGGGAGTCAAGATCTTTATGACAACACTACTTATAAGTAGAATGGTTCCAGAGTTGTTAAATAAAGAGCTAATATAATGAAAAATATTTATTGACATCACCATATATATATATATATATATATATATGTTGTTTCTTAGGTTTTCACGGGTGTTAAATGAAGTGTTGGTTTTCTTCCGGGTGTTTTCCCGTGTAGTTGGTAGGCTCCTGTGGGAGCCACGCTTGTCTGAACGACGTTTCGGCGGAATCTCATCTGCCATCCTCAGGTTCTAGCTGGAAGCTGCCTATTGCTGCTGCTGCTGCCGCCGCTACTGCTGCTGCTGCTGCTGCTGCCGGTGCTACTGCTGCTCCTCGTTGCTCGAACTGAACTGACGTTCTCCGTGTTGTGCGGCTCCTTATATATGTTGTGGGGTGGGGCGCGCCTGCGCACCTGGCTGCGTGTTACTGGCCCTCTACTCTCTGTAGGAGGCGTAGCGGGCGCCTGAGCTAACCCGACAAGAGGCCTCGTTGAAACGTCACGTTTCACGTGACTTCTCGTTGATGGTCGTGCGTCCTCGTGTCTAGCCGGCTCTGGAGGTTGTCGTGGTCCTCCTTGGTTGGTTAGCGCTTGGCTCCGGCTCCTCGTGATGGGTCCCCTTGTAGCTGGCTGTGGTGTCTCTTCGTGAATGGTCGATACTCGACGGTGCCTCGTTGCGATCTGTTCGTTTACCGTGGGTCGTCGTCTGTTTTCCGTTACGTAACTTCCTGACAGTGCGGGCTTCCATGCAGTGGGTAATCTTTGAGTGTCGTCTCGTTTGTTAAGATTTTGAGGTCTTTTTTCAATTTCTATGGCCTCTCTGGTAATCCTTGACCTCCAATGCTCGATATTGGCTATCGTTCTGGTGTTGTCGAAGTCTATCTTGTGTCCTGTGGTTTTTGCGTGTTGTGCTAGGGACGATGTTTTCTCCTCTTTTTGCACTGCATTTCTATGTTCTTCTCTTCTTACACTTATCCGTCTGTTCGTTTGTCCTATGTATGATTTGTTGCAATCTTGGCACGGGATTTCGTATACTCCTTGGTTTTCTAGGGCGATTTTTGATTTCGGGTTACGTAGAACTGCGCTGATTTTTCGGTCTGTTTTGAATATTGTGTCTATGTTGTATCCACGTAGAAGTTTTCCGATTTTATCTGTTGTCCCCTTCACGTAAGGTAAATATGCTTTTGCCACTGGTTTCTCAGATTCTTCCTGGATTCGTGGTCTGGATGGTTCTTGCGACTTCTGTATTGTATACCTTGAAAATCCATTTCTCATAAGTGCTTTCTGGAGTGATAACATCTCTTCGTTAATATGGTCGCCGTCTGCTAGCCTTTGGGAGCGTGTCACTAGAGTCTTTACTACTGAATTCAATTGCGCTGGATGGTGGTGTGATGCTGCGTTTAGATATCTGTCTGTGTGAGTGGGTTTTCTGTATACCGTATGACCTAGTGTTCCGTCTTGTTTCTTCTTCACTAATACGTCAAGAAATGGGAGCTGGCCTTCTGCTTCTACCTCCATTGTGAATTTGATTCTGTCGTGAATGTTGTTTAGGTGGTTTAAGAAATTATTAAGATGTTCTCTCCCATGAGTCCAAATTACGAACGTGTCGTCAACGTATCTTAGCCAAAGTTTCGGTTTGAGTGGTGCAGTTTGTATTGCACGAGCTTCTAAGTCCTCCATGAAGAGATTAGCGATGACTGGGGACAAAGGTGAACCCATCGGTGCTCCTTCCGTTTGTTTGTAGCGCTGGTCATTGTATGTGAAATATGTGTTGTTTAGACAGTGTGTAGTTAGACTAAGAATATGATCCTCTGGACTGTACTTTTGCTTGATCAATTCAAGTGATTCCTCTACTGGTACGCTTGTGAACAATGACACTACATCGAAGTTCACTAGAAGATGTTCTGGTTGGACAGTCTCGTTGCTTAGTAACTCGATGAAATGTTGTGCGTTTTTCACATATGACGTTGCTTTTTCGGCAAGGGGCTGCAACTGCCTAGCTAGATACCTCGCTAATTCCTGCACAGGTGATCCTACAGAGCTAACAATAGGTCTTAGTGGGGCTCCTTCCTTGTGGATCTTTGGTAAGCCATATAGTTTGGGGCATCTTGAAGATTTCTCTCTCGGTATAATCTGGTTCTTGATTTGATCGTCGATCGGGCTAGCTTTAATTTTGGCTTTGGTGGTCTTCTCCAGGTACGTCGTGGGATCTGTTGTAATTGCTTGGTAAGCAGTGTCTTCTAATAGTGTCTCTATTTTGCTGTGGTAATCTTCGCTATTCATCACTACCGTAGCGTTGCCTTTGTCTGCTGGTAAGATTATGATGTCCTGGTTTTGTCTTAATGCCTTCACAAGATAGACTTCGACAACACCAGAACGATAGCCAATATCGAGCATTGGAGGTCAAGGATTACCAGAGAGGCCATAGAAATTGAAAAAAGACCTCAAAATCTTAACAAACGAGACGACACTCAAAGATTACCCACTGCATGGAAGCCCGCACTGTCAGGAAGTTACGTAACGGAAAACAGACGACGACCCACGGTAAACGAACAGATCGCAACGAGGCACCGTCGAGTATCGACCATTCACGAAGAGACACCACAGCCAGCTACAAGGGGACCCATCACGAGGAGCCGGAGCCAAGCGCTAACCAACCAAGGAGGACCACGACAACCTCCAGAGCCGGCTAGACACGAGGACGCACGACCATCAACGAGAAGTCACGTGAAACGTGACGTTTCAACGAGGCCTCTTGTCGGGTTAGCTCAGGCGCCCGCTACGCCTCCTACAGAGAGTAGAGGGCCAGTAACACGCAGCCAGGTGCGCAGGCGCGCCCCACCCCACAACATATATAAGGAGCCGCACAACACGGAGAACGTCAGTTCAGTTCGAGCAACGAGGAGCAGCAGTAGCACCGGCAGCAGCAGCAGCAGCAGCAGTAGCGGCGGCAGCAGCAGCAGCAATAGGCAGCTTCCAGCTAGAACCTGAGGATGGCAGATGAGATTCCGCCGAAACGTCGTTCAGACAAGCGTGGCTCCCACAGGAGCCTACCAACTACACGGGAAAACACCCGGAAGAAAACCAACACTTCATATATATATATATATACATGGAGATTGGCTAACTATCTACTAATAAAAATTATAATTTTAATGGAGCAATGGGAAAGAAATACAGGTTCCATTTGCATTAGGAAATAACATACATTTAGTTATAATGTTATTCAATGCAATAATTTCAAGATCTGATGACAAATTAGAGATCCTATAAATATTTAACTCTTGAGAGTTGCACGGATAATTAAAAAAAGACTCATAGGAAAGAAATCTACTTCCAATAAAAAATATATTTTTATTCTGGTCGACAATATTGCTGATTTACATTACATTGTTATTTTTGGTAAGACAATGTGAGTTCTTGTAAGAAAACGATTTTACAACATATAATAAGCCATTATTAAATAATTTCTTATATTGTTTGCAATTAAAATAATTTTCTATTAGTGAACCATCAAAATGCTGAACTGAAAACGACAAAGTGAGCTCCGTATGATTTATGGATATATCATTAGCCTCTTTAAGGCGTCGACATAATTGTTCTAGGGGTTTGTTGGGTGATCTGATTAACCTTTTAATTTCTCCCAAATAATTTTCAAAAGGAAAGGCAGAAATTGTATCAAGGGGGCCATAAATCTTGGTCTCCTCGCTTAAATGAGTTAAAGTATGGACGTTGTAGACAAGGTAATCTAATCCATATAGAATTTTACAATACTTTATAAACTTATTCATTAGAGTTTGTGCAAAGTCACAACCAATATGTGAGAGATGCCTTTTTGACAACAAAATTGTAGCAGCCACGTGTAATAACATGAAATGTTCATACAGTGCTATATCAATGATTTCCTTTAAAACTATAGGACCTATGTATACTAGAAAACTTCGAAATTCAGTGGCCTTGAAACGTGGTAGTTCTGAAAGGCTTTGAGGTTTTCTATTAAATTCATATGTAAAAAATGAACCAAAATGTTGTAACTGCGTTGATATAATATTAATAGATCTACTGTCTAAACGAACTTTAATAGGATATCCACCTACCCATGAAGTTAAAAGTTTTTTCATTACACCTAAACATAAAGAGTGCATGTATTCGATTGGAAATAGTGATACCATTCCAATATTCAATTGTGTTAATGGTGAAATTCCGGTATGGTGTTCTTCATCTATTTTTAATGACGATGATTCATCAGTTCTCTTGGAAGCTGAAGTATTATCTAGAACTACTCTTCTGTTTACGTAATCCCCTCCTACTACACATTTATCACAACTAGAATAACCACCATGCGATTTGATGCATTTAATAAACGCACGAGCTGGAACATCACAAATGAAGCTGTGAATTTCAAACAAATATTGCTTATTGTTAACAAGGTAACCATTTGTTATTAAATCTGAAAGTTCAGAAATAAAATCTTCAAGAAAACATGACAGTGGTGTAGGTTTAGAGTTTCCACAAAATACCCCAACCGCAAATGGTTTTTGTTTTATACCCTCGATATTAATCATTAATCCTAAAATTGGCCAAAAAGTTATAGATGAACTCTTAAATAAAGGAATCCCATCAATATTGAAAGACATCTTTATCAAATTGATATCAAATGAATTCTTAGTAAGAAACAACTGTAAGTAGCCTTTTATTCCAAAATGAATGTAGAAGCCGTTATCAAGCTGCTTTTTAGAAAAGGGTTTACGGGATGTTTTCAATAAAGTTTTAGCATTTAATGGTAATTCTGGATGAATAGGATGTAGAATATGTAATAGATCAGTAATCATTGAATGTGGCACTTTATTTCGAACAGCATATTGTCTTAGTTCATCAGTCAAATTATATGTTTGGTTTTTATAAAGGTTTTGAAATGAAGATGATGTATCATCAGATGAATAATTGTTTATGTCTGTTATAAGCAGGTCAGATTCATTACTATTATCAAAAGTGACGTTTTCAAGAAAATTACTATTACTATTATTTGCCTCAAACTCTATATAACTCCCATTACTACTATTAGATTCGCAAGATTCAGCAATTTGTTTTTCAATTTCTGTGGAAATATCAATATTTTCACTAGTTTATGAAGTATTATCAAGTAAATTTGTAATTTCTCGTGCAACTCTTCGGTATATTTGTCTTTCTCCTACTATTTCCTTATAAAACTTTGCCATATTTCTATTAAGAAAAATGCTACCTATTGTTAAAAACAAGTATAAAATATAAAATCGAAACTTAAAATGCTATCTAGTATGGAAAATATGTATAAAGTATAAAATTAAAGTTTAAATTCTATAAGAAACTAGTCTCACTCCTACGTTTGTTATCAGGTAATAATTCTTAAAAAAGTAACAAATACTATTTATTTAAAACTAGTTGTTTTCATCATATGCAGCCGATTTGGATTTATTTTGTTTTCTCTGAGGAGCATGTTTAAGCCATGATTTTATTGCCATCTCGATGGAATCTGTAGTGAAGTCCGAATTATGTTTAACCGAACCTAAAGTAAAGATAGCTTTATTTAAAAAAGAGTATTCCACTTGAAAAGAATAACTTATCTATTATTTCTCATTTAATAGAGAATTGCAAGTATACCAGGTGTCAACGAGATCACTTTCCCGCCACCATTTTTAATTTAACTGTTAAATTTCTACGACTTTCAGTTTTACCAGAAGGTTTCAAAAATTGTTTCATTTAAAAATTAACTAGGTGTCACTTAAACCGGAAGTCGAAGAAACTTGACAGACGGATAAAAAATGCCGTTTTGGTAACATGTGACACATGTCTAGTTTCAACTTCAATCCGTTAAAAACTAAGCAAATGCAGCCAGTAAGTGATCTCAATGACAACCAGTAGAGTAGGGCTGAAAGTCAATACTTGATTAATCAAATTAACTATACCACAATTCATTATAATGCAAGGAAGTCTAGTATCTCACTTGTAACAATTTTTTTTAGACCAAATCCTACCATAACGGTGGAAAGTAAAAAAATCGGTAAAGGTCTTTACACAGAACTTCCCTCGTTATTTGTGCATGGCGGTCACTCTAAAAAATTAATAATTACGAAATGACATTGAGAATAATAATCGGAATATAGTTATTGCTATTATTACAAAGAAAACTTGATAAGTTTTGGTAAAAAAAATATACAGATTGCTCATCCAACAGCAAAGGCTCAATACTAAATAACAGGTGCCACATATGGCAGGCTTACGCAAATACCTTTACAAATGTCCACCATGACTGAATTATTTCTTGGGATGACCACCCTGTACATTTTTCAATAAATGTATAATAGGTGTATATGTCAGATATTATTGCCATCCGTCACATCAATCCAACATTCGCGCATTGGAGTGGAAGTATAGTGGTGGTTAAAAAATTTTATTTTTATTTTAATTTTTAAAAAATGTAAAAAAAAAATTTTAAATTTTTTCTTCTGAAATAGGTTTAAAATGTCAAACGTAGAAATTTCTAATTTAAGCAAAAAGGAAAGTTTCCGTCTATTCTATAATAGTGGTAAAAGAAGTTTAAGATTTAAAAATTACAAATTTTTTTTAAATAGGTTTAGAATGTCATGAAACGTGAAACTTTTAAATTTGAGTAAAAAAAGTTTCCATCTATTCTAGTGTTAATTTTTTTTCCAAACTGATAAAATGTTGCAAAAATTTTTTTTCCGAAATTGGTTTGGAATGTCATGAAACGTGGAAATTTTAAATTTGAGCAAACCAAATTTTTCGTCTATTCTATAGTAGTTATAGGTAAATAGATTAAAAATGTTTTCAAATTTTTTAAAACATTTTTCGAAAACATTTTTAAATTTGTTTGAATAGTTTTAGAATGCCATGGAAACGTGGATAGTTTAAATCTGAACAAAGAAAAAAAATTCTATCTTAGTGGTAAAATTTTTTTAAAAAAGTAAACAAAATTTCTAATTTTTCTTTTAAATAGATTTAGAACGCTATGAAACGTGGAAATTTTAAATTTGAAGAAATAAAAAAAAAAATCCGTCTATTTTAGTGGTAAAAAAAAATTCAAAAATGTTGGTAAAAAAAATTTTAAAAAATTTTCAATGTTTTTTTTCTGAATCAGGCTTAGAATGCCATGAAACGTGGAAATTTTAAATTTGAAGAAAAAAAAATATTCTAGTGGAAAAAAATTTTTCAAAAATGGTAAAATTTTTTATTTATTTTTAAATAGTTTTAGAATGCCATGAAACGTAGAAATTTTAAATTTGGGCAAAAAAAAAATTTTTTCATGGTAAAAAATTTTTCAAAAATGGTAAAAAATTTTCAAAAATTTTTTTTTTCAGAAATAGGTTTAGCGTGTCATGAAACGTGGAAATTTTAAATTTGAACAAAAAAATTTTTTTTTTTATCCTGATAAAATTTTTTTCAAAAATGGTGAAAAAAATTTTCAAAAATTTTCAAAAATGTTTTTTCCCGAAATAGGATTAGCGCGTCATGAAACGTGGAAATTTTAAATTTGAGCGAAAAAAAATTGTTTTCACTATTTATTCCGTTTAGACGGTCCACCCTGTATATTTTCCAGTGAAATTTCTACCATTTCTGCGCTGACAGTAGCGCCAACTACCTGCCAAATTTCACTGCTCTCCTTCAAGTAATTTTTTAGTAAATGCACCAACAGACAGACAGACAGACAGACTGACGGAATTGAAAAACCTATATTTTCGTAATCTACGTGTTCTGAAATGTCAGAATCCGTAAAAATGTCAGGGTGATTTTTTCTCGAATACAATACTTCCCTTCGGTATGCGAGGGAAGTAAAAAGTTACCCACACTTAAAACATTGTACAGAAATTCTCGAAATAAATCGCCCTGAATATTATGTAACTTTGTCATTCATTAGGAGCAAATTACAATCATATGACATTCTCTAGACAGAAAATTAATAGCTATAAGAGCTTCATTAATTGACAATCATATTTTTTGTTTTAAACTTTCTTTTCAACTTTTTAAACTAAGAAAGTTGAAAAACCTTCGGGAATGCCATTCAGAGCCATTAAAAAAAATACTGTAAAAGTTCAGACAGGAAAGTAAATATATGACTATAACTAAATACCTATAACTTTTCAATAAGATTTGATACTTACGAATTACAACAGCGTTCAGATGTAACTTTGTGAACGCTTTTTTATGGGTACCGTTCCTGTCTTTTCTTAAAAGTCCACAGTAATTATAGTTGCTTGCAAGTTCATCCGTCATCAAATTTCTTAAAATGCTATTAGTTTTTGTCCTTAAATCTTTTCCCCCTCTTGCACTAAAATGTGCTACCTGAAAAGAGTATTTTCATTTCTGTAGGGGTTTTACAATAATCAAGAGACATCATCACACAGTTCATTAGACTGCTTGTAAGTTAATAGCCTGGTAAATATATAATTTATTACATCAACTTCATTTTTTTGCACTATAAACGTATATCTACTTACCAGTTGTTCTCTAATGCAGGTATTTTCACTTAGAATGTTTTCCACTGCTTCCAAATCTTTTGTATTTTTTAGTGGAAAACTGCATGGAAGATCTTCAGGAAATTCCGAGTTGGAAAGATTTGTAAACAAATTCCTATTTTTTAGTAATGTCAAAATTTGTTTATTCTGTTCCTTAATTTTTAATATTTCTTTTAGAAGATGATATTCTGTAATAAAATTCAGATTAATGACTTTCTAATTTCTAAAACAGAGATTTAGGAAATACCATTCTTATCCTGCGAATTATTGTTAGCCCATGAAGTACTAGGTGTTGCTAAAAAATATATTATGAGAATAAACCGGAACAAAATAAATTACTTTATACATACATAAATCCTGTGACGTGTTAGCTCTTAAAATTGTATTAGGAGTAGCTAAAAAATATGTTATAAATAAGCAGGTCAAAAAAATAAATTACATGTATACTTACATAATTTTAATATAACTTTTTCTGAAGTAGTAGTAGGTGTGGAAGTTGTAGTAGTAGGTGTGGAAGTTGTAATAGAACGGCTTTTAATGGGAGAGAGTCTCTTATGTTTTGTTTGAGAATAATTGTTATTATCATCACTATCAGATGAGTCCAACAATCTCAAAGGTAATCTTTTTCTCCTTTTTCGAATTTCATCTGCAGAATTCACATCTGATTCATCTTTAGCTTTTTTCAATTTCCAGTTAGCTGTCTCCAAGTCATCTAAAATACATTGTACAAGTGAGCATAAATATCTGTCACGTATATGTAAAAAATCAATATCGTGGGAGAACACGCTTACATCATCGCGCTCCTCGCAGCATCTGGTTTCAAAGCCATGGATTTTTTATTTAAAGCATTTATTATTATTACATGAATATTTAAATTTCCCGGTTAGTTGGGGACGCTTTGGCATGCAAGCTTTGATTGGTTAACACTTCAAAATTCCAACTATATAGGTATTTATTTTATTATATTATATATGGGTACTTACCACAATTGCAATAGATTTTATGTCCAGAATATAATTTCCACGTCTCTGTATTGATTTCTTCTGTGAATTCAGCTCGAAGGCACTTATTAAATTTGTTGGTATTAATAATAGGAGGCCAAAACACTTCTTTCTTTCTTGGCGTTAGCCACTGCGTATTCACGATGGCCAAACCACCGCCATCTTCTTCCTTAAATTCTATTACTGAAAACATACTACAATTTTACCTATAAGTAAAATAATTTACTAATAATAATCCCTAATGCATACCTTCAAAATTCGTCAAAGTTTAAAAAATATATAATACTTGAAAACGCTAAAACACGAAGCAAACTATTCTTTACAAAACAATCACCTACTACACCTACTTGCATTAGGAACGAAAAACATATAAACAGAAAAGGCTTTTTTAGTTGTATACATAATATATTTTCAGTTTAAATAGATTTATTATCATTCCAAATAAACAATCGGTAATAAAATTTCCATGTATAGTGGTAATAGGAAAATGACGTACCTACGTTTCACTGACAACATTTTGCGATAGGTTCTGTTGTTCATATTTTTAATCATAACATTTGCTATAGCGTAATAAGTTAAAAATAATTTGTCTACGGTATATACAGACTGTCTATTTTACGAGGGCCACACCAAATATCTCGCTTAATATCTATTGTAGAAGAATAAAGTTTTAGAAACAGTTATCCCATTTTTTGTGAGCTATATTTCAGTAAAAAGAAATTTGAAATCCATAGCCTACTTTATGAGATATATTACAAAAACCTGAAAAATAGGAAAACCGCAAACGGTTATAGCTTCCTTATTTGAGGAGATACGAAAAAAGTTAAAGGAATGAAAGTTGACGGCAAAGACAATAAGAATAATAACGTGTAACAAAAAAATCGAAAAATGCAGTTGGCTTTGACATACGCTATTGTGCAAAAATGAAAAATACTTATCTCAAAGTAGGCCATGACGCCATTAATTCCGTTATTTTTTTCTCATTCCAACGATATAAAACATGTCACAGAAATTTTAACCGATAGTGTTAATATTTAATATTTTACGAATACCACAATTCAATTCAACAAGTAAAAAAGAACCAAGCATGATAAGACAGCAAAACATCGTACCGATTGAAAATAATTCGCAACTCACTTCCACTAAATCTAGCTATAGTACGGTCGCCAAAGCTAAAGTAGTACATCCAAATAATTCTTTATATGTTAAATTGAGGGATTCGACCCAAAGCCCTGAAGAACTCTGTAAAAAAATTAAATCTTCAGTAAATCCTGCCAAACTGTAAATTGCTGTCAATCGAATAAAAACTTCATCCAATGGAATTATTATAAATTGTCAAAATGTAGAATCTGTCAACAAATTGAAAGATACATTGATGCCACAGTTAGAGGAGCAGTGTGATATTACATTGTCAAAGAATATAACTCCTAAAATAATAATATATGGTACTGAAAAAACGGACGTATCACTGGATGACGCCACTCTGGTCAATGACATTATAAATGCCAATAATATACCATCTGATCAAACTGATTTTAAGTTTAGAATAGTTAGGAAAATAAATAGTGACGGTCTTGTTAATCTCATCGTTGCTGTTGACCCAAAGACAAGGGCTATAATTTTAAAAATGGGCCATCTGTATGTCAATTGGAGTAGATGTCGTGTTAGTGATTCATATCATATAAAGAGATGTAATACTTGTAGTAGTTTCGGTCATATTTCGTCTGATTGCACTAGTAAATTTCCAATTTGCTATATATGTGCTGAACGACATGAGGCCAAAGTGTGTAGTTCTAATACTGAAAAATGTGCAAACTGTATACGTTCCAACAACCAATTTAAAACAACGTACAATATAAATCATAGATCAAATAACAATAAGTGTCCGTGCTACGTAAACAAACTTAACATAATTAAAAATCGAACTCTTGCATCTCTAAACAGCGCCTAGCAATTAGATTCGTCTAATAATTTTTGTGTTGTTCATCATAACCTACAATGTGTGAAAAATAAAATAGACGAAACGGAAGTATTGTTATCTGAAGAAAACATCGATGTGTTTTGCATCACGGAAACTTGGATTCAATCGCAAGAAATTGTACACATTCATTTTTCTGGCTATAATATATCTACTTACTACTGTAGGAAAACGTTTTTACATGGAGGAACTATGATACTAACAAAAACTTCGCTAAATGTGAAAAATATCACCCACCTGGTAAATCTTAGCGTGTAGATAAAATTTTTGAGTGTTCTGCCGTTGAAATTAAATTAAATGGAATTGTATACTGCATTATCTGTCTGTACAGAACACCAGATTCTGATACAAATATTTTTATATCAAGTTAGAAGAAATCCTAAATTTCATAACTAATAAACCTTATATTTCTCACATAACTTTATGTGGTGATTTTAATATTGACTTTTTATGTAAAGATAAACACACTTTGGACCTAAATGATCTTGTCAATTCTTATTATATTTATTCCGTTTTCAATGAACCTACCCGAACTATGAATGGGACGGGTACAGCAATAGATTATATACTTACTAACTTTAATAACAGAATTTTACATAGAAACATTTTACATACAGGATTGTCAGATCATTCTGGTCAAAAGATTATTATCGATATGAATGTCCCACAAAATACAAATACGTATAAATTCAGATGATCATTATCCAAAAACAATATTTCAAAATTCAAAGAATATCTAAATACGGAGATGTGGCGTAATGTTTATAGCAATCAAACAGTAGAAGAAAAATATGCAGCCTTCCATAACATACTGCACAATCATTACGATTTGTGTTTCATTTTTGTCAGCAAAAATCTAGATTTTAAAAGTGATAATAATTGGATAACTCCAGGTATTAAGGTACCATCAGTACACCTAAAAGAATTATTTATATTACAAAAAAATGGTATCATTCATGCGCAACATTATAAAAACTATAAAAGGATTTACAATCAAGTTATAAGGCACGCAAAAAAGATGTATTTTGACAACATAATAAAAAACTCCGCCAATAGATCTAAAACAGTATGGAAAATAATTAACAACTCTGTAAAAAACAACTTCAATAAAAACACCAGCAAAACCGCCGAAATTGAAATCAACAACGAATTAAGTACAGATAAACCGAAAATCTCGAACGAATTTAATTCTTATTTAATAAATTTACCAAAGTCCTTTTACACCTTGCAAAGTAACACAACTGGAATTCCAACACTAATTAATAATGAAAATTCAATTTACCTAGAACCAGTCTCAATTTCGGAAATGGTTGAAACAATTAATAATTTAAAAAATTCAAATTCAGTAGGCAGTAGGCCCTGATGACATTTCTACTAAAATAATAAAGCTCTGTGCCCACCAGTTAGCCGAACCATTAACACATATCATCAATCAATGTTTCAAGGAGGGTACTTACCCAAGTTTATTAAAATTATCCAAAGTTATTCCCTTTTACAAAAAAGGTGACAGCAGAAAAATTTGTAATTACCGGCCCATTGCAATATTATCAGTATTCTCCAAAATATTCGAAGTTATTGTCCAAACGCATAAAAATATTTTTAGAATCTGGCAACATTATCTCCAAATCAACATGGGTTTAGAGAACATCGGTCAACAATAACATCGTTATTAAGTATTTTGGATTTTATATATAAAAATTTAGATCAGGAACAAAAAGTCATCGCGTTATTCATAGATCTTTCTAAAGCGTTTGACCTCGTGAATCATGACATTCTTTTGAAAAATATTGAATGTTATGGTATACGAGGCTTGTGTAATAAACTCCTAAAATCGTACCTAAACAACAGAAAACAGTTTGTAGATTTTCTCGGAGCTAAATCTGAGGAACTGCCTGTCGATATTGGTGTACCACAAGGTAGTGTTTTGGGTCCGCTGTTATTTATTCTTTATACAAATGATTTAGATAACTATTTATCGACATTTTATGGGGCTTTTGCTGACGACATTACTATTATTGCAAGTGATAAGGAAACACATAATGCTACTAGCAAACTTAATTCAAATCTACACACGTTATCTCATTATTTCAGCGATAAAAAACTAATAATGAACCAGGATAAAACTTTTATTATGCAATTTCATCCCACTGGAAAAAAATATACATCGAGTGTATTAATTAAACACAACACTAAATCAATTCAGCAAGTAACATCACATAAAGTTTTAGGAATTCATATAGATCTATCCCTAGATTGGAAGACACATGTTGCCTATATATGCAATAATTGTGCAAGTAATTGTTTTGCATTAAAACGATTGCGCCATATCACCAGTTTAGACACTCTTAAGACGTACTATTTTTGTAATTTCGAATCTCGAATTCGATACGGAGTTGTTTTCTGGGGATATTCAGCATCTGCGAGCAGAGTATTTGTATTGCAAAAGAGAGCCATACGTTCCATGTTTGGAATGAATATTAGGGAATCTTGTAGAACATCATTTGTCCAAAATAAAATTTTAACCCTGCCTAGTTTGAACATTTTTGAAATATTAAAATATGTAAAGAAAAATATAGATAAATTTAGTCAACAAAATATATTTCACAACTATTCGACACGTCATGGCTCAGATTTGCAATACGATATGCATAGATTAGAATTATACAAATCTAACCCTTACTATATGGGATCAGTAGTATATAATAAATTAAATGTAAATATAAAAAATATTGTAAATGTAAAAACATTTTTGTCAACTTTAAAAACATTTCTTGTGGCTAATGCATTTTATTCGGTGGACGATTTTCTAAATCACGTCAATTAATGCATGGTTTATGTGACATTTGTTAACGATAATTGTAATAATAACGAAATTATTGCTAATACGTATTAATTTTTTTTTTCGAGTGAATGTCAGATTATGATATATAATGTTCTTTAATGATTATTTACTAATATCTTTATTGACTTGTCCTATGTTATTTTATGATCACTTGGATTAATAAATGTATTCTATTCTATTCTATTCTATTCAATATATTAAATGCTTTGCTTAGATCAAAAAATAAGCCCATGACATGATTTCTCTTGTCCATCTCACCATATACAAACTGCAAGAGTTGGATGGTGGCTGTTTCAATTGATTTACCTTGTTGAAACCCATGTTGATATTTTGTTATTAAGTTATGCTTGTTTAAAAATGACATAATTCTATTGAAAATAATCCTTTCTATAACTTTTGAAATTACGCATAATATAGAGATCGGTCTATAATTCTCATAGTCGAGTTTATCACCCTTCTTGAACACTGGCAGAACCAATGCAATTTTGAAGATTTCGGGGAAAGTAGGTACCTTGCTCAAAACATTTGTTGATTAGATATGCTAGAGGAACTGAAATTATTTCACAAGCAAATTTCAGGGCTGTAGCTGATATACCATCTACACCTATAGCAGGTTTATTTTTTAGTTTTCTTATTTAAAAAAAAAAAAAAGTCCAAGTTTTCTTATGGTGTCAATATTTTCTTCAGGTGTTGTAGGTTATAAGAATAATGTGTGCTCAATAGACGGGCAGCCAGTGCATACTGTCGAAATATTATTTTGGAAATGTTCTGACATTTTCTCTACTGCAACATTCGAGAAGTAACTTCCAAAATGTTCAGCAATAGTTTGAGAGTTTGTTGTAGGTAAATTATTAATATTTATTTTTATTACTTTGCTGTCTGCACTTCTATTGAGTTGTTCATTGATGAGGCACCAAGTTTCTCTAGAACTGTTTGTTGCTGTATTTATCTGATGTGAGAAATATTCTTTTTTTGTTTTTTTTATGTTTTTGGTATATTGTTTTTTCTTTTCTTTGTATAGTTTATTTAAATTAGGATCACCTAGGTTGTTAGTAAGCCAATACAAGTTAAGTAATTCATTTCTGTCTGTATCTAAGTCACTCTTGCAATCAGTTTTCTTAAATTTATTACTACAATGAGTTACTAGAGGACATGTACTGTCAATACAGTTTATGAACAGCTCAATAAAGTTTCGAAAGGCCTCATCGATGTTCTCAATGAAGATTGTATCCCGGCTTATTTTTTTAAGCATGTAATGAAATTTCTCTGTTTTCCTCCGAGAAATGCCTGACATGATAAAACTTGTTATTATTCTCTTCGGTCAGCTTGAAATCCTTGCAACATATTATTTGAGCCAGGTGGTCTGCTATACATGGATTTAAGACCTGAGCTAGGTATCTATCTTCAGATAAATTTGTGGCTAAATAATCAATACCTGTTTTTGATGTTACTTGATTTATATTTGTTACTATACGTGTAGGCACATTGATACACGATGTAAGATTAAAGCATTCAAATGTATCATCTAGAATACTAGAATATCTTTTTCTGCAGATGGTTTTAAAAAGTCTATGTTAAAATCACCACAAATAATAACTCCTGGGTTCTGTTTATTGATAAATTGTAACGAGTGAGATAGATTTTCAAAAAATATATCCAAACTGCCAGTTGGGGGTGTGTAAATTGTCATTATATTTATTTTGTTCTGTTCGTGACAGAGTGAAACTGCACAAATTTCTATGTTTGTTTCAGATGTAAGGGACTTTATGTACTTTATGGCTTTTGGTTTAAGAGTGTCCTTAACATTATTATTGACATATATAGCTACACCTCCGTGTGAACGGTTCAGCCTGAAGAAGGCACTCACCAGTGTGAAGTTTGGGATATTTAAACTGTTTAACTCAGATTGGTCAGCCCAGTGTTCACTGATACATAAGACATGTAGATTTTGTTGATAACCAAAAATTTCCAGATTGTTTAGCTTATTTCTGAGACATTGTACATTAATGTGTCCAACATTTAGTTTTGAATGTATGTCAGTATTTACTTCACTGGTTGACACCAATCGTTTTATGCTGATTTCCTGATGAGCCTTGCTGAAAGGGTCTTAAAATTACTTTTGCTGGCCACATTTCAGGATCTAAGAGGTCTTATAGCTGCATTTCACTGCTACCCACTTTAAAGCACTTTTTGCGAAATTTTGACTTAAGATCATAACAGCTTACATATTAACTGTTAAATGTAGAAGTCGTTATGAAGGTGTTTGTAATTCATAAGATGATGAAATAAAAAAGCTTAATATATTTTAATATCGAGTTTTTTTAAAAAATATATACATATGCCATTTTTGACAATAAAAATTGGAACGTTTGTTAAGATATAGTAATGCTACAATAACAAGATGAGGAGGTGTGAAATACGCATGACGGCGCACTTTTTTCGATGCTGGGGCAGTCCCACATATTTTCCATATTTATGATTTCCATGCCTTGTAGATGTTCCTTCAGAAAATTTTCCTTTATTTGTCCCCTAACGTATAATCGATCCACCTCTTTGGTTAAGCTTGATAATATATTGGAAATTTCCGAAATGCTTACGTAACCACTGTTATACGGAATGCATATATGATTATGTTGAAGCCATCTAACCTGTCTTTTGCACTCGTCAGGTAGGGAGGAAAAATTGATTTCTGGTTGAAAAACGAAATGTCCTATTTTCTGTCCATCATAGATACACATTTCCTTTACAGCGGGATGAGGTGAGGGGTAAAATTGTAAATCTAGTACCAAAAACTTCATATTACCACGTAAATGTTAAACAATACTAATCGAGGTCTTTATTTTTACTCTTATATGTAGCCTCTCACTTAAATCAATTTGTGAACAATTCCTATAACGGGGTTGTATTCCACAAGTGCATCGTGAAGAATAAGTGCGAATAAACTTGTTTTGGCGGGGAAAAACTCATCACCTTCAAATTCCAACTTCTCAGCGGGGTGCTGAAGAAGCTATGAAAGCGTAGCAACCGGTTAACTCAGGTATGGTCGAGGGTCACTCTGTGGCGAGAAGAGTTATTTACGTATCTATTTTTTTTTTAATAAATAATTTGAGTGTTATTAAACAAACCAAACAAAGAAAAAGGGCGCCAGCGTATTCATGCAACTGATATTCCTGAAACTGTTTAAGGAGGAAACAATCAAAAGCAAAATTTAAACAAAATAACAATATATTAACAATAATGTTTAAAATTTACAAAATCTTTACAATAGGTTGAGTGGAAAATTTTTGATATTTACAATATAAAAAAAATATATATAAATAACGTTTATATTGACAATGACATTTTGTTAAGAGAAAAACAAAAAAAAATTAATTTGAAAAGGTAAATTGAAAAGATCAACTGGTTTACAATTATATCTAGTTATCTTCTGACCAAGAAAAGCTACAATGATAGTTAATTGCTTACGTAACTTTGGGTGGCGAGTGCGGAGTTCCAGTGTGTCAATTCCTGGAGATGGCCACAGGTACCTGGGTTGAAGGACTTATATTGTTTGTCCGGTCTACGAGGAGGTTCCAGGATGACACGAAGTTGGAAATATTCAGCGAATTATAGTTCTTGTCCAGCCACTAGCAAAACTACCATGTGCTTGATCCAGAATTGGTCGATCCAGTTATTACATGAAAAACAATGATAATTCAGGAACCAGTTGATGCAAATTTAGTTAAATCACACAAAGAAAAAAAAACTATCGGTTAAAATTTAAAATAAATTATTAATTAACTTTAAAACTTACTGAAAAGAATGATCTAGCAGAATACAAAATGGAATACCATTGGTTAAGCCAAGGTCACAAATTTTATAGAAATTACAAAAAAATAGGTATTAGAATTTGTAAAATTTAAGCAATGAATCGAAAAAAAACCAAAAAAACTAAACACCAATAAAAAAACTCTACTACTAGATTATCACAAAATTTTGGCCCTGAGGCTGTGAATCAACAAAATTGTTCTAAATTATGATGAAATGGTTAAAGCAGCATAAAAGAAATCGATATTAAGGTATGACATTAAGAAAAATTTAAATAAGAAAATTTAACATTTTGGAGATAGTCTCCGTACTATTATAAAAATTAATTTAAACAAATTGACTTTACGTCTCGTACTTTAATAAATTCAATAATTAGTATACTAGTCGTGAAATGAGATTATCTAATAAAAAGTTTTAGAGCGACCCCAAATACAAAAAAAATATATATATATATATATATATATATATAGATATGTAAGTATATAAGATATTATAAACTACTGGCAAACATTATAGATATAATACATAAACATAAAATATCCAGCAGGAACTATCCTAAAATGACAAAGAGATAACCTGCTGCTGGGGCAGTTCACTAACAAGTGGTTTTTTTATTAACCACAAGGTTAACCTCAAATACAATATTAATAATTTAACTAAATGCCAGCTTAAAATTTGATATCAATTAAAAATAACTAGGTTATTATTTTAATGAATTATAATACAATAATAAAAGCAAAAATTTCAACAAGGTATTATAGGGTGGCTCTAAACTTCAAATCTTTTAAGAAAAAGAATAGAACAATCTCACCTCAACGACGTCAAGACGGAAAGTGCCGGTTTTCAATTCCTGTCAGTCCCATCTCTCTCTAATATTCCGCCCGCACATGCTCAATGGTGACTTTGTATTGTGGTTTTTATCGCGGGAGATTCAAATTTTATGTAGTACGGGTGCTGAATGGAAAATATTTGGCAACTATTAAATAATGGACAAGTTACGGAAAAAAACTTGTTACACCACGCAAACTTCCGAAAAAAAATATTTTTTTTTGAAAACTAAAAGTTTGAAAAAAAAAACTTTTTTTTTTTGTAAAAGGAAACACCCGGTAAATCACGCTATTATCGTATAGTTTAACTAATCGAGGCGAGACAGAAAAGACTAAGAGAGAGAGAGAGAGAAGAGAGAGAGAGAATTAGAGAGAAAAAAATTAAACTTGTATGATACCTAATTATACAACATACCACAGGAAAAGTTCGTTTTACCACTGGACAAAGTCATCAACATCACCAATTCCGAGATCATTCAACAAAAGTCCACGTATAGTCAAAAAGATATGAAAAGATAAAAGGTAATTTGACTCACCCATTCTGCGCTAATTCAAGTTGCATGAAGAGCCTCGATAATGAGTGTTGCTCGACAGCACACGAAAACTTTTGAAAATCCCACTCGGAAGAGATAATGCTTCGCCCAGAGTAAAATGAAACTGAAAAAGAGAATAAGAAAAGGAAAAGATGAAATGTTTTAGGGGAGGACCTCTAGGGATCAGTCCCCACAGACACTGTGGTGGAATGCCTGAGCAGCGTTGTAGCGGCTGCCAGTGCTAAAATTGGTAGAGGCATAAGCACACCTAGACCACGATACAGGAAACAAGTTACCTGCCTAGACACAACAGTAGGAGAAATGTCCTAACTGTTAACAAAAAAAATTGGATATAGCTCCAAGGGCTTAAACTAGAAGTACGTAACATCAGAGAGGAAAAAAAAAAAACTTTGGATATAGCTCCAAGGGCTTATACTAGAAGTACGTAGCGACTAGGTGACAAAAAAAAACCATTATTTGGGAATACTCCTGCTTCCGGCGCGATGAACAGTGCTTCGATCGGGCGATAGGTCAAGGGCTGAGGTGAAGCGGGGAGGAAGACCTGTCTCTCGAGGAACGTCAGACGACCTAGGCCACTCCTGACTGACAAGCCCCCTTGCCTATGTGTCCGCTCGACCCTCCTTGACCCTCTGTCATTGAAGACAGCCCGATCGAAACTAGTTCATCCCCATCCCGAGGCAAGTTCCCTAATGGCAACTAAAATATCCTACTAAATAGGATAATGTTAAAAAAGTGTACCTACTAGAGAGTAAACATAAAGCAAGATAATAATTGATGCCTTAATTACCCATCAAGACAACAATAGTGATATGAACAACAACTATACCAAACGAAAATAATTACAATCATGATGAAAAAAAAAACAAAATGGGACAAAAATTTCTCAGAACACTATATAAACAAGATAAAGATAAAAGATAATAAACAAGATAAAGATAAAGTATTTTCGCAATTTACCTAGCCGAAGAAACAATAAGTAGCAAAAACACAAAGTTACTGATTTTAAATTCAGCTATGACTCAACTAAATGAAAGCGAGAAAGGAAAACTACCTAAACCAATGCTAAGTAAGTTGTACTATAGCACAGCGACAACCTGTTTAACAAACGGCACACGCCATACAGGAAAATATGTTCCCATGAACAAATTTCCTGCAAAGATACGTGGAACTAATCCACAAGATAAGCAAAATATGTGGACTTAACCCACAAACCAAAATACGTAGGACTTAACCCACAACTAAACAATATGTCTACCAGACCACAAATTCAAAAGGTACAACTGGTAAATGACATATTATAAACAAAATCAAAGACAACAGGTAGTAGTTTCCATACAAGAAAAGACAAAAGCCTTTCACAAAATTCTAAACATTAGTTGAAGAGTGCTCTAGTAAAATTGTCAAAAAGCTACTTATAATACAAACGACTAAAGTAGTCAACTAGGCAAAAGTAAAAATAAGAGATAGTGATTCTAGAGAAATATAGGAAAATAGAAAATAGCGATAGGAAAGAGAGACAATCACAAAGAAGAAGAATGACGTTGTTATGTCATATTTTTGACATCAACCATGCGCAAGAAAATTCACCAAAAATGTCTACTAACTATAAGAGACGAGCTTGTATTATGACAGTGGACTCCGATAAACCACAATAAACTCGATAAGAAACGAGAGTGAGTCGTTTGTCTAATAACTGACTTGAAAGAAAATAATTATGAATACATATTAAGACAGCAGATTCCTAACAAATTCAAAAATAAACCAATGAAGGATGATATTTGTCTAATATTTTACATAAAAATTATTATTCGGTAGTCACAGGTATCATTTTCATTAAGACAAGAAAAGAAAAATTTGGTGAATTTTCAACCGCGTAGCTGAAATCAATTGCTTGATTATAGACACCCAAGACGTATGCAACCAACAAAACGTGGCTTGCAAACGTCCGAAGTGTATACAATCCGCAAAAAAGTGGCCCACCCTTCAACCCTTGAGTAACTGTTGTTACCCAGCCGGAACAACAGTTGTTACCCAGCCGGAACAACAGGTGTTACCCAGCCGGAAAAGAAAGAACATAAAAAAGAAAAGATAGAGAAAACATCTTATTTTTTTTTAATCTAAGTGTTCCGAGTTCGAACCCCCTGGTTCGGAGTCATCGTCCGAGTCTAAATTCGCGTAGTCTGGTTTAAGATCCTTAACATGCCAATTTCCTATGTCATTACCATCGGTATCCTTAAGATTATAAACCAAATTAGAGATTACCTTTTTAACAATACAAGGAATATACTTGGCAGCCAATTTTGCAGAATAATTTTTCGTTTTACTAGATAAAGTATAATTTTTCTTCCACACTCTATCACCCACATGAAATTTAACTTCACGTTTCCTTAAATTATACTGTTTAGCATTACGAAGGTAAGCATCATACAAACGTGCGCGAACATCAATATATAGTTCAGGTAACTCCTGTAGATCATTAATTAATTTATTTTTCTCATTAATAGATATCATATTATCTGCATTTTCAGCTATTTTACCATAATAATCCCCAGTTAATGGAATATTCCTACCAAAATTCAAAAATGCTGGAGAATAACCTGTTACCTCATGTTTAGCTAATCTAATAGCCTGGGCAACTTTAAAAATAGCAGTATCCCATGTTTTATGGTTACCATGAATATAGGATCTAAGTGCAGTTACAATTACTTTATTTACTCGCTCTGTATGATTAACTTGAGGGTGATATAATGCATTTAGAAAAACTTTCTGTACTTTATAATTTTCCATAAAAGTTTGAAATTGTTTACTAGTAAACTGACTACCATTGTCACAACAGAAAATCTGCGGACAACCATAAATAAGAAAAACTTGATTTTCTAAAAATTTAATGATACCTTTGGACGTGGCTTTTGACATAGGATGAACTAAGACATATTTCGTAAACCAGTCTATTACTACTAAAACATAGCGATTACCATTTTTCGAACAAGGATATGGACCTAACAAATCTGCAGAAATAAGTTGAAAGGGAAAATTTATATTTCTATATGACCCCATTAAACCAGCTCTAGGTAAATTTGGACTTTTACTAGCCAAACAGATAGTACATTTTTTAACATAACGATATACATCTCTACGAATACCAGGCCAATAATAAAGTTCTAAAATACGAGAAAGAGTTTTGGAGACTCCAAAATGTCCTACAGTTTCGTCATCATGATATAATTTAAAAATTTCGGCACGATTAGCAGTAGGCACAACAATTTTCCAATCTGACAAATTATTAATTTCTGGTTGGTTACAAAAAACATGTTTATAAATAATGTCGTTCTCAGCTCGAAAAGCAGGGTAGGACTCAGGCTTTTCTCGGATTTTCTTAAGCAAATCATTATACCAGTCATCCCGTTGGAAAGTTGATACATCTAAAACTGAAATATCCTGAACAGCACGTGATAAGGCGTCAGCTACCACATTAAGTGAACCTTTCCTATGGACAATTTCGAAATCATATTGCGATAATTTAACGGCCCACCTGGCCAATCGACCTGAAGGGTTAGAAAGATTATGAAGCCAGATCAGCGATGCATGATCGGTTTCGACCTTAAAGTGAGTCCCTTCAATGAACCTTCGGTAGGTTTCTATTCCCACGAGACAGGCATATAATTCCTTTTCACTTGTTGTGTATTTACGTTGACATGAAGTTAACATTTTACTACCATATGCAATAGGATGTTCGATACCGTCACATTCCTGATATAAAATATATCCAATAGCTGTATTAGACGCATCACACTGAATAATAAACTGCTTAGAAAAATCCGGGATAGCTAAAATAGGAGCAGTTGTTAATCTACGTTTTATTTCCCGAAAAGCTTCATCAGCTTCCGGACTCCAAGAAATAGCTTGACCCTTTTTCCTACCACGAATTAAATCGGTTAGGGGTGCACAAAGAGCAGAAAAATCTTTAATAAATCTACGATACCAACCGACTAATCCAATTAATCTTTTAATTCCGGTAGTGGTTTTTGGAATCGGATAATTAACTATAGCCTCAACTTTTGAAGGGTCTGTACGTAGACCTTCACCATCAACTACATAACCTAAATACGTAAGCGAAGAACGACAAAATTCACTTTTCTTTAAATTAATTGTCAGATTGGCAGACTTAAGTCGATAATAAACCTTTTTCAAAACGTCAATATGAGTGGCAAAATCTGGTGTAGCGATAATTATGTCATCTAAATACACAAAAGCAAAAAGCTCTAATGAAGGATCAATTACTTGGTCCATCAGCCTAACCATAGTTTTTGGACTATTTGAAAGACCAAACGGCATTACGACATACTCAAAAAGTCCTCTCCCTGGGACAGCGAATGCAGTCTTAGGGCGAGAAGAGGGGTCAAGAGGTATTTGGTTAAACGCATGACGCAAATCTATAGAACTAAGAAAACGAGCATCTTTTAATTTACTTAATATATTATCAATCAATGGCATAGGATAAGCATCATCTACAGTAACTTGATTTAATTTTCTACCATCAAAACACACACGATATTCCCCGGATCTTTCTTTGGCACTAGCCACAAAGGACTACACCACGGTGACTGTGAAGGTTGGATAATATCGAGACGTAACATTTCATCAATTTCTTTATTAAGATGTTTTTGCATAGCAGGCGACAATGGATATTGCCGCTGCTTAATAGGTTTACTGTCTCCAGTATCTATGGAATGGGTAATTAAATGTGTCCGTCCTAACCTATCACTAGGAGCAATTATCTCATATAAATCAATAACTTGTTGTAACCGAGACTTTTCACTTAAGGTAAGATTTGCCAAAGGTTGTATAGTATTGACTGAACATACATTCGAAGCTTGAGCTTTATAAGTAAATTTCTTAAAATCAACAAAAATTTCAAAAGTTTTCAAAAAATCTACACCCAAAATTAAATCGTGTGTTAAAGAAGGAATGACTAATATTTTCATAGTTTTTGAAATGTTACCAAGGGTAACCGGAATTTTTACGTAACCAAACACATTCTGACTGTTCCCATCTGCCGTTGTAACATGTAAACTCTGATTAGGAGATACAGAAATATTTAATTTTGTTAATAAATTTACACCAGAAGAGCCAAATATTGACGAATTGCTACCACAATCAACTAAAGCACGGACTGAATTATTAAAAATTTTAATATCTACATATGGACGTGAATCGTGAGGTTTACTCACAAAAACTGGATTACTACTGTTTACCGACTTACTAGATTTATAAAAATTTTTAACAGTATTGACCCATGTGTCCCACTCTAATCGTGACGTTTGAAACTTTATTTTGCGGAAGTTTTCCCTTTGCCCTTGCCCTTGCCTTGGTTTGTAACTGCGCCTCGAGAAGTGGAGGCCACAGGTTCTGGACTTTGAGCAGCAGTGACAGCGTCCAGGTTTCCGCCACCAGGTACTACGTTTTTTGGAGTACAATTGCAGTTTGGCTTTGTAACATTTTTGCGTCCGCAACCATAGCAAAAAATATTTCTTTGTTGTCTACAAGAATTATAAGCATGGCCAACCCGATTGCAATTCCAACATCGCAATGTGGAAACTGCAGCCAGAGTAGAAGATAAATTACTTTGAGCAGCATTGGCTCTACTAAAATTTCGGAAATCCCGGGATATATTTTGACTTGTATTGAAATTACGAGAAACATTTTTACTTGAATTAAAATTACGAGAAGTATTTTTGTTTACTGTGGAGCTAGAAGGTGCAAAGGTATAATTTAACTCGGGTTCTAATAAAATAGTGTTCCCAGAAGGGGGTGGCTTATATCGATCAGACATGGTGCGTGCTTCCTCTAAACGTTTACACAAATTTGAGAGTTCGGAGACAGTATTAGGCTGCTCCAGAGCTAAACGGTCGATATAATAAGGCAAGAGATTTCTTCGAATTTTATTGACTTTCGTATTTTCTGAAGGTTTTTCAGACAGTCTATTAAAAAGATTTTCCATTGAGGCAATGAAAATTGTGACTCGTTCGTCACAGCCTTGTGACCTATTGTTTATTTCATTCCACAGGTCGTCTTCATAAAAATATGGGAGGAAATCCCTTCTTAAGTGATCAACTAAAGTGTCATCAAATCTGTGTCGATTACTACAGAACCATGTCCACGCATCATCTCTGAACAAATCACAAGCCGACAAAAACAATTCTGACTTGCTTACACCTCTAGATTCACGTAACATGTTAACTTTTTCCAAAAAAGAATTAACTGATTCTTGGCTCGAGCCACTAAATTGTAGGTTCCATTTATATGGAGCAACATATTTCGCCGGAAACCGATCTGGTGCCGTAGAAACTGTAGGGCCTGGTGAAGACGTAGCCGCAGGAGGTATAGTTTTTAAAGCTATGTCCCCTTCTAAACCCAAAATTTCAAGCTGTAATGTTTTTTTAACTTTTTCCTCAGCTTCAGTATCAGCTTTTAATCGCTGTACTCTACCTGAAATATGGCTAAACCTTGAGGAAATTCTTTTATAAGCAGCATCGGCGGTTGTGCCAGAAAAATTATCAATAAGAGACTGTAAGTCAGTTATTGTTTCATTGATTTCTTTGACATCTGACTTATGGTCAAAAGGATTAACGTTACCATAGCTAAAACTACGATTGGCATCTTCCTGATGCAAAGCTCCCCTTAAAATTTTTCTTTTTCTATCGGCATCCCCGGTAGGTTCAATATTTCTTATCATTAATTCATAAGTAACTTCTTTAGTTTTTAAGTGATTAGGCTCCATTTTGGGTTTATAAGCTGACCAGAAGTTAATAGAAAAGGTATGCGACAGTAAACTCTACGATAATTTAAATAACCAAAAAAAATAATTTATACGGTAAGACTACGATAACTCTAAACTTTATAAAATATTTTCAAATTACAAGTCAAAAGTCAATGTGATGAGAAAACTTCGCAAAATACGCCGCAAAATATTAGCAAAAGACATACCAAAACAGCAATAAATATCAACAAGATAGCAAAAAAAATTCAAATAGGCACAAATAATTTCCAATATCAAAAACAAATAGATAAATCAGATAACTAGAAATTTTCTATAATAAAATATTGTACACCGAATACGCAAGTGTGACAATATCAAAATACAAAATATTAGAAAAATATCGATAAATTTAGCAGAGTCTTTCTTTGGTCAGAATTTGATTGTTTGTTCCTTGAATTTGCAAGAATATCAGTATTTAGGAAAGAGTAATAAAATTCAAAAACACAATTATTTAAAACCAATTCAAAATCTCTAACTCGGGCCACACACGTTGGAGCGCCAATTTGCAACCACAACTTCTCAGCGGGGTGCTGAAGAAGCTATGAAAGCGTAGCAACCGGTTAACTCAGGTATGGTCGAGGGTCACTCTGTGGCGAGAAGAGTTATTTACGTATCTATTTTTTTTTTAATAAATAATTTGAGTGTTATTAAACAAACCAAACAAAGAAAAAGGGCGCCAGCGTATTCATGCAACTGATATTCCTGAAACTGTTTAAGGAGGAAACAATCAAAAGCAAAATTTAAACAAAATAACAATATATTAACAATAATGTTTAAAATTTACAAAATCTTTACAATAGGTTGAGTGGAAAATTTTTGATATTTACAATATAAAAAAAATATATATAAATAACGTTTATATTGACAATGACATTTTGTTAAGAGAAAAACAAAAAAAATTAATTTGAAAAGGTAAATTGAAAAGATCAACTGGTTTACAATTATATCCAGTTATCTTCTGACCAAGAAAAGCTACAATGATAGTTAATTGCTTACGTAACTTTGGGTGGCGAGTGCGGAGTTCCAGTGTGTCAATTCCTGGAGATGGCCACAGGTACCTGGAATGAAGGACTTATATTGTTTGTCCGGTCTACGAGGAGGTTCCAGGATGACACGAAGTTGGAAATATTCAGCGAATTATAGTTCTTGTCCAGCCACTAGCAAAACTACCATGTGCTTGATCCAGAATTGGTCGATCCAGTTATTACATGAAAAACAATGATAATTCAGGAACCAGTTGATGCAAATTTAGTTAAATCACACAAAGAAAAAAAAACTATCGGTTAAAATTTAAAATAAATTATTAATTAACTTTAAAACTTACTGAAAAGAATGATCTAGCAGAATACAAAATGGAATACCATTGGTTAAGCCAAGGTCACACATTTTATAGAAATTACAAAAAAATAGGTATTAGAATTTGTAAAATTTAAGCAATGAATCGAAAAAAAAAACAAAAAAACTAAACACCAATAAAAAAACTCTACTACTAGATTATCACAAAATTTTGGCCCTGAGGCTGTGAATCAACAAAATTGTTCTAAATTATGATGAAATCGTTAAAGCAGCATAAAAGAAATCGATATTAAGGTATGACATTAAGAAAAATTTAAATAAGAAAATTTAAAATTTTGGAGATAGTCTCCGTACTATTATAAAAATTAATTTAAACAAATTGACTTTAGGTCTCGTACTTTAATAAATTCAATAATTAGTATACTAGTCGTGAAATGAGATTATCTAATAAAAAGTTTTAGAGCGACCCCAAATACAAAATATATATATATATATATATATATATATATATATATATATATATAGATATGTAAGTATATATGTTATTATAAACTACTGGCAAACATTATAGATATAATACATAAACATAAAATATCCAGCAGGAACTATCCCAAAATGACAAAGAGATAACCTGCTGCTGGGGCAGTTCACTAACAAGTGGTTTTTTTATTAACCACAAGGTTAACCTCAAATACAATATTAATAATTTAACTAAATGCCAGCTTAAAATTTGATATCAATTAAAAATAACTAGGTTATTATTTTAATGAATTATAATACAATAATAAAAGCAAAAATTTCAACAAGGTATTATAGGATGGCTCTAAACTTCAAATCTTTTAAGAAAAAAAATAGAACAATCTCACCTCAACGACGTCAAGACGGAAAGTGCCGGTTTTCAATTCCTGTCAGTCCCATCTCTCTCTAATATTCCGCCCGCACATGCTCAATGGTGACTTTGTATTGTGGTTTTTATCGCGGGAGATTCAAATTTTATGTAGTACGGGTGCTGAATGGAAAATATTTGGCAACTATTAAATAATGGACAAGTTACGGAAAAAAACTTGTTACAAATTGTATGTCAACCGTGGACGTGACGATAGATTCTAGCTGTTTACTGCAGTCTATGACAAATATAGGGCAGTTCTTAAATTGCTCGAATGATAATATGGGCTGACTACTTTCTCTGTTGTAATAGTCTTTCTGGAATATTTTGTACATGTAATAAGCCACCGAGTAGCGTCCCAACCTAAAATCAACGTTTTGTTTATCATAAGGATAGCTCTCGGAATTCAAATATAATTTAATATTTCTTATTCGTACGTGATCAAAATCTGTGGCATCGGCCTCTTTGACATTTTTCTTATTGATTTGAAATGCTGCTAGCACGTATCGAGGTTTTTCTAACTGAGAAAATGTCCTGATCGTCCATTTGTCGGATGTGTTCGAACGAAGAGAAGGTAATTCGTGAAGTTCCCACCTATGAAATGCCATCTGGATTGGGCGATCTTTCTTAAGGGAATTCATAATTTTTAGTTTTGCTTCGTCATTGACGCTAACATGAGGTACGTGCCATTGCAGTTTGGTAATTTTAATTTCACCTGCTGTACCCTTGAAACAGTTATCATCGGTGTGTGATCTTATGAGAATTAATTCCAATTTGCAATTCACAAAAATTTTGGTGTAGAATTCTGCAAATCCCATCAGAAAATTTAGTGGAATACAAGCATTGAACTGCGTCGCTGTTAAGGTCTTGTTTTCTTTAAAGGGACACCACCCAGCCATTTCCAATGATTCACTCTCTGCTTTATCCAAGGATACCAAACCCTTTATCGTTGACGTATATCCAACATCTCTAACTTTGTCTACTTCCACTCCGTTAAGTTCCAAACGTATTTCATCGAAAAGGTAGGCATATGCGTTATTAAACAGTTTGCAGTCTGGATCCGCGGCGTGGTTAAAGGTGCCCTCTATGTTAATAAAGCTTTCACTGGGAAGAGTATAGATGTCCTGTGATTGGATGGGAATGCGAATTTCGTCGTTTTGATTAAAGGTTGTACTGTTATACGGTAAATATGTGTGAAATTCCTTTTTCGTGATTATGTCATCGAAGGGGATGTCCTCAAACACATTTAGCTGATTAATACTCATCTTTCACTTTATAACCTAACGATTTGAGAAAGAAAACGTTTTCCTGTGTTAAACGTTCTTTAGCACTCGAATTACTGTTCACTTTCTTCCTAAAAGAATTCCTTTTTATATGTTCTCGGTGAGGAAACGATGCACCAGCGTCGGAAACTACACCGGATTTATTGTTGAAAGTGTGACGAAGTGAATTTTTGCAAACAAAAATGTAATTTAATTTAATCATAAACTTCGCCACTTTTCCCATCTTACGGCCGAAAGATTAGAAATTGTTCTGTTCATTCTTATTTAGCCCGCGACATGTAGTTTTCTATAGGAAAATAATGTAAGGTTCCGCAGCGATGAGAAGTTTTCTAAAATAAAATTTTAATTAATTCCGATAAATTATTCCGGATGGCGTTAGTCACAGTTAAATTATTCCCCACTTGGTATTCAACACCAAGTTGGAGGGGATTTTTACTTTCTGGGGGAACCAGCTAGTCAGAGACACACAGAAACGAGAGTTCACTTCGGAGAGAGCCTAAAGGATTACCACGTGGGGATCTAGTACCGTACCGACCGCTCACCTGGAGATCACGTGTGTAATTCGATAGTCTCTGCCATCGCCGTAAAATATAATAGCAATGTAAGTTCTAAAACATTTCTTGGTATTTCCGTAAATTTCAAAATTAAATTTCATCTTAACAGTTAAATGAATTAACACGTGGGGGTTCTAAAATACCGTACCGACCGTCCGCCAGGAGAACACCCCGTGAGAGTTTACTTAACTGTGCCCCGTATACCAGCAGTGTAAATTCACAATTTATTTTATTTGATACACTTCATAAATAATATTTTCATGATAAACTAGTAAATCTCTGTTAAATATTCATGGTCCGATTTGTCTATATTAGAGAAGTGTGCGATAAAAATTATTTGATCCGAGATAAGCAACTGTTTCTTGCCCGGCGTCTTTATCCGCTATTACCAGATAAGAAATAAAACATTGAAACGCGTGATTAGCAATAACACTTTAAAACGTTTTCAAATTTGATGTATCAGAATGTAAATATATTTTTCCGAAATACCGACGCCCATCATAGACATAACAAAATTTCTCCGTGTTAATGTTTGTCCAATCGGGGGCCCTGTTAGATTCTCAAGATTTAATCCAGATAGCTATGTCCCAAATAATTTCCAAGGGAAAATGGACAGAAGATATTTCGAGAGAATTATTATTTTGTCTCAGACTGTGGAGTCAAAATAATATCCGCCAAGTTGGTTGGAATGATAGAAACCCGTCGTCCGTAAATTTCTGTTTTTAGTAAACCGAATTTTGCCGTGTAAAACTGTTCCAAAGCCTATTTAACTTAACCGTTGTTTCATAATTTATTGGGTTAAATAATATCCGACATGTCGGATTGGTAGAACTCCGTTTTCCGGCTATTTTGTTATTTTATTTTGTTTTAAACTATTTCATAGATTAGCGAATTAGGATAAAATCCGTTAATTTTAAATGGTTTTCAGTAATTTGTTATAGTCCGAGAGTTCAGGGGAAAATCTAGGAGATACTCTGAATAAATAAATTATATTTATATTTTGATACATAAACCTTTTCACTGTACATCTGGCAAGAAACACGTGGCGAATCTTATTTCCGAACCGAATGCAATGGGCTTGTTCCATGATATTCTTTTTATATGGTTTTTATACTTTTTCATATAGTACTCGATATTCTCATTATACACTTAAAATTTCGTATTACTAACTTTTTCCGTTCTCGAGATATAAGGAGTTGAAATTAGTAATAGTTGCAAAAACCCAGCGCTCATTTGTGACGTCACTATACGCAAGTGACGTAAAAAAATGGCTTTCTGGGACCTTTCAAATTTAACCTGAAAAGTCGAAAAACATGGAATTTTTAAACGCTGGTAACTAAATAAATACGTCGAGTGGAAGTTCGTTCTATGTGTCTACGGAAAGGAGAAGGTCGGCGATGAATTATAATCGTAAATTGCAGGGTCGAAGTCGAAAATTCGTTCTGGCAGGAGCGAGAGAAAATTGTAATTTTGTGACATTTCACCAAATTGTACTCCCCTACTGTCAAGTAGTAAGCAAAACAAACAATGCTTCGAAAACACTTATAATTATAACCAATAAGGAGCATCAAGTCTATTGAGATCGCGGAGTCTATGCGTATAGTGACGTAGCGCCTGGCCACGCCCCTTTTTCGCGACATGGAAATTTGTAATACTTTTTAAGATACTAAACGTGCGAATAAGATTCTGATTTTTTGCAGATCCATTAATTTATACTTGCACTTTCGATTTATGAAATAAAAAAAAATGCTGAACAAGCCCATTAGAGGTACTCAACTATGTGGTTTGAGGCGCTTGGCGAATCTCTCTGAACCGAACCGACACCGTTGAGATTAATTCTGGCTTCCGTCCAGGCAGAATGATCTTTACCGAGGGAGCTGATACCGAATCCGATTACCATTTTACTCGGTATCAGTTTTCCACAACTTCACCAAGTTCTTTACACCATATGCTGCCAAATCCTACCTGACATGTATACAGATATAAAATTCTGCCCGAGAATAGTTGTTTACTTTTACTAAAAATTTAATTGCTTTCTGCTTTGCTACTAATTTGTTTTGTCTTAACATCCACTGCTTGCTTGCTTGCTGTTATAACCGACCGTACCGCTTATTACCGTTTTACCGCTTTGCCGCCAAGCCTACTATCATTTAGCACACTATTTGCTTGGTTTTTGGTGATAACCGAACTAATAACAAAATATTAGAGTCAATAGTTTAATATCTTCTCACCGCCTGGTTCCTTGTCTTCGTAGCTTCACTTGTCTTCGTAATTTCACTTGTTTTCGTAGCTTCACTTGTTTATAAACCGAAATGATATATCTTAAGTTTTACTTGTAAATTTTCATAATATGACATATCTTAAGTTTTGATATCATTTATCTGAACTCTATAAGAGTATTTTGGTACCTGACCGTTTTATTTATTTTAATAATTATTGTTTGTTGTTGAATACTTAATATATTTTAATAAATGTGGTTATTTTCTAAAATGTGCGTTTTACTGTTGTGTGTGAATGAAAATCTAATCTGCCGTCCAGACCCCCGTGTACCGTGTCTCCACTGTAGCTATCCCAGCCCTACTGCAACAGGCTGCGTTTAGGAGGCTAATGTGGGACCTTTGCTCCACGTAAAAATGGGCAAAGGTGGCGCTCGAGATAACCGAATTTAACCGAAATGCAGCTCAGCGCTTCCGCTTGTCTTTGCGCTAGGCAACCGGGAGAAAGCAGGTCACAAAAGATAATACCATTATAACTTTTTTAATTCCAGTCTCACAACAATTTCCTCTCCTCGAAAATTAATAAGTCTATTGTGCTGATCGGCGATTTTGAGAGTTATATTGCTAATGGAACTAGCTATCACTGGCAAATAAATTATATTTCGGGGCGTTTCACTTATCGCGTATCCTGGATCGACGTTCAGCGAAAACTCGTGAATCGTATGAACGAGTTCATCATTTAAATAGGCTCCCGAGGTTATATTGGCGGAAACGATTAGGGTAGTCACATTGAAAATTTGCATTATTTTATCGGCAGTGTGTACCTGGTTGGCCTTTAATATTTTTTGAGAGAATCCCAGTAATCGAAACAAGGAGTCATCTTTGGTAAAATCTATGTCATTTTTCTCACTGAAAATCTCGGCTCGAAACGTGTTAAGGTTAGGTCTCAAAATAATTCTGTCTTCGCTCTCCGTCATATTATCATTTATGTATTTTTCCAAATCTCCAATTTCATATGACCCCACTGGTAAATTCAGAGACTTCTTACCGAAATAGAATTTATTGCCTCCCTCGTCTACATTCGGTATGGAATGATAGCTGAAGAAACCTATTAATCCTAAAGAATATTTTTCAGTAGGATCCAATTCGATAGGTGGAAAATATGACGCATTTAAAACACTGTTCCGCGCCACTAATGTGAACGTTAAAGACATCTTCTAAATATCACTCGTCGAGCCTCAAAAAGAGTAAACATAAGTGTCCACATATATAGGTGTTGTAGGACTGAAAAGCGTCGTGGTTGTAAATAATATCGTTACCTTGGAAATACTTCAAAACCTCTTTAGGGGGCGGGATACTGCCGAAACTATCAAACCAAGTTACGACATTTTTATTTTTCCGATACGCACACCAGTGAGTACCCTTATCGACATCCAAATTCACTATACCTCTTTCGTACGGAGCAGGTGAAGTGTTTCGAGGAAAAGTATTTCTCATGAAAACGCCCGAAAAGTGAGGAATCTTCCATATTCTAGCGTACGTAAACAGATCGAAATTGGTTAGGGGTCGCCGAGGTAACGAGGTCATTAGTTTTTTTGAATGTATATACCCAGTCCTTTTTTATACGGCTTCAGATACAGTCCGCTTCCAGATTTTCCTCCCATTGCGATAGCTTCCATCGTCTTATTGTGACGTTGTGATTCCTCGCGTTGCTTCTGTGCCTCCTTGGCGGAATTTACCGCTTTGGCGATGCCAGCCGCCCCGCCTGCTAGTCCCCCCAAGGCCGCGAACATGGGCAGTAAAAACGGAAGGAATCCTCCTCTTTTCGGTATGGGCATAACTCGGGGTAAATTAATTTTCTTCAATCCCCCCGTTCGCTTGACGGTGTTTCTAGCCGCCAACAGAGCCAGTTTTGCCCCCTTCTTCAAATCTTCAGTTTTTCCAGATTTCAGCTTTAGTACAATCGGCTTCACAACACCACCCTTGAACGGAGTCTTCTTCGGTTTTCGTTTAATTCCCTTTGGACGTGGGCACTTTACGCCCATTCCTAATTTCGTTTTAGCCTTCATTACTTTAGTAACGAGGTAAGCGGCTGTTTTTTCTCCAAACGAGGCGTCTTTCGCCTTGACACGTTTCCAAGCTCCTTCGGCGAGTCGACGATCTGCCCCGTGCCTGGCTGATAACTCACTACTGTCCCTGTATGCTATGTCGTGCTCCTCACATAAAGAATCTAGTTTATTTATCCTGCTGTCCCTCCGCTGTAGTCGCTTCTCGAGACGCGTGCCCGGTCCACAAAACAGATATCCGCCCAGTGTGTACATTTCGAAAGGAAGTTTATTAATCAGATCGTTCAAAACGGACGATGTGGATCTGTTCGATGGCTTCGTCAAGAACGTGACGTTGCCGCCCACGGTCCAGGTACCCGGTCCAGGAGGCGCGTCCCCGAGCTGCCTTCCTGTAACTTTTGACATGACGTTACCCATAGAGGGTTAGTTTTCGTTCGATCGTGGTGACACACACTCTCGATACTGAGATGCGATTCGTAAAGCAGAAGGAAAATTTTCCTATCGAAAATCATACGTCGAAAATTACGGAGGCATCGGATAAGGAACATGCCATGCAACAAGAGACCCGGCGACTTATTCAACAATGACGTTCGGGCTTTAATAGCCGGGCCTTCCGGGTCTGGAAAGACCAATTTGGCGATAAGCCTCATTGTGAACCCAAACGGATTGTGCTTCGAGAATATCTATATTTATTCAAAGTCTTTGAATCAACCTATGTACGTATATTTGGATAAAATTTTAAGTGGCCTTCCCTTCATCGGTTACTACAAGTTCTTCGATGACACCGAAAAGATTATTTCGCCTAGCGATGCAAAACCGAATTCTATTTTTATTTTCGATGACGTACAATGTACCCCTCAGTGTCCTATTAGGGAATATTTCAGCATGGGTCGACATAAACTAATTGATACGTTATATTTATGTCAGACCTACTGTTTTAACTAAATCGTTTTTTACGCATTTATTTTTTAAATTTTTAAGATGGACTTAAAAGCATTTTTTAATTTCAACTCGCTTTTTTTTTCTTTGATGTATTAAAATTACTTAAGTTTACTTTTCCGTCAAAGCAGCTCGTGAGGGACAATACTAACCTAATTGTCCTTTTCGAGCAGGATGACCTTAATTGTTAATAAATTAAACACTGCTTTTAGATGAATCAATCAATATATTATAAATACTCTACATATGTTTCGGCTTATTAGGCCTTTATCAAGAGTATTACATAGTGAATACTGATGACCTTAACTTAAAACATGTATTCAACGATCATCACATTTCCAACGATATGACCTTCGACGAATTTAAAGAAATGTGTCGGCTTTGTTGGAAGGAGAAATTCAATTTTTTACTCGTGGATAAATGTGCAGACGTCAAATCTGGGCGAAGATACCGCAAAGGTCTCGACACTTTCATCTACTTATAAAATAATTCGGGTAGAAATTAGTAGTATGTTTAATACACGCGTACGTTCAATATGAAGGTGAAGAAAATCCGTGCTGCTGCTGATGAAAATCTGAAGAAGGACCTAATAAAAACGCGAGACGTCCTAAGGAAAAAAATTTTGAAACTTAAAAAGACTCGAATTGAAGCTAATAAGATATTGGAGAAAAATTTAAAACGTTTAATAGATCCGCTCAAAACAATTGCGGATAATATAAAAAAGGAACCCCAGTCTATCCCAAAAACCGAAACACCTAAGAAAGAGGAAGAAAAACAGGAGGAAAATGAAGATGTATTTGATTTAGGAGAAATAGATCAGGGTATTAAAAGAAAAAGTAAGGATTTTAAAATTATTAAGTGGGGGAAGAGTTCACAATCTACCGCTCGGAGGGATGATCTGGGTTCGGCCTTTGTTCGAACAGAAACAGTATCTGAGACACCCTCACCCCTTCTCTCTACTGAGCTTATGCAACAACACTATAATCTTCCGGAATCACGAGAGGAAATGAATACTTCCCTGAGTCAGTTTGAACAACTACCGAAAAAATAATTATAAATGCTCGTAAGCGATACCATTGGAGTGACAGAC
This sequence comes from Stenurella melanura, assembly GCA_963583905.1. Lineage (NCBI taxonomy): Eukaryota > Metazoa > Arthropoda > Insecta > Coleoptera > Cerambycidae > Stenurella > Stenurella melanura. Next base: position 109,131,181 of record OY757310.1, on the reverse strand, counting down.
AGTCTATATGGAATACATTTTAATCCGGAGACTCAGGAATGAATGATCGGCGATAGTAATGTTGAAATAAGTGGAAACGATATAATAATAAATGATAGGAAATATGAAGGTACTAACGGACTGTATCAATTAGTTTTTATGAAAAATCCGGAAGATTATACCCAGGCAGATTTACTGAGGTACGGTGATATCTTGCGCCCAACCAACGCTCATAAAAGAGGATATAAATCAGATGGCCAGATAAATGGAAACAAGTCTAATAAATACAGAAATATAATTAAAAAACTGTTTCCTGTTGACACCAGATTCAGAGACAGGTTCTTCTCGGTACCGGGTAGTGGTCTTCGAGTCACTTCGAACGTCACTTCTCAGTACGTTTATTGGAACTCAGTAAATGAATTAGTTGATCGGCTTAGGCTTCTCTGTGCCGAGAAAAATGCCGGTAATAATTCAGTGGACAATCAAATTACTAGTATATTAGAAGAATTATCGGAAGAAGGTATCATTAGTTAAAAAAGTATGTTGACATGGAAAAATTGCAAGCCGTTCGTGAATTGCATAAGCCTGCCCGTAAAAACTTTCCCAGACGAAGGGTGATTATCCGAGGTCTGCATGATTCAAAAATTCTCCAAACAGAATAGAGGCTATAAATATATTTTAGTGGCGATAGACTGTTTTAGTAAATTTCTATGGACTGAACTGCTTAAAAATAAAACCGGAAAAGAAGTTACTACAGCTATGAAAAAAAATTTTAAGGAAGAATTGACGAAAAATCTTCAAGTAGACGATGGGGGAGAATTTTGGAATAAGCAGTTTCAAGAATTATGTGAGAAAAATTCCGTAAATATGTATTCTACTTTCAGTCCGATAAAAGCCGCAATAGCCGAACGAGTTATTCGTACTCTGAAAAGTAAATTATACTTTGAATTCAGCGTAAGAGGAAAATATAAGTGGATTGATATTTTAAAAGAGATTACTAAAAAATATAATGACACTATACATAGAACTATCGGAATGCGACCGATTGATGCCAGAAGAAAAAAGAACGAAAAACATCTGCTTCAAAAAGCATAATCCAATATTAAAATTTTGGTAGTGGAAAATTTAAGGTTGGAAACGTAGTTCGTATAAGCAAGTATAAAAGTATTTTTGATAAGGGTTATGACCCTAATTGGAGCACAGAACTTTTCACTATTAGAAAAACTCAACGAACTAATCCTGTCACATATCTTTTATCTGATATGGAAGGATTAGAAATAGCAGGAGGATTTTGCGGACATGAGTTACAAAAAGCAAAGTATTCTGATGTCTATTTGGTGGAGGTTTTGAGGAAAAAAGGCTTATGTGAAATTTCTGGGATTGAAGAAAAACGCTTGGATAGATTCAAAAGATATATTATAGATATGTCGTTGTAATAAATAAAAATGTTTATTAAAAACGTCTTCTATTATTTTCGTTACATGATAAATAAAAATGCCTCACATCGAGCTTACAATTTCAATATTAATAGACATATATGGCAGATGCCTTAAAACATTCATAAAATATGTCAATATATAGTACATTAAAATAAAATACACCTCTACATTAGAGTTTTAGCACTTATAACTAATAGTAGATAAATTATAATGAATTACATAAAGAGCATGCTGGTTAAAATTCAATATGGAATATAAGATAACGAAGACTTAGCTTGGAAAAACATTATTCATTACGCGAAGAATAATGACCAAGAGCTAATGTATCTATACCAGACTGGAATATATACCGTTTGTCATCTGACAAATCCAAATTCAATTTATTTTGTTCATAAGTAAAAACATTGTGGCGATCTGATCTGATTAAATTTTGTTTTTTTTCTTACGGCTTCTCTTGTTTCTAAACAACGTTTGTAGTCTAAAGTTAATGATTTAGTTACACAGCTAATAACGCCCTTAGCCTTGCACTGATCTTTTTTAGATTTATAAGCTCTTACAGCATACATTTTCGATCTTAAACCTACGAATTCATGAAATATTTCCCCACCCATTTCATCCTTAAGTAATCCCATAACTTCTTTATTAACTTTCGGGAAACCAAAAGGATTATCTAATTTGTAATTGGAAGTATCAAACCATTCATCTAAATCATTTATAATATCACCATAAAAATCTTGAGGCTACATAATATCGCATTAGAAAGGACATAGCATGTAAGCAGTAATTGCGTACCAATGAACATTGACATTTTCACTGTAAAAATAGAAATAGAAAGGAGTATTATGAGGGGGAATAATACCGCGTAAAACATCCAGAAAGGTAATTGTATAAAAGCGTGTTATAGCATAATGAAATTTATCAGTCTATCACGTTAACTGACAATTAATTCTATGTAGGTATTTTCAATTTCTAACTTATTTTGGAAATTTCTATTCAAGTTATTTAATGCTTTGTTTAAATTATTCGATCCCTACTTTCATTAAAATTCTAAAACTGTATACTTTCAATTGCTAATTATTTAAAAATGTTGCTGTCAGTAACTTCTTAAATGTTATTCTCTCAAACTCATGATCTTTCAGTTATAATGAATGCTTCTTCATCTACCCCTTACGACTTGCACAGCATGGATGTTGAATTGTGTGAATATATGGTAATTGGCAGTGAGCAGGTACAAAATCATCAATTAATAGATTTTGAGAAACATCCAGAGATTAAGGTAAAATATTAGTTAAACTAAAGATATTAGAAAATACCATGTTTATTTTTCAGAAGCAATTATTGTTATTTATAAAAACAGAACGAAAAACGCAGCCTAAATAAGATGTAACCATTTTTTGGGGGATGGTGGGAAGTATGTTTCAGATTATGAAGATACCGAGAAAAAAATTCTGGAATTAATAAAATGTTCATTTGATTTTCCACAGTGTAATATATATTACCATATAGTACATGAACTAGGAAATAAACATTTTTACTGTTGCCTTAACTGCATACAGCAAGAAGCCACAGCAAGCATTACGTCTTCTTATTCTTACATTGCAATAAATCATGAGCACGAACATGGTAACCTGCATTACCATTGTATGCGATGCAAAAAATCAATACAAATTCAAGATAGAAAATATCATTGTCTAGTTCAGAGCCCCAGATTCTTAAATTCTTATGCCCATTTACGATCCATTTGTATAGGAGAAAATGTCATTGATTAAACATGAAAAATCAACAGAAATTCATGATAGAAAATATAATTGCCTTATTCAGAGTCCTAACGTTTTAAATTCTTATGTTCATTTACAATCCACTTTACTGTAATAATTTTTGTGTATTATAATAAAAACGATTATTAATATTATTATTTATTAAATAATAAATTGTTAGTTGTCATTCAACGTGATGCACGTGAAGAACATATGTATGAGTTTTTAAATAAAAATACTTACACCACTACATCTCTTTTATTCCCACCTCTAGTTTAATCATACAATCGTATTCAAAAATAAGAAATAATAAAGTGAAATAACATAAAATACATAATCGAAAGCCAATGTAAGTAGAATAGATGTCAACTTTGTTAATGAGTTTTTTATTAACCACCGGAAGATAATTATCTTATTTGTGGATAATGTGTCATGACTCATGTCTTTGTGTCTTATCACCTGATAACATCCTGCATATCTTAATAATATCTTATTACGTCATTATCAATTTCCTGACTAAAAAATAATATTAAATAGTGGAAGAATGCAGTTAAGAGCCATGTGTCACCGGAATGTCATAGACTGCAGGATGATTTTCTACATATTTTAACTTATATATAAAACACAATATATTTTGTATTTTACTTCATGCGTTTGTTAAATACTAGTTAATAATATGTGATGTATAGAACGTACGAGGTTCCGACAGATTTAAAATTTTGCGATGTAGCATTGGATGCTGACATGAGAGCATATTTAATTCATATCTACAGCAGTTCAAAAGAACAATATGACATTACCCTAGATAAACGTTGCGAATATCTGAATGGTAAAATTACCATAAATGAATTTTGCAGAAATATCAGTAAATTTTCTGCATGTCATGCTTTTTTTTTCCTTCACTGGCTTTGGATGTCTCCATTTAGCCACGATGTTTTTACTTTACGCTAAATATAATATAATATATAATTCCATAAACTAATCGACATATAACCTAACACGAGAGGACCAGCTAGTGTTACAATACTCAAGGATTATTGGACAGGGACACACACTTCACGTCAAGCATGTCATGCTTAATATGTGATTATGGTGGTACTATGTCTTATCACCTCATAATTAGGTTAATTTCCTACATATTTTAACAAAAAGAATAATGCTACATAGTGGGAAGTAAAAAAAGTTTTTATGTCCTTAAGAAGTATAAATAAAATCAGTGCAGTTTTAGAGTCATGTATTCTATAAATCTTTTAAAATACAGCTACATAAGTATATTTTAACCAAAAAGCATTACGTAGTGTCTGATTTTATTATATTGATTTTCATATTTAAGCTAGTTAATAATACGTAATGTATAGATCGTACGAAGACCCGACAGATTTAAAAACTGCAGTAGAGGTGCTAGAGGAAAAGTTTCGAGATATGGTATGGGATGCTGACCATGAGAGTATTTATGGTGATGGTTGGTTTAACAATACATATATTCAACAGCTCAAAGAACAGTATGGCATAGCCCAAGATAAATGTCAAGGATATCTGGATGGTAAAATTAATATAAATGATTTTTGCAGAGAAATAGTTGAACAAAAATTGACGGCATATTAGAATGTTTTTACCATTTGACATTGTAGAAAAATATCATCTATTTAAACTACAGGTTGATTCAGAGACGAAAGAAGAAGAACCAGTATGTGAAAAACATGAATCAGAAATATATTGAAGCCTGCTCTCCTAGTTAATAATACGTAGTGTACAGATCGTATTCAAATGCCTACAGTAAAAAGAAGAGACGTGATGTACAGGGTGCGAGAAAAAGTAAACCATATTTAAGAGTGGTCGTTAGTGATTATAAAAGTAGAGCTATACCAGAGTTAAAAATGAGGTTAGAGAAACACTGCAAAAATTTGAAAGAGTTGAAAGAACTCATACACCTTTACGAGAATATACAGAGCATGTTCTCCAGTTTCTCAAATAAATTGTACGTGGGTGATTAGTGAATGTATGGAAAAAGTTTCAGAAATATTTCAACATCTGACCTGGTTTGATTCGCCGCATAAGATCCTACAGCTTTATTAAAGTTACCTGTGTTTATTATATTATAGCAAATAAGAGAAAATGAAATATATGAATGTATCCTTGTTATATATTTTAAATATCACTCATATGCATCTTTGAAAATGAATGTATTGACTATTTACGAATAAAAATGGCGATCTAGATATGTATTTTTATTAACGAAGAAATAATCTCAGGCAAATTTTAACACCAAAAATTATTAAGGAGCTCTATTATACAACTAATACTTATTTTAATGAAAGCATTTTCTACACTACCAAACTGAAAAACATGTATTTAAAACTTTTCAATGTACACCCGTTTTACATCGTAACTAAAAATAATAACCAGTGAAAATTTAGCATGAATGTATTAAAGTATGAGTATCTTTTAACACGTTGAATACACTTAAATTCTATTGATGAAACAGCGGATGAGTTTGCATTTTAGAACTTTCCATGTTAACCCATATATTTCTTTTAGATGTTAGAATATTAGAAATAATTTCATCGACAAAATTGTAGGTATAAAACTTTTAGATAAAACTTTAAAATATTATCTTACCATTTTACAAATGTATATGAGCTCGAATCTTGTTTTCATTAACATGCATCTTAAATATACTTTATCAACAGTTAAACCTGAGATGTGTTTTGAGTTAAAAAATTGATTAATCTTAGCAATACAGTGCAATAAGGATTTTTGAAAAGAACAGTTATAAGTATTTCATTTACAAATAGTATTTGCCTTACATGCAGTCAATAAAAAATTCGATTACAAAAAACTTTAAACGGTACTTGACGATTTAATTAAATTTTCCAACCGGGGCTAATTGGAGAGAATAGAGACAGAATTTTTCTCCTCAAGTTTAAAATCTCGTTTCGGCATAGAAACAATGAATTTTTCCATAAAATAAATTTTTGAAAAACTCGAAACTTAGCTGAATGCTTGAAGCTCCAATGTTAAATAAAATGTTAGATGTTCATTATGTAATACCCATATACTAATTTGATTGTTTGGTAATAATTTCAAATATTCCTCTAATAGTAATTTAATTGTAGTTTTCACCTTGTGAAAGTCTATAACAGTATACATAGAAAATTTATTTAAGATAGGTGATAAAGTTAGTCATATTTTTGCTATACATATTTCTGTTTTATAGGAATAACTAAAATATTGGTTAAATTTTGCTTTTAGCATACTTTTCTGTTCCCACAGCCTTAAAATCAAACAGTACTTTAAAAAAATACGTCAGCTTGTACATATCTTTTAAAAGCTCAAAAAGGTTGAAAGTCACTAAATAATAATTACCAAAAATTATTCTTATTCATAGCTTATAAAAATGTAGATAACTGTTTGATTTGTAATTATAGGAAACTATCCGAAATGTTTACCTTCTATGACTCGGATTGTTTAAAATTATATTTAACTTGCTCATATCCAAAGTATTCGTATTTACCTGATAACGTGGCAATAAAAAACAAACAAATAATTTACTTTATCAAAATTATAGTAAAATTACCAAAAACTTTGAAACATTACTTATGTTTAAGATATATCTATTTTTAAGCCATCGATGTATAAGGAAAAAGCACCTATACTTATTTACCGCTGCATTTTGAAACAGTCGCGTTTGATTTTCTCATAAAGCCTGTATTTTTCATGTGCAAGCAATCTTCTCCCCAGCGAATAACTTAGTAAATAAAATAATGAAACCACAAAATAACAAAAACACAGCAGGAGAAATTAGAGAATCATAAATTAAAATAAAAAATGACATTCTGATCACTTATTTTTAAATAAAACACACACACCCGCACACACACACGCACGCACAAAAAGTCTTAGTTTAAAATTTTTCCAGATAAAAATGAAACATTTTTGTAGAGCTTTCTTTAAGAACGATTTCAAATAAATAGAAAATAATATTAATGGATTAAACATTGCTACATAATTGAATGTAAAAAATAAAATGTTTCAATTCGTAAGATCAAAACATGAGTTTTAAAAAATTATTAAGCTTCAGTTTTTTCTTTATTTTTGAAAAACTTTTTAACTGTCTACATAAAAACAAATATGCAAGAGGAAACATTACGTCTCACTTTTGTTATGTTGTTTCTTCTTTGCTTCTCGTATACATTTTATTTTTAATTATCATAATTCAAGTTAATCAATTTTAAGTCAAAACACATTTCAGATTTAACTGCTGATAGATTATATTTAAAATAACTGTTCATGAAAACAAAATTCGAACACAATAAAAAATACATTGGGAAACGATCAAGATAATATTTTAAAGCTTTATCTAAAAGTTTTAAGTTTTATACCTAAAAGTGTTATCAATGAGATTATTTCTAACATGCAAAGGTCTAAAATTTAAAAATATCTATGCAAAGTCAATCGCGGTTTCATGAATAGAATTTAACTGTATTGAATAGATTATAAAAGTACTCATATATTCAGGTTAAAATTTAATTAATTGTTATTTTTAGTTAGGTACGATGTAAAATTCAAGATTCGTTAATAAAAATGGCTTCAAAGTAAAACTTTTTGTAGACGATGTGTACATATTACAAAAAACACTACTTGACTTTTTACTTAATGGTTTTGTTGATTAGTTATGATGCAAGCAGAAAATTACTTTCTCAAGGAACAATAATTGAAAAAATCTCCCAATAAATGTTTGTACTTTCTTTTTTATTCTTATTATAGTGCATACACTCAAAAAATTATATTTCATTTACAAACATTATTTGTTAATCAAAACCGATTACAAAAGACAGTATTTGATTTTAATTGTTGATTTTCCAAACTTAGTTGGTTGTGATACAGACAAAACAAAAAATACTTTATTACTATAAAACGATAATTGAAAAACATATCTTAAATCAAATACACAATAAATTTCGTACGATCTATACATTACGTATTATTAACTAGGTTAAATATGTAGAAAATCAATCTAATAAAATCAGAGAAAATGTTTTTAATAAAACCTGATGTGTTTAAAAAAGTACAAGAAAGAACTGAGACATCCCCGAACACAATTTCTCACCATCTTCAACTTTAGTTTTTACTGTTCGATGTTCAAATTCAACTAAAACCTGCAAATTATTTACTAGGTGCCTTTATTGTCATTAACTGTTATAAAACCACATTGAGAATCAACCTAGGATATTGTTTGGAAAATGCTACTTATGGTGTTGTGACTTTATTTTTCATACAGATACGAACTTTATTAATTCATAAAAAATTGTGTTGCGACCTTCATATTTCAACAAAAACAAATTTTTGTTCTCTGTTTTTGTTTTCTCAAGAAACTCAAAAATTATATTTCATTTACAAATATTATTTGTTAATCAAAATTCGATCAGTCAATTCAGATTCAACATTAAACGTTTTAATTAATGTTTTCCTAAGCTTGACTAGTTATAGTGCAAACAAAATTACTTTATTATGAAACGATAACTGAAAAAACCTATCTTAAATCAAATACACAAGAAATTTTTGTTCGTTCTTTTATTTTATCATACTATTATTCTCAAAAATTATATTTCATTTGCATATATTATTTGTTAATCAAAATTCGATTATAAAAAGTTCAAACAGTACTTGGCTTTTTAATTAATGGTTTTCTAAGTTGACTAGTTATGGTGCAGACAAAAAATACTTTATCATGAAACTATAATTGAAAAAACTAATCCACAATAAATTTTTGTTCCTTCTTTTTAATTTTTATTATTATACTTCTAAACTCAGAAATTAGATTTCATTTACAAACATTATTTGTTAATCAAATTTGATTACAAAAAAACTTCAAACAGTATTTGGATTTTTAAATAATGATTTTCTATGTTTGATTTAGCAGTTAGGTTGGTCACTGCTTGCCCGTTAGGTTAGCGGCTACCGGTTAGGTTAGGTAGAGTGGCCGCGGCGCGACTGTTTGAAGTTTTTTTGTAATCAAATTTGATTGACAAATAATTTTTGGAAATGAAATATAATTTGTTGAGTGTACGCACTATAATAAGAATAAAAAAGAAAGTACAAACATTTATTGGGAGATTTTTTCAATTATTGTTTCTTGAGAAAGTAATTTTCTGCTTGCATCATAACTAATCAACTTAGAAAACCATTAAGTAAAAAGTCAAGTAGTGTTTTTTGTAATATGTACACATCGTCTACAAAAAGTTTCTACTTTGAAGCCATTTTTATTAACGAATCTTGAATTTTACATCGTACCTAACTAAAAATAACAATTAATTAAATTTTAACCTGAATATATGAGTACTTTTATAATCTATTCAATACAGTTAAATTCTATTCATGAAACCGCGATTGACTTTGCATAGATATTTTTAAATTTTAGACCTTTGCATGTTAGAAATAATCTTATTGATAACACTTTTAGGTATAAAACTTAAAACTTTTAGATAAAGCTTTAAAATATTATCTTGATCGTTTCCCAATGTATTTTTTATTGTGTTCGAATTTTGTTTTCATGAACAGATATTTTAAATATAATCTATCAGCAGTTAAATTTGAAATGTGTTTTGTCTTAAAATTGATTAACTGGAATTATGATAATTAAAAATAAAATGTATACGAAAGGCAAAGAAGGAACAATATAATAAAAGTGAGATGTAATTTTTCTTCTTGCATATTTGTTTTTATGTAGACAGTTAAAAAGTTTTTCAAAAATAAAGAAAAAACTGAGGCTTAATAATTTTTTAAAACTCATGTTTTGGTCTTACGCATTGAAACATTTTATTTTTTACATTCAATTATGTAGCAATGTTTACTCCATTAATATTGTTTTCTATTTATTTGAAATCGTTCTTAAAGAAAGCTCTACAAAAATGTTTCATTTTTATCTGGAAAAATTTTAAACTAAGACTTTTTGTGCGTGCGTGTGTGTGTGTGTTTTATTTAAAAATAAGTTTTCAGCATGTCATTTTTTATTTTAATTTATGATTCTCTAATTTCTCCTGCTGTGTTTTTGATATTTTGTGGTTTCATTATTTTATTTACTAAGTTATTCGCTGAGGAGAAGATTGCTTGCACATGAAAAATACAGGTATTATGAGAAAATCAAACGCGACTGATTCAAAATGCAGCGGTAAATAAGTATAGGTGCTTTTTCCTTATACATCGATGGTTTAAAAATAGATATATCTTAATCATAAGTAATGTTTCAAAATTTTTGGTAATTTTACTATAATTTTGATAAAGTAAATTATTTGTTTGTTTTTTATTGCCACATTATCAGGTAAATACGAATACTTTGGATATGAGCAAGTTAATCATAGAAGGTAAACATTTCGGATATAGTTTCCTATAATTACAAATCAAACAGTTATCTACATTTTCATATGCTATGAATAAGAATAATTTTTGGTAATTATTATTTAGTGACTTTCAACCTTTTTGAGCTTTTAAAAGATATGTACAAGCTGACGTATTTTTTTAAAGTACTGTTTGATTTTAAGGCTGTGGGAACAGAAAAATATGCTAAAAGCAAAATTTAACCAATATTTTAGTTATTCCTATAAAACAGAAATATGCATAGCAAAAAATGACTAACTTTATCACCTATCTTAAATACATTTTCTATGTATACTGTTATAGACTTTCACAAGGTGTAAACTACAATTAAATTACTATTAGAGGAATATTTGAAATTATTACCAAACAATCAAATTAGTATATGGGTATTACATAATGAACATCTAACATTTTATTTACCATTGGAGCTTCAAGCATTCAGCTAAGTTTTGAGTTTTTCAAAAATTTATTTTATGGAAAAATTCATTGTTTCTATGCCGAAACGAGATTTTAAACTTGAGAAAAATTCTGTCTCTATTCTCTCCAATTAGCCCCGGTTGAAAAATTTAATTAAATCGTCAAGTACCGTTTAAAGTTTTTTGTAATCGAATTTTTTATTGACTGCATGTAAGGCAAATACTATTTGTAAATGAAATACTTATAACTGTTCTTTTCAAAAATCCTTATTGCACTTTATTGCTAAGATTAATCAATTTTTTAACTCAAAACACATCTCAGGTTTAACTGTTGATAAAGTATATTTAAGATGCATGTTAATGAAAACAAGATTCGAGCTCATATACATTTGTAAAATGGTAAGAGAATATTTTAAAGTTTTATCTAAAAGTTTTATACCTACAATTTTGTCGATGAAATTATTTCTAATATTCTAACATCTAAAAGAAATATATGGGTTAACATGGAAAGTTCTAAAATGCAAACTCATCCGCTGTTTCATCAATAGAATTTAAGTGTATTCAACGTGTTAAAAGATACTCATACTTTAATATATTCATGCTAAATTTTCACTGGTTATTATTTTTAGTTACGATGTAAAACGGGTCCACATTGAAAAGTTTTAAATACATGTTTTTCAGTTTGGTAGTGTAGAAAATGCTTTCATTAAAATATGTATTAGTTGTATAATAGAGCTCCTTAATAATTTTTGGTGTTAAAATTTGCCTGAGATTATTTCTTCGTTAATAAAAATACATATCTAGATCGCCATTTTTATTCGTAAATAGTCAATACATTCATTTTCAAAGATGCATATGAGTGATATTTAAAATATATAACAAGGATACATTCATATATTTCATTTTCTCTTATTTGCTATAATATAATAAACACACGTAACTTTAATAAAGCTGTAGGATCTTATGCGGCGAATCAAACCAGGTCAGATGTTGAAATATTTCTGAAACTTTTTCCATACATTCACTAATCACCCACGTACAATCTATTTGAGAAACTGGAGAACATGCTCTGTATATTCTCGTAAAGGTGTATGAGTTCTTTCAACTCTTTCAAGTTTTTGCAGTGTTTCTCTAATCTCATTTTTAACTCTGGTATAACTCTACTTTTATAATCACTAACGACCACTCTTAAATATGGTTTACTTTTTCTCGCACCCTGTACATCACGTCTCTTCTTTTTACTGTAGGCATTTGAATACGATCTGTACACTACGTATTATTAACTAGGAGAGCAGGCTTCAATATATTTCTGATTCATGTTTTTCACATACTGGTTCTTCTTCTTTCGTCTCTGAATCAACCTGTAGTTTAAATAAATGATATTTTTCTACAATATCAAATGGTAAACACATTCTAATATGCCGTCAATTTTTGTTCAACTACTTCTCTGCAAAAATCATTTATAGTAATTTTACCATCCAGATATTCTTGACATTTATCTTGGGCTGTGCCATACTGTTCTTTGAGCTGTTGAATATATGTATTGTTAAACCAACCATCACCATAAATACTCTCATGGTCAGCATCCCATACCATATCTCGAAACTTTTCCTCTAGCACCTCTACTGCAGTTTTTAAATCTGTCGGGTCTTCGTACGATCTATACATTACGTATTATTAACTAGCTTAAATATGTAGAAAATCTATCTAATAAAATCAGACACTACGCAATATTGCTCTTTGGTTAAAATATACTTATGTAGCTGTATTTTAAAAGATTTATAGAATACGTGACTCTAAAACTGCACTGATTTTATACTTCTTAAGGACATAAAAACTTTTTTTACTTCCCACTATGTAGTATTATTCTTTTTGTTAAAATATGTAGGAAATTAACCTAATAATGAGGTGATAAGACATAGTACCACCATAATCACATATTGAGCATGACATGCAGAAAATTTACTGATATTTCTGCAAAATTCATTTATGGCAATTTTACCATTCAGATATTCGCAACGTTTATCTAGGGTAATGTCATATTGTTCTTTTGAACTGCTGTAGATATGAATTAAATATGCTCTCATGTCAGCATCCAATGCTACATCGCAAAATTTTAAATCTGTCGGAACCTCGTACGTTCTATACATCACATATTATTAACTAGTATTTAACAAACGCATGAAGTAAAATACAAAATATATTGTGTTTTATATATAAGTTAAAATATGTAGAAAATCATCCTGCAGTCTATGACATTCCGGTGACACATGGCTCTTAACTGCATTCTTCCACTATTTAATATTTTTTAGTCAGGAAATTGATAATGACGTAATAAGATATTATTAAGATATGCAGGATGTTATGAGGTGATAAGACACAAAGACATGCGTCATGACACATTATCCACAGATAAAATAATTATCTTCCGGTGATTAATAAAAAACTCATTAACAAAGTTGACATCTATTCCACTAATGTACAAGCATAATATATTCTAGGCAAATGTAGATGAAATATTGAAAACTTACCTGTTGTTCTTGTATCTACCAAGTTTCATTTATGGTATTTATATAAATATGAGCGAAAGTCAATTGCACTAAAAGGTCAGTATGTCTATCTGTATTATGCAAAATGCATAATTGAAATCCGGAATGCAGTTGCAATAATTTACTGTTATTGAGCAGGGCCGGCTTAAGTGATAAATAAATATTAATTTCCTTAAAAATTTAAAAAATTTTAATTTCCTTAAAAATTTAAATGTATCTCCAAATTTCGAACTATATGAAATATTTAAAGACATTTATTATTTTTTCATCAAGATACAGGGAGACTAATCAAATTATATCAGAGATACATACTTAAAAAAACCAAGATAACTAATTCCTTATGATCTAGATCGATTATCTGACGAATCTCCTTTCTTTTTTTGCATATTGATGAAATCATTTTAAAAAATTCAAATATCTCTCTCCGTTTAAAAGTTATAAAGAATTTTTGATCCACCAATCAGAGGCAACCTCTCCTTTTTGTGTATCTGCTGAGTAGATAGAGTGGAGGGACGCACTTTCCCTTTTCTAAAATAATTTTAGTATTAATTCTAGAAATTACACAATGTGAAACAAAAGAATCAAATTAAATTTATAATGTACTATCACGCTCTTGTTTTGTTTGTCAGTCACGTAGTATATTCTCAAGGGAAAGATAATAGTGAATTAGTGATCAATTTGATGATGAAATTTGTTTAAAAAAATTAAATCTCTTTCCTGGTTTCAAAGTTATTGGGCCTTTACTGGTTGACCAATCAGAGGTCACCTTTCATTTTTACGTAAAAGATCAAGTAGACCAAGGTGAATTCGATCATAAATTATTATTTTTCATAATTCAAATAATTAACACTTCATCCTCCAGATCCACCAATCAGAGAGTAATTTTTCTTTTACATCATTAACAGGTTGTCTAATAATGTACCTCGAGAAGAAATTCAAATATCTCTTCTCGTTCGAAAGTTATGGGAACTTTTAAATCCACCAATCAGAGGCAACCTTCCTTTTTGTGTATCTGCTGAGTGGGTAGAGTGGGGGGACGCAGTTTACCTTTTACACACTACTTATATGACCACATTTAACCTTATACAAAATATCGTTTTTGTGATAATGGCGTTTTTAGATATTTTTTCGAAATAGTTGAGTTGTTACTAATATATAGGTATTATTTTTTGTGGTACTAAATAATTTCAGCTTTCTTAAATATTTTTTTAGATATTCTTAATATGTACTTTGTCGAAACAGTGGAAAAAGAAATGCCGAATAATAATAATAATAATATTTATTGGTTTTGAGAAAATATAAAAATTTTTAGACACGTCAAATAAGTAATGTTACAACAATAAAACTACTAAAATTTCAGTCTACATGTACGCACAATTTAAAAATACATTCAAGGAGTAAAAACAAAAATTAATTAAAACAGTAACGTAGAAAAAACAATATTACCAATTTACACAACACAGCACAATTTAAAATACATTCAATGATTAAAACAAAAATAATTAAAACAGTAATGTAGAAAAAACAGTAACCAATTTACAGGATATAACAAGATAGTTATTATCCAGAAACGTTTCTGTCACCAAAATCAATATGGTAGAATTCATTCAAACTATATAATGGATTTCTGCTTAATAAATCTTTTATTTTACTTTTAAATACTTTCATTGGTAACCTACGGAATTCCACTGGCAGTGAGTTGTGAAATTTGATACCCTTATTTTCTGTCCTTTTTAATCTATTTAATGGTGGGACTAGATTTGTTTTATTACGTATGTCATGCTCATGAACATCAGTATGCGTAAGGTACTCGTTTAAATTTTTATGAATATCTATTAAATCATGATATATTATTGCTGAGAACACAGTCATTATTTTCAGAGATGCGAATATTGGCCTGCAACTATCATCATAATTTGCCCCTATTATGCATCTTACAGCCGATTTCTGTATTTTCAGTATTTTTTCAATATGAGTCTGGAATGCATTGCACCTAGTAACTAAGCCATAAGTCATGACTGAATGAAAAAGTGAATGATACGCAGTTTGAGCTGCATTTAGATATATAGTCTTTTTACTTTTCTTATTGCATATTTGATCTTACTTAATTTGCCCCGGAGTTTTTCAGTTTGTTCAACCCAGATTAGATTTGCATCAATTTGGACCCCCAAGAATTTGACACTTTGCTCCGTTTCATTTGTTTTTCTTGACTCAAAAGTTAGTGATAAGGTTTTACTCATTTAACAGGAGTTGATTTGATGTAAACCAGGATTTAGCTTTTTGTAATATTTCTATCAGAATATGTTGAGGATTTTCGTCCTTACTTAACTTTTTACTTAATGTTGCATCATCAGCAAATATTGTTGTTTCAATATTTAAACAGCTTATTGCATGTGGTAAGTCGTTTATATAAATTAGAAACAGTAAAGGCCCCAGTACGGTGCCCTGAGGCACTCCTCTAACAATTCGCAATTTATCACTATGAATATTGCAACTATCTTCAACCTGATATCTATTTTCTAAGAATGAACGTACAATATCTAGACATACGCCCCTCACTGCATAGAAGTGTAATTTATTAATAAGAATTTGATGGTTAACACGATCAAAAGCTGCCGTTAAATCAGTAAAAACTCCAATGTAATTTTCATGATTCTCGAATGCATCCTTAATAAATTTTGTGAGCCTACGAATGGCATACGATGTCGATAAATTTTTCCTAAAGCTAAATTGTTGCCCACATAAAGTGTTATTTTATTAATAATAATAATAATAAAACACTTTATTCATCACAAAAGCTAACAAAAGAAAGCATTGCCAACTTATCTGACTAGTCAAAAGTATACAACACTATAATTATAAAGATAAATGATTGAAAACACATATTTAAGAAACATCCAAAAGTAAAATTAATAAGATACATATAAATAAGTAGTAATACATATGTATACAACAAAGTTACATCTATTAATAATTCAAAAATTCATCCACAGAATAAAATGAGTTTGCTATGAGAAATTTATTTAATTTATATTTACAAGCAGTGATACTGTCATTTGTTTCAGAAAAATTAATTTTATTATAACATTTTACGCCAATATACGTAGGAAAATTAGGACCTATATTCAGCCTAGAGAATGGGTGGTGAATTGACTCATTATTGCGTGTACAGTGAGAATGCACATCATTATTCTTTAAGAAATGCTGTTTATTAGATCTAATGTACATAACTAGCTGAGAAATATATAAGCATGGTAATGTGAGAATTTCCAGATTATTAAAATTTGGTTTACAGCTAGATAAAGGATGAGCTCCAACCACACATCTTATTATCTTTTTTTGAATTATGAATACTTTCTCTAGGTGGCTTGACGAACCCCAAAAGAACAGACCATACTGGAGGGTTGATTGCACAAGTCCATAATATAACATTTTCAAAATATTACTTGATGCTGTATCTCTAAGCGTTCTAATTATGTAAGATATATTACTAAGTTTTGAGCAAACATTATTTATATGGGCCTCTCATGTAAGTTTATGATCGATATTTATGCCAAGAAGTTTTATTTCCTGAACAGCTTGTATGGATTTACCGCAAAGTTTAATCAACACATTGTTATCAGAAGTAATATTTTTCGTTAAAAATTTCATGTACATCGTTTTATTTGGGTTCAATATTAGCCCATTGTCTGAACACCAGTTTACAATTTCTTGTGATGCAGTGTTACAGTATTGGAAGATAGTATTAAAATCTTTCTGATGAATAAGAAGATTTGTATCTGCATAAAGGACAGTTTTATCGGAAGCGGTGCAACTATCTGTTAAAGTATTTATGAATATTATAAAAAATAAGGGACCCAAAATAGATCCCTGTGGCACACTCAGTTCACTATCTCTTGCATCTGACTGAGCCTCCCCAACTTTTACAATTACACTCCAGTTATGCAAATATGAAGCAGCCCAATCATATGCAATTCCACGTACTCCGATGCAATATAATCTATGCAGCAACATCTGGTGTTCAACGGTATCAAAAGCGCGACCTAAGTCTTAAAATAGGGCAATTTTATGTGCTTTAGTGTTAAGAACCTCATAAATCGTGTATAATAGATCAAAAATGGCTGTGTTGGTCCTTCCTGTTCTAAAACCATGTTGTGCAGGATTTATTAAATTATGTTTTGCAACAAAATTTGTAAGTCATTAGCATATGCTGACTCAAATATCTTTGCGATTTGACTCAGTAGATGTATTGATCTATAATTAGTGACGTCCTCTCTTGTCCCTTTATTTTTGTAAATTGGTATATACTTGGAAATTTTTAACGCGTCTCGATATATACCTGTGCTAAACGATTCATTTATAAGATACGATAAAGGCTCTGATATAAGATTTTTTACCGATTTTATACTCTTACCATAAACATGGTCAGCACCCGCTGCAAGCTTTAATGTGGTTTTGCTTATTATATCCTCAATCTCATTTGGAGTTGTTGGTGTTAGATACAAACTGCGTCCATTATTTATTATTGTAATATTGTTGATGTTAGCTTTAGGACATGATTCTGTTAAGCTGGAAAAAATATACTAAATTCATCGGCAATATGTTGAGAATCAGTAATTCGCTCGCCATTCTTTACTAAAGTTATAGAGGAGTTTGGTTTAGAGTTATGTTTACATTCATTAATTATTTTCCAACTCTCTCGCATAATGTCAGATTGAGTTATATGATCATTATTTGTTTTCGTCTTGAAGTTTTTTATTGCATTTTTATATATTGTTTTAAATTCATTGTACCTATCCGTATACACTGTATTATTTAGTTCTTTCTCAAGTTTTTCCATCTCGCATATATTGATCATGGAGAGCCTTAATTTGAGGGGAGAACCATTTTTTCTTGAATCCTTTATTTCTATTTTAGTAATTGGAAAGCACAATTATAATGATATATTAATGTTTCGTAAAATCTATCAAATTTTTCATTAAACCTATCAACATATCCCTCCAGTTTTCTTGAATCAAGATATTTTGAAAAGTCTGAGTGTTGCTACTATTAAAATTCCTCTTATATACGTACTAAGGATGAATTTTTTCATGCCGTCAAAAGGAAATGTGCAGACCTGATATGTGTGGTCTGACAGATATGAGTTATGCACTCTGACATCCTCTAATGAACAGTTAGAGAAAATATTATCAATACATGTACTGCTACACTATTATTCTTGTGGCTTCACCGATATGGTGTGCTATGTTATAAGATGCAAGTAAATTTAGAAGACAGCGTTTATAAACATTATTTTCAAGAAAATTTATATTTATATCGTCGCATATAATATATAGATGCATTTTATTATAAATTTTGTATAGCAATAACTCTAATCTGTGGATGAATTCCTTAAAGTCACAATCAGGCATCCTATAGATCACAATGACGTAGATTTTATGCTCTTTAGATTAGATTACACCTATGCAGACTGTTTTTCTATACAGTGATGATGTTGCCATGGAGATATGTCAATTTCTTTTTTTGCATAGATACATACTCCTCTCTGCAAATTTGAATGGGAGTACTGAATTACTAGTTTGTATTTCTCAATAGCTGTACAGTCTAGTTCTTTTTCTTTTAGCCAATGTTCCGTTACACATAATATGTCCACATTATGCGTTGAAAGATGAATATTTAGCATGTCACACTTATTAGTTAAGCCTTGAATATTAAAGTGCATTAAGGTGAGGCGATTTTTTTCATGGATAAAAAATCGTCATCTTGTTGACTACTCGTATTAGATTTTCTATTTTGTAAGTTGTGTGGATTATCAAGAAACTGCTGCCCTCGTTTAAAATCAAAACGAGCAAAAGCTACCCCTTTTGGCCAAAAATTTGAGTCGTAAACTACTGTTTTCTAGATAATTGATTCATTGATCATGGATTGCTATCTCCAAAAGTTTAGAGAAAGTTGGCAAGATAGATATTTGACGAAAATTTTTTGGATCAGATGCGTCGCCTTTTTTGTGTACAGGGAGAATACTAGCAATTTTTAATTCATTGAGAAAATAACCCTCACTTAAGCAGGAATTTAAGACATCAGTTAGTGGCTCAATTTGATACTTCGAGCATTTTTTTAATACGTAGGTGTTTACTCCATTTGTATCTTCAGTTTTTTTATTTTTCATTTTGTTTATCATTATTCTTACATCATCCGGGACTAAAGGCCTAATAAAGATGGAGATATCGCTGTTGCGATGCTTATCCATAGAATCTATGACACTTACTCCTGTTGGAGAAAGATTTTTAAGTTTGTCATTCGTATTGTTTACAAAAAAATTGTTTAACTGATTTTCCGTACATTTTCAGGATGAGTGGGATAATTTTTACCTCGACCTTTCTCAGTGTTTATTATGTTCCAAACTGTTTTGTTGTAATTATCCGTGTTATTTAGCATATTTTGATAATAATTTTGTTTGGTTACTTCTAGTTTTTTATTGTAATCTTTTTTAGAATCAGTGTAAATTTTTTTATTTTGCTCAGTAGGATTACGTTTTAGAAACTCGTACATGAACATTACGTTATTTTTAGCAATAGTTAATTCGGGCGTTATCCATTTTGCTTTATTTGATCTAACTGTTTTTTCAATAACTCGTGGAAAACATATGTTGTAGTAGTGCATAAATGAGTTTTCAAATAATTTGTATTTAACCTCCGGCGTTTGTGCCATACATACATCATTCCAATTTTCATATTTTAGGTATTCACTGAAAGAATTTATATTATTTTCACTAAATGATCTAGCCATTTTCGGTTTATTTTCAATTACATTTAAAGTATCATTCCCAATATCAACCATCAGGCCAATATGGTCAGATAATCCCAATGGTTGTTCAGGCAGTTTCCACTCTTATGAGTAAATTTATTTGCAAGTTGACTTAAACCATATGACTGAAAGAGAGCAATAACCTTTTGCATGTTTGAATCCCTGGTAATATTAAAATGTACATTAAAATCATCTACCAGAAGCATAGTAGTATTCTTATAAAAGGTTTCAGTATATTTTATAATAGTGTCCATTTTCCTTAGGAATGGGTCAATGGTTTTCGTATCCGGCGATCTATATACATTTATTATGATTAATTTTTGGACTTTTACATAACATGCTGATATTTCACATATTTGCTTTTCCGATAATTTTGTTAGGTTAGCTAATTCACTAGCCTTCACATCGTTCTGGACATAAATACAAGTCCCACCATTTTTAAAATTTATTCTACAGTATTGACTAACAATTCTAAAGTTATTTGTATTATAGTAATCTAATTCACCAGTATTTATCCAATGCTCAGTAAAACAAGCTATTTTTATTTTTGATTGATTGATTTAATAACAGGAAATGTTCAATTTCCAATATCTTATTTCTCAAGCATTGAACATTTTGATAGTAGACAGAGACGCCTCTGGAATCATTTTGGCATAATTTTTTTACATTTTTTGTGACAGAAGGAAAATTACATATACGTATTGATTTTGTGTCAATTACTGGCATACATTCGAGGGAGGATCCGCAGTTGTTTGCAGCATCCTCTTCCTGGCTAAAAACCTAGACACTAGGGCGCCTCTGGGCCATACATTTTGCTGCCATGCCTTTTTGAAGTTTTCTTGATTTATGTAACCTTCATTGAGGTATAATTTTCAGGAAATTTAGAGTTATGTAGCTCGCACACAACTTCGGGGAAATTTTCCTGCAGCAGTTCCTTTAGTTCCTCTGGCTTAGTTTTAGGCTTTAGTCGTGTAACGTGTAATGAAATGAGCTTAGGCACCGCTTGTATACCCCTCGTTTCGTCGTTTTCACCTACTACAAATTACGATTTTTCTTCCTTCTGGGCTGCTCCCAACTATTGGTGGTGCGTTTATCCGTGAGGTTACATATTTCATGCATCTTGACTGAGGCTTGCGCCTGCAATATAGCTTGTTGAACTTGATTTGGTTGGATGATCACTTTCTTTTGATTTTCACTGTACTTTTTGACAGGAGTATTTGGTAGGGTAATTTCGTTTGTTGGGTTTTTGGGTAGCCGCTTGGGCATATTGGTAGCACTTTTTACAGCAGTTTTGCTAGCATAAGTACTGCTTGACGTTGCAGTACAGGTGGCAGCTTGCTCGGGAGGGGCAGCGGAGCGGACTGAGGAATTTCACCTTGTATGGTTTTTACACAATAGGACGAAGTTTTTTCAAGGGCCCTCAATTTATCTTCCAGACAAGCGATTTTTTCCCTTAAAAGGGCACAATTTTCCTCCATGATATTATGTTTAGATTTCATTTCATTTACTAATTGTCTGAGTAGTAGATTTTCAGACTCGATTCATTTGCCTTTGTCGACGTCGATCGCGTTTCGATTGGGACAATTCCCAGCACGAAATAATTAGCGTGAATGCTACAAATTTATTTCGTATGGGCGCCAGTAGCACCACGCTTGGCTGGAAGCGATCTGATCGACTCTCAGGGTGAGTTCTTTACGGATAGGCACTGTGATCTTAGACTGCAGTCGAGGACCATCCCCCGCCAACTGCTCAACTACTATTTTCTGGTAAAAGTAAAAGATCAATTTTACTATTACAAGATTTATTGCCTGTCCTAGGCTATGTACAACAAAACAAAATAAAAAAAATAAATTTTAGGAAACAAAAACATACAGTAAAATAAAATAATTTGGCGTAATAATAATAATAAGAGGGGGTAACCAATGGTGAACAAAACAAAAAAAAAATGAAAAAAAAAACTATGAATAAACAATTGGGCGTCGTAACAAGGACCAAAATGAACTAGCCGTGGTTTTGAGATTATCTAAATTTCCCCAAAACAACAACAAAAAATAATAAAATAGAAAAACAAACGTTAACTGGGCAATTTGCCTTAACTTAATTATTGATTAATTGAATAAAAAAAAAAACTGTATTGTAATAGTAGCTCTGGGAGTATTTACATTTCCCAAAACAAAAAGAAAATTATAACAATTTAAATCAAATACATTGACACAAGCCTTAACTGTAAAATGTTATCGAATCCCTGAGTTTGGATATCGTGAATAATTAATTATTTAATGCACCCATCCAATAGTTATAATATAGCGAAATTATTATAACAACCCGATAAAATAAAATTCAAAAGAATCAGTTGTTTAATTGAGCATCGTAACTGATGAAGTTACGAATCCTTTGTACACTGAATAATTAATTAATTTAAAGTGCCAAAGACAAAAATTACTAACAAAATGTATTTATTCAAAACAAACAAAAAATTTTAATGAGCGAGTTTAGATAAGAAACAATTTTTGAAGTAACATTGTAACTGGGAATAATTCTAGGTAGTTAAATGGATCGACGCAAAGCAACTAAACAAACTTAGAGAAAAAAAAAAAAATTAAATAAAACAAACAAAAAATTAACCATAAGCGTGACGTAAAAAGAATTTAGTGAAACGGATAATTTAACTATCAAAAAAAAAGAAGTAAAACATAGTCAGCGTGTAGTCCGTGACTGTCGAAAAGAAACAAAAATTAAATAAAATTGGAATTATCTCACCAAGTCCTGACTGTTAGCCCAGTGACACTATATTCACTGCACACCCTGTACACTTTTATAAATGGATATTTTAATTCACGGCGCGTCGCGATTTAGTTTAGTTTTTTATTTTGATTTGGGAAGCTAGCCCCGTTTCAGTCATATAATAAAAAGCACTCTGTATATGAATCTTAAAAATGAAATAAAATTTTAAAATGGCACTACACAAAAAGGAAATCTAAGAAACAGTATCTTCGGAATTGGTTGTATCTGCGGAATCGGCGATGAGACGTTCAGGACTTATAGAATAAAATTTGTACGTCAATCTCTGACAAGATACATTTTTCGACTCCTAGAAAATCGTCTTTTAAAAATCGTGAGTTTGTTAACCACTCTTGATTATTTTGTTAGACGACTCTCCGGCGCCAATTTCCATATGCCTGGTATTCAATAGCTATGCCATGTGTGCTTTACTTGGGTGGCCTCAGTTATCGGCAGTTTAGCAGTTGCCCTTTGCTAATGCCTTTTTTGTCTAAGTCAGGTACCTAAGTAGGTACATTGGCTTAAGAATACTGAAGCGTTTTTATCATATGGCTGTTTGTAAAGAATATATGTCTATATTTCACTGATTTTAACTTAGTTTATGTACAGGGTGTGTGATGAATAGAAAACACGCACGTTACGTTAACACCCCCCTTCTTTCGGAAGAGACAGGTCACGGCTAGGCGCTGGCTACGGATACCTTACGCCTTACATATAACAAACGTGTGCGGTAGTACATAGTACGTGCTTAACTAATACAATGTGCTCCTGCGGAGCTATCTTCCGTCGAGGAAGAGTGAATGCTTAACCTAGTTACATACTATGACAATGTGCTCCCGTGGAGCTGTCTTTCGTAGAAGACAATGAACACAGAACTCGTAGTCTTTTTAGATATTTACGTTCATGGTTTATCGGGACATTTTCGCCCCGCGCACTTTGTCCCGGCTCCGTCGGTCACTGGACCCGAGGTAAGAATGTTGCGTCGTTTCGCGCACTCGCGCACTTTGTCTCAGATCCGTCGTTCACTGGATCCGGGCGGCTGTGTAGCGTCATTTCCCGCACTCGCGAGCATTTTTATTGTCTTTTGCTACGGTGGTTCCGTTCAAGTGTCTTCGCGAATTCGCGCACTCGAATGCCCGCCGGAAAGGTGGCGGTTTCGCGATTGTCTCGGTGGATTTGGCGTCATCTGGTGGAGAAGCTCTCGTTCGGACGGCTCGGTCCAGGCTGCTGGGCTATTCCGCGGGCTCGGTCGTACTGTTCGCTGGATCCTGGTGGTTCGTCAGTTGCGTCACTCTCGACGTTATCAGTAATGATGGTTTTCGAACATTGTATACCATGTGTCATGGGATTGACATTTCGCTCTGAGCTCGGCCTACCCTCCACCGTATCGGTGAGGTGGTCGGTGGTGGCCTCTGAGGATTTGGGTCTGGCAGTTTCGTCGATTCCCTCTTTCTCTGACGAATCTTGTCCTCCCTCGGACGAGTCTTCGGAGTCTGGCGGCAAGTCCGAATCGGATCCCGATTGAATGTCATCGATCTCCGGCGGTGCGGCACGGAGATCATCCACGTGGACGTCGGTTCCGTTTCTTCCCTTACTTATATGGTATACTTCGTCGGATAATTTGTCCATCACTAGGTGTGGCCCTGTCCATGCAGCGGCGAAATGTCGTTTATTGGGGCGAAGTACCCTGGCCATCACCCGGTCTCCAACCTTGAAGGTGACTGGAGTGTCCTTGTTTGCGGGGGCATACCTCCCTTGGTATGTCCGCTGTCGACTTCGCACGCGATCTATACGTTCAGCCCTGCTGGTTTCGGATTGTTTTCGGCGCTCATCTTGATAGGCTCGGAGAGCCCATTCTCCGGCCTGTGGTGGTTCATATCCCAGTACAACGTATGCAGGGGTTTGTCCCGTGGCGGCATTTCTTCGCGTACGTAGAATGCGCAACGCGTCGGTTAGATGACGATCCCAGTGCTCTGGATTCTGCTTGAAAATTAATGTACGGATGATCTTCTTCAGCTCCTGTACTCGGCGTTCCACCGGATTGGCTCGTTGGTGGTATGGAGCTGAATAGCGGATTTCCACGTGATTCTTCTCGCACCAGACGGTATAAAGCACTCCTTTAAAGTGTCCTCCACTGTCCGATATTATCACTCGCGGCATACCATATCGCGAGACGATGTGTGTCTTTAGAAAGTCCACGAGCACTTTTCCATTGGCTGCGGGTACCGCTTCAGCTTCCACCCATTTTGAGAATACATCCTCTGCCACAAGGATGTATCTGTTCCCGGTTCCTTCGGCAGATACATACGGTCCCAGAATGTCCACGCTGATGGTCTCGAAGCACGTTGTGGGAGCATGTGTCCGAAATGGTGCTTGGGGTTGCAGGTGACGAGCTTTGACCGCTCGACACACTAGACAGTGCTTCACGTATTCTCGTACCACCTTGGTCAGCCGTGGGTGATAGTAGCCTCTTCTTATCGCTCGCAGCGTCTCGTCCCTGCCAGGGTGAGCAGCGCCTGGTGTGTCGTGATGGTGGGCTATCACTTCGGTCAGTCGAGAAGATGGTATGTATAGCTTATGCAATCCTTCTGTCACTCTCCAGAATTGGCCGTCCTGGACGCTGTGTCTCCTCTCAAAATTTGCGTCACCTGGCGTGCGTGCTCCATCTTGAACGATGCGGTTCCAGCGTTCCATCGCGTGTTGAATGGTCGGTGATTGTCGTTGTCCGTCTGTCACGTCTGCTACTAACGCGGCTTGCGATAAAGCGTTTATTGACTCGCGCGCGTGATTTGCCTCGGGCAGTAGCATTCGTTCTTCGTCTACGTTGGGTCGCGTGGCTGTCGGATCGGGATGGCGGCTTAAAAAATCGGCCAGGAGATTTTCCCTTCCAGGACAGTGTTCGATGGTAAACGAATATTCCTGCAATAACAATGACCACCGCATGAATTTTGTTTTTTGATCTCGATGTTTGTTGAGCCATAGAAGTGACCGGTTATCTGTACGCACAACGAACGGTTTGTCCTGTAAGTAAATCGCGTATTTCTTAATATATGTTACGAGGCTTAGACATTCCAGTTCGTTGATATGGTATTTTCTCTCGGTCGGCGACAATGTCGAACTCGCGTAGGATATTATCCTCCGTTCTCCATTATCCCCAGTCTGATATAGCACGCCTGAAAGTCCTAGTAAGGACGCGTCAGTCTGTAGGACGAACGGCTTCGTGAAATCGGGTCGGTGTAATTTAAGGGGTTGTGACGCGGCGTCTTTCAGTTCGTCGAATGCCTTTTGACATTCGTTGTCCCACCTGAACTTGGTCTCCTTGGCCAACAACTTAGTCAGTGGTCGCGTTAACAGAGATACGTTAGGTACGTACTCCCTGATCCAGTTGAATAAACCAAGGAAGCTTTGAAGCTGTTTCTTGGTGACTGGAGACTGACATTCACGAATGGCCAAGAGGTGTTTGTCTTGTGGCGTAGTCGTATAACCTCGTATCGTGTGTCCCAGGTAATCTAGCTCCTGAGCTGCGATTGTGCATTTCTCTGGGGACACGGTGAGGTTGTGGGTCCGTAGGCGTTCAAAAACGAGCCACAGATGCTTACGGTGGTCAGTCAAGTCTTTACTGAAAATTATGATGTCGTCTAAGTATACCTGCACGAACTTATGCAGGTATCCGGTCAGAACGTCTCTAGTCATTAATTTTTGAAAAGTAGACGGAGCGGTCTTCAGTCCGAATGGCATTACCCGGAACTGGTACGCCGCTCCATCGGGGGTCGAAAATGTAGTATAAGACTTGCTTTGGGGGTGCATGGGCACCTGCCAGTATCCACTCTTTAAATCGAGCAGCGTGAAATACTGAGCGTCCCCGAAGTCTTTGATAGTATCATAAATTTTAGGCAACACGGATGCTTCATCGAGCGTTACAGCGTTCAGCCTTCGATAGTCTACACAGAACCTCGGCTTTTTTCCAGGACGTTCGATAATCACTGGAGGAAAACTATATGGTGAAGTACTGGGTTCAATTACGCCCGCCTCCAGCATCTCCTCAACCTGCTCGTTAAGGATCTGCTTTTTCTCTGGTGATAGGGGATAAGGTCGAACATGAATCGGCGTGGTATCTGTCAAGATAATCTTGTGACAAGTCGTTATAGTCGTCGCCTGGGTTGGAGAGTCAGAGAAAATGTCCGCAAATTCTTCAAAGAGGGGTGTGAGAAGAGCGCGCCCTTCGGAAGGAATATCAATAAGAGGATGAATTGTGCGGTTTGGTCTGAGTATCGAGTCCCTGTCTGTTTGATCCCAGAAGACGGTTTGTCGGTTGTCCGTCCCTACGTATATACACCGCCTGTCGTAGTCGAGGAATGCTCGTTCGCCATGGAGAAACGGAGCCCCGAGGATAATATCCTCGTTCAAACTTGGAATCACGTTAAACCGCGCCGAATACTGAATGTCGTTGATTGTAAAATTTAGATAAATGTCCCCTTGGGAACGTATGGTTTTCGCGCCGCAAGCCATCCCGAACTCGATATGATTAGGTTCGGCGCGATGTCCCGTGGCTAATTTTGAACTAATTATATTCCTGGTCGCACCTGAGTCGATCAAGGCTGGACGGCGTTGCCCATCCATGTGAATATAAATTCGAGGGAGCTGCGTGAGCTCGGCGGTAACGAACAGCCTCTCCGTCGACGAAGGCAGTCGTTCCGAGAAAGAGTGTTTGTAAAGATGGGTTCCCGTGGAATCTGAATGGTCGCTGGAATCGCGACAAGAAATGGGGATGGGCTGAACGAATTCTTCCGATTCGTCGCCTGATTGGTGGCGGCTACTGCTGCTAGAATGGGGTGTGAAATTCTCCCTGTGGAGAGTAGAAGAGAATACGGTCGGCGCAACGCACCGGGCCCTGTTAAGATTTGGTTCAATTTTCTGAACTGTCGGTAATGATTTAGATGAAATAAGGTTGGTCAAGTCGCCGGTGCTGGGGGAGCTTGCCTTAAAGGAGTTTTCGGTGACCTGGAGGTTGGGACCGGTGAAAGGTGAAGAGAAGGCATCAACTCCAACGGTTGACGATTGAATGTTAAGTTCGCTTGGCCTTGGTAAATGGGAAGGATCCCCTGAGTGAATATTAGGGTTGCCTGGCTTGGCGAGAGGGACCATTGTCGCTTCGACAGAGATATGTTCGGGGTCGTTTCGAAAATCGGATTGTTCTCGGGGACGGAATGGGCCTGAAAAGAATGCCGGAAGCGAGGGCCATGGGGAAGGCGATGAGTGTTTGTCGACGCCATTCAGTTGAGTGATGGAACGGTCGTCGTACGATGACCCGGAACGGGTTCCTCGATTTTGGAAATGTCGGTCCTCTGGTGAGAGGCCTTGGGGGTTGACGTGAGCATTTAACACCTGCCGGTGGGGAACGTTCGAAGTTTGAACGGCTTGGCCCATGGTGGACCTGTGGGAGATTGACTGGGTTGAGTTTAACGCCCCCCAGCGGTTCTCGTCAGCTGCTCCGTAAGAAGGGTCGTGAGAGGGAGAGACCTCGGAGAGCTGCCGATGGGAGGTCCAGGCTGAGTTTAACGCCCTCCGGCGGGCTTCGCAGTTTTGGGTCTGCTTCACATATTGGAAGCCGCCTGATTTTGTGTGTTCGCCGAGGAGTCGCGGCTGGTAACTCCTTCGGCTCGCCAGTTTCCCTGGCGGTCATGATCATACGAAGTGGCGTTGGTATCTACGGTACGACGAATAGTACCGTGCCCGTACCCATTCTCTCTCGCAAGAGGAGGGTTATTGCCTCGTGGAGGGTTGTTTCTCCAGTTCTCCTGACTCCGAGAATATTCTCGTTGGTTGGATTGAGGAGGGGGACGAGACCGACTCTCTTCCCTACTCGCCTCCGGACGGGTCTGCCGGTACGGATTTTTGGGGCACTCGTTGTGGTAGTGCCACTGTTGTCCCGGACAGTACCTACATGGGGTACTTGGCCCCCGACCTGAAGACCATACCCGTTGATTGGTGTTTTGATTTTGCCTGTTGCGTAATGTGTCAGAGAAGCTTCGTTCGGTAGTCCTTTGAAGAGTGGACTCACGCATATATTCCTCGACCTTCGAAGCTATCGCGACGAGGTCCTCGAGGGAGCGATAGGGTCGGCCCCGGATGCGCGATCGCAATTCCGGGAGTAACTGGTCTAGCACCACCGTGACTCGGGTTTGCTCCGGCTGATCGGGGGCGACCCGGTTGAATAGACTCATTTTTCGAGTCACAAATACGGCCACGCTCTCTCCAACCTTCTGTCGTTCTCCGTACAATACGGTGGTGGCGTGCGCCAGCTGTTCAGTAGCTTCGTACCTAGAGAACAAGCGCTCCACGAACACTTCATATGAAGATATGAGGTACCGGTAGGGCTCATACCAACTTTTGGCATTTCCCCTCAACTGGTCTGTTGCCAGAGCCAGCTGTGCGTAAGGGTCGTTGATGTGGAGAGTATGGAAGTGCTGGTCCATGCGGTAAACGAATTCACGAGCGCTCTCATGGATAAGACCACGAAACTCAGGGAGTGGCAAGGGTCGAGGCTGAATTGCTGGAGGGTGGTTCACGCTCCTGAGCGCTGAGATGAGAGCCTCCGACAGTTGAGCGAACGTGCGCTCTAATGGGGTCTCCCCGTACGTCGAAGGTGGAGCATTGCGCTCCATAGCAGTAGACAGACTACGCTCTGCAGTCCTGTCCGAGGCGATGGTTACATGTCGACTCGTTCTCGGTATGAGAGGTGTAGACGTTTGATGGGGTACTGGTAGGTCCATCAACAAAAGATCACTGCCTATTTCCGTATCGCCCGTCCCTCCAGACTGATCTACTATAACGGCTCGATTTTCCCGCTCCATTGGAAGATTCGCCTACTTTGAGGTAAACGCAGTGCCAAGAAGGCTTGACGAGAAATTAGAACCCGCGAATTTGATATGGCTGTTCTCGAAACGAGAGATATGGGGACGAAACTTTTCTATGACTGAAGAGGTGGAATGCTGTCAGACGTACTCGACAGATACGATGTAGGGTTGATGGGTAGATCAATGAGAAGGAAGAGAAAAAAATTGTAAAAAAATTCCTACAAGGATTACAATGGGTCCCGGTGGATTGGTTAGCTGCGCGGTTCCTGAGCCGAATTAGTTAGATGGCCCCACGTTGGGCGCCATGTCGACGTCGATCGCGTTTCGATTGGGACAGTTCCCAGCACGAAATAATTAGCGTGAATGCTACAAATTTATTTCGTATGGGCGCCAGTAGCACCACGCTTGGCTGGAAGCGATCTGATCGACTCTCAGGGTGAGTTCTTTACGGATAGGCACTGTGATCTTAGACTGCAGTCGAGGACCATCCCCCGCCAACTGCTCAACTACTATTTTCTGGTAAAAGTAAAAGATCAATTTTACTATTACAAGATTTATTGCCTGTCCTAGGCTATGTACAACAAAACAAAATAAAAAAAATAAATTTTAGGAAACAAAAACATACAGTAAAATAAAATAATTTGGCGTAATAATAATAATAATAAGAGGGGGTAACCAATGGTGAACAAAACAAAAAAAAAATGAAAAAAAAAACTATGAATAAACAATTGGGCGTCGTAACAAGGACCAAAATGAACTAGCCGTGGTTTTGAGATTATCTAAATTTCCCCAAAACAACAACAAAAAATAATAAAATAGAAAAACAAACGTTAACTGGGCAATTTGCCTTAACTTAATTATTGATTAATTGAATAAAAAAAAAACTGTATTGTAATAGTAGCTCTGGGAGTATTTACATTTCCCAAAACAAAAAGAAAATTATAACAATTTAAATCAAATACATTGACACAAGCCTTAACTGTAAAATGTTATCGAATCCCTGAGTTTGGATATCGTGAATAATTAATTATTTAATGCACCCATCCAATAGTTATAATATAGCGAAATTATTATAACAACCCGATAAAATAAAATTCAAAAGAATCAGTTGTTTAATTGAGCATCGTAACTGATGAAGTTACGAATCCTTTGTACACTGAATAATTAATTAATTTAAAGTGCCAAAGACAAAAATTACTAACAAAATGTATTTATTCAAAACAAACAAAAAATTTTAATGAGCGAGTTTAGATAAGAAACAATTTTTGAAGTAACATTGTAACTGGGAATAATTCTAGGTAGTTAAATGGATCGACGCAAAGCAACTAAACAAACTTAGAGAAAAAAAAAAAATTAAATAAAACAAACAAAAAATTAACCATAAGCGTGACGTAAAAAGAATTTAGTGAAACGGATAATTTAACTATCAAAAAAAAAAGAAGTAAAACATAGTCAGCGTGTAGTCCGTGACTGTCGAAAAGAAACAAAAATTAAATAAAATTGGAATTATCTCACCAAGTCCTGACTGTTAGCCCAGTGACACTATATTCACTGCACACCCTGTACACTTTTATAAATGGATATTTTAATTCACGGCGCGTCGCGATTTAGTTTAGTTTTTTATTTTGATTTGGGAAGCTAGCCCCGTTTCAGTCATATAATAAAAAGCACTCTGTATATGAATCTTAAAAATGAAATAAAATTTTAAAATGGCACTACACAAAAAGGAAATCTAAGAAACAGTATCTTCGGAATTGGTTGTATCTGCGGAATCGGCGATGAGACGTTCAGGACTTACAAAATAAAATTTGTACGTCAATCTCTGACAAGATACATTTTTCGACTCCTAGAAAATCGTCTTTTAAAAATCGTGAGTTTGTTAACCACTCTTGATTATTTTGTTAGACGACTCTCCGGCGCCAATTTCCATATGCCTGGTATTCAATAGCTATGCCATGTGTGCTTTACTTGGGTGGCCTCAGTTATCGGCAGTTTAGCAGTTGCCCTTTGCTAATGCCTTTTTTGTCTAAGTCAGGTACCTAAGTAGGTACATTGGCTTAAGAATACTGAAGCGTTTTTATCATATGGCTGTTTGTAAAGAATATATGTCTATATTTCACTGATTTTAACTTAGTTTATGTACAGGGTGTGTGATGAATAGAAAACACGCACGTTACGTTAACACCTTCAGCCGAGGTAATCGGACTTTCTAGATTAGATTGGTTATCATGACGACAAACTGCCGATTTGGCCTTTGCCGACTGCACCAGACACGCCGGTGATATAACCCATCACATTTATTGCACTTTACATAGTCGACCACTGGTTTTTTTACAGTGAAAACACGAACTTTTAGGCGACTCAGATGGACGTATCTTCCGCCGCCATCTTTTTATAGCCTGGTATATTTCTCTTCGCAATCCTCACAGTAGAATTTTAGCTTTGCACATTACTCTTCTAAAATGACATTTGTGCACAATTTATTAATTAAGTATTAATATAAAAAATATGTAGGACTATTTGTTCGAATTTATTTTTCTATTTTAAGCAAAATTTTCTCCAATACTTTAAGAGATTAAAATAGTTGTAAAAACATCTCTATTGCATAGGTACTATTTCCAATGGTATACCACGTTATGACAGAATTATAGTAGACATTACATTTCTAATAAGGAGAGAAAATTAAACATAAATTCTACCAGCATCAAATCGGTGATTGTAACAGTAACTTTTGTGTGCATATTAAGAATATCTAAAAAATATACTGAAGAAAGTTGAAAGTATTCAGTACCATAAAAAATATGTATTAGTAACAACTCAACCATTTCGCAAAAATATCTAAAAATACTGATATCTCAAAAACGGCAAGACTTTGCATATGGCCACTAGGTTCCATTTTTACAATTTGTTACATTTCAAATTGCATTAAAGTAATAAGTAAACAGGACAGTTCGACATTTTTATGGTTCATTTTCACAAGAATAAAACAGTAATAATAGTAAAACGGTAATAACTTTTGATCAAACACTAATAGACCAAGAGCTAGCGACACTCAAACCGTGCTGATTCCATTGTGAACAAAAAAATTACAGAATGTAGTACTAACATTGTATAATATGAAATCGCATGCCTGCCTGCTCGGATCGGTTGCGTTTATTAAAAAAAAAAAAAAATTTGTTGCGTTTTCAAAACGTATTAATGGTCTCATCGCAATGTGGATAAAATTTTTGATACAGCTGCTAGACACACTACTAAATACGAATTCATGTGCCTGCCAGCCGGAATCGGTTGCGAAATCCCGCCTGCCAATTAAAAGCCAGTCCCAAAAACTGCATAATTTGGCTCATCGCAATGTGCACGAAAAAATTTCACGAGATAGTTTAAAGCATTCAAAATTCATTTTCGAGTGCCTGTCTTGCCGATCATGTTGTTTTAAGTGCCTGCCAGCCCGTGGAAAGTCGCGCGCTCAGTGTCGTTGAAAGTTGATCGGGGTCATTTCAATGTGCACCAAAATTTAAGAAAAGCTAGAAATTAATTTAGATGCGATTTAAAGCGTTTGCCTCTCCGAATATAATGCACAATGCCGCCTTCCAGCTCTCCAAGGCCGCACGATCTCGCTCAGCCCCGGTGACATATTCTTCAATGTTATATTATTTTGTTATTATTTTAAATGTATAATACATGTTGAAATGAAAAATAGGGTATTTTGCAAGAGAAAAAAATAACTTCTCTTATGGCGTACTTCAGTGCATAAAAAGTAATGGGTGCTTTTCCCCTTTAAAAATATTATTTACAAACTTGTATCTTCACCAATTTTTGAGATACTAGGAGAGAAAATACGTTTCCATTTTACAAGTGTTTATTTCTACAAGAAAAATTTATTAAAAATTCATTTGCTCAAGTATTCCTCATCAGATTCTCGCTACAATCAGTTTCTACCCCATCGCTGTCATTCTCATTTTCTTCAATGCTTGCAACGTTTTCCGGCTGATCCGTTTCTTCTGTAAAATGAATATTTATTATTCCGCGAATGCGGAAAATTCAATCAAAGCCTTTTTAAAATGTATGCTCTTCAAATCTTTTGTAAAATCGGTGTAGTGCTTTTGCTGAGAACCTGAGATTCGGAATTAGCGATCTTCTGTATTATCTCGAAGCAAATGCTCATTGTCTTTAATGGACGGACTGAAGTAAGAGTCGAACATTACCGCTATTTCTTTCGCATTGTGGTTCAGAAAAACATTTAGGCATTTGCTGGCG
Source organism: Stenurella melanura (assembly GCA_963583905.1). Classification (NCBI taxonomy): domain Eukaryota; kingdom Metazoa; phylum Arthropoda; class Insecta; order Coleoptera; family Cerambycidae; genus Stenurella; species Stenurella melanura. The sequence continues at coordinate 109,096,962 of OY757310.1, read as the reverse complement.
ATTTTCCCATACTGAACAGGAATTTCCTTGATTGCGTGGAGAGCAAAAACAATCATCAAAGACCACGAGATGGGCATTACTTGGCTCACAACTTTCAATTTGTAATTCCAATGCCTTTATAAGCGCAGACTTGTTGGCTTTATGTATGGAACCGTCTACGTGACACAGCGAATGAGGCATCGGTGTCAAGGGATACTGGAAAACCTTAGGTCTAATGATCAACTGTCACCCCTAAAAGCCTACCAAACAATTCTCTCTGCATCTTGAACTTTTCCTACAACCCTTTTTTTTTTTGGCTGCGCTTTCTTCATTGGTTTCTCGAATCTGTCTTTGTTTACGCTACACTCCTAGATGAATTTTTTGCGTAACTCATTGTGTTAAGCACGCCATTGAAGTTTAACTTATGATTTCGGCGACACTTAAAACTGTACCCGCACTTCGTTAAAGCCGATAACGTGAAAAAGATCAGATTCTGGTCTTGTACTTCGCAAAAAACACAGAATTTCTCGTTTTCACCCATTTTTTATTTTCATATAAAAATATACGTCTACGCACTCGAAACATTAGCTGTGACTGCGACTATTCAATCTATTATATGAGTGGTATCCGTATTAATTTTGAGGAAAGGGGCGAGCAAGGCTGCGCAGCCCTGAAGAGCTGAAAGGCGGCATTGTGCATTGTTCGGTCAACTTTTAACGGCGCCGAGCGCGCAGCGCAACTCTCTAGGGACTGGCAGGCACTTAGTGCAACATGGCCGACAAGGCAGGCACTCGAAAATGAATTTTGAATGCGTTAAACTATCTCGTGAATTTTTTTCGTGCACATTGCGATGAGCCAACTTCTGCAGTTTTTGGAACTGGTTTTTTAATTGGCAGGCGGGATTTCGCAACCGATTCCGGCTGGCAGGCACTTGAATTCATATTTAGTAGTGTGTCTAGCAGCTGTATGAAAAATTTTATCCACATTGCGATGAGATCAATAAATACGTTTTGAAAATGCCACAATTTTTTTTTTTTTAATAAACGCAACCGATCCCAGCAGGCAGGCACGCGATTTCATAATATACAATGTTAGTACTACAGTCTGTATTTTTTTTGTTCACAATGGAATCAGCACGGTTTGAGTGTCGCTAGCTCTTGGTCTATAATATCTCTCATGAAACAACCATAATAATAAGCAAAAAATCATAGATTACTGGGAGGGACACAACATATAATAGAAATGTGTGCGCTTGCGCATAATAGAATGTTGCGCATGTGTATTTTATAGAGCTCATTCCTATCTTTAGCCGCTTATCGCGCACGAATATTACTCAGTTACATATGCAATTTGATAGAGTAGACTGTTTTTGCAAACGCTGTTGTCAAGTCTGAGTTTTAACAATTTGATTCGAAATATTAATAAGTGCGTTATAGTATTATAAATTTATGAAACGAGTGTATTTTGATATGTTAATTATTGGAAGTTTGTGTAAAGAAGAATAAAAGGGAATACACAAAAATCAGTTGATTTATTTTCCCATATTTATTTATTTAGCGTATGGCATATGTATACAACATAGTTATTTAAAGTTGAATGTCCAGTTTATTTATGTATTCGATTGACGCTGGCGTCACACAGGCGAAGTCGCTCATGCTTCCTTTGTAATAATAATAATAATAATAATAATAATACTGTTTATTGTGCAAAAGAAAATACATATTTTACACAAAAGGATGAGGTTAGCGAAGCTTTCTTCCACCTCTCCTAAAAGATTTAAAAACTAAATATTCTACTATTAAATTATAAATTATAAGTATAAAAATCAAATTTTAAAATCTTGTATTGTAAATGAATTAATATAGACATACACATTAAAATATATAAAATACGTATAAATATAAACGCTTACATGCTAGCTACAAATCAGTCTACAAATAACAGTTCTGAGAGGGTGTCCTAATTATTTAACATTATCTTTAATTTACTTTTGAACTGAGGTAGGGACAAATCTAAGTTGGATATAATTTTATTTAAGTACATTGGTGCTATATAAGAAAAACATCCTTCAAATTTATTGGTATGATGTTGTGGAATTGTAAATGTATCTAATCTTATATTTACATCATGTGTATTCGATCTTCTTAGAATCAAATTAAATAGATACTGGGGTGTTTTATTCTTAATTTATTTATTCAAAAATATAGTGATTAGATATTGCATACGCTTTTCAACATTTAATTCATTTAATTCTCTGATATAGGGAGTCACATGAGCCATATATGGAATTTTTTTTCCTTCTTCAATTCTTTGGGAATTTCACTGCCACATGTATGTTTTCTTTCTAAGCGGTGCTAGGGGAATCTACAAAATATATCACAATTAACCAGTATGTTACTGGTAAAAAACCTCTACGCCCGTGACGTTTACGTCAAAGGATCAGTTAAAGGTTGGTTTTGATAAATAAACAACACAAATAAGTATAAAAACTTGAAATTAAATATTTCGCCGACGTTTCGGCAATCTAATCTGTTTCCTTTCTCAAGGCTTTTTTTGAAAAATCTTTTTTGCTGTGTATGACAAATACACAGCTCTAAGAATGTTTGTTATATTCAATATCCATAGATACTTACTATTTACATAGAACTGTTGATATAGTTAACAGTTTTTTAGTTTCTATACAATGTTAAGTTTGTGAAGTTCTTCTTTTAACATTGGCAGCCAAGTTGTACAGACATCTACGGAACAATTCGACACGCAATTATCCTCATTCAATAATATTATCGCGGATTCTTTTATTTTTCTTTTTTTGCTATCTGCCTCTTGTTAAAATTTTAACAAAAGAGGCAGATAGCAAAAAAAGAAAAATAAAAGAATCCGCGATAATATTATTGAATGAGGATAATTGCGTGTCGAATTGTTCCGTAGATGTCTGTACAACTTGGCTGCCAATGTTAAAAGAAGAACTTCACAAACTTAACATTGTATAGAAACTAAAAAACTGTTAACTATATCAACAGTTCTATGTAAATAGTAAGTATCTATGGATATTGAATATAACAAACATTCTTAGAGCTGTGTATTTGTCATACACAGCAAAAAAGATTTTTCAAAAAAAGCCTTGAGAAAGGAAACAGATTAGATTTCCGAAACGTCGGCGAAATATTTAATTTCAAGTTTTTATACTTATTTGTGTTGTTTATTTATCAAAACCAACCTTTAACTGATCCTTTGACGTAAACGTCACGGGCGTAGAGGTTTTTTTACCAGTAACATACTGGTTAATTGTGATATATTTTGTAGATTCCCCTAGCACCGCTTAGAAAGAAAACATACATGTGACAGTGAAATTCCCAAAGAATTGAAGAAGGAAAAAAATTAAGATAATGCCACAAATAACATTTAGACAATATATATGGAATGCAACAGACAAAACGTATGCATGCATTCTGTACTCTTTGCAGCTTATTTTTATTATATTGCGGAAGAAAATTATAATAAACTGATGAACAATAATATAATTGAGGATATATTAATGTTTTGACCAGTTTTAGCTTTATATTCTGATTTAATTGGTTTTTAAATGAATATAATGTTTTTAATTTATACATAGATGTTTTAAAGATATGTTCAATATGGTCCTTAAATGATAAATTTCCATCCATAACTACACCAAGATTTTTTGCTGAGGCAACCCACTCAACATTTGCATTGTTGATATTCAAGTTATATTTTGTTTCGATCTCAAGTTTTTGCCGTTCTGGCCCTATGCATATTGCTACTGTCTTATTGGGGTTTACACGCAATCCGTGCCGTTCTGAATAAGTAAAGATGTTCTGTAAATCCCTGTTTACATAGTCAATAGATATTTGTATTTCCTTATATGGGAAAGATAAGTACATTTCGATATCATCTGCATAGAGATGACTTTGACATTTTGATAGAGCGGCAGCTAAATCAAATATGTGTATAGAAAAAAAGGATAGGGCCCAAAATACTACCTTGTGGTACTGCCGATAAGGTTTCTTTTGTTGAAGAGCATGTATGTGCATTAAGAAAAACCCTTTGATATCTCTACCTTTAATATAATTACATAACCATTCAAGTTTAACAACCTTTTTGTTTGTTCCATGCTTTTCACGAAAGCCTTATTGAGTTTCGGGTAATATATTATTCATCACTAAATAGTTTTTTATTTGAAAAGATATTATTTTTTCAAATAGTTTTGATAATGTCGGTAATATGCATATGGGTCGTAAATCATTATAGCTTAACAGTATAGATATTTTTGGAACAGGTAAAACATTTGCAATTTTCCAAATATCTGGAAAGGCACCTTGTGTTATTGATTCATTAAAAATGTGTTTCAATATATACACACAGTAAGGTACAATAATCAGCAACATCTTTATATTGATCATATCAACACCTAGAGCCTGGCTCTTTGTAGTTTTTAATGCATTAAGTATATCATCATTATCAATTTGTCTAAATGTAAAACTAAGATTAGGATTTAGCCGATTATTGTTGTAAAAAGAGAGTAAATTGTCATCTACCATGGAAGGACCTGCCACGTTAAAAACATAATCATTAATTTCTTGAGGGTTTAACAACTCGTTCGGAATACTATTCTTTACTGCAACAGATTGCGTACGAACTCCCCAATTAGTCAATTTTTGTCATATCAATTTATTGTTACCTTTATTTTTATTCAAAACAATTTGCATATATGCCTTCTTTTCTCGTTTTATTGCTTCATTTACTGTATTTCTCAAACTTACATAATATTCATGTGCTGCCCTAGTTTTCGTTTTTAAGTATTTTGAATGAGCTTTATTTTTTATTTTAATCATTTGTCTGATATTATATGTAATATAAGGACGGTAGTGATATTTCTTTGTAAAGGAGCATACAGGGGCATGGTTATCAAAGAGTGTTGTTATATAGGTATTAAGTAACTCTACTTTTTGATTAAAGTCCTGAACGGTATAAACGTTCTCCCAGGAAGTATTATACGTAGCATTAATAGCAAAACTATTGGGGTAAAAATTTTTAAAATTACAATAATAAATGATTTCTGAACATACCTTTTCATCCTCAATGTCTATTTCACAAAAAGTCATCATATGATCTGTAATATTTAATAAATCCATAGTACCCCAATTAGTTACTACAATGTCGTTACTTATACAAATAATATGTATGTGCATTAAGAAAAGTGCCTCCGTATTACCAGTAATTCTAGTAGGATCTTTTATTATTTGACATAAATCAAAGTTATTCAGAAATATATTAAATCTAATTGTATCTATAGAATTTAACTGTAGGAGATTAATATTTATATCACCTATAAGTATTACTGTATTGGACTCTAAATATGCTTGCTCCATGACAATGCTAAGTTCATTTAAACAAATGTCTACATTTGTATTTGGCGGTCGATAAATTACACCTATAGCCACTTTTCGTCGTCTACATGTCATTATTAACCATAGTTGTTCCAGGACATTCTGCGAGGTAGAACTGAAAAGTTTCGTGAACCGATAGGAAGCCTTCAAATAAATTGCAACACCACCTCCTCTTCCATGGCGATCAGTTCTTAATACGCTGTAGTTCGGGATAGCCACAAATCTATCAGGATAGTCTGGCATTAACCAGGTTTCTGAAACACCTACTATAGAATAGTTATTTTGTAGAACAATTTCTTTAAAGCTAGCAAAACAATTATTCAGAGACCTTATATTTACATGACTCATTTTAATACTATTTATATCAATATTACATGGTGGTGCAGCATTATGGTTTTTGCATCTAATTCAGCTAATTTCTGGACATTAGAGTGTAAACTCGGTGAGCAGTTGGGTGTTGTTATTTCTATATGGCTTTGTCTAAAAAAGACGATGGTTGTTTAGGATCAGGCGATTCTGGTTTATTCCTTAGAAAACGTTGTCCTTTTCTGAAGTTAAACCTTTCATAGCCAATTTTTCGCGGCCAAAAACTTGGATTGTAGATCTCATCCTGGAACTCGGGCTCAACTCCAACCATAAAAGACTGATTATTGGGTCTAGTATTATTCGTGTTCAATAATTTAACTTCAATATCGCGTTCAATATAACAATTCATTCATAATACGGGCAAAATCTGAAGAAGAATTAAAAAGAGAAAGGTTCCACTACAATAGAGAAAACAGAAAATTTGGTATACATGGAACAACCTAAAAAACAACATCGATAAAACTCACCTTATGAAATTTAGTTTGAGGAAAGAAGATCCATTTACAATAACTCATAACGATCATATTCTTACAACTTGTGACCAAGTAAAATTCCTAGGCATTGAAATAGATTCTCACCTAAATTGTAAAGAGCACGTCCAATATCTCGCTAAAAAAATATACTCTTTTACGTATGCCCTGCGCATTGTGTCCAATTATGTTAATGAAAAAGCAACATTGACTGCATATTATTCATATGTAAATTCCAGAATCAAATATGGAATAATTTTCTGGGGCAACTTTGTCGATTCTTCCAGAATTTTCAGGCTGCAAAAATCCTGCATTAGAAGTATCTTCTACCTAAAAAGAGAAGAGAAACGTGCAGAGAAACAGTTAAAGAAAAAAAACAATTTTTCAGTAGATATGAAACAAATCATGCCTTCAATCTAGTGTGATGTGCTTTCTTCCGGTTGCCTAGCACATAGATAAGCGGAAGCGTCACTTTAGCGCTGAGTTATATTTAAGTTATATTTGGTAAAATCTGGAGCGCCACCTTTGCAAGTTTTACGTGGGGCAAAGGTCCCACATTAGCCTCCATACGCAGCCTGTTGCAGTAGGGCTTGGATAGCTACACTGGAGAAACTGTTATGTCCAGGGGTCCTGGATGGCAGATTAGACTTTCACTCACATTCAACAGTAAAAGACACACGTCGGTAAATAACAAAGTCTATAAATATATAATAAAATTTACAAGAATAATAAAAACGATCAGGTACCAAAATTACGGAGTCCGTAATAAATAATCTTATAAACATAAGATATGTCATTTTATTCTAAGTTAATATTTGTGACAGACAAAGCTAAGAGTACCAGGTGGGGAGAAGCTAGTTAACTACTAGTTACTCATATTAATTCGGAAGCAAGTGGTGGTAAGCAAGCAAATGGTGAGAGTGGTACAAAAACATAAAACCGGTAAAAAAAGTAAAAGATAGAAAAACGGTAAGCAAAAAAAACAACACCACAATAAGTAATAAAAACAGGTAGTATGCAAGTACCAGGCAAAAGCAAGCGGTTATCTACAGCAATAATCATGCATAAATGAATGGTCAGAGTGTAAGAGTGAACAACTTGGCAAAACTAAATAAAACTGATATGAAATAAATAAAATGGTTTTAGGATTCGGTGCTGTGTGTAACATAAGTTACTTTACCCTAGGATCAAAAAAATAAAACAGTTATCGGATTTGGCATCAGCTTACGGCACAGATTATTTTGTCTAGACAGAAACACAGAAATAACCAGAACGGTGGTATTTCGGTTCGGTTCAGGAATGTTAAAATTGCATGAACAAGCGGTACAAGCCCTACAACTGAGTGCCTTTATTATATATAAACAAACTTCGGTTTGGCCACGTGGTATCTTGTCGGAGTTGATGCGGAAAATTTCTATGTAGCAGAATTAGCATAGTTAATTTAATTGTGGTAGCCTAGATTTGGTGCTCAATTTCCGGACTATAATACATTTCTAAAAAGTTATTTCAAAGTAATGAATTTTGTTTCAATTCGTATCAATACGAAGTATAAGAAACAAAATGAACAGTAAACTAAAATGTCTACTCTCTCAGTAGAACAATAGCACTATAACAAATTTCACAAAAATTATTTTGTGATGACATATTTTATTTTAATTCGTTTAAATACGAAATAGTTAAAATAAAATAAGTACACGGTAATTATAATTTGTACACATTTGGTAGAACAGATATTCTCAGTACCATCACAAATGGTCTCAATTAAAATAATATAAATGGTAAACGATATTCTGGTTTTCTCTCGAAATATCATCTAATGTTCTTTTTCCTTCTGGAAATTTTTTGGAACATAGCTATTTGGATAAAATCAAGAGAAGTTAACAGGTCCTAACTCGGACACACCTGCTTTGATAATATTTAACTTTAAATTAAGATTTATTTGGCCAAGTCAAAAAATGATAATTATATTCTGATACATTTAGTCGGAAATTATTTTAAAATTATTGTTTTAAAGCACGCATTTTAGTGAATTAGTCTTATCGGTGTTAATATAAAAACATCGACATGAAGCCAGCGGCAATGATAAAAGGATGTACTTACATAGCGCTGAAGATCGGAATATAATAGTCGACTTGACTATTCAATGAATCGAACAGAAGTGATATTCAAATCTGCTTTAATGAAACTCATTTGCGTTGGCTGACTTACCAACGCCCTCAATGTCAATTTTTGTAATTATTGTTATTACGGCCAGCCCTCTCACGGCCAGGTTTATCACATTTCCTATTTAAAGTAGAAATCTGTTTCTCGGCTTCAACTAGCTACATTTAGGAGAAATCTGTAGCAATGATTTTAACATATGTTCGAACACAAACAATGGAAAATTCACCTAGTTACACTAGAGGGTAGTGCAACATCAGTGCTTCGTCAGCCACAAACAACTTTCACCCAAGTTCAGCGAAATGCAGTAACACAGTTATAAAAATTTACAATCAAATGCCAGATCAATTCAAAGACATATTAACCAAAAACTTCAAAGCAATATTTAAAAAATATTTAAGTCATCATCCTTTTTATTCCATTTTGGCATATTTTAACTATGATTTTAACCTGGATTTATCTGTGTAAAATATCAGAATTCGTCCGTAAAAGATTTGAAAGTAGAAAACAATTACGTGAAAATTCATTTACTACTTTTCCCACCATTTTAATTTGTCAATGTAAAAAAAAAATAATGTTTTTATTTAAGGGCACTATGTTCGCAAAAGAGAACAACCTCGACAACGTCATAGAAAAGGGTAGTCGTTAACCATCCATTACGTGGTGGTACCTAGCGGACAGCGGACGAATCATTTATTCGTGAAAATTGGATAAGGAATCCTATAAACTAATCCAGTTGTAAACATTACTTCGCTTGAGCAATCCAAATAACAAGTATTCCAAATCGAAATAATGTAAACGACAAAAACATCTACCTGCTTCTAACCGCATACCGATCTCCTTTCCCCCCTTTCATATCGAAACCCTTGGGTCGAAACATATTTCTCATTATTTTACTGGATTATAGGTCAAAGGTACATTTGAATGTTATTCTGGATCCAGAAGAGATTTTTGTGAAATATTGGCATTTATAATTATTATATTATTACATATATTTATTATATTACAATTTATTTATAATATCTGCTGTAATAAGATTAGAACAAAAATATACAGGGTGGACCGTCTAAAGGGAATAGATAATAAAAAAAAAATTTTTTCGCTCAAATCTAAAATTTCCACGTTTCATGTCATTGTAAAAAAGAGAAATTGACAATTTTCCACTACTATACTTCCACTTCACTACGTGGATGTAGGTACAACTAAAAATGTGACAGATGGCAATAATATTTGGCATATAGTTAACAGAATTGTCACCTTTTATTTAATATTGAATTTTTGCTGTCGGATGACCACTCTGTATATTTTCTTGGCCAAAAGTTATCAGTTACCAGTTCTTTGTAATAATAGTGATACCTACATTCCGATTATTATTCTCATATGTCGTTTCGTAATTAATAATTTTTTAGAACGACCGCCCTGTATAAATAAAGTTCCTTTACCGATTTTTTTTCCTTAAAAAATCCCCTTGAAAATCATTTAAAAAAATTAAAATATAAAAAAATATATACTGAAAGAAACCCCAAAGTATTTCAAACATATTCATTGGACTACGGTTTAGAGCAATTATTTTTGTGAAATTTAATAAGATGGTGATGGTCAAGAGAGAGACATCCCAATAACTTTTTTACTTGGTAATGTATTTTTAAAAATGAACTATGATACTACCTAAATAAAAAAATTAACAAGTTGAGTGAAGTTACTGAATGAAAAGTCATAGCAATATTCTTGTTATGTTTTTTTTAAATATACATAGTACGAAAGAATGTTATGGCCAAAAATGATTTCCCCATCCCATGTCTCTTTATTTGGCCACCTATGGAGAAGCCAGTATATATTTTGTTCAAATTTGGTGAACATGGGTTTTTGACAGTAGTGAATACAAATCTAAAATAAGACTTTCTATAAAAAAGTCGCTAATATTTTTTCTTCAAATTTTCCTTAAAGCAACGCCGCACTGTAATGAGCGATATCAAAGTTGACTACTTCAATGCAATCACATTTTCAGTCTGCACGTATCGCCTAAATTTGAAATAAATCCCGTTCCTAGTTCGTGAAATATATATTGGTGTACGTACTCATGAAAAGCGGATGACAGTGTAATTTTTTCAAACATTTCTAATGAAAACTCCATAAAAAAAAATCGGTCGCCTCTATGGGATAGGGGATAGTAGTAAGATAGAAACTCTCTCAAGTCACTTTAATTTTTACAAACTAATATGTTCATATCCTGTACAATAAAGATAAACGCAAAAAATCAGTAATATTGACATTTGACCTTAAATTCAAGGTAAAAAATTAAGATAATAAAATGAAGACAGAACACATCTTAGTAGGCACTCATTTAAGGTGGCAATTCCCTAGAAAGAGACATCCGATAGGGATATATCTATTATTTTTGCTCATAACTTTTATATCTTAGTACATATATTTTAAAAAACTATAAGAGTAAGACTATAACAAGACTATTACTATGAATTTTCACTCAATAATTTCAGTGATTTGCAAAATAGCTAGATTTAAAACTACGAAATAGGAAGATTGACATAATTCTTAAATTTAAATCTAGCTATTTTGCAAACCGCTGAAATTATTGAGTGAAAATTCATAGTAACAGTCTTGTTATGGTTCTACTTAGGTACTCTTATAATTTTAATAAATATAAGTACTAAGAAAAGAAAGTTATGGTCAAAAATAATAAATATTTCCCTATTGGAGGTCTCTTTCTAGGGAATGGCCACCTTAAGCTTAATTTAAGTATGTTTCAAACAACCTGCACAAAATGGCTATGGGAAGACGCATTACAAGTTACTGCACTATATAGTATTTGTAAATTTATTTGAATAATAAATGTTATGAAAATTTCATAAATTATATATTGTAAACTAGTTGCACATACTTTAATGGGGAAGATGCATAAATTTTAAAAATGTTTATTATTTTGCCATAATAGTATTATACCACCTTATAAACTTTTTAAATTTTATCCAATTTGTAAATAATAAACTGAAAAAACTAAAAAAAAATTTTAAATGAAAATTGTTTAGAACTACACAAAGTGAATAAATCCAAAGTTTCATGAAATTTAAGATATTGTTTGTAGAATTTTCAGAATATGCAAAAGGCAAAAATAAATTTACAAATTACTTCTCAATTACTTGACAGTTCAGGTTAGATTAGTAAAATTTACGAATAAAAAAATGCTTAATATGCTTTTTCATTTTTTCAGTACATATAGTCATAAGTAGATCCTAACATGTTGTATCTTTGAGTAAAATTTGATTCAAATCGGGAAAAATTAAAGTTAAGTTTTACACTATAATAAAAAAAATCACAAAAGAGGATTCTTAAATATATGAAATTTGAATTTTTATGTAACGAAAACCATGTGTCTGAGAACAGTACAATGTTGACCTATATTATGGATGACTGACGTCAGTTAGGTGCACAGAGCTTCAATTACTTGTTCTACGGCTACCTCAAAACATGCTTTTGTACAGAGTTTATTGTAATAACGCTCGTACCACAACTCGTAAGAAATTTGCATTATTCTGCACTTTCGCACAATATGCTATATATTCTAAATAATTATTATAACCCATCACTTTTGACAAAACATAAAAAAAACCGCTGCCTAAGGAATCACTACTTCCACATCCAGATTCTTCATCCATATCACTTTAAAGGAAACATCTTGACTATATTTGCACTCTAGTATGTGGAAATTATTGGTCATAGAATTTTAATATTAGGGGCAGATGTCATAGACAAGTTTGAGGAGTTGGTTTCTATCATATACGTTAAAAATGAAGTTTCTAGTTTACCCTACTTATGCCTTATGAACTGCAATAAAATCATCCTCGACGACGACGAAGCACTAAGTGCAAATGAAAGTTTTACCTTCTTGGCAGGCTTTAGCAACTCAGAAAACGCACAAGAGAACATTGGCGAGCTATATTCACTTCTCGTTAAACTAAGGAAAACAGCCGAAAAAAACGGAAGGACAAAAATCGCGTTAGCCCACCGGCTGGAGGGCAACAAGCTGACGGAGGTACGAAAACTAACAGAATGCACCCTAGCGGGCAGTAATGTGCACGCCAAAATCTGCGTCCCAGCCGGAAGAAAAAAACCAGCCAAGCAGGAGGATGGAGAGTGGCAAACGACCAACAGGTTCAAAAGAGGAAAAAGAAAAGATGAAGAGGTAATAGTGAGGAGCGAGGGAAAGACCTATGCGGAGCTCCTGAAATCAGTCAAGGAAAATATAGAACTATCGGAGTCAGGATAAAGTCAGCCAGACAGACAGGTGGAGGTAACCTGTCCCTGAGGTTAGAAGGGGAAAGTACCCAGGCGACCATACTGAGGAACGAAATCATCAGTAAGATCAAGGACACAGAAGCAAAAGCTATGAATAATGGAAAAATCATCCATATAATGGATATAGACCCTACAGTCCCAGAGAGCGAGGTCCTCGAAGCTATAAAGAAAGAAACAGGAGCCGTGGGGGCGGAAGGTATAACAATAGGCCCGTCCAGACCATCCCGTGATGGGAACCATATCACAACAGCAAGAATACCAAATGAGTTAGCAAGTGGACTGTTAAATAAGGGAAGAGTGCGTATAGGCTGGACGAGCTGCCGCGTACGCGAACGAATCGCCATAACAAGATGCTACAAGTGCCTACAGTTTGGACACGCGACGAACGCCTGCAAAGAAAAAATAGATCGGACAGGAGAATGCTTAAACTGCGGCAAAAAAGGCCACAAAGCTATAGACTGTAAAAACAAAGCTCACTGCCGAGAGTGTGCAGAAGAACATAGAGCAGACTCTACCAGGTGCCCACTGTATAGACAACTGGTATACGCCAAGCCAGGAACCCCGAGACCGGCAAAAAACGGGGCCAAGAAGGACAACACCGATGCCGAGGGCCCGCAACAAAGGGACACGACAGGGCCTAGTAACCATGTGGTACAGAAAAAGCCCCAAAACAGGAAGCAAAAACAGGCCCCAGTAAGGCAGACGGGAATATAAGAGCGAGGACAGAATCCCTAGCTGACACTTTGCAGCAAATGGACACCGCTGGGCCCAGCAACCAGCCATGACTAGGCATGGGCGGTGACATAAAACTACTCCCCCTGCCTCCATCCACAGACAAGAACAGACCCAGGCGCACAGCAAACAACGATGGAAACAATAGGAGCAGGGATGCACAGGACCCGCCGGGAAATCTAATCAGAGTCCTACAACTTAACATTGACAGAGGGAGAGACGCACACGACCTGCTATTGGCGAGTGCGGTTGAAAACAATGCAGAACTGCTGATTATCGGAGAATGCAACCGCAAGAAAACAAGGGCCATCGGGTACCGTATGGACGAGAACGAAGATGCAGCAATCGGCATACGTGGCAATAACATAAAAGTGGATGAAACCGAGGCAAACAAAGGGTTCCTATGCATCAAGACGCGCTGGGGGACTGTATACAGCGTGTACATCTCCCCGAATATAGATATGGAAGAGGCAGCGGGGATGCTGGACAACCTCGCGGACAGTATAAAAAATAAAGAGGGGCCAGTTCTGATCGCGGGGGATTTTAATGCTAAGTCTCCTGAATGGGGAGCACGGAAATTGGACCAAAGAGGAAGATACCTGTCGGACTGGATGGCGGAACTAGACCTGATACCAATGAACATAGGGGATACCCCAACCTTTCAAATGCGAGATAAAGAATCGACCCCAGACATTACCATGGCGAATTCCAGCATGGCTCGGATGATAGAAGGCTGGAGAGTAAGGGAGGAGGAAACCTTGAGCGGGCACAAATGTATAGAGTTCCAAATCAATACATATCAAAACAGAACCAAGGACAACATGAGAACGCATAAGCAACTAACAAGCTGGATATGGAGTAACGCAGATGGAGAAAAACTCATCCACTGCCTCCGACGGAAGGAACAAGGGGGAAAACCCAAAAATCCAGAGGAACTAGTGGCACGCCTCAAAGAGGCATGCGAGGAGACATGTAAGAAAAAATCCTTGATAAAGAAAAGACCAATATACTGGTGGAACGAGGAAATTGCATACAAGAGAAGAGAATGCCTAAAAATAAAAAGGACCCTAACCAGGATGAACAAGAGCACAGGAGCCATTGAAACAGATAAGAAGGAACAGTACAGAAAGGCACGAAAGTCGCTTAGAGATGCCATAGCAAGGACACGCAGTGGAAGCACCTGTGTGAAGAAATAGACAACGACGTATGGGGCAAAGGCTACAAGATAATGACTAAAAACTTGAAACTAGCTGGCCCGGCCAAAGTCAGCCTCAGAAGAACCAAGGAAATCGTCGACGAACTCTTCCCGAATCACCCACCCACGGAATGGGCCGTTAACCCCGCTGAGGTCATACCGATCTTCAGTGCAAATGAAGTACAAGAGGCCGCAAAGAGATTAAAGCCCAAGAAAGCCTCAGGACCAGATGGGATTAATGCCGAAGCAGTACAAGCCATGGTAGAAGCGACACCCGAAATTGTCACGGACATAATGAACGACATACTGATAACTGGGGAATATCCCAGGATATGGAAGTCGGCCAGACTTGTGCTGCTGACCAAAAAGACGACCGACGGACAGGACAAACATAGGCCCATATGCCTACTGGATAGCCTGGGGAAACTGGCAGAACACCTACTAGCCAGGAGGCTGAAAGATAGCGTGACACTATCTAACGCACAATATGGCTTCAGGAAAGGTCGGTCCACAGTGAACGCGGTTGACAGAGTTCTAAAAATTGCAAGGGAAGCCAACACAGGGACCTGGAGGACCAAAAATTTGTGTCTATTAATAACAATAGATATAAAAAACGCTTTTAACTCGGCCCCATGGGCAGATATAATCAACGAGCTGAGAAGGAAGGGGACCACAGAATACCTCTGGAATGTCATGTGCAGCTACCTTAGTGAACGCGAGATAATCCTGGACGACGGGTCGGACACAGAAACGTTAAGGATGACATGCGGGGTGCCACAGGGATCGGTCCTCGGGCCGACCCTGTGGAACGTCCTGTATGACGGGGCTCTAAGAATAAAATAACCACAGGGAGTGACCATGGTAGCATCTGCGGACGATCTTGCCTTAATCACCGTGGCCAGAACCGTCGAGGATATTCAACGGGCGGCAAACAAGGCCATTGACAACGTGGTGACCTGGCTGGGAGAGAGGCAACTGAGGATAGCCCCAGAAAAAACAGAAGCCATCATGCTTACGGGCCGAAGAAGACATAGGATGCCACTCATTACTGTACAGGGGACAACTATAGAGATCAATAAGACCATCAAATACCTGGAAGTATGGCTGGACAAGGGAATGACCTTTAGAGAGCACATATACAAAACAGCAGAGAGAGCAGAGAAGGTTGCGGCAGCAATAAGCAGACTTATGCCGAATATCGGTGGCCCAAGGGCAAGCAAGCGGAGATTAATGAGCAGTGTGATACACTCCATACTGCTCTATGCAGCGCCTGTGTGGAAAACGGCCACAACAACGAAGAAATACTTAGCGAGAATACACAAAACCCAGAGAATGGTAGCGATAAGAATTTGCAGCGCATACCGCACCATATCACTGGACGCCGTGCTGGTAATAGCAGGAGTCGTCCCCATCGAGGAGCTGGTAGAGGAAAGAGATAGGCTCCACAGAGTAGAGAAAACTGACAGGTTAATAAAGGAGGAGAGGAGTAGGACACTAGAAATGTGGCAGGCAAAGTGGCGACAACCGGGAAAAGGAGCATGGACCAGAACCCTGATAAAAGACCTGAGGAGATGGCACAACAGGGAACATGGGGAGGTAAATTACTACCTCCCAGTTCCTCAGCGGCCATGGCTGCTTTAACAACTATTTACACGCGATAGGGAAAGCCCAAGAAGATAGCTGTAGCTTGTGCAAACGAGGCCCCGACGACGCGGAGCATGCCATCTTCGAGTGTGACAGATGGGCAGAGGACAGAGGCAATATCCGGAACACGTTAGGCACTGTGACCAAGGACAACATAATAGCACTAATGCTAGAAGACGGAGGAAAATGGAAGCTAATCACAGACTTTATAGTGACAGTCATGAAAACAAGAGAGAGGCTAGAGAAGGAGACGCAGGAGAGAGCGCCATAGCCAAGCCCACGCCCTGAAGTAATGCGCAAGCGGTTCCGGGGCGGAACGGAGGAGGGGTTTTAGCCGGTAAAAGTCCGGCACTACCCGTCGCGATAGACACGTGCGCCGGGTGTCCATGAGGATTTCCCCTCCTCCGCCACAAAAAAAAAAAAGTTTACCCTACTTATTTTCCACTATTCACAACCTACCACTTCCCGCCCCTTCAATGCAGTCATCTCAATCAGATGTCACTACAATACATACGTGTACTAACTTTCAAGTAAATATCTCAATTTGATGTTATCAATCCCATTAATAATGAAGCGGAGGTGGTGGAGTTTGAAAAATACTAGAAAGAAATCTGAGGCCTTGGTTTCTAGTATATACACCGAATCCCAAATTTCTGTACTCTTACCAGCTTGATTTACTTATTTTCCCCTAGTCCTCCTGTTAACCCCAACCTTTCTACGGAATTATCCCAAAATATAATCTAGTTCCAGATGTCGTTATAATATATACGTCTACCAAATTACAAGTGAATATCTCAATTTTATTTTATCAACCCCTCTAATAATGTGGTAAGGGTAGTGGAAGGGTTGAAAAGTATTATTAAAAAATCTGAGGCCTTAGCTTCTAGGACATACACCGAATTTCAAGTTGCAGTACTCTTACCAACTTGCTTTACTTATTTTTCCCTATTTACCTCTACTTACCCCCACTCCTTCAACGCAATCATGTCAAAATATAATCTAGTTTTAGATATAGTTATAATACATAAATGTACCAAATTTCAAGTGAAAATTTAAATTTAATTTTATCAACTCTTTTAATAAGGGAGTGGGGGTGGTGGGGGGATGGAAAATACTAATAAAAAAACCTGAGATCTTCGCTTCTAGTATATACACCAAATCCCAAATTTCTGTACTTTTACCAGCTTGCTTTACTTATTTTCCCTTATATACCCCTATTTAACCCCCAACCCTTCAACGGAATCATCTCAAAATATAATCTAGTTCCAGATGTCGTTATAATACATATGCGTACTAAATTTCATGTGAATATCTCAATTTCATTTTATCAACCCCTTGAATAATGGAGTAGGGGTGGTGGAGGGCTGAAATATATTATTAAAAAATCTGAGGCCTTGGCTTCTAGTACATACACCGAATTTTAAGTTTCTGTACTCATACCAGCTTGCTTTACTTATTTCCCCCTATCTACCCCTAAATAACCCCCAACCCTTCAACGGAATTATCTCAAAGTATAATCTAGTTCCAGATGGAGTTATAATTCATACGTGTACCAAATTTCAAATGAATATCTCAATTTTATTTTATCAACCCTTTTAATAATGAAGTAGGGGGTGGTGGGGGTTGAAAAATATTATAAATAATCTGAGACCTTGGCTTCTAGTACATACACCGAATTTCAAGTTTCTGTAGTCTTACCAGCTTGCTTTACTGTATTTTCCCCCATTTACCCCTACTTAACCCCCAACCCTTCAACGGAATCATCTCAAAATATAATCTAGTTCCAGATGTCGTTATAATACATACGTGTACCAAATTTCAAATGAATATCTCAATTTCATTTTATCAGCCCCTTTTCATATTGGAGTAGGGGTGGTGGGGGTTGAAAAATATTTTTAAAAAATCTGACGCTTTAGCTTCTAGTACATACACCGAATTTCAAGTTTTTGTAGTATTACCAGCTTACTTTACTTATTTTCCCCTATTTACCCCTATTTAACCCCCAACCCTTCAACGGAATCATCTCAAATTATAATCTAGTTCCAGATGTCGTTATAATACATACGGGTACCAAATTTCAAATGAATATCTCAATTTTATTTTATCATTCCTTTTCATATTGGAGTAGGGGTGGTGGGGGTTGAAAAATATTATAAAAAAAATCTGACGCTTTGGCTTCTAGTACATACACCGAATTTCAAGTTTCTGTACTCTTACCAACTTGTTTTACTTATATTCCCCTATTTACCCCAAATTAACCCCCAACCCTTCAACGGAATCATCTCAAAATATAATCTAATTCCGGACGTCGTTATAATACATACGTGTACGAAATTTCAAATGAATATCTCAACTTTATTTTATCAACCCCATTAATGGGGTGGTGGGGGGTTGAAAAATATTACAAAAAAATATGAGGCCTTAACTTCTAGTACATACACCGAATTTCAAGTTTCTGTACTCTTACAAGCTTGCTTTACTTATTTTTCCCTATTTACCCCTATTTAACCCCCAACCCTTCACCGGATATCCTCAAAAAACAATCCAGTTCCAGATCTCGTTATAATATATACGTGTACAAAATTTCAAGTCAATATCTCAAACCGTTCCGGAGAAAACGTGCGGACAAAAAAAAGTTACAGACAGACAGACAGAACTTTTTTTTTCGCTCAAATTTAAAATCTCGACGTTTCATGACATTCTAAACCTATTTCACGAATAAAAATTTTTGAAATTTTTTTTGCGATTACTATACTTCCAATCCACTACGTGGATGTGGAAGTAAAAGAAAGATACGATAGGCCTTTTCAAGGCCATTTCATCATTGTCGCGCGCATGCTCTGGTACCATGTTTTTTGCGGGAAATATGAAACTTTCGGACACTTTTTAGCAAAATGGCTGGGCAGGTATCAGTTTTGAACATTAATTTAAACGAATTAAACGAAAGTGTGATTAGCGGCGCAAAATTAGTGCACAAAGTTGTGGAAGAACACACTTGCGCTCAATTAAGGCGCTGGCTCAAGTGCCATGGCAGTAAAGTGAGTGGAAGAAAGAAAATAACTGGTTGCAAGGTTAGGATTGAACTGTCAACACATCAGTTTTTGTACAAGAGCATTAAGTGTTAAGTTAACAAAATGTGAATGTTGAAGAGTTGACGGTATTCTTCCTTCGAAATGAAGAGAACAAATGTATTTATCTTTATTAACATCGTCTATCGACGAAAATCTTCCATTACCACGTCGACGAGCTTTCACTCACGACTCGCATTTGCCACACTGTTGGCAATGTCTTGCATGTTTTTTTCTTGAGCATTTAATACATTTTATGTACTCAGCACACGGCTTAAGGAATGGCAGGCAGAAAATAATAAAAACAGTTTCTGAAATATTTGGAGCGAAAATCGCTGTTACACACGCCAAAACAACACCGTTTATTAGCTCCTTTGCCCATAGCTCCCTGTTTTCAAATGTTTCAAATAAACTATACGATATCACACTACTTATATTCAGAAAATTAGCAACATATTCATCACTATATGTTTAAAAAACGTAATTGTATATAAAATTCAATGTTGACATGCAAAATCTGTCCGAAAAACATGGTGGAACTCAACGCATGCGCACAAAAATTCTTTATGATGAAAAGGCCTATTTGAGCATATTGTTCTTTTCGTCGATCAATCTGTCATCTGTGAAATCGTGCTTGTCACTGAATAATAAAACCTGTTCTGTACTGAAGATGTATGAAGTATGAGGGCCGGTTTATCAATGCGTGGATAAGTAGTGGCATCCTATAGTGAAATAATAGTTTAATAATATAGTAGAACACTTCCCCTACCGAGTTAGTTCACGCGTCGATAGCAGGAGTGAGGCTATCACTCAGTCAGAGGAAGTGACCCTACTGTATTATAAACTGTGCTTTAATTTGTACCACCAACTTCTGCCCCCAGCAGGTTAGGAAGTTGAGGTTGAATAATGTCGTTGAAAGTTGAACGTTGAAAAGAAATGTTGAAAAGCAAATTCAGTTGATACATTTACCACCGGCTGGGTTCTGCAGTAACCAACCCTGGTCCTCGTCTTACTGAATCCTCGTGTTGCCACCACTCGATTATTGACTCTGTAGAGATCCCAAGAATTTAGACGCCGGAACTGTTACCAAACCAAACAACTTGGTGCTCTCATCCAGCGAGGACTATTTCATACCAGGCCACTCCAACCTTGGATTCAAAACTCCTTGGCAATAGTCTGGTTCTCCTGGATTATAGCAGCTACCCAATTTTCCTGGCACACCGTTAAGCCAAATGTATGGTAAAATTCCCAATTTAAGGATTAACTTCAAAACTGAAGAGTCAACTTAACATCGAAACTGAAGGGTCAGCTTAAACACCTCATTCCTACAAGAGTTATCATCTGTTACTACGCTTGAAATTACTTGTTTATTAGTGGGCACTCTTAGTGCGTTTGATAAAATCCCCACGTTAATGCATTACTGGTATATCTCTAAATAAATTACATTAACATGCCCTTCTCGCCCCTACTAATATCGAGTTAAATTCTTTTGAATTTTAATTATTCGACAAGGTTACGAAAACGTAATTTAATAAATTCGAACTGTCTTTAAACCCTTATTAAACCTCAATTACTCATTAATAAAATTTACTTCTAAATATATCTTAATACTGAGTTAAACACATGTCTCGAAATACCCCGTTCATACATTAACATGACCGCGTCTCTTTCAAGCCACGCGCCGCGAATGAAGGTAATTTGTGATCAACAAACATCGCGTTTAATTATGATAAATTCAACAATTAAATTGCAAATACATGTACAACAAATGCTACAGAAGGTAATTATATTTATATTATTAACTATCTATTAACATACCACACTAGATGAGGTGCTAATCGGACAACACGTCCGTAATTGCTCGAAGTCAAAAGGAAAATGGCTATCACGAACTGTTCGGATACCTTGTTTGATCTCTAACAACTAGTTACACTTCTATACGCGAGATGTCGCAGGTAGTGGGAACATAAATCATTCTTTAAATATAATACAAATCTACACAATTACTGTACTGCATCATTCTCATGCATTCATGAGTTCCAATTTAATCAGAATTATCGATTTATAATTTTGTTTATTGATTTTTGGGATTTATTCACTTATACAGATTTCTTCTTTTAAATATTTGTTGTACCAGATGACTTGTAGGTGTTTATCAAGAGAAGTAACAGATGGCGCTTGTATGCTAATTTATAATTTAAAGTTGGATTGACGAACATAATTCCAGATTCCAGATTCAGTAAGACTAGGGCTTTGGGATTGGACTGAAAATTAAATAATAAGTTTACAGAATTGTGGTTTAAGACTACAAAAATTCATTGCTATTAGAATAAAAATTAACAAGTGGCATTCAGGTAATTTTGAATGTCACAAATTGTAGGATAACTTGTTATCCTCGCATTGATAAATCGGCCCTTGCTTGTTTTTCTTGTGTGATATTAGTGATACTGTTATTACAATTTCATTAATATTATCAGTACCTACCTAGTACGTCATATATACTTTGTATCCTAGTAAGATATTCTATAAATATGTACATATAATAGGTATAATATTGTATAATATATTCGGCACTTTTTACTTATTAATTATTCCGGAGATTATTATTTTCTTCTTTTACCACATTGTATACTTTATCTAGTTTTAAAGTTATAACAGGTTCTCTTTCTCAAAGAGCGTCAACTATATTCCACTTATACTTATTATGCTTTCATGTCACATTTCTTTTATGTTTTGGTGTCCACCCAGTGTATAAAGTATTATTTGGTTTGATTCTTGTCAATTATTATAACGAAATGTCATGTTTTTTCATAAAATAGTTTTATAAATATAGCGCTAACAGATCGACAGAATTGAAACATATTAATTTTTGTAATCGATATAATCTGAAACATGAAAAATCGAATAAATGCCGGAGCCAATGCTTGTTTCACGAATACAACAAGTATAGCTAGTTACCTTCGGTAACATTAAGTCAGTAAAGAAATGGCATCTCACGACTCTACCGCACAAGGTTTTTAGCTCATCAGATTTCTTTACTTCTCGAACATTTACCAAAATAATTTATCCTAATAGCGGTTGCATTCAATATGAGTATAAACAGACAACCGTTTTTTTGTCCATGTTAAAATAATATGTTTTTACCGTAATTCATCCAAAACAACAAAGAAATTTGCATTAGTGCACGAAAACATAAACAGTATTTCATTATTGTAGGTATTATTAAACATCGGAAGTTTCCTAAAGAGCCTATACATTTTCAAATTTCACATTTGTAATTGCAGAACAGCTACAAACCTTTAAAACTTAAGAAATGTTTAAAACCAAGAATAAATGTGAAATTTTACTTTTTTAGAGCAGATGTTTTAAACAAATTACTGTGGGGAATAATTGTTATTAACGATTATATCGATTTATATTAGATCCATTTTATTGATTTTTTTTGTCCACCTTTCATAAAAATATAAAATTCAGATAATCGCCTTTTTTTGTTGCGTCACCTATGAGACAGTAACCGAACTAAGACAACAACTTTTAGCTGAAGAAATCTTATAAAATTCCATTCTATGCCAAATAAATATGTCAGAATATTAATAAACATGTGAAAAATGCACCGTAAAATTTAATTCGAGCTTTCTAGTATACGAAGGGTCTAATGAGACTTTTTCTTATTTCATAATATGGGTGGATGTTTAAGTTAGGTCTTGTCTGTATTGGTTTTCCCTATTTTTGATTTTAACTAGTGCAAAATAATTATTGAAGTGGCGAGCTGACATCGTTTCTAAGGTACATGTTAAGAATTTTTTTTATCTATGAAAATATTATTTTTTAACAATATAAAAGCACACATTTCCTGAGTTAAAAATTCTAGTTTCCGTTTATGTGCAACTTTTACAAACATGACCTATACTTTTTAAAATAGCTCGCTTTAAAATCATGTGGTTATACCCACAATTTAGCACATAAATATGGCCACCTTAAGTGTACTATTTTATATAATTTGTATCTAATTATAATGTTTGAATTTTTGCTTACTAAAACATGTTTCTTTGACTTGTTCTACACCGTTTCATGTTATAATTGAATACAGGTTATTATTATTATTATTATCCAAATTAAATCTCCGGTAATGGTGGGTACACAAACAAGTATCGGCCACAGCAAGATACTTGTGATTATGGCGTTGAATTAAGAATTGAGGTAGTCAATAGGATTACGGCTTTCTGGATGGCTGCAATCTTATTGGCAATTCCGAGCTTCGTTAGATTAGCAACAAGTGTTTTGAGGACTACTCCGGTCGCCGAGGTTATCAAGGGGATTACCGCCACACTTTCTTGATTCAACATTTGTTGAACCTCTTGCCCAAGTCGCTGGTATTAGTATAAGTTTTACATATTTTGGAGGTTCAGCTCATTGTTACAAATTCTGTCAACATACTGTGTTTTATTTATATTCGTCATATCAAATTGAATAATAATTGTTTTTTTAATTGCAGTTGATTACATTGATATTGACTATTCATTATGGTTAACATGGTGCTTGGCGCCCCTGCTTATAACATTTTTATTGCCAATCGTAATCATTCTTCTCTTATACTTGAGCGCTTTTTTGTTATATATTTACAAACTGCATTGGAGGAGTATAAAAATTACACTGCAAAATGGAGATAGATGGGAAGTTGCACGAAAATCTGTTGGGGCAATATGGGATGCACATGGCTGGATATGGCATGGTAAAGTATACCTCTTAATTAATATAAAAATATAGTAAATCGAGTGTATTATGTCAAGGGCAGAATAAGTAGATAAAATGGCCCCAGAAGCGTTTCTGTTGCCACTGGTAACCCCTGTACCGTAATAAATATAAATTTTCGTTTTCATTTTTTATCTTTGCAAGTTGTGCGTTAATTATTTTGAAAAAAAAAATGGAATATGTAGATTGATTGATTGATTGGTTGATTTGCCAGCGTAAGGTGGGCATTGCTGCCAATTCCGAGATTTGTTCCAACACGGTCGGTCAAACCACGAGCCAGAACCAAATCTTGGATGTTTTATATACCGCCAGACCGGCTGCATATGCTGGGTTGGACATTGGACATGCTTGTTGTCAGCAGTGAGAGCCGCATGACGCATGGGGTGGGAACGCAGGAAGTGTAGGTGTTTGTGAGATGCTGTTTTAAGTTTCCATGCTTCTATTAAGTTTCCATTTGTCATCATCGGCTGGAGTGTGCAGGTGTTTGCGAGATGCTTCTTTTCAGTTTCCATGCTTCT
The DNA here is from genome assembly GCA_963583905.1 of Stenurella melanura. Classification (NCBI taxonomy): domain Eukaryota; kingdom Metazoa; phylum Arthropoda; class Insecta; order Coleoptera; family Cerambycidae; genus Stenurella; species Stenurella melanura. The sequence continues at coordinate 109,072,356 of OY757310.1, read as the reverse complement.
TAAATTTCCGTCTATCGTTATCTCCTTATTTTTCTTCTTCTTCTAAGTTTATGTTTCTTCTGTTTCTGAATCTGGCAGCTTTTTTTTTGTTTTGATTTATTAACCGTTCCACAGGTAAATATCCATTTATGGTCGAGTTGCTGGAAAGGGCCCTATCTCACGGTAACAATATTTTTGCGTGTTATGAGGAATGGTTTGCTCACCATGTAGGTATGTCGTTTCTTTGAAATAATCGGTTTTAATTTAAAGTAATTATTTTCAGTGATTTAAGTACATATTAGGAAAAAACTGTGCTGACTTTGCTGCCCCTGTCGTATAAAAAAAAATTGTCAAATAATTATTTATTCAAGAAAATAATGATTCATGTACATAGAATTTTTACCAAATATACATATACTAATGAGTAGTTTATTATCAATTCATTTAAAATGTTTAGAAGCGGTGCACCATACTTAAAAAAAAATAAAAATTTACAACGTAATGTTTGTGCTCACCATTTAAACTTTATGTATCTACAGTGTGTCCCACTTTTCACGGTAACACCTACGTAGCTGAGTTATTAATAAATCAATTTATTGTGAGGTGAGGTATGGCAGTGGTTTCAGTGGCGAGATCTCGATCGGCGAAGTTAAGTCACGTAGGTCGAGTCCATTACTTGGATGGGTGACCGTCCTGGTTAAGTGGTAGAGTAGAATTAGCTAAACTTCACGAGAGCGTTAAAATAAATAAGGCAATTAAATAAAAATAAATAAATAACTTTTAAACTTGGTTAAGTTGTACACCTCTTGAAGGTAACTAAAAGCGCATATACCTATTTAATTTACTCCATAGACGTGCGAACTAAGGGGGTGAAAATGGGATAAGTTTTCAGGTAAATTGTATTAGGGATTTTTTTTTAAGATTACCACCTTCTCATAAGGCAACCTTTAAAGACCCTTTGTGCCAAAGGTACATATGACGTTTTGTCCAGAATTAATGGCCTTTAACTCGGAACGAGGTGAATTTAGAAACAAAGTTATTTCACATTTTTTGCTACAAATTTGAAGTAATAATCAAAAATATCTTCCTACTCAACTAAAACGCTAAGAAAATTCTGTATAAAAAATTGTATATGGCCCGTATAAATGATATGTATATGTGTATGCGCTTTAAGTTACTTTCAAAAGGTGTATAACTTAACCAAATTTAAAATAAATCGATTTATTAATAACTGAGCTACGTAGGTGTTACTGTGAAATGTGGGACACACTGTATATTTCTTACACTTTATTCATTCGGATACTGCCACTGTGGAAGAGGATGACAATCTCCAAAAAGTTGGTCAAGTAATTGTAATATAAACAGCACATCATTGTTTGTCTTATTATTCATTGAAATGTAAATTGTTGGCACAAAAAATCGTACAAGAAAGTTTTAAAAAAAATTGCTTATATTACAACCTGTATGTGTTATTTACGTTGGTACTAAATTCTCTATGGAAATAAACAAGAAGTTTTAGGTAAATGTACAGGGTGTCCCACTTAAAACTCCCATGACCATTTTCTTGATAACTAAAACAGATATTTCAATTCTGTAAAAAGTGTTCACTATTTTTATAGAATATGTAACTACAGTTTTTAGTAGAAATTATTTTTGTACAAATTGAGGTGTAGGTGGCGTTGCGATGCGAAAACATTTTTCAATAGCAGGAACCTGGAAAAAGGACACAGTGATGATACAATAATTGAGAACTTCTTTCTATACTTTTACTTTCATACTAGTTATGTAGTAGATGTTTTATGTGACCCTTATTTTGTGATAGCCACTTTATGTTTTTTGTAGTTTGTGTACATTTGTAAGTAATGTTATATACAAATTATTTTTATTGTTGACTTGGTTAATAAAAATTATTATTATTATTAATTATTATTATTATTATTATTATTATTATTATTATTACAATATAAGCAACTTTTATAATACAGTCAATTTTCTGAAAATCATCGGTTTTCGAAATATATCACTGAAATACAATTTCTTAAATAACAAAAATCTACATAAGTGTTTTATTAACTATTCTTATCAATTTGAAGAAATGTTGAAAATTATATTTCTCAAATTTTTCATGAAAAACAACTTATTTCCTAAAATGTATTTTTTAAAAGGCATTTTTGTTACTTACTGTTCGTAAGAGGTGCTTACAATGTATTGTTTCAACACATGCACCTCTTTTTCACGGTTCCTGGGATCGAAAAAATTTGTGGAAAGATCGTTTTTATTAAAAACCAAAAGGGATTTATATTCTAGTGAACACCTTTTACAGAATTCAAATATCCCTTTTAGTAATCGAGAAAATAGCTCCAAGAATTTTAAGTGGTACACCCTACCCTGCATATTTACCTAAAATTTCTTTTTTATTTCCATAGATAATAGATAATTTTTTTCATAATAATTAACGCACAACTTGAAAAAGAAATGAAAACGAAAAATTATATTTATTACGATACAGGGGTTACTAGTGCCGACAGGGAGCTAAAACTCATAACATTTCTTTTCCTATTGTTGATCTACTGACGCCAAATTAGGTCCAAATGCTTCTTAGGCCATTTTACCTTACTTATTCTGCTACATCCTTATACTCCAGAAAAATAAGGCAAAATAAGGGACAAACTTCGGAATGGGAGGGAATAAGCTGTATTTGTATAAAGCTTTGTTTTGGCATTCTGGAGACTGGTAGAAAAGTTTCATATAATCTCGTGTCTGCGTCGCGAGATATTCAAGGTCGAAGGTCATGAAAATCGGTTTTTTGCAATTATCTTGTTTCCTATGCGAAACACGTCATTTAAGGCTATTATAAAATTTGTAGATCGTAAAATTATCTACAATTTTTGTTTCAAGCATTTTTTCGTATTGTCAACCATTCTCGAGATACAGCGCGGAGTGTGGCATGGGAAGCATATATTAGAAAATCGCCAATATTTCAAAAAGTTGTAACTTTAACCCCTACAATGTCTATACTAGAAAATAGGGAATAGTTATTGCAAACCGTTGCACCTGTCAAATTTTTTATAAAATGTCAAATATCTCCGAAACTGCTGGGCTTAGGTATATGGTGTGCTATATGTTTCGACTCAGATATTCATGAAGTCGAAAGTATATAGGGTGTTCCATTTATAATAAGCTAGTATCCACAATATCTCGAGAATGGTTGATGATACAAAAAATGCTTGAAATAAAAACTGTAGATTATTTTATGATCTACAAGTTTTATAATAAGCTTCTTAAATGACATATTTCGTATAGGAAACGAGATAATTGCGAAAAACCGATTTTCGTGACCTTTGGCCTTGAATATCTCGCGACGCAGACACGAGATTATATGAGACTTTTGTACCAGCCTTCAGAATGCCAAAACAGAGCTTCATACAAATGTATTTATTTATCTATCTATGGGCTGCTGCCCAATTTTAAGAACAATACAGTAAAGCAAATAGGTACGATGAAGTAAATTAAGGTATAAGAATTATATATATATATATATATATATATATATGAAGTGTTGACGTGCTTCCGGGTGTTTTCCCGTGTAGTTGGTAGGCTCCTGTTGGAACCATGGTTGTCTGAACGACGTTTCGGCGGAATCTCATCTGCCATCTTCAGGTTCTAGCTGAAAGCTGCCTGCTGTTGCTGCTGCTGTTGCTGCTGCTGCTGCTGATACTGCTGCTCCTCGTTGCTCGAACTGAACTGACGTTCTCTCTGTTGTGCGGCTCCTTATATACGTTGTGGGGTGGGGCGCACCTGCGCACTTGGCTGCGTGTTACTGGCCCTCTTCTCTCTGTTGGAGGCGTAGCGGGCGCCTGAGCTAACCCGACAAGAGGCCTCACTGAAACGTCACGTTTCACGTGACTTCTCGTTGAAGGTCGTGTATCCTCGTATCCAGTCGTCGCTAGCGCTTGTCGTGCTTTACTTAGGTTAGTCAGTGCTTGGCTCCGGCTCCTCGTGATGGGTCCCCGTGTGGCCATCACCCATCACGAGGAGCCGGAGCCAAGCACTGACTAACCTAAGTAAAGCACGACAAGCGCTAGCGACGACTGGATACGAGGATACACGACCTTCAACGAGAAGTCACGTGAAACGTGACGTTTCAGTGAGGCCTCTTGTCGGGTTAGCTCAGGCGCCCGCTACGCCTCCAACAGAGAGAAGAGGGCCAGTAACACGCAGCCAAGTGCGCAGGTGCGCCCCACCCCACAACGTATATAAGGAGCCGCACAACAGAGAGAACGTCAGTTCAGTTCGAGCAACGAGGAGCAGCAGTAGCAGCAGCAGCAGCAGCAACAGCAGCAGCAACAGCAGGCAGCTTTCAGCTAGAACCTGAAGATGGCAGATGAGATTCCGCCGAAACGTCGTTCAGACAACCATGGTTCTAGCAGGAGCCTACCAACTACACGGGAAAACACCCGGAAGCACGTCAACACTTCATTTAATACCCGTGAAAACCTAAGAAACAACATATATATATATATATATATATATATATATATATATATATATATATATATATATATATATATATATATATATATATATATATATATATATATATATATATATATATATATATATATATATATATATATATATATATATATATATATATATATATATATATATATATATATATATATATATATATTATAAAAAATTTAAAAAATTATGCAACCGTGGACACGTGTTTCGGACTTATTAGTCCTCATCAGCACGGTATAGCTAAGTTGAAAGGATAGGCACAACTTAGGACAACAAAGATAGGAGACACACAAACGGAACCACTGACAGGAAGCCAGTCGCACATTTGTGGCTTCAGCTGGGAGACCCTGGGGATTCAGGGCAACAACCAGTCAGTGGTTTCGTTTGTGTGTCTCCTATCTTTGTTGTCCTAAGTTGTGCCTATCCTTTCAACTTAGCTATACCGTGCTGATGAGGACTAATAAGTCCGAAACACGTGTCCACGGTTGCATAATTTTTTCTGCGGGCTTACCCATGAAACCATTTTTCTTTACGTAATAGCGTATTTTCCCGCGATTCCATCCATTTCCCTGTACTTTATATATATATATATATATATACAGACTGTCTATTTTACGAGGGCCACACCAAATATCTGGCTTAATATCTATTGTAGAAGAATAAAGTTTTAGAAACAGTTATCCCATTTTTTGTGAGCTATATTTCAGTAAAAAGAAATTTGAAATCCATAGCCTACTTTATGAGATATATTACAAAAACCTGAAAAATAGGAAAACCACAAACGGTTATAGCTTCCTTATTTGAGGAGATACGAAAAAAGTTAAAGGAATGAAAGTTGACGGCAAAGGCAATAAGAATAATAACGTGTAACAAAAAAATCGAAAAATGCAGTTGGCTTTGACATACGCTATCGTGCAAAAATGAAAAATACATATCTCAAAGTAGGCCATGACGCCATTAATTCCGTTATTTTTTTCTCATTCCAACGATATAAAACATGTCACAGAAATTTTAACCGATAGTGTCAATATTTAATATTTTACGAATACCACAATTCATATAATTGAATCGTAACAATCAGCTGTGCCATAATTAGTGAAAAGCAATGTATACAGTTATTAATAAATTTGACAGATTGTCACTGTTGTAAGTTGTATGTTGCGTTGTTGAGTTCTAAGACAAGTTTTATATCAGTAATTATGGTGTACACCAATAATAACAAATTCGATATGATTAGCATTTATTGTCAGTGCAATTTTGACGCTGAGATGGCAGTCACGGTTTACGGAGATAGATTTCCAGATGCTCCGCAGCCAAATCGAACTATGTTTAGGAAGTTAGTTCAAAATCTAAAAACGCACGGTTCATTTTCAAAAAAAGTAGTAAGGCGAGCGCATGTTGCGGATAATGTAAGAAAAGTGAATAAAGTAATGAATTATGTTAACCAAAATGAGGAAACCTCTTTGAGACAAATTCAGAGAAACTGTCGCATAAAAAAAGACAGTGCAAGAAAAATATTGAAAAAAAAACGGATTTCGATGCTACAAAATGAGGAAAGTTCAACATTTAAATGAGGGAGATAAGCCAAGGAGAGTAAGATTTTGTAGATGGTTATTAAATAAGAAAAGGAATGACGTGATATGTAGCAAAATTCTTTGGTCGGACGAATCAAATTTTTCTAATAATGGATTTTTCAATAGAAATATGCATTATAAGTGGTCACGAGAAAATACACATTGGTGCAGAGAGACTGCTTTCCAAGAAAGATTTTCTACGAATGTTTGGTTGGGTCTTTTAGGGACTAAAGTAATTGGACCTTATTTTTATGATGGCAAATTAACCGCTCGTAGATACCTTAATTTCCTGCAAAACGAATTTCAAGATTTTCTTTATGAATTAACAGTGGCAGAAAGATTAAATTATTCATATTTTTAACAAGATGGGGCTCCACCTCACACTGCTGTAATATGTACAAATTATTTAAATCAAGTTATGCCAGATAGCTGGATAGGCACCTATGGACCCATTCTATGGCCAGCTCGATCACCAGATATTACTCCCTTGGATTTTTTCGTCTGGGGTTACATTAAAGACAAGGTATTTCAAACTGCCCCTGAAAATATTGAGGACATCAAAACCAGAATTCGAAACGCATGTGAGGCAATTACTCCTGAAATACTCCAAAATGTAATGCGTGACGTGTCTCGTAGAGCACGTTTATGTGTCAGAATGCATGGTGCACAATTTGAGCATTTGTAGTTAGAAAAATAAATACACACAATTTCTTTTCAATATAGTAGTAGGTAGTACTGTTATACATAGTTTTTCGTTTTTTTCTTTGGATGTTCGTTTTGTACTTGTATTTTTATTTATCAGATATTTATTGGTTTGTATTAAATTGTAATAAATAATTACGGAATTGTAATTATTATAAAGTGTATTATGGCACAGCTGATTGTTACGATTCAATTATATGAATTGTGGTATTCGTAAAATATTAAATATTGACACTATCGGTTAAAATTTCTGTGACATGTTTTATATCGTTGGAATGAGAGAAAAATAACGGAATTAATGGCGTCATGGTCTACTTTGAGATATGTATTTTTCATTTTTGCACAATAGCGTATGTCAAAGCCAACTGCATTTTTCGATTTTTTTGTTACACCTTATTATTCTTATTGTCTTTGCCGTCAACTTTCATTCCTTTAACTTTTTTCGCATCTCCTCAAATAAGGAAGCTATAACCGTTTGTGGTTTTCCTATTTTTCAGGTTTTTGTAATATATCTCATAAAGTAGGCTATCGATTTCAAATTTCTTTTTACTGAAATATAGCTCGCAAAAATGGGATAACTGTTTCTAAAACTTTATTCTTCTACAATAGATATTAAGCGAGATATTTGGTGTGGCCCTCGTAAAATAGACAGTCTTTATATATATATATATATATATTGCTGTGTATCCACACTGTGGAACACTACCCAAGTATCGTGTTTGAAATCATAAATAAAATTCACAAATTTGTATGTGTTTTAGGAAATAATCATAACAGTTTTACTATAACGGATCATACAGAAGCAGGAATATCTGTGGTTTATTTAATTGATTCAAGTTCACTTATTCTCAGCGAGTAGGATGCAGAGAATGAAACTTGATATTGAATACGAACAAAATATTTAAATACACATAAAATGGAGTTATTTTAGTTTAACAAGGTTATTCGAAATAGTATATAATAAAACATGAACTTATAGAGAATCACAATCTCATTTAAAATGATTTAGAATGAAATTGGAAAACAAAAAGTAAATTTTATAAAATCTGACATACATGTCAAAACTTAGGGCTGAAAATCATATTTTGTGTAGAAACAATGTAAATCTACACAAACTGAATATTGGATGAAAGACTATTAACAGTAGTTGCATTGCAGCGTGATTATTTTAGAAATAGTAAGTCCATAGATTACAAAACACTGAATGACATTTTAAGTTTTCAGATATTTTCAAATATGATTGCAGAAAGGTGTTTTGTAAATGATATTTCACATCATGCAGAAAGAAAGGACTAATAGTATGATGTTAAATGTTTGTTGGCGTATCAATTTCTTGTTTTAGTTTATAATATCAGTATTATGAAATATGAAAACTGCAGTACGTTTTTAACTACTAGCATTTTGTGTTTATCATTGCTATTCATCTAAATGTATGAATTAGTATTTATTTGAGATTGGAATTGTTAATTGTAGTTATAAGTAGATTTTAAAAAGTATATGTAATATGTCAATATATTTCGAGTAATTACAATTATTCACTTAATCCTGAAAAGTAGAATAAGAAATTCATCAGGAAAATTAAAGAATGAAAAACAGTATTCAATTAATATAAAGAACAAACAAAACTGAATAGTTTAAATTTTAAATTAAAATTAAATTTTGAAATATTAGATCAAAATAGAAAAAACAATTGAAATATTGGAAATTAACCCATTGAAACGACTAAAAATAACAAATCAGTTGATCAGACACCGCTGAACAGCGAGCTGCGAAAAATATTCATCCTCGAATAATTAATAAATTGAAAATAGAAGAATATTGGTGAATAATTTGAAGGTTAGAAAATTACAATCCAGATATATTGATATCAAGAATAAATTGTAAAAGTTGATTAAATATAAGAAGTGAGTATACTTTGAAAGTATTAAGAAGTAGATTATCCGGAAAGCAGATTTAGAAGAGGGAAGTATTTGTTAATCCAGTTAGCAAATTTATATGGTGAATAAATTTCAAACGTCAAGCAAGTGATAGAAATACTTCAAGGAAATCTTGAAAATAAATTGGAGGTTAGAAACAAACGTCAATCCAGTAAAGAAGAAGAAGAAGAAGCCTTGAGAGGTTAAAAAGTCAGTCAAGTGACATAATATTTCAAGGATCATAATAACCAGTTAGAGGTTATAATATAACATTACTCGAGTCGAAAGAAAGACAAGGTAAAGCTTTACAATATCAGAAATTCATGGTACATATTTATTTTAAATAAAGGCCATATTTATCATTTTAGTTAAGTTAGATTTTGTTATTTAAATTTGTTAATTACATTCCAAGTTCAAATTTGTTAATAAATTAATACTTTGTTCGTTCAATACTGAGTTTGATTTATTTAGATTGTTATCTTGATCGATGAGCATTTATTGAACCGACTTCGTTGGACCTTGAGTAAGAGTCATTCTATAGATTGTAGATGGTCATGCTAATGGTGTTCTATAGTCTATAATATTAACAGCTTTTAAGAAACTGTTTGGCGCTCAATAAAATCATTTCAATTTACTTTCAAAAAGTAATTTCGAACGTATAAAAAATAAAATAGATATCAGAATATAGAACATTTATGGCTTGTTAACGTGGAGCGATCAGGAAAGCGATTGAATAAATACAACTTGAGAATAGTTTATCATTTCAAGCATACATTTGAAAGATAATAGAACAAATAACTTATTTTGATAGTTTTGACAACAAGGCATTGTCAAATTAAAAACAAATATAATTTATATGAGGTTAAAGTCAGGTAAGACAACCATGAATCAAGAAGAAACTACACCAGGTACATCCACAGTTCCACAAACACAAGTTGGTGACACAAACATACAACCAGACACAAACTTGTTCCAGAAACTCATGGAAATGATGGGTGGAATGAAGGTAGACATGAATCAAAATAACCAGAGACTTGAAGAACACATTAGCAACATGAATACAAAAATGGATAAGAATAACCAAACTTTGGAGGCAAACATAAATACACAAATGGTTCAAAATAACCAGCGACTAGAAGAAAACATGGACAAAAATAACCAACGACTAGAAGAAAAAATTGGTAACATAAATACACAGATGGTACATAATAATCAAACTTTAGAAGAAAACATTAATAAAAAAATAGAAGAAAGCAATAAAGAAGTAAGAAATAATATTGAAAATTTAGAGAGTAAATGGGAGAGAATGGGAGAGACAGTCAACGAAGAAATTGGTATTAAGGTAAATGAGGCAGTAAAAGAAATAAGAGAGGAAGTAGTAACTATGTTTGAAGATGGAATGACTGCCGTAGATAGCAGAATGAAGAAACAGGAGGATAAATACGATAGCAAAATAAAAGAACAGGATAGCAAGATAGAACAGAACACGAAGTTGTTGAAGGATACTACACGCACACAATTAACACAATTACCCACACATACTTACACATGCAACAAAACACCATTTTATTTTTACGGAGATAACCGCATACACCCTAAAATTTTCATTTCACGTTTGAAACAACACATGGAAACACAACACGTAAATGCAAACCTAAAAGCAAACATACAAGACATGTTAAAGGGAGAAGCGGAAATCTGGTACTCAGTTATAATGGACAGGTTTGAGACTATAGAGGAATTTGAAGCTCTAGTCTTAAAACAATATTGGAGTGATTACACTCAGTTAAAAATCAGACAAGACCTATTTAATGGTAATTATGTAGAAAATAAAGGTATTTCTAGGGAAAATTATGTACTTAGAAAAGTATATAATATTAGACATCTAGAACCAAAATTCACAGAAAGTGAAATGGTCAGATATTTAGCTAGACATTTTTCAGGGGATATCCAGAATGTTATTATTACGCAAAGAATTGCAAAGTTAGATGATTTGATTGATTATTTAAGAGAATTAGATGATTATCATCAGAGTTTTGATAGGAAGGCTAGTCAGAATATGGAAAATAATAGTAGATATTATAACAAGTGGGGTTATGATCAGAATAAGAATGAAAGTGATAGAAGAGAAAGACAGGGTTATGGTCAATATGATAGGAAGGAAAAGCAAGGTTATGGTCGTCAATATGACAATGATAGAAAGGAACGAGGGGGTTATGAGAAACGTCAATATGACAATGATAGGTATGAAAAGCAGGGTTATGAGAAACGTCAATATGACAATGATAGAAAGGAACGAGGAGGTTATGGTCAATATAAATATGACAATTATAGGAATGAAAAGCAGGGTTTTGAGAAACGTCATTATGATAATGATTGCAGAGAGAGAGGGGGTTATGTTAAAAATAATGAGTCATATGCACAAGTGGCTAATATCAATATTCAAAGGGGAAATAGAGTAGATGAAAACACGCACTCTAATATAAATAAAATAGAAACAGCACAAGTAAATGATAGAAATAGAAATCAGGATTTTTAGATAAACTTGTTTTAAATGTAGATAATAATTGTAAAAAAATAGGCGACTGTATAGAAAGTGATGTTATATTGGGAGACGACATCTTATCAAAAAAAAAGGCAAATATTGTATTAGGAGAAAGAATCCTAAAAGTAGAAGGTGAAAGAATACCTTTCTGCAGTGTAAATGAAATAAATGGCAAATGTGCCGAAATAGTTAATGAATTGAATGGCAAAGGTGCTGAAATAGTTAATGAATTGAATGGCAATGATGCCGAAATAATTAATGTATCAAATGGCATAGAGTCCAATAATGATAATGAATTTTGCGGTGAGCATATAGTGGGAACCACATGTGTTCAAATAAATAATGATAAGAAGCCTGAAACCTTTCTGATAAGTCGTTACTCCAGATATGATAAAATTTTTAAAAATTTGTCTCAAAAATACAAAAATTCAGTTGATTATGAACCTACAATAGCAAAGGGCTATGCGCAACAACTTGAAGTAGGTAATATTATAAATGAAAACGAAAACGTTTTAAATTATAATAAGGAAGAATAATTACCGGGAAGTTGTCACATGGGAATAAATTATCCATATGATCCAGGATAGATTACTCTTAAGTTATCCAAATGATCCTTAGTAGATCACTTTTAAATTGTAAATAAACTTTGACAGTGTGAATGTCACATCATGTTGTTAAAACTAACAAAATTTTCACGTCAAAATTCTATTAGTTTAGGGGGTTTTATGCTGTGTATCCACACTGTGGAACACTACCCAAGTATCGTGTTTGAAATCATAAATAAAATTCACAAATTTGTATGTATTTTAGGAAATAATCATAACAGTTTTACTTTAACGGATCATACAGAAGCAGGAATATCTGTGGTTTATTTAATTGATTCAAGTTCACTTATTCTCAGCGAGTAGGATGCAGAGAATGAAACTTGATATTGAATACGAACAAAATATTTAAATACACATAAAATGGAGTTATTTTAGTTTAACAAGGTTATTCGAAATAGTATATAATAAAACATGAACTTATAGAGAATCACAATCTCATTTAAAATGATTTAGAATGAAATTGGAAAACAAAAAGTAAATTTTATAAAATCTGACATACATGTCAAAACTTAGGGCTGAAAGTCCATAGATTACAAAACACTGAATGACATTTTAAGTTTTCAGATATTTTCAAATATGATTGCAGAAAGGTGTTTTGTAGATGATATTTCACATCATGCAGAAAGAAAGGACTAATAGTATGATGTTAAATGTTTGTTGGCGTATCAATTTCTTGTTTTAGTTTATAATATCAGTATTATGAAATATGAAAACTGCAGTACGTTTTTAACTACTAGCATTTTGTGTTTATCATTGCTATTCATCTAAATGTATGAATTAGTATTTATTTGAGATTGGAATTGTTAATTGTAGTTATAAGTAGATTTTAAAAAGTATATGTAATATGTCAATATATTTCGAGTAATTACAATTATTCACTTAATCCTGAAAAGTAGAATAAGAAATTCATCAGGAAAATTAAATAATTAAAAACAGTATTCAATTAATATAAAGAACAAACAAAACTGAATAGTTTAAATTTTAAATTAAAATTAAATTTTGAAATATTAGATCAAAATAGAAAAAACAATTGAAATATTGAAAATTAACCCATCGAAACGACTAAAAATAACAAATCAGTTGATCAGACACCGCTGAACAGCGAGCTGCGAAAAATATTCATCCTCGAATAATTAATAAATTGAAAATAGAAGAATATTGGTGAATAATTTGAAGGTTAGAAAATTACAATCCAGATATATTGATATCAAGAATAAATTGTAAAAGTTGATTAAATATAAGAAGTGAGTATACTTTGAAAGTATTAAGAAGTAGATTATCCGGAAAGCAGATTTAGAAGAGGGAAGTATTTGTTAATCCAGTTAGCAAATTTATATGGTGAAGAAATTTCAAACGTCAAGCAAGTGATAGAAATACTTCAAGGAAATCTTGAAAATAAATTGGAGGTTAGAAACAAACGTCAATCCAGTAAAGAAGAAGAAGCCTTGAGAGGTTAAAAAGTCAGTCAAGTGACATAATATTTCAAGGATCATAATAACCAGTTAGAGGTTATAATATAACATTACTCGAGTCGAAAGAAAGACAAGGTAAAGCTTTACAATATCAGAAATCCATGGTACATATTTATTTTAAATAAAGGCCATATTTATCATTTTAGTTAAGTTAGATTTTGTTATTTAAATTTGTTAATTACATTCCAAGTTCAAATTTGTTAATAAATTAATACTTTGTTCGTTCAATACTGAGTTTGATTTATTCAGATTGTTATCTTGATCGATGAGCATTTATTGAACCGACTTCGTTGGACCTTGAGTAAGAGTCATTCTATAGATTGTAGATGGTCATGCTAATGGTGTTCTATAGTCTATAATATTAACAGCTTTTAAGAAACTGTTTGGCACTCAATAAAATCATTTCAATTTACTTTCAAAAAGTAATTTCGAACGTATAAAAAATAAAATAGATATCAGAATATAGAACAATATATATATATATATATATATATATATATATATACATATATATATATATATATATATATATATATATATATATATATATATATATATATATATATGCATACTGCGGTGGATAGGTCCTCCGCTAATAGACAATTTGCATTTAATAGGTCATCCGGGTGCGATAGGTCGCCCGTATACGGAGGACCTATCGCTTCCTGTGTAAACAGACTCAGTTCATCATCCTACATTGGCTGGTAAATTTTCAGCTGGGCGAGTTACAGCGTTTTTTTTGATGTTTTGAATACTTTAGTTGCGGGCTTTACTGTATGAACGGGTGGTGCCACCATAGCGCGTATATAGACGAGCGTATATTCTGCACCTACTTTGCAGTGGATTAATCATCCCCCGTATATTTAATATCAGATTTGCGGTGAATAAGTCCTCCATAATATCGACAACACTGTCTTCAGTTCATTATTTAAGGTTCCACTGCACAACTATTGTGAGTAACTTTAGGTAGAGAAAAACGAGTTCCGTTTTCTGTTTTATCTTTTTAAACAGAATAAACATACTGAAATTTATTTTTATTAAAGATAATTTTTAAAATATTTCTACAACGATGAGTACTTATTACAATACAGAACAGCCAACACAAATAAGCATACGTAAGTTAAATGAACACATCTGATATCTGAACAAGAAAAAGATATAATATGGCGAGTTAGTGAAAATAATCCGAGGCGTGATTTTTCTATTTATTTCAAAGAAATGACAATTCTTAACAGCTATCGATTTGACCATTTTATTTTGTCACTTTAGAACCCTAAAATGGTATATTTTTTGTATAAAAAGCCGAATAATAAATTAAAAGTGCACTAAAATTTATGAAATTAAAATATATATTTTTTAAAGGTATACATAAATTTTAAATTAATAAAAATAGCAAAAGATCATGACCCACAGAAGTACATAGTGTGACAAACTAAATCTTTTTTATTCTCAAAAATAGATGTTAGTTCACTGATGTAGAGATATTCGAGCTTCGAGATATTTGAACAAGTTGGAGATTATTCCTGTGAACCAGACTATCGGGTGGATAGATCACATTTTCTACTCTAGAGATTATCTTAATGTAATTTTCCGCATTCTGATACTTTAAAATTTTATTGGCCTCGATCTTCTGCACGTTACGCGTCAATGACCATGCGATATCAATGATGGCAATACGTGTGTAAATTGACACTAAGTCAGTTGCAGGTATCAACTTGTTCTTTGTGCCATTCGATTTATCAATCAATTTTGTAATAAATATTTTTTTCCTAAAATTATCGCAAGCAAAACGGGACCGTGTCGCGGAAATATGGAAATTAAGGGTAAGCCAATTTCAACTCATATATATCTCAAGATATAAAGCAGATATAAAACCGTTCGATGCATCGTTGGAGAGACTATTCTTTTTAGAATGAATTGGAAGGTATTTAAGCCTTTTCTTTTAAAGTTGCAACAAGATAAAGAAAGAGATGTCAAATCCAAACTTTCTACTGTCGATATCTAAAAAAAGGATCCAGATATCGACCTGTGACCTATCCCATTCAATCTGCTTCATCATTTTACATATCCAGATTTTTTTTTAAATTCTTTTGATAACCGAATAAAAATTTTCATTTTCAGAAAAATAATGTACTTTTTAATATGCAAATATTTGTAAAAGACGCAGAATGTAAATTTCCATTCCATTATCTAAAAATCTGAAGAAATTCTTGGACACGTAAAATAAGGAGAAGAACGGAAGTGCATAGACCACAGTCCGATATTTCAAATAGTTCTTGGGATACTGACGTGAAAAATTGGAGGAGGATGCGATGAGTATATCGAATTCGATGTTTCACCATCGATATTTCAGAAACGAATGGAAATATAAACTTCAGGTTTACGCCAGTTTTCGTTCAATTTTTTATAAAATATATTTCTCTTAAAGTCAAGCGTCCATTCGAGGAGAAATTACGTAGCATAAAACTCGACGGTGTCACCAGCAGAATAAGATTTCGGCCATACTTCAGATTCGCAAGCTCACATCAAGAACCGTTGAAGCTACCAACTTGTTCTTTACGCCATTTGATTTGTTTTTGAATTTTATATAAGCAAATTCTCTCCGAATGCTGTATCCTGCACGAAAAGAAAATTATCACACATAGAACACGACCGTGCCACGGCAAAGTAGGATATCCACCTTAAGAAAACTTCAACTGGATAAATCTTAAGAAATAATGCAGATAGAAAACCGACCCAATACATGCATGGAAAGAGCATACTTTTTAGAATTCACTGAATATGAAGAAAGTAGAGTTATTCTTTTATTAAGTTACAGCACGATAAAAGTATAGTTGTCAAAATCGAATCAAGTCCCAAGTTTCATTCGTCGATATGTAGAAAACGGATCCAGATATCGACTTACAGTCTATACCACTCAATTTGCTTCATCGCTTTATATACCCATGACTTTATGATTATTTTGTTATTCAATAAAATGTTTAATTTCCGGAAAAATAATATATTTTCTAATATCGCATTTCAAAAACACGAAACGTGTTATCTCCATCCGGTTATCTAAAAATTTGAAAAACTTCACGAATACGTGGGATAAGGAGAAGAATCTAACTGCCTGAGTCAGAGTTGGGTATCTCGAATAGTTTTCGAGATATTGACGCGAGAGTGGTTGAGAGTATCAAATTCGAAGTTTCGCAATATGTAACTCCAAAATCCGAGAAGATACGAACTTACGAACACGCTTATCAATTTTCCGTTCAATTTTATACATAAATAATTTTTCTTAAGTTCGAACCTCAATCAGAACAAAGTTATCAACTTCCCAGTTCATACCTCAAGGACGGTTGGAGATATGAACTTACGATTTACAGAAAGCGATTTCACGCTTAATTTTACTTCAAGAAAGTTTTTCTCAATATCTCACGATGAACAAAAATTATCGAATAGAAATCGCGACCGCGTCACGGCAAAATAGGAAATCGTGCGTAGGTCAAATTCAACTGAACATATCTCAAGAAATAATGTAGGCAGAAAAGTGCTCGATGCATCGTTGGAAAGAGCCCTGCTGACCTCAGGAATGCGAAGGTCAGCTTTGTCGATAAACCCAGTGTCTCTATGTTGTTGTAGAACACTCCATGCATGGGTTTATCGACGTGCTGCCTGAACAGATTTCTCTGCTCGGCAGCTTTAATTTGGGTTGTCAGGCGATTTGGCGGAAGGTCAGTTACTGACTGTGCATCAGCACCTCGCCTGCCTCTTCGCCTGAAGTCGAAAACGAGACCGAGATCATCTGCGGCCCTGCATGCTGCCTTAAATAAAAATCCGCCCACTCCTACGGTTTCATGATCTCTCACTAACCGCAGGAGTAGATCTGAGCTCCTCAAGATGTTACATGCCATACTCAGCGCTACTCTGCCATGCATGCACTCCAGGCTCAAGAGTCCTCTGCCCCCCGTTGACGTGGGAGGTACACTCGAGGAACGGACGATCTAGGATGAATGCTTCTGTGAATATTCATCATCTTGCGGGTATCCCTATCCAATTGACGCAGCTCATCTACTGTCCACTTGACTACTCCAAAGGAGTAGAACAGAATCGGAACGGCAAGTATATTAGTCGCAGAAACCTTGTTCTTTCCCGAAAGTTCGGAAGACCAAATCTTTCTGAGTTGGTGTCTGTACTTGCCTTAATATGTTTTACGTCCTGGATGTGATGTTGTTGCACACCAAGTACGTGTAGGTCTCTCCGGCATCCAGAAGTCTTAGGATGCTTCCGTCTGCCAGCTGCGCATCTTCAGGGAATAGCCCGCATCGTCCTCTCTTGAGGTGGACGACTGCACATTTGTCCAACCCAAATTCCATGCCAATAGCCCGCGTGTACTCTTGGACCACTGTGGAGAGTTTTGGAGTTCGCCCTCTCCGAAGGCATACAGTTTTAGGTCATCGATATAGAATAAATGGGTGACCTTGTGCCTCCGGTTGCTGGGTGATCCACATTGGTATCCGCGGGTTTGACGTAGTTCTACAGACACCGGCAGCAGCGAGATGCAGAATAGGAGAGGGCTGAGAGAGTCGCCCTGGAAAACTCCTCTCCTAAATGATACTGGCTCTGTTGAAATCCGCTGAGCACCAGATGTTACGGTGAAGCGGGTTCTCCAGAGTGGCATCAGTTGTTCAACGCATCTCACTATTGGGGCAGGTACCGCAAGGCATTGGAGCAGGTGTAACAATAATGCATGTGATGTTGTATCGAATGCCTTACGGTAATCGATCCACGCCATTGATAGATTACGCTTGTATTGCACAGAATCCTGAGCAATACAGCGGTCTATCAATACTTTCTCTTTGCTGCCTGCCACACCTTTTTTACTGCCTCGCTACTCGTCCATCTCTTGGAATACAGGCTCAACTGACCTCAATGTCCTGGCGTCCAAGATACGTGTAAATAACTTGTAGCAGGAATTGAGGCAAGTGATCGGTCTGTAGTTTTTCGGGTTGGACAGGTCCCCCTTTTTGGGGATCAGTACAGTTCGCCCTTCGGCAAACCAGTCCGGAATCTCCTGCCCCTCGTTCAACCACGAGTTGAAAACTCGAGCCAGACGATATATTATTATTATTATTATTATTATTACTATTATTATCAACTAAATGTACAAATATTTGCTGATTTATGAAATATTATTTTATTTCATGTATTTCTGAGTATCATAATTACTGTAGTACAATATATGTATATCATTAATTCTTTGTCAATTTTGACTTTAAATTTGCGCCTAAAATAGTATTACCTATAAACTCCTGTTATAAAAGTACCATTTTTGGCCCTGAAGATTAAAAAAACAATATAAACAGAAAACATAATAAAACGTATCAATAATGCAGCTATTAGTCATTATTTTCCATTATTTTTATATTTGTTCTGGAGAATGATTTTGATTTTCGCCAATCTTTGTTTTTGAATAAATCAGGGTCCTTTAAAATGAGACAATTACGTTTAGCTTTTTATAGAGATTCTTTTTCTTTTATATGGATTTTGAAGTGTTCTTTTGGTGTTCTGTCTATAAAATCAGTAATTTCTTCTGTCTCATTTGATTACATCAAAACTTGTCTTTGCTTTAACCCAGCATTTGTTTTATCAAATCTATCTCTAAATTCAAATTAATTTCATCTAAATTCTGACAAACCTCGCCCTATTCCATATTATGTATAACAAATTTGGATATTCTGACCTTCTGGTAAACATCCTCAGCAAGTCTATAAGCTGTTGGATGGATTCCTGAACAGCACCAGCTTTTTCCATATCATTTCTTACCAGATTAAATAATTGAAGTTTGACGCAAGACACTTTCACCAAAGATAATTTCCTACTGGTACTGCTCTTGTTTATATCAAATATACTTAAATATAATAAATAATAATAATGCCAATTATTTTCCTTAAGACAATACATTGTATAGGAATAGTACGAGTTTCTCACTTACTAGGCATGTCAAATTTTTTATAAAAATGTACCTAAAGTGTAAGTAATAACATAGTGAACTATTACATTTTCTCTTTCTAGAAAAAATAAAACTCACAAAAAGATATAAAACTTACAAACTAACGCGTACACAAGAAATCCGATATTGAATAAAAACATTTATTTAGTAAGAATTCTTTTAGTTTGATCTGCGAAATATGCGAAAGCGGAGAGCTGGGAGAGGAATTATTTTTGTTACATTGTTTGATCAAGAAACGCTGGCAACGTTGCCGGGCCACCGATCCACCGTGGTTTGTATATTATGTATATAATGGGAGACTGAAAGCTGAGAAATGGTTAACAAAATATACATCCGGATGACGCAACCACTGTGATTTAGTCGGAGGAGGTAGAGATCGCAACTTATATGCAAATTTAAAATATAAAATTCGATTTTTTGGGTGGAATTGTTATGAAGGTGACTTAATATACTATATACATGAATTAAATTATATATATATTCACTATTTCTGGGGGATGACCTATTGCTGCTTCCTATGAGGAGGACTTATCCACTGCAGGATGTAAATATATATATATATATATATATATATATATATATATATATATATATATATATATATATATATACATATATATATATATATATATATATATATATATATATATATATATATATATATATATATATATATATATATATATTGTTCTATATTCTGATATCTATTTTATTTTTTATACGTTCGAAATTACTTTTTGAAAGTAAATTGAAATGATTTTATTGAGCGCCAAACAGTTTCTTAAAAGCTGTTAATATTATAGACTATAGAACACCATTAGCATGACCATCTACAATCTATAGAATGACTCTTACTCAAGGTCCAACGAAGTCGGTTCAATAAATGCTCATCGATCAAGATAACAATCTGAATAAATCAAACTCAGTATTGAACGAACAAAGTATTAATTTATTAACAAATTTGAACTTGGAATGTAATTAACAAATTTAAATAACAAAATCTAACTTAACTAAAATGATAAATATGGCCTTTATTTAAAATAAATATGTACCATGGATTTCTGATATTGTAAAGCTTTACCTTGTCTTTCTTTCGACTCGAGTAATGTTATATTATAACCTCTAACTGGTTATTATGATCCTTGAAATATTATGTCACTTGACTGACTTTTTAACCTCTCAAGGCTTCTTCTTCTTCTTCTTTACTGGATTGACGTTTGTTTCTAACCTCCAATTTATTTTCAAGATTTCCTTGAAGTATTTCTATCACTTGCTTGACGTTTGAAATTTCTTCACCATATAAATTTGCTAACTGGATTAACAAATACTTCCCTCTTCTAAATCTGCTTTCCGGATAATCTACTTCTTAATACTTTCAAAGTATACTCACTTCTTATATTTAATCAACTTTTACAATTTATTCTTGATATCAATATATCTGGATTGTAATTTTCTAACCTTCAAATTATTCACCAATATTCTTCTATTTTCAATTTATTAATTATTCGAGGATGAATATTTTTCGCAGCTCGCTGTTCAGCGGTGTCTGATCAACTGATTTGTTATTTTTAGTCGTTTCGATGGGTTAATTTTCAATATTTCAATTGTTTTTTCTATTTTGATCTAATATTTCAAAATTTAATTTTAATTTAAAATTTAAACTATTCAGTTTTGTTTGTTCTTTATATTAATTGAATACTGTTTTTAATTCTTTAATTTTCCTGATGAATTTCTTATTCTACTTTTCAGGATTAAGTGAATAATTGTAATTACTCGAAATATATTGACATATTACATATACTTTTTAAAATCTACTTATAACTACAATTAACAATTCCAATCTCAAATAAATACTAATTCATACATTTAGATGAATAGCAATGATAAACACAAAATGCTAGTAGTTAAAAACGTACTGCAGTTTTCATATTTCATAATACTGATATTATAAACTAAAACAAGAAATTGATACGCCAACAAACATTTAACATCATACTATTAGTCCTTTCTTTCTGCATGATGTGAAATATCATCTACAAAACACCTTTCTGCAATCATATTTGAAAATATCTGAAAACTTAAAATGTCATTCAGTGTTTTGTAATCTATGGACTTACTATTTCTAAAATAATCACGCTGCAATGCAACTACTGTTAATAGTCTTTCATCCAATATTCAGTTTGTGTAGATTTACATTGTTTCTACACAAAATATGATTTTCAGCCCTAAGTTTTGACATGTATGTCAGATTTTATAAAATTTACTTTTTGTTTTCCAATTTCATTCTAAATCATTTTAAATGAGATTGTGATTCTCTATAAGTTCATGTTTTATTATATACTATTTCGAATAACCTTGTTAAACTAAAATAACTCCATTTTATGTGTATTTAAATATTTTGTTCGTATTCAATATCAAGTTTCATTCTCTGCATCCTACTCGCTGAGAATAAGTGAACTTGAATCAATTAAATAAACCACAGATATTCCTGCTTCTGTATGATCCGTTAAAGTAAAACTGTTATGATTATTTCCTAAAATACATACAAATTTGTGAATTTTATTTATGATTTCAAACACGATACTTGGGTAGTGTTCCACAGTGTGGATACACAGCATAAAACCCCCTAAACTAATAGAATTTTGACATGTGAAAATTTTGTTAGTTTTAACAACATGATGTGACATTCACACTGTCAAAGTTTATTTACAATTTAAAAGTGATCTACTAAGGATCATTTGGATAACTTAAGAGTAATCTATCCTGGATCATATGGATAATTTATTCCCATGTGACAACTTCCCGGTAATTATTCTTCCTTATTATAATTTAAAACGTTTTCGTTTTCATTTATAATATTACCTACTTCAAGTTGTTGCGCATAGCCCTTTGCTATTGTAGGTTCATAATCAACTGAATTTTTGTATTTTTGAGACAAATTTTTAAAAATTTTATCATATCTGGAGTAACGACTTATCAGAAAGGTTTCAGGCTTCTTATCATTATTTATTTGAACACATGTGGTTCCCACTATATGCTCACCGCAAAATTCATTATCATTATTGGACTCTATGCCATTTGATACATTAATTATTTCGGCATCATTGCCATTCAATTCATTAACTATTTCAGCACCTTTGCCATTCAATTCATTAACTATTTCGGCACATTTGCCATTTATTTCATTTACACTGCAGAAAGGTATTCTTTCACCTTCTACTTTTAGGATTCTTTCTCCTAATACAATATTTGCCTTTTTTTTTTGATAAGATGTCGTCTCCCAATATAACATCACTTTCTATACAGTCGCCTATTTTTTTACAATTATTATCTACATTTAAAACAAGTTTATCTAAAAATCCTGATTTCTATTTCTATCATTTACTTGTGCTGTTTCTATTTTATTTATATTAGAGTGCGTGTTTTCATCTACTCTATTTCCCCTTTGAATATTGATATTAGCCACTTGTGCATATGACTCATTATTTTTAACATAACCCCCTCTCTCTCTGCAATCATTATCATAATGACGTTTCTCAAAACCCTGCTTTTCATTCCTATAATTGTCATATTTATATTGACCATAACCTCCTCGTTCCTTTCTATCATTGTCATATTGACGTTTCTCATAACCCTGCTTTTCATACCTATCATTGTCATATTGACGTTTCTCATAACCCCCTCGTTCCTTTCTATCATTGTCATATTGACGACCATAACCTTGCTTTTCCTTCCTATCATATTGACCATAACCCTATATATATATATATATATATATATATATATATATATATATATATATATATATATATATATATATATATATATATATATATATATGTATACTTCATTTGTTGTTCCCTCCATGATAAACACCAGGTGGACCGCCCTCCAGTATTTTCATTACATATACAATGAAATGCTTGTATATACATATTTGGGGAAGGTGTCTTTATTGGTATCTCAAGAGAGGGGTAAAGATTTGCACAAAAAAAATGTGTATATATTTTAAAGATATTATTTATTGTTAGTTCCCTCCGAACCTATATATATTATATTTAATAATTACTTGTACTTCCCTCCAGCGCAATTGTCAGATTGTGGAGGGCGCTACGTGTTGTTGTTATTATTTCCTTATATTATTTACAGGGCCGCGTAGAGCGGGTGTGCAAGGTATGCACCGCACGCCTTCGTCTATTTTAGGGGGCGGCGGCGAGCAGCCGGCTATTGAATATGTCTTTAAGTAAGGAACAATTGCGTTAAGGGATTTTTACTGTTAGTTGAACACCGAAAAATGATAAAATCACAAAATGCTACTATATTCCGGGGTGCGTTTGAGAGCCAACCGAAAACACCCAGTTTTGAGTTTTTAAAAATAATTCAAATACAATACAAATTTGTAGATTTTACAAGAATACTTTTTTATAGAATATAAAATTTCCTATCTAAATAAGTTGTTAAATAATTTGTTTTCCTATTTTTAGTCTTAAAAATAACTAAAAAACAAAGTTAAAAATTTACGAAAATTCATTTTTTTTCCTTTTCCAGTAATTCGTATAACTTTTTTTACGGCATCGTAGGTGTATATAAATGTTCCAAGAAAAAAAAGTTCTTGAAAAAAACAAAGAAATTTCTTTTTTTCTACCTGTACGAACAACGGTGACCGATATTGCCCTTCAAAGTTGACCAGTTTTTGCTATATTTTACCGCATTTGCTTCATACATTTTTACTTCTAATTTTCAGTAAATCAATTTATTTTTGTGCAATAAAACAACAATTTAAAGATAATTTAATAATAATAATACCAGTTTCTTTAGCGTTCTTAAATAAATATTACGAAAAAGTAATTACAAACAATTAATTACTGTTTGTGGTTGAGCTTTATTATATTAAATTTAAATTTTATTCATTATTTAAAAGAAACTGATTTTTAAATAAATAAAAAATGTAGAAAAGCATTATGAACAATAAACTCGTTTCAAAGAATAACATTTTTATTCCTGAAGGTAAAAAAATATTGTACTTTATTAATTTTAAGAAGTCGATTATTAGATAGTAATACTTTCTATGGCAATATCAACTTCGTTGTCGGTATCTTTATAGACATCCTCTTGTGATATTTCTGGCACATTTGGATTTTTGCAATTAATTCCTGCACATTCGTTGTAAAATATGGAGCATTTGATGCCAAACTGTCTGCAACCACAATTTCCATGACAGCCTTTTAAACAGTTTGAAGCATTTGTATTAATATTATTAAATTATCTTAAAATTGTTGTTTTATTGCACAAAAATAAACTGATTTGCTGAAAATTATAAGAAAAAATGTATCAGAGCAAATGCAGCAAAATATGGCAAAAGATGGTCAACTTTGAATGTCGATATCTCCGTCACCATTGGTCGTACAGAGCGGAAAAAAAAACAATTTCTTTGTTTTTCCAGGAACTTATTTTGTGAACATATACATATACCTAGGATGCGTAAAAATGTTATGGGCGAATTACTGGAAAAAAGAAGAAAAAGTGAATTTTCGTGAATTTTTAACTTTGTTTTTTAATTATTTTTAATACTAAAAATAGGAAAAAAATTCAACAACGTGTTCGGATGAGAAATTTAAGAAATGCAATTTTCTACAGAAAAATATTCTTATAAAAATCTACATATTTGCATTGTTTCTGAGTTACTTTGATAAACTAAAAAATAGGCTTTTTCGGTTGGCTCTCAAAAACGCACCCCAGAATTTAGTAGCACTTTGTAATTTTATCATTTTGAGGTGTCAAAGTAACATATTAAATAACGTAAGTGTTCCTTTCTACCCCTTAATTTTGGACATATTCAGTAGCCTATAAAAGGGCCATGCGTTTTTTAAATGATTCGGTTAGGGCAATTTTATATCTTTTTTTATATAGTTTAATTTTAAATTGTTGGAAATAAATATGCCTTTGTAACTAATGAAATAAAATTTAGCAATTATAGCATGTGACAATTTCCAAATTTAGCATTTGATTTAAGAAGTTTACTGACAATTTCAGTATCTGTAGCAACAGAAAAGAGATCATTCTCGAAACTTAGTCATTAAAAATTATTTGAAATCGACAATGTCGTAAGGAAGACTATTTTTTTATTTTTATTATTTAAATATTTTAATGAACATATCCACCAAACAAGTAGTAACAAGTTTACAGTATATAATTACTATAAGTGGTTAATATTATTAAAAAGTGGATATGCGCAATTATTATTTCTTAAGTTAATAATATCCACTAATCATTTACCATATTTATTATTCATTTCTAATTTTTATCGCTATATTAATTCTAAGTTTTTTTTCTAATAATGTTTTGAAATTATGATTCTTGTAACAATCACAATGTATGTAAGTATGTTGTATGGTCTAAGTTCATTCTGTGCAATTTATTCTTAAATGTTCTTAAATGCCTTCTTTTTTGTTTTATGATAAGAATCTTTATATTATTGTCATAATATAAATATCTCTTACTTTTGTTTTTATATATGTGATGAGTACCTACCTATCTGTCTACTGATATATAATATATACAGGGCGAGTCACTAATGGCGGGGACGGTCAATATCTCCTCAGCCGTTTGAAATTTAACAAAATGTCTTAGATAAAAATTCTGGAAGATTAAATGTGGCATATTCTAAATGACTTTGAAATCTACAGGGTGTTTCACATAGTGGTGGCAAGCTAATACTTGATTTCTTAAATGGAATACCAAACATTTTTTCATATATTTATATTTCCCTCTTCTCTCTATCTGGTCATATATCATTTTTGGAGTAACACTGTGGTATTGTCACGTGTCATTTTTTCGTAAAGTTGAATGTTTCTGACTTATAAATAATTCAATGTTTGAGAAAACGCAAAAACATCCAAACACAATATTAAAATATGAATTTTTTGAATTCACCAAACTTTTTATAAAATCTTTGAACATCCATTAACAAAATTCTGAAGAGTAAGTACAGAATATTTCATTCTAAAGCTAAAATTTTTAATTGTTAAATAGACGTTTTTAGCATTCACATCAACATTTAATTGTTTATATGTCACAAAAACTCAACTTTACGAAAAAATTACAAGAAACCTTTTTTGTTTAAAAGGGTCAGAAAATCCTAAAAAAATCATTCGGGTCAATAAAAGCGATTTTTGCAATTTGTTTCAAAAATAGT
This sequence comes from Stenurella melanura, assembly GCA_963583905.1. Classification (NCBI taxonomy): domain Eukaryota; kingdom Metazoa; phylum Arthropoda; class Insecta; order Coleoptera; family Cerambycidae; genus Stenurella; species Stenurella melanura. The sequence goes on along the minus strand of OY757310.1, from coordinate 109,045,846 downwards.
TTAAACAAAGGAATTTGGATTTGGTTCTTTTGATCAGTTTAAACAAAAAAGGTCACTTCTCAGCTTTTCGTAAAGTTGACCGTTTGCGACTTATAAACAATTTAATGTTAATGTTTGACGTCTATTTAACAATTAAAAATCTAAGCTTTAGAATGAAATGGTCTGTACTTACTCTTCAGAATTTTGTTAGTGGATGTTCAAATGTAAGAAGTTTGGTGAACTCAAAAAATTCATATTTTAATATTGTGTTTCAACCTTGAAAATGGTCGTTTTTGCATTGTTTCAAACATTAAATTATTTATGTCGGAGAAGATCATCTTTACGGAAAAATAACACGAGATTTTTTTTGTTTGAAATGACCACCAAAAAAATTCTTTCGTATCAAAGAAAGCGATTTTTGCAATTTGTTAAAAAAATAGTTTACACAAATTGGTACCAGATTTTCGTCTGGTAAACTCTTGATCCGTATTCAGGGGCATGTCCTGAACGTGAATAATGAATAATGAAAACATGTTTTCATACCAAGGCGAGGTTTACGCCTTGTCTATAAAGATTCACTACTTCCACGTCCAGATTTACCATCCAAGGCTTTTTAAACGAAAAGATACCATATTTGCACTCCGGTATGTTGAAATAATGGGCTATTTCAGTAAGAATTCTGAATTACTTTATTTGCAGGTACTCATTGAAACAACATGTGGAAGTAATGGGCAGAAGAGCTCTTACATCGGATAATCTTAACATTGGCATATGGCACTGTTGTGTCAATTCGTTCTATTTTTTTTTGTCTATGGTCTCTTATGCTATTTTATTACAAAAATAGTAATTACTGAAATTGTTGCAAAATTGGAACATTTTAAATTTTTATTATAATTTGTTATTTGATGCAACAAAAGAATTTCTAAAAATGTTATTAATTTGAGAAATTCTTAATTGTAATGTACATGTTAACTGATCTTAATAAAACTTGGGCAGTTTGTTTATTAAATAACAATTTATTATTCCCTTCTCAATATCGCCTCCTTTTAAGGTAAGTCAATTTGTGGTTTAAAGGGCTTTAATTATTTACATAATTCTCCAAGTCTAGCTTGCTAATAAAAATAATTAATTATCCTTATTATGGAGCGTGTTTAAAGAAAACAAATATAGCCAATATTAGATAACTGATGGTTATACATTTTTAAAATTCAACTGATAACGATCTAAAGGAGCATTGTAAACAATATTATTTAGAGAATTATTGTGAATTACCTGACGAACATTAATATTTCGGTAACATAATATAAATTTTAATTATGCTATATTTCTGTTCGGAACCAATATTTTTTGTTAAATTTCGGTCACACCCATTTGAAGGTATCCTAACCCACTGCCGTAGTCAGATTTGAGATAAATTGTTAACAGTTTTCTTGGATTTTTGATCTTGAAAAAAAAATAGAAATAGGCCTTGAAATTTTGCACCACAGTGAAGATATTGAAGCTCTATGGTAATCCCTATATATTTCGACATTTCGATACTTCGACGTTGAACATGAATCGGGGTTATTTTCGTTATTTACAAAAAATTGGTGGCTGATGGAGCTAAACGGACATCGCATTCGTATTCAGCATGTCGAAATACATAGGGATTACTCTGTCGGATCCCGGTAACAGACCACTTTTTTCTGTGTGCCTATGTAATCGTTCAGTGTTAAACTCTGAAAAATTTTGAATAACGTCCTTTTCTCAGGGATATTTTTGGCCAACTTTACACATATACACAATTAATTATAAGCTGAAATATATTCTTTATAGGATTTTGCAAACAGCAGAAAAAACTAAGAGAACTAAAAAGAAAAACTATCTGTAAAATTATTGATTTCTAATCTTTGTATTACTTCGATAACTTGAATTCTGGTTATACTAGCAATTAAAATTCTAAAATAAATTTGTCTACTTTTTATTATAAGCTATTTAATCAGACCGGTCCCAGCTTTTACTTCCAAACCCCCACAGACTTCAATTTTAAGAGGCGGCAGTGCGAATTCTCTACCAAATGTATTGAATTGAATGCAGATTTAGTTCAAATAACCAACATTTAAAATGTATGGCACTGTTGGGTCAATTCGTTTTATTTTTTCTTAATTGTTTGTTTATGGTCTTTTATGTTATTTTATTACAAACCTATTAATTTCTGAAATTGTTGCTAAATTAGTAAATTGTTCATTTTAGTTACAATATTTTATTTGATGTAACAAAAGAATTTATAAAGTTTTTGTTAAATTGAAAAATTCTTAATTGTAATGTACATGTTCATTGATTTTAAGATGTGCAGTTTATTTATAAAATATCAATTTTAAGGTGTGATAATTTGTGGTTTAAAGGGCTTTAATTATTTATATAATTCTCCAAATCTAGAATTTAATAATAAATTTAATTGCAAAGCTTGCTAATAAAAATAATTATGAAACGTGTTTAAAAAAACAAATATTGCCAATATTGATTAACTGATGGTTATAAGTTTTTAAAATTCAACTGATAATGATCTAAAGGAGCATTGTGAACAATACTATTTAAACAATTGTCAAATTACACGACGAACATTCGAAATATTTAGGTAACTTAATATTAAATTTTAATTATGCTATATTTCTGCTCGAAAGCAATATTTCTTGTTAAATTTCGGTCACGCCCATTTGAGGGTATCATAAACCCACTGCCGTAGTCAGATTTGAGATTAATTGCTAACACTTTTTGTGGATTTAAATCGTCTTGAAAAAAAAGTCGAGAGAGGCCTTGAAATTTTAAATTTCGGTTTGAAATTTTGCACCCCTTTGAAGTTATTGAAACTCTATCATCAATTAAAAAATTCAATTAAATCGGCCAGTAAACAAAAATTTTAGAAAGTTGCCCTGCCTTTAAATGTGTACAAATAATTAAAATTAGAAATCCAACTTATATTTTCTATCAGCTAGTTGAACAAGTAACCGGGCTCTCGAAGTAAATTTCCCCCAGTTTCCACTTGACCCTAATGTTTTAAACATACCAATTGTGTCCCGCATCTAATATATTTGTAGAACACAGAGGCAGGTAAAAAACGCAATGTTGTCGAATTTCGGAGGGAACTAAATCGACGATTTAAATTGCAACCTTATATAACATTGTGGAGGGCACACAGAATGAAATTTGCAATCTACCAACACGATTGCAGCGCCGTCGGTAGTAGGTCGAACTAAACCCCTCATTTTCAAGAAAAATATATACAAAGCACCCTCCAGACAATTTTTCTTTAATTGTTGGGATTAAGGTTGGATCATCGTTTAAAGTGAAATCTATAGCAAAACGTTGTCCCCTCCAGAATCGGAGGGAGCTTGGTTATATATGAGGGAAGTAGGCATTAAATATATATAGTTTTGAGGGAAGAACGTATGGGTTATATATATATATATATATATATATATATATATATATATATATATGGCTCGCAATTATTTGCAGTTTGGTTTATTATCCTTATGAAAATAAGGATTCACAGAGGTGATTGACAGAAATATTTTATTTTAATATATTCTGCCCTCTGGAAGCACGCTGTTTACTATTACGTGCCCCATGTCGGGATATTATTGTTTTGATTTCAACAGGCAGCTGTCGCTAGATGGAGCCTCCCCCATTTCGTCGTTTTACAACGTCGATCTGGCCACTTGGTTAACCCAGGCTCTTGTACTAGTCGTCTCGGGCTCGCCTTGCACTGATGAGCACCAGAAAGTGCGAAACTGCAGTATGCAAGTTAGTCTGAGACGGCTGGTACGAGAGTTTCCTTTAATTAGGAATAATTCTTTCGGCTGGTGCTTGTTTAAATCAAAACAAAGCGTTTTGTTTGTAGAATGTGATTTCTATACTTAACGCGGCCAGGCTCGCAATTATTTGCAGTTTGGTTTATTATCCTTATGAAAATAAGGATTCACAGAGGTGATTGACAGAAATATTTTATTTTAATATATATATATATATATATATATATATATATATATATATATATATATATATATATATATATATATATATATATATATATATATATATATATTTGCATAACGGTATATCCACCTCTGTATGTACACATTGTATCATCCTACTCTCCTCCGAATTCGGAGCTAAGTAGGTAAAATCGGAGGAGACTACGTATCCCTGTGTATAAGTACTTCACATCGTTAATAATAACATTACCAAGCGTTCAGCCAATTTTGAGGTTGAGGTCATTTTGACGGTTATACAAATACAGTTATACAAATAAGTTCAAGGAATTGCTACATGTAGGCGCTACCAACTAATACATATATACTGTATCGCAATAAATGCTGTGCGTACATGCTTCCGCAACGGTGCATGTACGTAGGATCCTCCAAAGTTTGGCAAACGCGCGGTAGGCTTATTTGTGCATGTACGTGACAGCAACAATAAACACTTTTATGAGTTAAATATAGTTACGATTTCGCTTTTAATGCTAGCGTGTAACAAATTTAATTTGTATAAGATAAAAGAGTATAAATACGTAGTTTTATTATAAATGTTTTATTTAATCAAATAAGTAAAAATAGGTAAATCATATTTCACATGTGGGTGACCCTATTGCTAACGAGGAACAGGTGTATAATTTTAGTTATATACCGGGCGTCCACAAGATTAGGTACACCTCGCTTTTATCATTATTTTTCTAGATAAACACTTGAAATTAGAATACAGAATATTTCACACAAAAATACATTGAAATAACCGGACCCAATAATTAACTTCCGGTTTAACCGGAAATACTACCAACTTCATAAATTCAAGCGGCATATACTTTTTTATCTTATCTGATAGAAGTTTCAATTACTTTTACAATGTTTTTTTTTATTAAACTCGAATCAGAAATTATCTTCTAAAATACTACGCTTGTTGCAGAAAGCTAAGTCCTCATAGTGTCATCTTCAATTTCAAACTGTAGTTTCACATTTGTTTATGAATCGATTTTAAATTTTAAAATTGTGTTGGAGAGTTAATTTAAAACTCCACCGGCACAATGTCAGAAAAGCACAGGGTGTTATTTTAAAAATCAGTTTTAGGCAGTTTTTTTTTTATAAAATATTTATTCTAAAAAATTTCTACGAATTAATCCTACACAGTCGTTTGTATTAGGTGAAAAATGGATAAATAAGCCTTTCTATTAAATACTGTTGGTATTTACTAGGTACTATTTTCATGATTACTAAGTAATTATACAAAATTCCATTTCTGATTCGATTTTGATTTTGAAAAAATTGTAAGAATAATTCAAATATCTATCATATAAGATTAAAAAATGTAGCGTTAAAATAAAAATAGGTAGTAGTACTGCCGGTTAAACTGAAAGTGTTTTCGTGGGTCTACTTATGTCTAAAAATGTATTTCTATACCAAATATCCTGTACCATAATTTCAAATTTCTATCGTAAAAAAGAAAGAAAAACGTGCGTATATACGTGATCTCATGAATACCCGGTATACACAGGAAGGGCGAACTAAAAAAATAAGTAATGACAATATTTGGCATGTAGCTAGCAGATTGATCAATAAAGAAATCTGCTACGCTAAAATGATGGAGGAAAATAATATTTAGAATATTGCGAAGGAGGCAAATCTATACACTTTTATTGAAATGGAAATGAGCACGGTCAGTCAAGATAAAATAAAGTGATGTACAAAATATCTAAATAATTACAATATTAGTACTGTATCTCAGATTCGAACGAATTTTACAAGAATTACATTATATATCATCAATTTTGTTTTAAATTGTTCTAGCTGATACAAATTTGTCAGGTAATTGCACGCTGACTATACTATAGCAGATTCATTTTTTTAAAGTGCTTCGTCTACTATCAGCTATTTGGAGTGACCTTGCATACGTTTGCAAAGATTATATTATGTAGTCGCCTCATTTTAGCATGAAAAATCTAAAAACTTCTAAAAAAAGGTATATAGTCAACTGACTTCATTTTTGTTGTACAGAGTTCAGAAAGGCATTTAGAAAAAACGGTACCTTTTATTTTTTGGCGGAAATGTTTCATTTCATTTTTGTTCCTATAATTAGGCAATTTTAATGGCCAATTTAATTAAATTAATTGAAAAATGTGTTATACACAATATGCCATAAAATTAGAACGAAAATGTTTACTCGGAGGTTTTTGGGAAATTCAAATGACGGACCGGAAATCGGGCCATTTTCCAGAAAATATGAGAGTGGATATTTAGGCCTTGAAGATCTGTACTCGGAGGTTTTAGGGACTGATTACGAATCCGAGGTCTAATTTAAAGTGGAGTGACTCGGCACCCATCTAATCTCTCTCACGACTCCGAGAATATAAAATGTATATTAAACCAGAAAATCTACTTTTTTATAATGTTAAAGAAAATATTTTTCTTATACTATATTGGATTAAAGTTGTCTATACCGAATTGATAGTTTGGGAGTTTACAACTATTATTCATAAAAACTGTCAAAATAATTATTAAGAAGTACAAGAAATATACCCAAACTGAGGCTGTATGTATTGCTAACTCCGTTATTATATTAGGTAGAAAGTCGATTAAATGGAGAAAGTTTTAAATACTTTCTTGGACATGTCAATGGAGCTTCTAGATTTGCTTTAAATTTTTAGGTTATGAAATAATTGAGAAAAATCACAATAGTGCATTTTTGAAAGTCTATCATATTTCCATAATTTAAATTTGTATAACGTTTTATGATCAAAGATAAGTTAGTAAGGGTTAGGAGAGAAAATATTTTTTATTTTTGACATATTAATTAGTTCTGTTACCAAAGACAAAACATTTCTTGAACTCCGGAAAGTAAACAAGAATGGCTGAAATTTGGCACACGGGTATTTTCAAAGTTTATTATTTAAAAAATGCAAATTTTTACATATCTATGTGGAGCGCTTCGGTAAAAAATTGAGATTAAACTATGGAAATTCCATTTTTCTTAAATATTTTAGGAAATATTGATCGGGTCAATAAAAAGTTAAATTAGATTTTGAAAAGGGGGAAGACATTTAAAAAAAAAAATTTAAAAACAAAAAACGGCAGCACGTGTCACAGTAGGCATGCGCATGTATTATTCACGACACCTTTTCTTAAAGAATTTTACGTGATTTAAACCACTTACTTTTTTCTGACGGTCGTATCAAAAGGAATTATTATAAATTGAAAGCGTCAAAATACAAGTTCTAAAATACCGAATACTGCTCGTAAATTAAATAAATCCACATTTCAAATATACCCACATAAAAGTGAATTGAAAAGAAAGTAAATTGTGAAATTAAAAACTTTGTTACACATTACATAGAACACAGGTTTAGCTTCATCTTTCAATTTTTACTTTTTGGTAGGAATGAATTTCGCGATTTCACAACTATTTCTGAGGTTAATCTCAAAACTGTCGAAATTCGCAAATTTCAAAGTGCTCTGTTTTAAAGATAATAAACGTAAAACGCTCTTCGGTATTATTAAAGTATCAATTATATTATTAAGAATGCAACCCGACAGGAATTGTACATTTTGATCAATATTTGAAGATAAAACAACATTATAAATAGAAAAGTTTTTTTTTCCGTGAAGCAATTTTTTAAAATGAATATACATTCTTCAGAAGCAATGCCCTATAGAAATAAATCAGTTTTCCTTCCATGCAATAGGAAATTAGTAAAATTTACTCATTTTACATGAAAACTATTAATCCCTCGAAAAAAATCATATGACTATTTTTTTAATAGTCCTCTTCTTTAAAAAAGAATTTAACTTTCTTTCTGATCGATAAAAATTTCCCGAGATATTAAAAAAAAACTGAATTTTTAAAATTCAAATTCAACTGTTCCAATGAAGCGCCCGCCCCATATGTAGATGTAAACATATTTATTTTTCAAACAGTAAAATTTTGAAAATATCATACCCCAAATTTTCAGATTAAAAGCTTTAATAACTGGATTATATTGACTACAACTTTTGCTTTTTATGTGATTTTTTGTGCATTTTTTTGTATTCGATGGTACTTTTAATGATCTGCGATGTATTACTATAATGCAAATTCAATTTCTTAAGAAGATAAAAAGAAATAAAACCATTTTATTAGTAGTCTGTGGCCCAGTGTTTTTACCATAATGCAGTAACTCATTTTTAAAATGCCACTATTATGTTATCGTGTCTTAATACCAAGGCATAGGCACATACCTTTTAAATTACGTTTCTTAATATAAAGAAAAATTGAAATACAAGAATTTAGGTAAATTTCTTAGCTTTAATTTAACTTTAGCAAACTTTTCTCACAAAACGTATATTTTCTCAGGTATCCATTTTATTGAAAAGTCATCCAGAAATCAGTTTTTTGAAGAGTCGTTAAAATATGGCTAAGTTGACGTTCCCTTTTCTTTATATTAGAAACATCCAATACAGTCAATATGGTCTATCTTCCCCAAATTTTAAGTTAAGATTGACCTTTTAAAATTGAATAAAATTATTTAAACGTTAGTTTGTTTAAACAGTAATTTCTTAATAGATAGAATAATAGATTATTGTAATAAACCGATGCCTAAGATATCACTATTTTCACAAGATTTTCCATTCAAATATCTTATAAAGAAAACATCTATATAAAATATATAAACTATATTTGCACTCTAATATCTGGAAATAATAATAGAATTTTAATAAGAAAAACCGCTACCTAAGGAACCACTACTTCCTCATCCAGATTTTCCATCCAAGTCTCTTTAAAGGAAAACATTTTGACTATATTTTCACTCTAGTATGTGGAAATAATTGGTCATAAAATTTTAATAATAAAACATCCAAATTTTCTATCTAAATCTCATTAACGGAAAAGATCTTGACTATATTTGCACTCTAATATGCGGAAATAATTTGTCATAGAATTTCCATAATATTTGGGGCAGATTTCATAAAAGAATTGAGGCGGTGGTTTTTAGCATATACATCAAAAATGAAGTTTCTGAATCCTTATTAGCTTGCTCCACTTATTTTCACCAATTACGCCCCCCTCCACCTCTTCAACGAAATTATCTCAATCAGACGTCGTTACAATATATACATGTACCAAATTTCAAGTGAATATCTCAATTTAATTTTATCAACGAGTTTATTAATGGAGTATGTTGGGGAGGGTTGAAAAATATTATAAAAAAATCTGAGGCCTTGGCTTCTAGTATATACTCCAAATCTCAAGTTTCTGTACTCTTGCCAGCTTGCTTTACCCATTTTCATCTGCTTACCTCTACTTACTCCCCCCCCTCCAATCCTTTCAGCGGAATCATTTCAGCATATAATCCAGTTCCAGATGTCACTATAATACATACTTGTACCAAATTTCAAAAAATATCTCAATTTAATTTTATCATCCCTTTTTAATAGTGGAGTGAGTGGAGGGGTTGAAAATATTATAAAAAAATTGAGGCCTTTGCTTTTACTATATATATATATATATATTTTCTCATATTTACCCCTATTTAACCCCCAAGCCTTCAACGGAATCATCTCAAAATATTATCTAATTACAGATGTCGTTATAGTACATATATGTGACAAATTTAAAGTGAAAATCTCAATTTTATGTTATCAACCCTTTTAATAATGGAGTGCAGGAGGTGAAGGGGTTGAAAAATTTAATAATAAAATTTGAAGACTTGACTTCTGGTATATACACCAAATTCCAAGTTTCTGTACTCTCACCAGCTGGCTTTATTTATTTTCCCATATTTACCCCTATTTAGTCCCCAACCCTTCAACGGAATCGACTCAAAATGTAATCTAGTTCCAGGTGTCGTTATAATATACAGGGTTACCGGAAACAAAGTAGAAAAAAATTAACTGAAGATTCCTTAGCCCAAATTAATGGGAGTTCTTCATATAACATTTTTCAAAATACCCCTTCGTTGTCAAGTTACAGCCCCTTTAAAGGGGTAATTTAAAAACTGTTATGATTTTTTTACTCAAAAAATAAAATTTCAACAAACACAATATTTGGCGTATCTACTACATTTATTAAAAGGCATCTTGTGAATTTTTTTCACCCCCTTGAGTGCCTCACCAAGGGGTAGAATGGGCAACCCCTAATATATTTTTAAAAATATTTTAAAATCTATTCATTTTACATTTCAGAATAAAATATTTTTCGAATCCCTTGTTCATTCTAAAACTTATTTATCTCTTTAAAAAATGCCGTAGTACCAACCGTTTTCGTGATAAAAAATAAAATGTATGTTAATGCAATGGAGTTCATTTCAATCATTACTGAACGATAATGTTTTAAAACTTTTAGTAGGCTGCTAGTAGGCTATAATCGAATAATCTAAATATTCATTAACAAATTCTTTGTAATAATAAACGTACATATTTTTTAATCAAATTGACAAATACTATATTTATTAATGGAATAATTTATGAAAAACAAACAATAATATTAAAAAAAGTGAAACAATTTTGACAAACAAGAACATATTTTTCCAAACTTAAATTAACTGCTCAAAATGGCGCCCTTCAGTACGAACACATGTTTGTAACCTTCGTCTCAAATTGCCGTACAAGCTCCGTAGAATTAGTGGGGAGTTACGAATTTCGTCAGCAGTATTAAAAATGGTTTCCCTCAAAACGTCTTCATTTGGAAGTGGTGTAGAGTAAACAACATTTTTCATATGCCCCCAGAAGTAAAAATCTAATGGATTCAAATCCGGGGACCGGGGGGGCCATTTAATTGTAGCTTCTTGTCCTCTTCCAATCCAACGATTTCTAAAATATTGCGAAAGCCATTCCCGAACTTGTACGGAATAATGGGGACCCGCTTCGTCTTGCATATACCACATATCTTGGCGTAATTCAATGGGTAAGTCATCGAAAAGCGGAAACAAGTCATTCTGTAAAAAATGCAAGTACGATATCCCATTTAATCTGTGAGGTAACACAACTGGTCCAATTAAATAATCGCCTATAATATGTGTACCAAATTCCATGTGCATATCTCCCCTTTAATAATAGAGTGGAGGTGGTAGGGGGATGGAAAATATTATAAAAATATTTGAGACCTTGGCTTCTTGTATACCGGGTGAGTCACGAATTGCGCTCGCCCCGATATTTCCTAAAATATTTGGAATAGAAAATTGAAATTTGGAGGCCTTATTACACGACTAAAATGAAATCTTTTCAATAATAAATCAAGTTTGGTGCACATCCATCCGGTTTGACCGGAAATGCCCACAACTTTCGATTTTTAAATGGAACACCCTTTATATTTTTACGTTTTTGGAATTCAGAGGAAATTTTGAATACAATACATCCATTCTCGTCACTTTTTGATAAACATTACAAATTTTATTAAAAAATCTATTTATGAATCGAGAGTGCTGTGGTGCCCAAAATATATTTTAGTTTGTGTGCTCCGTTACTATAAAAATAAAAAGAGCAACATTACTTAATTCTCTAGAGGCGTTAAAAATTTTTAAATGTGATTTTTACCCACTAACTCGGTTTTTTTAAATGGGAATTTAATCGTTCACCAACATTTTTAAATACCTCATTTTCATAAGAATCTAATGATACCAAAATTTTGAAAATCCGCTCAGAAATATTTGAGATTTCAGCCAAAATACAATGCAACCAAGCTTTTACAAACATGCGGCTAATAGATAATAGATTAGTGGGCTTTGGAAACTAAAATGGCACATTTCTGTGTAAATCTGATAACCTAATAACATTGGAAAAATCATAGTAGCTATTGAATGTAATAAAACAATATCAGCTGTCAGACAGACTCGTGTAGTTATAGGCAATCTTGAGCTATCAAACATTTAATAATTGTGAGCGCAAAGAACGTTACAATTAAGTTTAGCATAGGTATGTGGAGGTAAACACAATTACATCCACAAGGACATTTGCAATAGAATGCGACATCAGTTCGGTTTTCAGAGTTTTATTTAAATGAACATAAATATGGGGCCTATAAATAAATAAAAATCAATTCCGTTTGAACAATTAAACTCAAACTAGGTAACAGTAGGTATCTTTAAAATAATTAATATAATTAAACCATAAATTGACATTTATAGATATTGTTCAAAATGACCATTTTTTTCTATACACAATTCGGCTCTGCGTACAGTTGCTTGGATGGCTCTACGCAATTCAGCCGGCGTTATTTCATTAAGAGCCCGTACAACTTTATTTTGCAGCTCTTCGCGGGTATTTGAAGAAGTTTTATAAACTTTATTTTTGGGAGTGCCCCATACATAATAGTCGAGGGGTGTTAAGTTAGGTGTCCTAGGAGGCCACCTGATATGACCTTGATTTGCAATAAGGCGTTCACCATGCAAGTTGTTTAAATATTCCATCACTCTTCTGGAATTATGTGGGGGAGCACCATCTTGTTGGAAAAACAGAGTTTGTAAATAGGCAAGAGGATTCTGCTGTCTGGTTTTGTAAAAAGAATAAATATTGTTCGCCAGTAAGTGTTCCATTAAAAAATATGGGTCCAATTATTCGATCTCCAAGTACTCCAAGCCAACAGTTAAACCCAAATCTTTCCTGAATATTCCCCCGCCCTACCAACCTCGGATTTTTTTGAGCCCAGTACCTAGTATTATTTCTGTTAAACATGCCTTGGTTCGTAAATCTACTTTCATCTGAATATAAAATATGAAAAGAAAAACCTGGGTTTTGTTGTACTGCATTTAAGAATCAGTTGCAATATACTAGCCTCCTGTCGTTATCATCTCCATAAAGATGTTGGTGTATTTAGTATTTATAAGGCCGAAACTTATGTTTCTTTAAAATTCTGCAAACCGAAGACTGACTAATGTCGCATTCCATTGACAATTCCCTTGTTGATGTTGTTGGCTGTACCATCACAAATCCTAATACATCAACTTCTTTGTCCTCACTTAAATAAATGTTTGATGGTCATCTTGTTGATTGGGTTCGTTTCTTAATTCTTGTTCCACTCTGGCAAACAAGTGTCTGCTTGGATGACGTCTGTTGGGATATCGTTGCTGATACAGTTCTGCAGCTGCAGTAGAATTTTTGAGACGCTCTCCATATATCAGTAACATATCGACCTTTTCATTTCTACTAAAATGATTCATTTTCTTTAATTTTTACTCAGAGATTTCCGCAACGCTTTATTTTGTATCTGTCTGACAGCTGATATTGTTTTATTACATCCAATGGCTACTATGATTTTTCCAATGTTATTAGGTTACCAGATTTACACAGAAATGTGCCATTTTAGTTTCCAAAGCCCACTAATCTATTATCTATTAGCCGCATGTTTGTAAAAGCTTGGTTGCATTGTATTTTGGCTGAAATCTCAAATATTTCTGAGCAAATTTTCAAAATTTTGGTATCATTAGATTCGTATGAAAATGAGGTATTTAAAAATGTTGGTGAACGATTAAATTCCCATTTAAAAAAACCGAGTTAGTGGGTAAAAATCATATTTAAAAATTTTAAACGCCTCTAGAGAATTAAGTAATGCAATCATATTGCTCTTTTTATTTTTATAGTAACGTAGGACACAAACTAAAATATATTTTGGGCACCACAGCACTCTGGATTCAGAAATAAATTTTTTAATAAAATTTTCAATGTTAATCAAGAAGTGACCAAAATGGATGTACTGTATTCAAAATTTCCTCTAGATTCCAAAAATGTAAAAATATATAGGGTGTTCCATTTGAAAATCGAAAGTTGTGGGCATTTCCGGTCAAACCGGATGTGCACCAAACTTGATTTTCTATTGAAAAGATGGCATTTTAGTCGTGTAATAAGGCCTCCAAATTTCAGTATTCTATTGCAAATATTTTAGGAAATATCGGGGCGAGCGCAATTTGTGACTCACCCGGTATACACCAAATGAAAAATGTTTGTACTCTTATCAGCTTGCTTTAATTATTTTCCTGTATTTACCCCCAACCCTTCACCGGATATGATAAAAAAACAATCCAGTTCCAGATCTCGTTATAATACAAACTTGTATAAAATTTCGCGAGCCAGGGCTCGGGGTAAATATAGAAAATATCGATCAAAATCCGCGCCATCATCGCGCCGTCGCTTGTTCAAGCAGGTCGAAATTACTACTGAACGTGAGTCATATTTTGGGTCTGTAGAGTGGCCACATTTTGGACTTTTGAGGTGGGGCTACCGGGCATTTACCCAATTGTTCGGCGGTCCAGTCCGACACTGAGCTTACTTTACTTATTTCCCCTATTTAACCCAACCATTCAACGGAATCATCTCAAAATGTAATCTAGTACCAGGTGTCGTTATAATATATTCGTGTACCAAATTTCAAGTGAATGTCTCAATTTAATCTTTCCACCCCTTTAATAATGAAGTGGGGGTGGTGGAGACGGACGGAAAATATTATTTAAAAAAACTGAGGCCTTGGCTTCTAGTATATATATATACCAAATTCTTGTACTTTTACCAGCTTGATTTACTTATTTTCCCTTGTTTACCCCTATTTATTCCCAACCCTTCATCGGATAAGTTAAAAAAACAATGCAGTTCCATATCTCGTTATAATACATACCTGTATAAAATTTCAAGTCAATATCTTAAACCAGAGAAAACGTGCGCACAAAAAAGTTACAGACAGACCGACAAGAAGTTTTTCTTCGCTCAAATTTAAAATCTCTACGTTCCATGACATTCTAAACCTATTTCAACAAGAAATAAGTTTTAACATTTTTTTACGATTACTATTCTTCCAATCCACTACCTGGATGTGGAAGTAATTAGCATTGACATAGAAAAGGACAGTTTTTTAATTCAAATTATTCACTAATAAAAATATTTACGCGTATAAGTAAACTCGTTTTTAAATAACCCTTCATAGGTTTTTAGATTTCATATTCTGTGAAAATTCCACTCCTTTATATTATTACGTAACATACGTAATAATAATAAAATGTTTTTAATCATAAATCATTCAGTATTTGTCGTATAAAATACAAAAAAGGAAAAATATTTTGGTAATCTGTAAAGTAATATTTTTTTATAATGAAGGCATTCTTGGGGTAATTCTTAAATGACAATTTATTTTTACCTATATTAATAAACTTAAGAACAAGGGTTTATCCAAATAACTGTATCTTGCTGAATTTTTATTGTAGAGAAACAGGCAAAAAACCTTACAAACATTTAAAACAATTTTATTAAATGCACAAAAACACTATTTACATTTTTTAAGTAAAAATATTTTTAAAAAGCATACAAAAAGCTAAATGATGGAATAGCTATTGCTAAGTTCCACCAGAACGTAATATAAAAAAGGCGATTAAAAAGAATACCCACCTCCTACGCTTGTCAGGTGGCTGATTCAGTTATTATACAATTTATTTTCCTAAAGCGTACATTATTACCTAAGTATATGATTGCAAATTTTTAGGCAGCTATGCATTTTTAAGTGATTGAAAATTACTGTTCCTGTACTATTATTGTATGAAATAACTTGCGGGGCGAGCTCTTCGTTTCACCAACAATTTTACATAGCACTGTGATAACATTTACGACAAATATTTAGCCATAACAACAATATTGTGATAATATAATTAATCTTATTGCTACGTCGAGATTCGGTGACTAATTTTTATCAGTTGCAAAATGTAAACATCTCGGTAATCGATCGTCTTGCTTTTCACTATGGTTTACAAAATAAACATTATGTATTTAATTATTCACTTCTACGACTAGCTAATCGCCCTACAAAAAATCTGATTTGGAAAGTTCGTATTTTATAATTAATTTATTGCATTCCTGCATTCTTAGGTTTTGTGCAATATTGAGTTCAGCGCATACCACGGCACGCGAATGTGAACCATTTGACCGATGCTACCGAACGCTGATAAATCCGTAACAACAGTTAAACTAACTGGTGATACGTCCACTTAGACGCGGCAACAGTGGTGGAGGAGAGGGCGCATATTGGACATCACGCATTAACACATGGGAGGCACATATACTGCTCCGCACCAGGAGTTCGGTATATATGTTGTATATTCCGTTTTTCTACACATATACAACTTATCTTAAATACTAAAATAATTTACCCCTCTTTTGATGCCATTCTTGTATTCGCATCAAATAGTGTTTTGCAAAAAAATTTACAGGCATAAGTAGTTTCCTTGGGGGGGAGGTTTGGGCGTCTGTAGTCCGTTCAGGAGGTGAGTATGATAGCTGTGCAAATATATATATATATATATATATATATATATATACACGTTCAACCGACGTTACCAAGCCACCTATATCTTACAGGCCACCACAGACCATCGTGATATCTTTATTTTTCCAGTGTATATATAGCCATTTATTGTTTATATTAACAAAATAAACTGCAACCGTACTAGAGGGGTAGAAGAATATGAAAAATTATATTTTTATATATTTCACTGTTGTTATCGAGCCACTTATAAAGAACCGCCTATTGGTGCCAGGTGTATATATTTTTGTTATTTTACTAACGTACACATTCCTTACGATGTTGCCGAATTTATTAATTATGGAAAGTATTTTCGTACTGCTACAAGCAGACAGTACCCTCGTTCAGCCAATAAAGCAACAACGAATATTTACCATTTTTCAAAAGTAGTTCGTATGTGTAGCATTGAGAACATGTCAACTCGAGGTAAAAAAATATTGAATCTACTAGAAAAAACAAAGGAATGAATGCTAACTAGGAGTAAAAAAATAGTGTAGTTAGAGGAACGATCAAAAACACGTTTTTGAATGTGAAAAACTGTTGAAAACTCGGAAAATATGCACGTTACTAAAAAATTACAAGTAACACCCATTTTAAAGAATATATTAACCGATACGTCTGAATTTTTCCAAATTTTTAAATTTCATAGTTTACGAGATTTTCCATTTTCCGATGAGGGTCTTTTATGCGTGCTTTTTCGGAAAAACTTGGACAAAGTACACTTTTGGAAAAAGTCATAAAGGAAAAAAAAGTCTTCTATTTTAATTATACATTCACCATAATTTTTTTGGACTATTTATATTTACTTTTTGTTACCCCTCCACCCCTTTTTAGAAGAACTCGAACAGCTATATCTCGAATAATACTCGAAAATTTTACAAGAGTGAAAAATTGTGAAGAATCTGTAGAGAAGTCAAAAACTCAACGACCAGACTGATTTTATAATTTATAATAGCTAGACCTACGGATTCTTCTGCCAATACTGCAGAAGCTGGCTTTAGTAAAAAAAATAAAAAATGTATCTAATGGTTCATAGGACAAAGGGAACTCGGCTAAGAAGACAGGTCGTATGAGGTGGTTACCAAAGCAGAAGAAACTTGCAACTACATTTTTTTTAAATAATATTGAAAACAGCCTTGCATCAAAGAAAAATAAATGTTTAAACTTCATACAAAAATATTCGGATCTTTTTAAAGAAAGCGATTGGGTTCGGATTGAAACTTTAGTGTTCAACAACTATCCCCACACCGCACATGACATCCCTAGGATATCCTCATTTGGTCCCGTATATCCCAATCGAGGACAACATTCCTCAGGATATCCCAATAAAGTATATATAACCTGAGAATATCCCAAATGGGGATATCCTAGACAAATCCTGGCAGGATGTCGTAGTAATATCCTGCAGAGATATTAAAAGCCTAAGAAAATATCCACTGTGAGAATATCCTGAGCAAGCCCTAGAGTCGTATAGGTATTATTTATTAGGAGATTTTAACAACAAAAATAATGAAAAGTATATATATATATATATATATTATTTTGAGGCTATTTATTTATAGTGTCTCTTATTTGTTTGTAAAATTAGCTTCTAAAAACTTATTTGTTTGTTCTGCTTGATAGTCCCCTCCATGCAAATAATTCGTTAAAAATATATTAAAAATGTATATCTTATTTAAATAGCAGTTATTTATAATTTGGTTTTAATACATTTACTGTGTTTTGAATTAGCCGCATTTTTGTGACAAGTCGAGAGTTCTAAGAAATCCGCCTGGCGTCGATGTCTTTTCCACGTTCATTTTAAAGTTCTTTCGACAAATAAGATTACGTTAATTTTTTCATAAATATAATGCTGCTATGTTATATCCTTTGTATTTATTATAATATCTAAAATGGGAAAATGTTATTGGTTATTGTCCATAGATGTTATTGTCAAATACGTACCTTTATATTTTCCTGACTGAATAGATTTTTTTTATTCATTATAACTTTTCAGCACGTTATGATTTTTTAAAGTTGTACATATCATCCCTTATAACTTCTAACCACACTAAACTCAGTTGATTTTAATAATACCAAAAAAGGGCAAGAGATCATTTTTATGTAATATTTCATGCTTTTACAATTTTTATTTGAAACTTTTCTACTATCTTTTACACATTTTGAGTAATTTTGAAAAAACGCTTCGTTATATTTTTTTTCACCCCTTCTCAGAGTTTAAAAAAATTCTTTCATTAATCGTGTTCAAATACTTCAAAGTAACATATCAAAAATTCAAGTATTTACTTTAAAATTTTAATTTGTCGACCTATTTCATTGGACTATATAATATAACCTCTATTAGTTTGGTAGATTTACTTTTAAAACGATATGAGCCAATTGATAGATACAAATACGTGTATGGAGTTGAACATATACCTATGTATCACATTTTTATTAGTCATTTTACCTCTGCCATTATATAAACTTGTATTCCTTTGTCTTAGCTTATTGGCTCAGTTTAAAAGTAATGATCTTATAAAATAAGTTATTTTTTGTTGTCTTTAGAAATATCCAATAAACCCTAAAGGAACTGGGGATGTCCTATATAAAGTGCAATCAATGTCCTCAGGTTGTTCATAGTAAAGCCCAGGCATAACCCATATAAGAGCTGATGATGTCCTGTACATCCTATGGACATCCTAAGGTGATAATGGGATCTTCCCAGGATATCCCATATGTCCTGAAAAGTTGTCCCCAGTATCTTCTGAGGATGTCCTTGTGCTGTATGGGTCGCAATAAGTGAAATATTGTTTGTTCTTTTACTTTTGTTTTAATAATGCAAATTTATTTTTAAACAAAGTCTTCATTAACTAAAATAAATCAGTTCCTACAAAAATTAAAAAAATAAAAGTTCTTTCTGTGCTATACAGTATATCTCACTATTCGTGACTGCCATATCACAGCATTCTTATTAATAATGCGATTTTTTTAAAATTTGGGTGGAAGGTGCTTACCCATCAGGAGATTGTGTCACGGTAATATATTTAAAAATTCACCAGTGGCGTCCGTCCTTATGAAGAAAAATATAGCTAATTTTCCAAAAAAAGATATTAGGCAAAATTTTATCTGTAAAGCAACCTCATAATTTTATTCATTGTTATCGAGAACTCACTATAACCGTATTTCAATAAGATAGTATACTTGGTGATCACGTAATAGAAAAATAAAACTTCTGTTTTTAGGGTACCAACTATTACAGTCATGACCTTATTTTCGGACTTAGTTAGGAGTTAATTAAGCTGGAGGAAAACAGATTTTTCATTTAGAATTAATCACGTGACGTCAGTCAGTTTACTTAACAGTCAAAGTCAAAGAATCATTAACTTGGAAATTTAAAAAAATCAATTTTAGACAAATTTCATTCATGAACGATTTCAATATATAATAAAATTTACATAGATAATTAAATCACAGTGTGTTCAACATATGACATGATTAATTCTAAATGGAACGACTCTCTTCTGCTTAATTACGTCCGAAGATAAAGTTACGCCTAATAATTGATACTTTAAAGAAGAACAATTTAATTTTTTATTTAAGTTCGTTAATGTTAATGATTTTTTAATAACAACGAATAAGGTTTTGAGATTGTTTTACAGTTAAAACATTGCCATCTTTCTTTGAAATATTAGGTACATTTTTCTTCATAACGACGGACGCCGCTGGTGATTTTTTAAATATTTTACCGTTACACAATCTCCTGATGGGTAAGTATCTTCCACCCAAATTTAAAAAAAATCACATTGCTAATACCCATACAGCACAAGGACATCCTCAGAACATACTGGGGACAACTTTTCAGGACATATGGGATATCCTGGGAAAATCCCATTATCACCTTAGGATGTCCGTGTAGGATATTCAAATGGGACAGTTCGGGCTTTGCTGATGACGTCCTCAGGACATCAGTACCCGTGTGTACAGGACATCATCAGCTCTTATATGGGTTATGCCTGGGTTTTACTATGAACAACCTGAGGACATTGATAGGACTTTATATAGGACATCTATAGTTCTTTTAGGGTTTATTGAATGACAGCAAAAAATACATATTATTTTATAAGATCATTACTTTTAAACTGCGCCAATAAGCGAAGACAAAGGAATACAAGTTTATATAATGGCAAAGGTAAAATGACTAATAAAAATGTGATACATATATGTACAACTCCATATACATATTTGTATGTATCAATTGGCTTATATCGCTTTAAAAGTAAATCTACCAAACTAGTAGAGGTTATATATAGTCTAATGAAATAGGTCGACATATCAAAATTTTGATATGTTACTTTGAAGTATATGAACACGATTAATGAAAGAATTTTTTTTTTCAACCCCGAGAAGGGGTGAAAAAGAATATAACAAAGTGTTTTTTCAAAATTACTCAAAATGTGTAAAAGATAGTAAAAAATTTTCAAATAAAAATTGTAAAAGCATGAAATATTACACAAAAATGATCTCTTGCCGTTTTTTGGTATTATTAAAAATCAACAGAGTTTAGGGCGGTTAGAAGTTCTAAGGGATGATATATACAACTTTAAAAAATCATAGGGTGCTGAAAAGTTTGTAATGAATTTAAAAAAAAATTATTCAGAAAAATATAAAGGATTGTCCGCAGATGTTATTGTTAGATACGTAATCTAACAATAACATCTGCGGACAATAACCAATCACATTTTCCCCTTTTAGATAATATAATAAATACAAAGATATAACATAGCAGCATTATATTTATGAAATATTTAACGTAATCTTATTTGTCGAAAGAACTTTAAAATGAACGAGGAAAAGACATCGACGCCATTCGACGCCCGGCGGATTTCTTAGAACTTTCGACTTGCCAGAAAATGGCGGCCAATTCAAAACACAGTAAATGCATTGGGTTGATTCTACGGTTGGTTCCTTGTGAAACATTCTTCAATAATTTAAACATACAGGAAAAATTATGCTTTTTAATGTTTCAAAAAGTTTTATTAAAACTCTACACGTGTTTCGGCTTGTTAGGCCTTTATCAAGAGTACAAGATAATACTAAATTTAAAATGTGTTCCTTACTTATTTATACCTAATGGAAGGTATAAATTATTCAAAGCTTTTAATCCATTTATTACATGCAACTAGTTATATATAAGCATATACAACTAGTTGCATGTAATAAATGGATTAAAAGCTTTGAATAATTTATACCTTCCATTAGGTATAAATAAGTAAGGAACACATTTTAAATTTAGTATTATCTTGTACTCTTGATAAAGGCCTAACAAGCCGAAACACGTGTAGAGTTTTAATAAAACTTTTTGAAACATTAAAAAGCATAATTTTTCCTGTATGTTTAAACACAGTAAATGTATTAAAACCAAATTATAAATAACTACTATTTAAATAAGATATACATTTTTAATGAATTATTTGTACTGGAGGGGATTATCAAATAGAACAAACAAATAAGTTTTTGAAGCAAATTTTACAAACCAATAAAAGACAGTATAAACAAATAGCCTTAAAATAATATATATACTTTTCATTATTTTTGTTGTTGAAATCTCCTAAATAATAATACCTATAATAGGACGACTCCAGGACTTGCCCAGGATATTCCCACAAGGAATATTTTGTTAGGCTTTTAATATCTTTGCAGGATATTACTAGGACATCCTGCCAGGATTTGTCTAGGATATCCCCATCTGTGATATTCTCAGGTTGTATATATTTTATTGGGATATCCTAAGGATATCCTGAGGAATGTTGTCCTCGATTGGGATATACGGGACCAAATGAGGATATCCTAGGGATGTCGTGCTGTGTGGGTAAAGGAGCTGTGATATGGGAGGTCACGAAAAATGAGACATACTGTATACTAAACTGATAATATTTCATTTGGCTATTTTAGGTAATATCTCATTTTCAAATTAAATCTCTCTAGACCCCTTAGAAATAATAATAATAATAATACTAATAATAATAATAATAATAATAATAATAATAATAAATTATTAGTGTTGATGTATAGGAGTACTTACGCAAGTCAATAGGTCAGGTAAACTTACATTGTACAAATTATAAAAAAATATGAACAAAAAATTAAACATATGTAAACGAACGTAAAAACACAGTATACCTATAACAGATTTTTACAAACGAATACTGATACTAAATACATTCAATATCTAAAAAATCGTAGTAAAAAAAACATGTAGTGATAGAATGCCTTGAGAAATTTTTAATTATCATTCGAATTTTTTTTAGGTTATCAATGTTTTTTATGTTGGATGGTAGTTTATTAAACATTTGAATTGCTAAATAATTTGGTCCATTCTGTGACTTCTTTAATCTATAATATGGAGTAATGATATTATTTTTAGTTCTGGTATTATAACCGTGTTGGTTCACATAGGTAGGGTAGCCATTTGAATTTGATTTAATATATGTTAAACATTCCAAACCATACAGAGAAGGTAATGTTACTATACCAAATTTAATAAAAGCATGTTTGCAATCTTCAGTATATCCTAAGCATGCTATAATTCTAATTAATTTTCTCTGTATAGCAAACACTTGATTAAAATCTGCAGCATCTCCCCACACTATTATAGCATAACACATTATTGAATGACGATGCAAAATAAGCTGATCTCAACGTATCTGTAGACACGGTACCCGAAAGGTTACGAATAACGAAAACTCTACTACTCAATTTTCGACAAATGTTGTCAATGTGTATATTCCACCTCAAATGTAGATCCAAATAAACACCTAAAATTTGTACAGTAGATATTACATCAGTAGAAATGTCGAAATTGCGTAACGTGAACATCATATCTTGTGATATTGTTTTATTACAAATTAGATTATTAGATGCAAACCATTGTTCAACTTTTGACTGAATTTCGCTTTATTCACTTCAACATTATTTAAATTATCTGATTTAATGGAGATTGTAGTGTCATCTGCGTACAGAATATACGTGAGACATTTTTTTGCCAAGGACATCATTAATGTAAATCAAAAACAGTAAGGGTCCTAATATGGAGTCCTGAGGTGCACCGGTCTTTAATATTTCTTTACTTGATGTTATGTTGTTAAATTTAACGCTCTGACTACTATAATATAAATAAGATTCCAATATTTTTATACTATTAACTTAAATTTTATATTTTTGTCATTTTTCAATTAAAATGTCATGTGAAACACAGTCAAAACCCTTACCAAGGTCTAAGAAAATTGCATCATTGAATTTATGATTTTCATATGCGTCGAGGACATTATTAAGGCCAATATTGCGCTAGTAGTGTTGCTGTTCTTTCGGTAGCCATGTGGACATTCAAGAAAGAGATTATTTGATTAAAAATATGTAATTAATCGAGTGTACAAGCATTTTTTCAATATTTTTGAGAATACCGGAAGAATTGATATTGGCCGATAGTTATTGGTAAGGCCATCCATATCGCCATTCTTAAAAATGGGTGTAACTATTGCCACTTTTAATATGTTTGGGAATGTGCCCTCCAAGAGACATTTATTTATCAATTTTGTAAGGGGATATATTATTAGATTTTTTATAGCTTTTATGGTTTTCACAGTCAAACGATATACATCTGTGTTAGATTTACTTTTAAGATTCATAATAAATACAGGAACCTCTTTTTTATTTTAGTGAAAACTAGTGAGAAGCTTTACATGTATGCTATATATTATTTTTGTTAATACCTACTTTCAAAAAAATAAAAATTTATAAATAAACTCTAAGATTCTACACCGCATTTGATTTCACTTCTAAGTTTTAAATATCTATTTACAAACATAATATTTGGAGGTTGCCACATCTATGGTCTGGGAAGATCAGTAAAACATAATGGTCATATGAACGATTATACAATATACAGAAATGAGACGCGAGCGCCAAAGCTTAGAAATCCTGAACTAAATTCATATATAATTATATATTTTACTGTCTAACCAGACCCACTTCAAATTTCGTCCTCTGCACCCTCCAGTCACCTATTTATGAAAAATATGGTCAAACGATTTCAAGCCAAGAAACTGGTCTGACTTCGTCACTTTTGGTCTGTGTACGTAAGTGAAATATCCAAAATTGGTCTGTATAAACGGTTAAACAAATGTATATATATATATATATATATATATATATATATATATATATATATATATATATATATATATATATATATATATATATATATATATATATATGTGTTATATTAAAAAATAACAGTACGACACTGAGTTATAAGCAAGCTCTTAGTAGTATCAAATTACATATGTTGATAACGACTTCTCTTGGTAATTGCTTATCTCACATATCATATTTCACACATTGTTTTGTATCCGTTCTCATAGTTTATGCCAAATTGCACATTTGCATTTCCTTTGTTCTCCGTCTAGCTGACACTGCTTTCCTAATGTTATAAATACGAGCAGCAGACGCTTTTGTACTCAGTTATTAACTCACCTTTATAATAAACTTTTAAATCTACAATTTTATATTTTACTCAGAGTCATCGATGACTCTAATTAATTAAATAAATATTTTTTAAAAAGACAAATACAAAGTATCAAATATAACAGTGGCGCAGTCGTACCGGATCTAGTGAAACGCACAAGTTCGGGAGCCTAACTTCTGGGAAACGTGTCCAAAGGAACAAGGAGAACATCTGAAATTGGTGCCTAACCTGTGGAAAAGAACCGGAAGAACAAGGAGACCTTCCTAGCTGTGACGGTGGATCCCAATCCTTAAACTAGAAAAGAATCTACGAATGAAGTGTCCACGTAAGTAAGCCTTTTCCGTGGCGTACGGCTGTGATTCGTTACGTGCAGTAATGGGTGGCCGGCAATTTTCTTGCTGCCGGGTAATGGAGGCTAGGTTTGAAGTGGTCAGAGCCAGGAGTTGCGCTAATTGTTCATAGCTGGGTAGTCCCAAGCTCGGTTGGGGTTGGTCCGTTATGGCGGCAGAGGGGACTGGGATCGTTCCAGTCGTTTGGTTTTGGAGCACTATTTGTCTTTGGGGCGTAGCACTAGGTCTTGCCGTCTGGTACGGCGGGGTGACGTGGTAGGCGCCGGCCGACGAGGTAGGCGTGACGAAGTACTGTGCGTTGGGCGGCGTGCTTGGACTTGGGCTGGTTGCTGTTGGTGGTACCATGCAGTGAGGGGTGGCCAGCTGGCGGCGCGGTGTCAGCGAGGCGTCGCTGAAGAGTTGGGGCCAGTCGGGTGTGGCAGCAATGGTGTACTGACCGCTGGGCAGCCCTGAGCCAGAGTGGGAGGCTTCCCCATGTGTGGAAGCGAATCCAGCGAAGCGGCGATCTCCCAGCGTCGAGGAATCGTCGTTGGCCCGGGATGCTGTTGGGTCCACCATACAGCGAGGGGGCATCACCATATCCTCATCACCATCCAATCTCTGTTCCATCGCCGAGTTTCCGTGCCACGATGCTGCGTTGCGCTCCATGCAGTAATGGGGCATCGCCTGAGAATCGTTGCTACTCTATTCCATATTTGTTGCCTGGGCTTCATGCCAGGTGGCTGCGCTGCGTGCCATGCAGCGAGGGGGCATCGTCGTGATGACGTCATGCGTGACCCCAGTGTCGTGTCCTATGTTGGTGGCGAGTCCTGCCTCGCTATGCCTGGGTGCTGAGCCCGGCGACGCACAGTATTGGGGCGCCGTCGTCGCGACGCCATGCGTAGCACTTGTGCCTGTGGAGAAATCAGAGGACATGCTTACCTCGCCGAGCCGGGTTGCTGTGTTGCTTGCTGTGCAGTGTGGGGCCACCGTCGTGGAGACGTCGGGCGTGACCCCCGTACCCCTTGTCAGGGCGTCGTGTTGGCGGAGCACTTCGTGGTCAGATGCTGTGAGGGGCGTCGTGCAGTGAGGGGGGGCCGACGTGGAGACGTCGCTCTCGACCCCAGTGCCTACTGCCTTGCCACTCCGGGTATGCATTGCCACTTGACACTCAACACAATAAAACTCAATTAAAACACACTGTCTGGTTACAACACAAGAGGAAGGGATAACCTCATCAGCATTGGCGTTGGCGTCTGTGCTCAAATGACTTCTGTTTCGGCAGAAGACTATTAGTTGCTGAAGGCTGGAACATCACTACTTGAAGGATCGATCACTACTTGCTCGCTGAGAAAAAGTGTTTTCTTATATAGACTTTTTTGTGCTCAAATGACTTCTGCTTCGACAGAAGACTATTTTTTGTGCTCAAATGACTTCTGTTTCGGCAGAAGACTAAAACATGAGCACAGCGCGCTAGACAAGTCATAACTTGTTCGCGACGCCGACGCCGATGACACCACCCCCCTTTTTTGTGACTTTATTGAACATTAATAAAGGCATACAGGTTATGTTTCAGTTCAATAATTTCAATTATATAATGTAAGAGTGAGTGGATACAATATTTTCAAAACTATAAACTAAGAGTAAGTGTTAAGATATTTCAACAACTAAGATATTTTTACATATATAGACTAAGATTAAGTGTGGTAAGATATTTTATATAATTAACTAATAATAGGTCCACTAAGATATTTTAGGTAAAACAAGATATTTAAAATTAAAGTATTTTATGTGACAAATCATAAATGTATTCTAGTTGAACAAAGTTTTCGCCCTGTGGCGTCGAATTATTTACATTGGTATATTATCGCAAGTTTCGCTCTTCTGGACGTCGTCTCCGCGACGCCCGGGGCTGCCTGATCCTGTTGCGAATTGGGGGCTGCTAAGTCCTGCTGTGTTGCTCGCTAAGGCAACGGGATTCTGGAGCGAACCTGTGAGGCTGCAACGTCCTGCTGTGTTGCTTGCTAAGGCAACGGGAGACTGGAGCGATTTATTGAGGCTGCAACGTCCTGCTGTACTGCGGGCTAAGGCAGTGAGATACTGGAGCGCCTCATGGGGGCTGCTAGGTCCTGCTGTGCTACGTGCTAAGGTAGCGGGATCCTGGAGCGGTGCGCCGGAGCCGGCTGAGCTCGGGCTGGCGTTCGAGTTGACGAATACTCGTGTCCGGACTGGGACAGGCATCTGGCTGGCGGATGGCTGCTGTCGGTCGTGGCCAGGCGTGGTCACGGCCTTCGCCCAGAACGGCATCGGGAACAGTATCGGCGTCGTGTAGAGCGGCTGCTCTTGTCTTGACGTAGAAGGCCCAGGGTCTGCTGGCGGCGGTGGTGCGGCTGACAGCGCCGGGGACTTCTCATTCTTGTTTGTTTGTTTCCTCTTGGCTGAGGTGGATGGGCCAGGCACGACTGGGGGCAGTCGGCGGGCTGGAAATTTTGGTTTAGCGGCGGCTGTGGTGCTATGTCCACGTAGATAGTCGCCATGTCCACGGAAGTAGGTACCAGATCCACGGATGTAGACTTGTGCGTTGGCATCTGGCTTTGGGGCAGCGGGCACTACTGATCCTGTGATAGTAGGCGTGACTGGCTTCTGGGCAACGGGCGCTACTGGTCCTGTGACAGTAGGCGTGGTTGGCTGTTGGGCAGCGGGCACTACTGATCCTGTGATAGTAGGCGTGACTGGCTTCTGGGCAACGGGCGCTACTGGTCCTGTGACAGTAGGCGTGGTTGGCTGTTGGGCAGCGGGCACTACTGATCCTGTGATAGTAGGCGTGACTGGCTTCTGGGCAACGGGCACTACTGGTCCTGTGACAGTAGGCGTGGTTGGCTGTTGGGCAGCGGGTGCTGCTGGCTCTGGGGCAGCGGGCGCTACTGGTCCTGTGACAGTAGGAGCTGCGAGCCTTGGTGGGGCTGGATGTCCTGGATCCTCGGGATCGTCATCCTCGTCGTTGCTGTCGTCATCGTCGGTATCAGCTGCGATGGCTCGTACGGCTGGAGGCACTGGAGGTCGCTTGTCGGGTTTCTGGCCTGGCATGGGCCTGATGTCATCAATGTGAATGGGCACTGGGATCTCGTTCCTGAGAATTTCGTACGTGTTATCACCCAGGGCTCGAATGATAACAAAAGGTCCCTCCCATGTGGGTCCAAAGCTGGTCCGGCGCTCCTTGAAGCCTCGGCACATCACTCGTTGCTGGGGTCGATACTCGATCGGGGCTGTCCTTGGCTCTGGGAAAAGATTCCTCTGGTAGACTTGCTGTCGTTGCGCCGCTTTCTCATGTCTGCTCCTAGCTGCTCGTCGAGGTTCTGGTAGCGGGCGGCGTTGCTCTGGGTGTTGCCAGTCTCCTGGGCGAGGTAACTCGGTCCCAAGCAGCAGCTCGCTGGGTGAGTAGCCGGTGGCAGCATTTTTTCTGTTGTGCAAGGAAAAGATGATCTGCGGCAGCACGACGTCCCATCGGTTTTGTCGTTTTCCCATCAGCTTTTCTCGTAGGGCCTTCTTTATCTCTTGGTTACGCCTCTCCACAGGATTGGCTCTCTGGTGGTAGATCGGCGATGTAAAATGTCTGATTTTATTCCGCTTGCAGAAGTTGAGGATCTTCTTGGCGGTGAAGGTGGGTGCCTTGTCGGTGATGAGTTCATCGGGATATCCCCATCGGAGGCAGACTCGTTCCAAGGCCCCTAAGATGTGGTTGGCATCAGCTTGGGGTGCAGCTTCGGCCTCGATCCACTTGGAACAGAGATCTGTTATCACGATGATAACTCGGTTATGGGTTGGTGTCTCTTCGTAGGGTCCCATGACGTCTAACGAGAGTACTTGCCAGGGTTTGGTGGGTGGTCTCGGGCGGAGTGGAGCGGCAGTTTGAAGGGGTCCTCGCTTGGTTGCAGCACATACCATGCATAGTCGCACATGCGTCGTGACGTTCTTGCGGAGTTGGGGCCAGTAGTAACGGTTGTTCACTGCCCGGTACGTCTCGTCGCGGCCTGGATGACCTGCATGTGGGGCGTCGTGGTAGTGGTGCAGAATGCGGGGCCTCAAGGCTTCGGGCACAACGAGGGCGGTCCTCTCTTCAGTGACATGCCATAAGCGTCCATCTTCTACCCTGAATTGTTCTTTCAGTCGTCTTTCCCAGGGGTCTTAGCCTCGTTCCTGATCCTGGATGTCCCCCCAATGTCCGATGGAACCAGAAATAGCGTAGTCCGCGAGTTGGGCGGCCTTGATCTCATCGAACAGAGTGGTTAGCTCCTCAGGTTCGGCTTCCATCATCAGAAGTTCCTCCGTGGTCGGGGTATCGATGATGGCCCTTGGCGTGGTTGGTTGTTTGGTTGTGGATTCCTCGTCAGGAGGTAGCAAGCGGGAGTCATCGCCGGTATC
Organism: Stenurella melanura; assembly: GCA_963583905.1. Taxonomy (NCBI): domain Eukaryota; kingdom Metazoa; phylum Arthropoda; class Insecta; order Coleoptera; family Cerambycidae; genus Stenurella; species Stenurella melanura. The sequence goes on along the minus strand of OY757310.1, from coordinate 109,016,329 downwards.
AGCTGGCATGGCTTCTTGGGGATGACGCGACAGGAAGTCGGGCAGCTGGTTCAATCGTCCTGGACAGTGTTCTACGGTGAAGGTGTACTCTTGCAGCTGCAAGGCCCACCGGGTGAGCTTGGCCCTCTCGTCCTTGAACTGATGTAACCAGTGCAATGCTCGGCTGTCCGTGACAAGTGTAAAGTGCTGGTCCTCCAGCCAGTGGCGGTATCGACGACAGGCCCATACTACGGCGAGTGTCTCCTGTTCATTGATGTGATAGCGTTTCTCAGGTCCTGTAAACTTTGCACTGGAGCAGGAAATGATCCGTTTCTCCCCCTCTGGCGTTTTTTGATACAAAGCCGCACCCATGCCATGGTTGCTTGCATCGGTTTGGAGGTAGAAAGGCAGTCCTGGCTCCGGTCTGCAAAGGGCTAAAGGCTGTGATAGCTTCTCTTTGATCAGTGCGAACGCTGTCTCCGCTTCTGTGTTCCACTGGAACCTCTCCTTTCCTGTTAGGTTTGTCAGCGGGGCTGTCAGCTCGGCAAACTCGGGTACAAACTCTCGTAACCAGTTGGCGGTGCCTAGGAATCCCTGGAGTTCCTTCTTGGTGCGAGGAGTGGGAAAGTCTCTTATTTGGATGACGTGTTTCTCCTGGGGTTGATTTTGAGTAGTAGTAATCCTGTAGCCCAGGTAGTCCAGCTCGGAGGCTCCAAATCGGCACTTCGGGAGTCCACAGTGCAATCCATGTATCCTCAGACGCTCTAATACCAGAGCCAAGTGACGAAGGTGGTCTTGATGATCTTCAGAGTATACTATTATGTCGTCTAGGTATACTTTCACGAAGACATCTATGAAGTCGGCCAGCACTTCTGTCATTAACTTCTGGAACGTTGAGGGGGCGTTGCGTAGCCCGAATGGCATCACAAGGAACTCGAATGTCGCTCCGTCTGGGGTACTGAAAGCTGTCAGGGGTACACTATTCTCGTGCATCGGGACCTGCCAGTATCCACTCTTTAAGTCCAAACTAGTGAAAACCTTCGCTGCACCTAGCTCTCGGATCGTTTCCCTTATCGGCGGCAACTGAGACACTTCTTCCAACGTCTGGGTGTTCAGCTGGCGGTAATCGACACAAAAGCGGGAAGTCCCATCCTTTTTGTTCACAATGACGATCGGTGAGCAGTAACGGCTGTTACTGCGTCGAATTACCCCAGCTGCCAGCATCTTCTTCACTTCCTCAGTGATTATTGCCTTTTTATTCGCCGAGTACTGGTAACGTCGTATTTTAAATGGTTTGTCGTCTTTCAGACGGATTTCATGGGTAGTGAGTTGTGTAGTAGGCTGTTTGAGCGTCTCTTGAAATACATCAGAAAATTTAGTGATGACTTCCTCATACGCACGGCTGTGCGTCTCAGGTAGCTGCTCTGGGTTGGCTGTTACGGTGCGGGCCGAGTCCTCGGTCCTAACCTCCATGTCCCAGAACAGGGTGTGCCGTTCTGACACCCCTGCGTGTATGCAGTGCCGCGGAAAATCGATCACCACTTCCTGTTTCGCTAGGAAGTCTCTTCCTAGGATGATATCCTTGGTCATATCCTCCAAAATATGCATTTCGACCGAAACTGTCCAGTTTCCGATCTGCAGGGGCACTTCCACGCTGCCTTGGGTGTGCTTGATCTCCTTGGCGGCAGCCAAGAGCACGGGCATCGTCGGATGATTAGTCCTCGGAAGGTCCTCTACGTAGTTGCTATGGATGAAGGAATGAGTCGCCCCGCTGTCCAGCAGGGCCAGTAAACGGCATCCGTTGGCCTCGACCCACAAGTGGGATGATGGGCCGGGACCGGCCGTCAGTCCTATTGACGCACTTAATTCTGGAGCCGGGCACCCTGGCTTGGGCCGGCTCGCTGCTCGTTTCCCGCCTGGGGCTGACTGTTAGCTTGCTGCCGGGGGGCTGCCTGACTTCGTTGCTGCGGTGGTGCCGTGGATGTCTGTCCTGGGCCTGAATTACTAGTTTGACCTGCTTGTTGGCTAGGGTTGTTTGAATTGGTGCCATGCCCTCGGAAGTTGTTGCTCCCTGTCCGGACATTTTGTTGGCGGAAGTTAGGGTTTCCCTGTTGGTTGGAGTCGTGTCTACGGAAATTGGGGTTGCCTTGCTGGGGCTCTGACTGAGTTTGGTTGGTGGGGCAGTCTCGGTGATAGTGAAATCCCGGGCACTTGCGGCACTTTGGTAGACTATTGGTAGTATTACTCGCAGGCGGGATGGTGGCTGGCCTCGGCAGCGGTCGGAGTTGCCTCTGAAATTCCCTGTAGTCACCCTCGGCGTTTTCAGCCACTCGGCTCAAGCTTTCCATCGTGGCCACTGGGACATTTCTAGTTGCGAATCTTAGTTCCGGTCGCAGGAGCTCGCGCACCTCCATAACCATCTCTTCTTCCGGCGTATACCGTTCTACCCTCAGCCAGAGTCCAATTTTGCGTTGTATAAAAACGGCGGCGGGTTCGTCGTCTTTCTGTCTCTCCCCGTGTAACCTGGAGCGTAGCTTCCCCAGGGTGGCAGTGTCGTTGAACTGCCGCAAGAGCTTTTCCTTCAGGAATTCGTATGTGATGTTGTGGGACTTCCACCTCTCCAGGGTGCGTCTGGCCTGACCCTCGAGCTGTTCAATGGCTACTCTCACTTTATCTCGACCGTGGATGTCTTCATGGAGCATCGCCTCCTCGAGCTCATCCAGGAAGTTGACTGGATCCTCCCATTCCAGGCCTGAGTAAGTGGGCAGCGCTCTCGTTCTTCTTGTGGGCATCCTGTGATGACCTTGTATTGCGTGTATTGCGGCTTGAACGCTTCCCTCCATTAGTCTTGTCATGCTCTCTGCTAGGTTTTGTGTTGGGCGCCACTGGGGGTCCATTTCCCCAGAATCTGTGTAGTCGGGTCGTCGTGGATCCTCTTCCCTCCGGAAAGATCTGGCCTCACGTTGTTGGTCGCCATGTCCACGTAAGTAAGCCTTTTCCGTGGCGTACGGCTGTGATTCGTTACGTGCAGTAATGGGTGGCCGGCAATTTTCTTGCTGCCGGGTAATGGAGGCTAGGTTTGAAGTGGTCAGAGCCAGGAGTTGCGCTAATTGTTCATAGCTGGGTAGTCCCAAGCTCGGTTGGGGTTGGTCCGTTATGGCGGCAGAGGGGACTGGGATCGTTCCAGTCGTTTGGTTTTGGAGCACTATTTGTCTTTGGGGCGTAGCACTAGGTCTTGCCGTCTGGTACGGCGGGGTGACGTGGTAGGCGCCGGCCGACGAGGTAGGCGTGACGAAGTACTGTGCGTTGGGCGGCGTGCTTGGACTTGGGCTGGTTGCTGTTGGTGGTACCATGCAGTGAGGGGTGGCCAGCTGGCGGCGCGGTGTCAGCGAGGCGTCGCTGAAGAGTTGGGGCCAGTCGGGTGTGGCAGCAATGGTGTACTGACCGCTGGGCAGCCCTGAGCCAGAGTGGGAGGCTTCCCCATGTGTGGAAGCGAATCCAGCGAAGCGGCGATCTCCCAGCGTCGAGGAATCGTCGTTGGCCCGGGATGCTGTTGGGTCCACCATACAGCGAGGGGGCATCACCATATCCTCATCACCATCCAATCTCTGTTCCATCGCCGAGTTTCCGTGCCACGATGCTGCGTTGCGCTCCATGCAGTAATGGGGCATCGCCTGAGAATCGTTGCTACTCCATTCCATATTTGTTGCCTGGGCTTCATGCCAGGTGGCTGCGCTGCGTGCCATGCAGCGAGGGGGCATCGTCGTGATGACGTCATGCGTGACCCCAGTGTCGTGTCCTATGTTGGTGGCGAGTCCTGCCTCGCTATGCCTGGGTGCTGAGCCCGGCGACGCACAGTATTGGGGCGCCGTCGTCGCGACGCCATGCGTAGCACTTGTGCCTGTGGAGAAATCAGAGGACATGCTTACCTCGCCGAGCCGGGTTGCTGTGTTGCTTGCTGTGCAGTGTGGGGCCACCGTCGTGGAGACGTCGGGCGTGACCCCCGTACCCCTTGTCAGGGCGTCGTGTTGGCGGAGCACTTCGTGGTCAGATGCTGTGAGGGGCGTCGTGCAGTGAGGGGGGGCCGACGTGGAGACGTCGCTCTCGACCCCAGTGCCTACTGCCTTGCCACTCCGGGTATGCATTGCCACTTGACACTCAACACAATAAAACTCAATTAAAACACACTGTCTGGTTACAACACAAGAGGAAGGGATAACCTCATCAGCATTGGCGTTGGCGTCTGTGCTCAAATGACTTCTGTTTCGGCAGAAGACTATTAGTTGCTGAAGGCTGGAACATCACTACTTGAAGGATCGATCACTACTTGCTCGCTGAGAAAAAGTGTTTTCTTATATAGACTTTTTTGTGCTCAAATGACTTCTGCTTCGGCAGAAGACTATTTTTTGTGCTCAAATGACTTCTGTTTCGGCAGAAGACTAAAACATGAGCACAGCGCGCTAGACAAGTCATAACTTGTTCGCGACGCCGACGCCGATGACAGAAGACAATAACGTAAGTCATTTTAAGAATCATCTCGTTTTATTTTACTATTTTTTCACAATTATTTTATAAAAGTGCTATATACACTCAGCGAACAAAATACAGTTCTATTATCAAATAATTTTTCCTTGACAAAATAAACGCGACAAGTTTAATTTAATTTTAATTAGCATAAGAAACGTATTATACTGCTAATACGTCACAGTTAATACACAAATTACTGAAGAAAAAAACAATTTTCCAAGCTAACTTTTTACAATCACAGTTTAACATTTAATTTAATTTTTGTACTTTCTAAATAAAAGCAACAATGCCAGAAACACAAACTACACAAACAGTACAAAGTGCAAGGATAGAGCAAATTGAGCCTTACAAGCTCTCTGAAATTTTTTCTGTCATACCGGAATTCGATGGCAATGCCATTAATTTACAAACATTTTTAAATTCTTGTATTTATGCACAAGGCATGGCAATAAATGATCAAAAGATATTACTAATTCTCCACATTAAAAATAAATTGCGCGGCAGAGCTGCCAAATTAATAAACTCTCGTAATCCCGATACTTGGGCAGAAATTAGAGTTCTCCTAGAAACTCATTTTGGCGACTCTCGTGATTTGACATCGCTTATCCAAGATTTACAGCGTATTCACCAAATGCCAGGTGAATCTGCATTAACTTTTGTTGCGCGTCTACAGACGCATAATGCGAAAATGCATGCGGCTATTCAGAAGCAACGCCTATCTGGAGAACAAAAACAATCTCAATCGGAATTAATAGAAACTATGACCCTGAACACTTTGTTGACGGGTTTAGAGTCAAAATTAGGGCAAATAATACGTGCTGGAAACCCAACAAGTATGTTACAGGCAATAAATAGGATTAGAAGAGAATTACAACTCTCTTATTTTGAATCCCAAAAATATTCCAAAAATAATAATAATAATGCTAGAAATCCAGTGCCTCCTCAACAAAAAAGGCCGACCCCAAATTTTCAACAAAAATTTTGTACATTTTGTAAACGTAATGGGCATATAATAAATGAATGTCGCACAAGACAACAACAGCAATTTTTGCCACCAACTTCGCAAAATGTCCAAAGACCAAACTTCCAAGGTAATTCAAGTTTTCAAAATTTTGCACAACAAACTAGAACATTTCCACAAAATAGTCAAGCTAATCAAACACAACAAAATAGGCCCTCAGCAATTAGACCGAATCCTAATTTTATACAGCAAAGACCATCAGCAATACAACCAAATCCAAATTTTAACCGTTTCAATCAACAAAAGACTCATCATTTAAATTATGAACCTTATGATGACCAATATAATTTTAACCAGTATGAAGATTATTCAGCTGAATACCAAAATGTAAACGAAATGTACGATAATTTTAATTCAGGAGATTGTCAAAATTTCCCTGAAAATACAACTAATTTGCCAGAACAATACGAGAATTATACTGCTAATTCCCAGATGCCGTACGAGAATTATACTGCTAATTCTCAGATGCTGCAAGAGAATTATACTGCTAATTCTCACTTATCGCAGGAGGATTATACTGCTAATCCTCAGGATTTTTGCAAAAGTCCGGAGTATCTCACGGATACTCCAACAGCGAATTGCGAATTGGACCAAATTTCCCACCAAATTCAAAATATGAACCTCAACGACAATTTCGACCCGTTTCTGAACTTCCCAGAACAGAAGTTCATGTAGAAACACTTTCACACGCTTTATTGACTGTAAATTCGAATAATCTTTATTATATCAAAGACATCACAAATAAATTTAAAATTCTTATAGATTCTGGTGCAGGAATTTCAATTTTTAAACCAAAAACCGCAGAAAATTACAAAAGGAGATTTTCTGAAAATATTATTATACAAGGCATAACTGAACAAAAAATTAACATTAACGAATCTGTTCTTATACCATTTACCGACAATAATCCACACAAAGTCTATATTCATAATTTGGACATAGAATTTGACGGGCTATTAGGCGCAGACTTTTTAGAACACTACGAATGTATGGTAGATATTAAAAACAAGCGACTAATTACGAATTTCAAAACCGTACCTATATTTAAAGCTACGGGTGACGAAAAAACACAAAATTTACCTATGCAACCAACTACAAATTCCAATATTAAAAATCAAATTCGGAATCAAATTCCATGCAACACGAAAAATCAAAATTTAATTTCAATCGAACCACGCATGGAAAAAATATTTAAATTAAAATGTAATTTACGAAATACTGAGGCTATACTGTTAGCCCAGGAAAATGAAAAAGTCCGCTTACCAAATGCTATTGTTAAAATCGACGACAACGGAGAATTTTTAACATCAATTATAAACGCTAACGCAATTCCTAAAATAATCGATTTCTCGAATCTTAAACTGGAACCAGTTCAAAAATTTAGATCAATTTTTAATTTAAACTCTCAGAATCTGGACAGTCCTCAACATACAGACAGAAATTTCGAAATTAGGAATCAACTACGATTAGAACATTTGAACGAAGAAGAAGCAGAGTTAATAACAGAGCTTTGTCTAAATTTTTCTGATATATTTTATTTAGAAGGCGACAATTTAAGTTTTACTAACGAGATTAAACATTCCATTGATACGAACGATTCTAAACCAGTTTTTACAAAATCTTATCGCTATCCTCATATTCACAAAGAGGAAGTTAAAACTCAAGTCTCTAAAATGCTCGACCAAGGTATAATTAGACCATCAATTTCACCCTGGTCATCTCCGGTTTGGGTTGTACCTAAAAAACTTGACGCCTCCGTTAAACAAAAATGGCGAGTTGTAGTAGACTACAGAAAACTTAACGAACTGGCTATTGACGACAAATATCCGCTTCCAAATATTTCGGACCTTCTTGATCAATTAGGCAAGTGCCAATATTTTACCACGTTAGATCTTGCCTCCGGATTCCATCAAATAGAAATCGACGCGAAAGATATTCAAAAAATTGCTTTCACAGTAGAAAACGGTCATTTTGAATTTGTACGAATGCCATTTGGACTGAAAAATGCTCCATCAACATTTCAAAGAGTGATGGACAACATTTTGTTAGGTATCCAAAATGAACGGTGTCTCGTTTACATGGATGACATTATTATCTATTCGCCTACCATTCATGACCACATTTCGCGATTAACAGAAGTATTTAAACGTTTACAAAAAGCCAATCTCAAAATTCAACCGGACAAATGCGAATTTTTACGCAAGGAAGTTGCATATTTAGGCCATCTTATTACTAAGGACGGTGTAAAACCAAATCCCGCTAAAGTCGACGCGATTCTAAATTTTCCTCAACCAAGAAACCCTAAGGAAATAAAATCATACCTAGGCTTAGCTGGATATTACCGACGTTTTATCCCTAACTTTTCAAAGATATCTAAACCTTTAACAAAATTATTACAAAAAGACATACTTTTCGACTTTGACAATGATTGCTTAAACTCCTTCGAAAATTTGAAACGAGCGTTAACAACAACTCCGATTCTTATTTATCCAAATTTTGACGACGTTTTCATCCTAACTACTGATGCTAGCGCATTTGCCATTGGTTCTGTGCTCTCGCAAGGAAATATTGGCAAAGATTTACCAATAGCTTATGCATCTCGAACTTTATGCGCGGCGGAGACTAAGTATTCAACGATAGAGCGCGAGCTATTAGCTATAGTATGGTCAGTAAAACACTTTAGGCCATATCTATTCGGCAGAAAGTTCAAGTTAGTAACCGATCATCGACCACTTACCTGGCTATTTTCGATAAAAGACCCAGGAAGCAGACTTGCACGTTGGCGACTTAAATTAGAAGAAGACGACTATGAAATCATTTACAAACCCGGCAAAACCAATAAAAACGCGGACGCGCTATCGCGAGTTAAAATCAATCACTTTTCGGAATGTTCCAAATTTTATTCGAAAATCCTAGCCGCGAACGAGGGCGACGAATCAGAAGATGACGAACCAAGCAATGACGAGAACCCGAACAATAACAACAAAATCACTAAAGAACAAATCTCTCAAGAATTTGATATCTTTTGTAATTTGTATAAGACAAAATTCTTAATAGATTATTCTAAAATTCAAATTTCAAACAGGCAACTTCTAGACAAGGAACACAAAAATATTATAACATTCCTTCAACAATATAAATTAGAAGATTTGCATCACAAAATCATTGAGGACATGTTCGAAGAACACCCCGAATTTTATAATAACACTATTAACGTTGTCTCAAGCAAATCGGTCAGGCATAGAAAATATTTTATTGTTCCTTTACCTTTTGATGTAGATTCAATAAACGAACATTTATTCATGGTATTGTACGAAAGACAAGACATTTTGGATCTTTCTAAAACATACTATGTAGAAAATAATTTAGATCTTCCAATACTCGAAATGCTATCTTTTATTTTTGCAGAAAAAGACTTGAAAATAGTTATCTGTCAAAATATTGTTAAAACCCCCGATGAAGATGAAATTCCAATTATTTTAGATCAAAATCATTCAGGTAAAAATAACTTACACCGTGGTATTAACGAAACTATTAGAAGGATTAGAGTAAAGTACAATTGGCGAGGCCTAACTAAAGACGTAGAAAACTTTATAAAAAATTGCGAGACATGCGAAAAAACTAAAGTCTATCGTAAAAATCTTAGCAACCCTCTGGTAATTACCGAGACCCCAAAAACACCATTCGAAAGAATAAATGTTGATCTATTCGAATTTCCCACGCGAAATTACGCTGTTACAATTCGCGACGAATTAACAAAATTTACTCAAGCCTATGCTGTTCCAGATAAATCCGCGAAATCAGTTGTAAATACCTTATTGCTTTACTTTCAACACTACGGTACCCCGTTGAGAATTCATTGTGATTACGGCGGTGAATTTGACAATAAATTATTAAAAGACCTTTGTACGCTTTATGACATAAAACTGACATACTCAAGCGTAGGACATCCCCAATCCAACGGATCTCTCGAGCGATTTCACGCTACATTAGCCGAAATGATAAGAGTCCACAAAACCGAAAACCCGAATGAACATCCTTTTACAATATTACCATACGCAATCATTTGCTATAACAATTCGGTTAACAAAACACACGGCTTCACACCATACGAACTCATTTTCGGACATACGTCTATTAGACCACCCGAAACTTTATACAACCAAAAGGAATTAATAACGAAATATATAAGAGATTTAAACAACAGAATATCTCACTATTATAAAATCGCCCGCAGTCGAACGCAATCTCAAAAGGAGAAAGCGAAAGTTCGCTTTGACAGAAATGTCCCAAAAAATCGACCTGAATACAAAGTTGGTGATAAAGTATATGTGAAAGATTCTCAAATTAAAAACAAACTTCAAAATAAATTTAACGGTCCTTTTAAAATCATAGAAATTTTTCAAAATTCTGCTACTTTATTAAATCTTGAAACAAACCAAGAAACTAAAGTAAATTTCGATAGAATGAAACCATATACTGAAAATTAAATTTATTTTCAGGTTTATCCTGCTATTCGGATCAGCACTCGCACAATATAAAATAATACCAATAAACAACACTGTTGGTGTATTTTATCACAAAGACACGGACATCGTAGTGACAAACGAAAAATGGACATTACTGGTACACAAAAACATATCATCCCTTAAACTAGCCTTCGATAAGAACCAACGAATTTTAGATACGATTTTGAATACTCTTGACGGTGCTCATCAAAAAATGATCACGTTCAGAAGTGAAGTCAAAACAGATCTTAACCTTTTAACACAAATTTCCAAAACTATAGAATCTAAATTTGATGAAGTATTTCTAGATACGAAGAGATATAAACGCGGAATATTAAATGGTATCGGCACAATTTTCAAATCAATAACTGGAAATCTAGACGCCGAAGATGGCGAATATTACGCTAATTGCATTAATAAATTAAATAACGACGAACATCAGTTAGAAAATTTAATAAAAAACCAAATTTCAGTCACAACATCGGTAATCAAAAATTTCAATTCAACCATTCAAAAATTGCAAATTGACGAAGAAACATTTAATAAAGACATACAAGAAATCGATCGCACAATCGAAACCATGACGCGAAACATCGAAGCTGTAGAAACAAAATTAATATTCTTACACATTTGTGAACAATTAATGGCAAGCTATTTGTATATTGAAGATAACTTGAACGATATTCTAAATTCAATAACATTTGCTCGATTGGGAATCATTCATTCGTCAATCATAACTCCCGATCATTTAGTAACAGCATTACAAGAAATTTCACAGAGTTTGCGAAGAAACAATTTGCCTCTTCCAATCAAATTATCGGCAGTTGCTCAATATTTGGATATTATTGAATTAAAAGCATTTCAAGTAGATTCTAACTTAATATTCGTTTTAAAGATACCACTTGTTGAACCTCAAAACTATAATACCTACCGTTTATACCCTATCCCAATATTTGATAACAGAACTGGTCTTCATCATATTTTATCTATTTCTCAAAAATTTATCGCGAGAGATGATGATTCTTTAATGTACATACCAATAACGAATTTAAAAGAATGCAAACCCTTATATTTTGGAACTAAGCTATGCTCGAACCTGTTTGCATACCCTATTGACCAGAATGCCATTTGTGAAGCTAGGATCCTGAAACAACCGATGAAACTTCCCGAAAATTGCCAAACCTCCTTCATTATTAGCCAAGGGTACAATGTTCAAGAACTCGAAGAGAACACGTGGCTCATAATAAATTCCGAACCTCTACATATCACCATTAGCTGCCCGAAGAGAGAACCAGCAACGGAGCTGATTAATAAAAATTAAATTATAAAATTACAACCTGGATGTTACGCCTTCGCAGGTATCACCAGGATACAAGCCAGTGCCAAAGACCTCTCCGAAATTAAAGACAATTCCCATCCTGTGCAAATCCCATTTGAATGTTGTAACCAGTTGCCCGACAAAATTCAACTGCCTAAATTAAAACCATTAAAACTCAATAATTTAAATATCGAAGATTTGGATATTGCCAAAAACAAATTGGAGCAATATTCTAAGGATCTGGACGATCTCATCAACGAACCCTTCGTGACCAAACATATGTCCTGGTTCACGTATTTCACCATCACCTTCATCATTTCCATAATTCTACTTTACGTGCTTTGTAAATGTAGAAGGAAGAGACGTCTACTGAAAATTGAACCCTCTACAGGCGATCCTCCTTCACCTCCTCCAGGACGAAGCAAGAAGTTCATGGAATTCCCCAGTCTAATCCCTCCAAGAAAGCGACCCGGTATCAAACCTCAAGAAGAAGATATCGAGTTATCACAGACTTTCCAGTGAACCACTAATTTTTGTTTATTGACTTAAAACTTTTATTCTTTCTATTTTATGCTTATTATTTTATTCTCTCAATATTTTATTATTATCTTTGCATTATATTCATTTTGTTTTATTATTACCTTTATATTGTATTCAATAATCATTTTTCAAAAGTTGTTGTATAACAATCAACTTTTTTATTAAGGGGGAAGTTGTTATATTAAAAAATAACAGTACGACACTGAGTTATAAGCAAGCTCTTAGTAGTATCAAATTACATATGTTGATAACGACTTCTCTTGGTAATTGCTTATCTCACATATCATATTTCACACATTGTTTTGTATCCGTTCTCATAGTTTATGCCAAATTGCACATTTGCATTTCCTTTGTTCTCCGTCTAGCTGACACTGCTTTCCTAATGTTATAAATACGAGCAGCAGACGCTTTTGTACTCAGTTATTAACTCACCTTTATAATAAACTTTTAAATCTACAATTTTATATTTTACTCAGAGTCATCGATGACTCTAATTAATTAAATAAATATTTTTTAAAAAGACAAATACAAAGTATCAAATATAACATATATATATATATATATATATATATATATATATATATATATATATATATATATATGAAGTGTTGGTGTTCTTCCGGGTGTTTTCCCGTGTAGTTGGTAGGCTCCTGTGGGAGCCACGCTTGTCTAAACGACGTTTCGGCGGAATCTCATCTGCCATCTTCAGGTTCTAGCTGAATGCTGCCTGCTGCTGCGGCTGCTGCTGCTGCTGTTGCTGCTGCTGCTGCTGCTGCTACTGCTGCTCCTCGTTGCTCGAACTGAGTTCAGTTCGAGCAACGAGGAGCAGCAGTAGCAGCAGCAGCCGCAGCAGCAGGCAGCATTCAGCTAGAACCTGAAGATGGCAGATGAGATTCCGCCGAAACGTCGTTTAGACAAGCGTGGCTCCCACAGGAGCCTACCAACTACACGGGAAAACACCCGGAAGAACACCAACACTTCATTTAACACCCGTGAAAACCTAAGAAACAATATATATATATATTGTTCTATATTCTGATATCTATTTTATTTTTTTTACGTTCGAAATTACTTTTGAAAGTAAATTGAAATGAGTTTACTGGGCGCCAAACAGTTTCTTAAAAGCTGTTAATATTATAGACTATAGAACACCATTAGCATGACTATCTACAATCGATAGAATGACTCTTACTCAAGGTCCAACGAAGTCGGTTCAATAAATGCTCATCGATCAAGATAACAATCTAAATAAATCAAACTCAGTATTGAACGAACAAAGTATTAATTTATTAACAAATTTAAACTTGGAATGTAATTAACAAATTGAAATAACAAAATCTAACTTAACTAAAATGATAAATATGGCCTTTATTTAAAATAAATATGTACCATGGATTTCTGATATTGTAAAGCTTTACCTTGTCTTTCTTTCGACTCGAGTAATGTTATATTATAACCTCTAACTGGTTATTATGATCCTTGAAATATTATGTCACTTGACTGACTTTTTAACCTCTCAAGGCTTCTTCTTCTTTTTCTTTACTGGATTGACGTTTGTTTCTAACCTCCAATTTATTTTCAAGATTTCCTTGAAGTATTTCTATCACTTGCTTGACGTTTGAAATTTCTTCACCATATAAATTTGCTAACTGGATTAACAAATACTTCCCTCTTCTAAATCTGCTTTCCGGATAATCTACTTCGTAATACTTTCAAAGTATACTCACTTCTTATATTTAATCAACTTTTACAATTTATTCTTGATATCAATATATCTGGATTGTAATTTTCTAACCTTCAATTTATTCACCACTTTTCTTTTATTTTCAAATTATTAATTATTCGTGGATGAATATATTTCGCAGCTCGCTGTTCAGCGGTGTGTGATCAACTGATTTGTTATTTTTAGTCGTTTCAATGGGTTAATTTCCAATATTTCAATTGTTTTTTTTCTATTTTGATCTAATGTTTCAAAATTTAATTTTAATTTAAAATTTAAACTATTCAGTTTTGTTTGTTCTTTACCTTAATTGAATACTGTTTTTAATTCATTAATTTTCCTGATAAGTTTCTTATTCTACTTTTCAGGATTAAGTGAATAATTGTAATTACTCGAAATATATTGACATTACATACACTTTCTTAAAATCTACTTATAACTACAATTAACAATTCCAATCTCAAATAAATACTATTTCATACATTTAGATGAATAGCAATGATAAACACAAAATGCTAGTAGTTAAAAACGTACTGCAGTTTTTCATGCTGACAGAATACTGATACAATAAACTAAAACAAGAAATTGATACGCCAACAAACATTTAACATCATACTATTAGTCCTTTCTTTCTGCATGATGTGAAATATCATTTACAAAACACCTTTCTGCAATGATATTTAAAAATATCTGAAAACTTAAAATGTCATTCAGTGGTTTGTATTCTATGGACTTACTATTTCTAAATTAATTACGCTGCACTGCAACTACTGTTAATAGTCTTTCATCTAATATTCATTTTGTGTAGATTTACAGTGTTTCTACACAATATATGATTTTCAGCCCTAAGTTTTGACATGCATGTCAAATTTTATAAAATTTACTTTTTTGTTTTCCAATTTCATTCTAAATCATTTTAAATGAGATTGTGATTCTCTATAAGTTCATGTTTTATTATATACTATTTAGAATTACCTTGTTAAACTAAAATAACCTCATTTTATGTTTATCTAAATATTTTGTTCGTATTCATTATCAAGTTTCATTCTCTGCATCCTACTCGCTGAGAATAAGTGAACTTGAATCAATTAAATAAACCACAGATATTCCTGCTTCTGTATGATCCGTTAAAGTAAAACTGTTATGATTATTTTCTAAAATACATACAAATTTGTGAATTTTATTCATGATTTCAAACACGATACTTGGGTAGTGTTCCACAGTGTGGATACACAGCATAAAACCCCCTAAACTAATAGAATTTTGACATGTGAAAATTTTGTTAGTTTTAACAACATGATGTGACATTCACACTGTCAAAGTTTATTTACAATTTAAAAATGATCTACTCAGGATCATTTGGATAACTTAAGAGTAATCTATCCTGGATCATATGGATAAATTAATTCTACGTGAAATTTCCCTCTTATTAATCCGTTATAAGTATCTACTAACTCATATGTGTTTTCATTTAATACTTTTTCTATCGTATATGGACCTTGATAAGGATATTGTAACTTTGCACATATGTTGTTTTTGTAGTCTTTTAATTACTACTTGATCTCCTGTTTTAAATTTTATTTTCTTTTTAATCTTTTTGTTCTTTCTAAGTTGGTACCTTTTAGCGTTGCGTTCTAATCTTTGTTTGACAGTTTTGTGTACGTTTTCTAAATTATAATTTTCATCATTTTTCCAAGGCCTATTTGGTAACTGACCTGACAAGATAAAAATTGGCGATTCTTGTGTCACTGTACTTGGTACATTGTTTATATAATTCTCTACATCTACCACGGCTGAAGGCCATTGGCTATGATCATTTTGCACAACCATTCTTAAAAACCTAATTACCTCTTGTATGTACCGTTCAGCAGGATTTGCCTGTGGTCGCCTGATTGTTGTAAATACTAACTGAATTTCATGTTTTGTAAAATATTTTTTTAATATTTCATTATTAAAATATGTAGCGTTGTCAGCCAATATCCTTTCTGGTTTACCTATCGTCTTAGAAAAATGATTTAAATTTTTTATTACTGTCAAAGTATTACACCGTTTTGTGGGATACAGTTTAATAAATTTTGAGAAAATGTCAACTATGACTAAGATATGTTTAAAACCATCATAATCTGGAATTAAATTACTTACAAAATCTATAGCTACCAGTTTTAAAGGTTTATCAGTAATAATGCTGTAAACTGTGTTTTTATTTACATAATTTTTAGTTTTTCCTAAACAACATTCATGACACATATTTATAAGTTCCTTTGCTAACGGTAAATCTTTTTCGCAATAATACGTCTCTCGAAAAATCATCCAGGTTTTCCGAATACCTATGTGTCCATATCTATAGTGTAAATCCCAAATAATTTCTGATGCTAAACTTTCATCTATAACATATTTTTCTTCATTTAAAATAGTTTTAATGATAAGATTGTTTTTTAGTGTGTATCCCCTATATGGACGTTCATGTATTTTGTTTCTTAAGTCGTGTAAATGTGTTTGACTGTTCAAAACTTGTGTATATGAGTATAAATTGTTATGTTGTGATAATGTATTTAAAGCTACTGTGAAAGTGTTTATGTCATTTGTGTGAACTTTTCGGTTTCGTGTAAGTGCGTCTGCTGTGATGTTTTCCTTTCCTGGTCTGTGTTTAATTGTAAACGAATACTCTTGAATTAAAAGTGACCATCGGTAGATTCTATTATTAGCAAATCGATTTTTCATTTAAAAACATAAAGCTGAGTGATCTGTCTCTATTATAAAATGATTTGAGGTTAGGAAATTTGACATCCTGGATATCGAATATACGATGGACAACATTTCTTTTTCGCTTGTAGAATATCTAATTTCGTAAGCTTTCAATATCCGCGATATGAAACATATGGGCGTTTCGATTCCCCCTTGAATTTGTGTAAGTTCAGCGGCAATAATGTTATCAGATGCGTCTGTCCGCAACGTAAATGGTAATGTAAAATCCGGACTATGAAGCAATAAATTATCATGGAAGTTTGTCTTCACATTTTCAAACGCTGCTTCTCTCCTATCATCCCATTCCCATTTAACATCTTTCCTAAGTAATTCTATTAAAGGAACTTCTAACTCCGATAATCTAGGTATAAATTTCTTATAATAATTCAAAATACCTAAAAAGCCCCTTAAAGTTTTTAAATTTGTTGGTCGCGGATAATCTTTTATTTCTTTGACTCTTTCTTGTCCTATGCTAATACCTTCTTGCTTAATCTTGTAGCCTAAATATTGAACATATGTACTATAAAATTCACACTTTTTTATATTTAGCTTGAGTCCAGCTTCATCTAATGCATTCAATATAATATCTAGGTGTCTACTATGTTTATCCTCTGTTTCCGAAAATATTAAAATGTCATCGATATAATGTAAACAAAAACTGTCATACTTGTCAAGTATATTTTGCATTGCACGTACAAGTGCTGAAGATGCAGATTGCAAACCAAATGGTACCACCTTGAATTGAAATATATGTCCATCAACACTGAATCCTGTGAATTTACGTGAATCTTTATGTAATGGTATCAACCAAAATGAATTCTTCAAATCAAGTTTAGAAAAGACAGTATTTTTACCAACTCTGGACAACATAGCATCGATTGTTTGCGGTGCATCAAATTGTGACTTTGTAATTTGATTCAAATTTCTAGCATCTAAGCATAATCTAATCGTTTCATCCTTTTTCTTAACAACAACTAATGGATTTATGTAATTAGTTTTAGTTGTCTCAATAATATTAGAGTTAATCATATTTGAAATTTCATTTTTTACTTTATCTCTGTGCTTATAAGGAATAGGATAAGTTTTACATTTAAAAGGTTTATTTTCATCTACTTCAAGATTGTGAACATAACCTTTTGCTACTCTGGGTTCATAATTAATTAAAGAAATGTATTTTTTCAACAAATTTTTAATAATTGTATCATATTTGGGGCGACAAACTATCAGTAAAATTTCAGGCTTATTAATATTAATATTTTGAAGATACGTGGTCGTTTCCACTTTATGTTCATTGCAAAATGCTTTATTATTGGTCTCTATACCATTTAATACATTAATTATTTCGGCACCATTGCCATTCAATTCATTATTCATATTAAAGATAGGTATTCTTTCACCTTCTATTATTAGGATTTTCTCTCCTAAATCAATTTTTGCCTTTAACTCTGATAGAATGTCTTCTCCCAATATAATATCAAAGTTCATTTGTGCTACAATAACAAAATTACCATTGAAGTTTTTATTTCCAATCCTGAAAGTAGTATTTAATACCTTATTGCACTCGGCGAACTTTTTCCCGCTTGCATTAATTAATTTAATCTTAGTAACTCTTATACCATTATTTCTACCATTATTCAAATGATTGTTAAAAATTGTTTCACTAATCAAGCTTATCTCCGATGCAGTATCGAGTAACGAATTTAACTTTATATTATCTATTTCGATTTTTATTATAGGTAAATCACAAATTTTTACATTTTTTGTTCCAATATCATTATCAATTCCTATATATTCGCGCATATGTTCATAGTTAGTATTTAAATTTAAAACAATTTTGTCTAAAAATCCTGATTTCTATTATCATTTATTTGTGCTGTTGTTTCTATTTTATTTATGTTAGAGTGTGTATTTTCATTTACTCTATTTCCCCTTTGAATGTTAGTATTGGCAACTTGTGCATATGACTTATTATTTTTATCATAACCCCCTCTCTTTCTCCAATCATTGTCATAATGACGTTTCTCATAACCCTGTTTTTCCTTCCTATCATATTGACCATAACCCCCTTGCTCTTTTCTGTCATTGTCATATTGACGTTGACCATAACCTTGTCTTTCTCTTCTATCACTTTCATTCTTATTCTGATCATAACCCCATTTGTTATAATACCTACTATTATTTTCCCTATTTTGACTAGACTTCCTATCAAAACTCTGATGATAATCATCTAATTCTCTTAAATAATCAATTAAATCATCTAACTTTGCAATTCTTTGCGTAATAATAACATTCTGGATATCTCCTGAAAAATGCCTAGCTAAATATCTGACCATTTCACTTTCTGTGAATTTTGGTTCTAGATGTCTAATATTGTATACTTTTCTAAGTACATAATTTTCCCTAGAAATACCTTTATTTTCTACATAGTTACCATTAAATAGGTCTTGTCTTATTTTCAACTGAGTGTAATCACTCCAATATTGTTTTAAGACTAGAGCTTCAAATTCCTCTATAGTCTCAAACCTGTCCATTATAACTGAATACCAGATTTCCGCTTCTCCCTTTAACATGTCTTGTATGTTTGCTTTTAGGTTTGCATTTACGTGTTGTGTTTCCATGTGTTGTTTCAAACGTGAAATGAAAATTTTAGGGTGTATACGGTTATCTCCGTAAAAATAAAATGGTGTTTTGTTGCATGTGTATGAATGTGTCGGTAATTGTGTTAATTGTGTACGTGTGGTATCCTTCAACAACTTCGTGTTCTGTTCTATCTTGCTATCCTGTTCTTTTATTTTGCTATCGTATTTATCCTCCTGTTTCTTCATTCTGCTATCTACTGCAGTCATTCCATCTTCAAACATAGTTACAACTTCCTCTCTTATTTCTTTTGCTGCCTCGTTTACCTTAATACCAATTTATTCGTTGACTGTCTCTCCCATTCTCTCCCATTTACTCTCTAAATTTTCAATTTTATTTCTTACTTCTATATTGCTTTCTTCCAGCTTTTGCATATTTTTGTTAATATTTTCTTCTAGTCGCTGGTTATTTTGATTCATGTTTGCTTCCAAAGTTTGGTTATTTTGTACCATTTGTGTATTTATGTTACCAATTTTTTCTTCTAAAGTTTGGTTATTCTGTACCATTTGTACCTTAATGTTGCCAATGTTTTCTCCAATACTATGATTCATTCCAGTGATCATTTCCATCAACTTCTGGAGCATGTTTGGATCAGGTTGTGTGTTTGTGTCACCAACTTGTGTTTGTGCAACTGTGGATGTACCTTGTGTAGTTTCCTCTGGATTCATGGTTGTTGTCTTACCTGACTTTAACCTCATATAACTATTATTTGTTTTTAATTTGACAATGCCTTGTTGTCAAAACTATCAAAATAAGTTATTTGTTCTATTATCTTTCAAATGTATGCTTGAAATGATAAACTATTCTCAAGTTGTATTTATTCAATCGCTTTCCTGATCGCCCCACGTTGGGCGCCATAAATGTTCTATATTCTGATATCTATTTTATTTTTTTTTACGTTCGAAATTACTTTTGAAAGTAAATTGAAATGAGTTTACTGGGCGCCAAACAGTTTCTTAAAAGCTGTTAATATTATAGACTATAGAACACCATTAGCATGACTATCTACAATCTATAGAATGACTGTTACTCAAGGTCCAACGAAGTCGGTTCAATAAATGCTCATCGATCAAGATAACAATCTAAATAAATCAAACTCAGTATTGAACGAACAAAGTATTAATTTATTAACAAATTTAAACTTGGAATGTAATTAACAAATTGATATAACAAAATCTAACTTAACTAAAATGATAAATATGGCCTTTATTTAAAATAAATATGTACCATGGATTTCTGATATTGTAAAGCTTTACCTTGTCTTTCTTTCGACTCGAGTAATGTTATATTATAACCTCTAACTGGTTATTATGATCCTTGAAATATTATGTCACTTGACTGACTTTTTAACCTCTCAAGGCTTCTTCTTCTTCTTCTTTACTGGATTGACGTTTGTTTCTAACCTCCAATTTATTTTCAAGATTTCCTTGAAGTATTTCTATCACTTGCTTGACGTTTGAAATTTCTTCACCATATAAATTTGCTAACTGGATTAACAAATACTTCCCTCTTCTAAATCTGCTTTCCGGATAATCTACTTCGTAATACTTTCAAAGTATACTCACTTCTTATATTTAATCAACTTTTACAATTTATTCTTGATATAAATATATCTGGATTGTAATTTTCTAACCTTCAATTTATTCACCACTTTTCTTTTATTTTCAAATTATTAATTATTCGTGGATGAATATATTTCGCAGCTCGCTGTTCAGCGGTGTGTGATCAACTGATTTGTTATTTTTAGTCGTTTCAATGGGTTAATTTCCAATATTTCAATTGTTTTTTTTCTATTTTGATCTAATATTTCAAAATTTAATTTTAATTTAAAATTTAAACTATTCAGTTTTATTTGTTCTTTACCTTAATTGAATACTGTTTTTAATTCATTAATTTTCCTGATAAGTTTCTTATTCTACTTTTCAGGATTAAGTGAATAATTGTAATTACTCGAAATATATTGACATATTACATACACTTTCTTAAAATCTACTTATAACTACAATTAACAATTCCAATCTCAAATAAATACTATTTCATACATTTAGATGAATAGCAATGATAAACACAAAATGCTAGTAGTTAAAAACGTACTGCAGTTTTTCATGCTGACAGAATACTGATACAATAAACTAAAACAAGAAGTTGATACGCCAACAAACATTTAACATCATACTATTAGCCCTTTCTTTCTGCATGATGTGAAATATCATTTACAAAACACCTTTCTGCAATGATATTTAAAAATATCTGAAAACTTAAAATGTCATTCAGTGGTTTGTATTCTATGGACTTACTATTTCTAAATTAATTACGCTGCACTGCAACTACTGTTAATAGTCTTTCATCTAATATTCATTTTGTGTAGATTTACAGTGTTTCTACACAATATATGATTTTCAGCCCTAAGTTTTGACATGCATGTCAGATTTTATAAAATTTACTTTTTTGTTTTCCAATTTCATTCTAAATCATTTTAAATGAGATTGTGATTCTCTATAAGTTCATGTTTTATTATATACTATTTAGAATTACCTTAAATATTTTGTTCGTATTCAATATCAAGTTTCATTCTCTGCATCCTACTCGCTGAGAATAAGTGAACTTGAATCAATTAAATAAACCACAGATATTCCTGCTTCTGTATGATCCGTTAAAGTAAAACTGTTATGATTACTTTCTAAAATACATACAAATTTGTGAATTTTATTCATGATTTCAAACACGATACTTGGGTAGTGTTCCACAGTGTGGATACACAGCAATATATATATATATATATATATATATATATATATATATGTATATATATATATATATATATAGTAAACAGCGTGCTTCCAGAGGGCAGAATATATTAAAATAAAATATTTCTGTCAATCACCTCTGTGAATCCTTATTTTCATAAGGATAATAAACCAAACTGCAAATAATTGCGAGCCTGGCCGCGTTAAGTATAGAAATCACATTCTACAAACAAAACGCTTTGTTTTGATTTAAACAAGCACCAGCCGAAAGAATTATTCCTAATTAAACCCAGGTTAACCCAGGCTCTTGTACTAGTCGTCTCGGGCTCGCCTTGCACTGATGAGCACCAGGAAGTGCGAAACTGCAGTATGCAAGTTAGTCTGAGACGGCTGGTACGAGAGTTTCCTTTAATTAGGAATAATTCTTTCGGCTGGTGCTTGTTTAAATCAAAACAAAGCGTTTTGTTTGTAGAATGTGATTTCTATACTTAACGCGGCCAGGCTCGCAATTATTTGCAGTTTGGTTTATTATCCTTATGAAAATAAGGATTCACAGAGGTGATTGACAGAAATATTTTATTTTAATATATATATATATATATATATATATATATATATATATATATATATATATATATATATATATATATTTGTGTTTTAGGTTATGAAGTGAGAGGACTGGATAATGTACCAGTTGGAGGAGCATTAATTATTTACTATCATGGTGCAATACCAATTGATATTTACTACTTTTTAGCTAAAGTTTTATTTACAAAAAATAGATTAGTTCACACAGTTGCTGATAATTTTTTATTTAAAATACCAGGTAAGTGATTATAGAAATCCATAAAATTATTGCAATTTTTTTTAAATACTGAAATTAAGATGCATTTAGACTATGCCAGTAATTAAACCAGTTGATCAAGACAATCCAGTATTGGCACCATGTAAGTGTACATTGCGAGATAATGAAACATTCTCAAGTCATTACCCAAGACATTTCAGCTAATAGAACGATTGTCTAACTTTTCTGCTCCCCCACCACTCATGTCCTGGAACGGATTGTGTACTGGTTTTATGTGGACGTGCATTCCTAGCCAGGCATGTAGCCAGAAATAAATTGTATGGGGTGCTCATTGAATTTCAAAGGGTGCCAATGTCAAAGTACCTTTCTTAAATCGGGTAATTCATATTGTCAAAATTATGAATTAACGTCCCTCTGTCGCTCTGTAAAGCCCGCGAGCTAGAAAAAACACTTTTTACATTATTAGAATAATTCGAAAAACAAGCCTTCGCTGCTGGAAAATATACACGAGCCACTCTCCCCTACCGATCGAATTTTCGGGAACGCCGAAGAATCTGGAATATCTAGAACGACTAGAACGCCTGGAGTCTTTGATTTTCGAACACTTCCAGAAGCTTTGAAATATCTTATATAAACCGAGACGCGCTCAACGCATTCAGACGGGCAAATCGAATCGAGCCAGTAAGTCAGTCAGTTCGGGATCCAGCCACGCGACAAAACAACAACAACAAAAGGCAAATTTCTACTCTAAAGTGTTAATATTCAACATAATTAATTACATCAAACCTATTTAGTGATAAATCAATGTATTGTTAGAACGTGAATAGTAATATATCGCAATTTTGACTCCAGAAAATTTGATTTTTAATCATTCGTGTAAAATCGATACAGGGTGTTATTTCTTCGCCGAACCAGGTAAAAATAAATTCATTCAAAATTAAATTGTGCAGTGTTCTTGTGCGCGAATCTGACAAAAACGAAAGTGACGTTCGTGTTCATGGCGCCCGTGCAACGTGGGGCTTAGAGAAGTGGCCGAGAAGAAAAGAACAAAGAAAGAAGAGGGGAGTAGTGTGACTTATTCGAGGGGCTCTGAACTGAGTAGGGGTTTCAAAGGTAAGGCAAAAACACTGCGCGAAGACCCATCGAAGGGCCAGAACTTCTCAAGTCCAATTTTCACAATATAAAGAACATGGAATCTTACGAAAACGTTATGAAAATGCTAGGAGAGGCAGCGGCACGACAGGGAATGGAACTGTCACACCTAGAAGGACAACCATCTTCCTCAGGGAGGGAAGAGGACCCCATACGACATATATACCCGAATACTGCACAACCAGGTGAGTCGATTTTACATACATCAACCCCACAACGAGGGGAGCAAACAAATGTAAATATCGAGCTAAACCAAATTTTCGTGGGCATGGCGGAGGCAATCAAGCAGGCTATTCAAAACGCTACTAGTCATCAAGGGGGCAAAATGGAAAGTGTTATGCAAACTATAAGGAACTCCCCCATGCACACTTTCCAAGGGCTGGATCACGAAAGTGCAAATATGTTTATATTCAATATGGAAGAACATTTTCGAAAACATAATATTACTGACCGAACAGAAAAATTAATAATGATTACATCACAATTAAAAGGCCATGCAAAGGAATGGTATGAGCCATATAAAAATTTAATACACGATTACGAAACGTTCAAATTGAGGCTGAGGCAGACCTTCGACACCATAGCAAAAAGGGCTCAGGCAGAACACATTTTGCATACAAAATGCAAGGATTTAATGAACCAGTTACATTATTCATCTCTAAAAAAATAGGTTTATTTAACAGAGTAGACCCAACCAGACTGCCTAAAGAGAAGGCGCACTGCATCTATAGACAACTACGCCCCGAAATAAGGGCACAAATTCGATTGCGTGATTTCGATACCCCCGAAGAGTTACTAACTGAAAAACATAATATTACTGACCGAACAGAAAAATTAATAATGATTACATCACAATTAAAAGGCCATGCAAAGGAACGGTATGAGCCATATAAAAATTTAATATACGATTACGAAACGTTCAAATTGAGGCTGAGGCAGACCTTCGACACCATAGCAAAAAGGGCTCAGGCAGAACACATTTTGCATACAAAAATGCAAGGATTTAATGAACCAGTTACATTATTCATCTCTAAAAAAATAGGTTTATTTAACAAAGTAGACCCAACCAGACTGCCTAAAGAGAAGGCGCACTGCATCTATAGACAACTACGCCCCGAAATAAGGGCACAAATTCGATTGCGTGATTTCGATACCCCCAAAGAGTTACTAACTGTAGCAGCAGAGGTAGAAGAATATAATCTTCCGAGAAATACCAATAACGATAATTGGAGAAATCGTCCAAACAACAGTAATAATAATAATAGTAACCGTGAAGAGGCACCAAGATAGGCAACCAATACGACCACCAGAAATACGATCCAGAGGACAGCATCATCAGGGGAAAATACGCAAAAAAGCCGACCACCGACGACATGCCGATTTTGCGGAGGATGGCACTGGCAAAGAAATTGCCCACAAAATCCGCACACGACAGGACAAAACCAACAAGTCAATAGGCACCAGGAAAACTCCCAAGGGGCCGGCGCCCGTCCCAGATCCAACAACTAAATAACGATTCCTCGGCGTCCGGCCCAAATTATATAACCAACCCGGCGACTCCACCAAATTTCACAATGTCTTAAATATCTCTGCAATTTTTCAAGAAAAATCGATAAATAATATGGCTCCTCAGACTGATTCTGAGAACATTATGAACATTTCCACTATCCTAGAAAAAACAACGCTAAAAGATGTGGCGACGCAGACCGAAACTGCTCCGTTATTATCAATGCAAGATTTACGAAAATCAAGGCAATTGCCACATATTAAGATCCTCGCAAACGGACAGGAAATAAACGCTGTTATTGACACAGGTGCGGAAAGCAACATAGTCAGGGCAGGACTCGTCGACACCGAGCCTCAAATCAAAGACAGAAAATTGTTTGCAATGACATGCGGAGGCCAAACAACAGAATCCTTGGGAAATATCGTCCTAGATCTAGACACACAGGGTAACAAAACTCAGGGTGAATTTGAGGTAATTAACAAATTAAATAAAGAACTTATTCTTGGTACGCCATTCCTGGAGGACGAGAGTGTCCATCTGGATTATGAAAGGAAGTGCATGTATATGGGAAAAACGTCAAGGAAAACTGTATACTGGAACCAAAAAACAAGGTATACCCCCGAATTTCGACAACTCCACGAAAAAATTTGTATTCCACCGGAGGCTCAACAATTACGATACGATTTACCCCAGCAGGGCGAACTAAATATACCAGCCTATCAAGAGGAACGGGATGAGCAAGAAGAACAAACCCCGGAAGAAAGAACAGAAGAAATAATGGCAAACCAAGCGGAATATCAAGAGAGGTATTCTTCGCCAAACGATAGACCTGAGGTTACCTTCGAAGAAGGACAAGAAGTAATGGTAAAGGCCCTTCGAAAGAAACCGAATGTATTCTTACTCTCTTGGACAGGCCCACATCCAATAACCAAAAAAGTATCCGACGAAGTATACGAGGTCCGACGCGGGAACAACACTTATCTGGTACATGTAGACGATATTAGGCCCCCAGTCGTCGGAAACGAACATACCGAGCAGCTAGACACCGATGAAGAATCGGACCCCGATGATGACGACTTAAATGACGAAAATCCTGAAGACGATTTTTCAGACCACCCTGAAGACCATCCCCTGATGATGGCGATAGAGACGATGAAATCATATTACCTGCATCAGCGCATCTACCTGCCTCAGCGCATCTACCTGCCTCAGCGCATCTACCTGCCTCAGCGCATCTACCTGCCTCAGCGCATCTATCTACCTCAGCGCATCTACGTGCCTCAGCGCATATATCTGCCTCAGCGCATCTGCCTGCCTCAGCACATTTACCTGCCCTAGCGCACGAAGAAAATTTGCCTGCCCCAGCGCACAAAGAAATTTTTGCCTGCCCCAGCGCACGAAGAAAATCTGCCTGCTCCAGCGCACAAAGAAAATCTGCCTGTCGCAGTGCACGAAGAGAATTTGCCAGCCCCAGCGCAATTATGGATAAAGTAACAGTATCAACTCCGGCACTCGATGAGCTAAGCACCTCAACAAGGCCAACCCCAATACACGGAGAGACGAACAGACCAAATAAACCAAAGCGACGACGAGCAAGACTGGTCATCATGGACCCCTAGAAATTGTATCCTTCTTTTTAGAATTACGTTTATTTTCATTATTGTACATATCTTAAGTTTTAGCATTGTATAAATGTTAGTTCTTATTATTCATAAAACACGTTGTAAATATCTTAAGTTAGATAGAATTGTATGCTTTAGGTTTTCAAACACTCAATCGTAGAAATTTGCCTCAGCAAACGGGGGGAATGTCAAAGTACCTTTCTTAAATCGGGTAATTCATATTGTCAAAATTATGAATTAACGTCCCTCTGTCGCTCTGTAAAGCCCGCGAGCTAGAAAAAACACTTTTTACATTATTAGAATAATTCGAAAAACAAGCCTTCGCTGCTGGAAAATATACACGAGCCACTCTCCCCTACCGATCCAATTTTCGGGAACGCCGAAGAATCTGGAATCTCTAGAACGACTAGAACGCCTGGAGTCTTCGATTTTCGAACACTTCCAGAAGCTTTGATTTATCTTATATAAACCGAGACGCGCTCAACGCATTCAGTCGGGCAAATCGAATCGAGTCGAGTCGAGCCAGTAAGTCAGTCAGTTCGGGATCCAGCCACGCGACAAAACAACAACAACAAAAGGCAAATTTCTACTCTAAAGTGTTAATATTCAACATAATTAATTACATCAAACCTATTTAGTGATAAATAAATGTATTGTTAGAACGTGAATAGTAATATATCGCAATTTTGACTCCAGAAAATTTGATTTTTAATCATTCGTGTAAAATCGATACAGGGTGTTATTTCTTCGCCGAACCAGGTAAAAATAAATTCATTCAAAATTAAATTGTGCAGTGTTCTTGTGCGCGAATCTGACTAAAACGAAAGTCACGTTCGTGTTCACCAACTCCTTTATTTAGGAAAATATGCAAAATAGTTCCATACAGGTACTATTCGAATTTCTTCAGGGGGCTACTCAAATGTTCCCAGGGTGTGCTTTACACTCCCTGCCACACTCCTGGCTACAGGCCTGATACTAGCTAGTAGTTGCGCCTGGTGTCATGCATATTTTGTATTGTGACCATGTTGAACTGTCTAGACTGGTGTATAAATTTAATCGGATGATTTAATGAACTGGCTTCTGACTTATCTTGCTGGACTGGCTTACCTAATGGCTTCATGTAAATTTGCCATTAGAATATGGAAAATATATTTGATGGATTATTCTACTTATTACTAAACAGTTGTTATTATATCTGTTTAATTTAATGAAATAAGTATATTATAACTTGATAAACATATTCAATAATGATATTGTACAGAAATCGATTTCATAACAGAGCATCACACCTAAAATTATTCAAAAATTATGGCTCTGATGGCACAATGCCATGAACTTTTCTAAGGTAAAAATGAACAAGAGCAGCAAAAATTTATATGATGATGGACACTTCAAGGCAACATTTAAAAGCAAAATTTGCCATGAACCAGGTTTCAAAGAGATACAACAATAAAGACCAGTGATCTGGGAGCCCGAATCTGTAAAATGAAAAAATGTTAAAACATGAAGTAGAAAGTTTAGTAGGTAGTACAGTAAGAAAATAATTAATAGAAAACAGTTGTAATTGTAAATTACTTTAGTTAGACAGGAATTTATACATATTATATAAATTTTAGCAAAATTTAAATATGGGTAGAAATGTCTGGCAAAATATTTTGTTTCAAATGGAGTAAGGCAAATGTTACATCATCGAAAGGAGAAATAAAAAATACATATTAGGAGAATGTTAACTTATATATGAAAGTCAACCGTAAATGAGTTAAAATACATTTAAATATTTAAATTTTGACAAATATAATATTAAGCTAGCAAATATTGTAAAAATCACATCAAATTAAATAGCAGTTGTAAATTGTTCTTTGAGCAGTTGAAAATTCTAAAACTCATAAAAAGGGTTAGCTTCAGCCTGAAAAACGTCATAATAATCGTAATATGAGACAAATGGCATTCGTAAATATCTTTTAAAATAATGTATTTTGGGAATAATTAAAATTGTAAATAACATTGTAAAATGATTGTAAATTGAATAATAAAGATTGTAAATTTCTTATATCTGCTAAACTATACTTTCATCATTATCAGGAATGATTTCCGTTTGCTCCTGGATTTCTTCAGATGATGGTTCTGCTTTAATTTTCTTGTGATTCATCTTTAATAGGTGTAAATCTAAAATTTAAGATTTCCAAAGCCAAGATAACGAGACAACCTCAATTTTTTTCAATGCAGTCTTATGATTCGGCTATACGCCAGAATGAAATAACATCACTTCTTTTTATATTTTTTACGTTTTTTTCACCGTTACCATAAACCTATGTTTTACCCACAAAATAATAGTGAATAAAGACATTTTTTAACAGAGCGCTACAAACAGTAGAATGTTAACAGATAAATGAGAAATGCTTGTCCCAAAATTTTTGTTTCTGTTCAAAACCTGTTTCTCTTATGCCGAAAGAATTAGTTACTAAGCGCTTATTATGTGTTAAAAAGTTTGTACATTTTTATCTTTATTTTTCTAGAATTATGATGCTTAAAATTATTCTTACGTGTTTATACCCCTTGGTGAATACCCCAAAACCGTGGGTTCAGAAATTGTAACAGGAGGTACCACACTAACACTATTTATTAACTTATTATTTATTAGACTCTATTTATTACTTGATATTCCACTTCTAGTTCACTTGCGATCACTCCCAACTTAACTGCCTTCCCGCTGTTGAATGTGTCGCCTTTAATACAGGACAGATGGCCTCTCGAATATTCAAGTCTTTTCTGCCATACAAATCTCGAATTGTCCAGTTGATTTCTTGATTTACACTCCTAGCGCCATATCTGATAGGAGGGCTGAACTCCAGTACAGACTTCTAATGAATACCTGTGGGCCTGCCATCCCTACTTATTAAATTCCAATGCTAGCCGTACCTAGTTCCAACCAATGTCACTGGGATGGCGTAATATTATTCATACGAGTCAAGCGAACTATATAAAAATTTTTTTGCCTGAATCACGTTTCAAAATATTTTCTAATGAAATAGGAAATCATTAATAAAATATAATTTTGCCATCAAAAAGTTAACACTTACTTTTAATATGCAATTTTAATTTTTTCCTACATTGAATATTTTAGTATTTTTAATTTATAATTACTGAAAAAATGCGAAATTATGAAATTTAAAATTTTTTAGCACTGTCTCATATTGTGCCTTCAAAAGTGTATGTATATTATTTCTTAAATAAATGTAAGAACTAATGATTCCTACGAGGCTCTTTTTCCTAACATTCTACTCAACATACAGATTCAGAAATAGGCTCATTTAGTAATATTTCTTTAATAAGTGTTTTTTCACGGTTTCCATAAAGATCTTTTCACTTAGAACACCTAAAAAAAATTAGCTCAATCGGACAAGAATTGGCCAAAATATTGCCGTCAGAAAACGCCAGACTCCCTCGCGACAAATTCACCGACGTGACGTCACCGGCCCCGTCGAGCGCAGTGATAGCCAGCAAGGCCATTGCATTGCAATATTATTAGGCTTAAAGACGTTCTGAAATTCGGACGCTCAGAGCAGATAATTACAACATACTTTGTTTAATATTTTACATTCTTCGTTTACATCATATCAATCGGATTTTTGTTGTATATTAACAGTTATACTTCAAATTAATATAATGTGTGACAGTGATTATATTAAAGCTGATTCATCGAATATGCCAGAGTTAGATGTTATCATGATTATGGATTATTTTAACTCAAATCGAGACTTCATCAGCGCCGAAATGAGGGGTGTGAAAATGCAGCAGTAAGTATTGACATTTATTTTAATGATTAGAAAGAAATTTTCGTTCATTGTTCAAGGTCTGCCCGTCAGGATTATGGGGACAACGCTATAGTATTCAACTGAAGCGAGAAAGTAGCCTGTGCTATTTGCAAGCAAAAATAACCCCTGAACATAAAATTAAGTCAAAATGATATCGACTGACTTGCGCAATAGATGAAAATGAAAGAAAGGTAGTTGAGGTACAGTGTAACGACTGTCCAGCTTCGGAAGGTGGTTGTAAGCATGCAGTGGCTTTTTTAATGTGGATTCACCGCCGTAGCGAAGAACCTTCCCCTACCGAAAAGGTTTACCATTGGAAAAGATCTCTTTTAAGTGGCGCTACAAATACAAAGAAATGTATAACCATTAAAGACTTTGGTGCAACAGCGGCTGTGTTGTCTGATGATAGTCTTTTAAAAACATATATTAATGAGGCAAAAAAACGGAAAATCAAAAACAGCACTATGAGGTACCATCAAACTGAAAATTATCATTCTGTATCTCTACATACACTAAAACTAAATTTTTTATTGGAAAATATCGAACATAATGCGGATAATTTTATTACATTTTGTAAAGAGCAAATAAATGAAGATGTTCTTAGAAATATCGAAAAAAATACCAGAAATCAATCCATATGTAGTTTATGGTCGGAAATGAGGTACGGCCGTGTGACAGCCTCAAAAGCACATGATGCTGCGAAATGCTGTACTTTCGATGGAGTATTGGTGGAGAACATTTTGGGTGCTAAGATGTTTTAAACAGAAGCTATGAAACGTGGTTTGTATTTAGAAGAAGCTGTGCTGAAAGAACTGGCAAAAAAAACTGACAAAAAGTTCTACAAAGCTGGTCTGTTTCTTTCAAGTGACTATCCAATAATAGGAGCCAGTCCAGACGCTATTAATGAGGAAATGGTTGTGGAAATAAAATGTCCGTTTTTTGATAAAACTGTTTCTAATTTTATTGATAGTAATGGAAATATTAAAATGAAGTACTTCTATAAAATTCAGTTGCAAATGCATTTAACAAAGAGATACAAGGGTGTATTCGTAATCGCAAAACCTGATTTTGAGACAAGCAAAGAAATCATATATAAATATTATGAATATGACACAGATTTCGTTGTAAAAATGCTAAAATGTTTTCTTGAATTTTTAGACAAGAAGTATCATACACTGTTGCCATAATTTTCGTGCCTTCTCATCTTTGGGCAATGTTATGAAAACTTTATCCGGTGCGGTGAGAGTAGTGTTTTTACACTCCGGAACAACACAGTACTTATAATTATTATTCCCTTTTTTATTATCCATTATCATATTTCTGTAAAAATCACAAAAATATACTTCGGTACGAGAAGTAAAATAAACACGACAGAGTAGCCTTGAAGAAAATTCAGACTGCCACTTCCCGCTGGAACGCGAATGGCTGGCGACCGGCGGCTGGCGGGGCCGATGACGTTACTTCTGGCGCTTTCGCTTGCTGCTTAGCGCGGACTTTCGTAATTTTTTTAACAAGTAAAATAGCATCAGAAAATTATAAAATTTTGCATACAGTATTAATTCAGAGCCCTCTTTCAGAATTTATAATAAAAAAAATTGAGAAACGAGCCTATTGTAGTTCGTAATATGTGAATGTGTATCTGGGAAGGTAAACCACGCCTTGTCATAGATCAACTCATTGCATTGGTATTCGTTCATACCCCCACTGCTTGACCGTGTCGACCCCACCCATTGTGCTTTCAATAGCCCAATACGCTATATTAGTGCTGACGCCATGACGCCATTTTGGTTAATGCAGGTCACGGTCCATTATCCAAACAAATATTCCAAGTGTATTTTGGCATAAGTAATTTAAAACGTGTAAAGTTATAATTCTGTTTCTCAGTTTTAAGACAATCCAGGTATGTACATTATTAAAATGACCTTGGTTAAGTATGTTTCAGTTATAATACTTATTAAATGTCCAATTGTATTGAAATATTAAAAGTATTATATTTTTAACCTTAAAAATGTGTGCGTAAATTTTACGAAAATACAAATGTGTTTACTTTTTAGAACTTTGGAAGTCAATACATTTGTATCTTATTTTACCGGTCTTATTTTTCAGACATACTGTTGTAGTACATGATGAGTGATAAACATGTGATTTCATTTAGGTACAATGGTAGCTGAGTTTTTTAAAGAAAACATTAAGCAATTACAGCGAGGCGAAAATTCCTACAAGAGTGGGAATGTCCAAAATATGATTTTTGACGCAGAAGTACACCCTGCAGTTCTCGGAGGAAAAGTGAAAGCAAGCATGAGGGGAATTGTTTACTCTGTCGAGGTAAAAATTTTATACTTTAACTAACTATTAAAGGTTTAAGTTTTGCATTTATGTAGGTGTCCCTTGATATTGAGGGTGGAACCATTTTGGATATGAAGTGTACATGTCCAAGGGGACAAGTGGTATGTCACCATATTGCAGCGTTGTACCTACATGGTCATCATAATGTAAGCGTTACTGACAAAGCTTGTGCATGGAGTGCCAAAAAGAAATCTGAGGAAGAAACTGTACAGACGATAAAGGAATTGTTTCCTCCCAAACACTCCGATTATAGAGCTGTAGTAGAGAATACAATATCAGATGATGACGTTAAAAGCTTTCGGGTAAAACTTGGCTCAGGAAATGTTGTTGGGTTTACTTGGTTGTTGCGGGCACATTGTGAAGAGGATATGGATGTACTCCTGCCGTCCATAGAAGACATAATATTTTCTACAGAATATTTAGAGGCTTTTGATAAAAAGAAGTACATTATTGAAAAGTGCTGTATTGCCGAATCTCAAGTTAAGCTTGTAACGGAAAAAACTGTGGACCAAGCTAACAATGAAAATTAGCTAATAGCTAGAAAGAATAGAATTACGGCAAGTAATTTTGGTGCTATACTAGCTGTGGTAAAGCGAAATCGTTATCCGATGTCTTTATTTAAAAGATTAACACACGGTTATGATCTTTCATCAGCACGTGCCATGGGGAAAAATACATGAGAAAATTGCTGTTGATACGTTTGTACCTGGTATCGAAGGTGCCGAAGTAATACCAACGGGATTATGGTTGGACAAGTGTGGCTTCCTAGGTGCTTCGCCTGATGAACTTTGTGGCGACAGTTGCATTGTGGAAGTCAAATGTCCATATAAATTTAGAAATTGCAGTTTAAGTGAAGCATTGAAAAACGACAAAACATATATTATTTATAAAGAAAATTTAACTGTAATAAATGAAGAGCATGATTATTATTATCAAATACAAGGACAGCTGCATTTGACAAATAGAGAAGCCTGTTATTTAATAGTTTGGACACCTAACGAGACTGAGGTGGTGTATGTATAAAAAAAGGCTGATTGGAGTGACAATTTGGAAATATTAAAATCGTTTTATCTAAATAGCTTTGTACTATACGTTTCGGGAATGAACAGTTAATATTAATGTTACCTTTGTATAGTTAGAACAATTTTCATTTCATAGTAAGTTTTGTATACTTATATTTTTTATATCATTTTTCAGGATTTCCATATTGGGTTGTAAATAAATGTTTTTTTAATTGTTTTTTTTTTATTATGAAAAAATAGAGGACCGATATAATTATTTTATTCTGATGAACGTGACGACGCCTTGCTAGACATTTCTCTAAAGACAGTTCAATATAAGTATAGGGATATTTATTATATTTAGGTCACCCTTTATTATCGTTATTATTAAATATACAAAAAATTATTTTAGGTAAAAGTTGTGTGACTATGACTGAATTTTGTTAAAGTGCTATCAATAACGCAGTGGCAAGCAGATTTCATCTTATATCGTTTTCAATCGAATACTATAAAAATGGAAAAGTTAACATTATTAAAAGTAAGCTACGAAAATGACAACTATTATGTCAAATGTCACTTATCAAACATAATAGTTGTCATTTTCAGTAGCTTACTTTAGTAACCAGCTTAACTGAAATATTCGATCGACGTTTAATAACTCCAAAACGGTATAAGACACGGGTAACATATTGCATTTTCTTGAAATCAGGAGAAAAAGATCATTCCAAAAATTTAATAATATACAGCATACCCCATTTAAAAAAAAATGTTTTTGTATTTCGTGAAATCTGCTTGCCACTGCGTTATTGATAGCACTTTAACAAAATTCAGTTATAGCCACACAACTTTTATTCAAACTACTTTTTTGTATATTTGATAATGACGATAATAAAAGGTGGCCTAAATATAATGAATAACCCTGTACGTACATACAAAATGTAGGTAATGTACTAAATAAAACATGTAGAACAAACAATATTTGAGGAGCAAACTTTCAAAAGCAGACATGTCCAAAAAATTCATAAATGAGTTTATGATCATTCCTGAGTAGTTACCCTCATCTATTTCTATATTTTCTATCACAATCGACGAAAAGCGATCATGTCCTGTTGATATCCCCATATAAATAATCGGCTTTCATTCAAAATCAGACATGTGCTGTTCATAGTTGCAGCTATAGTCCTCAGAGTTATTCATTCATTCATAACCTGATATGTCCACTGTTACTTTTTATGGCACAAATGTAATGTTTATTCTAAAGTAGACATGTCCAGCTTTAACTTTGTGCTTGTGCTTATATAAGAAAGTTTCCATTAGTTATATCAATCTTTTGATGACAGATGGCACTTATGAAATTGTTTTATCTATTGGCAACAGGTGACGGCACTTGCAGATCAAGTAAATCTGTTGGTGTTGAAGTTTAAGATTAACCGTTTAACATTGTTATTGTGGGCAATATGGAATGTGTAGAAAATATAAACAGTGGAAGTAGGAAAAGAAAGCGAAACGAATCCCGGAGAAATATATCAAAGATTGAAAGGTATGTGTAGAATTAAGTGGTTAACTTTTGTTTTGTGCAATGGTGAACATTGTGTACAAGATACTGTGACAAACTGATCCAAACTTGGAGCAATTTGTGCGATTGTGCCAGCATAATAACAGTACTTTCAGTTGCAACTTGGTAACTAATGACCAAATCAAGAGCGTGCGACAAAAATTTTACGAATCGCCAATTAATAAGGTTACACAGGACATAAAACTATGTCATATGATGACTGTATGTGAACCACAGCGTCAGAGGCGCAGATGCCAGACTGCACAAGGGAAGGAAAAACCTAAGAAATTTCATATTACTTATCATTTTCGTTTAAAAATAGGCCGGAATAGAAAAACAGTACCTGTATGTCAAAAGTTTTTTCTTGCTGCATTAGGTTTGACAAAGAATCGAGTAAATACTGTTGCCAAAGCTATTTTTGATGGTAAAGTACCTAGCGAAAACAGAGGCGGCGATCGAAAATCTTTCAAAAGTGTGCCTATAAAAGAAAAAATCAGGGATTTTATTAAGAGACTCCCAGCAAGTGAAAGTCATTATAGTCGTAACAAATCCAAAAGAATTTACTTAGCTTGTGACTTAACCATAACAAAGTTATTCAAATTATATAATAATTCTGTCGATGCAGAATTTAAATCTTCATTTTCTATGTTTAGCAGAGTTTTTACGAAGGATTTCAATATAGGTTTCAAATCGCCAGCCAGCGATGTATGTGGCACCTGTCTTCGTTTAAAACATGCAATACAATGTGCATCATCTGCTATTACAAAGACCAAATTAATGACTGAAAAGAGAATTCATAAACTTAGGTCAAATGCCTTTTACCAATTGACTAAAGAAGAGCCTGAAAATTGCATAAGTTTTTGTTTCGATCTTCAGCAGGTTCATCCCTTGCCGAAAACTCCAATTCAGGATGCTTTTTATCTAAGGCAGCTGAGTTTTTACACTGTTTGTTGTACGCAAATGGACTCAAAAGATCCAACGTTTTACTCGTGGACGGAAAATCAGGCCGGAAGAGGATCAATTGAAATTGGGTCTGCACTATTAACGCATTTGAGATCCTTAAAGATATCGAAACAGTGCGACTTTTTTATGATGGCTGTGGCGGCCAAAACAAAAATGCACATATTATTCACACCTTAATGTTCTGGTTACTGAAAGAATCCCCAAATAATGTGAAGAACATAATGTTAATCTTTCCAGTTAGAGGTCATAGTTACTTGCCAGCGGACCGTGCTTTTGGGAGGGCTGAACGGTTAATAAAAAAAAAAGACATTATTTTAAAAAAAGAAGAATATGTGGAGATATATTCTAATGTTGGCACGGTCAAAGAACTCGGAAAAGATTGGCATAACTACAACATTAAGGATATGTTGAAAATTTATACAAAACTATCAGGAATACAAGATTTGAAAATAATAGAAATGAAAAAATTTGGTGTTGGACGTAAGCAAACAGTGAAATACAAAGGAAGCAGATTTTACAGATTCGATGAGGGTAATTCTTGGAAATCTTTAGTGAAACGGGGACAATCCGAAAAAAACCTTACACTGAAACGTTTATCACTAAAAAAGCCAATATCTAATGAAAACAAATGTAACCTCAAGGCGTTACTTGAAAAACAATTTAATTCAGAAGATCCTGAAGTTAAATGGGAGAATCTGCCAGAGCTACAATTCTACAAAGAAATAATAAACGAGGAAGCAGAAGAAAATGGCGAAGATCAGAATACTGAAGAAGATGAAATGGAATGTGACTGTTTGGAGGAAGATTGTGCCATGCATGTGTGAAATGAATATATAGTTTGTTTTCTGTTCATTTATAAATAAAATATTCAAACATAGACATGTCCATATTCTTGATCAACCAAAACCAGACATGTCTCAGTAATTCTGCCATAATCAGACATGTCCAAATAAAAAAATGGCGGTGTTCCTTTTTGAGTTATATTGCACTAAAACTGGTTCAATACATTAAATCTTAGAGATTGGATAAAACTATCAGCATAAAATTGCAAGATAAAATTTGTAACCTTACTTAAGTAACAGTTTTTTTTAATTCCTGAATAATCAGTGACAAGTGACATGTCTTCTTTTGAAAGTTTGCTCCTCATTTATTAGGTTTCTGCTGCAGTCTCTTTACATATTTGTCATCTACATACCACCGAATATACCTGTTGCCGATTTTGAATATTTTTTGAGACACTAGGTAGGTACCCTGAAGTATTTACAAAATAGCGATAATGATATAGTCATTTTGGGCGATTTTAATATCCCCAAATATGCATCTTTCCTAAAAGACTCAAAATCTAACGCCCAAATTAGAGCCTTGAATAATTTTCTAGACACTAATAATTTATCTCAATACAACTCAATATTTAATGGCAATGACAATATTCTTGATCTAGTATTACACAACAAAAACTGTGATGTATCTCAATCTCCTGATCCGTTAACTAATGAAGATTTTCATCACCCTGCTCTGATCATATCAACTGAAATAAGTACTGTTAAGAACCTTAATAATAATTTTCCAACCAATCATGACGTTAGTTTTAATTTCTGCAAGTGTGATTTCACCAAATTGTATGAAAACCTTCTCAACATAGACTGGTCCTCCCTCTCTTCTTTTAATGACGTCAATGATACATGCAGTCATTTTTACAACAAAATTGACTCTATATTTGAATCTTGTGTACCTAAGAAATCGACTTCTCGTAGCGGCAGATATCATCTGTGGTTTAATGGCAGTATCATAAAAAAATTAACCTTAAAGAACGTCTTAGGAGACAGTATGCAAGAACCAGTGATCCACTTATACACAACCTCAAAAACATCAGAGGGGAAATAAAATATGATACCAATTTAGCCTACAGAAATTTCGTGCAGAACTCTGAAGACAATATAAAAAATGATCCCAATAAATTTTGGGCTTTCATCAAAAGTAGAAAAGGGTCGGCCAGTGTATCTGAAGAGATATTCTTTGAGGGATCTTCGCTAAACAATCCCTCTGATTTACTAAATGCATTTGCCAATTATTTCTGTCAATCTTTTAATGAGTCCTCATTAGATATGGAGGAACATCACATTGAGACCGATATACCTAACAATAACCCTATTGTTAGCATAAACTCTTTCAGTGAAGATGAGGTTAATCGGGCTCTAAAACGAATTAAACCCAAAATGACGACCGGTCCTGATTCCATTCCAACTTTTTTATTAAAGTATTGCGCTATCATCTTTGCATATCCTCTAACTCTGATTTTTAACTTAATCTTAAAAAACTGCCTATTTCCTGACCTATGGAAATATTCCAAAGTATGTCCCATCTTCAAAAAGGGAAACAAACAAGATATTGAGAACTTTAGACCAATCTCTGTAATTTGTAACTTCTGTAAAGTCTTAGAAATATTACTTCATGATAGAATATATCATTCGATTAACATCAAAATCTCTATTAATCAACATGGATTTATGAAAGGGCGTTCAACAACAACAAATTTATTCTGTGTAACTCAATATATTTCTGAATCCTTAGATGAACGTGGGCAGGTAGATGTCATATATACCGATTTCTCCAAAGCGTTTGATAGACTTGATCACCAGTTGTTACTTAATAAATTAGAAAAAATCGGCTTCTCATATTCTTTGCTCCTTTTGTTTAAATCTTATTTAATGAATAGGAGTCAGTACGTTGCATTAAATGGGTTCAAATCGATCGAATTTGCTGCCACATCTGGAGTTCCCCAGGGATCTATTCTGGGGCCCTTGTTTTTTAACATTTATTAACGACATAGTGAACGAAATTAATTTGCCTCACCTTTTATATGCCGACGATCTAAAAATTTTCACAGTAATTGATGAAATCAATGACTGTTTTCAACTTCAGACTTCTCTTGACAAAATAAACACCTGGTGCATAGTAAATAAATTATTCATGAATCCTAGTAAATGTAACGTAATGTCCTTTTCTTTAAAAACATCACCTTTTATTTTTGATTACAGGTTGGATAAAGTCATATTTCAAAGACCTATAACATTTCGCGACCTCGGCGTAACTTTTGATAGTAAATTATTCTTCACTGATCATATCGATACCATTGTGTCCGAAGCCTCCAAAGCCCTTGGATTCATCGTTCGTACTAGTCGAGAGTTCACTAATACTGATACTCTGAAAATTCTTTATCAATCCTTCGTCAGATCGAAACTTGAGTACGCATCGCTAATTTGGAGTTCCAGTTATGATGTTCACAAGAATAACTTGGAGGCAGTTCAACGTAGATTTCTTAAATTACTGTGGTTCAAATCCGACGGTACCTATCCAGTGATTGGTTTTCCGCAAAGTAACTTGCTTGAAAGATATTCTATGACTACTCTTGAGGATAGGCGTACGTACTTTTCTCAAGTATTTTTGTTTAAATTACTACACAATGATTTTGACGCACCCGAAATAATTAGTAAGCTTAATTTTCACGTTCCCAGATTAACCTCTCGTAATCACCAAGTTTTCTATTTACCTACGCCGCGTACCAACGTACTAAATAATTTATATACGATTTGCAGTACTTCTAACAAATTATGTAACGACTTCGATATTTTTAATTGCAGCCTTGGTGACATAAAACAAAATGTTCTAAATTAAATAACCAGTGAGTGTCTTTGTTTTTCTTAATTTACTTTGAATCACATATGTGTATATTGTATATATGTATGTATATATAGTTTTTATATTTAAACATTTCCCATGTTATTTTTTTCTCTTTCTTCGTATCATTAGTTTTCATAGTTCGTACATTTAAGTAATTTTTTTCTTCATTTTACTTTCTTTCTATATTGTTGTATATTATGTAGTTAATGCTTTGTATGCCTTTATTCCTGTTCTGTAATTGGGTATCTTACCTGTTGAACAGTGTATGTAATAAATAAATAAATAATATTTCTCCACTTCTCTTATCAATGGATACTGAAGGTTTGTCAAAGCACCTACGGTCTGGAATACTTCCTCTGCATAGGGAATCAATTTGTTTGGAGTAAAGTTTAAAGCTTTATAAATTTTCATCCTTCGAATTGCACGTTCCACATGAATTCTCGCCCGAGCTATACATTCAGTTTGCCGCACCTGCTCTGGGGTAAATTGGGCTGTCGTGAGAAATAGTGGTAAGTTAAGTGCTACACCAGCAGGTAATATGTCACGGATCAGAAAGCCTTTATCTGCTAAAACAAGATCCCCAGGTTCTAGCTGCCTCAAAATTCCGCAGTGTTGTACAATTTTCTGGTCCGATGTAGACCCTGGATAAAGCGTACTTATATAAGTTATAACACCATTTGATGCTACACCTGCAAAAAAATATAAATATCAATGCAAAATTTAGTTTGCCAAATTATATTACTTACCTATAAGACCCTTCCAAGTATTATGATGCTTATAAGCACTATATGTGGCACGCTGAGCTGTCATTGATTTTCTGGGTACAGCAGTAAAAACCTCAGTGCAATCTATTATGATCCTGCAATTGGTAAAAGTGCTGCAACAGTTGGGTAAACATGTTCTATTCTTCTTTCTACTGGGTACTGTAGCCATTAATTTTTTATATAGAATTTCATGTAGAATATGCACCCAAGTAATAATAATATTCGAAACTGCAGCCTGCGAAATTCCAAATCTCTGTGCTAAATCTAAATGTGGGAAATTTTGACGCAGTTTCATTAATGTTAGTAATAACTGGTCACATCGGGTAACTTTGTCCACATTCCACTTCAAATAATAATTTATTTTAATATCTTTGACAAGTTCAAAAAGACTTCGAAATATTAAAGCATTAGGTAGTCCTGTATACAACAATATAAGTTCATTATTATCCTCGATTGCCTCAAATGACATCCTGCTTGAAAGATAATGCAATTTATGATCTTTTTCTGTTATTTCTTGTTTTAAGAAATAATTCTCTGCTTCTAGAACAGCAGAAGTAGGAGAAAGTAGTGGCGGAGTTATTTCATGAGAACTACTTGCTTGGGGTTCCGTTATTAGAGCTTCCCGGTTATCTTCTGCCAATACAGCATCGATATCTTTAGAGGTTGAAGGATGCACTTCCAACTCCATTATTGCACTGGATAAAAAAGAACCTATATTAATTTCATTGCAATGTATTATAATTGTGTTGTTCAGACAGGGAATGTTTCATCTATCCACTGCTGATAAAATAATGTGTGCTTTACTTTAGCCATTGGCTTTTAAGATGCTATCTGAGTAAGGTAGCACAATACAACTAAGTCACTAAGTGTATTCTTAAACATGTGCACATCGTACGGTAAACAAATTAATTTTTAGGATCATCCCAACTTACCCTGGGGTGAGTTCTTCGAATATTTCAGTGCTTGTGTCAGCTTCACCAGTATCTCGCCTCTTTCTTTTTCGTTTCTCCGGACTTGAGAATTGGAATCGCTTTTCTTTATTATGTTGAAAAAACTGTGAACCATTCTCATGCTTGCCATCAGGAAAATGACAACTGCATAAAAATGCACCAGGTCCTGGTTCTATATAAATCGGAATACTTAATATAAACAAAAACTAACCTCGTTAACATTTTCCATTTATTTCGTAACTGTGGATCCTTTGGAAATATAAAAAACTTTCATTTTTCCCTCTGGTTATAGTGATTACACCGTGGAGCCCAATATAAAACCATAATGATCTGTTTGATTACTTAGAAGCTAGAAAAACATTTCGAGGTTAGAAAACAATTTACATTCGACGCGTAAAACCTACTGAATTTTAGATTAAGCAGCATTTTTATTAATGCACAATATTTAACAGAGCTAACTTTAATAATTTACATACCTGGCTTCCTTTAAAATTGCGAAATAAATGCGTAATCTTGCACTTTTAATTTGCTTATGTGAAAATACAGGATTGAAAAAGTTGTTTGGATAATGGACGATGACCTACATTAACCAAAATGGC
This sequence comes from Stenurella melanura, assembly GCA_963583905.1. Lineage (NCBI taxonomy): Eukaryota > Metazoa > Arthropoda > Insecta > Coleoptera > Cerambycidae > Stenurella > Stenurella melanura. The sequence continues at coordinate 108,973,827 of OY757310.1, read as the reverse complement.
GGCTCTACGTCACACTAATATAGCGTATAGAGATCGAAGTTTGTTCCCTATATCATGAACTAAAATTTCCGAAAGTGTGTAATGGGTAAAGCGACGAGACATTGTCCACTTCTATCAAAGTGTATGTTTTGTAAGGGCCACATTAACTGTAACGGAATATTTTAAGTTTCGTTACAGTTAATGCGGTATTCGCAAATCATATACAATGAGGGAGTGGAAAATTAGAGAGAGAATAATATTTATTGGATAAAATATTCCAAAAGGCCAGCAACTGAAGTCTTTCAGCCTGTCTTACAAACTCTTTACATCTAATTATTTTTTATATATACATATACACATACACACATATACATATATAACAGTGAATTTAACAATTAGGTATTTCATTGCTATATTCTTCATTGTTGCCCTCTGTAATTGCCTCTAACAGTGTTTTTTCAGGATTTCTTCTTCTTCTGATAGTATCTTCTCGTAGTTGAATTATAAAGGGTTGAATTTAGGGTAAGGAGGTTTTGGGTTTGTGAATATCTTTTGGTAAGGTCTTTGAAGCGTGTTAGTATAGGTTGGATACATTTTTTTTTATATAGTAAGTTATTGAATATGTTATGGAGAGGATTATTTGGATGACGAAATTTTGTTATTTTACGTAGACTGTTTCTCTCTGCCACTTCAATATTGTTCAAGGCCGGTCTTCTGCAGGTGTTAAACAGGATGAATCCATATTCCATGATGGGTCGACATATCATTTTGTAAATTTTACTTGCTGTGGAAGTGTTGATACCTTGGTTCTGATAAGTCAGACATCTAAAGTGTTTTGCTCTAGTTAACATCCTTGGTATGGCTGTTGAAGTTTAATTTTTGATCTATCTTAATTCCTAGGTACTTAGCTGTTGCTGTTGGTGTCAATCTATGGTTACATATTTGTATATAGTAGTATTGTAGACAAGTATTTAAGATGTGATTAAATATCATTAGTTGTGATTTGTTAGGATTTATTTTTAATCTCCACTTATCACACCACTGAATGGTTTCAGTTGTTGAAAATTGCAGGGTGTTTATTGTTTTTTCAATATTCTTTCCATAGGCTATCTAGGCTATGTCATCTGCAAACTGAAGCAGGCAAGACTCTGCATTGTGTGTTTGTTGGTGGTTGTTCGGTATGTCATAACAGTAGATATTAAATAATACTGTCGATAGTGGATATCCTTGTGGAAAGCCCTGTTCGTTTTCATATAGACCGGAAAAGGCCCCATTTATTTTAATTTTTGTTGTTCTACCCTCTAGGAAATCTTTATGAAACCAGATAATATAGTTGGGGCAGTGCGAGTAGTGTAGTTTAAATAGCAGACCTTTGTGCCCGACGGAGTAGAACGCTTTGTATATTTTGAACGCTATGTAAGGTAAATGTACCTATTTCTGACACTTTAAGAGGAATTCCAGAAGTAGCATGGCTTTTTATTTTAGATATTTTCATTTATTTGGTTTTTATACTTCCATAAAGCATTAGTAACCTTTAGATGCTTCGTTAAATCGAATAATAAGCAGAAAGATAAACAAAAATATTTTTATAACGTTATTTTTGGAGAGGTGCATGAACACCTATTTCTGACAGGGTCAAATAAATTTTACCCCTAAATCTGACAATGATATCACCTTTTTCTGACATTGCATCTAAATCTGTAATGCCTTGTACCTTATTCTGTCAAAACATAATCATTATTCAAAATTTTATTTATTTTAATGAGTATAATGAATAATTTTAAAACCAGAACAAACAAAGAGGACCCTGCAATTTTTAAGTGCAATTTGGGTTTCACTCGCGGGAGCTGAAATTTTGCACAGAGGTAGTTCATAACATGCTGATCAAAAGTCTTCATGGTCACAAAATTTTAACAACAGGATTTCGAGATATTGGACGAAGAAAGTCGTAATTTCGTCGATATCAAGACCTTCTTCGGCCAATATTTCGAAATCCTGTCGTTAAAATTTTTTGCGACCATGGAGACTTTTGATCAGTATATCATAAACTACCTTATTTGTGCAATATTTCAGCTTCTGGGAGTGAAATCCAAATTGCATTTAAAAAGTGTGAACTTCACGGATCCCGCACTTTTTAATTTTAGTTTCACTTCATGGAGATGAAAATTTTCACAGAGGTTTCAGAGGATTCATGGCATGCTGATCAAAAGACTTCACATTCACAAAAAAAATTAATCACAGGATTTCGAGACATTGGCCAAAGAAGGTGCTAATATCGACGAAATTACGACTTTCTTCAGTTCACAAGAATTTCTCCCTCCCCGGTAGACAAAGTGGTACTTTTTCCGCTTTTGCAGTGTTCTGGGTAAATGCCCCTTATTTTAGCAATAATAGAATAATAATAGAACTTGGTACACCAAACTTTTTGCCCACTGTTGCCTGTGGTATTTCCAACCTTACGGCGTTTGAAGTATTTTTTAATGTCTCATTGTATATATTATATAATATTTTGAAGACATTGCATATCCTACAAAATGATAAAATGACACTGCACCAATATCAGACACCCTTGAGCTATAATCTGACATGGGTGTCACATTTAGGTTTCCAGCGTTAAAAACCGATATTAAAGGTAGAAAAGAATGATAAATACTATTTCCTGTTGAATAACCAAGGAAAGCAATATAAATATAAATTTATTCTGTGCACCTAAATCTGTCAGTGGATGTCAGATTTAGGATTTAACGAAATTTTGTGTTCCTAATCCTGACACCCTTGAAAAAATAAAATATTATTAATATTATAGATCTTTCTTGTAGAAAACTAGACATTTATTCATAATTTTAACCCCAAACAAACAGAACATATATGCAGATGCCATAGACTCAAAGCAAACGAAGTTTAAAAATAAGCGTACGTCTACTTATCTTAGAAGAAAGACCAACGAAAACGGAAACTATCATGCAAGTTCCGTCGTCATGTACTAAAACTAACGTATAAAATAGGTTATGTGGTAAATGTGGAAAAAGACTCATACAAAAGTAGGGGAATATATTCTTGTTAATAAAGAACTAATAGAAATGCGCCTTTATCCAACAGAATTCTTATTTTTACCAATCAAATTAAAAGGTGTCAGAAAATGGTACATTGTCAGAATATGGTACATTTACGATGTGATTAAATATCATTAGTTGTGATTTGTTAGGATTTATTTTTAATCTCCACTTATCACACCACTGAATGGTTTCAGTTGTTGAAAATTGCAGGGTGTTTATTGTTTTTTCAATATTCTTTCCATAGGCTATCTAGGCTATGTCATCTGCAAACTGAAGCAGGCAAGACTCTGCATTGTGTGTTTGTTGGTGGTTGTTCGGTATGTCATAACAGTAGATATTAAATAATACTGTCGATAGTGGATATCCTTGTGGAAAGCCCTGTTCGTTTTCATATAGACCGGAAAAGGCCCCATTTATTTTAATTTTTGTTGTTCTACCCTCTAGGAAATCTTTATGAAACCAGATAATATAGTTGGGGCAGTGCGAGTAGTGTAGTTTAAATAGCAGACCTTTGTGCCCGACGGAGTAGAACGCTTTGTATATTTTGAACGCTATGTATATTGCTGCCGATTTGTTTCCAATTAAGCTGTTGGTTTGTATATTTGACGTCGCAATGATGAGGGGATGAATCGTAGATGAGTTTTGTGGGAACCCAAATTGATTCTTGAGGATCTGTTCGTCTAGTTCATTATGTAATCTTGTTTTTATGATTTTCTCCAAGTTTTTTCCGATTACTGGTAATAAAGTTATTGGTCTATAGCTTTGTGGATGAGAATGGTCTTGATTAGGTTTTGGAATTCTAATTACTACTCCAGTTTTCCATACTATTGGGAAGTAATGATTTTTTATGCAGTAGTTATATATGTTAATTATTTCTAGATGTATGTTCTGTTCAAGTTTTCTTAATATATTTCTACTAATATGGTCGTGGCCAGGGGCTGTATTTTTGCCCGAGTTTAGTACGTTGTAGTATTTTTCTTCTGTTGTATTTATATCTTCGTCTACTATTCAAATTCAAATTCGTTCATTTTGTTATTGGACAATTACAAATTGTATAACAATGGTCAATGGTAAAACAGGTAATTACAATTGGTATGAATAAAAAGAAAGATAAAATTAAGTGCGACTTAAATTAACTTAACCTAAACAAAGAACTCAGACAACGAATAAAAACATTTAGCTACTAAGAACAATTTAATTTTTTTTTGAAATGAAATAAATTAATATTATTTTGTTTTAATTCCTCTGGCAAATGATTAAACATTTTCAACCCCAAGTAGTTTGGAGATTTATTAGTGATTGGCAATTTACAAAAGGGTACATGAATATAATTTTTCTGTCTAGTATATGCTTCATGTATATCTTTATTGAGTTTATACTTGTGTTTATTTTTGAATACATGAACACACATTTCGAAAACAAACAAGTAAGTTAAAGTAATAACTTTATATTCCACAAAAGTGTCTCTACATGTGTGCATGTAGGGTAAACCTGCTATAGTGCGTAGAATCTGCTTTTGTGATATAAAAACGGTTTGTGATAGGTTGAAATTGCCCCAGAAACAGACACCATATTGAAGTCGTGACTCTACTAGAGCGTAGTAGAGATTCATTAATTGTTGTTTTGTGAGAATTTCTCTCATATTTTTGAATAAAAAATTAATTGAGCTCATAGTCGAGTCGAGATGTTCACAGTGGGTTTTCCAAGTGAGACATTCATCAATCTGAATGCCCAAAAAACTAATATTATCGCTGCTAATAAGTTGATTATTAATGTTTACAGTTACATTATCACAATGTTTCTGTCTATTATGAAATCTAATTAGTTGCGTTTTATCAACGTTGAAATGTAAATGATGTTGATTAAGCCAAGTACAGATATTTTCTAGGATATTGCTAATATTAACATTCAGATTGATGGATGAATTATACTAAATGATTAATGATAAATCGTCTACGTACATGGTATGAAAGGTTTCCCCTATCACTGATTCTAGTGAGTTTATATATAGAATAAAAAGGACAGGACCCAAAACAGAGCCCTGCGGTACGCCCATGTCAACTGAACAAGAGTTCGAATTGATACTAGTTATGGAAGAATTGCTGGAGTGTTGAATAGAAACATACTGTTTCAATTTCAAAAAACAAGTTACCCAATTTAATGGTAGACCTCGTATACCATAATCATAGAGTTTGTTAAGTGAAATGTCGTGATAGACAGTCGAATGCCCTACTGAGGTCACAAAAAATCCCAACAGGGCACTCGGCAGCGTCTATACACCGAACGATTTTCTCGTAAAAGGAGTGTGTGGCGGTTGCGGTGGATATACCCGAACGAAAACCATGTTGACTATCTGATAAAATTTTCTATTTATTTAAAAATATTGTTAAACGATCTAAGTAGGCGTATTTAAAAATCTTTGAGAAACTAAGTGGAATGGTGACTTGTCTGTAATTCTCGAGACACATCGGATTATTTTTTTTAAAACACGGTATTACTTTTCCTTCCTTTAATATGTCCGGAAAAATTCCATTTTGAAAAGATAAATTGATAAAATAGGTTATAGGATGTATTATTAATTTTAAAACACGTTTAATTAAAAATAATGGAATATCATCTGGCCCAGCAGACTTTTTATTTTTTAACTTATTTTTTAAAATACTCATTAGTTCCTCCTCGGTAAATGGATTAAGAAATAAGGTATGATTTACTATTTCATTTATATGTCTTTCGTTTATCGTTATTTGATTAGAAGATATTTTTTCGGCAATAGTTTTGGGGTATTGATAAAAAATCGATTGAAAGCCTCTGCAACTGCATCAGGGTTTTCTATTATTGCTTCATTGCTTTCTATTACTATGTTATTTCTTATTTTCTTTTTGTTAGACATCTCATCTATCACATTCCATGCTGCACGTATTTGGTTATCAGAATTAGTTTTTCTAAGTTGAATACTCCTTTTTTGTTTGTCTAATTAGTGTAGTGTGCCGATTTTTTGCAGACCTATAAAAAAGTATTAAATCAGGATAAACTTGCTTCAAATGAAAAAGCTCCTTTAGATCGATACTAGGCTTTATTATAGTGCCATTTACCCATTTTATGCCCTGGTCCTGATCCTAGTAACATTTTCACCTAGAAAAAATTAAATTAAAGTAATATAAAAATATATTGTAAAAGTAATCAAACGCTTCGTTTGTATCCTTTAGGAGGTACAGTTGATTCCAGTATTCCATTTCTAAGGTATGTTCGAATAGTGATATGCCGTTTTTGTTAAAGTTTCTTTTAGTAGAACTAGTAGTATGAGAAATTGAGCCACAAAAATCTAGTTGAAAATACACACAACATACTCCTTGATTGTTGAAATTAACAAAAATGTTATCAATTAAGGTACATGAGGTGTCTGTCATTCTGGTTGGCCACCCTATCACAGATTTTAGATTAAAACATGACAAGATTGTACAAAATTTTTTTAAATCATTATTATTGTAAGCATCTAGGTTAAAATCGCCACAGATTATAAGTTCTATATTTGGCTTAAACGAGGTATTCAGAACATCTGTAATTTTTTCAAAAAATAATGCTGTATCTCCAGAGGGAGCCCTATAGCAATTAATAATTAATATATTTCTATTGTTTCGTTTGACAGACATTACATAATATTCAAAATGTTGTTCGACGTTTATTTTTTTGGAATCCAAATTTTCTTTACACCATATTCCCACCCCTCCACATTTTCTTAAAGATCGACAGTAGCTACTAACTAATTTGTAGTTTTCAATATGCAAATAATTTACTGATTCTATATTAAGACCAATTTCCACTAAACACAATATATCCAAATTTGGGAAGTTGCAAATATCTTCTTGTAAGAGATTCACTTTATCCAAACTAAGTGTATTCACATTTAACATGAGAATATTGGGGTTGAATACTAGTCTATTTGGGTCGTTATCTTTCTGCGCATGTGTAAAAAACGGCTTATGCAGGCACTATGAGGCCAAATATTTGGATGCATTGCTGTTTTAAAATGTTGTTCATAGATCGACACTTTAAATGACGCATATAGTTCAGGATGTTTAGGCGATATAGCTTCACATATTGCCTCTGGAAAGTGAGGCTGTAGCATACTGACCAACGCATCCGAAGTTGTATTTGGATCAACCCTGTACACATGTAGATCAATCGTTCGGGGTATTTCTTTTAACGATAGACGATTCTGTTATTTCCAATCACAGTAAACTGGCGCTTCTTATTCATTTTTTGTCTACTTTTGACTTGAACCCATTCTTCTTATTTTCTTACGGATGGATGAGATACTACTTCGGCATCATTGTTCATGTTTATATATTTATTTAGTTTGAGATGACTCTCAGCTTGTAAAATCGCCGCCGAGACATCTGTTTTTTTTTACTGGTTGAATTTTATTAGGACTTGCACCAGACGTGGATGCTTGATGATTTATAGTTAATATCTAATATAATAATAATTTGTTTTTAGTATGAGTTGCAAGTCCTTCATAAGATGATTGTTTATTTTTGCCCTTAATGCTATTCATTGTAAATTGGAAATTGGAAATTTTTTCTTTATCTCCATTGTCGTTCGTTTTGTTTGTATTTACTTTTTTGTTGTGTGTATTAATAGAGTTTTTATCAGCTGTGACTATTATTTCTTGTTCCTCCTTCTTAGATATATTATCATTAATTAGGCTTAATAAATATATTTTGTCATTTAATAAGCTTATTTTTTTCCCTTAATTCGTTTATTATTGTCTTTTTGTTGTATTATGCAGTTTAAATAACATATATCATTGTTATTATCATTGATTTTGCTTAGTGGGGACTCACTCAGTATTAAATCACTTTCATTTGGTTCTAAATTTTTATTTTGGATGTCACAGTAAATTAACTTTGACCCTGTTATTTGGACCACTTTGACACGTCTAGCACAACTAGGGTGAAAAAACGAATTACACTTTTCACATTGTAGACCATTTAACACTTTACTACTGCAATAATTACAGTTTTTACTAGGAGCAACTAAAACTGAATTGTCCTTGTCGGCCAATTTTCTTCTTAATTGTAGGGTCCACGTTAAAAAAGTTTTCATACCAGTCGTTCACCAGGTTTAAATTTTCTTCATGAAAGTTAACATCCACCGGTTTCCTCAAAATAATTCCCAAAGTCATTGACCTTTTCTTGGTTGGTGGTGTAGCTGTTGTTATTGCAGGATATTTCAGGGATTGTAGATTTATTAGATTTATATTTGGATAGTTTCCTAATTTCATTCCAATATTTTTTTCCTTTGGAGTCATTTATGTTTTTGCATGCATGTATCCATTTCTCTTGTTTGCATTGCATCACTAATGCATGGATTTGTTTCGTAAGTTCGTTATATTTGGATTTTGTATCGTGATCTTCGTTTTGCTTGTGTAACGAGGTGAATTTTCCCGTTGCCAAAATTGCAGTTTAAATTAATAATGTACTTCGTTATTTGCTCCGCTTAAATTCGAGTCTATATATTGTAAATTATTATTATAGATTTCTCCTAAATTTAACTAGCTGAAACCGCGAAATAGATTTCTACTTTAAATAGGTAATTTGATAAACCTGGCAGTGAGAGGGCTGTCCTTAATATTAACAAATAATAATAATAAATGAACTCTATTGAACCACAAACTGATTCAATAGGCTATTGACCTAGGTCCTTCAGCCTATTGTTACAATTACATATACACACATATAATATTTTATAATTTTATGATACAATAAATAATATTTTATAATGTGATAGCTGTTATAGTTATACTAATAGCAACAATAATTACAACAGTAATAATATGATGTTTCGGTCTTGATTAATTGTTATTGGCTAATCTTTGTAGTTTTTCTAGTAGGGTTTGTTCCGGGTGCTTGTGTACCGTTCTTATTCCTGGGTCTTTTCTAATGCAGTATTCCTCGATTCTCTCTAGATTTTGTGGTATCTGGGAAAATCTTTTAGATAGATGGGTTAGACGGTCTTCTATAGGCATTATATTAGTCTGTTGGTATAAAAGTATAAAAGAGGGTTGGGGGGGGGGGGGGGGGGGGGTTGTGCAGCGGGTTGAGAGGATGTCGAATTTTGGTTATCTTCCTTATTGATGTTGTTTCCGCTACCTTTAGTTTTTTTCATGCCTGATTTTTACAATTCAAAAACAAAACGTGTCCATATTCAATCATTGGTCGACAAATAAGCTTGTAAATTCTACTAGCTGTCTCTATGTTGATCCCCGTCCTGTTATATGTCAAACTTCGGAAGTGTTTGGCTCTCGATACGATATTCTTTTTCTTGAGTTCAACGTGGGCATTAAAATTGATTTTGTTGTTCAGCGATGGGGAATTATCTGATGGGTGGTGGTTGAACAAAATGAACTGTGTTTTTAGAGGATTTGGCTTGAGTCTCCATTTGTTGAACCACCTGCATGTTGTGTTTACTAATGATTGTAGATTTTCTGATACCTTGGTGGTGGTTCTGTCGTGGGATACGAGGGCGGTATCGTCAGAAAATTGAAGGATATATCCATCATGAGCGAAGTGCTCAGGGTCGTCGTGTTGGTAGTTGTAAATATCTTAACAGTAAACGTTGTAAAGCAGTTGTGATAGTGGTGATAGTGGTGAACCTTGTGGTAATCCTTGTTCGGGGGTGAATTCATCTGAGTGGGTATTTAGGATCTTTACTTTCAACGTTCTGTTTGTAAGTAGGCTTTTAATAAAAAATATGATATATTTTGGACATCCTATTTCATAAAGTTTGAATAATAGACCATCGTGCCACACATTATCAAATGCTTTGTTGATATCCAGGAATAGTGCACCAGACCAGAAAGAGGATGTATTGTTGAATGACCCGTTTTAAATCCGAATTGGTATCCAGGGATTTGATTTCCTATGGCTTCTTGTATTCTGTTTTTAATAATTTTCTCTAAATTTTTCCCTAATACTGGTAGTAGTGTGATCGGTCTGTAGCTGCTTGTTTTAGAATGGTCTAGGTTCTGCTTGGGTATAGTGATTATGGTGCCGATTTTCCACTCTGGTGGTATATAGTGGTTTTTTAGACAAAATTCATAAATTTTTTTAATGTGTAGATGCACTTTTTTGTCTAGTTTCCTTAACAAGTTTTTGGTGATGTAGTCGTGGCCTGGTGTTGTACCTTGGTGTATTGTATCGAAATATTCTTCGTCTGTTATAGTGTGTTCTTCAACTGGTGGTATCTCTGAGAAATATGTTTCACACCATTGGATAATGGTGTCGTAATGTATGTTATCGAAATTGTTATCTTCATATTTTTTGTACACTTTTTTGTAATGTTTACTAAAGATGTATGCTTTTTCAGCAGGTGTTTCGTATTTTTCACCGTTCTCCTCTATGACTTGCTTATTTTCAGTTTTGTTTTTATACTTAGATAGTTTTTTGATCTCTTGCCAATAAGTTTTTCCTTTTTTGGAGTTTATATTTTCGCATGCTCTTATCCACTTGTGAGTTTTAAATTGTTGGGTTGAATGTTTTTGTTAAATCTATTTATCACCGTTTTCATGTCTGGGCCTCCATTGTCTTTGTATTTCCGATACATTTGTCTTTTCTTTTTTATAAGGCTTATAATATAGTGTGGAAGTTCATGTGTATAATAGTTATATTTCGTCCTGGGCGTATTTTCTAGAATTAGCGACGTTAGCTTAGCGTTAAAGTTTGATATTTGTCGGCTGGTAATTTCTATGTCTTCCGAATCTTCCAAATATGATAACATACCTTCGTTCACTTTGTTAGTGTCTGTTTTGGAAAAGTTATACCTTTGAACTTCGCTGTTCTGTGTCGACTTTTGTAGGTCTAATGTTAAGATAAGTCCAAGATGATCCGATCCCAAGTCTGGGGTTTCTTCTACACTTAGGATAGTAATATTAACATTAATTACAAAAATTAACATTGAGGGCGTTGGTAAGTGAGCTGTGTAAATTAGTTTCAATAGACCACTTTTGAAATCACTTCTGTCCGATCCGTCAAACAGCCCAGTCGGGTATTATTCCATATATTCACCACATGCAAGTACATCGTTTTATCATCGCCGCTGGTTTCTTGTCGATCTTTTTATATTAACACCGATAAGAATAATTCACTAAAATGTGTGTTTTAAAGCAATAATTTGAAACCGATTCCGTTTAAATGTATCAAGCAACACTAACATCATAATCTCGTCTGTTCCATACACAAGGAATCATCATCTGCATTTATAAGTATAATTGTAACCTTAATGTATATATACAAAAATTAAATAAGTTTACAGAAGGTAGTATATTATACTACGAAATAAATAAAGAAAGTTTTTGTTAATCATAATGCTATTTGTAAGGACTTGTCTAACATCATTACCAGCAAGGCATGGGATTTGAAGAAATCGTTAATTTTTATAAAAAGAAATACTGTCAAAACTAATATAGAATCTAGCAACATGAAGATTATAAGGGAACAAGGTGCAAAAAACAATCCAGCAGAATCTAATACTGTACTGAAGTCAACCTCAATGGATGATGCAATTACAAGTGACGAGGAAAGTAAAAGACAGAAAGTAAATTGTTCTAATAAAATTAATTTTTTAGATGTACAAGTAGAGAAAATAACATTAACATAGTGCATCAAAATGTGCAATGTATTGGTAACAAACTATTAGAGTTAGAAATATTTAAAAAATATATAAATTGTGATATTTTTTGTGTATCGGAGTTTTGGGCAAAAAAGGATCAACTTCAATCTTTACATATTGATGGATATTGTTTAGGCAGTTATTTTTGTAGAGAGAATTTAAAAAATGGTGGTGTAGCCATATATGTAAAGAATGATTTGGAATATATAAATTTAGATTATGTAAGTAATATTTCTATAGAAAAAGATTTTGAGTGTTCAGCTATAAAGTGCACGGTAAAAGAAAATGAATCATTTTTAATTTTGACACTGTACAGAAGCCCTGACGGAAATATTACCGTTTTTTTGGACAAGTTAAATACAGCACTAGAATTACTGATAAGCAACCATAAACAACATAAAATTATAAATGCGGTGACTTTAACATTAATTTTCTCATACCTTTTAAAAATCGTACAGCTCTTTTGGATATTTTTTATTCATATTGTATTAGACCTACCATAGAGGAATGTACTAGAGTCAATTCCTACATTGATAACATTTGTGTGAATTTAAATGAAAAATCTTACAAGAGCTCAGTATGGTTTCAGTGATCATAATGCTCAAAGTATATCAGTGACAAAGTATATCAGTGACAATAAAATGTGAGATGGATACTACAAAACATATTAAATACAGAGAACTAAATAATCAAGATAATGTTCGCCACTTTTGTGAATTACTTAAGAATGAAAACTGGAATGATATTTTAAATTCAAGAACATATGATGCAAATACCAAATTTGCAATGTTTTTTGATATTTTTGTGTATTACTTCAATATAGCATTTCCAGAAAAAACTAAAATTATAAAGAGCAATAAAAATTCCTCCAGAAAATGGATAACAAAGTTTAAAGATTTCATCAAAAAAACTAAAAGATTTATACACATTAACCTTAGATGGAGATGAGAATATGAAACTTTATTATAAAAAATACAAGTCAATTTATAGTCAACTTCTAAAAAGAGCTAAAAAAATGTATAACAATAATTTAATTACTGATACAAAAAATAAATAAAAAATGGCATGGAATATAATCAAGCCAAACAACAATAAATACAAAAATGAACCTGCTTTAGACATAAATAATATTCTCATAGATGATAATTATATTGTAGGTAATCATCTAAACAAATATTTCAATGAAGTACCTAATTCATTGCTTCCTAATCCACCTCAACAAAATTTCCATGAAATCCATATGAAACAAAATCCATTTTCATTTTATTTTGAACCCGCAACTGAGTACGAAGTGTTGAGTATTGTGCAAAATCTGAAAAATTCAAATTCCTCAAATGTATAATTCCAATTTTGAAACCATTAACAGAACTATTAAACTGTTCACTAAGTGAAGGAATTTTTCCTGATGAACTGAAAGTTGCCAAAATAATACCTTTATTTAAGTCAGGCTGTAATTTAAAGGTCGAGAATTATCGACCAATATCAATATTAAGTTCGTTCTCTAAAATATTTGAAAAATATGGCACATAAAATTACAAAATTCTTTGAAAAGCATAAGTTGTTCAATAAAAATCAATTCGGATTTCGTGCTGGTCTCTCTACGACAACTGCTATCATACACTTCTTGAATAATCTTTATGAGAACTTAGATAAAGATAAAAAAAGTGTCGGTATTTTTCTTGACCTGAGTAAGGCGTTCGATCTTGTATGCCATGCAAGCCTTATAAGAAAACTTGAGAGCTACGGTATAAGAGGTGAACCACTAAATTGGTTTAAAAGCTATCTGTGTGGCAGAGCACACTTTGTTCAAATTAATAACTGCAAGTCTGACGTCCTTGAAACTTCAACAGGAGTACCACAAGGGTCAGTTTTAGGTCCCTTACTGTACATTATTTATCTGAACGATTTTATTGTGGACGACTCTATTTTATTCGCTGATGATTCATCTCTTTTAATATCGGAATGTAATATAAAGCAAACTGTGGACAATCTAATGTAAGGCTCTCACAAGCTCAAGAATGGTTTTCGGAAATTATGCTTATTCTAGATAATAAAAAATCTCTATTTTTAAGGTTCAGCAACTTAAAGAAAAATTATAAGGAAAGTCTTTTAATAAAGACGAATAGTGGTACTATTAGGCAAGAACAAACTGTTAAATTTCTGGGCTTACATATATCAGACAACTGTTCATGGTCTATACACATTGACAACATTTGCAAGCGAATTGCTCCAGCTTGCTATTGTATTAATCAGTTGCGGGATGTTGTTGACAGGTCGGTCTTGATTATGTACTATCATGCGCAGTTTCATTCTATAATCTCGTATGCCATAATTGCCTGGGGAACTGCGAGCGATAGTATCAGAGTCTTCAAATTACAAAAAAGAGCTGTGAGATTTATTGTAGGATTAAATAAGCGCGATAGCTGCAGTACTGTGTTTAAGGAATTGGGAATATTAACATTACCCTGCACTTTGCTATTGAATTCATTAATATATGCTAAAACAGAACTAAGTTTGAATACTCTCAATAATTATCACTCTCATAACACAAGAAATAACACAACACTGGAAATACCAATGCATAGATTAACAAAATATGAACATCATTTACCTGTTAGGTATAAAAATATGCAAATAAAATATTTTAAATCAGAACTTAAGAGATTATTAATACTTAAGCATTATTATTCGATAGAAGTCTGTGATTATATATTTTTTTCTCTATTCTTTTTTTGTGTTCGTATCTTTAACCGTTATTTAATACATGTTTTATACATATTTGTATAATTTTAATTTGATACCTACATAGTTTGACTTAGTTTATTTATGTATAATATACTGCTTATATTTCTATGTACCTACATTTGACATATCCTATATCATGTATTTGTGATCGACAGGACCAATAAATTATTATTATTATTATTATCTTTTCGCGTTAGCGATGCTGGACAGTTCTCCCGTGTCTCCGATATTCTCACAGGGGAAGCGCCAGCGAATTATCTACAACCACTCCCCACATCCCGCAGGGTTAGTGGTTGTAGATTCCAGAATCGTGTGCCATAAGTAGACGCAGGGACCCTAAGACGACTGCCTTCTGCATTTGGCCTGCCAACCATTCGGCTGATTTTTGGCAGGCCGGTATGGTCTTCAATGCTGAGAGCAGCGTAGGCCTCATCCCACCGAGAACGCCGATTATCAGGACGACCATCTTGACCGAGTAGTCTGGGTATAGCGCTCTGAGCTCATACCGGAGATCTCGGTATTTGGTCCGTTTCTCCTCCTCCTTCAAGGTGATGTTTGTCTCGGCAGGTGCCGAGAACTCGATGACATACATCACCTTGGTCTGGTGGTCGAGGAGGACTATGTCAGGCTTGTTGGCTTGAATCAGCCTGACGGTCGGGAACGAGTAGTTCCAATAAATTCGGCACTTCTCGTTCTCGACAACGGATTCGATCTCTCCGGAAACATAAGGCAGCACTGGTGTTTGGTCTACCTCGTACGAGTGCCGAAGATGGTAATACAGCACTCGTAAAGCCGCGTTATGTCTGTGGATGTAAGCCGAAGTCGCGTAAATCGGACATGCAGATAGTAAATGCATGAGCGACTCCGGCGCCTGATGGCAGGTCCTACAATTTAGGTCGTGGACCTCTACACCCATAACACGACTGCGGTAGACCAAGGTGTTAATAACACCATCTTGGCAGGCCACAATGAATCCCTCGGTCTCCGACTTTAGCCCTGCTGACCTCAGGAATGAGAAGGTCAGCTTTGTCGATAAACCCAGTGTCTCTATGTTGTTGTAGAACACTCCATGCATGGGTCTATCGACGTGCTGCCTGAACAGATTTCTCTGCTCGGCAGCTTTGATTTGGGTTGTCAGGCGATTTGGCGGAAGCTCAGTTACTGACTGTGCATCAGCACCTCGCCTGCCTCTTCGCCTGAAGTCGAAAACGAGACCGAGATCATCTGCGGCCCTGCGTGCTGCCTTAAATAAAAATCCGCCCACTCCTACGGTTTCATGATCTCTCACTAACCGCAGGAGTGGATCTGAGCTCCTCAAGATGTTACATGCCATACTCAGCGCTACTCTGCGATGCATGCACTCCAGGCTCAAGAGTCCTCTGCCCCTCCGTTGACGTGGAAGGTACACTCGAGGAGCGGACGATCTAGGATGAATGCTTCTGTGAATATGCATCATCTTGTATCCCTATCCAATTGACGCAGCTCGCCTATTGTCCACTTGACTACTCCAAAGGAGTAGAGCAGAATCGGAACGGCAAGTATATTAGTCGCAGACACCTTGTTCTTTCCCGAAAGTTCGGAAGACCAAATCTTTCGAAGTCGGTGTCTGTACTTGCCGCGGAGAGTGTCCTTAATTTGTTTTACGTCCTGGATGTGATGTTGTTGCACACCCAAGTACGTGTAGGTCTCTCCGGCATCCAGATGTCTTAGGATGCTTCCGTCTGCCAGCTGCGCATCTTCAGGGAATAGCCCGCATCGTCCTCTCTTGAGGTGGACGACTGCACATTTGTCCAACCCAAATTCCATGCCAATAGCCCGCGTGTACTCTTGGACCACCCTAAGAGAGTTTTGGAGTTCGCCCTCTCCGGAGGCATACAGTTTTAGGTCATCCATATAGAATAAATGGGTGACCTTATGCCTCCGGTTACTGGGTGATCCACATTGGTATCCGCGGGTTTGACGTAGTTCTACAGACAACGGCAGCAGTGAGATGCAGAATAGGAGAGGACTGAGGGAGTCGCCCTGGAAAACTCCTCTCCTAAATGATACCGGCTCTGTCGAAATCCGCTGAGCACCAGATGTTACGGTGAAGCGGGTTCTCCAGAGTGGCATCAGTTGTTCAATGCATCTCACTATTGGTGCGGGTACCGCAAGGCACCGGAGCAGGTGTAACAATAATGCATGTGATGGTGTATTGAATGCCTTGCGGTAATCGATCCACGCCATTGATAGGTTACGCTTGTATTGCACAGAATCCTGAGCAATACAGCGGTCTATCAACAGGTTCTCTTTGCAGCCTGCCACACCTTTTTTACTGCCTCGCTGCTCGTGTATCTCTAGGAATACAGGCTCAACTGACCTCAAAGTCCTGGCGTACAAGATACGTGTAAATAACTTGTAGCAGGAATTGAGGCAAGTGATCGGTCTGTAGTTTTTCGGGTTGGACAGGTCCCCCTTTTTGGGGATCAGTACGGTTCGCCCTTCGGCAAACCAGTCCGGAATCTGCTGCCCCTCGTTCAACCACGAGTTGAAAACTCGAGCCAGACGGCGGTGAGTGGAAGGAAATTTCTTCCACCACCAGTTGTTTATGCCGTCTGGGCCCGGGCCCGCGAAGTTCTTTGTGCCAACAAGCGCCTGTTGGACTTTATTATTATTATTATTATTATTATTTTTTTTTCGGTTAATCCGTTGCCGGACAGGGCTTCCGTGTTTTCCGACCGATACCACACGGTAGCCGCGCCGGCCATAATTACAGCCACTCCCCACGACCTGTGGGGTTAATGACTATAAATACCAGAATCGTGTGCCCTAAGTAGGCGGAGGGACCCCAGGATAACCGCCTTCTGCATTTGGCCTGTCAGCCATTCTGCTGATTTCTGGCAGACAGGTATGGTCTTAAGTTCCGAGAGCAGCATAGGCTTCATACCACCGAGTACACCGATTATTAGGACTACCATCTTGACTGAGTAGCCTGGGTATAGCACTTGGAGCTCGTACCGGAGATCACGGTATTTGGTCCGTTTTTCCTCCTCTTTCAAAGCGATGTTTGGCTCAGTAGGTGCCGAGAACTCGATCACAAACATCACCTTGTTTTAATGGTCGAGGAGGACTATGTCAGGCTTGTTGGCCTGAATTAGCCTGACTGTCGGAAACGAATAGTTCCAATAAATTCGGCACCTCTCGTTTTCGACAACGGACTCAATATCTCCGGAGACGTAAGGCAGCACTGGCGTTTGGTCTATCCCGTACGAGTGCCGTAGATGATAGTACAGCACCCGTAACGCCGCGTTATGGCGTTGGATGTAGGCCGAAATCGCATATATCGGACATGCAGAAAGTAAATGCATGAGCGACTCCGGCGCCTGATGGCAGGTCCTACAGTTTATATCAGGTACCTCTACACCCATTACGCGGCTTCGGTAGACCAACGTATTAATTACACCATCTTGGCAGGCCACAATGAATCCCTCGGTCTCCGACTTTAGCCCGGCTGACCTTAAAAAGGCAAATGTCAGCCTGGTCGATAAACCCAGTGTTTCTACGTTCTTATAGTATACTCCGTGCATGGGTTTACCGACGTGCTGCCTAAACAGAAGTTCCAGCTCGGCAGCTTTTATTTGTGCCTTCAGACGAGTTGGCTGTAGTTCAGTGACTGACTCTGGATCAGCACCGCGCCGGCCACCTCGCCTATCGTCGAATACGAGACCAAGTTCATCTGCGGCTCTTTTTGCTGCCTTAAACAATCCTGCACCCACCCCTGCGTTTTCGTGATCTCTCACTAATTGCAGGAGCGGGTCTGAGCTCCTAAGGACATTACATGCCATGCTCAGTGCTACTCTGCCATGCATACACTCCAACCCCAAGAGCCCTCTGCCCCCCCGATTTCGTGGGAGGTACACATGAGGGACGGATGATCTAGGATGAATGCTCCTATGGATATTCATCATCTTGCGGGTACCTCTGTCCAATTGGCGCAGCTCATCTACAGTCCATTTGACTACTCCAAAGGAGTAGAGCAGAACAGGAACGGCAAGCATATTAGTGGCAGATACCTTGTTTTTCCCCGAAAGTTCGGATGACCAAATCTTTCGGAGTAGGCTTCTGTAGTTGCCGCGGAGAGATTCTTTCACTTGTTGCACATCCTGGATGTGATGTTGCTCCACACCCAGGTATGCGTAGGTCTCTCCGGCATCCAGATGTCTCAGGATGCTTCCGTCTGCGAGTTGCGCGTCTTCAGCAAAGTCCCCGCATCGTCCTCTCTTGAGTTGAACGACCGCGCACTTGTCCAACCCGAACTCCTTACCAATGGCCCGCGTGTACTGCTCGACCACCCTTAGAGCATTTTGGAGTTCATGCTCTCCGGAGGCATACAGTTTAAGGTCATCCATGTAGAATAGATGAGTGACCTTATGCCTCCGGTTGCTGGGTGGTCCACAGTGATACCCGCGAGTTTGGCGGAGCTCAACAGATAACGGCAGCAGTGAGATGCAAAAGAGGAGGGGACTCAGAGAGTCTCCTTGGAAAACTCCTCTTCGGAATGCCACCTGCTCTGTTGTAACCCGCTGTGCACCGGATGTTATGGTGAAGCGAGTTTTCCAGAGAGGCAGCAGTTGTTCTATGCATCTCACTAGTGGTTCTGCTACCGCAAGACACCTGAGCAAATGCAACAATAGTTCGTGCGATGTTGTGTCAAATGCCTTACGATAGTCAATCCAGGCCATCGATAGATTCCGCTTGTACTGCACAGAATCCTGCGTAATACAGCGGTCTATCAGCAGGCTGTCTTTACAGCCCGCCATGCCCTTCTTGGCGCCACGCTGCTCGTAAATCTGTTGGAAGACCGGATCAACCTGCCGTAATGTCCTATCATACAAGATACGTGTAAATATCTTGTAGCAGGAGTTCAGACAAGTGATCGGCCTATAATTCCTTGGGTCGGACAGATCTCCCTTTTTGGGGATTAGCACGGTACGTCCCTCGACAAACCAGTCAGGAATCTGCTGCCCCTCGTTCAACCACGTGTTGAAAACTCGGGCCAGACGACGGTGGGTGGAAGGAAATTTTTTCCACCACCAGTTGTTTATTCCGTCTGGGCCTGGAGCAGCGAAGTTCTTGGCTCCACCAAGAGCTTGTTGAACTTCCTCTGAACTGATTGCCGTGCACACCTCTTCTGGCTCTTCTAAGGTTCTGTGGTAAAGAGCCTCGAAGTGTGCTATTGCTGGAGTGTTGCTATCGAACGGACGTGTCGTTTCGTAGATTCCCTTCCAGAAGCGTTCAACATCGGCTACAGCTGGCGGATTGTCGACAACACGCTGTGGCTCTTGAAACGGGCGGGAAGGATTCGTACGGAACAGTGTATTTTGCTCCATACTCCTTACCCGCCTTATTAGCGTTTTCTTGATAACCATGAGCGCTCGAATCCGATCTAAACAGTGTTGCTTAATAGTAAGCATCACTGTTAGATTCAGTGTGTGGTGCTGGCGTCTTAGGCCGGCTGCTGTTTGCCGGACTTTAGGCGTGAATGCCTTGCCAGCTGTTACGCATTCCACTACACTCTGGATTATTATTATTATTATTATTTCATTTCTCAGTCTGAGCTGGTAGCGGTTATATCGCGAAATGGAAAAGCAGTTCAGCTCCTCCCATTTAGCTTAGAACCTTACGAACAATGTGACAGGTTTGCAGTAGCACTGCACGCTGTCCCACTATGGAAATGGTTTTTGAGAGTCCAAGGTTACTTAGGTTCCTCGTGAAGTTTTTACTCATAAGGCCTTCAGCAGATATCACAAATGGTACAATTTCGATATTTTGGAGATTCCACTGGTTTTTCAGATCGTAGGCCAAATTTTCATATTTGGTGCCTTTTTCTATCTCGGTCTTTCTGATGTTGTGTGAGAAAGGCACCGAAATGTCTATAATGACTGCCTCTTTCTCTTTTTTCTTTATGAGGATAATATCAGGCCTGTTGTGGTCGACTGTGCGGTCTGTGGTTATTGGCCTGTCCCAGTATAGCAACGTATCGGCTGATTCAAGCACAGGAAGTGGTGAATATTTATAGTAGGGTGGCGGAGCTACTTCTAAAAGGTTATTATTATTATTATTATTATTATTATTATTATTATTATTATTATTATTATTATTATCAGAATATAATTATTATTTTCCGACTTAGCCGAAATTAAATAAATTTAAAGTTAAATTATTACAATAGTAAGTGAGTCAGAGTTAGGACCTGTTAACTTCTCCGATTTTATCCAAATAGCTATGTTCTCAAAAATGTCCAAATGGGAAAAAGAACATAGATGATATTTCGAGAGAAAACTGTTTACCGTTTACCGTTTATATTATTTTAATCCAGACCATTTGTGATGGTACTGCAATAAAATAATATCTGTTGTTCTACCAAAGGTGCAGAAGTTATAATTACCATATATTTTATTTTAGCTAGTTCGTAGCAAAAATCTGCAAAATTGATTGTAG
Source organism: Stenurella melanura (assembly GCA_963583905.1). Lineage (NCBI taxonomy): Eukaryota > Metazoa > Arthropoda > Insecta > Coleoptera > Cerambycidae > Stenurella > Stenurella melanura. Next base: position 108,952,897 of record OY757310.1, on the reverse strand, counting down.
TGTTGTTAATTTACCGTTCATTTTGTTTCCAATATTTTGTACTGATACAAAATGGAACAAAATTCCTTACTTTGAAATAATATGCAGAAATTTATTATAGTCCGGGAATTGAGAATAAAATCTAGGCTACCATAAATTAAGTAACTTTATATTCTGATACATAGAAATTTTCCGCATCAATTCCGACAAGATACCACGTGGCCGAACCGAAATGCATTTAATGAAGGCACCCAGCTGTGGGGTTTGAGGCGCTAGGCAAACATCGCATCAAGTGTTGATGTAATTTCAACTTTTCCGAACCAAACCGAAATACCACCGTTCTGATTATTGCTGTCTGTCCGTCTAAGCAGAATAATCTCCGCCGTAAGCTGATACCAAATCCGATATCCGTTTTATTTTCCGAACCGAGTGTAACCAAGTTTACGCACCGCTCCGAATCCATTAACCAGTTTATTTTTCGATCCGAGTGTGACTTAAGTTACACACCGCACCGAATCCGAAAACCGTTTTATTTATTTGGTATCAGTATTATTTAGTTTTGCCAAGTTCTTCACACTTACACTCTGACTGTTCATTTAGGCATGCTGTTGATAACCACTTGCTTTTGCCTGGTACTTGCATACTGCCTGCTTTTATTACTTACTGTGCTGTTGTTTCTACTTTTTACCGTTTTTTTCCGCTTACTGTTTTTCTACCGATTTTATTTTTTTCTTTACCGCTTTCACCGTTTGCTTGCTTACCACCGCTTGCTTCCGCATTAATGAGTAACTAGTAGCTAACTAGCTTCTAGCTTCACACCGCCTGGTTACCCGTACGTCACAAAATGGCGTCCTACCTAAATCAAATTAAACTAAAATGACATATCTGAAGTTTTTTATTTTATGTATAAAAAACAGTTTGGTACCTAACTGTTTTTTATTGTTTTGTAAATTTCATTATTATGTCAATAAACTTGTTAATTACCGATATCTGCCTTCTACTGTTGAATGTGAGTGAAAGTCTAATCTGCCATCCAGACCCTTACATTCTCAGGATCATCCAAAGCTACTTTAGGGACAGGAAAATAAGAATGGAAGCAGATAACGTCATCGAATGGAAAGATGTGACCTGTGGAGTCCCACAGGGCTGGATACTTGGACCAACCCTGTGGAACATCATGTTTGATGATGTCCTGCGAATTCCTCTCCTCCTCCCCCTTCTGACAGGCTACGCGGACGACTTGGCCTTAACCGTATCCGGAGAGTGCACCGTGTTGAGGAGAGGGCGAATACAACTATTAGAAGAATAGAGGAATGGCTCCGAGGTGTAAAATTAAAATTAGCCCCAGAAAAGACCAAGGTAGTCTTTATTACTAGGAGAAGAACTGTGCAGCCCGTTACCATCAGGATTGGACAGATGGAAATCAAACCGGGGGGCGGACTCAAATACCTCGGCATCTGGCTAGACCCTAGGCTAACATATAGGAGGCATATCGCAGAAACGGCCGAAAAAGCCAGGAAGTCGGCAACTGGGGGAGAAGCGAAAGGAGCTGCCAGGAAGAGGCTGATGGAAAGATGGCAAAATAGATGGGAGAACGCCCACAAAGGGAGATGGACCTACCGAATGATCCCGACAATAAAAAAATGGGTGGAACGGAAGCACGGGGAGGTAGGGTACCACCTTACGCAGGCCCTGACAGGTCACGGTTGCTTCGCCGATTACCTGCTGGGAATATGAAAACTGGACTCCCGAGAATGCGCATACTGCGGGGAGATAGACGACGCGGAACACACAGTGTTCCACTGCAACAGATGGGCAGACGTGAGGCTGAACCTAAACCGTCTAAGACCAGAAGAACTAACTGAGTACATGCTGCAGTCCGAAGACAACTGGACAAAGGCCGAGACAGCGATCAAGCAAATCATGGAGCGCAAAGGAGAGGATGAGAGGGACCACGACCTATACCCCCTACGCTGTTAAAGGGAGTAAGGCCTCTGACTGAAAACAACAACTATAGATTGACGTGAATCCTGAAGTGAAGCGAGAGCGGTGCCAGGATATACTCCACACTGAAGAGGGGTGATTTTTAGTGGGTATACCTTTCCTTGCTTATACACATATATTATATATATATATATATATATATATATATATATATATATATATATATATATATATATATATATATATATATATATATATATATATATATATGAAGTGTTGACGTGCTTCCGGGTATTTTCCCGTGTAGTTGGTAGGCTCCTGTTGGAACCATGGTTGTCTGAACGACGTTTTGGCGGAATCTCATCTGCCATCTTCAGGTTCTAGCTGAAAGCTGCCTGCTGCTGCTGCTGCTGCTCCTCGTTGCTCGAACTGAACTGACGTTCTCTCTGTTGTGCGGCTCCTTATATACGTTGTGGGGTGGGGCGCACCTGCGCACTTGGCTGCGTGTTACTGGCCCTTTTCTCTCTGTTGGAGGCGTAGCGGGCGCCTGAGCTAACCCGACAAGAGGCCTCACTGAAACGTCACGTTTCACGTGACTTCTCGTTGAAGGTCGTCCGGCTCCTCGTGATAGGTCGCCCGTATATGGAGGCCTTATCGCTTCCTGTGTAAACAGACTCAGTTCATCATCCTACATAGGCTGGTAAATATGCAGCTGGGTGAGTTATAGCGTTTTTTTTTGATATTTTGAATACTTTAGGTGCGGGCTTTACCGTATGAACGGGTGGTGCCACCATAGCGCGTATATAGCCGAGCGTATATTCTGTACCTACTTTGCAGTGGATTAGTCATCCCCCGTATATTTAATATCAGATTTGCGCGGAATAAGTCCTCCATAATATTATTGACAACACAGTCTTCAGTTCGTTGTTAAAGGTTCCACTCCACAACTATTGTGAATAACTTCAGGTGGAGAAAACCGAATTCCATTTTCTGTTTTAACTTTTTAAACAGAATAAATATACTGAAATTTATTTTTATTAAAGATGATTTTTAAAAGATTTCAACAACAATGAGTACTTATTACAATACAGAACAGCTAACACAAATAAGCATACATAATAAGTTAAATGAACATTTCTGAAATCTGAACAAACAAAAGATATGATATGGTAACTTAGTGAAAATAATCCGAGGCGTGATTTTTCTACTTCAAAGAAACGAAAATTCTTTTTAACGGCTATCGGTTCCACCATTTTATTTTGTCACTTTAGAACTCTAAAATGGTATCTTTTTGTATAAAAAGCCGAATAATAAATTAAAAGTGTACTGAAATTTATGAAATTAAAGTATATATTTTTTAAAGGTATACATAAATTTTAAATTGATAAAAATAGCAAAAGATCATGACCCACAGAAGTACATAGTGTGACAAACTAAATCTTTTTTATTCTCAAAAATAGATGTTAATTCTCTTTTTCATTCTTCAATTCTTTGGGACTTCCTGCCACATGTATGTTTTCTTTTTAAGCGGTGCTAGGGGAATCTACAAAATATATCACAATTAACCAGTATGATACCGGTAAATAACCTCTACGCCTGTGACGTTTACGTCAAAGGATCAGTTAGAGGCTGGTTTTTTAAAATAAACAACACAAATAAGTATAAAAACTTGAAATTAAATATTTCGCCGACGTTTCGGAAATCTAATCTGTTTTCTTTTTCAAGGCTTTTTTGAAAAATCTTTTTTGCTGTGTATGACAAATACATAGCTCTAAGAATGTTTGTTATATTCAATATCCATAGATACTTACTATTTACATAGAACTGTTGATATAGTTAACAGTTTTTTAGTTTTTATGCAATGTTAAGTTTGTGAAGTTCTTCTTTTAACATTGGCAGCCAAGTTGTAGAGACATCTACGGAACAATTCGACACGCAACTATCCTCATTCAATAACATTATCGCGGATTCTTTAATTTTTCTTTTTTTGCTATCTGCCTCATTTGTTAAAATTTTTGCCGAGTCCAAGTTTATTCTATGTCCGTTCACCTACGCGTGTTCGCAGATCTTGGACCTCTGAATTTCATTTTTTCTGATATAATTTTGATGTTCGCCCAATCTTACACTCAAAGGTCTGGATGACTCACCCACGTATTGTTTGTCGCACTCACACGGAATACTATAAATGCAATTTTTTGAATTTTGCTCGTGGTTCTTCGGTTTCGTCTTTGTCAGAATAGATCTTAAAGTGTTGCTTGTTTGAAATACCGTCCTAATATCAAATCTATCACCGATGCGGCGCAACTTTTCGGACAATCCGCATACATAAGGAATTAACGCTGTGTAACGTTTTTTAGGTTTTTGTCATACTTGATTATTATTTTCAATATTTATGAAGGTTTTATTGACAAAACTTCCAGGGTGTTGGTTATTAATAAGAACTTCCTTTATAAACCGATTCTCATTGTTTAGTATTTCATCATTAGAAGAAATGATTTTGGCCCTATCATACAAACACCCCTCTTAACGTGCATCGACTGATTTGAGTTGAAATTTAAATATCTGTTGGTATGTGTTGGTTTTCTATAAACACTTGTTTCAATTGTACCATTTACTCTTTTAATTAAAACATCTAAAAATGGTAATTCATTTCTAATTTCCTTTTCTAAAGTGAATTTAATAGAAGGTTCCTTATTATTTAAATGATCCAAAAAACTATCAGGTAACTCAATACCATGAGGCCAGATTGCAAAGATATCATCTACGTATCTCCACCAGATGCACAATTTTGAACATACCTAGTCTCAAAATCCTCCATAAATATATTGCTTAAAATCGGTGACAATGGAGAACCCATTGCCATACCGAAATTCTGCTGATAGAAATCATTTTCTAATTGGAAATAAGTTGTTTTTATACACATAGTTAAAAGTTCCATTATAGTATTTACACTCAATTTAGTTCTAGCTTCCAAATTATTTTCATTTAACAATTTGTCTTTGATTATTTTTTAAGTTCTGTCTACTGGGACGTTAGTGAACAGACTAACTACGTCAAAACTAACCATCAGATGTGTATTATGAATATTGTGTTCATAAACTTTTTCAATAAAATGTTTACTATTTTTTATATACGAGTCAGTATTTCCAGATAATGGATTAATAATTTTAAGCAAGAATTTTGCCAAATTGTGGCATAGCGAATTAATGGAACTAACAATTGGTCTTAATGGGGCATTCTGTTTATGTATTTTTGGTAAACCATAAAAATGAGGAGGCTTGCTATAATGCGGTGTAAGCTTCCGTCGTTTAAAGTCATTAAATTCATTTTTGTATTTAAATAAAGTTCTATAAATTTTGCCCTCAAGTGATTTTGTTGGGTCTTTACTTAATTTTGAGTATGGTGCTTCATTGATAAGTGTCATGATTTTCTCATCATATGTATTTTTATTTATAATGACTGTGGCATTACCTTTGGCCGCTGGTAAAATTTTAATGGATTCATCTCTCTTCAAAGAGGATATTGACCGTTTTTCTTCCGTGCTAAAATTTTCTTTAATTCTATATTGCCTCTCTAAAGCGATCTTTGTCCGCACGCGATATTCATTTCCGTCATCTGTTGGCATGTTTTGTGCAGATGACGGAAATGAATATCGCGTGCGGGCAAAAATGGAAATTTACAATAAAATTCTTATATTTAAAAGAACTAACAAAATAAATATCAATGAATGAACTAAACAAATAGTACTTTACAAATTACATAATACTTAAGACATTATATTCTATTTTTATTTAATTTACTTTAATCACAATCTATTCATAATAAATTCTTTTAGTTTAGTTTTAAATGTGTGAATCTTTTATAGATTCGGGTAACTCATTAAATTTTTGAAAACCTTTAAAATACAATGTATTCATAGAGTTATGACAATTAGTTCTTGCTATATGAATATTGTTTGCACCTCTCGTATTATATGTATGAATATCTTTGTTGAAAGTAATGAAATGCTGAAAATATTCAGGAGCCATACGATTTACTATTTTAAATACAAAAATCATGGTAAAATAGTATAGTCTAGTTTCAACTGAGAACCAATTCAGAGATGTCAACATTGAAAAAATTGGAGTAAGTCGACTTGCCTTTAAGATGACTCTCATTCTACGATTTTGCAGTTTTTGCAGCATCTTTAATTTATTAAGATTGAATAAGAATAATATTGATGCACAATAATCAAAATGCGGCTGAATAATAGTATTATAAACTGTGATTTTAGTTTCAGTTGATAAATGTTGCGCTATTCGACTAAAGAAATACAGTTTTTTTAGAAATTTTCTTATATACAGGGTGATTCACGTAGGCCATTCATTAGAAGTTTTTCAACTTGCAGTTGGATTAGAAACTTGAAATTTGGTATGCAGCCATAATCGATAATGCTCGTTCTATCTAAAATATTTTCAGTCCTCCAACTATACAGGGTGTGCCAAAAATTGGTACCAACTTTCTTATTTTAAATAGAAACCTATATTTTTCTTTACATGGTTCGATTGGTCTTCTAATTCTGAGTTTAGAGAACCTAAGTTATGTTAACTTATCTATTACAATTTTTGACATATGTCCAATTTTTTGAAAAAAATTGCCGCTGCAGTAGTTTACGAACAAATCTGTATCTCGCAAACCTTTCAAAATTATGAAACCAAATTTGTGAAGCAGTTAGCTGGAAGTCCAGGCTAACTTTCGATGTCCCATCGGTGGTCCCATTTTGTACCATATGGGCGCAGTCGAGTTTCAAATGTCGCAATCAAAAATTGTCAAAAAGTCAATTTTTTCAAATGGCACCTACTATTTTTTTCACACGATTCGAAAGAAAATTGAATTTTAGGGTGAGTTATTTAAGCATTCCCTATACCTAACTTCACTCCATATCGAGTTATTCAATAAAAATCAAGAAATACTTGCCGAGAGATTCCTTACTTCATCAAGTATGCCATGGAAACAAGAGACAGTTGTAATAATTTTTAAAGAAAAATATGGATTCTTATTTAATTACACACAACACCAACAAATTATTATTAACGAACAAGAACAATGTTGATGAAATTCTGACGTAAATGTTCAATGTGACCACCATATTTTTGTTCAAATATTCTATTATTCTACTTTCAACAGATTGCGTAGCACATCTTTGCGCCTACCATTTCTGACGCCAGAAATCAATGCAAAATTGAATTTTAATGCCACTTTTATTAACATTGTGTATGTCTTTGTCTATCTACAGTCGTTTTTGAATTATTGGCATTTTTTTTTAAATATTGTTTTTTTTTCTCAATGGTAGTAGGCTTTGGAAACAATCATTTCATTTTAATTTTTATTCAAAAATCGTATTGCAATAATAAATAATAACAACACAATAACAACAAATAAACAGATTAACAAAATCATTATTTCAATACATATGCTCAATGTGTGCACCGTTTTCACTGACAGAATTTCGTCAACATTGTTCTTGTTCGTTAATAATAATTTGTTGGTGTTGTATGTAATTAAATAAGAATTCATATTTTTCTTTAAAAATTATTACAACTGTCTTTTGTTTCCATGGCATACTTGATGAAGTAAGGAATCTCTCGGCAAGATAAGGTATTTCTTGATTTTTATTGAATAACTCGATATGGGGTGAAGTTAGGTATAGGGAATGCTTAAGTAACTCACCCTAAAATTCAATTTTCTTTAGAAAGGTGTGAAAAAAAATAGTAGGTGCCATTTGAAAAAATTGACTTTTTGACAATTTTTGATTGCGACATTTGAAAATCGACTGCGCCCATATGGTACAAAATGGGACCACCGATGGGACATCAAAAGTTAGCCTGGACTTCCAGCTAACTGCTTCACAAATTTATTTGGTTTCATAATTTTGAAAGGTTTGCGAGATACAAATTTGTTCGTAAACTACTACAGCGGCAATTTTTTTCAAAAAATTGGACATATGTCAAAAATTGTAATAGATAAGTTAACATAACTTAGGTTCTCCAAACTTAGAATTAGAAGACCAATCGAACCATGTAAAGAAAAATATAGGCTTCCATTTAAAATAAGAAAGTTGGTACCAATTTTTGGCACACCCTGTATAGTTGGAGGACTAAAAATATTTTAGATAGAACGGGCATGATCGATTATGGCTGCATACCAAATTTCAAGTTTCTAATCCAACTGCAAGTTGAAAAACTTCTAATGAATGGCCTACGTGAATCACCCTGTATATAATCAAAGTGATGGTCAAAATTCAAAAAGTTATCAAGTTGAAATCCCAGATATTTTACTGTAGAGACAATTTGTATTTGTTCATCTTAATATTCAAATTTATGTTGTCAATGTCAAGAGAACTATACTTATATTTTGTAGTAAATATCAACGCCTTTGTTTTTTCCACATTTAATTTTAGTTTATTGATATTTAAATATCTATTCACAGATACTAAGATAGTATTCATTTTTTGGATAGCTCTCTCCAGGTTAACATCACTACAAGCTACTAAGGTATCGTCAGCAAAGAGGTTAATAAATTCACATTCTACAAGCAGTTCAATATCATTTATGTATAATAAAAATAGAAGGGGACCTAACATACTACCCTGTGGAATTCCAACATTATTATCCATTTAGCTTGACACTGTATCATTAAAGCGGACGCGTTGTTTGCGATTTTTTAAATAGTCACAAATCCAGTCAAGTACAGTATATAAGAAAATGTTCTATAAATGCTGTATCCTGCACAAAAAGAAAATTATCACACATAGAACACGACCGTGCCACGGCAAAGTAGGATATCCTGCTTAAGAAAACTTCAACTGGATAAATGAGAAATAATGCAAATAGAAGACCGACCCAATACATGCATGGAAAGAGCATCCTTTTTAGAATTTACTGAATATGAAGAAAGTAGAGCTATTTTTATTAAGTCACAGCACAATAAAAGTATAGTTGTCAAAATCGAATCAAGTCCCAACTTTCATTCGTCGATATATAGAAAACGGATCCAGATATCGACTTATAATTGATACCACTCAATTTGCTTCATCATTTTATATACCCATGACTTTTCTGATTATTTTGTTAATCGAATAAAATGTTTCGCAATATATAACTCCGAAATCTCAAGGACTGTTTGAGATATGAACTTACGATTTACGTAGCTGGATAGGGTTTCCATGCATTCCAACTGATTCCACACGGTAGCCGCGCCGGCGATAATTACAGACACTCCCTGTGTGTTATTATTATTATTATCAGGTAGGCAACTCAATGTACACATATTTGCTATTTTATGAAATATTATTTTATTGTATGTACTTCCGAGTATCATAATATTCTCTTTACTGTAGTACAATATATGTATAGCATTAATTTTTTGTCAATTTTGACTATAAATTTGCGCCTAAAATATAAGCTCCTGTTATAAAAGTACCATTTTTGGCCTTGAAGATTAAAAAAACAATATAAACAGAAAACCTAATAAAACGTACAAATAATGCAGCCATTAGTCATTATTTTCCATTATTTTTATACTTGTTTTGGACAATGATTTTGATTTTCGCCAATCTTTAAAATGAGACAATTACGTTTAGCTTTTTATAGAGATTCTTTTTCTTTTATATGAGTTTTGAAGTGTTCTTTTGGTGTTCTGTCTATTAAACCAGTAATTTCTTCTGTCTTATTTTATTAGATCAAAACTTGTATTTGCTTTAAGCCATCATTTGTTTTATCAAATCTTTCTCTAAATTCAAATTAATTTCATCTAAATTCTGACAAACTTCGCCCTATTCCATATGTATAAGAAATTTGGATATTCTGACCGTCTGGTAAACATCATCAGAAAATCTATAAGCTGTTCGATGGATTCCTGAACAGCACCAGATTTTTCCATATAATTTCTTACCAGATTAAATAATTGAAGTTTTACGCAATACACTTTCACCAAAGATAATTTCCTATTGGTACTACTCTGTTTATATCAAATATACTTAAATATAATAAATAATAAAAATAATATCATTTATTTTCCTTAAGACAATACATTGTATAGGAATAGTCAGCATTTCTCACTTACTAGGTATGTCAAATTTTTTATAAAAATGTACCTAAAGTGTAAGTAATAACATAGTGAACTATTACATTTTCTCTTTCTAGAAAAAATAAGAAAAGACACAAAAAACATAAAACTTACAAACTAACGCGTAGGTACACAAGAAATCCGATATAGAATAAAATTATTTAGTAAAAATTATTTTAGTTTCATTTGCGAAATTTGCGAAAGCGGAAAGCTGGGAAACTATTTTTGTTACATTGTTTGATCAAGACACGCTGGCAACGTTGCTGGGCCACCGATCCACCGTGGTTTGTATGTTATGTATATAATGGGAGACTGAAAGCTGAGAAATGGTTAACAAAATACGTATCCGAATGACGCAAAAACTGTGATTTAGTCGGAGATGAAGATCGCAACTTATATACAAATTTAAAATATTAAATTCGATTTTTTTGCTGGAATTGTTATTATGGTGACTTATTGCTATTTACATGAATTAAATTATATATATATATATATATATATATATATATATATATATATAATTATATATATATATATATATATATATATATATATATATATATATATATATATATATATTCACTATTTCTGCATTGTATCATCCTACTGTCCTCCGATTTCGGAGCTAAGTACGTAAAATCGGAGGAGACTACGTATCCATGTATAAGTACTTCACATCGTTAATAATAACATTACCAAGTGTTTAGCAAATTTTGAGGTTGAGGTCATTTTGATGGTTACACAAATACAGTTATACAGATAAGTTCAAGGAATTGCTACATATAGGCGCCACCAACTAATACATATATACTGTATCGCAATAAATGCTGTGCGTATATGCTTCCGAAACGGTGCATATGCGTAGGATCCTCAGAAGTTTGGCAAATGCGCGGTAAGCTTATTTGTGTATGTACGTGACAGCAACAATAAACACTTTTATGAGTGAAATACAGTGCCACTTTCGCTTTTAATGCTAGCGTGCAACAAATTTAATCTGAATAAGATAAAACAGTATAAATACATAGTTTTATTATAAATGCTTGATTTAATCAAATAAGTAAAAATAGGTAAATAATATTTCACAAGTGGGTAACCCTATTGCCAACGAGGAACTGATATATAATTTTAGTTATATACCGTGCGTGCACGAGATTAGGTACACCCCGCTTTTGTCTTTATTTTATAAGATAAACATAATTAAGATACAGAATATTTCACACAAAAATACATTGACGTAACCGGACCCAATAATTCACTTCCGGTTTAACCGGAAATACTACCAACTTTATAATTTCAAGCAGCATATATTTCTTCATCTTATCTGATAGAGGTTTCAATTACTTTTACAATGTTTTTCTCGATATTAAAATCGAATCAGATATTATCTTCTAAAATACTGCGCTTGTTGCAGAAAGCTAAGTCCTCATAGTGCCATCTCCAATTTCAAACTGTAGTTTCACATCCGTTCATGAATCGATTTTAAATTTTAAAATTGCGTTGGAGAGCTAATTTAAAGCTCCACCGGCACATGGTCAAAAAAGCACAGGGTGTTATTTTAAAAAGTCAGTTTTGGGTCGTTCAGTTTTTGTAAAATATTTATTTCAAAAAATTCCCACGAATCAATCCATCATCATCAAATAATTTATTAAAATTCAAAAATACAACATTGACTTCCCGAATCGTGATCCGGAGCCAACGAGACGACCACGTCGCATGGCGCCATGGTGTGCGTAGGGTTGGGCGTATCGCGATCAGCTCGGCTTAATAAAATGGACAAAACAATTTAAAGTTCCTACCGCCATCTAGGCTTAAAATTAACATTAAAATTACACTATGTCTGCACAGGCTTAAAATACTTAACACAATAAAAACTAGAGCACAAAACACTCGAATGAATCCAAAACAGTCGTTTGTATTAGGTGAAAAATGGGTGAATAAGCCTTTCTATTAAATACTGTTGATATTCACTAAGTACCTATTATTTTCCATGATGACTAAGTAATTATATACAATTCCATTTCGATTTTGATTTTGAAAAAACTGTTGTAAGAATAATTCATCTATCATATAAGATTAAGATTAAAAAATGTAGCGTTAAAATAAAAAATTAGCAGTACTTCCGGTTAAAATAGAAGCGTTTTCGTGAGTCTACTTATGTCTAAAAATGTATTTCTATACCAAATATCCTAACTTCAAATTTCCATCGTAAAAATAAAGAGAAACGTGAGATCAGGTACATACGGTACCTCATCTCATGAATAACCGGTATATACAGGATGGGAGAATTAAAAAAATAATTCATGACAATATTTGGCATGTAGCTAGCAGATTGATCAATAAAGAAATCTGCTACACTTTTAGAAATGTACCGAGTGGTCACCCTAAAAAAGTAATTAATTAAAAAATGATGGAGGAAAACAATATCTAGAATATTGCGAAGGAGGCAAATCCATACACTTTTATTGAAATGGAAATGACCATGGTCAGTCAAGGTAAAATGCAATGATGTATAAAATATCTAAATAATTACAATATAAGTACACTGTATCTCAGATTCGAACGAATTTTACATGAATTACATCATAGATCGGAAATTTTGCTTTAAATTGTTCTAGATGATACAAATTTGTCAGGTAATTGCATGCTGGCTATACTATAGCAGATTCACTTGACTTTTTTAAAGTGCTTCGTCTACTTACTATCAGCAGAGAATCACACTGAATTTCATTTCATAATTCGTCGAGTTTAACTATACTAAATAATTATTTAACACCTTATTTGAGAAGTACTGTATTAACAATAATAATAATAATAATAGACGTAAAATAAGAAAACTATTACATTTAGTTTTTTCGCTTTTACTCAAAAACAGAGCCAAAACTACAAATGGATTATAATTTTTGCCATATGATCAATATATTTATTTGTACAAAAGCTTTTTTTCTAAAGTTAGCAGTTTCGGAGAAAATCGCATGTGAATAGATTTGACAAATGCACTAATATTATAAGCACAACATTTGTAAGTTATAATACAGGAAATAAAGTTAAACCAAATTAGTGTGAAAACATATTAATATGGCTCTCTAAAACTGCACTTGTATAGATAATAGCATATATTTTACGATAAAAATTAGTTAAGTGAATCATCTACCTGTGGGGGTGGAAATTCGTTTTTGCGGACATATTTGTAAATAATAATTTTTACAAAATATATAAACAAACCTTTCTGTTCCTAATGAGCGTATTTTTACTTTGATTTATTGTTAACTTCACCGCGGTAAAAATTGACGAAGATGATTTTCTCTTATAAATGTTCATTTTCAACTTCAAAAGAAATATCGTACTTCTAGTTAAACACCTCCCAAAGTACTGATTGTTTAAAAAATGCTATAATTTCTTAAACTTTTGTAACTATCTTAATTTAAATTTTTTCCTGGTAAAAATTCGACAAATAAATGTTGCGAAAAATAGTCACGTGTTTTAATGTGGCTGAAAGGGTACAATTTAATTAGAGTACCAGGATGGGAAGCAAAAAATTAAATTATATCAATTATAACAACAGTAACAATATTTATTCAGTAATAACAACAAACAACAAGTTAACCATTATACTATTCACCGATTTACTGTACATTTTATGTAATGGTTGCACATTCTATAGGATACTGTTCGCGATTTAATTTTTTTTATCTTTCTATTTTTAACAACTCTCCCCAGTGAGGTAGGATTGTTTATGTGTACATTTTTTGTTTAATTACACAACAGGCTTCGGCTAGACTTCGCCCTTGGTATTATATATTGTAATACTAAATAAAGGCAATTTATTATTATTATTATTATTATTATTATTTGTCATATTCTCTCCTTAGAGGGAGGTTCGGTGTACCATCCATCGGCTACTAGCAAGATGGCGGTTTCTATTTTTAATTTATCGGTAAGTTCAGTAATTTTCGAACAGAGTTACATGTATTTAGAAGGACAGATTTTTGAATTTGAGGGACAGTATGCGGGTGGATATTATTATTATTATTATTATTATTATTATTATTATTATTAAAATTGTTGAAAAATAAGAGTTATTCCTCTAGCTATCACTAATTTATTGTTCAAATCGGATTTTCTATTCTTAAGTTATCGTGCTTATAAGAAACGCGACAAACGGACTGGCATTTTGAAAGTTATTCAGAATTTGATCACTAACACAGTGATATGTGTTATGTACGCCGCTGGCAATTTTAGGGTATTGTGTTGGCAGTGCTGTCTGTCAAAATATAGTTTTAGTTATGTTTGTCGGCTTGAAAAAGCAACAAGGTTGATTCCTTTATGTGTTAGGCTTTATCCAAGAATATATAATTAATCTTAAGGAACTAGTGTTTTATTTTAATACACAACATATTGGCGACGAGGATGCGATAGGATTATCGTCAAAGATCAGGCTGATTCTCGAATCTTTGTTATCGTGTTGTGAAAATACTTAGAAGTTGATTGTTCCTGTGTGGAAAGTGGAAAAATGGCGTTAATAGGTAACATAGAACAATTTAAGGGAAACGCAGAAGAGTTTGAAACGTATCTGGAGAGAGTAGAACATTTGTTTAAAGTAAATATTGTCTCAGAAGAAATGAAAGTGTCCATGTTTATAACGCTTGCCGGCTCGGAAGTGTACAAAACGTTAAGAAATTTGGCAGCACCTAAGAAACCTACTGAACTAACGTATGCAGAGACGATTGAGTTATTAAAAAAACATTATTCTCCCCCAGTGTCTGAAATATATGAGCGCTTTGTTTTTAACAAATGTAACCAAAAATCTGATCAGAATATAGCTGAATATACAGTGGAATTACGGAAATTGGCAAGTACGTGTGATTTTAAGCAATTTCTCGACGAAGCCCTACGGGACAGATTTGTCTGCGGTATTCGGTCTGAGAATATTCAAAAACGATTATTATCCGAAGCAAAACTTACATTCAGTAGTGCATGTCAGTTAGCCCAAGCATGACAGTTAAAAACAGGTCAAATCGTTTGGTGATGGCAGTTCAAGCAATGTTAATTATGTACAAAAGTATACGAAAGGAGGGCAGAGTACTATGGAACATACAAAGTATAACAAGCAGAAGGTAAAAGTTAAGCCAGTCGAAGAGGCAGGCCCGGGTAATGTCAATAGTGGGTGTCAAAGGTGTGGAAAAGGTCATCCCCAGGGCAAGTGTCCGGCTGTAAAATGGAGATGTTATGTTTGTTCTAAGTTCGGGCATGTGGCTAAACTATGTAGGTCGAAGACGTCTAAAGCTGTTGGAGCTGTCGAAGAACAAAATATTGCAGAAACTGCGTGCGAGGAGGTCAACGGGGATTTATTTAATTTGAATAATTTAAATAAACTAGGGGTATCTAGAATGTCTCCGTATAGAGTATTGTTAGAGATAGATAAGAAATTGGTGGCATTTGAAGTAGATACAGGAGCGTGTAAGTCAGTTATGTCATTACGTAGATTTAAGGAAATTTTGAATATACCATTAAAATCTGTTCAGTATAAATTAAATGTTGTTTCGGGCCATGATATCAAAACTGTTGGTGAATGTCTTGTCGAAGTACAGTATGGTGGTAAAAAGTACCCGTTAACAATAACGGTAATTGAATCAGACAAGGACTTTGTACCTTTACTTGGTAGAAATGGGCTCAATGTTTTGTTTCCTAGTTGGAAAAATAATTTCTGTGTAGATAATCAGTTAGTAAATCAGATAGATGGCACTAATAACATTCTGGATGAACTTAGGAGTAAATATAAACAGGTGTTTGATTTAAATTTGTGTAGTCCCATAAAAGCATTCGAAGTAAAATTCTGTATTAAAGACAATGCGGTACCAGTGATTAAAAAAGCATATTCAATGCCATATGCTCTAAAACCACGGGTAGAAAAGAAAATTGAGAAAATGGTGGCAGTAGGCATTTTGAAACCAGTAACAAGTAGTGAATGGGCCTCTCCCATTGTAGTATTTCCAAAGAAAGACGGGGATATAAGAATTTGTACGGATTTTCGTTTAACTGTCAATAAAGCATTAAAAGTTGACCAATATCCTCTTCCAAAACCGGAGGATATTTTTGCAAGTTTAGCAGGAGGCAATATCTTTACAGTATTAGATCTATCAGGGGCGTATCAACAATTAAAGGTTCACCCTGATTTTCAAAAGTATTTAACTATTAATACGCATGTTGGATTATTACAGTATACCAGATTAACTTACGGGATATCGTCTGCGCCAGCAATATTTCAGTCAGTAATCGATCAAATTTTGAGTGGTATACCTAGAGTGCATTGTTATTTAGATGATATCTTGATTTCAGGAAGATCATTACAAGAATGTCAACAGTTGGTTGAAACTATGTTGGACAGGTTAAACAAGCATAATGTAAAAGTAAACTTAGATAAATGTAAATTTTTTGAAAAGGAAGTTGTATATCTGGGGCATAAGATCGATAGTGAGGGGATACATCCGACAGAAGACAAGTTGCGTGCTATTAGAGACGCACCATATCCACAAAATATCACTCAGTTGCGTGCTTATTTAGGATTAATAAATTACTATAGTAGGTTCATACCTATGTTATCTTCACAATTGAGACCATTATATAGATTGTTGGAGAAGGGAGTCGAATTTAATTTTGATAAAGAATGTCGCGAAACTTTTCAATTAAGTAAGGAATTAATAGCTAAAAACCAGATTCTAACACATTATGACCCTGACAAACCAATTGTGATTTTATGTGATTCCAGCTCGTATGGAGTGGGGGGAGTTCTGTGTCATAGGGTCAATGGTATTGAAAAACCAGTAGTGTTTGCATCAGGAACTTTATCAAAGGCCGAGCAAAACTATTCACAGTTAGAACGGGAGGCACTCGCGATTATTTTCAATTTAAAGAAATTTCACAAATTCATATACGGGAGGTCGTTTATTTTAGTGTCTGATTATCAACCGCTGAAATTTATTTTCAATCCAGATCGTAGTATTTCGGTTATGTCGGCATCTCGAATCATACGATGGAATGTGATATTATCTGCTTATGACTATAAAATAGAGTACCGTAAGGGTTCCGAGTTATATGAAGCGGATATGTTATCCAGACTACCATTGCAGGAACCTACGGAGGTAGATACTTCTATAAATTCTTTCAACTTAACGGATGAATTACCAGTAACTTATGAAGACATTGCCAAAGTCTCCAGTAAGGACCCTGTGTTGGCTAAAGTAATAGATATGGTTCGAACAGGGTGGCCCAATAAAATAGATTGTATAAAGTTAAAGCCATACTTTCTTAAAAGAAATGAACTTTCAATTGAAGAGGGCTGTTTAATGTTGGGCATTAAGGTCGTTGTACCACATTCGTTGCGTAAAATTATACTGGATATAATTCATGAGGATCATTTAGGTATCGTAAGAGCTAAAATATTAGCTAGGTCTGCATTTTGGTGGCCTGGGTTACAACAAGACATTGAAAACATGGTAAACAGTTGTCAGGTGTGTCGGCTGAGTCAGAACAAGACCGAAAAGTACTTGATATCTTGGCCAAAAACAGAAAATGTTTTCCAAAGAATACATATTGACTTTTTCTATTGTAATGGTGTAGCTTATTTACTGGTCGTTGATAGTAAATCGAAATGGATCGACATTCATTGTATGTCAAAAGGGTTAACTGTCACTCAGACCATTGAGACATTAAAAAACACGTTTTCTGTAATAGGATTGCCAGATGTGATTGTGAGTGATAATGGCCCTCCTTTTAACTCAAATGGATTTGTTAAGTTTTGCCAAGTAAATGGAATTAATGTTTTAAAATCGCCTCCTTATCATCCACAGTCCAATGGTACAGCAGAAAGACATGTCCAAATTGTAAAAGCAGCATTGGATAAATTTTTATTACAAAAATCAACTTTAACAGTTGAACAACAAATTGAAATTTTTTTATTTAGTTATAGGAATACCCCATGTGCAAGTTCTGGTTTGAGTTCTAATGATATGATATTTAGAATGAAACTAAAAACTCGATTAGATTTAATAAAACCAAGAAGGGGGGGTAGTGTACAATTTAAGAAAACCTTTGATTTTGTGAAACCTATTATGTTCTCAGTGGGTGAGAATGTTTTAGTTGGTAAATTAGGCCCCTATTGTAAGGACAAATGGAAAGAAGGGGTAATAATGAAAAGTATAAGTGCTGTGACGTACCTAGTAAAAGTGGAAGATAAAATAATGTATAAACATGTAAATAACTTAAGAAAGTCTTTATTAGATAGGAATGTTGGAAATCAAATCAATCCAATGCCAAACATAAATGTGTATCTCGAGCCTAATTGTTCTACTGATGTTTCTATTCCTAAAAGCAAGGTAGATACAAGTGAAAGGGAAATAGATGGTGAACCAGTGGTTGGCCAGAATAGCAATGTGCCTCTGTCAAATCCTACTAATACTTGTGCTAGTGGTACTAATAATGAAATTATTTCTAGCTCGCCAGATTTGTCTTTGAGGCGTAGCAATCGTATTCATAAACCCCCTCAACGACTGGATTTATAATGTGTATTCTATTTTTTTAAGTAGAAAGGAAAATGTTACGTACGTCGCTGGCAATTTTAGGGTATTGTGTTGGCAGTGCTGTCTGTCAAAATATAGTTTTAGTTATGTTTGTCGGCTTGAAAAAGCAACAAGGTTGATTCCTTTATGTGTTAGGCTTTATCCAAGAATATATAATTAATCTTAAGGAACTAGTGTTTTATTTTAATACACAACAGTAGGGAAATTTTTTCTTCGGTGCTTTGGTTTGTATTTGCGAGTCATTGATTAAATATCAGAAATAAATAGTATGTCAGCATTTTCAAAGAGCGCTCGAGGTCAATACGATTACAATTTATTTGGAGTGACCTTGCGTACGTTTGCAAAGTTTATGTTATGCAGTTGCGTCATTTTAGCATGAAAAATCTAAAAACCTCTAAAGGAAAAAGGTATAGGGTTAACTGACTTCATTTTTGTTGCAAAGAGTTCAGAAAGGCATTTAGAAAAAATACTACCTTTTATTCTTTAGCGGAAATGTTCGATTTCATTTTTATTTTTTTCAATAATTAGGCTATTTTAATGGCCAATTTAATTCAATTAAGGAAAATGTGTTGTCATACACAATATGCCATAAAATTAGACAAAAATGTTTACTCGGAGGTTTTTGGGAAATTCAAAATGGCGGACCGGAAATCGGTCCATTTTCCAGAAAAAATGAGAATGGATATTTTGGCCTTGAAAATCTGTCCTCGGGGGTTTTCGAGGGTGATTACGAATCCGAGGTCTAATTTTAAGTGGAGCGGCTCTGCATGCATCTAGTCTCTCTCACAACTCCAAGAATATAAAATGTATATTAAACCAGAAAATCTACTTTTTTATGATTTTAAAAAATTGTTTTTCTTATACAATATTGGATTAAAGTTGTTTATACAGAATTGATAGTTTGGGAGTTTACAACTATTATTCATAAAAACTGTCAAAATAATTATTAAGAAGTAGGTACAAGAAATATACCCAAACACCATTATTAAATTAGGTAGAAAGTCGGTTAAATGGAGAAAGTTTTAAATACTTTCTTGGACATATCAATGGAGCTTATAGATTTCCTTTAAATTTTTTAGCTTTTGAAATAATTGAGAAAAATCACAATAGTGCATTTTTGAAAGTCCATCATATTTCCATAATTTAAATTTGTATAACATTTTATGATCTAAGATAAGTAAGCGTTAGGAGAGAAAATATTTTTTGTTTTTGAGATATTAATTAGTTCTGTTACCATGTCATCGCCAGCGCTGCTCGCTTAGAAATGAACGGGTGATGCGCCGCGGTTATATTTAATACCTCGGTGCACCAACCGCTGACCAATCAGCGCGCGCCCCGCGAGGCCGCGATTATATAAAAACTCGCCGGTGTCCACGTAAGTAAGCCTTTTCTGTGGCGTACGGCTGTGATTCGTTACGTGCAGTAATGGGTGGCCGGCAATTTTCTTGTTGCCGGGTAATGGAGGCTAGGTTTGAAGTGGTCAGAGCCAGGAGTTGCGCTAATTGTTCATAAGTGGGTAGCCCCAAGCTCGGTTGGGGTTGGTCCGTTATGGCGGCAGAGGGGACTGGGATCGTTCCAGTCGTTTGGTTTTGGAGCACTATTTGTCTTTGGGGCGTAGCACTAGGTCTTGCCGTCTGGTACGGCGGGGTGACGTGGTAGGCGCCGGCCGACGAGGTAGGCGTGACGAAGTACTGTGCGTTGGGCGGCGTGCTTGGACTTGGGCTGGTTGCTGTTGGTGGTACCATGCAGTGAGGGGTGGCCAGCTGGCGGCGAGGTGTCAGCGAGGCGTCGCTGAAGAGTTGGGGCCAGTCGGGTGTGGCAGCAATGGTGTACTGACCGCTGGGCAGCCCTGAGCCAGAGTGGGAGGCTTCCCCATGTGTGGAAGCGAATTCAGCGAAGCGGCGATCTCCCAGCGTCGAGGAATCGTCGTTGGCCCGGGATGCTGTTGGGTCCACCATACAGCGAGGGGGCATCACCATATCATCATCACCACCCAATCTTTGTTCCATCGCCGAGTTTCCGTGCCACGATGCTGCGTTGCGCTCCATGCAGTAGGGGGGCATCGCCTGAGAATCGTTGCTACTCCATTCCATATTTGTTGCCTGGGCTTCGTGCCAGGTGGCTGCGCTGCGTGCCATGCAGCGAGGGGGCACCGTCGTGATGACGTCATGCGTGACCCCAGTGTCGTGTCCTATGTTGGTGGCGAGTCCTGCCTCGCTATGCCTTGGTGCTGAGCCCGGCGACGCACAGTAGTGGGGCGCCGTCGTCGCGACGCCATGCGTAGCACTTGTGCCTGTGGAGAAATCAGAGGACATGCTTACCTCGCCGAGCCGGGTTGCTGTGTTGCTTGTCGTGCAGTGTGGGGCCACCGTCGTAGAGACGTCGGGCGTGACCCCCGTACCCCCTGTCAGGGCGTCGTGTTGGCGGAGCACTTCGTGGTCAGATGCTGTGAGGGAGGTCGTACAGTGAGGGGGGGCCGACGTGGAGACGTCGCTCTCGACCCCAGTGCCTACTGCCTTGCCACTCCGGGTATGCATTGCCACTTGACACTCAACACAATAAAACTCAAAGAAAACACTATGTCACTTAACAACACAAGAGGAAGGGATAACCTCATCAGCTTTGGCGTTGGCTTCTGTGCTCAATGACTTCAGTTTCGGCAGAAGACTATTAGTTGCTGAAGGCTAGAACATTACAACTTGAAGGATCGATCACTACTTGCTCGCTGAGAAAAAGTCTTTTCTTATATAGACTTTTTTGAAAATCCCTGGCTTTTGATTGGCCAAAATATTTTAGTATATAAGAGAAATTTTGGGCTGAGTTTATAAATATGAGCACAGCGCGCCAGACAAGTCATAACTTGTTCGACGCCGACGCCGATTACACCACCCCCCTTTTTTGTGACTTTTTTGAACATTAATAAAGGCATACAGGTTATGTTTTAGTTCAATAATTTCAATTATATAATGTAAGAGTGAGTAGATAAAATATTTTCAAAACTATAAACTAAGAGTAAGTGTTAAGATATTTCAACAACTAAGATATTTTAACATATATAGACTAAGATTAAGTGTGGTAAGATATTTTAAATAAGTAACTAATAATAGGTCCACTAAGATATTTTAGGTAAAACAGGATATTTAAAATTAAAGTATTTTATGTGACAAATCATAAATGTATTCTAGTTTGAACAAAGTTTTTCGCCCTGTGGCGATAATTTATTTACATAGGTATATTTGCGCAAGTTTCGTTTTTCTGGACGTCGTCTCCGCGACGCCCGGGGCTGCCTGATCCTGTTGTGAATTGGGGGCTGCTAAGTCCTGCTGTGTTGCTCGCTAAGGCAACGGGTTTCTGGAGCGAACCTGTGAGGCTGCAACGTCCTGCTGTGTTGCTTGCTAAGGCAACGGGAGACTAGAGCGATTTATTGAGGCTGCAACGTCCTGCTGTACTGCGGGCTAAGGCAGTGAGATACTGGAGCGCCTCATGGGGGCTGCAAGGCCCTGCTGTGCTGCGTGCTAAGGCAGCGGGATCCTGGAGCGGTGCGCCGGAGCCGGCTGAGCTCGGGCTGGCGTTCGAGTTAACGAATACTCGTGTCCGGACTGGGACAGGCATCTGGCTGGCGGATGGCTGCTGTCGGTCGTGGCCAGGCGTGGTCACGGCCTTCGCCCAGAACGGCATCGGGAACAGTATGGGCGTCGTGTCGAGCGGCTGCTCTTGTCTTGACGTAGAAGGCCCAGGGTCTGCTGGCGGCGGCGGTGCGGCTGACAGCGCCGGGGACTTCTCATTCTTGTTTGTTTGTCTCCTCTTGGCTGAGGTGGATGGGCCAGGCACGACTGGGGGCAGTCGGCGGGCTGGAAATTTTGGTTTAGCGGCGGCTGTGGTGCTATGTCCACGTATGTAGGCCTGTGCTTCAGCATCTGGCTTCGGGGCAGCGGGCACTACTGATCCTGTGATAGTAGGCGTGACTGGCTTCGGGGCAACGAGCGCTACTGGTCCTGTGACAGTAGGCGTGGTTGGCTGTTGGGCAGCGGGCACTACTGATCCTGTGATAGTAGGCGTGACTGGCTTCTGGACAACGGGCGCTACTGGTCCTGTGACAGTAGGCGTGGTTGGCTGTTGGGCAGCGGGCACTACTGATCCTGTGATAGTAGGCGTGACTGGCTTCTGGGCAACGGGCGCTACTGGTCCTGTGACAGTAGGCGTGGTTGGCTGTTGGGCAGCGGGCACTACTGATCCTGTGATAGTAGGCGTGACTGGCTCCTGGACAACGGGCGCTACTGGTCCTGTGACAGTAGGCGTGGTTGGCTGTTGGGCAGCGGGTGCTGCTGGCTCTGGGGCAGCGGGCGCTACTGGTCCTGTGACAGTAGGAGCTGCGAGCCTTGGTGGGGCTGGATGTCCTGGATCCTCGGGATCGTCATCCTCGTCGTTGCTGTCGTCATCGTCGGTATCAGCTGCGATGGCTCGTACGGCTGGAGGCACTGGAGGTCGCTTGTCGGGTTTCTGGCCTGGCATGGGCCTGATGTCATCAATGTGGATGGGCACTGGGATCTCGTTCCTGAGAATTTCGTACGTGTTATCACCCAGGGCTCGAATGACAACAAAAGGTCCCTCCCATGTGGGTCCAAAGCTGGTCCGGTGCTCCTTGAAGCCTCGGCACATCACTTGTTGCTGGGGTCGATACTCGATCGGGGCTGTCCTTGGTTCTGGGAAAAGATTCCTCTGGTAGACTTGCTGTCGTTGCGCCGCTTTCTCATGTCTGCTCCTAGCTGCTCGTCGTGGTTCTGGTAGCGGGCGGCGTTGCTCTGGGTGTTGCCAGTCTCCTGGGCGAGGTAACTCGGTCCCAAGCAGCAGCTCGCTGGGTGAGTAGCCGGTGGCAGCATTCTTCCTGTTGTGCAGAGAAAAGATGATCTGCGGCAGCACGACGTCCCATCGGTTTTGTCGTTTTCCCATTAGCTTCTCTCGTAGGGCCTTCTTTATCTCCTGGTTGCGCCTCTCTACGGGATTGGCTCTCTGGTGGTAGATCGGCGATGTAAAATGTCTGATTTTATTCCGCTTGCAGAAGTTGAGGATCTTCTTGGCGGTGAAGGTGGGTGCATTGTCGGTGATGAGTTCATCGGGATATCCCCATCGGAGGCAGACTCGTTCCAAGGCACCTAAGATGTGGTTGGCATCAGCTTGGGGTGCAGCTTCGGCCTCGATCCACTTGGAACAGAGATCTGTTATCACGATGATAACTCGGTTATGGGTTGGTGTCTCTTCGTAGGGTCCCATGACGTCTAACGAGAGTACTTGCCAGGGTTTGGTGGGTGGTCTCGGGCGGAGTGGAGCGGCAGCTTGAAGGGGTCCTCGCTTGGTGGCAGCACATACCATGCATAGTCGCACATGCGTCGTGACGTTCTTGCGGAGTTGGGGCCAGTAATAACGGTTGTTTACTGCCCGGTACGTCTCGTCGCGGCCTGGATGACCTGCATGTGGGGCGTCGTGGTAGTGGTGCAGAATGCGGGGCCTCAAGGCTTCGGGCACAACGAGGGCGGTCCTCTCTTCAGTGACATGCCATAAGCGTCCATCTTCTACCCTGAATTGTTCTTTCAGGCGCTTCTCCCAGGGGTCTAAGCCTCGTTCCTGATCCTGGATGTCCCCCCAATGTCCGATGGAACCAGAAATAGCGTAGTCCGCGAGTTGGGCGGCCTTGATCTCATCGAACAGAGTGGTTAGCTCCTCAGGTTCGGCTTCCATCATCAGAAGTTCCTCCGTGGTCGGGGTATCGATGATGGCCCTTGGCGTGGTTGGTTGTTTGGTTGTGGATTCCTCGTCAGGAGGCAGTAAGCGGGAGTCATCGCCGGTATCAGCTGGCATGGCTTCTTGGGGATGACGCGACAGGAAGTCGGGCAGCTGGTTCAATCGTCCTGGACAGTGTTCTACGGTGAAAGTGTACTCTTGCAGCTGCAAGGCCCACCGGGTGAGCTTGGCCCTCTCGTCCTTGAACTGATGTAACCAGTGCAATGCTCGGCTGTCCGTGACAAGTGTAAAGTGCTGGTCCTCCAGCCAGTGGCGGTATCGACGACAGGCCCATACTACGGCGAGTGTCTCCTGTTCATTGATGTGATAGCGTTTCTCAGGTCCTGTAAACTTTGCACTGGAGCAGGAAATGATCCGTTTCTCCCCCTCTGGCGTTTTTTGATACAAAGCCGCACCCATGCCATGGTTGCTTGCATCGGTTTGGAGGTAGAAAGGCAGTCCTGGCTCCGGTCTGCAAAGGGCTAGAGGCTGTGATAGCTTCTCTTTGATCAGTGCGAACGCTGTCTCCGCTTCTGCGTTCCACTGGAACCTCTCCTTTCCTGTTAGGTTTGTCCTCGGTCCTAACCTCCATGTCCCAGAACAGGGTGTGCCGTTCTGACACCCCTGCGTGTATGCAGTGCCGCGGAAAATCGATCACCACTTCCTGTTTCGCTAGGAAGTCCCTTCCTAGGATGATGTCCTTGGTCATATCCTCCAAAATATGCATTTCGACCGAAACTGTCCAGTTTCCGATCTGCAGGGGCACTTCCACGCTGCCTTGGGTGTTCTTGATCTCCTTGGCGGCAGCCAAGAGCACGGGCATCGTCGGATGATTAGTCCTCGGAAGGTCCTCTACGTAGTTGCTATGGATGAAGGAATGAGTCGCCCCGCTGTCCAGCAGGGCCAGTAAACGGCATCCGTTGGCCTCGACCCACAAGTGGGATGATGGGCCGGGACCGGCCGTCAATCCTATTGATGCACTTAGTTCTGGAGCCGGGCACCCTGGCTTGGGCCGGCTCGCTGCTCGTTTCCCGCCTGGGGCTGACTGTTAGCTTGCTGCCGGGGGGCTGCCTGACTTCGTTGCTGCGGTGGTGCCGTGGATGTCTGTCCTGGGCCCGGGTTATTGGTTGGACCTGCCTGTTGGCTAGGGTTGTTTAAGTTGGTGCCATGCCCTCGGAAGTTGTTACCCCCTGTCTGGACATTTTGTTGGCGGAAGTTGGGGTTTCCCTGTTGGTTGGAGTCGTGTCCACGGAAATTGGGGTTGGCTCGCTGGTTGGAGTCGTGTCCGCGGAAATTGGAGTTGCCTTGCTGGGGCTCTGACTGAGTTTGGTTAGTGGGGCAGTCTCGGTGATAGTGGAATCCCGGGCACTTGCGGCACTTTGGTAGACTATTGGTAGTATTACTCGCAGGCGGGATGGTGGCTGGCCTCGGCAGCGGTCGGAGTTGCCTCTGAAATTCCCTGTAGTCACCCTCGGCGTTTTCAGCCACTCGGCTCAAGCTTTCCATCGTGGCCACTGGGACATTTCTAGTTGCGAATCTTAGTTCCGGTCGCAGGAGCTCGCGCACCTCCATAACCATCTCTTCTTCCGGCGTATACCGTTCTACTCTCAGCCAGAGTCCAATTTTGCGTTGTATAAAAACGGCGGCGGGTTCGTCGTCTTTTTGTCTCTCACCGTGTAACCTGGAGCGTAGCTTCCCCAGGGTGGCAGTGTCGTTGAACTGCCGCAGGAGCTTTTCCTTTAAAAATTCGTATGTGATGTTGTGGGATTTCCACATCTCCAGGGTGCGTCTGGCTTGACCCTCGAGCTGTTCAATGGCCACTCTCACTTTATCTCGGCCGTGGATGTCTTCATGGAGCATCGCCTCCTCGAGCTCATCCAGGAAGTTGACTGGATCCTCCCATTCCAGGCCTGAGTAAGTGGGCAGCGCTCTCGTTCTTCTTGTGGGCATCCTGTGATGACCTTGTATTGCGTGTATTGCGGCTTGAACGCTTCCCTCCATTAGTCTTGTCATGCTCTCTGCTAGGTTTTGTGTTGGGCGCCACTGGGGGTCCATTTCCCCAGAATCTGTATAGTCGGGTCGTCGTGGATCCTCTTCCCTCCGGAAAGATCTGGCCTCACGCTGTTGGTCGCCATGTCCACGTAAGTAAGCCTTTTCTGTGGCGTACGGCTGTGATTCGTTACGTGCAGTAATGGGTGGCCGGCAATTTTCTTGTTGCCGGGTAATGGAGGCTAGGTTTGAAGTGGTCAGAGCCAGGAGTTGCGCTAATTGTTCATAAGTGGGTAGCCCCAAGCTCGGTTGGGGTTGGTCCGTTATGGCGGCAGAGGGGACTGGGATCGTTCCAGT
The DNA here is from genome assembly GCA_963583905.1 of Stenurella melanura. Taxonomy (NCBI): domain Eukaryota; kingdom Metazoa; phylum Arthropoda; class Insecta; order Coleoptera; family Cerambycidae; genus Stenurella; species Stenurella melanura. The sequence goes on along the minus strand of OY757310.1, from coordinate 108,926,168 downwards.
CGTTTGGTTTTGGAGCACTATTTGTCTTTGGGGCGTAGCACTAGGTCTTGCCGTCTGGTACGGCGGGGTGACGTGGTAGGCGCCGGCCGACGAGGTAGGCGTGACGAAGTACTGTGCGTTGGGCGGCGTGCTTGGACTTGGGCTGGTTGCTGTTGGTGGTACCATGCAGTGAGGGGTGGCCAGCTGGCGGCGAGGTGTCAGCGAGGCGTCGCTGAAGAGTTGGGGCCAGTCGGGTGTGGCAGCAATGGTGTACTGACCGCTGGGCAGCCCTGAGCCAGAGTGGGAGGCTTCCCCATGTGTGGAAGCGAATTCAGCGAAGCGGCGATCTCCCAGCGTCGAGGAATCGTCGTTGGCCCGGGATGCTGTTGGGTCCACCATACAGCGAGGGGGCATCACCATATCATCATCACCACCCAATCTTTGTTCCATCGCCGAGTTTCCGTGCCACGATGCTGCGTTGCGCTCCATGCAGTAGGGGGGCATCGCCTGAGAATCGTTGCTACTCCATTCCATATTTGTTGCCTGGGCTTCGTGCCAGGTGGCTGCGCTGCGTGCCATGCAGCGAGGGGGCACCGTCGTGATGACGTCATGCGTGACCCCAGTGTCGTGTCCTATGTTGGTGGCGAGTCCTGCCTCGCTATGCCTTGGTGCTGAGCCCGGCGACGCACAGTAGTGGGGCGCCGTCGTCGCGACGCCATGCGTAGCACTTGTGCCTGTGGAGAAATCAGAGGACATGCTTACCTCGCCGAGCCGGGTTGCTGTGTTGCTTGTCGTGCAGTGTGGGGCCACCGTCGTAGAGACGTCGGGCGTGACCCCCGTACCCCCTGTCAGGGCGTCGTGTTGGCGGAGCACTTCGTGGTCAGATGCTGTGAGGGAGGTCGTACAGTGAGGGGGGGCCGACGTGGAGACGTCGCTCTCGACCCCAGTGCCTACTGCCTTGCCACTCCGGGTATGCATTGCCACTTGACACTCAACACAATAAAACTCAAAGAAAACACTATGTCACTTAACAACACAAGAGGAAGGGATAACCTCATCAGCTTTGGCGTTGGCTTCTGTGCTCAATGACTTCAGTTTCGGCAGAAGACTATTAGTTGCTGAAGGCTAGAACATTACAACTTGAAGGATCGATCACTACTTGCTCGCTGAGAAAAAGTCTTTTCTTATATAGACTTTTTTGAAAATCCCTGGCTTTTGATTGGCCAAAATATTTTAGTATATAAGAGAAATTTTGGGCTGAGTTTATAAATATGAGCACAGCGCGCCAGACAAGTCATAACTTGTTCGACGCCGACGCCGATGACACCGGCGACAACAGCCGGCATCCGCAGTCGAGTCGAGTCTACTGAAGCATGCGGACGTGTTCTTCTAGCGGCAGTAAAGTGAAGTGACTAGTTAGTTGTGTAGTAGTGAAGTTGCAGCCCCACAACGAGGTTAAGGAGAGAAGAGGAAATTCTAGATGTCTTTTTCAAGGCGGTAGAATTAAAAGATAAATAAAAGTCTCCCTCATTTGGAGACGCATTTGTTTATTTTAATTTTATTTATATGTACTTTTCTCCTACTAATAAATTATAGGTATTCCCTTTCAGGAACAAATCAAGATGAACAACACTGTGGAGGACAGTGTTATGGAAGACGACTCCTCGAGTACCATAAGCTCCAGGAGTGCGACGCCATTTTCCGAGATGGACGTCAAAGATGCTATCATTCATAAGCTCCTTGCAGAGAATGATGCTCTCAAGGAAGAGATTAAAAGCCTCACCCAGAAGCTGCCCCAAATGAGTCATCAAATGACCATACAATCGAGGGAACTGTTGGACGCCCAAAAAGCCCAACACAGAGAGCTCCTCACCGCCATTCAGGGCTCCGCCCCCCAGCCCTCCGCCCCCCAGGCCTCAGCCCCCAAGGGCTCCACCCCTCAGATTCTTCTCGCACCCCAGGCCTCCGCCACCCAGGACTTCGCCCCCCAGGGCTCCTCCACCGCCAAGGACAAGCGGAAACGTAAGAAATCCGCAACGCAAGTGGACACGGATGAAGACGAGCCCAAGCAGGCGAAAACCGCATCATCCACGGAGCAAAGCGAAGTCACAGCAGCAGCCAAGAAAATAAAGATACCGCCAGTCATCCTCAGGAAGGAGACATGGACTTCTGTTAGTCAAAGACTGAGAGAAGCAGGTATCAAATACTTTTTTTTTTTTTTTGGGAGGGGAAATCCATCATGGACGCCCCGTGCTTAGGCTCTATCGCCACGGGGGAGTGCTGGACTCTTACCGGCTAAAACCCCTCCTTTCTTCTCTCTGCATCCTGGTACCGTCGCTAGACATTCGTCAGGGTGCAGAGTTGGACCTTCAACCTCTCTAATTTCTGGCCTGGAGCTCGCGCTCTTCCCTTTCCTTAATTTCCATTATTGACTTCGCCATATTCTTAATGGCCCACCAGTTCTCTTTCGACTGCGTCATGTGGGGAATGAGGTTTTCAACTGTCAAGACCTCACCAATCCTTATTTGGGCTTGCCTCCTGGGTTCTGCCCATCTTGGGCATTCTAAAAGGGTGTGCTCTACATCGTCCTCCTCTTCAGCGCAGTACACGCACACGGCATCAGCCGTCTTGCCGATTCTCTTCGTATACTGCCTGAAAGAGCCGTGGCCAGTTAGTATCTGCGATAGATAGTAATCTATCTCCCTGAACTTGCAGTCTACCCACGGTTTCAGTTGAGGTATCAGCCTTTTCGTCCATTGGGCAACATCTTGCTCCTCTTCCCACCTCTCCTGCCATCTTCTAATTGAGGCCTCCCTCTCCCGCCTCCTGCTCACGGGCAAGTGCCCTTCTCCCGTACTGTATAGGATCCTCCTCTCCTCCACCAGAAAATCGATCGGGAGGATGCCTGTGATGACTTGAATTGCTTTTGTGGAGGCAGTTTTGTATGCGGACGCTACCCTGATGAGCATCCTCCTTTGGCTTCCCTCCAACATCTGTCTGTATCTGCCGATCCTTAATGCCCGGTACCATACCGGAGCCGCGTATAGAAGGATGGACTGTACTACATTGTATAGCACAGCCCTTTTTGCGCTCCCTGGTCCGCCTATGTTAGGTAACAGTCTAGACATAGCCCCCGTCCTGGATTCTGCTTTAGTACAGATCATTTTCACATGCTCGACGAACGTCCCTTGCACGTCAAGCACTACTCCTAGATATTTAAGCTTCTTCGTAGGGATTATCTGTGCATCTTGCACCTTAAAGCTGATCATTTGCTTTTGCTTGTTTCTGTGGCCCTTCAGAAGTATCGCCTCCGTCTTTTCAGGGGCTAAGGACAACTGATGGTCCGTAAGTCATTTGTCAATCCTTTGAAGTGCATCGTTCATCTTACGCATCAAGGTCCCTCCGTCGTCGGCGAAAGTGATGACGGCAAGGTCATCCGCAAATGCCAACATCCTCAATATCCCATCGTAAAAGACGTTCCATAGCGTTGGGCCCAGGACTGATCCTTGTGGGACCCCCGTTGACATCTCGATAAGAGTTTCATCGACTTTTATCCTCCGATTTGCGAAGTAGTCTTCGATAATTCTTACGAGGTAGCCATCCACCCCACTTCTTCTTATCTCGCCAACTATGACGCTCCAAGCAGCCGAGTTGAACGCATTTCTAACGTCCAATGCGACTAACGCGCAGAGCTTATGTCTTGATGCTCTGACTTCTTCCTGAATATGCTCGACTGCTTGTATCGTCGACTTCCCTTTACGGAAGCCGTACTGTCTCTCCGAAAAGTCTTCCCCTGTCTCTATTTTCTTTACCAATCTGTCCCTAATCAAGCATTCATAGAGTTTTCCCAGGGTATTTATCAGGCATATCGGTCTCTGGGATCCCGGGACGTCTATGGGCTCTTTACCCTTCCACAGCAGCACCAGCTTCGCTACCGTCCATTCTTCGGGGACCCTGCCTTCCCGGGCCATTTTATTCATAAGCTCAGTGAGCGTGTTTGGCGCGATCTTGAAAGCTTCCACCAGGGCTTCTGCCGGAATCCCGTCTAGACCTGGACTTTTCCCTTTCTTCAGACTCTGAACTGCGTTGGCTACTTCCTCTTCACTAAACGGTGGGAAGTCGCGTGTTCCTGCTCATTTCTAGGCCACAGGTCTACTCTTCGTGGAAATAGCTGGCCGCAATCTCCAACTTCTTTTCCGCCGATAGCTTATAAGGTGTCTCTGGACCTTTCAGTTTACTTACGGCTATTTTATAGCCTTTCCCCCATATATCATTTTCCAATTCTTGGCACAGTTGGCTCCAGTGTAGTTTTTTGGAAGCCTTGATTAGTTTGCCCAGTGCTAGTTTCGCATCTTTATATTTTTGGTGGCTACTTTGCCTTTCCGAATCAGGGGTCTCGCCAGCCCTATTTCTAGTCGCTGCTCTCCTTGCCCTTATGCAGGCCTCTCTGGCCGATTCTATTTCGCCACTCCACCAGTATGGTAAAATTTCCGGTGTCCTGTTTCGTGTCACGAGGCTTCTTTTTTACGCCCTCTTGATAGAGGTTGTAATTTCGTCTACTGATTCTTGGTTGCCCCGCTCGCCTATGTCCTGTCTGTATACGCGTCTGAAGATATCTTTGTTCATAACCGGCTTTAATTTGTAGTTCTCCTGTGTGCTCGCCTTCTGGGTTTTGATGGCAAATCCTATAAATCTGTGGTCACTCAAAGTTTCATCCTCTTGAACTCGCCAGTCTAGCACGCGTTTAGCTATTCCTTGTGTTGAGCACGTAATATCAATGAAGCTCTGTTGGTCGCCTCTTGTCCAAGTTGGAATTTGTCCCTCGTTGTGCACGACCATGTTCATAGCCGCTAGGCTTTCGCATAAATATTCCCCACTTTTATCCCATGTTGGGGAGCCCCATTGTGGCGATTTGGAGTTTAGGTCACCCATCAGTATTTTTTCGCCAGGCCGATTTGCTATCTTGTCCATAAGTTTGTCTACGTACTCCTTAAATGCCTCGTAAGGAATGTTTGGGGAGGCATAACAGCATATTAGCGAGCATTCTTTTATGTCGATGGCTATGAAGCCTGCTTCCGTCTGGACCCTGTTGATTTGGAGGTTTTTGTTTCGTATGTACACCCCCACATCCTTATTTTTGTCACTGAGCCACCTCCGGCTTTTGACCGTAGTCAGGTTTGGCTCGGAGGCCATTATAATGTCTACGTCTCCTTTTTGTGCCGCAGCGAAGGCCATATCATGGGCCCGCTGCTTTCTTTGCAGGTTTGCCTGCAGAATAACTATATTTTTTTTACTCATATTTGGGTGTTAATTTTGGGTCCTCCCCCCTTCCTTCCCTTCTTCTGGATTATATTCCTGTAGTGTGTGCATTTCATAGTGTCTGCTCTGCGCCCGCTTGCGTTGCACGTGGTGCAGTATTCATCCTTCGTACAATCTATGGCCTTATGCCCAGTCTGACCGCACCTCAAGCAGTCCTTCGATCTGTCTGGCCCCTTGCACTGAGCTACTCGATGGCCGAAGCCTAGGCACTTAAAGCACCTGAGTACATTTACCCGCTCTCTGATTCTACATTTCAACCAGCCGATTCTTATGCTCCCTTCCTTGAGGAGTGTCTCTGCTACTGCCTTCGTTACTAGCACTGTGGCCGTTTGGGAGCCGTTCTTTTGCTCCCGGAGCGACGTCAGCTCTAGACAATCTTTCTCAGATTCTTTCGCCTGTCTCAAGATAGTTTTTTTAATCTCATCCTTCGTAATGTCTGGCTCGATGTCATAGATGAAGAGGGTTGTCTCGGCCCTTTTCGTTTCTACGTGCAGTGTACTAGCTTTTTCCTGTACTTCCTTCTTGAGAGCCGCCGATTTTTCCGGTCGCCCCTCAACCACAACCAGAAGGTCTCCCTTTGCCGTTTTCCTCATCGATTTTACAGTTATGTCTAATATATCTACGTCCACGCTAGCTTTCACTTCTCTTAGGAGGTCGGCGTACCTCCTTTCTCCAGCCTTTATAACCACCCCGTTTGTATTTTTTCTGGGGAGGTTGGTCCTGGGGTTCTTTATTTTTTCTGTGGATTTTTTCGGTGTTCTACCTGTGGGTATCATCAATAGAACATATACTCCCGTTACGCTGGCGGCGAATTCTGCTATTTTTCTTAGGGTAACCCGGTCCACTCCTTCTTGTGCGGCTAGGGTAAGTTTAGTCCTATTTAGTTTCCCCATTGTCTTCATGCATTCTCTCATCATTTCGTATATTTTTCCATTTTCCCACGATCCGTCGTTTCCTGGTGTTCCTGGAAGCAGGAACGTATGCCGGTCAGCATTTTTCCTTACCACTTCGTGATTTAGAGTCAGGTTTGTCTGGCAAGTCCCATACTCCATTTGTCCTATTACTAGGCCTTTATTAAACAAGGCCTTAGTTACAGGGCACACAATTTTGGCCTGCCTCGTTAGGCCCCTATCTCCTTGTTCTCCTGCATCCACGACTAATGCCAAGTCTTCGGCCTCGCCCCAGTTGGGGGTGCCCTCTTCCCATGAAGTGTATCTAAAGGCCTGCTCCGGCCATTCTTCCTTTATGATTTCCGCGACTGTGTTAAAGTCCACTATCTTTTCGTCGACCTTATTTCTGATTTGTTCCGCCTTTTCGTCTTCTTACTCCTTCTTCGCCCTCTTCCAGGGGCTTTCTGTTTGTGTTCCTATTTCGCGTGTGACGCTTGTGCGAATACCGCCTTCTCCCAGTGCCTCCGTTTGGGTGGAGTCTTCCCGTATGTCTTTTACGCTTCTGCTGCTGCTTAGTCTTTCCAGGGCCTTCAAGATTTGGTAGATTTTCTCTATTCCTTTCTTGATCTCCACTTTCGTATTTGGATTCCCTTTCATCAGAAGCCATAGTTCCTCAGCCTTCTTGACCGCTTTTTTAGTGACTACATCGGCCTCTTTCTCATTTGTCCCAGGTCCGCTATGGTTCTCCTGTCTCCTCCTTTTTTGAGCTTGCATAACCTCGTAAATCTCGAGATTTAACGAGGCTGATCTTGGTCTTGTGGGAGATCTCGCTATCCTTGTGTTTCTTTTGAACGGGTTCCCTTCCGTTTGTCCCCCAGCATTGCCAGCATTTGTTCCCATGTCCGCAGAGATTTCGTTTTTCGAGACGCTTTCCTCGATAAACACCATACCATCCTGATGTTCCTCCTTCTTCTCATTCGTCATAATATTTATATCACTCATCTTCTTCCCACGAGCTGGGTCCATTTAATGGTCGCCCTCCGGCAGTGGGCCCTTACCGGGGGGAAGGCGTTTATACTGTGGGGTGCGCCTGGTGCCCCACAGGTTTTAGCGACTTCGCTGTCGGTTCTTTTATAGAGGTTGCCTCCTCGTGGACCGGCCAGTTAAGGCAAGTCCCCCGGTCCCAGCTACCACACGACATTTCCCTGCGGTGCCATTTTTTTCTTTTCCGCCGAGGTCGTTGAAGTGTGGGCCGTGATTACGGTATTAAGCGAGTGAGTGGCGCAACTCACCCGTGGCTCGGATAAACCCCGGGTTCGCCATTTCCCGTAGCCACGCCTTTACGGTGTGGATCCTGGGGCTGAGCTGTTCTTGGTTTTCACCGCTTGCCTTCGACTTTACCGGCATGGGTGTCCCTGCTGGGAGCTTTTTTTTTTGAGCGCTCCCGCCGGCATTGCTCTCAGGTTCCTCGCGGCTACTTAAGTCTCTCCACCAACGACAAGGTCACACAGCTCCTTGGAGAGGAGGTATCAAATACCTAAAAGCCAAGGTAGTCGGAGAAGGCATCTCCATAGAACCCCAAACGGCGGATGACTACCGCAAGATGACGAGGCTCTTCACGGCGGAGAAGAGAGAACACCACACCTACGCTCTACCTGAAGAGAAGTTGCTCAGGGTGGTAATCAGAGGCATTCCGTCTGGAGTAACGAACGAAGACGTCAAGGAAGACCTCAAGGAACAGGGACTGACACCCATATCAGTCCAGAGGATGACCTCTAGGAGAACGAAGAAGGAGATGCCCCTTGTACTAGTACAAGTGCCCCTCAACCAGAATAAAATCCTAGAAGTGAACAGATGCTGTTCACTAGTCGTCAGGGTGGAAAAGCAGAGAGCGGCCCCGACAATCACCCAGTGCCACCGTTGCCAGCGCTTCGGTCACGCCCAGGGTAGATGCACTGCACAGCCCAAGTGCGTGAAGTGCGGACAGGCCCATCACTCGGCAGAATGCCAGAAGAAGAGGGAGAGTCCTGCCAAATGTGCAAACTGCCAGGGGGCCCACCCAGCAAGTTACAGAGGATGCCCCAGCTTCCCAAGAAAACCAGCAGGTCCCCAGAAGAATTCAAACCAGGGACCCAAAGCGAAGACGGCCACAGCAGAGACCAGAAAGGTCACTACAGGGAAAAGCTACGCAGACGCAGCGAGCTCCAAGAGCAACGCCGCACCTGCCAAACAGGCCAAGACAGCGCCAAAGAAGGGGGTCAAACCCCCGAACACTGCCGTGGCCAACAACCTAACAGCAGCGCTGGCCCAGATGCAACAAATGTGCTCAGCAATGAGTGCATTTTTTGCCCAGATACCAAACATGTTGCAAGAGTAAATGGATAATACGCTGGTGAAGCCTAAAATCCTGCAGATCGCCTCATGGAACGTCAACGGCCTCCGAGAAAGGAAGCTAGAAATGGAAGAAATCTTGAAGAGGTACAACATCGACATGATGGCCCTGCAGGAAAACAAACTTCGCCATGATAACACCGAACTTCGGATCCCAGGCTACGAAGTCTACAGGGAACAACGTAGAGCAAACGCAGGAGGAGTTGCCCTACTTGTCAAGAGGACTATAGACCACCATCTCATAGACATGCCGGAACTGGAAAACATGGAAGCTATCGCCATAGTAGTTTTAACGGAACGAAACGGCCCATTCAAGATAGTTTCCTGTTACCAGACAACTCAACGTCCCCTCCTAAACCATGACCTGGAGGCCCTCATAACAAGGGGTACCCAGACGGTGGCCATAGGAGATTTCAACGCCAAATCGCCAGTTTGGAATTGCAGACTCACCAACACCCGGAGACGGGCACTGCTGCGATTCCTGGAAGAGCACGAGGGAGACGTGCAGGCGTTAGGACCGGAAGAACCGACGTTCGACAACGGAAGACATAGGCCCGACGTGCTGACTTTCACCGCCGAACTTCATGCCCAAGCAGAAGGCTCCTCGGACCACAACCCCATCTTCCTAAAACTGGGAGATGGAGCCCCGGAGGAGGCCACCTTCACCAAGAGAAGAACGAACTGGGAAGAGTTCCGCGCAATCTTGCAAAGGAACATCGCACACATTCCCAGAGTCGACAGTGAAGAAGAAATAGAAGAGGCCATCATCTCCCTGGAAAACCACATCCAGGCAGCGCTAACGGAAAGCACGACGGAAACGTAAGAGTTGCAATGCCGATGGGAGAACTCCCAGAGGAGACCATGCAGCTCATTCGAGACAGAAGGAGGGTTAAGAAACTGGTGCAGAGGACAAGACTCCCCGAACACCGCAGAGAGTATAATCACCTAACTCGAAGAGTTAAAGAAGCCCTGCAAGAACACAGGCAAGCCAGATGGCAGCGTCACCTAGAGTCGCTGGATCCTCAGGACAGAAGCATGTGGACTGGTGAACATCATCAACGCCATCCTGAGACTACGTCATTTCCCCACCAAGTGGAAGAGAGCCGATGTCATCATGATTCCCAAGCCAGGTAAAAACCTAACCTTTCCTTCTAGTTACAGGCCCATCAGTCATCTACCGGCGATGAACAAAGTGGCAGAGAGGATCATCCTGAAGAGACTGAAAACCCTGACCGATGAGCTCCAAATCATCCCAGATGAGCAGTTCGCCTACCGACCCGAACACTCCACCGAGCTCCAAGTTCTCCGTCTAACGGAGTACATCACGGAGGGTTTCAACCAACGCCAAGTCACAGGAGCGATCTTCCTAGACGTAGCCAAGGCCTTCGACAGGGTTTGGCACGATGGTCTTCTGGCGAAAATGCTGTCAATGGGTTATCCTGTCGGCATCGTGAAGCTAGTAAGATCCTACCTTCACCGAAGGCAACTTCGTGTGAAGATCGCCGACGCGCTGTCCAACTACAGGCCAATGGAAGCAGGCGTACCGCAGGGATCGGTACTTTCCCCCCACCTGTTCATCATCTACACCTCCGACATGCCAAGAACCAACAGGACCTCTTTGACGTTCTACGCAGACGACACCGCCATCATCGCAAGATCATGGAGTGCAAGACTTGCCACCCGCAACCTCCAGGAAGCAGCATCCCTTCTGGAAGAGTGGTGCAACAAGTGGAAAGTCAAAGTCAACGCGGAGAAGAGCAAAGCCATCCTCTTCAAGAGGGTCAGGAAGCAAACCGCCACAGGACACGTCTCCATGAATGGTGAAAACATCCAATGGCACGATACCGTCAAATACCTCGGCGTTATCATGGACAGAAGCCTGACGTGGAGACAGAACACGGAGGCGATAATACAGAAAGCGAGGACGAGGAGGACCCTACTCTACCCAATGATCGGTAGACAGAGTCAGCTCAACCTGAGGGACAAGCTCACGCTCATCAGGACCCTCATAACACCTATTCTGACCTACGCCTCCGTTGCCTGGGGATACCAAGCAGCCACCTACCTGAAGAGGATACAAGCCGTGGAAAACGTCGCACTGAGGTGCGCCGTGGATGCACCATGGTTTGTCAGAAACGCCGACATCTTCAGAGACCTGGAGTACACCCCAGTATCTGAAGTTATCCAGGCCTGAGCGAAGAACCTATACGCCCGTGCAGCAGAGCATGGGAATCCGCTGATCAGACAGGCGACTGATTACGACCCCAACGACGCTCCAAGACACAAGAGGCCGAAGCTCCAGATCCTGGATAATGGGTAAGTATAAACTAACCTTTATCTTTCAGCCCGATCTTCAAGCCACGCCGCAAGGAGACAATGACCAAAACACCCAAATCACCCGATCCCGGGGGTACCAAGCAAACAACCAGCTCGGTACCCTTACCCTAGCCCGTGTCGGCCTCTGACGCTAAAGTAAAGCGTCTTAGGCCGAACACATCCTTGAGCTACACAGCCCAAAACTTCCTTCCGACGATGTCGGAGCACATGATGCTACTTGGCACCCTGGGCTTCCGACTAGTCAAACACCCACATCCCTTCCCAACTCCGAGAGGATTCGGCAACAGCCGTTCCCTCTCACGATAGACGAGACGCTCCCGAGAGCCGACAAATGCCAGCGAAGAAAGAAAACCAAGGAAGAAGAGCGCCAGAAGAAACGACCCAGCTGGCAGGGTCCAACAGCCAGGACCAGGGGAGGTCTGCTAATATCCTCAGCACCGTCCGCATTTGCGGGGGGGGGTATGGGGAAAACAGCAGGCCCACCCCTTACGAGGCCGGTCCAGGTCTACAGCGATGATTGGGGCAAAGAGCTACAAGCTCGACCCCTAATCATCCGAGACCGTCATCAAAGCCAAAGGATATTGGCGCGCGACCCCCTTCATGACAGGAGCGTCGCACCGTAACCAACCACGCTGGCCCCCCTTCACGACAGAAACGTCGCACCGCAGCCAACCACGTTGGACCCTTTTCACGTCAGGAGCGTCGCACCACAACCAACCACGCTGGCCTCCCTTCACGACAGAGACGTCGCACCGCAGCCAGCCACAATGATTCCCCTTCATGCGGGATACGTCACGAAGCAGCTCACCGCCCCGGCCTCCTTTCATGCCGGGCACGTCTCGCCACACCCTGGCACCCAACAAGGAAAACACGACTCCCAGCAGCCAGGGACCTCAAGACCAACGCACCAGTCTCCAACCATCATCACTACCACGGTCCTTTACGCTGTAGGGCAATCTTCACAACCGGCCACTATGGCCCCCATTCATGCAGGGAGCGTCTGGCAGCCGCCAACCACGATGGTCCCACTTCATACACGGAACGTCTCACAGCCGGAAGCCAATCAAACAGACTTTTTCCGTGGACAACCAAAGACAAAAAATTTCTCGAACTTCGGAAAGTAAACAAGAATGGCTGAAATTTGGCACACGGGTATTTTCAATGTTTTTTATTTAAAAAAACGCAAATTTTTACATATCTATGTGGTGCACTTTAGTAAAAAATTGAGGTTAAACTATGGAAATTCCGTTTTTCTTAAATATTTCAAGAAATATTGATCGGGTCAAACAAAGTTAAATTATTTTTTGAATAGGGGGAAGGTATTTTTTTTTTATTTTTTTAAAACAAAAAACGGCAATATGTCACAGTAGGCAAATGCATGTATTACTCACAACACCTTCTCTTAAAGAATTTTACATGATTTTAAACCAATTGTACTTTTTTCTGACGGTCGTATCAAAAGTAATTATTATGAATTGAAAGAGCCAAAATACAAGTTCTACAATACCGAATACTGTTCGTAAATTAAATAAATCCACATTTTAAATATACCCGCATAAAAGCTAGTGAATTAAAAAGAAAGTTAATTGTGAAATTAAAAACTGACTTACACATTACATAGGTTTAGCTTCATCTTTAATTTTTTACGTTTTGGTAGGAATGAATTTCGCGATTTCTCAACTATTTCTGAGGTTAATCTCAAAACTGTCGAAATTCGCAAATTTCAAAGTTGTCTGTTTTAAAGATAATAAACGTAAAACGCTTTTCGGTATTATTAAAGTATCTATTATGTTATTAAGAATGCAACCCAACAGGAATTGTACATTTTGATCAATATTTGAAGATAAAGCAGCATTATAAATATAAAAGTGTTTTTTTCCGTGAAGTAATTTTCTAAAATGAATATACATTCTTCAGGAGCAATGCCCTATAAAAATAAATCAATACATCTTCCTCTTTAACATGATTTTTCTCATTATTTCAGGGTCATTTTTTACGGACATGTGACGCTTTTTGTGATGTTGCGCCTATTGAATTTTTTAGTTTTCCTTCCATGCAATAGGAAATTAGTAAAGTTTACTTCATTTTACATGAAAACTATTAATCTCTCGAAAAAAAATTATATGACTATTTTTTTAATTGTCCTCTTCTTTAAAAAAGAATTTAACTTTCTTTCTGACCGATAAAAATTTCCCCAGATATTTAAAAAAACGGAATTTTTAAAATTCTAATTCAGCTGTTCCAATGAAGCGCCCGCCCCATATGTAGATCTAAACATATTTATTTTTCAAACAGTAATATATTTTGAAAATATCATACCCCAAATTTTCAGATTAAAAGCTTTGATAACTGGACTATATTGACTACAACTTTTGCTTTTTGTGATTTTTTGTGCATTTTTTTGTATTCGATGGTACTTTTAATGATCTGTGATGTATTACTATATTGCAAATTCAGTTTCTTAAGCAGATAAAAAGAAATAAAACCATTTTATTAGTAGTCTGTGGCCCAGTGTTTATACTATAATGCAGTAACTCATTTTTAGAATGCCACTATTATGTTATCGTGTCTTAATACCGAGGCATAGACACATACCTTTTAAATTACATTTCTTAGATAGAATAATACATTATTGTAAAAAAAACGATGCCTAAGATATCACTATTTCCACAAGATTTTCCATTGAAATATCTTTCAAAGAAAAAATCTTGACTATATTTGCACTCTAATATCTGGAAATAATTGGTCATAGAATTTTAATAATAAAAACCGCTACCTAAGGAACCACTACTTCTTCATCCAGATTTTCCATCCAAGTTTCTTTAATGGAAAACATTTTGACACTATATTTTCACTCTAGTATGCGGAAATAATTGGTCATAAAATTTTAATAATAAAATATCCAGATTTTCCATCTTAATCTCATTAAAGGAAAAGATCTTGACTATATTTGCACTCTAGTATGCGTAAATAATTTGTCATAGAATTTCCATAATATTTGGAACAGATGTCAAAAAAGAATTGAGGCGTTGGTTCTTAGCATATACATCAAAAATTAAGTTTCTCTCTAGCTCCACCCCTTCAACGAAATTATCTCAATCAAACGTCGTTACAATAAATACATGTACCAAATTTCAAGAGAATATCTCAATTTAATTTTATCAACCACTTTATTAATGGAGTATGGTGGGGAGGGTTGAAAAATATTATCAAAAAATTTTAGGCTTTGGCTTCTAGTATATACACCAAATCTCAAGTTTCTATACTCTTACCAGCGCTTTACTCATTTTCATCTGCTTACATCTACGTACTTCCCCCTCCAATCCCTTCAGCGGAATCATCTCAGCATATAATCCAATTCCAGATATATATATATATATATATACGAAAATTTGAAGTTAAGTTGGGTAGGCAGTCATAAGGTACAAAATTAAAGAACACTCTTTATTTCTGTTCAAGCTTTCGAGTCTTTCTTGTGTCTTCTTCAGGAACGCTACAACAATTGATATCTATTACTAATTGTTAACAGGTTGATGTACTGGGTACTTACGACTGCCTACCCAACTTAACTTCAAATTTTCGTCCTTAAATAGCCAGTCGAGCTAATCTTACCTCTATATATATATATATATATATATATATTGCTGTGTATCCACACTGTGGAACACTACCCAAGTATCGTGTTTGAAATCATAAATAAAATTCACAAATTTGTATGTATTTTAGGAATTAATCATAACAGTTTTACTTTAACGGATCATACAGAAGCAGGAATATCTGTGGTTTATATAATTGATTCAAGTTCACTTATTCTCATCGAGTAGGATGCAGAGAATGAAACTTGATATTGAATACGAACAAAATATTTAAATAAACATAAAATGAAGTTATTTTAGTTTAACAAGGTTATTCTAAATAGTATATAATAAAACATGAACTGATAGAGAATCACAATCTCATTTAAAATGATTTAGAATGAAATTGGAAAACAAAAAAGTAAATTTTATAAAATCTGACATGCATGTCAAAACTTAGGGTTGAAAATCATATTTTGTGTAGAAACACTGTAAATCTACACAAAATGAATATTGAATGAAAGACTATCAACAGTAGTTGCATTGCAGCGTGATTATTTTAGAAATAGTAAGTCCATAGATTACAAAACACTGAATGACATTTTAAGTTTTCAGATATTTTCAAATATCATTGCAGAAAGGTGTTTTGTAAATGATATTTCACATCATGCAGAAAGAAAGGACTAATAGTATGATGTTAAATGTTTGTTGGCGTATCAATTTTTTGTTTTAGTTTATAATATCAGTATTCTGCCAGTATGTAAAACTGCAGTACGTTTTTAACTACTAGCATTTTGTGTTTATCATTGCTATTCATCTAAATGTATGAATTAGTATTTATTTGAGATTGGAATTGTTAATTGTAGTTATAAGTAGATTTTAAGAAAGTATATGTAATATGTCAATATATTTCGAGTAATTACAATTATTCACTTAATCCTGAAAAGTAGAATAAGAAACTTATCAGGAAAATCAAAGAATTAAAAACAGTATTCAATTAAGGTAAAGAACAAACAAAACTGAATAGTTTAAATTTTAAATTAAAATTAAATTTTGAAATATTAGATCAAAATAGAAATAAACAATTGAAATATTGGAAATTAACCCATTGAAACGACTAAAAATAACAAATCAGTTGATCATACACCGCTGAACAGCGAGCTGCGAAAAATATTCATCCAAGAATAAATAAATAAATTGAAAAGAAAAGAAAAGTGGTGAATAATTTGAAGGTTAGGATATTACAATCCAGATATATTGATATCAAGAATAAATTGTAAAAGTTGATTAAATATAAGAAGTGAGTATACTTTGAAAGTATTAAGAAGTAGATTATCCGGAAAGCAGATTTAGAAGAGGGAAGTATTTGTTAATTCAGTTAGCAAATTTATATGGTGAAGAAATTTTAAACGTCAATCAAGTGATAGAAATATTTCAAGGAAATCTTGAAAATAAATTGGAGGTTATAAACAAACGTCAATCCAGAAAAGAAGAAGAAGAAGCCTTGAGAGGTTTAAAAAGTCAGTCAAGTGACATTATATTTCAAGGATCATAATAACCAGTTAGAGGTTATAATTTAACATTACTCGACTCGAAAGAAAGACAAGGTAAAGCTTTACAATATCAGAAATCCATGGTACATATTTATTTTAAATAAAGGCCATATTTATCATTTTAGTTAAGTTAGATTTTGTTATTTAAATTTGTTAATTACATTCCAAGTTCAAATTTGTTAATAAATTAATACTTTGTTCGTTCAATACTGAGTTTGATTTATTTAGATTGTTATCTTGATCGATGAGCATTTATTGAACCGACTTCGTTGGGCCCTGAGTAAGAGTCATTCTATAGATTGTAGATGGTCATGCTAATGGTGTTCTATAGTCTATAATATTAACAGCTTTTAAGAAACTGTTTGGCGCTCAATAAAATCATTTCAATTTACTTTCAAAAAGTAATTTCGAACGTATAAAAAATAAAATAGATATCAGATTATAGAACATTTATGGCTTGTTAACGTGGAGCGATCAGGAAAGCGATTGAATAAATACAACTTGAGAATAGTTTATAATTTCAAGCATACATTTGAAAGATAATAGATCAAATAACTTATTTTGATAGTTTTGACAACAAGGCATTGTCAAATTAGAAACAAATATAATTTATATGAGGTTAAAGTCAGGTAAGACAACAACCATGAATCCAGAGGAAACTACACAGGGTACATCCACAGTTGCACAAACACAAGTTGGTGACACAAACACACAACCTGATCCAAACATGCTCCAGAAGTTGATGGAAATGATCACTGGAATGAATAATAGTATTGGAGAAAGAATGGATAAAAATAACCAAACTTTGGAAGCAAACATGAAGCAAAATAACCAAACTTTGGAAGCAAACATGAATCAAAATAACCAAACTTTAAAAGAAGACATTAGTCAAAATAACCAGCGACTAGAAGAAAAAATTGGCAACATAAATACACAGATGGTACATAATATGCAAAAACTAGAAGAAAACATGGGTAAAAAAATAGATGATAATATACAGAAAATGGAAGAAAGCAATATAGAAGTAAGAAATAAGATTGAAAATCTAGAGAATAAATGGGAAAGAATGGGAGAGACAGTCAACGAAGAAATTGGTATTAAGGTAAATGAGGCAGCAAAGGAAATAAGAGAGGAAGTTGTAACAATGTTTGAAGATGGAATGACTGCAGTAGATAGTAGAATGAAGAAACAGGAGGATAAATATGATAGCAAAATAAAAGAACAGGATAGCAAGATAGAACAGAACACGAAGTTGTTGAAGGATACCACACGTACACAATTAACACAATTACCCACACATACTCACACATGCAACAAAACATCATTATATTTTAACGGAGATAACCGCATACACCCTAAAATTTTCATTTCACGTTTGAAACAACACATGGAAACACAACACGTAAATGCATACTTAAAAGCAAACATACAGGACATGTTAAAGGGAGAAGCGGAAATCTGGTATTCAGTTATAATGGACAGGTTTGAGACTATAGAGGAATTTGAAGCTCTAGTCTTAAAACAATATTGGAGTGATTACACTCAGTTGAAAATAAGACAAGACCTATTTAATGGTAACTATGTAGAAAATAAAGGTATTTCTAGGGAAAATTATGTACTTAGAAAAGTATACAATATTAGACATCTAGAACCAAAATTCACAGAAAGTGAAATGGTCAGATATTTAGCTAGGCATTTTTCAGGGGATATCCAGAATGTTATTATTACGCAAAGAATTGCAAAGTTAGATGATTTAATTGATTATTTAAGAGAATTAGATGATTATCATCAGAGTTTTGACAGGAAGGCTAGTCAAAATAGAGAGAATAATAGTAGGTATTATAACAAATGGGGTTATGATCAGAATAGGAATGAGAATGATAGAAGAGAAAGGCAAGGTTATGGTCAATATGATAGGAAGGAAAAGCAGGGTTATGAGAAACGTCAATATGACAATGATAGGAATGAAAAGCAGGGTTATGAGAAACGTCAATATGACAATGATAGGTATGAAAAGCAGGGTTATGAGAAACGTCAATATGACAATGATAGAATGGAACGAGGAGGTTATGGTCAATATAAATATGACAATTATAGGAATGAAACGCAGGGTTTTGAGAAACGTCATTATGATAATGATTGCAGAGAGAGAGGGGGTTATGATAAAAATAATGAGTCATATGCACAAGTGGCTAATATCAATATTCAAAGGGGAAATAGAGTAGATGAAAACACGCACTCTAATATAAATAAAATAGAAACAGCACAAGTAAATGATAGAAATAGAAATCAGGATTTTTAGATAAAGTTGTTTTAAATGTAGGTAATAATTGTAAAAAAATAGGCGACTGTATAGAAAATGATGTTATATTGGGAGACGACATCTTATCAGGAAAAAAGGCAAATATTGTATTAGGAGAAAGAATCCTAAAAGTAGAAGGTGAAAGAATACCTTTCTGTAGTATTAATGAATTGAATGGCAAAGGTGCCGAAATAGTTCATGAATTGAATGGCAAAGGTGCCGAAATAGTTAATGAATTGAATGGCAATGATGCCGAAATAATTAATGTATCAAATGGCATAGAGTCCAATAATGATAATGAATTTTGCGGTGAGCATATAGTGGGAACCACATGTGTTCAAATAAATAATGATAAGAAGCCTGAAACCTTTCTGATAAGTCGTTACTCCAAATATGATAGAATTTTTAAAAATTTGTCACAAAAATACAAAAATTCAATTGATTATGAACCTACAATAGCAAAGGGCTATGCGCAACAATTTGAAGTAGATAATATTTTAAATGAAAGCGAAAATGTTTTAAACTATAATAATGAAGAATCATTACCGGGAAGTTGTCACATGGGGATAAATTATCCATATGATCCAGGATAGATTACTCTTAAGTTATCCAAATGATCCTGAGTAGATCACTTTTAAATTGTAAATAAACTTTGACAGTGTGAATGTCACATCATGTTGTTAAAACAAACAAAATTTTCAAATGTCAAAATTCTATTAGTTTAGGGGGTTTTATGCTGTGTATCCACACTGTGGAACACTACCCAAGTATCGTGTTTGAAATCATAAATAAAATTCACAAATTTGTATGTATTTTAGGAATTAATCATAACAGTTTTACTTTAACGGATCATACAGAAGCAGGAATATCTGTAGTTTATTTAATTGATTCAAGTTCACTTATTCTCAGCGAGTAGGATGCAGAGAATGAAACTTGATATTGAACACGAAAAAAATATTTAAATAAACATAAAATGAAGTTATTTTAGTTTAACAAGGTTATTCTAAATAGTATATAATAAAACATGAACCTATAGAGAATCATAATCTCATTTAAAATGATTTAGAATGAAATTGGAAAACAAAAAGGTAAATTTTATAAAATCTGACATGCATGTCAAAACTTAGGGTTGAAAATCATATTTTGTGTAGAAACAATGTAAATCTACACAAACTGAATATTGGATGAAAGACTATTAACAGTAGTTGCATTGCAGCGTGATTATTTTAGAAATAGTAAGTCCATAGATTACAAAACACTGAATGACATTTTAAGTTTTCAGATATTTTCAAATATCATTGCAGAAAGGTGTTTTGTAAATGATATTTCACATCATGCAGAAAGAAAGGACTAATAGTATGATGTTAAATGTTTGTTGGCGTATCAATTTTTTGTTTTAGTTTATAATATCAGTATTCTGCCAGTATGTAAAACTGCAGTACGTTTTTAACTACTAGCATTTTGTGTTTATCATTGCTATTCATCTAAATGTATGAATTAGTATTTATTTGAGATTGGAATTGTTAATTGTAGTTATAAGTAGATTTTAAGAAAGTATATGTAATATGTCAATATATTTCGAGTAATTACAATTATTCACTTAATCCTGAAAAGTAGAATAAGAAACTTATCAGGAAAATCAAAGAATTAAAAACAGTATTCAATTAAGGTAAAGAACAAACAAAACTGAATAGTTTAAATTTTAAATTAAAATTAAATTTTGAAATATTAGATCAAAATAGAAATAAACAATTGAAATATTGGAAATTAACCCATTGAAACGACTAAAAATAACAAATCAGTTGATCATACACCGCTGAACAGCGAGCTGCGAAAAATATTCATCCAAGAATAAATAAATAAATTGAAAAGAAAAGAAAAGTGGTGAATAATTTGAAGGTTAGGATATTACAATCCAGATATATTGATATCAAGAATAAATTGTAAAAGTTGATTAAATATAAGAAGTGAGTATACTTTGAAAGTATTAAGAAGTAGATTATCCGGAAAGCAGATTTAGAAGAGGGAAGTATTTGTTAATTCAGTTAGCAAATTTATATGGTGAAGAAATTTTAAACGTCAATCAAGTGATAGAAATATTTCAAGGAAATCTTGAAAATAAATTGGAGGTTATAAACAAACGTCAATCCAGAAAAGAAGAAGAAGAAGCCTTGAGAGGTTTAAAAAGTCAGTCAAGTGACATTATATTTCAAGGATCATAATAACCAGTTAGAGGTTATAATTTAACATTACTCGACTCGAAAGAAAGACAAGGTAAAGCTTTACAATATCAGAAATCCATGGTACATATTTATTTTAAATAAAGGCCATATTTATCATTTTAGTTAAGTTAGATTTTGTTATTTAAATTTGTTAATTACATTCCAAGTTCAAATTTGTTAATAAATTAATACTTTGTTCGTTCAATACTGAGTTTGATTTATTTAGATTGTTATCTTGATCGATGAGCATTTATTGAACCGACTTCGTTGGGCCCTGAGTAAGAGTCATTCTATAGATTGTAGATGGTCATGCTAATGGTGTTCTATAGTCTATAATATTAACAGCTTTTAAGAAACTGTTTGGCGCTCAATAAAATCATTTCAATTTACTTTCAAAAAGTAATTTCGAACGTATAAAAAATAAAATAGATATCAGATTATAGAAATATATATATATATATATATATATACATTTTTATATATATATATATTGCTGTAGTAAACAGCGTGCTTCCAGAGGGCAGAATATATTAAAATAAAATATTTCTGTCAATCACCTCTGTGAATCCTTATTTTCATAAGGATAATAAACCAAACTGCAAATAATTGCGAGCCTGGCCGCGTTAAGTATAGAAATCACATTCTACAACAAAACGCTTGGTTTTGATTTAAACAAGCACCAGCCGAAAGAATTATTCCTAATTAAAGGAAACTCTCGTACCAGCCGTCTCAGACTAACTTGCATACTGCAGTTTCGCACTTCCTGGTGCTCATCAGTGCAAGGCGAGCCCGAGACGACTAGTACTAGAGCCTGGGTTAACCAAGTGACCAGATCGACGTTGTAAAACGACGAAATGGGGGAGGCTCCATCTAGCGACAGCTGCCTGTTGAAATCAAAACAATAATATCCCGACATGGGGCACGTAATAGTAAACAGCGTGCTTCCAGAGGGCAGAATATATTAAAATAAAATATTTCTGTCAATCACCTCTGTGAATCCTTATTTTCATAAGGATAATAAACCAAACTGCAAATAATTGCGAGCCTGGCCGCGTTAAGTATAGAAATCACATTCTACAACAAAACGCTTGGTTTTGATTTAAACAAGCACCAGCCGAAAGAATTATTCCTAATTAAAGGAAACTCTCGTACCAGCCGTCTCAGACTAACTTGCATACTGCACATCAGTGCAAGGCGAGCCCGAGACGACTAGTACTAGAGCCTGGGTTAACCAAGTGACCAGATGAGCACCAGGAAGTGCGAAACTGCAGTATGCAAGTTAGTCTGAGACGGCTGGTACGAGAGTTTCCTTTAATTAGGAATAATTCTTTCGGCTGGTGCTTGTTTAAATCAAAACCAAGCGTTTTGTTGTAGAATGTGATTTCTATACTTAACGCGGCCAGGCTCGCAATTATTTGCAGTTTGGTTTATTATCCTTATGAAAATAAGGATTCACAGAGGTGATTGACAGAAATATTTTATTTTAATATATTCTGCCCTCTGGAAGCACGCTGTTTACTATTACGTGCCCCATGTCGGGATATTATTGTTTTGATTTCAACAGGCAGCTGTCGCTAGATGGAGCCTCCCCCATTTCGTCGTTTTACAACGTCGATCTGGTCACTTGGTTAACCCAGGCTCTAGTACTAGTCGTCTCGGGCTCGCCTTGCACTGATGAGCACCAGGAAGTGCGAAACTGCAGTATGCAAGTTAGTCTGAGACGGCTGGTACGAGAGTTTCCTTTAATTAGGAATAATTCTTTCGGCTGGTGCTTGTTTAAATCAAAACCAAGCGTTTTGTTGTAGAATGTGATTTCTATACTTAACGCGGCAGGCTCGCAATTATTTGCAGTTTGGTTTATTATCCTTATGAAAATAAGGATTCACAGAGGTGATTGACAGAAATATTTTATTTTAATATATTGCTGTGTATCCACACTGTGGAACACTACCTAAGTGTCGTGGTTGAAATCATAAATAAAATTCACAAATTTGTATGTATTTTAGGAATTAATCATAACATTTACTTTAACGGATCATACAGAAGCAGGAGTATCTGTGGTTTATTTAATTGATTCAAGTTCACTTGTTCTCATCGAGTAGGATGCAGAGAATGGAACTTGATATTGAATACGAACAAAATATTTAAATAAACATAAAATGAAGTTATTTTAGTTTAACAAGGTTATTCTAAATAGTATATAATAAAACATGAACTGATAGAGAATCACAATCTCATTTAAAATGATTTAGAATGAAATTGGAAAACAAAAAAGTAAATTTTATAAAATCTGACATGCATGTCAAAACTTAGGGCTGAAAATCATATTTTGTGTAGGAACACTGTAAATCTACACAAAATGAATATTGAATGAAAGACTATCAACAGTAGTTGCAGTGCAGCGTAATTATTTTAGAAATAGTAAGTCCATATATTACAAAACACTGAATGACATTTTAAGTTTTCAGATATTTTCAAATATCATTGCAGAAAGGTGTTTTGTAAATGATATTTCACATCATGCAGAAAGAAAGGACTAATAGTATGATGTTAAATGTTTGTTGGCGTATCAATTTCTTGTTTTAGTTTATAATATAAGTATTCTGTCAGTATGGAAACTGCAGTACGTTTTTAACTACTAGCATTTTGTGTTTATCATTGCTATTCATCTAAATGTATGAATTAGTATTTATTTGAGATTGGAATTGTTAATTGTAGTTATAAGTAGATTTTAAGAAAGTATATGTAATATGTCAATATATTTCGAGTAATTACAATTATTCACTTAATCCTGAAAAGTAGAATAAGAAACTTATCAGGAAAATCAAAGAATTAAAAACAGTATTCAATTAAGGTAAAGAACAAACAAAACTGAATAGTTTAAATTTTAAATTAAAATTAAATTTTGAAATATTAGATCAAAATAGAAAAAAACAATTGAAATATTGGAAATTAACCCATTGAAACGACTAAAAATAACAAATCAGTTGATCACACACCGCTGAACAGCGAGCTGCGAAATATATTCATCCAAGAATAAATATTAAATTGAAAAGAGAAGAAAAGTGGTGAATAAGTTGAAGGTTACAATCCAGATATATTGATATCAAGAAAAATTTGTAAAGTATATTAAATATAAAAGTGAGTAAACTTTAAAAGTATTAAGAAGTAGATTATCCGGAAAGCAGATTTAGAAGTATTTGTTAATCCAGTTAACAAATTTATATGGTGAAGAAATTTCAAACGTCAATCAAGTGATAGAAATATTTCAAGGAAATCAGTTGAAAATAAATTGGAGGTTATAAACAAACGTCAATCCAGAAAAGAAGAAGAAGAAGAAGCCTTGAGAGGTTTAAAAAGTCAGTCAAGTGACAATATATTTCAAGGATCATAATAACCAGTTAGAGGTTACAATATAACATTACTCGAGTCGAAAGAAAGACAAGGTAAAGCTTTACAATATCAGAAATCCATGGTACATATTTATTTTAAATAAAGGCCATATTTATCATTTTAGTTAAGTTAGATTTTGTTATTTAAATTTGTTAATTACATTCCAAGTTCAAATTTGTTAATAAATTAATACTTTGTTCGTTCAATACTGAGTTTGATTTATTTAGATTGTTATCTTGATCGATGAGCATTTATTGAACCGACTTCGTTGGACCCTGAGTAAGAGTCATTCTATAGATTGTAGATGGTCATGCTAATGGTGTTGTATAGTCTATAATATTAACAGCTTTTAAGAAACTGTTTGGCGCTCAATAAAATCATTTCAATTTACTTTCAAAAAGTAATTTCGAACGTATAAAAAATAAAATAGATATTAGAATATAGAACATTTATGGCTTGTTAACGTGGAGCGATCAGGAAAGCGATTGAATAAATACAACTTGAGAATAGTTTATCATTTCAAGCATACATTTGAAAGATAAAAGAACAGGATAGCAAGATAGAACAGAACACGAAGTTGTTGAAGGATACCACACGTACACAATTAACACAATTACCCACACATACTTACACATGCAACAAAACACCATTTTATTTTTACGGAGATAACCGTATACACCCTAAAATTTTCATTTCACGTTTGAAACAACACATGGAAACACAACACGTAAATGCAAACCTAAAAGCAAACATACAAGACATGTTAAAGGGAGAAGCGGAAATCTGGTATTCAGTTATAATGGACAGGTTTGAGACTATAGAGGAATTTGAAGCTCTAGTCTTAAAACAATATTGGAGTGATTACACTCAGTTGAAAATAAGACAAGACCTATTTAATGGTAACTATGTAGAAAATAAAGGTATTTCTAGGGAAAATTATGTACTTAGAAAAGTATACAATATTAGACATCTAGAACCAAAATTCACAGAAAGTGAAATGGTCAGATATTTAGCTAGGCATTTTTCAGGGGATATCCAGAATGTTATTATTACGCAAAGAATTGCAAAGTTAGATGATTTGATTGATTATTTAAGAGAATTAGATGATTATCATCAGAGTTTTGATAGGAAGTCTAGCCAGAATAGGGAAAATAATAGTAGATATTATAATAAGTGGGGTTATGATCAGAATAGGAATGAGAATGATAGAAGAGAAAGACAAGGTTATGGTCAATATGATAGGAAGGAAAAGCAAGGTTATGGTCGTCAATATGACAATGATGGAAAGGAACGAGGGGGTTATGAGAAACGTCAATATGACAATGATAGGTATGAAAAGCAGGGTTATGAGAAACGTCAATATGACAATGATAGGTATGAAAAGCAGGGTTATGAGAAACGTCAATATGACAATGATAGAAAGGAACGAGGAGGTTATGGTCAATATAAATATGACAATTATAGAAATGAAAAGCAGGGTTTTGAGAAACGTCATTATGATAATGATTGCAGAGAGAGAGGGGGTTATGTTAAAAATAATGAGTCATATGCACAAGTGGCTAATATCAATATTCAAAGGGGAAATAGAGTAGATGAAAACACGCACTCTAATATGAATAAAATAGAAACAACAGCACAAGTAAATGATAGAAATAGAAATCAGGATTTTTAGATAAAGTTGTTTTAAATGTAGGTAATAATTGTAAAAAAATAGGCGACTGTACAGAAAATGATGTTATATTGGGAGACGACATCTTATCAGGAAAAAAGGCAAATATTGTATTAGGAGAAAGAATCCTAAAAATAGAAGTTGAAAGAATACCTTTCTGTAGTGTTAATGAATTCAATGGCAAAGGTGCCGAAATAGTTAATGAATTGAATGGCAATGATGCCGAAATAATTAATGTATCAAATGGCATAGAGTCCAATAATGATAATGAATTTTGCGGTGAGCATATAGTGGGAACCACATGTGTTCAAATAAATAATGATAAGAAGCCTGAAACCTTTCTGATAAGTCGTTGCTCCAAATATGATAAAATTTTTAAAAATTTGTCTCAAAAATACAAAAATTCAAGAGATTATGAACCTACAATAGCAAAGGGCTATGCGCAACAACTAGAAGTAGGTAATATTTTAAAGGAAAACGAAAATGTTTTAAATTATAATAAGGAAGAATCATTACCGGGAAGTTGTCACATGGGGATAAATTATCCATATGATCCAGGATAGATTATTCTTAAGTTATCCAAATGATCCTGAGTAGATCACTTTTAAAGTGTAAATAAACTTTGACAGTGTGAATGTCACATCATGTTGTTAAAACTAACAAAATTTTCACATGTCAAAATTCTATTAGTTTGGGGGTTTTATGCTGTGTATCCACACTGTGGAACACTACCTAAGTGTCGTGGTTGAAATCATAAATAAAATTCACAAATTTGTATGTATTTTAGGAATTAATCATAACAGTTTTACTTTAACGGATCATACAGAAGCAGGAGTATCTGTGGTTTATTTAATTGATTCAAGTTCACTTGTTCTCATCGAGTAGGATGCAGAGAATGGAACTTGATATTGAATACGAACAAAATATTTAAATAAACATAAAATGAAGTTATTTTAGTTTAACAAGGTTATTCTAAATAGTATATAATAAAACATGAACTGATAGAGAATCACAATCTCATTTAAAATGATTTAGAATGAAATTGGAAAACAAAAAAGTAAATTTTATAAAATCTGACATGCATGTCAAAACTTAGGGCTGAAAATCATATTTTGTGTAGGAACACTGTAAATCTACACAAAATGAATATTGAATGAAAGACTATCAACAGTAGTTGCAGTGCAGCGTAATTATTTTAGAAATAGTAAGTCCATATATTACAAAACACTGAATGACATTTTAAGTTTTCAGATATTTTCAAATATCATTGCAGAAAGGTGTTTTGTAAATGATATTTCACATCATGCAGAAAGAAAGGACTAATAGTATGATGTTAAATGTTTGTTGGCGTATCAATTTCTTGTTTTAGTTTATAATATAAGTATTCTGTCAGTATGGAAACTGCAGTACGTTTTTAACTACTAGCATTTTGTGTTTATCATTGCTATTCATCTAAATGTATGAATTAGTATTTATTTGAGATTGGAATTGTTAATTGTAGTTATAAGTAGATTTTAAGAAAGTATATGTAATATGTCAATATATTTCGAGTAATTACAATTATTCACTTAATCCTGAAAAGTAGAATAAGAAACTTATCAGGAAAATCAAAGAATTAAAAACAGTATTCAATTAAGGTAAAGAACAAACAAAACTGAATAGTTTAAATTTTAAATTAAAATTAAATTTTGAAATATTAGATCAAAATAGAAAAAAACAATTGAAATATTGGAAATTAACCCATTGAAACGACTAAAAATAACAAATCAGTTGATCACACACCGCTGAACAGCGAGCTGCGAAATATATTCATCCAAGAATAAATATTAAATTGAAAAGAGAAGAAAAGTGGTGAATAAGTTGAAGGTTACAATCCAGATATATTGATATCAAGAAAAATTTGTAAAGTATATTAAATATAAAAGTGAGTAAACTTTAAAAGTATTAAGAAGTAGATTATCCGGAAAGCAGATTTAGAAGTATTTGTTAATCCAGTTAACAAATTTATATGGTGAAGAAATTTCAAACGTCAATCAAGTGATAGAAATATTTCAAGGAAATCAGTTGAAAATAAATTGGAGGTTATAAACAAACGTCAATCCAGAAAAGAAGAAGAAGAAGAAGCCTTGAGAGGTTTAAAAAGTCAGTCAAGTGACAATATATTTCAAGGATCATAATAACCAGTTAGAGGTTACAATATAACATTACTCGAGTCGAAAGAAAGACAAGGTAAAGCTTTACAATATCAGAAATCCATGGTACATATTTATTTTAAATAAAGGCCATATTTATCATTTTAGTTAAGTTAGATTTTGTTATTTAAATTTGTTAATTACATTCCAAGTTCAAATTTGTTAATAAATTAATACTTTGTTCGTTCAATACTGAGTTTGATTTATTTAGATTGTTATCTTGATCGATGAGCATTTATTGAACCGACTTCGTTGGACCCTGAGTAAGAGTCATTCTATAGATTGTAGATGGTCATGCTAATGGTGTTGTATAGTCTATAATATTAACAGCTTTTAAGAAACTGTTTGGCGCTCAATAAAATCATTTCAATTTACTTTCAAAAAGTAATTTCGAACGTATAAAAAATAAAATAGATATTAGAATATAGAACAATATATACACAGTTCGTTCTCTCTGTCGCACAGTACATGAGGGGAGGTGACGATTGCAATACATTGACAGTATATGTGTATACCTACCTGGGACTTATGGGTGACTTAGTTTTTCTACAAACTTAACAAGTATAAATTATTGTCACAAAAAATAATTAATTAATATACAAATTAAACGTGACAAACAGATTAAACGTTATAAACAGAAGAAAAATTTGAGAAAACCCGTGTAATTGTAAATAAAGCAGACCGCTATTTAAAACAAAGATTAAAAATTGACGGTATTTGTGAAAACAAAGCGCGCCGGGTAAGGCTGAGTTGCTTTGTAAAACAGAGTGGAGAGAGAGGGTACGAGGTCTGCGACAAGGACGAAAAGCCTACAACCAAATTGCGGCTCCCGGCAAATGCACGGCTTGTCTACTCTAGTTATTAAACTCTTTGAGCATACCCACGTCTACCGGATCGCTAACAATTTAGATGTCATTCGACGTCGGCTGCACGTCGAGAAGGTGGCGCCACTAATTACGATAAGCGATATAGGACATAAATTCGATGTCGATACAACCTAAATGGTGTTTTTTGACACGTCGTATTGACATGCAAAATAAGTTAAGCAGGTATCTTTAACCTATTAGGTTAGGTCGCCAGATACCTATTCAATGTCGAGAATATGGAATCAAAGTCGATGATTACTTATAATATTTCTCATCATTCACACTTTTTATTTGCCTTCAAAATTCTGTTTGGGTAAAAATATAACTTAATATGATAAAATGGTTCATAATATATTATAAGATACATAATTTTATATGACAAGTTGTTTCATTCGCGGCGCGTTTTTTTTGTTAATGTTATATATTGTACCTTGAAATATTCCAAAACCCCTCCTTAAAAACATCATTTATTATAAATATATATAATATATAAATACATACATAATTTTTCAATTTTCATTTTTGTATATTTTTCATAATCAATTTTGTCTGAATTTAAAATTTAATAATTATTAAATTCTTTAACGATGTATTTATGAATTAAAATGGTTTCACAAAGTTTACATTTTCATGGGGAGTTTTCGCCATTCCATTTTTAAATAAATATGGTTGCTCTCTGCCTATATTATTTAATAAGTGATAATTTCGACCAATAGGTTCATATAACTTACTGGTTGAATAATGAAGTTATTTAAACTTTTTGGAGGAAATTTAAAGACTTCTAGGATCCTTATTAGGTACCTAAGAAGTCTTGTTCAAGAAATACCTATTTAGTCATTTCAATACATTTCACCTATGTCTTCTATTAGGGTCTAATGATACCAAAATTACTTAATAAGTTATTTAATAATCATATTACTTATAGGGTGACAAATGTCCCCTTGTTAAATTTACCAAATTTTTCCGAATAGGTCACTTTCTACCCACTTACCCTATTGGGTTATGAAGGCCGTGTATTCCCTACGACTTAATTAGTGTGTTTTAATGTACACTACCTATTAAGGTACAAATAGTAATAAAAATATTTTTCATAACCTATTAGAGCATTAATTTTACCAATAATTGACTTGTACCTGATAGATACCATAGTGACTTTTACCAAGGGAACTTAAATATTACATAATTTCGACCTGTCTTGGTGAAATTTCCTTTATCTGAAGTCGACGTCACATAAATTGTTAGCTGGGAAGCCTGCATTCCAACTTCGCGGTCTGCACCTCACGTCTTATGCTTACTGCGCAATAAAAAGTAGACCTTTAATACAACAGGAAATACAAGAAATTAATTTGAAAGTGAAGAACTGATAAGGTATAAACAAAAATTTGACTATTATCAATAATATAATAACATTTTAATTTATTTGTATTAGAATATAAGTTAGCTAGTTAATATGGAACTAGGGAATTTTTAGTTGATATTTTTATAAATCTTCCAAATAATTTGATGTATATTGTTAAAAGAAATGTTTGTGTGTTTTTGTTATAAAATGATAATAATTAAAATAATAATTTATTGGTGTCAAAATACATAATACAATGCTTACACACGTCAAAACATTGGACAATATAGTAGATGTAAAAACATATTAAAAATGGATAAGTCACAAAATTACATAAGACAAAGAGTGACAAACAAGATTAAAAGTAGTATAAAATTATATAAACCAATTCACAAATTAAGTAAGGGTAATAATATGAGGTCGTGAATATACAGTGCCTGTTAAATTAAACCTGAATGGCCCTAAAGATAATAATAAAAATTTTAAATTGAGTAAATTTAATAAAGATTTTCAAATATATAAAAGAGAAATCAGATTAGTTTGGCGTCTGGCAACGTGGGACAGTTCATAACTCATAAAATATAATATACTTGTAAAAAAAATAAAAGTTAAATTAAAAGTAGTAAATTAACAATTTAGTATCATAAAAAAAGTTTTTGTTTTTTTTTATTAATGGAATTGCGTTCTGGTAGAATAAACATGCCAATCTTGTAACAAGTCAAAGTTAACTTAGCGTAAGTAAAATATAAAAATGTGACATATTCAACAAATCGCAGTAGAAGGCTTGTCGGTGACAGACGAGGAAGCATTTGTATCACTGAATACTTTACGGTGAGGTTGGTTTCGACTACCTGTCGCTTATTAAAACGGTGAATCCTCCATTTCAACTACTTATCTTGTAGACCCATATGTTTTCAGTTAATATTAATATTTATTCTTATATGCTCTGTGTTACTGTGTTCCTGATTCATTTTCATATACCTCCTAAAACAAATAGTTAAAATTAACATCTTGTGTTATAAGTATTCTATTTTTAAAAGAAAAATTCAGTAAGCTACCTGGTTATCCTAGAGTATTTTATTTATATTCATGGACATTGTTTTAGAAAATAATTGTTTTGATTTTAAATTGATAGAACATATGTCAAACTGAGAATTTAGGGATTTTTAATTAATAAGCTATCTGATGAGAAAATATTCAAGTTTTTTATGGGGGGAGAACAAAAAAGGGGCAGCCATCATTACAATTTGGGAAAGAACCAGAGTAGTTCTTCAGATCTCCCGTTATAAAATCAAGATAGTTTAAATTAAACCTCATAAGATCTAAGGTTAGTAATTTTGCATTCGTATATTTATTAATTAATATAAATACATACCTGGACAGTTAAATAAAGGTATGGCATTTTTCAGGTTTTTTTTTTGGTCTTGGTATAATTTTTCGTACTATTGCCCCATTGCATGTCTTCAAATATTGTCGATTTGACTAGAGTACGTGTTTAGTTCTCTCCAAATTTAGAATCAGAGTTTAATACTGCAGAAGACATTCCTAATAAACCGACACCAGGTAGTCATTATAAGGCGAGGCGAGTTGCCCTGGGTCATCGTTGCTGGGATACGTCTAAAAGTCCAACAGGGAGATTTCCTTAGTAACACGAGGTGATATCGATTTATCATAACATTTATGGCACAGAGCAAGTAAGTCACTCATATTTAATTTTCATTCCCGTGGAGAGACTTGGTGTAGCTGTAGCACTGTGATGAACCTTATTGGCCTTCAGCGCTGCAGAACTTGATGCTGTTACGGGTTATTATTTTAGTTGTTTGTCACCATTCGTTTTTTTGCTATCGTCCTTTTACATTATATATGCCTAGTTGTAAGTGTTTGGTGAGTCCTTTTGTATGCGATTTGTTAACCACAAGCAGCTGCTTTCGGTACTAAAAATACAAAAAAAATATATTTACAATTGTTCTCAAAAAATTTATGATTGAAATTTATAATCACCTACCTTCTTAAAAGGAAATTATTTTACTGTTGTGTATCTGCGAAGTGCAGATAGGTCTATTTATCTTTTACTTATTATATATAGTTATACATTTTACAATATTATATTATTTTTAAACTTTACCTTATGCTACACTGGCTTTCCATTTTTGTTGTTTTGTTCTCTATTCCCAAATTCTGTGACTGGCGCCCCAAGCTTATATAATTCAAATATAATTATTATCATTAGTGATGGGTCGTTCATGAACGAGTCGTTCAAAGTGAAGGACTCACTTCAGTGAACGTGAACGATCGGCTCACATTTAAAATACAACTCGTTCAATACGCCATTACGACTCCGTACCATTCGTACCGTACTGCAGTTCAGTGAGCGCTGGCGCCTGAGTGACACACGGCACAGATTGTGTGCTGAATGGTAATAGAGCTGACGAAGTTTCGAATGGATCACGAGCTGCCGTAGCGTTATCGTTCAGTCGTTCACTGGTTCACTCGTTCACAAACGACGCAAGTGCAGGCTAACTCATACATTTCTTCCACAAACTCAGCTCAGTTTGCCATGCTATCCGCAAAATTATAACGTAAAGATAAATGTATAGAGTTTTTTGTCCATTAGTTGTTAAGAAATCAATTATTTTTTTATTTATAATAAAACAAATTTAAAACATTCTGCATACTTACGTGACAGAAAATAATAATTCACTTTTAATGAAAATAAATAAACCAAATGAAATAAAAACATTAAACACATAAAGCTCGTTGTTGATTTATACATAATATAACATAAGCACTGCGCAATTGCGTTGATACGATACATATATCTTTGTCTGAGTATATAGTTTGAATGAATGAGCGAAGTGCTGTCGTACATCAGTACGTCGTTCAAATGAACGACTCTCGATGAACGACTCACCTCGGTGAGCTGAACGAACTGAGCGGGCTCAGTAAAATTAGGTGAGCGACCCATCACTAATTACCATCTTAATTATTTGTGTAAAAGTTCGTAAAATAATTTGACAGCTAAATTCTAACCTTACCCACGAATCCAGCTCGCCGCATTAAGAGTAAACCGGGTTAGTC
This sequence comes from Stenurella melanura, assembly GCA_963583905.1. Lineage (NCBI taxonomy): Eukaryota > Metazoa > Arthropoda > Insecta > Coleoptera > Cerambycidae > Stenurella > Stenurella melanura. Next base: position 108,893,063 of record OY757310.1, on the reverse strand, counting down.
GAGTTTTCGTTGGTCGCTTTGGACGAGCGGAGCTCAACCGTGTGATTTTTACGTCACAATCTCCTCACGATATACCAGAACGGGAGATGTTGCACCTGTTCAAATTTTTGATCCCGTTGCTCATTGATCAAACAAACAGTGAAATTAATGCAAAAATTGATCAAACCAACACAAAAATTGAAGACAAATATTTGTCTAAGTACAAAAATTGATATAGTAAATACAGAAAATCTGCAATAAAGTTAGTTGGGAGCAGATCCAGAAATAGCATTATTGATGTATAAATCACTTATGAGGTCAGTATGGAGCAGCCGACTACAATTTGCTTCACCATTTGGACATCCTTCAGAACAAAATACTTTGGGTATGCCTAGGTTTAGTGAAATCCTGTGAGGGTCGAGACTAGCGAACCTCCGTTAAATTTTAGAAGACAACTCCTCAGTGATAAATTCAATCTTAAATTAAGAACAGGGAATAATAACTTTTTATTAAAATCATTATACAACTTATGCATTCAGAACCTCACTAATAAATATTGAAATAAAAAAATCTCCCCATTAACGAAGTCTTTTAGTAATAATAGTTCATATGATAGTGTTATCCTCAAAAATTCAGTACCCTTTATGTATACTTTGAACCATTTTTCCCACATTTGTATGGCCCCATTAGTAATCAAACCTCCATTTAGCGATAACGAAGCAGTTAATAGAGTCATGTTTAAGAACGTCATTCAGCAATATCCAGATAAAATACAAATTTATTCAGATGGGTCGAACAGTGAGAAGGGCACAGGTTGTGCTATTTACATTCCTGAACTTGAAGTCTCAATAAAATATAGACTCCCAAATCAAGCTTCTATTTTTTCAGCAGAGGCTATAGCCATTCTTGAAACTTTGAAATACTGAGACCTCAATAAAGGCTGGCGAAAATGTATTATTATATTTGATTCCCTTAGCGCACTTAGTGGTCTTAATCATATATCCATAAAAACTTTACCCTTACTCATAGACATCTTAAAATTTTATGTACGGCACTCTCTTCTTGGTTATAAGATAACTTTCGTGTGGATTAAGGCCCATTCTGGTATGCTAAATAACGAGAAAGTCGATTTACTGGCCGTACCTCCGGTATATTTCAGCATATTTATGTTCTATTACACCAACATTTTATGGTACTCCAAACTTCATATTTGCTGTCCTCAAAAATATCCTATTTGGCGTTAAAACTTTATAGTCATCACCTCATCAAATGTTTAATAAATAGTTGTTTATTATACACGTTACATCCCCTAGGGGCCAGTGCTGAGAAATAGCCGAAAGCCGAAATTAAGTGGCAATGGTGGTAGGGTACCGCACCTCCCGTCAAAGCCTTTAGTATGCGCCATCTCTAAGACACTGCTAGTACATTTTCTAGAAACTTATAGAAGAGGATCGAGATTTCTACATTGTTCTGGACTTTGCTAAGTAGTTCTAGAAGGCAATTTGTTATATAAGGTGAAATTCATGACGGAAAAGGATGTCATTAATGAATTGAAGGTTAAGAAATCTGAAGTGATACAAAGTGAACAGTAGAGTGTAAATATCAAGCAATAAGCATTGTTAAAGGCAAAGCATTTTAGTCAGTAAAAGTGTATTTTAGTTAATTAATGTATTGTGAAGTTTTCAGTAAGTTATTCAATAAAATGTGTTGGTGTTTATCTCTTGTTATAATTTTTGAAACCCACGAATTTTTAAGGGTGTTTCGTAAGGGGTGGAAACACGTGACAATACAGTTAGAGAAAGAGAATGTATGGTTTTCTTTCGAAATCGCGAAATTTGTTTAAAAATTTCAAATTGCTATAAGTTTTGATCATTTGAAGATAAAATAACAAATTTTAACTAATTTTAAAGGAACTTTAATGCTCTACAACTTTTACTGTGGGAATTTTGTTGTAATACTAAGGGCTGAGGCGAACAAAGTGTTTTCCGAACATTTGCAATTTTCACTAGAGGATATCTTGAAAGCTACTACGGATAAAAAAATAATAATAGTAACAATCTTGTACTAAATTTTATCAGTTTTCATTTTGAATATAATAGTCTGTTTACTCTGATGCATTGTTTTCGAGATATTTATTTATTTATTTATTTATTTATTTATACTGCACAACAAACAGATAAAATCCAGTTTCATGGTGGATATAAGTGAAAAACTAAAGAAAGTGACTTTTTACGTGCCCTCCTGTGCCTCGCTCACCTCGTAGGTCCGGGGACTTTTAGTCTGTTTACCTCCTAACTACGCCAAAGACAGCCGTGAAGTCAATGTTTCTGATCATGTCCTCTACACCCTCTTCATTGACTGGGCTATATAAAGTTTATTATTTGATAGGAAGTTAATATTGTGCAATATGCTGTATGGTACTGGCTTATCACTACAATCATTCTACAAGCATTTTCAGTACGAGCCCATTAATTTTCCTGAAATTTGTGTTTGTTTGCAAAAAATTATGTTTGAAATATTGAAAATGATGAATTTTTGTAGGATTCAATATACTAGCAGAGTGTATGAAAGTGATACCTGGTACAGTTCAAACATGTTCAAGTATTTTAAAACAAGGAAATTTGTTGGCAATCTCACCAGGAGGAGTATATGAGGCACAGTTTGCCCACAACTACAATTTAATGTGGAAAAGAAGATTAGGTTTTGCAAAAGTTGCCCTAGATGCAAAAGTTGTAAGTATTAATGCTAATGTACCAAAAGGTGTCATATGGCCTTATCTACATAAATTTTGTTCAAATTTGAGATACTTACATAGTATATTTAGTTTAAATAAACATGACTACATGCCTCTGGCGATCATCCTGAATGACGGATATGACCAGATTTCAATAGAAAGTATTCTACCATGCTAGCTTGCATATAATAATAATAAATTACTTTACTTATTAAACAAACAGAATTTAGTTACATATAGGAAGAGAGCCCACTGTATAGATTTCCTCTGAATAAGATACATGAAAAACTTTGTATGAGTGAGTAAGTACTACTATAGACCTACAGGGAGCCACCGCGTCATGGAATTTTACCGGAAGTGACGTCAAAATGGGAGGATGCGGGCAAATAAGAAGAGGCAATCTGTTTTTTTAATAACTAGAAAGTTTGTACTTTAACTAAAAAAAAAAAAATAATAATTCATGTCGATGACTTAAGAAAACAGAAAAAAAATACTTTAATCGAGGGTCTCAGGGTTGCGGGCAAATTAAGCCTGGCAGCCCACCATTGTATACCTCAAAACCTACATTTTGACGTTAGTTTTATTCATGTATTCGATGACACAAACAATCGTGACCGGAAGTGACGTCAGAATTCCATGACACGGGCAAAATTTGCAAAAATGAAAAGTGGCTCCCTGTATGTCTGTGGTAGCACTTATTCACTCACAAAGATTTTCATGTATCTTATTCATAGGAAATCTATACAGCCGGCTCTCCACCTAATAGGCGAAGTACAGGTAACATACCACCTGCTCTTTCTGACTTAACCGTATGTTACAATTTTGAAATAAAAATTTTAGGTCTAACAGAAATGTTTGTGTTTAATGGCTATTTTCATTCAGCAACTGTTGACTGCAACTTTTATTTGTTTCATGAGAGTCTTATTAAAAATACTTCAACAGCATTTTAAAGTTAAATTTATATATCACAAAAAACTAAAATAAGAATTCCAGCTAAAATAAAAATTTCAGGTTCTGTGAAAAATACAACCCATGTTTGTATTTTCTTATTTTACAGAACCTGTGTTATGTGTTACATCCACTTTGGAATACTAATAAGCATTACAAACAAAAATTCGTTCTCATGGCGATATCCTGATCTACACTTATTCTGCATATGAGTAGCATTGATGCTTCAGTGTTTAGCAGTCATAGTATATGCAGAACCAGGGCCGGAGCGAACGGGGGGGGAGGGGGGGGGAGCCACACCCCCCATTACGATCTAAAAGGGGGCGCCGCCGGCACGCGCAAAAATATGAATATCGATATTCATATATTTACATTTATTTTCATTCTTTCTTTCTTCTTAATTTCGATTTAAACAAGTAACTATCTTTGATCATTCGCTAATCGCTGAGAGCGCCAACGTAATAAATAACCCGGCCCGTTTCCAACTAAAACAATGCGCAATGCGCCCTCGTCCGACGTTAAGTAGCAAGTGCGCTATATCAAATTATTATTCGTTTATTATCAAGATATAACACCCTTTTACATAAATGGCTCCAAGATGCAAAACTGCGCCCCTACCACGTGACTTATCTATCGCCTCAATCCCAAAATGAATTTATCAATCTTCTCGCCAAAGAACTTAAAAAGAAAACAATCAGGGAGATCGAAACTAGCTGCTTTTTTACAGTTTTGGCGAATACAACACCAGACTATTCTCAAACGGAAAGTCTTTCCATAGTTATATGCACTGTTGATGAAAACTGTGAGCTTCGTGAGAGATAACTTGATATTCTCGAGCCAAAAGGTAAAACTGGAAATGATATTGCTTTAGATATTGTAACATGTCTTAACAGAAATGGGATCAATACCAACAGATTTTCCTTTCAATCTTATGATTTCGCATCAGTGATGTCTGGCCAATATAATGGCGTTCAATAAAAAATTAATGAACTTATAGAACATTGAGTTCCTTATGTTCCATGCCAGGATCATCATATTAATACGGCAGTTGAACATTGTTGCAATTCAAGTTTTCTTATAAAAGAATTATTTAATTATCTTGAAGAACTTTTCGTATTTTTTACCTCTAGCACAAAAAGAAATCACGCCTTGAAAGAGAAGTTTTCTGAAGTCGAAAATGCACTAAATTTAAAAAATTTGTCGGAAACAAGATGGACGTGCTGAAAGCTGATGCGCGTGCTGAAAGTATTAAAGCTGTTCATACATCATACGAAAAAATATTAGATGTTTTAGACGAATTATCACAAAGCAGCAATTTTGATAAAATGACTCAGATGAAAAGTTTGGGCCTACTAAAGAAAATTTTAAATTTTGATTTTATTGTGTCTCTATTTTTCATGAAAAATGTAATGTACAAAATTAAAATTCTAATTGAAGTTATTGAGTCCCCAAATCTTAATATAATTGACTGCAAGAATATTATGGAAATTACGACAGAACTTCTAGAAAATATGACAAACGACTCCTCAGATATTAATAACCTTATTTTAGCGGCGAAGGTAATGGCAAATAACATAGGAGTAGATGCAGAAGCAGATTTTCGAAAATATCACCGAAGGAGATTAGCCCCAAAAAGATTAGACCCCAATAATGACAATGAAGTAGACCTTGACATGTGCACATTTTACAGAAAGGAGTTTAGAACAGTAATGGATACCTTGCTTTCTAAACTTCGTTCTTCTGTTGAAAATATTTCGATGACTTTTTCTCCAATATTTAATGTGTTTAATTTTCCTTTGAAAGCTGAAAAGCTATATGTTGAAGATGTGGAAGCCTTATTGCAAATGCTTCCACCAAAACTTCCAAAACCAGATACGCAAGCATTGCATTCGGAGTTTGAAATTTTGTTTGCAGCTTGCGATAAGGCCTCAACACTTCAAAATGTTATAGAAATATTGATAACTAAACTTCACATGCTAAAGCTAGCACGTTACATAATTCAATTTGTTGTTACAGCTGGTTATGTAACTGCATCTAATGAACAGTCATTTAGCCAACTAAAAATTGTAAAAAACCTACTTAGAACCACTATGAGTGATGATAGACTGAATGATATTTTATTATTAAAATGTGAAAAAGATTTGGCATATTCCTTGGATTATTCAAATCTAATAAATTCATGGGGAAAGTTGAGGGAACGCCGAATTAAAATTAATTAATTTTTAAGTACCTACACAAAATACAAAAATGCAATCCATTTATAATCTCTAGCTGTAGATTACCTATATTAAGTTCAGATTTTAAAACTATTTCCGTGTACTATTTTACCAGTAATAAAAATTTGAGTGTTCTTAGTTTCCACTTGTTTATTTTGATTTTTCGTATCTGCGGTGTGATAGCTTAGAACTAACCGCCCCTTGTTTTTCAAATTTCGGCTTATATGGAATAGACAAAAAAATCAAAAGGGGGCGCTAAAATAGTCTCCCCCCCCCCAAAGTGATCGACGTTGCTACGGCCCTGTGCAGAACTTCAAAAGTATATCAATCTTGTCTAAATATTGACTTAATAAATATTCAGTGGTTTTAATAATACGCCTTTAGCTAGTAATGAATCTTTTTTAGCAGTAATAGGCCGGTTGTCGAAAAGTCAAAATCGATTTTGGTCAGAAATTTAAAACCGCAATTTTATCGACTATTCTTATAGGAAAAATTGCGCTGAACATGATGGTGACATTAAAAAAAACTATAAAACACAGGCTTCATTGTTAAAAAAGAATGTTTTTTAGCGAAAATTCTCATTTTTTATGTTTTTTGACTTTTTGACGAAAACGGTGCATCGGACAAAAAAGTTCAGATCTAAAAAAATTAAGATTTTATCAATACTCGTTGTTTGAGACTTGTAGCAACCTTTTATCTTTGACCATTCAATTGTTATAAACAAATTAAGGGTCCTAAATTAACAATGTTTTCTCTGTTCAGCAAAGGGTCATATTGATATTTTATTGTAGTGAAAATGTTGCATTTTGTTCATAGAATTTATTGCTTTTTTTTGTGTGTCCATCTCTCGCGCATTTTATAATTGTTTAAACAAATAAGCTAAATGGTTTATTAAGGATTTGCGACTTTCCATGGCATTTTTTGCACTTCCCACCCCCGGATATCGATAAATGTTGATAAAGACTACCGTTTCTGTGTGGTCTTGCCCCTTTTTTCTTTGTTGTTACCCCCCCGCGAACGTTTAAAAAAACAATTGCTTAATAAACAAATGAAATATCTTGGCTCAGGAACGTGGTATCTAAGTGCAATTGTCGGAAAATAAAAGAAGGAAAATTTGAGTCTAGAAGACCTCGATCCGTTAACTAGAACCGGAGATATAAGCCATTTTGCGTTAACGACTGTCAATTGTTTATTAACTAATTTTTTGAAAAAATATTGTAACAGTATAAAGTTAATATATTAAACTAACTAGTTTTCAATTGTCACACAAATCCATTGGTTTTCATACATTTTATGCTTTTATAACAATTAATTTATGAACGCCTTACAACGTTTTTTTAAGTTTACGCTCCGTGTGTGCCTGTGTAGTTAGTTTCAATTTGAATTTAATTATTTCAATCAAGAACTGTGTGTATGATGAGAAAAACGCAAGAGACCGTTTTCATGTAGAATTGATCAGGCTAATCAGGGAAAATATGACATGAAAAAATGTCAGTGGCGTACCACTTTTTTGGTAAAAAATGTCAGAGGAGATATTAAAAAATTACGATTAACAAGAAAAATTTTCAACATCCAGCAAGAAATTTAAGCCGTTGTGGACATTTGTTCATATGAACTTTTGTTCATAAAATGACGTAAGGAATCACATCCTGAAATATTATCACGTCATTAAGGAACACCCTGTACAAAAAAATAATTAAACTTAAAAAAATTAAAAAATAAAATAAAAATACCTTTCAATGACTCTTTAAACCAATTTAAATCACTTACAGCACATTTAAAACTGAGCACGCTACGAATTTTATATATCAAGTGTAACAGGATCATGGTATACCCTCCTTTTCTCCTTTAGTTTTGAAGATAATTGATTGAAATTTAGGATATACTACATACATAATTAGGATATACTACATACATGCAATGGATTTTTTTTCACTCCCAATTTCGCCGGAAGGGCCCGTGGCACCATTTATTAGTACTATTAATAAGGCTGATGTTCAATTCAAACCCAACTTGCCTTAAAGAAACAGACTTATCAACTTCTATTCGAGCCAAAACATTGGTTTCCGTTCCTTCGTCAATAATGAAATTTTCTCCGGGATCATTGTTGGGCTCTCTTCGAAATTGGTTTTCAACACGTTTAAAATAATTTTTCGCTGGACATTGTCTATCAGGATATCGTCGGCCATAAAGGTCCACAGCTGCAATTGCATTTTTTTTACTTTCCCCATAAATAATTAACATGTCCACTTTTTCATCTCTTGTATAAATTTGCGGCATTTTGAACACAATTCACGAGAATTTTAAACAATAAAAACACCGTTAACCAACAAATATTTGACAAGCTAAATATTTCATTGTTTTCAAAGCCACCTTGGTTACTTCTTAACATTTAATTAGAACAAAATTGTATTTTCTTATTTTCTTTTAGCTGTAATTTTTGTTGGTATTTATCGCACATTTTAATATGACATATGAATAAATTCCTTATTAATAGTACTAATAAATGGTAGCACGGTACCGATACCATTTGAATAAATTGAGTTTTGTCCCTAAAACAATTTCGGTGAATTTTATTTGCTCATAAATCGCCTAATTTAGTGTTTTTAACGGGATTTCGATTTTTGTAGCATTACACGGATCATTTAGAATAAATTGGAACCGTCATGACACACTTAAATGGAAAACTAAAAATTATATTATAAAAAAAATTGATGTTTGAAATGTCACTTATTTGGCATCGTTGGATTCAGACAATTATGCAGAATTCAAAAATGCAATAATATATAAGGTGTTCCATTTAAAAATCGAAAGTTACTGTCACTGCCGGCGAAACCGGAAGTGAAAAAAAAATCTATTGTATGTCAAAAAATGCCGCTTATTATGTATGTAGTATATCCTAAATTTCAATCAATTATCTTCAAAACTAAAGGAGAAAAGGGGGGTATACCATGATCCTGTTACACCCGGTATATAAAGTAGTTACTGCGCAAGTAGCTCGGAGCGTAAACACTAAAAAACGTTGTACGGCGTTCATAAATTAATTTTTGAAAACTGAAAACTAGTTAGTTTAAAATATTAACTTTATGTTGTCACAAGATTTTTTTCAAAAAATTAATTATTAAACAATTGACAGTCGCGAAAAATAGTCTATATCTCTGGTTCTATCTAACGAATCTAGGCTCATAATTTTCCTTTTTTTATTTATTATCTTTCATTTTCCGACAATTGCACTTCGATACGATGTTTCTGAGCTGAGATATAGATAGATAGATAGATTCTTTATTCATTCTTTACGCCAATTACAAAATATTGGATAGAACAAGTTCACTGGTGAGTTACAATAATTACAATTATATTACATGTAAAACAAACAAAATATTTATATATATTTAAAAAAAAGACGTATATATATATAGTATAAATAGTATATAGTATAAATTGGTATATATAAAAAAAATCCATTGAAAAATGGTAATATACATACTAGGAACAATATATGCATACATTTTGTCATAATTATTATGCATACATGTACACACACATATATACATATACATATACACACACATGTACATATACACAGAATATGAAACTATATCTTAAAGTATTCGTCTAGTTTGTAATAAGTTTCATTTAATAAATACAATTTTAAACCTTTTTTAAACAGAATCATGGAGTTACACTTTTGGATGTCTTGAGGTAAATGGTTATAGACTCTGAGTCCCAAACTGTTAGGCGAATTTAATGCAATATTTAAACTATGAAAAGGTATATGGAAATTATTTTTTGTCTCGTATTAATACCATGCACATCTTTATTAGATTCGAATTTGTCCTTGTTAATATATACATATCTACATAATTCATATATAAGAAGACATGGAAGTGTCAATATTCCGTACTCCTTAAAAACATTTTTACAGGTTTCAGTAATTGATAAACCTGCCATGCATCTTATAACACGTTTTTGCGCTATGAACACATTACATGATAGGGTGGATCCACCCCAGAAGCATATTCCATATCTTAATCGTGAGTCTACTTCAGCATAGTATAATTTTTTTAATTGATCAATATTTAGTACAGTTTTAATGCTTCGAAATTGATAAACAATTGAATTCAGCTTGGAGATAAGGTTTTCACAATGACTTTTCCAAGTTAAACATTCATCCACATATAGACCTAAAAATTTAATGTTTTTATTATTTTCGGGGATTGGTCTACTGTCTATTGTCATGCTCAGATTATTGCACATTTTCTGCCTATTATGATATCTTAAAGCTAGAGTTTTATCAATATTAAGATGAAGAGAGTTCTGGCGAGACCAATCGCTTAATTTCTGTAATAACATATTATATATAGGGCAAGACCACACAGAAATGGTAGTTTTATCGATATTTATCGATTTCCGGGGGTGAGAAGTGCAAAAAATGCCATGAAGAAAAGTCGCAAGTCCTTAATAAACAAATTAGCTTATTTGTTTAATCAATTACAAAATGCGCGAGATATCGACACACTAAAAAAAAACATAAATTCTATGAACAATATGCAACATTTTGACTACAATAAAATATCCGTATGACCTTTCTTTGAACAGGAAAAATTGCTAATTTAGGACCCTTAATTTGTTCATAACAATTGAACAGTCAAAGATAAAAGGTTACTACAAGTCTCAAACGACGCGTAATGTTAAAATCTTAATTTTTTTATATCTGAACTTTTTTTGTCCAACTCACCGTTTCCGTTAAAAAGTGAAAAAAACGAAAATTTTCTCTAAAAACCATTGTTTTTAACAATGAAGCCTGTGTTTTATAAAAAAATTTGTCACCATCATGTTCAGCGCAATTTTTCCTATAAGAATAGTCAGTAAAATTGCTGTTTTAAATTACTGACCAAATAAAAGTTACGATGACCGGCCTATAACCAAACAGAACCATATGATGGAAAATGTGTGAAGATTCATAAATAGTTAGGTTAATATCTGAGTGGGCCCTTGTTAGACCCTCCACCAGGCCCGGATTCATGGGGGGGGGGGGGGACGAAGGGAGTGTCGCCCCTCCCTGGAGCAAAGTTTAGATAAGAAAACCTAATGTAAAAATAAATTTATTTTAATGTATTTATTTCATTTTTAACCATTAAATAATTGTCCAAAAACTTTGTTCAAAAATATATCTTTCCTCTCTACAAAAACATAAAATGTGAGAATGTGATCTCTCCAAAAATACTTGAAATCAATTAAAATCGCCAAGTCCAATATCTATTTATATATATAAAAAAATGTATTCTGGTCACAATTGATAGAGAATATTGATTAATATAGTAAAACTAAGCACATTCTTAGTTAGATATTATATTTATTGACAAATTTCAGTACACAGAATTAGGCCATGGTGGGGTAAATATTATTCCCGTAAAGAGACACGGTTGCTAGCTTATTAGTGAGCGCGGAAAATATATTTATTATTTATGTTTATAGAGTGGACTTGGCATAAGACACTATCGCGTTTCTCTTGATATAAACATTCAGCGTCTACACAATAAATTGTTGAAACTTATTTCTTTCAGAAAAGAAATATGATATTCTTTGCGAAATTTGGTGTTACGAAGAACAAATTAAACAAGTTTTTCTAAATGGTTTTACTTCGGCCAGTTTCTACAGATCCAACTACATTCATGGGGAGGGGGGGGGGGGGGTTGCTGTATTTTAGGGGCAGTGTATGTGGCAGCTCACTTGCTTTTAAATTAAGTTGCAAAATGTAACTATGGATATAAAAAAAAGAAATAACAACAAGATATATGAATTTAGGAAGATAAGAAATTAAAATTGTTAATGTATGAAATTATATAATTATCTGAATTATAAGAGAATAAATATGTAGTTCAATGCATCTATCTGAAGCATCCTAATGTTGCCGTAGTTAACACCAGCTTGATGGTTTATTTTAGGGTCATTTTACTGCTTTGTCACATGTCTAAAATAAGTTAAACGGATGTCGAGTAAGGCTTGGATTTATATTTTTGGTTAACCATTCCTTCGCTTTTGCTCCTTGAACATTATTTTTTGTAAAATGTTGGTACTAATGGTATTTTAAAGAGATTTTGCCAACAAACTATTTGAATGCTTACTTGTTTTATATACTAGAACCAAGCAAATAAATAATGAAAAATAAAGGTGAATCAATAGTGCGTTCAAGTAGTATTTCTTCCTTCTACAATTTAACACGGAAATACAAAAGTTGGAGAGGACGTTAGGGTTAAAATTTATTTTGGATTATACAGGGTGCGTCAAAATGGCGGAGCAGTAAATAGTGCATTTTTTTAGGTGACGTAAATTTGTATTCGACATGAATTTATTTTACTTCGTTTCGTTTAGGTTCTCAAAATTCAGGCTGCATATTACGCATGCGTCAACCTTACATACATAATCTATGGGTACAATAAAGCCAATACGAAGTTAATATTATCTATAATAAAAGAAAACAAAAAATAAACTGTTATAAATTTATAAAAGGGAATAAAATTAAAGAAAAGTTGTTTTAGTTTAACAAGAATTAAAGAAAAATAGAATACTGTTTCATACAAATTTCGAGGAGAAAACTTTATTTGGCTTTTTGATTACCTCTTTTCAAATTCTTCATTTTAATGCTTAAAAAAATTTGGATTTGAACATTTTTAATGTTGCAAATATGGTATTAAGGCCTTCCTGTTACCGCACCACTGTGTGCTCGCCGTCACTGCTCCCAGGAGTCGGAGATTGGTAACGAGTGCAGTTACTCTGGGGCTGTCAAATACAAAGGACGTCAGATGCAAAGCTCGTACTCTCGTACATACATACAAACTGTTTTCTACAATCTACATTACATACAGTTATCATTGTTACATTAGGTACATACTCACACAAAACCTTTTTATGTTGTATTGCTGTTGTGAATTAGTTTTGAGTTGTTTAATATTAAAGTGTTTTTCCATCTTAACCCGCGTGTATTAATTTCGATTACCTCCGTAATACTACATTTTGGCGACGAGGATGAGATTTGGAAAAACAGCTTTTGTGTTGGACTCCTAAAGGTGCGTATAAGCTTGGCGAACCGAACATGTAATGTAACATGCAATGCAATGCGCGTTGAAATTTGTCTCCCGCGATTACGCCACGAACATCTTATGAACCGTGGGATGTGACGAACACGCCGCGAACAAGCGAGGTGAACTGTTTAGTCTATCCGATGGTAACAGACCAAAAACATGTCCGACGGTAGAGCTGAAGCTTTGGTTTTAGGCAGCAGTGCCTTATTAATTATGGCAAATATTTAAAAAAAAAACGAAAGCCTCAACAATCTACTGGGAGTTTTGAAGTTCCAGCACAGTAACGGCCAATATCAAAATTTGATAATCAACTTATATAATAAAACTATAATAATAAACATTTTTTTAGATGCTTCCTCTGGTTGCCACATGGAAGCAGCAATTTCCATCCACGCATCTTTTTTTTTTTGTTTTTATTAAAATAATTCGGGTCCGTCGGGTCCCAAAGAACACTATGTTGCTTGTAAATTTCTATTAACAGCAAAGCCGCTTCCTCCGACTACTCCATGATCGTTAAAACATCATTAAAACACCACGAGTGCCGTCCCACTACGCAGTGCGAATCCCTTTGTGTTCGTCGCAAAAACCGACAAGCGGTGGATCACAGCGCGCTCCGAAATAGCCATTCGTATTGTGTTCGCAAGACCGTCCCAATTTGACGAATCTGTTGCATTGCATGTTACATTACATGTTCGGTTCGCCAAGCTTATACGCACCTTAAGACAGTGTTATTTAACAAAAACACTTGTGTTGTGGAACCTTAGTGAACTTTTTTCTAATATTTAAACATTAGTGTGTTATGCCGTGAATATAAACTTGTATTGTGAAGATTAGTGAACCGTTTTTCTGGGAAAAATGGAAAACAAGAAGGACACTTATAAAAAGTTTCAATTCGACAAGTTTCAGCCTGAAATAGAACAGTGGGACTATTATTTACAGCGTTTTGAGTTGGAGTTGGAAATAAATGAGCTGATGACTAATGATAGTGCACAAGTATAACGAAATTTGCTGTTATCAAAGGTAGGTCCACAGGTTATTAAAATTTTAGTTGACCATTTTAAGCCACAAAAGCCAACTTCAAAGACTTACACCAAACTCGTAACCGTGCTAAACCGTTTCTATGGAAAAAAAGTGTACATTTTCGCGAAAAGAATAAACTTTGCTAGTTCGTAAAGAAAGTGAGACTGTAACCGAATATGTAAATCGTTTACGTGCAGTAGCGGGTGACTGTAGTTTTGGGGCAGGCCTAGATGAAAGGATGCGCGATCAACTCATATTTGGGATTAACAATCGTGAGTGGCAAGAAAATATTATTCAAAAACATTCTACAAATGAAACAACCCTGGAGCAAGTTGAAGGGACTGCTGTTATTCTAGAGCAACCTTCCATTCAGTCAAAAAGCTAACAATTTTACATACAAATTCACAAGCGGACAGTCATGTGAATCGAGTGAATGAACAAGTAAAAAAACGCGTGACCCCAAATAGTGAAAATAAATCCGAAACGGTTACAAAACGAAATTCAAAAATTCGCGAGTTACACCCGGACATAAACTGCCTTTATTGTGGAGATTTTAAACATCGCCAAAAAAATTGCCCGGCTTTTGGAAAAACCTGCAGCAGTTGCAGAGAATAAAATCATTTCTCTCGTGTGTGCGTGATATCTGGAAACGCAATTATAAGACAGTTATCGAAAACTGTAAAATACGGGGTAGTTCAAAACGTTTTACGTGCTGCGTGCAAGATCAAATTGATCAAGACTGTGACGATTTCTCAGGCAGTAACGTTGAATCCGATAGTGATGATGGAAGTCGCGATCTAGTAGTAAGAAACATTCGCAAGGTCGGTTCGTCTAGTAAAATAATGTTACCTGTATGCATAAATAAATGTAATGTCGAGATGTTATATGATCCAGGTTCGGTACATGCTGTAATTGGTAAAACAATCTGGGGTGAACTGGGAAAACCAGTGTTAACAAAGACGGAAAATTTGATCGCATATGTTAATACACCGATTAAAACATTAGGCAAACTGGATGTAGAAGTAAATGCTTTCAAGAAAATGTTAATTTTGCCCTTATATGTAACTGTTGATGATGACATACCACTTTTTGGTTTGGATTGGGTTTTGGCTTTCAAATTACTTCTGCCCTTGGGTGCAAGGGTTTGCCATGTAAAAGTAGTTTCACCTCAGTGGAAGATAAAGGGAAGGAAAATTGTCCCGCTGACTCATTAACTAGACTCCCTCTATGTAGCCCTACAGATTATTTGGGTTTACCAAACTACGCACAGTTGCTTCACTTAAGAGTAAGAAAACATCCTATGGGAAAGCAACTATTAAAAAAAGAGACACTAAGCGATTAAACTCTTTCTAAAGTTATCGATAATATGCGTTCACACTGGCCAAAGAAAGAAATCCTTGACGACCTGAAACCTTACTATGAAAAACGGACAGAATTGTCTTTTGAGGAAGACATCTTATTATGGAAGGGGCGTGTTTGCATCCCTGCTGCTTTGCGTGAAGAAGTACTAGAGATGCTACATGATGGAAACCCACGTGTAACCACCATGCAGTCACTGGCAAAATTGCATGTCTATTGGCCAAATATAAATTCTGACATCATTAAGGAGGTAGAAAGGTGCAACTCCTGCCAACAATCGAGACAAAATGACCGAAATGTCCCACTACACCCATGGGGAATTTCACCAGATCCATGGTCCCGCCTCCATTTAGACTTTGCGGGGCCATTTGAGGGAAAGATGTGGATGATTCTCATCTACTCCTACACCCACCGGTTAGAAATAATACCAATGAAAAATATCACATTTATCGGCGATATTTGCACGTTTCAGATTGCCAAAGTTCCTTGTTACAGACAACGGACCCCAGTTAACCTCAAATGAGTTTGAAAACTTCTGCAATGAAAATGGCATAACACATGTTAAGACGACCCCATACCACTCTAAAACAAATGGTCTTGCAGAACGTACCATACGAACATTCAAAGAAAGAATGCGTTCTTGCGACCCGAGTCTTGATCAGTTCCTTAAACTTCAAAATTTCTTATTCTCCTACAGAAACACCGTCAGAAGATCCACTATGAGGACACCTAGTCAACTGATGTTTGGACGCCACCTTCGATCACGTTTCGACTTACTTAAACCCGATATAACAAAAAACATGGAGCTTGAACAAATTAAGCAAAAGCAAAACCATGATCTTACAGCTGATTCCCAAAAATACTTTGTTGAAGGAGACGCAGTCTGGGTGAACAACCCTCTAGGAAAAGGCTCCATCCCGGGACAAGTAGCTAAACAAACTGGACCATTGTCATATGTGGTAAATATTGATGGCATACCCCAGCGTAAACATTGTGACCAAATGCGAAAACGATTTTCCGACGGCATCCCTGCTTGGCAAAGTAATGAAGATGGAATTGAACACACGTTGACTGACATAAATCACGGAAGTGCGTTGACAAATGTAGGCATGCCGGAAATAAGTAGCTCAGCCAGTTTTGGTTGATGATAATACTGACCTAACAGATGGCCCAGAGGTCACGGAAGTGAAGTGCCCTACACCCAGGAATAATCCGCCGCGAAACAGACAGCCTCCAAGTTGTTCCAGGAAATAAGTTTTTTTTTGTGGGGAAGGAATGTGGTATTAAGGCTTTCCTGTTACCGCGCCGCTGTGTGCTCGCCGTCACTGCTCCCAGGAGTCGGAGATTGGTAACGAGTGCAGTTACTCTGGGGCTGTCAAATACCAAGGACATCAAAGATAGATAGATAGATTTATGTTGAGTTAAAACATTAACTGTACATTTTTTTCTTGATAATTCGTATAGAACACCTTTGTCACTTATTGTCTTTGTCACTAACTAATATATAATAGAGTGTGTGTTATATCACTTGAACTTGAACTGTCGTTAAAAATAAACTTCATATAAATTACACTTCGTTTTCATTAATATGGTAGCAGAGCGTGGTTCCCAGAATTCTCGAAACTGGTAATTAGTACAATAGCAAATGGAGTTCCAAGGCGTGGAAAAACTACGTGGAGCTGACAACTGGAATTTGTGGAAGTTTGTTGTGCGGAATTTGTTAAGAGGAACTGAGAACGCGCATGAAGTGTGTATTGGCGAGTTGAACAAACCGAAAGCGGTTGGAGCAGCGGCAAATCAAGATCAGAGGAATCAATATGCTGCAGAGCTAAAGACTTGGGACAAAGCGGACAGGTTAGCTAGTCAAGTAATTGTAAAAACGCTGGAAAGTAAAGTTATGTCTTTGCCGGTTACATGTCAAACTGCTCGTGAAATGTGGCTGAAATTACACGCTATTTTTGAACAGCAGACGCAACAAGCAGCTCATACTGTTCAAGCAGAATTCTTCAATTTTAGCATGAATCTAGCTGATGACATGGTTACTCATATTTCAAAATTTGAAAGTGTAATTTTGAGGTTGCAACAATTGAATGTCAAGCCTGATGATTCATCCCTCATGGTGAAGCTCTTGGATACTTTGCCAGATGAATTTGAAAGCTTACGTCAAGCTTGGTGGGTGCGATCTGAAGATCAGCGAACTTTGACCAACCTCATAAGTGTGCTGACATCAGAAGATAGACGTCGTCAGCAGAGATCAGCGAAGCAAGAAGAGTTGGTAGCTTTGGTTGCAACAAAAACAAAGAATTTTCAAAAGGAAAATCATGACAAAGTAAAGAAGAAATTCCATTCTAAGCCTGAGGAGAAGAAATCAACGTTCAGGTGTTACAAATGCCAAGATATAGGTCATTTTCGTCGAGATTGCCCATTTTTGAAGTCTGGAAAAGTTAAGATACAACAAACCAGGGATCAAGCTTATATAAGTGAATGTTTGACTTCAGAAGTGGATTCGGAAGCATGGATCGTTGATTCTGGTTCAACAGATCATTTAACTCGTCAGCGAGAATGGTTTTCTACATTTGAGGAGTTCAAAGTTCCTAGAAAGATTTTCATCGGGAATAACTCAACAATGGATGCACTTGGACAGGGAAGGATCAACTTTGAGTCAAATATCGAAGGAAAATGGTTGCGAGGTCATATGGAAAACGTCTTGTTTGCACCACTCGCTAGAAAAAACCTGTTTTCTGTTATTTCTGCGTTGGACAAGGGTCTATCGTTCCAATCTACATCTTCTGGATGTGTCTTTTCAAACGGAAGGGAAGTCAAAGCTTGCGGTGTGAGGAAAGGAAATTTGTTCGAAATGAAGATTCGACTGATTGCTCCAGATGCTTCGAGCACAAGTGAAGCTAATGTAGCAATCAAGAATTCTCTGCAGATTTGGCACGAAAAGTTAGCTCATCAAAATAAAAATCATGTTTTGAAGATTCTGAAGAAGAATGGGATTGAAGTTGCTGAAGATAACGTGTTTTGTGGATCTTGTGTCGAGGGAAAACAGCACCGAATCCCTTTCCAGTCTAGAAAACAACGAGCAACTGAGTGTGCTGAAATTTTGCATGCTGATTTGTGTGGTTCAATGGAAACTACTTCTTTGGGAGGAGCAAAATATTTTTTGTGTTTCACATGTGATTTTTCAAGAATGCGCTTCGTCTATTTCTTGAAAAAGAAAAATCAAACTGGCACAAAAATCTCTGAAGTGTTGCAGATTGTCAAGAATAGCTATGGGAAGTCAGTAAAAAGTTTGCAGTGTGAATTCAATAATGAAGCTGTGAAGAAACTGCTGATTTCAAATGGTGTAAAGCTTATTATTACAAACCCGTATACTCCACAACAAAATGGATGTGCAGAGCGGACAAACAGGACTGTAGTTGAACTAGCTAGGACAATGCTCATTGCGAAGAACTTATCGAAGAATCTGTGGGCCGAAGCTGTGAATACAGCAGTCTTCGTACTCAATCGTGCAGGAGCCAGTAGCATTGAGGGGAAGACACCTATTGAGCTGTTCACAGGAAAATCAGGACACTTGAACAAGTTGCACATATTTGGAAGTGAATGTTATGTTCATGTACCTGATGTGAAGAGAAAAAAATGGGATGCAAAAGGAAGAAAAGGAATTTTTGTGGGCTACGTTGATGAAATCGATGGGTTTCGTGTCTTGATGCAGCCAGGAAATCATATGATCAGAAGTCGAGAGGTTGTGTTTGCACCAGAAGAAGTTGAGAAGACTTTAGCAGTTTTTGGACCGAAAGTAAATTGTAACCAAGGAAATCAAGAACTTAGAGATGAACAAATTCAACATATGGTTGAAGAAGAAGTATTGCCGGATGAAGGAATTCAGCATCCAGTTGAAGGAGAAGTGATACCCGTTGGAGATCAATCTGTTCTTGGGGAAGAAGATGAAAGAACTGGTTATCAAGAATTAATTGATCAAGACGAACCAATGATGGGAGAGTCACGTGCTCTTAGAGACAGAACAAACCTTCAACCACCAGACCGACTATGTTTTATGATGATCTCAGAAGTAGTGGAGCCGAAGAATTACAACGAAACTATGAAGTCTGATGAAAGAGTACATTGGAAGAAAGCGATGGAAAGTGAGATGGCATCTTTGAAGAAAAATTCTACCTGGACTTTGGTTGATTTACCAATAGACCGGAGAGCTATCACCAATCGTTGGGTTTACGTGGTTAAACGTGACAGCGAAGGGAACATTAGTCGATTCAAGGCACGTCTCGTTGTTAGAGGATTCAGTCAAAGGGAAGGTATCGACTACAAGGAAACATTTAGTCCGGTTGCTCGGTTTGATACTATTCGCTCAGTTTTAAGCGTTGCTGCAAATGAGAAATTGGAATTGCGACAATTTGATGTAGAAACAGCATTTTTAAATGGAAAACTTGGAGAAGAGATCTATATGGAGCAGCCTGAGGGTTTCTGTGATAGTACTGGACGAGTATGCAAACTTCAACGAAGCTTGTATGGTTTGAAACAGTCGCCCAGGTGTTGGAACAAGACGTTCCGAGATGTTCTATTGAGTTTCGGAATGAAAGAGAGTACTGCTGATTCTTGTCTGTTCTATCAGGTCAAGGGTCAAGAGAAGATCATTGTTGTCCTTTATGTAGATGATGGTTTGGTTGCAGCTTCGAGTTCCAAGCTCATTGATGAATTTCTAGACAGGTTGCAGAAGAATTTCAAGTTGTTGTCTGGACCGGTAGGACATTATCTGAATATTCTTATCAGGCACCAGAGTGATGGGTCCATTTCGATAAGTCAAGAAAAGTATGCAGAATCTGTTCTTCAACGTTTCAAGATGAATGAAGCAAACAAGGTGTCGACTCCGATGGTGGCTTATTTAGGCAGAGAAGATTTATCTGAAGTTAAGTTGACAGCAGCCCCTTATCGTGAAGCAGTTGGTTGTTTGATGTATTTAGCTGTCGCTTCTAGACCAGATATAGCCTTTGCAGTCAACTATGTGTCTCAATTTCTTGAGAAGCCAGAAGAAAAATATTGGGAGATGGTAAATCGGATTTTAAGATATGTTAAAGGTACAAAAGGACTTGGTATCAGGTATGGCTCGGAAGAAGGAATGGGGAAACTGGAAATTTACAGTGATGCGGATTATGCAAGCAACCCAACTACACGACGATCAGTCAGTGGAATTGTGAGCAAGTATGCAGGTGGAGCTGTTTCATGGGCGAGTCGGAGGCAACAGAGTGTTTCTTTATCAACTACCGAGGCTGAATACATTGCAGCAAGTGAGGCTGCACGGGAGGCAGTTTGGTTAAAGAAAGTGTTTGAGGAGATAAGCAATCTTGAAGAATTTCCAACTTTGTTCATAGACAACGCCAGTGCTATTAAATTAACAAAGAATCCGGAATTACATAAACGTTCGAAACATATAGATGTTGGATATCATTACATTCGTGAGCAAGTGCAACAAAGTCTCATTCTTGTTCAACATGTTCCATCTCAATTGCAGGTGGCTGATATTTTGACTAAACCGTTTTCGAATAAAGAACAGTTTGTTCGTCTATGGAAACTCTTGGTAATGATTTAAATTATTTTCAATATGATATTTGATTAGAAATGATAACTAAAATGTAATGTTTTAGGGAAGGTGTTGAGTTAAAACATTAACTGTACATTTTTTCTTGATAATTCGTATAGAACACCTTTGTCACTTATTGTCTTTGTCACTAACTAATATATAATAGAGTGTGTGTTATGTCACTTGAACTTGAACTGTCGTTAAAAATAAACTTCATATAAATTACACTTCGTTTTCATTAATAATTTATTCATGTTAAAAATTATAAAATTGTACACACGTCAAGCAGAGTTACACTTACAAATAGATATAAAATAATACAATAGATTTAAAATTCATGTAAAAATGGACGAAATTACAGTAAATGGAATAAAAAGCTACGTAAAAATCATGAATAATAATAATAACAATAATAATGGTCTACTTGTGTTAAAATCACATATCTATATTTGTAATCTCGCATTCAATTTCTTGTAATGAGAAGAACGCGTTTTTTATAAACAAGTCTTTAATTGTGGATCTGAGCTTTGTTGGGGGCAGAATTTTTATGTTATCAGGTAACATGTTATATATTTTAATACCGTAGTATTTAACACCAGTTTGTCCCCGGGTAAGCCTTGTAAATTCAGGATATATACTGTCTCTGTGTCTGGTCTCGTATTGATGCAGGTCAGCATGGGTATTAAAATCATTCAAATGATTATGTACGTAGGAAAGACATTTTAATGCATACGTGCAAGGTAAGGTAAGTATGTTAAGATGTAAACAGATATTTGGTATCATCACGGTACCCTACACCACCCACAATCCTGACAGCTCTCCTTTGAAGACCAAAAAGTCGGTGCTTACCTGCAGAGTGCCCCCAAGCAAGGATGGCATATGACAATCGAGAATGACACAGTGCAAAGTAGGCTGTTTTTAGCACATTTGAAGACACTGAGTTAGACAATTGCCTCAGGCAATATATATTTTTTGTCAATTGTTCAGCAACATAATCAATATGTGTATCCCAACGGAGAGATTGGTCAATGAATACTCCTAGAAATTTACTATTTATGGGGTTATTCGGTAAGTTCTTTAGGTCGCGTGTACTTGAGATCATTTTTATTGTTTTAGTGCATTAAGTGTTAAATAATTAGATGTAAACCACTTTTCAGCATGTGAGAGCGCATCATCACACTTCGACATTAGGTTACCCAAGTTAGAATCAGACATTAGGAGTGTTGAATCATCAGCATAAAATATGCAAGTGACTTTCTCAAGTGCTTTTGGCAAGTCATTAATATAAATTAGGAATAGAACAGGGCCCAGGATTGAACCCTGTGGTACTCCTGACTTAATATATAACTCCTCAGATGTTATTCCATTTAGTCTGACGGTTTGCCTTCGATTCTCTAGATAGGATTTAATTAGTGCGATACTCGTTGTACTGAAATTGTATTTGGACAATTTTTGAGCCAGTAAAGTATGTGATACGCAATCAAATGCTGTGCTGAGGTCACAGAACAAAGAAGCAGAGTAGTGTCCCTTTTCGAAACATTCTAATGTGTGTTCTGTAAATTTTAAAATGGCGTCTCTTGTTGACAAGTTCTCACGGAATCCAAACTGGTGTTTAAATTCTGCATTTTATTTCTTTCTAATTATTCCGTTATTTGAATTTTAATGGCTTTTTCAAATATTTTTGAAATAATTGGAAGCAGGGAAATTGGCCTATAGTTGCTTAATTCCTCTGTATCACCTTTTTTGAAAATTGGGACAACAGCCGCTATTTTAAGTGCATCTGGGAATACGCCAGTTCTGAAACTCATATTTATTAGTTTAGTTAGGGGAGGGGAATTACGATGTGATTTTTTGCAATCTTTATTAATTCAGTATTCAGGCCATATATGTCTTTACTATTACTGTTTTTCAGGGAATTTAGTATATCTCTAACTTCATTGTATGTGACCTCACGAAAGTTAAAGGGTTCAGCGCTATTTGTTTGTTCGACATAGTATGCAGAGGGTCAATATTTAATTTAGGAAGCCCTTCAATAATATCTCCAGCGACATTAATATAGAATTCGTTAAAAGCATTTGGTTCAATTTGTGAAACTGGTTTAAAACTCTTTTTTCTCTTTGAATTTATTATTTGCTACATAGTTTTTACAGAATTACCAGGTTTTTTTATATTTTTATCATTCGCTTTGATTCTCTCATTTTTTAGTGCATTTCTGTATCTTAGTTTAAATGCATTTCTGATGTTTTTATTTAACTCTGTGTTTTGAGTTTTACAGACTTCATTGAGAAATTGCAAATGATCTCGCGTTTGTCTCAAGTTTTCTGTGAACCAAGTGCTTTTAAAAGAATCGTTTTTAAAATGAATTAGCTTTTCTGGGAAAGAAACATTGTAAGCTTCTAAGATGATATTTAAAAATAACTGAAATTTTTCATTAATGTTCAAAGTGTCATTGTCATTATCAATAAAGTCCCAAGTGCACATAGACATAATTTCATGAAATATGTTCTTACCGATAACTATGATAGGTTTAATCAGTTTGTGATGTTCTTGATTCTTTATATTAGAATATATTGGCACCTCTATAGTCTGACATAAGTGATCTGATAAGAGTGGTTCGGTATTGTAGGACTTCTAGTCATCTACTGAAAAATTTATAAAAATATTATCGATGCAATTGGTCAACCTTGTATTCTCAAACACTGTTTGCTCAAAACCAAATGTTTTGAGTAGATCGATTAATGTTCTATTTGTTCGATCAGACGTATTAAATTTTATGTTAAAGTCTCCACGCATTACTACCTTATTATTGGTGCCTATTTTGTTTAATAATTTTTCTAATATTTCAAAGAAGATATTAAAGTCTCCATTTGGGGAACGATAGACGTTTATAGCAATAATATTAAAATTTTCTATTTTTACAGCCGCTATTTCGCAGTGTTTTTCAGCAGAGAAATAATTTAAACAAGTTAAGGGTTTATGGCATAGAGATTTTTTTAATGCTATCAAGGTACCCCATGGCAGAATTCAGATCTACAAAATATACTAGCTACACAGTAATCATTTATTTCAAAGAAATCCGACTCATCACTATTTAACCAGTGTTCAGTGACACATATGACATCTAACTGAACACTTTTATTGGTAATAAATGCCTCCAATTCGTTCATTTTATTTCTAACACTTCGGATGTTTATGTGCATTATTCCTATTATATCTTTATTTGCTTGGTTTTTGTGATGAAACTTTACATTATTTATATTTGTGCCTATTCTTGATTTGGGTTTGATAAAAAAGAAAGTGAATTATCTAATTCTGCTTGAGAGTGTCCTTGATTATGTTGTGGTTGATCAAGGAAGCGCTTACCTAATTTAAAGTTAAATCGATTAAAAATTACTTTTTTTGGCCAAAAGCTAGGTTCATACACTTGCAAAGCCCATACATACATACAAACTGTTCTACACTCTACATTACATACAGTTATCGTTGTTACATTACATACACAAAACCTTTTTATATTGTATTGCTGTTGTGAATTAGTTTTGAGTTGTTTAGTACCTATTAAAGTGTTTTTCCATCTTATCCCGCGTGTATTAATTTCGATTACCTCTGTAATACTACAGCAAATTTACATTTTTATATTTTTTGCGAGCCCTGTACAACAAAATCGAAGTTTCTTAATGTAAAGTGTATTTATATAGCAAGCAAAAGAAATTATAAAGAATGCCTTTTTTCGAAAAAATGAAAACAGAAATTTTTACAAGTATGGTTAAGTCGGAACTGAATACAATTAAAGAAACATTGTTTTAATTTACCAAGAATTAAAGAAAAATAAAGTACTGTTGAGTACTGTTTCACACAAATTTCGAGAAACTTTGAATATTTAAATTTAAAAAAAATATGAAAATGTAGATTTGCAAAATTAGCAATTTTTAAATCAGACTTTTTGTAACCATTAAAGTGAAAGAGCTTAGAAAGAGCAATCGAAAAGTGAAACAAAGTTTTCATGGGAATTATTATTACCAAAATATTTGATGTTAAAAATATATCTATAAGTATGTAATCTTAGTAACGATAACTTAAAATGAAAGAACTATTAGCTTTTCGATTACCCCTTCTAAGCTCTTTCATTTTAATGCATACAAAAAGTTAGATTTAAACATTTTTAATCTTGCAAATCTACTTTTTTATATTTTTAGTGAACCTTGTACAACAAAATAGAAGTTTCTCAAAGTAAGGTGTATTTATATAGCAAGCAAGAGAAATAATGAAGAACGACTCTTTTCGAAAAACTGAAATCAGACATTTTTACAAGTGTAGTTAAGTCCATCCGTGGACACACTGTATATTGTTTTTGTTAAAAACATATATTGATATAAATATTATTTTATTACATAACAGTCATATCCCAAAATCGAACCAATTCGTTTTATTTATAAATTTTAAATCTTCTGAATCACTTTGTTTTGATATGTAGGTATTCTTTATTAGTAAACAAAATCAGTGCAGGGTGTTTGATTAACTGACCACCGCCCATATCTCGGAACGTGTTGTAGGAGTTTGCTTACATAAATCAATAATAATAATAATAATAATAAATTCTTTATTGCTATAGATCTCTATACAAAAGACATTAGCATTGTCAAAAGTTTACATTTTTATTTTAAATTTCGTTTTTAAGAGTTATACCGAATGATTAAAAAAAACATACAATTTACAAATACAGCGAGAGCAAATTTAAAAATGAATTATTATTTGTTTGCTTATAATTGTATTGTATTGTATTTGCGAGAGCAAAGAAGAAAAATACAATATGCAAAAAAAGTTAAAATACGTTGAGTTTAAATAAATAACGAGAAGAAATACAACAATAATATAATGTCATAAAGTAAAAATAAAAAATATTAACAATATAAAAATATATATTTCCCAGTGAACTTATACATTTATGAATTCACTGAAAGAATAAAACACATTTTCAACCAAATAAGATTTAAGTCGCTTTTTAAATTAACCAATTTGTTCTATCGATTTTAAGTGTACAGGAAGAGCATTAAGTGTACAGGAAGAGCATTAAAAGCTTTAATAGCATTGTAAAATGGCCCTTTTTGGTAGAAAGTATGATGGTGAATTGGTACACTTAAGTCAGTTCCGTGACGTGTATATTTCATTGTTCCTTGTGAAGATGTCAGGATTCTTTTTAGCAAATACCAAAAGTTTATAGATATAAAGAGATGGGATGGTCAGTATATTCAGATTTTCAAAATAAGGTCTACAGGATTCTCTATTGGAAATTTCCACCATACATCTGATGAGCCAATTTCATTCCGGCTCAAAATATTTACCATTCGTCCGACTCACACACGCCACTAAGGTACATCAGCAGTTCGACAAACACAAGTTCGTGACACAAACACACAACCTGATCCAAACATGTTCCAGAAGTTGATGGAAATGATCACTGGAATGAATAATAGTATTGAAGAAAACATTGGCAATATAAAGGTACAAATGGTACAAAATAGTCAAACTTTGGAAGCAAACATGAATCAAAATAACCAGCGACTTGAAGAAAAGATGGATAAAAACTACCAGCGAATCGAGGAAAACATTAACAAAAATATGCAAAAGCTGGAAGAAAGCAATATAGAAGTAAGGAATAAGATTGAAAATATAGAGAGTAAATGGGAGAGAATGGGAGAGTCAATCAATGAAGAAATAAGTAGTAAGGTTAACGAGGCAGCAAAAGAAATAAGAGAGGAAGTTGTAACTATGTTTGAAGATGGAATGACTGCGGTAGATAGTAGAATGAAGAAACAGGAGGATAAATACGATAGCAAAATAAAAGAACAAGATAGCAGGATAGAACAGAACACGAAGTTGTTGAAGGATACCACACGTACACAATTAACACAATTACCCACACATTCTTACACATGCAACAAAACACCATTTTATTTTTACGGAGATAACCACATATACCCTAAAATTTTCATTTCACGTTTGAAACAACATATGGAAACACAACACCTAGATGCAAACCTAAAGGCAAACATACAAGACATGTTAAAGTGAGAAGCCGAAATCTGGTATTCAGTAATAATGGACAGGTTTGAAACTTTAGAGGAATTTGAAGCTCTAGTTTTAAAACAGTATTGGAGTCATTATACTCAGTTAAAAATAACACAAGACCTATTTAATGGTAAATATGTTGAGAATAAAGGTATTTCTAGGGAAAATTATGTACTTAGAAAAGTATACAATATTAGACATCTAGAACCAAAATTCACAGAAAGTGAAATGGTTAGTTATTTAGCTAGGCATTTTTCAGGGGATATCACTGAACTCTACATATAAATGGAATGCCAATGTCTGTACCTATTTGTACTTCAAATTGAATCTCGCGCAAGTATGGCGACCCCGGGGAGGAGCGCAATCGCATTGTGTAGAAAGCCAGGGCCGGCTCTATTTTTATTGCAAGTATTTTTAATTTGGTTTTTTAACAGGCAGTTGACACGTTCACTGCCACAGGTATTTTCGCTATATTTACCACCACGCCGAGGGTGCTTGACCCAAAATTTCCCCCCACGCCAAGTCCGCCTTTGGATACACATGCATATGTATTGAACATAAACTACTTCGGTTTTTCATGGAAACTAATATTTTCGCAAAAAAAACGAAAAAACGGCTCAGTCACATTGATCGAGTTGACGTGCACTGTGCTAACTTTCCAGTCGCGCCGACTCGGTTAGATCCTCGGTACCCTCGCCACTTCTTGTATCCAGTTGTAACCTTTACAACTATTTAGTGTCAGTTCAACATATGCACAATGCACACTTTAAGGTTATGTACCAGTGAATAAGTTATTGATTGCTTGTATTTCTGATAATGTCTAGTTCTCGTAATATAAGGCGTCACCTAACGGCAGAGGAACTTCAACTAGAAGCCGATAATATTGATTTATCGGATGAAGATAGTATTTACGGATACCAAGGTAAGTTCAATACTGTAACTAATTTCTGATTTTGGTTGACGTCGTCTCTGCAGATGATGATGTTCTAGATCCTGACTATGATTATACTTTAGACAGCAGTGGTAATAGCGAGGATCAAGAATTTATTTCTGAAAACCAAGAACAACCAGAGTCCAGTGCTTCCGAACCTGACGTTCCATTGAATGAAACTATTGGGCCAGGTCCGACTCCGGAAAATACGTGGGGCCCTATTGGCAATAATCAACAGGAGTTAGTTCCATTTTCGAAGACTTCTGGAGTGGATTCACATGTTGCTGGAATGTTAGCAGACGGAAAGCCCGAAAATTTTTACTTTGCTCTAGTAGACGATAATATTTTTGAATACATCGTGGATCAGACAAATATTTATTCAATACAGGAACTGTTGAAGAGAAGCGATACTAAGGCCTAGACCTCATGACTGGGAATCAACTGATTCATATGAAATAAAACGGCTTTTTTGACTACTATCATTCATGGGCATTGTAAAGCTACCGAATATATCATTATATTGGAGCCAAGAGAAAATGTTTAAAAATTCAATGGCTTCCGATTGCGTGAGTCGTAATCGTTTCAAACTTTTACTTCGTATGCTACACTTTGCCAACAATGAGGAAAATCCCGACAATGACCGATTACACAAAGTACAAACACTAATTGATAAAGTGGTTCATAATTTTAAAGGCCTGTACGAACCATTCGAAACCATCTGTATAGATGAATCCCTTGTTCCTTTTAGAGGTCGGCTCATAATGCGTCAATACATAAAACTAAAACGACACAAGTACGGAATCAAAGTTTTTAAGCTGTGTAGTAAAGGCGGCTACACCTACAACTTGATGGTTTATGCAGGTAAAAATTTACAACAGGCAAATACTACACCAACAAACGTGGTCATGAAGTTATGTGAGCCGGTACTTGATTGCGGTAGAACATTAGTGATAAATAATAGGGATGTTTAAAAGTGAATTATTTATTATTTGTTTGCTTATAGTAATGAAACATTTTCTTTATAGGATTTTGCAAACAGTGGAAAGAAAAGCTATCTATGAGAACTAAAGGGAAAACTATATATAAAAATATTAATGAAATCTTTGCATTTTTTCGATAACCTGACTTCTGGTTATGCTAACAAGTAAAATTCTGATTTGCCATTCTCATTTTAACACTAGCATCCAACCTAGTCCCCTACGGCTAAGCAGGCTAAACTAGTATCTACATGATCCCCTACGATATGTAAATTCAGTTAAAAATGAGAACAAAGGCCTTTGCTTGGGTGTCAAGGAGTGTGTTGTCTCACTCGGCCCCTTAACTGGGTTTACCGTGGTGAGTTGACACACACCAGGGACGGCTGATGCGAATACAGTGCTTTGGCCCCAGCCTATCACCGTCCAAGACCGTCCGCCAGCTTCACCAATGCCTCTTCGGGGGTGCTGGTAAGCATGTGGTGAAGAACCACACCCTGCACGAGGTGACACTGCTCAAACAAAAGGCGGCGGATCTAGACCGGGAGGTCAATAAATATCCCCCAAGCCAAGGTGTAAGCCATCGTGCCGAGGGCTGAATGGTACCGGGGTAATGGTACCTCAAACGATGCCTATGGGAAACCGGGCGACCTCCCATAGTATTTAGCCTTGCCCCCGTAACAGGCTCTGCGGGGGTCGACCATATTTCAAAAACAATAAAAACCTTTCCGAGGAGTGCTCTGATCACAGGGCCTCCTCTCCCACCTCTTCCGGGGAAGATTCCTTTGCAAGGATCTCCCCCCTCCTTAGAAAGGGTGGCTCCAGAAACGGGGCAACCCTATCCCGTGGCACCGGAGAAGGCTCCTCACGGGGGACCTTCTCCAATCCCACACCTCCCACACAAGAGGGAATCTCCGTTTCGGGGACTCCCTCTACTTCGGACGTCGCTGGAGGGCTCAACCTTACGGATGGGCAACCCAAGCGACGTAATCGCAGCGGCGCGGCTCGAAAGAGAGCCAGGAAATTGCGGGTGGAGAGAACTTCTGGGGAGGGTACACCTCGGGCAAACGTTCCCAAAAGGGGACGGCCCGAGGAAGAGACCCCCCCAGCACCTCTAAACCTATAAAAAGAGCTAGGCCTGACCTTTCATACAGTCAGGTGGCTAGCAAAGGGGTCAAGGTGGCGGTGGCCGCAGCTGGTTTTCCAGAAGAGCGGCTAACGGCTGCCCTGACCGACAGTTTGCAAGAAGCCCTCGACACTCGGACGGATGGGCTCCCCGCAGGGGGCCTCTCCCCGATTTTGACGGCTTCAGGCTAAGTGAGCAAGGAGTGGTGCAACTGTTCTGCGGGAACGAGATGTCGCTATCATGGCTTAGATCGGCCATAGGCGGCATCTCTCCCTTGGACGGCGTAACTCTCCAGCTCTTGGAAGGGGACAAGCTCCCCAAATATAAGAAGATGGTGGCTACGGTCCCAGGCAAACCCATGGACCAAGCCAGCATCTTCAGTAGACTTACGCGGCACAACCCAAAGCTCCGGACAGAGCTGTGGAAGGTCCACGGTACTCAGGTTGTCGATTTAATGGTAAATATGTTGAGAATAAAGGTATTTCTAGGGAAAATTATGTACTTAGAAAAGTATACAATATTAGACATCTAGAACCAAAATTCACAGAAAGTGAAATGGTTAGTTATTTAGCTAGGCATTTTTCAGGGGATATCACTGAACTCTACATATAAATGGAATGCCAATGTCTGTACCTATTTGTACTTCAAATTGAATCTCGCGCAAGTATGGCGACCCCGGGGAGGAGCGCAATCGCATTGTGTAGAAAGCCAGGGCCGGCTCTATTTTTATTGCAAGTATTTTTAATTTGGTTTTTTAACAGGCAGTTGACACGTTCACTGCCACAGGTATTTTCGCTATATTTACCACCACGCCGAGGGTGCTTGACCCAAAATTTCCCCCCACGCCAAGTCCGCCTTTGGATACACATGCATATGTATTGAACATAAACTACTTCGGTTTTTCATGGAAACTAATATTTTCGCAAAAAAAACGAAAAAACGGCTCAGTCACATTGATCGAGTTGACGTGCACTGTGCTAACTTTCCAGTCGCGCCGACTCGGTTAGATCCTCGGTACCCTCGCCACTTCTTGTATCCAGTTGTAACCTTTACAACTATTTAGTGTCAGTTCAACATATGCACAATGCACACTTTAAGGTTATGTACCAGTGAATAAGTTATTGATTGCTTGTATTTCTGATAATGTCTAGTTCTCGTAATATAAGGCGTCACCTAACGGCAGAGGAACTTCAACTAGAAGCCGATAATATTGATTTATCGGATGAAGATAGTATTTACGGATACCAAGGTAAGTTCAATACTGTAACTAATTTCTGATTTTGGTTGACGTCGTCTCTGCAGATGATGATGTTCTAGATCCTGACTATGATTATACTTTAGACAGCAGTGGTAATAGCGAGGATCAAGAATTTATTTCTGAAAACCAAGAACAACCAGAGTCCAGTGCTTCCGAACCTGACGTTCCATTGAATGAAACTATTGGGCCAGGTCCGACTCCGGAAAATACGTGGGGCCCTATTGGCAATAATCAACAGGAGTTAGTTCCATTTTCGAAGACTTCTGGAGTGGATTCACATGTTGCTGGAATGTTAGCAGACGGAAAGCCCGAAAATTTTTACTTTGCTCTAGTAGACGATAATATTTTTGAATACATCGTGGATCAGACAAATATTTATTCAATACAGGAACTGTTGAAGAGAAGCGATACTAAGGCCTAGACCTCATGACTGGGAATCAACTGATTCATATGAAATAAAACGGCTTTTTTGACTACTATCATTCATGGGCATTGTAAAGCTACCGAATATATCATTATATTGGAGCCAAGAGAAAATGTTTAAAAATTCAATGGCTTCCGATTGCGTGAGTCGTAATCGTTTCAAACTTTTACTTCGTATGCTACACTTTGCCAACAATGAGGAAAATCCCGACAATGACCGATTACACAAAGTACAAACACTAATTGATAAAGTGGTTCATAATTTTAAAGGCCTGTACGAACCATTCGAAACCATCTGTATAGATGAATCCCTTGTTCCTTTTAGAGGTCGGCTCATAATGCGTCAATACATAAAACTAAAACGACACAAGTACGGAATCAAAGTTTTTAAGCTGTGTAGTAAAGGCGGCTACACCTACAACTTGATGGTTTATGCAGGTAAAAATTTACAACAGGCAAATACTACACCAACAAACGTGGTCATGAAGTTATGTGAGCCGGTACTTGATTGCGGTAGAACATTAGTGATAAATAATAGGGATGTTTAAAAGTGAATTATTTATTATTTGTTTGCTTATAGTAATGAAACATTTTCTTTATAGGATTTTGCAAACAGTGGAAAGAAAAGCTATCTATGAGAACTAAAGGGAAAACTATATATAAAAATATTAATGAAATCTTTGCATTTTTTCGATAACCTGACTTCTGGTTATGCTAACAAGTAAAATTCTGATTTGCCATTCTCATTTTAACACTAGCATCCAACCTAGTCCCCTACGGCTAAGCAGGCTAAACTAGTATCTACATGATCCCCTACGATATGTAAATTCAGTTAAAAATGAGAACAAAGGCCTTTGCTTGGGTGTCAAGGAGTGTGTTGTCTCACTCGGCCCCTTAACTGGGTTTACCGTGGTGAGTTGACACACACCAGGGACGGCTGATGCGAATACAGTGCTTTGGCCCCAGCCTATCACCGTCCAAGACCGTCCGCCAGCTTCACCAATGCCTCTTCGGGGGTGCTGGTAAGCATGTGGTGAAGAACCACACCCTGCACGAGGTGACACTGCTCAAACAAAAGGCGGCGGATCTAGACCGGGAGGTCAATAAATATCCCCCAAGCCAAGGTGTAAGCCATCGTGCCGAGGGCTGAATGGTACCGGGGTAATGGTACCTCAAACGATGCCTATGGGAAACAGGGCGACCTCCCATAGTATTTAGCCTTGCCCCCGTAACAGGCTCTGCGGGGGTCGACCATATTTCAAAAACAATAAAAACCTTTCCGAGGAGTGCTCTGATCACAGGGCCTCCTCTCCCACCTCTTCCGGGGAAGATTCCTTTGCAAGGATCTCCCCCCTCCTTAGAAAGGGTGGCTCCAGAAACGGGGCAACCCTATCCCGTGGCACCGGAGAAGGCTCCTCACGGGGGACCTTCTCCAATCCCACACCTCCCACACAAGAGGGAATCTCCGTTTCGGGGACTCCCTCTACTTCGGACGTCGCTGGAGGGCTCAACCTTACGGATGGGCAACCCAAGCGACGTAATCGCAGCGGCGCGGCTCGAAAGAGAGCCAGGAAATTGCGGGTGGAGAGAACTTCTGGGGAGGGTACACCTCGGGCAAACGTTCCCAAAAGGGGACGGCCCGAGGAAGAGACCCCCCCAGCACCTCTAAACCTATAAAAAGAGCTAGGCCTGACCTTTCATACAGTCAGGTGGCTAGCAAAGGGGTCAAGGTGGCGGTGGCCGCAGCTGGTTTTCCAGAAGAGCGGCTAACGGCTGCCCTGACCGACAGTTTGCAAGAAGCCCTCGACACTCGGACGGATGGGCTCCCCGCAGGGGGCCTCTCCCCGATTTTGACGGCTTCAGGCTAAGTGAGCAAGGAGTGGTGCAACTGTTCTGCGGGAACGAGATGTCGCTATCATGGCTTAGATCGGCCATAGGCGGCATCTCTCCCTTGGACGGCGTAACTCTCCAGCTCTTGGAAGGGGACAAGCTCCCCAAATATAAGAAGATGGTGGCTACGGTCCCAGGCAAACCCATGGACCAAGCCAGCATCTTCAGTAGACTTACGCGGCACAACCCAAAGCTCCGGACAGAGCTGTGGAAGGTCCACGGTACTCAGGTTGTCGAGGCCAAGGGGCTTCAACTCATTCTGGGTGTCGATGAGGCCTCCGCGGCGAAGATTGCGAGCCTGGGTTACGCACTCAGGCGGGGGTGATCAAGGTGTCCTTCTGGGACCCGAAACATCCCCGGGGGGATTCAGTAGAGGCCCAAGCGGAGGCAACAACGCCGCCGAGCACGACGGATACAGCGATAGAGGGGCTGTCGGGCTCGGAGGAAAAGTAGGGTAGTTAGTTAGTTAGTAAAAAAAAAATGGAAATACTCCAAATCAATCTGCAACACAGTGAGCCGTCCTCCGCATCAGTAGGACGACAGGCCGCTGCGGGACAGACACACATTGCCCTGATTTAGCAGCCTTGGCTTCGCCATGGCTCCATTCGAGGTTTAGACAGGCGGCACGGAGCCATTTTCTCCTCCGCACACAACATACCCAGGGTATGCATATATGTCTCGAAGGAGATTAAAGCAACAGCAATTCCCGAACTTTGTTCCAGGGACGCGGTTGCTATTAAGGTGAGTCTTAGGGAGGAAACCGACAGAGCAGAAATCGTGTTCGGCTCTGTCTACCTTCCCTACGACTCGCCAACACCGCCACCTTCAACCGAACTGGAGAAGATGGTTCAATTCTGTACTGATAGACGATTGCCTCTTATCATAGGATGTGACGCCAATGCTCACCACATTTGCTGGGGCAGCACAGGGGTCAATCCTAGAGGCAGTAGTCTATTACAGTACCTGTATACTACCGATTTAGAGATAATGAATCGGGGCAACACGCCCACCTTCGTTACCCAACGGAGGCAGGAGGTCATCGATGTCACACTGGGATCAAGACTAGCGGTCCCCCTGTTCAAAAATTGGTACGTATCAACGGAACCCTCATTGTCGGATCACCGACACATCAGGTTCAAACTGGACTGCGCTCCCTCCTCAGAGGAGAGCTGGTACAGGAACCCCAGGGACACCGACTGGGACGTCTATAGACGAGCCCTCTCGGATAAAATAAGCAGGGTTATTATACCCAGAAACACAGAGGAGATAGAATCCTCCGTCAAACTTCTCAATGGAGCGATCACTGCCTCATACGAGAGCAGCTGTCCTCTAAAAAGAAGCAAGGGTAAAAATAAAGTTCCCTGGTGGAACAGGGAACTTTTGAACCTACGCAAGGAGACACGCAGGCTCCTTAACAGGGCTATGCGCACTCAACTCCCAGAGGACTGGGACGACTACAAACGATCCCAACGTCTCTACAAAAGCCACATTCGTAGCAATAAGAGGGCAGCCTGGAGGAAATTCTGCGAAAGCATTGAAGATCTTCCAGAAGCCGCTAGGCTCTGCAAAGCCCTTAAGAAAGATAGACCTTCACGGCTGGAGGACTTGAGGCTTCCTTCCGGTAGACTAACGGCTACCAATGAGGAGCGCCTCAAGCATCTACTAGAAACTCATTTCCCCGAATCCGTAGTGGAGACGGAGGAAGCACCATCCCCTCGGCCCCCCCGCGCTGCTGTCACGGCAGCGGATTGGAGGACAGCCTCGAGGGTGGTAACAGTGGAAAGGGTCAGGTGGGCTATTTTCACGTTTGAGCCGTTCAAAGGCCCAGGACCAGATGGAGTGTTTCCGGCACTTCTGCAAGAGGGGATAGAGACACTCATCCGTCCGGTCTATCATTTGTTGAGAACCTACCTGGCCACGGGGTATATTCCTATACCCTGGAGGGCCGTCAAGGTGGTTTTCAAACCTAAAGCAGGACGTACGTCCTACGATACTGCCAACTCTTACAGAGCTATCAGCCTAACATCCTTCCTACTCAAAACTTTAGAGAGGTTGGTTGAAAGGTATGTCAAAGACGGATCACTGATCTCAGTACCTCTGCATCCATCACAACATGCTTACCAGGCCGGCAAGTCAGTGGAAACGGCCCTTCATCCGATTGTTTTGAGGATCGAGAAGGCGCTGCACCACAAAGAACTTGCGGCCGGAGCCTTCTTAGATATCGAAGGAGCCTTTGACCAAACCTCCTTCGATTCAATTTGCGCCGCCGCTGCCTATCATGGCATCGAAGACACCATAATTAGATGGTTGTAGGCCATGTTGGCGGGAAGGCAAATAACAGCTGCCAATGAGGAAACGGCAGTTAAAGTTTCAGTAAGGAGAGGCTGCCCACAAGGGGGCGTCCTATCTCCTCTGCTATGGAACCTCGTTCTCGATGGCCTATTACAGGAACTCGAAAACGAGGATCTTTTTGCGCAATCATCATCTCGGGAAAATTCCCAAATACGGTCAGCGGACTCTTACAAAGGGCCTTGCAGATCATACAAAGATGGTGCAATGACCAGGGCCTTAGAGTCAATCCCTCAAAGGCGCAAATGGTCATTTTTACTAGGAGACGCAGGCTAGACGGTTTCGTCGAACCCGTACTCTAAAACACGACTCTGACGATCTTAAGGAAGTATCTGGGGTCATCCTGGACTCTAAGCTGACCTGGAGAGATCATATAGAGAGACAGGTACAAAGGGCCACTACAACCCTATGGGTATGTAGAAGAACCTTTGGCAAAACATGGGGGCTAAACCCCAGGGTGGCTATGTGGTACTATACTGTCATAGTTAGACCAATGATTACGTATGCCTCTGTTGTCTGGTGGCCTGCCACAACCAGGTCAACCATACGACAGAAGCTAACACAACTCCAAAGACTTGCCTGCTTAGGAGTCACAGGAGCAATACGCACAACCCCCACAGCAGCTCTGGAGGTCCTTCTGGACCTTGCGCCCCTTCACCTAGTGATTGTGGCCGAGGCTCGGAAAGCGGCCTACAGACTGGAATGTGGAGGTCAGTGGAAGAAAGGAGGAGAACAATTAGGTCACACTAGGGCCCTAGCTGATGCGATAGGAGCCCACTCACTTCTGGAGGCCAGGAGTGACGACGTGATACCTTCCTTCTCCTTCGCACAACCCTTCGAGGTAGTCTTCCCGAAAAGGGAAGACTGGAGACAACTCGAGGACATACTAAGGCCTGCAGATATTGTCTGGTTCACAGACGGATCGAGGCTAGAGGAAAGTACCGGAGCGGGTATATTTGGGGAAAGACCCAGGGCTGAGCTTTCTTATGCCCTGGGCAAATTCGCCACGGTATTTCAGACCGAGATCTTTGCCATTTTGGTCTGCGCACAGGAGAATATCCGAAAGGAGTACTCTAATAAACACATATATATATATATATATATATATATATATATATATATATATATGTAGCGATAGCCAAGCGGCCCTCAAGGCCCTTGCATCGAATCGGACCAAGTCAAAACTGGTCCAAAACTGTAAACAGGCCCTCTGCGAACTTGGCTCATCAAACTGGGTCAGGCTTCTCTGGGTGCCTGGACACAGCAACATTGAGGGTAACGAGGCCAGAAGGGGCTCTCGTAAACCTCTGCTCGGTCCGGAGCCGGCTCTCGGCTACCCTAGATCCCAAGCCAAGAGGTTAATAGATAACTGGACTCGCTCCCAGTTCACTGACCTCTGGGATTCCTATCCTGGACTCCGGCAAGCGAAGCTCCTAATCGCAGGACCCTTGCCGGAGAGAACTAAGCAATTTCTGCGTCTAAGCAGAAAGCAAATTAGAGCCGTAACAGGCCTCCTGACCGGACATGGCTCTTTTAAAAAACACCTACATGGGGGGTGGTTGACCACCCCGATTGCAGGTTCTGTGAGGACGAGGAGGAGACTTCCATCCACGTTCTCACTTCTTGCCCAGGACTGATTAATCTGAGGCACAAACACTTCGGCACTGGCTTTCCAATGCTGGAGGAAATAAGGAGTTCTCTCCTGGGAAGGATTTCAGCCTTTGGGCTGGAACCCGGTCTGTACGGGGGAGCTCCCTAATTTGTTAGCGTTAGCACAATGGGCCACAAGGCCTGAGTGCGGCGACCTCCAGGAGCCCCGCTAAAAGAAGAAGAAGAAGAAGAATGCACGTTATATAACTTTTACTCTATTAAAATTAAATTTCATCAAACTGCGTAAAATACTTTACATAAATTACTCAAGTTCAAAACTGGGGTGCGACAGAGTTCTCTGGGCGCCGACTCGGACCAAGCTTATGGGTATTACATGCTTAACTTGTATCCTCGGCGCTGTAGAAACGAATATCTGACGCGGTCATATTGACCGCTTTGGCACGACGGAAACTATAAACTCTCGGTCATCTTGACCGATGCGGCGCCAGCGAAACTTTTCTCGGTCATATTGACCGATACGGCAGTGAACGTGTTAACCTTTGTCCTCATTTTTATTAAAGAACATAAAAGTTGTCATGCTCAATACATAATTATCTAATTTTCAATTTTTTTCTAGTAAACGTTTTTGATAATGTACGATCATATTGACAATTGAATACAGAGTCCACCAAAAAAGGGAGTCATATTTTCTACCTCAGAGATCGAGATACAATTTGAATATGAATAAAAGCTAAAAGTGAAACCT
This sequence comes from Stenurella melanura, assembly GCA_963583905.1. Classification (NCBI taxonomy): domain Eukaryota; kingdom Metazoa; phylum Arthropoda; class Insecta; order Coleoptera; family Cerambycidae; genus Stenurella; species Stenurella melanura. The sequence goes on along the minus strand of OY757310.1, from coordinate 108,854,747 downwards.
GAAAAATATTTTTTTGGTCAAGTTGTAAATATTAGTGAATTTAATATAGGTAGACTAATATTAGCATTGCAAGATCACGAAGATCAGTGACAAAGTAGAAGGTATTTATTATTGGAGGAATAAAGAAATATACAGTAACAACTTACATTAAATACTTTATTCAGAAATCATGTATTTTAGATTCACACGTTGGTGTAGTCTTTGCCTTTGATACAAGTAACTTAAATTAGGTAACGCAATAAAATGTAACAAAAAACAAAAAATATACAAATCAAAATAAGTAATATTATATGGTGTATTACTCTGTCCAGAATCATCGAACCACTGTTTATTAATCATTAACATTTGAAAAAATTTAAATTTAAAATGTTGCCTTTCCTGTAAAATATCTATATTTTCTTTATCTACTTCTATATACACCTGAGATGCCATTTGACCATACGCTGAAATGCCAGATGAAGTACTACGGATATCTACATCAATACTAAAACCAAATTATAGAATTATTCCAGAAATCATGAAGATACGAAATTATTATATTTGCCATGGCACTGGGTGGACTATAGAAGATAAAGGTTTATGAGGGCCTAACTTCAGGGTTGGAACTACATCAGGTTTCAGACGTTTCATGTTCCCCTCATACATAAAGTCTGTATCAGCAAAATGTTCACTGCAAATCACATTGCTATGGCTCAGCTTCTCGATTTGAGGATTTCTGCTAATAGCCTTTAGCCAAGGTAAAATACCTTTTCGAAGTCAACCTGAAAATTACTTGAAAGATGTTTTCTTAAGCAATAGGTACATTATTATTCTTATTTACATGGTAAGTTTACCTGTCTGATCACAATTTTGCATACAAAAATGTCCGTTTGGTTATGTTTTTCTTAATATAAGGGTATAAAGTACTCCGGCATATTTTTCCACTGCAGTTACCGATTTTTAACCGCTTGTTCAGTTTTCTCATATCAATACGAATTACTTATTTCTATAGGTTTATTGCTTGTGTCACAGTGTACGCAAGATAAAGTATAATATGTATATTCAATGTACAAGTGAACAGTAAATCAAGCATGGTCTTTACTTCACATAGCGATAGTGGATGTGTCCCCCTTTCTTGTTGTAAGTCTGGAAAATGCTTACTGTATAGCTGTTTGCACAACTGACATAAGTAGGTATACATATTTTCTTTGTGCAGATTGAAATTAGCAAATAATATAGGTATCTTGCACTGTTGTTATTACAGACTGACTTACATTGGTGCTAGTGCAAGTTTTACATTCCATAAAAAGTCAAAATAACTGAGATGTTTTGCTACCCCATTCTAATATCTTAAGTATAATACATTTCAATGGTCATATAGTGCCAAGATTTTCAAATTTGACTAGTCTCACATTTTACAGTTCATGCTTACTTATTTGACAAAGCTATATTTATAAAAAGTACTTACGGTAATATAACATATTTTTAAATAGATCAAACCCATCAGTAACGCACATAATTTGGATTGTTTAACATTATTTAGGTAGATTCACAAATAGTAATAAACTTTAAAATTCGCTAAAAAATTACGGAATAAGGTGAGGTTAGACAATTTTGTATCCTGAATGTCCAATGAATTCTATATATTTATCATGTAGAGTTCAGGAGATATCTCGGAAAGTATAGCCTAACGAAAAATTTTCAGGCAAAATTACCCACGGTAAGAGAAAAGATCCCAAAACTCGGAGTTGTCGCAATTATTTAGAGGATAGTATATTTTACAGAATAGACAAGAACAAGGCACTTACTCAAAATATAGGTAACAAACAGGAACAAGACCGGACCATATTGCTTCATTCTTTATCTTATCACGAATTGTTTATGTTACAAAAGTACTACACAAAACAACCGCTAAAACGCGAGAGAATTGCTGGACACCGGCTCTGGAATTCTGCACTAATCCAAGACCTCCCGCTACGGAAGAAAAATCAAAGAAAAATCGCGTCGTCGCATACCGTCCGCAAGAAGCATTCTGACTCAATCACCAACATACTTTTAATACTAGATTTCTACTGCGGCGACGCAGAACCCCGGGACCTTCAATCGCATGATTGAAGTATTTTGTTCACGCGCATATATCTGTATTGGTCTTCCGTTTATTATGTATAGTTCAGTGGGGGATATCCAAAATGTTATTATTATGCAAAGAATTGCAAAGTTAGACGATTTGATTGATTATTTAAGGGAATTAGATGATTATCATCAGAGTTTTGATAGGAAGTTTAGTCAGAATAGGGCAGGCGCGGATCCAGCTCCCAAAAAAGGTTGTGGGCGCGGCCACCCGAAAATCGGCCAAGTGCGAGTTGGACACGGACTCACGATCGATACATTGCATTCCTACAAATGAGACATTTACAAAATATGACGCTTCGGCCAAGACCTTGTATAGTGTGTATAGGTCCACGCGGGCAAAATCGCGGGGCGAACACTAGTAAATTAATAAACTTGTAAAATGTTAGTCTGTGTGCTCACGAAAATTTCAAAAATAAATGTGTGTCTGTTTGCACATCACAATATCACATCTAGACTCAAAACTACTGAACCGATTTTAATGATACTTTTACAGCTTGAAAGCATATCAGATTTTATTAAAAGATAGCATACATTTTACACTGAATAATTTTATTTAGGAGCTTACTTAAATAACAAATTCAAGCTTACTTTTCTTTTTCGCGAAAACATTAATAATTTCATCGATATCCAGGCTCACATCTTTTTTGTGTATATTTAGGAGAGCTAGCGCGGATAATCTTTCCTGTGCCATTGAGGAACGCAACCAAGATTTTATTCTGCGCAAGGTAGAAAACGATCTCTCCGTGGTAGCTACGCTGACCGGGAGGGTCGCCAGTATTTGTAAGAAAATGTTTATGTTAGGGTACAAATCTTGGTCGCATATTTCAATGAGATGAGCTACCGAGTCTGGTATGGTGGAATTATTTTCACATTGTCTTTTCCATTTCGCCATCCAAAGTCGAGAAAACCTTTGGCAACCTCCTGGAAAATGCAACCAATGGGGATGGAACACGTCGCGCTTACTAGGGCAATCACGCATATTTGTTTGTCTCAGCCTTCCGCGAATACTGCTGACTAGTACCCAAAGTAATAAAGTCTCTCGCGCACGGTTTATTGTTTAAAAAAAATATATTATTACGGCATTGGATATAACATTAGCCTATTGACCTTAATTAGGGTTGTGGGCATGCCCACCGTGCCCACAACGGTGGATCCGCGCTTGGAATAGGGAAAATAATAGTAGATATTATAACAAGTGAAGTTATGATCAGAATAGGAATAGGGCGCGTGCAAAATCTGACAGCTGACGAGAGTGGAGGGCATATAACCTCAATGTTCCAAATTAATTATCGTGAAATTCGCTGTTTTGGTTTGCTTTTTTAACTTTCTTATGCTATCAGCTATTGAAATAAACATTTTTAAGTTTAGTTTTCATTATATATGGACAATTACGTGTTTTGTACAATAATATTTCCTTTGATTTGGCGAGATGTGCATTGTTTACCTATGTGTTTTTAGTTATTTTCTTCGTATTTACACAACGTATGGGATTGATCTTATTGTTATATATAGAGCATATTTAGATTATTAAAAATTTAAATGCTGTTAATTATCCTGTTACTAGTTTACCACAAAAAGCCATCATATTGTATGGAATCTGGTTGTCAAAGTTTCACTGAATGCCAACTTAAGCTTTAAAAGGTATTTGATTATTACCTAACATTGGAATTTAATACTTGTTATGTAACATATTTAATAAATACATAATAGTATACCTACCGCATGTACGAAAATAAAGTTATAGTTATTTCAGATTGGCATCGATTTACACCAATGAAGATAAGTTTGTCGTCAATTAAGAGTTCAAAGAGAAAAGTGGTTAAATGCTTTAAGGCTGCATAACCCATAAATTTATTTGTTAGACAATCTAGATGAGTTACCTTACTTAGTTCAGTAGGTTTTCTTAAAAATTATAGAGTATAAAATTTAAATGAAATTATTATCCATAAAGATCCGTTAAGATAATGTCTGGAACTATGACCATACTTCATCTTTGAGTCAGTAAGATCGGATCTATTTAAGAATCATTTCGTTTTGCTCTTTTGATTGAGCACAAACTTTTCTTCTTTTGGTGTAAATCGATGGCATTCTAAAATAATTAATAATTTTATTTTCGTACATACAAAAGGTATTTACTACTATGTATTTTTTAAATATATTATATAATAAACACTTAATTCTAAAAGCAATAATCACATACCTTTGAAAGCTAAAATTGGCATTCGGTGAGATTTCGACAACCAAATACCATAGAATATGATGGCTTTTTGTCGTAAACTGATAACAGAATAATTAACAGCATTGAAATCTTAAATAATCTAAATATACTCCATATATAATAATAAGATCAATCCCATACATTATTTAAATACGAAGAAAATAACTAAAAACACATAGGTAAACAATGCACCTCTCGCCAAATCAAAGGAAATATTATTGTACAAAACACGTAATTGTCTATATATAACGAAAATTAAACTTAAAAATGTTTATTTCAATAGCTGATAGCACAAGAAAGTCAAAAAAGCAAACGAAAACAGCGAATTTCACGTTAATTCATTTGAAACATTGAGGTTATATGCCCTCCACTCTCGTTAGCTGTCAGATTTTGCACACACCCCATGCAAAAGAATCCCAAAAAACGGAACAGTACTATGCCTCCAAAACAGCCCAGCACCAAAGATATCATGGATATGATGACAAAAAAGTTCGATGACCTGGAAAAGTCACTGAGTTTTAACAATGTAACCATGGAAGACCTACAAAAAATGATTAAAAATATTGTAACCGAAAATAAGCAGCTAAAGAAAGATGTTGGGCAATGCAAAATAAAAATTTCTTCGTTACAGAATGGCATATACCAATTGAAATTTAAAGTGGGCGACGAAAAAATAGATGAAAGAAATAAAAACCTAATTATCATGGGGCTCCATAGCGGTAGAAGTCAATCCCATAATGAGAATGAAGTAGAGCAAGTTTTCAACTATTTAGATGTCCCTGTTGTTGTTGATATCAAAGTTAAAGTTATACCAAGCCAGAGACCACAAAAACCAATTATTATCCATTGTAAAACAATTGATATTAGAAATTTAATCTTGGAAAAGCGAAAGAAAAAAGGCTTAACCAATTCGGATAAAATTGGTCTTGATGGAGAAAAACGGAAAATATTCATTAATGAGGACCTAACTAAAGAGGCAAGGAAACTCTTTAACAAAGCAAGACCACTTAGACAAGAACACAATTATAAATATGTATGGTACCGCAACGGTCAAGTTTTCTGCAAAAAGAGTGAGGACTCAAAGGCAATAAAACTGACAAGCCTCAGTCAAATTGAAAATCTAACAACATCGAAATAAGCATATTAAATTAACAACTTAAAATTTAAACTACAAACTGGCTCTATACAAAAATATCCTAGATTGTAACTTACACATCTGTCATACTAGCGGATTGTGCAATATTCTCTACCTCAATGCACGGTCTATAAAAAATAAAATGGACGAGCTAGAAATACTAACAAGATTATCTCAAGACATTCATGCTATGATAATAACAACAGAAACATGGGTTTATCTAGAAGAACAGAAATACTGTAATCTCCAGGGGTACAATGCTGTTTATGCAAGTAGAGCGAAAAGAGGAGGAGGATGTGCAATATTTTTAAAAGACTCTTTAAAATTTAATACTGTTAAGACGGTGGAAAGATATGGTATTATCTACGCTTTGGTGTATGTTGAAAATCTCAAGATACACTTAGCTGCAGTGTACAATCCTACCAACTCGAACAAAGACGTCGACCACACCATTGATCTTCTAGAAGGGGAACTATCAACATTATCGAACAAAAAAGCACTTATATTTGGAGATTTAAACCTTGACCTTACTAAAACAAAGAGAAAACACTAACGTACCAAGATATGTGTCATTCAAATGGATTTAGGTTTTGCAATTCCATTATTCCAACTAGAAATTCCCAAAGTTTAATTGATCATATTATAACAAATGAGCGAGCTGTTGAAATGAAGGTGTCTGTGATAAAAAATGATATAAGTGATCACGACTTACAAGTTTTAAGTCTATGTGGAACTATGAATGGGAAAATATGGAAAACATATCGTAAGAAAATTGTAAATATTGCAGCGGTTAACCAGTCCCTTATAGACTTAGAAAAAGCATACTGCCATGAGAATAGTGTTACAGACAATTACAATGCAATTAGTTGCTTTAAGAGTAATACAACATGTATTTTGAAAACCATAAAGGTAAGACAAAGTTTTGAAAAGTGGAAAAATTAATATTGGCTGGGATAGATGTGCAGTATATGATGCAGTTGATGTTCCAATTTGTTTTAAATGTTGTGTGGCTTTAACCACATTGCAAAACAGTGCAATAAGCAGACAGTGTGTGCCAAATGGGGAGCGTCACACCAAACCCTTGAGTGTGACATTATGGACGATGAGGTTATATGTGTAAACTGCAAATATGCAGTAGAAAAACTTAACATGAAGCGAGTGAATATTCACCATCACACATGGAGTAAAGAGTGTCCAGCATATTTGAGAAACTTGGAGATCAAGAAAAGCAAAATCGGTTTTTTATAGATAAAGATATTGGTGATACTAACCGATATACTAATATAAACATTGCTTACATAAACATTAGATCTCTTATGTCTAAATTTTTTTGTTTTAAAAATTACATACTTCAGTCTAACTTCGATCTCATAGGTGTAAGCGAAACATGGTTAAAACCATATAAAAAACTGTGATATAAATATTCCAGGATACCAGATTTACAGGCAAGATAGAAAAGAACATGCTGAAGGCGTTGCAATATATTCTAAAAAGTTCCTAAACACTAAATTGATTAAAACAAATAATACAGAAAAAGAGGAAATTGAACAAGTCTGGATCGAAATTAGCCTAAAAAAGAAGAAAATTGCCTTTGGATCCATTTATATACCACATGAGTTACCGATTTATAGAATGGAACTAATTGAGGAGATGTTTGGTGAAATAATATGCTATGACAAATGTATATGTATGGGTGATTTTAATATAGATATGTTGAAAAATGTACCTGCCATACAACACTTTACCAATATATTACAAATATTTAATTTAAACCAGTTAGTGACAGAACCCACTAGAACAACTGAGACAACCGGTACTCTTATTGATTTAATAATTACAGACATAACAACGAAGGCTCTAGGATCGGGAACAATTGACATGTCAGACTTGGGATGTGATCATGATCTAATTTACTGCATATTAAATATGGAAAGAGATGTAGAGGGGGAGACAGTGGAAACATATCGAGAATATAGGAATATGGACATCGAACATTTTTATGAGGATGCTGAAAAAATTAATTGAACTGATATTTATATGACAGAAGATGTAGATAATTAGTTAAAACTCCTTAATGAAAAAATTGTAAACATTTTTCATATACATGCTCCTCTTATAACAAGTAAACCAAGACCAATAAAGAACCTACCTTGGATTACATTCAATATTAAATGCCTAATGAGAGAAAGAGAAAAAGCGAGAAAGAAATACTGCAAAAATCAAACAGATGGAACACGTGCTTATTATCAAGAGATTAGAAAAGAAGTGAAAAAAGCAATAAATAGTGAAGAGATTGCATATTATGGATATAGATTTGGACAGCATCAAAACAAAAATGCAAACATATGGTCAGAGGTACAAAAACTTGAAATAAGGAGAAAAGATTCAAATCTGGAGTTACCACCAAATATAAATGATCCTCAAATTATTAGCAACTTCTTTCAAACAAGTGTGACAAAAACTCAAATAAGCAGAGATATACTAGATCACTATACTTAATGAAAAAGACGACATATCAAATTTTAGTTTTGAAATAATTGGAGCAGAAGATATAAAAAAGGCATTGTATAAAATTAAATCAAAATCGATTGGTATTGATGGGATATCAGTACATTTGCTACAGCTGATTCTTCCTTATTGCTTGACTTCCCTAACTCGTATAATAAACATGTCACTAGAAATGGGTAGAATTCCTGAAGAATGAAAAACAAGTATAATTCAGCTAATTCCAAAATCAGATACAGTGAAGGAGATTAAGGATTTACGCCCAATAAATATTTTACCTGTTGAATAAAAAATCTTAGAAAGAATAGTGTATCAATTATATGAACCGAGAGGTAAACCGCCATCCAAATGTGTGTACACTAATTCTTCATTTGCCTGGTAATGCCCACTAATGTCCAGTAAATTTCCTGTCAATGCTCCCAAAATTACCACTAATGTCCCTAAATTGTCGCTAATGCCCCCAAAATTCCACCAATGCCCCCAAAATTCCCTCTAATGCCCCCAAAATTTTCATTAATAGTTTCTTCGTCTTTAACCCATTATGCTCTTAATTTTGTACCGGTGGATTATAATTAAAATGATTAAAATTAATAATTGTAGGACTACTTAAAAAAAAATATTTTACTGTGTTATAAATGTAATGAAGCATCCTAAAGTCGTACCTCATTACTAATAAGTTTCAGTGTAGTGCCGTGTGCACATTTGCCACACGACGGCGATTCACACTCGATATACTAAATTTGCACACCACCCGACCACGGCCGTCTCTAAAAAGGAAGGATAGTTTCGTGTATAAAAGCCCAGCCGCGAATCGAGAAGAGCATCTCTCCGTAAATTGCCGATGGCGCGCTGAGCCGAAGACACTTTGCTGATTTATGCACCAAGTGACGTGACTCCGGAGCGAATATATCTTGACCTAGAGAAGTTTTACGGCGCGTTGAGCCGGGGGACAGAACTTGTGCCGAATGTTATTTAGTCCAGCGATGTCCCGTCGTCCCGACGAAACCGACCCGGAGTTGACTCGGTTGACGGTTATTAGCCCGCCGCCGTTTCCGCCGTCAAAACCCCTACTCGTCGCATCACTGCATTACACTCTCGTCGTCTCTCTCACTCATACGATGTAAATGTCACCTGATTACCAATAACCGTAAAAGATACCGACCTGAAAACCGATAACCTGTAACTATTGTATATTATGTAAACCTGTATATTTTACCTGTTGAAGATAATAAAATTGTTAATTTTGATTGGGTTGTCTTATTAAACTAATCTGGATCCTGAACTAATCTCCGACTCCAGCTACCCAGACATTAGGTTATTCCAGATAACCCAAAAAGTGACATTTACAAACGTGAGATAGACAAATTAAAAGAGAGTAACATAATTTAACGTCCGAGCAGATTTTAAGACATTAGTTTACTCCAGACAACCTAAAAAGAAACGTTTTTACCAGGAGAGAGATATAAAATATTTAGAGAGAGAAACTAAATATTCCAAGCCATAGAAATGAGTTTGTCAGACACAGAAGGTGCTTATGGACTAGAAGTCGCAGATACCACAGTAGGATGGATATATAAATTAAAGAAAGATGAACTACAAGTAGAATTATCCAAGTACAGCGCAATTACAACTGGAACAGTGGAAGAACTCCGAAGTAGACTAAAAAGTTATTTACGTAGCGAGGCAGCCAAGAAAGTCGATGCCACGCCCACCCAAATAAATCCTACAACATCAAACATGCCATACGTTATACCAACACCCATGGGTACGGTTTTAACCGAAGTTCGCAAATGGAACGTTCGTTTCGACGGCAGAAAAGACGTTTTCTCATTTCAAGAACGCGTAGAAGAGCTACAGTCTGGATACAATTTTAATGATGACCAAATGCTACGAGCCCTACCCGAACTACTACGAGGCGATGCATTATTATGGTACAGAAATAAAAAGACGTCCTGGAATGCGTGGGATCAATTTGTCACAAAGTTAACAGCATTTTACGCACCCTCAGATTACCATTTAAAGTTGGAAGACGAAGCAAGGCTCCGTGTACAAAAAGACAACGAAAATATAAAAGATTATATAATAGCAATTCAAGCTCTACTGCAGAGGCTTAAAAATATCACCCCAGAACAGAAGTTATACCGAATATACTCAAATTTAAAACCAGAATACCGAAAATATATCAAACGAACCGATTTCCAGACACTCGATCAATTAATAACCCTAGCAAATGAACACGAAACTGTTTGTAAAGAAGAAAAGACAGCCAAACAAAACTTACAAACAGGCACACAAAGATTAGGTTTCAATTACACACCAGACAGATATTATCAAGCACCGAATTATAGAAATAATTATGGAAATAACACACAAAACTACAATAGGCCGGCCACCCAGAATTATTCTAGATCACCAGATCAGGTACAGAGACAAACTGCCGCCGAGTACACCAGAACACAAAACAATTCTGGGAATAACACACAAACAAATTCCAGGCACAGCGTAGTTAATAACTACAATAGAAACACAAACTGCTGGCGATGTGGAAGCCCTGGTCACACCCGAGATAACTGTACAAACACACCCAAAATATTTTGCTCCCGCTGTGGACAACTAGGCATATTTTCCCGTGATTGCAGCTGCAAAAATGAGGCCTCGGGAAACGGCAATATGGCTGCCCTGCCTCGCGAACAGTCCAGCCAGTAAACAACATCCCCGCGGCCACCGTCCAAACTCCAGTTTTCAATGTCAACGACCGACTAAAACTCTCGATACAAATCGGAACCGAACACTTTACAGCGCTACTCGACACGGGCTCAACCCGCTCTTACATAGGGGACGTTATATACACGAAGTGCAAAGCAAACTTACTAGAAATAAATTGTACCGGGGGCAAATTATGGGAAATATGATAGACTTTAATCACAAAGTAGAAGAAACAGTACCGTTCTCTCTAATTCAGCCCTCAGATAACGAAAAACAGATCCTGTCAAATTTTTTACAAGTCGAACTTTCGAAATTTGAGACAATTCAAGGTGTTACCCCACTAACACAACACAAAATAAGACTCCTGGACGACACGCCGATTAAACAGAGATACTGCCCATTAAACCCAGCCATGCAAAAAAATTGTTAATACCGAGTTGGACAAAATGTTGGAAGAAGGTGTAGTAGAACCGTCTAAAAGCCCGTGGAATTCCCCAATTGTCATGGTAAAGAAAAAGGACAATAAATATAGATTTTGCATATAGACTTCCGGAAAGTAAACGAAGTTTCGATGAAAGATGCTTACTCGTTACCTTTTATAAACGCTATTTTAGACAAATTACGAGAAGCCCGGTTCATATCCACTCTAGATTTACGCTCCAGCTATATCTTTGACAAATGAAAGTAAGCCAATAACCGCATTTACGGTACCCGGAAGAGGGTTATTTCAATTTAAAGTTTTACCTTTTGGCCTTCATTCAGCACCTAGCACATTTCAAAGACTCCTGGACCAGATTGAAACCCCTGATCTGACATATGCATTTGCGTACCTGGACGACATCGTCGTAGTAAGCAAGATACTTAACGAACATTTACAACACTTACAAGAAATATTTCAGCGTTTAAAAGATGCAAATCTACAACTAAATCCAGATAAATGTAATTTCTGCAGAAAAGAACTAAGATATTTAGGACACCTGGTAAGTGAAGATGGCATTAAGACAGACCCCGAAAAAGTAAGTGCCATTGTGGCAATCCAGCCTCCAAAGAATTTCAAACAATTACGACGTTTTCTTGGCATGACTTCCTGGTAAAGGAGATTTATAAAGTCATATTCGGACACTGCCGCACCCTTAAACAAATTACTGAGGAAACATGTCCGCTGGAAATGGATATCAGTTGAAGAACAGGCTTTCACAAAACTCAAAAATGCATTAACAACGGCCCCTGTACTCAGCTGCCCCGATTTTACGAAAACCTTTTATCTCCAGACAGACGCATCTACACAAGGACTTGGCTCGGCGCTGCTACAAAAAATTGACAATCAGGACCGTATTATAGCCAATGCAAGTCGCTCCTTGCCAGACGTAGAGAAAAAGATGTCAGCCGTGGAATTAGAATGCTCCGCCATACTCTTCGCAATCCGGAAACACATTAGTTACTTACAGGGATATCATTTTGTTGTTGTAACAGATCACCAAAGTTTAAAATGGCTATATTCCACAAATCCCACCAATGGACGACTGGCTCGATGGGTAATGGAATTACAACAGAACGATTTCGAAATAAAATACAGAAGAGGAGTATTAAATAAAGTGGCAGATGCACTTTCCCGCCAGCCAGTTATCACCGATGAAGGAAATAACACAGAAGAAGGTATTTTCGCACTTGAAAATTCAGAAAACTGTGCTTGGTACAAAGATACCATTAAACTAGTACAAAATAAACCCGAAAGAAAACCGGAATACTGCATTATCAACGGAAACCTGTACCGCCATGTATGGAGCAGTAACAATTTTACAGACCCCGAATTTTCCAACCCATGGAAACTTTATATCCCGCAACCGCAACGAAAACAAATCCTGAAGGAAAATCACGATGCACCATGCGCAGGACACCTAGGTGTAACAAAAACTATAACCCGTATTGCCGATAAATACTACTGGCCTAGGATATATAGAGATATTGCAAATTACGTAAGACGCTGCCCGAACTGTCAAAAATATAAGTCATCTCAACAACAGACCGCAGGAAAGATGCAATTCCCTAAAATAAACGGATGTTGGGATACTCTCAGCATCGACATTGTCGGACCTCTTCCTAGGTCTAGCAAAGGCAACAATAATCTCATCGTGTTGCAAGATAGATTCACTAAATGGGTAGAATGTCACCCTGTAAGAAAAGCAACAGCAGACGCTGTTTGCAAAGCATTAAAGGAAAAAATTTCGCCAGATTTGGATGTCCAAATTACATAATCACCGATAACGGGAAACAGCTTACCAGCAACGAATTCACTTCTCTGTTATCTGAATACGGTATTACACACCGTACAACGACGCCGTATTCACCCCAATGTAATCCAGTAGAGAGGACAAACAAAGTAATAAAGTCGATGATTGCCCAATATACCGAAAACGACCACCGAAAATGGGACCAATTTTTACCAGAATTTACGTTAGCCATAAATTCGTCCAGACACGAATCCACGGAATTCACACCGACAATGCATAATTTCGGCAGAGAGTTAACACTGCCTAGCTCTCTCAACAAAGAAAATCAGAATAATAACCCAACAAATCCAGATACCCCGAAGAAACACATTGAAAAGTTGCAGAAAATGACCGATATATTTGAACTTGTACGAGTAAACCTAGCCAGAGCATACCAAACACAGAGTCGCCACTACAACCTGCGTCGCAGAGAATGGACCCCCGTGTGGGAGACAGGGTCATGAAAAGGGAACACCCTTTGTCCTCAGTAATCCGAAATTTTAACGCAAAACTGGCACCTAAATTCTCAGGACCATATATCGTAGTGCAGACTATATCACCAGTTATCGTCGAAATTAGATCCCCCACCGGTCGCAGGAAGCTGCGCGTACACGTAAAAGATTTAAAACCGGCGCATGTCTAAAACATATAAATTAACATGCACTCGCAGCAAATATTCAGTTGACCAGAATCATCAGAGCAAGATGTGGCCACGAACTTCAAGCTTACCATCTTGGTACCCTAAGTCAGACGACCCGACGCCGTCTCCTCCACCACGCCCGATGTCACCGCCCGGACCAGGTTTGGAAAACCTGTACTTATACTATGATCCTCCCAGGACGATCAACCCACAGACGCCGCCACTCACAAAAATTAGCGCAGACACCCAGATACCAGCCCTACTGTCACCCCTACCCCAGACACCAGAAACCAAAAGTCTCCCCAGCCAGGGAAACGCCAGAATAACGACGTCGCCGCCGAGGTTAGACATGCCGTCCCTGCTGCCGTCCCCGAGGTGTCCCTCAACCTCCAGAGATAAGCCGCCTCCCTCACCGACAATCATTGTTGTGCTGTCCCCGGTGCCCTCCTCGGGATTGCAAATGGGGTCCCCGCTGCCGGAAAGGATGGAAGCGAAGTTCCAAAAATTATTTGGGGAAAGCCCCAGCCCCCCAAAGCCGCCGACCCCAGGTAGGTCAATTCCCTGCCTTCGGACCTTGTTTCAGATAGACGACACAAAGCCACCTCCTGCAGTACCGAAACGGAGACGAAAGTTCAGGCACCGCAGCAGCCACGGAACGACCACCCGAATCCCGGGAATCACCGCCCTGCCCATCATCAACCCCTGTACGTCAACACCCCTGCCGTAGACGTCCACTAACGCAACCCCATGAGTGCGCGGGAACGTCAAAGTGCGCGGCAAACGAGTGCGCGAAAAACTTATTAGACCGAATTTGTTATTTTATGTTATTTTCCGATATGTAAACTTTGTTACTTTTGCTTTAGAATCCATTTGTTTTATCTTTTATACCAATGTTTTGCTTACGGTTTTATTTCGTGTTTATGCCATACCTAGTTAAGTTATTTTTTGCATAGTACATTTTATTTTCCCTGTTATCTCTACCGTTGTTTTACAGATAGATTCCTGTTGACAAAACTTCAAATTTTATATTCACATGTTTATACAGGGTGTCTACGAGAATTTAACCATGCTTCCTTTAGTTGAATAAAAATGTGTAATAGGTTAGGATTTGTTTCAAAATGTTTAAAAATTGTATATTCACATGTTTTTACAGGATGTTTACGATTTTTTTTTACCATGCTTTCGTTAGTTGGATAAAAATATGTAATAGGTTAGAATTTCTTTTAAAATGTTTAAGAATCGTTCTTCATGTCAAAATTTTTTCACCCGAAGAACGAGGGGAGTGTAATGAAGCATCCTAAAGTCGTACCTCATTACTAATAAGTTTCAGTGTAGTGCCGTGTGCACATTTGCCACACGACGGCGATTCACACTCGATATACTAAATTTGCACACCACCCGACCACGGCCGTCTCTAAAAAGGAGGGATAGTTTCGTGTATAAAAGCCCAGCCGCGAATCGAGAAGAGCACTGGGTACATCTCTCCGTAAATTGCCGATGGCGCGCTGAGCCGAAGACACTTTGCTGATTTATGCACCAAGTAACGTGACTCTTCGGAGCGAATATATCTTGACCTAGAGAAGTCTTACGGCGCGTTGAGCCGGGGGACAGAACTTGTGCCGAATGTTATTTAGTCTAGTGATGTCCCGACGAAACGGACCCGGAGCAAATATAAATTAACAGAGGAGTGACCCGGCGAGTTGAGCCGATAGCTTGCTCGGGTTGACGGTTATTAGCCCGCCGCCGTTTCCGCCGTCAAAACCCCTACTCGTCGCATCACTGCATTACACTCTCGTCGTCTCTCTCACTCATACGATGTAAATGTCACCTGATTACCAATAACCGTAAAAGATACGGACCTGAAAACCGATAACCTGTAACTATTGTATATTATGTAAACCTGCATATTTTACCTGTTGAAGATAATAAAATTGTTAATTTTGATTGGGTTATCTTATTAAACTAATCTGGATCCTGAACCAATCTCCGACTCCAGCTACCCAGAGCAAAGCACCGTTACATAAAAATTTATTCGTTTACGAATAGGAAATATTGGAGTTTTAATAAAATAATTTTAGTTATTTAACGAAACAATAACAAAAACTGTAACAATTATATGGCAATAAATTATATGGATATAACTATTAAAAAATAAACAAATGTCAAAACGAGCACAAAAAAAAACAAAATTCATGAAACAAAACATTTTCTCTTATATTGTTATAATAAACTAAAATCAAGGTAGATAAATAATCTTGCATGTGCTTATTTTCGCTTAAATGTTTTATATTTTTGCCTGATGTTAAGCAGGTCATTTTGTTTCAGTTCTAATGGTTCAGTGCCGATCAACTTGACAGGGTATAAATTTTTCCTGTACGTCCTCGTTCTTTGGCTAAATAAATTTGTCAAGTTCTGATTTTAAGAATTTTACTTTGTATGAGTTTGCATCACACCTCTCTATCACACGACCTAGGTACCAATTTATATCGTAATATATGGCATAGTAGTTTTCTAGATTTATTTCACTAACGAGTTCAGTAATGACTTCACTCGGGAATTCATTTTGAGCTTCATCCGCTGAATTGGTCATAGAAACGTCTGACGAAACAGAAAATGATTCAGATTCAGACTCATCTGTAGTCTCGTCTGTAGTAGCCTCTTCGAGAATCTCTTCTTCACCAGAACTACTTGACCTCTTTCTTTTCTGTTTATTTTCTCTCTTTGTTACTTATCTTGATGTCTTAGTACCAGTCAGCGCCTTTATAGTCTTCGTGTTTTTGCCGGTAGTCACGAATCTGCGCAACCTGTCCGTGCTAACTCTGCCATTAGACTCGTCTAGTAGCCAACAATAAGACGATTTTCTTATTACACTGATCTTATCCACGAGATCAATTTTTAGAAACTGGGATTTTTATGATAAAGTGTTGCTGTGAATTTTTGTAGAATAATCCTTCAATTGAAGTTCACTCTGTTTTTCAGTTTGAGGCGTACCCATATCAAAAATTATTTCCACGACGCTGTCAATAACATTCTCGTTTGTATTCGTATCTTGTTGACCCCAAGGCTGATTCTCGTCGATTTCCACTTCACTATGTTCGTTGTCTTCATCTCTAGCTTCAATTTTCTGATTTGATCCCACTTTTACTTTTTGTTGGTTTGACTTTTGGATTTCTCTGATTCTTTTAGAGGAATATCCACAAAATTATAGTCATTTTTTTTGCCAGTAAAACCTAAGTTTTTTAAATCAGCTGTGACATCAGTTTGAGCTTTCTCAACTACTTTTTTTATGTCTAACTCGGTTATTTCTTTTCTGGGTGGTTTCTCTATTTTGGTTCTTCTTTTTAGTCGGCTTTCCTCCCGTGGAAATGAAAAGACGCCCTGCAGGTCACTGATTATATCGGTGACAGTTCTAATTCTGGTAATTCTGTTAAGAAATGAATTAGTACTAAAGTTGATGATGGTGGAGTGAGTCGACGTCATTGAACGAACGGCCCAAAATAAAGCCTCACAGGGCTGGCTGCTGAAATGAAGTATATTAAAAATTTCTGGGATAAGATCGCCATTTTTAAGCTGCAGGATAAGTTTAATTAACGCATCTGCATTAAGTTCGATGCAATGGTATGAGTTGTGGTATGAGTGAAAAACTAACACTACACCTTAAGAACTGTTTTATTAATTATTATTAATTACTTATATATTTCGTGGTGAATGAACTAAACAGAGATCTTATTATTATTATTATTATTACTTTAACTCCGATCCTAAAACATGTTGTTACCTGTATGCACTATGTACATAGTGGACTAATGGAAGCGAAGCATCCGCTGACATGGCGTATACTCATCTGCGCGCATGCGTATGTAACGTTCGTGTATAATGCTCTCATAATAAATTCCTCAACTTCTCAACTAATGCCCCAGTAATGTCTGAATAATGCCCTCTAATTTCCATCCAGTGTTCACTAATTCCCCGCTAATGCCAGCTAATGACTACTAATGTCCCCGTAATGCCCCCTAATGTCCCCTAATGTCCACCTAATGCCCCAGGTCTGTACACCAAAATTGCCCTCGCGGTTTCCCCCTCGATATGAACATTTAAATATGTATGACTTATTTCCATCTCGACAGTCTGGATTTAGAAAAGGTTTTAGCACTGCAACAACATTATCTCGTATTGTAGATGATATTATTTCAGCAAAAGATAAAAATATGGCAACTATTCTAATACTTATGGACATGTCAAAAGCCTCTGTGAATTTTGAACTTCTATTAGCTAAATTACAGTCTAATGGCGTTAGAGAAAATGCATTATTATGGTTTTCAGATTACTTAAATGAAAGGAGGGTTATTACTAGAATTCAACAACAGAATATTAATATATTTTCACAACCATGTACTGTCGAAACAGGAGTACCTCAGGGCTCAATATTAGGACCATTATTGTTTAACGTCTTTACTTTTGATGCTTCTGTAATTTTAGAACATTGCAAGCTATATACGTATGCTGACGATTTTCAGCTTCTTTATAGTTTTACACGGGGAGACACAGAAGCGGCCATTGAAGTCATAAACAGAGACGTTAATAACCTTGTGGACTATATAACCAATATTGGTCTTCAAGTTAACACCACAAAATCACAATTAATTGCTTTTGGCTCTAAAACTTTTTAAATGAAATGAAATTGAACTATGAAGTTAAAATAAAAGGTAAAACTCTAGAGTACCAAACAAGTGTAAAGAATCTTGGTCTAATAATGGATGAGAACTTAAATTTCAAACAACATGTGCAAAGTAAATTTCAAGTGTCTTTCATGAGACTGAAAGCTTTCTATCAATATAAAAATATTCTACCTAGGAACGTCAAACTTCTATTTGTTGACTCAGTGCTGTCATTGTTTAACTATTGTGACTGTATATTACCCATGCCTAAAGGAAAAAACAAAAAAAAAGAATTCAGAGAGTACAAAATGCAAGAATAAGATATTGTTTACAACTACCCAGAAGAGAGCCTACAAGTTATCATATAAACGAAATCAAGTGGATACGGATGGATGAAAGACAAAAAATATATGTTTTTTATTTAAAATTGTAACTGAAAAAGTGCCTAAATATTTGTACAATAAGTTAAGATATAGGTCTGATGTACATGATATCACAACTAGACATCGGGATGATTTAGATATTCCACAGCATACTACAACTTTATTTCATTCAAGCTTTACTTACATAGCAACTAAAATAATTAATGCTCTTCCTAACAATTGCTTTAATATGAAAATTGATCAATTTAGGAAATATGCAAAACGTGAACTGTATAATTTAAACCTGTGATTTTTACTTAGTTATTGTTTTAAATTTGTGTATTTATATGTATTATTTATACCTATTATCATTTGAGACTAAAGCCAAAGGGTGAAATTGAAAATTGTCTGTATGGATGAACATTCACCTTTTATGTGTAGTAAAAATTGATGCTTTTATAATTCTGTTTCTAAAATATTAAAAACAAACTTAATTCACTCTGTATTTGTCTTTGATAAGCACACAATAAATTTCTTATTTATTTATTTAAGACGTAATACAAAGCCCGGGTTCACTCCTGAAGTAAATGCAGCCATCTGTAAAAAGGAATATCAATACAGAATAAGCAGACGATTCCCAGAGAATACGCATCTAGAAATGAAACATAAAAATTCGGTAGCCGCATTAAAAGCAATAATTAAGTCAGCAAAAAAGAAATATTATGAGACGGAGTTTGGAAAAATCAAAGGTGAAAATCATGAAAAGTTATTAACTCCATACTTACGAATAAAGTAGATGTCGCTAAAGATCATATATCCTCGTTACAAATAACCAATGCCGTTGTCACTGATAGCAAGGCAATATGCGAAGAGTTAAATGATTACTTTACGACCATCGGCCCTAAACTTGCAGCTAAGCAACCTAGTAAACCAATCGATATCTCCAAAGAGTTTTCCTCACCAACAAGTATGTTTTTCTTACCCACAGATCCAGAAGAAGTGGCAGAAATTATAGATAGGATGGACCCAAACAAAGCCTCTGGTATAGATGATATTAGTGTAAGAGATATCAAGGAATGTAAAAGTGCAGTGTCCAGTGTGTTGTGCAAGGTAATCAACCAATCACTAAGCAGTGGTGAAATTCCAGATTTGCTCAAAACGGCAAAAGTCACACCGCTTTATAAATCTAATGACAAGCAGTTACCTAGTAATTACAGACCAATAAGTGTACTTCCAGTCATGTCCAAAATTATAGAAAAGATTGTGAACAACAGACTTATATGCTATTTATCTTCCCTAAATTTCCTATATGATCGGCAGTATGGCTTCTACGAGTCCAGCGACACAAGTGGCGCTGCTCTTGATTTGATATCAGATATTCAAATGAAATTAGATACAAAAATTAAATGTGCACTTGTGTCGCTGGACCTGTGTAAGGCCTTTGACACTGTCGATCATAGCTTACTTATTGATAAACTTGAAAGGCTGGAAGTACGGGGTAACTGTCGTAGTTGGTTTCAAAATTACCTTAAGAACCGAAGGCAGTGTACATGCATAATAATAATAATAATAACAACTTTATTGCCGTATCATCTTACAAAGATATTGACAACGTCATTAATTAGGCATTAAAGGTAGATAGCAATAATTAATAAATAAACTGATTAATAATAAACACTAGATGTAAAATTTTATGAATTAAACGATTAAAATAAATAAATAAAACAAAGAGGTAAAAAATTCACAGTATGTATCCAAAAGTGTAAAAACATAATGCAATAATGCAGTTTAAATTACTTATTGTAGTATTCTTGAATAGAGTAAAAACAGTTGTCGAGAAGGTAGCCCCTTACATATTTTTTGAATTTGCTTACCGAATCAATGTGTTTAAAAGAGTTAGGTGGGTGATTGTATATATCACTACAAAAGTATTAGGGACTTTTTTTATACATAGACAAATTAATGTTTGAAACATAAATGTTAGTATTTGACCTAGTGTCATGATGATGTACCGAGTTATTTTGTGGAAACTTTCCTTCGATCATTTTTACAAAAATTAGCGCTTGGTAAATGATTATACAAGGGATTGGCAAAATGTGGTGCATTTTGAAAATGGGCTTACAGGATTCAAGTGGACCAACAGAGAAAATCTTGCGTATTATTCTTTTTTGTATCACAAAAATGCGATTAAGTTCAGTTGTCCGGTGAAACAAAAAGCTCTGAAAAGACGGTACTGTGTGGGGTCCCCCAGGGCTCCATCTTGGGGCCCACCCTGTTTTTAATATATGTTAACTCTGCGTCAAAACTGGATTTAGTAGGTGACATGAGGCAGTATGCCGATGACACCCTTCTCGTATACTATGATACAGACATAAACATTTTGAAATTCCATATATCTCACGACTTGTCAATGCTTTCAACTTGGTTAATTCACCATAAACTAACCCTCAATGTTAGTAAATCAAGCTACATGATTATATCAAATAAAAAAATTGGAAATGAAAACCCGATAGCTTTGGGGAAAAATAGAGTACTAATTACAAGGAAGAAATCAAATATCGTGGACATATAATAGA
Organism: Stenurella melanura; assembly: GCA_963583905.1. Lineage (NCBI taxonomy): Eukaryota > Metazoa > Arthropoda > Insecta > Coleoptera > Cerambycidae > Stenurella > Stenurella melanura. The sequence continues at coordinate 108,833,565 of OY757310.1, read as the reverse complement.
TGAGACCCTATCATGGGAAAACCATGTTACTAGGCTAAGAAAAAAAATTGCAGCTCCAGTAGGCATATTAAAAAGATTAAGTCATTATATACCGAAGGATTTGATTAGAACTACATATTTCTCACTAGTTCACTGCCATTTGAACTATCTTGCCTTGGTCGGATATCCAACATACTCCAAGATATTGAAACCTCTTAAAGTGCTACAAAATAAAGCAATAAAACATATGTATTCCCTCAATAGCAGATATCCGACAGCCCAATTATATAGCAATTTTGTTATATAATGTCCCCAGAAAACATGTATAAGTATCAAATGTGCGTTCATATTCATCTAGTATTGACACTCTACTATGATGGTGTTTAATATAAGAGACCAAGTGCATAATTATGCAACAAGACCCCACAGCGACATTGAGATACCAAGGGTGTCGTCGGCAAGGGCAATGAATTCCATATACACCAAAGGCTCTTCGATGTATATGTTACCATATTCAATAAAAAATGTAAAATCATTTAAGATAAGACTGAAAAGGCATATACTACAGGTTAACAATAATTATAACTGTTTGTGCTAGAGATTTTAGTGGCATATTAGGTATCTGCCTTCTGTCTGTGATTCCTTTAAATGATTTTAAATTTTAATCTGTTTAATTAAAATTGAAACTAATGCTTATTGTCTATGCTACCTGTTCTTGTTACTACATTTTGAAAAAAATGTAGTATACGTTTAGCATTTTTTCGGTGGACCGTCGAAACCCGAAAAAAACGTCGGATCGATGTGAAAGTCGTATCTATCGATTCGAGAGCGAATTTAGAAAATTCCGTCCGTCGGTCAGTCGGTCTGTCGGTCTGTCTGTCTGTCTGTCTGTCTGTCTGTCACGCCCAGCCCCCCTAATCCGTTTTCGGATTGCGATGAAACTTGGGTGGTTAATAGGAGGTCTTTAGAAAACCTTAACGCCGGAAGCTCGGCTCCGTTCGGAAACCGGAAGTACCCGATATAGACGTTTCGAGTTTTCCGGGAGAAATTGAATAACTCTATAACGGGTAGTGGGATCGAGACGTTTCAAAAAAGAAAAGGTGCCGCTAGCAAAGCTCTACAAATAAGTATACCAGCGGCTATGTCGAAAAACAAATAAAAATTGATTTTTTTTGTAAAAAACTGGTTTTCTCGAAATCGGGCTAGGAAGCACGATAACTGTCCAGAATATTGATCGATTTCGATGAGACTTGGTGAGATCAAAGGTACCCGGCCACAAATCAAGCCTATTGCTGGCGGCCCGAATCCGTTGACCGCAAGTATGTTTTCCAGGGCCGAGTATGATTTTTCAAAGAAATTAATAACTCCCGAACCGAAGGTCCGATGTTGATGTTCAAAAATGGCAATTGTAGGGCTCGATTAGGTCTATTAGCTGACGTTTGGGAGAAATTTGAAAAAACAAGAGCGAATCTACAAATCCTGGAAAACTTGATTTTTTTGATAAATTCTACAAATTCCGAACAGTTTCCTAATAAAAATCGAAAATTAACTATTCAGTCGGTCGATCTCTATAACCAGTATAAGGCATGGACCTTTTTGGACAAAAAATCTGAAATAGAGTTTTTTCGAAAAAACTTAAAATAAACGAGTTATTTACGAAAATGCATTCCATAGAATTATTTAAAAAAATATTACAAATTGATAAGTGATAATGTTATATTTAAAATATCATCATTCATTTAGTTATTTTCATTTACTAAATAAAAATAGAACCGATGCCCTCTCCGTGTTTCAAAATGTAGTTAGCTTTTACTTTAGTCAATGCAAAAAGAAAAAAAAAAGAAAATTAAATCATGTCAAAGCACTGAGTCATCTTGCGACCCTCTGCTGAAAATGTGAATCATCCCCACAAATTGAATAAAAAGCATATCAAAATGTAGTTTTTTTCACTTGTTACTATAATTTCTCTAATATAATTCTGACACTTCCTAATGGGGTCGTTGCACTATATTGAAATTGAGACTGATTTTGTATGGAAAATGTAACTGTGGGTTTGTTAATGTCCTGTGTTACATGAATTGACCAACCTATTGCCTAAAATTTAAACTACACCACTTTAAAATAAAGCGCGCCGTCAGCAGAATTCCTTTGTCCCTGTCACGTCATAAATTGAAAACGCTTATGCGCTAGTGCCGGATTAAATTTAACTTACTTTAATGATTTACAAAAAATACACAAACAAAGCAGAGCAATTGACATGAGGGTTGTGAGTAAACTTTACAAAAACTTTCGTCAGAATTATCATGTAAACAAATCACTAAAAGTCCAGCTGACATATAGCAAAATACAAAGCAAAACTGTACACAATAAGAATCCGTATACGGTAAATAATTAAACTAAACTAAACACGATCTGGCCAGAGCGGTAAAACAAAGAATTCTTACGGTAACATAAACAAGCTCAATTAAATTACATGAAAACACAAAAGAAAATACTATAGACTGTACGTAAAATTAATAACAAAAAATGGCCCCACAATTAATACTTTCGATATAGGCTGATTCGGTAATCGTACACTATGTTTTTATGCCCAAAACACACAGGATGGCTAAAAACGGGGCGATATAGTTACACAAACATAACATTCACATGAAATTATTCACGCACTATAGTCTTCTCATGGGGTAAGATAAGTCTTTACTGGACGGTAGCACTGGATACAATAAAGAATATTACTGGCCAAACGTGGAATGAGGTATTAAAGCCGTCAATAATTCTGCATTTTCGCAATCGGCTTCAAACAGGAACATTAGCATCACGAGAGGCATACACAATATAAAAGTCTTACTGTACTTACAGTTGATTAGACGAAAAATATGATGAAGTATTAAAGCCGTCAATAATTCTGCATTTTCGCAATCGGCTTCAAACAGGAACATTAGCATCACGAGAGGCATACACAATATAAAAGTCTTACTGTACTTACAGTTGATTAGACGAAAAACATTGCCCTGCTGTAGCTATGAGCAATGGAACACAATAACACAGAACATGTAAACTATAATAACTACTTTACTGATTCTATTCGCAGTTATTAATCACTATATACAGATATTTAGAAATATTTGGCGGCTTTTTAATTCTTATGGCCCTAAACGGCCAACCGCCTCTACGCCATCTTTCCGGTGTCTTCTTTTTGCCAGAGTCGACGCGTATATCGTCTACTATTCTCTAAACTTCGTAGTACAAGCTACTATGCTATTGGTCAAGCATTTGTCATGACTAGCCGATAAAATTTAAATGCGTATAATGCTCAGACTAGTATCTTATAATTTAAATTTAAAATAATGAATAGAATAGTCGCGAACTTTATCTAATTTAAGGTACTTAAGGTGTTCTTACAAAACGGGGCCGTTACACGCCCCCTCTCCTTCATAAGGAGGGGTCCCACGCCCGACCTAAATTAACACTACAAAAGACCAACTCACTATCAACCGAAAAGGGACAGTAATATTAGCATGACGAAACGGTAATAACATAAAAACAAAAAGATAAAATAAAAAAGACCCTCCGCACTAAAACAATTAGCCGGGACACAAAAATATAGTAACTAAATTACTATCAACCGACAAGGGACAGCAATATTAGCGTACAAAACGGTAATAACATAAAAACAAAAAATAAGATCTAAAAGACCCTCCACACTAAAACAATTAGCCGGGACGATAAGGTAAACGTATGCAACGCTGATTCTGTAACATAACGAAAATGTGTACTAACTAATTTACTATCACCCGAAAAGGGACAATATTAGCGTACAAAACGGTAATAACATAAAAACAAAAAATAAAATCTAAAAGACCCTCGGCACTAAAACAATTAGCCGGGATGATAAGGTAAACTTATAAAACGTAATTTCCGTAACAGAACGAAAAGAAACTAACTAATCTGAAATTAGCCTAAAAAGGAACGGTAATAAACAAAACCAGACGATAACAAAGATTCCTTACAAAATGGTAAGGTAAAACGGACGAAACGATAAATCTGGTAACAAACGCAACGATATACATACTAAAGGTAAAATTAATCAACAACAGAAAAGGTCAGACACCAAGTCATAACTCAACATAAGAAAGTACGCAGAGATACGTATAGACGCAAATTCCGTTACACAACGTAAAGATCTCAGCATCGACCAATCTTAAGTTAACCGAGCATATACGATGAAAGCAACAAAACTTCCGCACTAATATTACGAAAATGACGAAACTGCACGAAAAGATATGCCTATTAAAACTTAGCCGAGAAGAAAGGAAAGGTAAACTTAAAACGAACCGGAACAGTATGACAGACGTAACATACTTAAATCACAGTACATCGACAAGAACATAACTATACTACTTAAACTAGAATAACAAGGTAATACAACTATATCGAACCCACAAGACTGAATTCATACTAAACTAACGCAAAAGATAGCCAGCGTGCGAAATAAATATTAACTAATCACTATTTAGTCAAATACATAAGGCACGATAAACATAATGTAACGAAAGTAACGTAAGCAGACGAGAAGATATCCGCACTTAACTAAAGGAACCGAAATGTAAGTTACCGGAATCGAACTCACGAAACAATTTACACGGGAGACCTAAAACGAACTAAAAATATAGACACCGTACGAAACTATAACTCAAAAAACGAGAAACGTATGTTGCCTCAACTAACCTAGCTAAACAGCGATAAAAAATTAGGTAAGATGATACGGAATACAAAATTGACAAATACGATACGCATTACGAGAAGAAACGAGAAAAGAATCAGATCACTTAACAACAGAAAAAATATTGTCTTCGTCAAATGTGACAGCCATAACACGAGTAAAAAATCAGCAATATTACGGCAAGGAAAACTTACTCAAATTCTTTCAGTTAACCAACCGGAACATCCAACCAATTACCCTGTAACAGCCTGTATTTAGCCAAGACGAAAAACAAACAAAACGATACAGGTAACAAAAAGATAACAAAAGGTAACGAAGAACAAAATGTACAAAAGTAAAGTTATCTAACAAAAGAAAAGGAACACAATAACACAGAACATGTAAACTATAATAACTACTTTACTGACTCTGTTCACAGTTATTAATCATTTGTAACGGTCACGTTTTGAAGGAACACTCAGTACCTTAAATTAAATAAAAGCATGTATAAAATTTGTGCATTTATAAGATTGTTTTCGTACGTTCGTAAAAACGTTAAAATTCTAGCAGGTAAAAGGCCATTTGACCTTTACTTGCTACGGAGAGGAGAAGGGTGCAGCGGGGGACTTGTTTATTTCAAGGTGATGTTTTGGGTCGGTTTGATTCAGTCGAAGTCCGGCTACTAGCCGGTATCCAAGACAGGAGAGGAATTGGACCTCCTTGATTTAGAAAAGTACATTTTAATAATGTTATTTGTGAGGGAAGATAGTGAATTTAACCGCCCTCGGTAATTAAACGATGTTGTTATTTGTGAGGGATGATAGTGAATTTAATCGCCCTCGGTAATAGATTGTGTTATGAGCTATCATTCAGAACGCACACAATGTAAATGATTACGAATTTACGTTTTTAGTCTATTTTCCATTTGTTAAGAAAATAGTAATTTAATATTGGATGAAATTATGTTTGAGAGTTTATAAGAAATCACTTACTGTGTAATAAGTAAGAATGATTTCAAGCTGATTTGATATTTGTGCAACAGAGTGCCTGTTTTTTATGATAGTAATTTCATGTGACATGAAGTGTATGTCAATCGCTCTGTTTTAACGAATGTTTTCACTCAAGAACTGTGCGTCAAATGGATTTTTGTCCAAAAAGAGTGCTAAATTTCCCACTGTGCGCCGTTTACTAGTGAAGTAACCCTTGGACCAAACTGTAAGTTTTTTTATTCTAATTGTTGTCCCGGCAAATGTACATTGTCTACGGCTGAACATTTTAAGCTAGGTTAGACTGTGTTTTCGCCCGCGAGTGCGATTGAACTTGTACAAATGAAGTACTAATTACAGTTTTGTTATATTGTGTATCTAAATACTGCATTCAAGTTAATAGTTGTTAATTTCATGGATTATTAAGAGGCTCGTCCGCCGGTTTTGATTTTGTTTTACTATAATAATTATTACTGTTTGTTGTAAATCTTAGAGCACTTTATTCAGTAGGTAATATCATTTAATTTATGAAATATTGGGAATTCCCTTACGTAAGTACAGGCCTGAGCTACGATTTTTCTATTTTTTTAATATTTTGAATTTTTCACCGTTATGTTTTGATTAAATTGTGACCTTATGTTAATGTTTGTTGATTTCGTCTATCCGATTTTTATGATGTTTATCTGTAATGTTAATGTAACTTATGTAACCATGAGGTTAATATAATATTTTTTTATAACGGTTTAGTATTTCTTTGCTTTAAATTAATGTACTCGGTGTTTCCTTATCCGTCCAGGTATTATATGCAGTTGTTTGAATTTATTTAGTAAAGTCGCTTAATCGGATAAGGTGGCATCCATTATATTTTTTTGTTGAGTATATGGGGGTTTCCTCATCCTTATTAGTCTATGTAGTGTTGGTGTCTGTCACTTAATGAGCAATTAATGAAAGGTAAGTGAAAGTAAATGATCTGCCAGTTGTCAAGGATAGCCTATGCCCTGTTAATATTGACCTCATGCTCGAATTAGGAATTTAAATAAAAATAATAAGTAACCAAAACTGAACTTTATACACTATATACAGATAATTACAAATATATGGCGGCCTTTTAATTCTTACGGCCCTACACGGCCAACCGCCTCCGCGCCATCTTTTCGGCGTCTCCTTTTGCCAGAGTTGACGCGTATATTGTCTACTATTTTCTAAACTTCGTCGTACAAGCTACTACGCAATTGGTCAAGCATTTGTCACTACTAGCCGATAAAATTTAAACGCGTATAATGCTCAGACCAGTATCTTATAGTTTAAATTTAAAATAATGAATAGAATAGTCGAGCACTTTATCTAATTTAAGGTACTGAGTGTTCTTACAAAATGTGACCATTACAAAGTAATAAAAAATCAAATAATTGATTATCTTGAAAACTGTAATTTGTTTGACAAAACCCAATTTGGTTTCCGACTTTATCAATTACAGATGCTATTTTAAACTACACTACATATACACTAGACTGTTTTGAAAAGATTTGTATTCTGCCTCGATATTTTGTGACCTCAGTAAAGCTTTTGACTGTGTCTCACAAGAGTTATTATTAAAGAAATGTATCAAATATAATTTCTGTTAAGAAGCCATACATTTACTTAAATCGTATCTGAATAACAGACAGCAGATAGTCTGCTTCCATAACCAGAATTCTCACATGCTAAATGTAAGAGCAGGTGTACCACAGGGCTCCATTTTGGGCCCTGTGTTATTTTTAAGCTACATAAACGATCTACCAAATGCTGTAGAGAACGTCAACTGCTTGTTTTACACAGATGATACAACACTTTCCGTATCAGGCGAAAATATTAACGAACTAAAGATAAAACTTGCTGATGCCCAGTTAAGTGCAGAAAAATGGTTCTCAACACTAAATAAAAATAAAACAGTTACGATGACATCTTCACTACGACAATACACTCTGGAGGAAAACTCCAAGTTTGTAAAATTTTTGGGAGTCTACCTAGACCCAGTTCTTAAATGGGATGAACATAAAAATTATATTGCAAATATGATAACCAGAAACATATATGTACTCAGACAAATGTGCACAAATCTCTCAAAAAATGTATTAAAAACAGCATATTATGCACTTATCCAATCTCGTCTGTCCTATACTATATTAGCATGGGGGCATGCTGCAGGAAGACATAGGCTATTTGGTCTTCAGAACAGAGCAATACGAATAATAGGCAATGTAGGTTATAGAGAAGAAACCAGTCCCATTTTTCAAAAATATAATATTCTCACACTACCATGCATTTATGCATTAGAATACATTACATATGTAAAAAATAACATGTCACTATATAATAGAAATAAGGATTTCCACAATCACCTAACTAGAGGCAATAATGAGCTCAGAATTAATAATATCAGGCTTACTACACCGCAAACTGGTATCAACTCTTATGGAATCAAGTTGTTCAATACACTACCCAATAATAAAAAGCCATCTAAATTCAGATCGATTATTAAACAATATCTCATCAAATATGCATTCTTCGCAATTGAAAATATTGAATATGGTTTTAAAAATTACCCTGTGACGTAATATGCCAGTTTTCTTTTTTAATTGTCCTTTTATAATATTTCTAAAGATTTTGTTGTTTGTATTTTTAATATTTTTATAGTTTTCTTATATAATACAATCATTTATTATGAATTTCGTCTTACATCTTTACTGTTTATATTTTAACTATATTTAACTAAAACCTTTTTGGCGTTGTAAAATATTTTATATGATATTGAAACATTTTTTATAGGATTTTGCAAACAGCAGAAAAAATAACTATCTATAACTAAAAGAAAAACTTTGTGTAGAAATATTAATGAAATCTTTGCATTCTTTCGATAACCTGAATTCTGGTTATGCTAGCAAATTAAAATCCTAAAATGAATTTGTCTAATTTCTTATTTGACAATTCTCATTCTAACACTAGCATCCACACAGTCCCCTACGGCCATGCAGATTAAACTAGTATCCACATAACCCCCTACGATTATGAAGATTCAGTTAAAAATGAGAACAAAGACCTAAAATGAATTTATTTATCTACCTTGTCTTAAAAAATTGTTCATTCCAATGGATTACATTTTCATGAAATCTATCATTCTGTTTCCTGGAAATGCTTAGCCTTTGAAACGTTTTTCGCCCTTATTCTGGAGCTCATCAGAAAGACATAAAGCCATTCATAAAGATGTTTCATGCAAAACCAAGACAATTTCTATGAATAAGTGTGAAATGAAACAGGAAACAGAATGATAGATTTCATGAAAATGTAATCCATTGGAATGAACAATTTTTTAAGACAAGGTAGATAAATAAATTCATTTTAGGTCTTTGTTCTCATTTTTAACTGAATCTTCATAATCGTAGGGGGTTATGTGGACACTAGTTTAATCTGCATGGCCGTAGGGGACTGTGTGGATGCTAGTGTTAGAATGAGAATTGTCAAATAAGAAATTAGACAAATTCATTTTAGGATTTTAATTTGCTAGCATAACCAGAATTCAGGTTATCGAAAGAATGCAAAGATTTCATTAATATTTCTACACAAAGTTTTTCTTTTAGTTATAGATAGTTATTTTTTCTGCTGTTTGCAAAATCCTATAAAAAATGTTTCAATACAATTATAAGCAAACAAATAATAATTCATTTTTAAACATGCATAGAGTATATAGGCTCCAATACTAGTTAGCTAATAGATAGGTGAAGTTGTTTTTATCAGTCAATGTCAAATATAATCATTTCACACTTATTCATAGAAATTGTCTTGGTTTTGCATGAAACATCTTTATGAATGGCTTTATGTCTTTCTGATGAGCTCCAGAATAAGGGCGAAAAACGTTTCAAAGGCTAAGCATTTCCAGGAAACAGAATGATAGATTTCATGAAAATGTAATCCATTGGAATGAACAATTTTTTAAGACAAGGTAGATAAATAAATTCATTTTAGGTCTTTGTTCTCATTTTTAACTGAATCTTCATAATCGTAGGGGGTTATGTGGATACTAGTTTAATCTGCATGGCCGTAGGGGACTGTGTGGATGCTAGTGTTGGAATGAGAATTGTCAAATAAGAAATTAGACAAATTCATTTTAGGATTTTAATTTGCTAGCATAACCAGAATTCAGGTTATCGAAAGAATGCAAAGATTTCATTAATATTTCTACACAAAGTTTTTCTTTTAGTTATAGATAGTTATTTTTTCTGCTGTTTGCAAAATCCTATAAAAAAATGTTTCAATACAATTATAAGCAAACAAATAATAATTTATTTTTAAATTTTATATGATAACAATAACAATTATTATTATAATAACAAACAGTTGGTGGTCGAGGAGGACGACGACAGTATTCCCGACCGATACTACATGGTAGCCACGCCGGCCATAATTACAGCACTCCCCACTACCTGTGGGGTTAGTGACTGTAAATACCAAAATCTTGTACTCTAGGTAGACGAAGGGACCCCAAGATAACCTCCTTGTGCATTTGGCCTGCCAGCCATTCGGCTGATTTCTGGCAGACCGGTATGGTGTTTAGATCCGAGAGTAGCATAGGCTTTTGTTTATTATTATTAGTATTATTATTATTAATACTCTTTCGGTATCTCTCAAACATATTTTGGATTTTCGAGAAACACACTGCCTGGATGACATTTTTACAAATATAGATAAAAATAACTATCAGACAGCCTCCATAGAAACGAGATTGTCTGATCACTTAAGTAAGTATACAATTAGAAACAAAAATTAAATTTGCCCCATCTTCAAAGAGAATTACTTATAGGTCCATAACTGAACAGGGCCTCATCGCTGTAAATAATCTATTAGCAAATGGAAATTGGGATTTCCTAGATAATGAAACTATTCAAATATTGTGCTTTATTAGCATTTAAGCATTTTACACAATGTATCTAATTTAGTGTTTTTATTATTTTTTTTATACATTTTAATCCTGACTATATATGTTGCAGTTAGATCTGATCTGATACAATACAATACCAACTTAAAGTATATTTTTAGACAGGCCAAGGGGTCAAGTGCATTCGAACTGCCACCAACATTAACGTCAGACAATGGCCTTGTTACCGATAATTATTTTTTCGTAATTTTTTATGGTATTCAATAGTATTCAATCATCTAGATAAGCTGTTAAATTTGCAGCTTCATAAGTATATCCAATACTTAGATAGGTATTCAATGCTAAAGATTGGGTTTCAGTACAAAGCGCTTTGCCGACTCGTGACGTCATTCTGCATTAATACTACCTGCACTGTGGCAAAACAGTGGATAGTGGTTTTATCAAGGATGATTCTGAAAATTTTACCAGAAGTAAACATGTTTATGATGTTTTTGACTATTTTAATAAAAATAAAGACTTTATAAAGGTTTAATTGAGTATAATAATAAGACAGAGGAGATAAAACATTGCCAATCATTGGAAAATTTTAAATATAAGTGCAGAAAATATTGTATAGAACATTATGAAATATGATTTATTTAGTTAAATGAAATTATAGCATCCTGTTAAAGATGATTATAGATTAGATAAATGTATGTAGAAATGAATTAGCCCATATAATAGGTGTGCACATGAAAATAGTTTTTGTTGTTACAATCACATTTATGTTTTTTTGCTAATCATATTTTTTACATTTATAATTTCTTTCTATAGCTAAGTCTTTCGCTTTGGAAAAGACGTTTTTAAAAAGATTTTAAAAAGTCAAAAGTTCACAACTCAAAGAAATTAACTTATTTATTTTATAGTGTTACAATTAAACACATGTGGCAAGTTCGAGAATGGATATAAATCTAATGAGCTCTATAGCAACACTCCTATTTATAAGCTAGGTATTTATTGTCTAGTAAGCAGCATGAATGATGTGGCCATTAGGTAACGTCAGCATAATGTAGATAAGGATGCTCACATACCTAACTCCTCCATCCCTAAGCTGAAAAAATAAAGGATTTTGTTTTTTCAGTATTTCTCGATGAATTCTCAGGGGGTGTGTCCTGGTTCTCTCGTTCGGCATCTTTCTTAAAGCTGAACAATGTGTGAAACATTTTTTGTTTCTTAGGGTAGATAAATTTGAGAAAGCAAATTAATAAAATAACAATAATTATAAATAAACATATATATAAGTCAGTATGATCACTTTTGTTAATATCACTAAGTGTCTTTAGTTCGTGTAAATGGGTTTCGTCAGCCATGCGTTTGATGTCTGCGAGTCGATTCACCTCTATTTGTTTGTGGGGGGTGACTTCTTTGTTGTTCTCCTTGGTGGACAATGTTCTCACTGGGAGGATTTCCAAGGGTGTTCCAGGGATGAAACCGGCAATGTTGTAGAATTCGTGTCCATGGATAGATATACTACATTTTTGGGGTATATATATCAGATGGGGTTGGTCAATGATATTGTAACCATGTTCTCCGCATTGCTTTTCTATCGTCATCTTAGTGGCTGGTATGGCTAATACATAGGCGTTGTTTATTCTTTCCAAAATGTCATTTTTTATGACGACGTCTGTAGTTTGGCAGGGTGCTGATCCAGCGCCGCTAAGTATTTGGGGTAGGCAATCTCCTTGTGATACGGTTTGTGTTACATGATACAAACACAGGTCCTCGATACGTGGGCATGGTAGTTCTTCGTAGTGGTGATAAGTCGAGTTTACAAGGATAAATGGTTTTAGGGGGATTATGGTTTTATTTAGAGCGGGTATAGGGAATAAGTGGTAATAATCGTATAAACCTTCGCTCAAAATAGGGAAGTGAAATATGAAGCATATGGTTTGCTTTACATAATAAATTTCTGTTTTTATTAGTTCGTAATAACTCTGAATGTTTTTAAATTCTGGGGTTCCCTCGATATACAGGGTTTTCATTATCCTTGTCAGATCAATTAAATCATTGATAGGTAGAATAGCACTATGTATTGATTCTAGGTGTGCAAATAATATTGCATCTTGTATGTTGTCCAATATGGTAATTAACGATAAACAATCTATAATCATATTGTCTAGAAAATTTTGCAATCTTAAAAATAGTGTAAATTTATTCAAGCTTTGTTCAATAGTTCTTAATCTAGTATTTATTTGATTTTGATTAATAGTGATTTTTTCGAATGTTGATATTGTTTCGTTCATAAAATTGTTTGTAATTGTTAAATAATTTTCTAAATCTGTATGCATCTCTTTCTGGTTTGACTCTAGGATGGATATAGCGTTGTCATATCGTTTTGCGTCGTCCGAATCTAAGGTGCCAAAGGCCCATTTGGAGGCGTTTCCAATTATATTAAGAAGGCCTCTTTTTGTTCGTGTATTTCCTAACGGTTTCACGTTTTTCAGTTTATTTTCCGCTTGATTTAGTAAGTATTCTAGATGTTCATATATATTATTTAATTGCGGATATAGTTCGTCGTTTATATTTATGATGGGTTTTATTGTTTTCATATTTATTTTTATGCTTAATATGGGGGCATCAAAATTTGTTAAATCAATGTATTTTATAAATGAATGTTTTTGTGAAGTGGTTCGGGCTTTGCCTAACGAAAAAGGAAGGGTAGGGTTAGAAATTTTATCTATCTTGATTTGTGCTTGTACTAGCGACGTCAGGTACAATATGGCTAGTAGTCCCAGCATCTGAAACAGGTAATTTTCCTTTTAGATTTCTGGCTGGTTTAAGCGTAGATTTATGGCGTGTGCCTTTTGTTGTTAATATTTTATTCTGTTGGTCTTGAACGACCATAACTGATTCGTAGGGAGTAGCGATTCTATTTCTGAGAGTTAATTTTGCATACGCGGTTTTGTGCGTGGTAATCGGTTCTGGTTCATTTCTATTTTTGTTGACTTTCGAAAGGTCTTTACTCTTTTCGTTATTCTCGTTAACCATTCTTTCTATTATTTGTAAGTTTGTACTGTGTTTGTTAACGTAATCAATAATAATGTCGTGTTCGGACATTTCGAATGCCGTTTTATTATCAAAATCTCCTTTTATAATTTGAAAAGGTGTAAATTTTGTTGCTGAATGCATGGAGTTATTATATCCCAAAATCGCGTAACTCATTAACGTTTCGATCGTTTGTGTCTTGTTTAGTCCTGTATTTAATATACGTAGTCCTTCTAGTATGGTAGAGTGAAATCGCTCTATAGGGGATTTACTACCAGGATTTCTTACAGTTGTAAAGTGTAATTCGATACTATGTTTAGCACAAAATTCTTCGAATAAATGATTTTTAAATTCGGTTCCTAGGTCGCAAGTGATTTTTCTGGGGATACCGTAGTGTGACATGTATTTTAGTAAACCTTCGCAAGCATGAGTAGCTGTAAGGCAAATAGGGTAAGATTGTCCGAAACTGCTAAAACTGTCTATTACAGTTAAAAATTTCTGTTTGCTCACAACAAATGTGTCTATGTACAAATGTTCAAAGGGACGATGTCCAATAGGGGTTGACTGAAATACAATTTTATGTGGATGTCGTTCATATTTTGTTTTCTGACAGGTGACACAAGTATTTATATAATTTATTACGTCATTATTTAAATTAGGCCAATAATACAGATTTCGCAGGGCGAGGGTGGTTTCGTTAATACCGCGATGTACAGTTTTTTGTTCGTGGTGGTATTTGATTTTTTCTTGTTGCGATTCTGGTTTTTCGATATCGTCAACGTAGTTGTTTGTCTGTACTAATTTGTAAGCAGTATGTTAAAAATTTCGCTGCAAAATGTGAATTATTTCTTGCATAATCCGTTCGTCAATTAGTATTCCGTATAGTGTTTTAGGTTTTACATATTCTTTAAAAGTTTTCACTACTTCGTTTTCAAACGTGTCTTTATTTCTACTAGGAAAAACTATATGATATCTAGTTTTTGTCCCGAATGGTTTTGCGAGTTTTACGTGGGTACAGGTAATGTCTTTACTGGCTGTAATCATTAGCTGATTTTTAAATGTATTTATTGCATTTTCTGAAATGGGAATATTTAATATTGGGTTTTCGGTTGCGGAATGTATTGTTTCATTTGACGCCTGTGATCTAGGGGGGAAAATTTGCGTATCTGAGATTACATTAATTTTTGGAGTGTTCTGCACTGTTAAGTCGGCGGGGGAAACATCTTCGTCTGATCGAAATTCTAGATCAATTAAGTCATCTAATGTTAATTCGAGGAAGTCGGTTTCTAATTTATTTTGATCCGAATCGTCTATATTGCCGTCAATAGATTTGTTTTCTATCTGATGTATTTCAGGCTGAATTTCAATACGCGAGAGAGCGTCTGCTACTTTATTTTCTTTTCCCTTTTTGTATATTATGTCATAGTCATATTCCATTAATTTCAGACGCCATCGCATAAGGCGACTGTTTGGCTCTTTCAAGTTATTAACCCACTATAGAGGTTTGTGGTCTGTGACTATGGTGAATTTTCGGCCAAATAGGATTGGACGCCAGTATTTTGTAAAATTTACGATAGATAATAACTCTTTTTCTATAGTACTATAGTTTATTTCCGCAGGGTTAAGGGTGCGACTAGCGTACGCTACTGGTTTATCATTACCTATAGTTCCTTGTGATAAAACCGCCCCGATTGCGTAGTTACTAGCATCGGTGGTGAGTATAAAAGGCTTACTGAAGTCGGGGTATTGTAGCAATGGTTCGTTAGTAAGTATGTTTTTACAGGTCTCGAATGCTGACAAAAATTCAGGTGAATGAATAACTTTTTCGCCTTTTTTCAAACACTTCGTAAAGGGTTTTGTGATCTTTGCAAAATCTTTTATGAATTTTCTATAAAATCCAAGTAGTCTTAAAAATGATTTTATTTCACGTGCCGTCTTAGGAATAGGAAAGTTTTTGATGGCTCGGATTTTGTTGGGGTTAGGTTTTATACCTTGTGGTGTAATAACATGTCCTAAAAATTCGACGTTCTGTTTTAAAAATTCCGACTTGTCTAATTGTATTTTTAATTTAGTCTCTCTTAATTTTGAAAATACTTGTTTTAGATTTTGAATATGTTCCTGAAGGGAAGTACTGAAAATAATGATGTCGTCCATGTAGACTAAACATATTTTATTTTGAAGTTCTCGTAAAACATGGTCCATCACACGTTGAAACGTGGCTGGAGCATTCTTAAGGCCAAATGGCATACGCAAATATTCGTAATGGCCATTTTCGACGTTGAATGCCGTTTTTTCGATGCTGTTTTGTTGCATCTCGATTTGGTGCAATCCGCTAGCTAAATCTAAAGTTGTAAAATAATTACACTTGCCTAATTTGTCAAGTATATTGTTGATGTTTGGTATCGGGTATCTGTCGTCTATAGTTTTTTCGTTTAGTCGCCTATAGTCGACTACAATACGCCATTTCTTTAATCCGGATGCGTCAGCCTTTTTTGGGACTATCCAAATCGGACTGGACCAGGGTGATTGACTTGGTCTAATAATGCCGTCTTTTAACATCTTGTTAATTTGTGTGTTTACTTCGGTTTTGTGATAGTGTGGAAACCGATAAGTTTTTACATGAATGGGGATTTCGTCGTTAGTTTTTATCTCGTGTTTTACTTTGTTGGTAAATGATAGTTTCTGATCAAGGTGATGAAAAATATCGGGAAATTTATTTATAAGTTTTAATATTTCTTCGCGTTCTTCCTCGTTCATATGACTGGTTCGAATTAAGTCATTTAAATTTTTATGTTGGCTTGTTTGACTAGAATAATCGGGTAATGCATCTTCAATATTATAAATTTCAAATTGTTCAGGATCATAAAGTATGACATCAAAAGTGTTCTAATTTCTACACATGAAGCCTGATCAGTATTATTTTGAATTTCAAATCTAGCACGAAAATTTTCTGCATAAGTTAAAGTTTCAGGAATGTATAGTCCGAAAAGATTTTGCTCGGGAACTAAAATATTTCCTTCACATTTATTTACATAGAATAATTTATTAATAGTTTGATGAGGTGGTATTTCGATTTTTATATGCGTTTGCGTGTGTTCTTCGCGATATTTGAACGGTATTTCAACTTTATCATTATATAAAACTTGATCTGTAAAATGCATTTGTAAATCTAATTTTCGTAATTCATCTAGGCCTATAATTCCGTCGAAGTAGTCTGAAAAAGGATATAACGTAAATTCTATTTCTTTATCTGACTGTAATTCTTTAAAAGCTGGTATTTTTGCTTTGTACACAGCTTCGCGAGCTTGGCCTATCGATTGTAATAATGAAGGTGCTTTATACATGCAATTTGGAAAATATAATTCGGCTACAATTGGTCTCAACATGGAAACGTTACAACCGGTGTCGATTAATAATTTTAAATCGGGATTTGTTGTTTGTATGTATGGTAAAGCGTTTATATATGCATTAAATGTTATGTCTGTCTGTCTGTTTGAGGAAGTTTGAGAAAATTTGGATTCTCGAGATTTGTATCATAATTTGCATTATCTATAGGGTCTTCTCTATATTCTTGGTTATATGGGTTGTGGTATTGATCGGGTATTTGATATATTTCATTTTCAGCAATTGAATATTGATTATCGAAATTTTCATTATTTTGTTCTTCAGAATAAAGGTAATTTGCATTTTCGGTATCATATGTGACGTCGGATGGTTCGTCATTTATTGCGTGTAGCTCCTGAACAGTGTATTTTGGATTTTGGGTGCGTTGTACCCAAGGAAACTGTTGTCTCACCTGGCCAGAGGTAAGTCTCGGCTGTGGGTGATTTTGATAGTTTCTGTTTGTGGGGAAACTTTGCCGCGATTGTATCGACATGGGTTCAGGTGCATGTTGCGGGGTTCTATTCTGATTTGGTCTGAACACATTTTGTTTTTGTTGATTTCCAAAAACTTGGTTATTTGTGGGAAATCTAATATTCGTATTTGGTCTAGGCTGAATTGGTATAGGTTGACTAGGAAAATTTTGCTGTGGTGGAAATTGCAAAAATTGGTTTTGATAATTGTATTTATATGGCATTTGAGTCTGGAATTTGTTAGTATTTTGTTGCGTTATTTGCGTTTTAACAGGTTGTTTGTTAATTGAATTTTGGGTCTGAATTTGAGTTTGTATAAAGTTTTCATTTTCAATATACAAATTTATGGCTTCTTCTAATGCTTTAGGATTTCTAGATCTAATAAAATCACAAGTTCGCATGTTTAAATTCCGTAAAACGACTTTTAGATTTTGGGACTCATATTGATCTATATAAATTAATTTTTGTTGTTGGGTAATTTCTGTGACAGGTTTTGAGTTTAATTTAAAACATAATTTACTGCGGTTTGTTTGAATCCGTCTAGCAAATTCAATAGGATTTTCGTTATGTTTTATCGTCATGGTAAATAATGTTTGTTCTAAAATGTCTAAATATCGGTTGTCTCCGAAAGTACTTCTGAGATTTTCTTTAATTAGTGCCCATGAATTTAATTCTGGACGAGCGCCTATTAACATACGGGCCCTGTCTCTTAGTTTACCCGCTATTATGCGTTCGACACATTTATCCGCGATCTGTGGTATTGCCGTATAGGTCATAAAATTCGTCAACCGCATTTATAAATGGTTCTAATTCGAGTTCCGTACCATCATAAGGTGCTATTGAGTCTGCATACAATTTCAGAACATTAATATTTATGACATTTTCAGTAGCCATTTCTGGACTTTCTGTTTTTTCTGGTTCGGGTTTATCTAATGATAAAGAACTGAGTGAACAAAGTATTGAGTCTAATTGATTATTATCGTTCATGAGATGAAAAATATGATTTTACAGATGTTTTCTTATAAAAATTAAATATGATAGTAAATGATAAAATTTTGACAAGATCTGATCAAGAATTGTTAATTTCTGAAATATAAAATAATACCAAAAATTGTTACTTGTTTTATTTATGATGGCTCTTTGAAATTTGGAAACGGTTCACTTATTTTACGATGTGTGAAAAATTACAAAGTTTTCAAGTTTCTTAAAATTATTTTTTCTTCTTAAATCTACGTTTCACGTGATTGTGAATTTGAACAGAAATGTTCTCACCTAATTAAATTTTTGAACAGAAATGTTCTCACCTAACTAAATTTTTGAACAGAAATGTTCTCACCTAATTAAATTGTTGAACAGAAATGTTCTCACCTAACTAAACTTTTCTTGGGTTTATACGATATAATACCCAGGAAGTGAACAAAGGAAAACAAACTCGACTTACCTTGATTAGAAGAGGTGTTTGCTGCCTTTGGAGAAGTTATCCACCTGGAACTGCACTTGGTTCTTCTTGCAAATCTACTCAATTCAACTGGCAGTGGCTGTTGTCAATTTCCTTGATGGAAAAGTTGCACTATGCACTTACAACACGAGGTTCTTTTATTTAAGTCTAAAGAAATCAAAATTTCACGTCGATTTCTGCACGATGCACGGACCGACGGACTTAAATCTGCACCGACTGCGCCAGCTAAGTCTTTCGCTTTGGAAAAGACGTTTTTAAAAAGATTTTAAAAAGTCAAAAGTTCACAACTCAAAGAAATTAACTTATTTATTTTATAGTGTTACAATTAAACACATGTGGCAAGTTCGAGAATGGATATAAATCTAATGAGCTCTATAGCAAAACTCCTATTTATAAGCTAGGTATTTATTGTCTAGTAAGCAGCATGAATGATGTGGCCATTAGGTAACGTCAGCATAATGTAGATAAGGATGCTCACATAACTCTATTCATCTTTTATTTGTAAAGAATTAGCTTATGCTAAATAAAATATAGTATTATTGTTATAATGCCAGCATATCTGAATAAGTTTATTACATTTAATTATGAAATTCCCTCTTATAATATGAGTACTCTGAACAATCTTCATATTACCAGAATGAATAATTTTAGAGCAATGAATAATATATTTTTTAAGGGGCTGCGGGAATATAATAACTTACCAAAAAAATCAAAGACAGCAGGTCACTAAATATTTTTAAACACGAATTAGCAACCTATCTGAGAAATTCTGTCTGATTGTACCTCACATATAAATCAACCATTTTTTATTGTTTATGGTGTGTATATATATATATATATATATATATATATATATATATATATATATATATATATATGAAAAATACTAGGTTCACGGGTTGAACCGCGTCTGAGATTATTGGAGTCTCGACGTTTCGGCTCCCACTTTGGAGCCATTTTCAAGAGAAAGGGGGGAAGAAGAATCGATAATCTATGGGATATGGGAGGTCTAGTCTAGGAAGTGTAAGGAATGGTTCGAGTCCGGGGCCTCAATCTGCCTACTCCCCAGGTCGAACCGTGGTTCGTCTCTAAGATCTCAATCTCAGTTCTTAGAGAGAACCGACGAGTTGTGGGTTGGGGTGAGGTATTTATAGTAGGGTTGGTGGGTGTGGCGAGCACTGGTGCAGAACGGTTGCGCATGGTAGGAGGGTCGCTGTGTGGTCTTGGTAAGGGTTGTATAGTTAGTGGAGTTATTAGTGATTTCCAAGCAGTTGGAAGTCGAAGACTGTCGTCCCTTTTGTTTAAACAATTAGGACGCTTCTCGATTTCAATTGCTTCGCGGATCGTTCGTGTTTTTAGGGAATATATAGGTGCTATTGTTTTTGTGTTGTCAAAGTCTATGTTATGTCCAGTCTGAAGACGGTGTTGGGCTAAGGATGAGGTAGGATCAGTTTTTCTGACCGCTAAGCGATGTTCGTATACCCTGTTGTTAATGCGTCTGTTTGTTTGTCCAATGTAAGTTTGGGGACAGTCGGAGCAAGGTATTTCGTAAACGCCATGGGAGTCATTAGGGACTTGGTCTTTTGGGGACTTGATAAGGTTGGAAATAGTCTGTTGTGTTGTGAATATTGTTTTTATGTTGTTTGCTTTTAGGACTTTGGAGATTCGGTCTGTGACACCTTTGATGTAAGGTAGGAAGGCTTTGTGTTGTTCAGGTAGGGATGTGTCCGGATGTTGTGTTTGGGATGGGTTCTGTGCTTTATTTATGATCCGTCTTATATGGTTTCTGTCGTAGCCGTTTTGTAGGAGTGCGTGTTCTAATGTGTGCAATTCAGTTTGTCTGTTGTGGCTGTCAGTTAGTCTGAGGGATCTTGTTATGAGGGTGTTGACGACCGAATTTATTTGTGAGGGATGGTGATGGGAGTTTGCATTTAAGTAACGGTTTGTGTGGGTTGGTTTTCGGTAAACAGAGTAAGAAAATTGGTTTGTGTTATTTTTGGTGATAAGGACATCTAGGAAAGGCAGACATGAATTATTCTCTACTTCCATGGTGAACTGTATCTTGGGATGGATGTTGTTTAAATGGGATAAGAATGTATTTAGGGAATCCCTACCGTGCGGCCAGATGACGAAGGTGTCATCAACGTATCTTAACCAGCACGTAGGTTTCAGGTCAGAAGTACTGAGGGCTTGAGTTTCGAAGTGGTCCATGAAGATATTGGCTATGACGGGGGATAGAGGTGATCCCATAGGGGCTCCACTTATTTGTTTATAAAATTTATTTTGGAAGAGAAAATAGGTGTTTGACAAGCAATGTGGGATTCCCTAAATACATTCTTATCCCATTTAAACAACAACTTGATTCTTCTTCCCCCCCTTTCTCTTGAAAATGGCTCCAAAGTGGGAGCCGAAACGTCGAGACTCCAATAATCTCAGACGCGGTTCAACCCGTGAACCTAGTATTTTTCATACAGACAACCGCGGAAACCTATCCGAACATATATATATATATATATATATATATATATATATATATATATATATATATATATATATATATATATATATATATTATATAAGTATATATATGTGTATATATTTGCGTATTTTATTTGTTTAATTTATTGTGTGTATTGAGTATATATTTGTTTTATATTAGGATTTTCCTATCTGAATAAAGATTATTATTATATATATAGGTGCAGAAATGCGAGGAATAATATTGGTTAGGTAAAATATTACTTTTAGAGGAATCCTAAATAGATGGTACATACCTGCCTAAATTTAATTTATATTAAAAAAAGAGTATATCTAATCCGATCAGCTATACTAACCCTAGGGCCATTACTTTCGGTCTCCGTTAAACTTTAAACGTCTGCCAAATCATTGTTTGACTGTTTCAGTTACCATGGAGACAATTGTATTTTCAATGAGTTAGCACACTGTTAAAGTTTAAAGGAGACCGAAAGTAATGGCCCATAATAATAATTCTAATATGTAAAAATGTGTTAACCTCAAAGTCAAAAATTAAATAATCTTAACTATCACCCGATCAGCTTATGCAAAGTGTCGTCACGCGAAGCTCCACTCTTTGGTAATTTATTTAAGGGATCAAACGTTCGATTGAAAACCTAAAAATTTGTAAATCGTCTTAAACAGTGTTCTATTTTCGATTTCTAAAATAAAAATGCTGAACGGGCCCATTATTTGGAATTCCTTCAAAACAACCTACCAGTTTTACTAGAAGACTTTCCTTTATACCGGCTGGCCGGATATTGGTGTCATTAAACGTTCCTTTATTTGTAACGCTCAGGTTTTGAGACACACTATAATTTAATTTGTATATCTCAATTATGTGTGTCAAAGCGATAAAGCGCGCGATTATTTCTTTTAAATTTAAATTATAAGTTATTGATCTTGGCATTATACGCGTTTAAATTTTATCGGCTAGTCATGATAAATGCTTCATCAATAGCGTGGTAGCATGTACGACCAAGTTTAGCTAATAGTAAGCGGGCATATTCCTACGGCAACAAGGATGCAACAAGGGACGCAAAAAAGATGGCGTGGATGCGGTTGGCCGGTAGGCCGTAAGAATTAAACATATTTGTAAATATCTGTATATAGTGAATAGTAACTGCGAATAGAATCAGTAAAGTAGTTATTTTAGTTTATATGTTCTGTATTATAGTGTAACATTGCCCACAGTTACAACAAGGCTTTACGTTAAATTGTGCATTAGAGTAATGTGTAAATCACAAAGTGCAAATATTTAATAGTCAATTAAATAATAGCAGAATGAATCTATATTAAATAGCAGCAAATTGCGTGATTAATCTGAATTAGTTGCTTTGATGCCATCCATGATTATTGGTGATTTTAAGTACCTGGTTTGTAGTTTGTACGTTCATTTTTGTTGAGTGCCATACGTCCATTGACCTTCATGTGTCCAGGAATTAAACTAAGTTTTTTATTGTATGTACTAGTTGTGGTAACTCAAGGCTACGCGCGTGGAGAAACAATATTTTTAGTGCCGTTCAGGAACTGGTTTCGTGATTTATTTTTCCTTCCCGAGTGAGATCGGTAGACAATTTGACCGCTCTCATGTTAGTCGTAGACATTGGCCACATTGACGTAATTTGTTGACAATTTCGATGCCCCAAGAGGCATACATAGTGGCTTAATTAGTGTGTGCTCGCTAGCAACATTTAAGGTTATCCAGAAACAATAGAAAAACCGTTACCCGCCGAAAGCTTTTTGTATGTCTCCCCAATTTGGGTATTCGGTTTTGAAACCTTTTGAGGGTTAAAATGTAGAGTGCCATGTCAAGTTATGTACTTAGTTTAACTGGTTAATCCTTGTTAAAATATTGTACAGTTCCTAGTAATTTTAGCGAGTAAGTTATAAGTTTTCTTAGAACGGTCATTGAGCTCAGGCCGGGCGATACAAAATATTGTATCGATTCATCTCTGTAATGCTATTTTTGACTAGAGTATTTTGTTTGTTTTTTAGTAACTCCTAATGTTAATAGATTATTTGTTTTAGTATTGTCTAAATGTTATTTGTGGCATTATCTTAATTTTTTTCCTTCTTCAATTCTTTGGGACTTCCTGCCACATGTATGTTTTCTTTCTAAGCGGTGCTATGGGAATCTACAAAATATATCACAATTAACCAGTATGTTACTGGTAAGAAACCTCTACGCCTGTGACGTTTACGAAACGTCGGCGAAATATTTAATTTCAAGTTTTTATACTTATTTGTGTTGTTTATTTATAAAAAAAACAACCTTTAACTGATCCTTTGACGTAAACATTACAGGCGTAGAGGTTTTTTACCAGTAACATACTGGTTAATTTGTTTTAGTAGTTGTTTAATTTCATTAAGCTAGCACTCATTTAAACTGGGATATCTCGGTGTTTCCTTATTTTGCCGGGCCAATTTATAGTTTAAAGTGACCAGAAATTGTGTATTATTTGATTTCCAGTAACTGAAAATAGGTGGCGTCCAACCATCGTTTTTTTTGTTGAGCCTTGTAGAGCTGTGTATTTATTTTTTGGTAGTTTTATGTTATTAAGTACTTGCCAAGGTAAGTGATAACCAATATTAAGCCAAGCTATCAAGGGTAATCTGCCCCCGGAAGTCTTATGCTTTATTTTGAATTATAATTATGGTTGCGGATTTAATATAACTAAAAGGAAAGATTATAATTGGCGAAAACCCAACGTGTGGCCTTGAAAAAGCTGGCAGCTGTTTGTAATTGCTTATCTTGATTTTTAATTTTTGTTTGTATTGTGTGTTTTTACCGAATATGCACATGTATTGTTGATTTTTTTTGCAGGAATA
Organism: Stenurella melanura; assembly: GCA_963583905.1. NCBI lineage: Eukaryota > Metazoa > Arthropoda > Insecta > Coleoptera > Cerambycidae > Stenurella > Stenurella melanura. The sequence continues at coordinate 108,809,303 of OY757310.1, read as the reverse complement.
TTGTGTTCTGTATACTGTATGTTATATTTTTTTTGTGTAAATAGGTTTGTAAAATTAGGCAATTGCTGTTTAAGTTCAGGTTCGATCTAGAAATTTGTTTGAAGGGAAAATTTGCCCCTTTAATAGAATACTTTGGTGTACATTTTACCGTTTATACTGAAAGTATATTTTTTTAGAGCCTATCTTTTTAGAGTTTATTTTACCGTTTACCTTTTATCGTTTCTTGCTTTATGGTTTGTAGTTGACCTGTTATCTTTTATCTTTTTTCCCTTCTCTTTTTGGGAATATGATCTTATTGTGGTGGTTGTTATTTCTCCTTAAAATAACTGGCGTCCAACTATATTTTCTGAGTTTTCTGTGTTCCTTTGTGTTTGTTAATGCATTTCAATTTTCTTTTTTTAGCTAACTTTACTTTTGTACTTTTTTCTACGTTACCTTTTGTCTGCTTTGTTATCTTTTTGATACCTTGTCTGTCCCGTTTTGTTTGTTTTTTCGTCTTGGCTAAATACAGGCTGTTACGGGGTAATTGGTTGGTTGTTCCGGTTGGTTAACTGAAAAATTTTGAGTAAGTATTCCTTGCCGTAATATTGATGATTTTTTACTCGTGTTATGGCTGTCACATTTGACAAAGACAATATTTTTTCTGTTGTTAAGTGATCTAATTCTTTCCTTGTTTCTTCTCGTAATCCATATCGTATTTGTCAATTTTGTATTCCATATCGTCTTACCTAATTTTTTTGTCGCTGTTTAGCTAGGTTAAGTTTAGATTAGTTTAGACAACATACATTTCTCGTTTCTTGCGTTATAGTTTCGTACATTGTCTAGGTCTCCTTAGGTCTTAGGTCTCCCGTGTAGATACTCGGATACTAGATAATGGTAGAATATATATATACATATAAATATACAATGTATTATTTAAATAAGACTTAAATTACTATTTAAAAATTCTAAATCACTATAAAATGCCTTTGAAAGGAGAAATTTTTTTATTCTACATTTAAATTCCTTTTCGGGTAATGCTCTTATAGTTTGAGGCAATACATTAAAGTATTTAAGACAATAATAACTGGTTCCATCCCTAGTTTTATTGAGTCTCAAATAATTCATGTTATTCATGGTTATTCACATTTCTTGTAAAATACGAATGTATTTGACCTCGCCTTGGATGCAGCGCTTCATTAGCTTTGATGTATAAAAGACACTGTAGTATATAGACCGATGGTAATGTCATTATGTTTAATTTTTTAAAAGCATCTTTACAATCTTGCCTGAATTTTAACCCACCAACGATTCTCTACTCTAAAAACATTGACACGAGAAGCAGCATGCCCCCATACAACAATGCGCCATACGATATCACCGAGTGGATAAGGCTATTTATTGAAAATAAACCAGTTTTGGTCAACTGCTTGAGTTAGATTGACCTCGTCTAACAAAACTGACAGGTCCGAGTTACAATCGGTTATGCTACTGTCGTCAGCAAACATTAATGACGAATCTAATATAGAATTTGGAAGGTCATTTATATATATTAAAAATAGAGTGGGGCCCAGAGCCTTGTGGGACTCCCGACTCAATGTTAAGTAGGTCAGACTCCAATCCATTATAGAGGACGTATTGGCTTCTTTCGCTAAGGTAGGATTCTAACAAAAGTTTGCTACTGTTAGAAAAACCATAATAATCCAGTTTGTTAATTAATATTTGATGGGACCCACAATCAAAAGCCTTTGATAAGTCTAGAAACACAGAACATGTAAACTTTCCTTCTTCAAAAGCTTGATTTATGATAGTTGTTAGTTCATCAATCGCCATTGTTGTAGTATATTAAAAGGTGCAGGGCTGCAGGAGAGCAGTTCGAACATTTATTGTAAATTGTTTGACTATTTCTTTTTATTAATGTTTAATAAATGCAGCTGAAATTACTTTTTGTTTTATTTCAATCTTTCTTCGTCCTCTTACCTCAGAAATTTTAAACATTTTAGATAATAATAAGTGGTCAAGTTTTAAAGATAAGTGGCAAGTTTCGCCTAGAGCTCTTCGTTACACCATCAAGGGTCAAAGTCAGCAGACGGAATCTTGGTGGAACCGAAGTTTAATAAATACATTTTTTTCCCAGAACAACATCGTCGTTATCTAAAAACTCCGATACATGTTTGATAACACAACGCTTCTAGAATACTCACAAAAAAAAAAGAATGAAAAAATCCTTACTTTGTGGCAGTGGCATGCAAAATACTATTCTAGAGTAGAAATTTTCAAAATTTCAAAAAAATGCCCATATCTCATTTTCAATAAGGTCAATGTCTGATATTCTGATAGGTTATGGCCTGATCTATTACCATTTTCAGGATTATACATTATTTATGGAACACCCTGTATATCAATATATTGTGAGTGGGAAAATACAGGGATTGTAACTATCCAAAAAAAAAAAAAATACAATCATTGAAAAAATTTTATCCTGATAAATATTTTAATTGTTTTGTTACCAATTTTGTTTATGTATCAGCTTGTATTTTATTATCTCCTTTTCAGCCAATTATACCAATGTTTACAGAAAATTTACGGGAAGCCTTTCGAACAGTAAGTTTAGGAAGAAGATTGTTTCTAAAGATATATGCACTATTTAAATTACCACTGGCCCCCATTTATGGAGGATTTCCCGTTAAAATGACAACGCATCTTGGAAAACCTATACCATATGAACCCAACTTGACTCCTGAACAACTTCAATCTAAGGCGAGTATATATATATATATACCACTTACACATATAAGTGTCATTATAATTATGACGTACATACCATAGAACCAAACTGGCCTACTTGAACATTTGAATTATATATGTATCATTATTCTATGAAAATTCGTGGGATGGTAGATCCATTCTCATGTACACTCTAAATTAATGATGACATGTTAAGAAAACTAAGTATGCCGTACATAATGTAATCAAATCACTACATACAAAGGTCAATTCATTAAAAAATGTTATACACAATGTGCCATTGCTAATGTAAAATAAATGGTATTAAGGTGTTAGTAATACATGACGTCTCACTAAATTAAATCATTTTAGCCATAAGAATGGTGTCTGTTCCAAAGAAATCCCAACCGTAGAGATGTTTTTGAAATTAATGAGTCGCTTTTTAAAATCCAATTTTATTGTTAACACAAGAGAGACTAAGGAGAGAATAATGCAGTTTACTCTTATTTATAACGTACAATGTGCTGAGTTTAGAATTTATTATTATAAAAAAAAAAATTCACTCAAATTTAAAGTTTTCATGTTTCACGACAATCTAAACCTAAAATTTTTTGAAAATCTTTTTACCACTACTATATATAGTATGTCTTACTTTTCATGACTCCTAAATCACAGCTCTTTTATTAACAATGCGATTTTCTATAAATTTGGATAGAAGGTACTTACCCATCAGGAAATTGTGTCACGGTAAAATATTTAGAAAGTATTAAAATATTTAGAGTGGCATTCGTTATGAAGAAAAGTGTACCTAATTGTCCAAAAAAAGGTATTAGACAAAGTTTTAAATGTAAAACAGTCTCATGATTTTATTCGTTGTTATCAGAAAGTCACTAAAACCGAATTTTAATAAGTTATTGTACTTGGTGTTCACGTAATAGGAAAATAAAACTTCTCTTTTTAAAGTACCTACCCATTATTATAGTCATGACTTTATTTTCGGATGCAATTAGGAGTTAATTAAGCTGGAGGAAGACAAGATTTCCATTTAGAATTAATCATGTGATGTCAGTCAGTTCACTTAACAGTTAAAATCAAACAATGGAAATTAAAGAAAAGTTCAATTTGATTCATGAACAATTTCAATAAATAATAAATTTTACATAGATAACTAAATCACAGTTTGCTCAACATTTCACATGATTAATTCTAAATGGAATGACTGTTTTCCTTCAGCTTAATTACGTCCGAAAATAAAGTTATGACTAATAATTGACACTTTAAAAAGGAAAATTTTATTTTCTCATCTTATTGAAATTCGGTATTAGTGACTTTTTAATAACGAATAAGACTATGAGATTGTTTTATAGTTAAAACATTGCCTAATATCTTCTTTTGTTGAAAATTGACGTACATTTTTCTTCATAAGAACGACTCCGCTGGTAGATTTTTAAATACTTTACCACGACACAATCTCCACCCAAATTTTAAAAAAATCGCGTTGTTAATAAAGGGATATGGGAGTCATGAAAAGTGAGACATACTGTAGGATAGATAATGGAAACAAAAAATCTTTTGCTGAAATTTAAAATTTCCACGTTCTTCCAGCTATTTAAAAAAAAATTGAAAGTTTTTTAACCACTACTATACTCAAACTCCACTATGTGGATGTGCAACTAAAAATGTAACAGATGGAAATAATAAATATTATTGCATTAACTATATGCCAAATTGCATATAGTTAATACAATTGGCAACAAAGACACCTATACAGTTTTATTAAAAAATATACAGGGTGGTCATCCTAAGATATATATTTAACCATAATGGACATTTGTAAAAGTGTTTACACAAGCCTTCCATATTTGACACCTTTTATTAATATTGCATTTTTGCTGTCGGATGACCACTCTGTAAATTTGTTTGACCAAAAGTTATCACGTTTTCTTTGTAATGATAGTGATAATTACATTCCTATTATTATTCTGATACGTCGTAATAAATTTTTAAGGTGACCACCCTGCATAAATAAAGAGGGAAGTTCGGTGTAAATACCTTTACCGATTTCTTAACCTACAGCCTATATTAAAAGTTGAGAGAAATTTCTGACAAAAAAAGGTTATATTCATTTTTTACCTACAGCGATCCGCTTGTGAGATATATAATGAAGAATGTGTATATATGTATAAGGTATCAATTATTTAGACCACTAGTTCTATGCATAGGCTGTACGGAATGGAGCATATGCCTTACGCAGAAATTTCGTTACATGTTTCTTCTAAATGGTTCGTTGTATGTAAAAAATGAATACAATCTTTTGTGTCAGAAATTTTGTGTCATTTTTATAATTTTAATATTTTTTAACACCGGCACAAATTCACTCTCAATTTTTAATATATTGCTTAAAACGACAAAATAAAACTATTCAAACAACAACAAAAAAAGTTGGGATTTGTTTTTAATACAAAACCATAATTTCCCTGGGTTAGTATGCACAATATACCGTTGCTACACTTGGTGATGTAAACTATCCATGTAATAATATCAATCAATATCAATAATAGTAATAATAATCGAGTTTAAATGGGGAAACAGAAAGTCTAATAATGAATCATTCATTTTAATCAACGTTTGAAAATTGTACGTTAAGGCACCGAAACTGAAGTAACGTGTATGTTACAATAAATTCAGTAATAGGAAACAAAGTAGTCTCCTTTCTTGTAAAGTCTAATAATAGCAGTGCAGGACCAAGTGCTAAATACCAGATACCACCAGATGATGATTCTGAAGCAGCTTGTTGACAGTAAGGCAGGACGTGTGGCCACCCTGTGGCCGTATGTACTACTTTGGAACCATCAGAATACACTCATTGACACAACAGAGTGGCCAGTTATTTCCATTGGGTCATATGTAAGTAATACGATACACTGGTACCGAAAAATTATTATGACAGATAGTTTATTCAGTCAGTACAATTTTCTAATTGTGTACATTCATCAAATCACATAAAAATAGCATTTACAGAAAAGAAAACTTTAAAAACTTTAAAATATTAAAACATCATTTAAAAATTCAACTATATCATAGTATGCTTTTTTCAATAAATTTTGTTTCACATTATGGTAAGTTTGATCTCATTAGGTAATTTATTAAAAAATGTTGGTCCGGTGGATTATACCATTAATAGCTTTTGTAAGTTTATATGTTTTTTTTAATATATTAGTTTTGTTTCGGGTATCGTAAGAGTGTACAGGGTGGGCCATTGAAAACGAAACACGCCTGTTTTGGGACACTTAGACTAGTTTCTTGAAAAAACGCTAGGACAAGTCGATTGTTGATTTTTGGGGGACAACTGTTGATCTCAAACTTGACGGTAACACATTAACCCACTACCCAGCAACCCCTAACTCAAGAATTTAAATAGGGAAAGTTGGTCGAACGACTCCTCATTTGAAGTGCCTTACAATTCTCTATGCGACAACATGGTCGACATTAGTTTTTTTCAATTTTTTTTTCGTCCGCATGAAAACCACCCTCTATATTAACTAAGGTGAGGGTGTTGTTTAGGAAAAGTCCTGAAACACGTCACCTTTTATCTTTTGAACGGCACATTTTGATGTCAAATTTGACTTTGTCAGGTCGACCCCCAACAAAAACAAAAATTACGGTAAGGTGGTCGAGTGACCCCTCATTTTAAAAGTCTTTTGATTCTGTATGCGAGTGTATGATTGTTTTTAGGTTTATAAAAATGGGAAAAGTGTAGAAAAAAAATCAAAACATCAAAATTCAATGTCAGAAGAAATTTTTATTAGTTCAACAAATAAATGCTCAAATTGTGCGCCACCAACTTCCATATAGTGATACAAATTCTGCTCGAAATGTTCCCTTACATTTTGGAGGATCTGAGGCGTAATTTGGTGGCATTCTTCAACAATACCTCGACACAACTCTTCCAGAGACCCAGGTACGTAAATTTTACTTTTTACTAAAGAAAGCGCTGCGAATGAACAGCAACAAACTGAAAATAGGGAGGCCATGCTACACATGGATAACAACAATCGAGAGGATTATGAATAAGCTAGGAAAGGATTATACACACTGGGAAAAGCTGGCACAACAAAAAATGGAATACAATAAAGAAATATCAAGGATATACACACTGCCAGACTCAGAAACAGAAGAAACAGAAAACTCAGAAGTAGAATAGGAGAGAAGATGATCACAGACAGAAACTAAGAAGAAGCATATCACAAAAACCTGAAAGTGAAAAGAAGCACGAAAACCTAAAAGAAGCATCTCACAAACGCCTACACTTTCCATCCGATGAAGACAGAAGGAAAACAAGAAGAAACATCTCACAAACAACAGAGAAGATGGGTATCGACTAAGCAATACATGGAGACTAGCTTTGCCAAGTACCAGTAATGTAATCGGTCACGATCAACGGAGCATGACGAATGTGCAACCAAGCGTAGCAGCGCCCAGGTATATAACGAGGAGCAGAACTCAACAACTTCAGTCTTTGGAACCCTTCTGAAGAAGCTGACAGCATGATCAGCGAAACGTCAAGTCAAGTTCGACGACCGCGGCAAAACCCGGAAGAAACTACTTCATCTCACAAACACCTACACGCTCCATCCTATACTCCTACGTCATGCGGCTCTCGCTGCTGACAACAAGCATGTCCAATGTCCAATCCAGCGTATGCAGCTGGTCCGGCGGTATATAAAAGCACTGGGGGTTTGTTCTGGCACACGGTGGGATGATCGGTGGGCGATCGGGCTGCGTGGTGGAACAAATCTCCCTGCACCGGAATTGGCAGCAATGCCCACCTTACGCTGGCAAATCAATCAATCAATCAATCAATCAAATCAAGAAAAAGTACAGAGGACTTAAATCTGGCTAGCGGGCCGGCCATTCCAGAGCACCTCTTCGTGCAATCCAATGTCCCGGGAACACTCTGTCCAGATACTTCCGAAACGCAAAATGATGTGGTGCTCCATCTTGTTGGAAAGTCAAATGGTCTTCTAGATAACGATCATCATTTTCGACGATATCTAAAAGCAATGGTTGGACAAGATCTTCCAACACTTTGAGGTAACGTTCGTCCGTCAGATTGCCATCATCATTGCGTATTCCGATAACAAAACAAAACCTACTTCTTAAGAAAAACATGTGTACTACAGACTTATTAAAAAGAAACAATTTGAGCATTTGTTGAACTAATAAAAATTTCTTCTGACGTTAAATTTTGATGTTTCAATATTTTTTCTGCACTTTTCCCATTTTTGTAAGGGCAGATTGAACAATTGAATTTCCTTTTAACAACAAATGAAGAACGAGTTCATAATTTGAAATTAAATAAGATAGATAAAGTGTTGATGCATTGAAAGAGTAAAGTTAATATGGCCGACGAACAAAGTGTATGTTTAGATCAGGTGAACAAAAACGATTTATTTACCTGCAAACATTGCAAGAAAAACAGAGTTAAGTATGGTAAATGCGTAAAATATTTTCATCCAAAGTGCCTTAAAAGGCAAATCAAGCTAAAAACCCATTATGCATGCACGAAGAACTTTCAACTCAAGCTCAGGAAACAGGTGAGATATTCCAAAATAATAACAATCACAAGATCTTAGAAGTAGAAAATATATATTAAAATAATCGAAGAACTAGAAAATAAAAATGTATTACTACAAGAAAATTGTTTACTTCTTAAAGAGAAAATCAGGTATTTGGAAGAAAAAGCCTATGTAAATAAACCACAAGAAACACTAGTGAACATGAAAAAATCAGTGCAACAAAAAAACAACCAGCAAAAACCTAACAATATCAATGTAAACACAGTTGCATCAGGTACAAAAGTATCAACACAAAACAGATCTAATGACCTACCAACAGCCTCTTCTTCTTCTTCCCTCACCTGCAAGCAACAAACAGAAAGGAATGCAACTGAAAACAAAGAGAGCATTAATAAAACTTAATAAAATTAATGGAATTAATGAATTTAAATAATTTGACTGCGTTAGAAGACCATCAAAGAAGCATAATGCATGACATAATTAACTTATAAGCAAATGAAATGACAGAGTGAAAATAATATCACACAAAATCATCAAAATGACAACGGAAATTGGCAAGTAGTGCAACGGAAAAAATGGGCAAACAAGCGGAATGTAGGACAAGCAGATAGTGACGAAAAATTTAAGGGAACAAAACCAAGGGTATGGCTTTATCTATATAAGGCTCTTCAGGAGGTAACAGAAGAAGACATAAAACAGTTTTTGAAAAGGAAAACTGGTGACCAAGGGGAAGAATTTATTGTTAAGAACCTTAAAGAACCAGGAAGGTTAAAATATTACATGGTAGCAGCAGATTTCAAATATAAAGACAATTTTTATGAACCATCGTTTTGGCCAAAGGGTGTATATTACAGAATATTTGATTTTAAAAAATATTATGAGAAATACAACACAAGAAGCGTTATTGATAATGAATTTGAAGATAGACCAAACTCTTTTTTAGAAGTGGCGAATTAATAATAAATGAACCAGATAGAAAGCATAGCTCCCAGTAAAAAACTTGCAACAGAACATACCATAAATATCATGCCTAGAATTACCACCATTTTTTATTAAATAACTTCATGCTGATTAACAGCTATTTTCGAGAAAAGTATAATCATGGTGGAGTCTGTATATTTGTAAAGGCAGACTATTATTCCAATGTGAAAGCTGTGAATTATGAAGGTAGTGTTGAAAAACATTTCGAAATAATAATTAGTATGGATGCTACGGGCAGAGCAAGAAAATTATTTGTAATAAGTGTATACAGAACGCCAAACAGTGATTTCAAAATCTTTATTGACAAATTGTATGATCTAATGTGCCAAATATATAAAAGTAATCACCACTATGTGCTATGCGGCGACATTAATGTAAAGTTTCTCTCTGTAAATGCTCACTCCAGAGATATAATTAACCTATTAAGTGAGTTTGGCATGAAAAAACCATATAAAAGATCTCACAAGGACTACCAGTAGAAGTTCTACACTTGTATCGATGCTGTATTTTCCAACTTCCAAGAAACCGACTTATCTGTTCTAGTAAAAGATAATCACATATCAGATCATACATTTCAAATATGTTCTTTTAACCTTCCAATCAATACAAACAATTTAAGTGAAGTGATATTCAGGCGTGATATCTCCGAGGCAAACCTAGTGACATTTAAAAATCTTATGAAACATGAACAGTGGATAGAAATATATAATTTTACTAATTTGGAAGAAAAATTTGATGCATTTTATACCTACAACTATTAAGTATAACTACAACAGTGCTTTTCCCTTAAAAAAAATTAAAATAAATAAAAGTAAAAACGTTTGGTTCACAGCAGAAATTAGAGAAATGCATAAAATGTTATGTGAAATGGCAAAAATAGCTAAAAGCAGTACCAATGTGAACCTCAAAGTTAGATATAAACAATTTAAGACGTTATATAATGAGAAGGTAAAACAAGCCAGAAATAACTATAACAACGGGAGGTTATGCAATGCACATAATGTAGTAAAAGAAAGTTGGAAAATTATTAATGAGACAAAAGGTACATCAACTAAAAAACCAGTTAGTTTATTAAATATAAATAACAAACAATTAACAAATTTAAATGATATATGTAACAGTTTTAATGATTTTTTTTATGTACCTAATCATAAGCCAAACACAGATAAACTAAACCTAGGTATCTCCATATTACCAAGAATCGTTTTATCTATATTCAACTACCCCTCATGAGATTGAAAACATTGTTATGATATAATAAATGATAGTACAGGCAATGAAGGCAAAATGTTGTAAAAACCTCGCAAAAATTAATAAAAGAATCATTTCTGGGATTTAAGTAGTTAAAAACCTGTAGAATGGAATGATGCATTCTTTGCACTTTCAAGTTCCGGGAAAATTTAAAAAAATTTGGAAAAACTTTTTGATTTTCGATTTTTTTGCTCTAACGGCTAACGTAATGAAAATACAGAAAAAAGTTTTCAACAAAATTTGTAGCTCGTCTCTTTCTCTACAAAATAGGTCTTTACCAATTTTTGTCTTACTTAAGCCGTTTAGGAGATAAATCCACTTTTCCCCTTATAGTTTTGAGCCGCTCCGAAATGCGCGGAAAATGAGAATTCTCTGGGAGTTTCGTACGACCGGACATATCGATCAATAATTATAACTAGTCAGAGCCATTAAAAAAATGAAAGCAACGTAAAATGTAGAGAAAAGTCTCAGCTTTAATGTGGAACTAATCACAAAATACATACAAATGTTTATCATAGAGAAAAAAGTGTTAGAAGATGGCTTAATAAACTTTATACAGTTGATTTATTCACATCTTTGAGTTTTATGCATCCTGTCGATTTCTCCCGTAACAATGGGTGCCTTTTCACTGCATGGATTCGATTCCACGCACTTTAATCTATATTTCGTGAAAATTTCATTGAAGAATGTTAAGAAACAAATAAGTTGTATATGTTTTACTGTATAATTGTGCGCTTTCTGAACGTGTATGAATAATGTAGACAAATTCAAAAAGTACTGCGCGCATTTAAAAAATTCTAAAGTCATTCGAAAGAATATGTTTTATTGTACTTATAATCCAAAAATTAAGACTGTGCTATTATTATTATTTAAGATATAGCGAATTTGAACTTCAAAATTTGGAGGTGATTGATCGATGAGATATATACCCTCTACTTTGATCGCAAGGCATATTTTTCCAACAAAAGTAATTGCAATAAAATGTTAATGGGATTAATATATCATTATATAAGAATATGTAAGCAAAATGAATTATCATTCTAACGACTCCCGGCAAAGATATGAATAAATCTGTGGATCAACTGTACAAAGTTCATTAAGCCATCTTCTGACACTTTCTCTCCTTGATAATTTTTTTTATGAATTTTTTGATTAGTTCCACATTATAGCTGAGACTTTTCTCTACATTTTATGTTATTTTCTTTTTTTTTTTAGGGGCTCTGAATAGTAAGAATTATCGATCGATGAGCCCGGTCGTACGAAACTCCTGGAGAATTCTCATTTTTCGCGTATTTCAAAGCGGCTTAAAACTATAAGTAGATAACTCGATTTATCTTCTAAACGGCTTAAGTAAGACGAAAATTTGTAAAGAGCGTCTTTGTAGAGAAAAAGACAAGCTACAACTCTTGTTGGGAACTTCTTTCTCTATTTTCATTATTTTGGCCGCTAGAGCAAAAAAACCGAAAATCAAAAAGTTTTTCCAAATTTTGTTGAATTTTCCCGGAACTTGGAAGTGCAAAGTATGCATCATCTCATCTCCAGGTTATTACCTACTTAAATCCCAGAGATGATCCCTTTATTAATTTTTGTTACCCTAAATTGTTAATTTGCCTGTACTATGAACCTTTTGGTGCAGGGCAATATCCAAGCTGGATTAAAGTATCTAAATCAGTGCCTATGTTTAAGAACAAATAAAGATCCAGAGAAGATATGTGCAACTATCAAAATGTATGTCTGCAAATTCAATTAGCAAAAATAATAGATTTTGTTTTTAACTTATTATTTTTTGATATATGTGCAGTTGAATTTGACTTACGCGCGATTTCCTATTTCGCCGTGATATTGAGAAAAACTTTCTTGATGTAAAATTAAGCGTGAAATCGCTTTCTGTAAATCGTAATTTCATATCTCCAATCGTCCTTGAGATATGAACTGGGTAGTTGAGTTAAGGATGAAATCATATTCTATCGGTGACGCGGTCGAATTATATGTTCTATAACTTTTGTTCTGATTGAGGTTCGAAGAGAAATTACTTATGTATAAAATTGAACGCAAAATCAATAAGCGTAATTCGTATCTTCTTGGATTTCGTAATTAAATATTGCGAAACTTCGAATTTGATACTCTCAGTCACTCGTGTCAATATCTCGAAGACTATTCGAGATACCTAACTCTGATTCAGGCAGTTCGATTTTTCTCCTTATCCCACGTATTCGTGAAGTTTTTCAGATTTTTAGATAACCGAATGGAGATAACATTGTTCGTGTTTTTGAAATGCGATTAGATTAGAAAATAAGTACATTATTTTTCCGGAAATGAAACATTTTTTATTCGCTTAACAAAATAATCAAAAAAGTCATTGATATATAAAGTGATGAAACAAATTGAGTGGTATAGACTGAAAGTCGATATCTGGATCCGTCTTCTACATGTCGACCAATGAAAGTTGGGACTTCGATTTTGACAACTATACTTTTATCGTGCTGTAACTTAATAAAAAAATAACTCTACTTTCTTTGTATTCAGTACATTCTAAAAAGGATGCTCTTTCCATGCATGTATTGGGTCGGTTTTCTATCTGCATTATTTCTCAAGATTTATCCAGTTGAAGTTCTCTTAAGATGGATATTCTATTTTGCTGTGACACGGTCGTGTTCTATGTGTGATAATTTTCTTTTCGTGCAGGATGCAGCATTAAGAGAGAACTTTCTTTTTAAAATTCAAAGACAAATCAAATGGCGTAAAGAACAAGTTGGTAGCTTCAACGGTTCTTGAGATGTGAGCTCTCGAATCTAAAGTATGGCCGAAATCTTATTCTGCTGGTGACACCGTCGAGTTTTATGTTACGTAATTCCTCCTCGAATGGAGGCTTGACTTTCAGAGAAATAGTTTTATAAAAAACTGAACGCAAATTGGCGAAAACCTGAAGTATTTCCATTCGTTTCTGAGATATCGATGGTGAAATATCGAATTCTATATACTCATCGCATCTTCCTACAATTTTTCGCGTCAGTATCCCGAGGACTATTCGAAATATCGGATTGTGGTCTATGCAGTTCCGTTCTTCTCCTTATCCTACGTGTCCAAGAGCTTCTTCAGATTTTTAGATAATGGAATGGAAATTTACATTCTGCGTCTTATAGAAATATTTGATATTAGAAAATATATTATTTTTCTGAAATTGAAAATTTTTATTCGATTATCAAAAAAATTTAAAAAAAAATCAGGATATATATAATGATGAGGCCGATTGAATGGGATATGCGACAGGTCGATCTCTGGATTCTTCTTTTTTTGATATCGACAGTACAAAGTTTGGTTTTGACATCTCTTTGTTTATCTTGTTGCTACTTTAAAAGAAAAGGCTTAAATACCTTCCAATTCATTCTAAAAAGAATAGTCTTTCCAACGATGCATCGAACGGTTTTATATGTGCTTTATCTCTTGAGATATATGAAGTTGAAATTGGCTTACCCTTAATTTCCATATTTCCGTGACACGGTCCCGTTTTATTTGCGATCATTTTTGAAACACCATTAAGAAAAGATTATTTATTACAAAATTGAATGATAAATTAAATGGCACAAAGAACAAGGTGATATCTGCAACTGACTTAGTGTCAATTTACAAACGTACTGCCATCATTGACGCGTAACGTGCAGAAGATCGAGGTAAATAAAATCTCAAAATATCAGAATGTGGCAAATAATATTAAGATAATCTCTGAGTAGAAATAATAAGGAATAATCTCCAAAAACTTGAAACATATTCTTTATAGGATTTTGATCACAGTGGAAAGAAAAACTATCTATGAGAACTAAAAGAAAAACTATATGTAAAAATATTAATGAAATCTTTGCATTCTTTCGATAACCTGACTTCTGGTTATGCTAACAAGTAAAAATTCTGATTTGCTATTCTCATTATAACACTAGCATCCAACATAATCCCCTACGACTAGGCAGATTGAACTAGTATCTACATGATCCCCTACGATATGTAAATTCAGTTAAAAATGAGAACAAAGGCCTGAAATTAATTTAATTACCTACCTTGTCTTTAAAATTGTTTTCATTCTAATGAATTACATTTTCATAAAATCTCATTCAGTCTCTTGGAAATGCCTAGCTTTTGAAACATGTTTCGTCCTTATTCTGGACTCATCAGAAAAGCCCAAAGCCACTCATAACGATGTTCCATGCAAAACCAAGGCAATATCCATGAATAAGTATGAAATATTTTTATTTGACACTGACTGATAAAAAACAACAAATTTTCACCTATCTATTAGCTAACTAGTATTAGAGCCTATATACTCTATGCATGTTTAAATGTGAATTATTTTTTATTTGTTTGCTTATAGTAATGAAACATATTCATAATAGGATTTTGCAAACAGCGGAAAGAAAAACTATCTATGAGAACTAAAGGAAAAACTATATGTAATAATATTAATGAAATCTTTACATTATTTCGATAACCTGACTTCTGGTTATGCTAACAAGTAAGAATTCTTATTTGCCATTCTCATTATAACACAATAGCATCCAAGATAGTCCCCTACGACTAGGCAGATTAAACTAGTATCTACATGATCCCCTACGATATGTAAATTCTGTTAAAAATGAGAACAAAGGCTTGAAATTCATTTATTTACCTACCTCGTCTTTAATTTTTTTTTCATTCTAATGAATTACATTTTCATAAAATCTCATTCAGTCTCTTGGAAATTCTTAGCCTTTGAAACGTTTTTTGTCCTTATTCTGGACTCATAAGAAAAGCCGAAAGAATTTTTATTTGTTAGCATAACCATAAAAGTCAGGTTATCGAAAGAATGCAAAGTTTTCATTAATACTTTTACATAAGTATAGTTTTTCTTTTAGTTCTCATAGATAGTTTTTCTTTCCGCTGTTTGCAAAATCCTATAAAGAATATGTTTCATTAGTATAATCAAACAAATTACAAATAATTCACTTTTAAACACGTATAGAGTATATAGCCTCCAATACTAGTTAGCTAATAGATAGGTGAAGATCTGTTGTTTTGTATCAGTCAGTGTCAAATATAAATATTTCATACTTATTCATGGATATTGCTTTGGTTTTGGATGAAACATACTTAATTATGAGTGGCTTTGGGCATTTCTGATAAGTCCAGAATAAGGACGAAAAACGTTTCAAAGGCTAAGCATTTCCAAGAGACTGAATGAGATTTTATGAAAATGTAACTCATAAGAATAAAAACAAAATTAAAGACAAGGTAGGTAGAGAAAGATTTCTTTAATATTTTTACATATAGCTTTCTTTTAGTTCTCATAGATAGTTTTTCTTTCCGCTGTTTGCAAAATCCTATAAAGAATATGTTTCATTACTATAAGCAAACAAATAATAATTAATTCACTTTTAAACTCCAACAACTTGTTCAAATATCTCGAAGCGCTTTCTACCCCAGTGAACTAACATCTATTTTTGAGAATAGAAAAGATTTAGTTTGTCACACTTGTACTTCTGTGGGTCATGATCTTCTTTTGCTATTTTTATTAATTTAATATTTATGTATACCATTAAAAAATATATACCTTAATTTCATAAATTTTAGTACACTTTTAATTTATTCTTCGGCTTTTTATACAAAAAAGATGCCATTTTAGAGTTCTAAAGTGACAAAATAAAATGGTCGAAACGATAGCTGTTAAAAAGAATTTTCGTTTCTTTGAAGTAAATAGAAAAATCACGCCTCAGATTATTTTCACTAACTTGCCATATTATATCTTGTGTTTGTTCAGATTTCAGAAATGTTCATTTAACTTACGTATGCTTATTTGTGTTGGCTGTTCTGTATTGTAATAAGTACTCATTGTTGTTGAAATATTTTAAAAATCATCTTTAATAACAATAAATTTCAGTATATTTATTCTATTTAAAAGGTTAAAACAGAAAATGGAATTCGTTTTTCTCTACCTGAGGTTATTCACAATAGTTGTGGAGTGGAACTTTAAACAATGAACTGAAGACAGTGTTGTCGATATTATGGAGGACTCATCCACCGCAAATTTGATATTAAATATACGGGGGATGACTAATCCACTGCAAAGTAGGTACAGAATATACGCTCGGCTATATACGCTCTATGGTGGCACCACCCGTTCATACGGTAAAGCCCGCAACTAAAGTATTCAAAATATCAAAAAGCTATAACTCACCCAGCTGAAAATTTACCAGCCAATGTAGGATGATGAACTGAGTCTGTTTTCTTTCACAGGAAGCGATAGGTCCTCCGTATACGGGCTACCTATCGCACCCGGATGACCTATTAAATGCAAATTGTCTATTAGCGGAGGACCTATCCACCGCAGTATGTATATATATATATGTTGTTTCTTAGGTTTTCACGGGTGTTAAATGAAGTGTTGGTGTTCTTCCGGGTGTTTTCCCGTGTAGTTGGTAGGCTCCTGTGGGAGCCACGCTTGTCTGAACGACGTTTCGGCGGAATCTCATCTGCCATCTTCAGGTTCTAGCTGAAAGCTGCCTGCTGCTGCTGCTGCTGCTGCTACTGCTGCTCCTCGTTGCTCGAACTGAACTGTTCAGTTCGAGCAACGAGGAGCAGCAGTAGCAGCAGCAGCAGCAGGCAGCTTTCAGCTAGAACCTGAAGATGGCAAATGAGATTCCGCCGAAACGTCGTTCAGACAAGCGTGGCTCCCACAGGAGCCTACCAACTACACGGGAAAACACCCGGAAGAACACCAGCACTTCATATATATATATATACAGGGTGCGCCAAAGTTCTGAATTTGGTCGATTACGGCTCTATATGAAATGGTGGAAATATATTGTCTATAGATTATTTTCTTGATTTTCAATTCTGAATAACCAGAAAATATGTACAATTATACAGGGTATTCCGTTTTCGTTGTCCGGGCAACAACTTCGTTATTTTAAATGGAACACCCTATATTTTTTTCCTTTATCGAGTTACTCATCTAATTATATTCATAAATCTATTAAGGTGGTAGGTACTTAAAATTAACCGTTTACGATATAAAAGAGATTTTTTGACAAAAAGTGAGGTTTACGGATAAGTTTTTGAGTACCTCTGATTTCATAGACAAGAGAGTTTTCAAAATTCTGCTTATACCGTTATGTTGGGCATGTTAAGGGCTAGTAGGGCAGAAACATTATTAACATTAATCTTATACAGAGTGCTGAAAAAATTGAGTTTATTTTTTCGCTAATAAAAAAGGCCGTAATTCAATTTTTTCAAATGGGACGTACTATTTTCAGTTCTGTCATCTAATGAAGTGTTAAATTATCTTTCCATTGATATATCATAGTAGGTATTTATCTTTAAAAGTTGCATAGATATTAAGGTTAATTGTGTGGATCAGACTAATTGTGTAGTAGTACAAGCAGTTTTCCATAATTAATTATTAGCCTTCTGAAATATTATTTTTTTACTTAGAATTGTTGGACAAAGAATTGAAATTAATACCAGCACGTATGTAATAAAGAATTTACTCATAATAAAAAAACAATTATTTTAACAAATGTTCAAAATGTTCACCATTTCGATCGAGACACATCTGAGTCCTCTTCCTAAATGAATGACGCATTTCTTGCAGCATCTGCGGAGTAATGGATGCAAAGGCACGTCTGATCCTATTTTTCATGTCATCAACAGTGGTAGAAGTGTCGCGATAAACTATATCCTTTACATAGCCCCGTACAAAAAAGTCCATACCTGTCAGATCGGGCGACCTTGCAGGCCATGCTATTGCTGCGCCACGCCCTATCCACATATTGAAGTTGCGATCTAACCATTCTCTGACATTTGCTGCAAAATGAGGCGGAGCTCCATCTTGTTGAAACCACACTTTTTGCCGTATATCAAGAGGAACGTTTTCTAGGAGAACCGGCAATTCATTTTCCAAAAAATCGTGACATATTCTTCCATTTAGGGGTCCATTAAAGAAATGAGGTCCAATAACAATCGGCCCTACTACAGCACCCCATACATTTAATGACCACCTCTGTTGGGAAACTGTTTTTAATAAATGAGGATTGATATCTGAATAATAATGAAAATTGTGTCCACTGACAGTCATTTTTCTTGCTGGAACTTAATTCATGAGGTTTGTACTGCACCACTAGTTTCGATAAATCTGTCTCTAAGATTACTAAATGCAGGTTCTAAAGGGTGTCTCCTTTCAGGATATGTGGTTTTATAGACTCGGGATGCTAAGAGGCTGTTCCTTGAGCACTCCCCCAGAATAAAAATCATGTCAACCATTTCTTCCCGCGAATAATTCATATTTATTTTGAAACACTTCTTCACTGGACAAATCAATAGACAAACATAAACTAACGACAAGCTAGAATGTGCAAATACCTAATACGTTCCACTCCTGGCAAACCTAGAATTACATAGCGGGTTACAACGTGAATGAATGCGATGGATTTAAGATAAACAACGATAGATATAATTTGCAGCGATGTCAAGTTAATAACAGTGTCCACACCCCAGATTAGTAAAGTGGGAGGTTGCCTATTGACTTTTCAAGGGCGAGTCAAGATGCCATATTGCGCGTCATTGTGCCTGCCCTGTGTTTGAACAAAGTTTTTCTGTATGATTTCATTTTGAATACGAGTAATATAGAACACTAAAACTTAGGTCGAAAAGAAAGACACGGGAATATTACATAAATTACACCTTTTCAATATGAAATCCTACAGAAAAACTTTGTTCAAACACAGGGCAGGCACTATGATGCGCAATATGGCGTCTTGATTCGACCTTGAAAAGTTAGTAGGCTACCTCACTCATGTTTACTAATCTTGGTCCACACCATCACCTCGGCGCGGAGCGAACAAACTCAACACGTGGCATCAACGGATGTATCACCTCTCTGTCTACATGAGCCACCATGAGCAGTATGCTTTGAAGATTGTCGTGCCAGCTCGTAAAAGTTGAGTTTGCACGACAAACAACAAGTCATACTGTCAAAGTTAATTTATGTGATGTAATGTGATGTAAAATTATGTGAATTTCAGTCAGACAGATATTTAACCTTAATATCTATGCAACCCTTAAAGATAAATACCTACTATGATATATCAGTGGAAAGATAATTTAACACTTCATTAGATGACAGAACTGAAAATAGTACGTCCCATTTGAAAAAATTGAATTACGGCCCTTTTTATTAGCAAAAAAATAAACTCAATTTTTTCAGCACTCTGTATAAGATTAATGTTAATAACGTTTCTACCCTACTAGCCCTTAATATGCCCAATATAACAGTATACGCAGAATTTTGATAACTCTCTTGTCTATGAAATCAGAGGTACTCAAAAACTTATCCGCAAACCTCAATTTTTGTCAATAAATCTCTTTTATATCGTAAACGGTTCAGTTTAAGTACCTACCACCTTAATAGAGTTATGAATATAATTAGATGGGTAACCCGATAAAGGAAAAAAATATAGGGTGTTCCATTTAAAATAACGAAGTTGTTGCCCAGACAACGAAAACGGAATACCCTGTATAATTTTACATATTTTCTGGTTATCCAGAATTGAAAATCAAGAAAATAATCTATAAACAATATATTTCCACCATTTCAAATAGAGCCGTAATCGACCAAATTCAGAACTTTGGCGCACCCTGTGTATATATATACATATATATATATATATATATATATATATATATATATATATATATATATATATATATATATATATATATATATATTTTTTTTTTTTTTCAATGGAAAAGTTTTTTCTTGAACCTCTACTTGTTATATTGTAAATAGAAAATATTTCTTGGGAATTAGGGTTCTTTTTAGACTAAAATAAGGTACATCGGTTTAACGTTTCGGCTAGGGTCCCTTAGCCTTGATCAGCAAAAATTAAAAAATTCCAATTTCCAACTTTAAAACTACTAATTTCAGATACTTGCAAAAATGTAAACATTATAGAAATCGATATTAACACTATCATATCAGAATTAATTAACCTTCTGCCAAATAATATAGCAAATGAATTTTTCACAATTGAAAAGCGTAATTTCGAAAGATTGTTCATAAAAACTAAAAACAGAAATTTAAAAAAACTTAATAACTTGATCAGCAAGCGGGGACATGCTTCGTGGGGTGCCCGGGGCGACTGGGTAGGGAATCTAACTAACATTGACATTCCAGATGATGTACAAGAAATTTTATCACTAGGCCCAAATTTTGCAATCGATACGAACCAAAATAAATCACATGTACATGAAATTATTAGCAGTATAGAATCAAACATTGATGTATTAGAAAACAACAAAAAGGTAGGTAAGATCAACCATGCAATATTTTAACCAATTTTCAAAACAAACAAAAAAATAGTGCATTCTCCAACAACCAAAAAATTTTAAATCAAAAAATCAAAAACACAAAACAATTCATTAAAAACAATAGCAACATACAGATTTTAAGACCAGACAAATCAAACAAAACTATTATCATGAAGAGCAGTGAATATGATTCAAAAATGGCTGAACTTTTAAGCGACCAAAATACATATAGAGAACTAAAAAATAATCCCACTAACATATACCAAACCAAAAACAATAACCTCATAAAAAGATGGGAAGAAAGCAATATAATTCCCAAATAACTGGCTAATAAATTGAAAGTACACAACGCACAACCCCCAAAAATTTACGGACTACCAAAACTGCATAAGCAAAATATCCCTTTACGACCTATTGTGTCTTGTATAGCTGCACCTTTCAATAATTTGTCAAATTTCTTAAAAGACACCCTAACAAAAGTAATAGGTAAAAATAAATATTACATTAAAGATTCCTGGCAATTTAAAAACCTAATTAAAAATGTAAAAATCCCAGACAACTACATACTCATATCATTAGATGTTATATCATTATACACTAACATACCAATCACTTTAGTAAAAGAAGTAATCACAAAAAAATGGGACCTTATAAGCCCACACACAATTCTACCAAAAAAAGAATTCATAATTGCAATAGAAGAAACGCTAACATCTACTTTTTTTCAATATAACGATACATTTTATAGACAAATAGATGGTTGCGCAATGGGATCACCCATATCAAGTGTAGTAGCACAACTGGTAATGGAACACCTCGAAGAAGAAACCCTTAAAAAAGTAGATTTTAGCATACCATTATTTTACAGATATGTAGACGACTGTATTGCACTGATTCCCAGTGACAAAACAGATTTTGTTCTCAACCTTTTTAACACATTTAACCCTAAATTACAATTCACAATAGAGATTGAAAACAACATGAGCATTAATTTTCTGGATTTGACGCTACATAGAAAAAATACCACAATACAAACCGAATGGTGCACAAAACCTACTTGGTCCGGTAGATACCTCAATTACAATTCAAATCATCCATTATCACAAAAAAAAAGTGTCGTCATAGGCCTAGCAGATAGAGCAATAAAACTCTCAGATAGTAAGTTTAGACCAAATGCCATAAAAAAAGCAAAAAATGCCCTTATTAACAACAATTACCCAAAAACACTCATCCATATCTTTAAAGATAGAATTGATAAATTTTACAATGCCAACAACCAAATTCTAAAAAAAGAAGATAAAATATACATTTCAATCCCCTACCAAAAGGGACTCTCAGAACAATTAAAAAATGCTCTAAAAAATTCAATATCAGCATTTGTCACAAAAGTAATAATCTCCTTAAATCAAATTTTTCTAAATTAAAAGCTAAAGTGACAAAAACTAAAACAACACACACTGTGTACCAAATACCATGTAAAGATTGTGATAGGGTATATATCAAAGTTCCCAATATCTAGGTACGTAATAGGTTAAATGCACACAAATATACAAAAAACTGTAGTACGGCACTCAATAAACACAGAAAAACAGAAAAACACGAATTTGACTTTGACAATACACGAATTTTAACCACTGAACCCAACAAAAAAAAAGAGAAATTATGGAAATGATACACATACATAAAGATAAAAAAGCTGTAAACGACAAAACTGAAATAAATAACCTTAGCAAGATATACTACAATGTGTTGTAGCATGTTTTGGGGCTCCTGACAGATAAATTCTGTACAAGGAGCCCCTATGCATGTTATGGCGCATTGTAAGTATATTGCTATTTTTAAATAAGCATAAAATTTGTATAATGCATATGATTCTTCGTCGCAAAACAGGGTTTTAATTCACACAATAAACAAAAAACAATACCAATATTCTTATTATATAAAAATGCATAATTTATAAATATTAACAATAACGTTACTACCGCCACCTACATTCGAGAGGTACGTTCCTCAAGGAAGTACCGGTATAGTCGGATTTCTGTCTGGTCATCGCGGCCATTCCGCGAAGTAAATTACTTTCCGCCAAGCCACGCTGCAGAACAATCAGATAAAAAATTTCCTCATAAAAATTTATTATTCTATTATTATTGAGTTTAAAATGAATCTGTCCAAAAAAAGAAAGAAACACAGACAAATATTATGCAATGAAGTCATGCTCTCTAGGTAAGCTTACATTAAAATATTGTAAACGAAAAAAAAATCACTAACCTTAAACCTTATTTTAGATGCTAATGTACGACTCATAGAAATATTAATAAATAAATGTTCTGATGAAGGCTAAGGGACCCTAGCCGAAACGTTAAACCGATGTACCTTATTTTAGTCTAAAAAAAACCCTAATTCCCAAGAAATATTTTCTATTTACTATATATATATATTATATATTTACTATATATATATATATATATATATATATATAGAAGTGTTGGTGTTCTTCCGGGTGTTTTCCCGTGTAGTTGGTAGGCTCCTGTGGGAGCCACGCTTGTCTGAACGACGTTTCGGCGGAACCTCATCTGCCATCCTCAGGTTATAGCTGGAAGCTGCCTATTGCTGCTGCTGCTGCCGCCGCTACTGCTGCTGCTGCTGCTGCTGCTGCTGCTGCTGCTGCTGCTACTGCTGCTGCGGCTGCTGCTGCCGGTGCTACTGCTGCTCCTCGTTGCTCGAACTGAACTGACGTTCTCCGTGTTGTGCGGCTCCTTATATATGTTGTGGGGTGGGGCGCGCCTGCGCACCTGGCTGCGTGTTACTGGCCCTCTACGAGTATCATAATATTCTCTTTACTGTAGTACAATATATGTATAGCATTAATTCTTTGTCAATTTTGACTTTAAATTTGCACCAAAAATAGCATTACCTATAAGCTCCTGCTATAAGAGTACCATTTTTGGCCTTGAAGATTAAAAAAACGATATAAACAGAAAACATAATAAAACGTATCAATAATGCAGCTATTAGTAATTATTTTCCATTATTTTTATATTTGTACTGGACAATGATTTAGATTTTCGCCAATCTTTGTGTTTGAATATATCAGGATACTTTAAAATGAGACAATTACGTTTAGCTTTTTATAGAGATTCTTTTTCTTTTATATCAATTTTGAAGTGTTCTTTTGGTGTTCTGTCTATAAAATCAGTAATTTCTTCTTCTTTCAAAAACTTGTCTTTGCTTTAACCCAGCATTTGTTTTATCAAATCTGTCTCTAAATTCAAATTAATTTCATCTAAATTCTGACAAACCTCGCCCTATGTATAAGAAATTTGGATATTCTGACCTTCTGGTAAACATCGTCAGCAAGTCTATAAGCTGTCCGATGGATTCCTGAACAGCACTAGCTTTTTCCATATCATTTCTGACCAGATTAAATAATTGAAGTTTGACGCAAGACACTTCGTACTAGATAATTTCCTACTGGTACTGCTCTTGTTTATATCAAATATACTTAAATATAATAAATAATAATAATACCATTTATTTTCCTTAAGACAATACATTGTATAGGAATAGTCAGCGTTTCTCACTTACTAGGCATGTCAAATTTTTTATAAAAATGTACCTAAAGTGTAAGTAATAACATAGTGAACTATTACATTTTATCTTTCTAGAAAAATTAAGAAAACTCACAAAAAGATATAAAACTTACAAACTAACGCGTACACAAGAAATCCGATATAGAATAAAAACATTTATTTAGTAAGAATTCTTTTAGTTCGATCTGCGAAATATGCGAAAGAGCTGGGAGAGAAATTATTTTTGTTACATTGTTTGATCAAGAAACGCTGGCAACGTTGCCGGGCCACCGATCCACCGTGGTTTGTATATTATGTATATAATGTGAGACTGAAAGCTGAGAAATGGTTAACAAAATATACATCCGGATGACGCAAACACTGTGATTTAGTCGGAGGAGGTAAAGATCGCAACTTATATGCAAATTTAAAATATTAAATTCGATTTTTTTGGTGGAATTGTTATGAAGGTGACTTAGTATACTATATACATGAATTAAATTATATATATATTCACTATTTCTGGGGGATGATATATATATATATATATATATATATATATATATATATATATATATATATATATATGTTGTTTCTTAGAGGTTTGACCTATATAAGCTTTGTTACAGTTGTTACATTCAAACAACTTATATAGGTCAAACCTCTAGAACTCTCAGTGGACGCTTAACGCCACATAAAAGTGACTGCAACAGAAATGCAAAGTCGTGTGCTCTGGCCGAACACGTAATAACAACAGGCCACAAGATGAGTTATGAAAGTACCAAAATTTTATCGGTTGAGCACAACCTAAAAAAGAGATCTTTCTTAGAAATGGTTCACATAAACAACGAAACTCACATATTAAATAAGAAATCAGACATTGAAAACCTGAGTAACATTTACACCTACATTCTAAAGTTAGAGAAAGACAAATATCTAAATACTAGGACGACAAATCAAAATTTGTAACCTTCAAGTTGGCAATAAATCGTCACCGGCCAGTTGGTAGCCTAGGGACCCTAGAAAATTCCCCAAACACTTAACACCAATCAAATTTGTTCTTTTAAAAGTTTTTTCTCATATTTTTTCATAGAATTGTTTCTCCTTACCTTCACTAGTAGACGCCTAATGTTAACAAAATGTATTGATATATATCTATTTTAAAATGTGATTGTTTTAAGATTTTCGCACTAAAATGCTTTTAAATTATTAATATGGTATAGTTTATAAGAATATTTTAACCTTCTATGTTTTTCCTCGAGGATGATTTTATTTCTATTTTTGTGGTTCACCTCAACAAACATCCTCATGTTAGTAAGTAATTAATTGTTTTATATATATGACTTATTTATAAAATAATACACTTTATAGATGTCTTGAGAAAGGAAATAAACATTTCCGAAAGCTTGACAAGTAACGAAGAGTTTTCTTTGTGTGTTTGGCCATAACAACTTTACACTTCTGACTGCAACCTCAAGAAAAAAAAATACTTTATATATATATATATATATATATATATATATATATATATATATATATATATATATATATATATATATACATATATATACATATACATATATATACATATACATATATACATATATATATTTACATCCTGCAGTGGATAAGTCCTCCTCATAGGAAGCAGCAATAGGTCATCCCCCAGAAATAGTGAATATGTATATAATTTAATTCAGGTATATAGTATACTAAGTCACCTTCATAACAATTCCACCAAAAAAATCGAATTTAATATTTTAAAATTGCATATAAGTTGCGATATTTACCTCCTCCGACTAAATCACAGTGTTTGCGTCATCCGGATGTATATTTTGTTAACCATTTCTCAGCTTTCAGTCTCACATTATATACATAATATACAAACCACGGTGGATCGGTGGCCCGGCAACGTTGCCAGCGTTTCTTGATCAAACAATGTAACAAAAATAATTTCTCTCCCAGCTCTTTCGCATATTTCGCAGATCGAACTAAAAGAATTCTTACTAAATAAATGTTTTTATTCTATATCGGATTTCTTGTGTACGCATTAGTTTGTAAGTTTTATATCTTTTTGTGAGTTTTCTTAATTTTTCTAGAAAGATAAAATGTAATAGTTCACTATGTTATTACTTACACTTTAGGTACATTTTTATAAAAAATTTGACATGCCTAGTAAGTGAGAAACGTTGACTATTCCTATACAATGTATTGTCTTAAGGAAAATAAATGGTATTATTATTATTTATTATATTTAAGTATATTTGATATAAACAAGAGCAGTACCAGTAGGAAATTATCTAGTACGAAGTGCCTTGCGTCAAACTTCAATTATTTAATCTGGTCAAAAATGATATGGAAAAAGCTAGTGCTGTTCAGGAATCCATCGGACAGCTTATAGACTTGCTGACGATGCTTACCAGAAGGTCAGAATATCCAAATTTCTTATACATAGGGCGAGGTTTGTCAGAATTTAGATGAAATTAATTTGAATTTAGAGACAGATTTGATAAAACAAATGCCGGGTTAAAGCAAAGACAAGTTTTTGAAAGAAGAAGAAATTACTGATTTTATAGACAGAACACCAAAAGAACACTTCAAAATTGATATAAAAGAAAAAGAATCTCTATAAAAAGCTAAACGTAATTGTCTCATTTTAAAGTATCCTGATATATTCAAAAACAAAGATTGGCGAAAATCTAAATCATTGTCCAGTACAAATATAAAAATAATGGAAAATAATTACTAATAGCTGCATTATTGATACGTTTTATTATGTTTTCTGTTTATATCGTTTTTTTAATCTTCAAGGCCAAAAATGGTACTCTTATAGCAGGAGCTTATAGGTAATGCTATTTTTGGTGCAAATTTAAAGTCAAAATTGACAAAGAATTAATGCTATACATATATTGTACTACAGTAAAGAGAATATTATGATACTCAGAAATACATGCAATAAAATAATATTTCATAAATCAGCAAATATTTGTACATTTAGTTGATAATAATAATAACAATAATAATAATAATAATAATAATAATAATAATAATAACACACAGGGAGCGGCTGCAATTATCGCCGGCGCGGCTACCGCGTGGAATTTGTTGGAAAGCACGGAAACCCTATCCTGCACCGGATAAACCGAAAAAAATAATAATAAAAATAATGATAATGCCAGGAGGCGGACAAAAGAACCAGGGATCTAAGGAGCAACTACTATCACATACCAGTAAATAGAGGGACAATAAACAAAAAGAAGTTATAATTAAGTGGCATATATATAGGAGGAGATACTGACTATATATAGATTACATATAGATTAAACCTTCAAATTAGCAAACTATTGCAAACTCGGAAATTCATATCTCCAACCGTTCTTGAGATACAAACTGGCGAAGTTGAGTTAAGGACGAAATCCTTTTCTACCGGTGCGGTAACATGGTAGAATTCTATATTCTATAACTTTGGTTCTGATAGAGGTTCGACACTAAGAGAAGTCATATCAGTTCAAAATTAAACAAAAAAATCTATTGGCGCAAACCGGAAGTTCATATATTCAGCCGTTTCTGATACACGGATAGTAAGACGTCGGGTTCGATATTTTCATCGCAGCCTCCTTTCCCATTCTCACATCTGTATCTCGAGAACAGAAAAGATATCGATCTCTTGTCTGCGTAGTTCGATTCTTGTTCTTATCCACAATTCTTTTCAGAATTTTTTGGGTCCTTTCAATTTCACATGTCCAGAGGTCTTTTTTAACATTTTAGGAAGAATCTGAAAAAATCACGGATATGTAAGATGACGAAACAAATCGAGTAGTGTGGAACGCTGGGCAATATTTGGATCTGTTTTCGAGATATGGAAAGTTGGGACTTCGTAGGATTTTGACACTTGGATTATCGTGCTGTAACTTTCTAAAGATAATATTTAACTCTCTTTGTTAGTATTCAGTTATATCGAATAAGGATGCTCTTTCCAACGATACATCGAGCGGTTTTATGTCTACATTATTTCTTGAGATATGTACAGTTGAATTTGACCTACGCGCGATTTTCATTCGATAATATTTGTTCATCGTGAGATATTGACAAAAACTTTCTCGATGTAAAATTAAGCGTGAAATCGCTTTCTGTAAATCGTAAGTTCATATCTCCAACCGTCCTTGAGATATGAACTGGGAAGTTGATAACTTTTGTTCTGATTGAGGTGCGATCTCAGGAAAAATTACTTATGTATAAAATTGGACGAAAAATTGATAAGCGTGTTCGTAAGTTCGTATCTTCTCGGATTTTGGAGTTATATATTGCGAAACTTCGAATTTGATACTGTCAGCCACTCTCGCGTCAATGTCTCGAAGACTATTCGATATACCCAACTCTGACTCAGGCAGTTAGATTCTTCTCCTTATCCCGCGTATTCGTGAAGTTTTTCAAATTTTTAGATAACCGGATGGAGATAACATGTTTCGTGTTTTTGAAATGGGATATTAGAAAATATATTATTTTTCCGGAAACGAAACATTTTATTGATTAACAAAATAATCAAAAAGTCATGGGTATATAAAGTGATGAAACAAATTGAGTGGTATAGACTGTAAGTCGATATCTGGATCCGTTTTCTACATATCGACGAATGAAAGTTGGGCCTTGATTCGATTTTGACAACTATGCTTTTATCGTGCTGTAACTTAATAAAAGAATAACTCTACTTTCTTCATATTGAGTAAATTCTAAAAAGGATGCTCTTTCCATGCATGTATTGTTTCGGTTTCCTGCATTATTTCTCAAGATTTATCCAGTTGAAGTTTCCTTAAGCTGGATATCCTACTTTGCCGTGGCACGGTTGTGTTCTATGTGTGATAATTTTCTTTTCGTGCAGGATGCAGCATTAGGAGAGAATTTATAATATAACTATAAAATTCAAAGACAAATCAAATGGCGTAAAGAACAAGTTAGTAGCTTCAACGGTTCTTGATGTGAGCTCGCGAATCTGAAGTATGGCCGAAATATTATTCTGCTGGTGACACCGTCGAGTTTTATGTTACGTAATTTCTCCTCGAATGGAGGCTTGACTTTAAGAGAAATATATTTTATAAAAAATTGAATGAAAACTGGCGTAAACCTGAAGTTTATATTTCCATTCGTTTCTGAAATATCGATGGTGAAACATCGAATTCGATATACTCATCGCATCCTCCTCCAATTTTTCACATCAGTATCCCGAAAACTATTCGAAATATCGGACTGTGGTCTGTGCAGTTCCGTTCTCCTTATTTTACGTGTCCAAGAATTTCTTTAGATTTTTAGATAATGGAATGGAAATTTACATTCTGCGTCTTTTACAAATATTTAAATATTAGAAAATACACTATTTTTCTGAAAATGAAAATTTGTATTCGATTATCAAAAGAATTTAAAAAAAAATCTGGATATGTAAAATTATGAGGCAGAATGAATGGGATAGGTCACAGATCGATATCTGGATCCTTTTTTTTAGATATCGACAGTAGAAAGTTTGATTTTGACATCTCTTTCTTTATCTCGTGGCAACTTTAAAAGAAAAAGCTTAAATACCTTCCAATTCATTCTAAAAAGAATAGTCTCTCCAACATGCATTGAAGGGTTTTATATCTGCTTTATATCTTGAGATATATGAGTTGAAATTGGCTTACCCTTAATTTCCATATGTCCGTGACACGATCCCGTTTTGTTTGCGTTAATTTTTGAAACACGATTAAGAAAAAAATATTTATTACAAAATTGATTGATAAATCGAATGGCACAAAGAACAAGTTGATACCTGCAACTGACTTAGTGTCAATTTACAAACGTACTGCCATCATTGATATCGCATGCTCATTGACGCGTAACGTGCAGAAGATCGAGGCCAATAAAATTTCAAAGTATCAGAATGTGGAAAATTACATTAAGATAATCTCTAGAGTAGAAAATGTGATATATCCACCTGATAGTCTGGTTCACAGGAATAATCTCCAACAACTTGCTCAAATATCTCGAAGCGCTGGCTACCCCAGTGAACTAACATCTATTTATGAGAATAAAAAAGATTTAGTTTGTCACACTATTTACTTCTGTGGGTTATGATCTTTTGCTATTTTTATTAATTTAAAATTTATGTATACCTTTAAAAAATATATACTTTAATTTCATAAATTTTAGTGCACTTTTAATTTATTATTCGGCTTTTTATACAAAAAATATACCGTTTTAGGATTCTAAAGTGACAAAATAAAATAGTCGAATCGATAGCTGTTAAGAAGAATTGTCGTTGAAATAAATTAAATTAAATTGTCTTTGAAATAAATAGAAAAATCACACCTCGGATTATTTATTTTCACTAACTCGCCATATTATATCTTTTCTTTGTTCAGATTTCAGAAATGTTCATTTAACTCACGTATGCTTATTTGTGTTGGTTGTTCTGTATTGTAATAAGTACTCATTGTTGTTGAAATATTTTAAAAGTCATCTTTAATAAAAATAAATTTCAGTATATTTATTCTGTTTAAAAAGATAAAACAGAAAATGGAATTCGTTTTTCTCTACCTGAAGTTACTCACAATAGTTGTGCAGTGGAACCTTAAACAATGAACTGAAGACAGTGTTGTCGATATTATGGAGGACTTATTCACCGCAAATCTGATATTAAATATACGGGGGATGACTAATCCATTGCAAAGTAGGTGCGGAATATACGCTCGGCTATATACGCGCTATGGTGGCACCACCCGTTCATACGGTAAAGCCCGCAACTAAAGTATTCAAAATATAAAAAAAAAAGCTATAACTCACCCAGCTGAAAATTTACCAGCCAATGTAGGATGATGAACTGAGTCTGTTTACACAGGAAGCGATATATATATATATATATATATATATATATATATATATATATATATATATATATATATATATATATATATATATATATATATATATATATATATATATATATATATATATATATATATAATAAAACCAGAAAGGTAGTCTTGACTGACTAGTTAAGCAGAAAAAGTAAATTTTTTTTTGAGGTTGCAGTCAGAAGTGTAAAGTTGTTATGGCCAAACACACAAAGAAAACTCTTCGTTACTTGTCAAGCTTTCGGAAATGTTTATTTCCTTTCTCAAGACATCTATAAAGTGTATTATTTTATAAATAAGTCATATATATATATAAAACAATTAATTACTTACTAACATGAGGATGTTTGTTGAGGTGAAGCACAGAAATAGAAATAAAATCATCCTCGAGGAGAAACATAGAAGGTTAAAATATTCTTATAAACTATACCATATTAATAATTTAAAAGCATTTTAGTGTGAAAATCTTAAAACAATCACATTTTAAAAATAGATATATATCAATACATTTTGTTAACATTAGACGTCTACTAGTGAAGGTGAGGAGAAACAATTCTACGAAAAAATATGAGAAAAAACTTTTAAAAGAACAAATTTGATTGGTGTTAAGTGTTTGGGGAATTTTCTAGGGTCCCTAGGCTACCAACTGACTGGTGACGATTTATTGCCAACTTGAAGGTTACAAATTTTGATTTGTCGTCCTAGTATTTAGATATTTGTCTCTCTCTAACTTTAGAATGTAGGTGTAAATGTTACTCAGGTTTTCAATGTCTGATTTCTTATTTAATATGTGAGTTTCGTTGTTTATGTGAACCATTTCTAAGAAAGATATCTTTTTTAGGTTTTGCTCAACCGCTAAAATTTTGGTACTGTCATAACTCATCTTGTGGCCTGTTGTTATTACGTGTTCGGCCAGAGCACACGACTTTACATTTCTGTTGCAGTCACTTTTATGTGACGTTAAGCGTCCACTGAGAGTCCTAGAGGTTTGACCTATATAAGCTTTGTTACAGTTGTTACATTCAATGCGATAGACAACGTTGGACTTCTCCTGTGCTTTTAGTGGAGTTTTCACTCGGCTAAACAATGTTGCAATAGTTTTGATGTTCTTTTTTGCAATTTTGATATTTAAATGTTTAAAAATGTTTAATAATTTGGGTGTTAAGTCTTCTACATGTGGTAGAGACCTAAATATTATTGGAGTTATATTGGTGTTGTTTTGAGGTTCCTCTGTTACATTGTTTATAGATATATTGTTGTTAGAATTATTGTTTTCACTATTAGTATTGTGTAAGTTATTAATATTTGAATTAGTTTCATTATTATTGGGACGGTTATAGTTTAGTTCATTGTTATTGAAATTTTGGCTGGTAGTAAATAGCATTTGGTTTAACAAGTGAGCTGGATAAGAATTCTCTATCAGGATGTCACGTAACTCCCTTAATGACTCATGTCTATGCTGTACGTGGGTGAGTCTGATTACTCTGTTTTTTAGAGCGAGGATGAGGTTCATTTTCATACGTGTAGGGTGATACGAGTGGTAGTTTAAGTATCTACCACTACTCATAGGTTTTCTATACCATTTTGTTTGTAGGACGTTATGTTCTGTCCTAATTACTCTCATATCTAAGAAAGGTATGCTATTGTCACTTTCTATTTCAACAGTGAACTGTATGTTTTCGTTGTAGTTGTTGAAAATGTGTAATACCTCGTCTACGCTGTGAGCAGGGACTGACAGTAGAAGGTCATCTACGTATCTTTTTATAAAGGGGATGTTAAATGGTACCCTGGTGAGACAATCCTTAACCAAATCATCAAGTACAAAATTTACCAGAATGGGGGAGATTGTGGATCCCATTGGTGTGCCAAAAATTTGTTTATAGTAACATTTGTTGAATTCCAAATAATTTGAGTCAAAAATGAATTTTAGAACGTTAATAAAAGTATTTAAATCCATGGAGCAATGCTCTGAAATTATGTCCCAATTGTCTGTTATGGAAGATATTATTAGTTCTAGAGGCAAATTTGTAAACAGGGAAACCACGTCAAAACTCACCACTATATAATTCGGTGGTAATTGATAGTCGTTTATGAACTCACTAAAAGCGAAGGAGTCTTTTACGTAGAAATCATTGTTTGTGTTATAGGCTTCTGTTAAGATGTTAGTCAGAAATTTGGCAAGTTTACCATTAGGACAGTCAATGGACGACACGATTGGTCTCATTGATAAAGTTGGTTTGTGAATTTTCGGTAACGCGTAGAATCTAGGAGCGACAGAGTTATAAAATCTCAAAATCTTAGCTGTAGCGTCATCAATTACGCTATCATTCTTTAGTTGAGTGACTAATTTGTTGGATTTTTGTTGTAATGTACAAGTAGGATCATTTCTGAGTTTTTTGTAATATTTATGGTCGTCTAGCAACTCTTGGCTTTTGAGGATATAATCCTGCTTGTACATAACCACTGTTACATTACCTTTATCACTTCTTACTACATATAACTCAGGGTGCTGTTTGAGAAACATTTTGCATTCATTGAAGATATTAACTAGATAATGCCTAGTGAATTGATGTTTATGTAAGAAATTGGTAATTATGTTGGTGAATTGCGATCTAAAGAAATTTTTTGATTCTTCATCGACATCTTGAATAATCAGTTCTAAATCTGCCAGTAACGATGGCATTTTTAAGTCATGTGTTGAAGGACACAGACTGAATTTGGGGCCTAGGGCCAATAATTGTTGAACTTTTATCGGTATTTCGACTGTAGTTAGATTTTTGAGCCATTTATTTTGAGTTATAATTTTATTAATTTCATTTTGTTTTAATTTATCAAACTTATTTCTGTTGGTGTTTCTAATCTTATGAAAATCTGTATTGTATTTGATTTTAAGACGTCTATCATATTCGTTGATAATATTTTTAGGCAAAGTTAATTTATTTTTTACGTGAGAGAGTTCTTTTTCATATTTATTTAGATCGCAAATCGTAATACTGATTTCTAAATTTAAAATTTTCCTCCTTAACCTTAAATTAAAGTTGTTAATTTGTTGTCCTGTCCGTCCTCCTTGGTGCTGTAGTAAATTATTAATATTGTAGATCCCATCCGATACATGATTTGGGAACACTTGGAACTTTCTACATTTTAACAAGAAGATTCTTCTATTTCTTAGTGCAGCTAATCTGTTGTTAATTTTGGCCCATTGTTTTAACCATCCTACATTAGCAGCTCCATAATGTCGGTGGATATCATCGAAAAACCCCATATCTATAGATAATAAAACCAGAAAGGTAGTCTTGACTGACTAGTTAAGCAGAAAAAGTAAATTTTTTTTTGAGGTTGCAGTCAGAAGTGTAAAGTTGTTATGGCCAAACACACAAAGAAAACTCTTCGTTACTTGTCAAGCTTTCGGAAATGTTTATTTCCTTTCTCAAGACATCTATAAAGTGTATTATTTTATAAATAAGTCATATATATAAAACAATTAATTACTTACTAATATGAGGATGTTTGTTGAGGTGAAGCACAGAAATATATATATATATATATATATATATATATATATATATATATATATATATATATATATATATATATATAACTGTTCAGTTCGAGTAACGAGGAGCAGCAGTAGCAGCAGCAGCAGCAACAGCAGCAGCAGCAGGCAGCTTTCAGCTAGAACCTGAAGATGGCAGATGAGATTCCGCCGAAACGTCGTTCAGACAACCATGGTTCCAACAGGAGCCTACCAACTACACGGGAAAACACCCGGAAGCACGTCAACACTTCATTTAATACCCGTGAAAACCTCTAAGAAACAACATATATATATATATATATATATATATATATATATATATATATATATATATATATATATATATATATATATATGTTATATAAAATATTACCAAATAACTTATATTATTTAGAGTCATATGAAAGTAGCCTTATCAGGCGTATCATATTACATATGGCAGATGCTCCTTTTGCTAACTCAACATCACCTGATTCACAGGCTCGTTCACAATATTCCTTTGTTCTAAGACTCTTCAAGTCAGCATTTTTAAAGTTATAAATATATGTAACGCAGCAATTGTACTTCAGTTGTTGACTCACCTTTGTATTAAAATCATATTATGTCAGGATAGTACGTACTATCCTAATAATTAAATAAATCTTTTTAAAAAGTTAGTTGTGTCGCTTGTGATCTAACAAAATTTGGCGCAGTCGAAAAGGATCTTCAAAACACCCTGTACCGGAGCCTAACTACCAGAAACTACCCGAGAGAATAAGGACAACATCTGCAAAAGGTGCCTAACTGGAGGGAAAGACTGGAAGAACAAGGAGCACTTTAGGGCAGGAGTGGTGAATTTCAATTCTTTAAGAAGAAAAAGAACCCGGACACAGCACACAACAACTCAACAATCAAAGAAACAATTTTTTCAAGCAACAAGAAACAAATCAACAAGCAACATTTCAAGAATCAAAGCAACAATTAATTTTAAGAAGCAACCACACAAGAAGCAATCACTCAACAAGCAACAAAACTTTAGCAAGTAAGAAATCATCCCTGGTCACACAAGTTGGTGTCTTCGACGTCAGACAGACGGAGCCCGCTTTACGAAGTCGCATTCAACTACGAGACTCCACGGAGATGAAAATATTGATGTAAGTACAAATAAGAATCATCTCGTTTATTTTGTGCTTTACATTTAACACTTTTTCAAACCC
Source organism: Stenurella melanura (assembly GCA_963583905.1). NCBI lineage: Eukaryota > Metazoa > Arthropoda > Insecta > Coleoptera > Cerambycidae > Stenurella > Stenurella melanura. Next base: position 108,773,267 of record OY757310.1, on the reverse strand, counting down.
ATTCATTCAATTTATTTCAATTTACGTAACGTAATATAAAGAACAGCAGTTCTATAACCCAGATTAGCGAAAGTCTCATTAAACTTATCAAGAAATTTAATACATTCAAATATATCAGATTTCAAGTTCAAATTTTACAACACAGAAATATTTCAGAGTTAACATTTATTTTGCATTGAAACGCATTCCAAGCTAATCAGTAAATCATAAGTTTGTGAAACATTTGTCACACCAGTGCCGTATCATTCTGATTTTCACCTCATAAAATTTTTTTTTTTAATTAATTAAAATTTCCTTTTCTTTAAAAGTTAAATAATAACCTATTAAAAATGCCTGACAATCAAGTCACTGGAAATGAAAATCAGAACGTTACAATGAATGAAACAGTGAACATCGAACCCTATAAGTTAAGTGAAATCTTTTCTATAATACCTGAGTTCGATGGGAACCCCATATTTTTGCATACATTTATCTCTGCGTGTGTTCATGCTCAAGGCATGGCAGTAGACGATCAGAGAATTCTAGTGACTCTACATATAAAAAATAAGCTTCGCGGAAAAGCGTCAGAGCTCATAAATTCGCGAAACCCTGCTGCTTGGGCAGAAATAAAAAGCTTGCTCGAGGCGCACTTTGGCGATTCACGCGACCTAACAGCTCTTATACAGGATTTGCAAAGAGTTCATCAGTTGCAAAATGAAACCGCACTTATTTTCATTTCTCGACTTCAAACTCATAACGCCAAAATGCACGCCGCTGTGCAAAAACAATCCTTGACATTAGAAGAGAAAAATGCACAATCACGCCTTATTGAAACAATGACACTGAATACGTTACTTACCGGACTTGAACCCAAATTAGGTCAAATAATTCGTGCAGGTAACCCCAGAAATATGTTAGATGCTATTAGTAGAGTTAAACGAGAACTTCAACTCTCATATTTCGAATCACAAAAATTTCCCAATAAATCAGTTAACAAAATTTCCGTGCAAACCCAGCAAAGACGTCCAAATTCACAGCAGTTTTGCAACTACTGTAAAAGAAATGGACATAATTTTAATGAGTGTCGCGCAAGGCAATTTTCACAGCAAAATCCCAACTACAGGCAAAACAATTTTGGTGGAACTTCAACACAATTTCCTAGGCCCAATTTCCAACAATTTTCTAGGCCAAATTTTCAAAGTCCATCAAATTATTATAGCCCAGGCAACTTTGCCTCCCAACAAAATTTCTCACAAAATAATTCTCCACAACAAAACAGGCCTTCTGTGATAAGACCTAATCCAAATTATCAACAAAGACCTCCCAATCAACAACCTTCAAATTTTAACCGTCAAAACCCTCAAAAAACTCATCACGTTAATTTTGATAATTACTACGATGCACAAAATTATGACAATTATAATTCTTATTGTGATCAAAGCTACCAACAATTTGATAGTTTTGAAAATTTCCAAAATAATTCAAATTTTAATAACGAGGTACATTCCCAAGAATATTTTACTGGTAATGGAGATTATCAAAATCCACATGCTTATAATCAACCAGACCAATACGAGAATCATATTGATTACCTACCAAATCAATACGAAAATTGTTTCGATTATTCACCAAACCCTCATACGGATTATTCTTTTAATCAACCGGATTTTTACCAAGGCCCGGAGTATCCTACAGATACTCCAACACAACAACCGGATTCCCAAATCGATCAAATGTCGAGTCAAATCCAAACCATAAATTTAAAGGACAACCCCATTCCGTCCCTGAACCATCTAGAACAAATTTTAATGTAATCTCGTATCCATCTCTAACTGTAAATTCAAGGAACCTCTTGTCCACGTAAGTAAGCCTTTTCCGTGGCGTACGGCTGTGATTCGTTACGTGCAATAATGGGTGGCCGGCTATTTTCTTGTTGCCGGGTAATGGAGGCTAGGTTTGAAGTGGTCAGAGCCAGGAGTTGCGCTAATTGTTCATAGCTGGGTAGTCCCAAGCTCGGTTGGGGTTGGTCCGTTATGGCGGCAGAGGGGACTGGGATCGTTCCAGTCGTTTGGTTTTGGAGCACTATTTGTCTTTGGGGCGTAGCACTAGGTCTTGCCGTCTGGTACGGTGGGGTGACGTTGTAGGCGCCGGCCGACGAGGTAGGCGTGACGAAGTACTGTGCGTTGGGCGGCGTGCTTGGACTTGGGCTGGTTGCTGTTGGTGGTACCATGCAGTGAGGGGTGGCCAGCTGGCGGCGAGGTGTCAGCGAGGCGTCGCTGAAGAGTTGGGGCCAGTCGGGTGTGGCAGCAATGGTGTACTGACCGCTGGGCAGCCCTGAGCCAGAGTGGGAGGCTTCCCCATGTGTGGAAGCGAATCCAGCGAAGCGGCGATCTCCCAGCGTCGAGGAATCGTCGTTGGCCCGGGATGCTGTTGGGTCCACCATACAGCGAGGGGGCATCACCATATCCTCATCACCATCCAATCTTTGTTCCATCGCCGAGTTTTCGTGCCACGATGCTGCGTTGCGCTCCATGCAGTAAAGGGGCATCGCCTGGGAATCGTCGCTACTCCATCCCACATTTGTTGCCTGGGTTCCATGCCAGGTGGCTGCGCTGCTTGCCATGCAGCGAGGGGGCACCGTCGTGATGACGTCGTGCGGGACCCCAGTGTCGTGTCCTATGTTGGTGGCGAGTCCTGCCTCGCTATGCCTAGGTGCTGGGCCCGGCGACGCACAGTATTGGGGCGCCGTCGTCGCGACGCCATGCGTAGCACTTGTGCCTGTGGAGAAATCAGAGGACATGCTTACCTCGCCGAGCCGGGTTGCTGTGTTGCTTGCTGTACAGTGTGGGGCCACCGTCGTGGAGACGTCGGGCGTGACCCCCGTACCCCCTGTCAGGGCGTCGTGTTGGCGGAGCACTTCGTGGTCAGATGCTGTGAGGGGCGTCGTGCAGTGAGGGGGGGCCGACGTGGAGACGTCGCTCGCGACCCCAGTGCCTACTGCCTTGCCACTCCGGGTATGCATTGCCACTTGACACTCAACACAATAAAACTCAAAGAAAACACTATGTCACTTAACAACACAAGAGGAAGGGATAACCTCATCAGCTTTGGCGTTGGCTTCTGTGCTCAATGACTTCAGTTTCGGCAGAAGACTATTAGTTGCTGAAGGCTAGAACATTACAACTTGAAGGATCGATCACTACTTGCTCGCTGAGAAAAAGTGTTTTCTTATATAGACTTTCTTTTGTGCTCAAATGACTTCTGCTTCGGCAGAAGACTATTTTTTGTGCTCAAATGACTTCTGTTTCGGCAGAAGACTAAAACATGAGCACAGCGCGCTAGACAAGTCATAACTTGTTCGCGACGCCGACGCCGATGACACTCTATTATATTAAAGACGTTACAAATAGGTTCAAAATGTTACTCGATACCGGTGCAGGCATATCAATATTTAAACCAAAACTTGCCGAAAATTATAAGCGCAGATCTCCCGAGAACGTTGTTATACAAGGTATAACAGAACAAAAAATTGCGATAACCGAATCTGTTCTTATACCTTTTACAGCTAATGATCCGCATAAAGTATACATTTGCGATTTAGACATCGAATTCGACGGATTATTAGGAGCCGACTTTTTCAAACATTATAGATGCGTTATTGACATGAATAACAACAAGTTAATTACTAATTTTAAAACTGTTCCTCTTTTTGAAGTAAATCGAGATCTACCGGAACCACCAATAAAAAATATTAGTAATTCTCAAACTCCAATTTCAAAAACTCCTCATGAAAACGAAAATCAAAATTTAATTTCAATAGAACCACGTATGGAAAAAATATTTAAATTAAAATGTCATTTGCGAAATACTGAGGCTATACTGTTAGCCCAGGAAAAAGAGAAAGTTCGCTTACCCAATGCTCTCTTTAAAGTAGACGAAAACGGAGAATTTTATACGACCATAATTAATGCAAATGCCATCCCGAAATCAATCGAATTTTCAAATTTAGATCTAGAACCAATTCAAAAATTTAAATCGATTTTTAATTTCAACACTGACAACTCTGGCCAACAAATACCAACAGACAGATCATTTGAAATTCAAAATCAGTTACGTTTAGATCATCTAAATGAAGAAGAGGCCGAATTAGTAACGCAGCTTTGTTTAGATTTTCAAGACATATTCTATTTAGAATGTGACAACTTGACATTTACAAACGAAATTAAACACCCGATTGATACGAATGATTCCCGACCTATATTTACAAAATCTTATCGTTACCCCCAAGTCCATAAAGAAGAAGTCAAAACTCAAATTTCTAAAATTTTAGATCAAGGTATTATTCAACCCTCGATTTCACCCTGGTCATCCCCTGTTTGGGTAGTCCCCAAGAAACTGGATGCCTCTGGCAAACAGAAGTGGCGAGTTGTAGTTGATTATCGCAAACTCAACGAAGTCACAATTGACGATAAATATCCTCTTCCCAACATCTCTGACCTTCTTGATCAACTAGGCAAATGCCAATATTTCACAACGCTAGACCTTGCATCTGGATTTCACCAGATCCAAATAGACCCAAAAGATATTCAAAAAACTGCTTTCACAGTTGAAAACGGTCATTTTGAATTTGTAAGAATGCCATTCGGACTCAAAAATGCCCCATCAACATTCCAAAGAGTGATGGACAACATTTTATTGGGTATCCAAAATGAACGATGTCTTGTCTATATGGACGACATTATTGTCTACTCCCCTACCATCCATGACCATATTTCACGTCTAACAGAAGTTTTCAAACGCTTACAAAAAGCAAACCTCAAAATTCAACCCGACAAATGCGAGTTTCTTCGCAAAGAAGTCGCTTATTTAGGCCATCTCATCACTAAAGACGGTGTAAAACCGAATCCCACCAAAGTCGATGCAATTTTAAATTTTCCCCAACCGAAAAATCCTAAAGAAATTAAGTCATTTTTAGGCTTAGCAGGATATTATAGGCGATTCATCCCCAATTTCTCCAAGATAACCAAACCACTGACGAAGCTACTGCAAAAGGACATACCTTTTAACTTCGACAATGACTGTTCAAATTCTTTTCAAAATTTAAAACAAACTTTAACGACAACACCGATTCTCATTTACCCTAATTTTAACGATGAATTCATTTTAACCACCGATGCAAGTGCATTCGCCATTGGTTCTGTCCTTTCACAAGGCAACATAGGCAAAGACTTACCTATCGCATACGCATCTCGAACTTTATGTGCTGCGGAAACCAAATATTCCACGATCGAACGCGAGCTTTTAGCCATAGTATGGTCAGTAAAGCATTTTAGGCCATACCTATTCGGCAGAAAATTCAAGTTGGTAACAGACCATCGACCACTTACCTGGTTATTTTCAATAAAAGACCCAGGAAGTAGACTCGCACGTTGGCGATTAAAACTAGAGGAATACGACTATGAGATCGTATACAAACCTGGTAAGATCAATAAAAACGCGGACGCTCTATCCCGAATTAAGATCAACCATTTTTCGGAATGTTCGAAACTTTACTCAAAAATTCTAGCCGCGAACGAAACTGACGAATCAGAATATGATGAACAAGATGATGACGAAAACCCAAACGAAAATGCCCAAATAACTAACGAACAAATCGCTCAAGAATTCGATATTTTTGTCAATTTGTACAAAACAAAATCTCTAATAGACTATTCGAAAATTAAAACTTCCAACAAACAGCTTTTAGATAGAGAACATAAAAACATCATAACCTTTTTTCAGCAAGATAACTTGCAAGACTTACATCATAAAATAATCGAAGACATTTTCGAAGAACATCCGGAATTTTACAAAAACACTATTAATATCGTTTCGAGTAAATCAGTCAGGCACAGGAAATACTACATAGTCCCTCTGCCATTCGACGTTAAGTCTACAATAGAACATTTGTTCATGGTGTTATATAAGAGACAAAACCTTTTAGATCTTTCCAAAACGTATTACGTTGAGAACAACTTAGATCTCCCTATTCTCGAAATGCTATCGTTCATTTTCGCAGAAAAAGACCTAAAAATTGTAATATGCCAAAATATCGTTCAGACCCCTGACGAAGATCAAATTCCGATCATTTTAGACCAGCATCACTGCGGTAAAAATAATCTTCACCGCGGAATAAATGAAACGATGCGGAGAATTAAAAATAAATATAATTGGCAAGGATTAACTAAAGATGTCGAAAACTTTATCAAATCTTGCGAAATTTGTCAAAAGAATAAAGTATATCGTAAGAACATGTCTAGTCCTTTAGTAATTACAGAAACACCAAGAACGCCGTTTGAACGAATCAACATCGACATATTCCAAACCCCAACTCGAAATTATGCTCTTACTATTCGCGATGAGTTAACCAAATTTACCCAAGCTTATGCTATACAAGATAAATCTGCAAAATCAGTAGTGAACACCTTACTACTATATTTCCAGCACTATGGCACCCCTTTGAGAGTCCATTGTGACTATGGTGGCGAATTTGATAACAGACTATTAAAAGATCTCTGTACCTTATATGATATAAAACTAACGTATTCAAGCGTAGGACACCCTCAATCTAACGGATCGATAGAACGATTTCATGCTACCTTAGCTGAAATGATTAGGGTCCATAAAGCCGAAAACCCCGACGAACACCCACTGACTATTTTACCCTACGCAGTAATCTGCTACAATAATTCGGTCAACAAAACTCATGGTTTTAGTTCATACGAATTAGTATTCGGACACACATCTTGTAGACCACCCGAAACGTTGTACAATCAAAAAGAACTGATAACTAAGTATGTTAGAGACCTCAACAATAGAATCTCGCATTATTATAAAATAGCACGTAGTCGTACGCTAGACCAAAAAGCGAAAGCGAAAATTCGTTTTGACAAACACGTCCCCGGAAAACGACCAGATTACCAAATTGGAGATAAAGTCTATGTAAAAGAATCCCAGATCAAAGACAAATTACAAAACAAATTTAACGGCCCATTCGAAATTAAAGAAATCTTTAAAAATTCAGCACTTTTATCTAATCCCGAAACAGACCAAACTACGAAAGTTAACTTTGACAGGATGAAACCTTATTTTGAAAATTAAACTTTATTTTCAGGTTTCTCTTGCTGTTCGGATCAGCAGAATCCCAATATTCAATAACGCCAATAAACAACACTATCGGAGTGTATTACCACCGAGACACTGACATCGTCATTTCCCACAAGAAATGGACGTTACTAGTACATAAGAACATTTCCACACTCAAGACAGCCATTGACAGGAACGACAAAATCCTAGATAAAATCTTCATTACTCTTGACCCGGCATATTTAGACATGGTAACCTTCACAAGTGAAGTTAAAACACACCTTAGTCTATTAACGCAAATTTCTAAGTCCATAAAGAGTAAATTCGACGAAATACTGTTCGACACGAAACGCTACAAACGCGGACTCTTGAACGGTATAGGTTCAATATTTAAATCAATCACCGGCAATCTAGATGCTGAAGACGGCGAATATTATCTAAACTGTATTAATAAACTTAATAATGACGAACACCAATTGGAGAACTTACTTAAAAACCAAATTTCAGTCACAACATCAGTCATAAAGAATTTCAATGTAACTGTTCGACAATTACAAATTGACGAAGAGACATTTAATAATGATATAAAAGAAATCGAAAAACAGATCTTAAAAATCGAAGGCGAAACGCGAATAGCTTATACAAAATTAAAATTCTTAAGTATTTGCGAGCAACTCATGGCAAGCTATTTATTTATCGAGGACAATTTAAACGATATTTTAAACTCTATCACTTTTGCGAGACTCAAAATAATTCATACATCGATCATCAATCCCCAAGATTTAGTAAACTCTTTGCAAGAGATTTCACAAAACTTACAAAAGAATAATTTACCACTACCGATTAAATTATCAAAGGTTTCACAATACTTAGATATTATCGAATTAAAAGCTTTTCAGGTAAATTCAGAATTAATATTTGTATTAGAAATACCACTAATAGACCCTCAAACATATTCTGTTTTCAAACTATATCCTATCCCTATTCTGGATAATAGAACTGGTCTATCTCATATTTTATCAACTTCTCAAAAATATATCGCGAGAGATGATGATTCTTTGATGTTCATACCCATCGCAGAAGTCAAAGATTGCAAATCGATTCGTTTTAACACCAAGGTATGCCCAAATTTATTCGCATATCCAATTGACGACAATGCCATATGCGAAGCCCGTCTCTTCAAGAACCTCGACACACTACCCGAAAGCTGCCAGACGTCGTTCATCACCAGCCAAGGCTACAACGTCCAAAAACTAGAAGAAAACATGTGGTTAGTGATAAACGCGGAACCTTTACATGTGACCATTAACTGTCCCAAAACAAGTCAAAAAACTGACTTAATCTCTAAAAACTCAGTTATCAAGTTACAATCAAATTGCTACGCTTTCGTAGGCATTACTAAAATCCAATCCAGTGTAAATGACTTTACCAGTGTAAAAGACGATAATCATCCAATCCAGATTCCATTTGAGTGCTGCAGCCAAATCCCCGAAAACATTCGAGTGCCCAAATTAAAACCTCTAAAGTTAAAAAGCCTAAACACCGAGGACCTCGAAATCGCCAAACACAAACTGGACCAGTACTCAAAAGACTTGGACAATTTAATAAACGAACCTTTCGTTAATAAACACATTTCCTGGTTCACTTATTTCATAATTGTTCTAATTTTCGGACTATTATTTGTGTATTTAGTCTACAAATGCAAAATACGCAGAAGAAATTTGACCACCGATGTCTCCACATCGCCTCCAGCTCCTCCAAGACCTAGTAAACTCTCCAAGACATTTACTAGCCTACTCCCTCAACGGAGACGACCTCCACTAAGAAGAGAAGACGAAGAATCCGAAGACATAGAACTTAGTTAAACAGTTTTGTGCCTTTCATAAACTTTTGTACTGAGACTCTTCAGTGAAAACTATTCAATTTCATTTCAATATTTTTTTATGCTTTTTATACATGCACTGTATTGCATTTTTACGCTTACTATTTTATATTCTATATTTTTACATTTTATACTTTTACAATTTTACATTTTTGCACCTTTTACATTTTTGTCACATTTTATTGTACCTACTTTGTTTTTGATATTTTTCATTTAATTTCAATTTCAAAAGTTGTTGTATAATCACCAACTTTTTCTATAAGGGGGAAGTTGTTATATAAAATATTACCAAATAACTTATATTATTTAGTCATATGAAAGTAGCCTTATCAGGCGTATCATATTACATATGGCAGCTGCTCCTTTTGCTAACTCAACATCACCTGATTCACAGGCTCGTTCACAATATTCCTTTGTTCTAAGACTCTTCAAGTCAGCATTTTTAAAGTTATAAATATATGTAACGCAGCAATTGTACTTCAGTTATTAACTCACCTTTGTATTAAAATCATATTATGTCAGGATAGTACGTACTATCCTAATAATTAAATAAATCTTTTTAAAAAGTTAGTTGTGTCGCTTGTGATCTAACATATATATATATGAGATCAAAAATAAAAATAGCGACGAGGAAAGCGCCGATGCGGAAGAAATCACCCATGAGTACACAATAAATATAAGCAACTAATGATGAAGGCCGCAAAAAAACAACAACATATAAGAACATCATAGGAAACACCTTACTCCACACATGGTCAAATGAGAATGGAAGCTCATTAGTAGATATAAGAATAATGACACCTGATACATCTCCCTACTACTGAACGAAGAACTAAAAAGAAGGAATACAATAGAGAAATATCAAAGATATACATATGGCTAAACTCAGAAATTGAGGAAACGGAAGCCTCAGAAGCAGAATTTAGCGAGAAAGTGATGATAGATGGAAACTTATAAAAGAAGCATCTCACATTGGCATAATGGGTCCATTCAGCATTTTACTTTATTTTAGAAATCCATAGTAGAACACTTTTTAAGACATTTTTTAAATTATTAGGTTTTTATTCGAATGTTTAAGCCCTTAAATAATTTACCGAAGTTGGATCGCGCGAAAACAGGGCGGAGCTTCTCGTGACGTCATTTTACATATGCTGATCGAGTGAAAGTCAAGTATGTATGGAAACGGTGTTTTATTGTTAAATTGTATCTTGGAAAAAAACACTTTTTTATTTAAACGTCCGGTTAACTCATTTCATGACATTAAAGTTTATAATGAAAACTCAAATCCTTTCGCCGCAGCGTTTATGCAGTATGACGTTGCGAGTTGGCGAAGCGCTGTGTACTGAAACCCAATATTTAACATTGAATATCTAAGGATTGGATATAATTATTTTAACAGCTTGTATGAGTCATTGAATACTATTGAATACCAAAAATTAACGAAAAATAAATTATCGGTAGCAAGCCCATTGTGGTGTGTATATGGCAGGTACCTTTTTTTAAAACTACTGCTATGCCACTGAAAACTTAACATACTTTTTTTAAACTCTGATTATATTTGGCGAAAAAGAAAACAGTGTTGTTTTTATTTATAATCATTGTTTTCGAATTGTTAGTAATTAGGTTTTATCTCCTTGGGATTCATAATAATTTATACCTACTTATTTTCCACGATCTTCATTTAATTTTAGGAAAAGTTATATTTACGTTTCTTGGTGAAAGGTGCTGTTAATGAGTCAATTAATTTCTAAATTAAATGAGGGTGATAAGCAAGTACTAGTATTCACGGAAGTACAATTTGATTATTCAAACATTTATTTTATTTCACAACATTACAAAGAAAATCCAAGACTATCTTTTTTCGCGAAATCAACTGAAGAGATAAACTTGTAAAATATTTTCTTCTGATCAGCTATATAGGAATGATTTTTGTAAAAGGAAGCTGGTATACTCCATAAATCATCACTGGTTGCTACATCACCTCATTTTTTCTAAAGCGTTGCTTAATTTTAAACAATAAATATTCATAGCAACACTGCAATATTTTGTACCGTCACAGAAACACATAAGAGATTTTTATTTTATGCAAAATCAATCAACGTTTCATTGGTTCATTGCTCGAAGAATGTACTAGACTAGATTTTTTGGTACACCATGCATATCTCTTATTACTCGCTAAAATGAAATTCTCACGTAAACATATAAAACGTATTACTTTTTTAATGATCAGTTTTGGTAAATAAAAGTTTTCCTGTTTTTTCGTTATTTATTATTTTTGGATTAAATAAATAAAAAAGTAACTAACAGATAGTGTGACATTCTTATGCTGTTTTCGGTGTCAGCATTCGAATTTTATAATCCAGTCAACGAAGCCCAAAAAAGGTCCCCGGAGACATCGAGTCCGTTGTCAAGAACGAGAGGTGCCGAATTTACTGGAACTTCTCGTTTCTGACAATCAGGCAAGATGGTCGTTCTAATAATCGGTGTACTCGGAGGTATGAAGCCTACACTGCTCTCGAAACTGAAGATCATACCAGCCTGTCGGAAATCAGCCGAATGGCTGGCAGGCCAAATGCAGAAAGCGGTCATCTTGGGGTCCCTTCGCCTACTTAGGGCACACGAATCTGGAATGTACAGTCATTAACCCCACAGGTCGTGGGGAGTGGCTGTTATTATCGCCGGCGCGGCTACCGTGTGGTATCGGTCGGAAAGCACGGAAGCCCTGTCCGGCAACGGTGAAACCGAAAAAATAATAATAATAATAATAATAATAATAATAATAATAATCGAGGGACGTACCGTGCTTATCCCAAAGGGAGATTTGGCCGATCCAAGGAATTATAGGCCAATCACCTGTCTGAACTCTTGCTACAAGATATACGTATTTTGTATGGTAGGACACTACGGCAAGTTGATCTGGTCCTCCAGTAGATTTACGAGCAGCGTGGCGCCAAGAAGGCCATGACAGGTTGCAAAGACAGCTTGCTGATAGACCGCTCTATTACGCAGGATTCTGTTCAGTATAAGCGGAATCTATCTATGGCCTGGATTGACTATCGTAAGGCATTTGACACAACATCGCACGAAGTATTGTTTCATTTGCTCAAATGTCTTGCGGTAGCAGAACCACTAGTAAGATGCATAGAACAATTGTTGCCACTCTGGAGGACTCGCTTCATCATAACATCCGTTGCACAGCGAGTTACGACAGAGCAGGTGGTGTTCAGGAGAGGAGTTTTCCAGGGAGACTCTCTGAGTCCTCTCCTCTTTTGCATCTCACTGCTGTCGTTATCTGTTGAACTCTGCCAAACTCGCGGGTACTATTGTGGATCACCGAGCAACCGGAGGCATAAAGTCACCGATCTACTTTATATGGATGACCTCAAACTGTTTTACCAAGTTTTTAAATGAGTCTTAAAATATTAGTCTAATGTAAAAATGTAAATTTGTTCTAAAATAGGTTTTATACTTAATTTTATCTATTTTGTATTTTTTATACTTTTGTATTGTTGACTTGTCTTATCCACTGTATCCAGTGGCCCGAAAGATTAATAAATCTTGTACTGTATTGTATATAAAAAAGAAACATACACACACTTCGTCTCGTCTCGTATTCGACGACAGGCAAGGTGGCTGGTGCGGTGCTGACCCAGAGTCAGTCACTGAACTTCTGCCACCTCGCCTGAAGGCCCAAATAAAAGCTGCCGAAAAGGAACATCTGTTTAGGCAGTATGTCGATTGAAGGACTGCTTGAGATGCGGACAGACTGGGCATAAGGCCATAGATTGTTCGAAGGATGAATACTGCACCACGTGCAACGCAAGCGGGCACAGAGCAGACACTATGAAATGCACACACTACAGGAATATAATCCAGAAGAAGGGAAAGAAGGGGGGAGGACCCAAAATTAACACCCAAATATGAGTAAAAAAAACATAGTTATTCTGCAGGCAAACCTGCAAAGAAAGCAGCGGGCCCATGATATGGCCTTCGGTGCGGCACAAAAAGGGGACGTAGACATTATAATGGCCTCCGAGACAAACCTGACCACGGTCAAAAGCCGGAGGCGGCTCAGTGACAAAAATAAGGATGTGGGGGTGTACATACGAAACAGAAACCTCCAAATCAACAGGGTCCAGACGGAAGCAGGCTTTATAGCCATCTACATAAAAGAATGCTCGCTAATATGCTGTTATGTCTCCCCAAACATTCCTTACAAGGCATTTAAGGAGTACGTAGACAAACTTATGGACAAGATAGCAAACTGGCCAGACGAAAAAATACTGATGGGCGACCTAAACTCCAAATCGCCACAATGAGGCTCCCTAACATGGGATAAAAGGGGGGAATACTTATGCGAAAGCCTAGCGGCTATGAACCTGGTTGTGCACAACAAGGGACAAATTCCAACTTGGACGAGAGGCGACCAACAGAGCTTCATTGATATTACGTGCTCAACACAAGTAATAGCCAAACGCGTGCTAGACTGGCGAGTTCAAGAGGACGAAACTTTGAGTGACCACAGATTTATAGGATTCGCCATCAAAACCCAGAAGGCGAGACCACAGGAGAACTACAAAATGAAGCCGGTTATGAACAAAGATATCTTCAGACGCGTATACAGACAGGACATAGGCGAGCGGGGTAACCAAGAATCAGTATACGAAATTACAACCTCTATCAAGAGGGCGTACAAAAGAAGCCTCGTGACACGAAACAAGACACCGGCAATATTACCATACTGGTGGAGTGACGAAATAGAATCGGCTAGAGAGGCCTGCATAAGGGCAAGGAGAGCAGCTACTAGAAATAGGGCTGGCGAGACCTCTGATGCGGAAAGGCAAAGTAGCCACCAAAAATATAAAGATGCGAAACTAGCACTGGGCAAACTAATCATGGCATCCAAAAAACTACACTGGAGCCAACTGTGCCAAGAATTGGAAAATGATATATGGGGGAAAGGTTATAAAATAGCCGTAAGTAAATTGAAAGGTCCAGAGACACCTTATAAGCTATCGGCGGAAAAGAAGTTGGAGATTGCGGCCCGGCTGTTTCCACGAAGAGTAGACCAGTGGCCTAGAAATGAGCAGGAACACGCAGACTTCCCACCGTTTAGAGAAAAGGAAGTAGCCAACGCAGTTCAGAGTCTGAAGACAGGGAAAAGTCCAGGTCTAGACGGGATTCCTGCAAAAGCCCTGGTGGAAGCTTTCAAGATCGAGCCAAACACGCTCACTGAGCTTATGAACAAAATGGCCCGGGAAGACAGGGTCCCCGAAGAATGGAAGGTAGCGAAGCTGGTGCTGCTGTGGAAGGGTAAAGAGCCCATAGGCGCCCCGGGATCCGAGAAACCGATATGCCTGATAAATACCCTGGGAAAACTCTGAATGCTTAGGGACAGATTGGTAAAGAAAATAGAGGCAGGGGAAGACTTTTCGGAGAGACAGTACGGCTTCCGTAAAGGGAAGTCGATACAAGCAGTCGAGCATATTCAGGAAAAAGTCAGAGCATCAAGACATAAGCTCTGCTCGTTGGTCGCATGGGACGTTAGAAATGCGTTCAACTCGGCTGCTTGGAGCGTCATAGTTGGCGAGATCAGAAGAAGGGGCGTGAATGGCTACCTCGTAAGAATTATCGAAGACTACTTCGCAAATCGGAGGATAAAAGTCGATGAAACTCTTATCGAGATGTCAACGGGGGTCCCACAAGGATCAGTCCTGGACCCAACGCTATGGAACGTCTTTTACGATGGGATATTGAGAATAGGGTTACCGGCCAACACGAAGACGTTGACATTCGCGGATGACTTTGCCGTCATCACTTTTGCCGACGACGGAGGGATCTTGATGCGTAAGATGAACGATGCACTTCAAAGGATTGATAAATGGCTTACGGACCATCAGTTGTCCTTAGCCCCTGAAAAGACGGAGGCGATACTTCTGAAGGGCCACAGAAACAAGCAAAAGCAAATGATCGGCTTTAAAGTGCAAGATGCACAGATAATCCCTACGAAGAAGCTTAAATATCTAGGAGTAGTGCTTGACGTGCAAGGGACGTTCGGCGAGCATGTGAAAATGATCTGTACTAAGGCAGAATCCAGGGCGGGGGCTATGTCCAGACTGTTACCTAACATAGGCGGACCAGGGAGCGCAAAAAGGGCTGTGCTATACAATGTAGTACAGTCCATCCTTCTATACGCGGCTCCGGTATGGTACCGGGCATTAAGGATCGGCAGATACAGACAGATGCTGGAGGGAAGCCAAAGAAGGATGCTCATCAGGGTAGCGTCCGCATACAAAACCGCCTCCACAAAAGCAATTGAAGTCATCACAGGCATCCTCCCGATCGATTTGCTGGTGGAGGAGAGGAGGATCCTATACAATACGGGAGAAGGGCACTTGCCCGTGAGCAGGAGGCGGGAGAGGGAGGCCTCAATTAGAAGATGGCAGGAGAGGTGGGAAGAGGAGCAAAATGTTGCCCAATGGACGAAAAGGCTGATACATCAACTGAAACCGTGGGTAGACTGCAAGTTCCGGGAGATAGATTACTATCTATCACAAATACTAACTGGCCACGGCTCTTTCAGGCAGTATACGAAGAGAATCGGCAAGACGACTGGTGCCGTGTGCGTGTACTGCGCTGAAGAGGAGGACGATGTAGAGCACACGCTTTTAGAATGCCCAAGATGGGTAGAACCCAGGAGGCAAGCCAAAATAAGGATTGGTGAGGTCTTGACAGTTGAAAACCTTATTCCCCGCATGACGCAGTCGAAAGAAAACTGGTGGGCCATTAAGAATATGGCGAAGTCAATAATGGAAATGAAGGAAAGGGAAGAGCGCGAGCTCCAGGCCAGAAATTAGAGAGGTTGAAGGTCCAACTCTGCACCCTGACGAATGTCTAGCGACGCTACCAGGATGCAGAGAGAAGAAGGGAGGGGTTTTAGCTGGTAAGAGTCCGGCACTCCCCCGTGGCGATAGAGCCTAAGCACGGGGCGTCCATGATGGATTTCCCTTCCCAAAAAAAGGCAGCATTTCGATAAATACATGCACCGTGTATTCTATAAGACCCTAGAAACACTGGGTTTATCGACAAGGCTGACATTTGCCTTTTTAGGGTCAGCTGGGCTAAAGTCGGAGACCGAGGAATTCATTGTGGCCTGCCCAGTGATGTAATTAACACGTTGGTCTACAGAAGCTGCGTAATGGGTGTAGAGACTGTAGAGGTTCCTGATATGAACTGCAGAACCTGCCGTCAGGCACCGGAATCGCTCATGAATTTACTGCCTGCATGCCCAGTATATGCGATTTCGGCCTACATCTATCGCCATAATGCGGTGTTACGGGTACTGTACTATCATCTACGACACTCGTACGGAGTGGACCAAACACCAGTGTTGCCTTACGTCCGTTGTCGAAAACGAGAGGTGCCGAATTTATTGGAACTTCTCGTTTTCGACAATCAGGCTAATCCAAGCCAACAAGCCTGATATAGTCCTCCTTGACCATCAAAACAAGGTGATGTTTGTGATCGAGTTCTCAACACCTGCTGAGCCAAACATCGCTTTGAAAGTGCAGGAAAAACGGACCAAATACCGTGATCTCTGGTACGAGCTCCAAGTGCTGTACCAAGGCTACTCGGTTAAGATGGTCGTTCTAAAAATCGGTGTACTGGGAGGTATGAAGCCCACGCTGCTCTCAGAACTGAAGACAATACCAGCTTGTCAGAAATAGGCCGAATGGCTGGCAGGCCAAATGCAGAAGGCGGTTATCTTGGGGTCCCTTCGTCTACTTAGGGCACACGATTCAGGAATTTACCGTCACTAACCCCACAGGTCGTAGGAAGTGGCTGTAATTATTGTCGGCGCGGCTACCGTGTGGTATCGGTAACGCGTTAATCGAAAAAAAAAAGATAATAATAATATTTATTGGTCTTCAGAATATATTACATTTTATAGACAGGTCAGTAGTGGGTAAATAACAGCAACACCGCAGCGGGATCGAGGATCAGGATCTTGGATCAGGATTTCCAGAAATTTGTGTGCAGGTATTAGGTAAACAATTCGTTTTATTCTTATAAAGCAATCGGAGCATGCACCTAGTAATCAAATCTGCATAAACATGGTACAAGACACCTGTGACAAGACTTGATAAAGGAGTTCATATTTCGGAAGCGGAAACTATTAGATTAAACCAGAGTAACTGGGAATGCTTAGAATAAAATAGCGTGTTATCAGTGGCCAGGTCATGAGAAGAGTTTTTCGTAAACAACTAAGGAAATCAAATTTCACGACCAGACAATTATAAAATCAGTTATACCTGATAGACGTAAATTCGAGTATTGTTTCTATACTATTAATGAGTTTACAGAGGCACTAAGCAACTTAGAAACACTGTAATAAATTAACTACACCGCATACTTATTCAGCTCTTACCAAGTTTTTAAATGTCACGAGTCTTAAAATATTAGTCTAATGTAGAAATGTAAATGTGTTTTAAAATAGGTTTTATACTTAATTTTATCTATTTTGTATTTTTTATACTTTTATATTGTTGACCTGTCTTATCCACTGTATCCAGTAGACCAAAAGATTAATAAATCTTGTATTGTATTGTATATAAAAAAGAAGCATACACACACTTCGTCTCGTTTCGTATTCTACGACAGGCGAGGTGGCCGGTGCGGTGCTGACCCAGAGTCAGTCACTGAACTTCTGCCACCTCACCTGAAGGCCCAAATAAAAACTGCCGAACAGGAACATGTGTTTAAGCAGCATGTCGATAAACCCATGCACAGTGTATTCTATAAGACCCTAGAAACAGTGGGTTTATCGACAAGGCTGACATTTGCCTTTTTAAAGTCAGCTGGGCTAAAGTCAGAGACCGAGGGATTCATTGTGGCCTGCCAAGATGGTGTAATTAACACGTTGGTCCACCAAAGCTGCGTAATGGGTGTAGAGTTTCCTGATATTAACTACCGAACCTGCCGTCAGGCACCGGAATCGCTCATGCATTTACTGTCTGCATGCCCAGTATATGCGATTTCGGCCTACATCCATCGCCATAATGCGGCCTTACGGGTGCTGTACTATCATCTACGACACTCGTACGGAGTAGACCAAACACCAGTGCTGCCTAACGTCCTTGGAGACATTGAGTCCGTTGTCGAAAACGACAGGTGCCGAATTTATTGGAACTTCTCGTTTCCGACAATCAGGCTAATCCAAGCCAACAAGCCTGATATAGTCCTCCTTGACCATCAAAACAAGGTGATGTTTGTGATAGAGTTCTCAACACCTGCTAAGCCAAACATTACTTTGAAAGAGGAGGAAAAACGGACCAAATACCGTGATCTCCAGTACGTGCTCCAAATGCTGTACCCAGGCTACTCGGTTAAGATGGTCGTCCTAATAATCGGTGTACTCGGAGGTATGAAGCCTACGCTGCTCTCAGAATATATAGACTTGTGTAAATACTTTGTAAGTATATAAACATTAATAAATAAGAAATAAATAAATAAAATTATTGCCGGCGCGGCTACCCTGTGATATCGGTCGGAAAGCACGGAAGCCACGTCCGGTAACGAGTTAACCGAAAAAAAAATGATAATAATAATAATAATAATATTTATTGGTCTTCAGAAAATATTACATTTTATAGATAGGTCAGCAGTGGGTAAATAACAGCGACACCGCAGCGGGATCATGGATCAGGATTTCCAGAAATTTGCGTGCAGGTATTAGGTAAACAATACGTTTTATTATTATAAACCAATTGGAGCATGCACCTAGTAATCAAATCTGCATAAACATGGTACAAGACACCTGTGATAAGACTTGATAAAGGAGTTCATATTTCGGAAGCGGAAACTCGCAATCTGTGTAGTACAAAGATGAAAATTATCGACGAAAACCTAAGGCAACATATATTTAATGAAATCTCCATTAAAACAGTTAGGGTAATCTTTATTTTGAAACCTAATACTCCCTATTAATTGCAGGCAAAAGACAACATGCTGACAGTACTTTCTACGAGGTACACCAATTTAATTACATTGTATTTGGGGTTATTCTTTTAGATATACAGACTGTCTATTTTACGAGGGCCACACCAAATATCTCGCTTAATATCTATTGTAGAAGAATAAAGTTTTAGAAACAGTTATCCCATTTTTTGTGAGCTATATTTCAGTAAAAAGAAATTTGAAATCCATAGCCTACTTTATGAGATATATTACAAAAACCTGAAAAATAGGAAAACCACAAACGGTTATAGCTTCCTTATTTGAGGCGATACGAAAAAAGT
The DNA here is from genome assembly GCA_963583905.1 of Stenurella melanura. NCBI lineage: Eukaryota > Metazoa > Arthropoda > Insecta > Coleoptera > Cerambycidae > Stenurella > Stenurella melanura. The sequence goes on along the minus strand of OY757310.1, from coordinate 108,753,983 downwards.
TAAAGGAATGAAAGTTGACGACAAAGACAATAAGAATAATAACGTGTAACAAAAAAATCGAAAAATGCAGTTGGCTTTGACATACGCTATTGTGCAAAAATGAAAAATACATATTTCAAAGTAGGCCATGACGCTATTAATTCCGTTATTTTTTTCTCATTCCAACGATATAAAACATGTCACAGAAATTTTAACCGATAGTGTCAATATTTAATATTTTACGAATACCACAATTCATATAATTGAATCGTAACAATCAGCTGTGCCATAATAGTAAAAATTCACTTTATAATAATTATAGTTCCGTAATTATTTATTACAATTTAATACAAACCAATAAATATCTCATAAATAAAAATACAAGTACAAAACGAACATCCAAAGGATAACTTTACTGAGGGATAACTTTACTGAGCATGATTTAAGGATCAGTCAGAATCTGACGATTCCCCAACACAAGCTGTCAATAGTAGCAAATGGTCCCAATGTCATGTCCATCAAGCTATATTATAAACTCCTTAAAAACATAAAAAGTATAAATAGCATTCACCTCTTTAAGAGCACAGTTCGAGCCATTTTAATCAGTCACGGCTTTTATTCCATAAAAGAATATATAAGTTGTACTAGTTTTCAGGAGCGCACTTAGTAATATTAGCAATTCTCGTCCTTATTTATTGTTCTGTATTCTGTTTACTACACTATGGTTTCGTCTTGAGTTCCGTGTTTTACTATATTTTACAATGTTTTACAATTTTATGACTGTATTTCTATACCCTTAATAGGGTCCTATGAAAATAGATATTATTATTTTTTTTTTTCGGTTTATCCGTTGCCGGACAGGGCTTCCGTGTTTTCCGACCGATACCACACGGTAGCCGCGCCGGCCATAACTACAGCCACTCCCCACGAGCTGTGGGGTTAGTGACTATAAATACCAGAATCGTGTGCCCTAAGTAGGCGGAGGGACCCCAAGATAACCGCCTTCTGCATTTGGCCTGCCAGCTATTCTGCTGATTTCTGGCAGACAGTTATGGTCTTAAGTTCCGAGAGTAGCGTAGGCTTCATACCACCGAGTACACCGATTATTAGGACTACCATTTTGACTGAGTAGCCTGGGTATAGCACTTGGAGCTCGTACCGGAGATCACGGTATTTGGTCCGTTTTTCCTCCTCTTTCAAAGTGATGTTTGGCTCGGCAGGTGCCGAGAACTCGATCACAAACATCACCTTGCATTGATGGTCGAGGAGAACTATGTCAGGCTTGTTGGCTTGAATTAGCCCGACTGTTGGAAACGAGTAGTTCCAATAAATTCGGCACCGCTCGTTTTCGACAACGGACTCGATGTCCCCAGGGACGTAGGGCAGCATTGGTGTCTGGTCTATCTCGTACGAGTGCCGAAGATGATAATACAGCACCCGCAATGCCGCGTTATGGCGATGGATGTAGGCCGAAATCGCATACACCGGACATGCGGAAAGTAAATGCATGAGCGATTCCTGACGGCAGGTTCTGCAGTTTATATCAGGAACCTCTACATCCATTACGCGGCTTCGGTAGACCAGCGTGTTAATTACACCGTCTTGACAGGCCACAATGAATCCTTCGGTCTCCGACTTTAGCCCAGCTGACCTTAAAAAGGCGAATGTCAGCCTTGTCGATAAACCCAGTGTGTCTAGGTTCTTGTAGAACACTCCGTGCATGGGTTTATCAACATGTTGCCTAAACAGACGTTCCTGTTCGGCAGCTTTTATCTGGGCCTTTAGGCGAGGTGGCTGAAGTTCAGTGACTGACTCTGGGTCAGCACCGCGCCGGCCTCCTCGCTTGTCGTCGAATGCGAGACCAAGTTCATCTGCGGCCCTTTTTGCCGCCTTAAACAATCCTGCTCCCACCCCTGCATTTTCGTGATCTCTCACTAATTGCAGGAACGGGTCTGAGCTCCTAAGGACATTACATGCTATGCCCAGTGCTACTCTGCCATGCATACACTCCAACCCCAAGAGCCCTCGCCCCCCCCCCCGCGATTTCGTGGGAGGTACACACGAGGAACGGACGATCTAGGATGAATGCTCCTCCTATGGATATTCATCATCTTGCGGGTACCTCTGTCCAATTGGCGCAGCTCGTCTACAGTCCATTTGACTACTCCGAAGGAGTAGAGCAGAATCGGAACGGCAAGTATATTACTCGCAGACACCTTGTTCTTTCCCGAAAGTTCGGATGACCAAATCTTTCGGAGTAGGCACCTGTACTTGCCGCGGAGAGATTCCTTAACTTGCTGCACATCCTGGATGTGATGTTGTTGCACACCCAGGTATGTGTAGGTCTCTCCGGCATCCAGATGTCTTAGGATGCTTCCGTCTGCGGGCTGCGCGTCTTCAGCAAAGTCCCCGCATCGTCCTCTCTTGAGATGGACGACCGCGTACTTGTCCAACCTGAACTCCATGCCAATGGCCCGCGTGTACTCCTCGACCACCCTTAGAGTATTCTGAAGTTCACGCTCTCCGGAGGCATACAGTTTGAGGTCATCCATATAAAATAGATGGGTGACCTTATGCCTCCGATTGCTGGGTGGTCCACAATAGTACCCGCGAGTTTGGCGGAGTTCAACAGATAATGGCAGTAGTGAGATGCAAAAGAGGAGGGGACTCAGAGAATCTCCTTGGAAAACTCTTCTTCGGAATGCCACCTGCTCTGTCGTAACTCGCTGTGCACCGGATGTTATGGTGAAGCGAGTCCTCCAGAGTGGCAGCAGCTGTTCTATGCATCTCACTAGTGACTCTGCTACCGCAAGACATTTGAGTAAATGCAACAATAGTTGATGCGACGTTGTATCAAATGCCTTACGATAGTCAATCCAGGCCATCGATAGATTCCGCTTGTACTGCACAGAGTCCGGTGTAATACAGCGGTTTATCAGCAGGCTGTCTTTGCAACCCGCCATGCCCTTCTTGGCGCCACGCTGCTCATAAATCTGCTGGAAGACCGGATCGACCTGCCGTAGTGTCCGTGCATACAGGATACGTGTAAATATCTTGTAGCAGGAGTTCAGACAGGTGGTTGGCCTATAGTTCCTTGGATCGGACAGATCTCCCTTTTTGGGGATTAGCACGGTACGACCCTCGACAAACCAGTCCGGGATTTGCTGCCCTTCGTTCAACCACGTGTTGAAAACACGAGCCAGGCGGCGGTGGGTGGAAGGAAATTTCTTCCACCACCAGTTATTAATGCCGTCTGGCCCCGGAGCAGCAAAGTTCTTGGTTCCAACAAGTGCTTGTTAGACTTCCACCGAACTGATTGTCGGGCACACCTCTTCCGGCTCCTAAAAGGTTCTGTGACAGAGAGCCTTGAAGTGTGCTATTGCTGGTGTGTTGTTATCGAATGGACGTGTCGTTTCTTAGATTCCTTTCCAGAAGCTCTCGACATCGGCTACACTTGGCGGATTATCTACAACACGCTGTGGCTCTTGAAACAGGCGGGAAGGATTCGTACGGAACAACGAATTTTTTTCCATACTCCTCACCCGCCTTTTTAGCTTCTTCTTAATAGCCATAAGCGCTCGAATCCTATCTAGACAGTACTGCTTAATTGTAAGCATCACTGCTAGATTTAAAGTGTGGTGTTGGCGCCGTAGTCCTGCAGCTATACGACGCAGTTTTGGTGTAAAAGCCTCGCCAGCTACTACGTGTTCCACCACACTCTGAATTCGAGAAGCGTGTTGTCTGGCCAACTGTACCTTGCGCTCGATTTTTTGTATACGCCGCTTAGCCTTCTCGATACCGTTCGAGGCATTAGTTGTCCTCTCGCAGGGAACAAGTCGGCTGGCGGCGTTGTACACCGCACAGTTAATTTGCCAAACGTCGGCGTCTTCTGGTAATTCCTCATCGATGACAACGTCCATTCGTGCCAGGTCTTGTGGTTTTAGGGCAGCCCTGCTGTTAAGGCTGACCCTCGTCCTTAATTCAACATCAGTGCACTCTATCGGATGGCCCTCGCCAGCTGCTATTTGCCGCGGTGGAAGTGCGGCTGGCACTTCTTCCTGCTGATGGGGTGCCCTTACATAACCTGTCCTGCGCAGGAAGGATACCTGATCTCTGAGGTGTTGTTCGGAGAAGGCGCGATGCTCTGGGTGCATATCATACCAGATTTCATGCAACCGCGCCATGTACCCTCTGCGCGCAGGTTCGCTACTCTCATAGCAGGTCAGCAAGTCATCCCGGAGTTCCCTCGTCCACTTAAAGCGTCTGCGTTCATTGCCAAGTTCGTCATTATTGAGACCGTCATGCTGAGCTCCTCCAACTGGTCTCCGACCCCCATCCGAGCGGGGTCGATTGTGAGGAGCTCTTTCTCTGTTGTCTGGAACCAGAGACTTGGATCTCAGAGTGGTTGGCCCTGAGATCCACGTCCGACATCTGTCAGGCAGAGGTACCTCTGCTTGTCCAGGTACACCGCGGGGAGGTTGCCGGTCCGCTTACCGTACCCATATTATTTTTTTTTTTCGCGTTAGCGATGCTGGACAGTTCTCCCGTGTCTCCGATATTCTCACGGCGGAAGCGCCAGCGAATTATCTACAACCACTCCCCACAACCCGCAGGGTTAGTGGTTGTAAATTCCAGAATCGTGTGCCCTAAGTAGACGCAGGGATCCCAAAACGACTGCCTTCTGCATTTGACCTGCCAACCATTCGGCTGATTTTTGGCATTTGGGGATCAGTACAGTTCGCCCTTCGGCAAACCAGTCCGCCTTGCCATTCTAAAGTCTGTGACAGAGGGCCTCGAAGTATGCTATCGCTGGAGTGTCATTGTCAAATGGACTCGTAGTCTCGTAGATTCCTTTCCAGAAGGCTTCGACATTCTCAACAGACGGCGGATTTTCGACAACACGCTGTGGCTCTTGGAACAGACGAGAGGGGCTTGTTTGGAACAGATGGTTTTGTTCCATGCTCCTCGTTTGTCTGACCAAAGATTTTCTAATGACCTTAAGTGCTCGAATCCTATCTAGACAGTGCTGCTTGATCGTCTGCAGCACTGTCCGATTGAGAGTGTGGTGTTGTCGTCTTACCCCGGCAACTATACGCCGGATTTTCGGCGTGAAAGGCTTAGCTACCACACTCTGGATTCGAGACGCGTGTTGTCTCGCCGATTTAATTTTCGCCTCGATTTTTTGTACGCGCCGCTTAGTCTTCTCGACCTTGTCCAACACGCTTGCCAGGCGTTGCTGGGGGACGAGTTGTCTGGCGGCAGCGTACACGGCGATGTTGATCTGCCATATGTTGGCATCTTGTGGAAATTCCTCATCGATTAACGAATCCATTCTTGCCAGGTCTTGTGGCTTTGGGTTAACCCTGGTGTTAAGGCTAACCCTCGTCCTGAGGGTGACATCGTCATCCAGGGGATGTTCTGCGTCAGCAGCTGGTTGCCGCGGTGGTAATGCGGCTGGCAGTTCTTTCTGCTGACGGGGTGCCCTTTGATAACCTGTTCTGCGCAGGAAGGATACTTGATCTCTCAGGTGTTGTTGAGAGAAGGCGCGATACTCCGGATGCATATCGCACCACAACTGGTGTAGTCGCGCCATGTACCCCCTGCGCTCAGGTTCGCTGCTCTCATAGCAGTCTAGCAAATCGTCCCGTAGTTCCCCTGTCCACCTAAAGCGTCCTTATTATTATTATTTTTTTTTTCCAAAGCCAGTCGCCCTTCTCTCTGTCTCCGATGCAACCAGAGAGGGTACGCTGGTAGTACCAGTAACCACTCCATAGTACAGCACTCGCAGTGCTCCATCATGTCTGTGAATATAGGCCGAGGCTGCGTATGTCGGACAAGCCGACAACAGGTGCATCAGCGTCTCCGGCGCCCTTCGGCAGGCCCTGCAGTTTATATCAGGGACCTCCATACCCAAGACATGACTTCGATAAACGAGTGTGTTAAAGACACCGTCTTGACAAGCCATAATGAACCCTTCGGTCTCAGACTTCAGCCCAGCTGACGCAAGGCAAAGGTCAGCTTCTCCGATAAGCCCCGGTCCTCAATGTTCTTGTAGAAGACTCCGTGTAAGGGCTTATCTTTATGCAGCTGCAGAAGTTTTCTTTGCTCTGCTGCTTTTATGTGGGCTTTCAGCTGGGCAGGTTCCAGCTCGATGATAGAGCTAGGATTTATCCGCCCAGTGTCGAAGTCGAGACCAAGTTCATCGGCTGCTCTTTGTGCTGCCTTAAACAAAAATGCTCCTACCCCTGCGTTTTCATGGTCACAAACCATGCAGAGGAGGGGGTCCAAACTCTTGATGACCTTGCAGGCTCCATCCAGAGCAGACCTGTTATGCAGATACTCCAAATTCAAGAGTCCACGGCCTCCGTGCTGTCGGGAAAGATATAACCGTGGAACGGACGATTTTGGATGCAAACTTCGATTGAGATGCATCATCTTTCGGGTTCCTACATCGAGTTGACGCAGCTCGTTTTGCGTCCATTTCACTACCCCAAAGGAGTAGAGAATGATCGGAACGGCAAGCATGTTTGTTGCAGACACCTTATTCTTCCCCGACAGTTCTGAAGACCAGATCTGCCGGAGGAGGTGCTGATACTTGCCGCGGAGAGCGTTTTTCACCGTTGACACTTCTTGGGTGGGGCGTTGCTCAACACCCAAGTATGTGTACGACTCTCCGGCATCTAGATGGTGCAAGATGCTTCCGTATACAAGTTGCGCGTCCTCTCCGTAGTTACCGCATCGTCCTCTCTTGAGATGAACCAGTGCACATTTGTCCAAGCCGAACTCCATACCAACAGCCTGAGTGTACCCCTGTACCACCCTGAGAGATTGATGTAAGTCCCTCTCGCTAGAAGCATAGAGTTTAAGGTCATCCATGTAAAATAAATGAGTGACCTTATGCCTCCTATCTCCGGGGGTACCGCAATTGTAACCACGGGTTCTACGAAGTTCAACGGACAACGGCAGTAGTGAGATGCAAAATAGAAGGGGGCTAAGGGAATCACCCTGAAATACATCCCTTTGAAACACAACCGGCTCCGTCTGGACTCTGACATTACCTGATTTTATAGTAAAGCGAGTCCTCCAGAGCGGCATGAGTTGTTCTATGCACCTCACTACGGGATCAGGCACCGCAAGACATTGGAGCAAGTGGACAATTAGCTCATGTGATGTCATATCAAATGCCTTGCGGTAATCGATCCAGGCCATAGAAAGGTTCCGCTTATACTGCACGGAGTCCTGCGTGACACATCTGTCAATAAGCAAGTTCTCCTTGCAGCCAGCGACACCCCTCTTAGACCCACGTTGCTCGTATATCCGTTCATATACCGGGCCAATTGCTTGGAGTACTCGCATGTACAAAATACGTGTGAATATCTTGTAGCATGCGTTTAAACAGGTTATTTATTGGTCTGTAGTTTTTTGGATCGGACAAATCTCCGCTTTTAGGGAGTAGCACGGTTCGCCCCTCGACAATCCAGGAAGGGTGCTGCTCTCCATTTAGCCAGGAAATAAAAATTCTGGCTAAGTGGCGGTGGGTGCCTGATAGTTTTTTCCACCAAAAGTTGTTGATCCCATCAGGACCAGGAGCAGCAAAGTTCTTGGAGCCTTCAAGGGCTCTTCGAACTTCTTCCGTCGTTACCGGTTGGCACACTGCTTGGGGTTGCTGTAGCTCTTGGCAAAAAGCTTCGAAATGTGCCAGGGCTGGAGTATCTAGGTCTAGCGGACGCTTCTGTTCGTAAAGCGTCTTCCAGAAGTTTTCCACCTGGTCTACGGTCGGCGGATTCTCAACAGTACGCTCAGGCGGTTGGAACAGACGAGACGGCTTCTTGCGGAAAAGGTTGTTTTCTGCTACTCCCCTCGCCCGCCTTACTAGCGACATTTTGCAAGTCACTAGCATCCGTATCCGATCGAGACAATGTTGCTTGATGGTAAGCAACACTGTCACGTTAAGCGTGTGATGGACTCGCCTTAGGTTGGCGGCAATTTGCCGCACTCTTGGCGTAAACGGCCTGTTGTTCGCCATATAATCCATCACACGCTTGATACGGGAAGCCTATTGTCTCGCCGAGCGGATCTTGGCCTCCATCTTTCGTATGCGCCGGTCAGCTCTCTCCTGCGGTGGGGCAGTATTGATCCGCCTCTCCACCGGAGAGAGCCGCAACACGGCGTCGTAAACGGCACAGTTAACGTGCCAGATGTCGGCCTCTTCCGGAATAGCTTCACGAAGTTCTGCGTCCACTCTGGCCAGATCTTGTGGCCGAGGGGGCTTTTGGTGGTGTAGCCCCCTTCTGTTTCTGATGCCCTCTGATATGGGTGGAGCGTCTAGAACCACTACCTCGGCCGGTTGATCGAGTGGTCTATCGACCACCTCTTCAACAGGCCTTAGAGCGACTCTGACGTAGCCTCTGCTACGGAGGTGGGATACATAGTCACGAAGGTTTTGTTTAGTGACTTCGCGATACTCTGGGTGGATATCACACCACAGAGCATATATCCGCGTCATGTATCCCCTCCGCGCGGGCTCACTGCTTTCGTAGCACTGCAGAAGGCTCTCTCTTAGCTCGTCGGTCCACTCATTATTATTATTATTATTATTTTTTTTTTTTCGCGTTAGCGATGCTGGACAGTTGTCCCGTGTCTCCGATATTCCCACAGGGGAAGCGCCAGCGAATTATCTACAACCACTCCCCACATCCCGCAGGGTTAGTGGTTGTAGATTCCAGAATCGTGTGCCCTAAGTAGACGCAGGGACCCTAAGACGACCGCCTTCTGCATTTGGCCTGCCAACCATTCGGCTGATTTTTAGCAGGCCGGTATGGTCTTCAATGCTGAGAGCAGCGTAGGCCTCATCGCACCGAGAACGCCGATTATCAGGACGACCATCTTCACCGAGTAGTCTGGGTATAGCGCTCGGAGCTCATACCGGAGATCTCGGTATTTGGTCCGTTTCTCCTCCTCCTTCAAGGTGATGTTTGTCTCGGCAGGTGCCGAGAACTCGATGACATACATCACCTTGGTCTGGTGGTCGAGGAGGACTATGTCAGGCTTGTTGGCTTGAATCAGCCTGATGGTCGGGAACGAGTAGTTCCAATAAATTCGGCACTTCTCGTTCTCGACAACGGACTCGATCTCTCCGGGAACATAAGGCAGCACTGGTGTTTGGTCTACCTCGTACGAGTGCCGAAGATGGTAATACAGCACTCGCAAAGCCGCGTTATGTCTGTGGATGTAGGCCGAAGCTGCATAAATCGGACATGCAGATAGTAAATGCATGAGCGACTCCGGCGCCTGACGGCAGGTTCTACAATTTAGGTCGGGGACCTCTACACCCATAACACGACTGCGGTAGACCAAGGTGTTAATGACACCATCTTGGCAGGCCACAATGAATCCCTCGGTCTCCGACTTTAGCCCTGCTGACCTCAGGAATGAGAAGGTCAGCTTTGTCGATAAACCCAGTGTCTATGTTGTTGTAGAACACTCCATGCATGGGTCTATCGACGTGCTGCCTGAACAGATTTCTCTGCTCGGCAGCTTTAATTTGGGTTGTCAGGCGATTTGGCGGAAGCTCAGTTACTGACTGTGCATCAGCACCTCGCCTGCCTCTTCGCCTGAAGTCGAAAACAAGACCGAGATCATCTGCGGCCCTGCGTGCTGCCTTAAATAAAAATCCGCCCACTCCTACGGTTTCATGATCTCTCACTAACCACAGGAATGGATCTGAGCTCCTCAAGATGTTACATGCCATACTCAGCGCTACTCTGCGATGCATGCACTCCAGGCTCAAGAGTCCTCTGCCCCCCGTTGACGTGGGAGGTACACTCGAGGAACGGACGATCTAGGATGAATGCTTCTGTGAATATGCATCATCTTGCGGGTATCCCTATCCAATTGACGCAGCTCATCTACTGTCCACTTGACTACTCCAAAGGAGTAGAGCAGAATCGGAACGACAAGTATATTAGTCGCAGACACCTTGTTCTTTCCCGAAAGTTCGGAAGACCAAATCTTTCGAAGTCGGTGTCTGTACTTGCCGCGGAGAGTGTCCTTAATTTGTTTTACATCCTGGATGTGATGTTGTTGCACACCCAGGTACGTGTAGGTCTCTCCGGCATCCAGATGTCTTAGGATGCTTCCGTCTGCCAGCTGCGCATCTTCAGGGAATAGCCCGCATCGTCCTCTCTTGAGGTGGACGACTGCATATTTGTCCAACCCAAATTCCATGCCAATAGCCCGCGTGTACTCTTGGATCACCCTAAGAGAGTTTTGGAGTTCGCCCTCTCCGGAGGCATACAGTTTTAGGTCATCCATATAGAGTAAATGGGTGACCTTGTGCCTCCGGTTGCTCGGTGATCCACATTGGTATCCGCGGGTTTGACGTAGTTCTACAGACAACGGCAGCAGTGAGATGCAGAATAGGAGAGGACTGAGCGAGTCGCCCTGGAAAACTCCTCTCCTAAATGATACCCGGCTCTGTCGAAATCCGCTGAGCACCAGATGTTACGGTGAAGCGGGTTCTCCAGAGTGGCATCAGTTGTTTAATGCATCTCACTATTGGGGCAGGTACCGCAAGGCATTGGAGCAGGTGTAACAATAATGCATGTGATGTTGTATCGAATGCCTTACGGTAATCGATCCACGCTATTGATAGATTACGCTTGTATTGCACAGAATCTTGAGCAATACAGCGGACTATCAATAGGTTCTCTTTGCAGCCTGCCACACCTTTTTTACTGCCTCGCTGCTCGTGTATCTCTTGGAATACAGGCTCAACTGACCTCAAAGTCCTGGCGTACAAGATACGTGTAAATAACTTGTAGCGGGAATTGAGGCAAGTGATCGGTCTGTAGTTTTTTGGGTTGGACAGGTCCCCCTTTTTGGGGATCAGTACAGTTCGCCCTTCGGCAAACCAGTCCGGAATCTGCTGCCCCTCGTTCAACCACGAGTTGAAAACTCGAGCCAGACGGTGGTGAGTGGAAGGAAATTTCTTCCACCACCAGTTGTTTATGCCGTCTGGGCCCGGGGCAGCGAAGTTCTTAGTGCCAACAAGCGCCTGTTGGACTTCTACCGTACTGATTGCCAGGCACACTTCGTCTTGCCCTTCTAAAAGTCTGTGACAGAGGGCCTCGAAGTGTACTATCACTGGAGTGTCATTGTCAAATGGACTCGTAGTCTCGTAGATTCCTTTCCAGAAGGCTTCGACATTCTCAACAGACGGCGGATTTTCGACAACACGCTGTGGCTCTTGGAACAGACGAGAGGGGCTTGTTTGGAACAGATGGTTTTGTTCCATGCTCCGCGCTCTTCTGACCAAAGATTTTTTAATAACCTTAAGTGCTCGAATCCTATCTAGACAGTGCTGCTTGATCGTCTGCAGCACTGTCCGATTGAGAGTGTGGTGTTGTCGTCTTACCCCGGCCACTATACGCCGGATTTTCGGCGTGAAATTTTTATATATTATTTTATTATTATTTATATTTATTTATATTATTATATTATTATTATTATTATTATTATTATTATTATTATTATTATTATTTACGGATTCATTGCTTTTTCTAGCAAGTAATTATGGTACTCAAGGGCTCCGTTGAGGGCAACTTGGGTTCCTGTTTATTCATTCTGATGAAGGAACGCACGGGTCAGGCTGCACGTATCAATCACGACTGCCTTTTGCATTGTGATGTAGGTCTTCTCTTTTATTTCCAAAGTTCTTAAAGCAGGCTTGAGTGTGACCGGTATTTCCCCTGTGGCGCCAATTATTATTGGTATTACCGTTACTTGCTTCTGTCGCCACATGTCCTTTATCTCTTCAGCCAGGAGTAAGTATTTTGAGATTTTTTCCCTGTGTTTTTTTTCTATGTTTTCAGGCAGTGGGATTGCAATGTCTATCAGGTAAGTTTTTTGCGTTTTCCTGTTAGAAAAAATTATATCCGGTCTGTTATTCGGTATGTGCCTGTCTGTTTGGATCGTTCTGTTCCAGTAGAGGATGTGGTCATTGGTTTCCATTACAGATTCTGGTTGGTAGGTGTAGTAGGGTACAGGGCAATGGTTCAGATTTATTTGGTGCAGCAAAGCCTGATGTATTATTTTTGCGACGTTATTATGTCGTCCCGTATAGGCAGTTGGAGCTAGCGTCGGGCATCCACTGATGATGTGCTCGATAGACTCCGTTGTGGTCGAGCAGGCCCGACATCTATCAGAGGTGACTGTGGGATCCCGTACGACATATTTCATGTAGTTTCGCGTTGCCACTACTCGATCTTGGATTGCCACTACGAACCCCTCAGTTTCCGGGAAGATGTTGCCATATTTGAGCCAACTGAGAGAGGCATCGCGGTCGATGTGATCTGCAGCAATGATGTTAGGGTACTTCCCATGTAGAGGCTTTGCTAACCATTTCTCGATTTCTTGCCGGTGTGTCTGGTTTTGTGTTTCTTGGTCTGGAAGTGGCCTTAAGCTTTAGGGGTGTAAGGTTGTTATCAATTGAGACTATTGCGTTGTGAAGCCGGCTGATTTGGGCTTTGTCGAGGAAATATTTATGCATGTTGCGAGTTTGCCTCTTGTGCATGGTAGTCAGCCTTAATATGCCTCTACCACCTTGTGCCCGCGGTAGATGGAAACGTTCTACCGATTATTATTATTATTATTATTATTATTATTATTATTATTATTATTATTATTATTATTATTATTATTATTATTATTATTATTATTATTATTATTATTATTATTATTATTATTATTATTATTATTATTATTGATGCCTTAAAGCCCCTGATTACTGGGCTAAATGTAATATAGGCATATTCTATTGTGGCTGTTTGAAATAAAGTAATATTATTTTTATTATTGTTAGTATTATTATTATTACTATTTTACTATTATTGTAAACATAATGAACACATAATTTTTGACAATAAATATTCAAGTATTTTCCATTTTGCGTATTTTTTTACACTATTACCTTAAAATTTTCGATCTTTGGTAATAACTCATTCCAATAAATTAATGTTGTTTTTCTTGTTTGTACCATGTCACGCAGGGTGTGACAGCTCAAATAAAACAACAATTAACGACTCCAAATTAACATTGAATGATAATCCTAAATTTCTGGGTATATATATAGACGACACTCTTTCATGGCAAGAAAATGTAAACAAAGTATGTAAAAAAAATAAGTAAAGCTTCTCATAATATTAATTAGAGTCATATCGAGGTACTAAACCTTCAAACATTAAAAACAATTTATATGAAAACTTTGAATCGTGTAGGTGCTATGGAGTAATTTTCTATGAAAATGCAAGCAATGTTAACAGAATTTTCATTATACAAAAAAGAGTGTTAAGGATTAAGGATTAAATTGGGTCTTGTGGAAACTTGTAGAGGTAAATTCAGAGCAAACAATATGTTAACATTTTATGGTATTTACATTCAGGAGTGTCTAATATATTTCTTTGAAAATAAAGATACCACATTTAAAGGCTGTTCATCCCATTATCAACACAACACACGAACTGTAGATTACATTTATCCAAAGCATCGCCTTACAGTCACAGCAAGGATGCACATTATAGCTGCATCACATTTTACAACAATATTCCACTACATATTAAGCAGACAAATACACTACAAGGATTTAAGAAAAAATACATGAGCTTTTAATTGAAATTGAACCGTATAATGTGTATGAATATTTTAGGTATAGAGAATAATCTTCATATCTGTAAATAGATAAATATACGTATATAAAATATGCCGTAGCTAGTCCTAATTATTAGTCCCCATGAACATTTTTGTAATATATTGATTATTTTGTGATTTTGTTAGCTAATAGGTACATATTAGAATAGGAAAATGTTTATGTGTGTATTTGGGTATATGTATGTGTAGTATATATATTTGTACATGCATATCAGTTGTTTGATTGCTATTTCATTTTATTGTTGTTTGTATAACTTTACCTTGAAATAAAGATTATTTGATTTGATTTAATTTGATAGTATTTTGTATTCACATTTTACTTTTTTTTTTATCTGGACAGATTAATCAGATGTAAAAATAGATATTGAGGACGTCTCACTGCAGAGACCCAATACTATCTGCGACCTTGGGGTGATTTTTGATACTAGCTTATCGTTTTCACAGAGAGTCCAGAGGCGTTTCTTAAAACTTATTATTAGCTACAAGGAAGACAATTTAGATTTCCACATGAAGAGCTATTTTCAAGACACTCATTTGAACCTCTTGAAAGTCACCAAATTATTAACCAACTAGTGAGGATATTCTTAGCCAGTTAAACTTCTGCACTCCTCATATTTTTACGACAGCCTCTCACCTTCAATCTTGCAACAGCTCGTATTAATGTTATGAAATTTTCACCTCCTCACCAAATGTGCAGCAATTATAACTCAGTTCAAATTAAGATTAATCTGTTCAACTGGTGTGTAGCCTCAATAAAAAACCTAAAACTCTAATGTGTGTGTCGATTATTGCTTCTGTATTTTTTATTTTTTGTATATTCATAGTATTTATAATATTCATAGCAGTCATGTATTCATATGTTCTTATTCACATACTTATTTATTGTATTTATAGCATATTCATACTCATTCATTGTTATATTATCATAATTTATATTGTTACAAATCTCTATTGATCCCATTCAGCAATTGATGTGGAATGGTGTATGTTAAATAAATAAAATAAAAATAAAAAAGATATTAGAGAATTTTCTAGATGATTATTGTCACTCTTAAAATAATTCATGAAAAATTAAATTTTGAATTTACATACCTACCTATATCATAGCACATTGTAGGGAGAGACTATAATTAATTTTTTTTTTAGGTAGCTTCTGCTATAGAAGATCTTGTGAAAGAACATCAAAGGTTACCTGGAAATATTTTTTATGCTCTTCTTGATAGATTACCATATTTTAGGAAAAGAAAAAATACATGAAATGTTCAGCAAAATAAAACTCAATTTAAAAATTCGATATATTTGTACATTCCATTTAGTATAAATATGTGTAATTATTTTATGTAATTACTTTAACGAATTGTAAATAAGTAAGTTTACATGTACTTAATTGGTGAAAGTATTTGTATACCTCAAGAGTAAATTAGCTACTCTTAGTTTAATTGTTAATTAATTATACACAGTAATATGAGATAGTTATGTTTAAAAGTGAATGAGATAGTTAATCGCATAAGCCTTTTGCATGTCCTTGAGTTTGTTTGTGACCCTATGAAATTTATTTATTGAATCAGGAACTCTTTTTTACTTCTACATTTTTTTAATTTCATTAATATGATTTAATTGGTTTCTGGTTCTACTACTTGTAATTATTACATTCCTTTTATAGTTTGTAAGTATATTATATACCTAGTTACTTTGTTTCTAATTCCTATTTTATTTTCATCATTAATATTTATTAAGCTTTGTTATATGCATGTGACTACTTTATTAACAAGAAAAGTGCTATTGGGTACAGATAATCTAAATTGTGGACTTACAATATATCTTACAAACTCTACTACTAAATTTGTAAGCCAATTGTCATTACACAAGAGGATCTTAATTAACTTCTGCATTCCTTAATCAATTGATTTTGTGTATGTCCTTATAGACCGAGAGCTAGCATCACAAGGGATGCACTATTTTTGTAAATGGACAAAATATGCCTTAATAGGTTGTCGATGATCCATTGATTACCCGCTCATCAGTATGCCGGGCTGGGAGCGCTGCGTTTGGCGGCGAGGGGCGGGTTAGTCAATGACCTGACAGCGGTACTGTTACAAATGTCGTGCCGGGCAGCGTAATTTCAAAACATACTTAAGCACAACTCCAGACCCGCCCATCCAAACGCTCATTGGTTATTTCAAAATATACCTCACACGATGGGTTTCTGCAAAATGTACTTCGTTTCAAAACATTTCATAACGCACAACATTACCTGCCCAAATATACGCCAGCACAACGAGACCTTTCAAAACATACACCGTTACAGCACAAAAAATCGTCTTTGCATACCTTAAATAATAAAGTAAAACATTGACAGCCAATTCCATAAATAGCTTTAAAGTAGGCTTTAATAAAATTCAAATTGTGGAACTGGCTGTAAAGTCAAATCTTATCAATTTATTGCAACTTTATATTGTTATAAAATTAAAGATTCTCCTAACAAGTTTTAAATAATTCGTTCGAGACAAAAGTAACTTTTTTACTTTTAAGAGTAAAGGTGAAAACAAAGGAAGTAACTGAAAGGCACTAAAATTTTAACAAAACTTAAAGGCGACCATGAAAAATACGTAAATATTTAATGTATTTTAGCATTTGGCTTATTATTTAAAATATTGGTAATAAGGGAGTGCTTTGGGCCCACAATCTCGTCCTTTTGTCTAACAAATTGTCTCTTAAGCGATTTTTGTTTTACTTTATTAACGTTTGTATGATGGCAGTAATACATTTTTCTAAATACCATTCTTTGTAAATGAGGTCATGTATTTCGCACAACCCATTGGCTTTTGGATACAGTAGAAAATTTCTGGACCCACACATTACACTGGTCATTATAATTGTCTTCAGATCCTTGCAGTTTCAACCTCAAGCGTGCTTTATAATCGGACCATTAAATTTTAATATTTCCACGTCCCCTTGTTTACCGACAACACTAGTTAAAAGAAGTTTTAATGTTTCTATAATTATTGGTAAAATTCACTTAAACAAATACAAGCGATACTTCTCCACGCTGTCAATAATTTTGCAATGTTTTTTTTAGGTTATATTGTTTTTGCGGTAGAATAACAGTACTGAATTAGCGCAATCATTTGGGAAGCGCAGTAACGATGTATGTTTCGAAAGGTGTCGTTGTGCTGGCGTATATTTTGGCAGATAATGTTAGTTATGAAATGTGTTGAAACGAAGTACATTTTGCAGAAACCCGTCATGCGTAAGTATATTTTGAAATAACCAATGAGCGTTTGGATGGGCGGATCTGGCGTTGTGCTGAAGTATGTTTTGAAATTACGCTGCCGGGCAGAATTTCCGGTCTTGCCTTCGCAATTTACGACACCGACAAAATACCAATCTTACTTTTTCCGTAGAGATATCACACGATCCTCCACCCGACGTATTTATTTAGTTCTTAACGATTCAAAAATTGATGTTTTTGAAGTTTTGCCTTCTCCGAGATTATAGTCAATTTTAAGTTTGGGATCCGCCGTAGCCGAACGTGCTAAGCGGCGACTACTCGGTCGGTGGATTCCCGACTTCGAATCCCGCCCAGGGCTACTTTTTTATTTATTTATTTTGGCACATATTTTTGATTCTATAATTGCTCTTGGCTTATTTCTGTGCGACTAACGTGTTAAAATTATAAATTTTTGTAATTTTTTCTGATTTTTTGGTGATACATAGGGAAATAATCTTAAATAATCTTTCTAGTTTTGCATTTCTCAGTAGGTTCGCTGGTGTAACGGACGAAGTCCTGATTCCCAAACAGGAGATCCGGGTTCAAACTACGCACCCGGAATTTTTTTTTACTTTTTTTACATTTCCGGTCATAATTTGATAAATGATAAAATTTGTCAGCCATGTTGACGCCGCCATTTTTTTTGAATTGTTAAATTTCGATCGAAAATTTGTAATCGACGACCTTGATCACATTCAGATACCGATTTTTAGTCGAGTCATTTGATAAATGATAAAACTTGTCATGCCATGTTGACGCCGCCATTTTGAACTTTTAAGTTTCGATCCTATATTTGTAATCTGCGACACCGATAATCCTCACATACCGAATTTCAGTCGAATCCGACCATAAAGATAAAATGTTTTAATTTCTTTTTTTGATTTTGACGAACCCTGTATGTTTTCTTCAACAAAAATGCATCAAGTTTTTGTAGATTCGGTTTCTATCGATTGATTAAATCCTAAGTTGAATTATAAATTTTCTCGCACAATTTTTTGTATTGATTTCCAACAAAATTATTTTGAAACTGAATGAAGCTCTGAGAAACCCTCTTTAATTAAACAAATACGAAAACAAAACAAAAATTACTCATGAAATTATGACCGGAAATGTAAAAAAAGGTAAAAAAAATCTCCGGGCGCGAGTTTCGAACCCGGATCTCCTTGTTTGGAAATCTGACTTTTAGTCAATACACCATCGAACCTGCTGCGGAATGGAAGACTAGAAAGATTATTTAAACATTATTACCCTATGTATCACCAAAAAATCAGAAAAAACGACAAAAATTTATAATTTTAACACGTTAGTCGCATAGAAATAAGCAAGAGCAATTATAAAATCAAAAATATGTGCCAAAAATAAAAATAAACAAATAAAAAAGTAGCCCTGGGCGGGAAACGAAGTCGGGAATCCACTTAAAAGTAGTCGCCGCTTAGCACGCTCGGCTACGGTGGATCACAAACTTAAATTTGACTATAATCTCGGAGAAGGCAAAACTTCAAAAACATCAATTTTTGAAACGTTAAGAACTAAATAAATACGTCGGGTGGAGGATCGTGTGATATCTCTACGGAAAAAGAAAGATTGATATTTTGTCGGTGTCGAGATAATTAAAAACTGTTTTTTTGACATTTGTAACAGTACCGCTGTCAGATCATTGACTAAACCGCCCCTCGTCGCCAAACGCAGCGCTCCCAGCCCGGCAGACTGATGGACGGGTATTCAATGGATCATTGACAACCTATTAAGACATATTCTGTCCATTTATAAATAGTACAAATTTCTGTGATGCTAGCTCTCGGGGTATTAGTTTTGATGTTGGCGAATAACCTATATATATTTAAACATGTCAGTTTAATGCTAAAACAAAATAAAGTATATTCTTTACCTTAAATGGTATTTATCTCATGTCATCCCATACATAAAATCCTTCAAAGAAAGGTAGAACCCATTTACATTCAAGAAGTCTCAAAAACCCAGTAACTAGAATAAGCATTTCAAATGAAACTTTAGTGCTGAAGTAAATTAATAGTGGTTCTTCGAGCCGGATTGTTCATGGTTTATCATAATTGTAGTCCCTGATTTCTAGTTGTAGTTGCAGTACAAGCCGGAGCATTGCCCTCCTCAGCACATTCAGCAAGGTCAGGTGCCAATATAATTTTAAAATTTAGAAAAAAAAATGCGTATTTCTTAATTAAGAGGAATACCCATAGTAGTGTCCCTGCAAAGTTTCAAGGATTATGGTTTATTTATCCCCGGCAACACCACTTGTAGGAGAAATAACTTTACATTTTATTCGCTACTGAAAAGAGAATGATACATCTTCTCTTTCAACCGCAGTGAGAAGTGGGAAGAGTCGAGAGAGTAGCATTATTACCTAACATACTGCCAAGGCTGCTATCCTAGCCCGGGCTGAATTGAAAACAATCCAGCACTGGCAGGAACTACCAGAGTTAGTTCACTCAAAGGAGTTTATTACATACCCCTTGAAGTCAAGAACTAAAAAACTATTAGAGTTGAATAGGCTACACCTAAGAACTCTAATTGACCTATGCGCTGGGCACTGCAGATTAAATCATCACCTACACAGAATTGGACTGGTGGAAAACGCCGAATACCATCTGTGTCTCGAGGATGATGAAATGGCAGAGCACATTTTATGTACCTGTCCTACTGCAGCCAGAACCAGGTTCTCACTGTTTGGCAAAGGGCAACTGAAGTCAGAGGACCTGAACAGTTTCTCACTCAACAAGATTATCAGCTTTATTAAAAAGCTGAATCTGTTGGATGAACTATAACTAGGAGTGATCCACAATAGACCTGATGGTCACAGTGGAGGGTCTGACAGGAACCCAATCACATATGAACCTAACCTAACCTGTTACAATAAAAATTAAGTAAACAGTAAATTAGATATTTTGTAGGATGTTTTGCAATCACAAAGTTTTAAAAATAGGATCTTATTGAACTATTAGTGTTATTATTATATACACAGCATGTATTTAAATAATTTTACTAATCAGTCAATAAAATAAATTTTTATAGTAATTCTAGAGAATAACGGGGCATTGGAATTTTCGCGTAATTTTTTCAGGGTCGTAGAACACAAATCTAAAGTCGGTTTTCAATGCAAATGCATAGTTTTTCCAAAAAAAATTTTTAAAATTTTCCACCATAACACGAACTTTTTGTCAGTGTAAACACCAAAAACACACCTGGATTTTGGCCGATTTGTAACAAAACTACCCCCAACCCCGCTGTTGTCCTCTCTAGGGGCGCAGGAGGGTGAGTTGTTTTTAAGAAAGGTAGCGATTGCTGCCACCAGGTCAGGATATTTTAGATTTCCGCCTGACCTCGGAAATGAGAGAAAAACTGGTTTGTTTGAGGCACCTATCTCTTCGTGGGCTATAGGCCCGGCCACGGCTTATATGCGTGATCTTTTGGATAAGGGATGAAGCTGACAATTACCAGGTAATTTATAAATAAAGCAACCACTAAAGATTAATACGAGTATAATAAACTTCGAGTATAAGGTAACACTTCAAGGTATATATATAATATTGTTATAAATAAAGCAACCGCTAAAGAATTAATACGAGTAAAATAAAACTTCAAGTATAAGTTAACCCTTCAAAGTATAGATATACTAATAAATCACAAAACAACAGCACATACGTCAGGACTCACGCCTGAGCCACCCTGTATTTATTCCCGTTCTCCTCGAAGAGGAGTTCATATAAAAAAACTTTCCACTGATAGTGAAAAACTACCCTATTGAGAGCTGTATCTCTGCGCGCTCCCGGTATGTCCTGAAAGCGGCAAAAGCAATATTTTTGGTTTCAACTCTAATCGAATCCCCCTATCATATTTTGGTTAGTAGATTAAAATAACCCTAAACCCAAGACTGACTCACCCTTTTCCCAGTTTCGTAACAGTATCGGACAGGTATCCTATTTGTCCTTCCTAGCGTATTTCAAGCACTTAATCCTTTTCTAGCTGTCACACCACACACAAAATTTATTTATCCCTAGGCTATCTTAGCTCCGTTTATGAATAATTCCCGTTTGCGGTCTCGAGGAAACCCCAAACCGACTTCGCTAGTTGACTCTATTTCTATTAACCCATAGACCTGGTTAGACCAAAACCACTTTACACAAAAACACAAAACTAACTCCGCGGGCGTCGCGACGGACCTTCAGTGAAGACCCTTTTCTTCCAACCAAAACCCAACTCTCGCAAAGACCGCGACCCGACTTCTTCTCTCGCGAAACGCCGCCCAACTCCTTTCTTACAAAAAAAACTCCCTCTCTTTTCGTTCTCTCAGTTTTCCCCTATTTCTTATTTTTGCTAAATTTGCTAAAAATTCCCACTCCATTTCATAGATTTATTTTATTGATTTTCTCGTACAACTATCGCCCTCTACTGACGATGATTTGAATCTTTCATTCTAGCCTACCGGTTCCTACTTTTACCAGCTACTTTAACGGTTCGCCACTAATTCGCCCGTATACGCGCTTCCTCTTGGTTTTCCGGGAGGACGCGCTAGGTATGAACCATATACTTATTAACTATATACTGGTAATACTCCATAAGCCACTATGTACGGATTTGAGGCTAGAGAACGAGATAGTTTTCTATCTCTATGGAGGACTCTGACGATACGATCTGATGAAGAAGGAAGCGCGCGCTGTAACAGGTCAGTGGTCCCAAAACAAAGAAATCTACCGGCAACCGTAGAAAACGGAGATTTCGTATACTATGGTAAAATATATACCACCCTTTTGGAATGATTCACATGCTATTAGGAAGCTTTCGTTTCTTGGTACCTATTTAAATTATTTAATCAATAAATGAATACCTAATAAGCAGTAATTAGAAAAACTTATAGTCCAGTGGAATTAGCAAAAAAGTGGGTCTTAGGGTACTAATGGAAGTTTCGATGTTCAGCTACAAATTCTACTTTACGAATATGAGTGGCACAATTTATATTTTTATGTTTTATGGGTGATTCAGCCGTAAAAAGGCAAGATTGTTAAAAAACAATTTGACATTGAAAGAAATGGTAAATATTTTTTTTCTTTAGTTCTTGGGACGGCATCTTATTTTTTGAGTAAAAAAAAATTGTTCTTGATATTTTTTCTAAAAAGTCAACCTTTTTCAGTAAAACTTGGTGAAAAAATCTTCAATGTTAAAATTTTGAGAATTTTTAACCCCAAAACAACGCACTTTATGCAAAAATAAAACAAAAATTGTTTGTAAGAAGTCAAAGAATAACTGAATTTTTTCAGAATATTTTAATCAATTTTTGGAAATTTCTTGCAATATCCTTTTTTATTTATTTGGCTAATGAAAGCTATACAATTTCACATACATATCTTACGTATATATATTTAAACAAGCTAACCACTGCACTCTTCGCCGATTTACTGCACTTTTTATATAATTGCTGCACATTCTGTAGGATACTCTTCGCAGTTTTTTTGTAAATAATATTAGTTTTAGACATTTTTAGTTTAATTATAAAACATAAAAAAAATGTGTAAATTTTTCTTTATTTAAAAAAATTTATACCTTTTTTATTTATTGATCGATCGAAAACAATAGGGTTCTTTCTCTAGCAAACACTAACTTACTCGCCAAATTTCAATATAATCGGACTTTTCGTTCTTAAGTTATCGTGCTTACAAGAAACGTGACGGACGGACAGACAGACGGACGGACATTTTTGAAAGTTGTTCAGAATTCGATCACCAACACAGTGATATGAACATTTTTTCTCTACAAGTAATATTACCGGTTTTAGAAATGTGCCGATCGAATGCAATATACTTCGTTTTGTATTTACGAAGACTATAATAATAAAATACTGAATACTCTACAATACAATATAACTGCACGTTATATTTTTTATATAGGTATTGTCCTTGCATATTTGACACACTCATTTGAAAAATGAATTTTTTGTCATTTGGTAACTTTATATATATATAAAACCATGTAAATACAAATCCTTATTTTGATAAACAATAAAATACATAAAACAAATTCACAATCTTAGAACACACAAGCGCTTATAATATTAATGTCTGGAATTGGAACTTGGAACCACTGATATAACGCCTACAGTGCACAATTTCTCCGATTAGATTGTGACCACTCATCTTCTATATTTAGTTGAACTGTCACATTCTCGCGTCGATGTTCCGCCCACTAAGACATGCGCACAATACCAAGTCCTCTTAAAGGATAGAGAGACAGGCTTTCCTTGGCGTCAAATTGGGAACGAAACTCATAGTATATAGTTAATAAGTATATGGTATGAACGCTTCAAAATAACTGCCGTCTGTCCGCAGAATCATTAACTCAGCGAAAATTTAGAGCTTCTGTGACCCAACCCCAAATTACATTCTCCCGGTACTCTATACCGATAATGCGTTGGCCCAGGAAATTCGTAATCTGTTTCCTTTCTTGTAGACTAAATAATCCAGGCAATTGGAACTCTGATAATACAGGGTGACTGACGTACAGCCATAATTCCTATAGTTACACAAAATACTTTAACATTCTCACAAAACCCTCTGGTTACAACATAAATCTAAGTAATAACAATATGAAGGGTAATACTATTAAGGGGGGGGGGGTATTTACTACATTACTTCCCCCTTTAAAAAAGTTACGGCCTAAGTTGGCCGTGACCTTTTAGTTATAAACCTAAAACGTTGATTGCCGCCATTAGCATAGTAGACTATGTACCAACATTCTTAATCTTTGCACCAATGGAGACAACCTAACAATTTATGGACCTCCTAAGATTCTTAACTACATGTTTACAAAATAGTGTCTCCCGAATCGCGACAATAATACTTACGCACCTCGCGCACTACGCACAGATAACTTTTCTCGCGTACACCTATCTTCTATCTATACTCTGGCTGACCTACAGTGGGCATGTGGGAAAATAGGGTGCAACACTATTGTCTTTAAAACGTATGTCCATGCTTGGGCAAGCGTCACTGTGTTACCCGTTTTAGAGTCTAGGATTTGATCTAGATGTTTGATTGATGACCAACACTGGTAGCTCCTGGTAGCATCTCGTGGACCTGTTTGGGTACACACTCCAGGATGTATAGTACCTCTCCCAACACATGTCCTATATATCCTTCTCTATCTGGAGGGCATCTGGAACAATTGGTGCCAATAATAATCGATTCTTCAGTATTTCCCTTTGTACTAGGCATCGTCTGTGTATAGTATCTGTGTATAGCGTTTCTATATCCCGCTTATATTCCTGTTCCACGTACAAAAACTTGCTATTCACATATAGCATTAAGTCCGTGTTCTGTGGCAACATCGTAGTAGTCCGCTGTAAAAATCGTTCCTGGCCTTCCAGTACCAATAGCTGACGATGTTCCATTTGTCGCAATTCCATGGCACACAGATGAATTTTCTTTACAAGGGTTAAGGCAAATACCTTTGTATCTTTGTCCACTACGATATACTGCTCTCCTGACAGTGTATTAGTGATCTTTTCGGCTTTACCATCATAGAGAATGCTGAACTTATCTTCACAGCTTTCCGGTTCCCTCTGGTCCCAGGTAGTCTCTCCTAGAGTAGTATCAAAGCAATGATGATCTAAGAAGGGGCATGTCACCCCTCCTTTTAAACTTATCTCGTTATCCTCTAACTTTACCATTGCTAGGTAGTCCGTGACTTGCACCTTCACAGTCGCTGTGATCACCACGTTGCTCCACGACCTTCCATTCTCTTAATAACTTACACCTTCACATTTTCCTGAATTATTCAAATATCCATGGAGCGTTACAGAAGCAGTAGTCGTACCATTTAGGTTTATCTGCCCCACGGTCTGTTGATTAATTGTTAATTCCCTATACCGGTGAATCGACCTACATTCTTCTGCGCCTACTCGATGTATCTAGCTTAAAAGTCCTCCCGACACTGCCGAGCTGTGGCTATGCATGCCACAGTGCGTCATAAGACGGGTAACCTCAACTAAGCAAGTCGACACTTTTTGTAGTCCGATTTCAGTTCTTTGCACGATCCGCACTATTACTGTTTTGCTCAGATAATCTGAGCTCGGTTCGGGACACTTCACGATGCTCCTTGAGGACACCGTCGTAATATTCGCGTTCTCGTCCTCACAATCATAAGCTGTTAGCCCTACTATCCCATGCCACTGAGACAGCCAAGTATACAGCATGAAAGTTGCTACCACGGTCCGTAGTTTGATGTGCTCCATCCTATTGCGTTTCTAGTCTAGCCGGCTAGCCCTACATGTACAATAAAACATCAATATTACAATCGATCATTCAACCATTTAACATATTCTAGCTCAACCATCTACATATGAAACAAATTAGTCTAAAAAAAAAGAACTACTCCTATATCTAACTTTAATTGAGTGCCTGCGGAGGTCCAATTACAGCCACTGAGTTAATTATGTTTCATCCCATTTTTCTCTGGGTTAAAATAATACCATCTTAATAGGTATAAAACGTTATTGCTGAAAAAAAAATTAAAACCCTTAATTCTTCCCAACTGATTAATCTAGAACGTGGTTTGAGATACGCGTTTTTATCTACTCCCTTATCCAAGCCAGTTCATATACAAAAAACCTAATCAATCCCCGATCCGAGAACAACGTGAACTCCCATATAACCTCTTACAGATTCAGTTTGTCCGGCGGACGTCTTATCCGAGCGGATCTCCTTAACGGTATCTCGAGTTCCGTTTCTACTTCACCGTTACCATCATCGTCGTAGCCATCCTCGCTTATATCGCCTCCCGCATTTTCTATCAATTTTTCCTTTTCGTCCAGCCATTGGGGAAAAATGGGTCCCTTAGTCTTCCCTTCATTGCCTTCCTCCTGTCCACGAATCTGACCCCCTGAAAGGAGACCAAACCCTGCCTCTACGGGGACACCGTGAAGCGACGCCGCCGTGAGAGGTGGAGCACAGCCGTGTGTGCTAGCATTGTACAGATAGCGGCCGTGGTTACCCAACTCATGCGCGGAGCGTTCCCACATTACTGGAATCGGCGACTGAGAATGTGCCATTTCCTTAATTTAGATCTGAAAAATACCTAAAAGAAAACCACCTGGGTGTCGTCCGTAGACGAGATAATATCTGCAAGCAAGTTTGTTGCGAGCAGCGACACAACTGCGAGCCAAAAGCAGTGTATCGATAAAATGAAATAAATTAAATATTTTCAAGTCTAAGTCCTAGATAAACAGAGTGGCTAGGTCGGACGTTTGCCGACGTGCAGCTAGGCACTCTGTGGTCAGCCCTAACTGAAAATTTGAATAATAAATACCTTGTCTGAATTTAGGAAGCGTCTGTCATTCGCGTCTTGACAAGAGCAGGGGCCTAATTCCTTCTCAACACTCCAGACCGCTCGTTGAGTCGAAATGCGTCCCTTAGCTTGCCGGATTCCCGACGAGGCGAGTGGCTCAAGAGACCAATGTGGACGAGGACGTCGCCCACGTTGAAGTCGCCTGAGTCGGCCTTCCTCGAACAGTGCTGAATTACACAGCGGAAATCAGGAACAGAAATGCTTCGTGGATATCAGGATGGGCAGTGGCGTATGAACTGACTTGCCACTGGATGATTGGAGCATGCGGTGATATGATGTTGGATGTGGAGTACAGTTGATGTCTTGGAATCGGTGCCACGAGCAGGTAGAGTTATTTTTTTACTCTGCCGTGGTGAGGGAAACAGATCGAAGCGAAGCACTTTTCGTTGACACTTATCTAGTCCCTGTACGGCGACGAACTCTCTCACTGTCTATAAAGTCTTGCGCGGTTGACCAGTCTATACGAGAGTTCGTATTTCGTAGTAACTATCGGAGTGTCAACTGAAGCGTAGAGTCCCTCGAAGACGTTGCTGTTCCTTATATTCGTGATGGCGGCAACCTTGAAAAAGGCTATGCCGAATACCTTGTTCTACGAACTGTGTCGCATTAACGAATTCTTTCAGAAAGTGATTTTGGTGTGTCTAGTTGTCACACCAAAATCTCGAGAGTTTTGGGTCGTGTAAAATATTAATAATATTTTGCCACGAAACTGGGTAAAACTGGGCCGTTGCGGTGTATTGACGATACACCGCCGGAACTGGGAATAAATGATAAATAAAATTAAATGAATTGCAGCCTGACAGAATGACAAAGTGGAATTAATAACAAAGTGAAAAATTGAAAACTGGAACGTGAGTGATGCCGCGGCGGCTGCAGGCGATCGACTGACTACCAACGCCAATAGCCTTTGGCTTTGATGACGGTCTCGGATGATTAGGGGTCGAGCTTGTAGCTCTTTGCCCCAATCATCGCTGTAGACCTGGACCGGCCTCGTAAGGGGTGGGCCTGCTATTTTCCCCATACTCCCCCCGCAAATGCGGACGGTGCAGAGGATGTTAGCAGACCTCCCCTGGTCCTGGCTGTTGGACCCTGCCAGCTGGGTCGTTTCTTCTGGCGCTCTTCTTTCTTGGTTTTCTTCGCTGGCATTTGTCGGCTCCCGGGAGCGTCTCGTCTGTCGTGAGAGGGAACGGCTGTTGCCGAACCCTCTCGGAGCTGGGAAGGGATGTGGGTGTTTGACTAGTCGGAAGCCCAGGGTGCCAAGTGGCATCATGTGCTCCGACATCGTCGGAAGGAAGTTTTGGGCTATGTAGCTCTAGGATGTGTTCGGCCTAAGACGCTTTACTTTAGCGTCAGAGGCCGGCACGGGCTAGGGTAAGGGTACCGAGCTGGTTGTTTGCTTGGTACCCCCGAGATCGGGTGATTTGGGTGTTTTGGTCATTGTCTCCTTGTGGCGTGGCTTGAAGATCGGGCTGAAAGATAAAGGTTAGTTTATACTTACCCATTATCCAGGATCTGGAGCTTCGGCCTCTTGTGCCTTGGAGCGTCGTTGGGGTCGTAATCAGTCGCCTGTCTGATCAGCGGATTCCCATGCTCTGCTGCACGGGCATATAGGTTCTTCGCTCTGGCCTGGATAACTTCAGATACTGGGGTGTACTCCAAGTCTCTGAAGATGTCAGCGTTTCTGACAAACCATGGTGCATCCACGGCGCACCTCAGTGCGACGTTTTCCACGGCTTGTATCCTCTTCAGGTAGGTGGCTGCTTGGTATCCCCAGGCAACGGAGGCGTAGGTCAGAATAGGTGCTATGAGGGTCCTGATGAGCGTGAGCTTGTTCCTCAGGTTGAGCTGACTCTGTCTACCGATCATTGGCTAGAGTAGGGTCCTCCTCGTCCTCGCTTTCTGTATTATCGCCTCCGTGTTCTGTCTCCACGTCAGGCTTCTGTCCATGATAACGCCAAGGTATTTGACGGTATCGTGCCATTGGATGTTTTCACCATTCATGGAGACGTGTCCTGTGGCGGTTTGCTTCTTGACCCTCTTGAAGAGGGTGGCTTTGCTCTTCTCCGCGTTGACTTTGACTTTCCACTTGTTGCACCACTCTTCCAGAAGGGATGCTGCTTCCTGGAGGTTGCGGGTGGCAAGTCTTGCACTCCATGATCTTGCGATGATGGTGGTGTCGTCTGCGTAGAGCGCCAAAGAGGTCCTGTTGGTTCTTGGCATGTCGGAGGTGTAGATGGTGAACAGGTGGGGGGAAAGTACCAATCCCTGCGGTACGCCTGCTTCCATTGGCCTGTAGTTGGACAGCGCGTCGGCGATCTTCACACGAAGTTGCCTTCGGTGAAGGTAGGATCTTACTAGCTTGACGATGCCGAGAGGATAACCCATCGACAGCATTTTCGCCAGAAGACCATCGTGCTAAACCCTGTCGAAGGCCTTGGCTACGTCTAGGAAGATCGCTCCTGTGACTTGGCGTTGGTTGAAACCCTCTGTGATGTACTCCGTTAGACGGAGAAGTTGGAGCTCGGTGGAGTGTTCGGTTCGGTAGGCGAACTGCTCATCTGGGATGATTTGGAGCTCATCGGTCAGGGTTTTCAGTCTCTTCAGGATGATCCTCTCTGCCACTTTGCTCATCGCCGGTGGAAGACGGATGGGCCTGTAACTAGAAGGAAAGGTTAGGTTTTTACCTGGCTTGGGAATCATGATGACGTCGGCTCTCTTCCACTTGGTGGGGAAATGACGTAGTCTCAGGATGGCGTTGATGATGTTCACCAGCGCTGCTACTCCTTTGAGTGGTAGTTTCTTGAGTACCATGTTGCCTATTCCGTCACATCCCGGCGCTTTGCGGGGTTTGAGGCTTCTCAGGACTTCTTCCGGGGAAGTTGGGGGGATTATTTCTTCATCCTGCATGCGTCTCAGCCTTCTGACCCTTCGTGACACGTCGTCCAGCCAGTCGTCGTCCTCGTCGTCGATTTGGTTTTCTCTACACTGCAGTTCCAAGCTGTCGGCGAAAGCCTCGGCTTTTTCCTGGCGAGTGTAGACAATTCCTTATCCCAGATTGGTTCGAATTCATCTTTTTCCACCACGTTTATCCGGACCATATTCCTTACTGGTAGTACCATATATTACGATCTCCATGTTCGTTCCATAAAAGATAAAATTTATCATGTCCGAAACTTCTTCCCATAGTAATCCGTCTAGGCCGCAGCCAATCCTTGGCATCGCAAGTTTTTTGTCCCTGTTCTTTTCACCTAGACACCTTAAGTTTCTGAGCGTACCCCATGCATCTTTATATTCCGGCTCTCGTAGTACCTTTCCTTCGTAATCAAATAATAAAGATTCCTATTTTCTCGTTGAATGCAAGCGACTTCACCAACGGTTTTACTTTGATATTTTAGCTCCTCGACTCCACTGAAAATCTTCCTGAATTCCTTCGCGATTCCTTGTCTTATCTTAAAGTCCTGTGAGACACCGTGGGCAAGACTGTAGTCTATAGGTGATGTAAATAAGTCCCCTTCTATAATTCTTATATTCTCTACCTTCGGCACGGTGTGTTCCCTTCGATATTCCACAAACTCTTCATAAGTTACATCTATGAAATATTCGTCTCTATTATACATTCGGCTCAACGCATCGGCGTTGCATGCATTCGTCCCGCCCGGTGTACCACTTCAAAGTCATATTCCAACAACATCAGGGCCAACCTAGTTAGCCTTGAACTAGGGTCCTTTAAGGCGAAGAGCCAGTTTAAGGGCCGATGGTCGGTAATGACAGTAAACTTATGTCCGTACAGGTAGCAATTGAAGGTTTTAATCCCAAATACCACCCCACATAATTCTTTTTCCGTCGTTGAATAGTTCAGTTCCGCCTTCTTAAATGGCTTACTCGCGTAAGCTATCGGACGTTCCTGTCCGTCTGTTTTTTGGCTAAGGACGGCTCCCATACTCTGTCCCGACGAACCTGTTGCTAATATGAACGGCTGCTCAAAATCTGGGTAAATAAGCAGCGAATCCGATTTCAGCGCGTTTTTAGAGTGCTTATAGCGTCTAGAACTTCGGTCGTTATTTCAAATTTTTCATTTTTAGTCAAATTGACGATCGGAGCCGATATTTGAGCCACGTTGGAAATAAATCGTCGATACCAATTAACGATGCGGAAAAACGATCCAACTCCTTTAACATTCGTAGGTATGGGAAATTGCAACGGTGTTTTGCTCTGGGTAGCTAGAGTCGGAGATTAGTTCAGGGTCCAGATTAGTTTAATAATACAACCTAATCAAAATTAACAATTTTTATTATTCTCGACAGGTAAAGTATGCAGATTTACATGATATACAATAGTTACAGGTTATCGGTTTTCAGGTCCGTATCTTTTACGGCTATTGGTAATCAGGTGACATTTAAATCGTATGAGTGAGAGAGACGACGAGAGTGTAATGCAGTGATGCGACGAGTAGGGATTTTGACGGCGGAAACGGCGGCGGGATAATAACCGTCAACCCGAGCAAGCTATCGGCTCAACGCGCCGGGTCACTCCTCTGTCAACTTATATTTGCTCTTGGTCGGTTTCGTCGGGACGACGGGACGTCGCTGGACTGAATAACATTTGGCACAAGGTCCGTTCTTCGGTTCAGCGCGCCGTAGAACTTCTCTAGGTCAAGATATATTCGCTCCGGAGAGTCACGTCACTTGGTGCATAAATCAGCAAAGTGTCTTCGGCTCAGCGCGCCGTGGCAATTTACGAGGATATGCACCCAGTGCTCTTCTCGATCCGCGGCTGGGCTTTTATACACGAAACTATCCCTCCTTTTTGAGGCGGTCGTAGTCGGGTGGTGTGCAAATTTAGTATATCGAGTATGAATCGCCATCGTGTGGCAAATGTGCACACGGCACTACACTGAAACTTCTTAGTAATGACGTATGACTTTAGGATGCTTCATTACACTCCCCTCGTTCTTCGGGTGAAAAAATTGTCAACAGGAACAATTTTTAAACATTTCAAAACAAACTCTAGCCTATTACATACTTTTATCTAACTAAAGAAAGCATGGTTAAATTTTCGTAGACACCCTGTATAAACATGTGAATATAAAATTTGAAGTGTTGTCAACAGGAATCTATCTGTAAAACAACGGTAGAGATAACAGGGAAAATAAAATGCACTATGCAAAAAATAACTTAACTAGGTATGGCATAAATCGAAATAAACCGTAAGAAAACATTGGCATAAAAGATAAAACACATGGATTCCAAAGCAAAATTAACAAAATTTACATATCGGAAAATAAAATAAAATAACAAATTCGGCCTCATAAAGTTTTCCGCGCACTTGTTTGCCGCGCACTTAGACGTTCCCGCGCACTCCTGGGGTTGCGTTAGTGAACGTCTGCGGCAGAGGTGTTGACGCGCTGCTGCGGTGCCTGAACTTTCGTCTCCGTTTTGGTACTGCAGGAGGCGGCTTTGTGTCGTCTATCTGAAACAAGGCCCGAAGGCAGGGAATTGACCTACCTGGGGTCGGCGGCTTTGGGGGGCTGGGGCTTTCACCAAATAACTCCCTGAACTTTACTTCCATTGACCTGGACAGTGGCGACATCGTTTGTAGCCCAGGGGATGGTATCGGGGATGGCACATATTTGACTGGCGGTGAGGGGGGCGGCTCAGCTCTGGAGGTTGAGGGACAGCTTGGGGACGGCAGCAGGGACGGCATGTCTAACCTCGGCGGCGACGATGGTATCTGGCGTTTCCCTGGCTGGGGAGGCTTTTGGCTTCCGGCGTCGGGGGTAGGGGTGACAGTAGGGCTGGTATCTGGGTGTCTGCCCTAATTGTTGTGAGTGGCGGCGTCTGTGGGTTGATCGTCCTGGGAGGATCATAGTATAAGTACAGGTTTTCCAAACATTTTCCGGGCGGTGACATCGGGCGTGGTGGAGGAGACGGCGTCGGGTCGTCTGACTCAGGGTACCAGGGTGGTAAACTTGGTGTTCGTGGCCACATCTTGGTCTGATGATTCTGGTCGACTGAATATTTGCTGCGAGTGCATGTTAATTTATATGTTTTAGACATGCGCCGGTTTCAAATCTTTTACGTGTACGCGCAGTTTCCTGCGACCGGTGGGGGATCTAATTTCGACGATAACTGGTGATATAGTCTGCACCACGATATATGGTCCTGAGAATTTAGGTGCCAGTTAAAGGTGCGTTAAAATTTCGGATTGCTGAGGACAAAGGGTGTTCCCTTTTCATGACCCTGTCTCCCACACGGGGGGTCCATTCTCTGCGACGCAGGTTGTAGTGGTGACTCTGTGTTTGGTATGCTCTGGCTAGGTTTACTCGTACAAGTTCAAATATATCGGCCATTTTCTGCAACTTTTCAATGTGTTTCTTCGGGGTATCTGGATTTGTTGGGTTATTATTCTGGTTTTCTTTGTTGAGAGAGCTAGGTAGTGTTAACTCTCTACCGAAATTAAGCATTGCCGGTGTGAATCCCGTGGATTCATGTCTGGACGAATTTATGGCTAACGTAAATTCTGGTAAAAATTGGTCCCATTTTCGGTGGTCGTTTTCGGTATATTGGGCAATCATCGTCTTTATTCCTTTGTTTGTCCTCTCTACTGGATTACATTGGGGTGAATACGGCGTCGTTGTACGGTGTGTAATACCATATTCAGATAACAGCGAAGTGAATTCGTTGCTGGTAAACTGTTTCCCGTTATCGGTGATAATGTAATTTGGACATCCAAATCTGGCGATAATTTTTTCCTTTAATGCTTTGCAAACGGTGTCTGCTGTTGCTTTTCTTACAGGGTGACATTCTATCCATTTAGTGAATCTATCTTGTAACACGATGAGATTATTGTTGCCTTTGCTAGACCTAGGAAGTGGTCCGACAATGTCGATGCTGACAGTATCCCAACATCCGTTTATTTTAGGGAATTGCATTTTTCCTGCGGTCTGTTGTTGAGATGATTTATATTTTTGACAGTTCGGGCAGCGTCTTACGTAATTTGCAATATCTCTGTACATCCTAGGCCAGTAGTATTTATCGGCAATTCGGGTTATAGTTTTTGTTATACCTAGGTGTCCTGCGCATGGTGCATCGTGATTTTCCTTCAGGATTTGTTTTCGTTGCGGTTGCGGGATACAAAGTTTCCATGGGTTGGAAAATTCGGGGTCTGTAAAATTGTTACTGCTCCATATATGGCGGTACAGGTTTCCGTCGATAATGCAGTATTCCGGTTTTCTTTCGGGTTTATTTTGTACTAGTTTAATGGTCTCTTTGTACCAAGCACAGTTTTCTGAATTTTCAATAGCGAAAATACCTTCCTCTGTGATATTTCCTTCTTCGGTGATAACTGGCTGGCGGGAAAGTGCGTCTGCCATATGCCACTCCTTTTCTGTATTTTATTTCGAAATCATACTGTTGTAATTCCATTACCCATCGAGCCAGTCGTCCATTGGTGGGATTTGTGGAATATAACCATTTTAAACTCTGGTGATCTGTTACAACAACAAAATGATATCCCTGTATGTAACTAATGTGTTTCCGGATTGCGAAGAGTATGGCGGAGCATTCTAATTCCACGGCTGACATCTTTTTTTCTACGTCTGACAAGGAGCGACTTGCATAGGCTATAATACGGTCCTGATTGTCAATTTTTTGTAGCAGTGCTGAACCAAGTCCTTGTATAGATGCGTCTGTCTGGAGATAAAAAGTTTTCGTAAAATCGGGGCAGCTGAGTACAGGAGCCGTGGCTAGTGCATTTTTGAGTTTTGTGAAAGCCTCTTCTTCAACTGATGTCCATTTCCAGCGGATATGTTTCCTCAGTAATTTGTTTAAGGGTGCGGCAGTGTCCGAATATGACTTTATAAATCTCCTATACCAGGAAGTCATGCCGAGAAAACGTCGTAATTGTTTGACATTCTTTGGAGGCTGGATTGCCACAATGGCACTTACTTTTTCGGGGTCTGTCTTAATGCCATCTTCACTTACCAGGTGTCCTAAATATCTTAGTTCTTTTCTGCAGAAATTACATTTATCTGGATTTAGTTGTAGGTTTGCATCTTTTAAACGCTGAAATATTTCTTGTAAGTGTTGTAAATGTTCGTTAAATGTCTTGCTTACTACGACGATGTCGTCCAGGTACGCAAATGCATATGTCAGATCAGGGGTTATAATCTGGTCCAGGAGTCTTTGAAATGTGCTAGGGGCTGAATGGAGGCCAAAAGGTAAAACTTTAAATTGAAATAACCCTCTTCCGGGTACCGTAAAGATATTTGCCAATAGCTGGAGCGTAAATCTAAAGTAGATATGAACCGGGCTTCTCGTAATTTGTCTAAAATGGCGTTTATAAAAGGTAATGGGTAAGCATCTTTCATCGAAACTTCATTTACTTTCCGGAAGTCTATGCAAAATCTATATTTATTGTCCTTTTTCTTTACCATGACAATTGGGGAATTCCACGGGCTTTTAGACGGTTCTACTACACCTTCTTCCAACATTTTGTCTAACTCGGTATTGACAATTTTTTGCATGGCTGGGTTTAATGGGCGGTATCTCTGTTTAATAGGCGTGTCGTCCAGGATTCTAATTTTGTGTTGTGTTAGTGGGGTAACACCTTGAATTGTCTCAAATTTCGGAAGTTCGACTTGTAAAAAATTTGACAGGATCTGTTTTTCGTTATCTGAGGGCTGAATTAGAGAGAGCGGTATTGTTCCTTCCATTTTCTGATTAAAATCTATCATATTTCCCATAATTTGCCCTATTAATAATTTAAAATCAATGGTAACGTGATGGTTCCTTAGAAAGTCCATCCCCAAAATAATATCATAAGTTAAATTTGGCAAGTAAAAGAAATTATCGGTTAATTGAAGTCCTGTTGTGTAGTAATTTAATTTGGATTCTCTGTTTACTTGTGTTTCAGTTCCATCCGCCAGTTTAATATTATGTCCGGTACAATTTATTTCTAGTAAGTTTGCTTTGCACTTCGTGTATACAGTGTCCCCTATGTAAGAGCGGGTTGAGCCCGTGTCGAGTAGCGATGTAAAGTGTTCGGTTCCGATTTGTATCGAAAGTTTCAGTCGGTCGTTGACATTGAAAACTGGAGTTTGGACGGTGGCCGCGGGGAAGTTGTTTACTGGCTGGACTGTTCGCGAGGCAGGGCAGCCATATTGCCGTTTCCCGAGGCCTCATTTTTGCAGCTGCAATCACGGGAAAATATGCCTAGTTATCCGCAGCGGGAGCAAAATATTTTGGGTGTGTTTGTACAGTTATCTCGGGTGTGACCAGGGCTTCCACAACGCCAACAGTTTGTATTTCTATTGTAGTTATTAACTACGCTGTGTCTGGAATTTGTTTGTGTGTTATTCCTAGAATTGTTTTGAGTTCTGGTGTACTCGGCGGCGGTTTGTCTCTGCACCTGATCTGGTGGTCTAGAATAATTCTGGGTGGCCGGCCTATTCGAGTTTTGTGTGTTGTTTCCATAATTATTTCTATAATTCGGTGCTTGATAATATCTGTCTGGTGTGTAATTTAAACCTAATCTTAGTGTGCCTGTTTGTAAGCTTTGTTTAGCTGCCTTTTCTTCTTTGCAAACAGTTTCGTGTTCATTTGCTAGGGTTATTAATTGATCGAGTGTCTGGAAATCGGTGTGTTATATATATATTCGGTATTGTGGTTTTAAATTTGAGTATATTCGGTATAACTTCTGTTCTGGAGTGATATTTTTAAGCCTCCGCAGTAGAGTTTGGATTGCTACTAAATAATCTTTTATATTTTCGTTGTCTTTTTGTACACGGAGCCTTGCTTCGTCTTCCAACTTTAAATGGTAATCTGAGGGTGCGTAAAATGCTGTTAACTTTGTGACAAATTGATCTCACGTATTCCAGGACGTTTTATTATTTCTGTACCATAATAATGCATCGCCTTGTAGTAGTTCGGGTAGGGCTCGTAGCATTTGTTCATCATTAAAATTGTATCCAGACTGTAGCTCTTCCACACGTTCTAGAAATGAGAAAACGTCTTTTCTGCCGTCGAAACGAACGTTCCATTTGCGAACTTCAGTTAAAACGGTACCCATGGGTGTTGGTATAATGTATGACATGTCTGGTATTGTAGGATTTATTTGGGTGGGCGTGGCATCAACTTTCTTGGCTGCCTCGCTACGTAAATAACTTTTTAGTCTACTTCGGAGTTCTTCCACTGTTCCAGTTGTAATTGCGCCGTACTTGGAAAATTCTACTAGCATTTCATCTTTCTTTAATTTATATATCCATCCTACTGTGGTTTCTGCGACTTCTAGTCCATAAGCTCCATCTGTGTCTGACAAATTCATTTCTGTGGCTTGGAATATTTTGTGTCTCCCTCTTAGTATAAATGTATCCTTTTGGGATGTCTGGAGTAAATCTACTACACTTGGTGCATAAATCAGCAAAGTGTCTTCGGCTCAGCGCGCCGTGGCAATTTACGAGGATATGCACCCAGTGCTCTTCTCGATCCGCGGCTGGGCTTTTATACACGAAACTATCCCTCCTTTTTGAGGCGGTCGTAGTCGGGTGGTGTGCAAATTTAGTATATCGAGTATGAATCGCCGTCGTGTGGCAAATGTGCACACGGCACTACACTGAAACTTCTTAGTAATGACGTATGACTTTAGGATGCTTCATTACAAAATCTTGCAATAGCTTCTACCT
Organism: Stenurella melanura; assembly: GCA_963583905.1. Taxonomy (NCBI): domain Eukaryota; kingdom Metazoa; phylum Arthropoda; class Insecta; order Coleoptera; family Cerambycidae; genus Stenurella; species Stenurella melanura. The sequence continues at coordinate 108,716,976 of OY757310.1, read as the reverse complement.
TCTCCGGATCCGGAAGTACTCCTTCTCGCGAAATAATATGGCCCAAATATTTAACTTTTTGTAGCAAGAATGTACATTTTCTCGGTTTCAGTTTTATGTTGGCTTCCCTCAATCGATCAAAGACAGCCTGTAAATTAGTTATGTGTTCTCTAGCCCCTTCGGAATTAAACATTAAACATGCCAAACGGCATTTTCACATATTCGTAGTGCCCTTGAAATGTACTGAACCCGGTTAGTGGTATATCCTTGTCCTCCACGTCTATTTGATGATACGCTTCGGCCACGTCTATGACCGAGAATAATACTTGCTGTCCTGCCTTATAGCCTTGTATTAAATCCGATATATTTGGTAACGGGTAATACTCCTTTTGCGTAACACTGTTGAGCCCTCTGTAATCTATACACATCCGAATCTTTTCTTCCTCCGTTGGTAGCGCTTTTGTCACAAGTACTACCGGTGCCGACCATGGACTAAATGACGGTCTAATAACCTTGGATTTCAATAGCCTCTGTATTTCTTCCTGTAATACTTCTCTCCGTTTATATGGTATCCTATAAGGTGCTTTACATATAGGTTTCGCTCCTATCTCCAGAGTTATTCCATGTTTGACTTTAGTCGTACTAGATAGAATGTCATCATCTTCCATGAACAAATCAGAATATCTACGTAATAACTTCTTCAGTTCCGCTCTCGTCTCGTTATCCAGGTGAGCTAAGTCAAAACCTTCGTCTATCCACTTATCACTAGTTACATCTATTTTTCCAACAACAATCTTGTTCTCTGTTATTATTCGTGCCTCCTCGTCTCTTATAGCTGTGCCAACCTTCTGTCCCTTCGTTATCTTCACCTCCTCACATGAAAAGTTTATTATCCTCATGGGCACGATATCTCGATTTTCAACGACTGTGCACGCGACGTGCGCGTCCTTATGACCTAACTCTAGATACCAGCACTTCTCCGCTAATATTTTGCTTTGTCTTGCCCAAACACCTAATCTCCGTCCTGGGGGTATAGTGACTTCTTCTACCGATAAAATGCTCGACTCTATTCTCGTACAAGCCTTCTCCTTTCCATTGGTCATGCCCTTACTTCTACGGTCATGATCTTCATTAACTAGTGTATGACAATTTTCTAACCTGGCGATTGCATTTTCTGCTTTCTCTAATCTATCCTGTAGGCATTTAATTCCTCGTCCCCTAGATTTTTCATCAAGCCCGACCAAAACGTCTTCCGATTGCCTGTCGCTGCTATTGGTCCGTGAGTTCTTTATCATAGATTCTTCATCTGTTGTTTCTTTAATTTTTATTACCTCGTTTCCACCCGTAGCATTTTCTTCATCATCCTCGTTTGCGCTGCAATGCACCTGGGCCGTAAAGTTTATTGAATTATTTTGCCTTCCAGATCTGTTATAAAATTTTTCCACTTTCAGCAGCCAAGTTTTCCATTGCTTTCCATCTTCGTCATTATCTTCCATATTTCCCGGTAGCCTCTCGAGAATTTCTCTGTTTGATTCGATCACCTGCTCTATCCCACAAGTAATACGAACCTCATGAGCTGATAGAAAATCCCGTCCTAATAGTATCTCCATCTCTCCCAGAATATCATCTTCGCATACGATAAACTTCCCTTGCACGCGCATTTTTTACGCCGGTGCTACGAAACTTACATAAACTAGGCCGTAAGTTGACAGTGCATGGCCGGTAATTCCGGTTAATGCCATTTCCTCACTTCACTCGATTTCCATTTCCTCTTCTACAATTACCTTTTTCTGAATTAAGGAAACAGCTGCTCCAGTATCTATTAAATAACTACGAAGTTTACCCCTAAGATACAAGGAAACTACATAAGGACTCTGGTCTTCCTCATCCACTATACTAAGTGCAGGTATTATGGAATTAAAGTGTCTCTCTTCAACCCTTTGGCGTTCCCTATTTCTCACGTCTCCCACAAAGTGTCTCCTTCCGGGCATAGCCCTGTCTAATCGGCTGCCCACCAACATATACCCATCGCAGCCTTCCTTAGTTCCTTGGCTACTCTTTTCCTTGGAAAAGGTGGTTTGGTCTCCCCTGCCTGACAAGAATGCCAGTTGGCCTCCTAACCGGGGCATGTTAGAAGGCTTTAGTAGTTTAAAGTTGAGGAATGCACCTTTTGCGAGTCCTCCATACCACTATCTACGTTTCTTGGAACCTTTGGTATAGCGCCCATGTTTCTATCTCCTGCAGCAAATCCTGGTCTCTCCGGTTGTGCCCTAAAATTACCTTCTAGGCTCGCCTCTCCATGGCCATATTCGTTCTCTCGTCTCGTATCCTGTTGACGAGGGAAGTTTGCCATTCTCCCGTCTCGTCGTCCTTGATTTCCTTGATTCTCATGCCGGCTGTAATTACTGCTTGGGCCACCTCTGCCAGTAGTGGGTAAATGACAATTCTGTGGGAGCAATCATTTTTCATGAGTGATGAAGGTCAAAGTGATGAATGATGAAGGTCAAAGTCATCATTCGTGATGAAGGTCAAAGTCATCATTCGTGATGAAGATCAAAGTAATCATTCGTGATGGAGGTCAAAGCGATCATTCGTGATGAGGATTTCCGAGAATTTACGTGCAGGTATGCGAGGTACCAAATTACATTTCCCGGAATTTTAACGAACAAGTCTCGACAAGTCTAGAATGTACGTGTATATCAAATTTCATTTCCGGGAATTTTTAGAAATACATAGCTGAGTTACATGGTAACAAACATTCGAAGGAACACCCTGTATATGATCACATGTAATCCCATAATTCAATTAATATGCATTGTAGTAATAAGTATATGTGATTAACATTTTCCGTAGCCCACGGTATATAATAGTACAAAATGATTAATTCGAATCAATCAATGCATTATACTAATAAGTATAGGAAATATAAAAAATTCTCTATAACACATTTTCAGTAGTCCTCTGTTTATAATACAAAATGATTAATCCGAATCAATCAATGCATTATCCTGATTATCATTTCTCGTCGTCCAACCTTCATTTGTTCCTCTAAAATTTTGACCCTTATTATGCCTGGCTTCGTTACTTCTCTCTCTACCTCCTAGTCCGCTGGTGTTTCGCTCTCCTCTACTTTCCAAGTGTCGGTTGGAGCATTCTCTTGCCCAATGTCCGGGTTGATTACACAAAAAACAACCATTCTTATCTCCTTGTCTCCGGGAGTTCTGCCTTTTAGTGTCGCATTCCCGTGCCAAATGTCCCGTTCTCCCACAGGTGTAACAATTTACTTGTATCACTCGCTGCTCAGAATTACTACCTTGTAACATCCTTACCGTGGTCTCGTGTAGCTTCACCAACTCTTCTGCTTTATCCAAGGTCAATTTCTCCTCCTTGAACAATAGAACGCCCACTTCCTTCATAGTTTCTTTCTCAGCCCGATTTTAAACTGATTTAAAATAAGATCTTGACTTGCTGTTCCTGTGGTGTTGCGGTACTGAGATCCTCCTCCAAGACCCTCGCTCCGAAAATCCTGAGTCGAGTGCAAAAGGATGAGACGCTCTCGTCGTGCCTCTGATAACACTTACCTAACTTAAATTGATTCTCTCCCGGCAAACTAGTTTCCGCAAAATTATCAATTAACTTGGCCTTTAATGCCCGAAAATTTAACCCCTCTAGACTCGAATCTGACCTTAAAAAATCATAAGCTTCCCCTACACATTTATATTTCAATAACTTTAAAGTTTCTTCCTCTGTCCACCCATCTAGTTTGGCGCGCTGCTCCAATTTCCCTAAATACCTGTTTACGCCCTTACCACTAAAGTCATCCACCGTTGACGCTATCATCCTCAACGAGTACATAGCTGCAACCCGGGAAATGGTTCGAAAATTCGAGGACAATCCGGATGTCCCCTGGGTTGTTGGCATTACAACCGGAATTGTAACCCACAGTGTAATTGCTGTAGTAGTAGTGTTAGTAGTATTAGTAATGGGGTCCATTTTTCCTACTTAACTATAGCTATAAGCACAAACCTGTTGGTTATATATAATTCTTCAGTTATTTTCGACTCTCCCTGTATACGCAAAGTCCTACTCAATCTAGTTTTTATTACTAAAACAATTCATCAACTTTTCTATATTTACTAGCGGCTTCAACAAAAAAAATAAAACTCACCAGAGTATCAACTCGATTATAAAATTCAGAACTTATTCAAACCAATGCATACTGTTACTTAAGTATTTTTCTTTCCAGTACTTCTAATCCAGCACTATGTATATATCTCTTAATCACACCTATACAACCCTATACCTATATATCCACTTTTTCCAATAAGAGAAATTACCCACTTATTTTTTTTTCAGCCTGCATTTAACACGAAAAATTTATCAATTCACTTTTCAGACAGTTTTAAAGCGATCGAAGCTACCTTAAATATCCACGCGTTATTATTATTATTATTATTATTTTATACATTCGCTCAGGAAAAGTTACAGATATTTACCAAGTCTGTGTAGCACCATCAAACTATACCTGCTATGATTTCGTACAATAATAACTACATTTTTCAAATTTTTTTTTCCACACTGTACAATCATTCAGTAAAAGTACAAATATTTCCGAGTTTTAGCCATCCTATATACTTATTCCAATATTCGTGTTCACCCTGTATATTTATAAAAAAAAAATACAGATATTTCCAATCAGCTCAGCACCATCAAAACTGTACTATACTTCTATACAACAACAACTAATTTTTTTTTCTAATTTTCTTATCCACCCTATACTTTTATATAAAAAAATACAGATATTTCCAATCAGTTTAGCACCATCCAACTGCACTATACTTCCATACAACAATAACTAACTTTTACACTAATATTTTTATCCGCCCTGTAAATTTATTCAGGAAAAATTACAGATATTTTTCCAATCAGTTTAGCCCCATCCAACTGCACTCTACTTCTATATAACAATAACTAGATTTTATATTAATACTTTTATCCACCCTGTACATTTATTCAGGAAAAATTACAGATATTTTTCCAATCAATCTTGGCACAGTCAAACATATTCTATTTTTCTCACTATAAAAATTATCCAACTATACTTCAGCTGACTTATATAGTTTTCCCATTCAAACAACTAGGGATCTCTCCCGGTAATAAAATTACCCAATAATATTTTTATATTTACTCAGGGAAAATTACAGCTATTTTCCAGCTAATCTTGGCACAGTCAAATCTATTTTATTTTCCTCAATAGGACAATTACCCAGCTATACTTATTTCAGCAAACCTATATATGTTTTTTCTCATATGAAACAATCTATTATCATCCTATCAAGAAAGTAGGTACTTATTTAGCAAAATATCCCTTTGTAATCAACTTCACTTTTAAACTATCCCCTGTATTACAAACATTCCTTCCTAAATCTGAGTCTCCTTTCAATCATCCCCTCTGACAACAACACAGAAATATATCCCTTCTACCCTTATTAAACAATCCACACACAAAAAAATTATCGTAACTTTAAAATCCTTTTCATTAAAATATCCTCTTTTAAAATATCTATAAAAAAATATTCCTTTTGAATCACCCTTTACATCACCCTTGTATTCATCCGAAAAAAAAAAATTCTTCTACTCTTAATATCCCTTCCTTTAAAAGGTCCCACCTTAAATCACCTTATTTAAATCATCCCCTTTAAACAACCCCTTTAAAATATCCCCTATTAAATCACCCTTTTAATCCCACCAGAATAAACCCTTTTAAGTTATCCCCTTTTACTATATCCTCTATTAAATCATCCCACCGCTGCCACCAGTTGTAACAAAACTACCCCCTACCCCGCTGTTGTACTCTCTAGGGGCGCAGGAGGGTGAGTTGTTTTTAAGAAAGGTAGCGATTGCTGCCACCAGGTCAGGATATTTTAGATTTCCGCCTGACCACGGAAATGAGAGAAAAACTGGTTTGTTTGAGGCACCTATCTCTTCGTGGGCTATAGGCCCGGCCATGGCTTATATGCGTGGTCTTTTGGATAAGGGATGAAGCTGACAATTACTAGGTAATTTATAAATAAAGCAACCGCTAAAGATTAATACGAGTATAATAAACTTCGAGTATAAGGTAACACTTCAAGGTATAGATATAATATTGTTATAAATAAAGCAACCGCTAAAGAATTAATACGAGTATAATAAAACTCCAAGTATAAGTTAACCCTTCAAAGTATAGATAAGTATAATAATAAATCACAAAACAACAGCACATACGTGAGGACTCACGCCTGTGCCCCAAACAGCTCGGTACACTCTACGTACGTACGTTTTAGGTCCATTTTACGCCGGGACGTACGTAGATGCAACATGAGACGTACAATAAAGTATGTACATGTACGTAGTCTTGATGTACGTTCTTCCGACATTCTACACCTGTACGTTTATGTACGTACTCTTGATGTACGTACTTGAGACGTTCTATATTTTTACATACATGTACATACTGTAATGTACGTACTCGTAACGTTGCGCACCTGTACATACATGAATGTACTATAATGTACGTACTTGTAACATTCTATACTTGTATGTACATGTACATACTTGTGACTTTCCATGCCAGTATGTGTAGATATATATACTGTATAAGGTTCAATGCATGTATGCTTTAAAATTATTACATTTATAATATAGGTATTTAAAAATACATTTAATTGGTACATCAAATAAATATTGAATGTCAAACAGTTAAATGAATTATTTTCAAAGTTATTTTAGAAATATTAGGTGAGACATGCAGGCAATGTTTTTTATGTTAGGGAGAGGGAGAGGACACAATCTCTGCATCTTTTATTTTAATATCTTTACAAGTAGAAGCTCACTTTGAGCGAATACAACTCTCGTTTATAATGGGTCAGAAAGAGAACGACAATTGAGATGTGTCATGTCGTGAAAGAATAGGTTTGTTAATTTGTGTTGATTTAACGCAGCTCCAAGCAGTTAAATAAAGATAGTGCCATCATAAATAATGTGAGTGTGAGAGAGATAACGTGTTTCAACGTTGCTATAAATCAACACAAATGAACAAACTGAATACGTTTGTCTGTTGCCCTCTCTTTCTTAAACAAACTGCGTTTTGTATCGACATTTTTGACGCCTTCTTGACGGTAGTTACGCGCCATTTCCGTATACCTACAATTTTTGTCATTACCATTTACCACCAGGTTTTTGCGAAATAAGTGAATAGTATCAATAACTTATTATACCTAGAAAGTGATAATATATCGCTGTTTGCAGCTAACTTGTGGTTTTATTGTCTGAGTGGAAGTGGAGTGTTGTGCTATTATAACCTCACATATTATTCGTGTCCTTATAAATCGTAAAAGGTAAGTACATATAAACAGGTGTAACGAAAATTATTATTTTTTAATATGGAAAAACAAAAACTAATAATTAAAAGTAAACATTATAAAAGGGCTAGAAATGAGTTAAATAAATTTGAAAGGAATATAAATTCGCCTTTTTCTGGAAATTCAGAGCAAGTTATTACCACTCAAAATTCAGGTGAAACAAATGAATCTTCCTTAAAAAATTTAGAGCCAGCCATTTTTCAAAATTCAATTATTCAAAGGGATTCTATAATTTTACCTCACTCTGTAAATATTTCTGAACCGACTTATACAGATAATTCAGACTCCGATGATAACGACATGCATAAGCAGGATATTTTCAACGTATATTCTGAATCATTTAAATTTAAAAAAAATCTTCTACTGAGAACCTGTGTATTCAACTAGGTCAGTGGGCTTTAAAACATAATATCACACATGCAGCAATCAATGAACTTTTAATTATATTACAACCCGAACATAAGGAACTTCCTCTAGATGCAAGAACACTTTTAAAAACCCCTAAACAAAAAGTTGTCAAATGTGTTCAGCCAGGGGAATATTTTCATTTTGGTTTTGAAAATTGTATTAGAAATCTGTTAAGAAAATTTCGTGGGCGTCATAAGTTGAATGTTATTGAAGTTCTTGTAAATATTGATGGTGTACCACTGTCAAAAAGTTCAGGTAGTGTAGCGTATCCTATATTATGCAGTTTATATGAAAATAAAAATCAAGTGGATATGATTGGAATTTTTCATGGATATGAAAAACCTAAAGATGCCAATAATTTTTTAAGTGATTTTGTAACAGAGGCAATACATGTAGTAAATAATGGGTTGTTATTTGATGAACACTTTTACAACATACAAATTAAAGGGTTCATATGTGATGTTCCAGCAAAATCATATATCACATACACAAAAGGACATACGGGTTATATGTCTTGTTCAAAATGCGATACACATGGAAATTACAATAAAAATGGCGTTTGTTTTCCCCAAACTGATAGCATAAATCACAGATCGGATTCTGATTTTAGAAAAAAAAGTCAAGCTGAACATCATACAGGAACAACATTAATAGAATTAATCCCAAAAATTCATATGATTCAATCATTTCCACTTGATCCTATGCATTTGATTTATTTAGGAGTTGTAAAAAAATTGGTTGTTTCTTTATGGTCAAGTGGGAAACCACCGACTAAATTGTCATACAAACAAACTACGGATCTTTCAAGTTTATTATTAGACCAAGTATCTAATATAACATCCGAGTTTAACCGAAAGCCTAGAAGCATAACCGAATCCAAAAGATGGAAAGCAACTGAATTCCGACAATTTTTATTATATACCGGACCTGTTGTTTTAAAACATATTTTGAAGAAAGACATGTATCTAAACTTTTTATCACTACATGCTGCCATCACAATATTATCATGTTCAAAACACTTAAAACACAAACATTATGCAGAGAAGTTATTAAAATATTTTGTTGAGACCTTTATACGAATCTATGGGGAAGAATATGTTTCACATAATGTTCACAATCTGTTACATATTACACAAGATGTAAGTTCGTTTGGTCCTCTTGAAAAATTTAGTGCCTTTCAATTTGAAAACTATATGCAAATAATTAAAAAACATATTAGAAAACAGGAGAGACCCCTTCAGCAAATAATTAATCGAAGAGAAGAAAATGAAATATTAGATAAAACAGTACAAATAAGTATTTTTCCTGAATTTCCCTATGTTCACAAGCCACATTCAAATGGCCCCCTTACTTCAACTCACACTAGTTTTATTTCACAGTATGAGCAACTTGTATTTGAAAACTTTGTTTTAACAATTAGACCACCGAATAATTGTTGTATTCTTCTTGATGGTACTGTATTATGTATAACAAATATTGTGTCTGATGGTAAAAAAATTTTCATTATCGGGCAAGAGTTTTTGAAAAAACAAAATTTTTATGAGAGCCCCTGCGAATCTTCTGATCTAAATATATATCTAGTGGATAATAGCGGTCCACAAAAGTCTTGGGATATAGATCAATTAGAATGTAAATGTATGAAACTTTCATATCTTGATAAATTTGTTGTTTTTCCACTTCTGCACTTAATGTAAAAAGCCATATTATTCAATATTAATATTATATAGCATAATTTAACATTTTTAATCATTTGGCCCTTTGTTATACAGAGTTGCAACTATTTAATTCACCACTATATTTTCAATTCAATTCAATTTATTCACTAGATTGTTCAATGGATACAATTTAGAAATCATATTTATAAGTTATAATTTAAATATACTTAATTGTACAGTTAGTACAGGCACCTAAATGACTAAACATTTGAATTTGCCTGTTAGTGTCTTTTAAATGGTAATTCTACAAAGTTGGTTAAATTAGAGAAAGTGTGCCATTATTAAAGCTTTTTTTAAGATCCATAATTATGTTGTCGAATTGTTTTTACTTAATTCATGTAATACGGTGTGATTTAATGAAAGCATCTAAACTATTTTCTTAAATAACTCGAAAGGTTTTGATTTTAAAAAAACGCTCTCATTAACAAATTGTCCTCATGAATCAAAAACAATTCCCCATAACGCAATGACTAGATTTTAAAAAGGCATTAAAAAGCATTTTCTCTAATTTAACTAACTTCGTAGAAATTACTTTTTACCAGTCGATTAAATAATTGCCACCGTGTATATATTTTCGATTTTCATTTATGATAAAAATTATATTCTGAACATAAAAAGTAATATTTTTTTAATATTATGCTGCCAGGAATTGTGAATTTGAAAGATTTTGGTTATGTGCGACATTTATTTTTTTATTCTATGGTCCATGTCCATCCTTTGGGCACACAATCTTTGTGTGATATATTAAGTTGAAAGTATACCTGTCCAGTAAATGAAAATGAATTTTATTTTATAGAAGATTGAAATGTGTCACATTTCTAGATAAGATAATGTTATTATTCCTATATTTTAACAGCAGTTTCTTCTTCACTCCACTTCACTCCACTTGTATTAGTTCTCAGCATTTCTGCACAAAATAGGAGACTGTTTAAAGCCCATACTGAAAATGTGAATTGGATTGGGATGGTAAATTGAATACCTATATAAATGTCTATAGCAATAAAGATGGTCTTCGTGCACTTATCTTAGTAAAATAAAACCCCATTAATACTGTCTTTTTGTTTGAGAGTATACAATTTGAGATGGATGATGCAAACACATGGACGGTAGTAAAGTTTAAAGAGGATGACTCAGTCGCTGCTGTGCCCACAACGTGGATCAGCAATGATGGTTGTTGGTGGCCACCCTTTAGATCTCAACTTAAAATTTCAGTAGCTATAAGTAAACACCAAAAACCCGATTTGTCATGGCCACTTCACTCAATAGAGCTCTTTAAGAATGCAACATATGGTGAGTAAAGTGTATCAATTATTTTTTCCATGTATATATGTATTTATTTTAGATAGCTAAGAAGTTGCATGAGCTAAGGCAAAAAAATCGGAAGATACTAGTGATCTGAACTCGGATATGGAAGAGATATCCAGGCGTAGAAGGGTACGAAACAGGTTCTTGAGTTCGGATGAATCTTCTGAAGTTGAAAGTGACCCACAAACTATAAAGAATCCTCCAAGATTAAAAAAAAATTATAAAGGTAAGAGATCCTATCAATTGAATGTAACACTTCTATATGGGGCAAGTATTTCACTGTTTTTGAAACATTTGCTATTTATTTATACTTTACACCAACCTCTGGTGATCATTTTTTAAATTAACTTTCTCTAATATAACTATAATGAGTAAACAAAGAAACAGCTATGTAGTTTGAATGTAAAAAGGGCCATTGAAAATAATCGCATGAGCCTGTTAATCGTACTTATATCGTATCTTATTTTTTTGAAAATAGAACCAGAAGAGTCAAATGAGTACCTGGTACCTGCAACAAGTAATTCTACTGTGACAACACCAGCAACAAGTAAGCCCACTGTGACGACACCAATAATTACAAGCAAACATGGAAGTATGTCATCTGATTTAGGTATGTGCGCCAATAATATTAAAATTTAATATTATCTATCAAATTTTTTTGTTGTTTCAGGTGCCTGTCAAAATTGCTGTCCTCATCAGGGTAAATTAATTTTTTTTTCAGTCGGAGGGTTTTACAAACAGTTCGATTCAATATAATAATTTTTTCTTCAAAGTATAAATAATTATAAATTATTTTTAGCTAAATTTCTAAGAGAAATACTGTGGCAGCAGCAACTTACTAGAACGTTGTTAAATGACGTATTATTAGAACTTAAAGCAAAAAATGAATCTACGGCCAATAGAAACCATGAGATGCCAGAGTCTGTATTTGTAGAATTTAATCTCCCTATTTTTGAAGAGGAACAATTCATGTCTTTAAATGATAAATTAAAGGATCTGGATGCATTTGAAAAAGCTGTAAGTTAAGAGTACTAATTGCACAGTGAATATTTCATTAATAGTTATTTATTGTAGGTCAGTGAACTAACCAAAATAGGGGGTAAAGATAATTTTGAGTTTGTAAAGAGGTGCCTAAGTTTTTTAATTGCAAATAGTCTGGCAGTCAAATATAGCTGGCTGGGAAGAAGAGACAAGGCTGATTTCCATACTTTGGAAATTTCAAGGTTGATAATAGGTAATAAGTTAATTAATATTTAATTAAAATTTTATTGGCCATTTTTATTACTTGATCATCAACACTGACGTCTTCACACACACCAAAACTGGACTATAAAGATGTGTGCTTTATTGCCAACCAAGTTTGCTTCATGCAATGTAAAATACTTATTTCTTGATAAATCTAGGTTAATTAGCAAAATGCGTGTCAATTATAGTGATCAGTTTTTTTGTGTTAGTAGAATCAGTGTTAAGGTTTTACGCCAAACCTCTACTCCCTTCAGGATCGAAATTAACGAGTATATATATTTTCAGAGGCCTCATTGAAAGCAAGCAAAGCCACAGATGCCAAACAAACAGAAACCTCCATTCAAAATTGGCTCAGACGTGCCAAAGATAGAATGAAATGAATGCATAAATTGTATAAATAAATGTTGACTAAAAACAACCATTCATTTAATTTCTTTGGTAGTAAAAAAAATACCCATTTTCTATTTTCTAGGAGAAAAAAAATATCCATAATAAATCAGTATTCAACTTTGGAAATTTGTTTTGATAAGGTTTAATGAAAATTCTACGATATTTAAGATTTTGGTGGCACATTTGTTAGGTATTCATAATTTTTTGTTTTTGTTTGATTTAGCTGTAGTGTTAGTAAATAATTAAAGTACCGGTTGTATACAAGATAGACGTTCAAAGTTGATCATACACAAAAAATTTTGAAAAAAAGTTGTACATGAACTGTACCAAAACAGACAGTAAGTATATGATTGTCAATAGGCATGAAATTCATACTTTTCCTAAATATTATAACATACCGAGGAAATACAGGAGAGTTCTAATTTTGTTCTCTGCGCCCATAAAAAGTGCATCTTATGAATGTTAAATGTGGAGTATAAGCAATCCATATGTTCATATGTATGTATATAATACGTACAAACTATGTACCAGGTAAGTTTTAATTGATCCAGTAAGTCGTAATATGTACATACTTTAGGTATGTACATAATACGTACCTATATGTATGTACGTCCTATGTACCAGGTATGTTTTAATTGTATCCTCTAAGTCGTAATATGTACGTACCTCAGGTACATAAATATATGTACATAATACGTATCTATGTATGTACATCTTACGTACCAGGTACGTTTTTATTTCGTCCTCTACGTCATATAATGTACGTCTTATGTATGTTAAATGTTGTGGAAAATTTACGTAATATGTACGTTTTACAGAGGTCCCCTAGGCATACATGTACGTATATAAAACGTATATACTGTACATACATACGTAATTCAAACGTACATAATACGTACCTTTGCTGATAGGGTGCCACCCTGTATTTATTCCCGTTCTCCTCGAAGAGGAGTTCGTATAAAAAAAACTTTCCACTGATAGTGAAGAACTACCCTAGGGAGAGCCGTATCTCTGCGCGCTCCCGGTATGTCCTGAAAGCGGTAAAAGCAATATTTTTGGTTTCAACTCTAATCGGATCCCCCTATCATATTTTGGTTAGTAGATTAAAATAACCCTAAACCCAAGACTGACTCACCCTATTCCCAGTTTGGTAACAGTATCGGACAGGTATCCTATTTGTCCTTCTTAGCGTATTTCAAGCACTTAATCCTTTTCTAGCTGTCACGCCACGGCCACACACAAAATTTATTTATCCCTAGGCTATCTTAGCTCCGTTTATGAATAACTCCCGTTTGCGGTCTCGAGGAAACCCCAAACCGACTTCGCTAGTGGACTCTATTTCTATTAACCCATAGACCTGGTTAGACCAAAACCACTTTACACAAAAACACAAAACTAACTCCGCGGGCGTCGCGATGGACCTTCAGTGAAGACCCTTTTCTCTCAACCAAAACCCAACTCTCGCAAAAACCGCGACCCGACTTCTTCTCTCGCGAAACGCCGATCAACTCCTTTCTTACCAAAAAAACTCTCTCTCTCTTTTCGTTCTCCCAGTTTGCCCCTATTTCGTATTTTTGCTAAATTTGCTAAAAATTCCCACTCCATTTCATAGATTTATTTTTTTGATTCTTTCGTACAACTATAGCCCCTACTGACGATGATTTGAATCTTTCATTCTAGCCTACCGGTTCCTACTTTTACCAGCTACTTTAACGGTTCACCACTAATTCGCCCGTATATGCGCTTCCTCTTGGTTTTCCGGGAGGGCGCGCTAGGTATGAACGCTTCAAAATAACTGCCGTCTGCCCGCAGAATCATTAACTCAGCGAAAATTTAGAGCTTCTGTGACCCAACCCCAAATTACATTCTCACGGTACTCTATACTGATAACGCGTTGGCCCAGGAAATTCGTAATCTGTTTCCTTTCTTGTAGACTAAATAATCCAGGCAATTGGAACTCTGATAATACAGGGTGACTGACGTACAGCCATAATTCCTATAGTTACACAAAATACTTTAATATTCTCACAAAACCTTCTGTTACAACATAAATCTAAGTAATAACAATATGAAGGGTAGTACTATTAAGGGGGGGGGGGGTATTTACTACAGATTCGAATCCCGTATCCACAATGTAGGTGCTTTTTAGAACAATGCACTTTTTACACACTGCAAAAAAATTGCTTTTTCATAATAATACATAGGTTAGTGGTTAGAGAATAGACCACCAGTGGTGTGTTCCTTACTCAGGTTACTCCCGTTTTGTTAGTGCGTAATTTGATGTGAAGCCGAGTCTGAGAACATCACACCATAGAGAAGCGACAGCAAGGCCTCCCTCGTTAACCGTTTTCGTATACGCATGTGTGAACGTGAGATAGGTTGTGTTGTTGTCAGTTCCACGTGTTTACATTACGTCAAAAAGAAAAGGCCAACCACCATATTGGTCCTCTGGTTGTAGAGAATAGAGCACCAGTGGTGTGTTTTCTTGCTCTGAAGGTTATTTGCATTTGTTAATTGTGTTAATGTGAAGCTGAGTACACTTCATAATTAGGCTGAAAATAAAAAACGTCAGGAAGGATCACAACTAAAACTGACAAAACAAGTAAACAAAAAAGTTAAAATTTTGCCATATTTATAAGTATTTTTTTTGTAAAACATGTTTGTTAAACTTTTAAAAATATACTATAGCACATTAAACAAAAATTAAAATACAATAAATTGTAATATTGCACAACATATTATTTTAAAACACGCTTTGATAACGTGTATACAATATATTCTATTGTTAGGTATATGTGAATGTAACTAATTGACATTTTAATATATAGAGGGGCGTTTTACTACCCTTGTTTGGGCGACCAATTTTCATAAAGATAAAGAATATCGAATTATGCAAACAACTAAAATAAATATAACGTATATTCGAACCTTTTTTTAGAAACTAATAGTGTTTAAAACGTAAACTATATTATTTAATTATTATAGACGTTTTCAATTCTCTTTAAGTGTGGAGATAATATTTTATTATGGTTAAGAACACTTGAATTTTGACAATTAATCGAATAGTACTTTAAATAAGCCATTTTCAATTTGGAATTGAAATTTTACTTCCAAAAACACCATACTCATTTCACTGCACACTCATGACGTCATCAATAAACAGACGTCACTTTGTATTATAAACACATGACATTTTGTAGTCTTACCATTTTATAATGAAAACTATAAGTGGAATTTTGTGCCAAGATGTAAAAATACATCCAAAAACGTACCAGGAATAGTTTTACTGACAGTAACAAGACATTTTGTCCATCAGACAAACTTCTAGAAATAGCTTTTACAAATTCTGTAATAGGTATATGTTACTTATTTATTCACATGTCAAACGTAAATAAAGCGAATAAAATATTGTGTTTAACACTATTAAAACGTGATTTATTAAGCCACCAATAAAACAAAAAGATGTTATTTATTTGTTGAAACTTTAATCTGATAGATGATAAACGCTATTTAAATATCAAGAAGTGCGTTAGTATAACAAGTACTTCATTTTAATAACATCAAAAAAGCAAATTTGCACATAGTGAAAACACCCTATGTGGTATAGTAACATTATTGTGCATTGCGATCAGTGTACATCAAACTTAAAAGTTCTCTCAGTGTACGAGGTTGTGTTTCACTCACGTTCAATGCCATTAGAACCAGTCCACCAAAAATTTGATTAAATTGATTAAAAATTTTGTTATTTCATACCCGATTACTTATTAGGACCACAGTTTTTTACCAAAATGGACCTTTAAAACGTGCCGGAATTAGGATTCACCCAGACCACCTAGGCTCAATAGAATTTTTGCAAATTTTAGTTATAAAACTATTTATTTCACGTGCCTCTCATTTAATAGGGTTCTGTAATCCATTTTCTTGCACATTTAACAACGTATTTAAATAACCACGAAGGTGTAACAAAAAAATGAAATAGGCCATTTTGTTTGTTTTTTCTTGCTCTTTTCGAATATCGTATCGAAATTTCAAAAAAATATATACAGGGTGATGTTTTATTGATGCAAAGAAGAAACATAAATTATAGTGAGTCCGGACCTGGATATATTTTTTTTATACATGTACCTCTTGGGGCTCGTTTGTACATTAGCCGTACCAAATATGAATCCGTTATTTCATTTCCTGTCAAAGTTATGACAAAAAACAGGTTTGGCCAAAAATTATTTAACACCCTGTAATTTCGTAGTGAAGGCCCAATGAGACATTTCTATGGGAGGTTCCGGTTACCACTGATGTTCTCTACCTCCTATTAAGCTATGTCCCTCTCATGATGCAACACCCTGTATAGTGCCAACGAAGAAATTGCGAAAAATTTGTAGGCTAGACACCCTAAAAAACATTTTAGGAAAAGAAATGTGCATGATCCGACAGAGGAAAATAATATTTGGAATATAATGCATAAAACAAAATAAAAATGATTAAAAGTTTTACAGAATTTGTTGCCTAATTTTGATATAGGTATTTAACCCTATTAAGTTTGAGGTTGATATTCAGCTGCAGCTCAAAAAATATTAGGCTTTGGTCGAATGCTTGTAAGAATAAAAATTGTATGTCTACCCAAGAAATTTAAAATTTATTGCGTCTCAACTATCTGCAAAAGTACCACAGATCGGCCAGTACCGGACGAATAGCGGCAGAGCTGTTGATCCGGGAGGTGTCGGACGATTAGGAGCAGAACTATTCATCCGTGACTCCCGGATGATTAGTCACTTCCTTATAACTTTGTGTACTATGTACTTAGCAACTAGATATAGTACGCATATTGTACTATAATTTTGCAGTTTTGCTTTCTAAATTACTGCACTGAAAACATCAGTGAAAGGCAATCGCCATTTTGCTACATCTATCGGCAGTCAAGGCTAGGTGGCAGATTCTACAGAACTAACGATAGATGGAGATACCTCATAAATAATATTGTTTAGCTCTTTCTTGACCTGCATCCTGCTCCTAGCTCCTATAATATAATTCCACATTCCATAGAATTCTATCTATGGCCAGAGACAGCTTTCTGCTATGGCGATGGCTCCCATATGTTAGAGAGTTGGCAATGCCGAAACTATTTTGATTATACCTTTACTACGAGTAGAGAAATTAGCGAAATATTATTTTGTGAATATTTTAGTAGTGTTGAAGCAATGAAGCAGGTTTGTATTTAGTATTATTTTAATGACCCAATTAGCATTTTCATATTCCTACGATATACTATACATATTCCAAAATAAAATTAGTATATTGCATAAATATTTGAAACTAATTCAAAATAAGTTGTATACTGGTTGTTTTGTCACAGGTTTTCACATTTTATACATACTCCTGCAATATTCATATGTATGTTGCTGACACGTTGTAAACATATTCTGAAATGTACATTCATTCTACAATATAGTTACAATATACACAAATCTTTTCCGTACATACAGGCAACATTATCCATGTATACTTTCAATATACAATGTATATTGCAAAACATCAATGGTATATTGAATAAATATTTAATACTGATTCAAAATAAGTTGTATACTGGTTGTTTTGTCACAGGTTTTCACATACTATACATATTTCTGCAATATACACACACATGTTGGTGACACATTGTAAACATATTCTGAAATAAACATTTATTTTACAATATAGTTATAATATACACAAATGTGTTCCCTACATATAGGCAATATTATCCATGTATACTTTCAATATTCCAAAGCATCATTAGTATATTGAATAAATGTTTAATACTTATTCAAAATAGATTATACAGGGTGTCCCAATAAAAACTCCCATGCTGGATATCTTCTAAATGAATAGAGATATTTTAATTCTGTAAAAGTCAGTTTGTAGTACATAAAGAGTGCTTCAGTATTAAATATAAATCATTTTTTAATATATATATGACACTGAGCAAGAAATATTTCGACGGGAGGAACTTTGAAATGTGGTTTGTGTAAAAGGAAATGCATTTCTAAGTAAATTTTGTTAAAAAAAATCGCAAATCCAACTGTTTTTGAGATATTTGTATCCAAACGTTGCCATTTGCTCAAGTTAAATAATTATTTCCGAAACATTTCACTATTTAAGTGATTTTAAAAGAAAATCAAATCAAATCAAAATTTCAAAGTTTATGATATACAGATTGTCCCCCTTAAAGACTAAATAAATCTTTCAGAGATTACAACTATTCAATAGGAACAAATGGCAATATTTGGACACATCTCAAAAACGGCTAGATTTGCCCTTTTTCTTAAGAACAAAATCGACTTAGAAAAGTATTTCCCTTCCACAGAAACTAGATTTTAAAGTTTCTCCCAAGGAAATCAGATTTATTTGGAGCCCAGCGCCATCTACATATTGATATATTCGAAGACCATTCATTTATATTCAAAACTGAAGCACTATTTATGTGCTACAAACTGGCTTTTACAAAATTAAAACGTCTCTATTTGTTTAGAAGATATCCGGCCTGAGACTTTTTAGTGGGACACCCCGTATACTAATGGTTGTTCTCATCCCACAGCATATCGTACACATACGACTTGTAGATCTGCATGTATGCTGAAAAAATATTGTAAAGATATTTCGAAATATATATTTATTGCTTCTCACAATGTACATTGCATTGAAAATTTGTTTTTACCATTACTTTTCAGTTAAACTCAAACGTGTTGTATTGATCAAATTTTGTTGAATGGAGCACACAAATGCTAAATAAACCTATCAATAAAACTGCATTTGCCATAACAATACTTTACAAAGGCCCAAGAATATAATATGCAAAAAAAATACTTTTACGTTAATAGTAAGGTCTGTTAGAAACCATTTTAAAATGCATCAAACATTTATCACTCTGAAAACTTCAGCTTTAATAGTCATATTTAACATGTTATTTATGAAAGTTTGATAATCATATTACGTTACCTTAAAGTTGTATCTAATTCAAATCATGTCTTAAATTGTTCAGAGCAAAAGATGACTTTATTCTATTAACTACTTTACTTTACTACGTCGTAACAATTATGTATCTTAAATTATAAAATAGGAAGAGTTATAATTAAAACAGCTGTGTTACTTTAAATATATTTTTATTTTTTGTTACAAAATGAATTGCAATAATAAATAACAATTGTGCCAAGAATTTAAATCGATATTTTTTAAACAAAAAAATGTGCTTTGCAACTTATGAACGGATCGATATTTTTTTAACAAAAAAATGTTGTTTGCAACTTATAAACTGTCATATTTTACTATAAGAAATATTTTACCAGTAAGTAAAAAATAGTAAAAACTGGTGGGCTTACATTTTCAAAATCAGTGTCCAGGTGTTGCCGATGGTGCTACTTGTAATTGCGAAACTCCACTTGGCATTCTTAACACATCACCTGTAATTGCTCCTATTGGCTGAATAATTTCTTTTGGCTTTTCTAATTTTTGGGAGAAGGTATTTTCTTTCCTGAGTAGAGGAGGTGGGGATACACGAGCTAGGTCCAACTATTAAAGAAAAAACAATAAATTATATTTGAATAGGTATTTCATTTAAAAACTGTCCTTGATGAAGTTAATAAATATAAACACATCTTACAGAAAAAAAAAAATCAAAAATAAATTAAATAAATTGATATTACCATAAAACAAAACATAGGTATAGGTATTTTTTTGGAATTCGGAAATGTTTGTGTTTGTGATTTTAAATGCCTACCAGAGTTATTAGAACAACATATTCTCTTTCAACTTTTAGTAAGGATACCATTTCTTTCACTTTGGGAAGTCGACGGCTTCCAATACGTTCTTCGATATCACTATGTTCATCTGACAATAATAATCTTTTCGGAGGACTAATATGCTTTTTGTACATATAGTCCCTTAATTTCTTTCTGTTCACTTTGTACATCTGATGTGATTTCTGATCTTTTCCATTTGTCTAATTGCAGCTTTTTATAATCCTCTGAAATAGATATAAAGCAAACTAATACGAATAAATATAACAACTTGTATGTTGTAATTAAAACCAATGGTTGCAATTTAAATAAACAAAAGCACCTTAATATTGAAATAGATCGAACCTACCTTCTTAAAAATAAGATTTAAACACCCCGTAAAGTGTCCAAGTTTCGTCTGGGATTTCTCCTGTTTTTCAATGATTTGTCAAATTGGTTCCGTTTGAATGGTGGCCACCAAACTTCCTTTTCGCAGAGTGTTACCATTCCGAATTAGACTACCTCCGTTTCTTTTCAAAAAATTGGTGCTTACAAACGCCGTCATTATTATAACAGCTAATAAAGTATGCTAGGATTATAATATAGGTAAGTACAAAGGGATACATTAAACTTTAGTATCTGAATATAAAATATCTGCAAATAGCAAATGACAACAAAGGGGGCCATCCTTAAAACTATGTGGTAGGTAGTTGTATTGTGTACAATTGTAAAATACTTACTGCAATGCAATTAATGTACCTACACATGAACTAATAATTAATAATCACGAGAAAACAAAACACAAACAAATTGAAATCGACATTTGACAGCCTGTCTGAGCCTGTGCCCTGTGGTGGCACATGGAGCATGCGCATTAATCTAAGGACGTGGCGCGCATTTAAAAAATTCGACAACGGGACGATTGTAACGACATGGAAAGCGGAAATCTAAATATAACGATAAAATGTAATTAATTAAATAATCATTTCTCAATTCCGAACTACCTGCTTAAGAAATGCCGATAGTTATTAATTAATTAAATACAGTAGGAAAATTGAAAAAGGGATGAATAAGTTATCATTTTTATTATTCATTATTATTTAATATACGATCACAAGTCCAAAGTCTAGATTCAAAATTTAAATAATATTTCGTATCTACAATTTTAACCAATGATTTATAATTTATAAAACGTATGCCATTCACCACAGGGGATGATTATAAATGCACTTAAATCAAGCCTAGATAAATATCTATTTGTTTCTGTTATGAGGTAGATAGGTATACTATACCGACACTACACAAGGCAATATTTCAACAATATTGCCGTAGAATTAATATTTAACTTTTTATGTAATATAACCCAAATGCATGCAGCATTACGCTGTCAAAATCAATCAGAAATCGCATAAATCTTGTTGGTACTTCGCAAAATGTAACATTGCTGTGCAATATTACTAGGGCTATATTGTTTCAAGTTTCGGTTGCAATGTTGCTAAAACTGCTTTGTCGGTGGGTACCTATACATAATTTACGTGTGCCAACGATTGGCACAAAATGTTTACACCCCGTTCTAAAATTTAATTTGTGTTTTATTGCATACAGCTGTAGTGTACATGTGTTCAACTTTTTAATGTCATTTTTTGAATATTAAAAGTACAAACATGAATTCCATGTTGCAGAAATGTTCCACTGGTACATTATCAGGATATATATGATACACATATATTATCCATTAAATGTTTATGTGATATTTATTAAAGATTTCAAAATTAATATAGCTTTTTGTATATGTCTACAGTATACGAAAATATCATGTTGTAAAAATATTCCATTTGTAAATTGTAAAGAGATTGAATTAAGTACGTAACATAAATATTGCCTAATGTATATCTATATAATATTTGACACATCAGTACATTTTTGAGAAGATTCGTACAATATTCTCTGTATACCGCAGAATCAACATTATTTCATGTATATTATAGGTATATATAGGAATATCGTATAACGTACTGGCAATATCGTTCCTATATTGATATAAGTACGTCGCAAAATGTATATTACGGCAATATGTAAAAGAAGTTCTGAATATTGTTTGAATGTAGACAATGAGTTTTGAATGTTCATTTCATATCGCGTGCTATGTGGGGAGTTCTTATGTTTACAATTTTCCTATTTGTAGCAATTGCATTATAAAACATGGAAAACGACTCTAGCGAATGTATAACCCCACCAAAAACGAAAAGGTGTAAAAGAATTCAGAAATATCGCAAAGAATGGGAATCAACTTTTAAATACTTATCCAGAGATAAAGATTCTAAAGTAAAAGCATATTGTAAGGTATGTTCCACCTCAATAAAATCTGAAGTACAGGTTTTAAAACTACATGAAAATAGCTCAAAACACAAACTAAATTTAATTTCTACTAAATCGCAAGCATCTTTAAAAAGCTTCGTACAACCAGTAAAAGAATTGACAAATGACAGAGCGTGTCGAGCAGAAATAAAATTGGCTGGTTTTTTTGCAGAACACAATATACCGTTATATATGTATTATAGTGTTGATTTTTGTGCTATTGTCGTAATATATTGGAGTTTCTTAAATATTATTAAGAATATGTAATGCATTGAAAATAACGAGATCGCATAGTGTACAGGCAGCGGATGTAACATTAGATTTCCGTTGCCTGTGCAATCCGTCACATACCTATTGGCGTTTTTCTACAAGGCATTGCACTAGCAATGAACTGCACATTGCTGAGTCAGGAAGATCGCGGATAGATATTGATGGAAAAATGCGGAGAAGAATCAATCGTGGCAAAACCTCCGCAAGGAGAGGTCTGGTGGGCCCCGCTTCACAAGGAGCGGGCTAGCGGGCCAGAGTTGTATTACCCGGAAGGGTAGTTTAATTAGTCAATTGTTGTCAAGCCTCCGGAAGGAGATCAATTGTTGGTTAGGCTCCGCAAGGAGAAGTTGCGACAAAAGTTGAGTTGTTGCCCGAAAGGGTTGTTTTGAGAAAAGCAGAAAAGAAGAGAAAAGTCCCGAAAGGGTGAAATCAGAAAATAGTTGCCTCTTTTCGGCCGGCGCACGGAATTCAGCCATCATCCAGGGATGAGGAAAATATTGATGTAAGTACCCTTTGTTTCTTACTTGTCAATATATATATACATTTTTCACGGCTAAATTGGGTATTATTTTCTGTGTGTGTGTGTGTGTGTAACCCTACCACCCTCTTTACGACGTTAAGAGGACTGACCCGGCCTCTTGCAAATTTAAGTCGAGCACCAAGCGAGTACCCCGATAAGAAGGGGCGCGCACCCTGGGCTCGACACTATGATTAATAGAGAATATTTTTATATACTTACCTAACTAAAATACAAAATTTATACAGTTACTTTTTGTTTTATTGAATTGTACTATATGAAAAATTTTCCTATTTTTCCTACCCATCCCCCCCCATCCGCTTATCAATTTTACACATATTTGTTTTTTTTTTAATTGTACTATATTTTTT
The DNA here is from genome assembly GCA_963583905.1 of Stenurella melanura. Classification (NCBI taxonomy): domain Eukaryota; kingdom Metazoa; phylum Arthropoda; class Insecta; order Coleoptera; family Cerambycidae; genus Stenurella; species Stenurella melanura. The sequence goes on along the minus strand of OY757310.1, from coordinate 108,693,267 downwards.
TCAAAAGTACTATATTTTTGTTGGCGACTGTACTATAATAGTTTGCCAGCATTTGGCAACATTGCTAGATAGTTTAGATATAATTAAGTCAGCATCAACTAAAAATTCATCGGGAGAGGACGAAATTCCGTGCTCGCTTCTAATAAAAGTAGCCGAATTTATTGCTGAACCGTTGGCTTCTCTTGTCAATTTATCTTTACAGAAGGTGTAAGTTAAATCATATAGCAACCCAGATAAGACAAACAATAAAGCCATGTCACCGGTTTCATCCCAGCTGCTTTCCTGTGGCCAGCGATGAGATAATTTACTTCGCGTCGAGCTCTCATGCAGTAAACATCATTTTATAACATTTTAATATTGTGAATTCAATTAAATAAACTTTTGTAACTTTTTTAAGTTTGTAATATTTTTTAAAAAGTTATTAAGTCGGCCACACGGCTTAATTGGCGCAATCGGAAACGGATTAGTGCCCAAAAGCTTTCAAAAATTAAAACTTTTGTTCGTACCTACGATTAAGGCACTATTTCGAACAATTCGCCAAGTCCATCGAGGACCTGTACCAGTCAACCATCAATCCATTGAGGATAGTGAGCCATCAGTCTATCGAAGACAACTTAATAGTCCAAGACGAGAGAGAAAAAATCATCAATGAAGTCAACTTTAATCACAACTCTAATTTTGTAAGTAATATTGATCATTCCGCTTTTTCCTTTTTACCTTTCCTCTCCAAAATTCAATAAACATACACCCCTCATTGCTTTCGAATTTTCATTTTAGCACTGAAAATTCACCTTCTAATTTATTTTATTCCTATGATTTTAAAAGTATTACCTGGATCGAGTAGGGTAAGAAATTAAAATCCAACATAACTGCTTTTTACTAACCATCTAGAATAAGTTAAATAAAATTTAAAAACCAAAAGCCCCGTAAGCAAAATATTCACAGTCTTCGCACTAGAGCACGGCCGTACTCTGTACGTCAACCCTCCCTCGGTCTGAAGTAACCGTGAATACAGAGCTTACAATAAAACGACGATTTAAAATAAAGTGAAATAAAAACTAACACTTATTTAATGAGTTTTATCGACGACCTCGTTAATCAACTTGCCAATTTTCCAACCGAGAGGCAGATAATTCTGACAACCCCTTTACCAGAAGAAACCCCTATACCAGAAGAAAGCACTATGGCATTACCACAAATCTCTGTTCGGGACTACTTGGAATTAATACCTGCTTTTGATGGAGAACCAACAAAATTGTCAAAATTTATTACCGCATGTGAAGAAGTTCTTCCACTTATGGCACCGAACAATGAAGCCTCGAGAATAACATTCACGATGTTACATATAAGAAACAAACTAGTTGGAAAAGCAACACTACTCCTGGCGTCAAGAAATTTCTCGACATTTCCTGAACTAAAAACCTTACTAATAAACTTATTTGGCGATCAGCGAAATGAAGAATCTCTGTTGTCTGACTTGAACACATTAAGACAACAACCCAGAGAAACAGCTTTACAATTTGCAGACAGATGTATAGACATAAGATGCTTATTACTATCAAAATTAACATGCCAAACGGTAACACAGGAAATTCGAAAAATGAAGGTCGATTTATACAACAATTTTACAGTAAGGGCTTTCTTAACTGGAGTAAATCCACAGCTAAGCCACCTATTACGCTGTAGGAAACCTGAATCTATCGAAGATGCTATCCAGATTGTGACAGAGGAGGAAAATATGAACTATCACCGTTCAAAAATAAATCACACACCTCAAAATCACGAAACAAACAATCACAGAACGAATAATAACCATCAACTAAGAATAAATCCACCACAAACACGGCAAATACCGAATTTCTACCAGCAACAAACAAGGCATTTTCCACAATTTAACAATACATACAAACCTATAGGACAACAACAACACCAACCACAACAACAGCAACAGCACTACCAACAACAACAATATCCGAGATATGTTCAAAATCAAGCGAGACCATTTCAAAACCAACCAAATCACAATCAACCTAGAAGCCAACAAAACGTCTTTCTACCGAGAAATAAACCTTTGACAAACACACCTACACCCATGGAACTAGATTCTCAAAGGACACGCCTCACAAATCAAATGCCACAATATTCGAGATTTGCACCCCAACAAAACTGGAGGAACGAACAACTCCACGTACAACAGTCAGAAGAGCTGGAACAATATACGACACCCGGAAATAACTACAACGAAAACCTTTCATATACGGAATATGATGAATTCAATTACGAAGAACCAGAATGTGAGACCAATGAACAAGAAAATGCAAATTTTCCGATAGGAGCCTCGGAAATTACAAACGGAACTAATAGAAGTTCACACATCGACAAATAATCGATTACCATATATTAAAGTACCCGAAATAAATGCAAGATTTATGATCGACACTGGATCAACAAAATCATTCATAAACGAACAAATCGCTCAAAAACATTTTCAAAATTATATACAGGAGGACCCATTTTGTATTACAACACCACATAATACAACAACTCATCATTATAGTGCCGAAATTCCGATTTCAACTATATTTAACAGACCGGACTTAACCCATAAACATTACATTTTTAATTGCAACCCAAATTACGAAGGATTAATAGGGACAGATCTGTTGATGAATTTAGAAGCAAAAGTCGATTTCGAACAAGGGCTTTTGATCACCCCGAGTACAAAAATTCCCTTGTACATCTGTGGAAATTTAATAGTTTCTCAAAATACAAAATCTCAACAAAACACAACGAACAATCGAGTTATGGAAACTACTGAAACTATACCACCAAGATCCGAGTCGATTATTTCCATCCCTGTGCATACCACTCTACAACAAGGACTCTTAGAATACAAAAAATTTCAAAATAACCTGGAAATACCCGCATCTCTTGTCACAATAAAAAATAACCAAGCACTTACCACAGTGATTAATAACACAGAGGAAACACAGGTTTTGAAAATTATAAAACCACTAACTATTTCTGAAATATTACCCCTCGAAGAACTACATCAAACCGAAATGGATATCAACGAATGGGAAATGGACTATAACGACAAAGACAAACTACAAAAGGAAAATTTAAAAAACCTGAGACTAAATCACCTAAATAAGGAAGAATACCTCGCTATTAGAAACTTATGTACTGAATATAGAGATATATTTTATAATGAAAAATTACCACTTACATTTAACAATCAGGTTAAAAACATCATATCAGACTAAAAGACGAAACGCCCATATTCACGAAATCCTACAGATACCCTCAAGTCCACAAGGAGGAAGTCCAGAAACAGATTTATTCCATGCTACAACAAAACATAATAAGGCCATCTACATCGCCTTGGTCGAGCCCCGTCTGGGTTGTGCCCAAGAAATTGGACAATTCAGGAAAGAGAAAATGGAGAGTCGTGATCGACTACAGGAAACTGAACGAACACACAGTAGACGATAAATATCCTTTGCCGAATATTACGGATATTTTGGACAAATTGGGTAGAGCACAATACTTCACCTTACTTGACCTCGCCTCTGGTTTTCACCAGGTACAAATGAACCCAGAAGACATCGAGAAAACGGCGTTTTCTACAGAACAAGGTCATTACGAGTACACCAGGATGCCTTTTGGATTAAAAGGAGCACCATCCACATTCCAGAGGGTGATGGACAATGTTTTAAGGGGTATACAAAACGAAATTTGCTCAGTTTATCTCGACGACATAATAATTTATTCTGCTAGTTTACAAGAACACATCGAACATCTAAGAAAAGTTTTTCAACGTTTGCGAGATACACAGTTTAAGGTACAACTAGACAAATGCGAATTTTTGAAGAACGAAGTAGCGTATTTGGGACACATCATAACACCAGAAGGAGTCATGCCAAATCCTGAAAAAATTAAAGCTGTGCAAAATTACCCACTGCCTAAGACAACCAAGGAAATAAAAGGATTTTTAGGACTCGTAGGCTACTACCGCCGATTTATTCCCAATATGGCACAAATAGTTAAACCAATGACATCGATGCTAAAAAAGAATACCAAATTAGTTCACTCGCAAGAATTCATTCAAGCTTTCGAAACGTGTAAGAAACTTTTAACTGAGGCACCAATTTTGCAATATCCTGATTTTACGAAACCTTTTATTGTAACCACGGATGCGTCGAACGAAGCCATAGCCAGTATACTTTCGCAAGGCACCATAGGTCAAGATCACCCCATTGCATACGCCTCAAGGACGTTAAACGACGCCGAACGTAAATATTCAACTACAGAAAGGGAACTACTCGCAATTGTATGGTCCGTAACGAAAATTTTCAGGCCCTATCTTTACGGTCACAAGTTTACAATATACACAGACTACCGTCCTTTAAAATGGCTATTTAATTTAAAGGAACCAGCCAATATGAAGTTAACCAGGTGGAAATTAAAGTTAGAAGAGTTCGATTATCGGGTCGAATATAAAAAAGGAAAATCAAACACAAACGCCGACGCATTATCTAGGATCCAAATTCATCCCCTAGACTCACAATCTCTAATAGTCAATGCCGACACAGAATTAGATGCTTTATTAGGCGAACTAGAAAGCGCAACGGAAGAACCACGAAGCTTAAATACACCTACACCACACCAGGTACAACAAAATCTAAACCCAGCTGACAGACCTATAACACCGATTTCTACGGCACATTCGATAAATGACGAAGATCCTACGATTAGCATACCTATATTGGATGAACCCATAAATACGAAAAGAAACCAAATTCACATCAAAACTGTTCTCCTAAATCCGAGAAAACCGAAAGTTACGAAACGAGGACAGAAAACGATCCTCGAAGCCGAAGTACAAATTGAAACCATAATGGAAGACCTATTTAAATTGCTCCGAGACTTTACGACAACAGATCGACAATATCATGTGTTTACCGACAAAGAAGACACATATAAAAATCTATGTGAAACATACACTAGCAAATTCACAGATAACGGACCCACATTGGTTAGATGTACCAAAAAGTTAATCGATGTGTTAGAGCAAGAAGAACAGCTACAAGTAATACAAAACTATCACGAAGGAAAAACCAATCACCGCGGGACAAGAGAAACCGTCGCTCATCTTAAACTAAAATACTATTGGCCAAACCTTCAGCGCGACGTGGAGGAATTTATAAGAAACTGCGAAATTTGTAAAAGAAGCAAATACGAGAGAATACCCGAAATTATGCCTATGATGCTGACTGAGACCCCAACCAAACCCTTCCAAATTTTACACATGGATGTATTTACTATGGAACAAAAATTATTTTTAACGATTATCGATGCCTTTAGCAAACTCGCTCAGGCATTTGAAATCCCTGCGAAAACAGCAGTTCACATTTCAGAAAAACTTATCACCTATTTCACGTTCTACGGAACACCTGAAAAAATAGTAAGCGACAATGGTAAAGAATTCAACAACAGCGTAGTGAAAGAACTCTTAAAACTACATAAAATCGATATTCACTTTACAACTGTCAGAAATCCGCAGAGCAACGGTATTATGGAAAGATTCCATTCAACAATACTCGAACATGTACGAATATTGAAAAACATTAATAATGACCCTATAACAGATCAGATGAAATATGCCCTATTAGCTTATAATAGTTCGATACATTCCGCTACAGGTTTTACACCATTTGAAACTAATTATAGGACACACCGACAGCAGAAACCCTTTCGAAATTTATTACAATCAAGACATTTTCAGCAACTACTTAAATGATCACAAAACGAAAATGAAAAGAATATACGAAACCATCAACCAAAAAATAATACAAACTAAACAAACCGTCCACCAACGGAGAAACGAAGACGTTGATGACCCACAAACCACTTTTAAGAAAGGACAAACTGTATATGTTAAAAGTAGGAAAGCGACCAGACATAAAACTAAAAATCGATATGAGGGACCCTTCACTATCACTAAGATAAATAGCGATAATACTTGCGAAATTTCTAATACACGAAATAAATCTGTAAAAAGAGTACATTTAAGAAACTTAAGAAGACCTCTTGTTCCAGATGCACCCCCGTCATCCACGGAGGAGAGCGAGTCAGAAGATTAAACAATAACCCAGGACTACTACCCCTACCTCTAGGGAAATGTAGAAACATCATCGACAAATGGACATTAGTACGATCTATCGATTTGCAACCAATCATGGACGAATATAGCAGATTAAAGTCGAATATTGACGATCTAGAAAAGGCATTAATATTAGATGAAAGAGAAAAAATGGAAGTTAAGAATTTCGCAATAATCACAGAATTCTTATTTGCCGAAATTAATCGGAAATTTAACCAACTAACGCCGCAATCTCGATCTAAAAGAGGACTAATCAATGGATTAGGATCAATATGGAAATCAATCACTGGTAACTTAGATAATGAAGACGGCGAAAGAATAGAACGACACCTAGAACATCTAGACAAAAATCAACTCACTTTAAAACAAGTATTGGAATCCCAAATAACACTAACCACCAAGGCAATAGATAAATTTGAGTCATCTATAAATAACCTGACCACGAACCAACTCGTGCTGCGTTCAAGAATTCTACAAATCGAACAAGCACTGAAAGACCAAAAGGTCGAACTATATCACAGAATTCAATTCAATAATGTCTATACCCAAGTAAATATAATGGCACAAAGTATCCTACAAATATTAGAGACACTCGAGGAAGCTGTTACATTTGCAAAAATTAATGTTATGCATCCTTCAATTATTGAACCGGAAGATCTACTAGACAGCCTCTTACAAATAAGTAATTATGTTAACTTACCTTTTCCTGCTGTCAAGGACCAAATCTTAAATTTCGAAGCCCTAATCAAAATTAATGCCTACTGGAAGAAAACGAAGCTCAATTTTATCTTAGAAGTGCCAATAACCGACACCATTCAATATAATCTTTATCACTTATACTCATGTCCTGTATTAAATCAAAATAATACCTTCCAACTAATCATCCCCAACAAAAAATACCTTATTTTATCCGATCAATATTACAGCTCATCGAACGAACTTTGTAAACTTATAGATAACCACTTTTATTGTAATAACTTAGATTTGATAAATTTAGAGACTAATAATCAACCATGTGAAGTACAACTGCTACTAGCAAAAAGACCATATTCTAATTGCCACATCAAACTAATACAATTAACAAGTCAAAAGGTGCAAACATTAGAATTTAATCAATTACTAGTAATAAACCCATCAGACAAATCAATTAACTTCAATTGCAAAGATTTGTCGGAAACAAAATTATTAACAACCGGAACCTATATTGTAACCAATCAAAAAGGTTGTATAATTCAAATTTCAAATCAAAAGTTTGCACATGTACAGACAGATATACCAAACCAAAGAGATATTTATATTCCCGAATTAGATTATAAAGTAAATGTTACATATAATTACGAAATAAAAAACATTAGTATGTCACAAACAAATCTAGACGACTTGCATATTATAAAATACAAATTGGAACAAAACAAGCAAAATTTAAATTCAATAACAGGTTCTACTTCTCATTGGTATCAACCCAGTGTTTGGACAATCTTACTATATGTAACCATAATATGTTTTAGTGTTTATATCTTTCGAAAATTACGAAAACGATTTCAAGAAACCAGGACCAACCCTAAAGAAGAATCGCCTCGAACTTCAGCTTAACCCTAAAGTTCTGTCTAAGGGTGGAGGAGTTAAATCATATAGCAACCCAGATAAGACAAACAATAAAGCCATGTCAGCGGTTTCATTCCAGCTGCTTTCCTGTGGCCAGCGATGAGATAATTTACTTCGCGTCGAGCTCTCATGCAGTAAACATCATTTTATAACATTTTAATATTGTGAATTCAATTAAATAAACTTTTGTAACTTTTTTAAGTTTGTAATATTTTTTAAAAAGTTATTAAGTCGGCCACACGGCTTAATTTGTATTTCCAGCTATCCTAGAAAACGCGTTAGTCATGCCTACTTATAGGGCGCGTGCAAAATCTGACAGCTAACGAGCGTGGAGGGCATATAACCTCAATGTTCCAAATTAATTATCGTGAAATTCGCTGTTCTCGTTTGCTTTTTTAACTTTCTTGTGCTATCAGCTATTGAAATAAACATTTTTAAGTTTAGTTTTCATTATATATAGACAATTACATGTTTTGTACAATAATATTTCCTTTGATTTGGCGAGATGTGACTTGTTTACCTATGTGTTTTTAGTTATTTTCTTCGTATTTACACAACGTATGGGATTGATCTTATTGTTATGTATAGAGCATATTTAGATTATTTAAAATTTAAATGCTGTTAATTATCCTGTTACCAGTTTACCACAAAAATACATCATATTGTATGGAATCTGGTTGTCAAAGTTTCACCGAATGCCAATTTAAGCTTTAAAAGGTTTATAATTATTACTTAACATTGGAATTTAAAACTTATTATGTAACATATTTAATAAATACATAGTAGTATACCTACCGCATGCACGAAAATAAAGTTATAGTCATTTCAGATTGCCATCGAATTACATCAAAGATAAGTTTGTGGTCAATTAAGAGTTCAAAAGGAAAGTGATTAAATGTTTTAAGGCTGCATAACCCATAAATTTATTTGTTAGTCAATCTTAGATGAGTTACCTTATCTATAGTTCAGCAGATTTTCCTAAAAATTATAGAGTATAAAATTTAAATTAAATTATTTTGTCCACGACTATTAAATAATGTACTCATTATGTATCTATATGTTTCTTCAAGGATAATGCTGTACATTATTCCCTGCAATGAATAATGATTTCATTATTCACTGATTTCAGTGAATAATGAGGACAGTCAGTTGTTTATAAGAAATGACATTAGTGACTTCTTTACTAATAATTTAAAATGTCAAAATTGCAGCAACCAAAAGACAAGTGTTGTCTCTCTAAGATTTCTAGGCTGAAGACGTACTTTAATGAACACTCAAAAACTACATTAGTAAGTTTTTTTCAAGTACAGGGCCTTCATTAATGACCGTAAGACACGTGACCGCAAATTGTATGCAACCCACTAAACACTGTTGGCGCGCCTGTTTAACAAAAATCCCTAAATCCAGTGGCGTCGACTTGAAAGTTTACTGTTGGATAAATTTAATTAAACCCAATATTTACGTTTTTGTAACTTTATTTTCATTGCTAAATTGGAACCAGTGTAACATTAATAAACTCTCTTAGATAAATACATATAATTTATTAATCTTATTGAATTTTAAAGACGTAAGTACTCAAATTTACAAGTTGGAAATCTAACCTATAATTAGCGGTCTGGCCGGTCTGTTTTCAACATTGAGTTAGAATCACTGAACTGTATTTATTATGTAGAGTTCAGTGGTTAGAATCAATATTCAACAATATTGAAAAATGATATGAATTTTAACTGAAAGAGTTTGTTAATGTTACACTGGTTCTAATCTAAAAATGTGAATAAAAACATTAAAAATATGAGAATAAACTAACAAACACGTATAATTTGATGTTATGGGATATGCTTTTTGTGTTTTTATTTACAGACTGGTTTCGAAATTTTTAGTTTTTCATGTGATAATCTTCATGTGTCACTAATTTATCTACCGAATTTAGGAAAAGAAGTAACATCACTGGTACAGAAACCGCATGCAATTACCTGACACATTTGTAACCGCTAGACATTAATCTTGTTCGTTAGAGTTTAGCAGACAACAAAAGTGATACGATACATTTTCTTAATGGTAGAAACTTCAGTAAATAACTCGAAATGTCTTTTCCAATTGGTGCAAGTATTTGTTTTAAGCAAATATTTTTTTATCGATTACTTGCCACTTGGTGAACACAAAATACAACTGGCATACATTCCGGTTACTGGAGGTCCAGCGACAGACCTACAAGCTATGTCACTAGGCGTGACAAAGAAATATGATCTAATTTCTTTGTGGTCGATTAATTACCACTTAATAATTACAAACATACGATTGACTTAAGCAGTTAGTAGAGTTCTGAGATATGTTGAACCAGCAAGGGGTCTACTTTTTATGCATGATTAGTAAATATCAAGCTGATTTTTCGTTAAATAATTAATTTTATTTATAAATTAAGTTTGCACCACTAAGAAACATTCTTTTCTTTTTTCTTACTTACGTGAGATCTTTAGGCCTGTGGCAGCAATTCCATATATACATGGTTCATCGGATAAATTACGAAAAGTTGGGAAGAGGTTTTCCGTACGAATGGTTTTTTAAGCGGGCTCCATGCTAAGATCGGTTTTATCAAAAACCAAACCTTTAAGCCAAAAGTTTTGAGAACGGATGTAGACAATCTTCCGAAACGTTAACTGACTAGATTTCATATTCATTTTTTTAGTTTATAACATTGTTCTAGTTTATATATTTTTAGGTGCAAGACATTTTGTGATAAACAAGTACTCAAGAAACAACTTCTATCTGATCCGTTTGGAGGAGGTTTTTTCATTAAAATTTTCAAATATTTTCAGTGACAAAATACCCAACAAAAAGTAAGAAAATCTGAATATTCCACAAATAACCAATTATAGACAATATAAGAAACATTCTTATATCGCTTTTCTTGTCTGCCGTGCTTTAAGGAATAACCATGTTTCTAGCTGTTACAAATGGTCGGGTAATTGCATGCTGGCTTCTGTACCAAACGATATGTTTTTGACAATAATAAAGTAGAATGGTAGATGCCTTTTATGTCAATGAAAAAAAAAAAAACACGTAAAGAGGGGAATAAGTCTTATGTCGTATGTTTCATAATTCTATTAATATGCAACCTTTTGATTAAACTTGCCATAGTCTACAAAAGATACAGTAAATTATTTGCAGATTTGTCAACAAATGGCTTTCAAGACCTGTATAAATGTCAACAAAAAATTACTCGTAAGAATGAATTTATTATATAGAATTCAGAATAAATTAATAATCTTTAATTTCAGAAACGTCTATAAGTGTATTATTTATCAAGTTATAATATTTAATAAGATTAATCAATACTATGGAATAATAAAACATGTTCAAAAACAATAATAAACTACATAAAATTACAAGTATTGAATCTACGTTAACAACCAATGGGTTTAATATATGAATCACACAACTCGGATAGTAAGTAAAAACAGTTACTTGATAAAAAAATATTCCATGATAATTCTATTGCCTTTTTATAGTGTACGGTACAAAAAGTACTAATTTAGAAGACGATAAACAAATTTTAATACAGATCGATCATGAAAAAATTACAATAATTGTTCAAAATGATGGCCTTGAGCATTTAGAGATATATGCACTCTTCGCTTCATATTATCAAATACATTTTTCAACTGGTCAACTGTTATACTGCGAATTTCTCTTTCCACTGCTTGTAGTTCGTCAAGATCATGCAATCGATTTTTAAAAACGTTGCTCTTTAAGTATCCAAATAAAAAATAATCAAGGGGTGTCAAATCTGGAGAACGTGCAGGCCAAAGTCCCTGGCTTATTAATCTATCATCATAGAATTCCTCTAAAAATTGCATAGTAGCTCTTGCTGTATGGGCAGTAGCACCATCCTGTTGGAAGTAACCAAGTTGCAATTCATCATCATGTAGCTGATTCAGAAAGGGTTCCAAAATTAGATTTCGATACCTTTCTCCATTTATGGTCTCTTGAAAAATTATTGGGCCTATTATTCTTCTCCTGGATATTGCGACCCATACACCTATTTTTAACAGATGTAAACTTGTTTCCACATAACAGTGAGGGTTTTCTATAGCCCATGTCCTATAATTTTGGCTATTGATATAACCACTTAGGTGGAACCATGCTTCGTCAGTGAAAAAGGTCAAATCCAGCACATCATCATTATTTAAATTTTCGTTAAACCAACGACAGTATCTTTCTCGTTTACCAAAGTCAAGGGGTAGTAGTTCTTGCACAACTGTTACCTTGTAAGGATGTAAATGTAGCTTTTTTAAAGCTTTATGGGCTGTACCAACTGAAAGACCTGAAAAAGTTCAAATTCATTGATTTGTTGTTTGCAGTAGGTCATTTTATAGTCGAAAAGCCATTTCTATTTATTAAACGATTAATACAAAAATAAATCATTACATAAGGCAAGATTATGTGTGAGTATGATAGTCAGAGAGCTGCCTATATGTTTTTGCGACAGGTAATGGGACTGTCTGCTGACCATAAAATATAATTGTTGGTAGTGCCCCAAGTCACCTAGTCAAGATTTTCAAATTTCTACGTGGCACCTTACCGGGGTGGTGGGGGGCTTTGAAGTACAGTCGGTTTATGACAGGTCCGGTACCTATCTGCCGTTTTGATATATCAGTAGATATGATTCTGAACATACCTCCTGCAAAGTCTGACGCTCGCAAGTGGTTGCGATTCAGAGATATGTCCGAAAAAACATCATTTTGGAATTTTGCCGGATACTGTTACATGAATTGAGGCGACAGGTCCCGGTAACTGCTCAAAACCTTGTTAGCTATTGTGGGGCTCATGAGATGGATGGGAAAATACGTTTGGCAGACACGCAACTGGTTTTGGGCAAGTGTGGCAGCACTTTGAAACACCGAATTTTCACAAAACTGTAACTTTTGTTAAATATTGAAAAATATGTAATAAAAATATCTGATGGTTTTTTTTTATATACCTAGATGTATTAAAAATAATAAAAATCAAACAGCAGAAATTTATATTCGTATAAAAAATTTTTATGCTAAAAAAAACGAAAAAACATATCTATAGATAACTCATTAATACGATATGTATAGAGCTAGTGTACACTTTTATACTATGAGCAATAAGATATCCAACTGGAGGGTATCCTCTGAACCGTCATGTTCAGATCATAGACACATCCAATTCAACATAGAAGTTGGACCAAGACCGGTGGTGAGTTATCGGGATCCCAGATGTACAGACTGGAGAGGATACAAACAGTCCCTCGAGTCGCACCTGGGATCAGCTCTCATCACAATCAGGAATCGTGATGAAATAGAAATTGCAGCAGAACAGATCCGGAATGCTGCTATTTCAGCCTATCACGAAAATTCTCCACTAAAATCCAAAAAGGACAACAGAGGGGCACCATGGTGGAACAAAAAACTAGATAAAATGAGAAAAGAAGTTCGACGCCTCTTCAATCGAGCTAAAGACTCGGGCAACTGGGAGCTATATAGATCTACACTAACAGATTATAATAAAGAAATCAGGAAAGCAAAAAGGGAATCTTGGAGGAAGTTCTGCGAGGGTATTACCGATTTACCTGGCAGCACTAGAATCCACAAGATCATTTCCAGAGAACCGGCTCGAGCATTTGGTATGGTAAAACGACCGGATGGCTCGTTTGCCGAATCTGGAAAAGAAACCCTAGAAATTCTTGCACTGAATCACTTCCCAGGTAGTTCGATTCTGATGGACAACCAACTGCCGCCGCCATCGGGAGGGCGACAAAAACGTCCCCACAAAAACGATTGGCAGGTGGCAAAAACGGTCGTCACAGCCTCAGCGATAGAATGGGCTATTGGATCGTTCCAACCATTCAAATCGCCTGGTGAGGATGGCATATTTCCAGCGCTACTACAAAATGGACTGGAGGTACTGCTACCTTTCCTCATCAGATTATACAGAGCTAGTCTGGTATGGAACTATATTCCATCCAGTTGGGCGGCGGTTAAAGTGGTTTATATACCAAAAATGGGTCGGACAGAATCTGACCCAAAATCGCTTAGGCCCATTAGCCTGACATCATTTCTGTTGAAAGGTCTGGAGAAGGTACTGGATGGACACATCAGAGGAAACATCCTGAGTATACGTCCTCTCAGTGTCCACCAATATGCCTATCAACCAGGCAAATCAACAGAACTAGCACTAAACAACCTGGTTGGGAAAATCACCCAATCTCTACAAGCAAAGGAGATTGCGGTGGCAGCATTTCTCGACATCGAAGGAGCATTCAACAATGCACTGCCCGACTCCTTATATACAGCAGCAGCTGCCAGAGGAATCGAGCCAACCATAACTGACTGGATTCGGGCTATGCTGGAAAACAGAATCATTACGACATCTCTAAGGGGGGAAGCGGTGAGCTTTAGGGCCGCAAGAGGGTGCCCACAGGGCGGGGTTCTCTCCCCGCTCTTGTGGTCACTTCTTGTGGACGATCTGCTTGCCATTATCTCCCTGTGGGAAGTCGAGATTCAGGCATATGCTGACGACCTAGTCATTCTGGTTAGAGGAAAATCTGAAGTGGTACTTTCTGATACCCTTCAAGAGGTACTAGATGCCATTCATATCTGGTGTGAGAGGGAGCAGATGTCTGTCAACCCCCACAAAATGGTAATTATACCCTTCACCAGAAAAAGGAAGCTGGACAACCTGGAACCACCTTCCATATCAGGTGAAATCATCCCATTTGCGGAAGAAGTGAAGTATCTAGGTGTAACCCTAGATAAGTCACTCAGCTGGAATTCCCACTTGGAAAAGGTAATCCACAAAGCGAGACTGTCCCTGTGGACATGTCGAAGAATTTGCGGAAAATCCTGGGGCATTGGTCCCCAACAAATATATTGGATATACGTTACGGTCATTAGACCAATGATAGCGTATGCGTCAATAGTTTGGTGGTCGAAAGGGCTGCAACAAACGACCAAAGCCAAACTCTCTGGATTGCAGAGACAAGCATGCTTGGCAATAACTGGTGCAATAAGCACCACACCGTCAGCTGCTCTGGAAGTCCTCCTGGAACTACCTCCTCTTCATATCTACCTGGAGAGAGAGGCCAGGTGGGCAACATACAGAATCCATCAAGCGGTAACTAATATGCCGCAGGCTAGCATCATGGAGCACAACAGGCTGTTGGACGACTTAAACGGTCACAGCATCCTGGGAATGCCTTCAGATGTGATGCCTACCTTGATCAATCATGAACTGCCCTTTAAAGTCCTGTTTCCTGGAAGAGACGAATGGGATCGGAACAAAACCGACCTACAAAGGGCAGACAGCTGTTGGTTCACAGACGGCTCCAAAACCCCCGAGGGAACTGGAGCTGGTGTATATAGTCGCAAACCAAAGGTAAAGATAATTTCAAGCCTTGGTGATAACGCGACTATTTTTCAGGCAGAAATCCATGCCATTGAGCTGTGTGTACGGAGGCTCGAACAGATGCAGCCGAGACACAAATCAATAAAAATATTTTCAGACAGCCAAGCGGCTCTTAAAGCCCTTGGATCCTACCGTTGTAATTCTAAAGCGGTATGGAATTGCCAGGAAGCTCTTGCCCGATTGGGCAGAGACAACAAACTGACTCTGATCTGGATACCTGGCCACTCTGGCATGGAGGGCAACGAAGTTGCTGATTCCCTGGCCAGAGAAGGCGCGGCAACCAAATTTATAGGTCCAGAACCGGCACTTGGCATATCTGCTAACTCTGCCAAGGCTGCCATCCTGACCTGGGCTGAATTGAAAACAATTCAACACTGGCAGGAACTACCAGGTTTAGTTCACTCAAAGGAGTTTATCACATACCCCTTGAAGTCAAGAACTAAAAAACTATTAGAGTTAAATAGGTTACACCTAAGAACTCTAATTGGCCTATACACTGGGCACTGCAGACTAAATCATCACCTACATAGAATTGGACTGGTGGAAAACACCGAATGCCGTCTATGTCTGGAGGATGATGAAACGGCAGAACACGTTTTGTGTACCTGTCCTGCAGCAGAAAGAATCAGGTTCTCACTTTTTGGCAAAGGGCAACTGGCGCCAGAGGACCTGGACAGTTTCTCACCCAACAAGATTATCGGCTTTATAAAAAAGCTGAATCTGTTGGGTGAACTATAACTAGGAGTGAGCCACAATAGACCTGATGGTCGCAGTGGAGGGTCTGACAAGAGCCCACTCACATGTCAACCTAACCTAACCTAACACTTTTATACACAATAAATATATGCAATGGGGTTGTCGTTTACAGTACATACAAATAATCCCCCGCCCCCAGCCTCAAACGTTGAGTACTCCGTAAATTTGTGCAATAAACTAATTTATTTTCTGGTTTCCTATGGGTTCCTAGAACATTTTAATCCTTTTACGACCTATATAAAAATAAATTTATTTAATGCGGCCTTATTATACAGTACCCTATAAAGAATTTGTATAAAAAAATTACTCACTACCTACGGCCATGACGTCAGATCGCATTACTAACAGTGCAGCATAGGCCTCATATCGTTGCCTTCTACATACAATGTAACGTCACACGCATCTGAACTGTTTTAAATGACCTGCTGAAGTTTAACACTTTAATTATTTACTCACATTTAAAGCCTCATATTTTACATATTTAATTTTCTTACATATTTGAATATTTTTATGCAATAAAAAAGATGTGCAAGTTTCGTATTCCTCATCGGCAAACTGTGAAATGCAATCGCCAACTTTAATGTAACAGTAAAAATTCCGAATTGTCCTTACCTATGCTGAAATGACATTGGGAAATTATTGTGAGCTCTTCGACTATTGAGAGAATCCCACTAATTTATTTTTATTCAAACTATGACTTCATGTGTAAAGCAAAAGTTTTAGCTATCAGTAACTTAATGTAGGTAATCAAATTGATAAAGAAGTCAGAGATAAATTACCTGTTTGAGCAGATAACTTTGATATAAACTTTGTTGGGCTTTGATCCATTCTTTCCTGAACGTCATTCATAACCACCTCAGTTAAAATAGTTTTCCTCCCAGTTGGTTTTTCCTTGCAAATGCAGTGTTTTTCTGCAAAACGTTTAAGGACTATGTGCTTACGATGGGCCATATCATATAGAATATTTGCATTAGGAAATTCTTCCCTAAATTGATCAATGCACGATTGAAATGAATATATCCACGATCCATCTGCGTTGCGAGATCCACTTCGAAAATGGGCCATTAAAATAAAGGCATCTTGTTCCGGCGTAAAAGCCATTGCAAATTGCACACGTCTGAAACATTAGAAATACACTTAACCTAAAATTATCAATTATCATTCTCTTTATTATTACTTACCACCAAAAATAGCAAATGTATATTAGATAGTTCTGAAAAGAACTGATAAATACGCAAATTACAATAGTTAAAATAATTAAAGACACTTGGAAATGAAAAAGGACTGGAAATAACGAAATAAACACTTTCCGCGCGTACGTCTATGCCCTAGAAAATAACTAGATGTCATGTCACAGATTAATATTTTAGAGACTGCTCGAGAATTCTCAAATCGGGCGACGCTGCTTGCTTCTTAGGCTCCGTAAAGATGCAATGAGCGATCTACGTAGGATTCAACAAATTCATGATAAATCCCTAGAAAACCTGACAAAAACATGACAAAGATAAAATTCAAATTAACTGGTCACGTGTCTTACGGTCATTAATGAA
The DNA here is from genome assembly GCA_963583905.1 of Stenurella melanura. Taxonomy (NCBI): domain Eukaryota; kingdom Metazoa; phylum Arthropoda; class Insecta; order Coleoptera; family Cerambycidae; genus Stenurella; species Stenurella melanura. The sequence continues at coordinate 108,675,759 of OY757310.1, read as the reverse complement.
GGCTCTGTATATATCTATTAGCAACACGTGACAATCCCCAACTTGTTTTTGAAACCACTTATCTACGTGCCTACAAACTGTATTATTTTATTAGTAAGCCATGACCATTTGTCAAAGCGTAATTCTGTAATTGATTTGAAACGTCAAAACTTGTGCGATTTCAACGCCAACGTTATTTACAACAATTTTACATATTAGATATTCAAAAGGAGTAATATAATTAGATAAATGGATACTGACAGTGAAAATGAGATTTCTTTGGCACCGCCAAAGATAAAGAAAGCTGCAGAAATCGCCTCATTAAACATCTTGCCCGAAAAATCGAAAAAATTATATATGATGGCATCTGGATCTTTCTTAAATATGAGAAATGAAAGGAAGCTGAATTAAATAAATATTAAATATTTAATAGTCGTGGACAAAGTATAGTATTCTACTCACATATAATGGCTATTATTCACTCTGGTGATTTACGACACTCGCCTGCGGCTCGTGTCTTAAACTTCACCCTCATGAATAATAGCCATCATTATATGCTCGTTGAATAATATACTAATAAATAAAGATTATCCGTTAAGATAATGTTTGGAACTATGACCATATTTCACCTTTGACTCAGTAAGATCGGATCTCTCTAAGGCTCTTTTCGCTTTGCTCTTTGGATTGAGCACAAACTTTTTTTTTTGGTGTAAATCGGTGGCATTCTGAAATAATTAATAATTTTATTTTCGTGCATGCAGAAGGTATTTACTAGGTACTATGTATTTATTAAATATGTTTTGTTATATAATAAACACTAAATTCCAATGTTATATGTGATATATATCACATACCTTTAAAAGCTTAAATTGGCATTCGGTGAGACTTCGACAACCAAATACCACAGAATATGATGGCTTTTTGTCGTAAACTGACAACAGAATTATTAACAGCGTTTAAATCTTAATCTAAATAAGCTACATATATAATAATAAGATCAATCCCATGCATTGTTTAATTACGAAGAAATTTACTAAAAACACATAGGTAAACAATGCACATCTCGCCAAATCAAAGGAAATATTATTGTACAAAACACGTAATTGTCTATATATATATATATATATATATATATATATATATATATATATATATATATATATATATATATATATATATATATATATATATATGTATATATACAGGGTGACTGGTACCGCGCCGTATTCCTTTAAAGAGGTGTTAGTAGAGACGATTTGCAGTTGATTGAACCATAATATGCATAATACAAAAGTTGATAGTTTTCGAGATATTTTAATTTTTGTGTTTTCTTAGATATGTACTACATATTCCTACAAATTGTAAAATAAAAATAAAAGGATGATTTTTTTGGTATTTTTTTTAAATTCTACCGTTAATACACATAGTAGTTCATGTTATGTAACAAAAATTATGTTAAATAGTTTGACATGACAAAAATACAGGAGCTAAAACCTGCAAGGGTTGTTAGAAACTTTAACTGAATTTTTCATTCACCAGGATTTATTTCAAAAATTTGTGAATACATTAAACGTACAAATTATTTTAAAAACTTCTCTGCTTCATCACCTTTCGAATGAGGTATAAAGTTTTAAGAAAGTTCCTTTTACTTCCAGGAATAATACAAAATTAGCAGCAGCAGGTAGGCTATCTTAATGTTCTCTAAGTTAGAAGAAAAGGATTAGGAAAGTTGCTAACTAATTTTAGGCGCTGTTCTTTATTCAGCATATTCAGCGTTTGTCCTTTGGGAAACTTGGTAATTACCTCGATTTATCACCATTGCCCATTAGCCGTAATGTACTAGCAACACCACTTCTTAATCTAGGTGGTGTTGGTACTAGCAGTACCTGTCTGCCATCGTCATCGATGACGTGTGTTATTTCAGTTTTGTTCCGAGTTTGGTGATTTTGTTTGTCTGTCCTTTTACGAAGATGGCAACGTTTACAAATGCTGAGTATGCTGATATTGTGTTTATTTACGGTTTCTGCAATGGAAATGCAGCCGAATCCCAGCGAGAATATGTACGTCGCTTTCCAAATAGGCGTATTCCCCATGTGACTGTATTTAGTACAACTTTTCGATGCCTCTCTGAAACTGGCAATGTTGAAAGAGTTCAACATAGAGTTAGGGGTCATGGCTATAATCCTGAAATCGATGAAGAAATTTTACGAAGAATCGATGAAGATCCAACAACAAGCACTCGGCAAATAGCCGCTAATCTTCATGTATCGCAGTGGAAGATTTGGTCAGTGATTCACAGAAATAATCTACATCCGTACCATTACACACCAGTCCAAGGACTAGAGGAGGGCGATCCTGCAAGAAGAGTTCAATTTTGTCGATTCCTATTAAATACCGATGCCGAGGACGCAAATTTTTTTACTAGAACTTTGTGGACCGACGAATCTAAATTCAGCAGAGAAGGTATCACAAATTTACATAATCTGCATTATTAGGCGGAAGAAAATCCACGGTTATCACGCCAAACCAGTTTCCAAAGGAAATTTAGTGTCAATGTGTGGATGGGAGTTATTGGAAACAATTTAATCGGGCCGCATTTTCTACCCGATAACTTGAACGGGGCAGTTTATGCTGATTTTTTAATTAATCATTTGGCACCTTTGTTAGAGGATGTACCTCTGGCAAGCAGACGTAGGATGATATTCCAGTACGATGGATGTCCTGCGCATTATTATCGTCCGATAAGACAATTATTGGATCAATGGTTCCCAAAGAGGTGGATTGGGAGAGGAGGGCATATTCCATGGCCTGCTAGGAGCCCCGACCTTACCCCTCTGGATTTTTATGTATGGGGGCACATGAAAGAACTTGTGTATGGGACCGAAATTACAACTCGGGAACAATTAATACGTAGGATACAAGAAGCAGCAATAATTCTAAGAAATAATTTTTCTAACAGAATTACTGGAACCGAAATGAGAAAACGGGCTCGTATTTGCATAAGGAGCAGAGGTAGTCACTTCGAAAATCTATAAAAACATCAAATGAAATGTAAAATAAATGTATGGGGTTTATTTACTTTCCCAAATTTTTATGACTAAATTGTGTGTGCGACTACTAATTTTGCATTATTCCTGGATGTAACAGGAACTTTCTTAAAACTTTATACCTACTTCGAAAGGTGATGAAGCAGAGAAGTTTTTAAAATAATTTGTACGTTTAACGTATTCACAAATTTTTGAAATAAATCCTGGTGAATGAACAATTGAGTTAGAGTTTCTAACAACCCTTGCAGCTTTTAGCTCCTGTATTTTTGTCATGTCAAACTATTTAACATAATTTTTGTTACATAATATGAACTACTATGTGTATTAACGGTAGAATAAAAAAAATTACAGAAAAATTTATCCCCTTTTTTTTATTTTACAATTTGTAGCAATAGGTAGTACATTTCTAAGAAAACACAAAAATTTAAATATCTCGAAATCTATCAACTTTTGAATTATGCATATTATGGTTCAATCAACTGTAAATCGTCTCTATTAACACCTCTTCAAAGGAATACGGCGCGGTACCAGTCACCCTGTATATATACAGACTGTCTATTTTACGAGGGCCACACCAAATATCTCGCTTAATATCTATTGTAGAAGAATAAAGTTTTAGAAACAGTTATCCCATTTTTTGTGAGCTATATTTCAGTAAAAAGAAATTTGAAATCCATAGCCTACTTTATGAGATATATTACAAAAACCTGAAAAATAGGAAAACCACAAACGGTTATAGCTTCCTTATTTGAGGAGATACGAAAAAAGTTAAAGGAATGAAAGTTGACGGCAAAGACAATAAGAATAATAACGTGTAACAAAAAAATCGAAAAATGCAGTTGGCTTTGACATACGCTATTGTGCAAAAATGAAAAATACATATCTCAAAGTAGGCCATGACGCCATTAATTCCGTTATTTTTTTCTCATTCCAACGATATAAAACATGTCACAGAAATTTTAACCGATAGTGTCAATATTTAATATTTTACGAATACCACAATTCATATAATTGAATCGTAACAATCAGCTGTGCCACAATTAGTGAAAAACAATGTATACAGTTATTAATAAATTTGACAGATTGTCACTGTTGTATGTTGTATGTTGCGTTGTCGAGTTCTAAGACAAATTTTATATCAGTAATTATGGTGTACACCAATAATAACAAATTCGATATGATTAGCATTTATTGTCATTGCAATTTTGACACTGAGATGGCAGTCACGGTTTACGGAGATAGATTTCCAGATGCTCCGCAGCCAAATCGAACTATGTTTAGGAAGTTAGTTCAAAATCTAAAAACGCACGGTTCATTTTAAAAAAAAAAGTAGTAAGGCGAGCGCATGTTGCGGATAATGTAAGAAAAGTGAATAGAGTAATGAATTATGTTAACCAAAATGAGGAAACCTCTTTGAGACAAATTCAGAGAAACTGTCGCATAAAAAAAGACAGTGCAAGAAAAATATTGAAAAAAAAACGGATTTCGATGCTACAAAATGAGGAAAGTTCAACAGTTAAATGAGGGAGATAAGCCAAGGAGAGTAAGATTTTGTAGATGGTTATTAAATAAGAAAAGGAATGACGCGCTGATATGTAGCAAAATTCTTTGGTCGGACGAATCAAATTTTTCTAATAATGGATTTTTCAATAGAAATATGCATTATAAGTGGACACGAGAAAATACACATTGGTGCAGAGAGACTGGTTTCCAAGAAAGATTTTCTACGAATTTTTGGTTGGGTCTTTTAGGGACTAAAGTAATTGGACCTTATTTTTATGATGGCAAATTAACCGCTCGTAGATACCCTAATTTCCTGCAAAACGAATTTGAAGATTTTCTTTATGAATTAACAGTGGCAGAAAGATTAAATTATTCATATTTTCAACAAGATGGGGCTCCACCTCACACTGCTGTAATATGTACAAATTATTTAAATCAAGTTATGCCAGATAGCTGGATAGGCACCTATGGACCCATTCTATGGCCAGCTCGATCACCAGATATTACTCCCTTGGATTTTTTCGTCTGGGGTTACATTAAAGACAAGGTATTTCGAACTGCCCCTGAAAATATTGAGGACATCAAAACCAGAATTCGAAACGCATGTGAGGCAATTACTCCTGAAATGCTCCAAAATGTAATGCGTGACGTGTCTCGTAGAGCACGTTTATGTGTCAGAATGCATGGTGCACAATTTGAGCATTTGTAGTTAGAAAAATAAATACACACAATTTCTTTTCAATATAGTAGTAGGTAGTACTGTTATACATAGTTTTTCGTTTTTTTCTTTAGATGTTCGTTTTGTACTTGTATTTTTATTTATGAGATATTTATTGGTTTGTATTAAATTGTAATAAATAATTACGGAATTATAATTATTATAAAGTAAATTTTTACTATTATGGCACAGCTGATTGTTACGATTCAATTATATGAATTGTGGTATTCGTAAAATATTAAATATTGACACTATCGGTTAAAATTTCTGTGACATGTTTTATATCGTTGGAATGAGAAAAAAATAACGGAATTAATGGCGTCATGGCCTACTTTGAGATATGTATTTTTCATTTTTGCACAATAGCGTATGTCAAAGCCAACTGCATTTTTCGATTTTTTTGTTACACGTTATTATTCTTATTGTCTTTGCCGTCAACTTTCATCCCTTTAACTTTTTTCGTATCTCCTCAAATAAGGAAGCTATAACCGTTTGTGGTTTTCCTATTTTTCAGGTTTTTGTAATATATCTCATAAAGTAGGCTATGGATTTCAAATTTCTTTTTACTGAAATATAGCTTACAAAAAATGGGATAACTGTTTCTAAAACTTTATTCTTCTACAATAGATATTAAGCGAGATATTTGGTGTGGCCCTCGTAAAATAGACAGTCTGTATATATATATATATATATATATATATATATATATATATATATATATATATATATATATATATATATATATATATATGAGAGATGTTATTTGTTATGTTGTGTTATGTTATTTTGAGAATACATGATTGACAGAGTTTTAAATTGGACAACAGAAGTGATCACGAGATGATTGTTTCAACTGTCGATTGTTAACAGGTATTTACCTTAAACACCGTAATTGGTTCAGCGACGATAGATGCAAGTAGGAAATCAACTTTTGGTTTTGCCAGGATCTTCTGCCAAAGGAAACGATAGCAATAATCATCATTAGGGATTTAGGGAAGTATCAACGACTTTGAAACATTTAGTGTTTGATTACCAGGATCCTTTCCTAAATTATACATGGATACTGTATTACCTTTTAAATCAATAATCCTTTTACCTAGGTCTATTTTTGCCCTGAGTTGCGATAAGATGTCCTCACCGAGAATGAGTTCAAAATTCATGTCTACTACTACAATAAAACTGCCCTCAAATTCATAATTATCAATAAAAAACTTCGTATTTACAACCTGGTTGCATTGTGCAAATTTTTTTCCGCAAGCGCTAACTAATTGTATTTTAGATATTTTTTTAAATTTTTTTAAAACATTCGTTCTTTGTTGTTTCATTAATTAGACTGATCTCAGAACCTGTGTCAACCAAAGCCATGAAATTATAAGAATTTATTTTAACATTCACGAAAGGCAATGTGCTTGTTTTAATATCATGCGTTCCGTTTTCATTTTCGGTATCAATAAACTCGCGCATGTGTTCATAAGTCGAATTTAATACTAAAATATTGCCTACCGAAAATCCTGATTTCGGACCCTTTCATTTACTTGTGCAACAGTCTCGATTCTATTTAAATTCGGTTGCGAATTATCCGTTTCTCCATTGTTCCTCTGTACGTTCGTGTTTGTAACTTGCGCATATGTCCGTCTGTTCGTCTCCATTTCTGGTTCTCGTGTCTTTCTGTCCTCCCAATGTATCTGTCGACTATCATTTCCTTGATGAGAATAATTTTGCCTGTTTTCATTACCGTTATAATGGCCCTTTTGATTATGATTATTACGATATTTAAAATTATTATTATCATAATAGTTCCGGTCCTGATAATTATTTTTATCTTTATTTTGGTCATTATTATTAATATACCTTTGGCTATCATTATTGTTTCTAAAACCTTGTCTGTAGTTCTGCTCATCATACCTATTATCGCGATTCGATGTCCTCCAGCCTGCCCTATGATCATCTATCCCTCTGAGATACTCTATCAAAATATCCAGCGTTTCGATTCTCTGTGTTATGATAACATTATGGATATCATCAGAGAAATGTCTCGCCAAATAACACACCATTTCTCCCTCTGTAAACCCTGGTTCTAAATGTCGAATGTTACAAATTTTTCTCAAAACATAATTTTCCCGGCTGATCCCCAGATTCTCATAATACTTGCCGTTGAATAAGTTAAATCGCACCTTTTGTTGAGTAAACTTACTCCAATATTGCTTGAGTATTAAACTTTCAAATTCCTGTATTGTATCAAAAGTGTCCGAAACCGCATTATACCACGTTTTAGCATCTCCTCTTACCATATTCTGGATGTGTTGTTTCAAGTTGGCGTCCGGGTGTAATGTGTTTAAGTATTGTTTCAATCGTGTAATAAAAACTTTAGGACGCGTACGTGCGTCTCCGTAAAAAAAACTGTGTCTTTTGGCAAAACTGTGTGTATAGTGTAGATGTACTAGGTGTCTGTTTGTCATTTTGTATTAGCTCTTTATTTGTTTCATATAATTTTCGCTCCTGTTCTTTTATTCTGTTATCAACTTCAGTAACAACATTCAAAATTACACCCTCCACGTTGTGGGTAATTGATGCCTCTATCCCCTCTACAGCCGTCTTAACTTTAGTATTGATATCTTCTATTATTTCATCCGTCCTATTATCTAGCCTACCTTCTACTCTTTCCATTCTTCCTTGCATTCCTTCTATTCGTTCCTCCAGTTTTTTATTGTTTTCTGCTATTTCTTTCATAGTTTGTTCTAGATTATTCAGTTCAGCTTTAGTTTCATCCATCTTCGCACTAAATTCTTCTCTGTTCTCTTTTAATATCTTGTTAATATCTTCATTTATTTCTTGCTTTGTATTTTCCATTTTTGAACTCAAACCTGTCATCATCTCCATTAACTGTTGTAAAATGTGTGAATCTGCTGGTGGTGTTTGTAGCGTATTATCTAAGTGATGTGTCTCTTGTGATGAAATGTCTGGTGTTTGTTCGGAGTCAGTCATACTTGTTACTTTATCTGATCTTAAGTTCATGTACTAATAAATACCTATTATATAGAATTGCCACAAAAATGCATAAATTTATTATTCTGTTGTTTTATTATTATTTATTTTTGTTAGAATATTACTTATTATAAGATATCAAATTTGTCAAAATTGTTTGATACTGTCAAAATTCCTAACCAAAATGCTCCACGTTTAAGGACGCCAAAATATTATGTTTTTCTTTTCTTTACGTTTTATATAAGAAGGCTTTTATTTGTTTATTAAAATACTAAAACATAACACTAACCTTGTTGAGCGCCAGATGAATTAAATCATCAATATGACAGACGAGAGCACTCACTCGATACTGTCTAAAATCCAGAGCATGAGCAATCTTCTCTCAGTAGTCGATCTATATTCAATATATTTAGCAAATAACGAACACTAAAATACAGTTCACGTAATATAGTTATAATAATATATATATATATATATATATATTGAGAGATGTTATTTTGAGAATACAAGATTGACAAGAGTTTTAAATTGGACAACAGAAGTGATCACGAGATGATTGTCTTCAAGCGTCGCTCAGATTGTCTAACAGTATTTACCTGTAAACACCGTAATTGTTTCAAGCGTCGATAGATGCAAGTAGGAAATCAACTTTTGGTTTTGCCAGGATCTTCTGCCAAAGGAAACGATAGCAATAATCATCATTAGG